>OX422224.1:139262958-142187958 GCA_949130495.1 Sambucus nigra | reverse complement strand
ATTGCATAAATTATTTTGGTCATCCTATTCAGCTCATTTAATGAAATGGCATGTTGAAGAAAGTATCAACGATGGTGTAATGAGACATCCCGCTGACTCTCCTGCTTGGAAAACATTTAATGAGAAAAACCCTTCTTTTGCGAGGGAGATTCGCAATGTTAGACTTGGGTTAGCTGCTGATGGATTTAATCCGTTTGGTAATATGAGCATTAAGCACAGCACATGGCCAGTTATCCTCATTATTTACAACTTACCTCCGTGGTTGTGTATGAAGCAACCTAACTTGATTTTGTCTATTCTTATAGACGGACCAAAAGGACCCGGAGATAAGATTGATGTAGTTTTACAACCATTGATTGATGAGTTGATTGATTTATGGGTTGATGGTGTACGCACTTACGATGCGTCAAGTAAGGAGTTCTTTCAGTTGCATGCATCGTTGTTGTGGACCATTACCGATTTCCCCGCTTATGAGATGTTATTGGGATGGAGCACAAAAGGTACATTTGCTTGCCCTTGCAGTAACGAAGACCACCAGTCAATGCGATTAGATAAGGGTAAGAAGTTCTGTTATTGGGGTCATCGTCGATTCTCAGACTCGCGCCATAGGCTTCGTAGGCAGAAGGCACCATTTAATGGGAGGGTAGAATTACGTCCAGCCCCACTTAAACTTTCGGGCTTACAAGTATTGCAACAGTTGAATGATCTTGACGTTGAATGTGAATATAAGATGGAAGATGTATTTATAAGGAGGGAAAGAGAGGCATTAGAAAAAAGTAAACAGGTAGTTCGAAAATGTAGATTTGGTTGGAAAAAAAGAGCATATTTTTTGAATTGCCATATTGGAAGGATAATTTTATTCGCCATAATCTTAATGTCATGCATATTGAGAAAACCGTATGCGATAATGTCCTTTTTACATTGTTGGGTACTAAAGGGAAGACAAAAGATAATTTACAGGCTCGAAAAGATCTAAAAAAATTGGGTATTAGATCAGAGCTACATCCTCAACCACGAGGGTCAAATCTAGAGTACCTCCCCCCCAGCAGAGTACACGATGAGTAACAAAGAGAAGGAGATTTTTTTAAAAGTGTTGCAGAATGTTAAAGTTCCTGATGGCTACTCTTCGAACATTTCACGGTGCGTGAACATGCAAGAAAGAAATATTTCTGGATTAAAGAGCCATGATAATCATATTTTAATGCAACAACTACTTCCAATATCCGCGAGAAGGGTATTGCCCACTCATATTGTCAAAGTCTTGATTGAATTGAGCAATTGCTTTGTTATACTGTGCTCAAAATCAGTTATCGTAGCTGATTTGGAAAAGTTTGAAGATCGAATGGCACTTACACTTTGTAGCCTTGAGAAGATATTCCCTCTGAGTTTCTTTGATGTAATGGAAGATTTGCCTATACATTTGTCGGGTGAACTCTTAATTGATGGCTGTGTCCTTTATCGTTGGATGTATCTGATTGAAAGGTACCTCCACACTTTAAAAGGCTACGTTGGTAATCGGGCTTATCCCGAGGCCTCGATTGCCAACTCTATTATTCTTCAGGAATGCATGACTTTTTGTTCCCAGTATGTGGATGTGGAAACTAAGTCTAACCGACCGACTAGAAATGATGATTGGGGGCATATAAATGGTCGTGCAATTGGGAAAAAAGTTCAATTTGAACTTGATTCTGTAATGTATATGCAAGCTCATCGGCACGTTCTTACCAACACTGAGGCAGTGGCGCCATTTGTTGAGTAAGTTTTATTATAAGTATTTGGTGTTTTTGAAAACCATTTATATATTTTTTGTGGAATTGACATATGGCTATTTGTTTACTTGTAGAAAGAATCTTGCGGAACTTTTATCAAAGTGTCCTCAAGATTCACAAAAGCATCGTGTTAATCGTCTTCACAATTATGAGTTACACAAATGGTTTAAGGATTATGTAAGCGAAAATATCATAACTAATAGTTGAATTATGAATAAATACTATACTTTTATATTGGCATTTACTTTAATATACTATAGGTTAATAAATTGGGACGCGACGGTGTGCAAGTATCCGACGAAATCAAATGCTTTTCTTTAGGTCCTCTTAAGGATGGGGTCAGATTCAACACTTATATTGTTAGCGGTTTTAGATTTCGAACAAAGAGACTTGATAAGGGAAATAAAACTAAAAATAGAGGAGTTTTTATAAAAGCCGAACAAATGAGTTATTCTAGCCGGAAGGATAAAAACCCCATTGTGGGTGATATTACATACTATGGGTAACTAACGGACATTATTGAAGTTCAGTATCTTAATGGCATGAAGTTTGTGTTATTCAAGTGTGATTGGGTTGAAAATCGCATGGGTACAAAAGTTGACGAGTTTAACTATACGCTGGTGAATTTCAAGCATTTGAAACATAAAGATGATCGAGAGAGTAACGAACCTTTCATACTAGCATCCCAAGCAGAACAAGTATTTTACGTGCAGGACCCTATCGATACAGATTGTCATGTTGTTGTTCCCATGATATCAAGAGACCAATTTGATAGGTACACGACAGTTCAAGAAACTGAAGAAGAATTGTTGCTTAATGGAGATGAGCCGTTTGTCATGCAAAATTTGAATGAAGATCATAACTTACGGTGGGTGAGGGATGGAGATGGATTAATAATTGACACCAGTGTTGTTCAAGCTAATGATCTCGAAGATGCAAATGCAGATGAAGACGAAGATGGAGATGAAATTTAGAGTTGAGGGAGATATAGTCCTAAACTAGTTATTTTTGTTTTTGAACTGGAGCATTTGTAGTTTTGTTTTGTACTGATGCATAACTGAGTAGTGTTTCTTCTAACAAATGCATAACTGAACAGATAATTTGCTGCACATCTGAACATATATTTTGTTAGTTTTTTGAATTAGCTAGTTTGCTGAATTTGCTTTGTGATTACTGAATTCGCTATATCATATGCTTTATAATTAATAGTTGTTGAACAGATAGTTTGTTGAACAGAGAGTTTCCTGCATATCTGAATATATATTTACTAATTACTGGTGATAGTTATTGATTGCTGAGAATAGTCACTGGTTGCAGCATTCGATATGTAATTGTAGGTAGTGATACGGGCTTTATTTTCACCTTTCAAATCAATGATGCTCATCTTGATTCTACTAAAGTCTCGTTCACTAAAGGAACACATCTCTTTATCTATTAATGTACGAGCATGATTTGACTCAATCAATTCAGCTATATCTATAGTCCTTACGTAAATATAATCAGTTTGTTCAGTTCTTGACTTCTTTATTAAGACTTCTCAAACATAAATGTTCTACTTCCTCTTGAGGTGCTACATCGACTAGCTTCACATGTAGGCCATGAATTCTTAATAGATTTTATATCACCTGAAGAGAATATAATGATATCATCAGCAAAAGATAGATGATTTATTTGAGGGCCTCCAATAGGGAGCTTGAATTGTTTAAATGAAGCTTGAGCATTAAGACCATTTAAATTTAAATATAGAGCCTCTGCCATTATGACAAAAAGACCAGGAGATAGATGATCACCCTGTTTAAGCCCTCTTTCAGACTTAAAGAAGCCTTTCTGGTTACCATTTATGAGAATGGAGAACCAATTATTAGATATAACCATCCAAACCATGTCTATCCATCTCTCAGAGAAACTAAATTTCCTCATTACCTTGATAAGAAACAACCAAGACACTCTATCATACGCTTTGGCCATATCCAACTTCATAGCAACATTGCCTCCATAGTTTTTAAAATTGATCATGTGGAAAATTTCTTGAGCCAAAAGAATATTTTCTGTAATATCTCTCCCTTTTATAATACCACTCTGATTAGGAGAAATAATGTCACGAAGAATTTTACTCAATCTGCAAGCCATCACTTTAGTGAAAATTTTGTTGAAAAAATTACATAGACTGATAGGCCTCATTTCATAAAAAGTTTGGGTTTTTTTTACCTTTGGGACAATAGCTATTAGAGTGGAAGAGACAATTTTAGGAATCTCCAGACCTGAAAATAATCCTTGAATAGCTTTGAGAATATCCCTGCCTATGATGTGACAACAACGCTTGAAAAAGTGACCTAAGAAGCCATCCATACCTGCTGTACTATCTTCATTGAGATAAAAAATAGCTGACCTGATTTCATCTTCCTCTGGATATTCAGCTAACATTATATTTTGATCATTTGAAATGAGGTTGGGGATGCATTTGAGAAAACTATCAGCATTCACATATTCCTCCTTATCTTCAAAAGCAGCCTTAAAGAAATTAATTGCTTCATTACATATAACTTCCTCTTCTTCAAGCCAATTTCCAGAGTTATTTTTTAATTTTGTGAACTAGTCTGATAGATTTTGGCATAACTTGTTGATTCCTTAATGGTTGAACCTTGATCAAGTCTATATCTGTATGCGAGATACTCTTGTGAATTTCATTAATAGTTCTAGTTGGCTGCATTTTTTTATCTTCATATCTCCATTTGTTCCTAGCCTTCCATATTCCCCAATAGATAAAAGATGGAATGACTTTAATAACTCTGCCCCATTGCTAATTTGATGATTCGGACCACCAAGCAATCAATATTCCTCTTATATAATGATTTAAACTGTGAATCCCACATAAGTTTTCAAAGTGACTCCAAACAGATATAGCAAACTCACTGTTTCCAAATAAATGATCAGCAGTTTCTATATGGTGAATTGAACAGCAACCACATTTAGAAGGACATCTCACTCCTATACTCTTAATAACTTTATCAAGTGGAATACAATCTTTTAAAAGCCTTAACAGAAAGAAGGAGAATTTGATTGGAACCATCTTATTCCATATAAAACCATCAGTACAGGAAGAGCTTTTATGATCTCTCACAATATTCCAAGCTGAGTTTAGAGTAAAGTTACCATCTGAATTTGGCATCCAGATCAGCAAGTCATTATGATTACTTCCCATCAAATCGACTTTAGAACAAGTGGCCATCGCATTTTGGGGTATAACTTGATTAATCTTGTTGTAATCCCAGTCTCCATTGCTATTCAGCAGGTATGATATTTTGATATTTGGAAGAAATAAGGAAAACTTTCCATACCATGAGTTTGAAAGGAGCTTTCCAAATTGGTTGATTGATCAAAAATATATTTTGATCAAACTGTTATGCGCAATCAATGGTATTTTGGCAAATCCCCTATGAGATGTTTCAAATGGACTCCTGAGTTCAGACTAGATATTGAAAGCCATATTGCTCCAGCTTGGATAAATCTACCAGGTCTTCCAATTCATTTCTTCTCTAAGTCTTCCCTTTACTATATTGCCCAAGTAGTAGGTAATCCATTGAAACTTGATGCATCAAATGTGTCTTGTAATAGACCAAGCATGGCCAGAATCTGCGTGGAGCTAGATCTCCTAAATTATAGACCTGATCGTCTATGGATAGGTTGTGGTGAAGATGGTTTTTGGCAAAAAATTGAATATGAAATCATTTCCCTATATTGTACTGAATGCTCTAAGCTTGGCCATGACAGGGCACAATGCTTGTTTAGAAGTCAACAACTTAATTAGAAGCATAATACAACTAGATGGATGGAAAAAAGGCCTCAAATAGAAAACAACCCCAATGAAATTCCAAACCAATCTTTGTCTTTTTCAAGAATCCCCCAACCTCTTACACAAGCCAAAAAAACCTACCCAAATGCCATTAATCATGCTAACATGTCAAGCCCATTAACTCCCCTCCAAGACTTATCCCCCCCCGAGTCAAGAACCTATTAAAAAAAGTCAAACACAAGAACCCCTTTTGGCAAATTCCACTCTCAATCCAAAGTCAACATCAAACACGACTTCAACCTCAAATCGATTTACCTGTCAAAAATCTGATCCTAATTTAAAAAACCCCTAAAAACAGTCCTCCCTCAACAAAAGTAGTCCAAATTTAGCAGTCCCCTATAATCCCATAGCTGGTAGCCAATACTAGCTGGAAAAAATAAACCAGAACTTTAACCAAAGAAGCCTTGATAAACAAGAGATCCAAGTGATAGATTGTCTTGGTCTATCTCCCATTGGTAAGGTTAAATCAGTTATTGGATTACAATCTTCACATGACCCTCTACATTTGTCTGATAATGAGTCAGGTTACAAGGGAACTTTTCCCTCTCTACTGGAGGACCTTATGACCTTCTCAAAGTCCATTTCTAAGAAGATAGAAGCTATGAAGATAAATGAGGACCTCCCTCAACTCCCAATCATCTCTGTACTTGCTGGGGAAAAGCAGACTAAAGTTAATAGGCCTGCAACTCCCAATCATCTCCCAGTCAGATGATCAAGCTATGCTTCTGAAGATTTATCACCCTCATTTCCCCTCTCAAGTTTTTGTGTCTCTAATGTATGCCAAATGTTCTAGACGTGAAAGAATTCATTTATGGGATTCTCTTAACAGTCACAAAAGCATTGCCCATGGATCTCCTTGTCTCCTAACCGATGATTTCAATGTAGTTTCCTATTTATCGGACAAGAAGGGAGGTAACTCTATTGATATTCAAGCAGTAGCAGACTGTAATAGTTTTACTGATCAAGCAAGTCTCATGGAAGTTGGTTTCTCGCGCATAAAATACACATGGCATAATAATAGGGATCAAGGTAAAATTTGGGCTAGACTTGATAGAGGTTTGGTTTCCCTCGAATGGAACTTAAAATTCCCAAATTTCTCCCTAAAACACCTAAACAAGACTTGTTCAGATCATTCTCCCCTCCTATTCACTATCAAAACTCAGCCAGACAATGTTCCCAAACCTTTCAAATTTCTAAACTCCTGGTGCTCTTCCCCTGATTTCAAACATACTCTTACCAAGTCTTGGCCCCAACATGTGGAAGGAAACCCTTTTATCAGATTTTCCCAGAAGCTTAAAAGATTAAAAGCTGATCTAATAACCTGGAACAAGCAATCTTTTGAGAATATCTTTGATCAGGTCCATTCTCTAGAGAGTGAAGTGGATGCTTTGGAGATTTGCTTCGAGGATGACCCTTCTCCGATCAATAGAGTAAACCTTTTTTTTGGCTAAGAGTAAGCTTCTTAGTGCTTTAAAGTCTGAAGAAGAATTCTGGAGGCAGAGACTTAGAGGAAAATGGACCATTGAAGATGATTCGAACACAAAATTTTTCCACGCTGCTGTGAGAGCGAAACAAGCTTCCTTAATGATCCATTAAATTAAAAACAAAGATGGTATTTGTGTGGAAGAGATTTACCAACATCCACTGATTCCCAAACTGATCAATCATTATCATTGAATTTCATTCAATCTGGCAGCACATCTATGACAAGTTTTATTAATTCTACAAAGTCTTTATGTTCATCAGCTATATTTTCTTCCATTAAAGATATGCATATTGAGACTTGAATGTCTCAATTTTATAAAAAAAATTCATGAGTTTTTAAATACTGAGACTTCTAGAATAGTTGAAATTCAACACCTTAAATAAATAGGCACCCTTGAGTGCAGCCCCTTCTTTTTTTACTAAAGTGTGCGCAATTTAGTTATTACTTTCTTGTCTTCGATATAACTGTTCATTTTACACAGAGATGGATGAAATCAAGATCTCTATGACTCAAATTAATAAGTGTTTATCAGTAATGGGTTTAAGTTGCTCCTCTTATTCTTGGAAATGATTTTGAAATGAACATGATCATTTTAATGTAATGATCGATCATTTTATATTTTGTTTCATGTTTGATTAGTTTTATAACCGATGTTGAAATGTGATATATAACTGAAATGTAACTTCTTGCTATGATAAATTCAAATATACAGATCCATGACATTGAGGCGTCGTCGTCGTTATCGGTTGACTATGTCCGACCTCATAGGCGAGGAAAGACTACTCGAGAAGCAACCACTCACAAATCTAGTGAGAAATGATTTAGAGAGGACATCTCAAATTACTTTCGTGCAACACAACATAAGGGACCATGGAAATAGAGAGATGCAACCACAACTTTCCCCAAATATTGAATTAACATACCATAATACGCACCGCAACTCAAGAGCTCAAGTTTCTTTATTTCAAACACCTACAAGTCAACTTTCCCAAAATATTGAGCAGATTGATAATTCAGTTGGGAATGCCAATCCTCCATCCGCTTTAGATGGTGAGGATCTCATAGGTATGCTGTGTTACACAGTGTTTGTATATCTCCATTTGTATTACTATTATGTTTATATTCATATTGAACAAGATGTATAAACATTATTTATCAACTTTTTTTCCAGATACAATGGCTGCCCTTACTAGTAAAAAAAGGGTTAGAAAGGGGGCAAGGCCTTGGCTCGAATGGAATGATAACAAAAAGAAGATATTGGAATGGAATGAACTTTGTCAGCCAGTTTGTAAACTTGAAAGTAAATTGATGTCACATTTAGGTTATTACGCAAGGTGTGGAAATTTATTTCCATTGACAATGTTGGATTGGAGCGAGGCGAACGAGGAAGCACTTGATAATATTTGGAAGGAAGTGAAGGTAACTTATTAGTTTGGTTTATTTATTTGTTTTGTTGTACATTAGCTTGTCAAGTTTTAACTAATTTATTCTTTTTGTTGCTAAAATAACACAAATGCACCGGAAGGTTTTAAATAAATCTGCTTTGCAAGGATGGGACTTGCGTAGAAGCAATGGAAGCATCGAGTGAAGGCGAATCACTATAAAAAGTTTCAAACTGATGAAGAGCGGTTGAGTTATACGCCTGAATGAGTCGAAAAAGATCAGTGGCCTGAATTGGTGAAATACTGGGGTCTAAAGAAGATTAAGGTATAAATATCACATTTATTAAGAATTTTATACATACATTCTTCTTCACTAGTATCTAATTTTTATTTTTATTTATTCAAATATTTAGGATATTGTCGATCAAAACACTAAGAACCGTGAAGTTGAATGTGCTTACTCAAGGACAGGACGAAAGCCACATGCTAAAATAGCCAAGGAGGTTGGAATTTTTATTATTATAAATATTTCTGATTTTAATATAAGAGTATTAATATACATACATTATTTTTTTCAGAGAATAGAACAGGGGGAGCCCGTCGACAATATTAGCACGTGGAAAGCCACTCGAGCTCCAAATAATAAACCTTTCAGTATTGAAGATGGATCATTTGATAGAGCGGTATGTACAAATATTAATTCGTAAGAGATGATTGAAAGATTTATTTAATATTTTTTGTAAATTGTGTTCTTGAAAATTATTTTATGTTCATTAATAATAATATTAATTCAATTGGTAGAAAATGCTTGAAAGACGACTAAATGAGCTACCAGAAGAGCAACAAAATGACCCAGAAGTGCGGAACAAGATTTTTACCGATGTAGTAGGATATGGAGGGCATGGGTATGCTTTACTAAAGGGAGCAGGTATTAGGCCAACGTCGACAAAAGCATGTTCATCTCAGTTATTATTGAAAGAAATTAACCAGTTAAAGAAAGAAGCTGAAGATCGAGAGACTCGACATCTACAGGAGCTTGAAGAGTTAGAGATTCGCAACCAACAAGCTTTATTACAGATGAAGAATGATATGAGAAGTAAAATGCGAAGTGAAATGCAAAGCTTGTTCCAAAGTTTTACCCCTAAGCAAGCTTCCACTACCTCGACGATTCAGTCCGACTAGGTAATACAATATAATTCATACATATAATTACTTATATATATATAATGGAAAATTCTCTTGTTTAAAGTTAAATTTTCAATGGCGGTGAGGAAAATTTGTTATGGTGGTGAGAATTTATTATGGTGGTGGTTAAAATTTTCTGCTGTTGGTGTATATCATTCTTAGAATCAATTTTGATGTTTAAAACAGGTTGGCTACCTGTGGTTTTCATGAATAAACAAAGGAGACTCTGCCGAATTTTAAAAAAAATAATAATAGTTGGATATTTATATTGTTAATGATGAAAATATACTATATTGATTCATTTTGCACATTGTATTGTTGACGAGGGGTATTAATTCTGACATAATCGAAACTATATATTTTTTTTTGTGCAGGTGACAATTTTTGTAAAACATGCAAATGTTAATTAGTGGTTTTGGAGGTCGTATGCTTCAGTGTTGCGGAATTAGTTTGATAAAAGCATTTCGTATTTGGAGTATTAATAAATTAATGTATTTTTGTTGTCAAGTCAAATATTTGAACTTAGTGTTATAATTCTTGTTTTGATGAATAATTGGAGACGGTTGTAAGAAATTGTTGAATGAAAATGATTTGTTCTGTTGGTTGAAAATCATCTTATGTATTACATTTTATGATTATTCGTTGTTTGTGTTGTTTCAAATGTAATTAAATTCTATATTAAACTTTAGCGGTAGATTTTATTCTCCACAAAATATTGGTGCAAAAATTTTAAGATCCCTTCACCTGTTTTGGGATGGATAAAACTGTCCCAAAAATATATTAAAGACGGCTATGTTGCCGTCTCAAAAAAGTTTTTTAAAATAGTAATCTTTTGAGACAGATTAATTTCCGTTTTAAAAACAATCTTTTATGACAACTCTTGTGCCGTCTCAAAAGGGTCATATAAAATGAGGACCTTTTGAGACGGATCTGTTCCTGTTTCAAAAAACTCTTTTGAGATGGCTATGGCGTCACAAAAAGTATTTATAACCCCCTATCACAAAGACCCCTCCCAGCAGTCCCAAATAGCGTTACAAAAAGTATTTGAGACGGATAAATGATCTTTTAGGACTGTTAGGCCATCGTCTCAAAAGCTATTTTTTTGTAGTGATTTTGTGAAAAAGACGGGGACCGTTCCCATGTAAAACGTATGAGCTGCCTACGTACCTCTGGGGGTTTGAAAATTTTTTGAGTTTTATTTTGAAAGCAAAAATGTTTTAGAGGATCAGTCCCTACATAGTTCTGAGTAGGGAGAAATGAGGATTTTTTTAGAATAAAAGTGGGATGAGAGGAGTCGTAGTACTCCGAGATTTTTGACTAGATGTAGAATTTCTCGAGACGGACCAAGTTGACTTGATGCGCCATCTCTTCTTCACCATGGTTAGTGAGCACAGCGCCACCATCGGACATGATTTTCTTCATGATGTAGGGGCCACTCCAATTTGGCTTGAATTTCCCTTTGGGGTCCTAGAAGGGTCCTATGATTTCTTTAATGTCTAAGTCCCCTTCTTAGACACCACGGTCCTTGACTCTCCAGTTGAATAATCTCGCTATCTAACGATGGTATCCCTATATATGATATAAAGCCTTTAGCCTCCCTCCGTCTAAGAGCGACAACTCATCGATATGGCTTTGATGACAATCTTCCTTGCTAACTTTGCTCTCAAGCATAACGCATAATGAATATATTTCTAGTTCAACGGGTAGGACTGCTTCCATGATGTATACCAAAGAGTAAGGGGTAGCCCCAATAGATGATCAAACTGAAGTGCGGTAGCACCAGAGGGCGTAAAGGATCCGATCGGCCCAATCTCGATAACTCTTGCTCATCTTGTTAATGATTGCTTTAAGGTTCTTATTTGAGGCTTCAACTACACCATTTGTTTGCGATCGGTAGGGAGAAGATTTGTGTCTCTAAATCCCATACTCGTCGACCAATTCTATGACTTCTGCCTTAAAATGTAACCCGTTATCTGACACTAGCTCATGTGGAACCCATATCGGTAGATGATGTTCTCCCGGATGAACTTGGATACCTTTTTGGCATTCAGTACTGCGTATGACTCGGCTTCGACCCATTTGGTGAAGTAATCAATGGCAACTAGGATAAACTCGCGCCATTGGAGGATTTGGGTGTGACTTTCCCTGTGATATCGATGCCCCATGTGGAGAACGACTAGGGATATCATGTTGTATAATTCCCGCAAAGGTAAGTGTTGGGGATTAGAAAATTATTTGCATTTAGGGCATCTCCGAACGTAAGCGGTGCAATCCTGAACCATGGTAATCTAATAACACCCTTGTTGAGTAATTTTCTTGGCGATCATATGGCCATTCATGTGGAGTCCGCATTCCCCACTGTGGATTTTCTGCAATACCTGTTCAATTTCATCCCCCACGATGCAATGTAAGTGGGTTTCATTGAAGTTTTTCTTAAATAATTCTTTATCACAAACAATGTTCTGGGAGATCAATTTGTTGATGGTTGCTTGGTCTTTCTTGTTGGCATCTTATGTGCACCTATTCTGCTTGAGGAAACATCAATTATCATAATTCCAGCACGCGATCATATCAGAATCCTCTTCTTTGATGAGCTAAATATGGTAGTAGTGGGTCAGTTTAGCTTATTTTTGGACTAGGAAATGGGCCATCGTTATTCCCTTGGGCATATCGACCATGGAGGCTAAGGTAGCAAGGGCATCAACTAAACTGCTCCTTAATTGGGGCAAGTAGTGGACGGTGATATCTCGAAATTGGGAGGCTATATCTTCTAAGTGGGCGTGGAAGGGTAAGAGCTTTTTGTCTTTGATTTTTCATCTTCTAAAGACCTGGCCGATGATGAGGCCAAAATCCTCGTAGACATCTAGGCACTAGATTCCTTTCTTGAGAGAGACTTTGAGGCCTACGGTGCGTGCCACGTATTCGGTCATGTTGTTGGTGCAGGTAGGGGTGTGCAAAAAAAATGCCCAGCCCAAAAACTGAACTTAACTGGCTCGAACCGAACCGAAACCGACAGTTTTTTAGCTCGGTTCGGCCTACGATTTATGAATATAAAAAACCAACCATATCGATTCGGTTGATGGTTTAGACATGGGAAAACCCAATTCAAACCGAACCGAACAGACCCGAAACCAATATTTATATTAAAAAAAAAACAAAATAACTTATATTTTTATATCCAAAAACCATTAACCACCTTCAAAAATTGACCCAAACCAAAAATCAGCCTTAAAAAACCGTCCAAAATAAAAAAACCATCGAAAATCGACCCGAAATCGAACCGAACCGAAACCAATGTGAACTGAAACTGACGATTTTTTTCATTACCGGTTCGGTTTCAATCCGACTCTTTCCAAAACTGAACCAATCAATTCGATTTGAATGACGGTCCAAAATTGACGCGAACCGACCCGTGAACACCCCTAGGTGCAGGGAAAATCTAGCATGATGGAAATGGGAGTGTGAAAGTCACCAGGGGCAATTAGAATTATCCCAATGCTGTATCATTTCTTGTTGGCCGCGCCGTTAAATAACATTTACCGCCAGAGGTCTTCCTGAGAGGTGAAAAGGATATTTTCATTCAGGAACTCGGCGATCCAAATGTTAGCTTATTCCATGGTGTAGTCAATAAGGTAGTCAGAAATAGCTCTTCCTTTCATGACTTTTTGCGTGACATACACAATATCGAACTCGGCTAGAAACATCAACCATCGAGCCATTCGGCTAG
Organism: Sambucus nigra; assembly: GCA_949130495.1. Taxonomy (NCBI): domain Eukaryota; kingdom Viridiplantae; phylum Streptophyta; class Magnoliopsida; order Dipsacales; family Adoxaceae; genus Sambucus; species Sambucus nigra. Next base: position 142,174,556 of record OX422224.1, on the reverse strand, counting down.
ACATGGAAGGTTTCTCGAACAGGTATTTGATAGTATCCATTCAGAAATAAGTCTGATTGGAAAAATAAGAATGTAGTGTCGTAGTTTCTGAGTGACCCAGACTAGGGTGATACATTCTTTCTCCAAGACAATGTAGTTGACTTCGTACCCGACCAATTTGCGACTAGCATAGTAGATGGACCTTTCTTTACGGGATTCTTAAAGGTATTAGGATAGCAGAGCCCCAGCTGCGGTGTCTGTTATAGTCAAGTATAGGAGTAGAGGAAGACCAGGTTACGGTCGCATGAGTACCGAATGTTGGGTAAGGTATAACTTGATTCTGTCAAAGGCTTATTGATAGGCTTCATTCCAGACTTTGATGGAATCCTTTTGGAGGAGTTTGAAGATGGGTTCATAAATAGAAGTCAATTAGCTGATGGATCGATTGATATACTGTAATTTTCCTAAGAATATCGAACTTCCTTCTCCGTTTAAGGTGGTGGAATTTCGAGTATGGCTTTCAGTTTGGCAGGATTTGCTTCAATCCCCTTATCTCTAACCATGAATCCCCAAAGTTTTCCTTTGTTGACCCTGAAGACAGATTTATATGGGTTAAGCCTCATCTGACATCACTACAGTCGATAGAAGAACTTTCATAGAGAGGGAACATGGTCGTCTCGAGTTTTAGACTTGTTGATCATATCATCCATGTAGACCTCAACCTCTTTGTGTTTCAGATCATGCAAGATGGTTGTGGCAGCCCTTTAGTAGGTAGCCCCTACGTTTTTAAGACTGAATGGCATAACTGTGTAATAGAAGGTTCCCCAAGGGGTGATGCATGCAATTTTTTCTTGATGATCAGCGTCACCCCCTAACCCTATTAGGATATAATTAACTCAATAGTTCACAAACCACACTTATTATTTATTTATTTATTTGGTAATACACATTAAAATAACTTCAAGGTTAAAATGCGGGATACTAAAAATACAATCGTTTTAAGGAGACATAATTTAAACAAAACTTCCATACCATTTAACTTAATTACAACTAGTACAGTGTACAAAACAAACTAATTAGACAATACTACTATTCACTCACCATCCTAGACTTGGCAGTGGCAGCTTCAAAACCTGAAAATGTAAACATATAAAACCATGAGTTTAAAAACTCAGTGAATGTACTACATCTCTATATAGTAAAAGTACTGTATTAACATCTCAACATATTAATATATCCATCTCTGGGCCAAATTAGGCCATATACATATCCGGAGTTAATAAACCCCACATCTCCTGCCCGTAGGCAATAATCATATCCATAGGTTTTAATAACCTAACATCTTTTGAATTTCATAACAACTCAATATATCATGACTTTTATAAATCCATAACATCTCAACATCTCTTGGCTTTTAATAAGCCGTAACATCTCAACATCTCATGACTTTTAAATAAGACATATCATCTCAACGTATAATACATATACATCATATCCAAAATTAACTCAGTAAGTACACTCACCTTGGGTTGTCAACTATGTATTCACGTTTCCCTCGGGTGGGGCTGAACTTGGTTGATTTGACCTTACACCTGTAAATCCAACTAAATTTGTACTGAATCTGAATCATAAGTATTTTCTTAATATATCTATGTAACTTTCAATGACTATACAACAACAATATAATTCTACTCAAGTCACATTCCATGAAACATGTGTAAAGACGAAACAATGGTATATATGTTGATAAGGTTATGAACATTCAACCATAGGAATACCTCGTAAAGAATTTATAATTGAGATCAAGTAAACATAAAAGTATACTTCTGAATGCATATACACATGAAACATGTACTCAAAATACTCTTTGGAAAGAGAATATAAAAACATTCTTTCAATGGGTATCTAGTATGGCCTCAAATTATTGTGCTCCATACTTAACCATCCCATATTCATAAATTGTATAAATACAGGAGTCCACCCTTATTAATATGAAAACATATATGAATATACTTTCCAGTACATGGGTGTAATTTTTCAAGCTTCCTAGGGCAATTTATGACCATTTCTTTACAACACAAGAAATCTGCCCTACAAGCTCCTCTATTGTTCCTTCAACTTCCAAGAATTTTCATAATTTTTATACAACATAACTTTTCATGATTTTCAACCCATTTTCAGTAAACATACTGAATAGTACATAATTAAAGTTTCTTAATTTTGTGACTTCATTTTCTATCTCAAAAGCTTGACCAAACTCAGGGCATATCTCAAAAGCTTGACCAAACTCAGGGCATACTGAAATGAAATTTACAAACAGCAACCATATATCAACTTGCAACCATCACTAAGGCCTAACCACAAGGCGTTAAATTCTAATTCTTAGATATGACATGAATATATGAGTCTACTTTCATATCCAATTGGAATTTATGAATTCCAGTAATCACACAAAGAGATATGCAAGTTTGAATACAAGGGTCTTCAATACAAAGCAATATAACCTATAAACACCACCTATCTCACTTATGAACCAATACTTATTATCACAAAGGATGATGGAATTTTTATCAATAATTCACGATTTATATACTTTGAAATAAGTATAATACAAGTTTAAAACAATATTAACAAATAATGTTACCTTGGAAACACCTTAAGGATTTTCTTGGAATAGTTTTCCTAGCTTTTCCTTGTAACCCTTTCTTCCTTAACTTCTACTTCTCTTTCCTTAAGCTTAAATCTCTCAAAACTGAACCTAGGGTTATATTTGCTGAAGAAATAAGTTAAAAGAAGAGTTTTAAGTCGGAAAAGGCATGCCTCCTTTCCATCCAATCAAAATAAGCCATATGGTTTACTAAAAGACAATTTACCACTTAAAGGAAATGGACAGATTTGCCCCTTGTTCGTAAATTCGGCCTAACTTCTTACTCGGACATCCGTTTAATGCACCGTTTTTTGTGTTACAACCCTAACTCATATGTATACAACTATCTAGTTTTCACCTCAAGTCATTTGTAATGTTATAAGGGTCAAAACTAGTCTTAAACAGGAATATTTCTATCGAAAATAACAAAACTTTGTGTTCGTACATAACTCGACATTTCACGATTTATGAAAGTAAGATTAGACTAAACATAATCACTTAGAATTAGATATACTATTAAAAAATTATCCATATCACATAAGATAAGCATGATTTAAATATAATTTATCACAATTATATCCAGGTTGTCACAATTAGGGGCATCTTGATCTGATTGTATCCGACAAACCTATCGATGAATATTTGAGAGGGTGACTAGGCATGTTGTCCACGATCATATCGATGTTAGGTAATGGTTAATCATCTTTCGAAGTTTCTTTGTTCAAATCTCGGTAGTTAACACACATGCGGACCTTTCCTCCTGATTTTAGTACGAGTACAATGTTGGATAGCCATATGGGAAATTCGATCACCCGGATGAAGCTTATGTTCAACTATTTGACCACCTCCTCTTTAACCTTGATCGACCAGTTGGCATGGAGCTTTCGTAGTTTTTGTTTGACCGATTTACAATTTAGGAAAGTTAGAATGTTGTGTTGGGCAATCTCAGGATTAATGTCGGGTATGTCTTCATAGGATCATACGAAGATGTCCACAAATTCCTTTGACAATTCTTCGATTTGTGCGAGCTCATGCTCGTCAAAAGTGGGTCCTATCATAATCTCATGCAGTTAGCTACTATAATCGAGATTGATAACAATAATTTCATCCTCATTAATTTGAACACGGTTATGTTGTTTGTTATTAAACTTGTTAAGATTAGTTAAAAAAATGTTCATTTTCAATAGCATCATTGTTGATACCAAAATTAATATGTTGATATAGACGAATAATAAGAAGACACGTGTCAACCTACGAGGAAGTTTATTTCCCCGACTAAGTCATACCCACTTCGAACTGCAACACTCCGAGGAACTACAACACTCCGAGGAACTGCAACACTCCGAGGAACTCCTGAACGATAAGCAACTAAGGCGGTCCGAGCTGCATCTCGGTCACAGCATTGATTGCCAGATAATCAACAGTTCAACTATTCATTGAATGCTTATCATACAGACGTATATTCTTAAAGGGCATTAATTGTTTACCCTTTCACATGTACAGCCCAAGGGCTATAAATACATTGTATCACCCTCATTCAAGGGGACCGGAATTTCTTGATAGAATTACATATCGAGAACTCTAAAACACTTGGAAATAACAGAAACAGTGGACGTAGGCCATTCTTATAAGGATGAACCACTTTAAAGTTCTTTGTCTCATTTATATTTATCTGTGATTAAATAATTAGAAGCAATCTAATTTTTTACATCAACAGATTGGTGCCGTCTGTGGGAAGCGACTGTTGTTATCGTTTTTCACGAATAATCATTTATCATCAATGGCAGATAATCCGGAATCCAGCAATCGAAACGCTGGAAATGCTGGAAATCCTCCAAATCCCTCTGCACCTCCAGATCTGGCTGGAATTATGACGAATCTGGCTCAAGGATAAACCGCCATGCAAGAGACAATGCGACAACTCATACAGACCCTTCATGGCGATGCACCTGCACATTCGGGACAGCGAAGTGGTCAGAAGCAAACCTATTTACTTTCTTCACGATCCAGGCGTACAGATACGTATCGTAATGAGGAGTCTGATGATTTCTCTTATCAACCTGGGCGAACTTCATCAATACGGGCTACAGATACTGAGCAACGTATCACTCTCTCTCCAGAGAGACCCAGTGCTTTGGAAAGATTGAGCAGGGTATCTCCTTTCAGTCCATTAGGCCCTAGGAGGAATAGGAGTCCACCTAAAACCATGTCAAGGAGTTTCGACAACCATCAGATCTAAGAGAAGGATCAGCACAATCACGACCAGTTGCTCGTCAAGATAGATCTCAAGAGGCCACTTCCGAACAATCAATTGCTCGAACTAATAAGCCCGAGGAAGGAAATGATGTGTGGAAAGGTTCCATTCAGCGATTGGAGGATAGATTGGGAGAAATGGCTAAGGCTAAGAATCCCCTAAAACGAACTTTTGTTCAAGGGACACCTTTTGTCCAGGCCATTGTGAATTTTCCTACCCCGTAAAAGTTTAAAGCACCTGTGGTGACCCCCAAATATGATGGAAAGACAGATCCTGTTCTGCACATAGAGCAATATCAAGCTGCTGCCGACATCTATGCTGTCCCCAACGAGATGAGATGCAGAGCATTATCAGTAACTCTTACTAGATCTGCCCAGATATGGTACAATAATCTTCCTCGGGGTAAGATTTCAACTTTTTTTCGATTGGCCGAGTTGTTCATTGGCAATTTCTGTTTTGGAGCAAAGCCAGTAAAACGAGTAGCACACTTGTTAAGTGTTAGACAAAAATCTGGTGAGAGTACTAGAGATTACATAACTCGTTTCAATAATGAGAAACTGGAAGTCATAGATTATGAAGAAAAGACAGCAATCACCGCTTTGATGAGTGGGTTGTTGCCTAACAGGTTGTATTACACTTTGGCCAAAGATCCACCTACAACTATGTCAGAGTTGATGGAAAAAGCGGCCAAAATCATGAATGCCGAGGAGGCTATGGCTGCGAAGAAGAATATGGATAAAGAAACCAAGGTGGAAGACGACAAATCTAAGAAGAAAGAGCATAAGGGCAATGGCGGTGACAAGCATTCCAAGAATAATAAGTCGTCATGGGAAGTCCTGAAGAAATTCGATAATTATACTCCTTTGAAAATGGGTATTAATCATGTCTTGGAAGAAATCAAGAATAACGAGGAAGTAAAGTGGCCAAAGAAGCTGAGGTCAGACCCTGACACGAGGAATAGGGAGAAATATTGCGAGTTCCATAAGGATCACGACCATATGACCAAAAATTGCATAGCTCTTCAGAACGAGATTGAAACACTCATCTGAAGAGGGAAGCTAACAAAGTATGTTGATCGGGGAGGCGAAAGAAGAAATAATGACCGAACTAGAGAAAGGTCTAGATCTCCTCATCGAGCAGAGGAGAAAAAGAAGAGAAACCATGAAGATGATCCAGATGATGACCTCGATCTTCCCAAGAAACCAAGGCAGCCAGAACGAGAGGTATTTTCAATACGCTTTGGGTCATTTGATTGTAATGTCATTACAAGAGGAGATGCAGGAGGAGGAGACCTTACTGCAGAAAGAAAAGCTTACCTTGAAGAAGCTCAAGCTTGCTTGTACATTCAGCGAATAAATTTGGCTGAGGAGGATCGCCCGAGGAAGATAAACAAAGAGAAGCTGGTCATTGGTTTTTCAAAAAATGACCTTGCAGGTGTTCTCTACCCTCACGATGACCCTTTGGTGATCAAAATGAGGATGAAAGAAGTAGTGATTTCAAGGGTTCTGGTCGATAATGGTAGTTCGGCAGACATCATGTTCTACTCATGCTTTGACAGTTTAAATTTAAAATTATCTCAATTGGAGCCTTATCATAGACCTCTCCTGGATTTTGCTGGCGAGAAGGTTTTTCCCCTTGGGACGATCAAGTTGGATATATTCATTGGAACTTGGCCTGCTTGTCGAACAGAAAGAATACGCTTCTTTGTGATGGATAAGAATGTGCAATCAGCTTACAACATCATCATGGGAAGAGTTGGTTTGAAGAAGTTCGAAGCAGTTCCATCTACAGTACATCAGTGTTTAAAATTCCCAACAAATTTCGGAGTAGGAGTTGTGAAAGGTGATCAAAAAGTAGCTCGAGAATGCTATTATTCATATGCCGAGCAAGAGGAGCTTGAAGAGTCAAGGAAAAAGACTACTACTTACCAGGTGGATGAAGGTACAAAAATTGAAACACTGGATCCCAGAGATGAATCCCAACTTGTAAAAGGACAGGTGGTGGAATCTACAGAAAATGTTATTCTAGACGACGAGCACCCTGAACGAATAACCCAGATAGGGTCGACGATGGATGCTTCAATAAAACAGGAGTTGATAACTTTCTTGAGAAATAGAAAGAAAACTTTTGCATGGAGTCATGAAGACGTGCCAGGAATAGATCCAAACTTCTTATGTCACGAGCTCAATGCGAATAAGGAGATCAAACCCGTAAAGCAGAGAAGAAGAGTATTTAGTCCCGAGAAGAATCAAGCTATACAAGAGGAGGTCGAGAATCTCCAGAAAGCCCAATTCATTGAAGATGTGAAATATCCAGACTGGTTAGCAAATGTGGTGATGGTAAAGAAGAAAAATAATAAATGGAGAATGTGTGTTGATTTCACTGATCTCAACAAGGCATGCCCAAAGGATCACTTTCCATTGCCCAGAATTGATCAACTAGTGGACGCTACCTCGGGACACGAGCTGTTCAGCTTCATGGACGCTTACTCGGGCTACAACCAGATCAAAATGATACCTGAAGACAGGGAAAGTACTTCTTTTATTACCCCTAGGGGAACTTATTGTTATAATGTTATGCCTTTTGGTTTAAAAAATGCAGGAGCGACATACCAATGGCTGATGAACAAGGTTTTTACCGAACAAATCAGTTACAATATGGAAGTCTATGTCGACGACATGCTGACAAAGAGCAAGAAAGCTGCTGATCATCTAGTTGACTTAGGTCAGACCTTTGATCAACTGGATAAATACCAAATGAAGCTCAACCTGACGAAGTGCACATTTGGAGTACGAGAAGGAATGTTCCTCGGATACATCGTCAACCAGCGAGGTATTGAGGCGAATCCAGAAAAGATCAAATCTCTTTTAGGGTTGCGATCTCCAACGACGAAGAAAGAGGTGCAGAGTCTTACAGGACGAGTTGCAGCGCTCAACAGATTTGTATCCCGAGCAACTGATAGATGCCTCCCATTATTCAAAACACTTCGAAAAACTTTCGAGTGGAATGATGAATGTGAAAATGCCTTTCAAGACTTGAAGAAATATTTGGGAGCACCTCCACTGTTGTCCAGGCCAGTAATGGGAGAAAAGTTGTACTTGTACCTGGCAGTATCAGAGAATGCTGTCAGATCGGCATTGATCAGAATAGAGAATGGAGTCCAGAAGCCAATTTATTACAGAAAAATCAGGGAGACTGATGTACTGGGCAGTAGAGCTCGGTGAATATGATATTGTGTATGAACCCAGATCATCAGTAAAAGGGCAGGCTGTAGCAGACTTTATAGCAGAGTTTACATATCCTGATACCCCCGAGGAATAAAAGTTGCTCGCTGATCAACCTGTGGATGTTACAGGGTTAACAGACACAAGCTCAGACCAACTCCGATTGGTAAAAGGACTTGTGGATATTGAAGGGTCATCAAATTCGAGCTCAGACCAACTCCGGTTGGTAAAAGGGCGAGAAGAGATGATCGACGAGGAGCGAGAAATATCAGGGGAGGAGGAAAGAAAACAATAAATATTTCACCGAGGAACTTTGACAGATAAGAAATTCGAAGACGAGTTACCTGCATGGAGGCTATATGTAGATGGCTCGTCTTGCACTGCAGGATGTGGCGCGGGAATAGTTTTGAGCACTCCAGACGAGGTCGACATGGAATACGCCCTGCGATTCCAATTCAAAGCTTCCAATAATGAGGCTGAGTATGAGGCCATGATAGCAGGTCTTAATTTAGCAAATACTATGGAAGCGCAACAAGTGATGGTATTCAGTGATTCTCAATTAATTGTGAATCAGATGATGGGAACATATGCAGTTAAAGGAGAATTCATGGTCAAGTATCATGCAAAGGTGATGGAGTTGTTGGCAGAATTCGATGCCATTCAGTTGATCAGAATACCAAGAATGGAGAATGCACAAGCAGACGCACTAGCCCGACTAGCATCAGCTACTCGTACCGAGTTACGAAGAACGATACCAATTGAAGTATTAGAAAGTCGGAGCATAGATGAAGACCTGACGATGAACATTATTACCCTTGACTTAGGACCATCTTGGATGGATCCTATCAGGGTATATATTGAGGAGGGAGAATTACTGGAGGATAAGCTCGCTGCCAAGAAATTGAAGTTTAAAGCTGCCCGGTATGTACTAATTAATGGTGTTTTGTATAGACGAGGAATTATGGCAGGTTTGCAAAGATGTGTACATCCCTCCGAGGTGAAAGAATTGATTGAAGAGATCCATGAAGGGTCCTGTGGAGCCTATATAGCAGGTCGGACACTTTTGCAAAGTGTGATGACGCAGGGATACTACTGGCCAACGATGAGGGCTGATTGTATAGCCTATTCTAAGAGATGTGATAAATGTCAACATTTTTCATCCATCCGACGAACTCCACAAGCATTCACTACACCAAATTTGCCCATTTGTCAAGGTCATTGACCTTGACAAATTCACCTTGTCAAGGTCAATGACCGTGACATTTCGAGGCGAGATAACTTTTTTTATCACGGTCGTGTCACGGTCATTGACCTTGACCAAAAACTCGCGTTTTGTGTCACGGTCGTGTCAAGGTCAATGACCGTGACACGTTTGTCACGGTTTAGAACCGTGACATAACCGTGACCCCTCTTGCCCAGAATTGTCACGGTCAATGACCGTGACAATTATGAGCAGAATTTAAAAAAAATCTGCTGGGCAGTATGGCCACCGCCACTGCCCAGTAGTATATTTGTACCTGTTATAGCAACGTTGTACCTGTTCCAAACTTCATATATCCAACACAAACTAAAGATAATGCAAATATATATTCATGACGATATAATCCAAATATTCAAAGTAAAAACAATATACATGACGATATAATCCAAATTTAATTAAAATGGACAAACTTAAAAATAATGTTACTACATGTCTTGGATAAAACTGAGGAGGTGAGTAGGCCACACGACATACGAATTGACGCTCCCACTAATATACGTCGTGCCGCATTGTTCGCGCAACCACAATAGGGAGTTCTCCTTCCCGGGTATGACATGCATAACGAGCACCCTGGACTCCATCTGTTGAAGCGCACGTCCATGAACTATTTCACCCTCGACGATATTCGTGTCCCTCAACCCCCGCCCTATCCGCTAGCCATCAAATACGTCCAATATGAACACGCTCGGCCAACCAATTGTCGACAATGGTCTGTTGGAGGGGGTCAAATAGGGAAGTGGATCGTCGAAGTACGAACGTGTCGGTGATGAAGCAGCGAGGTCCACATCCTCGTCATCCTGCGCCTCGTCCTCCCGCACCTCCTCCTCCACCGCCTTCTCCTTCCCTTTCCCTTTACGGTCTCCACCCAACGTACGCTTCATGAATGCGTACATATCTTGGACCGTCGCCTCCAAACGGGACAGCTTCGCGTCGTGTGAATCCACCGTTCGAGATATCCCGGTGTCGCTTGTCTCCAATCCGATGATCCTAGATTTGGCCACCCGCGAGCTCACTCCCCTTGTCCTCCCTTTGCGATCAGAGCCAAGCACTTGGCTGAGTGCGTCTGTGGACAAAGATGCCTTGTCGGCATCAGACTGCGACTCATGCACTTCCTTAAGCTTTGCCTGAAACGACAAAAAGCACATGATTAGTAAAATAAGTAAACTGAAAAATTATAACGTAATTAACAAAAATTAAATTGTCGGATTACTTACAATCGTGGCCGCGACGCTCGGGGACACCTCCTTGCCCTTCCCCTTCTTCTTCCGAAGAGCCACATAAGTATCGAGCCTATGTGGCTTACCCCCTGGACCACTCCCTACCCCCTGAAATAAAATAGAGTAAAGTAAAATTAGTATCGGCCCCGTAAAGTAAAATAATATCCAATAATATATTTCTGTAGTTATAGATAAATTAAATCTTACCTGCATCCTATGCTCCACCTCAGCGTAAGAGGTCCGGACGGAGTAGTGCACGTCCGTCTTTTTAGCCCGATTTTCCCTCCCCGATTGGCGAGATGCCAATTGTCGATCCTCGATCTCATTGTCAATGAACTTTTGCCATTGTGCCAATGAGATCGGCTCCTTGGGCGGGACGGATCCGCGCCATTGTAAAATGGACTCTCGTGTTTTTCCAAAGTACCGTGTCCGCATATTTTTCTTCCACGTCTTGTGTTGCTCCCTCAACTGCTCCAAGACGGAATCGCGTAGCTTTGGATCCAAGTTGAATTGTTCCTGTCCAACAAATACAATGTTAGTTGCGAATAAATATAAATATAAATATAAATATAAATTGAAATATTCATATAAATATTACCTGTAGTGCCGCCCAAACACCTAACTTGAGCTCATACGGCACCTCCTTCCAACTCATAAACCCCGGGCCGATGACCGTCTTTAGCAGCTCGAGGGATCTCGCTAAAAGCTCCGACTTGTTTTCGACGGTAATCCCAAATTTTCCATATTTGGGGAGCCTAGCGGCAGAGGAGCCCTCGTCGCCTCCGCTACCACCGAACCCAGACGACATCATCATAAACAGCATCATCATCTTCGCCTTAACATCTGAAGGAGACATTTTTGCTGTAAAAAAAATGTTATTAGTACAGATAAAAAAAAATGTTAATAGTACACATTTCATTTTACCTAATTAAATTAATTGAATTAATAGTACAGATAAAAAAATGTTCCATCTATATTATAACATATGTGTAAGTTCCGTCAATACCATTTCGTTTCAATTTTGTAATATTATGTTTTTTCCAAATATTTAAAGAGTTATTAAATGGGTGCCCCACCCCCACCCCCACCCACCGCCACACACACACACACCTACGCACACCCCACCCCACCCCCTGCCCCCCTCCACCACCCCCTCCACCATCATTGTGTGAATAGGTATGAGATCATAATTTGGAGGAATTCAGGTCCAAGAAATAATTTGGATTGTGATACCCCTTGATAGACTTATATGTTTTGTTTACCCGACCGATTAACTATTTTATAATCCTATAGAATTAAGTTTTAGAATCAAGGAATTGATCAGATATTCATTAAAATCGGTTAGTAGAAAATTTAGTGTATCTGTTCGTTAGTGTTTTAAAGCTAAGGGGCAGAGTATGTAATTTATTATACTTAAATAGAAAAACACGGAAGAAACATTTTACCAAAACCCTAAACAGAAGAGTAGAAGTACCAGGAAGAGAATGTTTTTCAGGTAAGTTATTTGTTAAGTATATAAAACTTTTTTACTCAAATGTTTAATTTTTTTAAATTAAATGTTAAAAAGTATTTTTGTATTCCTTCAAAGGAGACATTTATTTGTTTATTTTTTATCTTTCCTAGACCATTTATCAGTATACGGGACGGATTTTTTCATCCTTAAAAAGCAATTAAAAAATGTAAATTTCTATATGAAGGACAGTTTCCAAAACCGCCCCAAATAATTATGGCGTGTGTCTTGCCTCTCAACTCAACAAAGCCTTTTTCCAATGGATGTGTATCTTGCCTCTTGCCACTTTTACGCACGTTATTAATGTCGCAAAAAGAAAATTTTATTACAATTTGGGACCAGTTGACCCTCTCTAAAAGTATAGATCAAAAGAAAAACCATTTCATTTAATTCTGACTCATCATTTCTTAGTGAATCCCTTAACTGTTAATCAAAAACTCAGATGCCATACATTCAACCACATACATTCAGAATAAAGCATTGGATTTAACCACATCCATTCATTGGTCGACAATCCACGTATTAATCTTACTTATTTATCCACAAACAACCAACTTCAAGCATATGAAAGAGTTTCAAGTGTCAAAACAATAAAGAATACACCAAGTCTAGACTCTAGCAACTATGCACATTTTCCTTTTGGTTGTTGTAGTCATCAGCACACTATGAACACATACAATAAAAACCGTCGTAACAACGAACGTTGCCCAATTTGACAACCACATTTTCAATGAAAACTATGATAATAAGATTCAGAGTCGTGTTTACAACATTCCAATGTGAAAAATCACACATAAAACACAAAGATATATACACTACCAAATTAAAAATATATTTAAAGACGTCCAAAATTTAAAAAGAATATATCCTGATCAGACAACGCAGAATATATCCGAACAGAAACCTAAAGGCTTCCAACAAAAAAAGAGGAGAGTGAGAGCGGGTGTGGGATTAATCGTTGGTGGTCTGCCTTGATATCACCATCACAAATATCACAATGATTATCAACCCATGTTGATGAGTCCAAGAGAGGAAAAAATGACTGATAAATGGTCTAGGAAAGATAAAAAATAAACAGATAAATGTCTCCTTATACTTCAATATTTAGGGGTATCGTATTTAGGGGCAATGTTAGAAATATTTAGGAGAATTTTCAAATTTCAGTGTTATTTTTTCAGTTAATTTTCAATATTGAAGTATAATTTTCTTATAATTTCAATGTTAATCCTAAAAAAATTGCCTTTGGGGCTACCGCCCCTGAACCCCTACATTTCTCGAAAAATTTCGCACCCCCTTACTAAAAATCCTGGGTCCGCCACTGCACCCCACCCCATCCCCTGCCCCCCTCCACCACCCCCTCCCCCACCACACACCACCACACACACACACACACCCCACCCTACCCCACCCCCTGCCCCCCTCCACCACCCCCTCCCCCCTCCCCCAAAACACACCACCACCACACACACACACCGCACCCCACCCCACCCCACCCCCTGCCCCCTCCACCACCCCCTGCCCCACCCCACCCCACCCCCTGCCCCCCTCCACCACCCCCTCTCCCACCCTGCCCCATCCCGCCCCACCCCCACCACACACCACCACACACACACACACACACACCCCACCCCACCCCCTGCCCCCCTCCACCACCCCCTCCCCCACCACACACCACCACACACACACACACACCCCACCCTACCCCACCCCTCCCCCACCCCCTCCCCCACCCTGCCCCACCCCGCCCCACCCCTTGCCCCCCTCCCCCACCCCCTCCCCCACCCTGCCCCATCCCGTCCCACCCCCCACACACGCACACACATACACACACATATATATACACATACACACATAAATATACAGACAAATATATATATAAATGGAAGAGAGAGAGAGAGAGAGAAATTGGACCTGAGAGAGAGAGAGAGAGAGCAGCGTCGAGTCGAGAGAGAGAGAGAGAGAGAGAGAGGGAGGGAACGGTGGGAGGGAAAAAAGAAGGGGGAAAGAGTTTTTGCTGGAAAAGTTGTCACGGTCGTGTCAAGGTCATTGACTGTGATAAGAATTGTCACGGTCTTGCCACGGTTAATGACCGTGACAAGACCGTGACAAATTGAATTGTCACTGGCTTGTCACGGTCATTGACCGTGACAATTCATTGTCACGGTCGTGTCAAGGTCAATGACCGTGACATAAAACGCGTGTTTTTTTGTCACGGTCAATGACCTTGACAAGGCCGGCCGGCTGAAAGGTGACAATTTGCCCATTTTGGTGTAGTGATTGTTGACACCCATAACTTCCCCTTGGCTATTTGCCATGTGGGGAATGGATTTGGTTGGACCACTACCAATGACCCGAGGAAGATTCAAGTACCTCGTCGTCGCAGTGAATTACTTTACTAAGTGGGTAGAAGCTGAGCCTCTGATTGATATGACATACGAGAAGGTGTACCAGTTCATTTGGAAGAACATCATCTGCCGATATGGTCTCCCTCATGCCTTCATCACAGACCATGGAACACAATTTGATAACGAGGAGTTTGCCGCCTATTGTCATCAGTCAAACATTTTGAAGGTTCATTCAACACCAGGCTATCCTCAAAGCAATGGAAAGACCGAAGTGACGAATAGAACATTACTAAATGGTTTGAAGAAGAGGCTAAGTGAGGCTAAAGCTAATTGGATTAATGAGCTACAGTCAGTATTGCGGGCTTACCGAACAACCCCTCGAGCAGCAACTGGAGAATTACCATATATGCTGGCCTTTGGAAGTGAGGCAGTAATACCTGCCGAGTTGGGTCTCCCAACACACAGAGTGCTGAATTTCAATTCCCCAGTCAGCGACTTAATGAGAAGATTAGATCTGGACATGCTCGAGGAGGTTAGAGAAGAGGCACCCATTAGGAATGCTGCTTACCAACAACGAACAACCCTGTTCTACAACAAGAGGGTGAAGAAATGCGACTTAAAAGAAGGAGATTACGTGCTAAAGAAGGTCATTCAGAAGCACAATAAGTTGGAAGCAAACTGGCATGGACCTTACCGAGTTATAGAAGTTGTTCGACCAGGAACCTACCGAATAGCAACTCTAGAAGGAGAGGAATTTAAGAATGCATGGAATGTTGAACACCTACGCAAGTATTATCAGTGATTTAAAATGTAAAGCAGTTCCATCAATATGAATAAAACGATGATATTTCGCCATCTTCTCTCCTTTTATTGAAAGTTTTTCGGGGAATACTAGTGTGTAACACTACGCTGCTCGGCAGTAAAAACAACACGATAGTTCAAGCTCAGACTAACTCCGGTTAGTAAAAGGGCGAGAAAACGATAGTTCAAGCTCAGATCAACTCCGGTTGGTAAAAGGGCGAGAACAAACCATACTCCTTTGGTTAGGAGGCATACACTAGCTCAGACCAACTCCGGTTGGTAAAAGGGCGAGTGGACATGATAGTTCGAACTCAGACCAATTCCGATTGGTAAAAGGGCGAGAACACGATATTCCTAAAAATACCAGCTCCGGTTGGTTAGGAAACCATACTCCTTTGGTTAGGAGGCTGACACTGGCTCAGACCAATTTTGGTAAAAGGGCAAGTGGACATGATGGTTCGAACTCAGACCAACTCCGATTGGTAAAAGGGTGAGAACAACATCAATATTCCTAAAAATGACAACGTGTTTGGTTAGGAAACAAGATAGGCTCTCAAATGCCAACTTATGTTGGTCGGGAGGTAAGATTCCAGAAAATACAAAATATTCCAAACTGTACCAAGTATGGTTGGTCGGGGATTAAAACCCACTAACTGTAGTTGGTCGACGAGGAGAAAATATTCCAAATTGTACCAAGTATAGCTGGTCGGGGATAAAAACCCACTAACTATAATTGGTCGACAAGCACAATTTAACAACCTTGGTTGGTTAGAAAAATTTTAAACATTTTTATACTCATTACTTTATTATTAAGTGATCGAGCAATATTACTAATACTTATAATTTTTATTACCAAGTTGGTCGACGAACCACACAATATTGTTATGCAAGCACAAATATAAAGTGTTTGACAAGTACAAGACAATAACAATACAAATTTGCGAACAAAAATGAAACTCTTTCATTAAATTCAAAATGAATTACATAAATTTATTACGTTGATATTAAATTGTGTACTAATTATTACATCAAAATTTCCTATTCTACTGGTCTTTTCCCTTCTGCTTTTGAAATAGGCTCCTCGCCAGGAGGAGGATCTTCCAGGCAAAGGGGAGAATTAATGAAGTTAATATCTCGAAGCATTCTGACGTTCATTATTGAAGGTGTGTCCAGTAGATGCTCGGGACGAGATACCTCGATCTGAGAATGAAGATTGTAGTCACCGAGGTATTTTGCAACTAAGCTCCGAGGAATGGCACGAGCTGGGATCCATTCCATGTCCAAGTTATACGGTGGCACAGGCAAGTCAAGTACCCCAGGATCATAATAGTCCCACAGGTAGTGTCCTTGTTCGAGCTTCAGCACGCCTAAGGCATTCAGCCAACCTTGCTTATATCCCTCATTATTGGCATTCTGGATACGATCATCTAAATGGAATAGTGCTTCGTTGTATCCAGCCATCTAGAACTCCCTGGGCTGTTTCTAAAATTGAAATGTTAACCTTGCAATCTTCTCGTGAAGACTCTGGATGAAAAGTTCATTAGTCTTCAATACTGAGTTCTTTGAAGAGAGTTGTTGTTCCAATTCTCTAACTTTCTTGGACAGCTCAGACAAGGCTTGGTTCTTAGCCATTAATTGGAATGCTTGGTTTTCCAACGCTGATTGAGTACGAGCTTCTTCAACAGTACGACGAAGACCTCTTGGTCGGCCCCAAGCAGGTTGAGTACTTTGTTCCTCGTCAACATTCTGAGCAACTCTTCCTCGTCCACAAGAACCTCTTACTCGTCCCCGAGTAGTAGTAGAAGGCCCAGCTCTTCTCAAAGCCTCTAACTCTTCTCGCAACTTGGCATTTTCCACTTCTAAAAATGAAAATCCTTCATCGGTGACCGGTACCAAGGCAGTGGAAGATGAAGCAGCAGACCTCAGCTGAGCTAGTTCTTTTTACAGATTGTTGTTTTCTTGTTCCAATAGCTCAACGATTTGCCTGTGCCCTTCGGCATCTGCTTTCAATGTTCTCTCTCTCACTTCATAGCCAGCGATCATCTTGTTGTAGCCTGTTTCAACACTAAGTTGTTTAATTTTCTTCTCATATCCTTCGTGCAAAAGAGCTGAAGACTCTTTATACTAATGATGAAGGTCATCGAGAGTACCTTGCAAGTCTTCAATCATTTCGTAGTAAGCCACATTATTGGCCACAGCTCGGTCAAGTAAGCATTTCAGGTACTGATAAGCTTCGATTGCCTGCTCTGAAGCATCATGACCAAGGATGTCGGCAACTTCTGATGCACTCAATTCTGTGTGACCAGCCTTATAATATTCATGACATTGCTGCATCAGCTTTGTATCATTAGCAGACAGCAGATCCATCCTGGCCAGAAACTAGCAGAGAAAGAAAAAGTAATCATCAAAAAGAAGATCAAGACAGAGTACAGATAGAAAAGAGACAATCATATGGGAGAAAAGAACTCAAATTTTATTAGATCATAGTGCAGAGTTACAAAGATCTTGGTTACATTTGAAAAATAAGAAAAATAGAAAGAGAATACCGAACAACTTCACACCTTTTCCTTGTCTCCCAAGACTTTCTCGGGAGGCTGGGATGAGGAGCTCGGTTGCTCGGTGGGAACAATGAGTTGGTCGGCTGGAACTGGAACTTGTTCAGGAGGAGCAGGCAGAGATGAAAGCTCCTCGTTAGCAGGCTGGGTAAGGATGGGATCACCCACTACCATTGAATATTCTTCGGAGGCAGCTTCATCCTCTTCTTCATCTTCAATAGCTTGGGGAGGACCAGGGAGGTGTTGTTGAAACAGTTCTGAGTCCTCAGTAACCTTTAATTCTTACAGGGCAGCAA
Source organism: Sambucus nigra (assembly GCA_949130495.1). Taxonomy (NCBI): domain Eukaryota; kingdom Viridiplantae; phylum Streptophyta; class Magnoliopsida; order Dipsacales; family Adoxaceae; genus Sambucus; species Sambucus nigra. The sequence goes on along the minus strand of OX422224.1, from coordinate 142,156,467 downwards.
CCCAACCATCTCGAAAGTATTTCAAACTCCCATACTACACCTGAGTCATCATTGCTGCTACCCCCTGTCCCATCCTTTATCCCAACCGGTGCGGAAAGATTTTTTCACCACCAGTTTTCTTTTTATTTTCTCCGAGGAGAGCTTCTCGGATAGAAGATCCTCGGTGGCCTTCAACTTAGCTTCCATCTCTTCCTTCTGGTGGCTCACTTCTCGCAGAAGGGACAATTCTTCTTCTGCCATTCTCATCTTGTCTTCAAGATCCCCAAAGTTCTTGAGCTTCTCATCATATTTCTTTTTCTCTCCCTCCAAATCCTTCACTTTATTTTCCAACTGCACTTTTTCTGCCTCAACTGCAGCTAATTTCTTCTCCCAATCAGCCTTATCCTCATCATACTTTTGACGGGAATCCTTCAAAGATTTGGTTAACTCCAACAAAGCATCCTCCACTCCAGACGAGGAGCTAGAAGCCTTGATCGCTTCATATTTCTTCACAATGGTGTTGAAATAACTCACCAGCTGAAAAAAGAAGATAATGATAAGTCAGTACAGAGATATACGTATTGATGGAAAGAAAGAAAATTCAAAATGAGATAAACTTACTGAAGCAATGTGACGAGTAGCCAAAGATGTAAGCACATCCCTAGACATGCTTTCCTCAATTCCTTGAACCTCAGGAATGGTCCAAGTCTTTACCGAGCTCATTGCAGAGCTTGGGGGAATAATAGTTGGAACACCAGCTCCACTAACTTGGAGCTGGGGAATGGTTTCAGTCAAAGTGACCGAGGAAGATTTCTTCAGTCTCCTCGGTGGCAGTTCAACAGTTTCAACCAAAGAAGAGCTTTTGGTTGGGGAGATGGTGACCACTTCCACAGGTGCAACCTTCTTGCTCGGAGCCACTGGGGGCTTCTCGGCAGCCTTCTGAGGAGCAACAGAAGGGGCAGCATCTATTTTCTTTGTCCCCTTTTGGACATCAGTTTTGTTTCTTTTCCCATCTCCAGCAGATGTAGTCTCCTCAAAGAGAGCAGGAACCCTTCTTTTGCCCATCCTCTGACTCAAAGGAATATGAGAGTCTGATAAAGAATCCTCGGGAGCTGGTGCTGGCTCACCAGTGCTGATTACAGGGCAAGCAATAAAAGAGGTTGTATAACTCCTATACTGCAACAAATATGAAGCAGACCTGATGTGCTCGTCTGCAACTTTTTGATGCAAACTCCAGATATGTTTCAAATGCTTAATATTTACTTCTGATTCTTTTGGAGTTTTTATTTTGCTGTCAACTGCAAACAAATACATAGTGAAATATCAGTCACACATTTATTCAAACATAATGAAATCATAATTTCAGAAATAAAATAAGATGAAAATAACCTATCCCATTGCCATATGGGGGGCATCTGGGACCTTGATATACTTCATCTCCAGTCAAAGGGGCATGTTGCCAATTTTTGATAACTACCCCATGTTCAAAATAATCCCTATTAGCATCAGGGAGGTTGACTAGTAAAGCCCTATTCAAAAATCTAGTTTTTAAATAAAAAACATTATCTAGAACAACCCATCTATAACAATACATAATCTCAGGAATTCCTATACGAGTTCCATGAGTTTGATTTAACCTATACACCCCATTAACTATTCTCCATGTGTTGGGGGCTATTTTTGCAGGGACAACATCGAAATAATGATAGAACTCTAAGCACAAAGGGTTTGGTGGAAATGAAAATCCACATTCAGCAATAAAGAGGCTGGGGAACCAGTGTCCCTAAGCAAAACGAAAATAATCTAAAGGCTCAGAAAGATCCTCTAAAGTTACCCAAGATGGAATAGAAAAGTCAGAACGGAATTTCTCAAGAGATTCAATAACATAAACCATGGTGAATAAAGAAATGAAGAAGAAGGAAGAAGATCTTACAGGAAAAAGGAGATCTGTTGACAACAAACGAAGAAAGGGATGAACGCACAAGAGAGAGAAAGACTATGGAAAACTCGAAAGCAGAAATTGGAAAAGGTAGAGGATGATGGGATTGCCAATGAAGCTTAAATACTTTGCCTTGGGAAACGGCGAAAGAAATGATTACAAAAAGAAACTATTACGCTACCGGCGGCTAAAAGGACAAAAAGTGCGCGAAGATCGGAGCGCTTATAAAAATTCAAAAAGGCGGATTCTGCGAATTTGGAAGACATTCGAACACGGAGAAAAGGCTCCTAAAAACCAGGAAGGTCATTTAATATTGCCATATACCGAGAAAGAATGTTCCATATTCCTCAAAGTTCGAAATATGAAACATTGGGGGCTTCTGTTGATACCAAAATTAATATGGTGATATAGACGAATAATAAGAAGACACGTGTCAACCTACGAGGAAGATTATTTCCCCGACTAAGTCATACCCACTCCGAACTGCAACACTCCGAGGAACTACAACACTCCGAGGAACTGCAGCACTCCGAGGAACTATAACACTCCGAGGAACTCCTGAACGACAAGCAACTAAGGCGGTCCGAGCTGCATCTCGGTCACAGCATTGATTGCCAGATAATCAACAGTTCAACTATTCATTGAATGCTTATCATACAAACGTATATTCTTAAAGGGCATTAATTGTTTACCCTTTCACATGTACAACCCAAGGGCTATAAATACATTGTATCACCCTCATTCAAGGGGACCGGAATTTCTTGATAGAATTACATATCGAGAATCCCAAAACACTTGGCAATAACAGAAACAGTGGACGTAGGCCATTCTTATAAGGCTGAACCACTTTAAAGTTCTTTGTCTCATTTATATTTATCTGTGATTAAATAATTAGAAGCAATCTAATTTTTTACATCAACAATCATCATTAAGAGTTTGATTAGAATCAAGACAAATATGTAAGGCACAACAAGATACTGAAAATATTTATTTATTTCATTCTCGAATAAAACAGCATTGAGATATTCGTCGAAGGAGGTCTCAATCACATTCTTATCAGAAATGGGAGGAACAACAAAAGAGGAAGATATAGGATAAACGTCTTGGTTGGGTTTAATTTCAACAGGTGGAACTGGTATAACATTCCAGTTGAGGAGGGGTACATCAACAGTCTTGATCAGGATGGATTAGGGCTGTGTTTTTTTTCCGAACTTTCCGATTTTTCCGATTTCCGATCCGATTTTTTCTGAATTTGGAATGAAATTTTAGTTTGCCGATTTCCGATTTTCCGATTTCCGATTTTTCCAAAAAAAATCGGATCGGAAATCGGAAATAATTCTGAATTTCCGATTTTCCGATTTTTCCGATCCGATTTTTCCGAAACTATGCCGATCCGATTTTTCCGATTTTTTTCCGAATTATTTCCGATTTTTCCGATTTCTTTTCCGATTTTTTGAAAGTTTCCCATATCCCACATCGGTTGGGAGAGGGAGAGGGCTCCAAAATATGCTCTATAAAAGGAGAGTATCCTCCTAACTTCTACACAAATGAAAAATTAGCCAAATCCTCATGTGTTTACATGTTGGGTTAAGCTATTTTCATTGTTTCTTTAAAATGAGAATTTCGAGTAATCGAAAATCCATAATTTATTTTTTTGAAATTTTGGAATTTCTGAAATTTCTGGATTTTTAATATATTTTGTGAATTTCCGATTTTTTTCGATTTTTGCCGATTTTCCGATTTTTTCGAATTCGGAATTTTTTTTAATTTTCCGAAAAAATCGGATCGGAAATCGGAATAGTTATTTTATTTCCGAAAAAATCGGAATTTTTTCCGAATAGGCATTTTCCGATCCGATCCGGCCGAAACACAGCCCTAGGATGGATGGATCTGATGATGTAGCACCTGAGCGGATCATACAGAGTGTTAGCCCTAGTGTCTACATATTGAATGAGTACTCAGAGTCACTTCCTTCGGAAACCTCTGTAACAGCTATAGTCTTCTCAATGATTGGTTGCACATGATTCTGGGAACTTTTAACCCATGAGTAGCTTTCTTGGTAGAAAATCTTCATCCCCGACTTCATCTTCTTGGCCACATGATCATTCCATGGTTCGGGAAAGCCACAAAAGGGAAAATCTTCAACTGCTTTGATGAATCTTTCATTCAAGGAATCTCTTGAAATAGTCTTGACACTTTCTAACCTTCATTTGCGGAGCATTTTAAGTTCCTCTGATGATGGTTGATAACCCAGGCTAAATGGAGGAAATGCCTTCTTTAGTACTATGAGTTCTAGTATCCCCTGGTGTCATCATCCCAGTCCATAGTTCGAGCATGAAGTGTATATTCTTGAGCATTTGTATTATCTTAACATTATCGCGAGGGTTGTGCTCTAGACATACTCAATCTTTAAAATCATCCCCTGCTGGGAGTGGAAATGGTTCGACTCGAAATCTAGACAAAAGCATACCATTCGCCCCATGCTGTATTTCTAGTACCAGATTATTGGTGCTTATATTCTAACTATTATCATTTTTGCCCAAGATAGTGATGACCTTCCTCTTGGTGAAGAACTTCAGCTTCAGGTGGAGAGATGAAGATACCCCCTTGATGCTATGAAGCCATAGTCGACCAAATAATAAGTTGAAACAAGTAGGTATGCCGATAATTTAGAACTTGGTAACGGGATTTATAGGGTCAACCCCTACTATGAGTGTTGTGGATCCCATTACCTATCAACTAGTGTTGTCATAAGCACGCACTGTGATAAAAGTTGGAGTAAGTTCGCTTCCTTTCAAACCCAGGCAGTTGAAGGTTCTTAATGGGAAAATATTGAGTGCTGATCCGTTGTCGATGAGTGAGAGGGGGACTGTCTTCCCTATCACCTCAACAGAGATGTTGAGAGCATACTTATAATTAGGACCAAACTTTGGGATTTCTTCTTTAGATAAGAGAAACAATCTAGTAGAGGTTAAGGACCTGACCAGGTTCACGGCTTCTTCTGGAGTGGTGTAAGGAGAGACTATGGTCCCGATAGGCAATTTTATTAAAGCATTTTGATTTAGTTAGGAAGACATGAAAAGTATCCACAAGGTGTTGTTGGCCTGAGTTTTCTTTAGCTGGTCGAGGATCTTGATCTCCTCAATGGTCATTTCTGGCATGGAGAGTTCCTCGACAACACCCTTTCCTTTATCCATTACTGCTGATTGTGGATTCTGACTCTGGTAGTGCCTCTCATATCTTGTCATATGGTTAATGAAGGAGGGCATAAATCACGTTTCTTCATCTATGTCGAGATGTATTTCCACTTTGTTGATCTCCCCTAATATATCTTCAAATGATATCATCCCGTACAAACTGATCACTGGGCTAACCTTTTCCTGGCTTTGCTCTTCATCTACACTATCAAAATCGTTCTCCCATCTGGTGTCAACGATGTCATCTTGCCATGAAAAGTCAATGCACTCCATAACTTCCATGACTTCTTCATATAGTTCCTCCCATTCAACGGGGAGATGCGTAAGTGAGGGGACCAAACACCCTTGTAATTTCAAAGCATAAAATAACTTGGACATAATTTAAATCTCATTGGTCTTTCGAAATAAGCCTGCCATAATCTATAATACATCGTCTAAGCTGACTTCATCAACGGGTACCCCCCAATTATCTGACTCTCGAGCCCACTTTCGGGCTTTCATGAATAGTGTGCTGAACTTCTGGCAGTCAATGGTCATTTTTTAGGGCATTTTAATCCCAAACTCTAGGAGTTCGTTTAGTACCGCTGATAATTCCATATCTTTTCCCCCGGAATGAGTACGACCGACAATGCATGTTCTTATAAGAAGCGATGGGGCTTGGTTGGAAAAACTTGTAGGGTGTAGAATAATATATGGGCAAAATTTCAGGGGTTTTGGTGAAGATACGGGTATAATGGATCATTTACTAGGTATAATCTGGGTAGATGGGTCAAATTCCAGATCATTTTCTAGGAACATGGCATTTGCATGATTTGGGAGTGGATTGTGGGTGGTGTTGGGTTTAGGATTGGCTAGTGGGGAGATGATACCCCGATTAATCAGACATTGGATTACATTCTGAAGGTGAAAGCATTGATCAGTGGTATGATCAACATTTTAATGGAAATCATAATGGGCCTCGGGTTTGAAATTTTTGGGAAGTGGGTTTGGTAATGGACAAGGGTCCAATGGATTGATGAGATTTCGGCTCAATAGGGCTTGTAGACTTTGGAGAGGGGACCATGACGCTCGATGTATTCTTTTTTGACTGGGCTAGCTCGACTTTCTGGCGCCCAAAAGGTAGTAGGCTGATAGATGTTGATGATGGTCGAGACTAGGCCTCTCATATTTTTTTAGAGTGAACAGTCTGAATACTTTCTTTGGCTCAAATTTGTCTTTTCAATACTTTCTTGAATCTCCACTCCTTCTTCCCGAAGGGCATAGAAATGCGGTTAATACTGTCCTTCAAGCGTTGCTTGGACATGGGGTAAGAAGTTTTTCTTCACAATATTAACTTGCCCCTATTCGGAAGGCCGATTGGTTATGGTGGTCGCTTTCTCCCTCCACCTTGCTATGAAATTGCTGAAGGTTTCTCCAGGGTTCTCCTTGAGAAGTTCTAAATCACGTCATGTAACCTACAACTCTTCGTTGTATTTTTACCGCGACATGAATTCACGAGAAACATCCTCCTAACTGCAAATTCTAGATTCCTCGAGGGATAGAAAACAACGAATGGCGTTGTCCTTGAAAGTCTGTTGGAACATTTGGGCCATTATTTCCTCGAAGGTACTTAGGAGAGTCACGGATCGGTGCTAGCTTCGAACATAAACAATTGGGGGCTCTCAACCCCTGAATTTCTCAATATTAGGCATCTTGAATTTTTTCTATAGCCTTGCTTTAGGGTATGGAGACATATGGGTGTAATCCATGTAGTTCTCGGAGATTCGAACTTGGTCAAACTTCCTGGTTAATAGCTTAAGGGCCTCCTTGATCTTGTTTAACTCTTCTTCATTCGGATTGATGGGTACTAGAAGTTTAGTCCTTGGCTGGGCCAGATTTAGCATAGAGTGTTGAGCTGGTGGTGGCTCATTGGCAAAAAGCGCACGTGGAATGTGCTGATATTCTTTCGGTACCCAAAAAGGCTCAGGTGTGGGAGACGCATAGCACAGGGGAAGAGGGCCTCGGGCTCTTCAGGAATAGGGATCCACTTTCGCTGTATCTTATGAACCTCAGTTTGAAGGTTGTCAATCTGGGCACTGAGTTTGACCAGACTGTCATCAAATCGGGTTTCACATTCGGTAGTTGGTCTACATTCTCCATGGAGATTTGGTGAAGGTGTGTTTCAGACTCAGAGGAAGTAGCAGGAGAACTGACGGAGCGTCGGGGCAGTTTGATAGAAAACTGAAGCCGATAGGGACCCAGGCCAAGGGTCAGGTATGCGATCAACCTGAGAAGGAAAATGATTCGAATTTACTCTTTGAAAAAGAAAAGGGAGAGTTATTTTTATTGGGAAAGAGGAAAATGTTATTGATAATTTTTTTGGAAAGGGAAGGACAAAAGGTTTTTGGTATTTTTTAATAAAAGGAGGAAAAATATTTTTGGTATTTTGATAAAAGGAGGGGAAAAGTGTTTTCAGTATCTTGATAAAAGAGGGGGAAATTGTTTTTTTTTTTTATTTTGATAAAATAATAGGGAAAATGTTTTTGACACTTTTGGTAAGGAAGGAGGAAAGCGAGAGAAGAGTCTCAACATTATTATTATTATTATTATTATTATTATTATTATTATTATTATTATTATTATTATTATTATTATTATTATTATTATTATTATTATTATTATTATTATATTTTCAATTGTATTAGATTTTTATAGATTTGGAGAAGGCGCATGATAGGATACCCAGAGATATAATATGGTGGGTTCTACATAAAAGAGGAGTGACTCGCAGATATATTGACGTGATCAAGGATATGTATGATGGTGTGATGACTACAGTAAGAACATCAGTTGGAGAAAGTAATGAATTTTCAATTACGGTAAGGCTACACCAAGGTTCAGTATTAAGTCCTTATCTATTTGCTCTTGTTATGGATGAGTTGACTGGACAAATACAAGATGAGGTGCCATGGTGTATGCTATTTGCAGATGATATTGTTTTAGTCGATGAGACTAAGATGGGGATAAATGCTAGGTTGGAATTGTGGAGAGAAACTTTAGAAACAAGAGGATTTAAAATAAGCAGAACTAAAACAGAATATGTGGAGTGTAATTTTAGTAGTAATAGGAGGACAAATGGAGATTTGGTGAAATTGGAGGGTCAAGAAATACCTAGAAATGATCATTTTCGTTATTTAGGATCGATTATACAAAAAGATGGAGATAGTAGTGATGATGTTACGCATAGGATTAGAGAAGACTGAGTTAAGTGGAGAAGTGCGACCGGCGTTCTGTGTGATAGGCGTATACCTTTGAAGTTAAAAGGAAAATTTTATAGGATGACCATTAGACCCGCCATGTTATATGGGACAGAGTGTTGGGCAACCAAGAAACAAAATGTGCAGAAAATGAGTGTGGTGGAGATGCGAATGCTAAGATGGATTTGTGGTAAAACTAGAAAGGATAAAATTAAAAATGAACAAATTCGTGAAACGGTAAAAGTAGCTCCTATAGAAGATAAATTGAGAGAAAATTGACTTAGATGGTTTGGAAACGTCAAGCGTAGACCAATGGATGCTCCTGTAAGGAAGAGTGATTTAGTTAGTATTGATGGTAACCCAAGGGGTAGAGGTAGGCCTAAATTAACTTGGTGGGATATTATAAAAAAGGACATGATGTCATGTGGTTTAACCGAAGATATTGCACTGGACATAATGGAATGGATAAATAGGATTCATGTAGCCGACCCCAAATAATTGGGAAAAGGCTTTGTTGAGTTGAGTATTAGGTTTACCTAAATGCAAAAAGAAATGCAGAACGGGACCCGAGCCTGGGAAAATTGGGTTTGAAAAATATGTAAAACATGGCTTGACTTGTTGCCGGGCTCATGAACAGAGTCCCGTTTTGGAAAAAAGATAAAATCGCGTGAAAATTTGGGGGGCATGCCGACCCAGCATTTCGACAGAGTTTCGTGTATTAACCGGTAAATTGAATATGAGAGCCCTAGGTTTGACGCCTATACGAGGGTATGCAGTTGTTGCGTTAGTTGAAACGTTCCCCCCTTGGAATTACTGTGACACCTTGCCTATTTAAATACGGGGTGATCAATCATTTATAAAAATAAAATAGGAAACTCATTTGGTTCATTCTTAGCATCACTGTCGAAAACTTTTTAAAATTTGCTAACCACCTAGTATTCAAAAAGTCGGTGCCAAATTTTATCTTTCATTAAACAACTTCATGCAGAAATAAAAACAATAACCAAACCATCCATGCAGTAATAATAATCTGAACCAATCACAAGATAAATAACTGAATAAAATGATACCGAATAAACCATCAGTTCCTAATACAAAAATCTGACTTAACATTTAACGAAATAAAACTGAATCCAAAATACGCAGTCTGATAAAACTGAATAAATGAACTAACTGAAGGGGAGATATGCCCAAATGAAATAACTAAAAATGAATCCTACTATAGGAATGAAGTAACTGAAGCGTCAATTCCAAATCCTACAAGAATCTACAAGTGCTGCAGCTACGTATCCCTAGAACAGTTCATCAAGCTTGGTGTCCCTGTGGCGGGACACCTTAAATGTTTTGAAAATATTTTGCAAACGGGTCAGAGCCCAAAAATTTTAAAAACATTTAGCAAGCATTTAAATAAGAGTTTAAAAACAATTATTGATTACACATGATAATCCAATTTACTCCCTTGAGTTCCTCACCTCTTAATTAATGTGCATGCCCAACGTCATCTACCTAGCCCAACTAGGTCTCATCTATATATATCTAACCATTAATAGGTTTAGCTCCCCCGTACCACCCATACAGTACGCCATGGTATTCCAATCTTTACTAATTAAATCCATATTTAATTATCTCTTTAACTTCCCCCATACCGCCCATACAGTACGCTATAGCAGCACTAATAATTAACATTTCCCATATGTTATTATTAAGCCATTTAGTTAACATTTCGCATATGTTATCACTAAATTACTTCATTAAGTTTCTTTACTTTTTATACTTTAGATATGCTCTACCTCTTTCTATTATTACACATAAATAGAATGAACATCACTTTAGATATATGCTATCTATCTCCCCAACTACCGGTTTAGAATGTCTCTTCAAACCATAAATCAAACAACAAACAATGGAGGCGAACATAGTTCCAAGCCTACGAGTTACGCACATACCTAACGTACCCAATTGACAGTCAATACTATCGTACACCTAATTATTCATCGTACCTAGGTTCTATGTTCTGGGTCACAAATCTAGACCTCGCTGGAATCATCAAGGTGGTATCTCCCTCTGCGTGAAACCTCCCGTGATAGTAGGAAGTGAAGGTATGTTCACACATAAAAGAAGCCCATAATAGGCATACTCACAACCTATCCATATGTCGCATATAGGCATACACACACCCTATAAATATAATTCATATAGGTATACAAGTCCGTATAGGTATACACACAACCTATAAATATAATTCGTACGTAATATATCTCTCTCGAATACTCAACGTACTATCGATTAACAATTATAACATCTTATCACATTTTTCCGAGTATTATTCTCTGCCCGAAGGGACCTAGTTACCCCTTAAGTTATTTTAGTAGTTAATTCACTCATGCACTACTGGTCTACATCATAGGTCACTTATACTCTCCATGATCGATTCTCATTCCCTCAAATTCATTATTCTACAATTCATGTCCAATAGGTATTTTCTTTATTTCTCTCGTTATGGCTAAGCCTCAAACCCACATTAGGCCTACTCTAATTCAATACACCCTTCGTTATAGTTTAGAGATGTCCCAAAAGTTCCCCCGTTAATTATTCACAAATTTAGGGCTTAAACAAGGCAAATTGGGCAATTATAGGTAACCAAATCGAGTCGTAATTTTTCTGGAAGATTAAACACCCTGTGGTAAAATTTTGATTTCTCCTTCTACAGGATTCAATAAGACATATAACGTTTCGACATCTATGTCTCACACTCCAATTCTAAGTACAATTAAAATGGCATACGTTTAAAGTAACATAAAAAATTCTGGCAGATTACTATGTTGACAAATCAGACACTCGATGGTAAAGTGTTAATTAATCCCTGTACATAACTCCAAATGACCTGATTCAAAGCTCATTGAAAAGCTAAGACATATGCCTTTCCATACATCTATGGTCCGCACTCAAATTCTAAGTAAAATTAAGATCCAACACATTCCCATCGATATCACTTGCTCCGACGTTAAAAAATGGCACACAAATTACTCCATCAACAATAATCATTATCTCCCAAAATATTTAATTCCATCAAATCACGACACGCGTGTAATTTGAAATATTATCGAATTAATTAATTTTGAATTACTCAGAAATACGGGGATTTACAATGACTTCCATGACATATGTCTTGCTTTTAAATGCAATTGGTACGTGTGGACAAGCCATTTGATATACCTGAGTGTACGTGAATTGCCTCACTATATACCTTGTGGGGACAGTACGTGTGAGAGCGAATTCTATATATTAGACATACTTGAACGAGTTCCCTACTATATACCTCCCGTCATGACTTCGGTCAAGCGGTACGATACGGGGGGAATCGTTCGATATACGTTGAAGGTACTAGGCCATTGGAAGGTGAAAGTCGTATTGCTTAGGCTAACTGCGACTTGCCGGATGAGCGACCATCACAAAGTGACCCCCACTACGAGATAAATTTTGGTCAATATAGCAATGCTCTAGGTGATATAGTGTACAAAATGCATGATTCTTGATTAATATATTATGGAGAGAGTATTTTATTTGTCATGATGAGTACTATACTAATAAGGAAAACTGTACAAGTATCATGAAAAGTAAATCTAGCATGGAGCATGATTACACTAAGCATGGATACGTGTGAGTGAGTGATGTGTGAATATCTATAAGTTAGCATGTGGTAGTGAATCTAAGTATGGATCAAATACAAGTGGTGTGTGATAAGTATAAGTGAGCATGGATATATTTAAGTGTGATAAGTGGAGGTGTGTGCTAGTGACACCTAAGCATGAATATTCTAGGTGGTGTGTGTAACATTTTAATATAAGTGAATCTATATACAAGTGTAGGTAGTGTGAGGTGTACATAGAGATTATTTACGTGTGTGTTAAGTGAAAAGTGAGTGATAGGTGATATAAACATGAGGTAGAAATATACAAGAAATAATAGATGAGGAAAAGGGAATATACATGTAAGTGCATACGCACACAAGCAGAAAATGACAACACCCATGCAAACAAAGTCTAACCCTCTTAAGTAAGTGTCCCAAGCGGAGTCACCACTATGGCCATCTTGATATCTTCCCCTCCCCGTGCTTTTGGGGGAAACAGGGAGGATGAAGGTCCCATGCCTCTCGCTACTCAAGGGGGTGCTTCAGCCATCGTTGGATTTTGGGTGATGTAAAGAGATAGAGTCGCCAAACTATTTTGCACAAAACAGGTAAAAGAACATGTCGCCACCTTGATAGAACGGCATCAAAGACAAACTGATTCTTGCGAAACCAATAGTTTAGAGGTTTGGGGACTAAGTTACGGAATAGGATGGTGTTAGGCACCCATCCCGCACTTCCGATCTCTTATGGGCTTATGTTACTATTTCCCTTAATTTATTTATGAAGTGTGTGTACGTGTATATATAAGTGGAGATGGAAATCGCTCGACTCACATCATGGAAAAAATGGAGTGAGGTCATCCATAGGAATGTTTCCAAAATAATAAAAAAAAAATATGATATGTGCGCTTATCGAGATATTGATCATTATGACGAAACGATAATATATGTTTAGATAAGACGCAAGTATGAATCACAAAAATGATATATATGAATAATATGTGGATAAAATAGGAAAAAGTTGAAAATATAAAAATAAGACTCGAGTCTCATGTTTTAGTCTGAAACGCCCATGTAACCTATAAAGGCATCAAAGTCCTGTAGTTCACATGGGGTACAAGGATGGGGTTTTTCCCATAGAATCAAACGGGAGTTTATTATATGTCTTTTTATAGAAAATATATTTTTAGTTTTCAGAAAATGTGATGAAGAGTCCCGTCAAAATTTATAGGTGTAACCCTCTTTTTAGTTGTTTTGAATTTTTTATAGCAAAATATATTATATGAAATATAACTAATAAAGGATTGAAGATTAATATGTGTATGATCTAAAGTAAAAGTCTAAATTAGGAATTTATATAACTAATGCGAGAATAAAAGGAATTTAAAGAGAGAAAAGAGTGTTTGGACCTTCTTTGGAGACTTGGAGATTGATCTTGATTGATGATGAGATTCCTTGCAAGTGAGTGAATAATGTAGGAGGAGTTTTGCTAAATTGGGTGTGAAAGTGATGGGAATGAAAGGTGGAGAAAAGTTTCAAACAAGGAAACCTCACTGACTTAAGAAGAATATTGTTAATATCACTAAAGTGGATGCTTCTGAGGTGCCTCTCGAAGTGAGCTCATGATATCCTTATATAGACTAGGGGAAATGCCTATCGGCATTGCCCTTGTCCTACCAATCGGCAGTTAACCCTAGATACAGTGCCGGTGGGAAGGAAATGCATCTGCCAATTGGCAGTCTCGTGCAGATTTTGAAAAAAACAATTATAAAATGAAATACATAAGTCTAAATTATGCATTGGCCATACTGTTAGAAAGGTAATTCAAAGACCTTTGAGAATCCTTTGGGAGACTTTCGAGTTGGGAGTTGACTTTGGATAAAATGGGGCTCGAAAGCACCCATTGATCCTTTGGACAAATGATCGTCGGACAATGATGGATCATTCCTTCAAATCGTGCATGGGGTGAGCTGTTAGAAAGGTTGTTCTAGGTACTTCGATGTTCCAAAGAGCTTCGCTCGGTTATGAAAGTTGACTTTGGTCAAATGGGGCTCGAAAGCACTCAGTGACCTCTTGGAGTAAAATGGGTTACTCGTCGTTATCGTAAGGATATTTGGCATATGGGGTGGACCATTGGAAACGGTATTCAGTGCCCTTAAAAGTTTCATTCAGTCTCGTTTGTGCTGAAGAGTTGACTTTTGTCAAACGGAGCCTGGGAGTGCCAGGTGGTCTCCAGATCAGTTTTCAGGGGAAAACAGATCGTTCTTCCGAACAGTTATGCTATTTTATGCACGGGGTGGACCATTGGAAAACAGATCGTTCTTCCGAACAGTTTTCAGAGTATAACGTAGGGTTTATAATGAATTAGGGATGTGCTGGGGACCTACGGGGAGACTTAGGGGGTCCTAAAATTTGGTGTCTATAGTTAACCAATCACGTTGTTGTTTTTGATCAAGAAGATTGTACGTCCATTAATACTTAGTGAAGTATACCACTAGTTTTGTCATAATGTACACTACAAATTAACAGGTCGATTGGTCATGCTTGTAAAAACAGAGTTAGGCAAAGTATCATTAGGATATTTCTGGCATTAGACATGTCAACTCCAAAGCTTTAGGAACTTCATCAAAACAAACTATATGTTCTCCTAGTTGAAAGTCTTGATTTGGGAGATCTTAGGCTTAAGGGTCATTCTACCGTTGGCGTAGATTGGCCTTTGAATGAAATAAGGAATTCTAAAATCAACAGTTTTCCCCCATTAATAAATTAGTCTTCTTCCAAAGGTCCACAAAAAATAAAGACGAGTATTCTTTCCTCTACCTCTCATGATCCTATTACCAAATTAACTACCACTAAGAGGTCAACTTTTTTAGCTACTGGTGCTTCGGCTTTTGAGAGTTCTCATGTAAAAAAAGAACTTATTCAATTATTGTACTACCTTTTATAATTTCTATTAACAAATATTCCTACCAATCCTATGTTAAGAGAGAGGGTCGCAATTGCTGTAGCCCATTTATTTATTCAATGGAGGGACAACATGTTACAGTTAAAGATATTATCATTAGGCACAATCATTACCATCCTAATAATGAGATGAGTGATTCTTCCCAAGCAAAAATGACAAGGCTTACTACCCCCCTATGAAAATCTTCCCACCATCAGTCCTTTAATTACTGGTCGCTTATGGTGGGCGTAGGAAGTGCCTGGTGAAGAAGTATATTGGGATATTAGTTGGACCTTTCAGTCCTATTATGAGTGAACATCATGAAGGTGATGATGTTGTTCACAAAATATCTATTACTTCTCCACCTCCATTCAATCATCCTTATCAAACGTTGACTTCCTCATCCTTTTTTACTATGTTCTTATTTTTCTAACAAGTGTCAAGTTTATTCTGATTGTATATTATTCGCTTTGATAAGGTGTTGCTCCTAATGTTTCCTCTATAACAACTTTACCACTTAGTCACACTGTGGTGTCATTGTCTAGTGAATTTTTACTACCAATTTGCACAACTAATTCTCTTGATGAAGTTTCAGTGGAAAACCTATAATACTTACTCCTCATATATCACGTGCATTGGTTGTGATCCCCCTCTTTCAACATGGATCAATGGAAACGCAAGTTAGTGATGGTTTGGTTTCTCCCCCAGTTTACACCGAGGCATGTCCCACCAAATGACCATTATTTTTTACAATAGTGGGATAAGATTATTTTTACCCACACAATGATTTTGAATTCTTTTATGCTACTTGCAATAATTTAATATTCTTTTTTCTTGGAAAGGAGCTGATGTGCAGTGGCGGATCCAAATTTTTGGTCAACGGGGGCCAAAGTTTGGAGTGGTGTCGGGGGTGAGAGCCCCCGAGATTATTTTTTTGGGTTATTTTGAGTTTTATACAAATTATAACTTTATTTCGAGGTTTATACAAATTATAGTTCATTCAAAATGACTACAAATTATATGTTTTGAGTGTTTTTTGGGCATATATGTTTGGGACACAAATTACAGAAATTTGGCAAATTAGACAAATTACAGAAATAAAGGGTATATGTTTGGTGGAACTACAAAAGTCATACATACAATTTCTCCAAAAAATCATACATACAAAAAATCAGTTTAAGGTTAAAAAAATAGCTGATGGTGATGAGTTAGTGGCTCCAGCTAGCATACACAAAAATCATATACAAAAATCATACACAAAAATGAGCTTAAGGTTAAGAAAATACCTGATGAGTTAGTAGTGGCTGGATGGAGGGGCTGGGCTGGGCAGGAGCAGACGGAGGAGGGAGGCGCTCAGGCGACAGGCGAAAGGGCTGGATAGAGGCGGTGGACGGGAGGGACTCGGAGTGAAAGAGAAAGTTTTATCAGTTAAAAGAAATAAAGGAGAGAAAGGAGAGATACCCAATCTTTACTTTAGGTTTAGATTTTTAAATAATTATAATCTTACACCCTCAGTTTTGAATATAATTAGAGTTATACCTGAAAGTTTGAAATTTAACCAAAAAAACCCTATATATATATTATTTTTTTTTTCAAAAATTGAACCGGGGACAAGGCCCCCCTTGGTCCCCATATGCATTTGCTACTGGTGATGTGTTTCAAGGCCCTTCGATACCAGGTTCACCGATGGAGTTGATCGCTCTAGTTTATGTTGGGATACACTTGTATCTTCCTAGCGAGCTTCTTCTACATTAACTCCCCATTTCCATATAGGTCTCTTTACTTTACGCCAACACTTTAAATGTTTTGAGGCCTTCCCTTATCGAGGTAACTCTTGACAAAGAGTTTTATTCATAAAATCTTTGCGTACTTGTTCATAAAATTGATAACTCTATTATTTGTTCTAGCATGTTGTCATCTTATCTATCGAAGGTCGAATGTAACTTCTTTATTTTCTATTGCAGTGGAGGACAACGAGGGAGCGCTCAGGGAGAAAGTTATCACACTCCTAATCCTTTTGGAATTGCCATCAATGCCCTTCCACATGTATATCTTTTTTAATCAATACCAAGTTTATTTAAGCACTTCACATGTCTGATAGGTGTAACAAAATCAATGTATTATTTTCTCCATGAGTATGAGAAAACATTAAGGATTTTTTCATCAATCAATATGATGAAAAGTTATCCATGTGTTTCACCTGTCTATCAGGGTGAAATGAAACCAATGCACCATTTTCTCAATCAGTATGGGAAGATATTAAGGAATTTTTCATCAATATGATGGAAAATTATCCATGCGTTTCATTTGTCTTTTAGGTGTCACGGTATTCTTATATTAATTTTGACAAGATTCTCTTTTTTAATCTTCTTTTCTGGTTCCTCTCAACACCACATGATGTAGAGGTTTATAATGCTTTGGGTCCTATATTAATTCTTGTAAACTCTCATAGAGCTTCCCACAACATGGGGAGTAACCCATAAGAGGTCAACCGGGCTCATGCTCAAGATGATGCTTAATCGACCAATATAGATGATTTGGCAAAGTCTTTTCTTTTATATAGGTTGAGTTTAGTTATGGTACTCCAGTGAAAATGTTTCACCTTATAGGTACTATCGCCAGGTTCTTCAAGAAAATACTAGTTTTTCCCAAGCTAGTCGTACGAAGGTGATTCCTTTGCTCGATTCTCACCCCGAGACTTTTACCCCAGAGAGTCGTCATATGACTGAAATGCTTATGCTTGATCAATTGAGGAGAGTTTGTGTCACCATTGATTCTATCTTGGGTACGTCAATTAATAGTTTAAGTAAAAACATTATGAATCGACATTTTCGTTTCCTGAGTAACTTAGATAATGATGGCTTTAATCCATCTTTCCCCATGAGATTCAAAACATGCGCATAACATAGAATATGGAAAATCTTAAATTAAAATAAAGGTTTTCTTCATAGTGGTATTGTCCTTCTTGTCACATCAAGATCGTTAGATGAGGCATTGTTAAGCATAATCATGGACACTTTGTTCTCGATTCCTCAATAAAAAAGGCACTAGAAAATACTATCCACTATAGCAACTCTGGTGAGTGGAGGTGCCAAACCATAAAAGTTTGGAATGTGACATTTTATCTTCCAATCAGAATCAAGGAAATGACTAGTAAGACACATAAAACCAATACTATTATTCGAAAATCATAGGTAAATTTGGATGATAATTGTTTCATTATTAGCAAAAATTGTCTTTAATTATTCTTCTGAGTTACATGCATTTCATATAATCATTTTTTATAATTACATGTGATATTTTGTCAAACTGCGAATTTAGAGTATTGCACAACAGTATAAAATTTTGTGCTCCGCCTTTTTAAATGAATACTCTCGTGAACTAATCATATTTGATATGCATTCTCTAAATTTTTCCTTATGATACGTGTACGTTGTAATGGTACACCCAAACTACATCTAAAATACTTAAAGGTTGAACAATTTAGAGATTTTGTTTATTAACATTAGTCACATTAAGTGCACAACCATATAAGTGCCTGTGAAAATGAGTAGTTGAACCCTGAGCATTAATATCATGACTCTTCAGGATAGTTATGATTTGCCTTTTCTCTACCATCTATAGCTACAATGATCTTAGAATCATTTCAAACTTTAGATTTTGTTTTCCTTTCTTTTTTTTATCTATATGTTTATCTTTTAAATCTTTACCCTCAATTATTTGGAGGACTCTCAAATGTGTAAGCACCCTCATTCTCATTATCAATGATAGTAGACAATGGAATAGTAGAGTCATTCATTCTTTAAGTACTTGTTGTGACTATCAACGTATGCACGAATAATGTTAAGATAATGGATAATCAACAAAGACATAATTAAATTTCTTTGATTTATATCGAATTTTCCTACAAGCACACTACAAAATAAAATTATAAAGTCCAAAAGAATTAGACTGAGTAGCAAAATAACAATGGTGTTGGATTAAATGCAGTGTTTTTACATCTACTAGAGAAAACAAATGTATTTTGTATGGTCCGATGGAGTAGCAAAACATAAATGGTGTTAAATTAAAAGTAGTGATTTTTACATCAATGGTGTTTGATTAAATTCAAATCATGACCAATTATTTCAACTTTTGTACATATATAGAATACATAATGCGACAACTATAAACCCAAAAATAGTGTGATGGCAAATAGTCTAAAGATAAAAAAATCCCAAATAAAAGTTCCTAAAACTTCACCATATAGTATCCATCTAGTCAGATGAGATAAAAAAAATTCACTAATCATTTGTGTGCATGAATAAAAAAAGATTTAAAGTATTCCAATCAACAAATAACAGGGTATAAACTTTACGATTTGAATGCATGATTAGAACCTTTGATTATTAAAACATTTTTAAGTGCATGAGGACATGAGAGTAATTGGTTGAAAATTTATACAGTCAATAAAAAATCATCAAATAAATTCAATTTTATTAAATAAATATGAATAAAACTATGATGAGAATTATTATTGAATACCTAATTCAATCTTCATTCGCTGGTTCGGCAATTGGGATCGAATAATCATTGTCAAGAACATATCAAGAGAAAATAAATAAACCCTAAATCTTTGAATATATATCTACCAATATATCCATATATTAAATTATAAAAAAAATCCATAATTTCATGGAGCCTGAGGATGCGTGTTTTTGAATTTTAGGTATGTACATAACTATTGAGAGTAATGGGTAAAGTGGAGTCTAAAGTGGAGTAGTGGACTTAGGATTGGAAAGTGTGAAATATTTAGATAGGTCTAACATGGTTATGTTCAAGACCATGTTGAGCCAAACACATGTATGGATGAGCTGGGGTTGAAATGTAATTCGAGCCCTAATTTTTAATCAAGCTCGACCTATAAATGATCAATCTCAAATGACCTTTTTATCGAGAAGATTTCGAATTAATCTTGAGCGACTCGTATCTTTTTTAGTCTTATTAACGATTCATTGTATTGCTTATCTAATAACTTCATGTAATTATCCCACATTTAATAATAAGTGTGCCTAATGCTATCAATTGGAGTTCGCTATTGATCGGACCCAATAATGCATTGAATTATGGACCCATAGAGGACTTGATGACATTCAAACAACCTCTCTCTCTCTCTCTGTGTGTGTGTGTGTGTGTGTGTGTGTGTGTGTGTGTGTGTATATATATATATATATATATATATTTGGTGTGTGTGTTTGATAACTCATATTTTGAATATTTAAGGTAATTACGCTCAATATTAAAAATACATTTGTAAAATAAATTAGGTATCATTAGAAGCATGTATCATAAAATATACAATAAATAAATATATAAAATATAAAAATAGAGGTAATCATAATCCATCGATAATAATAAAACCAATGTTGCAATCATATATTAAACCTTTGGAATCCCTGATCTATCGGGACCCTTACTTCATAAATGTCTTATAATATCCATGACACAAACTAAACAATATTGAAATTAGAATTAACCTTATATTTACGTAACATATTTAACTATATCTCAATTCTATTGAATCATCTCATACGTCATAAAACCTAACACTAATATGACTCATACTAATGTAAAATACTTATATATCCTGTCACCCTGTCGTACCCTAACTAGGGACACACTTATCAACCATGTCATTATTGTCAATCCACTAATGGAATTAACTTCCCATGGTGTCATAAATTCACCTTGTGATGCATAGGCGACCCATAACTGCAACCAACTTACACAAAGAAGATATATGTATATTATAAAAAAACTCAGCAAGAAAAAAGAAATGAGATCACACATACCCTAAAGGCTCTAAACTATACTCTAAATGAGCTCGCATAGTTAGGTGCAATTCCTTTCCTTTTTATCATTAGCAAAATGGGTGAATCGAAGACCGAGTAAAGGAAAAGCTCAGGAAAGATGGACATCAAACAAACTGGTGGGGAAGGCTTTATAGCGATCGCTCCCTCGGACTTGGGTATCTAGTCCCTTGATATGTCTTTAGGGTAAAATACCCATCTTTCAAGTCGTATTTTGATCCCAATAACCTTTATCTGAATTTGAGAGATCAACAACAAAACCACGATTAACCTTCCTTGACTTCAAGTAGGTTAGCCATTTCACATGTTGAATGTGCAATAATGTATATTTTCATGTATTCTTATCCTAATTTTCATAATTCATGTTCATATTAACCCGTGTGGGGACCTATTTATCTTGGTCCAGGAGAGTAGCCAACCAGCTCGCCCTGTGAGGAGGAACTTCCCGGCCCAGTTCCTTTATCCACTAAAGGCTCGTGTATTTTACATACACCCAAACACTTATGGATATACTCAAATTGGTTACCAACAATATCAGAGGAGATATTCAGGGACACCACGGGTTATCCACAAGATTATCGAGTTACAAGAACAACTCATACTCTGATTGTATGCGTATATAAATTGTAAACCTTGACGAGAGGCAAAAGGATGAAAAAACTCGAGCATTGAGAGACACTAATAAGAATATAGTAACCTCCCTATGGACGTAGGCAAGTTGCCAAACCACGTATATCGTTGTTGTTTGTGTGATCTTTACTTTCTGCATTTGTTATTATTTTCACAAATCTTTGTTGTGATATTTCCTACACTCACAATTGGCGCCATCTGTAGGAATTGATTTTTATTCCTTCGAAAACATTCATCAACAAAAAGCTCATGATGTCTCACTCTAATAATAAAATTCCTCATGTTAGCGATGTATAAGAAGACCCAGTCCCACCTAGGGTCAGATCAGAGATTCGTCAACAAATAAATCCTAGTTTTTTCCAAAAAAGGTAGCCTTATAAAAAAAGCCAAGAACCACTTAGGTCTACCCAAATCTCCAAGTTGGACGAGACTTATAAATCCAGGTGGAAGAAAATGCTTGCCTTTAATGGTTACTTAAAATAATGGAGATAGATCTCTATAAAGATACGAGGAAGCTTCGTGATAGGACTCCTAGTCCTCAGGCGAGTAATACTTGCAGCCGAGGAAGGAGATCCAATCACGACCAGGATATATTTGAATGTGGCAGGTCAGAGCATGATCGATCAGAAGATGTCCGGTCAGAAAGGTTCCACATGAGCAATGATCGTTAGAATGAGGACATCATAATTTAGTTCGTAGAGAGATGGACCAATATCCAGTCCATCGAGGACCCAGGTCTACCAGGGAGCTAGCTAGGAGAGTTCTCAATACCCATATAAAATTACCCTTTTCAAGGACGATCGAGGAAGATGAACCCCCAAAGAAGTTTATCGTTCCCAAGTTTAAGATTTATAACGAAAAGACAGATCCCATAGACCACATTCGGGAGTACAGATAGGCGATGACCATGTGGAGCCACAAGGACACATTGATGTGTTGGATTTTCCTTTTTAGCATACATGACTTTGAATAAAAGTGGTTAGATAAGCAGCCTCATAGGTTGGTTAAGAGTTTTAAATCCCTAGTAGAGGCTTTTACTGCTCGCTTCATTACCAGCAGCTCCCACCCCAAGCAGATGGATGCACTGCTGGTCTTTAATAAAGTGGAGGACTGTTTGGAGCAAATTTTCGTTGCATCCTTCAAAATCGATCTGTCGAACACATCTTTACTGCACCAGTCCTTGACAAAGAAAGAATCCAACATCATTGGCGACCTCATGGCTCGTATTAAGAAATACTCTAAGGCTGAAGACGTGGTTAACTCTAATGTAAGGGACAACGATCGAGCAAAGGTAACGAAAGGAGGAGATAAGAGTGAATCTTAAAAGAAAGGGAACAAGAACGGGGGCAAAAATGACTCTAAGAATGGGAACAAGGTTGATCATTCAAAAGCGTTCAAGGCTGTTACATAGTCTTCAAGGAACCTATATACAAGATCTTAAACAAGATCAAAGATCAACCATTCATCAAGTGGCCCAAAAAGATGGGTGGTGACCCAATAAAAAGGAATAATGCGCTGAGATGCGCATTCCACAAGGAGGGTGGTCACATAATCGAGAATTGCAAGGCTCTGAAGTCACACTTGGAAGAATTATCCCAAATTAGGCATCTCAATGAGTATATTAAAAAGAAATTCGACAAGGTTGCAACCAATGGCGACCAAAAACCAGATAATGTCCTCGATGACGACATATGATAAGAGTTTTTGGTAATCCACGGAGTATCCGACCTGAAGTAGATCCAAGGGAACGCTGTTCAGATGGAGCTGAAGAAGGTCACTGCTATTATGAAGGCATTCCATATTGAACCTGTAAAAATCCAAGCAGGCAAGAGCCGGTGACTAGAGGATGTCTATTATGCCAAGCACATCATCTTCAGTAAGGAAGACCTAGGTGGAGTGAGGACTCCACACCATGATGCACTTGTGATAACTCTCAGAATTGCAAATTGGGATGTCAAAAAGCTACTAGTGGATCATGGAAGCTCGTTAGAGGTAATGTACATAGAGTTGTTCTATAAGATGAATCTCAACCTCAACCTCAAGGAGGTCCTAATACCGTTAGTCATCTTTATAGGGAAGATGACAATGCCACTGGAAAAGATAGTACTACTGGTTAGAGAGGGCAATATCTCGAAGCTAATTAAGTTCTTGATGGTAGATATAGAGTCCCCATATCATGCCATTCTAGGCAGAGGTTGGTTGCACTCCATGAGGGCAGCACCGTCTACCTACCATCAGAAGCTAAAATGTATCACCGATTGAAGTGTAATCGAGATTCATGGCAACCAGACTATAGTAAGGAAGTGATTCACCGTGGCCATCTGTCTTAGGAAGGAAAAGAAAAAAGTTCCTAAAGACTCTCCAAAGGAAGCCCAGGATGGGGCTACACCCTCTAAATAGAAATTACAGAACGGTCGACCTGGGGTGGAGAAGACAAGGGTCTACCCCGCTGATAGGGTTGTTGAAAGCTTGCAGGAAGTTAGAGCTGATGACAACTTAACGAAGAGAATTTTTTTAATCGGATCCGTACTTGTCGATCACAAAAAGAAAGAATTGATTACCTTCCTGAGAAGAAATCTGGATATTTTTGCTTTGGATCCATACGATATGCCTAGGAGTGATCCTAGTGTAGCCAGCTATCTCCTTCACGTTGACCCAAACTTCAAGCCGATCGCTCAGAAGGCTCGCTAAATAACCCTCGAGAAAGTTAAAGTGGTGGAGAATGAAGTAGGGAAGCTTCTGGATATATGATCCATTAGGGAAGTTCAGTTCCCTAAATGATTATCCAACCCAATAATGGTACGAAAGAGCAACAACAACTCAATAGGGCGTGTCCCAAAGACAACTTTCTACTTCCTAAGATTGACCAACTGGTCGACACTACGGCAACACATGAAAGAATGAGTTTCCTAGATGCCTACTCAGGGTACCATAAAATTCCATTGTTCATCCCCGACTAGGATAAAATATCCTTCATAACACCCGCAGGGTTATACTACGACAAGATCATGCCATTTGGACGGAGGAACACAAAGGGAAACATATTAGAGACTGGTCACAAAATATTCAAACGACGGATGGGAGATACAATGGAGGTCTACATCGACGACATGCTAGTCAAGAGTAAGAACAAAGATGACCACCTTATGAACTTAGCCATAGCCTTTGAAATCCTCAGGAAATATCGGATGAAACTTAACGCAAGTAAGTGTTCATTCGGTGTCCAGTGAGGAAAATTTTTGGGCTATTTGGTCAATAAAAGAGGAATTGAGGCCGACCAAATTGATGCAATCACTAAAATCCAGCTTCCTCAGACAGTGCGAGATGTCCAAAAGTTCACTAGTATACTCGCATTACTCAATCGCTTCATCTCCAAGTCTTCAAAGTGATGTCGACCATTGTTCCAGCTTTTGAAGAAGGACAATGGCCTCATTTAGAATCATGATTGTTCAAAATATTTGGAGGATATCAAACCCTACCTTAGCAAACCACCTCTATTGGTAATAACAAATGGCATATCTCTATCTCTCATTACCAAACCACGCTGTGAGATTGCTCTGGTATCCGAGAAAGAGGGAGGGCAATACCCCGTTTATTATGCTACCAAAACACTTTTGGATGTTGAATGATATTACATACCCCTAGAAATGCTTGCCAATGAATTGATGGTTGCCTTAAGGAGTCTGAAACACTACTTCGAAGCTCACTCAATAACAGTGATCACTTCCTACCCCTCAAAGATGTTTTTCGAAAAGTCGACCTCTCTCGATGACTCTCAAAGTGGTTGGTGGAAATCGTCAAATTCGATATCTAATTTCAACCAACAACAACAGTTAAGGGACAAGTCATTGAGAATTTTATCGCCAAATTTATGAGGGACCAGCCTATCGACCAACAAGAAACAGAGCAGTCAACTGATAAGGAAGCACAGTATAAGGATTGGGCCCTATACGTTGATGGAACCTCCAATTCTAAGGGGAGAGGAGTAGGAATTGCCCTCACCACACCAGAAGATGATATCATCAAATAAGCGACCAGGCTAGGATTTGAAGCCTCCAACAATGAAGCTAAATACGAAGTACTGATTATTGGCTTGTGTAAGGTAGGGCAAGGCACCTCAACGTATTCGGCGATTCCAAACTAGCCTCCAAGAAAGTAAGTGGTAACTTTAATGCAAAGGATGATAGGATGGAAACCTACCTCCCTATAGTAAAATAACTTATGGAAGAATTCGAGAAGATTGACATTCAACAGTTCCCCTGGGTTCAGAATAGTCACGTCGATGCCTTAGCAACCCTAAGCTCAGCGGTAGACTCCGATCTTATAAGAACTATCCAGATAGAGTTCCTCGACCTGCTAAGCATCGATAGACAATGATCACCAAGCAAGTCCTCCTCGTAGAGAAGGCCCCTAGTTGGATGATCCCATCATTGCCTATCTACGGAGCGACATACTAGTAATACCCTGTATTTATGCGTATTTAAAATTTAACTAATTCAGTGATTAATTGAGAAAATATCATTTTTTTAAATTACACGAGTGACGTAATTTAATATAATTAGAGGGTAAATGTGGTCATTGAATATTAATCGATATAGAGAGATAACAAATTAATATTATAAAATAAATTTACTAAGTGAATAGTAAATAACTAATGGTTATTAATTTACACCATAACGAGTGATATTGGAGTATTTAGATTTTATCTCAACCGGGGGTCACGGTTAGATTAAATTGAGGTCGAGATTGAAAATTTGTTTATAGTGACTCGGATGATTATTTTGAGGTCGCGGGTGATTTTGAAATAGCCAGAATAATATACCCGGGGATGCTATTTGGGTTCCAGGGCATTTTTAGACTAAACCAACATCGTATGAGAGTATTTTAGTCTTTCGGTAACCTGGGGTGAAGAGAACTACGAATTTTTTAACCTTATATCTGCTGATAGGAGGGTTAGGCCAGGGTTAGAAACTCAAAGATCAAAGAGAGGTCATCAGAGAAGAAGGGGAGGCCATTCTTGAAGCTTAAGGAAGGGTTCTTGAGAGATTCAAGTGATTCTTGCACCACAAACAACTTTGGAGGGAGTGAAGACAATCAAACCCAACCCCAAAATACGAAATTAGATCACATAAATCAAGGCAAGTGTTTATTTTCTATTTTCCTTGAAGTTATAATTCCCATGTAAGAGTAAGGTTTATACATCTTGATATGAATGATGAAATTGGAATTTAAGTGAATTTAAATCCATCTTAGGGGTAGGATTTCATGTAGAATGACTGTATGCGTATAGAGGATACAAAATCAGATCATGTGGGATAATATAGATGAGAAAAATTTGGGCTTTATGTTGTGTATGAATGAAGAACATGGAAATTTAGGGTTTTGATTAATAAATGTTATAATCCATGATTTATTAGAAATTATAATGTTTTGATGTTGTTATTACGTTGGGAATCATCCTAATACATGTAGAAAATGTTGAGGACAATTGGTCTGAAGTTTGGTAAAGAATCATGTAGAATTGAATGAGAAAAATGATGAAAAACGCACTTGCATAGAGGAAGAAGATGATCTGGTGCATTTCGAATCGATTCGGCCTAAGGAAGAATCGATTCGGAAAGCAAATTGATTCGGCCTCCTGGAGAATCGATTCGGTTTCCCAAAAAATGTGAAAATCTCCTTTTAAGCCTAGAACTCCTAAATTGTTATCAGGAAAACTTTTAGGACATTGATAAAATATAATGAGGAACATATTATATTACATTAGGCCTATGATCGGATTATGACTTAGTCTTAATGAAATAATTAAGGCGACTGTTCAATATACTTAAATTGTGGCGTAAGTAATTCGAGAGAATGGGAATTAGTTACTAGAAGTTTGAATGAATTATTTAATGGACCGGTAGGTTATAAATGAGTTAACTACTGAAATAATGTACGGGGTAACTAGAACCCTTAGAGTAGAGAATGATACTCAGATTAATACGATAGTGAGTGTACTCGTAAAATAGTAAGTACTGCGAGTATTTGAGTGATATAGGAAACGTATGAATGATAATGATTAGGTTGTGAGTACACCTACTAAATAAATGTATATATAGGTTATGTGTATACCTATAATGTGATTGATGTTATGTGTTAGCATACCTACGCTGCCTTCTATCACAATAGTTCTCGCGCAGTGGACGATCCCAACTTGACGATGCCAATAAGGTATGGATGAGTTCCCCAGAACATAAAACTTAGGGCGAACCATTATTTGCGTGAATATAATGGTACCGGCGTGTCGTTCGGCTACATTAGGTATGTGCGTGGTCCATGACTTAGAACTATGTTCGCCTCCATTACTTGTGATTTGATTTTTGGGTTCGAGGAAACATGCCAAACCAATAGTCCTTAATTTAGTATGAGAGGTACATGGACCAATAACAGAGTATGCCTATTTTCACGGTGGTCAATTTCAGAGACGTCGTAATAGTATATATTAGTGTGTGAAATATATACAAATGTGAATATTCTACTTAAGTATGATAGTATCCAGTAGATTTGATATATCTAAGAAGTAAATTAAGTAGATAAACTTAGTTGTATTATTAAATAATAACATGTATGAAATATTACCTATGAAGATAATCACATACGAGAATTGTTAATTCAGATAGTGTACTGTATGTGTAGTATGGGGATTTAGATGTGTGGACAGTCACTTAGATACTTACTTCTAGTTAGCTTGGGTAGTGTAGCTGGGTGGGCTTAGTAGAGAATGTTAGGCGTGCACAATAGTTGAGAGGTGAGGAAACTCAAGAGAGTGTACATGAATCCTAACATGTGTAACCAATAACTGATTTTTAAATTGTGATAAATACTTGCTAAATATTTTCAAAATATTTTGGGTTCGAACCCTTGCTATAAATATTTTCAAAATCTTTTAGGTGTCCAACCACAAGGACGCCAGACTTGATTATATGTTCCAGGGACGCGTAGCTGTAGTGCTCCGGAGGCTTACATAATTTGAGTAGATGCATCCATTATTTCATTCCTAGTGTAGGATTTCTTAGCAATATTTCATTTTGGTCATGTTGCCCCCAGCACTTATTCAGTTATTCATTTCAAAATTTTATTCAGATTTATTTATTATTGTTGGATTGTTATTTGGATTTGGGATTTGTAGCCGAGAGTTTATTCGACAAGACTTTTATTTATTTATTTATATCGTGCGATGGTTTAGACTCTATTATGGTGTGTATGTTTTAAATTGGTTTCCGCCTATTATTATATCCCATTTAATGAAAGATAAAAATTTGACATCAGCTTAATTAACTAATATGTGGTTAGTAATTAATATAGTTTTCGATAACGATGCTAAGAATCAACCAAATGAGAAACCTCTCTAATTTAATAAATGATCTATCACCAAACATTTAACTAAGTGGGGTGTCACAATACTGACTGATGATAAGATATTGGCTCATCAAGTGAGGGTGAAAGTTTCCCCTTTTACCTCGCCCCAAGGGAAAAATACTACAAAAGATCATTCATAGGCCCTTACTTCCAATGCGTCCACCCACACGACACCGAGCGTTTTTAGTGAACTTCATGATGGTATTTATGGGAGTCACGCAGGTGGGAGGTCATTGAACTTTTGAGCAATTAAGGAGGGGTGCTAATGGCCTCACATGGAAAATAATGCAACCACCTATATTCGTGGATGTGAAAAGTGCCAGAATTCTCTCCTATAGTCCACCAGACAGCTAGCGACCTAAAATCTTTGACAAGTCCCTGTCCATTCACGTAATGGGGACTAGATATCGTGGCACCACTACCTACCGAACCTGAAAATCGCAAGTATCTACTGGTCGGAACATATTACTTTTCCAAGTTGGTAGATGCAAAACCATTGGCAAAAATTCATGACACTGACATAGCCAGGTTCATATTGAAAAATATCATAACATGCTTTGGGATACCGAGGACTATGATCACCGACAACAACACACACTTTGAAAGCAATTTCTTTCAAGGTTTATGTGATGAGTATGGCATCAAGCACCACTTCAGTTCTTTGGCATATTCCCAAAGTAACAGTCAGGCATAAGCTTCCAACCAGACCATTCTTGATGGTCTAAAAAAGAGGTTAAAACCAGCCAAGGGAGCTGGGTGGATGAGCTCCCCTATTTTCTATGGGCCTATCTCAATACGCTAACACCCTTCATGCTCGCTTATGTAATGGAAGTTATTATTCCTCTGGAAGCATGTCTCCCTACTATGAAAACCACCTTGGTCGACCATGGTCTTAACGATGATGCACTGCACACTGAACTTGACTTAGAAGATGAGCAAAGAGAACTGGAAATGATCAAGTTGGTGTCGTATTAACTGCAACAAGCAAGTAGTACAGCAAGAAATTAATTAGAGGAAGTTTCTAGTATGATACTATGTCCTAAGGAAAGTCCTCGGCAGTGGGGTGAAACCATCAGATGGCAAGATGGGACCAAACTTGGAAGGACCTTTTAAGGTGACAAGGGATGAACTTCAAGGAGAATATCACTTGGAAATGCTGGAGGGCAGGGAGATACCAAGAGCGTGAAATTCAACCAATCTCAATAAGTTATACTTTTAGTCTTCTTTATATTCTATTAGCTCATTTAGTTGATGCAAATTTTTATTTCAAACTTATGTTGCTCGGAAGTAATTATTCAATGAATAAAGGCCAGTTGGATCTCGAACTTTGATATTATATATTGGTTGCTTCGAATTTCTTGATTGCATCTCAGTATTACGCACCTTTTCTAAATAATAACTCTCTCGTGCACAGAAGAACTCATGAGGATTACAACAAGTTGTTCAACTTGTTTTAATCGAGGAATCTCATTTACTAAGTAGGGGTTGCATTTGTTATAACAAGTTAATAAAGTGTTTCAATTACTATAACCCTTAGGTCTTTGTCGTAAACAAAATATCCCTAATGAGTAGCCCTGATAATAACAAAATCCCTACAGGGGATCCTTAGGCAACAAAGCCAACTTAGGTTGGTCGCCAACTGCGTTGGTCGTAAAAATCCTGCTCGGGCAGATTGCCCATCGACCAGGTACATTCTTTCCATCATCTCACTTAGGCCTAAGGGAATGTGACGACACAACCTAAAAGGTAAAGTGGATGGAATGATACTGTTAAGGTATATTGGATTGGGTGAATGTTCAAACACATGATAACAAATGGCTAACACTTGTTCTTAATATCAGTTAGTCGACTGAAAAACCCAAAACTATCAAACCCAAGTACTATCCCATTTAAATGACAAAAGGCATAAGATGGTTAAATAGTATTGCTTGGTCGATAAAGATCTTCAGTAGTTGATAATCAACAGTTCTTTCCAGTTCAAATATAAAGTCAATTATTAACTTATATTTAGTCAGCACATGCTTAAAATATGAAACAAGTTAATAAATTAAGCTTTATGTTGACAAAAATTGGGAAGTACAATTACATCGAGATAAAATATACAAAGACCTAATATGCCACATGATGGAGGGCAAGGTAATCCATAATACGTGCTCTTCGGCCATCGTCTGGGTTAAAATCAAACTCCTCCATATCGTCTTTAGGGTACTTATCCACGAGATGGGCAGGGATATCATCAATTGGGATCCACTTGTCTATCTTTGAGAAAGGATTATGATAGTAGGTTCCACACTCGACTTGGTATTTGTACCATAAGTCGAATTCTTTAGGTGTCTTAACCTCCCTAAGGGCACTCAACTGCCCACGAGAAAATGCAAGATCCTCTGTCTCCTTCAACCTTATTGGGGCATTAGCACAACCTACGTTATAGCCATCTTCCCAGGCTTCTCGGGGGCCCATGAATAAGTGCCTCAGCCTCTTATTGTCTGTTTGGAGTTCAGCTGTAATCACATATGGCCTTAAAAAATCTCCTTTCAACTCAGTAACCTCCTTCCTCAAGGTGTCATTTTCATCTTGGAGCACTTCTACCACTTGAACGATTTATTTGGTCTCCATGGGTTTAACTTTCAGACCATTCACTTCATTTTGGACTGAAGAACCGTTCTCCTCCATGACTTGAAGATCGTCCTTCAATTTGGCGACCAATTTAGACTAATTTTTGTATTCTCAAACCTCACCCTAAAAGAGTTACAGATTTTTATAAATGACTTATGAGCTTGGTGACTAATGTTGGGTCCCAGGATTATTCCCAACCTTAAAGTAGGGGGAATATAGTCCTTTTTAGCTATAAAGAACAAAAAAGATAAAATTACAAACAAACACCAGTATGCGTGGAAGAAGATAATCAATGTAAACAAAAGGATTCTCCTTCATTCAATGGTAAAAGGGTTGCCAAAGGCCAGTATAGTCAGAGAAAAAAGATGAATACAAGGCATAAAAAATTTGTACAAAATAAGGAAAATAAAATCCTAATCTTTACTCCATCACCTGCTCAGACTCAATCACTACCTTCCCCTTCTCGATAACCCTCTTGTCTTGGTCAGCAGCCACTCCGACCTCTGTAAACACGATCTCAACATGGTCGATAGGCTGACTGATATTCTGCTCCCCCTCTGCGAAAAGGTTGGGCCCAGGAAAATGAATGCTGAAAAGCTCAAAATCGGAAGGAGTCCTCGCAGCTCGCAATTCTTGGTCCCAGTCTTTATTGAAGGCCACCTCCTTTGCATAGTCCTGCTGGAGCTCGATGTTGTCAGAAGAGGCATTCCATCCTTCAGTATAGCTGCAATCCTTCTCACTCTTGATACCTTCCTCCAACTTCTTAACCTTACTATATAGACTCTGGTTTTCCTTGGAAAGTTCTTCCTTCTCTGCGACCACTACATTCTTGGACGCCTGGGGATCAACATAGGCCCTTGTCGACTTTACCTTCTCCTTCTCCCACACTACACGAGCATCAGCAAAGTCTTTTTTAGAAATTTTCAGAGCATCTCTTAGCTCCTGATTACTTTTATCCTAGTCGGTATGGCCATCCAAAAGAGTTAAAAAGTCAGATAAGAACTGCAAAGTGGAAAAAAAGCCAAGTCAGTATAGAAAGAAGAAAAATGCAGGAAAGATATTATAAAGGGAGTTGAATTACCAAATCAAGTCCTTGGGCGGACTTAAGAGCAAGTTGGGATTCCCCCAATTGTGAAGAACGCTCGCGATCAGTAACTAGCACAACCACCTTCAGCAGATTAGGGTTAAGGGCAGGAGTGTTGCCCATACTAGCCCCCCAGCATCAGCAATAAGGAAAGGGACTGCATGAAACTTCAACTCTAATTTTCTTTTGGTATCCTTTCTCTTCCTATTTCTTTTTCTCTTTATTTCTTTCATTTTCTTTTCTCTTACTTCTCTTTTTTCCCCATGGCACCTAGGCTAGAACCACTAGCCCTAGGGGAATCGACCTCCGACTTCTTCAGAGACTTGAACTGATAAAATAGAATTGCTTGATCATCCTCATCCATATCAATCCTAAGCATCATCCTTTTAACAGGCTGAGCCATATCTTCTTCTTCTTCTTCTTCTTCTTCTTCTTCTTCTTCTTCTTCTTCTTCTTCTTCTTCTTCTTCTTCTTCTTCTTCTTCTTCTTCTTCTTCTTCTTCTTCTTCTTCTTCTTCTTCTTCTGTAGGAAATTATTTCAGAGGGCCTAACTTTAGGAACCTTCAAGTGAGGGACCTTATCGACCGACCGAGAAATAAAGCTACTGGTGGTATTTTTATATTCGAATCGTATGGAATCCTCTTCATAACCTTCCAGGCCTTCAAGAGATCTGACACACTCACCTCACTTAAATTGGGCTCCTCATTTTTAGCACAAGCTACAAAACAGGAGGAAAGCACTAGTCAAAAGATAGAGGAAACAAAAGCATCGAATAAATGAACAAAAGAAGAAGAAATAGTAAGAAAATAGAAAAAGAAAGGAAAGTGACCTATCTGATCCCCCCCCCCTTCAGGGACCCAAGGGCCTCTGTGCCTCTTGTCCTTAGGTAGGGGAGGACATTGCAAATTTCTAGAAATAAGTTCATGATCCCAGTAATCCTTATGAGAATCTGGGAGGTTTACCACCAGAACCATATCAGCCTTCTTGGTCTTCAAATACAAAATACCATCACTCGTGCGTGACCAAGAATAATAGTAGCAGATTTTAGTAAGTGCCAGGTTGGTACCATATATTGTGTTCATTTTATGTATCTCATTCACAATCTTCCAAACATTAGGGGCACACTGAGCAGGGATAACATCAAAGTATTTGAAGAATCTAAGAAAAAGGGGATTTGGAGAAAATGTTGACCCACCCTGGGTGATCAATAGGGTGTGAATCCAGTGGCCCCTTCAATATCACGAGCATATCTAGAGAGAGGGGCACTGTTGATTTCAACACAATTCGAAATATTATAGGATTTCCTAAACTCTACTATCGACCAGTTATCTAATGATGCCATAAATGATATAATAGAGAAAATACCCTAACTACAGTCAAAGCACAATCGTAAAAGAGGAAAACTAAGAAAGGATGAATAGAACTTACAAGAATTGATGAGAGATTTGAAGGAAATGAAACGCTGAAGAAGGAAGCACCGGAAGCTTAGTAGATAAAGTAAAACTTGAAAGCAACTGACGAAGGAGATTTATATCTAGTTTGAAGTTCGAGATAATCATGGAACATGACATCTAAAGAGGATTCTAACGCTTTACTTAACTGCTCGGACCAACATACCCTCACTTCTTCAATGAAACACAAAGTCTACCATAGTGTTTGGCTCAGGGCGAGCGTACCCTTATGAGTTTGCCAGAATTGCAAAAATGGCACTTCGATATTGAAAATGAAATTTCAAGTTTTTGGTCTTCAATTTAGTTAAAATTTACTGGCCCAAGTATTCAACCCAGAAATTATAGGGGAAATTGTGGGGACCTATTTATCTTGGCCCAGGAGAGTAGCCGACCAGCCCGACCTACGAGGAGGAACTGCTCGGCCCAAATTCATTATTTAACTAAAGGCTCGTGTATTTCACATACACCCAAACACTTATGGATATTCTCAAAAACCGATTACCAACAATCTAAGAGTAGATATTCAGGGATACCACGGGTTATCCACGTGATTATCGATTTACTTGAATAACTCAAACTCTAATTGTATGCATTTATAAATTGTAATCCCTGACCCGGGACAAAGGGATGAAAAAAACTTGAGCATTGAGAGACACTAATAAGAATATAGTAACCTCTCCGTGGACGTAAGCAGGTTGCCAAACCACGTATATTATTGTTGTGTGTGTGATATTTAGTTTTTGCATTTGTTATTGTTTTCGTGGATCTTTATTGTGATATTTCTTGCACTCACAAGCCCCATTCATCACTCTCCACAAATTAATACAACATTGTGCAATGACAAGATGTAAGGGAAAATTTCACAAGGTTTCAAGTTTGTTATATTTTTATTGTAAATTTTATAATATTTGTTTTATTCAATTTGAACAAAACTGCTTGAGTCATAGGTTAGGATTGTGTTCAGTTTGTCCTTCAAGTCTATGATGCTGTTGAAGACCGTAGAGGCCAAGTTAAAGCGACATTCACTTTCGTGCCAAGTTTCATCTTTACTTGTGGGATTTCAAAAAAGGTATGAATGGTGCATTATGTTGATCCTGGATTTTGTTTTATGTGTTTAGTTTTTTAAAATCACTCAGTATATTTTTTTGGAAAAATATTTTTTAAAGAAAAATAATTTTATTTTTTAAAGAGTTGTTC
The DNA here is from genome assembly GCA_949130495.1 of Sambucus nigra. Lineage (NCBI taxonomy): Eukaryota > Viridiplantae > Streptophyta > Magnoliopsida > Dipsacales > Adoxaceae > Sambucus > Sambucus nigra. The sequence continues at coordinate 142,121,315 of OX422224.1, read as the reverse complement.
AAACGACATTATTTCTTCAGTCAAACTAGTTTTATGTTTTCGTTCGAATGACATGTTAGCTTCATTCAGACAAGATGCGTGGTTTTGTTCAAATGAGCTTTGAATGAGCATCGAACGAGAACATTTTTTCTTGGCATATTTTTTTTAGGGAAACTCTCTTGATACTCATTCAAATGAGTTTTGGTGACTCACTCGAATTACTTGGAGTTTCCTTCGAATGACTTTGAGTTTCGTTTGAATGAGATTCCCCGATCTGTATGCTAATGTTTTTATAAATACAACAAAGCAGTTTTAAGAGAGGGTTTGTGAAAATAATTTTATATATCAAACCAAAAGCCTCTTGTAACCCTAGTTTATGCCCACGTTCAGAGATCCAAGAATCAAGATAATATGCAAGATTGAGATATCAAGTTTCGATCACCATGATCATTTTACTATTCATCACTATTGAGTTTGTTTCATGCCCTAGTTTATGCCCAAATTTCGAGCACAATGTTTCGTTGATATTACGGTTAACTAGCCAAAAGTAAGAAGATTGGTGGATACTGAGATGCGAGAGGCGCCTGCATTATAAAGGACGTTGAAAGGCATCCAATGGTGGTTGTGATGAAAGTTCAAAGGGCAAAGAGTAGATCAAGGATTGAAGGCATCGAGTCTGTGAGCATGTGTAATTCATCCTTGTATGATACCTATATTATAGTGGATTTATGTAGGGTAGATATTCTGAGGGTTTCCGTTGTGGATTTTCCTCGTACATCGTGGCGTTGTGGATTGATCTTAATTTTATTCTCTCTAACCACCTAAATGCATGCTTAGGGAAAGATAAAATTGGTTAATAGTTTACAAAATGTATTTTTAATTAATGCTTGATTAAAATTGGTTAATTGTTCACTCAATTATATAATTGAATATTAAAATTTAGTGTTTGGAAATCCATATCTCTATTAGCACTTGTTGGATATTACTTAGAAGTCCAATGTGTTCAATTAATTGATGAATCAAAAAGTTTGGGTAAAGGTTATTTTGAATTCGTAATATTCTTTAGGTGAATTAAGGTTCCCTTATTCACAAGTAAACAACTTGAATATTGATTATGAAACTCATATTTTATCCAAGCTGGAATTGACTGGTGTTTTAAAGAAGGAATGTATCCTTATTTATTGGTTATTGTCCCACTTTAGAAAATAATGAAGATATAAGGTAGCAAGAAAAAACTCAAAAGCAAAAAATTCATGAGTAGAAGGTGTTGGGGTTTTAGTCTTAAAACCATGTATGACGTTTACGTTTTAGTAAATTTGTATCAGTTCATTTTGAAAAAAGAATCGCGGTTACGATAATGCCTTATATATATATATATATATATATAGTTCCAGTGAGTTGGATTTGGCTTGATCACAAGAGATCAAAATTATGATTCTAGTTCAATTGAATAAGTTCACAACCTAGATAGGGAGTTAACATCCTATCAGTACGGTTGTTTGTACAATTTTAGTGTTTTATCTTAAACTACGAGAACCTATCTAATGGTTTGAGAACTTGGATAATAGTTCAAAAATGGATTTTATTAGTACATCCAAGAATGTATTGAACAGGACCACCCATGAGATTTAAGTCTAAGGGTTGTGTTGATTAGACTTAGGTAAGCTCACCCTATTTGCAAAGGAATCATATATTCTTAATCCCGAGTGTTATGAGGATTTGAATACTTGCATAATTGTTGCTTTAACTGCTATGGATGAGATTCAATTTTATATTGGGTCAGTCGATCCCCGCAAGTTGAGCAATCATGTTATGAGTAGGCATATGATCATAATTCGGAGGAATTCACGTCCAAGAGATATAATGGATTGTGATACTCCCTTGATAGACTTATATATTTAGTGTATGCAAATAAAACCCGATCAACGAACTATTTTATAATCCAGTAGAGTAGCAAATAAGTTAAGTCTGACAATCAATGAATTAATTAGATGTTGGTTAAAATTGATTAGAAAAAAATTGATTTAACCAAGCGAATATCGGACACTTAATATGGGGAATCACATTATGTGCCATAATAAACTTTGTGATTAAGACCTTTTTTTATTCCGAGTGGTTTAGAGATAATTTAATTGAACTATAGTCGTGATTAATTAGTGGAATTAATCGAGATCAAATACATAAAGGAAATAATTATGATAATTGTAATTAGTATTTTCAAGTATTTATTTGGAAGCTAATTTAATTATTTGTCTTGGGTCCCTAGTATAGTCCATTACCCAAATAGTAGGCTTAATACTATTCACACATTTTATTCCCTCACCCCTTCACAAAAATGTGAATAGTATTTTTCCTCTCCCTCTTTCCCCTTCACAAATAGTAGGCTTAGTGTAAGCTAGGGTTTTAGGTGAATGATCCAATGTGGAGGGTTAAAGAGGGAGAGGAAAAATACTATTCACATTTTTGTGAAGGGGTGAGGGAATAAAATGTGATTTGTCTCATATTTCACCATGTGTTCATCTCCAAGAGTGACCACACACAAGATTTACTTTGGTTGGATCACATACTAAAAGATTAGAGATGTTTGAAGCATTCTAACCACGTATTTGGAGACCTTGGAGAGCAGCAAGATCCGCATCATCATCAATATATTTCTCCTCATACGAATCACAGTAATACCCGCTACGGTATTGATTATTGAAACCCTAGGTTTATTCTTTAAATCAAATTCTTGGTTTCTACTTTCTAATGCGTGATCTTTTGAAGGTATATGGGTTGAATTTTTCCCACGTTTATGTCAATCTCATTTCCCAATAATTGGTACCATAACCCTCGGTTATAGATTGATCATGTTTTGGAAAGGTCCATGTTGTACAACCTTAAAAACCTACTTTTTTCTTGTTGTATGATTATGCATCTTTGTGTATGGTATCATACTAAGACGGTTTTGCAGAGATTCTATGATTATATCCCTTCTATAATGGTCATATATGTTTATTTTTTTATGAATGGGGCCTATGGTGGTTTATCCGTAGTTATTTTTTGCTCCTAGATTCGATATGGTTGGAATACTTAGGTTTTTTAATTATTGATTTATCGATGTATTTTGAGGCATTTTTCAGGGTATGTAATGTTTATTTACATTTAGAATCATGCATTTACACCGGGTTGGGTTCTGAACCAAGTTTCTTGAAGATCTAGGAAAGTTGTGGCCATTTTTATATGATCTAGGCAAACTTAAATCAGAATGATGATGCTACAGGTCCGGATAAATTCGAGGGGTTTCGGATCGATCAGAAGAAGATTGGACCAATCCGACCTTGATAGTTTGGGGTGGTTGTTTTTGTTGATGTTTTTTTGCAACAGTTTTTCCTACAAATGTTTTCCAAATTCTTCCCTGACTAGAATAGATGTATCCATAGGTTTGTCACGCGAGGAACTCCAAGATACATGAAACTTTTTTCGAGGAGGATTTTTTTACCAAAAGGGAGTCTACTTCATGTGGATTTCTTTTTCTGTAGGACTTCTACTTCCAGAAGGACTCTAGCCATGATATGATGGGGATTATGATTGCATTTTATAATGCTTTATTATGATTACTTTATCACTTTCATGTTGATAGTTTTCATGCGTTAATTAATTCATCAATTCGGATCCCATATTTTATGGACAATGTGGATTACTTTGTGACTAACCTAGATCACGTTTTTTTGGAAATTCCATTTTTATTTATTCTTTTCTAAATTGAATTTATTTAGTTAATTAATTTAGAGGTATAAATTAAATTTTGATATCGTCTTATATTTTAATTTTAAAATGGTTTTAGTTTCGACAAAATTAAAATAGTGAGATCGGGTAGTTTAATTTGTACACATAAATCGGCAATTACTATGGATTTAATTCGGGAGTATAGAATTAAATGAATGATTTTTCAAAATACCCTATAGTTAAAAATATTAATTGGGTGAGGGCTTTCCACATAAACCCCGTGATCTCCATTGCTTTCTTTAAGAATGTGATATGATTACTTCCTTGTGTGAGCTTCGGTTTAGCCCCTTAATCGATGTCATAACTTTCAGTATTCTTAAGAGTCTTAAGTGATAATTCAAAGAATTGAATGTGAGTATGAGATAGTTCAGATTTGAGGAATAATGAAAGATGATTTTTTTTAGTTCAAGGTAAGGTCATTTAAGCTCCATGCGAGAAATATCACTTCATAAAGAACTAGGATGTCTGATCAGGTTAGTTTTAATTGGTGGTATGGGACCACCACTTTAAAATTTAATCAAACTAATTATTGCATTTTTAATTGGAAATTATTTTTTTTCACTTTGATAATTCTCAGATTTCAAAAATAAATTCACCTTTTTCTCACTGTTCTAGTATTAAAGTTTTAAATGAAATTAGTTTAAGTACTAAAAATGTAATTGTACATTGTTCTAACTTAAAGGGATAATAAACTTATCTAACCCTCGATTTCCATCACTATTTTAAAATTGTTATAAGATTGACTCATTGCGTCAGCTTGTTTAGACACCCGTGTTAATCATTGAACCACAGTATATATATATATATATATATATGTTAATTATATTAAATTCAACATTAAATTTGTTCGGTCCTCCCCAATGGGGTAGTTATATATGTACATGTTTAATTTTAAAGAATTCACTGATGATAATTTGTTTACTCCGATGTTGGTTGATGACGTCCAAGTAAAAATCGCGTTCTTAAAATGATATTCATCAATGATTGAACAAGGGATTCTTTGGATTAGATACAGTGGGAAAATCCAAATCCATTGTATAATCTAGGAGTGGGCATCGTTGGTTTCCAAGGGATGATGTTATTTGTTGAAAAGAGCTTCACTTCCTTCCAAAAAGGGAAGTAGGGTGATAAGGCTGAGTATCTGGTAGAACGGTTTGGGTTAAAAAAGTTTATATTCCTCGGTGGTTATGAAAAATTCGAAAGGCAGGTGTTTTCACTTGAAGTAGTTTGAACTTTTATAGTAACAATATTTGGTTTTCCTATCTCTACAAGGAAAACAACATGGTAATATTTTTTCTCTTAAAAGTAAATGCATGATTTATCATCCAATTTACAAAAACATGGTATGTAGACCCGAGAACCAAAAATCCATATTGCAACTCCTTGTAGAGGTTTTAGGTGATCTGACAGTTACTGGAAATATAAATGTTTCGAATAATAAAAAAATTAGAATAACGCAACAGTATAAGAAGTAGCAAATATTTTTAGATTATGGTGAAGACATAAAAATAATATATGTAAATTATTTTAATGTACCTAGTTTTTAGAAAACTTACTTTTGGTTTTTGATTTAGTTTTGAATAGATTTTCGATTATTTTTACAAATATGTTTTTATCAAAATCTGATATCCTTTATCTCTTTTGGTACATAAAAAAATAATTTATACCTTATAAGGTTTATGCCACCAATACTTCTAAATACTAAAATGAATAATCAATGGTTATATAACTATAGATAAAGTTTCCTTCTTAGTAGAACCAAACGCGATTTGGCACTTATACTTAGGATATTTTATTCTAAAAGAAATTTATAGATTGGTTTAAAATGAAAAATTGAGTTAATTAGAAGGGGTAGAACTTATAGTCTTGAATCTCGTTTAGAAGTTAAAATGACCAAGGGGCCCTTCGAGGCCTAAAGTTAAAAAGCAAAGATGTATTGGAAATGGTTCATTTCGATTAGTGTGGTTTTGTGATTATCCGGTCAAGAGGTGGTTTTGAGTTCTTCATCGATTTCATTGATGATTACTTAAATTTAGGATATATTTACCTTATACACCATAAGTATAAAACCTATGATTAGTCCGAAGTGTGAAATAATAAGGTAAAGCATAGGTGAGGTAAACTAATCTAAACCCTACGATATGATCGATGGGTGTATACCTTTCGAAAGACTTAAGGAATTATATATTCAAGTTAGGGATTACAACCCTATTGTCTGCATCAGGTATTACACTTAGGAATGATATAGAGGAAAGGAAGGAATAAGACTCTTTTAGAAATGATAAAGGTTCATGGTTGGTTATACATGAGTACAACATTCATACTGGGATTTTACATAAGAGACGAAAATATACATTCTGAATTTTGTTTCTTTTGAATCGATATCTTAAAATCCCATTGAACATCATAATGGTCACAAGCACATTCTTGGGCATGGTCAGATCTGGGGGTGTCCGACATACGTGTTTGAGAAGGAGCCAATGATGTTAAAATTAAGGATAAAGATAAGCTTATTTTATGGTTATCCCATAGGGTAAAAAGGTAGTTTATGATATTTCGCCTTTTGCGTATATGTCGTTGTAGAGTAAAGAAGGTCAATCAAAAATCCCTTTTGGTACCTACAAACACATTAAAATTGTATATTGGTCAGTCGTGGGTCAATCCACGCTTCTTAATGTGGACAAGAGCAAGTTGAAGACAATGTACGATTTTTAAAGCAATTATGAAGGGATATTTATACTACTAATTATGAACTAAAATTAAAACTACACTAATAAATAAAGAAAATGATAAAGTAAGCTAAATAAGAGGAGAAAATAATTACGAGATAATTCAAGGGAGTAAACTTTACCACTTAACCTTTTTATTTTCATTAATTAGTTTTTCTATTTGAAATACCCCAAAACATATATAAATTCACAAATCAACTCTGGTTGCAAATACAAAGCTACATATAGTCCTTTTCGAAGATTAATATTTAAATTTCACATACTCACAAAAATTAAATTTAAACATTTTCTAATAAATCACCCGCTAGGGAAAATTTACTAAAGGTATTTTAAACAATTAAAAATAAGCTTTAGAGTTAAGAAAATCAAGCTACAATATTATTCAAAAATTGCCTATCTCTAGTTTAATTAATTAATAAATATTATAATTCAAATTTACGATTTTCTCTCGAAAATAATTCACCCTCTCTTGAGGCGTAAATATAAATTGTAAAATTTCAATATTAAAATTCAAAAGGGCATAATAAATAAACAAACCAAAAATAAATATAATTAAGTTAAGAGTTCCATCTCACCCCTTGAATAGGGTATTTAGCCTCTCATTTTGGTATTATTACATATAAAATGTAATTATGACACAATAAGAGGCGTACAAAATACAATGAAATGCGAAAAAGAATTGAACGAAGTCTCCTTGAACACAATAATAATTTCCCAAATATGAACAATAACTGCATCAACAAATCTGAATTTTAAAACACTCAAAGATATGTCAAAACTCTAAAATTTGTTCTCACAATATATTCTCCCTCACACTCAAGTCACTCTAAAAATAATGGTAAAAGAAGAAATAAATTTTTTTGTACAATCTACAACAAAAAAAATGAGCTCCAAAAATGGAGTTATAAAAAAAACTCTATTGTCCGAATTTTTATCTCTTTTCCCCCGCTCTCCTTGTTGTCAAGAGATGTCTTCTTTTATTAAGAGGCATGAGGCATGAGGCATGAGGCATGAGGCTAGGGGTTTGGTGGCGTGTGTAGCTGGGATTACAAAAGGTGTCAGAGGTCTGCAGGTATAGGGTCGAAGCTATGTACAACGTGGGGATGCGATGTTTATATTTTCTTTTGATTTGTTTTGGTTTTAGAAACTTAAAGTGGCATATACGATTTTGGCTCAAGTGGGTTATTGTTGGGTTTCGGGTATAGGAGCTGGGTATTGGATTTGAAATGAGTATAGCAGTTGGTCGCAAGGTAGAAAGGAAAAAAGGTTTTGATTTGAGCTGGTTGGGTCTACAAATCGGGAGTCGGGTTTGGCTGATTGGGGTCGTCGAGTTGAGCAAGGTAGGGAAATGGGTTTCGAGTATGGTGTCGGGTATGTGGTGAATGTTGGTTTGGTTATGGGGTTGCGATTCTGACATGTTAGAGGTTGCGTGGGCAACGACAAAGACGTCGGAGCAAGGTGGTTTAGTTTGGTTGGAAATGGATCTCGGGTATGAGAGTGAGTTTGAGCTATTTTATGGGTTTCGATTTCAGCTGGTTTTGACTACTGGAGTTGGGAGGCTTGAAGCTAAGGACGGTTTGAAATGGGGGGTAGCAGGTGGTTGGCATCGGGTATGGCATTTGGGAGTGGGTGAGTGAGGAAGATGACGAGGGGGGATAAGGTGTGGTGAGGGTGTAAGAAAGTTGGTGTGTGTGTGAGTGTTTGTACTTTAAAAAAATGAAAATTAAAAATTATCTAAACCAAAAATATAAAAATAAAGTCCTAACTAAAAAAAAACTCAAACTAAAAAGAAAAGAAAAATAAAAACAATAAAATCTATTAAACTAAGGCGACTCTAAATAAAAAGAAAATAAAAATAAAAATTAACAATCTATAAAAACTTAAAACAAAATCTAATAAAGCTAAAAAAATTATCCTAAAAACTAATCCTAATAAAATAAAAACTAAAATCTAATAAAAATTAAAATCAAAATAAAACAACACTAAATAAAAAGAAATATAAAAAATGCAAAAAAATCCTAAAAAAATCTAAAATAAATCCTAAAACTTAAAACGAACTCAGATAAAAATTCTTGAAAATAATCAAAGTACAAACTCAACACACACAGGGCTCGGGGAAGGATTCGGCCTGGTCTGGGCTAGGTTTGGGTTATGGGAGAGGTGATTTAGCCCCTTCTTGTTGCGAATTACCTAGAAATAATACTCTTGATACCACAACTGCAAGCAAGCCTGCACAATAGACAATTACGCGCATAACACCCAATTTTGTCGAGAATTAGAAATTAAAAATAGCCTATTCAGGATAATATTTAAACACTTTTGGGTGCTTATCAGTTTACATCATATTCCTAAGTACAAAAAGGGCATTAATTGTATTAATGTCTCGTTCTTGAAAAAATATTATGTAATAAACCACGTGCCTAAGTTTAAGCTAGACTTTCAAGATAAAAAGGAACATCATATTTCCGGTGTTACTAGACCACCCGTACAAGATAAAGTACAACCTGATATCGATAATATATTGACTAATTATAATGGGAGGATTACTAATTATCAGGATACATGAGTCATTTATACTGGGTAATAAGTGATTCCACATAATAGTGGGGTCATTAAGAGAAATCCTAAAAGGTTTGTGTTTTGGGTGATCGTTTCTATGAGATCCCAAACAAATACGAGTCGAGTCGAGGAACAACAATGATGGATTCTAATACAAGTACTTTTGCTTTGATTTACGATTATGGATATCAAAAGGAGATTTGATGTATTCGAATCAAGTTTTGGGACTTGTAGGCTTGGTGATGGGGTAAAAACCATTAGGTGAAAGTGGACCTACAAGAAGTTAAAAGATAAATGGATGAGAAGGTATAATCATTCAAGGCAAGGCTTGTGAAAGGGTTTAATCAGAAATAAAGTGATTGAATATGAGAAAACCTTCTCATTGGTAGCCAATCTAGTATATCGGGATTCTTTTAATGTCAATACTGCGCTCTTGAATGATTTTCTTGACATGTGCATAGTAAGAGGGTAGGAAAGTAAAATGTGTAAGATTAAGGGATCCATTTATGGATTTAAGATAACACAAAGGTCTTGGGACATTAAGTTTGAACATGAATTAATATTTTGATTTAAATCAAAGTTCGAATAATATTTATTTGTATAAGAAGCGTGACGGAAACTTGGTGGTATTTTAAGTACAATTATTGGAAAGTATTCGTCTAATCGGGAATGAGGTGGGGGTATTGTCTTACATAAGAGTGTGTTTGTCTGGATAGATCGATATAATTTTCTTAGTATAATCAAGTCACATCATTATAGTCAATATTTCACTAGATCAGGTTGATGGATGTTGGGATTATCACTTATATCGATGTTGTATTCATAATATTATCATTGGGTTTCCATGATTTTTTTTTTATTTCAAGTATAGAATAACTCTATCTAGGAATCAGTGTCCTTAAGCACTTGATTAGATAGAAGAAATGAGTAATATATGTAATGTATCAATGTTGGGCAATCTCATGTATGCTATAGTGTGTTTTAGATGGAATATATACTATGTCGTTGGCATGGTAAAAATATTTCAATCTCGTAGCCTTATACCTTTAAGCTAGATAGATTAGGTTTTCAGTCAGATTAGGATTCCAACTTTTCCATCTCAGAATATGTGTTTGCATAAGGAGGTTGAACTATAATTGGAGTGTGAAGGGATCTTAGATTGTTGACTCCACAAAGGAGGCCGAAGTTATTGCCATTTACGTGGAAACTAAAGAGGCTATATGGATCAATCACTTTCTAAGTAACTTGGGTGAGGTTACTTTAAGTGAAATTAGATATTACACATTTTAGTGTTATGATATCAAGTTCGAAAGAGCCCGTACCCATAAAAGGGTTAAGCATATTATGGTAGGTTTCACGTGGTTTGAAAAATTGAACAGGGAAGTGATAAATTTATGACCAAGATTGCATCGGATAATACTCGAACCAGGAGAATCATAGTGTAGACATCCGATCATATAACCCCTACACTCTTTGTAGGGTCCAAATAAAGTCCCTTCAAATTCTGGACCCCCGATCCTCCTTCAAACCCTAATCGGAGAACAACTACACACTCTCTGAAGCCAGCTTGAGCTTAGTCAACTATCAAACCCGAGAGTATCTCACATTATTTCATAGAGCTTTGGATACTCTTTCCAATAGTCCCGTCCATACACTAATCGGACTTACAATTCGCATTTTATGACTAAAAATTATTTCTCCCTATTGGTAGGACACCTCACCTGCCTGTAGGCTGGAGGAGGTTTCCGTGGCCATCAAGTCTGACCACCCTGCTAGTAGGAAGGATACTAGCCATCAGTCCACTACCACTAGCTACACTAAAAAAATCATCCTACAAAAGTCCTAAAAATAGAATCCAAATAGATTGAAGGCCTAAACCTACTTTCATCACATTTTGCTTAATAAATCCCATTTCGTACATTTTGTAGATTTTAGTATATTAATAATTTGCTTTGTTTTTTAATCACTAATCTTGCATATTTATCTCACCCCCCCCCCCCCCCCCACATATATATATATATATATATATATACACGAACTTATTTTTATAAACCAAGAACACCAAATAAGGTATTTATACCTTAGTTCCTAATTTAGGGTTATCTCACTTTTTATCACACTTTCACCACATTTTTTTTATTCCTTAGTCATTTTGGGATTCGATTCCTCATTTATCAATCTTATTTTTATTCACATTCATATATTAGTATTTCACTCCTATGTTTATAATGTCTCACCCATATAGTTAGCTTATTTACATTTATTACCTTTTTAACGGTCCATATCATATGTACTTACTTTTCTGTAGTGATGTTACAGTATCGGGATATCGCTCACATTTTAGTTATTTTACACACTTTTAGTTACCTTATTGTAATACCCCATATTTTTTGTATTTATTTAATGGTTGTTAATTTCAAAAATAAATTAATAAATTGGAATTAATTATTACTTGAGTGAATGGATAATATTAAAAACGCATAGTTAGAGGATTATTAAATTTGCATGTTATGTGATTTCTTTGTACCATATGTTATACTTAATTAATGCATGTAATTCATTAAGTTTGGACTTCATGCGATTTATGTGTAAAATAAATATGTATGTGTTTTATTTTACGTTGGGAGGTATTACAGTGAGTTATGAGGAACTACCATTTGGAGTGGACTATAAAGTGATATGGATGATCGAATATCTATTTTTATCGATCTAAGTTGAGACCAGGGGGTAGGTATACCCTTAGTCTAAGTTTTGGACTATTTTGGGTAGTATTGTGGGCTCATTTGGAAGTCCAAAAATATGCCTAATATAGACTTGCGAATTTAAGGACTAATTAAAAGAATTAGTCTTCATTAATCACATATTGTACATCAAAGAAATAAACCTGAGATTTATAATTCATATTATGTAGTAAATCTGAGATTTAGATTGCATGTTTAGTATTGTTATTTAATATCTTAATCATGTTATGTTAATGGATTAATTGGGATTGGTGATGAATTAGTTATGAATTGAAAGACTAAATATTTTGAAGATAAAACCTTAAATTGAATCATTTTGGATCATAAATATGTGATTACAATTCATGTTTAGGATTTAATTTTGTATATAAGTTGAATCCTTATGTTAGTTTGATGATTGGATCTGAAATCCTAGGTGTATTAGGCTCCATTCAATGTAAAATAGGAATTAGGTTTAAATTGTGAACTTTGTGAAATGAAACCCTTATTTGATGTGTTTGGAGTGTAATCATTGTAAAATATACGTAGGATCATGAACCCTTGATTAGATTTAATTTTAATATAATTAGGATTATTGGTTGGAAGCTTTTTGGGTTAGCAATGGAGGTTTAGTTTCGAACATCCATTTTTGGGACGAATGAGGCTTATGCACATATCTCATTCAAACGAAATTAGTGTCCCAATCGAATGAGAAATGGCATGCCATTCGAATGACTACAAAATCTAGTTCGAATGTGATTGCGTTGTTGGCAGTGTTTGGGGCAACAAAGGGTGGTTTTTGTTTTCTGTTGGTGTAATCATTTTTGGGAGATCCTTATGAACTTTTAATACAATTTAAGATGATGATTAAGCTATAATAATGAACAGAGACTTTATTATACGTTTTATATTTATAAACCTTTAATTAGTTAAGTATAATCTGACGTTGGGGGATTGTGAAGATTATGGGTATGCACATTAGTGAAGTGGTATACTTATGTTTTTCTCTTCTTTAACATAAACATAAAGTTCGCCTCCAATTAATGATAAGCATCTCTCTCTCTCTCTCTCTCTCTCTCTCTCTCTCTATCTATCTATCTATCTATCTATCTATCTATCTATCTATCTATCTATCTATCTATCTATCTATCTATCTATCTATCTATCTATCTATCTATCTATCTATCTATCTATCTCTATCTATCTATCTATCTATCTATCTATCTATCTATCTACATACCTACCTACCTATCTATCTATCTATCTATCTATCTATCTATCTATCTATCTATCTATCTATCTATCTATCTATCTATCTATCTATCTATCTATCTATCTATCTATCTATCTATCTATCTATCTATATTAACTTTTATTAAGTTTCTTAATGACGAGATCTATTATCGCTTTTAGCATGTCCTAGAAAATTTAAAGTAGGGAATCTATTGGTTGGGGTTGCTTTAAATGTTTTGACCGTGTGCTGCACACTTGGATGTTAACGTAGTCATTATGTTTGATCATACATTTAGTGTGGTCACCGTTTCATGATACGAGTACATGGATAGATTCAATCCATTAAGCGAGTTTGGGTATGTGACCAACTGCTGATGTTACTGCATAGTGATTTCCCCGTTGTTTATTTGTGTATTTATTTTAGTCCGTGAGGTGAGGAACTCCTATGGATTTACCGATAGAAACACGAGAAGGTTTCCAAAGGTAGTTTCTTTCATGTGATGTTAGTAAGATTATTAGAAGGGATATTTTAGTCCATTGATGGACATTTAATTAAAAAGAACCCTATGCCGCATTTATATGTTATTGTATGAGATGATAAGTGTATCTTACTTTATAGGTGGCATGACGGTGTGGTTTTTGAGGTTAAATTAGTTACATGTATAATTAGTTTCATCCCGATTGTATCTTTTTAGTTTATACTCATTTATTAGTTTAGGGATAAAAACTTTAGTATCTCTTATGCCTTGGGTTGGGACATGCATTAGTATTTCACTTAAGACGAAGGGCGAGGTATGTATTGGATGTGAGTGTCGACACGATGTCATGTTTATTGTAAATAAGTCGCATGATTATTTATGTTCATATTGAATATATTTCTTGAAATTTTAGGGCGTTGACCCAAATCATATATAAATGTTTTTTGGGCATTCTTAGAAGGCTCCGAATCGCTAAGGAGATTCAGACTTGCAGCTCCATTTGCATTCCAATTTTCCATTCAAGTTGATTCTTAACATAAGTTGCTAATTATTTTAATATTTCAGTTTAGTCATTTATTTGAGAGATTGTATGGATATTGAGTCCCAATTTTTATTTATGTCAGTTTGTTTGGGAGTTAAGACTATTTCAGTTTATTATGTTGGATATTGAGATATTATTTATTACAATTTTATTTATCGTCATGTTGTGGATGGTTTTAAATTCACTTCAAGTTATTTTATTTTTTATGTTGATTTTGAGAATGATAAAGATTGTTTGATGCGAACTATCTTCGACGTATTGGAATGGCTAAATAGTTTATGGGAAATAAGGAGTGGGTATAGTTAGTATCAGAGTATCCCAGTTTCAAGTGTCTTAGGTTCCTTGGGTTCCCATTACGGTATGTGTTGAATTATTTAATTTATTATAGCTATATAAGTATGATTCATTGTATTCAAATGTTAATTGTTAGCTAATAAAAGCATTATTTTCTTTCAGATAGAAAACACCAGTCATGGTAGAGCACAACAAAATGCTGACAGGGTTCTAAATATGAATGCTCAACAAGAGTAACAACCATAATCGCAACATAATAACTAGTATCATATGTAGTATACTTAACTTTTATTATTTCTCATATAATCATCACAACGGTAGGTATGTTATACACATAATAATTCATATACTAAGCATTCACACAACTCAGATAACTTGTTATATTATTAAAGGTATATTCTCAGCCTTATAGCATTAGTCTAATTCATACACTATGATTATTCCGGATGATATATATTATATTTCACCGATACATCTCACGCCGTATAATTTTGAGTACTTAAACCTAACCAAAGAGGTTACTAAGTCTCCTAACTTTCCCACCTATTAATTCAGTACTCTTAACTCCTTATTTATGTCCCAAAATTCTAACTTATCACTCCTAATAATTTATCGCTTCATAAAATAGGGAATTACTCGTCGGACAGTCGTAAATTCAATGCTACATTCCAACTCAATCCTAATATGTTTCAGGTTTCAATTATATCCTTATTGGTCTCCCTAAAGTCCTAAGGTATTCACAAAATCCCCAACTACAATGGTCGGTGGCCGTTAACACTACAATCCACAAAGGGGAAAAAGGTCACCATTTTTGGGGGCATCGAATGATCGTGCCTAATCATCGATCGATCGATGGTCAATCGATCGACTGATGAATGTCGATCGATCGATCAAGCAGTTGCAGGCTACGATTTTCTTTGTTTTTCAGTCCCAGATTTGTCCCAAAATGTCATTACATGATCTGAAATCCTAATATAAGTATATGGGATCATTATACAACGTAATTACATGATTCCTAACATTCCAAAATCTTTAAATCATCAACAATTAGCCTTTCTTGGATTAAATCTTCATACTAACATAAAAACCCTATTTTATTCTATTTCATCATGAACCATCATATTTCTCTTCCAACTCTGTTTTTAATTCATCTAGGGTTATGATTTTGCTACTGAATTACTTCCAGAACTAATCTACATGCAAGTCCTATCCAAGATTTAGGTTTCTTCTCCTAATTTCATAAGGCCCTGTTTGGTTGTCCCAAAACTGGGCCTAAGTGTTCATCATTATTCAAGATTATCATTTAATCCTACACTAGCATGTATGATATATTCACTGAAACTAAATGACATCAAATCACTTGCCTCATAATTGGTGTTCTAATCTACTGGTGATGTTAATGGTTGGTTCTCCCTCTCTCTCCGGTGACAAATTCGGTGAATTATGGTGGTGGATGGTGGTTATTGCTTTGAAAACCCTTTTTGTAACTTCTCCTCTATCTCACGTTGCCCACTCTTGCTTTTGGGTTGATAATGGCCCTAATGGACCTAATATTGGCTGCTAAATAAACCCTAAAATTCGTGGGTCCAAATCCTTTGAAATGGCTAAAATACCCTCCCGGGTTGTCGGTTTGGCCTATAATGCCTCGGGACCCAAACTAAATCCCCGACTAGTGTTTTCTGACTATTTTGACCCCTCCGGACACGTTGGCACACTCAAAATAATCACACGGGTGATAAAATTGTAATTTGCTTTTAAATCTCATTAAATTGATTCCTGACGCGACTGACACGCGCGTCCCAAATTAATTTCCCGAATTATCGTATTTATGACTCGCAATAATTTTAATAAATTCAATAATCATATGTTACCACATATATCCAGTAATATTCAACATTATCATCATAATCAAATACCAACTCACGTCTCGCTAGTATTTAAATCCGGATTAATTTCTAATTAATTTCCATTTAATTTAATTAATCCCATTAAATAAAATTAATAAAATTACGAGGTATTACATACTTCCCCCCTAATAACAGAATTTCATCCCGAAATTTGGAAATAAATTATACCTAGCAAAAATAACTCTGGATAATGCTCGCGCATCTCATCCTCATGCTCCCAGGTAGACTCCTTGGCATTATGATGTCGCCACTGAACACATATTAACGGTACTATCTTCGACCTCAGTTTCCTCTCGCTATGGTCTAGAATAGAAATCATCCCGTCCTCATAGGAACTATCGGGCTGTAGATCGATATCCTCTAAAGCAACGTGGGTACGGGCCAAATCATCCCTAAGATATCTCCTCAATGAGAAAATATGGAACACGTCATGGACCCTATGCAAGTTCCAGTAATCCAAGTCTATATGCAACCGACCCAATTCTCTCGATGATAGGGAATGGCCCCACATATCTAGGCTCCAACTTCCTCTTATTATCGAAACGCATAATCCCCTTCATGGGAGACACTATGAGTAGCACCTGGTCCCCCACATTGAACTCTCAAAAGAACCTCTTGGCATCGGCATAACTCTTTTGTCGGTCCTGAGCTACCCGGATACGATTCCGTATCATCTCTATCCTCACCGAAGTATTCTGAATCACCTCCGGCCCAAGGAGTTTGTTATCCCCCACCTCTAGCCAACACGCTGGGGAATGACAAGGTCTACCATACAACGCCTCGAATGGAGCCACATCAATAGTTAACTGATAGGAGTTATTATAGGCAAACTCCACTAGTGGAAGATACTGCTCCCAACCACCTCCAAAGTCTAGGATGCACATACGCAATATGTCTTCCAACATCTTATTCGTCCGCTCGGTATGCCCATTCGTCTAAGGGTGATAGGCTGTACACAATCGCAACACCGTTCCTGTGGCTTCCTGGAAACTCTCCCAAAATCATGACACAAATATCTTGTCCCTGCCGGACATGATATCGAGAGGCACCCCGGAGAGTCTCACTATCTAAGCTATGAAGATTTGGGCATACTGTCCCGTAGTGTAATTCATCCGGTCTGGCAGAAAGTGAGCAACCTTTGTCAACCAATCCACGATCACCCATATAGAGTCGTGACCTCTCGATGATGTAGGTAATCCCATGATGAAGTCCATGGAAATGCTCTCCCATTTCCACATAGGAATCTCTAATGGCTGTAAAAGTCCTGTTGGCCTCTGATGCTATAGTTAGTATCAGAGTATCCCAGTTTCAAATGTCTTAGGTTCCTTGGGATTCCCATTATGGTCTGTGTTGCATTATTTAATTTATTATATACATATAAATATGATTCATTGTATTCAAATGTTAATCGTTAGCTAATACAAACCTTTTTTGCTTTCAGATAGAAAACACCAGTCATAGTAGAGCACAATAAACTGCTGACAGGGTTCTAGATATGAATGCTCAATAAGAGTAACATCCATAATCGCAACATGAATAACCAGTATCATATGTAGTATACTTAACTTTTATTATTTCTCAGATAATCATCACAATGGTGGTTGTCATGTTACATCACTTTCAACCACCACCATAGCGGCAAGCGCAGGTTATGGTACCCGATCAGTCGTAAACTACTACTACTTGGGAGAAAGCACGTGGGGACTTTGCTAAAGGAAACCCATCTGAGTTAGATGGGAGTATCAATATTTTAGTTGCATACCGATGAATGAAGGAAATCTAGAGGCCTTTGTCGATGATAGAGCGCTAAGAGATCCAAAAATAAATGTTGACCAACGTCAAGCTGGTAGGAGAGGCTTTGTAGCGGTAAGAGTCAGTCACCACTATTGAGGAGATAATTATAATGACTATTATAGATATATAGGTTAGATTTGATGACAAGTACTTCCCACCATCTGTCAAGGGTGTGAATAAGAGGTAGTTTTTAAATTTGATGCAAGATAACCACATTGTGGCGGAATATGAACATAAGTTTACCAATCATTGTTTGTCCAAGAAGAGGTAAACCCGGATAAGAATAGGATTAGGAATTTCATCTTCACTTTGACATGTCATATTAGATAGGTAATTTTAGGGAACCCGACTTTTACCATTTATACACAAGTGGTGAATACCCCTTTACTTCACAGCCAAGATCATATAGATTTTCAAAAGTGCAAGGGAGAGAAGAGGCTAAATACAGATTCATCTAGCCAGCAAGTCAAGACAAATGGGGGTGGAACTCAGGGGGCTCAACAGCTTAAGGGGACTAAGTCAGAATATCATAACCATAAGAAGCATAAGGGATTTAATGACCATAAGGGCCACCATGGCCAAGAGAAGAAGTCTCAGCAGGGATAGGGACAACAAGCTAGAAACTAGCAGGGTGAGGGATAACAGGGTAATGACCAACAAGGACACTAACAGGACAGGGGATAATTCCATGACTGTTGTTTTACCTATAGTGAGGTAGGAAATGTAGATAAGAGGTGCCCTTAGGGAAATTAAGGTGCACGAGAGGAGGGAGGTCGTCATGGGTATCCGACATCAAAGGTGCAGCATCAGTAGTTGCCAGCCCCACTAGCTGTTGTGGTGCTAACAGTAATAGCACTAACAAACCATCCTCATGGGAAGCAACCGCTACAATATGGGTGTGTGTATCACCTAGTTCCAAGTGGTGCATATTCACCATCCCGAGAAATTAAGGATATATTTCCTATTTTTGAACATGTAAAACATATTTTATTTAATACTGGTGCATTATATTCATTCATTAATAGTACATTTTCTTGGTCTTAGGGGATGGTATATTTAACATCAGATATATTATTACATGTTGATTCACATGTGGGTAAATGGACACCTATTCGTTTTGTGTGTAAAGGGATAGGGGTGGATATTGATATACTTCGTTTTGTAGTTGACGGGGTTGTTTAGTGGCTGTTTTGAGTTTTCACCCTCTATGGGCATGTTTTTAACCCTAAGTATATATATTTATAAATATTCATCATATTAACGGGAGTCCCGTAATATGCGATTAGTTTCTATGAGTTATATTGGTTCTGTGCAAGGTAATCGTGCCTCTTACGGAGCCATTTGGTGACTATTATTGGTTTCACCCTCCGTGGGCATATTTTTAGGCCTAAGTCTAGATATTTGCAAATATTCGTCGTATTATCAAACCGAAAGTTCCTTGAGTACCGATCAGTTCTTACGAATTGCATTCACCACGTGCGAGGTGTTCGTCCGTCTTACGGGGTCGTTTGGAGTGCTATTTTGGGTTTTCGATCTATATGGGCTTATTTTTATTCCTAAGTACATATATTTGCAAATATTTATCATATTATCAAACTGAAAGTCCCATGACTACTCGATATGTTCCTACGAGTTACATTGGTCCCTTATGAGGTGGTCGTGCTTCTTAAGTGGTCGTTTGAGGGCTCATTTGAGTTTTTGCACTTTATGGGAATGTTTCTAAGCCTAAGTCTAGATATTTGAAAATATTCATTATATTCTCAAACTGAGAGTCCCGTGACTATGCGATCGATTCTTAGGAGTTACATCGGTCCCGTTAAAGGTGTTCGTGCCTCTTACGTGGCTATTTGGGGGCTGTTTTCGGGATTCACCCTTTGTGGGCATGTTTTTATGCCTAAGTCTATATATTTGAAAATATTCATTATATTCTCAAACCAAGAGTTCTGTGACTACACGATTAATTTTTATGAGTAACATTGGTCTTGTGCTAGGTTTTCTTGCCTCTAACGGGGACATTTGGGGACTGTTTTGGGTTTTTGCCTGCTATTGGCATGTTTTTAAACCTAAATCTAGATATTTGATTTTTTTTATCACATTCTCAAAGCAAGATCTTGTGACTATGTGGTCAGTTTCGATGAGTTACATTGCTCCCATGCGAGGTATTCTACCTTTTATGGGACTGTTTGGGATTTTTTTTGGTTTTTCACCCTCTATGGGCATGTTTTTAAGCCTATGTCTAGAGATTTGAAAATATTAATAATATTCTCACACTCATAGTCCTGTGAATACGCGGTCAGTTCTGAAAAGTTACACTAGTCTCGTGCGAGGTAGTCGTGACTCTGATGGGGCCATTTGGGGGTTGTTTTGAGTGTTCGCCCTCTATGAGCATGTTTCCAAGCCTAAGTCTACAAATTTGTAAATATTCATCATAGTCTTAAACTAGGATTCTCGTAACTATGCGTTCAGTTCTTACAAGTTACATTGGTTCCGTGTGAGGTATTCGTGCCTCTTACAAGGCCTTTGGGGAATGTTTTGGGTTCTCACCCTCTGTTGGCATGTTTTTATGCCTAAGTCTAGATATTTGTTATCATATTATCAAATCGAGAGTCCATTGACTATGCGATTAGTTTTCTATGAATTACATTTGTCCCGTATGAGGTTTTTATTCCTCTTACAGGTCGTTTCGGTGCTGTTTTGAATTTTGGCCCTCTATGAGCATGTTTTTAAGATCAAGTCAAAATATTTGCAAATATTCATCATATTCTCAACCGAAAGTCCCGTGATTATTCGATCTATTCCTACGAGTTACAATGGTCCCTTGTGAGGTGTTTATGCCTCTTACGTGGCCGTTTGACGTCTGTTTTGAGTTTTCTCACTCCACGGGTATTTTTTTAGCCTAAGTTTGGATATTTGAAAATATTCATTATATTCTCAAATCGGGAGTCCCGTGACTACGCAGTTAGTTCTTACGAGTTACATTGGTCCCGTTAAAGGTGTTCGTGCCTCTTAAGAGACCGTTTGGGAGGTTTTCACCCTCCGTGGGCATGTTTTTATGCCCAAGTCTAGATATTTGCAAATATTTGTCATATTCTCAGACTGGGAGTCCCGTTACTAAGCTATAGTTTCTATAAGTTACAATGGTCTCGTGATAGGTGTTCGTGGTGCTAAAGGGGCCGTTTAGGGGATATTTTGGGTTTTCTCCTACTATGGGCATGTTTTTAAGCCTAAATCTAGACATTAATTATTATCTATAACATTCTCAAAGTGGGAGTCTTGTGAGTTATTGGTCAGTTCCTATGAGTTACAGTGGTCCCGTGAGAGGTGTTCTAACTCTTACGGGACCGTTTGGGGTTTGTTTCAGGTTTTCACCCTCTTTGAGCATATTTATAAGCCTAAGTCTAGAGATTTATAAAATTTCATCATATTCTCATACCAGGAGTCCCATGAATATGCAGTCAATTCCTACAAATTACAATGGTCTCGTATGAGATAGTTATGCCTCTAACAGAGCCGTTTAGGGGCTATTTTGAGTTTTTTTCCCCTCTATGGGCATGTTTTAAGCCTAAGTCTATATATTTGTAAATATTCATTTTAGTCTCAAATCGGGAGTCTCGTGATAATACGATCAGTTCCTACAATTTATATTGGTCCCGTGCAAGGTATTGGTGCCTCTTACAGAGCCGTTTGGGGGATGTTTTAGGTTTTCACCCTCCGTTGGCATATTTTTATGCCTAAGTTTAGATATTTGCAAATATTCGTCAGATTCTAAAATCGAGAGTCCGATAACTATGAGGTATGTTCCTATGAGTAACATTGGTACCGTGCGAGGTGTTCGTGCCTTTTTAGAAGCTGTTTGGGCGTTATTTTGAGTTTTTACCATCTATGGACAATTTTTAAGCCCAGGTCTAGATATTTTCTAATATTCATCATATTCTCAAATTGAGCGTCCTGCGACTATGCGATCATTTCCTACGAGTTACATTCGTCCCGTGTGAGGTGTTCGTGCCTCTTACAGGGCCATTTAGTGATTGGTTTGGGTTTTCACCCTCAATGGGCATATTTTCAAGCCTAAGTCTAGATATTTGCAAATATTTGTCATATTATTAAACCAAGAGCCTCGCTCATTAGTCCCGTCCTTAGTGTTCATGCCTCTTACGGGACCATTTGGGGGCTCTTTTGGGTTTTCTCCCTCTATGGACATGCTTTTGAGCCTAAGTCCAGATGTTTGAAAGTATTCATAATATTCTCAAACTGAGATTCTTGTGACTATGCGATTAGTTACTATGAGTTACATTGGTCCCGTGCAAAGTGTTTGTACCTTTAACGGTGCCGTTTGGGGGATGTTTTGAGTTTTTCTCCCTCTATAGGCATGTTTTTAAGGCTAAGTCTGGATATTTATAAATATGCATCATATTCTAAAATCGTAAGTCTAGTAACTACACACTTTTTGGCCATTTGGGTTGAATTCCTCTGTCGCGACCTGACCCCAAAATCGGGACGGGAAGGGAAAACTTGGAGAAGTATCCCTCTCTTTCCTGCCACGTGCATGTGGAGGATATGGGGTTCTTTTTTTCGCCACTCGCGCTGGCATCTTCACGGGCTCTCTCGGATATAAAATCAACCATCACTAAAAGGGGATAAGACGAAAGAATGGAGTGACCAACTTATTTTGCTCAAAACTAGTAAAAGAAATGTAACCACCTCGAGAGAATGACATCAAGGTCATAGTGATGCATATAAAAAAATCGAGGGTACAGTTACTAAGTTACGGAATGGGAAGGTGTTAGGCACCCATTTCTCCCTTTCGGTCTGTAATGGACTATGTTAATATTATCCTTTTGTCCAAAGTGTGATGTGTGTGCACATGTGTGTAATGTAAATAATGGGAGAAGGGAATCTTCTGAATCACATCATGGGAAAGACGGAGAAGAATACTTCTAGAGGTGCGTACCCAAAAATTACATAAACATATGATGTGAGTGTTTGCCGAATCACGGGTCACTATGGAAAAGTGAATGTGCTTGATGGACGAGACGTAAATACATAAGAGTTCATGACTCACAAAATAAATATAATATAGTATAAAAGTATAGAACGAAAAGATAGGACTTGAATCCGAGGATTGGCCCGGGATGCCTACGTTGCCTAAGGGGCATCAAAGTCTATGTAGTTTGATATATCGCAGGGGTGGGGTTCAACTCATAAACCCAAATTTAAGAATCCTCTTTGAATGTTTTTGAAGAAAGTGTGCTCAAGTGTAAAAGTGTGAAAAAGTGAGGAAGTCTTACTTTTGGAATTTACAACTAAACCCACTTTTTTGTCTTTTCAGGTTTTTACGAAAATAATTTACGTGAATAAAAATGGATATTAGTTGATGTGAGATAATGAAAATAAGACTAAAAGAGATATCAAAAGGAAATAAAGTGGGTAAATAATGCTAAATGATTAAACTAGAAGGGAGTTGGAATAGACCTCCTAGATGATTTTTGCTACTGAATTTGGAAGGTATGTAGGCTGATTTTGTAATGGTATAAGGGTGGTAAAGTAGGGCGTGGTAAGTGACTAAAGGTGGTAGGAAAGTGAGGTAAGAGAAATGGAGAGAATGCTTAAAAATAGTGTTTTTGGGGAATGACGGCGTTCTTATTTCGAGAGAATGCTTTTGATTGCTGAAAGGGACCTCCTAGGAGTGAGGTTATGGGCTCTTTAAATAGTGCCATTTTAGGGTTAGGGGGTGCCAATGTGAATGGCCCCTAGCCTACCCATCGGCACAGTGCCTGCCTTGCCGGGTAAGGAAAGTACCCCTTACCAATAGTCAGGGGGTGGGGTTCCTATAGGCAGTCGAAACAGACTTTTTCAAAAAAATAGGCATAAAATGCAAACCGTAAGTCCGAATAGCGCACAGATGGGACCACTAGAAAGGAAATTCAGAGATATTCAAGAACATATTGAGCCACTCTTGGGTTAGGGAGTTCACTAAAGTCAAATGGGTCTCATAAATGCAGATGGTCTCTCAACAGGGGGAAGTTCAGAGTAAAAAGGGTTGTATGTGCGAACCGTGAGGCGGATTTTCGCACAACACGAACCGTTTGAAAGGGAATTCAGAGCCCTTCAAGATTTCATTGAGATTCAATCGGTTTATCTAGTTCACCAAGGTCAAACAGGGACTAAAAGCACCCGGTGACTTTTAAATCAGTACTCGGCGTAAAAGGGGTCATTCGTGCCAACCGTGAGGCCAATTCGCACACGGTATAGACCTTTAGATTCCTTCATGATTTCATGAGCTTAGATCATGTTGCAGAGTTAATTGGAGTCAAATAAGGCTCGAGAGTGATCGATGGTCTCTAGATTGGTACTCAGAGTATAACCTAGGGTTTATAGAGAGAGGAGGCGTGTTAGGGACCTAATAAGGTATTACGGGGTGGTGTCTACAGACCCCCTAGACGCGATAACTTGGAACAAGTGAAGGTTATCGAAAGAGAAACACCTCATCAATGGATGAAGGTGACTGGTTAAAAGGGTCAAAGTTAATTTTTCAAACCTAAGATTGAAGTGCGATTCAATATGTTGGGATCGATATCGAGGACTTAAGTATTGAAGTGATCGATTCAGAGGGCCAGGGTCGATTCTGCGAACCTAATGATTGAGATGACCGATTCCAAGTGTCAAGATCAATTCTGCGGACCTAAGATTGAAGTGACAGATTCAGAGGGTCGAAGTCGATTCTGTAGACCTAAATATTTAAATAACCGATTCAGAGGGCTGAGGTTGATTCTACGGGCCTAAGATAGAAGGGACCGATTTAATAGGTCAAGGTCGATATTATGGGCCTAAGATTGAAGCGACCAATTTGAGGGTCGAGGTCGATTCTATGAACTTAAAGATTGAAGCAATCGATTTAGAGGGTCGAGGTCGATTCTACGGACCTAAAGATTAAAGTGACCGATTCAGAGGGTCGAGGTTGATTATACAAACCTAAATATTGAGATAACTGATTCAAAAGGTTGAGATCGATTCTACAGACCAAAGATTGAAGTGATCGATTCAGAGTGTCGAGGTTAATTTTATGAACCTAAATATTAAAATGACCTATTCAGAGGGTCGAGGTCGATTCTGCGAACCTAAAGATTGAAGTGACTAATTCATCAGGTCGAGGTCGATTTTGAGGGCCTACATATTGAAATGAATGATTCAATGGGATGAGATCAATTCTGTGGGCCTAAGATAGAGGTGACCAATTTAGAGCATCAAGGTTGATTCTGCGAACCAAAGATTTAAGCGAACGATCTAGAGGGTCGAGGTCGATTCTACGAACCTAAAGATTGAGATAACTAATTCAACGGATCAAGGTCAATTCTAAGGATATAAAGATGCCTTTTACGAGGGAATTTATAAAATTATGGCTCTGCCAAGAAAGTGTAAATATCTTGGTGCAAGCACACCTTGGATTTTTGGTCTCGCTGGGGAGTATGTTGATGAAAAAAGTGAGTGCTACTGATCCTTTAGGGGATTAATGAGGCTTGTAATTAGTTTGGTGATCCACTATGGGTTTCTCTTAGAGTACTGATGTTCTTGACTTCACGAGAATTTTCCAGGAATTTTTACGTATTTTTTGGACAATATTCGAATTTTATGACTTTTTTGTAACCAAATTTTGAGGGGATTGCTGATAGGCATGCCTAGTGAGGTTCCTATCGGCGTAGGACACGAACTCCTGGGCTTCTCAGGGAAGGGGAAAGGTCATTGTCGGTAGGCAAGGGACTGTTGATCGGCATACCCCTTAGCCTCCTATAAAAAGGAGGAGGCCGTATCCATTTTTCACACCTTCAAGCGATCGAATCTCATGATTTCTCTCTCTAAAAATCATTTTTGAGTCTATTTACCTTTTCAGGATCTCAATGGCGGAAACTTCTAGTAATAATAATAACGAATGGATGCCTACCGATGATTGAGAGGGCTTAGAATGGCGGGCTGCAGTGCCGCTGGTGTTAGACAATGAGAATGCATACGATAACTTTAAGTCGGTGGATGATGAGAGGATTCTGCTATGGGAGCCTGCACATCACCTTTATGTTAACGTAATGAACCTTAATGTCTATATGAGTGTTTATTTTATTTTTTCCATTTTTTCTTCTTATTTTGGGATAATGAAGGGTTTCCTTATTTTTTTGCATAGGTTGACTAGGATGAAGGAGGCTTGGGATCATTGCCTTAAGGCGGTAATGTGGATAGTAGAGTCTATCGAGTTTGGTACGTTGATGGGGACACTCGATGAGATGCCATACTCTACGATGGTGTTATGTGCACTAGACGAGATATGATGGTACATGATCCACACATTTCATTTGGGATATGGGGAGATGACAATTACTCCCTTGGATGTCTAGTAGCTGATAGGGCTGGAGTGTTCTAGTTAACAAATCGTAGTGGATCGTACTCTAGGGGTTACGGAGGCCGCGGTGTGGGCTTCTTTAGGGGATATATGAAGAAATATGTCGGGGGATTCTATCTGAATATCTGAGCTAAAGGAGACTCAACTATCTAGGCAAATCGACGAGACTAATGTGCAATAGGTGAGATGCGCCACCCTTTTATTCATGTTTCTTCTGTTGGTGGTTTCTCTCTAAAGAGTTCTCGATTCAAGTGCAAATCTTTCACAATAAGTGGTAACCGGGCAAGTACGGGATCGTATTCCTCGGGGATTGAAAGCTCCTAAGAGAACAAGATTAGGATAAAGGATATTCTATAAACGTCAAAAAGTTAAAGTGTAAAAGATGATTTGATTGTTTGAAAGGTGATTGTGATTAACCGCTAAACTAACATGCGTGTAATCAACAAATAACAAGTCAACTACAATGATATAGAAAAACGGACTAAGTTAAGCTAGAGTTCAAGAGATAAAAGGGATTGAGGATCATTCTCCCACTTTGGATTCACTAATAAAGATGATAGAACTTGGTTCAAATTAATTCTAATCGACCATAACTAATTAGTTCCGAACATCAATCATGTAGAGACTAAAATCATCGATGGAGGATTAGGGTTAACTCGTTATTGCTAAAAAGGGTCGGGGTTGTAGTAAAGCTTAAAAAATGACCCCTTGAATGACAAGGGAAGTTAAGAGACTAGGATACTCCAATACCAACACATGAAGTTCAATTAGAACAATTGTAAACCAAACCCTAAATATGAAGTTCAAGCATCCGAGGTGGGATTATGATCCCCAACCTTAAATTCAGATACTCATACTAGAAACTAGGCTACACATGCAAAGGAACCACATATTTAAGTAAGGAATCAAGTCTAAACACAAAACATTACTAGATATAGTAATAAATGCAATTTAAAGCTATGGAACACAAGTAGATATAGAGTAAAAGAACAAAGCTTTTAATAATAACAAGTAGGAAGAGCAATAAAGTACACTTGACCTAGGAGAGAGAAGAGAGTGTTTTTATATATACAACTTCTAATAAAAGTAATCTATATCTTCAAAAAAATGAAAACAAGTGATAAATCCCCAAAAATCTATCCTAAATGGCAAACTAGTAAATAGGAAAAAGAAGAGACTGCAGAACCGAATCGATTCGAAGAGGTCCGAATTGATTCGCAAATGGGAATAAGGTGTACTGTCTACTGCCGAATCGATTTGGTAGAGTCCGAATCGATTTAGGCCTTCTCTTAAAAGAAGGATTCTTTGCTTTGGTTTTATTTCCCCAAGTTTCACCGAATTATCCGTAACTTCTTTCTTCTAGATCAGATTTATGCACCATTAGAGGCCACGCAAAGATGAGAAGGAGGCCTACAACTTCTGTGAAGAGTTCAGAACCAAAATTCGAATGTTGAATTTACTAAAATGCCACCGACTTTGCAATTATGAACGAAACTTATCCAAACTTCATAACTTGCATTCCCGAGACCTATAAAAGCTCAATTAAGGCACACATAATATATATATATATATATATATATATATATATATATATATATATATATATATATATATAATATATATATATATATATATATATATATATATATATATATATATATATATATATAACCAAAATGGGGGTTAATTAATAAATGATCATAAGAACCGGGAATAACATGTACAGGAATGCTAGAATATACAAATTAACGGGGTTATAAATATAATAAAAGTGACTTATCACACCTCCTAACTTATACATTGCTAGTCCTGAGCAATTAAGTATGAAGAAACAAGGGCCATAAAAAAAAATCAAAACAGGAGAAATATATACAAAGAAGGAAAATACCATTTTTGCGGGAGAACGATTGCATTTAGCATATACAATAAGCCGTTAAACCCCTAGGTGACCCTAGGGGACGAGTGTCGTCTCATGAAGGTTTCCAGGGATGATACCCACAAATATCAAGTCGACTCATAAAATGATAAATCAAAAAATTGATGCGTTGCTAAAAAATTATCAAAGAAGCATATTCCATTAACAAAGTGAACAAAGTTCACACAAATGACGATAATTGTTGACATTAAAAACGAGGAACTTCATCAAAAATTAAAACCATGGAAATGAGAAATAAGCGGACACATGTGGTAATTAGATATGGCAAAACTTTCATAATCCATGTAACGCTAAAGCATGCATAACTCAAGTTCTCTCCGGTTGTTACACTCAACAAATGAAAATGCTCATAAATAGGATGTAACACACATGGGACATGCGGGCATAATGAGTAATTGTAAAAGGAAACAAGGCTGGGCACACGTCATCAATGAAGAAAAAAATATAAAAGTGAAAAACACAATCTCATGAAAGGCTATCGCATATTAATTAAAGTGAAATTCACTCAAACAGATGATCGCCATTGTTCGACCTTTGAATCAACATCACCCTACAATCACATAGGACTTTTCGGGTTGTAATTTGGGGAAGGCTAGAGTTAGGAAACAAAAGTCTATGTACGGGAGCAAGGGGATTCGAGAATAACATGCGGGATAATGGAATTAGTGGGAAATTTAAGGAAATGAATTCAAATTCCAAAAGCCAGATATTCACGAGAGTAAGAATTTTATTTCCATGTACTTTGGAACATTATTTCTATCTTTCTTATTTTATTTTTGCTCTTTCTTTTTCTCTTTTTTCTCTTTTTTTTCCTTTTCTTTCTTTTCGGTCCACTCATAGCTTTATTGCAATCCACATAATTCAAATATCATTCAATCCCGGGAATAATCTCAAATCAAGGTACGAAAGATGTATATAAGGGTTTACAACTCCAATATGGAGTTGGTGAGGGGATTGGGAAATGAAACGAAACGTCATAATAGGGATTAATGGGGTTAACTAGGGACATGTATAAGGGTAAGGTTAAGGTCGTATGGGATTTAACAATAAAGAGGGCCTAGGATCATTTCCTAAAGTTTCATGTGATTCTCGGGACTCCACACCATTGAAAATCATGCTCAAGTGATAATTCAATTAATATGCAATCAATGAAAAGAAAATGAGATCGTCAATAAGATCATTTTTCAAGAAATAGATAGAGTATATGTATACGCTCACAAATGAAAATAATTCTCAAATCTCACTTTTGTAAGGGTATAGCATGCGCCTTATGACCATGAATTAGAATAGTTGTAAACCAAATCATAAACAATTATATGTGTAATGTGCTCAAAGCTTTACAATTTAATTTCATGAAGTTATTCACAATGCAAACCATAACGGGCTAAAGGCTAATAGATTAGAAACTCAAAGCATGCATCATTGCTATACAAAAGGATAAGGCGATCATATACGTAATCATTGGAAACAAGGGAGAAAAATAAGAATTCGAATTTTTTATTTTTTATTTTTTTAATAAATAACTAAATAAATGTGAATTAATAATAACCTGTTAAATGGTAATAGAAATGTAATTCATACCCCTAACTTGAAATAAACATTGTCCCCAATGTTAGTAGGGACAAAAATGGAAAAGAGGGATAGAAATATTCACCCCTTAAGAAGCAAATCGTAAAACCGCGCAACGACATACCTGTTAACATGTTAGTACTAACAACAACAATATATATATGTATAAGAGATATATACAAGTGAAAATGAGAAAATGAAACCGAGTAATTTCAATAATAATAATAAGTTGTGTACATGGGATACAAAAACCAAAATTTGAAAATACAATAAAGTACTCTCACTACCCACATGTTACACAACTAAAAAAATAAAAACCAACATATACAATATAGAGATGGAGAAAAAATAATAGCAGATATAGGGCAGGTCCCTAAGGAGAGTCTCGACGGCTCAAAGAACTGGGTGCGGTGGCGTCAAGCGGGGCATATGGATTATATAGGTAAAGAGTCACAGTAGCCTTGCCCCCGCATCAGTGAGCAAACAACTCTATCTGATCCCGGGCCAGCATAGATATATCCGCTCATAATTATCTCAAAATGCTGCAAATCCCCTCTCATGATTGTCCCTAAAAGCAGAAAAATTCGCTTCCAATGAATCCATCCCCATCACCAACTCTCTAATGGGGCCCAACGGATGTGGCACAGGGGGGAGGGCCCTACGAAACATTTGGCATCAGAGCATCAAAATCAAAGGCGATCCCAACCATCGCATGGTCTAGCATCAGATGCCTCTTCCTCTCTTAATAAGACTTACCTAAGGTTTTCTCAATGGCATCATCATCAAGCAAAGAGGGAACTTAGGAATTTTATCGAGGCGATCCCCTTGCATCTAGGGTCTCTACATATCCTTGAAACCAGCCGTGCATAAGGGAGAGTAGTGGTTCCCTTATCATGGAAAGCAGCGTTCAACATTTGTTAAAGCACTATACAGGAAGGCATATGATGATGCTAGAATCTAGGATATGGTAGAGGAAATGAACTTGTATCAACCTTAGGACAGACTTGGTTTGGGTGCGAATAATGGAGTTGACATCAACCAACACTACACTAAATCCTGTGAATGGTCACGCCCAATGGGTCACGGTCCAAGTTCGTGAGTATCTGATCGCGGGCTTGGGTTGTGACCCACTCAATATTTGGCGTGGCCATTTTTATTACCACACTAAATTATCCATGCTCTGGAAGTGGTCACGGACTAAGTCCCTGACCACAATGGGTCACGGACTTAGACTGTGATCAGGGAGTGACCATCTTGGCGCCAAATTTTGAGCAAAAATTCCCTCCAAACTGGTCACGAATGGGTCACGAACTTGGGCCGTGACCAAAGACATGATGAAGCAGAAAACACACACATTGAGGGTCACGACTGGGGGTCGTGGCCATTTATTGGTGTGGATTACGGCTATGGGCTATGACCATACCTCATTCAAGCAGTAGGGTTGATATGAAGAGGGTCGCGCATGGTGGGTCACGGCTCTTGGCCGTGACCAGGGGCAAGCCAGACCAACTCTTCTTTATTTATTAGTCGCGCGCATGGGGGTCACGACTCTAGGCCGTG
This sequence comes from Sambucus nigra, assembly GCA_949130495.1. Taxonomy (NCBI): domain Eukaryota; kingdom Viridiplantae; phylum Streptophyta; class Magnoliopsida; order Dipsacales; family Adoxaceae; genus Sambucus; species Sambucus nigra. The sequence goes on along the minus strand of OX422224.1, from coordinate 142,089,858 downwards.
ACCAGATTCAGGTATTAAAAAAAACCGCTGCTTGTCATTTCGTTGTTGCAATTTGTAAGGTTGTCTCGTGCGATTTCGTGTGGACTTAAGTTTGATTTTATAGGTCTCGTGCGATTTCGTGTGGATTTAAGTTGGATTTGTGCGATTTCAGTTGGTTTTCATTTGGATTAACTCCTGGTATGTATTTATTCATTTTGATTTCATTTGGATTTCGTGATTTGCCCTAATTTTTGTGTATGTATGTGTAGATTTATGTTTGTATGTGTGTATGTGCGTGTATGTATAGATTTATGTTTATATGTGTGTATATGTATAGGCTTATGTGTATATGTATGTTTATATGTGTAACTATGAACAAATAAATTATTTTTTATCAATAAACCCTATATTGTATGTGTGTATATGTATAGATTTATGTCAAAAAAAATATTAGGGTTTAGTAAACCCTAAATAGTATGTGTGTGTATGTATAGATTATGTCAATAAACCCTAGATTGTATGTGCGTGTATATATAGATTATGCTAATAAACCCTAGATTGTATGTGTGTTTATTTTTTTTGGCAAAATATAATTAAATGAAATTTTAATGAGTAAAAAAATTTACATCCATCTTCTCGTGATTTTATTGGGGGTTATATGTGTGCCATCACATTTGTTGAATCACTAAAGCAGGCTTATGATGATGTTGGCATCTAAGATATGGTAGATGAAATGAGCTTGTATCGACCTTAGGACAGACTTAGTTTGGGTGCGAATAATGGAGTTGACATCAACCAAATGTATCAGATAGTGAGAGTCGGGTATGTGCTTCGTAGGGAAAGAATCACCCCCCCAAACATGACCCGGCGCCAGACACGCAATAAGGACATCATTGGGAAGCACAACAAGAGGATCGCTAGATGGATAATCATACACATTCGGATTATCCGCCCCTCCCAACAATCGAGATAAAATAGGCTTTGAAATCTGAATTTTTTCCCCTTACAAATGCCTCATAAGACCTGCCTCCAGTTGAGATGATCGATGCGTAAAACCTCCTCATGTGTTCCTCATTCACCACACCCTCTGTGGCAAGGTGGGCATCCCAATGAAATTTCTGAAAATATCACCTAACGATTGATGGAAAGTCTTGAACTTCCATTGGTCGCTCAATGGAAACTTCTCCCTATATTAATCCTTCTTTTCCTTAGAACGGAAGGTCTCGAAACCAGTTCATCCAGTCATAGCGTTGGTAGTGGGTTTCTGAGCCACTTCGAACCTACAAAAATACCAATTAAATACATAAAATATTAGTGTAATGCATAAAATCAATATAAGCGCAAAAAAGTGGTCAAGAAGGAACCAAGGAGTGCATGTCGAAAGAAAATAGTCGGATACGCGTATCCAACAAGAACCACACTCAATCAAGGGATAATTAATGTGAATGTTCTATAAACGGTGCAAAAATGGAACAATTAGGTACAAACTGCCCATTGGGGAATTTTATCGAACATAATGTGTGAACTGTTGTTCAAACTAGGGAGAAAGTGTATTTGATTCAATGAAAACCCCCAACAAATACAACAATCAATATAACAACAATCACAAGTTGTATTTATTGGATAAGTGAAGAAATCAGTAAAGAAATTTGGGCGTTTCAATGAATCAAACACAACTATGAACGTGGAAGAATAATTCCCCATATTGAAGATAATGAAAACAAATTAAAACATGAAATTATCAAAAATAGTTTTAGAATAGTTACCTTGAATGAGTGTGTTTGAGAAATGGAGAGAAAATGGGTAGGGACAAGTGTGGTGAAGAGGAAAGAATCGTGGGGTTTTTAAAGAGTGAGGAGATGAATTGGCATTAATGAGGTAAACTGAATGAGGATCATATTTAAAAGGATAAATATCCAATCGATTTGAAGAAGTATGAATTGATTACCATATATCAAATCTGGGTATTGCCATGAGGCGAATCGATTCAGAGAAGTCAGAATCATTCGAAATGGTACTAGTTTTTTTTCCTGTTGACAAGTGAATCGATTCGTAGGATTACGAATCGATTAGCTGAATGGGGAAAGCCTACTGGAAGTTAGCAAATCGATTCAAAGGGTGGCAAATCGATTCGCAAATGGAGAGTTGATGCACTGCCTAACCCCGAATCGATTTAGAGAGGTCTGAATCGATTCCCACATCACTTTCAAAGGTTCTGCTTCACTGTTTTGGAAAATCTCAAGGAATTAATGAATTGGGCTGGAACTTCTTGGTTTTCTTGGACCTACTGGATACAACTAAGATATATAACAGGTTCAAGAAAAAATATGCAACCCCACACATGCCGGTGTTTGCTCGTCATAAAAACACCATTTCGAGAGTCCTATTCAGTACCGTAAATGGGGTCGGACAACGGAATTAATACCGTAGATGGGTCAAATACTTATAGAAATGGTTTCAAGTGTTGACCATTCATATTAAACATGTTCCCATCTTGTGGGTTCTCTATCTCAATCGCGCCGTGAGAAAAGACGGTCCTAATTATAAATGGACCCGTCCACCTTGATCGCAATTTCCACGGGAATAAATGTAGCCTGGAATATACAGGAGCAATTTTTTATTAGGGTGAAATATTTCCCAGGATATGCTCTTATCATGCCTCTCTTTCACCCGTTCCTTATAAATTCTTGCGCTCTCATACGAAACATTTCGAATCTTCTCCAACTCATTGAGTTAGCGCATTCGTTTATTGCTGGCTTTATCTAATTCAAAGCTCAAATTTTTTTTATCACCCAATAGGCCTTGTGTTCGAGTTCAATAGGGAGATGGAATGGTTTTTCCATACACAAGTCTAAAGGGAGACATTCCTAGGGGAGATTTATAGGCTGTCCAATACGCCCATAATGCGTCGGTAAGTCAAAGGGACCAATATTTGCGGTCTGGATTGACCATCTTCCCAAGGATTTGCTTTATTTCTCGATTGGCCAACTCATCTTGGCCACCAGTTTGTGGGTGGTAGGTCGTTCCGACTTTATAAACGACCCCATACTTTCGCATAAGGTTTGTAAATAGAGCATTATAGAAATGCGATCCATTGTCACTAATTATTGCCTTTGGTGTTCCAAAGCGCGAAAGTATGTGTTCCTAAAGGAATTGAAACACCACTCTATGATCGTTGGTCCTAGACACAATCACTTCCACCCACTTAGACACGTAATCCACCGTCACTAAGATGTAAAGGTTACCAAATGAGGGAGGAAATGGGTCCATAAATTTGATGCCCCAACAGTCAAATACTTCAATCTCAATGATAGGGGACATCGACATCATGTTCCTTCGAGTTATAGCACCCAATTTCTAGCTACGATCCCATGAAATGCATTTATCGGATCAAGTGTCCTCCACACACTTGTGAGTGTGAAAATTATATCATGCTCAAAATCTCATCGTCCGAAACACATTTTCGGATAATCTGGTTGCGCGGTACTTAAATAAGTAAGGATCATCATAGAATAACCTATGCACCCAATTAAAGAACTTCATATTTTCTTGAGGGGTCCAATGAGAAGGAATGGAAATCATCACGAGGTAGTTCAGTATATCATCGAACCACGAAAGAGAGGAAACGGAGAACCGTTGTTCATCCGGGAAGAATTTAGATGATGGGGAGTTGGTCTTTGGGTGCCTCGAATTTCAACCGCGACAAGTGGTCAGCGACAACATTATCTACTCCCTTTTTATCTTTGATAGTCAAATTAAATTCTTGTAGTAGAAGCACCCACCTTATAAAATGCAGTTTTGCGTCCTTCTTATAAATACAATATTTTAACGCTGCATGATCCGTAAAACACACTATAGGAGACCCCACTAAATATGATCGGAACTTATCCAAGGCATAAACAATCGCTAATAACTCTTTTTTGGTGGCCAAATAGTTCAATTTCTCATCGTTAAGAGTTTGACTCGCATAATAAATCACATGGTTTTTTTATCGCTTCTCTGTCCTAGCATGGCCCCAACTGTAAAATTGCTAGCATCACAGATTAATTCAAAAGGCAAGGTCCAGACGAGGGGTTAAATAATTAGAGCGGTGGTAAGCATGCTTTTTAAATTCTCAAAATCTACTTGACATGAATCGCTCCATTCAAAAGGGGTCTCTCCTTAGAGAGGAGATTACATAAGGGCTTAACAATGGAGCTAAAGTCCTTTATGAACCGTCAATAAAATCAAATATGCCCAAGGAAAGACCTTACGTCTTTAAGCGATTTAGGAGAGGGAAAATTTGCAATCAGTTCTACCTTTGCCTTATCTACCTCAATACCATCTAAGAATACAACATGGCCGAGAATAATCCCTTTAATGACTATAAAATGGAACTTTTGCTAGTTTAGAACGAGATTCTTCTCAACACATTTAGACAAAATATTCTCAACGATAGAAAGACAATGGTCGTAGGAGTTACCAAAGACGCTGAAATTGTCCATAAATACATCCAAAATTCTCTCTACCATATCACTAAACATACTCAATATGTACCTTTGGAACATTTTCGGTGCATTACACAACCCAAAGGACATTCGTTTGTAGCCAAATGTCCCAAAAGGGCATGTGAACGTAGTTTTGTGTTGATCCTTGATATCGAGCTCGATTTGGTTATATCCACTATAACCATTGAGAAAATAATATTAAGGGTGGCCGAAAACACGTTCCAATATTTGATCGATAAAAGTAAGGGGTAAATGATCTTTTAAGGTAATGGCATTAAGTTTTCTATAATCGATGCATACACGCCACCTAGTGGTGGTGCGTTTGGTTATCAACCCCCTTCGTATTTTTAATGACTGTGACTCCCAATTTCTTGGGAACCATGTGAATTAGACTCACCTACTTACTGTCTGATATCGGGTATATTATGTCAGCATCTAAAGGTTTTATCACCTCATCTCTCACCACTTCCTTCATTACTGAGTTTAATCTATGTTGCATTACACGGGAGGGCTTTGCATCCTCCTCAAGATGGATTTTATGAGTGCATATTAAAGTACTTACTCCTTTTAGATCCGTAATGATCCACCCAAATGCAATTTTATGCCTTTTTAACAAGTTCATCAATTTAAGTTGTTGACCCCCATCGAGGATAGATGAGATAACCATGGGATATATCTCATTTTCACCCAAATATGCATATTTTAGTTCAGAAGGCAATATCTTGAGATCAAGCTTGGGAAATCGCACATCCAAGGGTACCTCGTATGAGTCGCGAGGGGGTAAGTCCTCAAAAGCAGAACACCAATTAACTTCATCAATTCTCTCATCCTCATCTAAAATCAAACTCATAAACTTGACTTCATGATCGTAAGGAGAATAATAATTATCCAAGTCAATTGAGTTTACCAAACGTCCCTCCAAAGGATTCACAAAATATATATCATCGAAATGCTCCTGCACCACCTCCTCAATGGATCAACTTCTTGGATATCATCATCACCACTCATTTACTTTATAATAATGAAACTGTTAAGCTCCAAGGTCATGTTTTTTAGTATAAGATTCATTTGTCCATTCCTAGCATTAATTAATGCATTAGAAGTTGCTATGAAAGGACTACTGAGGATAATGGGAGTAGTCTTTCTACTCGGAGAAACCAGATGAGTGTCCAAGACAACAAAGTCCACCAGGAAATATTATTTTTCAACTTGGATTATGACATATTCTACAAACCCCCTCGTAACCTTAACGGAGCGATCCGCTAATTGGAGGGTTATCTTGGTGGGTTTGAGGTCTCCTAAATTGATTTGTTCATACACATAGAATAGTAATAAATTCACACTCACTCCTAGATCGAGCAAAGCTTGCTCGATCTTGAAGTTACCTATCACACAAGATGTAGTGGGATAATCAGGGTCTTTGTACTTGGGAGGTGCTCGGACTGAATTATCAAGCTAATATTTTTGGCCAAAAATGCTTTCTTCTAAAAAGTAGCTTCCGCTTTATAGTGATAAAGTCCTTTAGGAACTTGGCATAAGAGAGAACTTATTTAATAGTGTTTAAAAGAGGATTGTTAATTTTCACTTGTTTGAACATCTCTAAGATGTCGGCATTATTGATATTTTCCTTTGGAGGAATGAGCTTCCGGGGATAAGGCTCAGGAACGGGACACTTTGAAACCACTTTCGGCTCTATTTGAGGTTCCTTATAACTTCCTTTTGATGAAGCGTCTTTGGCCTCTATTGGGTCGGGGGAGACTTCCTTACCAACATTTGGTCAAGGAGGAGGGATAGTCTTATCAACGACTTTCCTATGCCATAGAACACTAACAGCCTTTGCTTAGTCGGGAGGGGGATTCTAAGTGTCAATTGCGTAATGTTGCCCAACGGGACTTTGGGGTTGTGAAGAGAACTTTCCTTTTTCTTGAATGCTTAAGGATGATGTTAACTTAGAGAGTTGTGCTTCAAGTCGAGCATTGGTGGCTCGTTGAGAAGTTATGGAAGCTTGAAAAGTTTCTTCAAGACTTCTTTTGTTCGGGTGAGCATATGGGGGTATATCCGGAGGAGTGGGTCCCGAAGGGGACCTTTCATTTGTGCTTCAGGAGGAGGAAGTTGATTGTATGGTTGTTGGTAATTTTTAGATGGAGGAGGATTTTGATAATTAGGGTGATGGGGTTTTTGAGCTTGTTGGGATTTCCCGTAGGAAAAATCGGGATGGTTTTTCCACGAAGGATTATACCCTTCTCCTAGAGGAATCATAAATTATTTCTTATACATGGCCATTGTGTTTACTTGGTCGTAAAGCATCACTTTATGTGACGTGATTGTAGTACAATCCTTGGTTGAGTGATCTTCCACATCGCATATGGCACATGACTCTTCTATGTGCAAAGGAGAAGGATTAGAATTGTCGAGTTCTCGATTCTTTTGATCCATGGCCTCAATACGCTTGGTAAGTTGAGATACTCTCAAGGACATATCATCCCCATTGGCGAGCTGATATATACCATGGCTTGATGAGGGAGTAATGGTTGAACGAAAATTAGATTTGCGAGGGTCCGAGGTGTCCCAAGATTGGGTCTTCTCGGCACAATATTTGAAGTGTGCCCACGCGTCATCTAGGTCTAACCTAAAGAACTCCCCAGAGCATATTATCTCCACCATTTATTTTGCTTTTAAGGATAGCCTGGTTTGGAAAAAAGTGATTAATTTCCATTTCTCAAAGCCATGATATGGGATTTTATGAATTAGCTCATTAAATCTTTCCCAACATCGCTCGAAAGTCTCACCCTCGCCTAGAACAAAGGTTTGGATTTGACCTTTTAGAGCATTGGTGCGATGTTGGGAAAAACTTCTTTTAAAACTGCGCTTGCATATCGCACCAACTACCGATGGAATTAGGAACCAAGGACCAAAGCCAAGTTTTGGCTTTGTCCTTTAAGGAGAAAGGGAAGAGTTTGAGTTGGGTTACATTAAGAGGACAATTATGGGCACTAAACATAGTGCAAACCTCCTCAAACTCTGGAACATGGAGATAGGGATGCTCACTTTCCATTCCATGGAAAATTGGATGTAATTGGATCATTCCATTATGGAAATGGAATTGAGCAACGTTATACGAGAAAATGATACACGATACAGAGGTGGTACTCTCTGGTTGCAAGTACTCCCTCATTGAACTATAATGAGGATCGGCCTCCCCCCAACTATCGTGCTCACTCAAATTTTTGGCCATATAATTATTCTCGGAGTTGGCCCCAGTATGAGCTTTAATCGAAACAGAAGGAGTTAGAGATGGTCTCCAATAGTTCTAACGTTCGCTGGATGATGAGGATCTAACTATAGGATTCAAAATATTTTCGCTCTTATCTCGGGGTTTGATGATAGGATTTGGAGTATTCTCGCTCTCGTCTTGCATCTATGGGATTTGGATTGATTTTGGAAATCGTGTTGTCACGGTTACCATAGGAAGCATAATAGTGTAAAGAGAACATCTTCTAACCTACGATTGTTTCCAATCCCCCGTAATGGGGCCAAAAACTTGGTTTCTCTCTAAAGAGTGTTTGATTCAAGTGCAAATCTTTCATAACAAGTAGTAACCGAGCAAGATCAGGATCGTGTTTCTCAAGGATTGAACGCTCCTAGGAGAAAAATATTAGGATAAAGGATATTCTCTAAACGTCAAAAAGTTAAAGTGTAAAAGATGATTTGATTATTTGAAAAGGTGATTGTGATTAATCGCTAAACTAACATGTGCGTAATTAACAAATAACAAGTCAACTACAAAGATATACCGAAATGAACTAAGTTAAGCTAGAGTTCAAGAGATAAGAGGGATTGAGGATCATTCTCCCACCTTGGATTTGCTAATAAAGATGATAGGACTTGGTTCAAATTAATTGTAATCGGGCATAACTAATTAGATCCGAACATCAACCATCTAGAGACTAAACTCATCGATAGAGGATTAGAGTTAATTAGTTATGGATAAAATGGGTTGGGGTTGTAATAAAGCTTCAAAAACTACCCCTTGAATGACAAAGGGAAGTTAAGAGACTAGTATACTCCAATACCAACACATGAAGTTCAATTAGAACAATTCTAAACCAAACCCTAAATATGAAGTTCAAGCATTCGAGATGGGATTATAATACCCAACCTTAAGTTTATCTACTTATACTAGAAACTAGGCTAGACATGCAAAGAAACCATATATTTAAGCAATGCATCAAGTGTAAACATAAAATAAAACTAGATATAATAATAAATGCAATTTAAAGCTATGGAACAGAAGTAGATATGGAGTAAATGGACAAAGCATTTAATAACAATAACTAACTCGTGAGAACTCAAGGCTTTTACAAGTAAGTAGAGAAATAAAGTACACCTTACTTAAGAGAGATAAGAAAGTGTTTTTATATATCCAACTTCTAACAAAGGTCATCTATATCTTCAAAAAAAGGAAAACGAGGGATAAATCCCCAAAAATCTATCCAAAATGGCAAACTAGTAAATAGGAAAAAGAAGAGACTGCAGAACCGAATCGATTCAGAGAGGTCTGAATCGATTCACAAATGGGAAGAAGGTGCACTGTCTACTTTCGAATCGATTCGGCAGAGTTCAAATCGATTTGGACTTGCTCTCAAAAGAAGGATGCTTTTCTCTGTCTTTATTTTCCCTAAGTTTCACTGAATCGTCTGTAACTTCTTCGTTCTAGATCTGATCGATACACCGTCGGAGGCCACACTAATATGAGAAAGAGGGATACAACTTCTATGAGGAGTTCGGAACCAAAATCAAAATGCTGAATTTACTAAAATGCCTCCAACTTTGTGACTGTCAACAGAACGTTTCTAAAACTTATCTAAACTTCACAACTTGCATTCTCGAGACCTATAAAAGCTCAATTAAGGCACACACAATATATATATGACCAGAATAGGGGTTAATTAATAAATAACATAAGAACCAGGAATAACATGTACGGGAATGCTAGAACGTACAAATTAATGGGGTTATAAATACAATAAAAGTGACTTGTCAATTGAGGGAATCCATGGTAGCGACGAGTGGCGACGTCGTCCATATGTGGTTTTTGACGTTTTTGATGATCATTTCAAAATTCCATCTATGTGATTGGGGAAACTTCACACTGGAATTTATTTATGCTTCCATGGATGATTTTAGTCGGTACTACCGATAAATGTTTACAGGATCCACCTATCTCTTGGAGGTAATCTTTAAGTTCAATTTCCTTTTTTATTCTTATTGTATTTTTTATTGCTTATTGCTTTTGACTTTTGGCATTGCCTTTTGCAGACGTGGTTTTATGAGGTTATAGGGCACAACACGGGGTTGGTGTGCTTGAAGGCGAGCTAACTGGGAGACTTTTGTAGGATGTACATGTGGAGGAAGTCGAACATGCATTCAAACCAATTCCTTTCTTTAAACGATGCGCAGGCGACGCTGAATGCCCTGACAAGCAACTAAGCTAGGCTTTTGATCCTTATATCTTTTTGAGTTTTTAGTTCTTTTTCTTCTGGGTGGATTAGTGACTCTTTATTGGGAAAACTGGTGACCTTCTACCCATAGAGTCTATCTTCGAGGGCTATAAGGGTTGTGGGCATACAATCATAGATGTGGCGGTTATTGGTGCATGAGTTTGGGTACGTCTGGTACCTTGGGGAGAGAGTGGTGCGACATATCATGTAGAGGTTGAGGTCCCACCATTGGCACCCTTTGAGTACATAAGTCGATTGAGGGATATGACTGATGAGGCAAGGGCGAAGACGATGGAGGGCGAGACCTATATTCATTACACTGATATGATGTCGAGCTATGAATATCTGGACTTTATGACCAGCTAGTTGATGCCTTCGTGTATATATGATGTGGAGAATATGCCCCCACTTTGATCTAGATCGGGGAGGTCCACTTATCCATATCTTCATTCCCTCCTATCTTCTCCATTCGAGGAGTGGGGATGTGGTATCAATGCTTCACCACCCTCGTGCTAAGGTGGAAGGATTGGCAGGTGTTTTTGAGGAGGCTTTTTGAAGTGAGGTGTAATAATTTCTTTCTTTTTTCATTTCTTACTCTACTCTCTCTTTATTGACTTGCTTTTATTTTGGTGCTTCTCTTCCCCTTTCTTTACAGACTGTTCTATGTCGATGTTGGCCTATGTGAGGAAGTTGTCTAGTGCCTGCTTGGTTCCCCGACCACATCTAATGAGAGATCCGATTCTAGCAGTGGGGGTCCAGTTCTCATCACTGGAGAAAATGCATTCGCTGAGGTGGTAAATGGTGGGTGTTTTGAGGGATTCTGTAACGCCCCGACCCGGATTAAAGGGTTATCCATAGTCAACCCGTTTCGGCCTGAACATTAGTTATAAAGTGCGGTGAGACAACCTAAATAATGTTGCTAGTTTAATTTTATTTGATTATCATTCACTTGTTTAACATGAGATTTTCATTGAAATCAAACCACGTGAGGGGCCCGTGGGAAGCTTCCCCGAAATCCAATCATACAGAGCTACAAACGTAAAATAAAAAGGATACTTACATGTACAACGATCTCAAAATATAGAATCGCACCCAACCTATCATAACAAGGACAAGGGAATGAGCCGAATGCCTAATAGGAAAACACAACAATGCAATATATAATCGAATGGCAGAAAAGAGACTCTAGCATGTTATATCTACGTGCACATGCAACTACCTTATACATACATACATACATACATACATACATACATACATACATACATACATACATACATACGTACGTATGTACGTACATACGTACATACATACATACATACATACATACATACATACATACACTTTAATTCATGAAACCGTTTCTATTCCAAACACGTTACTTATTCCGATTTATTCGCCTTAATCTTATGAAGAACCTCTTCTCACTTGACTTGGCATTCATTCCTTAATTTAACACACCCAATTAAATATTTTTAACAAATACCCTTTGTTTAAGGAAATCATTTCTTTACCGAAACTAACCTTTATCCATAACAAAATTTACATTAGTATTTTCCTTGAAAATCACCTTTAAACACACGCAAGCACCGCATTAGAAAATACTTATTTTTCATCGAAAGCCTTTCACAAATACACTACTATGTTAATTATGGGTTAAACCTCTTTAGGTTGCTTACTTACCCATTTGACCAGTTCACTTTATTATTCCCTTTTACTTCATGAACATTAGTCAATTTTCTTATATTACTTATCCATGTTATTCTTTACTACAACATTAATTCAAGTTAGGTTTTATTTTGTTATATTTGCCACACAACCCATTTCTTGACATGTTTCACTTTTTATTATCTTTTTCTCAAAATATTCAAATATCCACATACTATAACGGGCTCCACATCGCCGGCTATGCTACCATATGCTCTGACATGTTATTTTGATTCTTTCACCCTAGGGCTCCGGACCCTCCTTAATTATTCTCGGTGTCATTTGGGTCCATATTAATGTGTTTTAATATTTTTTAAATGTCCACATTATCACACTTTTCTTCACCGGCCGGAGCCAAAACCCGGGGTTTCACCCCAACTTGTGTTACACTTGAAAATCATCATTTCTTTTCCTTTATACACTTGAATTGATTTCATCTCAAAAATCACTTTCAATTAGGACCATTTTGTGTAACACATTTCCAACATTTTTATTTCATAAAAATGTTCCACTTTATGTAAAATTAGCATTTTATCCATTCATTTCCAAACTTCCATTTTTCCTTCATTTTCATGTGTTATTTTTCTAAAAGCATCACTAAGTCATACACACCAACTTTTCAAATATTTTTATCTATTACCACTAATTTCACAATTTGGAGTTAATACCCATTTCAAGTTGGAAATCTCTTTGATTCATTGCTTTCTTTACTGAGAAAACCTTTTTGGAATTTTAGAGACTACTTTATGAGAAAATATCATTTATTATATTTTTTACACCATTTAACACACTTTAAGAACTGGAATTTCTATTTTCTTTATTTTAAGTCAACGCTCATTAAAATCTCTTTTAAACTTGTTTTTATGCTAATCATCAAAACACTACATGTTTATTTACATAGGAAAAGGGATTTTAAGTCCAAAAATCCAAAATAATGAGTTTAACATATGATTCATTCGAGAAATTTCATAATGTTTTCAACAACATGCTTTTCAAGACCAAAGAAAAATTTGATCATTCAAACTTGAATAAATGACTATTTTTACGAAAACCCCAAATTTATAAGAGAACTTCAAAACTTTTGTTCACAAAAATATCTTTAACAAGAGAAACATTATTTTCCAAACATTTTATTCCATCAAATATTTAACACCAAGTTTTTTAAAAATAGATCATTTAATTAACATTCTTGAAATTCACCTATTTATCCCTTTAGATAAAAGCATAGGAAATTACCTTCCTAAATTATATATGCATTCTACTCTAACAAGCTCTAGCTACAAGACCAATAATATACAAAAATAGAGCTTAAGCTAAGAGTAGATTTTTCCCACCTCAAAGGAAGATTCAACAATGGTAGATGAAGTGAAGAAGATGATGGTAACCTCCCACCTCCTAGGGAGGCCTTAAAGAGGTTGCCTAGCTCCACTAAGCATGTCTCCTTGAATGCTCCATGAAAACCCCGTTCAAACTCTATACCCTCTTCTCCTTCTTCTTCTTCAATTACTTGAACATGTGGTGTATTTGGGTTTTGTGAGCTTAAATATGGTTTACTATGAGGTAAACATGGTTGTTCAAGGTGGAGGAGTGGCGGTGCTAGGGTGGTTCATGGTGGTTGAAGGTGGGGAAGCTCTCAAGGCTAGAGAGAGTGGGAAAATATGATTGAAATTCCCTATAATGGGCTAACTTACACTTAAATATCCCCAAAACCCTAAGGGTCAAATTACCCAAATTCCCTTACATTTAACCCTTTAACCCAAGGTCAATGAAGTCTTTTATCCCACGTTTGATCTGAGTCGCTGAGAACCCGACATATCATCCAATCTAACGCTTAACATCATGACAACATATTAGAAGGATAAAACTTTCAAGATCATCTCCAATCGTTGGAATAGCCTTTACCCTCATTCCAACGAGATCCTCTCTCATTCAAACGATACTTTTATTGATGTAAAAATCGAGGGTTAAACATGATGTGAGAAGCAACTCATTCGAACGAGAAAGGCCCCCTTGCTCGAACAACGAGAGAATATGTTCAAACACTAACTTCCAATAAGATTCCAAAGAACGGGAGAAATGGACCAATTTCTAGGTCGTTCGAAGTTCGTTCAATAGTCGTTCAAACGATAATATCACTTCATTCGAACGACTTCAGTTTTTCTCTATAAAATTTAGGTCATAAAATCTCCAATTCGACAAGCACAAAATCCACGAGGTCACCCAAATCTGATTCAAGGTCCATATCACTAGGACTAAAGTCCAATTGGGTCCTACCAAGTAACCAAATCACACGGGTACGGTCAAAATCGTGGGGCGAGTGTTACATTCTTTACTCCTTAGGGAATTTTGTCCTCAAAATTATTAATCCGTCAATACCAAAAATTCTCAGGATTATCAATCCTTACTCTAAGTCATATGAATATTTCAAGGATAAGTCATTGAGTCCTAAATCACCCAAAGTCATCATACGCCCTTTAACTAGGAGTTGTCACCAAAGAACTCGATATGAAACATGTTCTATTGCTCATCATCAAGCTAGTCATCCAAATTACATAGCATTCCTTGAGTCTCCCCTTACTTAATAATCACGCTTAATAAAGTCCTAATACTTCTTTGCTGCCACCCAAGTATACCAGCGCCTCTACCACGCACACTCTCTAGGGATTGACTCTCACCCTAGAGCAAAAAAAATGTAACTAATAACCCAATTCATCATTGTAATTTTTTAATCTTAGGATTACATATCATGTTCTCTCCTGACCATGCAAATTCACTTAAACTTGATACTAACCTCGTGTCACTAGTCTCTCACCTCGAGTGGCGACAAACCAACTAAGACCCAAATCATGCATCTGAATAACACCTTTTACAAGATCATTATACGAACCTAAGATCATTCTAGGCGTCTAACTATGGATCACTGACCCGAGTATTACACCAATTCACTCAATATGGAAAAATAACACTGTGAGCTATTTTCCTTGAGTTCTAATGCTACCCGATGCCATTAAATCATCACTATGCTCCTTATAACTAGTGCTACCAATCGCCATGATGGCCGACCCATGAGGACGTTAATTTTAAGGAAAATGGAACCGTGTGGAAGAACGCATAATCAAACGTACATAGAACTTGTGTAAACAAATGAATATTTCAAGAAAGAGTGCACCCAGTTTTCGAGCTGCAAATACCATAACAGGTCCATCCGCACTCATTTTGATCCAAGCTGTGATATGACCAAACCGTCAACTTGGAACAATACCAGACCATCAAAATTAAAAGGACACCGTCCTCAACCATTGAAACCCAAGGAATACAGTCCTCTTCTAAAGAAACTAAAAGAACACAATGAATCAGAATGAACAAACAACCATTTCAATGGAACACCATTCGCATGTAACATCTACGATTTACGAAAGGCAAATCTACGCCATACACTTAAAGTTTATGACTCTTCCGAGGTGTTCTCACCCAATTCTAGTATGGCTATACCATAGCTAGAGTCACCAATCGTGAAGAATTAGATCACGAACCAATAGTCTCATTGAGGCAAAAGTAACATACGAACCTATTGTCCTTTGGGAAGTCAAGCATTGGACTTCCCTCCTTATAAATAAATCTCCGTCCTTTTATCCTTGACGGATGCGAGCCATTCCTGTCAATGAATGCCAACTTCTTTGCCAATGCTGATTTTATCCATATCTCTAGTCAGCGAGATGTCGTGACCAACCTAACACACCTAAGTCATTATTTACATCATCGTACCATGATCATGTCGTAGAAGTCTCCTTGGGCTGTGTGCAATAACCTCTAATAACATAAGGTCGTCACTTCTCCTGTCTCTAGGTTCTACCCATAATGGATTTATGTAAGGGCCACGTCGGTCGTCGTTAGCACTCCAAGGGTAGTAAGTATTATACAGGGCTACATCTCCTAATCCGTACTAGCTTTGCAAGACATACCAAAAACTAATCTCTTACCTACTGGGGCCACTATCGACACATGTCGATATCCTAATCATGCTTTGATATCCCTTCCGGGGTGCTATTTTTGAGTCTCTAACATGACATCATCAATCTAAGTTCCAGTTGCATTTTTTAGTACTCCATAAAATCAATTTTCACACTTCCCACACTACCCATCCTTTGACAATCGAACATCACGCCTAATCATTACACAAGATTCCAATTTCCTTAGGAGGTTACGTCACCCACATGTGCTAATTTGAACGACATTCCGAAGGACGTACACTAATCGACTCTTTAAAAATTAACTGATAATTTGATATCATCACGTGACCCACAATACAATCATCATTAGAACACTAGCACTTCTATGATACCGAATTTGACTTGTTCCCTAGGGATACCAATCTCACCCCGACGAAAAAGTCATCAAGACCAGATAAGATTTCATCATCTATAATCCTCTTATCGTAGGTATGCTCTATCAATTTCCCAATATTTTCATCGTGGTCATCAGGTACTCACAAAGATACTGGCCTACAAGTCAACACATGTGGTGCGGCTTAACCATTGAACACCCCAAGGCGTCACAACAAGTCAGTTTCTACTACTCAATGACACCATAATAAATATGTCCAAAGGATACTCCAAGGACTTCCTTAAATCATTTCCATACTAAAATCGTATCTCATTCCCTCATCACTTAAGCTGCAAGGACGGGATACATCGCCTAAATAAGAATCTTATTTCCTTTTTGGCTGAGAATCCTGTATAAGTATAACCTACGACTCTATTTTTTATATCCGATAAAGGTCCAAAAAGCTTCTTCCAAATGGATGATGCCCTAAACCATGCATCAAACCACTGACTGACACAACAAAGGATTTTGGCAGGATATGGGATGTCGTATACAACCTATAAGTTAATAGGTCAACATCATTGACATCACTAGGGATCATATTCCTCAAATTCGCATCATATTTTCTAAGACCCTGTCATGGGATACTATTTAGGGTTCACTCCTACATCATTTTAACCATCATTATTACACATGTGGAATACTTACTACAAATTTCCAGTAACTCTCATCATAGCATGCGAGGTGCAATTTTCAATCGATAATTACTAAGGAACTTACTTACAATGATAATATCCTATCGACTAAGGTCGAGTACACATCCTTAAATAATAATTGACACGGTTCTACATGCTCATTGAATTAAAATAATTAGGACTTGATACTATCCCAGGGATCAAATTTGCCTAATCACATCTTCATTATTAGCTACCCGAAAGTACCTAACCAAAGAACTTAATGCATTCTTATCACAATCAACACTACTTAGTCATGACAGTCTATTCACCTAGTCTCTGCGGTTGACTTTGACGATTCATGTCCCTAACTCAATGGACATCATTTATGTCCATTAACATCTCACTAGACCTCTCATATAATCAAGAGTTGACATACAAGCACCTCACACTAAAAATTATGGTGTTGCCATAATTGGCTCGCACGAACACTCACAAATCACTAACTTATCCAAATCAAAAGCATGGAAGGAATTAATGACAACTAACTTGGTCGCATGCCACCTGGAAATGAATTATCCACCGTGATAATCTCCTTGGTTCCACCGTCGAGAACACGAGCGTAAACTGCCACCAATCTAGCGTGATTGGCCCAAAACCAATACCGACGTCGAAAGATCCACTTCCTACCTCACTAAATCACTCCCGAAAGGAACCTTAAACCTCGATCTCTTATACCATTTGTAACACCATGGCACCCATTTATGGGTTACCCATGGTCAACCCGGTTTGGCCCAAACGTTAGGTGTGAAGTGCGATCACACAATCTAAATAATGTTTCTAGTTCATTTTTATTTTATTATAAGGGTGGATATTCGGGTTAGTCGAGTCATTTTCTAGTCGCTTTGATTTTGATTTGAGTATATGGTGTGGGTACTCTTAAATCTGTACAACCTAATCGTGTCATGTTCGGGTCATTTTGGATTATTATCGTAAACGGGTTATCGTGTCAAAAATTGCCAACCCTATTTGATTAGCATTTCAATTGTTTATCATGCGATTTCCATTTGAATCAAACTATGTGAGGGACCCATGGAAATATTTTGCAGAATCCAAGCATACAGAGCTACCAACGTAAAATTAAAAGGACACTTACCTGTACAACGATGCAATATAGAATCGAACGGCAAAAAAGAGACTCTAACATGTTATATCTACGTGCACATGCAACTACCTTATATATATATACACACACACATACACTTTAATGCATGAAAACATTTTTATTCCAAAAATGTTACGTATTCTAATTAATTTGCCTTAATCTTTCTTACTTGATTTGACATTCATTCCTTGATTTAACACACCCGGTAAAATACTTTTAACAAATACCCTTTGTTTAAGAAAAGCATTTCTTCACTGAAATTACCCTTTACTCGAACCAAATTTACATTAGTATTTTCCTTGAAAATCACCTTTCAACACAAGCGAGCACCGCATTAGAAAATACTTATTTTTCATCGAAAGCCTTTCACAATCACACTAATGTGTTAATTATGGGTTAAACCTCTTTAGGTTGTCTACTTACCCATTTGACCACTTCACTTTACCATTCTCTTTTACTTCATTACTTGTCTGTGTTATTCTTTACTGCAATATTTATTAATTTCATTCAAATTAGATTGTATTTTCTTATATTATCCATATAATCCATTTCTCGACATGTTTCACTTTTCATTATCTTTTTCTCGGAACCTTCCAATATCCGCATACTTTAACAGGCTCCACACTACCGACTATGCTACCATATGCTCTGGCCAGTGATTTTGGGTCTTTCACATTGGGGCTCATGGTACTCCTTAATTATTCCCAGTATCATGTGAGTCCATATTAATGTGTTTAAATATTTTTTAAATATCCACAATGCCACACTTTTCTTTATCAGCCGAAGACAAAACCCGGAGTTTTCCCCCAACTTGTGTTACACTTTAAAATCATCATTTCTTGTCCTTTATACAGTTGCATTGATTTTATCCCAAAAATCAGTTTCAATTATGACCATTTTGTGTAACACCTCTTCCAAAATTTTTTTTCCATAAATATGTTCCACTTTATGTAAAAATACCATTTTACCCATTTATTTCCAAGCTTGCATTTTTCCTCCATTTTCACAATTTTCTAAAAAATATTACTAAGCCCTACACACCAACTTTCCAAATATTTTTTTTTATCTATTAACACTAGTTTCACATTTTGGAGTTAATACCCTTTTCAAGTTGAAAATTTATTTATTTCATTCCCTTCTTTACTAAGAAAATCTCTTTGGCATTTTGCAGACTACTTTATGAGAAAACATCAATTATCACATTAACTACACCTTTTAACACACTTTAAATGCCAAAATTTCTATTTTCTTTATTTCAAGTGAACACTCATTAAAACATCCATTAAACTTGTTTTTATTCTTATTATCAAAATACTATAAGTTTATATTCATAGGAAAAGGGATTTTAAGTCTCAAAATCTAAAATAATGAATTTAACACATGATTTTTTGAGAAATTTCATAATGTTCGTAACAGTATGCTTTTCAAGACTAAAGACATTTTTTTATCATTCAAACTCGAATAAATATCTATTTTTATGAAAATCCCAAATTTTACAAGTAAACTTTACAATATTTGTTCACAAAAATATCTTTAACAAGATAAACATTATTTTCCAATCATTTTATTCTATTAAATGTTTAACACCACGTTTTCTTAAAATTCATCATGTAATCAACATTCTCGAAGTTCTCCTATTTATCCATTTAGACAAAACCATAGGAAATTACCTTCTTAAATTATATATGCATTATACTCTAACAAGCTCAAGCTACAAGACCAATAATATGTAAAAATAAAGCTTAAGCTAAGAGTAGAGTTTTTCCACCTCAAAGGAAGCTTCAACAATGGTGGATGGATTGTAAACGAAGATGGCAACCTCTCACCTCCTAAGGTGGCCTTAAAGAGGTTGCCTAGATCCACTAAGCATGTTTCCTTGAATGCTCCAAGAAACCCCCTTCAAAATCCATAATTTCTTCTTCTTCTTCTTCTTCTTCTTCTTCTTCTTCTTCTTCTTCTTCTTCTTCTTCTTCTTCTTCTTCTTCTTCTTCTTCTTCTTCTTCTTCTTCTTCTTCTCCTTCTTCTTCTTTAAATACCCCAACAACATCTCCATAAAAAACCCATCTTACTTGAACGTGTGGTGTATTTGGGTTTCGTGAGCTTATATATGGTGGAATATGAGGGAAACATGTTGGTTAAAGGTGAAGGGGTGATGATGCTAAGGTGGTACACGGTGGTTGAAGGTGGGAAAGCTCTTAAAGCTAGAGAGAGTTGGAAAATTTGATTGAATATTCCCTAGAAAATAGCCCCAAACCCCTAATGGTAAAATTCCATAAATTCTCCTACACTTAAGCCTTTAACCCAAGGTCAATTAAGTCTTTTGTCTCGCGTTTGATCTGAGCCGCTGACAACACGACGCATCATCCAATCTAACGCTCCACATCATGCTAGCTCATTAAAATGGATAAAACTTTCAAGATCATCATCGATCGCTCGAACGACCTTCACCCTCATTCGAATGAGATCCTCTCTCATTTGAATAAGACTTCTAACGAGGTATTAATAAGGCCAAAATTGAGGGTTTAATGGTACGTGAGAAGCACCTCGTTCGAACAAGAAAGGCCCCCTCGTTCTAATGACGAGAGACTTCTTTCGAACACCAACTTCCAATAAGATTACAGAGAATGAGAGAAATCGACCATTTTCCAGGTTGCTCGAAGTTTGTTCGAATGACTCGTTCGAATGATAGGGTCACTTCGTTCGAACGACTTCAGTTTTTCTCTATATAAACTTTAGGTCATAAAATCTTCAAATCGACAAGGACGAAAGCCACGAGGTCACCCAAATCTTGATCTCACTAGGTCTAAAGTCCAATGGGTCCTACCAAGTTATCAGATCACATGGGTACGGTCAAGAGAATGTATCTTTTTTTTTTCTTTTTATTGTACATGTAAAAGAGTGTAATGATTCAAAAAATTTATACATAAGAAGTGAATTTTTTTGGTGTTATATTGGTTTAATGACTTACTCTATATGCACTTCAATTTTCTATTGAGATTTTTTTTATTATATGCAACGATAGAGATATAATGAAAAAGGGACTCGAAGATTGATTTTTTCAAAGCAAATGTTTATTTTATAATTGATACGTGTAAAAGTGAAAATAAGGATTCTTCCAAAAAGGAGGTTTGCCAATCGACATACCCCTTAGCCTACCTATCAGCATAAGGGTCAAGTCTAAATCACTCCCTTATATTTGATTGAACTTTCTACGTACTCTGGGTACTTTTGGAGAAGGAAAATCGATGGCATTTTAAATGATTTATTTTTTGTGGATTTTTTTTGTATAAAAGGGGGGATTTGGAAGTTTTTTCATCACCACATTCCACTTTCTCATCTTTGAAGTCCTCTTCTTCTCTATTCTGCAAATGACTCTTTTAGTGTCCGACGCCTTTTTCGCCTACCTCGAAGGTTTAGAGGCAATGTGCCTCTATAACGTCAACTCATCGTCCCATAGAATAGAACCTTTTGGAAGCAGTGATACGGTTCTGGTACATTGAATACAATGTTTTTTGGTTTGTATTAGATGAAGTGTGTCCCACCTACAAGGAGTTTTCTACTATGCTAGGTATTAGCCCGAGTGTAGTGGCAACTATGCCAGATTTATCCCATTCGGGGTATGTCTTTGGTGGAGCTGCTTCACATCCCCCCTTAAGCTTCTCAACCGCTAGTTCATGAAGGAAACACCGTCCTCTAAAAAGTAATGAATTCGATATGCTGGTGGTATTTTTTTGACAATAGCTTTTTTTATCACTGTAGCCCTAAGTTTGACTGTCAGGCTTTTGTTGGTGACGGGTAACCTGACGACTGGCCCTTATGTGACCACGATAGTGTTGTGGTTGTCCTTCCACTATATTCCTGCTACGGTGATATTAACGGAGACTCTAAACTACCTAGATATCTGGAAGGAAGGACAAGTTAGATTTTTGTAGGGGAGTCCAGTAATACTGTTCATGTGGCCTCTGAAAAACTACTCCTGGCATCCCATCCTGATTATCGTCTGTCAGGCATTCCTAATTTCTTTTCTAGGACCTTTTTTAACTTTGACCCGTTGATGAAGAGATCAGTTAATTATCTTATGGAGCACGAGATCAATGCTTTCACTGGTTTGTACCGTGGTGGGGGACTTGCAGCCCATTTTATAGTTAGGGGACTACCAGTATGTGCGGTTAATTGGTCTTTACCAGACTTCCTTCTACTTTCCTTGGCAGCTTTCGTGCCAAGTAGGATGGAGAAAATTATGCCTCCATACATAACCAATTTCTTTTCGGTAGAGAACTTTACCAAGTCTTTGAGGATGATATGGAAGCTCCACCAACCATCTACCCATCCATTATAAGCTTTTGGTTAGGTTGGGGTTATATTCGGAGATTATTTATAGTGGTTATGGAAATGGGCAGTTGAGAAGATTTTGGTGGAGGAGACTTAACAAATATGGCGTGTCATATTCAACACCTTGAAAGAGGGTGTCGTGGTTTCATCAAAGCTCATTAAGGTCTAACGTCGCATGGATTGCATCCAGAGCAATAATTAGGAGTAGGATACCTAGGGTCCCCTAAGGGCAGGTAATGATAATGAGTCTAACCCATCTGGTAGTTGAGGATAACATTTTGAGAAGCTGGTGTCGATTTGTGTTTATGGAAATTTGTGTTTTATTTCGGGTAGGTGTATGGATCTTTTGTGAAGCCGGTTAATAGTAGGAATTTATGGGTTGTATTAGGGTTAGGAAGCGATTGGTTTTTTTACTCCCGTCGTTGATACTTCATGTAATAGCCACATTCCTAATTAAAATAAAAGTGATTTTGGCATATTTTGTTGCGTCTTTTGGTGAATTTTGTATTTGAACTATCTATACCAATTACTAAGGCATACATAATCCTATTATTCCTTTAAATGATGAGAAAGATTGCCATTCTCAAAGGAAGAAAAGAATAGCATTTTATGAGAAAGAAAGGACCCTGCCCATACGTGTTTTATGGGTTGCCTATGTACCTCAGTGGGTTTTGAATATTTGTGAGCTTCTTCTTTAAAAGGGGTAGATTGAGAGGATTATTTCCTATGTAATTTTGAGTAGGGGAAATGAAGAGGTTCCGCTTTTTTTTTAGAATAGAAGGGGGTGAGAAGAGTCATAGCACGGTGAGAGTTTTGATTAAGGGTAGAACTTTTAAGAAGATCAAGGTTAACCCGATGCGTAATTTCTTTTCCATCGAGATCTGTGAGCATATCGGCGCAACCTGATAGGATTTTATTCATAATTTAGGGGGCACTTCAATTATGTTTGAATTTTCCTCTTGGATCTCAAATGGGTTTTATAATTTTTTTAGGGCAAGATCTCCTTCTTGGATACCGCCGTCTTTAACTTTCTTGTTGAATGATTGCGCGATCCAACGATAGTACCCTGTATGTTGTACGGAGCTTTTAATCTATTTTAATCTAGGAGAGAGAGTTTGTCATATTGGCTCTGATTCTAATCTTCCTCACTGCCTTTGCTTTTGAGTATAACCTGTAAAAAAGGCACTTCTAGTTCCATGGGGAAAACTGCCTCCATATTGTATAGCAGAGAATATGGGGTAATCATAGTGGGTGTTCTGATAGACGTACGGTAGCCCCAAAAGGCGTATGTGATCTGATCGGCCTAGTCTCTACAACTTTTAGTCATCTTATTGATGATGGCCTTGAGGTTCTTATTGGCAGCTTCTGCAGCGCCGTTGGTTTACGATCGGTAGGGAGAAGACTTGTGCCTTTGAATTCCATACTCATCAACTAATTCTTTGACCTTAGCCTTGAAGTGGAGTCCATTATCTGACATCAACACATGGCAAACTCCGTAGTGGTAGATGATATTCTTTATGATGAACTTAGCTAATTTCCTCACACTGAGTACCGCATATGACTCAACTTTAACCCATTTTGTGAAGTAGTCAATGGCGACCAGGATGAATTCGTGGACGTTTGAAGCTTTGGGAGTAATCTTCCCTATGATATCTATGCCCCATGGGGACAAGGTCCAGGGAGAGGTCATGTTATATAACTTTCGAGAGGCAAGTGCTAGATGTTGGCAAACTGTTGGCATTTGAGGTATCTCCAAACATAAACAATGCAGTCTTGGAACATGGTGGTCCAGTAGTACCCTTGACGGATGATTTTCTTGGCAACCATGTGACCGTTTATATGGGGGCCTCATTCCCTACTATGGATTTTCAGCATCATTTCTTTAATTACATCCCCTGCTAAGTAGTGAAAATGGGTTCCATTGAAGATTCTCTTGAAAAGCTCTTTATCGTAGATGATGTATTGGGCAACCAGTTTGTGAAGTTTCACACGATTTCTCTTGTTCGCATCACGGGAATACCTACCATGTTTGAGGAAGTCCAAATGTTATAATACCACAATCTTGACATATCCAAATCTTCTTCTCTGACGAGTTCGAGGCAACTTATTTACGAACCATGAAAGGGGGCATTTTTATTCCCTCGGGAATGTTAACCATGGAGGCTAAGGTTTCTAGTGCGTCAACTAGGCTATTCGTTGAGAGAGTAAGCTAATGGAAGGAGATATTTTTGAATTAGGAGTCAAACTCTTCTCGATAGGCATGGACGGATAGGAGATTCTTGCTTTTAACTTTCCATTTCCTGAGAATTTTTCCAACAATATGGTCAGAGTCTCCATAGACGTCTATGTGCTTAATTCTTTTCTTGAGGGCCATCTTGAGCCCTATAGTGCATGCCTCATACTCTTTCACACTGTTGGTACAAGAGAAGCCCAGTTTATTATCAATGGTGGTGTGAAAGTCATCAGGAGTATCCTAATACCATATCCTTTCTTATTGGCAACTCCATCGAAGAACATCTGTCACCTAAGGTACTCCTAAAAGGTGGCGATGATGTCTTCGTTTGGAAATTCAGAGACCCAAACTTCGGTTCCTTCCATGGGATGTTTGGCAAGATAATCGAAGATGACCCTCCCCTTTATAGCTTTCTGTGTGACATACACAATGTCGAACCTGGCTAGTGACATTACCTAGCGGGTCATTCGACTAGACATAGCGAGTTTCTCTAACTGATTTTTTATGGGACCCGGTCGAGATACTAGTCTGATGGGGAATGACATCATGAGTGCTATAGTTTTTACGTGACCCAGACCAGGGTGACACTTGCCTTCTCCAAAGCAGCATAGTTGACTCATACTCTGATAGATTTCTACTAGCGTAGTAGATTTCTCTTTCCTTATGAGATTTGTCAATTTATTGGTCTAGAAAAGCCCCTGCTACAATATTGGTGACAGTTAAGTATAGGAAAAAGGGGGAGGCCTGGCTGTGGAGTCATGAGTACCAGAGGTCGGGTGAGGTATCGCTTGATCTGATCAAAGGCTTCTTAGCATGCCTCATTCCAAACTTTAGTTGAGTTCTTCCGGAGGAGTTCAAAATGGGTTCTTAGATAGACGTCAGTTAGTTGATGAACCGATTGATGTATTGTACCTTACCCAAGAATCCCCACACTTTTTTCTCAGTTCAGAGTGGTTTAATCTTGAGTATGGATTTTAACTTGGTGGGGTCTCCTTCAATCCCTTCCTCACTGAACATGAACCAAAGAAGTTTTCCTTCAGTGACACTGAAGAAACATTTATATGGGTTGATTCGCATCTGGTACTATTGCAGTCGCTCGAAGAATTTCCTCAGGGTAAAAATATAATCTTCTTGTGTCTTAGACTTGATGATCATATCGTCGACATATACCTCGACTTCTTTTTGGACGAGGTTGTGCATTATGGTTGTGGAGACCCTTTGGTAGGTATCCCCGTCAATCTTAAGCTCAAACAGTATGACTGTGTACAAAAGGTTCCCCATGGGGTGATAAAGGAAGTTTTCTCCTGGTGGTCAGGGTGCATTTTAATCTGATTATAAGGGGAAAAACCGTTGAAAAATGACTTGAGATCATGGTTGGTTGTGTTTTCAATGATCATATTAATATTGGGTAGAGGATAATCATCCTTTGGGGATGACTTGTTCAGATCTGGATAGTCGACGGACATGCGGACCTTCCCTCCTAATTTCAACATGGGGATGATGTTTTCAGACCATGTAGGGTATTCGACTATGCGAATGAAGCCCACGTTTAACTGTTTCACTACTTTTCTTTTACTTTGAGGTACCATTATGTTCGAAGATTCCTCAATTTTTGCTTGACAAATTTTCTCTCTGGGAATGTGGTAATCTCGTTGTTGATGTCCAAAACTGGTATAAACTTTTTCTAAGATGATAATCACCAAGTTAGTAATCATGAATAATTATTCAAATAATGTAAATGAAAATAATAAGGAACAACAAGATTTTTAAAGTGGTTCAACTTAGGGAAAGCCTATGTCCACTGTTATGGTATTACGATTCAATATATTTACATAGAATTTTAGTTTGGGTTGCATATGTGTTCTAGACTTTTCCCTTGAGCTAAGGGAAATAAGATATTTATTATGGTCCAAAAACCAAGGGGAAAAGTGCTATATATCTAGGCGTTTACACCCATACATAGTGAATGAGACTATTCATCTTCTAAGGCACGTGTGGAATGTCTCTTGATAATTCACATGTGAATGACTTTTCTTCTTCCTGATGGTTCATCTTCCTAAAGTTGTCGACCAGTACACCGACCAAGTTATTCAGGAGCCGACTAAGTATAAATAAAGCGCTGAGGTTTATACTCATGAGGATAGGTGTCTCAACATCATAGGTCCACGTGGTATGAATAATTTAGCCCACAATAATAACCCCCAATGCTCCATGCTTGATGTTTTGTTTAAAGGATGGAGTATAAGTTCTAAAAGGTTGCTAGACTCTCAATCATAATAGTGGTCAGCAGCTGACCTCTTGGACTTGTAAATTTTTCATCAGTTTATTAGGCGGTGGAATTTTGTGAATAATTTGAAAAATAACAAATCACCAAAGGGCATGTTGGTATTTTAGCATCTTTGGGAACCATGTGACCATCAAGGATTTGATTGTTGGGGTTTAGCTAATCATTACATTTCAGCTTTCTAGGAGAAACCATAAAAGGACGGAGGTTTCCCCGTTTCTCTCCATCACTAAAATCTGAACTTAAGACTTCTCTTTCTTCTCAAGCTTTTTTTTTTCTCTGCTTTTGTTATTTGCTCTGTGTTGTTTCTTCTCAAACTCTATAATCTTTCTTTCCTTCTTCTTCCCCGTTTTGATTTTTTTCCTTTCAAACAAGGTGTATATTATAGAAATTTCCTTAGCGGAGTTTAGGGAGAGAAGATAAATCCCTAATTGGGTGAGTTTAGAAATGGAAAGTTGTCCTATTGACGTTTTGTCATTGGCTGAGGGTCACTGGATCCCCACCTTATTCATTGCTGAATGCGGCATCACTTTTCCCCAAAATCCACTATTTCTTTAATTTTGCCAATATTTTGATGTAGTCCCAGCATGGGTATCCCCCAATACATAAAAAATGGTGAATGGGGGTAAATATGTTGAATGAAATCTATAGGACTTGCATTGGCGTCCTCGAGTTGATGTTCTATTA
Organism: Sambucus nigra; assembly: GCA_949130495.1. NCBI lineage: Eukaryota > Viridiplantae > Streptophyta > Magnoliopsida > Dipsacales > Adoxaceae > Sambucus > Sambucus nigra. The sequence continues at coordinate 142,062,486 of OX422224.1, read as the reverse complement.
CAAATGGGGAACCACTAGTGATAATACCTATTACATGAAAACTAGGCAAGCAAATGGGGCATTGGTGGTTAATTTTACAGATTCAAACAATGATCACTTGAACTATGGTGTAGTAGTGAAGAACTAGCGATATGCCCCCAAACTAAGGTGGTAAGATATAATGGACCCAGGTGCCCCAGGAAGGGCATGGCATAGATCGTATAATATTTTTGATATTCAATTTATTTTCTTATGTAATAATTGTTTAATGATATGCCAACTAACTAATTTTCTTTATTCTTGTGCAGAGGAAAGGAAAAAGAAGCATCAGAAGGAAGTAAAAGTTAATATTAGTGATCTTAAAAACTTTGGGCCATTCACCAAAGACTGGGAGAAGAACATGCCCGAGAAACCTCTGTTCTGTTGGAATACAAGAGCTCCATCACTTCATATGTTTCTTGACCAACAGTTATTCTTCCCCAATCCCCCATAAACTTGGACGAGGAACCAATTTCTATCTCTTTTGTTACTGTGTCAACTGGAGTAGAGAGTGAGCTTACAAACGGAGGAACATCATCTTCTTTTGAATCCCTTCATATTATAGCCATCCTAACTTCACCTTCTACAAAAATGGCTTTCCCTCCAAGAAGAATAAGAAGACGGACAAGAGGCCTCAAGTCCTCAATGTGGATGAAAAGAGAACTATTGAGCGTCAGTTCAAGAGGTTGAAGATATGTCTACCCAATCAATTATGAACTAACCTGTAATACCACGAATTTTGATTATTTAATTTTATCAATTAAAATCAAACTAATAATTTACTTTTATAAAACACGAGATGCGGAAGCGTAAAACGTGATGGTTCAACTAAAACAAATAAATACCAAATCAACTAAAACACAAGTGAAAATTAATTAAAACACACATAAGTATTAATTTCACATAAACCAATTAATTCATTAATCCAAGCCCTAGAATTTGTTGCCTAAAACATATTTTGTAATTTTATCAAATTAGGCCAAACCAATTTTAATAATTAAATTAATTGACTTGAATTAACTAACTTTACCCAATATTTAATTTAGCACCAAATTAAAGTGAGTGTGATAATTTAAACCGAATTTTATCTTGAATTATCCTAAGCATGCGCTCTACGTTACTATGCAAGATAAAATAAATCAATCACACTACGCCGAGATGTACGAGGAAAAACCCGAGATGGGAAATAACCTCGGACGGCCCTAGCCACAAATCCACTAGATACGGAATTACAAGTACAAGACAGAAAGGCTTACGACGCACAACTCGATCCCTCTCAAGCCTCGACGCTTCTTCTGGTAGACACCTCTTCCTAGCGGATAACCTTGGAACACCACCGCGGTCTCGGAATCCACAGATAGGACTTTATATGGTTACCGTCACCCGTACATGGAGCCTTTCTCCGTGTGGGTAAATTAATGCAAACAACTTCTCTTTAATTCGGTGTAGAGAAAACTGGTGCCGAACTCCAAGCAATTGATATGTATATAAGAACTTGGAATAAACTCATTTGGGTGTAAACAAGAGTGGTAAGTGAGTTTCTCTTTGAAAATTAACACTCAAAACATGAACATTTTCCTTAAAACAATTTGCTCTCAAACTCTCTCTAAGAGATGAAACTAGGATGGAAAAGTTGGATTGGAAAATGTTATTCCCGCTATTGATAAAGTCTGAAAAAGTTGGTTAAAAACTTAGTGGGAAAGTGGGTGAAAAACTGCCAAAAACTGTTCCCGCCTGGCATCTCGTTCGAACGACATTTCGTTCGAACGAAATCTCGTTCGAACGAGACTTCTAACGACGTTCCAGATTGAACTCGTTAGAATCTCGTTGGATATCTCGTTCAAACATAAGGTTCGTTCGAACGACATATCGAACGACATTTCACAGGCCTATACTGGAACCTCGTTGGCAAACTCGTTCGAATGACATTTGGTTCGAACGAAAAACTCGTTCGAACGACATATTGAACGACTTCCAAAAAGTTTATAAAATTCGATTTTGGCCCAGAAACTTTATATACTTTATTTTAAAGTTCTAATTTAGATTTTTTTTTCTGAAAATAAAACACAGTTTTTATTAAACCTAACACCCAATAAATAAGTTCCAAACTCCTATATATATAATTGCATTCATACCTTTGGAGCATGGAACTATGGTTGATGATGTAGAAACGAGGCACGTAAACCGGCACATTTGATGAAGCTTTATATTGTTTTCCGCTACGTCTTCAACAAATACTTCATAGGCTTGAGAGTATTACAATTACATACTATCCTATGAATAAATATTTTTGTCCGGAATTGAGCCAACACTATACATGGACTCAATTGGAAATTTGTGTCCTTACAAATCTCCCCCTTTGGCTATTCCGGGACAAAAACCAAAACAAAAATCCTAAAGGGCTGTCAAGCTCACTAGACTCAAAACATAACCCACCCAAACTTGACTCAACCCAAGGATCAAACGCTTTGCCATTAAACAATGCCGCTTTAGAAGAAATCCTGCACACTTAAGCAAACGCATAAAATGCATAGGGAATATCAAAGTATTAAATGCAATTTTTAATTAATTACTCCCCCTAAATTAATTCTCCCCTTTATCAAACGCATGACATACTTAGAAACACGTCTCCCCCTAAGATAAATCTCCCCCAAACTAAGATACGATAATAATAGGATTAGATACCATGTCTCCCCCTATCATTTTTCTCCCCCTTTTTGTTCAGGAATAGGCAAAGGATAAAGAACTAATAAACACGTTGAAGCTTAAAGTGTTAAGACATTAAAGCACATGAGCAACAAAAGCATAACTAATCCAAGATAGATACCAATAATGAAGTATAAGCATGGATGGACTAGAAAGTAAGGCAAAGACAAACAAATATCATATATATATATATATATATATATATATATACTAGAAATATACCAATAGAGTACTTGCATATATATATAGATATAAACACACACATGACACAAAATACAATAAGTTTGCACACTCGTATGGAAAAAATGTGTCATATGGAAACGAAAGTGTTGGGGTGTGAATTAGTAACGATTAAATTTAGACCCAATCACTTAATAAACATTCACGGAGTTCTCATTTAATTGCAAACGTCATCACATTTAAATATAACCTCACGTGACAATATAAATTGAACTCAATGAACAAACATACACAATGCATACAAGCCTAGCATATTGATGATTCTACAAACCAATAGAGTCATGACATGTAATACGCAACTAGGATAAACGGACATTGTGCAAACCGTTGATATACCATCCAATCTCCCTCAATATGCATTTATTTTAAATTTGAATGAATATATCAATCAAACATAGGCCTTGGCAATTTATTATCTTTTTAATGCCATATTTTCTGTTTTTAGGCCTTTGGACCACGTATTTCTTTTAGGTCCATTCAAAACGGTGGCTTACTATCGCAAAGGATCACTTAGTCCTTTCATAGCCCTTCCCTGTGCATAATTATATTTATCATGTTTTCATTTTTCACACAAATCTCACATGCAACAGATTTTGACATGCACTAGTCCTCCTAAGTCACAAATATGTAGATGACAAGATTGGTAGGAGAACACCTCACATAGCTCAAATATACATATGAAGTTAAAATTTCAAAAGAGCTCGTGCATGTATGAATAGAGGCATATAAAACTAGAATCCATTTAAACAACACAAAATCCAACTACTCCATAAAATATGGTAAAGAACATAATAAGGATTGATAATCTAAACCAAAAGTTCTAGCCACGTGGGAGCGTAAATGATGGAATTTAAACATAAGTATATGCCACTTAAAGTGTGTCAAACTAAAATACACACAAAAATAAAATCTTTTTGAGTTTTTTTTTTTTTTTAAATTTTCAACCAAAAATTGTATACTCAAAAGACAAACAAAAACATTTGAATTTTTTCATTAAACTTAAATTACTAAGGGATAAAATCCAAATGATAAACTAAAATCTTTTTGTATTTTTCATTTAATGCAAACATAATGAAGGAAATATAATACAAAAGATAAACCAAAAATCATAATTCTAGCATGTGATAACAATGGAGCATAGACTAGAAAATGATTAAACAAGCATACATTTAGCATGTGAATATAGCATGAAGTACAAACGCTAAGGTATGCAAACACTAACACATTCATCCTTTAGATTTACCAAGGGAGGAAGCATGTGAAAGTAAATGAGAATCAAAAACCCTATTTTGCAAGGCAACCAAGTCGGATTTCCTAACCCAAATTAATGAAGAATGACTATCTTGGGGTGTTGGAACGTTAACTACCGTGGTTACTTTACTATCGGATTTTCTAGGAATTCGTTTAATATCAAAACAAAATTTCCTAAGATGACCTTTACGACCACAATGAGTACAAGTAAAAGCATGTTGAAAAGATTTACCTAAGGAGTGATCTTTAAATGCATTCCTAGTAGATTCTCCTAAAATGTTGGTCTTGGCTTTATGAGTAGATTCATTACAAGTATTGAAGCCTAAACCACAAGTGTCATTTTTAATTTGGACCGTTCCTAAGATTTTATCTAGTTTTTCCGAACGACATTCCAAATCAAATTTGACATTACTAGAGTCTTTTAATTTATTTCGCAATTCTAAAATGTTAGACTCTAATAAAACATTTCGCTCTTCAAAAGCAAGAAGCTCCTTTTTCAAGGATTCCATTAAACCCCTAAGGCTATCTCTTTCGCCTTCTACATATTCAAGCTTCTCTTGAAGAGTCCTCTCACGTGTCCTAAGGTCTTCTATTAAAGCATTTTCATCAACGACCTTGACACTCTCTCTTAAACTAGCTTCTAACTTCAAATTAGCTCTTTTCAATTTAATAGATTCTTTATAAAGTTCTTGAAAAGCATTTTGAAGTTCACTCACATTAACCTCTTCTTCATTTCCACTCTCTCTTTCTTCTCCACTCTCACTATCATAAAAAATAAGAGAATCATAAACTATGACCTTGGAAGTGTCATGTGTTAAGGTTTCATCAATCGATGCATTCTCACTATCTCTCACATGACTAGCCATAAAATCCACAAAAATTTTCTTAATGGGGGAATCGGGCTTCTCTTCCTTATCACTATCACTAAGGGTCGCATTATATGAAATGGGTCGCTTACCCTCTTTCATTAGTTTAGTGGGGCACTCAAAAGCCCTATGGCCATAACCTTCACAACCAAAACACTTATTAGACTCGTCCCTATCTAAATTTTCATTACTAGGTTTAGGGATCTTCTCGGCTTTAGGGATCTTCTCGCCTTTTTCATGCTTAGAAGTTTCAAATTTCTTAAAATCATTTTTAAATTTATCTTTGTTAATTTTAAGAAATTTTCTAAATTTACGAGCAAATAAAGCCATGTCTTCCGAGTCACTATCACTCTCGCTCTCTTCTACTTGTTTGACCTCTTTTTGGGCTTTTAAAGCAACGCCCTTTTCGATTTTCTTTTCAGTTTTAGAGGGAAACATATCTAGTTCATAGGTTTGTAAATCACCTACAAGCTCTTCTAATTTCGTACAGGCTAAAGTTGGTAAAGAATTTAAAACGGTCACTTTTGGAATAAATCTATCGGGTAGGGACCTTAAAATTTTCTTTACTACACAGTCGTCAGGTATTTTCTCTCCCAAGTTAAAAGATGAATTAATAATATCATAAAGTCTAGCATAGAATTCATCAAAAGTTTCTTTTTCATTCATTTTGATAGTTTCAAATTGAGTGGTGAGGTTTTGGAGTTTTGAAGCTTTAACGACACTAGTTCCTTCATGAGTTAATTGTAAAATATCCCAAGCTTCATTAGCGGTCTCACACGTCATAATACGTCGGAATTCATCCGGTGTGACAACGCTAAACAAGGCATTTAAACCACGGGAATTGAAATTAGCAAGTTTAAACTCATTTTCAGTCCATCTATCGGCGGGTTTGATAACACGTTCATTTTCAACTAAATACGTTGGTGGGGACCACCCGTTAACAACAGACATCCAAACTCTCTCGTCGATAGATTTTAGTGCCGATTTCATGCGCGCTTTCCAATACGCGTAGTTTGAACCATCGAAAATCGGAAATTTTGAAAATGGGGAAAATTCCATTTTAGCCAAAAATTATTTAAAAGATCATTAACGAAATAATTTATCGCTTTGGCTCTGATACCAATTTGTAATACCCCGAATTTTGATTATTTAATTTTATCAATTAAAATCAAACTAATACTTTCCTTTTATAAAACACGAGATGCGGAAGCGTAAAACGTGATGGTTCAACTAAAACAAATAAATACCAAATCAACTAAAACACAAGTGAAAATTAATTAAAACACACACAAGTATTAATTTCACATAAACCAATTAATTCATTAATCTAAGCCCTAGAATATGTTGCCTAAAACATATTTTGTAATTTTATCAAATTAGGCCAAACCAATTTTAACAATTAAATTAATTGACTTGAATTAACTAACTTTACCCAATATTTAATTTAGCACCAAATTAAAGTGAGTGTGATAATTTAAACCGAATTTTATCTTGAATTATCCTAAGCATGCGTTCTATGTTACTATACAAGATAAAATAAATCAATCACACTACGCCGCGATATACGAGGAAAAACCCAAGACGGGAAACAACCTCGGACGGACCTAGCCATAAATCCACTAGATACGGAATTACAAGTACAAGACAGAAAGGCTTACAACGCACGACTCGATCCCTCTCAAGCCTCGACGCTTCTTCTTGTAGACACCTCTTCCTAGCGGATAACCTTGGAACACCACCGCGGTCTCGGAATCCACCGATAGGACTTTATATTGTCACCGTCACCCGTACATGGAGCCTTTCTCCGTGTGGGTAAATTAATGCAAACAACTTCTCTTCAATTCGGTGTAGAGAGGACCGGTGCCGAACTCCAAGCAATTGATATGTATATAAGAACTTGGAATAAACTCATTTGGGTGTAAACAAGAGTGGTAAGTGAATTTCTCTTTGAAAATTAACACTCAAAACATGAACATTTTCCTTAAAACAATTTGCTCTCAAACTCTCTCTAAGAGATGAAACTAGGATGGAAAAGTTGGATTGGAAAATGTTATTCCCGCTATTGATAAAGTCTGAAAACGTTGGTTAAAAACTTAGTGGGAAAGTGGGTGAAAAACTGCCAAAAACTGTTCCCGCCTGGCATCTTGTTCGAACGATATTTCGTTCGAACGAAATCTCGTTCTAACGAGACTTCTAACGACGTTCCAGATTGAACTCGTTAGAATCTCGTTGGATATCTCGTTCAAACATAAGGTTCGTTCGAATGACATATCGAACGACATTTCACAGGCCTATACTGGAACCTCGTTGGCAAACTCGATCGAATGACATTTGGTTCGAACGAAAAACTCGTTCGAACGACATATCGAACGACTTCCAGAAAGTTTATAAAATTCGATTTTGGCCCAGAAACTTTATATACTTTATTTTAAAGTTCTAATTTAGATTTTTTTTTCTGAAAATAAAACACAATTTTTATTAAACCTAACACCCAATAAACATGTTCCAAGCTCCTATATATATAATTGCATTCATACCTTTGGAGAATGGAACTATGGTTGATGATGTAGAAATGAGGCACGTAAACCGGCACATTTGATGAAGCTTTATACTCTTTGCCGCTACGTATTCAACAAACACTTCATAGGCTTAAGAGTATTACAATTACATACTATCCTATGAATAAATGTTTTTGTCCGAAATTGAGCCAACACTATACATGGACTCAATTGGAAATTTGTGTCCTTACATAACCCAAAAAGTCCCTGACGACCAAGGTGGTGCTAAGCCTACCTCTATGGCAGTGAACCCTGGTGTTGATACCAAAATTAATATGCTGATGTGGACAAATCATACGAAGACACTTGTCAATCTTCGTGGTACAATAACGACGAGGAAGTTCATTTCCCGACCAACTCATGATTCTCTCCGAGCAACGAGGATACACCGAGGAACTCTAGCGCTCCGAGGAACTCCTGAGCAACGAGCAACTATGGCGGTCCGAGCTGCATCTCGGTCGTATCATTAATTGCCAGATAATCAACAGTTCAAATATTCATTGAATGTTCATCATCTTGACGCACATGCTGCATTAAATGTATTACCCTTTCATATGTATATCATTTAATGTATCAACCCATTCATGTACAACCTAAGGGCTATAAATACCTTGTATCACCCTCATTCAAAGGGACCGGAATTTCTGGAGAGAACTTGTATTCAAGAATTCTGTAAACACTCAGCAATAACATAACAGTGGACGTAGGCTTTATTCCTAGCCGAACCACTTTAAAAATCTCTGTCTTATTTATTTATATGTGATTGAATAATTAGAGCGATCTAATTTTTTACATCAACAGATGCGCTAATGCGATAAAATAAATCCAAATCCACAAGTGACAAGGTATAGATCATCTAAATAAACCCACGATAATATAAATCCACCAATCTCAATCTCTTCAATTACAACAAGTCTCTCGAATTAAAATACAACATCTAACTCGAAATAAAATACAAATTTCCAAAGCTCTATACATCAAAATAATACAAATCTTTCCCAAACAATCCTCGCTAAAATCAATCTCCATAGCGCCCCAAAATCCACGCTAACCTGCCACTAAAAGAAAATATGGGGAAGTACACAATACGACAAGAAAGATGCTCAACAAATATATATTAGTGATGAATAAAACGTAACAACACGAGTACGAATATTCAAATCAAATGAAAATCTCAAAGAATTTATCAATATAATTTCTCAACAACACATCAATGGGTAACCAGGCCTCACCACATCCGTATATGCTTTATTAAGCCATAGCCCGGGAAACAGGAATTTTGGCGGGTGCCCAACATCCGTGCCATATTAAAATCTCATGACAACGTGCTCATCAACAATATAATGATACCACATGAATCGAAATAATTTCAACAATCATTTTCCAGATTTTAATGAATTTAACAATTCAAATATGAGTTCAATTAACAAGAATTCAAAGAGAATGACACTCGCGAGATTTAAGGAGCATATTGTGTAAAACCCCATACCTCAAACCATGATGAGAAACCAATGTCACATCCTAAAGATAAAATCAAAAGATCTACAAAAGCTCCTCCAGAACCTCCAACAAAAATATCCCCAAGAACACCTCTAATCTAAGGTTGGAACTCACAAATCTCAAGGGCCAATGTGTATATAAAAAGAAGAGGAATATAAAATATATTTGCTGCCAAAATTTGTGCCAAAAGTATGTTAAAAGGCTTGCCCATGACTTCCTTTTATAGTGCAAAGAAATGAAAAATTGGAATCCAAAAGACTCCTTTAAATAAGGCAAAGAAATGAAAAGTTGGAAGTCAAAACAACTCCAAGAGTTAAAAACATTTAAAAATCATTTTAAAATCCGTTTAAACTCCGTTTTCGAAACCGTTTCAAATTCTCACCTTTAAAAATAATAACCAACATATTTGAGCAATAAAAATAATTTTATCAAAAACTTTATTTTCCTCCATTTTCCAAAAAGTTAATTAAAATAACCCAAAACTACGCGAGTTGTTACAAATGGTATCAGAGCTTAGGTATACGACAACCCTCGGGGCTTGGGTTTTGGGTTCATTGCGTGGTTAGCAATTTTTGGAGATAAATTTTAGGTGATATTCGTGATAAGTTTCGAGATTAGAGGTGAAGAATTATTTTTGGACCTGCCAACTAGAAGAAAATATGGAGAAGTACACAATACGACAGGAAAGATGCTCAACAAATATTAGCGGTGAATAAAGCGTAACAACACGAGTACGAATATTCAAATCAAAATGCAAATCTCAAAGCATTTATCAATATAATTTCTCAACAACACTTTAACCAGGTCACCAGGCCTCACCCCATCCGTATATGCTTTATCAAGCCATAACCCGGGAAACAGGAATTTTGGCGGGTGCCCAACATCCGTGCCATATTAAAATCTCATGACAACGTTCTCAACAACAATATAATGATGCCATATGAATCAAAATAATTTCAACAATTATTTTTCCAGATTTCAATGAATTTAACAATTCAAATATGAGTTCAATTAACAAGAATTCAAAGAGAATGACACTCGCGAGATTTAAGGAGCATATTGTGTAAAACCCCATACCTCAAACCATGATGAGAAACCAACGATCACATCCTCAAGATCAACACAAAAGATCTACAAAAGCTCATCCAAGAACCTCCAACAAAATATCCCCAAGAACACCTCTAATATAAGGTTAGAACTCACAAATCTCAAGGGTCAATGTGTATATAAAAACAAGAGGAATATAAAATATATTTGCTGCCAAAATTTGTGCCAAAAGTAGGTTAAAAAGCTTGCCCGCGACTTTCTTTTATAATGCAAAGAAATGAAAAGTTGGAATCCAAAAGACTCCTTTAAATAAGGCAAAGAAATGAAGAGTTGGAATTCAAAACAAATGGTATCAGAGTACGAATGCCTAACTCTCATTGCTACCCAAAAGTTGAGCTATTTTAAATCAAGGAGTTTTCAACAACCATCAGATCTAAGAGAAGGATCAGCACAGTCACGACCAGTCGTTCGTCAAGATAGATCTCAAGAAGCTACCTCAGAACGATCGATTGTTCGAACCAATAGGCCCGAGGAAGGAAATGAAGCGTGGAAAGGATCTCTCCAACGGTTGGAGGATAAATTGGGAGAAATGGCTAAAGCAAAGAACCCCTTACAACGAACTTTTGTTCGAGGAACACCTTTTGTACAAGCCATTGTGGATTTTCTTACATCATCGAAATTTAAAGCACCTGTGGTAACTCCTAAATATTATGGAAAGACAGATCCTGTTCTTCACATAGAACAGTATCAAGCTGCTGCTGACATTTATGTTGTTCCCGACGAGATGAGATGCAGGGCCTTCTCAGGAACTCTTACCGGATCTGCACAGATATGGTACAACAATCTTCCTCGGGGTAAGATTTCAACTTTTATTCAATTAACCGAGTTGTTCATTGGCAATTTTTGTTTTTGGGCGAAGCCGGTAAAGCGAGTAGCACACTTGCTAAGTGTTAGACAAAAATCAGGTGAAAGTACTAGAGATTATATAACTCGTTTTAATAACGAGAAGTTGGAAGTCATAGATTACGAAGAAAAGACAGCAATCACTGCTTTGATGAGTGGTTTGCTGCCTAACAAGCTGTACTACACCTTGGCCAAAGATCCACCTAAAACTATGTCCGAGTTGATGGTGAAAGCAGCCAAAATTATGAATGCCGAGGAGGCTATGGCTGCGAAGAAGAATATGGATAAAGAAATTAAAGTGGAGGTCGACAAGTCTAAGAAGAAAGATCAGAAAGGTAATGGTGGTGACAAGCACTCCAAGAATAATAGGACGTCATGGGAAGTCCTAAAGAAGTACGATAATTATACTCCGTTAAAAATGGGTATTAATCATGTTTTGGAAGAAATCAAGAATAGCGAGGAAATCAAGTGGCCAGATAAACTGAGGACAAATCATGATCTGAGGAATAAGGCCAAATACTGCGAGTTTCACTAAGATCATGGCCATACGACCAAAAATTGCATAGCCCTTCAGAACGAGATTGAAACGCTCATCCGAAGAGGAAAATTATCAAAATATATAGATCGCAGGGGTGAGAGGAAGAATGATGATAGAACTAGAGAGAGATCTAGATCTCCTCGTCGTGCAGAGGAGAAAAAGAAGAGGGACCACGAAGATGATCCAGATGATGACCCCGATCTTCCTAAGAAGCCAAGGCAGCCTGAACGAGAGGTATTTTCCATACGTTTTGGGTCATTTGATTGTAATGTTATTACAGGAGGAGTTTCAGGAGGAGGAGACCTTACTGCAGAAAGAAAAGCTTACCTCGGAGAGAATCAAGCTTGTTCATATATTCAGCGAATAAATCTGGTCGAGGAGGATCGTCCGAGGAAGGTAAACAAAGAGAAGCTAGTCATTGGTTTTTCAAAAAACGTCCTGGCAGGCGTTCTTTACCCTCATGACGATCCTTTGGTGATCAAAATGAGGATGAAAGATGTGGTCATTTCAAGGGTGTTGGTAGATAACGGTAGTTCGACAGACATCATGTACTATTCATTCTTTGATAGCTTGAATTTGAAATTATCTCAATTGGAACCTTATCATAGACCCCTTCTGGGTTTTACTGGCGAGAAAGTTTTTCCACTTGGGACGATCAAGTTGGATATACTCATTGGAACTTGGCCTGCTTGTCGAACAGAAAGAATACGCTTCTTTGTGATGGATGAGAATGTACAGTCAGCCTACAAAATCATCATGGGAAGAGTTGGATTGAAGAAGTTCGAAGCAGTTCCATCTACAGTACATCAGTGTTTGAAATTCCCAACAAATTTTGGAGTCGGAATTATGAAAGGTGATTAAAAAGTAGCTCGGGAATGCTATTATTCGTCTGCCGAGCAAGAAGAACTTGAAGAATCAAGGAAAAAGACTACTACTTACCAAGTGGAGGAAGGTACAGAAATTGAAACTCTTGACCCTAGGGATGAATCTCAACTTGTAAAAGGACAGGTGGTGGAATCTACAGAAAATGTTATTCTGGATGATGAGCATCCTGAACGAGTAACCTAGATAAGATCATCGTTGGATGTTTCAATAAAACAGGAGTTGATAACTTTCTTGAGAAACAGGAAGAATACTTTTGCTTGGAGTCACGAAGACATGCCAGGAATAGATCCAAACTTCTTATGTCATGAGCTCAATGTGAATAAGGAGATAAAGCCTATGAAGCAGAGAAGAAGAGTGTTTAGTCCCGAGAAGAACCAGGTCATACAAGAGGAGGTTTAGAAGCTCCAGAAAGCCCAATTCATTGAGGATGTGAAATATCCAGATTGGTTGGCAAATGTGGTGATGGTAAAAAAGAAGAACAATAAGTGGAGAATGTGTGTTGATTTCACTGATCTTAACAAGGCATGCCCAAAAGATCATTTTCCATTGCCCAGAATCGACCAGCTAATAGATGCTACCTCGGGACATGAGCTGCTCAGCTTCATGGATGCATATTCTGGCTACAATCAGATCAAAATGAAACCTGAAGACAGGGAAAGTACTTCTTTTATTACCCCAAGGGGAACTTATTGTTATAATGTTATGCCTTTTGGTTTAAAAAATGCAGGTGCAATATATCAGCGGCTGGTGAACAAGGTTTTTGCCGAACAAATCAGTTGCAACATGGAGGTGTATGTCGACGACATGCTCACCAAAAGCAAGAGAGCTAATGATCATCTAGTTGACTTATGCCAGACCTTTGATCAACTGGATAAATACCAAATGAAGCTCAACCCGATGAAGTGTACCTTTGGAGTACGAGAAGGAATGTTCCTCGGATACATCGTCAACCAACGAGGTATTGAGGCAAATCCAAAAAAGATCAAAGCTCTTTTAAGGCTGCGATCCCCAACGACGAGGAAAGAAGTACAGAGTCTTACAGGACGAGTTGCAGCGCTCAACAGATTTGTATCCCGAGCAACTGATAAATGCCTCCCATTCTTCAAAACACTGCGAAAAAGTTTTGAGTGGACTGATGAATGTGAGAAGGCCTTTCAAGATTTGAAGAAGTATTTGGGAGCCCCACCATTGTTCTCTAGGCCAATAACAGGAGAAAAGTTGTACTTATATCTGGCAGTATCAGAGAATGCAGTCAGCTCGGCATTAATCAGATTGGAGAATGGAGTCCAGAAGCCAATTTATTACACAAGTAAGGCTTTCCGAGGTGCCGAAATCAGATACCCAAAGCTAGAAAAATTGGCATTGGCATTAATTGAGGCAAGTAGAAGAATGAGGCCATATTTCCAGGCCCATACCATCATCGTGTATACCGACATGCCATTAAGGCAAGCTCTTCACAAGCCAGAAAAATCAGGAAGATTAATGTATTGGGCAATAGAACTCGGTGAATATGATATTGTGTATGAACCCAGATCATCATTAAAGGGGCAAGCTGTAGCAGATTTTATAGCAGAGTTTACATATCCTGATACCCCCGAGGAACAAAAGCTCCTGCTGACCAACCTGTGGATGTTACAGGATCAACAGACATAAGTCCAGACCAACTCCGGTTGGTAAAAGGACTTGTGGACGTAGAAGGATCATTAACTTCAAACTCGGATGAGCTCCGGTTGGATGAAGAACGAGAAGAGATGGTCAACGAGGAACTAAAAGTGTCAGGGAAGGATGAAAAGAAGCAACAAATATTTCACCGAGGAACTCTATCAGATAAGAAATTTGAAGACGGGTTGCCCGTATGGAGATTATATGTAGATGGATCATCTTGTACAGCTGGTTGTGGAGCACGGATTGTTTTAAACACCCCAGATGATATTGACATGGAATATGCCTTGCGATTCCAATTCAAAGCTTCCAATAATGAAGCTGAGTATGAGGCCATGATAACAGGTTTTCATTTGGCAAAAGTTATGGAAGCACGGCAACTAATTATTTTCAGTGATTCTCAATTAATTGTGAATCAGATGATGGGAATATATGCAGTTAAGGGAGAATTAATGGTGAAATACCATGCAAAGGTGATGGAGTTATTGACAGAATTTGATGCTATTCAATTGGTGAGAATACCGAGGATGGAGAATGCTAAAGCAGACGCATTGGCCCGATTAGCGTCAGCTACGCGCACCGAGATGCGAAGGACAATACCAATTGAAGTACTGGAAAGTCGGAGCATAAATGAAGACTTAACGATGAATGTCATTGCCCTTCATTTAGGACCATCTTGGATGGATCCCATGAGAGTATATATTGAAGAGGGAGAATTGCCAGAGGATAAGCTTGCTGCCAAGAAATTGAAGTATAAAGCTGCTCGGTATGTATTAACTAATGGTATTTTATATAGACGAGGAATTATGGCAGGTTTGCAGAGATGTGTACATCCCTCCGAAGTGAAAGAATTGATTGAAGAGATCCATGAAGGGTCTTGTGGAGCTCATGTAGCAGGTCGAACACTTTTGCAAAGGGTGATGACACAGGGATACTACTGGCCGACGATGAGGGCTGATTGTATAGCCTATGCCAAGAAGTGTGACAAGTGCCAACGTTTTTCCTCCATCCGAAGAACTCCACAAGCATTGTTGACACCCATAACTTCACCTTGGCCATTTGCCATGTGGGGGATTGATTTAGTTGGACCATTGCCGACGACCCGAGGAAGGTTCAAGTACCTCGTCGTGGCAGTGGATTATTTTACTAAGTGGGTGGAAGCTGAACCACTAATTGATATGACGTACGAGAAGGTATATCAGTTCATTTGGAAGAACATCATTTGTCGATATGGTCTCCCCCATGCTTTCATCACAGACCATGGAACACAATTCGATAACGAAGAATTTGCTGCCTATTATCATCAGTCGAACATTTTGAAGTTTCATTCAGCACCAGGCCATCCCCAAAGCAATGGACAGACTGAGGTGACGAACAGAACATTACTAAATGGTTTGAAGAAGAGGTTAAGTGAAGCTAAAGCAAATTGGATTAATGAGCTCCAA
This sequence comes from Sambucus nigra, assembly GCA_949130495.1. Classification (NCBI taxonomy): domain Eukaryota; kingdom Viridiplantae; phylum Streptophyta; class Magnoliopsida; order Dipsacales; family Adoxaceae; genus Sambucus; species Sambucus nigra. Next base: position 142,046,867 of record OX422224.1, on the reverse strand, counting down.
TCAGTACTATGGGCTTACCGAACAACTCCCCGAGCAGCAACTGGAGAATCACCATATATGCTAGCATTTGGAAGTGAGGCTGTGATACCTGCCGAGTTGGGTCTCCCAACGCATAGAGTGCTGAATTTCAATCCCCCAGTCAGCGATTTGATGAGAAGACTGGATTTGGATATGCTCGAGGAGGTTAGAGAAGAGGCAACCATTAGGAATGCTGCTTACCAACAACGTACAGCTCTGTTCTACGACAAAAGGGTGAAGAAATGTGACTTAAAAGAAGGGGATTATGTGCTAAAGAAAGTCATTCAGAAGCATAATAAGCTGGAAGCAAACTGGCATGGACCTTACCGAGTTACAGAAGTTGTTCGACCAGGAACTTACAGAATAGCCACTCTAGAGGGAGAGGAATTTAAGAATGCATGGAATGCTGAACACCTGCGCAAGTATTATCAGTAATGTAAAATGTAAAACATTTCCTTCATTATGAATAAAATGAGGATGTTTCACCATTTTCTTTCTGTTGAAAGTTTTTCGGGGAATACTAGCGTAATACACTACGCTTAAAAAATACTCCTTTGGTTAGGAGACGACACTAGCGTGATCAACTACGGTTGGTAAGATAACTAGTGGACAGTTCGAAAGAACCAAAAAAAAAAATACTCCTTTGGTTAGGAGACGACACTAGCGTGATCAACTACGGTTGGTAAGATAACTAGTGGACAGTTCGAAAGAACCAAAAAAATACTCCTTTGGTTAGGAGACGACACTAGCGTGATCAACTACGGTTGGTAAGATAACTAGTGGACAGTTCGAAAGAACCAAAAAATACTCCTTTGGTTAGGAGGCGACACTAGCGTGATCAACTACGGTTGGGAAGATAACTAGTGGACAGTTCGAAAGAACCAATATAATACTCCTTTGATTGGATTTGAAAAATATACTCTCACATTCCAACTTATGTTGGACGGGAGGTAATATTATTACAAAAGTTCTTCAGAGAACAAAACATTCCAAAATGAACTAAGTATGGTTGGTCGGGGATAAAAACCCACCAACTGTAGTTGGTCAACGAGGATAAATTATTGACCTTGGTTGGTCGGACACATATTATGAAAATATTTGAAATTGAACCAAGTATGGCTGGTCGGGGATAAAATCCCATCAACTGTAGTTGGTCGACACACATTATTTAACCACCCTGGTTGGTTGGAAACATTTTGAACATTTTATACTCATTACTTTATTATTAAGTGATTGAGCAACATTGATATTTGTAAGTTTGATTACTAAGCACATATATTGTTATCTTTTTAACAGATATGTATACACAAATGTAAGAATGTTTGATAAACATAAGACAATCGCAATACAAATTTGCAAACAGAAAGTGAAATCCTTTCATTAAAAATAAATTACAGGTTACATGAATGTACTAATTATTAAATTGATATTCCTATTCTATTGGTTTCTTGCCCTTTGCTTTAGAAATAGGTTCCTTGCCGGCAGGAGGGTCTTCTAGGCAAAGGGGAGAATTGATGAAATTAATATCTCTGAGCATTCTGATGTTCATCACAGAAGGTGTATCCAAGAGATGCTCTGGGCGAGATAATTCAGTCTGAGAATGAAGACTATAGTCGCCGAGATATTTTGAAATTAAACTCCGAGGAATAGAATGAGCTGGGATCCAGGCCATGTCCAATTTGAAAGGTGGCACAGGCAAGTCTAATAACCCTGGAGCATGATAATCCCATAAATAATGCCCTCGCTCCAATTTTAACACACCCAGTGCGTTCAACCACCCCTGCTTATAACCTTCATTGTTGGCATGTTCAATACGAGCATCCAAATGAACAAGGGCTTTATTGTATCCTGCCATCCAGAATTCCCTAGGTTTCTTATGAAATTAGAAGTTTAATCTATCTAATTGTTCGAGAAGGTTTTTGGCAAAAAGATCTTTAGTATGTAGAGCAGACTTTGTTGCAGTAAGTTGATCTTCCAAGGCTTGATCTTTCTTGGACAATTCAGATAAAGCCCGATCTTTGGCGTTTAATTGAAATGCTTGAGTTTCCAAAGTAGACTGGGTACGGGATTCTTCAACATTGCGGCTAAGAACTCATGATCGACTCCGAGCAGCTACTGGAGAACCTTGCTCCTCGGCAACATTTTGAACAGCTCTTCCTCGCCCCCGAGAACCTCTTCCTCATCCCCGAACAGTAGCAGAAACGCCAGACCTTCTTAAGTAATCCAGTTCTTGCCTTAATTTGGCATTTTCAACCTCTAAGAACGAGAAACCTTCATCAGTAACAGGTACTAAAGCAGTGGAAGATGATGCTGCAGATTCATACTGTGCCAATTTTTTCTGCAAATTATTGTTCTCTTGTTCCAGCAACTCAGCAATCTTCCTGCAGGCCTCAACCTCACCTCTTAGAGTTCTTTCCCTAACATCATATCCAGCGAGGATCTTTTTATGGCCTGTTTCAGAAGAAAGCTGCTGATATCTATTTTCATACTCCTTGTGTAGCAAAGCAGTTGATTCATTATGTTGATTCTGAAGATCTTCTAAGGTACAATGAAGTTCCTCGATCAATTCGTAGTATGCTACATTATTGGCCATAGATCTATCAAGTAGATCCTTCAAGTACCGGTAAGCCTCAACTGCTTGCTCTGAGGCATCTTGGCCAAGGATGTCGACAATCTCTGATACACTCAGGTCTGTATGACCAGCTTTATAATATCCATTGCATTGTTGCATCAACTCGGTATCAGGGGCAGATATCAATTTCATTCTGGCCAAAAACTAATAAAGAAGAGAAAGCAGGAGTTAATAAATAAAAGCAGACAGAGTATCAACAATGAAGAGGAACGAAGATGTATTTTATTAGATCATCAAAAGATTACATTGTTCGATTACAAGTAATGAAAGATATAAATGATACCGAACAACTTCACACCTTTTCCTTGTCTCCCAAGACTTTCTCGGGAGGCTGGGACGAAGAGCTTGGTTGCTCGGTAGTAACTGCGGCTTGATCAACAGGAATCTTCTCAGGAGGAGGAGGCATGAAAGAAATGTCCTCTGTGGCAGAGGGTTGAGAGGCAGAGACTTGATCACCTATGGCCATAGAAGATTCATCAGAGACAGGCTCATCTTCTTCTTCTTCCACAATTGGTGGAGGAGTACCGGGGAGGTGTAGTTGGAATAGCTCAGAATCGTCCTTGATTTTCAATTCCTGCAGAGCAGCTACCCAGCCATCGTGGAAGTATTTCAACTTCCCATATTGAACTTGGGATGTCATCGCAGCAATACCCTTATCCCATCCTTTATCCCAGCCAGCGCTGAAGGATTTTTTAACTGCAACCTTTCTTCTCAATTTCTCCGAGGAGAGCTTCACGTCCAATTCTTCTTTTTTACTTTTGATATCTCGCAGGGCGAGCAACTCTTCCTCTGTTTTCTTCAACTTATCTTCAAGCTCTCCAAAATTCTTGAGCTTGTCGTCATATTTTTTATGCTCAACCTCCAAACTTTTTACTTTATTCTGCAAACCTTTGGAGATCTCAGCCAACTTCACTTTCTCGGCTTCAACTATTGACAACTTTTTCTCCCAAGCAGTCTTGTCCTCATTGTACTGTTAGCGAGATTCCTTCAAGGATTGGGTCAAACCCAACAGAGCATCCTCTACACCAGACGAGGAACTAGAGGCTTTAATTACCTCGTCCTTCTTCACAATGTTATTAAAACAGTTCACCAGCTGAAAGAGGAGAAAAACAGTAAGTCAGTGCAAAAATACAAATACTCAGAAAAAGAAAGGAAATTCAGAGTGTGAGAAATTTACCGAAGCAAGATGACGAGTAGCAAGGGATGTCAGCATATCCCTAGAAATTTTTTCATCAATTCCTTGTACCTCGGGTATGACCCAAGTTTTCACCGAGCTCATTGCAGAGCTCGGAGGAATGATGGTGGGAACACCAACACCACCAGCTGGCAGTGTGGAGGCAGTTTCAGCCAAATTGACTGAGGATGATTTCCTCAATCTCTTTAATGGGACTTCAGCAACTTCAACCAAGGAAGAACTCTTGGTCGGAGAGATAGTAATCACTTCCACAGGAGCAATTTTCTTGCTCGGAGCCACTGGGGGCTTCTCGGTAGTTTTTGAAGGCACAACATCCCCTTCTTAGTCCCCTCTGGGACATCCATTTTGTTTTTCTTGGCCCCAGCAGCAGAAGAAATATCATCAAACAGAGCAGGAGGAGCTCTTTTCTTTCCCATTCTCTGACTTAAAGGAAGATGAGAATCTGAAGAAGAGTCCTCTGGAGTGGAAGCTGGCTCAACAGGGCGAGCAGTATAAGAGGTTGTATAACTCTTATACTGTAGCAAATATGATGCAGACCTGATGTGCTCGTCTGCAACGTTCTTATGCAAACCCCAGATAAGTTTCAGATGCTTGATATTAACCTCTGATTCTTTTGGAGTTTTTCTTTTGCTATCAACTGCAAATACATACATAATGAGATATCAGTCATACATTTTGTCAAACATGATAAAAGCATAATTTCATAAGTAAAATAAAATGAAAAATAAACCTATCCCATTGCCATATGGGGGGCATCTGGGACCGTTGTATACTCCATCTCCAACTAAGGGGGCATATTGCCAATTTTTAATAACCAACCCATGTTCAAAATAATCTCTATTTGAATCAGGGAGGTTAACTACAAGAGCTCTATTCAGAAACCTAGTTTTTAAATAATAAATATTATCTAGAGTAGCCCACTTATATAGCAGTACATAATTTCAGGGATCCCTATACGAGTCCCATGAGTTAGATTTAATTTGTACACCCCATTAATTATTCTCCATGAATTAGGGGCTATTTTTGCAGGGACAAGATCGAAATACTGACAAAACTCAAGACACAATGGGTTTGGTGGAAAAGAAAATCCACATTCAGCAACAAATAGACTGGGGAACCAATGTCCCTCAGCCAATCGAAAATAATCTAAAGGTTCAGAAAGAACCTCTAGAGTTACCCAGGAAGGAATGGAAAAATCAGAACGAAATTTCTCAACAGACTCCACAATATAAACCATACTGAATAAAAGAGAAGAAAGGAAGAAGATCTTACAGGAAGAAAGGAGGTATGTTGACAACGAACGAAAACAAGGATGAACGCACAAGAGAGAAGGAGAGAATAGAAAGCTTGAAGGCAAGAAATTGGGAAAAGAAGAAGACGGTATGGTTACCTAAGAAGTTTAAATACTTTGCCTTGGGAAGCGGCGAAGGAAATGATTACAAAAAAGAAACTATTGAACTTCCGGCGGCTAAAAGGACAAAAAGGGCACTAAGATCGAAGCGCTCTTAAAAGTTCGAAAAAGGCGGATTCTTCGAATTTGGAAATAAATTCAAATACGATGCTCCTAAAACCCAGGAAGATCATTCAATATGGCCAAATACCGAGAAAGAATGTTTCATACTCCTCAAAGTTCGAAATATAAAACATTGGGGGCTTCTGCTGATACCAAAATTAATATGCTGATGTGGACAAATCATACGAAGACACTTGTCAATCTACGTGGTACAATAACGACGAGGAAGTTCATTTCCCGACCAACTCATGATTCTCTCCGAGCAACGAGGATACACCGAGGAACTCTAGCGCTCCGAGGTACTCTAGCGCTCCGAGGAACTCCTGAGCAACGAGCAACTATGGCGGTCCGAGCTGCATCTCGGTCGTATCATTAATTGGCAGATAATCAACAGTTCAAATATTCATTGAATGTTCATCATCTTGACGCACACGCTGCATTAAATGTATTCCCTTTCATATGTATATCATTTAATGTATCAACCCATTCATGTACAGCCTAAGGGCTATAAATACCTTGTATCACCCTCATTCAAAGGGACCGGAATTTCTTGAGAGAACTTGTATTCAAGAATTCTGTAAACACTCAGCAATAACATAACAGTGGACGTAGGCTTTATTCCTAGCTGAACCACTTTAAAAATCTCTGTCTTATTTATTTATTTATCTGTGATTGAATAATTAGAGCGATCTAATTTTTTACATCAACAGATTGGCCCACTAATCTCAAACCTCTTAAAATAAAATACAACCAAAATTCTCTTGAAATAAATACAACATCTAACTCGAAATAAATCTCCAATGCTCTATACATCAAAATAAATACAATTCTTCCCAAAATAATCCTCGTTAAAATCAATCTCCATAGCGCCCCAAAATCTGCGCTAACCTGCCACTAAAAGAAAATATGGGGAAGTACACAATACGACAGGAAAGATGCTCAACAAATATATGTTAGCGATGAATAAAACGTAACAACACGAGTACGAATATTCAAATCGAAATGCAAATCTCAAATCATTTATCAATATAATTTCTCAACAACACTTTAACTGGGTCACCAGGCCTCACCACATCCGTATATGCTTTATCAAGCCATAGCCCGGGAAACATGAATTTTGGCGGGTGCCCAACATCCGTGCCATATTAAAATCTCATGACAACGTGCTCATCAACAATATAATGATATCACATGAATCAAAATAATTTCAACAATTATTTTCTAGATTTCAATGAATTTATCAATTCAAATATGAGTTCAATTAAACGAGATTTCAAAGAGAATGACACTCGCGAGATTTAAGGAGCATATTGTGTAAAACCCCATACCTCAAACCATGATGAGAAACCAACGATCACATCCTCAAGATCAACACAAAAGATCTACAAAATCTTCTCCAAGAACCTCCAACAAAATAGCCCCAAGAACACCTCTAATCTAAGGTTGGAACTCACAAATCTCAATGGACAATGTGTATATAAAAAGAAGAGGAATATAAAATATATTTGCTGCCAAAATTTGTGCCAAAAGTAGGTTAAAAGGGTTGTCCATGACTTCCTTTTATAATGCAAAGAAATGAAGAGTTGGAATCCAAAAGAGTCCTTTAAATAAGGCAAGTAAATAAAGAGTTGGAAGTCAAAACAACTCCAAGAGTTAAAAACATTTAAAAATCCGTTTTAACTCCGTTTTCGAAACCGTTTGAAATTCTCGCCTTTAAAAATAATAACCAACAAGTTTGAGCAATAAAAATAATTTTATTAAAAACTTTATTTTTCTCCATTTTCCAAAAATTAATTAACATAGCCCAAAATTACGTGGGTTGTTACACTTCCCCACTAACAATGGAATTTCGCCCTCGAAATTCGCCGAATGCCTAACTTTAAAAAATCAGGCTAACAATCTCCAAAAATAATTTCGTCTTCAAAAATAAATTCCTCACCTCTAATCTCGAAACCTATCACGAATATCACCTAATATTTTCTATCGCCAAAAATTTCTAACCATGCAATGAACCCAAAAGCCAAGCCCCGAGGGTTGTCGTATACCTAAGCTCTGATACCATTTGTAACACCCCGCGTAATTTTGGGTTATTTTAATTCATTTTTGGAAAATGGAGGAAAATAAAGTTTTTGATAAAATTATTTTTATTGCTCAAATATGTTGGTTATTATTTTTAAAGGCGAGAATTTCATACGGTTTTGAAATCGGAGTTAAACGGATTTTAAAATATTTTTTTACTCTTGGAGTTATTTTGACTTCCAATTCTTCATTTCTTTGCCTTATTTAAAGGAGTCTTTTGGATTCCAACTCTTCATTTCTTTGCATTATAAAAGGAAGTCTTGGGTAAGCCTTTTAACATACTTTTGGCACAAATTTTGGCAGCAAATATATTTTTTATTCCTCTTCTTTTTATATACACATTGGCCCTTGAGATTTGTGAGTTCCAACCTTAGATTAGATGTGTTCTTGGGGCTATTTTGTTAGAGGTTCTTGGAGGAGATTTTGTAGATCTTTTTTGTTGATCTTGAGGATGTGATCATTGGTTTTTCATCGTGGTTTGAGGTATGGGGTTTTACACAATATGCTCCTTAAATATCGCGAGTGTCATTCTCTTTGAATTCTTGTTAATTGAACTCATATTTGAATTGTTAAATTCAATGAAATCTGGAAAATAATTGTTGAAATTATTTTTATTCATGTGGTATCATTATATTGTTGATGAGCACGTTGTCATGAGATTTTAATATGGCACGGATGTTGGGCACCCGCCAAAATTCCTGTTTCCCGGGTTATGGCTTGATAAAGCATATACGGATGTGGTGAGGCCTGGTGACCTGATTAAAGTGTTGTTGAAAAATTATATTGATAAATGCTTTGAGATTTGCATTTGATTTGAATATTCGTACTCGTGTTGTTACGCTTTATTCATCACTAACATATATTTGTTGATCATCTTTCCTGTCGTATTGTGTACTTCCCCATATTTTCTTTTAGTGGCAGGTTAGCGTGGATTTTGGGGCGCTATGGAGATTGATTTTAGCGAGGATTGTTTGGGAATGATTTGTATTATTTATTTTGTTGTATAGAGCAGTGGAGATTTGTATTTTATTTTTGAGTTAGTTGTTGTATGTAATTCGAGAGATTTGGTATTTAATTTGAAGAGATTGAGATTTGTAGTTTATCTTGTTGTTGTGGGAATTAGATGCTCTATACCTTGTCACTTGTGGATTTGGATTTATTTGATCGCATTAGCGCTCCGTTCGCTCTCCCGGGCGGGCGGGGTGTTACAAATGGAAAAATTGAACTCATATTTGAGAGTTAGGTATTCGGCGAATTTCGAGGGCGAAATTCCATTGTTAGTGGGGAAGTGTAACAACCCGCGTAATTTTTGGGGTATTTTCGAAATAAAGAGAAAAAATAAATTTTGAGATAAAATTATTTGTATTGCTTAAATATGTTGGTTATTATTTTTAAAGGCAAGAATTTCAAACGGTTTCGAAAGCGGAGTTAAAACGGATTTTAAAATGATTTTAAAATGTTTTTAACTCTTGGAGTTGTTTTGACTTCCAACTCTTCATTTGTTTGCCTTATTTAAAGGAGTCTTTTGGATTCCAACTCTTCATTTCTTTTCATTATAAAAGGAAGTCGTGGGCAAGCCTTTTAACATACTTTTGGCACAAATTTTGGCAGCAAATATATTTTATATTCCTCTTCTTTTTATATACACATTGGCCCTTGAGATTTGTGAGTTCCAACCTTAGATTAGAGGTGTTCTTGGGGCTATTTTGTTGGAAGTTCTTGGAGGAGATTTTGTAGATCTTTTGAGTTGATCTTGAGGATGTGATCATTGGTTTCTCATCATGGTTTGAGGTATGGGGTTTTACACAATATGCTCCTTAAATCTCGCGAGTGTCATTCTCTTTGAATTCTTGTTAATTGAACTCATATTTGAATTGATAAATTCATTGAAATCTGGAAAATAATTGTTGAAATTATTTTGATTCATGTGGTATCATTATATTATTGATGAGCACGTTGTCATGAGATTTTAATATGGCACGGATGTTGGGCAACCGCCAAAATTCCTGTTTCCCGGGCTATGGCTTGATAAAGCATATACGGATGTGGTGAGGCCTGGTGACCCGATTAAAGTGTTGTTGAGAAATTATAATGATGAAATGCTATTGAAATTTGCATTTGATTTGAATATTCGTATTCGTATTGTTACGTTTTATTGTAACACCCCACCCGCCCGGGGAGAGCGAACGGAGCGCTAATGCGATAAAATAAATCCAAAAGTGACAAGGTATAGAGCATCTAAGTCCCACAACAACAAAAGAGAAACTAAAAATCTCAATCTCTTCAAATTAAATACCAAATCTCTCGAATTACATACAACAACTAACTCGAAAATAAAATACAAATCTCCAAAGCTCTATACATCAAAATAATACAAATCTTTCCCAAACAATCCTGGCTAAAATCAATCTCCATAGCGCCCCAAAATCCGCGCTAACCTGCCACTAAAAGAAAATATGGGGAAGTACACAATACGACACGAAATATGCTCAACAAATATGGATTAGCAACGAATAAAACGTAACAACACGAGTACGAATATTCAAATCAAAATGCGAATCTCAATAGCATTTCATCATTATAATTTTTCAACAACACTTTAACCGAGTCACCAGGCCTCACCACATCCGTATATGCTTTATCAAGCCATAGCCCAGGAAACAGGAATTTTGGCGGGTGCCCAACATCCGTGCCATTTAAAATCTCATGACAACGTGCTCAACAACAATATAATGATACCACATGAATCAAAATAATTTCAACAATTATTTTCCAGATTTCAATGAATTTAACAATTCAAATATGAGTTCAATTGAACAAGAATTCAAAGAGAATGACACTCGCGAGATTTAAGGAGCATATTGTGTAAAACCCCATACCTAAAACCATGATGAGAAACCAACGATCAAATCCTCAAGATCAACAAAAAAGATCTACAAAAGCTCCTCCAAGAACCTCCAACAAAATAGCCCCAAGAACACCTCTAATCTAAGGTTGGAACTCACAAATCTTAAGGGCCAAAATATAAATAAAAAGAAGAGGAATATAAATTATATTTGATGCCAAAATTTGTGCCAAAAGTAGGTTAAAAGGCTTGCCACGACTTCCTTTTATAGTGCAAAGAAATAAAAAGTTGGAATTCAAAAGACTCCTTTAAATAAGGCAAAGAAATGAAGAGTTGGAAGTCAAAACAACTCTAAGAGTTAAAAACATTTAAAAATTATTTTAAAATCCGTTTTAACTCCGATTTCGAAACCGTTTGAATTTCTCGCATTTAAAAATAATATTCAACATATTTGAGCAATAAAAATAATTTTATCAAAAACTTTAGTTTCCTCCATTTTCCAAAAATTAATTAAAATAGCCCAAAATTACGCGAGTTGTTACCTAAGCTCTGATACCATTTGTAACAACCCGTGTAATTTTGGGCTATTTTAATTAATTTCTGGAAAATGGAGGAAAATAAAGTTTTTGATAAAATTATTTTTATTTCTCAAATATGTTGGTTATTATTTTTAAAGGCGAGAATTTCAAAAAGTTTCGAAAACGGAGTTAAAACGAATTTTAAAATGATTTTTAAATGTTTTTAACTCTTGGAGTTGTTTTGACTTCCAACTCTACATTTCTTCGCCTTATTTAAACGAGTCTTTTGGATTCCAACTCTTCATTTCTTTGCATTATAAAAGGAAGTCGTGGGAAACCTTTTAACATACTCCTGGCACAAATTTTGGCAGCAAATATATTTTATATTCCTCTTCTTTTTATATACACATTGGCCCTTGAGATTTGTGAGTTTCAACCTTAGATTAGAGGTGTTCTTGGGGCTATTTTGTTGGAGGTTCTTAGATGAGCTTTTGTAGATCTTTTGTGTTGATCTTGAGGATGTGATCGTTGGTTTCTCATCATGGTTTGAGGTATGGGGTTTTACACAATATGCTCCTTAAATCTCGCGAGTGTCATTCTCTTTGATTTCTTATTAATTGAACTCATATTTGAATTGATAAATTCATTGAAATCTGGAAAATAATTGTTGAAATTATTTTGATTCATGTGGTATCATTATATTGTTGATGAGCACGTTGTCATGAGATTTTAATATGGCACGGAGGTTGGGCACCCGCCAAAAATTCCTGTTTCCCGGGCTATGGCTTGATAAAGCATATACGGATGTGGTGAGGCCTGGTGACCCGGTTAAAGTGTTGTTGAGAAATTATATTGATAAATGATTTGAGATTTGCATTTTGATTTGAATATTCGTACTCGTGCTGTTACGTTTTATTCATCGTTAACATATATTTGTTGAGCATCTTTCTTGTCGTATTGTGTACTTCCCCATATTTTCTTTTAGTGGCAGGTTAGCGCGGATTTTGGGGCGCTATGGAGATTGATTTTAGCGAGGATTGTTTGGGAAAGACTTGTATTATTTTGATGTATAGAGCTTTGGAGATTTGTATTTTATTTTCGAGTTAGTTGTTGTATTTTTTATTCGAGAGACTTGGTATTTATTGTTGATGTAAAAAATTAGATCGCTCTAATTATTCAATCACAGATAAATAAATAAGACAGAGATTTTTAAAGTGGTTCAGCTAGGAATAAAGCCTACGTCCACTGTTATGTTATTGCTGAGTGTTTACAGAATTCTTGAATACAAGTTCTCTCAAGAAATTCCGGTCCCTTTGAATGAGGGTGATACAAGGTATTTATAGCCCTTAGGCTGTACATGAATGGGTTGATACATTAAATGATATACATATGAAAGGGAATACATTTAATGCAGCGTGTGCGTCAAGATGATGAACATTCAATGAATATTTGAACTGTTGATTATCTGCCAATTAATGATACGACCGAGATGCAGCTCGGACCGCCATAGTTGCTCGTTGCTCAGGAGTTCCTCGGAGCGCTAGAGTACCTCGGAGCGCTAGAGTTCCTCGGTGTATCCTCGTTGCTCGGAGAGAATCATGAGTTGGTCGGGAAATGAACTTCCTCGTCTTTATTGTACCACGTAGATTGACAAGTGTCTTCGTATGATTTGTCCACATCAGCATATTAATTTTGGTATCAACAGAAGCCCCCAATGTTTTATATTTCGAACTTTGAGGAGTATGAAACATTCTTTCTCGGTATTTGGCCATATTGAATGATCTTCCTGGGTTTTAGGAGCATCGTATTTGAATTTATTTCCAAATTCGAAGAATCCGCCTTTTTCGAACTTTTAAGAGCGCTTCGATCTTAGTGCCCTTTTTGTCCTTTTAGCCGCCGGAAGTTCAATAGTTTCTTTTTTGTAATCATTTCCTTCGCCGCTTCCCAAGGCAAAGTATTTAAACTTCTTAGGTAACCATACCGTCTTCTTCTTTTCCCAATTTCTTGCCTTCAAGCTTTCTATTCTCTCCTTCTCTCTTGTGCGTTCATCCTTGTTTTCGTTCGTTGTCAACATACCTCCTTTCTTCCTGTAAGATCTTCTTCCTTTCTTCTCTTTTATTCAGTATGGTTTATATTGTGGAGTCTGTTGAGAAATTTCGTTCTGATTTTTCCATTCCTTCCTGGGTAACTCTAGAGGTTCTTTCTGAACCTTTAGATTATTTTCGATTGGCTGAGGGACATTGGTTCCCCAGTCTATTTGTTGCTGAATGTGGATTTTCTTTTCCACCAAACCCATTGTGTCTTGAGTTTTGTCAGTATTTCGATCTTGTCCCTGCAAAAATAGCCCCTAATTCATGGAGAATAATTAATGGGGTGTACAAATTAAATCTAACTCATGGGACTCGTATAGGGATCCCTGAAATTATGTACTGCTATATAAGTGGGCTACTCTAGATAATATTTATTATTTAAAAACTAGGTTTCTGAATAGAGCTCTTGTAGTTAACCTCCCTGATTCAAATAGAGATTATTTTGAACATGGGTTGGTTATTAAAAATTGGCAATATGCCCCCTTAGTTGGAGATGGAGTATACAACGGTCCCAGATGCCCCCCATATGGCAATGGGATAGGTTTATTTTTCATTTTATTTTACTTATGAAATTATGCTTTTATCATGTTTGACAAAATGTATGACTGATATCTCATTATGTATGTATTTGCAGTTGATAGCAAAAGAAAAACTCCAAAAGAATCAGAGGTTAATATCAAGCATCTGAAACTTATCTGGGGTTTGCATAAGAACGTTGCAGACGAGCACATCAGGTCTGCATCATATTTGCTACAGTATAAGAGTTATACAACCTCTTATACTGCTCGCCCTGTTGAGCCAGCTTCCACTCCAGAGGACTCTTCTTCAGATTCTCATCTTCCTTTAAGTCAGAGAATGGGAAAGAAAAGAGCTCCTCCTGCTCTGTTTGATGATATTTCTTCTGCTGCTGGGGCCAAGAAAAACAAAATGGATGTCCCAGAGGGGACTAAGAAGGGGATGTTGTGCCTTCAAAAACTACCGAGAAGCCCCCAGTGGCTCCGAGCAAGAAAATTGCTCCTGTGGAAGTGATTACTATCTCTCCGACCAAGAGTTCTTCCTTGGTTGAAGTTGCTGAAGTCCCATTAAAGAGATTGAGGAAATCATCCTCAGTCAATTTGGCTGAAACTGCCTCCACACTGCCAGCTGGTGGTGTTGGTGTTCCCACCATCATTCCTCCGAGCTCTGCAATGAGCTCGGTGAAAACTTGGGTCATACCCGAGGTACAAGGAATTGATGAAAAAATTTCTAGGGATATGCTGACATCCCTTGCTACTCGTCATCTTGCTTCGGTAAATTTCTCACACTCTGAATTTCCTTTCTTTTTCTGAGTATTTGTATTTTTGCACTGACTTACTGTTTTTCTCCTCTTTCAGCTGGTGAACTGTTTTAATAACATTGTGAAGAAGGACGAGGTAATTAAAGCCTCTAGTTCCTCGTCTGGTGTAGAGGATGCTCTGTTGGGTTTGACCCAATCCTTGAAGGAATCTCGCCAACAGTACAATGAGGACAAGACTGCTTGGGAGAAAAAGTTGTCAATAGTTGAAGCCGAGAAAGTGAAGTTGGCTGAGATCTCCAAAGGTTTGCAGAATAAAGTAAAAAGTTTGGAGGTTGAGCATAAAAAATATGACGACAAGCTCAAGAATTTTGGAGAGCTTGAAGATAAGTTGAAGAAAACAGAGGAAGAGTTGCTCGCCCTGCGAGATATCAAAAGTAAAAAAGAAGAATTGGACGTGAAGCTCTCCTCGGAGAAATTGAGAAGAAAGGTTGCAGTTAAAAAATCCTTCAGCGCTGGCTGGGATAAAGGATGGGATAAGGGGATTGCTGCGATGACATCCCAAGGTCAATATGGGAAGTTGAAATACTTCCACGATGGCTGGGTAGCTGCTCTGCAGGAATTGAAAATCAAGGACGATTCTGAGCTATTCCAACTACACCTCCCCGGTCCTCCTCCACCAATTGTGGAAGAAGAAGAAGATGAACCTGTCTCTGATGAATCTTCTATGGCCATAGGTGATCAAGTCTCTGCCTCTCAACCCTCTGCCACAGAGGACATTTCTTTCATGCCTCCTCCTCCTGAGAAGATTCCTGTTGATCTAGCCGCAGTTACTACCGAGCAACCAAGCTCCTCGTCCCAGCCTCCCGAGAAAGTCTTGGGAGACAAGGAAAAGGTGTGAAGTTGTTCGGTATCATTTATATCTTTCATTACTTGTAATCGAACAATGTAATCTTTTGATGATCTAATAAAATACATCTTCGTTCCTCTTCATTGTTGATACTCTGTCTGCTTTTATTTATTAACTCCTGCTTTCTCTTCTTTATTAGTTTTTGGCCAGAATGAAATTGATATCTGCCCCTGATACCGAGTTGATGCAACAATGCAATGGATATTATAAAGCTGGTCATACAGACCTGAGTGTATCAGAGATTGTCGACATCCTTGGCCAAGATGCCTCAGAGCAAGCAGTTGAGGTTTACCGGTACTTGAAGGATCTACTTGATAGATCTGTGGCCAATAATTTAGCATACTACGAATTGATCGAGGAACTTCATTGTACCTTAGAAGATCTTCAGAATCAACATAATGAATCAACTGCTTTGCTGCACAAGGAGTATGAAAATAGATATCAGCAGCTTTCTTCCGAAACAGGCCATAAAAAGATCCTCGCTGGATATGATGTTAGGGAAAGAACTCTAAGAGGTGAGGTTGAGGCCTGCAGGCAGATTGCTGAGTTGCTGGAACAAGAGAACAATAATTTGCAGAAAAAATTGGCACAGTATCAATCTGCAGCATCATCTTCCACTGCTTTAGTACCTGTTACTGATGAAGGTTTCTCGTTCTTAGAGGTTGAAAATGCCAAATTAAGGCAAGAACTGGATTACTTAAGAAGGTCTGGCGTTTCTGCTACTGTTCGGGGACGAGGAAGAGGTTCTCGGGGGCGAGGAAGAGCTGTTCAAAATGTTGCCGAGGAGCAAGGTTCTCCAGTAGCTGCTCGGAGTCGATCAAGAGTTCTTAGCCGCAATGTTGAAGAATCTCGTACCCAGTCTACTTTGGAAACTCAAGCATTTCAATTAAACGCCAAAGATCGGGCTTTATTTGAATTGTCCAAGAAAAATCTAGCTTTGGAAGATCAACTTACTGCAACAAAGTCTGCTCTACATACTAAAGATATTTTTGCCAAAAACCTTCTCGAACAATTAGATAGATTAACCTTCCAATTTCATAAGCAACCCAGGGAATTCTGGATGGCAGGATACAATGAAGCCCTTGTTCATTTGGATGCTCGTATTGAACATGCCAACAATGAAGGTTATAAGCAGGGGTGGTTGAACGCACTGGGTGTGTTAAAATTGGAGCGAGGGCATTATTTATGGGATTATCATGCTCCAGGGTTATTAGACTTGCCTGTGCCACCTTTCAAATTGGACATGACCTGGATCCCAGCTCGTTCTATTCCTCGGAGTTTAATTTCAAAATATGTCGGCGACTGTAGTCTTCATTCTCAGACTGAATTATCTCGCCCCGAGCATCTCTTGGATACACCTTCTGTGATGAACATCAGAATGCTCAGAGATATTAATTTCATCAACTCTCCCCTTTGCCTAGAAGACCCTCCTGCCGGCAAGGAACCTGTTTCTAAAGCAAAGGGCAAGAAACCAATAGAATAGGAATATCAATGTAATAATTAGTACATTCATGTAACCTGTAATTTATTTTTAATGAAAGGATTTCACTTTCTGTTTGCAAATTTGTATTGCGATTGTCTTATGTTTATCAAACATTCTTACATTTGTGTATACATATCTGTTAAAAAGATAACAATATATGTGCTTAGTAATCAAACTTACAAATATCAATGTTGCTCAATCACTTAATAATAAAGTAATGAGTATAAAATGTTCAAAATGTTTCCAACCAACCAGGGTGGTTAAATAATGTGTGTCGACCAACTACAGTCGATGGGATTTTATCCCCGACCAGCCATACTTGGTTCAATTTCAAATATTTTCATAATATGTGTCCGACCAACCAAGGTCAATAATTTATCCTCGTTGACCAACTACAGTTGGTGGGTTTTTATCCCCGACCAACCATACTTAGTTCATTTTGGAATGTTTTGTTCTTTGAAGAACTTTTGTAATAATATTACCTCCCGTCCAACATAAGTTGGAATGTGAGAGTATATTTTTCAAATCCAATCAAAGGAGTATTATATTGGTTCTTTCGAACTGTCCACTAGTTATCTTACCAACCGTAGTTGATCACGCTAGTGTCGCCTCCTAACCAAAGGAGTATTTTTTGGTTCTTTCGAACTGTCCACTAGTTATCTTACCAACCGTAGTTGATCACGCTAGTGTCGTCTCCTAACCAAAGGAGTATTTTTTTGGTTCTTTCGAACTGTCCACTAGTTATCTTACCAACCGTAGTTGATCACGCTAGTGTCGTCTCCTAACCAAAGGAGTATTTTTTTTTTTGGTTCTTTCGAACTGTCCACTAGTTATCTTACCAACCGTAGTTGATCACGCTAGTGTCGTCTCCTAACCAAAGGAGTATTTTTTAAGCGTAGTGTATTACACTAGTATTCCCCGAAAAACTTTCAACAGAAAGAAAATGGCGAAACATCCTCGTTTTATTCATAATGAAGGAAATGTTTTACATTTTACATTACTGATAATACTTGCGCAGGTGTTCAGCATTCCATGCATTCTTAAATTCCTCTCCCTCTAGAGTGGTTATTCTGTAAGTTCCTGGTCGAACAACTTCTGTAACTCGGTAAGGTCCATGCCAGTTTGCTTCCAGCTTATTATGCTTCTGAATGACTTTCTTTAGCACATAATCCCCTTCTTTTAAGTCACATTTCTTCACCCTTTTGTTGTAGAACAGAGCTGTACGTTGTTGGTAAGCAGCATTCCTAATGGCTGCCTCTTCTCTAACCTCCTCGAGCATATCCAAATCCAGTCTTCTCATCAAATCGCTGACTGGGGGATTGAAATTCAGCACTCTATGCGTTGGGAGACCCAACTCGGCAGGTATCACAGCCTCACTTCCAAATGCTAGCATATATGGTGATTCTCCAGTTGCTGCTCGGGGAGTTGTTCGGTAAGCCCATAGTACTGATTGGAGCTCATTAATCCAATTTGCTTTAGCTTCACTTAACCTCTTCTTCAAACCATTTAGTAATGTTCTGTTCGTCACCTAAGTCTGTCCATTGCTTTGGGGATGGCCTGGTGCTGAATGAAACTTCAAAATGTTCGACTGATGACAATAGGCAGTAAATTCTTCGTTATCTAATTGTGTTCCATGGTCTGTGATGAAAGCATGGGGGAGACCATATCGACAAATGATGTTCTTCCAAATGAACTGATATACCTTCTCGTACGTCATATCAATTAGTGGTTCAGCTTCCACCCACTTAGTAAAATAATCCACTGCCACGACGAGGTACTTGAACCTTCCTCGGGTCGTCGGCAATGGTCTAACTAAATCAATCCCCCACATGGCAAATGGCCAAGGTGAAGTTATGGGTGTCAACAATGCTTGTGGAGTTCTTCGGATGGAGGAAAAGCGTTGGCACTTGTCACACTTCTTGGCATAGGCTATACAATCAGCCCTCATCGTCGGCCAGTAGTATCCCTGTGTCATCACCCTTTGCAAAAGTGTTCGACATGCTACATGAGCTCCACAAGACCCTTCATGGATCTCTTCAATCAATTCTTTCACTTCGGAGGGATGTACACATCTCTGCAAACCTGCCATAATTCCTCGTCTATATAAAATACCATTAGTTAATACATACCGAGCAGCTTTATACTTCAATTTCTTGGCAGCAAACTTATCCTCTGGTAATTCTCCCCCTTCAATATATACTCTGATGGGATCCATCCAAGATGGTCCTAAATCAAGGGCAATGACATTCATCGTTAAGTCTTCATTTATGCTCCGACTTTCCAGTACTTCAATTGGTATTGTCCTTCGCATCTCGGTGCGCGTAGCTGACGCTAATCGGGCCAATGCGCCTGCTCTAGCATTCTCCATCCTCGGTATTCTCACCAATTGAATAGCATCAAATTCTGTCAATAACTCCATCACCTTTGCATGGTATTTCACCATTAATTCTCCCTTAACTGCATATATTCCCATCATCTGATTCACAATTAATTGAGAATCACTGAAAACAATTAGTTGCCGTGCCTCCATAACTTTTGCCAAATTAAAACCTGCTATCATGGCCTCATACTCAGCTTCATTATTGGAAGCTTTGAATTGGAATCGCAAGGCATATTCCATGTCAATATCATCTGGGGTGTTTAAAACAATCCCTGCTCCACAACCAGCTGTACAAGA
This sequence comes from Sambucus nigra, assembly GCA_949130495.1. Lineage (NCBI taxonomy): Eukaryota > Viridiplantae > Streptophyta > Magnoliopsida > Dipsacales > Adoxaceae > Sambucus > Sambucus nigra. Next base: position 142,027,634 of record OX422224.1, on the reverse strand, counting down.
TGATCCATCTACATATAATCTCCATACGGGCAACCCGTCTTCAAATTTCTTATCTGATAGAGTTCCTCGGTGAAATATTTGTTGCTTCTTTTCATCCTTCCCTGACACTTTTAGTTCCTCATTGACCATCTCTTCTCGTTCTTCATCCAACCGGAGCTCATCCGAGTTTGAAGTTAATGATCCTTCTACGTCCACAAGTCCTTTTACCAACCGGAGTTGGTCTGGACTTATGTCTGTTGATTCTGTAACATCCACAGGTTGGTCAGCAAGGAGCTTTTGTTCCTCGGGGGTATCAGGATATGTAAACTCTGCTATAAAATCTGCTACAGCTTGCCCCTTTAATGATGATCTGGGTTCATACACAATATCATATTCACCGAGTTCTATTGCCCAATACATCAATCTTCCTGATTTTTCTGGCTTGTGAAGAGCTTGCCTTAATGGCATGTCGGTATACACGATGATGGTATGGGCCTGGAAATATGGCCTCATTCTTCTACTTGCCTCAATTAATGCCAATGCCAATTTTTCTAGCCTTGGGTATCTGATTTCGGCACCTCGAAAAGCCTTACTTGTGTAATAAATTGGCTTCTGGACTCCATTCTCCAATCTGATCAATGCCGAGCTGACTGCATTCTCTGATACTGCCAGATATAAGTACAACTTTTCTCCTGTTATTGGCCTAGACAACAATAGTGGGGCTCCCAAATACTTCTTCAAATCTTAAAAGGCCTTGTCACATTCATCAGTCCACTCAAAACTTTTTCGCAGTGTTTTGAAGAATGGGAGGCATTTATCAGTTGCTCGGGATACAAATCTGTTGAGCGCTGTAACTCGTCCTGTAAGACTCTGTACTTCTTTCCTCGTCGTTGGGGATCGCAGCCTTAAAAGAGCTTTGATCTTTTTTGGATTTGCCTCAATACCTCGTTGGTTGACGATGTATCCGAGGAACATTCCTTCTCGTACTCCAAAGGTACACTTCGTCGGGTTGAGCTTCATTTGGTATTTATCCAGTTGATCAAAGGTCTGGCATAAGTCAACTAGATGATCAGTAGCTCTCTTGCTTTTGGTGAGCATGTCATCGACATACACCTCCATGTTGCAACTGATTTGTTCGGCAAAAACCTTGTTCATCAGCCGCTGATATGTTGCACCTGCATTTTTTAAATCAAAAGGCATAATATTATAACAATAAGTTCCCCTTGGGGTAATAAAAGAAGTACTTTCCCTGTCTTCAGGTTTTATTTTGATCTGATTGTAGCCAGAATATGCATCCATGAAGCTGAGCAGCTCATGTCCCGAGGTAGCATCTACTAGCTGGTCGATTCTGGGCAATGGAAAATGATCTTTTGGGCATGCCTTGTTAAGATCAGTGAAATCAACACACATTCTCCACTTATTGTTCTTCTTTTTTACCATCACCACATTTGCCAACCAATCTGGATATTTCACATCCTCAATGAATTGGGCTTTCTGGAGCTTCTCAACCTCCTCTTATATGGCCTGGTTCTTCTCGGGACTAAACACTCTTCTTCTCTGCTTCACAGGCTTGATCTCCTTATTCACATTGAGCTCATGACATAAGAAGTTTGGATCTATTCCTGGCATGTCTTCATGACTCCAAGCAAAAGTATTCTTCCTGTTTCTCAAGAAAGTTATCAACTCCTATTTTATTGAAACATCCAACGATGATCCTCTCTGGGTTACTCGTTCAGGATGCTCGTCGTCCAGAATAACATTTTCTGTAGATTCCACCACCTGTCCTTTTACAAGTTGAGATTCGTCCCTAGGGTCAAGAGTTTCAATTTCTGTACCTTCCTCCACTTGGTAAGTAGTAGTCTTTTTCCTTGATTCTTCAAGTTCTTCGTGCTCGGCAGATGAATAATAGCATTCCCGAGCTACTTTTTGATCACCTTTCACAATTCCGACTCCAAAATTTGTTGGGAATTTCAAACACTGATGTACTGTAGATGGAACTGCTTCGAACTTCTTCAATCCAACTCTTCCCATGATGATGTTGTAGGCTGACTGCACATTCTTATCCATCACAAAGAAGCGTATTCTTTCTGTTCGACAAGCAGGCCAAGTTCCAATGAGTATATCCAACTTGATCGTCCCAAGTGGAAAAACTTTCTCGCCAGTAAAACCCAGAAGGGGTCTATGATAAGGTTCCAATTGAGATAATTTCAAATTCAAGCTATCAAAGAATGAATAGTACATGATGTCTGCCGAACTACCGCTGTCTACCAACACCCTTGAAATGACCATATCTTTCATCCTCATTTTGATCACCAAAGGATCGTCATGAGGGTAAAGAACGCCTGCCAGGTCGTTTTTTGAAAAACCAATGACTAGCTTCTCTTTGTTTACCTTCCTCGGACGATCCTCCTCGGCCAGATTTATTCGCTGAATATATGAACAAGCTTGAGCCTCTCCGAGGTAAGCTTTTCTTTCTGCAGTAAGGTCTCCTCCTCCTGCATCTCCTCCTGTAATAACATTACAATCAAATGACCCAAAACGTATGGAAAATACCTCTCGTTCAGGCTGCCTTGGCTTCTTGGGAAGATCGGGGTCATCATTTGGATCATCTTCGTGGTCCCTCTTCTTTTTCTCCTCTGCACGACGAGGAGATCTAGATCTCTCTCTAGTTCTATCATCATTTTTCCTCTCACCCCTACGATCTACATATTTTGATAATTTTCCTCTTCGGATGAGCGTTTCAATCTCGTTCTGAAGGGCTATGCAATTTTTGGTCGTATGGCCATGATCTTTGTGAAACTCGCAGTATTTGGCCTTATTCCTCAGATCAAGATTTGTCCTCAGTTTATCTGGCCACTTGATTTCCTCGCTATTCTTGATTTCTTCCAAAACATGATTAATACCCATTTTTAACGGAGTATAATTATCATACTTCTTTAGGACTTCCCATGACGTCCTATTATTCTTGGAGTGCTTGTCACCACCATTACCTTTCTGATCTTTCTTCTTAGACTTGTCGACCTCCACTTTAATTTCTTTATCCATATTCTTCTTCGCAGCCATAGCCTCCTCGGCATTCATAATTTTGGCCGCTTTCGCCATCAACTCGGACATAGTTTTAGGTGGATCTTTGGCCAAGGTGTAGTACAGCTTGTTAGGCAGCAAACCACTCATCAAAGCAGTGATTGCTGTCTTTTCTTCGTAATCTATGACTTCCAACTTCTCGTTATTAAAATGAGTTATATAATCTCTAGTACTTTCACCTGATTTTTGTCTAACACTTAGCAAGTGTGCTACTCGCTTTACCGGCTTCGCCCCAAAACAAAAATTGCCAATGAACAACTCGGCTAATTGAATAAAAGTTGAAATCTTACCCCGAGGAAGATTGTTGTACCATATCTGTGCAGATCCGGTAAGAGTTCCTGAGAAGGCCCTGCATCTCATCTCGTCGGGAACAACATAGATGTCAGCAGCATCTTGATACTGTTCTATGTGAAGAACAGGATCTGTCTTTCCATCATATTTGGGAGTTACCACAGGTTCTTTAAATTTCGATGGTGTAGGAAAATCCACAATGGCTTGTACAAAAGTTGTTCCTCGAACAAAAGTTCGTTGTAGGGGGTTCTTTGCTTTAGCCATTTCTCCCAATTTATCCTCCAACCGTTGGAGAGATCCTTTCCACGCTTCATTTCCTTCCTCGGGCCTATTGGTTCGAGCAATCGATCGTTCTGAGGTAGCTTCTTGAGATCTATCTTGATGAACGACTGGTCGTGACTGTGCTGATCCTTCTCTTAGATCTGATGGTTGTCGAAAACTCCTTGATATGGTCTTAGGTGGACTCCTATTCCTCCTAGGGCCTAATCGACTGAAAGGAGACGCCCTACTCAGTCTTTCTAAAGCACTGGGTCTTTCTGGAGAGAGATTAGATGTGGATTAGAGGGTGATTTTAGCGAGATTAGATGTGGATTAGAGCATCTAGATTAGAGCATCTAAATAAACCCACAATAATATAAATCCACTAATCTCAATCTCTTCAATTACAACAAGTCTCTCGAATCAAAATTATAACTATCTAACTCGAATAAAAATATAAATCTCCAAAGCTCTATACATCAAAATAAATAATACAAATCTTTTCCAAACAATCCTAGCTAAAATCAATCTCCATAGCGCCCCAAAATCCGCGCTAACCTGCCACTAAAAGAAAATATGGGGAGTACACAATACGACAAGAAAGATGCTCAACAATAATGTTAGCGAAGAACAAAGCGCAACAATACGAATACAAATATTCAAAATCAAATGCAAATCTCAATAGCATTTATTAATAAATTTCTCAACAACACTTTAACCGGGTCACCAGGCCTCACCACATCCGTATATGCTTTATCAAGCCATAGCCCGAGAAACAGGAATTTTGGCGGGTGCCCAACATCCGTGCCATATTAAAATCTCATGACAACGTGCTCAATAACAATATAATGTTACCACATGAATCAAAATAATTTCAACAATTATTTTCTAGATTTCAATGAATTTAACAATTCAAATATGAGTTCAATTAATAAAAAATCAAAGAGAATGACACTCGCGAGATTTAAGGAGCATATTGTGTAAAACCCCATACCTCAAAATCATGATGAGAAACCAATGATCACATCATCAAGATCAACTCAAAAGATCTACAAAAGCTCCTCCAAGAACCTCCAACAAAATAGCCCCAAGAACACCTCTAATCTAAGGTTGGAACTCACAAATCTCAAGGGCCAAAATATAAATAAAAAGAAGAGGAAAATAAAATATATTTGCTGCCAAAATTTGTGCCAAAAGTATGTTAAAAGGGTTTCCCACGACTCCCTTTTATAATGAAAACAAATGAAGAGTTGGAATCCAAAAGACTCCTTTAAATAAGGCAAATAAATGAAGAGGTGGAAGTCAAAACAACTCCAAGAGTTAAAAACATTTTAAAATCATTTTAAAATCAGTTTTTAACTCCGTTTGAAATTCTCGCATTTAAAAATAATAACCAACATATTTGAGTAATAAAAATAATTTTATCAAAAACATTATTTTTCCTCTTTATTTTGAAAATACCCCAAAAATTACGCGGGTTATTACACTTCCCCACTAACAACGAAATTTCGCCCTCGAAATTCGCCGAATGCCTAACTCTCAAAATCAGGCCAACAATCTCCAAAATAAATCTCGTCGCCAAAAATAATTCCTCACATCTAATCTCAAAACTAATCACGAATATCACCTAAAATTTTCTATCTCCAAAAATTGTTAACCACGCAATGAACCCAAAACTCAAACCCCGAGGGTTGCCGTATACCTTAGCTCTGATACCATTTGTGTACTTCCCCACATTATAAAATATTGTGTATGAACCCAGATCATCATTAAAGGGGCAAGCTGTTGCAGATTTTATAGCAGAGTTTACATATCCTGATACCCCCAAGGAACAAAAGCTCCTTGCTGACCAACCTGTGGATGTTACAGGATCAACAGACATAAGTCCAGACCAACTCCGGTTGGTAAAAGGACTTGTGGACGTAGAAGGATCATTAACTTCAAACTCGGATGAGCTACGGTTGGATGAAGAACGAGAAGAGATGGTCAACGAGGAACTAAAAGTGTCAGGGAAGGATGAAAAGAAGCAACAAATATTTCACCGAGGAACTCTATCAGATAAGAAATTTGAAGACGGGTTGCCCGTATGGAGATTATATGTAGATAGATCATCTTGTACAGCTGGTTGTGGAGCACGGATTGTTTTAAACACCCCAGATGATATTGACATGGAATATGCCTTGCGATTCCAATTCAAAGCTTCCAATAATGAAGCTGAGTATGAGGCCATGATAGCAGGTTTTCATTTGGCGAAAGTTATGGAAGCACGGCAAGTAATTGTTTTCAGTGATTCTCAATTAATTGTGAATCAGATGATGGGAATATATGCAGTTAAGGGAGAATTAATGGTGAAATACCATGCAAAGGTGATGGAGTTATTGACAGAATTTGATGCTATTCAATTGGTGAGAATACCGAGGATGGAGAATGCTAGAGCAGACGCATTGGCCCGATTAGCGTCAGCTACGCGCACCGAGATGCGAAGGACAATACCAATTGAAGTACTGGAAAGTCGGAGCATAAATGAAGACTTAACGATGAATGTCATTGCCCTTGATTTAGGACCATCTTGGATGGACTCCATCAGAGTATATATTGAAGGGGGAGAATTGCCAGAGGATAAGCTTGCTGCCAAGAAATTGAAGTATAAAGCTGCTCGGTATGTATTAACTAATGGTATTTTATATAGACGAGGAATTATGGCAGGTTTGCAGAGATGTGTACATCCCTCCGAAGTGAAAGAATTGATTGAAGAGATCCATGAAGGGTCTTGTGGAGCTCATGTAGCAGGTCGAACACTTTTGCAAAGGGTGATGACACAGGGATACTACTGGCCGACGATGAGGGCTGATTGTATAGCCTATGCCAAGAGGTGTGACAAGTGCCAACGCTTTTCCTCCATCCGAAGAACTCCACAAGCATTGTTGACACCCATAACTTCACCTTGGCCATTTGCCATGTGGGGGATTGATTTAGTTGGACCATTGCCGACGACCCGAGGAAGGTTCAAGTACCTCGTCGTGGCAGTGGATTATTTTACTAAGTGGGTGGAAGCTGAACCACTAATTGATATGACGTACGAGAAGGTATATCAGTTCATTTGGAAGAACATCATTTGTCGATATGGTCTCCCCCATGCTTTCATCACAGACCATGGAACACAATTCGATAACGAAGAATTTGCTGCCTATTGTCATCAGTCGAACATTTTGAAGTTTCATTCAGCACCAGGCCATCCCCAAAGCAATGGACAGACTTAGGTGATGAACAGAACATTACTAAATGGTTTGAAGAAGAGGTTAAGTGAAGTTAAAGCAAATTGGATTAATGAGCTCCAATCAGTACTATGGGCTTACCGAACAACTCCCCGAGCAGCAACTGGAGAATCACCATATATGCTAGCATTTGGAAGTGAGGCTGTGATACCTGCCGAGTTGGGTCTCCCAACGCATAGAGTGCTGAATTTCAATCCCCCAGTCAGCGATTTGATGAGAAGACTGGATTTGGATATGCTCGAGGAGGTTAGAGAAGAGGCAGCCATTAGGAATGCTGCTTACCAACAACGTACAGTTCTGTTCTACAACAAAAGGGTGAAGAAATATGACTTAAAAGAAGGGGATTATGTGCTAAAGAAAGTCATTCAGAAGCATAATAAGCTGGAAGCAAACTGGCATGGACCTTACCGAGTTACAGAAGTTGTTCGACCAGGAACTTACAGAATAGCCACTCTAGAGGGAGAGGAATTTAAGAATGCATGGAATGCTGAACACCTGCGCAAGTATTATCAGTAATGTAAAATGTAAAACATTTCCTTCATTATGAATAAAACGAGGATGTTTCACCATTTTCTTTCTGTTGAAAGTTTTTCGGGGAATACTAGTGTAATACACTACGCTTAAAAAATACTCCTTTGGTTAGGAGACGACACTAGCGTGATCAACTACGGTTGGTAAGATAACTAGTGGACAGTTCGAAAGAACCAAAAAAAAAAATACTCCTTTGGTTAGGAGACGACACTAGCGTGATCAACTACGGTTGGTAAGATAACTAGTGGACAGTTCGAAAGAACCAAAAAAATACTCCTTTGGTTAGGAGACGACACTAGCGTGATCAACTACGGTTGGTAAGATAACTAGTGGACAGTTCGAAAGAACCAAAAAATACTCCTTTGGTTAGGAGGCGACACTAGCGTGATCAACTACGGTTGGTAGAATAACTAGTGGACAGTTCGAAAGAACCAATATAATACTCCTTTGATTGGATTTGAAAAATATACTCTCACATTCCAACTTATGTTGGACGGGAGGTAATATTATTAAAAAAGTTCTTCATAGAACAAAACATTCCAAAATGAACTAAGTATGGTTGGTCGGGGATAAAAACCCACCAACTGTAGTTGGTCAACGAGGATAAATTATTGACCTTGGTTGGTCGGACACATATTATGAAAATATTTGAAATTGAACCAAGTATGGCTGGTCGGGGATAAAATCCCATCAACTGTAGTTGGTCGACACACATTATTTAACCACCCTGGTTGGTTGGAAACATTTTGAACATTTTATACTCATTACTTTATTATTAAGTGATTGAGCAACATTGATATTTGTAAGTTTGATTACTAAGCACATATATTGTTATCTTTTTAACAGATATGTATACACAAATGTAAGAATGTTTGATAAACATAAGACAATCGCAATACAAATTTGCAAACAGAAAGTGAAATCCTTTCATTAAAAATAAATTACAGGTTACATGAATGTACTAATTATTACATTGATGTTCCTATTCTATTGGTTTCTTGCCCTTTGCTTTAGAAATAGGTTCCTTGCCGGCAGGAGGGTCTTCTAGGCAAAGGGGAGAATTGATGAAATTAATATCTCTGAGCATTCTGATGTTCATCACAGAAGGTGTATCCAAGAGATGCTCGGGGCGAGATAATTCAGTCTGAGAACGAAGACTATAGTCGCCGAGATATTTTGAAATTAAACTCCGAGGAATAGAACGAGCTGGGATCCAGGCCATGTCCAATTTGAAAGGTGGCACAGGCAAGTCTAATAACCCTGGAGCATGATAATCCCATAAATAATGCCCTCGCTCCAATTTTAACACACCCAGTGCGTTCAACCACCCCTGCTTATAACCTTCATTGTTAGCATGTTCAATACGAGCATCCAAATGAACAAGGGCTTCATTGTATCCTGCCATCCAGAATTCCCTGGGTTTCTTATGAAATTAGAAGTTTAATTTATCTAATTGTTCGAGAAGGTTTTTGGCAAAAAGATCTTTAGTATGTAGAGCAGACTTTGTTGCAGTAAGTTGATCTTCCAAGGCTTGATCTTTCTTGGACAATTCAGATAAAGCCCGATCTTTGGCGTTTAATTGAAATGCTTGAGTTTCCAAAGTAGACTGGGTACGAGATTCTTCAACATTGCGGCTAAGAACTCTTGATCGACTCCGAGCAGCTACTGGAGAACCTTGCTCCTCGGCAACATTTTGAACAGCTCTTCCTCGCCCCCGAGAACCTCTTCCTCGTCCCCGAACAGTAGCAGAAACGCCAGACCTTCTTAAGTAATCCAGTTCTTGCCTTAATTTGGCATTTTCAACCTCTAAGAACGAGAAACCTTCATCAGTAACAGGTACTAAAGCAGTGGAAGATGATGCTGCAGATTCATACTGTGCCAATTTTTTCTGCAAATTATTGTTCTCTTGTTCCAGCAGCTCAACAATCTTCCTGCAGGCCTCAACCTCACCTCTTAGAGTTCTTTCCCTAACATCATATCCAGCGAGGATCTTTTTATGGCCTGTTTCAGAAGAAAGCTGCTGATATCTATTTTCATACTCCTTGTGCAGCAAAGCAGTTGATTCATTATGTTGATTCTGAAGATCTTCTAAGGTACAATGAAGTTCCTCGATCAATTCGTAGTATGCTACATTATTGGCCACAGATCTATCAAGTAGATCCTTCAAGTACCGGTAAGCCTCAACTGCTTGCTCTGAGGCATCTTGGCCAAGGATGTCGACAATCTCTGATACACTCAGGTCTGTATGACCAGCTTTATAATATCCATTGCATTGTTGCATCAACTCGGTATCAGGGGCAGATATCAATTTCATTCTGGCCAAAAACTAATAAAGAAGAGAAAGCAGGAGTTAATAAATAAAAGCAGACAGAGTATCAACAATGAAGAGGAACGAAGATGTATTTTATTAGATCATCAAAAGATTACATTGTTCGATTACAAGTAATGAAAGATATAAATGATACCGAACAACTTCACACCTTTTCCTTGTCTCCCAAGACTTTCTCGGGAGGCCGGGACGAGGAGTTTGGTTGCTCGGTAGTAACTGCGGCTTGATCAACAGGAATCTTCTCAGGAGGAGGAGGCATGAAAGAAATGTCCTCTGTGGCAGAGGGTTGAGAGGCAGAGACTTGATCACCTATGGCCATAGAAGATTCATCAGAGACAGGCTCATCATCTTCTTCTTCTTCCACAATTGGTGGAGGAGGACCGGGGAGGTGTAGTTGGAATAGCTCAGAATCGTCCTTGGTTTTCAATTCCTGCAGAGCAGCTACCCAGCCATCGTGGAAGTATTTCAACTTCCCATATTGAACTTGGGATGTCATCGCAGCAATACCCTTATCCCATCCTTTATCCCAGCCAGCGCTGAAGGATTTTTTAACTGCAACCTTTCTTCTCAATTTCTCCGAGGAGAGCTTCACGTCCAATTCTTCTTTTTTACTTTTGATATCTCGCAGTGCGAGCAACTCTTCCTCTGTTTTCTTCAACTTATCTTCAAGCTCTCCAAAATTCTTGAGCTTGTCGTCATATTTTTTATGCTCAACCTCCAAACTTTTTACTTTATTCTGCAAACCTTTGGAGATCTCAGCCAACTTCACTTTCTCGGCTTCAACTATTGACAACTTTTTCTACCAAGCAGTCTTGTCCTCATTGTACTGTTGGCGAGATTCCTTCAAGGATTGGGTCAAACCCAACAGAGCATCCTCTACACCAGACGAGGAACTAGAGGCTTTAATTACCTCGTCCTTCTTCACAATGTTATTAAAACAGTTCACCAGCTGAAAGAGGAGAAAAACAGTAAGTCAGTGCAAAAATACAAATACTCAGAAAAAGAAAGGAAATTCAGAGTGTGAGAAATTTACCGAAGCAAGATGACGAGTAGCTACGGATGTCAGCATATCCCTAGAAATTTTTTCATCAATTCCTTGTACCTCGGGTATGACCCAAGTTTTCACCGAGCTCATTGCAGAGCTCGGAGGAATGATGGTGGGAACACCAACACCACCAGCTGGCACTGTGGAGGCAGTTTCAGCCAAATTGACTGAGGATGATTTCCTCAATCTCTTTAATGGGACTTCAGCAACTTCAACCAAGGAAGAACTCTTGGTTGGAGAGATAGTAATCACTTCCACAGGAGCAATTTTCTTGCTCGGAGCCACTGGGGGCTTCTCGGTAGTTTTTGAAGGCACAACATCCACCTTCTTAGTCCCCTCTCGGACATCCATTTTGTTTTTCTTGGCCCCAGCAGCAGAAGAAATATCATCAAACAGAGCAGGAGGAGCTCTTTTCTTGCCCATTCTCTGACTTAAAGGAAGATGAGAATCTGAAGAAGAGTCCTCTGGAGTGGAAGCTGGCTCAACAGGGCGAGCAGTATAAGAGGTTGTATAACTCTTATACTGTAGCAAATATGATGCAGACCTGATGTGCTCGTCTGCAACGTTCTTATGCAAACCCCAGATAAGTTTCAGATGCTTGATATTAACCTCTGATTCTTTTGGAGTTTTTCTTTTGCTATCAACTGCAAATAAATACATAATGAGATATCAGTCATACATTTTGTCAAACATGATGAAAGCATAATTTCATAAGTAAAATAAAATGAAAAATAAACCTATCCCATTGCATTATGGGGGGCATCTGGGACCGTTGTATACTCTATCTCCAACTAAAGGGGCATATTGCCAATTTTTAATAACCAACCCATGTTCAAAATAATCTCTATTTGAATCAGGGAGGTTAACTATAAGAGCTCTATTCAGAAACCTAGTTTTTAAATAATAAATATTATCTAGAGTAGCCCATTTATAGCAGTACATAATTTCAGGGATCCCTATACGAGTCCCATGAGTTAGATTTAATTTGTACACCCCATTAATTATTCTCCATGAATTAGGGGCTATTTTTGCAGGGACAAGATCGAAATACTGACAAAACTCAAGACACAATGGGTTTGGTGGAAAAGAAAATCCACATTCAGCAACAAATAGACTGGGGAACCAATGTCCCTCAGCCAATCGAAAATAATCTAAAGGTTCAGAAAGAACCTCTAGAGTTACCCAGGAAGGAATGGAAAAATCAGAACGAAATTTCTCAACAGACTCCACAATATAAACCATACTGAATAAAAGAGAAGAAAGGAAGAAGATCTTACAGGAAGAAAGGAGGTATGTTGACAACGAACGAAAACAAGGATGAACGCACAAGAGAGAAGGAGAGAATAGAAAGCTTGAAGGCAAGAAATTGGGAAAAGAAGAAGACGGTATGGTTACCTAAGAAGTTTAAATACTTTGCCTTGGGAAGCGGCGAAGGAAATGATTACAAAAAAGAAACTATTGAACTTCCGGCGGCTAAAAGGACAAAAAGGGCATTAAGATCGAAGCGCTCTTAAAAGTTCGAAAAAGGCGGATTCTTCGAATTTGGAAATATATTCAAATACGATGCTCCTAAAACCCAGGAAGATCATTCAATATGGCCAAATACCGAGAAAGAATGTTTCATACTCCTCAAAGTTCGAAATATAAAACATTGGGGGCTTCTGTTGATACCAAAATTAATATGCTGATGTGGACAAATCATACGAAGACACTTGTCAATCTACGTGGTACAATAACGAAGAGGAAGTTCATTTCCCGACCAACTCATGATTCTCTCCGAGCAACGAGGATACACCGAGGAACTCTAGCGCTCCGAGGTACTCTAGTGCTCCGAGGAACTCCTGAGCAACGAGCAACTATGGCGGTCCGAGCTGCATCTCGGTCGTATCATTAATTGGCAGATAATCAACAGTTCAAATATCCATTGAATGTTCATCATCTTGACGCACACGCTGCATTAAATGTATTACCCTTTCATATGTATATCATTTAATGTATCAACCCATTCATGTACAGCCTAAGGGCTATAAATACCTTGTATCACCCTCATTCAAAGGGACCGGAATTTCTTAAGAGAACTTGTATTCAAGAATTCTGTAAACACTCAGCAATAACATAACAGTGGACGTAGGCTTTATTCCTAGCCGAACCACTTTAAAAATCTCTGTCTTATTTATTTATCTGTGATTGAATAATTAGAGCGATCTAATTTTTTACATCAACACCAGGGTTGGCCAAGGGGTTGATTGGGGCAGGAGTCTGAGAACACACTATATGATTGACTTACTTGAGTCTATATCATATAGGAGTTCCAACTAGTTTGGACATTGAGACAAAGTCGGTTATATTTTTAAAGAGTTGCTCTCTCTCTCAACGTATCCAAGCATCAAAGAAGATATCCAATCCAAGAGCCTCATGATCCACATCAAAGGGAAGTTATATCTACCTCATGACCACTTTAGGACACTTATACTGCATATTATTGATATTATGTGTGCACAAGGGTCATATTATTTTTTTAGTAATTTTTCTAACTCTTTTAAATCACTAAAAACATTTTTAAAACATTAAAAATAATTTTTCTAAATTAATTATTATATGATTTTAAATGTTTGGGGTAAAAATGTAAATACTGTTTATCCAAAAAAATTGTTCAGGGTAGAAAAAAAAAAGTCCTAGAGAATTCTGGGGGTCCAATTCATATTTTTAGAAAACACAAAACACGTGTTTTCATCTGATCATAGCCATACACGTGTTGCCTTTCTATCGAAGCGATTTGTGTTTCTTTTATGTCTTGTAGAGAAGAGTCAATTTCAGCCCTTAGATCTCTTTTATCAATGGTATGAATGTATTCCATCATAATTCATGTGATCCCAGCTAGAACCAATCATCGTTAGTTTAATCACCGCCTGTTTATAACCGTTAGATGCGAAGCCTAATAGTCGAGTGAATCTCAGCCCTTGATTTAGGGCAACCTTCTCGATCCTTCTACGTCTGGTATAATAGGATTCCATGGGTTAGAATTTGAGGTTTTTTTTTTTTATTTTGTCTCATTGTTAGAGAAAGAAAAACAGAGAGAAGAGAGAAAACCCTAGTTCGTCCAAAGATAAAACCCTAAGTGTTTTCTCCCAAATACCACAAAACCAAACCTTCCATTTCCAAATACCAGAAAATCCAATATTCAGAGTTAGATTTAGGGTTTCTGCAAGCATTAAGGTGTTGGGGTATTTGCTGTTTGAAGACCTCTTCAAACCATATCTCTCTGTTAGAACCTATCTCTAGGAAAAACTCGAATTCCTCAGTAGAAATTTTGAGATTTTCCAAAGAAAAAATCACACGACCTTTTTCTAGGTTTTTATCTCTTGGATCTTTATATTTCTCGTTTATTTCCAAAAATATCCTTCTCTGATTTCAATTTTTTTTAAAAGAAGAGATTTCTGATTCTTTCAAGTTTCTCAGATCTAAAAGCATTTATGTCTCCCAGTTTGTGAAATAAATTTGAAAAGAAATAAGGTTGAGACATATAAGATCTTGGCTTTTTTTAATAGCAAGATTGTTTTCATATCTGAACTTGATAAGAAGTTTAATTTTCAAAATAAGTTGAATCAGAATCTGCATGTTATATAGAAATTGATGATTTATAGGATTTTGTCTGTATAATTATTCTGAGAGGGTGAGTTGCATAATTTGTATTTAGTGCACATCATTAACAACTACACTCTCACACAAACACTTAGATATAGTGGTTCTTTTTTAGAAACTTGGTGTTTTTAGAGATGCCACCATTAGTGGACAAGGACAAAGCAAGGAAGCTGCTGGAGGGGGATCAAAATCAAGTCAAGAGCCTTTAAGGGTGAAGTAACTCTTGTAAGTATATCTTCATGACTTAGATATAGGATCTTGATTTGCATTCTTAGTGTTGTAACTTGTATTGTGATTGTTTCTCGTGGATTTTTTATTTATATCCGTAGAGGGGGTCGTGGATGTTTCCCTTACTTTAGGGTTTTACCATGTTAAAAATCTTGTGTTCATTTGCTTGAATGTTCTTAATTGTTTTTGTGAATAGTTCTCATTTAAGACTTAGTAGTAGGTTTTAATTTTAAAAAAAAGTAAGGTAATCAAACTAACAAATCCAGAAGACATATTCAAAACCTGTCCAAAACACATCTTGTGTTATATTTGAAAGTGAGTTTTGTTAAGGAGTTTATTTTCGGAGTTTACTTAATCTATAACATTTTTTTATTAACTTAGTAAACAAGTTGTTTTCAGAGTCCTTACAGTAGATAGGTCAGTTGTTGCCCGATGTCTAGAGCCCGTTAGTAGAAAGGGCTAACCATAATCTGGCACTTGTAAGTATTTTAGTCCTTAATTTATTTCAATAGTTTTTGTTGACCACCTTTTATACAAATGTTGTCTATCTTTCCTTCTGCGGCTCTTGGTTAATTATGACCAACTTTTGATTAAGGATGACCAATGGAAGTCATCCTCTTCTGACGTAGAAGAATACTTTGAAGTCTTAAAGAAGTCCTTCTAAGAATCGGGGGAGAGAGAGAGAGGGAGGCTTGGCAGAAAAGATTAAAGGTGGCTTAAGATAGGGCAACTATAGCAAAAAACAAAATTAATGGTAGCGATGACAAAGAGAAGGTTTTCGAGGAAAATTCAAAGGAAGCTGAGAGCAGGGTAAAATCTGCTGAGGATAAGTCCATAACCTTGACTACTGAATTAGATGCTGATAAGAAGAAGATCTAGGATTTAAAGTCTAAGAGCAAGAAAGATAAGGAGGAGTCATCAATAACGGTTAGGATAAGGCATTCCCCGCTGCATCCATCTAGATTGAACATGCCAATAAACTTTTTTAGACGCTTTGAAGGAGGTCGAACTGTTATAGATTCACGATCCAGGCAATTCTCCCAACTTTGATGAGGAGATTGATGATGAGGAGGGTTCTGGTGAGTCCTCTGTGGTGCCAACTATTATAACCGTCCTATCTTCTCCTGAAGTAGCTGCTAAAGATAAGGAGAAGGTGTAACTCCCTTGGCTAGTTTTTTCTTGTTTCCTGTTTATTTTTCATTTTTTGTTCTCTTCATTTGTAATGGAAACACAATTGTAATACTTGACTTAGTAATGAAATAAAAAGGTTTTAATACCTCTAATATTATTTTCTTATTTGATTGCCATTGTTTTTTTTCCATTGTTTGTTTTCATTGTGTTCTTATACTTATGATTTTTCAGTTTGATGCCAAGAAGGCTATGATCATTTCTTTTGAATCCAACCTCCTAAAACGTTGCAACAGTTTACTTGAAGCGGGCCACGTGAGTTTGATTGAGACAGATTTATAAGGATTACTTAGTGCAGATAACTCAGATCAAGTGAAAGATGCCTATATACATTTGCATAATCTTTTTGTAGGGCAGTGGCCAACAATGCTACATACTATGAGATGATCAAGCAGCTATAAGAGGATCATAATATTTCTTAAGCTCTACTACATTCTGATTGGGAAGATAAATATGAGGCATTAAGTGCATATTGGGGTTTTGATAAGAAGTTGCAAGAGATTACATCCATCTGCAGGAAGAAATAATTCATACCCAATAGAGAAGTGGAAAGTGCTCGGGAGGTCGCTACTCTTCTTGAGAAGGAGAATAACAATTTGAGGAATGAGTTGGAGAGCTAGAAGAAGTCAATTGATGTTACACCAAACGAATATGCTTCTTTCCTAGAGCTTAATAACGCTAAACTATTGGAGGAGCTAAAACACTTGAAGAAAAAGAAGACCAAACCCGACCAATCTTCCAGACAAGTGGTTGTTATTCGGCCAACTGAGGATGAAGAAAGAACCAAGAAGCCTTGGGCCAACCAAGCTACATTGTTAAAATAGAAAGATAAAACCATCAAGAAGATCCAAGATAGGGTGGACCGACTAACTTTTCACTTCCACAAATAACCCAAAGATGTATGGATTGATGGTTTTGATGAAGCCTTAACTCACCTAGACGATCACGTGCAATAAGCTCATCGGGAAGGATATAAATGGGGTTGGTTGAACGTGTTGGGCCTGCTGAAGATAGATGATAAAAGTGATTTATGGCAATGTCATAATACATGCATGTTATATTATCCGACCCTCCATTCAAGATTGATGCCAACTGGACTCCGACCAACGCCATTCCCCAGAGTTAAGTGAGAAAATACTTAGGGGACTATGGTCTTCAAGGTATAAATGAGTACATTCTCCCCCTCATTTATTGGATCGACCGAGCAGCAGTAGACGTAATATATTGAGAGGCTTAACCATAAATTTTCCCAACACTCTTGATGATCCTCATGTCGGGATAGATAAAGCAGAAGGAAAATGCCCAACATAATGAACTTATTTTCTTGCCTTTTCTCTGATTGTATGAACTGCTGATGGAATAAAAAGATTACTTTGCAGAATACATGTTTATCCAAGTACTTAGTCTTTGATCCATAATTAAGCTTTTTAATTAGTGTATTGACTATGCAGCCCACTAACCTTCTTAACTGATTTGTGTCTGATCAAGTTATGAACTTGAGTTATAGGGCCTTACGTTCTACTAATGCACTTAGGTTAAACATTTTTAGAACTAAGTGTTTACATTAGTTACTATTAGTGACCGATTTTATTAGGAATGTAGATTTTTCCTGAATTTAACTTGGCCAGGTGAAACTCTTTGTTTTTTCCTTTAAGTCATACATGAAGTTTCACAGACTTCTTGTTCGTGACTTGTCAAAGACAAAATCATACATGAAGACTAAAAGAATTTTATTTTTAAAGTTGGAAAAGTTTATTAGGTTTAATGGGACCTCTTGGTTATAACCTGTCGAAGACGAAGTCATACATGAATTCCAAAAATTTTCTAATTTTTTTTAAAGTTGGAAAAGTTTGTTAGCTTCAAGAGGGATGTATATCATCGCCATATCCCAAAAAACATAGAAAGGAAGCATAATTGGTAGAAAATCACAACTTTATTAATTAGGTGAAATGATTACATCAAATCAAAATTACTGATAATATTTTTTAGGGTGGTTGACATTCCATGGATTCTTAAATTCTTTCCCTTCAAGTGTTTTCAGACGATAGGTTCCTGGTCAAACGACTACCGAGATGCGGTAAGGACTGTGCCAGTTTAGTTCCAACTCGTTTCACTTATGGATTACCCTTTTAAGTACATAGTCTCCTTCTTTCAGGTTGGTAGGCTTGACCCTCCTGTTGTAGAATCTAGCAGGCCTTTATTAATAAGCAGTCATTCAAAGTGTAGCATCCTCCATAACTTCTTCAATTATGTCCAAATCCAATCTCCTTATGATATCACTATTGGTGGAATCAAAGTTCAACACCCTGGGAGTCGACAAACCTACTTCGACTGGTACTATGGCTTCTGTTCCAAAAGTAAGCATGTAAGGAGTCTCATCGGTAGCTACCCCCGACGTAATTTTATATGCCCAAAGAACATTGTGAAATTCATTTATCCATTTTACCTTAGCATCATCCAACCTCTTTTTCAACCCATCAAGTATGGTTTTATTAGTAACCTCTGTTTGGCCATTGCACTGTGGGTGTCCACAGGCAGAATGAAGTTTTTGAATTTTGATTCAATAATTTACTCTTCAAACTCCTCATTATCAAATTAAGTGACATAGTCATTGATAAAGTAATAGGGCATTCCATACCTGCATATAATGTGTTTCCATATGAATTGGAAAACTCTTTCACAAGTCATCTTAACCAATAACTCAGCCTCCACCCATTTGGTGAAGTAATCCACCGCAACCACCAGGTATTTAAACCTTCCTTTGGTCCTAGGTAATGGGCCAACTAAATTAATTTCCCAAATATCAAAAGGCCAAGGGGAAGGGAAAGTAATGGGAGTTAAGGAAGCACCCGATTTTCTATGAATCCTAGCAAACTTTTGACATTTATCACACTTCTTCGGAAAGGAAACACAATCTTCTCTCATAGTCGGCTAATAGTATCCCTGCATAGTTATCATGTGTACTAATGATTGGCCAGCTGAACGAACCCCATAAATACCTTTATGTACGTCTCTGACCAAGTCTGGTACCTCAGCTGGGTGAACATAGCGAAGTAATGAAATAGTGTATCCATTTTTGTACATGATTCCTCGCTCTAACACATAACTGGTTGCCTTGAATCTTAATTTCCTGGCTTCTTTTGGATCCATAGGTAGTATATCTTTATTAATTTAATGTCGGATAAGATCCATCCATGAAGGAACTAAATCCATCATAATAAAACTGACCATAGCTTCCACATCTACACATTTGTCTGTAATAATTTCCATGGGGATGGTTCCCCTAAGTTTTATCCTGGTTGCTGAGGCCAGTCGAGAAAGTGCATCTGCTTGGGTATTTTCTATCCCTAGAATTCTCACCTTTTTTACTGTAGTAAACTTGGAGATGACTTCCATGGTTTTGGACAGATAGTTAATTATGATATCCCCATTGACTCCGTATATTTGAAGCACTTAGTTAACAATGAGTTGGGAATCATTATGTGCCATAACCTGTGATCAATGCTTCGTACTCTGCTTCATTATTTGAGGCTTGAAACTAGCAATAAATTGCATCCTACACATTAATTTTTTATGGAGTGTTGATGATTAGACCTGTTCCATGAAGACCCATCTACATACACCTTCCAAACTGGAATGTCGTTATTAAAGTTACCCTCAAATAGTACACCTTGTTGGAATATTATCTTACTCTGTTTATTGTACTTTTGAGCCACCTCTTGAGCAACTGAAGTTTCTTTCGAGGAAGTGTTCTCAACAGGCAAACTTGGAGTAATAATCACCTTTGGATACATGAATTCTGTAATAAATTCGGCTACGGCCTATCCCTTCAATGATGTCCTTGGATCAAATAAGATTTCATATTCTCCCACCTCATCTTGCCCAGGACATTAATGTCCCTAATTTTATGGCTTGTGAAGTGCCTATCGCAGGGGTAAATCTGTGAAAACCACAATAATGGGTGCTTGAAAGTATAACTTAATCCTCTTCTAGGCTTCAATAAGATCAAGGGATAGCTTTTCTTGGCGGGGATACTTGACTTTGGCTCCTATGAATGCTTTTCTTGTGTAATAAACTGGCTTTTGAACTCCATCTTCTAACCTAACTAATGCCGAGCTAATAGCAGATTATGAAATTACCAAATATAGATACAAATTTTATCCTATAATTGGTCGGGAGAGCAGTGGTGGAGATCCTAAGTACCTTTTTAACTCCTGAAAATCATTCTCACTTTCTTCATCCCATTCAAAGGTTTTACTAAGTATTTTAAGAATGGTAGGAACTTATTAGTAGCTCTCGACACAAATCGATTGAGGGTGATCACTCTCCCAGTCAACGTTTGTACATCTTTCTTGTATATGGGAGATTGCATCTCAATTAGTGCCTTTATCTAATTCGAATTAGCTTCGATACCCCTTTGATTCACAATAAAGCCAAGGAACATTCCTTCTTGTACACCGAACATGAACTTGGTCAGAATTAACCTCATTTGATGTTTTTCCAGCTGATTAAATGTTTGACTCATGTCTTTGACGTGGTCGGTAACTACCTTGCTCTTGGTAAGTATGCCATTCACATATACTTCCATGTTCTTCCCAATTTGTTCTTCAAAAACCTTAATCAACAGTCTCTGGTATGTTGATCTAACGTTTTTAAGCCCAAAAATCATAACGTTGTAGTAGTAGGTACCTCGGTTAGTGAAGAAAGACGTGCTTTCTTTATCCTTAGATTTCATTTTAATCTGGTATAACATAGTAGGCATAAATGAAGCTTAAGAACTCGTGACCTGCTGTTGCATCTATCAATTGATCAATCATTGGTAAAGAAAAAGGATCTTTTAGGCATACTTTATTGAGATCGGTAAAAAAAACACACATGAGCCATTTGTCATAATTATTTTTGACCCTTAGTACGTTGGCCAACCAACTGGGATACTTGACATCTTCAATCAAATGAACTTTTTATAATTTGTCAATTTCTTCTTGGATAGACAAATTTTTCTCGGGACTGAATACCCCGCATTTCTGCTTTATCATCTTAACATCTTTATTGATGTTGAGCTTAAGACATATGAAATTAGGGTCAATTCCTAGCATATCCTCATAACTCCAAGCAAACATATTCTTTAACTCTCTAAGGAATGCAATTAATTCCTATTTGAGGGAAGGTGTTAAGTTTGGGCCAATGTGGGTGGTTCTTTCTGGCTTTTCATCATCTAGTACAATGGTTTTTGTAGCCTCCACAAGTTGTCCTTTGACTAAATTAACTTCTTCACGTGGGTCCAAAGTGTTGATTTTATAGGTGGTGGTGCTCTTCTGAACTTCTTGCTGGTCAGTCGAAGTATAGTAGAACTCTCTAACATCTTTTTTATTGCCCTTTACCATACAAACCCCATAGTGAGTGGGGAACTTCATACACTGATGAACTATGGATGCCACTACTTTGAACTTCTTCAATCCATCTCTCCTGAGGATCATATTATAAGCTGAGGGAACATTTTGGTCTAGGATGAAGAAGTGAATCTTTTCTATTCTGCTTGCTGAACAAGTGCCGATCAATAATTCTAGCTTGACAATACCCAAAGGATACACCTTTTCTAGAGAGAAGTCGATTAAAGGCCGATGGTAATCTTCCAATTTGCTATCCCACAGCACGGCTATGAAAGCAGTTGTAGAATATAATATCCACTACACCAAAATGCTAATTTTCTGACTGTCTTTTTGTGACTGCTAATAGGGGTGAAAAACTTATCACTCCCGGAAGCAGTCAAAAAATTATTTATAACTCCCATTACGGGTGATAGATTCAATGGGTGACAAAAATATTTGAGTCAATAATTTTGTCACCGCTAATAAGAGTCACAAATGTTACCATATAATTAATTTATGACTCCTATAAGCAGTCACAAATTTATAACTATCACACGCAGTCATAAATTTAGCAGTAGTCCTAAGTTACGACTCTTATGAGCAGTCACAAAATTATAAATGCTATGGGGAGTCACATATTTTTGCCTAATACTAAGTTTG
Source organism: Sambucus nigra (assembly GCA_949130495.1). Classification (NCBI taxonomy): domain Eukaryota; kingdom Viridiplantae; phylum Streptophyta; class Magnoliopsida; order Dipsacales; family Adoxaceae; genus Sambucus; species Sambucus nigra. Next base: position 142,005,755 of record OX422224.1, on the reverse strand, counting down.
TGACTGCTATCGACAGTCATAAATTTGTAACTTCTTGTAGCTGTCGCAAATTTTGGCATAAGACTTCATTTGTAACCTAATGGGAGTCATAAATTTATAACTACTCCCAACAGTCATAAATTTTAGCATAAGACTTAATTTGTGATCGCTATTAGTGGTCACAAATTTTTGACATACTCTAATTTCCCTCTTCTCTTTCCTCTCTCTTCTTATAACTTCCGACCTTCTCTCTTTGTGAATAACTAAACCTCGTTGTGAAGAACTGAACCTCGTCTCGTTGTGAAGAACTGAATCTCGTCTCATTGTGAGTTTTATGCTTATTCTTTCGATTTATATTTATGTCATTACTGAATGAATGACATTTCTTAACTGACAAATCAGTTAAGAAATGGTTCGATTTTGATTTAGGTTTATGTTTTATGTTTTATGTTTATGTTTTCAATTTCAATTTGGTTTCGGTTTGGACCCAAAAATTTTATGACATTACCGAATGAATGTTTACGAAATAAATAGTGGAACTGAATGAATGCATTGACAAATCAGTTAAGAAATCTTTCGTAAATAAATGTTTACGAAATAAATGTTGTGATTAAGTTAATGAATGGATAAATAAATGCACTGACATTACATAATGAATGTTAATGAACATAGTTGGGTCATACTAAATAAATGTAGAGATATCACATCAAGTTAATGAATGGAGAACTAAGTTGGGTCATACTAAATAAATAGTGGAACACAGTTGAAGGTCTCAAAATGAAATGCAGTGAGTTTTATGTGGAACATTTATTTATGGGAATTACAACTTTAATGGGTATGCTAACTGTAATGTTTATTTTGTCACACTTAATGTTTGTTTCTTCAATGGGTATGCTAACTTTAATGGGAAGCTCTAAGTTTTCTTCAATGCTAAGGTTTTCTTTAATTTGGGGAAAGTTGGAACACCTTTATGGGGAATAAGTTTAGTTTTTTTATATTTAATTTATTTATGTTTGGGTTTTATTACTAAAATACTTGTGCTACGCATATATGTATGTATGCCATTTTTCATTATAAATGCCATATTCATTAATTTTTATAATTTACTCAGTTTCTATTTGTTTGTATTATAGAATTAATCGTGTTTTCACAATATAAAGAGTGGATGGGTGAAAATTTTAGAGTGGGGTAAGTATATGTTAATAGGGTTAAAGAATTTCTCAATTATGCAATGAGGAATCTCAAAAATGATATTATCCCATGCCCGTGCATTCGTTGTAGAAATGGTAAACGTTTGAAAGGGGTAGATGTAAAATTAGATCGCAAGTTGACAACACGTTTCGAAAATTCCACGAGGAGAGGGATTTTATGTATATTCCAGAAGAAATACTTGTCAATGAAAGGGTTCACACAGATGGTGACCCGTTAGCACATGCTAGGTGTAACACCTCATAAATTTAAATCATATTTAAATTAAATTAATTTGGAATTTCGAGTAAAATAAAAAATATAAGAATTAATTATTTTTATAATTAAATATGTTGGTATTTAGTTATGGAAAAAAGAATTTTTTGTCAAAATCGGAATTGAAAAAAATGTTTGTCACGGTTATGGGCCGTGACTAACATGCAAACCTTTTTAGTTTAAATAGAATTCTATTAGTATTAAAACTCCTTATCATTATAAATTAAAACTAATCCATAGTTGAGTTTTTCAAATCACTTTTTCCACAATTCTTCCTCCAAAAGACTTGTCCAAAATATTTTCCATTCATCTACAAAGCCTATCCCCAAAGTTATCAAGTCTTAACTCAAGATTTGAAGGCTTATTTGGTATTTTCTCGAGTTTAGAATAAAACGAATTTTGATTGTTTTCGCAAGAGGAATGTAGTAGTGTGGTCTGAATTTTGAAGCAGAATCTTATGAGTTTCATGTGATGATTTTGAGGTATTGGGTTTCCACAATATTCTCTTTGAATTGTGACACCCCGACTAATTAAATACCGGGTATCTACTCCTTTATTCAAATTAATTCAAAATGTCAAGTTGGTTCAGTTCATAGCATCACTGTCGAAAACATTTTAACAATTACTAGCCACCTAATATTTAAAAAGTGAGTTGTCAATTTTTATTGAATCCGATTAACATGCAATAAATTAGTTTATGAAATGATAACATAACCACCACAACATAGTCACAATAGAATAACCATGGAATAATAATGAATCCAGAGGAATACTCCTCACAACAATCTGAATACTGAAATAAACAAATACAAAGTTTGAATCATTAATTAATTACAACCCGAAATCTGAAATAAACTGAATAGATAAAATGTCTCTAAAAGAAATGGGGCGACATGCCCAACTGATGAGAAAATCTGCTAATAGAGTCAAGATCGAAAGTGGAGGCGTCTACTGACAAGGTCCTGTAACTTCCACCGCAGCTATAGCTCGTTACTGGAATGGACATATCATGTTTGGTGTCCTTGTGGCTGGGCACCTAAAAGATTTTTACAAGAAAATAGATTTGGAAGCAAACGAGTCAGAGCCCGATTGTGAAAATAGTTTAAAATATAGCAAGTGTTTAATATCATTAAACAGTGAATATAAAGTACATGATAGTGCGTGCACTCACATGAGTTCCTCACCTCTCAACTAATTGTGCACTCCTATCGTACCCGTATCCATTCTAGTTATTCCCATATCTGACTAGTCCCATAAAAAATCTAACATTACTATACGATTCATGATTTAATTCCGGCATCTTCATTTAAACGGAGAGTTTTACTTTTCTTCACAGTTTCCCATATTACTAATACTAATTACTAGAGATCTTCCATTTTATTTTTACAGAACGTTGCTATTATTTATACTCACATTTATACATGATAGTTCATTTCAATTAACAGTATATTATTCTCATCATACATATACAATACTAGCACCCCGAGGCTAAGCTGCAGTGCACACATACTCTGCTATCCCATCCCGGTACATCACGTACATAAGGACCACGGATTACGAATCACTCCGAAATCATTCTCAAATAACAACAATCACACAAAATGGAGGCGAACATAGTTCACATCACATGGGTCACGCACATACCTACGCTCCCATCATCAACAGACTTATTAACTTCTCAATAAGTCCTTCTCTGACCTATGTCCTCGAGGTACCAATCTAAATCCCCCCGTAGGCACACAAAGATTAGATGGCCCTGATCGAACGCCGACCTCCCATGATAGCAAGTATGGTAGGTATGTTATACAAAGATAACCATATATACTAAGCATTCATACATCATAGATATATCCAAATATCAATAGAGGCACTTCTCGTTATAATACCGTCATTTAATGTTATACGCTTATAAGTCCCCGATTTACATACCTTTAAGTTGTCAACTCTTCTCACGTCGAAATTTGGTACTCACTTCCTAATCCACAAATGTCATTCGGTTTACTATAAGGTCCTAATTTTTACTCCTCAATGTACCCCAATCTCACAATTATACCCAGTAGTTAATAGGGGATAGTTATTTCTCCATTTAAATAAGTCTACGGGACATTTGAAATAAAACAGGCCTAAAAAGCCACTCTATCAACTCGTTAGAAGTCTCGTTCGAACGAGGTCGTTCGAACGAGTGTCGTTTGAACGAAAGGCTTCGAACGAAGTACCATCTCATTAGAAGGGATACTGTCATCTCGTTAGAAGCTCGTTCGAACGAGGACGTTCGAACGACCTGGGCAGGTCTTCTAACAAGATGGCAGACTACGCCCAGAAATCCCAAAATCCGTTTTTCTTCATTATTCTCTTCTCTAAATTCGCCCTAAGGTCATCCCAATAGCATATTAATGTTCCTAAACCACTCTATATCCTCTTAGGTCATTTCTTAACATATTTATGGGTTCAAATACTCCAAATCAACATGTAATTTTCATAAATCCCTAATTTTTCACTCCAAACCCTATGAACATGAACCTAGAGTTTAAATGAAATTAAAGAGTCCTTATTAATCCATTTTCATATCATCAAGATTTATGTTTTGTATATTGAATTCGTCCATTATCATTCTACATGCAACTTCCTACCCAAAACCACAAGTTTCACAATAATTCCATTGGGTGTTCTTCATCAAAATTTCCAAGATATAAAGAGTTTTCTACATTACACAAAGAGGAAATATTCATTACGAATAACGACATCAAAACACTTGCCTTAGATTTGTTCTTCTGAATTGGTGTTGATGAATGAAGGCTGATTCTCCTTTTTCTCTCTACAGAATTCTCCCAAGGATGATGATGGTGGCTAGGGGTTTCTTTTGGAACCTCTTCAAACCCTCCCTTAAACTTCCGTAGCCCACTAACTCCCTTTTTGGATGATAATGGCCTTAGTGGCTCTTTTAAAATATCTAAATTAACATTAAAATTCGTGGGTCTTAATTCCTTAATTTTTAAAATTACCAAAATGCCCTTCTAGGTTGCCGACTTGGCCTAAAAATTCCCCGGGACCCAAACTAAACCCCCGGCTAGTGTTTTCTAACTATTTCGACCCTTCCGGACATGTTGGCGCACTCAAAATGACCATTCAGTTGATAAAAATATAATTCACTTTTTAATTTAAATAATTACATTCCTGACGCGACTGACACGTGCGTCCCAACTAAAATTTTCAAATTGTCGTATTTCTATCGCGTGACAATTTTAATATTTTCAATACTCATATATTACCATATATACAGATCATAATCAAATACCAACTCACATCCCGCTAGTATTTATATCCGGATTAATTCTCAATTAATTCCCATTTAATTTAATTAATCCCTTAAATAGAAATCAATCAATTATGGGGTATTACAGAATTCCCCCCTAATAACAAAATTTCGTCCCGAAATTCAGAACTAAAGAATATCTGGTAAAAATAGCTTTGGATGACGTTCGCACATTTCATCCTCGCGCTCCCATGTGGACTCCTCTTCATTATGATGCCGCCACTGAACACGTACTAACGGTACTATTTTCGACCTCCGTTTCCGCTTGTTGTGGTCCAAAATAGCAATCGGCCCTTCCTCGTAGGAACTATTGGGCTGAAGATCAATGTCCTCTAAAGCAATGTGAGTATGGGACAAATCGTCCCTAAGATATTTCCTTAGCGATGAAATATGGAACACATCATGAATCCTATGCAAGTGCTCCGGTAACCCAAGTCTATACGCAACTGGCCCAATACGCTCGATGATAGGAAATGGCCCCACATACCTAGGTGACAGTTTCCCTTTCTTCACAAAATGCATAATCTCCTTCATAGGAGATACTCTGAGTAACACCTGGTCCCCCACTTTGAATTCCCTGAAAAACCTCTTAGCATCAGCATAGGTCTTTTGCTGGTCTTGAGCTACCCGAATACGGCTCCGTATCATCTCTATCCTTATCGAAGTGTCCTGAATCACTTCCGGCCCAAGGAGTTTGTTATCCCCCACCTCTAACCAACATGCTAGGGAACGAGAAGGTCTATCGTACAACGCCTCAAATAGAGCCATACCAATGGTGAACTGGTAGGAGTTATTATAAGCAAACTCCACCAATGGAAGCAACTGCTCCCAACCACCTCCAAAGTCTAGGATGCACATACACAACATGTCCTCCAATATTTGATTTGTCCGCTCTGTTTGTCCATCAGTCTGCGGGTGATAAGCCGTACTCAACCGCAATGACGTACCCATGGCCTCGTGGAAACCCTCCCAAAATCGTGAAACAAATATCTTGTCTCAGTCAGACACGATATTTAGAGGCACACCTTGAAGTCTCACTATTTTCGCAATGAAAATTTGGGCATACTGTCCCACAGTGTAGTATGTCCTCACGGGTAGAAATTGAGCAACTTTGGTTAACCTATCCATAATTACCCATATGGAGTCGTGACCCCTCTGTGACATAGGTAACCCCGTGATAAAGTCCATGGATATGCTCTCCCATATCCACATCGGAACCTCTAATGGCTGTAGAAGTCCTGCCGATTTCTGATGGTCCACCTTTACTAGATGACAAGTGGCGCATTTAGAAACCAACACGGCCATATCTCCCTTCATCCCGCTCCACCAATACTGGCGTCTCATGTCTTGGTACATCTTATCCCCACCAGGGTATACCGTGAACCGTGAACCGTGAGCCGTGCGACTCTACTATTACCTCGTGTTGCAAGTCTTCCCCTTCCGAAATGATCAGTCTCCCATTGAAGCATAATCCGCCATCTGAAATAAAGGTATAGGACTCGGATCCCTCTGCTAGTAATCGAACTATCTGCTCCTGACAGAACAAGTCATTTGCTTGGGCCTTTATCACTCTCGTAACAATCTGTGGTGTAAGAGTCATCACAGACATGAATGATCAGGCCACTGCATCCTGGTGTCCCAACTCATTCCACTTATCTTTCCACACCTCAGCCACCTCATCTACTGGCCTACGGCTCAACGCGTCTGCTACCACTTTAGCCTTCCCCGGGTGATATTGGATATCAAACTGATAATCCTTCACGAACTCAAGCCACCGTCATTCACTCATATTCAGTTCCTTTTGCATGAAGAGGTATTGTAGAGACTTGTGGTCTATGAACAACCGAAATTTCTACCCCAGGAGATAGTGTCTCCATATCTGAAGAGCGAATACGACTGCTGCTAACTCCAAGTCATGGGTGGGATAAATCCTCTCGTGAGGCTTAAGCTTACAGGAAGCATAAGCTATGACTTGACTCTCCTGCTGTAGCACACCTCCAAGTCCTTGTAAGGACGCATTGGTGTAGACTAAATACTCAACTCTCGGTCTGGGCAATGCTAACACAGGTGCTGAGGTCAACTTGTCCTTCAACTCATCGAAATCCAACTGACAGGCATCACTCCAGATGAATGGCACACCTTTGCGAGTCAGATGTGTCAAAGGACCCGCTATCTTTGAGAAACCCCGAATAAACCTCCTGTAGTATCCTGCTAGGCCTAAGAAACTACGGATCTCAATCGGTGTTGTGGGCTGTCCCCACTCCCTCACCGTGGATACCTTTCTCGGATCAACAAATATCCCATGGTCTTAAATGATATGCCCCAAAAATTGAACCTCCTTCAGCCAAAACCCACACTTCTTATACTTTGTATAAAGCTCGTTTTGACGCAATGTCTGAAAAACCTGCCTCAAATGCTCGGTGCGCTCCTCTTCTGTCTGGCAGTAAACCAGAATGTCATCAATAAAGACGATGATGAACTGGTCTAGGAACTCTCTGAACACCCTATTCATCAAGTCCATAAACACGGCTGGAGCGTTGGTCAAGCCAAAAGGCATAACCCGAAACTCATAGGAACCATATCTCATTAAGAAAGCAGTCTTCGAGACGTCCTGTTCCCTGATACGCAATTGATGGTATCCCGATCGCAAGTCAATCTTTGAGAAGAAGGAAAATCCTCTCAGCTGGTCGAATAAGTCATCGATTCGGGGAAACTGATACTTATTCTATATCGTGACTTTATTCAACTCCCGGTAATCTACGCACAACCTCAACGATCCATTCCTCTTCTTTACGAACAACACAAGGGCAACCCATGGCGAAGTACTCCTTCGAATAAACCCCTGACCCAACAACTGCTCTATCTGATCCCTAAGCTCGCTCATCTCCGCTGGAGACATACGGTAAAGTGCGCGGGCAATTGGCCCAGTGCCCGGCGTCAAATCAATCACAAAATATATCTCTCGACTATGAGGTAATCCAGGTATATCTTGAAATACATAAGCAAACTCCCCCACGACTGGAATCAAATCGAGTGGCATCACCACTTCCTTAGAGGTCTCCTCCACTATATAGTACAAGTGTGTGGACGATCCTCCCTCAGGGTGAGGCATCGCCACCAAAAACATCTCCTTCCCGGGAATGACAAATATAATACTCCTACTTAAACAATCAATTATGGCTCGGTACGCAACTAGCCAATCCATACCAACAATCGCATCATACTCAGTCATCTTTAATACTAACATATCAGCGAGTAAGGTAAACCTCCCGATATCTATACCCACACCTCTACAAATAAGGGAAATCACAGAACCCATACTCAACGGTGAATCTACATAAGTAATCGTGCTCTCTGCAATGTCTAATAACCCAATAGTGCGTGCAAAACTCATGGCAATTAAACAATGTGTGGCCTCCGTATAAAATAAAATACGCCCCATAGTCCCCTGAATAGAGAACATACCCTCAATAGTAAGTGGATCCTGTGGGACGACGGCATGCTGGAGCTAATAAACTCGCTTGTACTGTAGCTATCCCTGCTGGACTGGGACTGCTGGAATGGGTGGTAATGCTGCCATCTGTGGTGGTGCTGGGAGGGCGGCAGAAAATATAGGCCTCTATAACTCGTGTTGAGCACCCTGCTGCTGCTGTTGTGGGGCCCTGCCCCTATCAGGACAATCCTGGCGTTTGTGGCCAATCTTGCCACAAATGAAGCACTTCCTCGAGAAATTTCCCCCTCGCTGTCCCTGCTGTCCACGGCCCTGATGGCTGTTACCATTCCTACCCTGACCATGTTGGCCCTGCTGAAACTGCTGTTGCTGACCATTCTGGCCCTGCTGGCCCTGATGGCTATGTCTAAAACCTCCCTGACCATTCCTGAAACCCCCAGATCTGAATCTCTTAAAATCCCCCTGTTTGGAACCCTGATCTCCCTGCCTATGTTGAACCTGAGTGGATTATGCCCCGCTGGCACCATTTCCTTTTGTCCTGCCCTGATGGCTGGACTCTCCTGATCTCTTACTCTCAGACATGTGGAAGCGGTGATCCTGGCAGTGAAGCAGTGCTGCGTTAACCACATCAGAATAAGTGGCCAACGAGAGATTCCCCGACAAGTGCTGACGGAACCTCCAAGTCAATCCATCCATGAACTTCTGAATCTTCTTCTCCTTGGTTGGAATCTCATCGGGAACGATGTTCAAGTGATTTGTGAACTCAGCCTCATACTCGGCTACGATTTTTCCCTCCTGCTTGAGGTTCATCAACTTCCTCCTCATTTCGGTGTGAACAGCCGATGGAAAATATTTACAGTCGAACCGCACCCAGAACTCCTAAATAAAAAGGGCGTCCCTCTCCTCCGCGGTGGTAATGGACTCCCACCACTGCAATGCTGATCCTACTAGCTTAAAAGTAGCCAGTATCTTCTTCTGAACATCCATGCACTCATACATCCTTAAGTGCCTTTGAATGTCCTTCTTCCACTGACTGGACACAACAACGTCGAAGCTACCTGCAAACTCCGGAGGGTGTGCTTTCTGGAAAGCATCACGAATGCGTTCCCAAGAAGACGGGAATGCATGAGCCTGAACTGGCGTGAATACCGGCGCCTGGGGTGGTGCCTGCTGTACAACCGCTAAGGCGGCATTTACCGCTTGGGCTACAATAGCTGCAACCTCTGCAGCATTTATGGTGCCCTGAACTGGTGCAGGCTGTGGCTCGAGATGAGCATCCCTAGGAACTCGCTGTGCACGTCGTGGAGGCATCTGAAATGAGAGTAAAGTCTTATAAGTTCGCAATTATTATCCCAAAATAGCTAAAGGGCTAAACATACATAAAAGAATACAACAGTCCTAAAATATAGGGCTCTACATCAAAGAAAGCTCAGCGGAAACATAACAAGCCGTACAGATCCTAAGGACACTAGAACCTGATGCTCTGATACCACCTGTGACACCCCGACTAATTAAATACCGGGTATCTACTCCTTTATTCAAATTAATTCAAAATGTCAAGTTGGTTCAGTTCATAGCATCACTGTCGAAAATATTTTAATAATTACTAGCCATCTAATATTTAAAAAGTGAGTTGTCAATTTTTATTGAATCCGATTAACATGCAATAAATTAGTTTATGAAATGATAACATAACCACCACAACATAGTCACAATAGAATAACCATGGAATAATAATGAATCCAGAGGAATACTCCTCACAACAATCTGAATACTGAAATAAACAAATACAAAGTTTGAATCATTAATTAATTACAACCCGAAATCTGAAATAAACTGAATAGATAAAATGTCTCTAAAAGAAATGGGGCGACATTCCCAACTGATGAGAAAATCTTCTAATAGAGTCAAGATCGAAAGTGGAGGCGTCTACTGACAAGGTCCTGTAACTTCCACCGCAGCTATAGCTCGTTACTGGAATGGACATATCATGTTTGGTGTCCTTGTGGCTGGGCACCTAAAAGATTTTTACAAGAAAATAGATTTGGAAGCAAACGGGTCAGAGCCCGATTGTGAAAATAGTTTAAAATATAGCAAGTGTTTAATATCATTAAACAGTGAATATAAAGTACATAATAGTGTGTGCACTCACATGAGTTCCTCACCTCTCAACTAATTGTGCACTCCTATCGTACCCGTATCCATTCTAGTTATTCCCATATCTGACTAGTCCAATACAAAATCTAACATTACTATACGATTCATGATTTAATTCCGGCATCTTCATTTAAACGGAGAGTTTTACTTTTCTTCACAGTTTCCCATATTAGTAATACTAATTACTAGAGATCTTCCATTTTATTTTTACAGAACGTTGCTATTATTTATACTCACATTTATACATGATAGTTCATTTCAATTAACAGTATATTATTCTCATCATACATATACAATACTAGCACCCCGAGGCTAAGCTGCAGTGCACACATACTCTGCTATCCCATCCCGGTACATCGCGTACATAAGGACCACGCATTACGAATCACTCCGGAATCATTCTCAAATAACAACAATCACACAAAATGGAGGCGAACATAGTTCACATCACATGGGTCATGCACATAACTACGCTCCCATCATCAACAGACTTATTAAATTCTCAATAAGTCCTTCTCTGACCTATGTCCTCGAGGTACCAATCTAAATCCCCCCGTAGGCACACAAAGATTAGATGGCCCTTATCGAACGCTGACCTCCCATGATAGCAAGTATGGTAGGTATGTTATACAAAGATAACCATATATACTAAGCATTCGTACATCATAGATATATCCAAATATCAATAGAGGCACTTCTCGTTATAATACCGTCATTTAATGTTATACGCTTATAAGTCCCTGATTTACATACCTTTAAGTTGTCAACTCTTCTCACGTCGAAATTTGGTACTCACTTCCTAATCCACAAATGTCATTCGGTTTACTATAAGGTCCTAAGTTTTACTCCTCAATGTACCCCAATCTCACAATTATACCCAGTAGTTAATAGGGGAAAGTTATTTCTCCATTTAAATAAGTCTACGGGACATTTGAAATAAAACAGGCCTAAAAAGCCACTCTATCAACTCGTTAGAAGTCTCGTTCGAACGAGGTCGTTCGAACGAGTGTCGTTTGAACGAAAGGCTTCGAACGAAGTACCATCTCGTTAGAAGGGATACTGCCATTTCGTTAGAAGCTCGTTCGAACGAGGACGTTCGAACGACCTGGGCAGGTCTTCTAACAAGATGGCAGACTACGCCCAGAAATCCCAAAATCCATTTTTCTTCATTATTCTCTTCTCTAAATTCACCCTAAGGTCATCCCAATAGCATATTAATGTTCCTAAACCACTCTATATCCTCTTAGGTCATTTCTTAACATATTTATGGGTTCAAATACTCCAAATCAACATGTAATTTTCATAAATCCCTAATTTTTCACTCCAAACCCTATGAACATGAACCTAGAGTTTAAATGAAATTAAAGAGTCCTTATTAATCCATTTTCAGATCATCAAAATTTATGTTTTGTATATTGAATTCGTCCATTATCATTCTACATGCAACTTCCTACCCAAAACTACAAGTTTCACAATAATTCCATTGGGTGTTCTTCATCAAAATTTCCAAGATATAAAGAGTTTTCTACATTACACAAAGAGGAAATATTCATTACGAATAACGACATCAAAACACTTGCCTTAGATTTGTTCTTCTGAATTGGTGTTGATGAATGAAGGCTGATTCTCCTCTTTCTCTCTACAGAATTCTCCCAAGGATGATGATGGTGGCTAGGGGTTTCTTTTGGAACCTCTTCAAACCCTCCCTTAAACTCCCGTAGCCCACTAACTCCCTTTTTGGTTGATAATGGCCTTAGTGTCTCTTTTAAAATATCTAAATTAACACTAAAATTCGTGGGTCTTAATTACCTAATTTTTAAAATTACCAAAATGCCCTTCTAGGTTGCCGACTTGGCCTAAAAATTCCCCGGGACCCAAACTAAACCCCCAGCTAGTGTTTTCTAACTATTTCGACCCTTCCGGACACGTTGGCGCACTAAAAATGACTATTCAGTTGATAAAAATATAATTCACTTTTTATTTTAAATAATTACATTCTTGACGCGACTGACACGCGCGTCCCAACTAAATTTCTCAAATTGTCGTATTTCTGTCTCGCGATAATTTTAATATTTTCAATACTCATATATTACCATATATACACATCATAATCAAATACCAACTCAAATCTGGCTAGTATTTATATCCGGATTAATTCTCAATTAATTCCCATTTAATTTAATTAATCCCTTAAATAGAAATCAATAAATTATGGGGTATTACATGAATCTCTCGGGTGTAGTCGTTTTGTTCTTAATTTATTTGTACTCATATTGTTGATATCATGACGTTTATTGGAATCTAAAATATTGATTCAATTTGAGATATTGTATTTGTTGATGGGAATGGTGTCATGAAATTTTTATATGACATGGAGAATGGTCACCTGCCAGTAGTCCAAAAGTCCAATAGCCAGGATGAGGCTTTGTGAAGCTTAGATGAGGTGAGGTGCGACCCGGTGACCTATTGATGTGTTGTTGAAAAATTAAATTGGTATAATGCTCGAATGTCACTTTAGACTTGATTTTGGATTCGTATTGTTACACTGTATTTACCGTTATATTTTTTAGCATCTATTCTTGTCATAGTGTGTACTTCCACGTATTTTTCTTTTAGTGACAGGTTAGCGTAGATTTGGATGCTATGGATTTTTGGAGGATTTTAGAGCATGAAGATTGGACGATTTTTATTATTTTGTGTAGCGTGGCAGTGTAATTTATTTGGAGAGATTTGTATTATTTTCGAGGGGAATTAATTTGTAATTATTATGGAAGTGTAAAATTTTGGATTCGTTGTATTTATTTTTGGGGGATATATATGCTCTATATTAATTATTGAGGATTTAGTTTAGTTTTAATCGTATTAGCGCCTCGTGTTTTAATTTTAATCGTAATAGTGCCTCGTGTTTTATGAGGGGTGTTACACTAGGTTAAACGATCTCATAAGTGATACGTACGAAGTTCACATCGCACAAGAAAAGTAAGATGGTATAGGGAATGATTTAGGCTATGAGGATCATGTTGAAAACAATAGTGACCAAGATAGGGATTATATACGGTTAAAAGCAGCAGCCGCAATACCATTATACCATAACTCCAACCCCGACCACACAATGTTATATGCCATGGTTGGGTTGCACAACTTAAAGAGCCAATTTGACTTGTCTAGGAGAAGTGTGACAGCAATAGTCCTTTGGGCAAAATATTTTCTCCCGAAAGAAAATATATTGCCAATCAATTATCCAATCATGAAACGTAATTTGAAAGGATTGGGTATGAAATACAAATCAATTCATTGCTGCAAGTATGACTACATTTTATACTATAAGGAGCACAAGGACAAACGAGTTTGTCATGTATGTAAGAAACCTAGATATGACCAAAATATGACATTGTGAGGGACTCTAAAACTAAGGTCGCTAAATAGTTTTAAAATTGGCGTAAAGTAGTCATACGGGAGAGCAATAATACACATAGTAGTTGGAAGCATATAAATAGTTCGGTCCTTTTTATTTATCTTTGGTGGTGTCACCACTATGAAATAGTTTGCTAGGTCCAGCTATGATACATAATATTGCATTCCGATGGAAGAAAATATTATCCCTAGCGGAGTCTCCACTGGGGCATTGCGGTCCCCAAGCGATGATACAACTAAGGGAGAAAGGCACTGGTGTTATGAAAAATGTAGAAGTACTTATCTCTTATTCATCCACTCCCCCCCCCTCCCCAAAAAAAAAAAAAGTTGTGTTATCAATTCAACATTTGGGCATCAATGATTTTGCCCTAGAGGTTGTTTGATGTCGTGTCCAATTTTGGTTATGGCCATTTGGAATGTGTGGCCTTTATGCAGGAAGAAGGAGATTTTGAAGGGTGTTAAAAGTAGTTAATTTATTTTATTCAACAACGAATACAAAAGTTTAAGATATTTCTTTCAAGCTAATCCTAAGGCAGATTTTAAAGTCTGCAGTTCGTCCAGTGATTCTTGTTGTGAGGGTTCAAGAACCAAGTTAGAAGTGGGGAAAGTGTCATGCACCCCACTTATTCCTTGTTCTTCCTTAATTATATTCTTATTATTAGGGTCCATGAAATATATAGATAAGTGCTTAGGTTGGAAAATGGTATATGTAAGAGGCATAAGAAACATCACTTCACCCAATGTAGGTACACAAGATTTATTTGTGTATGACTCCATAATTTGTAGTATATAATGGATGGCCTTTATTAAATATGTAAGTTTGCAAGAAAGCTCTACCTCTATAATGGGTGGAAGTCAGTATGTCTATAACTGTGCGAGAAAGATCATATTTTAAGATAGTTTAGTATCTCATTCGTGTTGTGAGCATAGATAAAAAGGTGAGAGATGGGTGCATATCTATTGTGATTAGCGTATACGTGTTTGCACATTTTTATATAGGAATATGTATGGGATATTTCATCTTGATATATTTTGATATTTGGTTCGTAGTATGCAAAGGGTTAGAGATAAATGCTTTTCTGTGGGGCAGTATATCATGAGACATATTATCCAGCTCGTGCTTATGAGAAGGACTCGATATTGCACCGATGTACCCAAGAGGATAAGAAATCAAAGCCTACATAGTTCGATTATATAGTTAGTATATCACTTTGAGCATTTGTGTATGTATATTTATGAGGTCACTCTTTGATATGGTTTGATATCTTATTTAGACTGGATAAATGTTATATATGGATTAATCTTGGTATTAAGGCTCAAGCTCACGAGAAGCACTTGATGTTGTGCCTATATACCCAAGGGAACTTGTGATCAAAGCCTACATAGTTTGGTTGTAACACGTTCAAACATGATGTGTGTGCAAGTGTGGGACTTGACTTTCGAGAGGGATGACTGGTATATGGAATATTAGAATGAGAGTAAACCCAAAGATGTCTCATTTTGGCACATAACTGCATAATATCAAGGTTATTAATAGCCAGAAGGTCTATTATAATGCACCAAAAGGTATGCATCCCTAGTAGACAATACTACAAAACACTATTATAAGGCTTAGACTTCTCGATTTTATCTTAGCATAATGCCTACATACCCTCAAAGCCAACGTAGTTCTAATAAAACGTGGTTTAATAATATATATATAGGTTTAGGACTCGAGATTGAGGGATCCCTAGGAGATAGTATGTCGAGAGACATATTATCAGGTTTAGGCTTCATGAGTTTAGCTCGATATAGCACCTACGTACTTAAGGAGACTTGGAATCAAAGAAAACGTAATTCATTACATAGTTTGATGATATATAGGGTTCGAGACTAGAGATGGATAAATATCTATAAAATAATATGCCAAGAGACATATTATAAGTTTTGAGCTTCACGATTTTAGCTCGGTATAAATCCTACGTACCTAAAGGGACTTGCAATCAAAGCTAACATAGTTCACACAAACAGGTGGGATAATATATAGGTGTAGGAGTAAAGATGGAGGCCTCTCTAGAAAATAATATTATGAGAGACGTATTATGAGGCTTAGGCTTCACGAGTTTAGCTTGATATAGTGCCTATATACATAAAGAGACTTGGTACTAAATCCAACCTAGTTCATTATAGGTTTACACTATAGATGGAGACATCTCTAGGAAATAATATAGTGAGAAAATTATTATGAGTCTTGGGCTTTATGAGTTTAACTCGGTATAGAGCCTACATACCCAACGAGACTTAGGATCAAAGCCAACATAGTTTTAACAAACAGGTTGAAACTAGAGATAGAGGAATCTCTAGAAAATAATATGCTGAGAAACATAATATGAGGCTTGGGCTTCATGAGTTTAGCTTGGTATAGAGCCTACGTACTGAAGGAGATTTTGGATTAAAGCCAACGTAGTTCTAACAGAATCGGTGTGGATAATATATATAGGTATAGGACTAGATATGGATGCATCCCAAGGAGATAATACGTCGAGAAACGTATTATGAGTCATGATCTTCATGAGTTTAGTTCGATATAGATCCTACTTACCCAAGGATACTTGGGATCAAAGCTAACATATTTTACTCATAATAGTATATTTACTTTGTAGACAACCAGATATCGGGTATACAAGGTACAACAATACGGTATTTATGTAGCCGAGTCTTTAATATGCATTTTCGGTGTGTTGGATTGATATATTTACATGTTAAAATAACATGTTGATCAAATGCAAATGTTTGAAAAGTATTAAAATGAAAACACATATTCAAGGTACCATGCAGAGACGGTCTTTGTTCACTAGGAGAAGTGGTGAATGTAGCTAAATTTTAGACTTTGTCCTGCAAAGTTTCGCGTTGAATGCATCTCAGTAGCACTCTACAGATAATGTTCTTTGAAAGGTATGTTTTCATGTTTGTTATCATGGATTTTAATTTATATTATTTAGCATATGAATATGTTAATTTGTGACACAAGTGGAGTTATTGGGTTTAAAACGAGATCCCCTAAAGGGGTTGGGGTTAAAGAGGGTACACAAGTACACATAGTTTATAACAATATATATATATATATATATATATATATATATATATATATATATATATAGGGGGGTGTTGTCCCGAAATTTAGCCAGATGTTCTTTATCATCGCGACGAAAGCCAACTTTTTACCTGGGAAGAGCCCATCTTTTTGGTTCTTTTCAGTTGAACAGAGCTTTGTCTTGAAGTGTTGACTTTTGCAAAATTTCTTCAGATTTTTTACTTAGTTTTCTATTTCGAGGCAATTTTTTTGAAGTACAAACCTCTTTTAGGAGCAACTCCGCTGATGTACGAGCTTTTCCTTTCGAAAAGCGACTTTTTTGAAATACGATCGATTCAAGATTTTCAGAAAATGAGCTCGAGTATCTCAGATTCTCGAGATTAAGAAAGTTGGAAAATCGAATAAACTTTGTGTTTTGGTTTTTTAAGGTTGGGTGAACCTCTATTTATAGGGATTATTGAGTTGGGTTTGGTCAATCGGTTAAAGGTTTTGATCCATTAATTCTAGATCAACGATTGAGAAAATTATTTGGATAATATTTGATTGTCAAAACCTTTGGCGGATAGCCTAAGGCCATTGGTCGATTATCTATCCCTAAAAAGGCCTTTAGCCAATCGACTAAAGGCCCGAGAAGGGTTGGTTGTTGGTTGTTTTAATGGATGAAGTGGATTTTTAGGTTTTTTGTTATTTTTACTTGGCCTTATATATACTTGGGTCTTTCATGTTTTTCACACCACAAACTTTAGTGTAGGTTTCAAAAGTTAGTTTTTCCCGAGGTTTCTCTTGGGTTCCGTGCCCAGGGTTTATTTAGGATAGGATGAAGAGTCCTAAAACCTTTGATTCCAATTCGAGGTGTCCATATCATGTTGTACTTTTATATGTAAATCAACTATTTTTTATAACTATTCATGGTCCGTTGATAGAAAATCATAAATCTTATCAAATGCTTCTTTTATATAATATTTTGAGAATTGATTGGTATTGAGAGAATAACTAGAAGTTTTACTATCAATTTGAGAGTGGTTTATTCATTTTTCTTCTTTTTAAAAATAAAGAACACTCTGCTTCTTCATTGACTACGACATTGTTTTGGTGAGAGGAAGAATTTCCTCATTGATAATATCCCTTCCTTGAGGTATCCAGAGTTCTTGGAATTTTTTTTACTTCTTAGTTCTTTGATTTTAGATAAAATATTTCCTCCTCTTCTTATTCTTCTTGAATTGAGGTTAATAAAGCATGTGTTGTGGTGACAAATGTTGCATTATTGTTGACATCCTTTATAAGAACTTCAGTGTTTTTTTAGGGGCTTTCTTCTAAATATTTTTTGTAATAATATCCCAAATTTCACTAACTTCATTGCAATGGGATACTTTTCTAGCAATAATATTGTTTATAAAAGAGTGTAATATCAACATTATTTCAAAAATTAATTCATTTCTCTTTTTAGTATTTAATCTATTTAAAATGGATGATTTATTATCATAAATTATTTTCCAAGCAAAGTAATTAAGAGATTGAATCATGTACATGGTTCTAGCTTTCCATATCTTAAAATATTCTCTTAAAAATAAGAAAATCTCATATCTTTTAAAAAATATTATGGAAAGGCTTGCCATTAAATTGTTTGATATGTATACTCAAAATATACTTTTCAAAAAATGTATTTATGAGCTCGTCTCTGATACTAATTATTGGCCCATAAATAAACCCAATAGAAGGGTGGGGATAAATTGGGTATATGCTATTAACTGAGATTGCAAAAACATTTTTAAATTAATTGTAAAGATTAATTGTAATATGATAAATTAAACTATAAGCAAACAATTAATCAATAGTAATATAAGCAATTAAGAGATAGAGAGTAATGAAAATTCTTTAAGTCGGGATTTTAATTTTGTTAGGCCTTTGCCTACATCCACGCTTGAGATGGTACTCGAGAAATTACCTATCTCTGGTTCACTTACGGTCGAACCAAAACTGCACAACGAACATTACTTTACAACACTGCAACCAACAATATGCCAATATTATCCTTGCCCAAACGGTACCGATGCAATAGCACAGGGACTTTAAATGCCTTGACTATCTGCAATAATGACACTACCGATCGTGAAGATACAATAAAGCTTAATAATTAGTCATAACAATGAGATATGTGACAAAAAATAAATCAAATTTTCTTTACAAAAATAATGGAATAATAAGTTTACTTTATATCTTTAAAAACAAAAGTAAACAAGTTTCATAAGTATATAGTTCATATGTATTTCGAAATATAGCTTTAGCACAAGTGGGTATTAGATTTGTAACTTTGCTAAAGGGGTAATGGGCATGTGGATTTAGGTTCAAGTGGATTTTCTTAAAGCTATGGATTGAATGGAGTTTTCGGGTTTAAAACTCACAAGGGATTTATCTCACTAAAACTCAAGGGAGAGGATGACACAAACTAGGAATAATGGAACTTTGCTTGAGATAATTGTAACACCCCATATTTTTGAGTATTTAAAAATTTAATTTATTCGGTTATTTTAAATTACGTGAATGACGTAATTTAATTTAATTAAATATTATGTGTTGATTAAAATACTAATCGGGAGAGATAAAGATTAATATTTATGGAATATAATTACTAAGCAAATAGCAAATAATTATTTTACATTATAGCGAGTGATCGTGACGTGATGGGACTATATCTCAATCGGGAGTCGAGTGTAAACTATATGAGGTCGAGATAGGATAATTGTGTGGAGTGACTCATATGGTGATTTCAAGGTTCAGATGGGTCGAAATAGCCAGAATAGTGTGCGCGGGTGTGCGCTTGGGTCCCGAAGTAATTTTAGACCAACCCGATACCCCGTAAGGGCGTTTTGATCATTTGGGAGACGAGGGTTGCAGGAGCTACGAATTTCTAAGTGTTATATCAGCCTATAGTTGGAGGAGGCTAGGGTTAGAACCAAAGAAAACCAATAGAGGCCATAAGAGAGGAAGAAGAGAGGACTCTTGGAGGATTCGACACCATTCTTGCACCGTCATTACCATCGGAGTGTGGATTGAATGGGGACGAGGACAAATTCATCATCTAAAAATGAAATCAAACCACCTTGACAAGAGGCAAGTATTAATCTTGCATGTTCTTGAATAGTTATAATATCCATGGTAGAATTAGATGTAATCTAGCATTAACACATTTTTTTGAGATAATATGATGGGCTTAATTCATGTTACTAATTGGAATTTATATTAGAGATTTGATTTATGGGTTTAATAAAACAAAATCTGATTTTTGGGATGATATGAGAGATTTAATTCTAGTTTTTATGAAGAACACGCATGAAAAGAAAGAACTAGGGTGGTGTAAACAAACCATTGATAAACCCTTTTTAATTATGGATTGAATGATGTTTTAGTAATGGAAATTTGTTAGAAACTATTTATATACTCATATTTAATAATGGGCTGAATTATATGGGAGTTTGAGTAAGATCCATGGAGGTAGGTGATACGGCGCAAATATTGCGTATTTCACCCGTTAACCGACGCGTTATTAGCCCCCTCGGGTATCTTAATCCCTATATTTATGCTCGTTAACCAGAAAACCTCGGATTTCTATGTTAACATGTTTTGCGGGGGTTAATTGAGCTTTTGTAGGTATTTGGATGCTTAGTATGAAGTTCGGATGCATTCCGGTAAAGTTCCGTACACAATAGCACGCGCAAGGGCATTTTAGTCTTTTCACAGCTTGGGTACCTGGCCCGACATCTCACGGAAGTTGTATCCCTCCTCGCTAGCTTCGCGTGGCCATGAACGGTGCGCGATTCCGATTCATAACGAAGAAGTTACGGCGATTTCAGCGGAGGAAATACAAGAAAGCAAAAGAGGAGAAGGAGAAGTGGAAGAGAAGCATTGCAGTGTGCTGCTGCTGCAATCTGCCCTGTTTGATCGATCGATCGACGCTTCTGGTCGATCGATCGACCATTCTGGATTGTCAAAATTTTGCCTTGGTCGATCGATCGACCAAAGGGGTCGATTGATCGATGCTCTATTTTCTGCAGATATTTTGCCTTCTTTTCTTTCTTCTTTATTTTTATTCTAACTTACTATATAAGCCAAATTTTGGTTTGTAATAATATATAGCAGTAGAGGCACGATTTTAGGTTAGTTTTAGTTAGGGTTTTGTGGGATTTGCTTGGTTCTTCTCCAATTCTTCTTGGATTGACACACTTTTAGGCTTGGATGTTGACTATTCATCTCCCCTACCATTAATATAGTTGTATTTCCTTAATTCTTGCTTTGTTAATTAGATTTACATGCTTTCATAATTAGGTTTACATGCTTTATTTATTGCTTTTATAGTTTACTTAGTTTATTCATGCTTAGCCCTTAGATAAATAGGGTCGGGGTTGTGTTCCGCCATTAACGGGTTTGGACCTCGAAAGTTAGGGTTTCGTGTAAAATTGCATTTAATTGAAACCGCGTGTATTAAAGTTGGATTGTTATGCGTTTAACTTTATTTGTCATGCAACTTTAGTGTTTATAGCGATAATCCGAATTTAATCTGCGTGTGACCATTTTTGATTAAATGTTTAATCTCGCAACTTTGGATTAAATTCCTTATTGCGTGATGTTTATGCTTAATTGAAAATGATCGATTAAATGTTTTGGAATCGAAATTCTAATTAGTAGTTGTTTAGCCCGTGAATGTGTGTATGCGATCCCGATCCTCGCTTTACTTTTGCGTAGCGTAACTTATTCTTTTTCTTTTGTCACCATTCCCAACCATCACCTTTTCATTTATTTATTTTACACTTTTATTCCAGAAGTAATTAAACAATTAAAATCTAAAATTCAATCACTCCCTGTGGATTTCTTACGATACCCGACTTACCGCTGTGCTTGCTTGTCAAGTGTATTAGTAGGTTTTATCTTTTGTATCGCGGCGGCGAAACACACGACGATTGTGCACTTTACACGCGCACACTTTTTCCGCCCGGTCAGTAGGGTTTGATAATAATGAAAGAAACTCATAACAGTGCAACAGAAAGATGACCTTCTCATCATGAATTGATTTGGTTCCTTCGCCGAATTGATTCGACTAGCAAATAGATTCAAGTGAAGGCTGAATCGATTCGGCTACCTAGATTTTTGACACTTTATTTATTTAAGCCCTATTTTCACAAATAAAAAATAGGAGACTTTTGTATTATTCTTAAACTATAGGTAAGTACTTAGTGAGATCCAGTAGACCAATGGTAAGGACTATGGCTTGGGCCAAAATGAGGGGATCAAGATTTGGGCCGAATGGGCATAATATGGGATTTTACAAATTACGAGAATTTAGAACGGGTTACGGGGAGCTCTGATGAACCCAAGACTTAGTCTAGTAATATAGGGATGTATGAACTACTGAAATGCCTTAAGAGATAATGGAGACCATTCGGGTAGTAAATGATACTCGAAAAACACAGATAAAACATTGTGTGAAAATTATTTATACGTTGAGTATTCGAGAGAGATAAATACTACGCACAAATTTATATGATGGGTTGTGTGAATACCCACTGAATATATGTATATGTATATAGGTTGTGTGAATACATATTACGTGATTGGTTATGCGTGTGAACATACCTACGATGCCTGTTATCACGGGAGGTTCCCCATAGAGGACGATCCCACCTTGGTGATTCCAGCGAGATTTGGATTTGTGCCCTAGAACATAGGATGTAGGGTGACCCACTATGTGTTCTGTATTAGTGGACTGGTAGGTCATTTGGGTATGTCAGGTATGTGCGTATCCCAAAGGCTCAGAACTATGTTCACCTCCATAGTGTGTTGTTTAATTTAGGGTTTGAGGTGACATTTTGAACCGATAGTCCTTGATATGGTACGAGAGTTACATGTGATTGATAGTAGAGTATACATGCATCGCGGTGGCCGTTCCGTGGATACCATAGTAGTGTGTATATATATATATATATACTTATGTTACTTATCTACTTTCGTGTGATGATAGAATAAATAGATAATGTATATCTAAAGATAACTTAAGTATGAGGAACTTAATGAAATGGTTTATCGATAGCATACGAGAAATATTAATATGGTAGCATCTATATGGGTGGTGCAGGGGGAGCCAAACTCAATGAGGTTAGATACATACTTATGTCTAGTTAGGCTGGCTAGCATAACTAGGAGGGTCATTAGGAGACGTTTGGTGTGAAATTAGTTGAGAGGTGAGAAACTCAAGTGAGAGTGCGTGAAACTAACTGTGACACCCCGCCTAATAAAATGCCGGGTGATCAATCCTATACTAGATTAAAACAGAAATCTCATATTGTTCATTCTCAGCATCACTGTTGAAAACCAATTTAATTACCAATAACTTATTACGCTGGCGTCAAAATTTTATTTAACTAATATTTTTAACCAAATCAACCAAGGAAACACTCACACAGTTTAAATACCACAACTGAAATGAAATAAGACAACCAAACTCTCGGTACAACATATAATACAACCAAATCAAAATATTGCAAACTAAAATGCGGTAAGAGAGTAAATGAATACAGTTGGGCCATTAGCCTGAATGTTTCTAAAATACCTCCTATCTAGATTATAAGGATAGAATCATCTAAAATAAACCTGCTTACATCCACAACTGCTGTAACAAACGTCTGACTCGAAAGAATCTTCATCCAGGTGTCTCTATGTCTGGACACCTAATATATATACATATATTGTAAGAGAGGGAAAATAGAGAAACGGTTCAGAACCCGGGATTTGAAAATATTTAGCAAGTGCATCAAATGCTATATTCTTAAAATATGAAATCTCTCATATTTAAACTGGTATCGCACTCTCATGAGATACACCTCACCCCTCCTCTAATGGTGTACACCTATCCCATACATTTTAAACAACCCAGTTAAGCTACCCTTCTTAGCTAATCTCTTTCACCCATCCTCTAAGTCCTCATAACTATCACCTACCCCACGTGATATAATATACGTTATACCGTAAGCTATCACCTAAGCTTTAGTTAACATACTCATCGATTTGATATATATATATATATATATATATATATATATATATATATATATATATATAGGAGAAGGATCACAAGTGGACCAAAAGAATGGACTTTTTAATGGACTTAACAAAAAAGACTAATAACCCACTAATTTTAATTCCTTGGTGTAATGGGTCCGCGCCAGCGGCACCCAATAACCGAGACTTATTAGTCTTTTTTGTTAAGTCCATTAAAAAGTCCATTCTTTTGGTCCACTTGTGAACCTCTCCCTATATATATATATATATATATATATATATATATATATACCGTTCATTTTTTGAAACTTTCACTAGTTTAAAATACCAATTTCATTTGAGCTTATATAAATCCCATATATTTAATTCTCATTTTAATATACGATTCACATTCATATAAATCCTGATATAAATCTCCCGGACGAAGAATAAACCCTTATTCATTTTACACTTTACACCAGTCTAAGTTATATGATATCTCATCTTCTTATACGAGCAATATACTATATACAACAAGTATATTTATACCTATTTTATAATCATAAGTATAATAACCATCCCACCAAGCTATAACTCGATGATGCAGTTTCAAAGTACTATCATCATCCGAGTACACTCAACTTAACCTCGGTACCAAGTCAAACTTACTCATGATCATGGTAGGAAATACTAAATGGTGGAGGATATCATATTCCCTCCTGAAAGTGGAATCATTACCGCACCCATATGCGGGACGATATGACCTGAGGATATAATTTCCCTACTCCGCAAGCTAGGGGATTCACCCACATCGCGCAACGTCCCTGGATAGCAGTAGAGATATATGTATACATAAATATAACGTTTGCATACCAATATATTTATAACCAAATCATATATATATACTGTAACAACACCCGTATATATAATATATATCACTTTTCAACATGCCATGGCTATAATTGCCGAACTCTTATAGCGATGGCCAAAATATCCCGAATGTTCCCATTCGTAATAGTATATAAGTATTTACACACTTAATATACTAAACCTATAAGCATTATTTTACCTAAGATTTACTTACCTTAATCACTTTTAAGAATTTATATATAATCCCAAATATACCAATTCGTAATACTTAAATAAGTATACAAACTACTTATCTTAATTCCATAGGTATCGCATCACCTATAATAATAGTCGTCAATAGACGTACCGGATAGCCGCTCAATCCTCTTTAGCCCATATCCTAAATTACATCCTACTCGCATCCTAGGATTTACTCAAATGTAATCAGCCCATATTTATTCTAACCGTATAAATATATTAATACACACTTGCCGAAGACGTCTCTCGAATATTATGCATCCTAACCATTCATTAGGTCCATACCCCAAATTGTACCCTTAACTAATCTAAGGTTCCCTCTTTTAACCCAAGGTTTACTCACCCTTACTTCCATTATCTAGGAGTCCTAATATCACGTCTAGAATCCCCTACAACAATATCCAATTTCTAATTTAATTTCCCCCTAAACTCAAGGAAGAAAACTTTCAAAAATCTGACAGGGCCGAATCGATTCGCTTGGACCGAATCGATTCGCCTCTTTCCGAATCGATTCGCCCTTATCGAATCAATTAAAAAATGTTCTATTTTCTTACTGTTTAAAACCGAATCAATTCAGCTTGTACGAATTGATTTGCCCTGTGAAAATCCAAAATCTGCTACGTGTTATCATCTTCTCCAAAACCCAAAAATCATCCCAACCTCCATTTTTGTGGTTTCTAATCCCAACCAATAACACTATAATTATCCTAACACTAATTTATAACTAACACATCAATTAATTTATGGGATAGAATGATTTCTCTTGGATTTAAACCCTAAAACCAATAAACTCTCTTTTATCATTTCTTCCCATACCTAACCATTTCCACACACCATTAACATGGGTTAAACACTATAAGTCATCAAGAGTTAATAATACATCAATTAGTAAACTCAATGTCAATTTTCCCAAATTTATTTCAAGGGTTTCAACCCAAAAATCATATAGTTTGCCAACTATAATATGAGAAACGCACACTCAATTAAATAAAGCAAGTAAACACTTGCCTCCTGGATAAAATTCGATGACCTCGAGTTGAATCCCGTGGAGTTTGGCCCGGAATCCCCTTTATCTTCCTCTTTTTCCTTCCTTTCTTCTCTTATTTCTTTTCTCTCTTTTGTTTCCTCTCTCTCTCTCTCTCTCTCTCTCTGTGTCTCTCGTGTGTTATAAGAGAAGAGATATGGGTTTTCCCTTATAAAACCCAATTTTGACTCGTATACTCAAATGCGAGTCCCTACTAGTCCAAAAGTCCCCGGAACCTAAACACTACCCCCGGATACTCTATGCTGACTATCTCTGTCATTTCGAAACCAACCATGAACTCGAAATCTCCATCCGAGTTACTTAACTAAAATTCATTAGTTGGACCCGGCGCTTCTCGACACGCGTTTTCTATAATGTAAACTATCACTCATCACTTAACCCAACTGCGACATGACATAAAAATATTTCGTCTCATTTACTTAATCCCCAAAGTAAATGTAACACACATTGGTAACTATCTAAAACTCTTAAATCGCAAATTACTATTCATAGTATTTCCTCTAATTACCAAATTACGCCCACTTATGTAATTTAAATATATATAAAAGTAGGGGGTATTACATACTCCCCCCTTACAACGGAATTTCATCCCCGAAATTCAGATACGACCTGTACCCAGAAGTCGAATGGTACTAACACAATGGTACCCTACCATATACTTATTTACGGTACCCACATATCTCAAGGCTTATACTCTGACGCACTAGCTTAACAACAAGCTTAACTTAATCTCTACATACTAAAACACTACCTAAGTCGTAAGATTAACTTCTAACAACGACAAATTGTACCTAGTGCATCTATAACCGCATATAAAGAAAATGAGCGTATAATCAACTCTTTAATATATCGATCCCATCGAAAAACTGCTACAGTAAGCATCCGTTCGTCTACATCATGACATCAAATTTCCCTCAAAAAGGAAACCACACTTGCACTTGACTACTCCCATTAGTCTTACATTTTATCTCAGGTGTGCTGACTCTTGTTGCACCTATATAATTGGATTATTGCGTACCTCCTATGACGTTCCATCTAATATATTCCAATTTTATTTATAACTGCCCCAAAGCATACTCTTCAGCTTTATATACTATGTCCCCCTCTATTTCGAACGATGCATAAAATCAACTTACCAAGGTGCGCATACACCCTATAACCCATGCTTATCTGCACCACTATTGTAAACGTCACACATGTAACACTCTCTCTAAAAATGGGCCTCACTTTCTTCTCGACCTGGTGCTAACACTTGAGTACTCTCAACCCGAATTACTCGACATTCAATTCTTCCTATGCCTGGAAATTCAATCCTTCTCAAGATTAACCCGCCAATCTTCTCGTGGTTAACTCACTACAATCTCCCTATATCAGCGCCACGTGCCCCACTGGCCTTATTTCATGGTAGTCCTAAGATCGATGTGTTTTCCTCCATATGTAAATGAGTACTGTATTAACTATATCCCTAGTGACTAAGACCTTTTTCCTAACTCCCAACATTAGCTCGGTTTCATGCGTGGGACATCTCACAAAGCGAAATCCAAACAAGTAACCCTCCTATTACACTACTACCTCACAGCGTCGGTCATCAAGATATAATGGCCTAAGGCACATAATCAGGACTTCCAAAATCCTATCTCGTAACCATACTAATGCGCTTCTACCACTATTTCCATCAATTTTGGCGAAATAAAAAGTCTAACTAATTGGGGCATATGCACTCTACACAAGTGTTACGATCATCATACACAAACATGCTACCTCCGAATTAGCCTCCTAATCACGGTATGGCTATAAGCCTCAAATTAATTCCCTTAACCTTACCTCGCCCATTTAGTTATAGTGTGAAAAATGTTTCAGTACGTTTCCACGAAACTTCTGTCTCCATTAGCCCTTAATCATCACATGACTCTCAGCTTATAGTGTTTTATCCACACTGGATAATATATCATCAAAGCCAACATCCTATTATCCATTAATATCTCTCCACTTCCAACATCATTAAGGTTCATGCGTGGAGTGTCTGCAAGCAAAATCCGAACAAGGAACCCCTCCGATACACTACTACTTAACTTTGTCGGTCGTGGAGTCATGCCAGTGTAAAATATACAACTGGGATGTTCCTATCCCGTCCACCAACAAAATATGGTTAGGACACTTACTTCTCTTAAAGAGACAAACCATAAAGCGCTTGTACTAACACTAGTCATTTGCGTGAATAACAATGAGCTTAAACTCACAGCTTAACTATAAATCCTACATACTTTATATCATATCTATAAGGTACCCATGCACTAAAATTATGACAATGAAATATCTACTCATCGAAGTTCCATCTAAACATATAATAAAGACGAGCCCAACCCATATCCAAGTGAGATATCGCGAAATAAATAGTTCCACCCTGGAACCGCGGATACGATAGCCTTGCAATCATTAGCCTACTATCGCTCTGATCATACAAGAATATATTATACTCAGAATAGTACTATACTCGTATAACACACACAAAATGAGCAGTGTCAACCAAATATATGCTCAAAATACCAACACCCATTTCCACGGTGAATGAAGAAAAACGGAACCCCACTATCGCGAAAAAACACATAGGTATACCCTTTATAATATTATCGATACCACCAATAAACTCGAATCACACACACGAATCTAGGGCTAACAAAATGTTGTAACTCAATCTTGCCACACAAAATATACCTCCTTCATTTGAGGTGAAACTCATAATAACAACTTTGTCAATCACCCTGAGTGTTCCAAATGGTTCCCAGACATAGTACACTTGTCTTCCGAACCAAAAACTACTTGAATCAATGCCCCATATAGGCCCCCTTTAACTCTTATCGGGAAAGATCAAAGCGTGTGGTTGTACGCTCCACATCACCATATTCCCCATCTCTGGCCACCCTAGCCATATTAAGGTTATCAGTATCTTGGACTCTATAGCCTCGATCCTGAAAATCACCCTCATAGTTACCTTATCTCATCCGACTAAAAGGAAACACGCTATCGGCCTCAACGACCCTGTTTTAATGAATACTCGGGCGGATTTCCACCTATGGGGTCTCATGAACACAAACAATTCCAGTCTTTACCTTTGGACTTAATTCTTTGACTCATCCAGCTCCATTATCATGGAAGTGTTAAGATTCCCAATATAAAAGGCACGAGACTACCATCATATACACAAGTAATCCGAGTAAAATATCTATAAGTGTTAGCAACACTTACTATTAAGCCTATCATTCCATTAAAGGACTCTATCTTCATTGTAACTACCTCATCAGGTACAAAGTTCACTTATCTATATTACTATTTGTTCACTGTCGGCCCCTGACCGATCCTTATGTGAATAATTCAGAAACTACATTTTCTTCATTTATAATAATTTAAAGGAATTCACGATTAAAGCCATCCGTAAGATTACTTTATGAGAAAAACATTATTCTCCCCCAAATATGGTAACCATCGTTCCCACCACTCCAACATTGATCTAACGAGTGAAATTTTTTTACTCAAATTTTCACATCTACGCATTTCTATACCCTGCTCTAAGTCATAGCTTTTGAGCCCTCTACTTCCATTGTATAATTCTACACTTCCTTTGCATAACTTAAACTTCAACGTATGGTCCTTATCAAAGACCTTTCAAACTTTTTTACAATTTAACTTCACTGGGTAATTTACGTTTAGCACCACTCTCTAATACAGAGGTACGTGGATAAATATAACTAATATACTCTAGTAATCATTGTAGAATACATAAAAATGCCATAAAAGGAGTGACCTCAACTGTAGCCCTCATTCCCAACTTCAACTAACATCTCCAGCTAAGCCCCGCCTCTTGTTGCCCTTACAACGACCTTTCCTGGTCGCCCTTCATCGATCAGCACACGAATCTCATACAAGTGTGCAAAAGATTTACTATAATTTTACATAATAGCAGGAGAATGAAATCTCATAATAGGAATCAACAATCCTAAAGATAAGGCTCTATATCAAATAGAAAGCAATGATGAAAGCGTAGTATGTCCACACAGATTCCTAAGGAGACTAGAACCTGATGCTCTGATACCATCTGTGACACCCTGATATTTTATAAGGCGAGGTATCACACTAACATGTATATTCGATAATTGCTCTTACTGCATTTTAACACTTGCTAAATATTTTTCAAATGGTTTTGGGCTCTGACCCGTGTCAAAATATTTTCCCAAACATTTTGGGTGTCCAACCACAGGGATGCTAAGATTGATGACTCATTTCAGGGAGGCATAATTGCAGCATTTGTGGAGGCTTGCAGGAGTTTTCTTAGATGCCTTAATTATTCATTTCTAGACTAGGATTTACTATACATATTTTCATTTGGGCATGTTTCTCGTTCAGTTGATACCGTTGTTCTGTTATTTATCGGAATATGCTTTGGATTCCATTTTATTTCCTTTGGATTTGTTATTGGATTTTGTTTTAGGAACTGATGGTTTATTCGGTATTATTATTCATCTAGTTATCACGTGATTGATTTAGACTATTATAATTATGTGGATGGTTTAGTTCATGTATTTATTTTTCCGCATGTTGTTATATTAATTCAAGATAAAATTTGACACCTGCTTAATTTAACATAGGTGGTAAGTAATTTAAAAAGTTGCAATAGTGATGCTAAGAATGAACCAAGTTAGATTCCTGTTTATTTTGATAAAGTACTGATCACCTGTGGTTAAAATAGGCAAGGTGCCACAATAATATTATCGTGGCTTGCGTGTTTTGGAATGGAAGAGGATGGTTTTATTTATAGGGTTAGGATGAGGGAGAGGACATCCAAATGGAGGTACAATTATTAGTTGAAAGTTAGGAAACCATGGGCTATTAGGATGAAAGTTTGGAAGAAGTTACCAAGGTGAGAAAATATAGTTCTCGCACATTCAGTTGATTAAAAATGAACTTTCAATCGACTGAAACTCCTAGAAAAGGTTGTTAAAAATATTGGACAACTCTTTAAGAAGATAAGAATGTTATTCCTTTTCTAGGAATTTTAGTCGACTAACACCTAAGTTTAAGTCTACTAAAACTCCTAGTTTTAGTTAAAATGATGTTTTGTTTGGGTTCATGTTTTGGTTAAGGTTTAGGATAGATTTAGGTGAGTGGGCTTGAGCTTATACAGGTTTAAACAACTTACTTTACTTTTGTACATTGGTTCCTAAATGACAACAAAATAAAGCAATGTTTTCTGGATCTTTTGAGGACTTCTTTGACTTGCTTGAGACATTAATCTAGGGCTTATGATAAATTTCTTGCATTATATGGATCATATATTATGTGTTGATATGGAACAACTTATGCATAATGATTCTCTATTGAATGGTTTTGAACTTCTCATGAGGATTCCAGTTCGTTTCAGGTAGGTTTTTTTATTAACATATGAAATTTACTAGTTTGTTTGAATCATATATGAGGTTCATTAATTGATTATAAGCTTCAAGTGATACCATTGGTCGATACCTGATTAGTGTCCAAATATACATAGGTTGCAAGTTAAGTCAATCTTGTAAACTTCATTGCCTTTGGCACTTGATTATCATTGTCTTAGTTTTGAGGGATTTATTGTCATTCATGGGATGGTTGCATGATTTCCTAGATGAAGTGTTACTAGTTTCATATCTTTTAATGTATTGAGTACTTGTTTTAATCTCATTATGGACATCTGGGCTAAGATTCCTTTAACACGCGCGGTTTGGGCCCCTCGATTATCGATACGACAAGAAGTAAGAAGGAAGAGAAGATGATTTCCTCTCTCTCTCTCTCTCTCTCTCTCTCCCCCTCTCTCTTCATTTAACTTTTTTTATGGTCTAGCCTCAGATATAAAATTGGTCGTTGTCAAATTGGGGTAACACGATAGGATAGGAAAAAGAATATCGCCGCCTTGGGAGAATGGCATCAAAGTTAAATTGTTACATGTGAAACCAAACAATTTGAAGGTCTAGGGACTAAGTTACGGAATGGGAAGATGTTAATGATATACGTATACATGTGTATAATTTAAGTAATGTGAGAATGAATCATCCAACTCGCATCATAGAAGGGACAGAGAGGACTCATCCAAAGGAGGATACCCAAAAATAATAATAAAAAGTATGAGGTAAGTGTTCATCGGATGACAAATCTCTATGAGAGAGTGATGTGCAAATCGGACAAGACACAAGTATGTAAGAGTCTACAACTTACGAAATATATATAATAAAATATAAAATATATATAAGCATGAAATGGGGGGGACTTAAATATTGAGATTAGCCCAAGATGCCAATGTTGCCCAAGGGGCATCAAAGTCCATGTAGTTCGAAAATAGAATAAGGGTGGGTTTTAACCAATAAATCCAAATGTGGGACTTCTCTTATGTGTATGTGAAGAAAATGTGTTCTAAGGGTGAAAATGTAAAAATGAAAATCCCCACACTTAGAAACTATGGATAAACTCTCTTTTTGTCTTCTTTTTTTTATGAAAATAGATTATTTACAGTATTACTAATAAAGAGTAGAGAAAACAAAAGCACAAAATAAAAATCTAATGAATAACACTAACATGGATAAACTAGAGAAATGGGTTGAGAAATAGACCTCCTTATGAAGGTGCGTTGCTGAATTTGGAATCCAAGCGTGCTGATTATGAAGTGGTATGGAAGTTATGTAGAGAGTTGGGGTGAATTAATAAGTGGGGTAAGGAGGTGAGGTAAAATAATATGGGAAAATGAACTTTTTGAGAAAGGAAAAGGCTTTAATTACGATAAGAATGTTCTCTGATTTTCTGAGAAGGGTCCCTTCCAATGGTGAGGTAATTGCTAGTTTATCGGGGTATTTTGGCAAAGGAGGTGCCGATTAAAATGGCCCCTAGCCAGCCTATCGATATAGTGTTTGCCTTGCCAAATAAGGAAAAGGACACCTTGTCGATAAGCAAGGTTCTCGAGTGCCTATAGGAAGTCCAAAATGATTTTTTTGGAATAACAGGCATAAAATGCAAACTGTAAGTACGATTACACAAAGGTGGACCATTATAAAGGGAATTTGGAGTACTTTAAGAATCCATTTAGACACTCCCAGGTTCGAAAGTTTACTGAGGTCAAACGAGGCTCGAAGGTGCCTAATGGTCTTTAAACGAGAGGTTTCCAGAGGGAAACAGATTATTCATCCAAATTGAAAGTCCTTTTTCACAGAGGATGGGCTGTTGGAAAGGGAATTAAGTGCTTTTGAAGATTTCATTGAGTTTCACTCTGGTCGGAGAGTTGATCAAGGTCAACTGCGGTTTTAAAGTGCCCAATGGCCCTTTGGAATAAAATAGATTGAACCATGAAGCTGATTCGCACACGAAGTGAACCATTAGAAAGGAAATTTAGATCCCTTTGAGGATTCATTGATCTTTGATGAAGATGAGGAGTTGATCTGAGTTAAACGGGGGGCCAAGAGCACTCGGTGGCCTCCAGATCAGTGTTCAAAGTGAAATGGGTCATTTGTGCAGACCTTAAGGTCGATCCACACAAGGAATGGAATGTTCAAAAGGGGATTCATAGCCCTTTGAGGATTCATTAAGCTTTTCTATGGCTAAAAGGTTAATCGAAGTTAAATGGAGTCTGATATTGGCCTCAAGATCAATACTCGTAGTATGACCTTGGGTTTATGGTGAATGGATGATTGTTAGGGACCTAAGGAGTTGTTTAGGATGGTCTTAGGATGGGGTGTCTACAGAGTCCCTCTACATCCAATATTGGAACAAGTTAAGGCCATCAAAAGATAGACACCACATGACATTGGAGAAGAGAATAGAGGTCAATTATATGGACCTAAAGAGGAAAAATGATCTATTCAGAATTTTTTTGTCAATTCTGAGGACCCAATGAGTTTTAAAGTTAATTTTGGGGACTTTAATAAGGGATGACCAATTCTATGGGTCGATTTCAATTTTATAAACCTAAGGAGTGTCGAGGTTAATTATCAGGATCTGAAGTTGGCGATCGATTCTGCATATCGAGGTCAATTACGGGGACCTTGAGATGTGACG
This sequence comes from Sambucus nigra, assembly GCA_949130495.1. Classification (NCBI taxonomy): domain Eukaryota; kingdom Viridiplantae; phylum Streptophyta; class Magnoliopsida; order Dipsacales; family Adoxaceae; genus Sambucus; species Sambucus nigra. The sequence goes on along the minus strand of OX422224.1, from coordinate 141,971,656 downwards.
AGTGATTCTGTGGGTCAAGGTATATTACACGAATCTTAAAGTGGGATGAGAAATTTTATATATTGAAGTCAATTTTGAGAACCTTAAAAAGGGATGAATAATCTACAGGTCGAGGTCGATTATGAGGACCTAAAGACGTAGAGACCGATTCAGCGGGTTGAGGTAAATTCTGAGGACCTGAAGTTATAACGACCGATTATATGGGTTGTGGTTAATTATACAGACCTGAAGTTATATCGACTGATTTTGCAGGTCGATGTTAATTCTATAGACCTGAAGTTTTAGTGACCGATTTTTCGGGTCGAGGTTTATTCTGTGGACCTTATGTTGTAACGACTGATTTAGTAAGTTAATATCAATTCTGCGGACCTAAAGTTATAGATACCGATTCTACGGGTCGATGTTAATTATGAGGACCTTAAGTTTGTGATTCGCAAGGAGTAGTTTCATTTAGGAAGATGTTGACTTGTGATTCATTCGGGGATTGTGTAGACTATGGTTTCTACTAGGGAAGTTATATTAGGTTTTGGGTGCGAGTGCATTTTTATCTCCGTTGGGAGTATGTTGATGATAAGAGTTTGTAATTGATCCAACTGGGTAATTTGAGAGTTTGTAAAGGGCTTAGTGCTCCAAAAATGATTTTTTGGGAAAATAATGTTATGTATTTTTTAGGGAATTTTTCAGATTTGTTGGCATTTTCGGGATGAAATATGGAGGGGACTGCTAATAGGCAAGTCTGGGGAGGTTCCTATCGGCATAGGGTACGGACTTCTGGGCTTCTTGGGGAAGAGGAAAGGTCACTATCAGTTTTCATCTTTTTTGTGGCTTTAGAACTTTTTTCTGGGTGGATTATTGACTCTTTATTAGTGATGTAGGTGAGTTTCTACCCGTATAGTTTTCCTTCGCAGGTCGCGGGGTTACTGACATGCACGTGAAGATAAGACAATTATTGGCTTATAAATTTGGGTATGTCTAGTACCTTGAGGGAAGAGATGTGTGGTAGATTGTAAAGAAGGAGGTGGAGATCCTACCATCGGTGCCCCTTGAGTACATGAGGCAGGTGAGAGAGATGACGAACGATGCTAGGGTAACAACGATGATAGGCAAGCCCTACATGCTCTACACTGATACGTCATCTAGTTATGACTACCTAAATTTCATCACCATTTGTTTGATGCCTTCTTAGATACATGACGTGGAGAAAATGCCTCCACTCACACTACTTCAGAGTACCAACATATTGGTGGCGTCGGTCCATAACAAGAAAGGTCATACGGTTGTAGTGGCGAAGGAGGCTCTCATTATTCAGGTCACTCCTCCTTCCTATAACTTTTGGTTGAGTGGTGGAGAGATGTTGAAGGTGCCCCACCATCCTCATGAGTTGATAGATGGGTTAACGGGCCTTATTGATGAGGCGCTCCAACCTGTGGCATACTACTCTTCTTTCCCTTTTATTTTTCATTTCCCACTTTATTTTTCTTTAATCTTTACTGATTTGACTCTTGTTTTTCCTCTATTTTACATACTGTACTGGTGTCAACCAATTGGCTGTAGGATATCAAGGACTGGGTGGTGTTTATGTTTGCCTACGTGAAGAAGTCAGCCACTTCCCGTATGATGTCATTGGCTACTTTTGATTAGGGTTCTGGCATCGATAATAGAGGGTTCATCGCCCATTGCAGGGAAAGCGCATGCGCCCCGAGGGCTGAGGGTTTGTTTAGAGGGCTTTTTGGAGGGTTCAGGCAGTGTCTGTTTGTATTTTTTTTTCCTTTTTTGCTTTTGTTCTTGCAAAAAATGTAATAACGTCGGAGAAGAATTATATATGAAAAATGCATTTCTTTTGGGTATTTTTCTGGATTTAATGGCTTAATCTATATGCACTTTAATTTTCTACTAAGATTTCTTATTTATTTGCAAAGACAAAGATAATTATGAAAATGGTTTTGAAGAAAAATGTTTATAACAAGAGGAGTAAAGGAATAACTTAGGGATTAACTTTTTTCCAAAGTAGATATTTTAAGAATTGATTTTATGTAAAAGAGGAAAAAAATTCCCCAAAAGGGGTCATCAATCGGCATACCCTTTGTCTTTCCTATCGGCATAAAGGTCAATTAAAATCACTCATTGGGATTTGGTTCCACTTTCTGCATAGTTAGAGTACTTATGAGGGCAGAGGGTGATGAGATTTTGAGTGGATTGTCCTTTACGAGGACCTTTGGGTATAAAAATGAGTTTTGGGGTTGATTCTTCACCACCATCCACATCCACATCCTCTATTCTTTATTTTTTTTTTATCTTTCGCAAATGTCTCTCCCAGTGGCTGAAGTCTTCTCTACCTAACTTGAGGGTCTAAAGGGCAGGTGCATATATAACGTTGACTATGAAACCTTTAGCTTATGATGGGTCTCTTTATGGCCTACTCATGCTATAGATTGGAATTTATTGGAGGCAGCGGTATAATTTTGGTACCCCGAAGATCATATTTTCTAGTTTGGCATAGACGACGCATGCCTTATTTATGATTAGTTTTTAGCGATGATGGGTGTTATCCCCGGTGTAGCGATAGCTATGCCCGTCTTGTCCTCTTCTCCACAGGTGACTTAAATAGAGTTATTTCGTACCTCTCCCTCAATATCTCAACCATTGGTCCGCAGGGGGAATATTTCCCTCTCGACGATTATGAATTCAGTGTGCCATAAGGACTTCTTTGACGATGGTTTGCTAAAGTTATTTCCTTGGGCCTGACTGCTAAGCAGTTATTGGTGATGGGTGACCTGACGATCGATCCTCAGGTGTCCACGATAGTGGCATAGATGTATTACCACTATATACTTGCGACGATAGTGCTGGTAAAGATCATGAATGGTCTTGATGATTAGAAGGAGGGTAGTTTTGACTCTCTGTTAGGTAGACCTATGATGATGTTTATGTGGCTTTCTGAGGGATTTTTCCTGGCAACCCCTCCCAAGTATCCCTTCTCGAAATTCTCTAACTTCTTTATTAGGCTCTTTTTCAGTTTTGGCCCTTTAATAGAGGACTGGGTTAACCGGTTCGTGGAGCATGGGGCCAGTATCTTCGTTAGTTTATATCATAGCGGGGGACTTGCCACCCAATTTGCAATTAGGAGAGTGCCGATAAGTGTGGTTGGCTAGTCTTCACCAGACTTATTTCTATTTTCCTTGGCGACTTCAATGTCAAGTGTGGTGGGAGAAGATTGTGCCTCCTCGTATAACTAGCTTCTTCCTAATAGAGGCCTTAACCGAGTCCTTAAGGATGATACTGGGGCATTTTTGGTAGTTCCACCGACTGTTTACCCATATGTGAAAATCCGTTGGAGGGGCTTGGTAAGTGTCTAAGGATTATCTGAAATGGTTGTGAAAGCAGGTGGTTGGGAAGATTTTGGAGAAAGGGACGAGAAAAGGTGGATTGTTTCTTTCGATACCATGGGAGAAGGTATTATTGTTTCAAAAAATCTTGTCAAGGCATATTACTTCATGGAGTGCATAGAGAGCTATAAGGAGTGGGAGTCTTGGGGACCTCCGGGAATAGGCAATGATGATGAGGCAGGGCAGTTTGGCAGTTGAGGCTAGTATTTTGTGAAGCTGTGGATTTTTATTTGAGGGTGGTTTATGTTGGTGTAGGCGTTTGTCATGTTTTAGGACATTTATGAGAAGCCAATTATTTGGTAGGGATCGATAGGTTTGTTTGAAAGTTTTTTTCGTAATTGGAAGGGAAGTGGTTTGTTTGGCTCCCTCAACTGATATTTCATGCAACATCTGTGTTCCTTGATTGGAAATAAAAGTAATTTTAATAATATTTTGTTGCGACTTTGATGAATTTTGCATTTGAACTATATATACCAATCGCTAAGGCATACATAATCCCTTTATTCATGTGAATGATGAGATGGATCGTCGCTCTCGGTGGATAAAAAAGAATAACATTTTGTGAAAGAGCAATGACCGTGCCCATATGTGTCATATGGCTACCTACGTACCTCTGTATGTTTTTAAATTTTTATGGGTTTAATTTTGAAAAAAAAAATTATTTTGAGAGGATCCGATCCCACATAGTTCTCGGTAGGGAAAAATAAAGAGATTTTTTAGAATAAAAGGGGTGAGAAGAGTTGTAGCGCGCTAAGAGCCTAGATTTATTGAGATAGTCCAGATTATTTGGATGTGCCATATCTTTTCCATTGATATATATATATATATATATATATATATATATATATATAGCCGCTGCCTTTTCTTTATGATGTAGGGTCCGCTTTAATTAGGTTTGAACTTCTTTCTGGGGTCCCAAACAAGTTTTACAATTTCTTTGAGGGCGAGGCCTTCTTTCTGGAGATTATGGTCCTTGATTTTCCAATTGAATGATCGCACTATTCGACGATGGTACTCGTGTATGTAGTACAAAACTATGAGTCTCCTCCCATCCAAGAGTGAGATTTCGTCATAGTAACTTTGATGTCAATTTTTCTTGTTAGCCCTGCTTTCGAGTATGACACGTAAAGAAGGTATTTCTAACTCAATGGGGATAGATGATTCCATGAAATATACCATATAATAGGGGTAGCTCCAGTATGTTTTCTGATGGAAGTGATATAGCCTCAGAGGACTTAAGAGATCCTATTGACCCAGTCTCTATAGCTTTCGATCAGCTTGTGTATGATGTCTTTAAGGATCTTATTGGCAGCTTCGACAACATCGTTGGCTTGAGACCAATAAGGAGAAGACTCGTGTCTTTCAATTCCATACTTTTCAAACAGTTCTACGACCTTGGCTTCGAAATGGAGTTCATTATCGGATACTAACTCATGGGGGACCCGTAGGGGCAAATGATATTTTTTGTGATAAAGTTGTATACTTTCTTTGCATTAAGCACCGTGGCTTTGACCCATTTTGTGAAGTAATCAATAGCGGCTAGGATGAACTTGTACCCATTCGAAGCTTTGGGAGTGACCTTCCTCATGATATATACGCCACACTTGGAAAAGGGCCAAGTAAAGGCCATGTTGTATAATTCTCAGAGAGGTAAGTGATGCAGATTGGCAAATTATTAGTACTTGAGGCATCTTCGAACATAAGCAGTATAATTTTGAACCATAGTGGTCCAATAGTACCCTTGACAGATGACCTTCTTGGCAAGCATATGACCATTCATGTCTGTATTCCTTATTATAGATTTTCTGCATCATCTCATTAATAGCAGCCCATGTTATGCAATGCAAGTAGGTTCCATCAAAATTTCTCTTGAAAAGTGCTTTGTCACATATAATGTACTGGGAAGTCAGTATGCGAAGGTCGCACGTTCTTTCTTATATTCATCTCGGGGATACCTACCATGTTTAATAAGGCTCCAAATATCATAGTACTATAATCTGTCCATGTCAAACTCGGCTAGAAACATCAACCAGCAGGCCATTCAGTTTGACAGAGTGGGTTTCTCTAGCACGTATTTGACGGGATATATTCGGGATACTAGTCTGATGGTAAAAGCAAGCATGTATTGTCATAATTTTTGCGACCAAGATGACACAGGCTTTATCCTAGGTAGTATAGCTGAATTCGTACCCGACCACTTGTTAACTAGAGTAGTAGATGGTTCTTTCCTTCCAGGATTCTTCAATATACTGGGATAGCATAGCCCCTGCTGTGGTATCGGTAAGGGTCAAGTATGGATATTTCGTACTCGACACATGCTTTCTCGAGTCTTAGACTTAATGATCATGTAGTCAATATAAACGTCGGCCTTTTTGTGAATGAGGTAGTGCAGGATTATTGTGGCATCCCTTTGGTAGGTATCCCTGATAGTTTTAGCCCAAATGTCATGAGGATGAAGCAAAAAGTTCCTCAGGGGGTGATAAAGGCAGTTTTCTCTTAGTGGTCAGGGTGCATCTTGATCTAGTTATGATCAATAAATCCATTGAAAAATGATTTGTGGGCGTGGTTGCCCGTGTTGTCGATGATCTTGTCAATGTTTGGCAATATATAATCATATTTCGGGGATGATTTATTTAAATCCCGATATTCGACGCACATGCGGACTTTTCCCCCCAACTTCAGCACGGGGATGATATTATCAATCCATATAAGATATTTAACCATGCGAATGAAACCTACATTCAGCTGTTCGATTACCTCCTCCTTGATTTTGATGGACTATTCCGTTCAAAGCATTCTTAATTTCTATTTGACCAGTTTGCATTCCGAGAATGTTAAGATCTCACACTGAGCTATTTTCGGGTCAATGCCAGGCGTGTCATCATGGGACCATGAGAAGACGTTTTGAGCTTTTTCAGCAGCTCTTCAAATTGCACTCGCTCGTGGTCATTATGGATGGACCTTATCCGATCTCGCTTTAATGGCTATTGGAATCGAGTCCAATAACAACAATCTCATCATTAATAGTGTGAACACGGTCACGTTATTTGTTGTTTTTCTTATTGGGATTAGTTAAGAATTATTTACTTACAAAATACACATCATTACGAGTTTGCTTATAATTAATGCAATTCATGTAAAGCACAACAAGATACTCAAAATTCTCATTTATTTCATTTTCAGGGGAAATAATATTGAGAACCTCAACAAAAGAGGTCTTAGTTACATTTATATCAAGAATAGGATAAACAAAACAGGTGCAGAGATTTATTAGATACAATAAACAACAAGGTTTTGCTGAGCTTGAGAAGGCTGCATTGGGATGGCCTTCCGTTTAAGAGAGGTGCACTAGTAACTATGATCTGGACAGATGGGTCCGATGATGCAATATGTTGGTGGATCATGCAGAGACTCATCCCTAATGTCTAGAAGTCAAATAATTCCTCGGAGTTCTCAGTGATTGCCACGATTTACTCAATCAAAGGTTGCACTTCGTGCTTCAAGTCTACATCCTAAGTGGGGAAACCTTCGTTGTCAGATTCGTCATTTGAACTTTTATCCTCACCCAATAGGTGGCGATATGTTCGCCTACCATGAGTAATCAATGCCCTCGACCACCTCTACGGCCTTATCATATAAATCTTTCCACTCATTGTGGAAGTGCAAGAGTGAAGGGACTGGTCATCCATCCAGTTTCAAAGCAGTGAACAACTTAGAGATGTTGTAGAATTCCCTCGTCCGGTGAAACATATCGGTCATGATCAATACAATGTCATAAATATTGATTTCATCAATGGGTACCACCCACTCATCTAATTCTCGAGCCCACTTCTGGGCGTCCATTATAGGTCACTGAACCTCTGGTGGTTGACATTCATATTTACGGGAAATTGCATCCTATACCTTTAAAGTTAGTCTAGCAAAGTAGGTAGTTCCATGCCTCCACCTGATCGATTGCGAATGGTAATACAGGCTCGCATAAGGAGTGATAAAGCTTGGTCAAAAAATCTTACGAGATACAGTAAAAAAGGATGACCAAACTTTGAGAGGTTTAGGTGAGATCAGGATTATACCGGGTAGCTTGATAGGAACAATTTGGGTAGAAAGGTCAAATTCAGGTTTGGCATCCTTGGTATTGCATAGAGTTATGATGGACTTCAGATCTGGATAAACATTCAGTACTTGATCGACTTTACCCATGAAAAACTTATGGAGGTAGATCCCATATTCGGTTGAAGTGGCAGAAGAAGCAACAGAGCTTCGGGGCGGTTTGACAGGAGACCGAAGATAATAGGGAGCGAGGACAAAGTTGGGTATGCGATCGACCTCAGAGGGGAAAATGATTTGGGTTTGTTTTTGGAAGAAGAAGGGAGTATTTTTGGTGTTTTTAGAAAAGGGGAAAATGTTTTTGGTATTTTTATTTTTTGAAAAAAAGGGAGAAATCTCGGCATGATTATTATTATTATTAGGTATCAACGTGTATTATATTTTCCTAAATAAAAGAATATTTTCGTACAGGACCCAAGCTTGGGAAAATAGGGTTTAAAATATAAGACATGGTTTGACTTGATTCTAGGTTGACGGACATATCCTATTTTAAAAAAGGAAAAATAGCGCAAAAATTCAGGTGGCATGTCGACCCGAAATTCCGATATAGTTTCGCATGATAACGAATAAAATAATTATGAGTGCCCTAAGGTTGACGCCTATATAAGGTATATGAACTTGGTGGGTGAGTTGAAGGGTTCCCCCTTTGGCATGACTTCCATGATATACCTCTTGCCTATAAAGGTAATCATTCATCGGTACATGTAGACAAGTCATTAATATACCTGAGTGTACTTGAATAACCTCACCGTAGACCTTATGGGGGCAGCTTATGTGAGAGAGAATTAGATATACTCGACGTACATGAATGAGTTCCATGCTATATACCTCTCATCGTGAGTTCGATTAAGTAGTATGATATGGGGGGAATCGTTCGATATACGTCGAAGTTATGAGCCCAATGGAAGGTGAGAATCATATTGCTTAGGTTAACCATGCCCCAGCAAAGCCGACACCCATCACGAAGTGAACCCCAGTATGAGACAAAATTTTGGTCAATATTGTCATTGTCTGGTGATGTAGTGCATAAAATGTATGAATTTTAACTAGTATCTTATGGAGATATTTTTTTATTTGCATGCTAAGTAAAGGGAAGACTAATACTATGAGGGGGATTGTATAAGTATTATGAAGAATCAAGCTAGCTTGGAGCATGAAGACTATATAAAGCAGGGTGATAGAGAAGGATGTGAATATACAAGTGTGTAAGATATATGTGCAAAGTAAGATAGTAACATTGGAATAGTATGAGTGATCATGTGAATATACATAAGTGAAGGTGTGTGTTCGTGAGACTAAATATGGATCACCTACAAGATGTGTGTGAGATATGTGAGTGGTCATGGAGATATATACAAGTGAGAAAAGTGAGGGTGTGTCCTAGTTAAGACAAGCTTGGATAATCTACAAGTTGTGTGTGGAGCATGTGAGTAAATGTGAAATTATATACAAGTGTAAGTGGATATAGTGAGCATGGAGAATATATACAAGTGTGTGAAGTGAGCATGGAGAATGTATACAGATGTGTGAAATGAGCATGGACAAGTGAGTGAAAACTTAAATACGCGTGAGAAGAAGGCATGGTAGAGATAAGCATGCTATAAATATACAAAAAGTAAGTAAAGGAGTAAAAGGGAACATACAACTGGGAGCTTATGTACACATTCAGAAAAATAAGAGAATAAAAAATAATACCCATGTAAAAATAGAGTCTATTCCTCTAAGATACGTCCTCGACAGAGTTACTACTGCGGCCATCCAGGGTTGAATTCCTCCGGCCACGGCTTGGGCCCCCTCGATTATCGGGATGGTGATGAGGAAGAAGGAAGAGAATAAAATTCCCTACATATCTCTCTTTCCCTTATCCCTTTATCACGGTCCAACCTTGGATATAAAATTGGTCGTCGTCAAATAGGGGTAACACGAAGAGATAGAGTCGCTAACCTATTTTGATCAAAATAGGCAAAAGAATGTTGCCACCGTGAGATAATGGCATCAAGGTCAAAATGATTCATGAAAAACCAAATAGTTTGAAGGTCCAGGGACTAAGTTACGGAATAGGAAGATGTCAGGCACCCATTCCGCCCTTTCTATCTCTCATGGACTAATGTTAATCTTCTTTTTTTAACTCTGCGACATGTGTGTACATGTGTATGATTTACATATGATAGAATGAAATCATCCATCTCATGTCATGAAAGGGACGGAGCGAACTCATCCGTAAGAGTATACCCAAAAATAGCAATAAAAAGTATGGTTTAAGTTTTTGTCGAATCAATAATCGCTATGAAAGAGCGAATGTACATATTGGAGGAGACACAAGTATGTAAGAGTCTAAAACTCACGAAATAAATATAATAAGATATAAAAGAAATATGACCATAGAAGGGGAGGAATCGAATCTTGGGATTAGCCCAATATGCCTATGTAGCCTAAGGGGCATCAAAGTTCACGTAGTTTAAAAATAGCATAAGATTGGGATTCAACCCATAAATACAAATATGGGACTTCTCTTATGTGTATAGGAAGAAAATTTATTTTAAGAGTGAAAATATAAAAATGAAATCCCACTTTTGGAATTTAAGGATAAACCCTATTTTTTTTTCTTTTTGGATTTTTATGAAAATAGATTATGTACACTACTACTAGTAAAGAATATAGATTGGTGGATGTGATATAATGAAACAAAGGCAAAAAATAGAAATAAGGTGAATAACACTAAAATGGATAATCCAGAGAAAGGGGTTGAGAAATAGATCTCCTTATGGATGCTTGTTAATGAATTTAGAATGCAAGCATGCCGATTTTAAAGTGGTATCGAAGTGATTTAGAGAGGTAGGGGTGAAGTACTCAGTGGGTTAAGGCGGTGAGGTAAGAGAATGTGAAAAAATGGACTTTTTGGGAAAGCGAAAGGCTCTGATTATGAGGAGAATGTTCTTTGATTTTCTGAGAGGGGTCCCTTCAATTGGTGAGGTCACGACCTGATTATATGGGGATTTGGGCCAGGGGTGGTCGATTAGCATGGCCCCTGGCTTGTCTATCGGCACAGTGTTTACCTTTTTAGGCAAGGAAAATGAAACCCTGGCGATAGTCAGGGTTCCTGAGGTGCCTATAGGCAGTCCAGAATGATTTTTCTAGAAAACGGGCGTAAAATACAAACTTTAAGCCTGAATCACAAACGAGGTAGACCATTGGCAAGATAATTTAGATCCCTTTAAGAATACACTGATCCACTCCTAGGACTAGGAGCTTATCGAGGTCAAATGGGTATCAAAAGTACCCGATGGTCTCTTAACGATAGGTTTTCAAAGAAAATAGATTATTCATCTGAATCGTAAGTTTAATTTACGCAAGGGACAACCCTTTAGAAAGGTCATTCATTGCCCTTAGAGATTTCATCAACTACGATCGGAGAGTTAATGAAGGTCAAACGGGGACCAAAAGCGCCCGATGGCCCTTCAAAGTAAAACGGATCATCCGTTCGAATCATGAGGTTGATTCGCACACGGGACAGACATTTGGAAAGGTTATTCATAGACCTTCGAGTGTTCATTAAGCTTAGCTCAATATAGAGGGTTGACTAGAGTCAAATGGGACACAAAAGAACCTGATTGCCTTCAATTTAGTGTTTATATTGAAATGGTTCATTCCTACAGAATGTTGGGCCAAACCGTGTATGGGACAGAGCGTTAGAGCCCTTCGAGGATTCATTGATATTTTCTTAGGTTTAAAGGATAACTATAGTCAATTGGAGCTGAGGAGCACCCGGTGGCCTCCAGATCAGTACTCAGAGTACAACCTTAGGTTTATGGTGAATGAATGAGTGTTAGGGACCTAAGGAGGTTGTTAGGAGGTACTTAGGATGGGGTGTTTACGCTCATGTAAATGAAAGAGAAGACAGTGAAGTATGTTCTTTATATTCATTATTTTTTCATCAAAAAAAAATCCTTTTAGTTAAAATATATTAGTTTCACAACCTCGAAGTACAAACAATAATCCCGTTAATAAACCCAACCTCCAAAGTGAGAGAAGTCATATGGTTCAATGTCTCCATAACTTTGATAAAAGGAAATGGTGAAAGGGGTCCCTATCGAACGCCTCTGGTTCTAGGGAAGAATCCATTTGTTGACCTTTTACCAACACTAAAAATCTTACCATTGAGATATAACTCTCGTTCCATAACCTCCATCCATGTCCAAAACCCATAAGGATATTCTGTGGGTGGGATAGGATCACATATTGTTAGAAAAATGGCACCTCTCAGTATTCTTTGGACATTGTGTCAAAAAAGGAACAGTAGGTGTTTTGAGGGTATGGAACTCGCTCCTAGAGGTTACATCACCTTTTATCGGGCTCTTTTTATTCATTGTATATGGCAGAACCAGGACTCAATATGCTTGTTTTGTTAGATTCTTTTAGGAGCGATAGATAAGAGCTATTATAATTTCTTTTTGTTGACATGAGAGTATTTTTTATCTCGCTAGAATCATATTGGTGTTCTTTTGTTGTTGATCATTCTCACTTTGTATTCATTGTGTATACGGATTTTCGCCCCTTTGGTGGTGTTATATACATATACTCCTCTTAGTTATAAAAAACATAGAATACTTTCTCGATTTGTATTTCTTTTTTTTGTGCAGAGAGAACATCCCTGTCATTTTGGTTGAGGGGTGCTAAGGTCATCCTAAGAATTACTTCAAAATACCACAAGGAAAAGGATAAATTGTTTTTACTAAGGGCCACCACATTATATATATTACTCAATAATTTAAACACAATTTCTCAAATTTTCTCTCTCTACCTACTATCTTCCACTACACTTCAATATCACCCTTTTCAACTTCACTCCACCATTAAAATCCAACAATGTTTTCCCCATTACTCCAACATTCACTAACAAGCATAATTTTTTTACCCAATAGATTCGATTGCATTTAGTCCCCATATCAACAATCATTAAGTTTGATCCCACATCAACCATCTTCACTAATAATCATAAAGTTTGTTCCCACAATAATTAGGGTTTGTTATTTAAATATTCAAATAACAATGCAAGGTGGTACCAATGAGTTTGGGATAATAAAAGACAATTAAACTACTCCAAATAACATTTTGAGGTAAATTTTTGGGCTCCATTCATATAATTATTTGTTTATTATTAAGTATTGAATAAATATAAAATGATAGAAAATTGAATAATGGTTCAGGATCGGGGCCTCGAGTTAAAGGTCAGGCCTCGGGTTGAACCTCTATAACCACTGTTATATTTTTTAAAATGAGGTTCGTTTAGTATTTTAATAGCGAGTGTTCCTACTTTTCTCGACACCATCATAACGAAAAATCAATTATTCTTGGCACATTTCTCCTGAAACACCTCCATACACTAATAGCTTACTTTTGTTAGATTTATGCCGAAGCAAACTATGTTTCTCTGCACATTCCTCCGGAATAAGAACATTCAGTACTTTGATTCCGAATTGGCTTAAGTATTTCATGACTTTCCTACCGAAGTTGGTTAATTAGTTTTTACCTTCACGATTCATTTGATAATTGTTATGATGCCTTAAGTATGATACATTTGATCATATGTATAACATACTTGTGTTCTTATTTATGTAGGATGCCTTCATGAATTTTGACTTTGTATTATTTGATGAGTCGTTAGTCAATATAGATGTACCTGACAAAGCGTTGATGGTTCCTTAGAAGTCGATGTCAGTGCCACTTTCTTTACGTAACATGGATTTTTATCACTCATAATATTTGTAGCTTTTTAAAGTGGGTTATAATGTACTTATTAATTTGTATCTATATTCTAAAGTATTTCTCAGTTGTCAAACGTTGGTCAAATGGACTCAAGCGCAAGCCCGATCGGTTAGAATAGTAATAGTTATCACCAATTATGATACACCTTCGGCAATGCATATGGGAGGTTTACATGTAGGATATGAGAGAGAATGGTAGTATCATGCCATCAGGGAATAATGTTGATTAGGAAATAAGTTCTCAGGGTGACTAAAATAAGAAGGATATGACAACTAACCCATTTCTATTGAAGGGCATTCCACTTGATAATGGAAGATGGATGTTATCAGTTGCAAGTGGAGTTAATAGTCACCAATTTTCGAAATAATTATATTGGTCATGTTACTGTAGAGGAGAGAACAATCATTGAAGAGATGTCAGTAAGTGGGCTGAAGCCAACCACTATTTTAATGACGATAAAGTGTCGTAATTCTAGTAACGTTTTAATAATGAAAATAATATATGATGGCAAGGGGAAACTAAGAATTAGCGAACGGGAGGGTAGGACGGTGATGCAACAGTTAATGGAGTTGCTTGATAACAAAACTATGTATAAATTTATAAAATGAATTATTCTTGGATGGAGGTGGAAGACATTTTCTGGGCTCATCCAAACTTCATCCAATTGGCAAAGTGTTTTCCCTCGATTGTTATTGTCGATTACACTTACAAGGAAAATTGTTACAAGATGACTTTGTTTGAGATGGTTGAAGTATCCTCTTGTGGATAGACGTTCAACATTGCTTTTGCATTTTTAGTTACGGATAAAGAAGAGAACTACCGTTGGGAATTCGGCCAGTTAAAATTACTATTCGATCTATTTGGATGTCTCATTATTTTCATCTCTAATCGGGAGTATGCGTGCATCAATGCATTACATATTATGTTCCCCGAGGTAAGATATATGGTGTGCACTTTCCACGTTAATCGTAATGTGGAACTCCACACTTGTGAAGAGATCCACGATGAGGATTCCCTAATGAAATTAATGAGAGATTGGGTTTATTTGGCTGAAAACCCCGTGAAGAGCGATTTCAACAAATCTTGGTGCTTATTTCATGTGGATTGGGTTTCATACCCCAACACTCTTAACTACATTGATTGTATATGGTATAATTTGAAGGATACCTTTGTTCATACATGAACCAATATGATTATGCACTGGGGAAACCAAACTACAAATCGGTGTAAAGGAGTGCACGGTAAGTTGAAGAAACACTTAGAGATTTATTAACTACCTTTTAACAAGGTGTTTGTTACCATGCAAAACTACATTGACTTGTAAGTGATAGAATTTACGAAGGAGTTTGAGCATTACATGCAAAAAATAAAGCAGTTGCATAATCTTCCTATATTGTGTGAGCTAATTGGTCGGGTTTCACACTTTGTCATTGACCTAATTCTAAAGGAGCTGGAAATGTGTGACAATGTTGGGATGAATTTTAAATCATGCCTCCATATTGCGCGCAATGTCTACTATATACCTTGCCCCCATGAGTTGGTGATCTATCTAATGGAGGGTTAGGTTATACTTTTGAGGATGTTAATGGACATTGCGCAAATTAACTATAGTGCCCGAGTTAGTGAAGTACCACATGGTTGATTATGAGCCAAAATATTATTATTTAAGTAAAGGTGGTAAAGGTTAACTTTAAATGATCAAAGGGAAATGTTACGTAAATTGAAAGATATAGGGTGTCCCACCACTGCGAGGCTATTTAAGTCGTATATACTTAAGTAAGGTAAGGGTCAGCCACGAGGTCGAAGACCAACTGCTTGTGAGCAATGATGGGAGGAGTTAACCAAAAAGGGTCCTCCAGGCTTCGAAACTCGCTAAGGAATTCCATGCTGTCCAGAGGTCTAATAAGAAAATTGATTTTATGAAGTTCACCCGCCCCACCCCATGGTGCCCTAACTACACGCCCACTTATAGGAAGTACCTGAAGGAGATACCCGACATTTACAGAGGTTTTATAGAAGATATAATGGAGGTGGATGTCGAAGGCAATTGTGGGTTTAGATGTGTGTCTACTTGTCTAAAGCTGGGGATCGAAAGAGGTGGATGGAGAACCGTGAGGGAGAATTTGATGGATGAAATTCTAGAAAATAATGATTTTTACGTATACTATTTTTGTAGTTGGTTTCCGAAAACTGTTCTAAATCAGTCAGGCGATTATACAATCCCATTTCGTGTAAATTCTTAGATGATCATGCCCGAGTGTGGTTATGTTGTGGCTGAGACTTACAATTGTGTGCGTCCTCATATTGAAGAGAAAATGCCCAATATTTTTACCAATAAGACATGAGCGACCAAAGAGTCCAATATTTGTTCAGATTGCTCATGTATTTAAGAATCACTTTGTTAATCTAAAGTTGAAACATGGTTGTTTACCACCATCGCATAGTTTTTCCTGGCCTGAAGCCAAGTCTTGGATTGAAAAATATGTGGATCAAGTATTTAAGTTTTAGAATATTTTCCCAAAGGATGTAGCGACCAATGATTAACCCATAAACATCAACTAGTTGGGGATATGTTGTATTTTTTGTAGGATGGTAATGAGGGATATGCTGTATTTATTGTACACATGTTAAAAAATGTATAAGTAGGTTCTGAGGGATGTCTTGTAATTTTTGTACACATGTAAGCCAAGTTGTTAAAAATATTACTAATATTACATATGTAATGGATTTCACTATCATTTGCAACGGATTTCATTATCGATTGTTAATGTAGTTATCTTAAAGTTGGATATTAATATAATGTATATGTTATTATTATTGGATTAATATTATAATTAATGATGGAGTATTAATGGTTGGGTATTATTGTGTGTATGTTAGCGTCGGATTGTCAATGTTGGTTGTAGTTTTGCTCTGAATTCATTTGATATGTATATAACTACAATTTAACATTATTTGATATGTATATAACGAATTAGTGGAAGCCTTGGAAACTAGAACCCACTATTAGGGTTGATTATCTCGAACCAGTATATGATGTATTTGGTTTGGCATAAACATCTTGAACCAAACTTGATCAACTACTGGTTCGTTGTGAACACCATGATCTAGGAACTATAGTTCAGTATTATCACTTTTAACCGAGTTTCGGTCTTGTAAATAAAAACCCATTATTAAGGATGATTATGCTGAACCAATCATTAGTCTTGTACATGAAAACCCACTGTAGGGATGATTATTCGAAACCCAGTATTAGTCTTCTAATCAACTGTTTGATTCATGATCTATACTCGGAGATGGAGTCCTTAATTTGGTATTAACACCCTGAACTAGATTTCACGATGACACTTTTGAAGCCTTAATTAAAACATTGTCAAAGCCTTATGAAAATCAAATGAGCAACAACATATAACCAAATGACATACGACCGAATAATTATAAGAGGGATACAACCAACATAACCAAATGAAAATCAAAGTAAAGCAACTCCACCAACTTATAATAGTAAGAGGGATACAACCAACATATAACCTATTAATAACATATTGATTACATTCGTATTGATAACATTGATCACATATTGCAACATTGATAACTTAAATAATAATATTGATAACATATTGATTATAGTATATTAATAACAAAATTGATTACATATTCCAACATTAATAATGTACTAAAAAATTCTTAAAAAAAATTCAAATGTACACCATCCTCATCATCATAATCATCATCCTTGTCTTAATCCCATCATCTATGGTCAGCCACATGGATTCTCCTTTTTATTTAATCTATTTTATGCATTATTATCATTCAAGTTTAATTCCTTAAAGTCTCTCCTAATAATTTTGTCCCACGATAGCTTAAGGCGACCTCTTTTTTCCCCTCTATTTCCAACAATCTTCCTCTTGTTATAGGGGCATCTACAGGTCTACGTAATTTGTACCCCATCCTAAATTACAAAAACCCCAACCAAATTAAAATTTTCAATTTCTTTTTCTTTTTGCTCCCTTAACCACTTTTTCCTTCCCTTTTCCTTTTTCATTGTCTCTTCCATGCTTTTTAGTATTTTTTTTTTGCCCACTCCTTAATGATAATCAAGCGACCCACCCCAATTACTACTTTTATTTGGTAAGCCTTTCATTTCGCCCAAGAAATGTACTGACATATGCAGTAATGCCATATTGCATATTCTTCTTCAGTAACTCCATCGCTTTGCATACTTCGTCTGCATAGTGAATATCATTTATATGAGTATGAGAATTGATTGAAGTATGAAAATTATTACAAATGTAATACTTACCAAAGATGTTTTTATTGGTTTGGACTATCGGTAAGAGGGGTTATGTACGTTTGGGTAGGACATGGTCACAATCTACTCCATATAGTCCGCGCTACAGTCCCATGGGCACGAGACAGGTACCGACCGTGACTTCTCCGATAACAGGTGGTCTTGCCAGTTTTCCTGATACCATTTTTGCATGTCAAACTTCAACTTGTATTGGGTATCCTTGTTTCCCCTCTTATCCCTTAATGGTGTCATTGAGTCACATGGAATGATTTGAATCCGGCTGAATTGTCACATACATCTTTATGGGTAGTACGGCTCGACAACATCGAAGAAAATGATGACGCCACTATAGAAACTAACATTCAGGAATGGATATGCGACCCAAACATCCTTATAAGGATCCAAAACACCTACACACAACCTAATAATTAGGGTACGGATATTTCAAATGTTATTTATAAGAAAATGTAAGTCACTTACATTCCCTCCCAACATATCATTAAGCTGTTCTCGGTAGTTTGTAAGATTTTGAAAGGCATTCTTATGAGAGGCTGATTGCAACTCCCAATGCATAATTCTAGGCATTATATTATTGAAGTCCATATTGTATAATCCTTCTAACCCTAGAAAAGTGCTCATAAATCCATGACTGCAAACCATCATATGATTAAAAAAATGAAATTAGCTATTACTAAAATGAAAATAGAAAATTCGTTAAAATGAATAATTGACATATGTCACGAAAATTTAGTAGTTAATTGTAGTAGAGATAGACTCCCACTCATCTTCATAAGAACTGACCTAGATGCAAGGCAAAACTGCATGTATAGGTGTGCAAGAATTATCATGCCCCGAGCCAATTAGCCTACCCTTTTCAACTTCTTCAAAATTTAGAGTGCATTGATGGAAATCTTATTTTTCGTCTTATCGGGAAAAATAGTGCATCCAATAATATATAGTATATAAGCCCTCGTATAATGGTCTTCAACATCTAAGGCGATATTCTCATCTTTGGCTCGTGACCTAAAATTTGTAGTGATCTAAGTCAACCGGAATACACAAGACTCACTGCACTCTAACTCCGCATTGGCCTTAATAATGCCCAAGCGCTCAACTACTAAGTTAATAGCATTGGGCATTTCAATTGCCTCGTCATCCTGAATAGCGGTGTGTGAGATAAATAGAAGGTCACCGACTAGTTGTACTTACAAGATTTGAGCTATGTCATTGAGAATGATGGCCATCTCCCCAAACGATATGTGAGAGCTATTGTTCTCAAGATGCCATCGCTCGACGAAAGTCGAAACCAACACGTAGTCAAAATACCTATGGTTGTATTTGATCAAGCCATCAATCTTTGCCCTCGCTATCCTCCTAGCACCCAATTACTAAGATCGTCAAACATCCATTCATTTATCTTTGTCTAGTGATTAATACATAACAAAAGTACTCGTTCAACCTATAATACAAATATAAAGTATATCAATGCTAATCATAAGTTACAAAAAACAAATATTTTGGAGTAATTAGATTGGGAAATGTGATTAATACTGAATCGATCCATATACTATAGGCCACATGGTCCTTGAAATGCTTCAAAAGGCTGAGATCCTTAGGGCCCCCATATACCTCGGATGATGATCTGACTTCGACTACCTTCTTTTTACTATATTGGGCAGCTGACTTGTGTAGTTTGTATGATGGGATAATTGATGGCTTAAGATCATCAACATTTCCCTCAACCCGATCATTCTCATTTCTTACATTAAGAGCATTAATATTGCCCTTAACCCGACCCTCCTTAACATTATCCTTTAATGAAGCCCCATAATGGCCCTCTTAAGGAGCCTCAATATCCCCCTCTAAAGGAGCATCAACATGGCCTTCTGAAGTAGCCTCAAAATGTGCCTCTAACACATGGCCATATACAGTGGTCTTAACATGCCCCTCTGAAGGGGCCTCGATATCCCCCTCAATAGGAGAATTCACATGGCCCTGTATACTACAGAAAGCATAAATCTCTTTTCGGTGCTTCCTCTCAGGAACACTAATCGTCTTCCCCTTATGAGGGATGTAACATATAACCTTATCCAAAGATGACGTGCATTAAAACAGAGAGGACGTGCTAATAAACTATTCATACATAGAACACATATGAATAACAGACATAAATAACACGTGAATAACTAAATTACAAACAAAAAGCATATGATAATAAAATATATATTACAAGTATAGATGGTAGGTATAAATAAACATAGATAACAATGAGCACGTGTTAATAATCTCTTCTTCCATGAAACACATGTGAATATGATCAATAACTAATATCATGACAAACTAATATACATGAATAAACTAAAGACAAACATAGATGACATTTGAATAAACTATATTACATACATAGATGACATGAATAAAAAATATACATGAACAACTAATATAGATTAATAACTAACAAACCCATGAATTTCCAAACTAAACAAGGGTTGTTTATTCATTTTGGGCAGTAGCAGTGAAATAAAACACTTATCTCGTCATCAACATAACGAATAAAGGATCACATTTCGTGATGTTTTCCCTGAATGAACACACTCCATTAGCCCAAGTTTGTTTCGGCATAAATGTGATGAGAAATAGATTAAACTTCGGGCAAAATACAAAAATGCGGCTAAGTTAAAATAAGCACCATAATTCATAAAAAAAATGAGTAGTTTGAGATTTTTTCGTCTGATTTACACCAAACGAAACCCTAGGTCGTTTAAAAAACCAATTCGTTACAAAACTAATTCAAGCTATTCATTTATAAAACAAATTCAATTGAATCGTTTGTTTCAAAATGATTAAAAATATTATTTTCCATAAGTCCAATTATTGGTTTTAAAACACAAAAAAAAAGAGAGCATACATTATACCAACACTTGAGGTTCAAGAAATCCAATCCCTTATTTAGTTGATGTTCGATTGAATTAGGGGAGAAGAATATATATTCGATTGGTTTAGTTGAGCAGTATATATACAGGTTTGATTCAGTTCAAACATCTGTTTGTTCAAGAAATCCAATCGTCTGTTGATTGTTCATGTCCAAATGATTGTTTTGTTTCAGATATTCGAAATTCATAGAATTATTCTATTGATTATTCACATTAATATTGAGTACCAACCTGAAAGGGATTAATTTGTAGTTGAAGTTAAAAGGTTTTGAAGTTGAGAATTTGTGAAGTTGAAAGGTTGAGAAGTTGATATGTTTGAATGCATAGAGAGAAGGATGGAAAATGAGTAAAATGATAGTTTACACTTTAAATATGGGGTGACCCTCTATATGGTACAATAAAAGAAAAAATAGATTAGGATGTTAATTTGAAATAAAAATGAACTATTGGTATTTTAGAGTTATCTTATGGAGTGCCCTTAACACCCCTCTTTTGGTTTCTTTCGAAATATTTCGGTTTACACTTTTAACTATTTGGAGTGGTTAGAATACGGTAACATTTTTTTCCGATTAATATGAGATTCCTCCTCAGCTAATACTTTTTGAATATACAACCCCAACTTAATATAAAATTTATATGTTGGTCCACATAAGAGATCATCCCAGAATATTTGGCCACCTGTTACATACATGGGATAGTTACATACACGTGGGCTTAGATGTTTTCATCTACAAGAGACGATTCAGTCCATAGCTACATGCATATCTCTCAGACCCCCATCTCGTTTTTTTGGCTAAGATGTGATAATAGTTCACTTTTTCAAGTTTGAATATTGATTCGAGTCCTAAAAAAATTCTTCAAACCCTATTCCAAACAACATTAAGGGCTCGTTTGGTTCGAGATTTGGAAAGGGAATTTAGGATTCATGGAATTTAGAATTCTCCTCGTCTAGAATTACAATGTTTGGTTGAAAATTTGGGGGGAACTTAGAATTCTTAGAATTTAGAATTCCCACAAAATTGGAATTCTCCCTTCCCCTCTAAAATGGGGGGGAATCCTATATTCCCAAGCATTCTAGCTTACTTTTGTGGTGAGACAAAAATACCATATCTCATAAACTCTCTCTCTCTCTCTCTCTCTCTCACACACACACACACACACACACACACACATACACGCTCTATCACATACACACACACACATACTATATCTTTCTCTCCTTCTCTCTCTCTCTCTCTCTCTCACACACACACACACACACACACACACACACTATCTCTCTCTTACACAGACATACACACATATACACTCTCTCTCTCTCTCTCTCTCTCTCACCCACACCCACACCCACACCCACACCCACACACACATACACACACACACATTCTCTCTCTCTCTCATACACACACACACACACACTCTCTAACACATATATACACACATAAAAACACACATACTCTCTCTCTCTCTCTCACACAACCACACACACTAAAACACACAACCACACACACACTCGCGCGCACACACTCAAATCAAGTAGAAGGGTATTTTAGTTAAATGATATTTATTCCTAATATGGGAAAGTAATTTAGATGTTGGGAAAAAGAATTCGTGTTGAAACCAAACAATGGAAAGAAATTCAAGATTCCAGAAACTTAGAATTCCTGGAATCAAGGATTCCCATTCCTTTTCAAATCTCGAACCAAACGAGCCCTAAGGACTCGTTTGGTTCGAGGTTTAGGAGGGTAACTTTAGATTCCTGGAATATAGAATTCCCCTTATTTAGAATTACTGTGTTTGGTTGGAGTCTTGGGGAGGAAATTAGAATTCTAGAAACTTACAATTCCCACAACTTTGATACTTTTCTTTCCCACCAAAAATGGGGGGAATGAATTAGAATTCCTAAGAATCCCCTCTTATTTTTATGGTACGACAAAAATACCCTTTTTATGAACACCTAAAAACAATTTTATTCCAATTATATCCTAAATTATTATATTTCAAAAACCAAAACCGATAAGATGTTAGTCATTCTACATGTCCCGCTTGGGGACCGCTTAGGGACCGCATTTTACTTTTTATTTTTTATTTTAACAATTGATATAATATGTATAAAATTGTTTTTTTTAAAATCTTAAATACAAAAAAGTTGTGTTTACTAATAAAAAAATTTAGAAACAGTTTTTTTAATTAAAAATAACATTTTAAAAAATATTTTTTGAATTTTAATTAAAAAAAACATGTTTAATTTGATGTATTAGATTCACGATTAAATAGTGTCGCTGGCGCAGACTCACATTCAATAAATGATGTGAGTTCGGGATTGTGGATCCGCTCTGGCGGCAATAATTAATCGCGATATTTTATTGAAAAAAATATCGCGATTAAAGCTAGTGCCGCTGACGCGGACCCACATTCAACAAATGATGTGGGTCCGGGAATGTGCGCTTGCTCCAGTGGCGGTAATCACGATAATTTTTCAATAAAATATCGGGATTAAATAGTGTCGCCGGTGTGCCCCATAAAATATCGCGATTAACTAATGTCGTTGGCGCGGAGCGACATTCAACAAATGATGTGGGGCGCGCCAGCGGCACTAATTAATCGCTATATTTTATTAAAAAAAATATCGCGATTAATTAGTGCCGCTGGCGCGGACCACATTCAACAGATGATGTGGCTTCGAAAATTTGAGTCCGCGTCAGTGGAACTAATTAATCGCGATATTTTATTAAAAAAAATATCGCGATTAATTAGTGCCGCTGGCGCGGACCCACATTCAACAAATGACGTGGATCCAGAAATGTGGGTCAGTGCCAACAACACTAATTAATCACAATATTTTATTGAAAAAATATTGTGAATAATTAGTGACGCTAGGGTGGACTCACATTTAACAAACGATGTGGGTCCGAGAACGTGCGTCCTCACGAGTGACACTAATCAATCGTGATATTTTTAGCAGCAGCACTAATTAATCGCGATATTACAAAAAAAATATTTTTTTATTTTTATTTTAATAAAAAAACTGTTTGATTTTAATTAAAAAATGTTTTTTTATATTAATTGAAAAAACTCTTTTTTTATGTATAAAAAATTGTTTTTTCTAATATTAAAACTGTTTTTTTAATATTATTAGTTGTTTTTATATTAAAAGTTAAAAAACAAAATAGTAACGAAATAAAAAAAAAAACAGTTGAATGCGGTCGCTAGGGGAGCTGACACGCGGTCCATGTAAAGTTTCGCCTCACTTTTCTTTCTCAATTGCCTCTCTCTCTCTCTCTCTCTCTCTCCGTGTAAATATATATAGAACTACGGGAGGTTGGTATTGTGGGCTTATTTTGCTGTGATGGGGAAGGCATAATGGTGGTAGATTGAGGCGGTTCGAGCGAATGGGTTCATGTTTTTGGTATGATTTTCTTCAAGTTGAGATGTCATCAATGGTTTAAATAAATACTATTAAAATATGGAAATCTAAAGTCCAAGCGTTAACTACATCCCAACTTTTCTCTTCTCTCACAAAGAAATTGGAATTTCATTGATTAACTACATCCCCTTTCATCTTCGCCATTTATATCTACCTGGCCTTTCATCTTCGGCCACTTATATATTCAGTATTCACCATTCACCAACAACATTTGCCACCCTTCCTCGATTCAATCAAATTTTCTCTTCCCTATAGGTAACTATTACATATACCTAATTCCACCATGTTTATTTATTTGCCTTCATTTTGCCCAAGATTTCTGTCAATATCATTTTTTATTCCATTAATATTTAATTCTATCCTGTTTTCTTTTTTTCGTTCATCTTTCTCAATATATCTGTCAATATCATTTTTGCAACTGAGAAAACTGGTCAAGAAATTGGATTTTTGTTCTTTTGTGTTTGAGAGCATGGAATGTTCCAACTATGCTAATCATAAAGAATTGAGAAAGAAATGGGTTGTGTTGTTTTGCTACACACTTTTAGAATTGTTTTTGTGTTAATCTCATTTCTTTATTATTACATTTGTGTTTACATTTCCCTTCCAAATATCCGATAGTCATGCTACTATTAACATCTGATCATGTTATCTTTTTTTTTTTCATTCTTGTGAGCCATAAAATACAAAATAAAAATTAAGATCTATGATTTTTAAAAAAAAAAATTTAAAAATATAAATTAAAAAATTATATTTGCTCCCGTGATAAAAAAAATAAAAATTAAAGAAAAAATAAAAAATAAATAAAAAAATATTTTAAAATTATAAATTATAAAAATATTTAAAAAATATATAAATTCAATTATTTAAAATTATTTTCCTTTTTGAAAATAATTATTTCCTTTTAAAAAAACAAAAACAAAAGCCTTTTTATTAAAAAAAAAACACTTTAGCATGACATTTCATGTATGAGCATGAAAGGGAGAAAATATCATGCATGAAATGTCATGCATAAAAGTGAAGATATTTTATCAAAAACCATGCTCCTTTATTATATATATATATATATACATATTCATATGTATAGAAGTAATTGATTGAAATAAAACAAATTGATTGAAGTCGCAATTGACAGATTCTTTGGGAATTTGAGGTAACTTGGTTGGTGTTGATACTTTTTTTTTTATCCTAACAAATTGAATTATAGAAATAAAGATAGCAGCAAATGTATTGATTATATTTTTATTTTTTTGAAATAGCACAAGTATTGATAAAAATAGCAGAAAATTGATTTTCTAGGGCTTGAGAGTTTGGTTTCTGGGGCTATGAAGAGAAAAGGAGGTGGGATTTGGTTTCTAGGGCTGAACAGGAGCAGGTTGGATTTGGTATTAGCTGTGTTTTGTCCAATTTCCCCAATGTCGATTTGGAGCCCTAATCAATTGATTTATTTTGCATAGTTGGAGTGATAAATTGATTTCTCACTCCTATATATATATATATATATATATATATAATGCCCTTGTGCGGATTAGTCTGCATTTTAAGAATGCGGACCAGAAACGGTGCCCCTAGAAATTATCGCCTAAGTTATAGGCACACTCTCTCTCTCTTTTCTGCGCTCATCACCAGGTGACACCTGTCCGGTCCGCACTTTTATAATGCGGACTGGTCCGCACAAGAGCATGACTGTATGTGTATATATATAAATATATGTGTGTGTGTGTGTGAGAGAGAGAATGTGTAAATTGATTTTTCTCCCATGCATTCGATGTGTGTGAGAATGTGAGGGATAATGTGTGTGAGTGTATACGTGTAAATCTTAGTGTTGATTTTTAATTATAAACATATTAATGCAAAAAGGTATTTTAGGTAAATGATATAAATTCCATTCCTATTATTGACGAACCAAACATGGGGAAGTAATTTAAAATTGAAGGAAAATAAAATTCCCGTTCGAACCAAACAATTGAAAGGAATTCAAGATTTCAGGAACTTAGAATTCCTGAAATCAAGGATTCCCATTCCTTTTCCAAACCTCGAACCAAACAAGCCGTAAGTGTTATACCTTGTGATATGGATCCTACCAGAGCACAACATTTTAATGCTTATTGGATTTGTTTGGAATGTTACATATACATATGAATCACTTGGAGGACAGTCGGGAATCTAGGAGAGGAAGATACACAACAAATTTTGGTACATATATCTAGATTATCTCTCACTTGACCAAGGGTATATTGGAAAGTTCAACTCTTTAAAAATCAATGACTGAGTGATATTTTGTTCAAAGGGACGGTTTGTTTAATCACAAATAAAGTGGGTTTATACGTAAAGTAATGTTTTAAGAGGGGCTGAACCTTTTTTTTTCAAGACTTAAAGTGGGTTTATTCTCTCTGTCCCTCTCTCTCCCTACCTTCATTTGATGAATTTATTGGGTTTGATTTCATTAAAAGCACTGAAAGTGTTTGATAAAATGTGCAGGAGAAATTAGTGCTTAATATATTTGGTATGTAGTTGTTCTTTAATGATCTGGTAAGTATTTGAATGACTACTTAGCATAAGGCACTTGTATTTAAACCTTATAGTGAGGTTAAGCAATACTCAAAGAAAGCAACAACAAAAAATACACATTAGGAATGCTTTTATGTAGGCAATATTAATTTCTGCTATGAACTTGTATTCAGGAAGTAGGATTTCGGGAAAATTTAATTAGGTCGCAAATATTATTTGTTTCCCTTCTAAACAATTTTCTTTATATTCAGTTATGTTCTGCTAAAAAATTGAGACTTTGACAAACAATTTTCCTTATGTTCAGTTATGTTCGGTTAAGTTGTTTACTATGTTTGTTAATTATTAATTTATAAAATATATTGATGGTCATAGTTTATTTTATGAATAATGTGCTTTAGGATTTGTATTAAGGAGTAGTCAATTTAAGTATAGTATGATATTGAGTTTATTTTTTTTAATACATTTTTGGCTTTTGGAAGGGATCGTTTGGCTGCTGGAAAATGGACTTTTTAAGCAATTAGATCGATTTTTAATGATCAATCGTTAAACGAGTTCTTAACTTTTTTATTTGAGGACCTTTCTAACTTTGATTTAGTGTGTATGGTTTTGTACTAACCTCGCCTTTGTTTTTTAATCTGAATCTGAAATCTGAATGTCATAAATATGTTTATTTTTATGTGTGAATGGAACTTTGAATGGATGTATTTAGTACTAATGTCTTTCTTTTCACAATAATGACCTGTGCTTGCTTGAAAGAGAATGTTCTGGGGGGTTAATATACGGTTTAATAATGACGTTAGGTTTAATGTTCATTCTGACAATTTTATTGTAAAATGGAAACCCGAGGTTCATATTCCGATTCTTAAAATATTTTACTTTTTAGGTTTAGTTTCTCTTTTTGTAGAGTTTTTTTCTTCCTGTTTGGTTAATTATGAAAGCTTAACTCAATTCTTATCATTAATAACTACATGTTTTTTAATTTGTAATTGGGTTGTAACTTTTTTAGCTGATATCAGCAATGTTGTTAGCCTTTTGCTAATATATTTTTTTGTGCTTCTACATTTGATAATGCTTTATTTTCTCAGTTTTAATTGTATGTCAGATTTCCGTTTCTTTGCTCTCTAGCTGCCGGTCTATCTCAGAGCCATCATTGTTAACATTTGCAATTCCATTCTTCAATTTTTTTTGTCAATTTATTGTTACTCTCATAATTTTTTTTTAACGCTGAGTGCAGAATAAATGGGATTCTTCTAAGCTTTATAAAATGGCAAGAAAGTTTCAAGTTAATATGTTGTGGCATTTTGGTTATTTTCTCTATTTTGATGTACTTTTTTTAATTAGTTGTTTCGATTAGTATTATAGGTGGGAACTATAAAAGGTTAACAAGTACATAGTTGTAATTAGGTCCTTTTCTTGTAACCCAAGTTAGAACCTTTACTTCCCCCTATAAATACCCCTTTTGTAGTATCATTTGAGGCATTCTATTATTTTGAGATTTTAAAAGAGAGTTGAGACGAGAGTTAAATCTTCTTCTTACTTTACATTTGATGCTCATTTACGTCAATTGGTATCAGAGCCTTGTTGGCTTCACCCATTGGTGTTGTAAAACAAAAAAAATTGTACACAACCGCAAATGGGAACTAAGAAGAGGTTTGCTCCCGTGAATTCACGCACCGATCGTCTTGAGCAGATTTTGTATGATTTGACTCTCTCTACGCATGCCTTCCACCACCATACTCCTCCACGAGCCGCCCTCACTCTGCCCCCACCCCCCGCTAAAAACCCTAATCTCAATGCTTCCGATTCCGCTCATTCCACCCCTCTATCCCCTAAAGAAATTAGCTAACCAAGTTCCATCACCGTCCCAACCAATCCCTCGGTGACCGGACATGAAGACGAAGGTGGCAACACTACTGGAAACCATCCTGGGACCACCGAACCCCACCGAACCAGCCCTGTCGGCGGACAAACTTCGCCCCCGCCCCCGCCCCCGCCCGTGACACGCTACGCTGCCAACCTCTCGAGGGGCGCGACTCATCCTCCCCCATCCCCGATCAATCCGACCCACATCTTCAACCCTAATTTGTCCCCTTTACCCCAAGATCCAACCCAATTTCATAAATCTTCCATCCAAGATCCACATCAAACCAATTCTAGGGTTTCACCATCAGTTTCCCAATCAAATCCACAATTTGTAAGTCTTAACCTCCAACCCTACAAAGTTCCTCCTCCACCACCCTATCCAAACTTATTCGCTCACCAAGCACCATCACCTCACCTTCTACCACTAATGTATCCTCCAACTCGCCACTTGGGAGAATCATTTTTCAGCCCCCAAACTTAAAAAAAATTATTTTTCCTCCCCGATTAACTCCCGAGGCTCAATTCAAGATTATCGGCGACAAATTTAAGATTGGTTGCTCCACCCAATCATTACTCCTCCCTCACGCACCCAATCGGGTCAAATCAACGATAAAAGATCCCCTCCCAAGCCAATTGATTGCAAAAAGGTAGAAAAGATGAAATTGGGTTGTGTATTGGGGATTTTTTTGACAGTTTTGTCGAGGGTGGTTGGGTGACTCGCACGCATTTTCGCGAGTTGGAAACATTTAATTTGGAAGATTTCTTCCAATCTTTGAGAATGGGGATGATGATTTTGATGGGGTTGGAACGACTTTTATCTCTCCGGGGTTGTGGTGGTGATCGGGGGTGATGCGATAGGTGGCGGGTGTTTGGACCCATTTTTGTAGATTTGATATGCGCTCGGAGAAAGTTTTCCGCAGTTTAGCATTGAGGAGGTTCATCAAGTGACTTTGGGATCGAGTTTTTGTGGACCGGTCATGGTTGGTTTGTATTCTTATTTGCCCTAACCTTTTGAAAGCCGGTACGAGGGACTTTTCCGAGGACGGTTCTTCTTTCTAGTGGGTGAGCTCTTTGATGATTCCCTTGCTTTCTTGCCGCTCATCTCCTATGCCCGGGAGGAGCTTTTTCTAGTGGGGGAGAATGATGTGAATCAAGAGGCTAATTTTTAGTACATAGTGGAATTTTGGTTATTTTCTCCATTTTGATGTACTTTCTTTTATCAGTTGTTTTGATTAGTGTTGTATGTGGGAAGTATTAAAGGTTTGTTAGAGCATAGTTGTAATTAGGTCCTTTTCTTGTAGTCCAAGTTAGAAACTTCTACTTTTCCTTATAAATATTTCTCTTGTAGCGTCATTTGAGACTAACTATCATTTTGAGATTTTAAAAGAGAGTTGAGACGAGAGTTAAATCTTCTTCTAACTTTCCATTTGACGTTCATTTACATCAAATACATTCACAAGTACATTTACAACGGTCATGATCGCACCACAATGGTTCTAGGAGGATTTGATGAGATCCAACAATATCTTGATGCAAGGCGTAGTGGAACCCCGAAGGCTGCTTGGCGTCTTTTTGGTTATAGTTTGCATGGAGAGAAACCGTTACTTGGTTGGATCTTCATTTGCCTGGACCCCATAGTTTCTAGGGCTGCAAATCAGATGACTACTTTAACAGGGTTTTTTGCATGTTGTTCTACCAATGTTGTTGCATGTGTTTTCACTTACAAAGAGTTTCCACAACATTTTGTTTGGGATGATAAAACTACAATTTGGACCTCATGAGTGCAGGGTTCGCAATTGGCCGCATGTACTTCGTTGGCGCGAGCTCAGGCGAGAGATTTTATTTACGATTGCTTCCGATGTGAATCAGGGGCATTTTTGTCATTTTTGAGCTTTTAGTATTTTTATTTTCCTTTTGTAATTTTTCTTTTCTTTTTTTATTTTATTTTGTTGAGTCGTATTTTTATTTTTGTTTATTATTTAGATGAGGGAGTAGTAAAGGCTTTTAGGGGCATACTTGTAATTAGATCTTTAGCTTAGAGCCTAAGGTACCTCCCCCTTATAAATACACACCTTGTAGCCTTATTTGGGGCATTCGATATTTTGAGAATTCATTAAAAATGAGTTGAGACGTGAGATATCTTCTTCTTCTTGATTTCCATTTGACGTTATTTACGTCAATTGGTATCAGAGTCTCATTGACTCCACCGTTGTTGTTGTGTAGACACATAAATCCTAGACAACTACAAATGAGACCCAAGAGGAGTTACGCCCCTATGAATGCTTGCACTGATTGCTTTGAGGAGGTTTTGAACCGCCTAGTGGTCCGAATGGATACCATTGATGCCTGCCTTCCACCACCGGAGTCCACCTCGATCCTCCCTCACATCGCTCCTACCCCCGCTCAAAACCCTAACCCCCACGCATCCACATCTACCCATTCTACACTCCTACGACAAAAAAACCCCACACCAAAGCCTAACCCTACAACCACCAACCCGGTGGTGGACAGAGGCGGTACCAACAGTAAAAATAACCACCCACCGGGTACCCGCCAGAACCAGAGGCAGCCCTGAACAGTAGCCTGCCCCTCCCAGCAGGGGGCCGACATCATTCCGAGCCAGGCGGGACCTTGGACCGCCGCCCCTCCACCAAAATAGGGCCGTGCCCTTTCCCCCTTGTCCGACCTTCAAACCGGATGCACCAGCATCCAAAAAAACTTGTCGTAGCACTTACGCCCTATCCGGAACCACTTGGACCAGCCCGACACAAGCCCCTACCCTAGGCAGGTCAGCCGACACCACTGAGTTGAGCCCTAGCCCCAAGCGGCCTGATCCTCCCCCATCGCCCATGGGTCGCGATCCTTCGAGTCATACCCACCCACCCACAAACTCAACCACCATAGTCTTACATCCTCCTCCACCACTCGACCCGAACTTAATTGGTCATCAACCACCATCTCCTCACCTCTCACCACCTCGAGTCCTCCTTCCCCCTCATTTATCCCTCAAAACCCTAGATCCCACCCCTTTTAACTCCCACTACGATCCGCACCTCCACCACATCTCAACATACCCCCGTCACCACCCCATAGGCACCATGCGCCTTACCCATCCCATTATTTCCCCTCCATTCCCCCGGCCCTACCCACATCTATTGATCCACACCACCATCCCCATACCTCCTTCACCATGCTTCTACTCCCACCCCTACTACATACTACTACCCTTCTCCCTCCTGGCATCCGAGGTACGTTCCCCACCCTCATTCAGTTTGGATGCCAGTTCAGCACACTCCGCCCCCGCAGATACTTTCGAACGAGTGCAGAATTGACTAGGTCATCCCTAGCATGGTGGACCCCCCTCTCCTCGATCCCAGTCCCTTCTTGACTTCGAGCCTCTTCTCTCGATAGATTGTTGCACAGACATGTCACCTTTCGACTCCTTGAGTCCGAAGGTCACTTGGTATGTGCTAATTACTGAACGACACTGCTTTCTTTATTACCAGAGGGCTACCAGATGGATCAGTGCACCTTGAGGAAGCCCATGGTTCCCGCACCACCATCACCTCCTTCTGTGACGATGATACCGTTGTATGTTACACCACCAGCACCACCTGAGGCTCCAGTTCTTATTCATCCACCGCCTCGGAGGCAGCATCACAGGGCCCCAATTGAGGATCCTCCGCCAGGCAATGACGAGGGTGATTTAGTGTTTCAGAGAGGCGATTCCATTGTCCGCCTGGCCCTACAGATGTTATGTTAGAGTATGCAGGGAGATATCCAAGTAGATGTTTTGATGTTCAACGGTCATCTCCAGTCGGATGCAGTGATTGACTGGCTTGCCGCGATGGAGCGCATTTTCGGGTACAAACGGTTGAGAGGTCGCCGTTATGTCCTTTTGGTGGTGACCAAATTTCAGGGTTATGCTAATGTGTGGTGGCACGACTTGGACCAACGCATGACCATTGAAGGACAACCCCCCCATTCATCATGGACCGAGTTGTGTGCCGAGTTGATGGCCACCTTTGTTCTGCTACATACGAGCACAATCACTTTCTCCGTATCCAAGCCCTCAAACAGGTTACCGCTGTTTTGAGCTACACGGAGCGGTTTCATATTTTATGTACTCGCGCCCGCCTAGGAGAGACCGAGGAGCAGAGGATCGACCTCTAAATCCATGGTCTACCAGGCTAATTCAGAGGGACCTTGCCTTGCGCGACATCACCACCTTTGCAAAGGTAGTTGAGTATGCCACCAATGTGGAATCCTTCCATCAGATTGCTCCTCTTACTTGTGCCCGTACCGTTGCCACTCCTGCCCCTAGCCGTCTCTAGTACACTTGCGCCCTCCTCTACTTCAGCAACACCGGTCACCACCGCCCCGCTTCCTTCATCTTCCCACCCGGTGACCTTTAAGTGCTACAAATGTGGAGTGGTTGGACACAGAGCTTCAAACTATTTCCTGCCACAACGCCGAACTCTTCTTGCTTCTGGAGAACCCGAGTTCCTAGATGAGACTGAGGAGGCCGCACCACAGCAAGCTCTCATCATTATCTTGGATGGAGACACCGAGAGTCTTCCCCTTTGAGTTCGAGGACGAACTCTTTTCAAAGGGGGGAGAATGATGTGAATCAGGGACAATTTTGTCATTTTTGAGCTTTTTCTATTTTTATTTGTATTTTTTCTTTTATTTTTTTGAGGCATTGTATTTTTCTTTTTGTTTAGTATATAGAAGAGGGAGTAGTAATTAGAGGCATAATTGTAATTAGATCTTTAGCTTAGAGCCTAATCTACCTCCCCCTTACAAATACACACCTTGTTGCCTCATTTGGGGCATTCGGTATTTTGAGAATTTATTACAAGAGAGTTGGGACGTGAGATATCTTCTTCTTGATTCTCATTTGACGTTATTTATGTCAATTCCAACGGTTGTGAAAGGGCCAAGATCATTTGAGTGCTTACGAACAGTCAATAATATGTTACACCCTACATTCAAAGCGGCATGCGTCGCAAAGGGGTTGTTAGAGGATGACGCCGAATAGGTTCAATACTTACAGCAGGCTGTTGTCGTGAAAACTTGCTATCAACTAAGGTGATTGTCTTGTGTGACACAATATTTGCCATTGCACCCAGATTTTTTGTTGAATCAATTTGTTGTTCATATATGTGAGGATCTTCGACACAAGCTACAACCCATGCAATTGAAATTCCAACAGATGCTCAAATTGAAGATTATGGTTTATATCTGCTTAATCACTTGCTACAAGAATCAGACAAGACTTTATCTGACTTTCCTCTTATGCCACAACCTATCGAAATTGGAGTACAAATATTGGGAACAGGTTGATACGGGAACATTGACAGCTACAAACTAATGCAGAACAAGAAGATGCCCAGTCTAAGGTTGATCGTCTTTACGAGGATCAACGATTGGCTTACACAGCAATCACTTCTGTTTTGGCAATAAAGGAACTACCTTCTTTCTAAATGGGGGGCAGGCACAGCGAAGACATTTTTGTACAATACACTAGCTACAAAATGTCGAAGTCTTGGACATGTGGTTATTACAATGGCCTCTTCAGGCATTGTATCGTTGTTATTGGTCGATGGGAGAATGGTACATTCAACATTCTGTATTCCATCAGATATTCTTGAAAATTCAAATTGATCTTAGACTTGAACATGCGGCTCAATTCTTCAGAATGGGAAACTGTACAATTTTCAATGTTCTTGAAGGAGGTATTCATTAATTATTATATGCATTTCCTAAATAAATATTCTTAGTTTAAGTTGCTTCTTAATATTTATTTTAATTATATATTGGGACGAACCCACAAGAAATTGTACAGCTACCTTCGACGATATGCAAGTGCAAGATGTTGAACATTTGATGACAACAGTCTATCAACAACTCAACTTTGAGGGCATTGCAACCCCAAACTTCCTCAGTGAAAGGACAATTCTTTCTTCACGAAATGATGTTGTTAGTGCTATAAACATTTTTGCTTTTAACGTTTTCCCTGCGGCTGCAATACCTTATTTTGCTGCAGACAAGTTGTACACAGATAAAACTGATCAACGAATTACTAATCAATATCCCAACGTTTTAAACGCAGTCAATCCATCAGTCTTACCCCTTTTTTTATGTTGGACCTCAAAATAGGGTCATGTGGTTGAGAAATATTGCACCCCACGATGGCCTTTGCAATGGCACTCGATTAATCTTGTCGAAGAATGCAGAACATGCTATGAGGCACAAATCCTAACCGCTAAGAAACTTGGCAATTTTGTGTTTATTCCAAGAATATTGTTACCACCATCATCTTCACAAATACCAATAAAAATGACAAGAAGCCAATTTCCTTTTAGGTTGGCATATGCTACTACGAACAAATCACAAGGTCAGTCTGTGAAATATGTTGGGACTGACTTGCGAACATCAGTTTTTACTCATGGACAATTATATGTTGCATTGTCAAGGTGCACAAGTGAAAATCGTGTAAGTGTGCTTCCCAACCATGGTATTGATTCCACAACAAATATTGTTCACCCGGAAGTTCTCTTATTGCGTTGGAAGAAATGCACGTCTATTATAAATTAAGCTTTTGTATTTATATTACAAATAGCTTTTACAGCATTAATTGAGTTTTTGTGATTATATTATAAATTGAGCTTTTGTGGGTAATTTTTCAGGATTGGGAATAAAAACATCTTAAGTTGCTTAAACAATTGAGGAGATCTGGTTTAAAATTGGTTAAATAGGGAGGGCCTAAGTAGGTAACACTTAGCACTCTGTAATAATTATTGAAGGATTTATTTGGCAAGATCTACTATTAATTGTTACTACGCGATTTGTACAGATTGTCGCGCATCGCCCTAACCTCTTTTGGAAATACCTTGAGATCCATATGTGGACATTTAGAAGGGTGATTGGGAAGATGTATCGGTGAAGTTGGAGATGATGCTACTTCCGTTTTTGGTGTTATTTTGTATACCAACATTAGGCATTTTTGTAATCAATAGTAGCCGACTGCTTTTTTTTTTTAAAACACGACGATCCTCTCCAAGTAATACTCCATTGTAACTATGTTGGTTTTTGTTTCTGTTTGTCTATTGTAATATTTGTGACTTTCTCTATACGAACTAGATGGGTTTGGGAAAGCCTCCCGAGAAGATTCGTTGGTGCTTAAGATACCAGCCGACCAGTTGTACCCTTCCCCTACCCTTTCATTGGCCAAAAGCAGGGCCTGACAAGTGAAGAGCCGTGCCAATCGGTCCTTCACCACTTCTCGAGTGACTTCAGGTCGTAAATCGGCCCGAGGAAGTGTGGCCAAAAGATAAGGTCGAAGATGGCTAGCTGTGGGTTGTTAATAGTGCCGGAAAAGGGGCCCATAAGTTAAGAACCGCCCATATTATCTCAAGCATAAAAATATGGGGCCCAAATTTTAAACTTAACGGGTCAAATGTGGGTCTAGACATTAAAATGAGTGGGCCAATAAGGGCACCCATTTATGTTGTTAAAACAAACCCTAGCATCAGTTAAGCGGACAAGTGCTCTCCCCCAAGCTACGTTTGGTTTCGAGTTCGAGACATGAGAGCAATCTCTCCATATATGGCCAGTCGACATCTGCCTCTTTCAGACCCTGCAGTTAAGCGGGAGCCTTGTGCACTGGGTACAACCTTTTAAACGGGTCGGGGTCGGGGTTGAGGTTGAGATTAAAAAATTCCATCGGGGTCTGGGCAGGGTCGGGTTTGGTGTACAAAAACCCCGACCTCGACCCTGACCCGTTTAAGTATATTATTACAATTACCGCTATATATATATGTAGAAATAGATATTCAATTAGGCCCAGTTTGGTATGTACAGGAGCCTGACTCTCTCTCTCTCTCTCTATATATATATATATATATATATATATATCATAGTTTTGTACCCTTTAAGATAAAGCTAAAAAATTATTTTGATTGGTACGTTATCGCGATGCCTATGTTTTTAGTTGCATGAAATTATTTGTAGATCAGTTTTTGTTTCTTCTAGTAATCAGACATACTTTATTTATTTTAAGAAATATTGGCACGCAAGCAGATGTGTAGATCTGCTATTAAACTGGTAATATGTAACAAACAGACCCATAGCTTCATGTGATATATTTGATGAATGGAGTGAGAACTCATCTAAATACAATTTAATAAGATTCTGCTGTAAGCTGCATTACTAATGGCTTGTATTTCTTAAATGCCAGAGAATTATGCTTACATACACACGAAGGAAAAATCGTACTGAAGACAGGATAAGCAATTTGCCAGATGGAATCCTTACTTACATACTTTCATTTCTTACAACAAAGGAATCTGTAAGAACTAGCATTCTATCTACGAGGTGGAAGTCTGTTTGGACTTCTGTCCCCACTCTTTACCTGAGGGATTGTGATTTCCGCTTTGAAGCCGATGGTTTTGATAGAGACACCACTGTAAAAATAGAAGATAGGTACTTGAAATACGTGGATAGATTATTTATGAGTCCCATCATGCCCTTTCTTGATAAAGTTGTCCTCAAAGGTAACATGGACCCTTCTTGTCATGTTGGATCATGGATATGTGCTGCTGTAGAGCGAAATGTTCGCGAGTTACATCTCAAGTTTCGCCGTTATTCTGAACAAGTGACAATGTTTCCAGAGAGTTTATTTTCTTGCAATACTTTAGTGGTGTTGAAATTATGTTTGGAGGATATGGTTCTTGTCTTCCCCATGACTTCCACTTGTTTCCCGAATTTAAGGGTCCTAGAAATAGATTCGGTTATATATAAGGACGATAATGACGCATATCTTCTTTTCTCCAGTTGTCCTGTTCTTGAAGATTTGGTTATAGTCAGACACGGGGATGATAACGTTGTAACTTTGAATATCACTTCTCAGTCGTTGAAAAAACTCAGAGTACAATTTATAGCGAAAACGGAATTCCATCCTGCACGTAAACTTGTGATTGATGCCCCTTCTCTTGAATCTATAGATATTGCTGATGATGTGACAGAGTATTATGTGACGGGGAACTTGCCTTCCATAATCAAAGCAAAATTTGCTGTCTCAACTTGGCTTTCCGTAGTTGAACGGCCGGCACTTGACAAGATGCGTATATTTAAGCTTTTTGAAAGAATTTCTAACGTGACGTTTCTGTCACTACCATATACGACCATGGTGGTAAGCTTGCATATTTTATTATTTGATAACTCGCTACTTAGATTTTTATTTTAATATATCGGGCATGAATTAGTACTGTTTTAAGCTTTATATATATCTTACAATTATTGTTGCACATAATACTACAAATTATTTTCTATTATCTTAATTTATTTGTGTTACATTTCGACTAATGATACTGCTGCTTGCATATATTTCAATACTTCTCTTGGATCATTATTTGTTAATTAAGCTTCTTTCTTTCTGTCTTTTGCTTGTGTAGTCTCTTTCAGGTTCTAATTCTTGTAACCTGTCAACATTTTATAATTTGACCCATTTGGAGTTTACTTGTGACGAGTTTAATACCTGGAGTTGGGAATTGGTGATGGAGTTTCTCAAGAACTCGCCTGTGTTAAAGGCTCTTATATTTGATGTGAGTTGAGGGTTAACATGTTTCACAAGTTTTTAGGTAAAAATATATTCAATGAGTTTTATTGATTTGTATTTTTGTTTCATTCTGGTGTCAGGGATTTATATTTTCAGATAACGATAACTGGGCATGGTCTTTCGCTGCTGCGCCTAAATGTTTGTTTTCACGCCTAAAGACTACAGAAATTAGGAGATTTTCAAGGGAAAGTGAGATGAGGAGGGTTTGGTATTTGTTGGATAAAGCCAAAGATTTGGAGAAGTTGACAGTAGAGTTGACGGTTCAGAAACGATTACTAGATTGCGCGAGGCGTCATGGTACATGTCAGATAGAGATTTTATAATGTCTTCCATGGCCTTGAATCCATTTGTTGTTTTTGGTTAGCTTTGAATCCGTCTGTTTATTACTTGCATTCACTGAAAGTAAACATCGACCTTCTGCTACTAGCCTTTGTACTTTGTTAACATATGAAAGGGTTCTGTTTTGAGTTATGGTTTAGAATATTAGACGGTTGTTTTAAGTAAGCCAGGATGATAAGAAAATCCCATTATTTTGTGGTGGAATTATCATTGGGCATCTGCCACTTATTTTTGTACTGGTCTGTCAAGAACTTTCTTAGGTTTTGTTGGATTGGAGTACTCGAAAAAAAATTCCATGATAAAATTTCCCCCACCCTCATCTCCTAGTAATAATAATAAAAAAAATCAAGTGAAAATGTTCAAATTTTGTGCACGCATTAGCTAGTTGTACCTCAGGCGAACATGGACAAAATTTTATGGAATTATGTTTTATGTAGTAGTACTAAAAGTTGAAAATGCCCAGAGTCTTTATTTTTTGTAACTTTTACTTTCATTTTAAATAAAAATTATTGTTTTTAGGAAGACTAAAACTGGGATAGCGCCCTTTTCTACTAACTTTAATTTGAAACAGGGCCATCCACGGTCCCCTTATAGTCTTTCTAGTTGGTCGTACTAAAAGTTAAGCCGTTGTTGAGTTTATAATGTTACTCCACCACCTTTGAGCCCTTAAATTATGCATATGAATTATATTCAACCCCTCAAGTAACATTAACCATTTAGCCTCTAGATGATGGATATGGTCATATTAAGTCCATCAGTCTAAATTGGTGTTTAGCTTTAACAAATTGCACATTACTATTTTAAAGGGTCTTTTAAGCAAATATTCATGAGGCCGATGAAAACGGAACAAGCGAAAACCATAACATCCTACCCAACCATTAAACTTGAAAGTGAATGCGATCTTTCAGAGCATTATTGGAGGTAATTGCATCAACGTGATACATGCGCTTCGATGTACCGAGGAAGATCTCTCGAACATGGAACCTATCATCTAAGAAGCTAGGCAATCTTGTAATAGGCTCCAAAACTTTTCTTTTTCTTTTGCCAAAGACTCAAATGGAGTGAACAATCTCATTTCACCATTGAGCACAATTGCCAAAAATGTAGAAGAGTTTAACAATGTTGTGCACAATACTGGAACCACAATCAATCAAATAAAGATAAAAATAAATAAAAATTAAATGACAAGGACACTCGAGAAAGACACACAAGATTTAATGTAGTTGACTCAATATAGACCACTTCCACAAGAGGGAGAGTTTAATTTAACAATGACAATAAAATCAGTATTTATAAACATTACTCTCAACAATTAAACTCCACACTCCAACGATATCCACTCTTTGAATCCTCCCAAACACTTTGCAATTTTTCTTGTTGTCTTCCTCACTTGGTTGTGTTATGTCTACCCTTCTCATGGGCATTCTATTTATAAGTAACTAAGTATCCAACTTGTGGTTCAAAACCTTCAAAATGTTAAAGTAATGTATGGTAAAAAAGCCTTCCATATGTCCAATTAACGCATGGCCAAAAAACCTTCCACATGTACATTGCAAACTTGGTCACCAAGTAAATTTGGGCATCACAACAAGTATTACATTTTCACCTTGGACTTTTGACATTAATGGTTTGCTAACCCTAACAATCTCCACCTTGGCGATCTATAACATGCCAACGAAAAGACAATTACTAGAGTACCACCATGAGACTTCCAAGCTCACCAGCTTCACTAATGGGGGAGTTACCTCCAACTTCAATAGTCTTCAATTCCAAGACTAAGTTTTTATTAACAAGACTTCAATTTGTAGTGAACATAAACATTTTTTTTCTAATGGCGTTCTTTCTACCAACCACGCATACCCTGAATCAAAACTACGATCCCAACACCCCTTGACTCATCAACGGATAATGCATGTGTATAACTATCCCGAGTCAAAAAATTATCCGTTGACCCCGGAATGGGACACCGTGCCATCCCTTCCCCTAGTAGGAATTTTCCTCCCACCATTGTTTATTGCCAGGAAGCTTGCAACTTATGTCTCTATTTTATGCACAAATAAGACATGCCTTGAGCGCTCAATCACTTATGCAAGCCGTCGAAGTCTGTTTCAAACTATACAACCTTTGATTCTCGTCTCCCTTTGTTAGGACCATACAAAGTCACGTGACTTTAATAACTCCACCAGCAATTGAACTCCGACAGCTTTTGGAATCTAACTGACTAATGCAAATTAGATTCTTTCATAACTTCGGGACATATACCACACTACTCAAAGTGTGCTCCACCCCATCGACTACTTTTAGCTTCACTATTCCCACACCCTCTATGACACATGTATTACCATTAGGCAAAGATAATGGACCTTTGTGATTTCTTGGAATGTTTCAAAATATTCAATCTTGGAGCAAATGTGATTCGAAGATCCCGAATTAAATATCCATTCTTCTTGAGATAAAGACTTATATTTGGAGACGATATGATTATCTCCAAACTCTTTTTCTCTTGCGTATGTTATCGATGGACGTTCAGAATCACGTCCGTCCTTATTCAAAGGACAATTACGTTTTATGTGACCCCACTCCTTTCACTTGTAACATTGTTGACTTTTTTTCACCAATCTTTGATTTAGACTTACTACCTTTACTAAATCCCCGGTGGGTGTTCCTTCCCAGATTTTGACCTTGAACAAACATATTTGATTCGAGTTCACCTCATCCATTTTACTGTATTTGGTGACTATGTTCTCGTATGAATCCAGAAAAGAGGTAATAAGATATAAGGCACGGTCTTCCTCCTCAATCATTACATTAACATTTTCTAATTAATCTACAATTCCATGAAAAATATTCACGTGATTCATAATGACCCTACCCTCCTCCATATTCAAACGGTAAAACTCCCGTTTGATATTGAGCTTTGTTACGAGATTCTTAGATAAATAAAGTATTTTTAACTTTTTCCACAATTTTGACAGTGTATCATCATCAATGACAGTATTGGTGATATTATTAATGATATTGAGTCATATCGTGTTCAAGCACCTTGGCTCAACATCCTCCCAATCATATTTTGTCATTTTTCCAGCATTCCATAATTTTTTTCAATGACCATGAAAGGCCTCCTCAAACAAGGATATATTTCACCTTATTTAGCCATAGAGTAAAGCTACATTTTCTATCGAAAGGGTCCACCTTGTATTGAACTGCAATATATATGGCCATGGTTGAATGTAAACGCCACAAGACTTCCAAATACTAGTGGTTTAACATGAAAGTCTAAAGACTGGATTTTATCAAATACCGTATGTATACCTGCAGCTCTAATACCAATTGTTGTGCACAATACTGACACCACAATCAATCATATAGAAATAAAAATAGATGAAAAATAAATGAGAAGCATACTCAAGAAAGACACACGAGATTTAATGTGGTTCACCCAATATAGGCTACGCCCACTAAGAAGGAGAGTTTAATTTAATAATGAGAATAAAATCGGTGTTTACAAACACTCACACACTCTCAACAAATAAACTCTTAACTACAATGATATACACTCTTTGAATCCTCTCAAAAACTTTGCAATCTTTGTTGTTGTCTTCCTCACTTAATTGCGTTATGTCCATCCTTCTTATGGGTATATTATCTATAAGTAACCAACTAGCCAACTTGTGGTTCAAAGCCTGAGTATCTTATCTATAAATAACCAATTGGCCAACTTGTGGTTCAAAGCCTTCCATATGTCCAACCGATGTATGTCCAAAAAGCCTTCCACATGTCTAACTAATGTATAGCCAAAAAACCTTTCACATGCCCATTGAAAAATTGGTCACTAAGTAAACTGAGGCACCACACCAAGTATTACATTTTCACCTAAGACTTTTGGCATTAATGGTTTGCCAACCCTAACAAGCACTTGGATTAGGTAAGTTTCTCCATGTATGTGTTTTTCTATTGCTGGATGTAAACCAAACTTACTTTGCTTATGAAATATCTTTATCTCAATCATCTTAATGGTGCATATATTAAAAAATGATGTGCGTATGTGATGGATGTGGTCAAAGGATGAGGTAGGGTGGAAGTGATATGTTCACGATTTTTTTTGTAGAAAAATGTCGTTGTCTACATTTGGGAGATGGGGCTGCCCTCTTTTGTTGTTTCACAGGGTATGAAATTAAGGTATAAATAAAGGTTTGTTATGATAAATAAGGCACATAGAGAATTTTAGAGAAGGGAAGAGTTTCTTATTAATTGGTGTAACAATAATGGAGGGAGCACCCCTTATTTATAGAACAAGTTGATAGAGTCTTAATAGGAGTGGTCATCCACTTAAATAGGATAATTACAAATATTTACAACACTCCCCCTTGTATGTACATAATTTTCACCATTCAATGATTATTGCCTCATTTCAACCTTACTAAGGAAAACTCACTAAAAAAAACGAAGTGAATAAAAAAGAGTACAACTATTATGATCATTGAGTTTGTGTTGGACGTGTTTAATGTTGCCTCGTTAAAATCCTTACTAGGAAAACCCTGTGGAACAAAGGAAAGAGTAAAATGCACAAATATCCCAAACAACATGTTCTTTTATATCCTCCCCCCGATAAGATGCTCTCCCTGATTGATATGTTCAATTTAACTATTGGTGGAGTCTACAATTCCAATCTCGTATACAAACTTTTGAAATGTTGTCTTTGGTAGTGACTTTGTGAAAAGATCATCTTGGATGTTACTTAAACGAACTTGCATAACTTCAATTTCATTTTTCTTCTGAAGCTCGTGAATGAAAAAAACTTTAGTGAAATGTGTTTGGTTCTGTCTCCTTTGATGAATCCTTCTTAATTTATGCTATACATGATGCATTGTCTTCATAGATGACACTTGGAACATATTTAATGAGAGGTAATTGATAAGGACTACGAGTATGTTGAATTAACGATTTGAGCCATACACATTCATGGCTAGATTTATAAAAGTGCAAAAATTTCACAATGATTACAAGAAGTACCTACTTAAGTTTGTTTAGTAGAACATAAAAAAATAACAGTATTACCACTAATTAATACATAACTTGTCTCAGATCAACCCTTATGAAGATCATAGAGATATTCAGAATATGCATAACCGACTAACTTGGAACTATTAGAATTATAAGAGTTAAATAAATCCATCTCAGTGGCTCCACGTATATATCTTAGGATATGATTGACACAAGCCCAATGCCTTTTGGAAGGTTCAGAAATATCTAGCAAGCGGGTTCATAGAGAATGAAATATCCAGCATACTTCATTGTGCCAAGTACAAAAATGCATCAATTTTACTTAAATAGGGTACTTCTGTACTAAATATTTTCTCATATTTCTCTTTAGGACGGTATGTATCTTTTTTTTATTCCAAAGATCGGACAACCACATGGGTACTTAATGGGTGTGCTTTATCCATATTAAAACGTTTTAATACCTTTTCGGTATAATTAGACTAATGGACTAAAATCCCACTAGAATTTTTTCTCGATCTGCAGGTCGAGACAAAATTTAATTTTTCTAAGGTTTTTTATCTTAAATTCCTTTTTCAAATAGTGAGCAGTTGTTTCGGGCTCTTGTGAATTCTTGATTAAAATTATGTCATCTACATAAAGTTTTACGATTGCCTATCTTATCTTGGATTTTTTTATATATACACAAGGGAAAATTGGATTGTTTTCATACTCTTTCTTAGACAAGTATTAACTAAGCTGATTGTACCACATTCTTTCGGATTGCTTTAAATTGTACAATGAATATCTTAGTCGGATCGACTGCGTAGTCCTTGGCTTTGCTTCAGGAAAAGAAAATCCTTCAGGGATTTTCATTTATATTTATGTGTCTAAGTCCCCATATAAATAAGCGGTCACAATATTCACAAGTCTCATATCAATATTTTTAGAAATATCTAAGCTAATGAGATATTCAAAAGTTATACAATCCTTAACGGGGGAGTATGTTTCCTCAAAATCAATC
Source organism: Sambucus nigra (assembly GCA_949130495.1). Classification (NCBI taxonomy): domain Eukaryota; kingdom Viridiplantae; phylum Streptophyta; class Magnoliopsida; order Dipsacales; family Adoxaceae; genus Sambucus; species Sambucus nigra. The sequence goes on along the minus strand of OX422224.1, from coordinate 141,927,410 downwards.
CCAGATTTTTGCAAGAAACCTTGTATCACAAGTCGTGCCTTTATCGATTGATATCATTATTCTCATTTCTTTTTCTTGCAAACACCCATCGGTAATCTATCAGATTAAACTCTTTAGGGGTTTGTACTATACGTACAAATGCATCACATTTATTTATAAACTCAACATCTGTCTTGATAGCAATTTCCTATTTTGGTCAATCTAACCTTTGTCGATATTTGTTTAGAGTACATGATTAATTATCATCATCACTGAACTTTGAAATTCATATAACTATTGCTTATGAAAATAATTCATCGATGACAATTTCTTTATGATCCCACTATAAAATAATTCATCCTAAATATGTATAAAATATAGAGATCTCATTATTATCATTAGGTACCTTTGCCTCATCAGGGGATTTTATAGTCAGTTCAGGGTATTATGTATTTTTGAGAGATAATAACCTCTTCAAGGATTTTAGAGAAAGCGAATCTTTTATTCGTAACATCTTCAAGAGTGTTATGATGGAATGATTTTTCATTTGATCTCCGTTTTTGGGGAGAAGAATCTTTAGAACCTACAGGTCTGCCACTTTCTGGCATGCAACGGATTCATTTGCTGTTGAAATCAAATTTATACCACTAGCATATCCATTATGGCTGGCACATTTGTAGCGGGCACATAAGGCTTGGTTACTTTTGCAGCGTCACTGAATGCATCGGGTAATTTATTTGTAATTTCCTGAAGATGCAATATCCTTCATACTTCATGCTCACATTGAGAAATACGGTGGTCTAGACGAGACAAAGTTGAAGTGTTCCATTTTAATTCTCACAATTCTTTATAAATGGGGTGTGCTTATGGTGCGCTCTTTCCTCCCCCTAATGGTGGGAAGAATGTCTCATAAAAATGAAAATCCTCAAATCTAGTGATAATCATATCACCTGTCAGTGGCTCAATATAGAGAATGATTGATGGCGAATCATAACCAAAATATATTCCCAAATGACGTCAGGGACCCATTTTGGTATGCTGGTGTGGGGGGATGAGCACGTGCACTGCACAACCAAATTTACGTAAGTGTCATATATTTTCTTGACATCTAAACACAAGTTGAGAGGGTGAAAAATGATGATAAACAATAGGCCCAAGCTTAATTAACTTATCAGCGTGTAGGATAACATGTCCCCAAGCAGATACTGAGAGTTTGGATTGTATAAGTAAAGACCGTGTGGTACGCTGCAAATATTTAATTAAAAACTCATCTAAACCATTTTGGGTGTGGACATGATGGACTAAGTGATCAACATCAATTCCTCGTATAAAAATAATCATAAAAAAATTGAAAAGTAAATCCTCCTCCATTATCTAAATGAATTGATTTAATGTGTTGATCACGAAAATGTTCTCTAAGTTTTATGATTTTAGCAAGTAATTTTGCAAAAGGCTAAATTACGAGTAGATAATAAACAAACATGTGACCAATGAACAGATGCATCAATTCAAACCATAAAGTATATAAAAAGGTCCACTAAAAGGGTGGATGGGGTACAAATATCCCCTTTAATTCTTTATAAAAAAGATGGTGACTCATAAGATATTTTGAGAAAATATGGCTTAGTGATTAATTTACCTTAAGAACAAGGGGTTCAAAAATCATCATCATGTAAGGTAAGTTATTTGTTTATTAACGGATGTCTGTGATAGTTATTAATGATTCGACGTAACATATTTTATCCAAGGTGACCCAACAGTCATGCCACAATATCAAATTATTAGGATCATTGAGCTTCCGACTTATGACAGTGATTCCACAACATAAATTATTATATGGTATAACCCCACGAATAGTGCAAGCTACTTCTCCACTGTCAGCTTCTATCTTCCAACACTAGAAGTAATAGAAAAGAACTCTTTGTCACCTTCATTACATTGTTCCATATGATATCCGTTCATTTTTATGTCCTTAAAACTTAATGAATATCTTCACGTGGGCTCTTCGGAGCCTTCAATGATATTAGCATGATTATCTCTAGTGAAAACATTCGTTGTATTGTTTACTAAATCCAATAGCTTTTCAAAATGGTGTGGGTTGTCCCACTTTCTACTAGACACGTTTCATCTCTTGATATTATTTTGAAATTCATACCTTTAAGATGGGTAAATAGAATTTGGAATTTAATCCACCAATTATATCAACATTACAAAAAATATAAATGAATAATTAACTAATAACTACTCTAATAAGACATAAATATATTACTGAACTATTCATGTCTTAATACTAAATGTTAATTTAGTACTTAGAACTTCGGGTTCTATTAAATGCATAATATAAAAAAAATTATCTAATATTGTAGAACTTCAGGTTTCATTTTAGATAAAGTATGAATTTTCGAGTTCATATAAAATTTATTAAAGAACTTCAGGATCTCTCGTTTATTGGGAAAAATTTCGAGTTCCACATATAATATTATTGAATTTTCAGTTTAATTTGATTCATAAAATCAATATTAACGTTCATGGGCTATTAATTTCCCTATCCTAAATAATCAAAATTTTCGCATTTGATTTTAAAGAATATGTATATGGGCGCTTCAAGTCCCAAATTTTGAGAATTTGGGGTCTTAAATTCTATTTTATTTATTTTCTTTTAAAAAAAGGAGGAGAAATGTACCCGAATTACATACAATAATTTGTGAACTTCTTATCATAGTAATGATTATGTCAAAGTGATTCAGGAACTTTAATCCATTTTTATTATAATTGTGAGAATTCAGTTCCAACACATAAAATAATTAAACTTTGGGTTTAATTTTATTAATATCTTGGGATTTGAAAACTCCCACACCATTGTGTCAAAATTCATGTTTTATTAGAAAAGAAAAAAAAATATTTGAAACATCAGATCCAAATTATAAATTATTTGGGAACATTTAATGTTAGTGACCCTAATATATAAATAATCAAAACTTCGGGTTTTGATTTACGGAATATTTTTAATTGGAACTTCAAGTCCTTGATTTAATAATTTGAACATCAGGGCCTTGCTATTTGTTTGTGAAAACTTCAGGTTCAACACATAAAATAATTGAACTTAAGATTCAATTTTATTAATATCTTGGGTTTTGAAAATTCCCACCCCATTGTGTTAAACTTCAGGTCTAATCAGAATAGGAAAAAAAACTTTAGGTCCAAATTACATATTATTTGGGGATATTTAATTTTTTCTTACATGCTAAGATCATGAATAACAACATATAGGCTTATAGCTATCCTAAATAATCAAACTACATGTTGAATGACAACATATAGGATTATAGCTAGCTCATGAATACACATGATGATCTGTGGGTCCATTTACCCACTAAGATCAAGAGTGATAGAGAAATTTGAATATGTATTTGTTCTCAAACATAGTTTAAGGAAGAACTTCAAATCATCGAATGAGTTGAATATTTGAGGGAGAAGGCCTAATTGATTCTACGATCGTACTGATAACGTGTTAAGAAATAAGAGACAAGGATAATTTTAGAGAGAGAAATTTTTTTTCATTAAATGATGTAATAATTATGGAAGGGTCATCCATTATTTATAATACAAATTGATAGAGTTTTAATAAGAGTGGACATCCACTTAAGTAAAATAAATATAGATATTTACAACAGGATTCGTTAAGTAATTCCGTTAACATATTTTAATTAAATAAGGCCCAGTTTGATTGCGCAAATTATTTGATTATATAAATTGGTTCATTGTGAATTAGTGAATTGTAAATGAGTTAAATTCAATTTTACACAATGTTTGCTAATTTGAAATTGATGTTAAGGTTCAATGAAAAAAGATAAAAACAAATTGAGAGAGAGAGGGGGAGGGGGAGGGGGAGGGGGAGGGGGAGGGAGAGAGGGAAAGGGGACATGCACTTTATGTGGCTCCAAATGGATTCATTTCACGTTTTTTGTGAAATGCTCCAATTTCAAATTTTGCACATGAGCTAAAATGAAACAATTAATTAATCCTTTCATTAATGAAACCAAACCCAGTTAATGGGTCAATTTATAAATGGATCAATTTATTAATGATCCAATTTACAATTTTGAACAACTAAACGGGGCCTAACTATATGAAACGAGGAAAATTACGAATTTGAATTATATGGATCATTTTTAATAATGGTAAGCACATAAAAGTTACACAAAAAGCATATACACATGGAGAAGAGAGAAACGTCACTTAAACATGTTGAAAATTTGCACTCACCTTTTAGATTCCCATGAGTCTATAAGAACGATTTGGAATATTGTAACAATCTTAATAAGACTAAAATAGTCCTTTAAACCAAACACATCTTTTTAATATGGGGGCCAACTATTGACACTCCACGAAGTTCATTGGCACTCCAACAAAATTGATAAATGACCCCTTTATCCTTTATCCTTTAGCCTTTATCCTTTTTTTCCTTTAATTTAAACTAACCACTTAAAAGAAATATCATAAAATGTTGACACGAATCTTTTTTAAATTTAATAATTAAATACAATTTAACCAATTTTTTTTAAACTGTGAATAACAATTATTAACAACTTAATCATTAATTGATTTATACTTTAGTACTTATTTTTTTTACCAAATATGAACACGATCCAATTAAAATGCGACACAACACAACATTATATGAAATCTTATTTTTTTATTTAACAAGAACACAACTCAAATAAAAGTGATACGACGGAAAATCTTATTCTTTTTATCTAACACGGACACGGTATAATTAAAATGAAGCACGACAAGACGTGAAATCTCATTTACTTAGGCCATCTCCAGTGGGAGATGGACAAACAATGGGTATTTTGATTTTTTGGGTAGATTGTCGAGGGGGCTTCCCATAGTGGGTAATGTGTAAAAAAGAGCTGGGCGGGAGACATTTACCGCCCAGGGGCTGGGCGGGAGACTTTTAGCCGCCTAGGGGCTGGGCCCACCCTGGGCGGGGGCCTCTTAGCGGCCCAAAATTTTGCCCATTACCCTACCGTTATAATCTATCCGTTATAATATAACCAAATTATAAAACAACCCCTATAAATCTCACATCTTCTTTCATTATTTTCCATACCCATTTTTATATATCTTTCATTCAAAATATCAAACATTATAATTTTCATAAAGCAATTTATTTAGTCGTCAAAATGTTTCATATTCAAAGAAAATGGTGTGGAAAAAAGGCCAAACCAAATGAAAACCCACCTCCATCACCCAATTTACCAATCGTTTATCGAAGTTTATTTCGATTATCCGATGAAACACCTCGTGCGACGGACACAATTATTGATCCTAACGCACAAGCAAATGATAGTCAATTTCACATGCGTGGTAGTGTACAAGGTTCGATTGAAGTGTATGCAAGTTTATCCGACGTTCCTACAGTGCGAGACGCCATAAACAATTTCGGGTTCAGTCATTTGTTCAGTGAAAGTTATCCCAACTCGAATAACCAAATGACGGTGCCTTAATTAGTAGGTGGTCGGAGAGAACACATACATTTCAGCTACCGTCAGTGGAATTGGGGATAACCCCGTTTGATTTTTTCCATTTAACCGGTAATTTATCAATATCTTGCTACGCACTTTATTTATGTTAACAATTTATATGTCATATTTGCAAATTTTAATCATTGTAAAAGTTTCCCGTATCAGGAATTCAAATTGGTACCAATCCCATTTTGCCACCGTTTCCTCACTCTAGTCCTTTTACGGTGGAGGAAATATTTGAATTATATTATCCTGGAATAGGCCACCCACAGTACAAAGGACGAAATATTTCGTGTGCAACGCTTAAACAATACATGTTGCATTGGCGCTAACAAGCTTCGGAGCATAGATTAGCGAACGCGGAACAAATCGCTCGAGCTTTTATTGTTTATGTCATGAGCTCCATATTTTTTCCAACGGGCCATAATTTAGTGTTTGTGGATTGGACAACTTATTTAGTCGACCTAAATGACATGGCTGTGAAAGATTGGGATTCTGCCATTCTTGCCCGAGTTTACTACGCACTTGACGTATGCACTGCAAATGTCCAGAAAACAGTTAATTATTTTTGGCTTAGCTCCGGATTCATTTTACTCACGCGAACAATGGCGTGATATGGTTTTTTATAGAGAGGACTACATCCGAAAATCAATATCCATAACGTTAGAACGAGAGCTTATGTTGCAGAGGTTATTACGTGAGAAAGATCAAGAGATTGCAAATTTGCGTGGGGCGGGACCGAGTTCGGCCCCGGAACACTACCCCATTCCGCAACATACACCGCCATATATATATGGAGATGAATATCGTAGTGCTTCTCCCAATATTTCCCATCCACACTCCCAAGATCATGTGGGATCGTCTTCTCATCCATATCTTGCCGATAACGTTTTTGGGATTTTCAACACATTTCCTTATGACCAATATGAGGGTAGAGGTCCAATGTAAAGTGCATTTTCCAGTGTATTTTCCATATGTAATTCCATTAACTATTTTATGTTACAATCATGGACATTAATACCAACTTTACTTTATTAATATAAACATATAAAAACATTAAAAAGTTACATAATTTTATCATTTATATTTCCCAGGCAACCACGGAACACAACATAAGGCATTCCCATCCTCCATTAACATGTTAGGTAGATGAGGTACGAAATCCAAGTCCGGATCTAGACCTTTGTAATCCGGGAGTTCCAAATCCGATTCATAAATTGGATCGTCAAGTTCAGTATTTATCAAATGTTTAGAATGCCGTCGCTCTAGCCTTGTCTCCATCTGTGCAATTTCGCGTTCCAATAAATGAAGGCGTTTTTCATTATCTTTCTTTACATCTTTGCAATATGTTGCCGATTTTGCCCGTGGCACAGGTAAACCATGCCACTGACAGTAGTACTTCAAATCACAACGTCTATAAAATAATCTAGGCCATTTCAAATGATCATCCCATGGAAATTTTCCTTTTGTCGGCGTTAACCATTTCATCACATGATTAACATCGCCTAAGGAATGGGGTGTACATATAGGGATGTTTTCAAAAACCCTTTTATCGCCAAACTAATCACCTGCATGGGGATCTTGGTAGATCCATGGATTAGTCAACCCTTGTTCAACATTATTGCGCGTCGCCTCATCATGGTCGTCTCCAAATGATGTTGATGCTTTAGACTTACACTTTATCTTCTTGACCTGTTGTATCCTGCTTATCCCCCCCAGTTGAGAGGAAATCATTTCGCATAACTTTTTTAGGCGGTGATCAGTTATAATACGGAAGTTTTTGCCCGGACATAGTTTTGAGGGGAACATGGGTTAAGAAGGGTGAATCTTCATCAGGCATGTAAACATGGTTATGCATTTTGTAGTTATTGATCTGAAGTTAGTATAGCTAAGGTTGTGGTGTATATGTATGGCAAAATGAACAAATAAGTTATTGGCGCTCTAACTAATAACGAGACGATATACTTAAAGGGAAGAAAATGGATGAATAAATGTTTTAAAATATTTAAGTTGAAAGTGACTATGAACAAGACAGAGGAGCCTTCTTTACCGTTCAATTTTGGGCGGTTCTTTTTTTACCGTCCAAGTACGAGTGGTCACATCATATTTAAGTTGAAAGTGACTATGAACAAGCCAGAGGAGACTTCTTTACCGTTCAATTTTGGGCGGTTCTTTTTTTACCGTCCAAGTACGAGTGGTCACATCATATTTAAGTTAAAAGTGACTACGAATAAGCTAGAGGATCCTTCTTTACCGTTCAATTTTGGGGGGTTCTTTTTTTACCGTTCAAGTACGAGTGGTCACATCATATTTAAGTTGAAAGTGACTATGAACAAGCCAGAGGAGCCTTCTTTACCATTAAATTTTGGGAGGTTCTTTTTTTACCGTCCAAGTACGAGTGGTCACATCATATTTAAGTTGAAAGTGACTATAAACAAGCCAGAGGAGCCTTCTTTACTGTTCAATTTTAGGCGGTTCTTTTTTTTACCGTCCAAATACGAGTGGTCGCATCATATTTAGGTTGAAAGTGACTGTTGATACCAAAATTAATATGCTGATGTGGACGAATCATACGAAGACACTTGTCAATCTACGTGGTACAATAATAACGAGGAAGTCTATTTCCCCGACCAACTCATGTTCTCTCCGAGCACGAGGATATACCGAGGAGCTTCAGCACTCCGAGGTACTCTAGCGCTCCGAGGAACTCCTGAACAACGAGCAACTAAGGCGGTCCGAGTTGCATCTCGGCCGTAGTATTAATTGCCAGAATATCAACAGTTCAACTATTCATTGAATGTTTATCATCTTGACGCACACACTGCATTAAATGTATTACCCTTTCATATGTATATCATTTAATGTATCAACCCATTCATGTACAACCTAAGGGCTATAAATACCTTGTATCACCCTCATTCAAAGGGACCGGAATTTCTTGAGAGAACTTGTACTCGAGAATTCCCAAACACTCAGCAATAACATAACAGTGGACGTAGGCCATTCATATAAGGCTGAACCACTTTAAAAATCTTTGTCTCATTTTATTTATCTGTGATTGAATAATTAGGGTTATCTAATTTTTTACATCAGCAGATTGGCGCCGTCTGTGGGAAACGACTGTTGCTATCGTTTTTCACCAAAAATCATTTATCATCAATGGCAGATAATCCAGAATCCAGTAATCGAAATGCTGGAAATACTGGAAATCCTCCAAATCCATCTGCACCTCCAGATCTGGCTGGAATTATGACGAATCTGGCTGAAGGACAAACCGCCATGCAAGAAACAATGAGGCAACTCATTCAAACTCTTCACGGCGGTGCACCTACCCATTCAAGGAAAAGGAGTGATCATGGGCAATCACGATCCAGGCGTACTGGGTCATATCGTAATGAAGAATCTAATGATTTTTCTTATCAACCTGGGCGAACTTCATCGATACGGGCTACGGATACAGATCAACATATCACCCTCTCTCCGGAGAGAACTAGCGCCCTGGAAAGATTAAGCAGGGCATCTCCTTTCAGTCGGTTAGGACCAAGGAGAAATATGAGTCCACCTAGAGCCCCATCGAGAAGCTTTCAACCACCATCAGGTTTGAGAGAAGGATCAGCACAATCAAGACCAGCTACTCGTCGAGATAGATCTCAGGAAGTTACGTCAGAACAATCAATTGCTCGGACTAAGCAGCCCGAGGAAGGAAATGAATCATGGAAGGGTTCCATTCAGCGATTGGAGGATAGACTTGGAGAAATGGCTAAAGAAAGGAATCCCTTACAGAGAACTTTTGTTCAAGGGACACCTTTTGTGCAGGCCATTGTGAATTTTCCTACACCATCGAAATTCAAAGCACCTGTAGTGACCCCTAAGTATGATGGAAAGACAGATCCTATTCTTCATATAGAACAATACCAAACTGCTGCTGACATATATGCCGTCCCCGACGAAATGAGATGTAGAGCATTCTAGGGAACTCTTACCGGGTCTGCACAGATATGGTACAACAATCTTCCTCGGGGTAAGATTTCGACTTTTATTCAGTTAGCCGAGTTGTTCATTGGCAATTTCTGTTTTGGAGCAAAGCGGGTAAAGCGAGTAGCGCACTTGTTAAGTGTTAGACAAAAATCAGGTGAGAGTACTAGAGATTACATAACTCATTTCAATAACGAGAAGTTGGAAGTCATAGATTACGAAGAAAAAACAGCGATCATTGCTTTGATGAGTGGATTGTTGCCTAACAAGTTATACTACACTTTGGCCAAAGATCCACCTAAAACTATGTCGGAGTTGATGGCAAAAGCGGCCAAAGTCATGAATGCCGAGGAGGCTATGGCTGCGAAGAAGAATATGGATAAAGAAACCAAGGTGGAGGTTGACAAATCTAAGAAGAAAGAGCAAAAAGGTAATGGTAATGACAAGCATTCCAAGAATAATAGGACGTCATGGGAAGTCCTGAAGAAATACGATAATTATACTCCATTGAAAATGGGTATTAATCATGTTTTGGAAGAAATCAAGAATAACGAAGAAATCAAATGGCCAGATAAACTGAGGACCAATCCTGAACTGAGGAATAGGGCCAAATATTGCGAGTTCCATAAAGATCATGGCCATACGACCAAAAATTGCATAGCCCTTCAGAACGAGATTGAAACGCTCATCCGAAGAGGAAAGTTGTCAAAGTATGTAGATCGCAGAGGTGAAAGGAAGAATGATGATAGAACTAGAGATCGTTCCAGATCTCCTCGTCGGACGGAGGAGAAAAAGAAAAGAGATCATGAAGATGATCCAGATGAAGACCCCGATCTTCCAAAGAAGCCAAGACAGCCTGAACAAGAGGTATTTTCCATACGTTTTGGGTCATTTGATTGTAATGTTATTACAGGAGGAGATGCTGGAGGGGGAGACCTTACTGTAGAAAGAAAGGCCTATCTCGGAGAGGCTCAAGCCTGCTCATATATTCAACGAATAAATCTTGCCGAGGATGATCGTCCGAGGAAGGTAAATAAAGAGAAGCTAGTTATTGGTTTTTCAAAAAACGATTTGGCAGGTGTCCTTTACCCTCACGACGATCCCTTGGTGATCAAAATGAGGATGAAAGATGTGGTGATTTCAAGGGTGTTGGTGGACAATGGTAGTTCAGCAGACATCATGTACTATTCATGTTTTGATAGCTTGAATTTGAAATTATCTCAATTGTAACCTTATCACAGACCCCTTCTGGGTTTTGCTGGCGAGAAAGTTTTTCCACTTGGGACGATCAAGTTGGACATATTCATTGGAACTTGGCCTGCTTGTCGAACAGAAAGAATTCGCTTCTTTGTGATGGATAAGAATGTGCAGTCAGCCTACAACATCATCATGGGAAGAGTTGGTTTGAAGAAGTTCGAAGCAGTTCCGTCTACAGTGCATCAATCTTAAAATTCCCAACAAACTTCGGAGTAGGAGTTGTGAAAGGTGATCAAAAAATAGCTCGGGAATGCTATTATTCATCTGCCGAGCAAGAAGAGCTTGAGGAATCAAGGAAAAAGACTATCACCTACCAGGTGGAGGAAGGTACAGAAATTGAAACTCTTGATCCCAGGGATGAATCCCAACTTGTAAAAGGACACGTGGTAGAATCTACAGAAAATGTTATTCTGGACGAGGAGCACCCTGAACGAGTAACCCAGATAGGTTCGTCGTTAGATGCTTCAATAAAATAAGAATTGATAATGTACTTGAGAAACAGGAAGAAAACTTTCGCATGGAGTCATGAGGACATGCCAGGAATAGATCCAAACTTCTTATGTCACGAACTCAATGTGAATAAGGAGATCAAGCCTGTAAAGCAGAGAAGAAGGGTATTTAGCCCCGAGAAGAATCAAGCCATACAAGAGGAAGTCGAGAAGCTCCAGAAAGCCCAATTCATTGAAGATGTGAAATATCCAGACTGGCTGGCAAATGTGGTGATGGTAAAGAAGAAGAACAATAAATGGAGAATGTGTGTTGATTTCACTGATCTTAACAAGGCATGCCCAAAAGATCATTTTCCATTGCCCAGAATTGACCAACTAGTGGATGCTACCTCGGGACATGAGCTGCTCAGCTTCATGGATCCGTATTCTGGTTACAACCAGATCAAAATGAAACCTGAAGACAGGGAAAGTACTTCTTTTATTACCCCTAGGGGAACTTATTGCTATAATGTTATGCCTTTTGGTTTGAAAAATGCAGGAGCGACATACCAGCGGCTGATGAACAAGGTTTTCACCGAACAAATCAGTTACAACATGGAAGTCTATGTCGATGATATGCTGACAAAAAGCAAGAAAGCTGCAGATCATCTAGTTGACTTAGCTCAGACATTTGATCAACTAGATAAATACCAGATGAAGCTCAACCCGATGAAGTGCACATTTGGAGTACGAGAAGGAATGTTTCTCGGATACATTGTCAACCAGCGAGGCATTGAAGCAAATCCAGATAAGATCAAAGCTCTTTTAGGTTTGCGATCTCCAACAACAAAGAAAGAAGTGCAGAGTCTTACAGGACGAGTTGCAGCGCTCAATAGATTTGTGTCCCGAGCAACTGACAAATGCCTCCCATTCTTCAAAACACTTCGAAAAACTTTTGAGTGGACTGATGAATGTGAGAAGGCCTTTCAAGATTTGAAAAAGTATTTGGGAGCACCTCCATTGTTGTCCAGGCCAATAACATGAGAGAAGTTGTATTTGTATCTGGCAGTATCAGAGAATGCAGTCAGTTCAGCATTGATCAGATTGGAGAATGGAGTTCAGAAACCAATCTATTACACAAGTAAGGCTTTCCGAGGCGCAGAAATCAGGTACCCAAAGCTGGAAAAATTGGCATTGGCATTAATTGAAGCAAGTAGAAGAATGAGGCCGTATTTCCAGGCCCATACCATCATCGTTTATACCGATATGCCACTGAGGTAAGCCCTTCATAAGCCAGAAAAGTCAGGGAGATTGATGTACTGGGCAATAGAGCTCGGTGAATATGATATTGTGTATGAGCCCAGAGCATCATTGAAAGGGCAAGCTGTAGCAGATTTTATAGCAGAGTTTACATATCCTGATACCTCCGAGGAACAAAAATTGCTCGCTGACCGACCTGTAGATGTTACAGGATCAACAGACATAAGTCCAGACCAACTCCGATTGGTAAAAGGACTTGTGGATGTAGAAGGATCATCAACTTCAAATTCAAACCAACCCCGGTTGGTTAAAGAACGAGAAGAGATGGTCAATGAGGAGCGAAAAGTGTCGGGGGAGGATGAAAAGAAGCAACAAATATTTCACCGAGGAACTCTATCAGATAAGAAATTTGAAGACGGGTTGCCCGTATGGAGATTATATGTAAATGGTTCATCTTGCACAGCAGGTTGTGGGGCAGGAATTGTTTTGAACACCCCAGACGAGATTGACATGGAATATGCTTTGTGATTCCAATTCAAAGCCTCTAATAATGAGGCTGAGTATGAGGCCATGATAGCAGGTCTTAATTTATCAAAAATTATGGAAGCACAACAAGTGATGGTATTCAGTGATTCTCAATTGATTGTGAATCAGATGATGGGAACGTATGCAGTTAAAGGAGAATTAATGGTCAAATATCATGCCAAGGTAATGGAGTTGTTGGAAGAATTTGATGCGATTCAGTTGATCAGAATACCCAGAATAGAAAATGCAAAAGCAGACGCATTGGCCCGACTAGCATCAGCTACACGTACCGAGCTACGAAGAATAATACCGATTGAAGTACTGGAAAGTCGGAGCATAGAAGAAGACTTGACGATGAATGTTATTACCCTTGATTTAGGACCATCTTGGATGGATCCCATCAGGGTATATATTGAAGAGGGAGGATTGCCAGAGGATAAGCTCGCTGCCAAAAAATTGAAGTATAAAGTTGCTCGGTATGTATTAACTAATGGTATTTTATATAGACGAGGAATTATGGCAGGTTTGCAGAGATGTGTACATCCCTCCGAGGTGAAAGAATTGATTGAAGAAATCCATGAAGGGTCTTGTGGAGCTCATGTAGCAGGTCGAACACTTTTACAAAGGGTAATGACTCAAGGATACTATTGGCCGACGATGAGGGCTGATTGTATAGCCTATGCTAAGAAATGTGACAAGTGCCAACGTTTTTCCTCTATCCGACGAACTCCACAAGCATTGTTGACACCAATAACTTCCCCTTGGCCATTTGCCATATGGGGAATTGATTTGGTTGGACCATTGTCGACCACCCGAGGAAGATTCAAGTACCTCGTCGTCGCAGTAGACTATTTCACTAAGTGGGTAGAAGCTGAGCCACTTATTGATATGACATACGAGAAGGTATACCAATTCGTTTGGAAGAATATCATCTGTCGATATGGTCTCCCTCATGCCTTCATCACAGACCATGGAACCAAATTTGATAACGAGGAATTTGCTGCCTATTGTCATCAGTCGAACATTTTGAAGGTTCATTCAGCACCAGGCCATCCTCAAAGCAATGGACAGACTGAAGTGACGAATAGAACACTGCTAAATGGTTTGAAGAAAAGGCTAAGTGAAGCTAAAGCTAATTGGACTAATGAGCTACAATCAGTACTGTGGGCTTACCGAACAACTCCCCGAGCAGCAACTGGAGAATCACCATACATGCTGGCATTTGGAAGTGAGGCTGTAATACCTGCTGAGTTGGGCCTACCAACACACAGAGTGCTGAACTTCAATTCCCCTATCAGTGACTTGATGAGAAGACTGGATTTGGATATGCTCGAGGAGGTTCGAGAAGAGGCAGCTATTAGGAATGCTGCTTATCAACAACGAACAGCTCTTTTCTACAACAAAAGGGTGAGGAAATGCGATTTAAAGGAAGGAGATTATGTGTTAAAGAAGGTAATTCAGAAGCACGATAAATTGGAGGCAAACTGGCATGGGCCTTACCGAGTTACAAAAGTTGTTCGACCAGGAACTTACCGAATAGAAACTCTAGAAGGAGAAGAATTCAAGAATGCCTGGAATGCTGAACACCTTCGCAAGTATTATCAATGATGTAAAATGTACAACGGTTCCATCAATATGAATAAAACGATGATGTTTTCACCATTTTCCTCTCCTTTGTTTGAAAGTTTTTCGGGAATACTAGTGTTGTCCACTACGCTGCTCGACAGCTAAAAAAAGACGAAAGTTCGAAAGAACCAAAAAATATACTCCTTTGGTTAGGAGGCGTACACTAGCGTGACCAACTAAGGTTGGTAAGATAACTAGTGGACAGAAAGTTCGAAAGAACCAAAAAATATACTCCTTTGGTTAGGAGGCGTACACTAGCGTGACCAACTAAGGTTGGTAAGATAACTAGTGGACAGAAAGTTCGAAAGAACCAAAAAATATGCTCCTTTGGTTAGGAGGTGTACACTAGAGTGACCAACTAAGGTTGGTAAGATAACTAGTGGACAGAAAGTTCGAAAGAACCAAAAAATATACTCCTTTGGTTAGGAGGTGTACACTAGCGTGACCAACTAAGGTTGGTAAGATAACTAGTGGACAAGATAGTTCGAAAGAACCTGATAGTTCAATAATCAACTACGGTTGAGGGAAGAACAATATCATTTTGAAAATAGGCCAACAAGTTGGTCGGAAGGTAAAATTATTCCAAGAAATACAAAGAATTCCAAACTGAACCAAGTATAGTTGGTCAGTGATCAACTATACTTAGTCGACGAGGATAAATTATCGACCATGGTTGGTCGGGCACATTTTATGAAAAAATTTACCAAGTATGGTTGGACGAGGATAAATTATCGATCATGGTTGGTCGGGCACATTTTATGAAAAAATTTACCAAGTATGGTTGGTCGGGGATAAAAACCCATAAACTGTAGTTGGTCGACAAACACAATTTAACAACCTTGGTTGATTGGAAACATTTTAAACATTTTATACTCATTACTTTATTATTAAGTGATTGAGCAACATTGATATTTGTAAGTTTGATTACTAAGTTGGTTGATGAACAACACCATATTGTTATTTTTTTACAGATACATATGCACAAGTGTAAAAATAAACACAAGACAATCGCAATACAAATTTGCAAATAGAAAATGAAATTCTTTCATTAAGGTCAAAATATATTACAAGCTACATATATGTGCTAATTATTACATTGAAAAACCTATTCTATTGGTTTCTTTCCTTTAGCTTTTGAAACAGGTTCCTCGCCGGCAGGAGGATCTTCTAAGCAAAGAGGAGAATTGATGAAATTAATATCTCTGAGCATTCTGACGTTCATCACAGAAGTTGTATCCAAGAGATGCTCGGGACGAGATAATTCAGTCTGAGAATGAAGACTATAGTCGCCGAGATATTTTGAAATTAAACTCCGAGGAATGGAACGAGCTGGGATCCATTCCATGTCCAATTTGAAAGGTGGCACAGGCAAGTCTAGTAACCCTGGAGCATGATAATCCCATAAAAAATGCCCTTGCTCCAATTTCAGTACACCTAAGGCGTTCAACCACCCCTGCTTATAACCTTCATTATTGGCATGTTCAATACGAGCATCTAAATGAACAAGGGCTTCATTGTATCCTGCCATCCAAAATTCCCTGGGCTGTTTATGGAATTGGAAGGTTAATCTATCCAATTGTTCGTGAAGGCTCCTGGCAAAAACATCTTTATCATTCAAAGCAGACTTCGTTGCAGTAAGTTGATCTTCCAAAGATAGATTTCTCTTGGACAATTCAGATAAAGACCGATCTTTGGCGTTTAATTGATACGCTTGAGTTTCCAAAGTAGACTGAGTACGAGCCTCTTCAACATTACGGCTAAGAACTCTTGATCGACTCCGAGCAGCGATTGGAGAACTTTGCTCCTCGGAAATATTTTGAATAGCTCTTCCTCGCCCACGAGAACCTCTTCCTCGTCCCCGAGCAGTCACAGGAATAACTGATCTTCTTAAGTTATCCAGTTCTTGCCTTAGTTTGGCATTCTCAACCTCTAAGAACGAGAAACCTTCATCGGTAACTAGTACTAAAGCAGTGGAAGATGACGCTGCAGATTCATATTGTGCTAACTTTTTCTGAAAATTATTATTCTCTTGTTCCAGCAACTCAGCAATCTGCCTGCAGGCCTCAACTTCACCTTTTAGAGTTCTTTCCCTAACATCGTATCCAGCAAGGATCTTTTTATGGCCTGTTTCAGAAGAAAGCTGTTGATATCTATTTTCATATTCCTTGTGCAACAAAGCCATTGATTCATTGTGCTGACCTTGGAGATCTTCTAAGGAATAATGAAGTTCCTCAATCAAGTCATAGTAGGCCACATTGTTGGCCACAGCTCGGTCAAGTAAATCCTTCAAGTACCGATAAGCCTCAATTGCTTGTTCTGAGGCATCATGGCCAAGGATGTCAGCAATTTCTGATGTACTAAGGTCTGTATAACCAGCCTTATAATATTCGTGACATTGCTGCATCAGCTTTGTATCATGTGCAGATATCAGTTCCATTCTAGCAACAAACTAAGGATGAGAAAAACACAACAATCAACAAAAACAAATCATCAACAACAGAGATGAACAAAGATGTATTTTATTAGATCACAAAAGGATTACATTGTTTGATTACAAATAATGAAAGATAGAAATGATACCGAACAACTTCACACTTTTTCCTTGTCTCCCAAGACTTTCTCGGGAGGCTGGGACGAGGAGCTTGATTGCTCGGTGGTAACAGCAACTTGATCTGCAGGAGTTGAAATTTTTTCAGGAGGAGGAGGCATGGAAGAAATGTCCTCGTTGGCAGAAGATAGAGATGCAGGGACTTGATCACCTATGGCCATAGAAGATTCATCAGAGACAGGCTCATCTTCTTCTTCTTCCACAATTGGTGGAGGAGGACCAGGGAGGTGTAGCTGGAATAGCCCAGAATCATCCTTGATCTTCAATTCCTGTAGGGCAGCTACCCAGCCATCTCGAAAGTATTTTAACTTCCCGTATTGAACTTGGGATGTCATCGCAGCAATCCCCTTGTCCCATCCTTTATCCCAGCCTGCGCTGAAGGATTTTTTAACTGCGAGCTTTCTTCTCAATTTCTCCGAGGAGAGCTTCGCATCCAATTCTTCTTTTTGACCTTTGATATCTCGCAGGGCAGACAACTCTTCCTCTGCCTTATTCAGCTTATCTTCAAGCTCTCCAAAGTTCTTGAGCTTGTCGTCATATTTTTTATGCTCAATTTCCAAACTTTTCACCTTGTTCTCCAAACTCTTGGAGATCTCAGCCAACTTCACCTTCTCAGCTTCAACTATTGACAACTTTTTCTCCCAAACAGCCTTGTCCTCACTATACTGTTGGCGAGATTCCTTCAAGGATTTGGTCAAACCCAGCAGAGCATCCTCTACACCTGACGAGGAGCTGGAAGCTTTAATAGCTTCGTCTCTCTTCACAATGTTGTTAAAACAATTCACCAGCTAAACAAAGGAAAAAGTGACAGGTCAGTGCAAAAATACAAGTATTCAAAGACAGAAAGGAAATTCAGAATGTGAGAAATTTACCGAAGCAAGGTGACGAGTAGCTAGGGATGTCAACATATCCCTAGAAATATTTTCATCAATTCCTTGGACCTCGGGTATGATCCAAGTTTTTACCGAGCTCATTGCAGAGCTCGGGGGAATGATGGTTGGAACACCAACAACACCAGATGGAGGAGAAGAGACAGTTTCAGCCAAATTGACTGAGGATGATTTCCTCAATCTCCTCAAAGGAACTTCAGCAGCTTCAACCAAGGAAGAGCTCTTGGTCGGAGAGATAGCAATTATTTCCACAGGAGCAACCTTCTTGCTCAGAGCCACTGGGGGCTTCTCGGTAGCTTTGGAAGGTGCAGCATCCATCTTCTTAGTCCCCTCTGGGACATCAGTTTTTCTTTTCTTGGCCCCAACAACAGAAGTAATGTCATCAAATAGAGCAGGAGGAGCTCTTTTCTTGCCCATTCTCTGACTTAAAGGAAGATGAGAATCTGAAGAAGAATCCTCTGGAGTTGAAGCTGGCTCAACAGGGCGAGCAGTATAAGAGGTTGTATAACTCTTATACTGTAGCAAATATGATGCAGACCTGATGTGCTCGTCTGCAACGTTCTTATGCAAACCCCAGATAAGTTTCAGATGCTTAATATTAACCTCTGATTCTTTTGGAGTTTTTCTTTTACTATCAACTGCAAACAAACACATAATGAGATATCAGTCATACATTTTGTCAAACATGATAAAAGCATAATTTCATAAGTAAAAGAAATAAAATGAAAAATAAACCTATCCCATTGCCATATGGGGGGCATCTGGGACCGTTGTATACTCCATCTCCAACTAAAGGGGCATATTGCCAATTTTTAATAACCACCCCATGTTCAAAATAATCTCTATTTGAATCAGGGAGGTTAACTACAAGAGCCCTATTCAGAAACCTAGTTTTTAAGTAATAAATATTATCTAGAATGACCCATTTATAGCAATACATAATTTCAGGGATCCCTATACGAGTCCCATGAGTTAGATTTAATTTATACACCCCATTAATTATTCTCCATGAATTGGGAGCTATTTTTGCAGGGACAAGATCAAAATACTGACAAAACTCAAGACACAATGGGTTTGGCGGAAAAGAAAATCCACATTCAGCAATGAATAGACTGGGGAACTAATGTCCCTCAGCCAATCGAAAATAATCTAAAGGCTCAGAAAGAACCTCCAGAGTTACCCAGGAAGGAATGGAAAAATCGGAACGAAATTTCTCAACAGACTCCACAATATAAACCATACTGAATAAAAGAGATACAGAAGAAAGGAAGAAGATCTTATAGGAAGAAAGGAGGTATGTTGACAACGAATGA
The DNA here is from genome assembly GCA_949130495.1 of Sambucus nigra. Classification (NCBI taxonomy): domain Eukaryota; kingdom Viridiplantae; phylum Streptophyta; class Magnoliopsida; order Dipsacales; family Adoxaceae; genus Sambucus; species Sambucus nigra. The sequence continues at coordinate 141,908,018 of OX422224.1, read as the reverse complement.
AAACAAGGATGAATGCACAAGAGAGAATGAGAGAATAGAAAGCTTGAATGCAGGAAATTGGAAAAAGAAGAAGACGGTATGGTTACCTAAGAAGTTTAAATACTTTGCCTTGGGAAGCGGCGAAGGAAATGATTACAAAAAAGACTGTTGAACTTCCGGCGGCTAAAAGGACAAAAAGGGCACTAAGATCGAAGCGCTCTTAAAAGTTCGAAAAAAGGCGGATTCTTTGAATTTGGAAATAAATTCGAATACGATGCTCCTAAAACCCAGGAAGATCATTCAATATTGTCATAAACTAAGAAAGAATGTTCCATACTCCTCAAAGTTCGAAATATGAAACATTGGGGGCTTCTGTTGATACCAAAATTAATATGCTGATGTGGACGAATCATACGAAGACACTTGTCAATCTACGTGGTACAATAATAACGAGGAAGTCTATTTCCCCGACCAACTCATGTTCTCTCCGAGCAACGAGGATATACCGAGGAACTTCAGCACTCCGAGGTACTCTAGCGCTCCGAGGAACTCCTGAGCAATGAGCAACTAAGGCGGTCCGAGCTGCATCTCGGCCGTAGTATTAATTGCCAGAATATCAACAGTTCAACTATTCATTGAATGTTTATCATCTTGACGCACACGCTGCATTAAATGTATTACCCTTTCATATGTATATCATTTAATGTATCAACCCATTCATGTACAACCTAAGGGCTATAAATACCTTGTATCACCCTCATTCAAAGGGATCGGAATTTCTTGAGAGAACTTGTACTCGAGAATTCCCAAACACTCAGCAATAACATAACAGTGGACGTAGGCCATTCATATAAGGCTGAACCACTTTAAAAATCTTTGTCTCATTTTATTTATCTGTGATTGAATAATTAGGGTTATCTAATTTTTTACATCAACAGTGACTATGAACAAGACATAGGAGCCTTCTTTACCGTTTAATTTTGGGCGGTTCTTTTTTTATTGTCCAAGTACGAGTGGTCACATCATATTTAAGTTGAAAGTGACTATGAACAAGCCAGAGGAGCCTTCTTTACCGTTTAATACTATAAATAAAAGATTTAGATAGATGTTGAGCATAACAATATTTCCTCCTAATATAAAATTTTTTCCCAATGCCATAAAAAAAATGTCTAACAACGATCTGGAGGAGATGATATTAATGCAGATCGCCCAATATTATGATCTCGACTCAGATGATGAAGCCGCCACGATCCATAACAGATTGCAGAGTGCAATCTATCAATCGTCCTTACTACATAGTGGTAGGGAAATACATGAGAGAAGAACGGTGCACAGGGATAGAGAGACGGGTCATCGTAATTTATGAAAAGATTATTTCCAAGAGAACCCCACTTATCCTGAAGAAATGTTCAGACGTAGGTTCAGGATGAACAAGGCGAACTTCAATCTTATTCTAGAAGCAGTCTGTGAAAAGGATTCATATTTCATCCAGAGAGCCGATTGTGTTGGATGAATGGGATTAAGCTTTCACCAGAAGATTGTTTGTGCACTTCGTATGTTGGCGTACGGTGGATGCGGGGATTTGCAGGACGAATATTTAAAAATAGCCGAAACTATGGCGATTGAGATATTAAAATGGTTCTGTAGGGCTATAGTGAAGGTGTTTAGCCCGGAGTATTTCCGCACACCGACAATCGAAGATATAGCTCGCATGCAGCCCGAGAATGAATGACGTGGTTTCCCAGGGATGATTGGTAGCATTGACTCCATGCATTGGTAATGGAATAACTGTCCACATGCATGGAAAGGACAATATCAAGGACATTGCCATGCTGCCACTATAATTTTAGAGGCAATGGCATCTTATGATACTTGGATTTGGCATTCATTCTTTGGGATGCCTGGTGCTTGTAATGATCTGAATGTTCTTGCCAAATCTCACGTGTTCGAAGAACTTCTGGAAGGAAATCGCACCCCTAAGCACTTTGAAGTAAATAGAAACACATATGACACGGGGTACTACCTTACATATGGTATTTATCCACCCATCGCAACTATCGTTAAGAGTTTCAAGAGACCACTCACTCAAAAACAGAAGGTGTTCACACGAGCTTAGGAAGGAGCCCGAAAGGATATGGAAAGGGCATTCAGGATCTTACAACAACAGTTCCACTTTATCAGGAACCCGATAAATTTCTAGGAATATAAAGACTTACGTGTAATTATGAAGGCTTGTGTCATATTACACAATATGATTGTCGAGGAGGAGTTGCGTGACGGGACATGGCGAGCTGACCTACCCTTACGTGACCCACCCACATGCTTAAGCAGGCACAGTCTCGCTGGCCACTATCAGTACCAGGCGTGGGAGGCAAAGATGATGAACAAGGAAGCTCATAACCAGTTACATGACGATCTTATGGAACACATTTGGATTCATCATCCAAAATCATCAACTTGATTGTAATTTCATTTTTATCCATTTACCCATTTCTAACTATGTACACAATTATCTTCGTGCTAAATAAAATTTGGTTTGATAAAAATAGTCATTCATAAACATTGGTACAAAAGTTAATAACTAATAATTTGGATTACATAAAGAACCATATAAATCTATTTATCAATTCTAAGAAGTTACGATATGCTTGAGACCGACGATGCATTATCTGATTCATTCGCATCTCGTGAAAGGCATTTTGTTGGGGAGTGAATTTAGTTGTATCCATGTAAATAATCTGATCTTCGTCACGTTACAGTTGAGCTTCATCACGTCGAAGTTGAGCTTCGAACTCTTTCGTGTGAATTAAAATTAAACCATCAATCTTTTCATTTAGAGTTCTCCTGATTGTTTGGGATTCTGCATAATTTTTGTCATAAAGTGTGTTGAATTCTTCGGAGTTCTCTAAAAGGGACGTGTTTGTAGCCGCACTATTGGTGGTCGCTCGTTTCTTTCCTTTCTGTTTTGCCATTTTACGTCCTTCCGGTCTTCTAAGAGCATTATTAAAGTCCCTTTATTCGTTGTCGTTCGAATCAAGCGGACTCTCATTATTTTCGTTATCCATATATTGTGAACCGGTGGTTGACATGGAATACTTTGGCTATTCCTTGAGCACCTCGTAGCAGTGGTCGTAATTGAATTTATGACCCGATTTGCTTAGAAAGTTATCTCTAGCTCGTTCGATCTATATGAAAAAATATTCCCGCATTAGTGATGCAAATTTAAGAATTTACTAATAAATAATAAAATAAACGGAAATTAATTGTAATTACCCGCGTAACCTCCGTCGTGCCGCTATCTTTCCCGTTTCCATAAGCTTTGGACAACTTCGACGTATACAACAAACACTCGGCATTAATTTTTCGGTATTTTTCCTGCAACGCATTCTCGGTTTGTTTGTAAATAACACCCTCGCTTGAGTTATATTCGTTGGTAATTTTTTCCCACAAGGTTGTACGTGATTGGTTAGTCCCCATACGACTATCTATAGAATATTTAACGTATGCCAGACAAAGTAACACCTCGTCGTGTGGAGTGAAATTTGATAGTCGACTAGAACTTGGCGGAGTACTTTGTGAAGAAGTATCCATAGAATTTTTTTGAATTGATGATAAGTAAAAGAAAATAACTTAGTGTTGGTGTTAAAGATTTTAGGGGAGCATAATGTATATATATAAAAATAAATGTTACCGTTGATAATTTTTGTAGCCGTTATAATGTAACCGTTTGGATAATTATTATTATTATTTTTATTTCTGGAAGACCTGGGCGGATGAATGTATACCGCCCACATTCTGGGCGGCTAAAACTTGCCCGCCCAGATGTGGGCCCTCCCTTTTGCACAATGTCTACCGGCCATGCAAATTTACATCCGCGTTAGCCTTTCTCTCTCCCAAATGTATACAATCTTCGACCCACTGTGAGCTGAAACAGTCTAAATGTATACATTTAGACTGTCCATTGGAGATGGCCTTACCTAACACACCCCAAATAAACCCGACCATACACGAAATCTTATTTTTTTTTTATCTAACATGAACACGATCTAATTAAAATGCAACACGACACAACGCAACATAAAATTTTATTTTAACCCAACTCGTATAAAAACCCCACAACATGACTTAAATTGTGTTCGTATTCGGTCAAATATAAAAGTGATAAACAAATGAGTATTAAAGTGTATATCAATTAGATCGTGTTCGTGTTAGATAAAAAAAAAACTTCATGTCTTGTCGTGTCGTGCTGCATTGTAATTAAACCGTGTTCGTTTTAGATAAAAAAAGATTTCGTATAATGTTGTGCCGTGTCGCATTTTAATTGAATCGTGTTCATATTTGATAAAAAAAATAAGTACTAAAGTATAAATCAATTACTGATTAAGTTGTTAATAATTGCTATTCAAAGTAAAAAAAGTTTTTGCTTAAATTGTATTTAATTATTAAATTAAAAAAATATTTTTTGTCTACATTTTATGACATTTCTTTTAAGCGGTTAGTTCAAATTAGTGGAAAAAAGAACAAAGGGTAAAGGGGTTATTTATCAATTTTGTTGGAGTGCCAATGAACTTTGTGGAGTGCCTATAGCTGGCCCCTTTAATATGGGAACAAAATAAAAAACTTTCATTACCTTTTCCCCCCAAATTGAACCATTCAAAAAGGAGGTAGCTAAGGCCATCTGTAGTGGTGTAGTGTAAAATGAGGACGTGAAGATGTAAATCTACATTTTCTTTCTTAGATTGTTGGTTCAATTTTACACTGGGACGATGCAAAATGAGGACGTGGAGGAGATTGGGCGTTAAATATTTTACCGCCCAGATCTGGACGGACAACATTTTACCGCCCAGATTTTCCCCAGATCTGGGCGGACAACATTTTACCGCCTAGATTTTCCCCCCGTTACAAAACTTACCGTTTGGATATTAATTTTTTTTTGACATCTGAGCGGTATTCTTTTTAACGCCTTGTTTGGACGGATATATGTTTAACGCTCAGAATGTATGGGGCCCACTTCCACATTGTGTACCAGTTGTCTACATTTACATTTCCTTTACATTTTCTCTCTCCTCCTACTACACAATTTCTTACCCATTGTAACTTGTAAGGTGTAAATGTGTAAAACTACACATTTATACCTTCCACTACAGATTGCCTAACATAGCCTTCGGTACAAAATGTACAACCATTTTATCACATAGGTTGATGTTATCCGAAAACAAGCAAATATACATATATATAAAACACCAAAAAAGAAATGATGTCAAAACCACTAAGCCTATAGACATTATAGAATCGTTAGCTTACACGTCTTTGAACTCCTATAATCCATGATAATTATAGCTGAACCTTCCTAAACTCTATTGTCATCTCCTCTAATACATCGTCATGTTCCAGTAAGTAGCTTACCGTTTCCATTTCATGCTCGGTAAAGTCATAAATTTTAATTGCCTTCAGTTTTTTTTATTGAAAATGAAACAATTCAATAACTTAAAACAGAGGCACATCAGATTGCAAGGATTCCTCCAAAAAAGGAGTAACATAAAATTTTATTTTAACTCAACTCGTATAAAAACTCCATGACTTAAATTGTGTTCGTATTTGGTCAAATATAAAAGTGATAAACAAATGAGTATTAAAGTGTAAATCAATTAGATCGTGTTCGTGTTAGATAAAAAAAAACTTCATGTCTTATCATGTCGTGCTGCATTGTAATTAAACCGTGTTCGTTTTAGATAAAAAAAAAAAGATTTCCCGTCGTGTCACATTTATTTGAGTTAACTCAAATAAATGTGACATGACTCAAATAAATGTGACACGAACACGACTCACATTTATTTGAAAATATATAAGATCGTGTTCGTGTTAGAAATATTATTTTTTATCTAACAATAACATAACTCAAATAAATGTGAAACGGCATGAATTTTTTTTAATCTTTTTTTTTTTATCTAAAACGAACATGGTTTAATTACGACACGACACAACATGATTTTTTTTATTTAAAATGAACACGATCTAATTGATTTACACTTTAATACTCACTTGTTTATCACTTTTATATTTGACCGCATACGAACACAATTTAAGTCATGTTGTGCGGCTTTTATACGAGTTGGGTTTGTGTTGGGTTAACATAAATTTTTATGTTGTGTTGTGTCGTGTTGCATTTTAATTAGATCGTGTTCATGTAAGATAAAAAAAATTAAGATTTCGTGTATGGTCGGGTTTATCTGGGCTGTGTTCGGTAATCAAATGAGATTTCATGCCTTGTTTTGTTTCATTTTAATTAGATCGTGTTCGTGTTAGATAAAAAAAAATAAGATTTTCTGTCGTGCCACTTTTATTTGAGTTGTGTTCTTGTTAAATAAAAAAAATAAGATTTCGTATAATGTTGTGCCTTGTCGAATTTTAATTGGATCGTGTTTATATTTGGTAAAAAAAAAGTACTAAAGTATAAATCAATTAATGATTAAGTAGTTAATAATTGTTATTCAAAGTAAAAAAAAATTTTTGCTTAAATTGAATTTAATTATTAAATTTAAAAAAAAATTGTCAACATTTAATGACATTTCTTTTAAGCGATTAGTTCAAATTAGTGTAAAAAGGGATAAATGGTAAAAGGTAAAGGGTAAAGGAGATATTTATCAATTTTGTTAGGGTACCGATAGCTGGCCCCTTTAATATGGTAACAAAATAAAAAACTTCAACTACCTTTTCCCCCCAAACTAAACCATTCAAAAAGGAGGTAGCTAACATAGCCTTCAATACAAAATGCATAACCATCTCATCACAAGGTTATTATCCCAATAGCCCCTAAACTATTGAGGTTTGGTCAATTTAGTCCCTAAACTATTAATTTGACCAATTTAGTCCCTAAGCTACTTATTTTGGCCGATTTAGTCCTTAAACTACTAATTTTGGCCGATTTTGTCCCTCAAATCTGTTTTCAATAAATATAAAACAATTTTAAATATAAAAACAGTTTTAATAAAATACAGTTTTCATAAAAACAATTTTAATTATAAAAAAAAAGCCTTCTATTAAAAAAATTTTAATAAAATACAAATTTTAATCAAAAAATATTTTTAATTAAAAAAACTGTTTTAATAAAGACAGTTTTAATTAAAAACTGTTTTAATTAAAAAAACAATTTTTAAATTTTAAAAAAAATTCTTTTAAATAGGATAAAAAACTTTTTTATTAAATTTAAAAACAGTTTTTAAGTAGGATAAAAAATTGTTTGTTTTTTTAAATTTAAAAATTGTTTTTCTTTATTTAAAAACTGTTTTTTAATATGAAAAAAACTGTTTTATCTTATATAAAAAACAGGTTTTATCTTAAAAAACTCTTTTTTATCGTACTTCAAAAACTGTTTTTATCCTATATAAAAAACTGTTTTTTTCCCTATTTAAAAAGTAAAAACTTTTTTTATCCTATTTAAAAATAGTTTTTTATTCCATTTTAAAAACTGTTTTTTTAACCTTGAAAAGAAATAAGAAAGTTTAAGGACTAAATTGACTAAATTATTAGTTTATGGGCTAAATTGGCTAAATTATTTCAAGCTATTTAATTTTTTTTTTAAAATAGTCATTTTTTAAAGATAAACTTTAAAAACAGTTTTCTATCCCAAAACTAATAATTTATCTGTTTTAAAAAAAAATGTTTTTAAAGTTTATCTGTAAAAAATGACCGTTTAAAAAAATATTTTTTAAAATAGCTTAAAATAGCCAATTTATCCCATAAACTAAAAATTTAGTCCATAAACTAATAATTTAGCGAATTCAGTCCTTAAAATTGATTATTTCTTTTCAAAGTTAAAAAACTGTTTTACAATGGAATAAAAAACTGTTTCTTAAATAGGATAAAAAAAAGTTTTTTTTAAATGGGAAAGAAACAATTTTTTAAATAGGATAAAAACAGTTTCTTAAATAGAATAAAAGAGGGTTTTTTAACTACATGTAGGAAAATATTTTTTTAATAGGATAAAAGAGGGTTTTTTAACTATATGTAGGAAAATGTTTTTATAGAAGCCTATTTTTTTTAATTAAAACTGTTTTTATTAAAACTGTATTTTATTAAAACTGTTTTTATATTTAAAATTGTTTTATATTCATTAAAAAACATATTTGAGGGATTAAATTGGCCAAAATTAGTAGTTAGGGACTAAATGGGCCAACATTAGTAGTTTAGAGATTAAATTGACCAAATTAATAATTTATGGACTAAATTTGCTAAGCCTCAATAGTTTAGGAGCCAAAGGGTACTTTACTCTTGATGTGATCCGAAAACAAGCAGATATACATATATAAAATGCCAAAAAAGAAATGATGTCAAAACCACTAAACCTATAGACATTATAGAATCGTTAGCTTACATGTCTTTGAAACCTTCCTAAACTCTATTGTCATATCTTCTAATACATCATCATGTTCCAGTAAGTAGCTTACCTTTTCCATTTCATGCTCGGTAAGGTCATAAATTTTAATTGGCTTCAGTTTTTTTTTATTGAAAACGAAACAATTCAATAACTTAAAACAGAGGCACATCAGATTGCAAGGAATCCTCCAAAAAAGGAGTAACATTGCAAGCATTAAAGTGCCCAATATTCTTAGCATAATGAGCCAATACAGGGACTGGTCCATTGCCAAGCCTTTTAACAAGAGAAATCAATCAATACCCACAAGATATACGTTTTTTAATAGAATCAATACAGTTTCTACATTTCGACCAATCATCGCCGTCATTTTGAAGCTTAACAATCATATTCTGAGAGCCACCTTCAATGGTGGAAATGGAGAATCCACAATTGATAGAGAATTCAGTGGCAATACCTGCTGCTGTTGCTTCAACATTTTCAACTTTAATGGTTGTCCAATACAATGAGGAAAGGCCACAAAAAGAGCTCCTCTACCATCTCGAATGATTACTCGATCCCCCGTACTTCTATAATCATCAAAAGTTACAGTGTAAAAATTGACTTTTATGTTGTTCGAGTTCGGACTAGAGCTGACAATTTTTGACACGATAATCCGTTTACGGTAATAACCCGAAATTATTCGAACATGACACGATTAGCTTGTATAGATTTAAGAGTACCCAAAAAATATACTCAAATTAAAATCAACGCGACCCGAAAATGACACGACTTACCCGAATTGTCACCCCTAGTTCGAACTCTTGCACCTTTCCTCCTTTACATTTTTAGGATGATGATCCTTAACCCACACTTCCCTACGTCATAATAAATTTTTGAGAATATAGATACCAAGTCCCTAGCATCAACCTACCATCTCTATGGATAGAAATTTGATGTCTGTGAGACATCAAACTATTTGATGTCTTGGATTCTGATTGGTCAATGCTGCTGACGCGGATCCATTTGCATAAATGATGTGAGCCCCCACCAATACTATTAACCAATCAGAATCTAAGATTTCAAATAGTTTGATGTCTCAAAGATATTAAATTTTTTTCCCCATCTCCATGGAACACATTGCTTTTGTTTGACCATAAAACCCAAAAAGAAAACATACATAATCAAAATATTCATTTTTTAAGGTTTCTGCCAAATAAAAGATCCATCTTTCCAAATCAACCGCACAAGCGCCCAGTGTTTCGGAATTCAAAAACGAAATTTAAGCACCTCAGTTTCCAAAGGGGATTTTTTTGAAAATATGAATTGATGAGTCAAACCCAAACCTACACATACAACAGTGAAAATTTTGTGTTTTTATTTTTTGGTTTGAAAATTCTCACTCATAGAGAAAGAGTTTTTTCACAGTTGGAAGACGAGATGTTTTACTTTGTTTGGCACCAACCCTTTCCAAATAAAATTCCATCTATGATGCCTATAAAAAGGAGAGGGACTTGTGGACTTTGGACACCCTTGGTAAGGGCCAATGTCACACGCAACTCGGTACCCATTTTTTTTAAGAACATTTGCCATTCTTTTCAAAATGCCATGCTTCTTTGTCTTCTGATATGGGGCCATTAAGGGGGATTTTTTTTAATATAATCAAATTCCTATTGGACATGAGATTGAGGTCTCATTGACGCAAATTCGGGTTAATGAGATCTTTAACCTAAGTGAAAATATTCTCATGAAACGACCTCGAGAACCGTTTTGAAAGAGTGTGGTTAGGAATCCATTTATCCTCCCATATTCTAATCTTTTCCCCATTTCTCACCCTCCATCTCATCCCTCTCTTAAGCACCACCCTGGCCTCCCAAATACTACTCTAGATGTTAGAGGGGCCATGACCTTTATTTTCATTCCAAAAGGAACTCCTAAGGAAGTATTTAACTTTTAAAATTCTACCTTTTAAGGAATTAGTATTGGTCAGAATACGCCAACCCTACTTTGCTAGGAGAGAAAGATTGAAAGCCTTAAGATCACGAAAACCTAGTCGCTCCCCTCGAATTTAGATTTAAAAAGGTTTTCCTAACTCAACCATTTAAACCCCCATCCTTTTTCCTGTTGGACCACCAAAAATTGCTCATTAGACTATTGAGATCGTCACACACATAATCCAGGAATTTAAAATAACTCATGGAAAAAGTAAGACAAGCTTGGGTTATGACTTTAATAAGAATTTATTTTCCCACTTTTGATAAGAGGATCTCTTTCCACCCTTTGACTTTTTTTTTCAAACTCTTTCTCTCTCTCTCTCTCTCTTTCAACCCCACAAAACTCTTTTTCAGACTTACCAACCACAAAATGCAAATTTAAGTATTTGTTGTGTCCCCTCACCTTCCAAATCCCCTACATGTCACTAAGGACATTCCCAAGATCGAAAGGAATGTTTTTGCTAAATACAATACCACATTTATCCATATTGATTTTTTGGCCCGAGGCAAGGTCATACACCTTACGTATGTTTTTTTAATCTCAGTCATCTCACTCTTTTCTACCTCTACAAAAATGATACTATCATTAGAAAAAAATAAATGGGAACTTTTGGGTCATTTCTGCTTGTTGCTCAACCAGCAATACGTCCCTCCACTCCTACCTTATCAAGGAGGGAAGATAAAACTTCCGCACACAGGAGAAAAAGATAAGGAGATAACGGGTCTCCTAGCCTTAGACCTCTTTGGGTCCTAATATGGCCATTCGATTCATCATTTACAATCATTGAAAAAGAGACCATTATTACACAATTCATATCAACCTAACCCATCTATCATTAAATCTCATTTTTAACATTATCTTCTCTAAAAAAGTCCAATTCACTCTATCACAAGTTTTACTCAAATCTAGTTTAAAAGCATAACCACCCTTCATCCATTTCTTCTTTCTTTTTGCAAAAAAAATATTTATTTCAAATATGGAAATAAAATTATAAGTGATTAATCTTCCTAGGATGAATGCACTTTTATTTTCTGAAGTAATAAAACCAATGTTGTTTTAGTCTATTAACCAATACTTTTGAGATAATTTTATAGATAACATTGCAAAAACTAATAGGATGTAATTAATAGATAAGAGTTGGATTTTTTATTTTGGGAATTGAAGCAATTAGGATGTTGTTAAAGTCATGGAGAGGCTTCGAATTATTTAACACATCATGGACAACAGAGGTGGCTATCAGATCGATAATATGCCAATATTTTTTATATAACAGAGCGGGCATACCATCCGATCCGGGGGATATTAGGGGAGATATTTGATTGAGAGAAAAAAGTCCCTCAAGCACTATGACTCATGTAGTAGGTTTTTGTTCATTTGTCAAGAGACCCGACTGCTGATTCCGTCAAGAACGAATTCATGAGCATCCGCATGTGAGTAATCGACTTTCACTTTATGCATATAAAATTACCATAAGTTAATTCAGAGTTAGGTTTTCTTCTTTCGGTAGCTTTGGCATAGAAAAATTTAGTATTTCTGTACTCCTCTTTCAACCACTTCACCTTTCCCCATTGTTTCAAATAAATCTCCTTCGCCTTTAAAATCATATTGATATCATTCTCTAGATTTTTAATTACCAAAATCAATTCCTTTGAGTAGGCTGATTCTATCACCGATAAATTGTAACTATTTTCTCTTTATGATTTTTGGTAACCATCCAATAGTTTTGATGTGCCCATTTCACCAACTGATCCTCGCAAACCTGCAACTTCTCCTTTATGCTTTCGGCCTCAGATTGTTCTCAAACTTCATGAATAACAACACTACATTAGTCATCCTTAGCTCACCAGGATTCGAAGAGATAAATCTGATTTTTCTTCCGAATGTTACTATTTGTATTGAGGAGACCCCCAAAATAATGCTAATCGAAAGATGATTGAATCAATGCTTCTCCACATGAGTAACACGAGTTTGTGGGAAAAGAACATCCCACTCAAAATGCATTACTCCACGTTAATTCGTGTCCAGTAAAACCCAAGTCTCGCGAAATTATTTTAACTGCTAATTAGTTTGAGCACTCCCTCCTCTCTTGTACTCAACAGCTAGGAGTTGGTTGAAATCTCCCATACATATCCATGGAAGGTTGTTCGCCTACCCCAACCATTTAAGCAAGTGCCACTCAAACTTTTTTTTACTAACTTTCGGGTAACCATAAAACCCCGTCAAACTCTAGTATTGCTGGCCAGAGGATTCCATGACCACAACATCAACATGATTTAGAGAGTAACTCTGAACACTAATTGCTAAGCTATCACACCAGACTATGGCAAGATGACCAGCTCTAGAGAGTAACTCTGAACATTGATTGTCTTAGGGGTTGAATCAAACATTTCGACACAGTACACCTTTCTAAGATATGTCAAATGAAAATGAAAAATTATATTATAAAAAAGAAAAATGGTTGTAATGTCAATACATATTAATATCTAATGTTAATTAAATAAGTATTCCTAAACCATTGAATCACCTCAAACACAAGAACCTCTAACAAAGGTGAGATCTTGAGAAGCTCCAGAATAAGTTTCCAACTGCAGTCATATTTGATAACATATCAAAGATCTATAATCACCTAACAATAAAAGAGAAAATACTAAAATACCCTTAATGCTAAATAAAAATGTAATATATAACTCTAATATCCCCCCTCAAACTCATGATGCTGCAGCGAGAAGCATTGAGAGTTTGCCAACCAAAAAATTCAAACGCTGAACTAGATGAGACTTCGTAAACAAATCAGCTATTTGTGCGAAAGAAGAAACAAAAGGCAAAGTGATGACGCCATGCGTAAGATGATGACGTGTGATATGGCAATCAATCTCGATGTGCTTATTCCTCTCATGAAAAACCGAATTATGAGCAATCTGAATAACACTCTTATTATCACAGTACATAGGAGTGGCTGAGAGAGAGAGACACCTATATATGTAAGTAACCGATGTAGCCAAACAACCTCACAAGTAATAAAAGCCATAACACGATACTCGACTTCCATGGAAGACACATAAATAATAGCTTGCTTTTTGCTCTTCCAAGAAATAAGAGAATCACCCAGAAATACACAAAATCCAGTAACTGACTTGTGAGCTGTAGGATCACCGGCCCAATCACCATTAGAATATGCACGCAGATCCAAAGAAGAAGATGAAGGAAGTAAAAGACTCTGAAAGCAAGTGCCTCTCAAGTATCGCAATATACGATGAACAGTTGCCCAATGAACAGTAGTAGGGGAAGTAACAAACTGACTAACAACATGGACTGCTTGAGCTATAACTGGACGAGTAATAGTAAGATAGACTAAGCTGCCCACAATAATGTGATATAAGGTAGGATCAGGTAAAATAACACCATCATACGGGGATAGATGAATATTAAGATCCAGAGGGGTAACAATAATCTTAGTATCAGTGAGGCGAGCATGCTCAAGAATGTTCCCGATGTATATAGACTGTGAGAGAAGATAACCCTTTGGAGAATGAGCTACCTCAATACTCAAAAAGTAACGTAGGGGACCCAAATCCTTCATCTCAATATAACGAGATAATTCAGACTTTAACGTTGTAATTCCACCAACATCATCCCCAGTAATAATCATATCATCAGCATACAAAGAGACCAGAATACGACCACCCGAGGTGCAGCGGATAAAGAGAGTTGAATCATGCTCACTTGGAATGAATCTAAGAGAGGAAATCACGGTAGAAAATTTCTCAAACCAAGCCCGTGGTGCCTGTTTGAGACCATATAAGGCTTTTTTAATCCTACAAACTTCATCAGGACCATGAGGTACACCTGAAGGAGAAGTCATATAAACCTCCTCATGAAGATCGTCATTCAAGTATGCATTTTTAACATCCATCTGCGATATATGCCACTAACGGACAGATGTAACAACAATAAGAGTACGAATAGTAGTCAATTTGGCAACAGGAGCAAAGGTCTCATCATAATCCATACCATATTGCTGAGAAAAACCCTGAGCAACTAATCTTGCTTTGTACCGGTCAACTGACCCATCTGACCTGGTTTTGATTTTATATACCCAACGAGATCCAATTTCCCACTTACTACTAAGTAAGGGGACCAAACTCCAAGTATTTGTCTGATGCAAAGCAGAGAGTTCCTCAGTCATAGCCTGATGCTAAAGAGGATCAAAAGCTGCCTTTCTATAAGACAAAGGCTCAGAGAGGCAGTGAACAGAGGATATAAATTAAGCAAAAGAATCCTGAATAATAAGAATAAATAAAATCTGGAGACTGAGTGGACGTTTTGGATAGCGAGAAGGAGGTTCCATCGTTTTAACAGGTGCTTGGGTGGCCACACAAAAAGGGGGAGCATCAGGAACATCACATGGCAAAGTACTAGTATCAATAGAAATAATAGGAGTAGGAGAAACATGGGGTGACACACTGTCAGTGGTGCAAGGTGGTTGAGATGGCACACTCTCATCATTATCATAGAACATATCAATATTGAAGAGATCAGATTTAGTGAGTTCATGAGCGCTATCGGGAATAGAAAAGAAAGGGTTATGCTCAAGAAACACAACATGGCGAGAGACATATAATTTTTTAGTAACAGGATCATAACAATGATATCCCTTTTTATCCTCACCATAACCAAGAAATACACAAATAACTGACTTTGGAGATAATTTGGTACATTCCACATGAGGTCGAAGAAAAAAACAAGTACAACCAAACACCTTTAAGGAAGAATAATCAGGGGCAGACCCATATAACTTTTCAAAAGGTGACAAACCTGAGCAATGAGAGGTCGAAATCTTATCAATCAAATTGACAGCAGTAAGGATAGCCTCTCCCCAAAACTCACTAGGGACATATGCAAATAATAAAATAGAGCGAGCAGTTTCAATAATGTGCCTATGTTTCCTTTCAGCAACACCATTTTGCTCAGGAGTGTCAGTACAAGATGATTAGTGAATAGTTCCATCTAAATCAAGCAACTCAACGAAATTTTGAGAAGTATATTCCCCACCCAAATCGCATCTAAAATATTTGATAATAGTAGAATGTTGAGTTTTGACAAAGGCATGAAATTTATTATAAATATTAAAAAAATCTGAATGTCGTTTTATGAGAAAAATCCAATTGTAACGCGTATAATCGTCAATAAAGGAGACATAATATCGAGACCCTCCTCTTGTAATAATAGGAGACGGTCCCCACACATCATAATGAATAAGATCAAAGGGTGCAAAAGTAGAGGAAATACTTCTATTAAACGGTAAAGCTGAAAATTTTGCAAGTTTACAATCGCTATAATCAGAGATATCATGACAATGCAAATTTCCTAATTTTCCTGTAGAAGCCAAATATTTTAATCGTGACCCTGAGACATGACCAAGACGAGAGTGCCATAAATAAAAGCTAGACGAATCTGAACTAAAAAAAAAGGATGACAAGTCAACACTGGAAGCTGCAACCATTGGTACATTGAGTTTCTCCATGATGTACAATCCCCCCTGCCTACGGCCTGTCCCAATCACCTTTTGAGATTGTGGATCCTACACATGACAAAAGGTAGAAGAAATGGAAACTAAGTAACCGACATCACATAGTTGACCAATAGAAACAAGATTCATCGTAAGCTTAGGAATGTGGTAAACATTAGAGAGAGATAAATTGGGTGAGTCAATAGTCTCAATACCCGTTGACGGCATGGGAGTACCATCAGCAGTCATAACGGGCAATGAAGCAGTGGAATAAAAAGAACCAAAAGAGGACAAATTTAGTGACATGTGATTAGAAGCACCGGAGTCTAGAATCCAAATACCCGAGGACTTACCTACTGAAAAGATGGACATGGTGTGAGTCTGTGTGGCAAGAAACTTTTGAAACTTCTCAGCAAGAGAAGCCATGGATGTAGTTAATGATGAAGAACCTGATGCGAATGAGTCTGATGGCGGTACAACTGCTGTAGTATTAGGCTGTGAAGGCCTATATGAACGCTGTTGAGATTGGTTGTTGGATTTCCCAGTAAAAAACTGCTGCTAAGGTGGTCGACTATTTGATTATTTTTGTTGTGCTCGCAAATTAGGGCACTGAGACTTTCGATGACCCTTCTCCTTACAGTAACTACATTCATCACTTGCAACTCTCGAATAAGGCTTGTTCTGATTATTGGAAATTGATCGAGAGGGGGCTGTGAAAATAGATGGATTAGGGTTTGAAGAAATTACCTTCCCTGACTGAGTCTTGAGACAAATCTCCTCGGCTAATAACTCATGAACAACGAAATCAGCAGTTGGAAGTGGGCTACGATGAAGAATCAACCTACGAAGACCCTCAAAATCATCATGCAATGCCATTTAAAACTGAACCAGGCGTTGTTCCTCCGTATTGGCAATATATGATGCAAAGGCCCGCAAGTCAGCTGACTCTGTGAGAGCCAACTGATCTCAAAGACCCGTCATAGAAGAATAGAATTCCTGGGTACTTAATTTTTTTTGCTCAAGAGCCTGAATATCGCACTCCAACTGATAATTTTTTGTGAAATTAGATTGTGTATACAATCTTCCCAAATGATCCCAAACATCCTTTGGATAATCATACTTAGCCAACTTCATACCTATGGAAGGCGCAACGGAGTTGTTGATCCAAATGATGATTTTTGAGTTGTTTGCTTCCCAAATATCCAACAACTTTGAATATTTTTCAATGTTCGTCTTATCATTAGGTTTACTCAAATCGCAATTAATGTAACCCCAAAGCTTCTTCCCCTTCAAAAAATTCTTCATAACATAACTCCAATACGTATAATTTTTTTCTATATAATCTGACACTAATCGATTGCAGCGAATCATCTCTTTCACCAGCCATTGCGAAAATAAACAATCTAACAGTACCCGAACAGAACCAAATCGAACGAACTAAACAATTAATCGAACAAATAGGAGGTAAAATGATCATCAATTCCTTCGAAATAGTCGAGCGAACAGAGAAAGTACCTCCGAATTTTTTTTATCGGGGGCCCGCCTTTAACCTTGGGCAGGGGCACATTGCCCCCTGCAACCCCCAACCAACTCATCGCGGAGTTGGATCCACAGACTGTGTTAATGAGATTAAGCTTTATCCCACTCTGATACCATGATAACATATCAAAGATCTACAATCATCTAACAACAAAAGAGAAAATACTAAAATACTCTTAATGCTAAATAAAACTGTAATATTTAACTCTAATAATATTCACGTTAGTTGGCAAAGAACTCCAAACAAGTTAAGTTAAGGAACTTCAGCAAATTATAAGAAGTGGATGCCGAAAGAGACTACAAAAGAGAAAGGGATAATCATTTTATTACTGAATAAATAATTTATAATTCAACACAAGCACATAAATCGATGCAAGCAACATAACCATACACCGAATGTGAGTTTATCGATAATGCTTGACGTGATAGATACTGAAACTTGAGACTTGATATACCTATAAGAAACATAAATAAATGTTTAACATAAATAAATTATGTAAAAAGGGTTCGTTTGTCATAAATAATCTTACCCCTTTCTGAAATCTCAACAAGTGTGGCCAATGTTGTTTACAAATAAAATAAACAATCATTTGACTAGGGAATAACATTGCGCATCATAGTATTAAATATGTAGTAAAACCCTGATATGAAGTTTTTAGAATAGATTCAGAACATGAATATAAAAAATCAAAGCAAAATAATTTCCCGCTAAATTTTTAAGAAGCACCAGATCCCAAGAAGATGTACAAAAATTAAATGTAGTATATTAAGGACCCAGATAACTGATATCCGACTCAATAAAAAATATATTTACTGAATTCGAACAACTAGTTAAGTGATCAAAAAATTATTTTATTTATCATATTCTCTACAATATATGCACAAAACTATAGGTTATTAGCCACTATATCTACTGTTAGAGCATCAATACCGGAATTTCTATGTTTTCCCTTCCTTTAGGAATCCATAACGATATATATATATGTGGCTTCTGTGAGAAAAATATTCAACTCTCTGAAATGCAATCTTTTTATTACCTCACCACTACAATATGTTGCATGCTAAAAGATGGTGCAAAGACCCTCTAAAGAAAATACTTCTATATAGATTTGATGTAAACGCAACTGAGATGGATACTAATCAAGCACACAAATAAAGAATAGCGCCTCTCAATTCTCAATATCATAACTCAAAAGTGACAACAAGAAGGATCCTAGACTTTTGTTTATGGATAGAACTATCTATAGTCCTAATCCTACCATATAGCAAAAAATATTAACCTATATGGAGGAAACAAATAAAAGTTTAAAAAATATCCCGCCATAAATTCGATAATCACCCGAGGGTGAGAGTGCGCTCTGACGATCTTAATGGATAATTTCTATAATTAAGTGTCCAAGACACACAAGTCCAAATTTTATCTTATTATCCTAAACATTCATCTAGGTGATGAAGCTAATAATATAAATCATGCATTCACCAAAGGCAAATTAAGGGAAAAAAAACTTTCGGGTAAAACCTTTGTTTTCTCCAGTACTTTATAAAGTTTAAAAGACTATCGACTTACAGACTACTTGATAACCGCCATAGGTATAATGCGCAGTGCCTAGAAAATCTCTAAAGAATACGGCTCCATCTAAAGTCGTTCACACGCAGCCTTCCATACTCGGTATCCACCGATCAACCTTAGTCAGCAGTGAATTCCCTCAGGTATCACAAGATCAGCCGTGAAGAATCTCTCTCCACAAGAGTTGTATGTTAGAGATAAGATATAGAGTTTAAACTTGATTCTCTCAAATAAGTTTTGAGGATGATGATTTTTTATTCAGAAAGGTTTTCGCAAAACAAAAGGTTGAAAACTTTTGCAAAGGATATACAGAATCAATTATGGAAAAAGTCTTAATGAAATCAAGCACGAAACATGTATTTATAGGATGCACAAAAATTTCGAGGCAGTGGCGCCGTTCGAATGAAACTACTTTTGAGGATGATGATTTTTTATTCAGAAAGGTTTTCGCAAAACAAAAGGTTGAAAACTTTTGCAAAGGATATACAGAATCAATTATGGAAAAAGTTTTAATGAAATCAAGCACGAAACATGTATTTATAGGATGCACAAAAATTTCGAGGCAGTGGCGCCGTTCGAATGAAACTACCATGTTGTTCTAACGAGATCATCATTTCGTTCGAATGAGACAAGTCTCATTTTTAAGGACATTAAAAAATTCAAAATAATAAGCCCTCGTGAGATGCTCGATTGAAGAAGCGTTCTAATGAACCCTTCTAATGAGATACCAATCTCATTTGAATGAGATTACCATCTCGTTTGAACGAGATACTCGAAGGAAAAAATATTTTTAAATAAAGAAAAATAGCCTCAATTTTTAAAGAAAAAATTTTGTTTGCAGTTTTAATAAAAATGAACATCCTAAAATATATTTAAGGAATAAATTCAAACACTAAAGCATTATACCTTCAAAGTATGGAGTTGATTGAATGCTGGAGATATTAGATCTTCGAACTTCGTATCGGCTCGAATCAAATGGTAAAGGGATATGGCAAAAACTAAATGTAAGGCAAATCTATTTGAGCAATGAGAAAAACTATTCTCTTACAAATCTCCCCCTTTTTGGCTATTCTGGTACATGATGTAAGGGAAAATTTCACAAGGTTTCAAGTTTGTAATATTTTTATTGTAAATTTTATAATATTTATTTTATTCGATTTGAACAAAACTGCTTGAGTCATAGGTTAGGATTGTGTTCAGTTTGTCCTTCATGTCATTGATGCATGTTGAAGATCGTAGAGGCCAAGTTAAAGCGACATTAACTTTCGTGCCAAGTTTCATCTTTACTTGTGGGATTTCACAAAAGGTATGAACGGTGTATTATGTTGATACTGGATTTTGTTTTATGTGTTTAGTTTTTAAAATCACTCAGTATATTTTTTAGAAAAATATTTTTTAAAGAAAAATATTTTTATTTTTTAAAGAGTTATTCAAACGACATTATTTCTTCAGTAAAACTAGTTTTATGTTTTCGTTCGAATGACATGTTAGCTCCATTCACACAAGATGAGTGGTTTCGTTCAAATGAGCTTTGAATGAGCATCGAATGAGAACATTTTTTCTTGGCAGAATTTTTTTTAGGAAAACTCGCTTGATACTCATTCAAATGAGTTTTTGTGACTCACTCGAATTACTTGGAGTTTCCTTCGAACAACTTTGAGTTTCATTTGAATGAGATGCCTCGAGCTGTCTAATAATGTTTTTTATAAATACAACAAAGAAGTTTTAAGAGAGGGTTTGTGAAAATAATTTTATATATCAAACCAAAAGCCTCTTGTAACCCTAGTTTATGCCCAAGTTCAGAGATCTAAGGATCAAGATAATATGCAAGATTGAGATATCAATTTTTGAGCACCATGATCATTTTACTATTCATCACTATTGAGTTTGTTTCATGCCCTAGTTGATGCCCAAATTTCGAGCACAATGTTTCGTTGATATTACGGTTAACTAGCAAAAAGTAAGAAAATTGGTGGATACTGAGACGCGAGAGGCGCCTACATTTTAAAGGACGTTGAAAGCCATCCAGTGGTGGTTGTGATGAAAGTTCAAAGAGCAAAGTGTAGGTCAAGGATTGAAGGCATCTAATTCATCCTTGTATGATACGTATATTATAGTGGATTTATGTAGGCTAGATATTCTGAGGGTTTTCGTTGTGGATTTTCCTCGTACATCGTGGCATTGTGGATTGATCTTAATTTTATTCTCTCTAACCACCTAGATGCATTCTTAGGGAAGGATAAAATTGCTTAATAGTTTACAAAATGTATGTTTAATTAATGCTAGATTAAAATTGGTTAATTGCTCACTCAATTATTTAATTGATTATTAAAATTTAGTGTTTGGAAATCCATATCTCTATTAGGACTTGTTGGACATTCCTCAGAAGTCCAATGTGTTCAATTAATTGATGGATAAAAAAGTTTGGGTAAAGGTTATTTTGAATTAGTAATCTTCTTTAGGTGAATTAAGGTTCCCTTATTCACAAGTAAACAACTTTCATATTGATTATGAAACTCATATTTTATCCAAGTTGGAATTGACTGGTGTTTTAAAGAAGGAATGTATCCTTATTTATTGGTTACTGGATCAACTTTAGAAAAAAATGAAGATATAAGGTAGCGAGAAAAAAACTCAAAAGGGAAGAATTCATTAGTAGAAGGTGTTGGGGTTTTAGTCTTAAAACCATGTATGACGTTTACGTTTTAGTAAATTTGTATCAGTTCATTTTGAAAAAACAATCGTGGTTACGATAATGCCTTATATATATATATATATATATATATATATATATATATATATATATATATATATTATATAAGTTTGGCCAATTATACTTTAAGGTAGTTCCAGTGAGTTAGATTCGGCTTGATCACAAGAGATAGAAATTCTGATTCTAGTTCAATTGAATAAGTTCACAACCCAGATAGGGAGTTAACATCCTATCGGTACGGTTGTATGTACACTTTTAGTGTTTTATCTTAAACTACGAGAACCTATCTAATGGTTTGAGAACTTGGATAATAGTTCCAAAAAGGATTTTATCGGTACATCCAAGAATGTATTGAAAAGGACCACCCATGAGATTTAAGTCTAAGGGTTGTCTTGATTAGACTTAAGTAAGCTCACCCTATTTGCAAAGGGATCATATATTCTTAATCCCGGGAGTAATGAGGATTTGAATACTTGCATAATTCTTGCTTTGACTGCTATGGGTGAGATTCAATTTTATATTGGGTCAATAGATCCCCGCAAGTTGAGCAATCATTTTATGAGTAGGCCTGAGATCATAATTCGAAGGAATTCACGTCCAACAGATATACTGGATTGTGATACTCCCTTGATAGACTTATATATTTAGTTTCTGCAAATAAAACCCGATCGACGAACTATTTTATAATCCAGTACAGTAGCAAATAAGTTAAGTCTGACAATCAATGAATTAATTAGATGTTGGTTAAAATTGATTAGCAAAAAATTGATTTAACCAAGCGAAAGCGGACACTTAATATGGGGAATCACATTATGTACTATAATAAACTTTGTGAATAAGACCTTTTTTATTCCGAGTGGTTTAGAGATAATTTAATTGAACTGTAGTCGTGATTAATTAGTGGAATTAATCGAGATTAAATACATAAAGGAATAATTATGATAATTGTAATTTGTATTTCTGAGTATTTATTTAGAAGCTAATTTAATTATTTGTCTTGGGTCCCTAGTATAGTCCATTACCCAAATAGTAGGCTTAATACTCTTTGGAATCCCAGTTAAGGCTAGGCCCATGACTTATACCTAATTATATTAGTGTAAGCTACGATTTTAGGTGAATGATCCATTATGGAGGGTTAGAGAGGGAGAGGAAAAATACTATTCACATTTTTGTGAAGGGGTGAGGGAATAAAAGGTGATTTATCTCATATTTCACCATGTGTTCATCTCTAAGAGTGACCACACACAAGATTTACTTTGGTTGTATCACATACTAAAAGATTAGAGATGTTCGAAGCATTCTAACCAGGTATTTGGAGACCTTGCAGAGCAGCAAGATCCACATCATCATCAACATATTTCTCCTCATACGAATCTCAATAATACCCGCTATGGTATTGATTCTTGAAACCCTAGGTTTATTCTTTAAATCTAATTCTTGGTTTCTACTTTCCAATGCGTGATCTTTTGAAGGTATATTAGTTGAATTTTTCCCACGTTTATGTCAATCTCATTTCCCAATAATTGGTACCATAGCCCTCGATTGTAGATTGATCATGTTTTGGAAAGGTCCATGTTGTACAACCTTAAAAACTTACTTTTTGCTTGTTGTATGATTATGCATCTTTGTGTATGGTATCATACTAAGACGGTTTTGCAGAAATTCTATGATTATATCACTTCTATAATGGTCATATATGTTTATTTTTTATGAATGGGGCCTATGGTCATTTATCCGTAGTTATTTTTTGCTCATAGATTCGATATGGTTGGAATACTTAGGTTTTTTAATTATTGATTTATCGATGTATTTGGAGGCATTTTTCAAGGTATGTAATGTTTATTTACATTTAGAATCATGTATTTACAAGGAGTTGGCTTCTGGACCAAGTTTCATGAAGATCTAGGAAAGTTATGGCAATTTTTACATGATCTAGGCAAACCCAAATCAGAAAGATGATGCTACAGGTCCGGATAAATTCGAGGGGTTTCGGATCGATCAGAAGAAGATTGGACCAATCCGCCCTTGATAGTTTGGGGTGGTTGTTTTTGTTGATGTTGTTTTGCAACAGTTTTTCCTGCAAATCTTTTCCAAATTCTTCCCTGGCCGGAATAGATGTATCCATAGGTTTATCACGCGAGGAACTCCAAGATACATGAAAATTATTTCGGGGAGGATTTTTTTACCAAAAGGGAGTCTACTTCAAGTGGATTTCTCGTTCTTTAGGACTTCTACTTCCAGACG
Organism: Sambucus nigra; assembly: GCA_949130495.1. Lineage (NCBI taxonomy): Eukaryota > Viridiplantae > Streptophyta > Magnoliopsida > Dipsacales > Adoxaceae > Sambucus > Sambucus nigra. Next base: position 141,884,119 of record OX422224.1, on the reverse strand, counting down.
GACTCTAGCCATGATATGATGGGGATTATGATTGCATTTTATAATGCTTTATTATGATTACTTTATCACTTTCACGTTGATAGTTTTCGTGCGTTAATTAATTCATCAATTCGGATCCCATATTTTATGGACAATGTGGATTACTTTGTGACTAACCTAGATCACATTTTTTTGGAAATCCATTTTTATTTATTCTTTTCTAAATTGAATTTATTTAGTTAATTAATTTAGAGGTATAAATTAAATTTTGATATCTTATTATATTTTAATTTTAAAATGGTTTTAGTTTTGACAAAATTAAAATAGTGAGATCGGGTAGTTTAATTTGTACACATAAATCGGCAATTACTATGGATTTAATTCGGGAATATAGAATTAAATGAATGATTTTTCAAAATACCCTATAGTTAAAAATATTAATTGAGTGAGGGCTTTCCACATAAACCCCATGATCTCCATTATTTTATTTAAGAATGTGATATGATTACTTCTTTGCGTGAGCTTCAGTCTAGCCCCCTAATCGATGTCATAACTTTCAGTATTCTTAAGACTCTTAAGTGATAATTCAAAGAATTGAATGTGAGTATGAGATAATTCAGATTTGAGGAATAATGAAAGATGATTTTTTTTTAGTTCAAGGTGAGGTCATTTAAGCTCCGTACGAGAAATCTTACCTCATAAAGAACTAGGATGTCCGATCAGATTAGTTTTAATTGGTGGTATGGGACCACCACTTTAAAATTTAATCAAACGAATTATTGCATTTTTAATTGGAAATTATTATTTTTCACTTTGATAATTCTCAGATTTCAAAAACAAATTTACCTTTTTCTCATTATTCTAGTATTAAAGTTTTAAATGAAATTAGTTTTAAGGACTAAAAATGTAATTGTATATTGTTCTAACTTAAAGGGATAATAAACTTATCTAACCCTCGAATTCCATCACTATTTTAAAATTATGACAAGATTAACTCATTGCGTCAGCTTGTCTAGACACCCAACAGATGGTGTTAATCATTAAATCACAGTATTTTAATATATATATGTTAATTATAGTAAATTCAGTATTACATTGGTTCAGTCCCCCCCAACGGGGTAGTTATATATGTACATGTTTAATTTTAAATAATTGACTGATGATAATTTGTTTACTCCTATGTTGGTTAATGACGTCCAAGTAAGAATAGTTTTCTTAAATTGATCTTCAGCAATGATTGAACAAGGGATTCTTTGGATTAGATACAGTGGGAAAATCCAAATCCATTTTATAATCTAGGAGTGAGCATCATTGGTTTCCAAGGGATAATGTTATTTGTTGAAAAGAGCTTTACTTCCTTCCAAAATGGGAAGTAGGGTGATAAGGCTGAGTATCAGGTAGAACGGTTTGGGTTAAAAAAGTTTATATTCCTCGGTGGTTATGAAAGATTCGAAAGGCAGGTGTTTTCACTTGAAGTAGTTAGAACTTTTATAGTAACAATATTTGGTTTTCCTATCTCTACAAGGAAAACGACATGGTAGTATTTTTTCTCTTAAAAGTAAATGCATAATTTATCATCCAATCTAAAAAAACATGGTATGTATACCCGAGAACCAAAAATCCATACTGCCTTGTAGAGGTTTTAGGTGATATGACAATTACTGGAAAGATAAATGTTCCTAATAATAAAAAAAAATAGAATAACGCAACAGTATAAGAAGTAGTAAATATTTTTAGATTATGGTGAAGACATAAAAATAATATATATAAATTATTTTAATGTACCTAGATTTTAGAAAACTAACTTTTGGTTTCTGAATTAGTTTTGAATGGATTTTCGATTATTTTTACAAATATGTTTTTATCAAAATCTGATATCCTTTATCTCTTTTGGTACATAAAAAAATAATTTATACCTTATAAGGTTAGTGCCACCAATACTTCTAAATACTGAAATGAATAATCAATGCTTATATAACTATAGAGAAAGCTTCCTTCTTAGTAGAACCAAATGCAATTTTTGCACTTATACTTAGGATATTTTATTCTAAAAGAAATTTAAAGATTGGTTTAAAATGAAAAATTGAGTTAATTAGAAGGGGGGAACTTATAGTCTTGAATCTCGTTTAGAAGGTAAAATGACCAAGGGGCCCTTCAAGGCCTAAAGTTAAAATACAAAGATGTATTGGAAATGGTTCATTTCGATTAGTGTGGTTCTGTGACTATCCGGTCAAGAGGTGTTTTTGAGTTCTTCATCGATTTCATTGATGATTACTTAAATTTAGGATATATTTACCTTATACACCATAAGTATAAAACCTATGATCAGTCCAAAGTGTGAAATAATAAGGTATCTAAACGCTACGATGTAACCGGTGGGTGTATACCTTTCGGAAGAGTTAAGGAATTATATATTCAAGTTAGGCATTATAACCCTGTTGTCTGCACCAGGTATTACACTTAGGAATGATATAGAGGAAAGGAAGGAAAAAGACTCTTTTAGAAATGATAAAGGTCAATGGTTGGTTATACAGGAGTACAACATTCATACTGGTATTTACATAAGAGACGAAAATATACATTCTGAATTTTGTTTCTTTTGAATCGATATCTTAAAATCCCATTAAACATCATAATGGTCGCAAGCACATTCTTGGGCATGGTCGAATCTGGGGGTGTCCGACATACGTGTTTTAGAAGGAGCCAATGATGTTAAAATTAAGGATAAAGGTATGTCTATTTATTGGTTATCCCATAGGGTAAAAAGGTAGTTTATGATATTTCGCCTTTTGCGTATATGTCGTTGTAGAGTAAAGAAGGTCAATCAAAAATCCCTTTTGGTACCTACAAACACATTAAAATTGTATATTGGCCAGTAATGGGTCAATCCACGCTCCTTAATGTGGACAAGAGCAAGTTGAAGACAATGTACGATTTTTAAAACAATAATGAAGGGATATTTATATTACTAATTATGAAATAAAATTAAAACTACACTAATAAATAAATAAAAATGATAAAGTAAGCTAAATATGAGGAGAAAATAATTACGAGATAATTCAAGGGATTAAACTTCACCACTTAACCTATTTATTTTCATTAATAAGTTTGTCTATTTGAAATACCCCAAAACATATATAAATTCACAAATCAACTCTCGTTGCAAATATAAAGATACATATAGTCATTTTAGAAGATTAATATTTAAATTTCACATCTCACAAAAATTAAATTTGAATATTTTCTAATAAATCACTCGCTAGGGAAAATTTACTAAAGGTATTTTAAATAATTAAAAATAAGTTTTAGGGTTGAGAAATTCAAATTACAATATTATTCAAAAATTGCCTATCTCTAGTTTAATTAATTAATAAATATTATAATTCAAATTTATGATTTTCTCTCGAAAATAATTCACCATCTCTTGAGGCGTAAATATAAATTGTAAAATTTTAATATTAATATTCAAAGGGGCATAATAAATAAACAAATCAAAAATAAAAATAATTAAGTTAAGAGTTTCATCTCACCCCTTGAATAGGGAATTTACCTCTCATTTTGATATTATTACATATAAAATGTAATTATGACACAATACGAGGCATACAAAATAAAATGAAATGTGAAAAAGAATTGAACGAAGTCTCCTTGAACACACTAATAATTTCCTAAACATGAACAATAACTGTGTAGGAGGGTAGTGAGACTGGGGTCTATGAATAACTGAAAAGGGTGAGGCGTGACCCACTCCAATGGACGCTGCCTGCAAGGTCTTCAAGGTCTCCTGGTGCAACTTCTGAAGAAAACTTCTCCTTCTGGTAACAATGGAACTCAAGCTTCAACTCACTCCCTACAAGAAGATGAACTTTCACAGCAAAAATAGCAATTTTCTCAAGGGAAACACCTGAGAGTGATGGCTGTCAGTGGGGAGTGAAGGAACAAGGCACTCAGCACTATGAGAATGAGCAGGGAGAGAATACTTAGGTAGGTCTGGTGATATTTTGGCAGAGTAATAGTGCAATTTCTATTGTCCCTCTATTGACCTTGCCCAGAGGTCTATTTATACATGGGCATTAGGGGTGAGCTGGCATTTTTGGGTGCCAAAATTGAGAGAGTTGGTGGGGAACAATGTCTGAAGTGTACCATTTGTCCCTACCTGTAGGCAACCTGCATGTCCCCTCTGCAGGCGCCACCTAGCGCCGACCAAAACTCAAAAAGCCCATATGTCCCCTAATGGAGACAAAATATCAGATTTGGTAGTTATCTTTTGAAACGGTAACTTGTGGTGCAATTTTGCAAATCTTGAGAGAGGAGACCTTAAGGACTCATCTCCTCTAAAAAGTGTTATTTTTCTTGAGAGGGACCTCGAGGACCCCCTCTTCTGGAAAAGTCATTTTCTTGTAAAGAGTTTATTTCTTGTGAGTAGCCAACTCTTTGGTTGCTCACTTCACTTGTGACCAAGTGTGCAGTGTGCATAGTCTCGAGTGACTTCTGGGTCTTCCTACTAGTATTCTCTCAATCCTATAGTGCTAAGTGGTTGAGCTTGCTCAACATACCTTGTCCCTCAGCCGCCAAGCCATAACTCCCAAGAGGTCCCAAAGCGCATGTTCGAGCCCTGCTTGCTCGACTAGGCAACCTGTACAAGAAAGTAAAGTGTTAGTGCTATTGTTCATTTAGAGACTGATGTTTCATGATGGGGAGTTGTTCGCGATAGCTACTCCCTCAATATGAGTTTCTGTCAAAAACCCCTGTAGCAGCACTTCTCGAATAACATTTCTGCAGTGACCCTTGCAGTGGCGCTGAGCCTTGCAGTGATGCTGACCCTTGAAGTGGCGCCGACACTTGTAGTGGCACGGACACTTGCGGCAGCGCTGACACTCGCGGCGGCGTTGGCATGAAAAACGGCGCTGGCACTTGAAACGGCGTCGATCCTTGCGGCGACGCGGACACTTGCAGCGGCGCTGGTACTTGAAGCGGCGCCGACTCCTACAGTGGTGCCGACACTTGCAACGGCGTTGATGCTTGAGGCGGCGCCGACCCTTGTCGCGGCGCCAACGCTCGAAGCGGCGCCCACGCTCGAAGCGGCATCGACGCTCGTAGCGACGCCGATGCTTGAAGTGGCGCTGATACTTGGAGCGGTCGCTGATACCTGAGGCGATGCCGACCCTTATTGCGGCGCCGACACTTGAAGCGGCGCTGATGCTTGAAGCGGCACTGACGCTTGAGGCGGCGCCGACCCTTGTCGCGGCGTCGACGCTCGAAGCGGCGCCGACGCTCAAAGTGGTGCTGACGCTTGAAGTGGCGCTGATACTTGAGGTAGTGCTGACGCTTGAAGCGGCGCTGACACTTAAAGTGGTCGCTGATACCTGAGGCGGCGCCTACCCTTGTCGCGGTGCCGACCCTTATCGCGGCGCCGACACTTGAAGCGACGCCGACGCTTGAAGCGACGCCGACGCTTAAAGCGGCGCTGACGCTTGAAGCGGCGCTGACGCTTGAGGCGGCGCCGACCCTTGTCGCGACGCCGACGCTCGAAGATGCGCCGACGCTTGGAGTGGCGCTGATACTTGAGGTAGTGCTGACGCTTGAAGTGGCGCTGACACTTGAAGCGGTCGCTGATACCTGAGGCGGCACCGACCCTTGTCGCGGAGCCAGCACTTGAAGCGACGCCGATGCTTACAGCGGCGCTGACGCTTGAAGCAGCCCTGACGCTTGAGGCGGCGCCGCCCTTGTCGCGACGCCGACGCTCGAAGCGGCACCGATGCTTGAAGCGGCGCTGACGCTTGGAGTGGCGCTGACCCTTGTCGCGGCGTCGACGCTTGAAGCGGCGCTGACGCTTGGAGTGGCGCTGATACTTCGCAATGGCTTTTGGGCTTCTTGGTGACCCTCGCGGGTACCTCTCGGGTGTCATTAATAAGAGAGTATTTTTTTATTTTGTTTGCTTTTTTTCTATTAATAGCACCCTTCTACATTAGCCCCTCGTGCAAATATTTTTTGGTTGGGTAGACTAAAAAAACTTTGTACACTATAAATCTGGCTTCAACAATTATTTATATATATATGTATATATATATATATATATATTTTCTGAAGGATCCTAGGATCATTAACTGCTGTGTCCCTTTATCCGAGATTTTTAAAAAAAAAATTGAGAACCCACGCGTCTGTGTGGGAACTGTCATCTCATCATTTGGGAAAAAAATGTCATCGCCTTTTTGCCTTCCTGCACATTTTCCCATTTTGGGGCAAAAAAACATAAGCCCCTCTTCTTAGTCTCTTTCATCTTCTTCAAAAAACATAAGATACTTTTGGGTTTATAGTGAGAGAGAGTGAGAAAGGGATTTTTAAAACACTATAGCCACCCATCTCCTCATTCTAACTTTTCCAACTATCATAGCCTCTCATCCATGGATTCTAAACCAAAGAATGCCTCTCCAAATGTAAACAACTCTAAAGCCCCCAAGATTCTAAGCTCTATGCCTTCTTCATCATTCGTTTCAAACGCTTCTATGGCCGAAACTGCTGTCGCCGGCGATCCCTCATCCCGTCCGACCAGCGGCGTCGGTGCTTCATCCGCTATACCCGCCTCCTCAAATTTTGCGTCGAGAACCCTCGCAGGTTCCTCGCCCTCCCCGTCGGCGTACACGACCTTCTGTTTGGGTTCCTCCGCGATGAGGGGTGTCTCGACTGAGGCTTTGCTGACGGCGGGGGGTATCTCGACTGTTTGCAGTATTCGTGAGGAACATGGTGTCTCGACCGAGGCTTTACTGACGGCGGGGGATATCTCGACTATTTGCAGTATGGGCGAGGAACACGGTGTCTTGCCCGATCTGGGCGTGGGTTTGAATTTCTTGGTTGAGACGGCTGTCAGCAAGGGTTCCTCACCAGTAGGTCACCCATCCGAGGGTCTCTCGCCCCGTTCAAGACCTCGCGATGTTGATATTTTTCGGCGAGACACGTCTCGCTCCATTCGAGACCTTGCGTGTTCAGGGCCAGCGCCTCAGACCTTCTCGCCTGCTATCTCTGCATATGAGGGCCTCTCGCCCATGACGAGTTTTTTTAGAGTTTCTTCGCGCGATGATGTCTCCTCTACAGGTGTCTTGACGCGTCATAGCGCTGGCAGCGGTTCCTCGCGCGCTGGCGCGAATATGGGGAATACCTCCTTGTGTCCCGTAGCCGAGGGTCCCTCGCTCAATCCGTCGTTGGCGTCTAGGGGCGTCTCGACCTTGGGTGTCTCGACGCCCACGATCTTTTCTGAAGTTTATCCAGTTGGTTTGGATAAGGGTATCTCGGAATTTTCTGGCGCCGACAGTGGTTCCTCGCGCGTTGAGCTAGGCGCGGGGAGTTCTTTGTCTATTGAAGATGAGTTTGGAGGAAGGGGGGTCTCGACACCCGTGAACTTTTCTGAAGCAGATGGGGTCTCGACCCCTTTTTTTGCGAGGGAACCCTTGCAGCGAGAGGGGGGTCTCGACGCCTGGTTTAGTTCCTACGGGTCTCTCGTCCGTGCCCGGGGGTGTCTCGACAGGTATTAGTGCTGACGCAATTATCTCGACCTCGGGTGTCTCGATGCCTTTGACTATTTCTGAAATGGGTATTTCAGCTTATGGCAGCATGGTGACCTCTCGTCAGCAGTCGGGGGCCTCGAAACTTGGCCTCGCGTCCACGGGTCTCTCGTTCGTGCAAGGGGGTGTCTCGACATTTTGTCACCTCGGGGGTTCCGTGACCCAGGGTGTCTCGCTGACTATTGGTGTTACGGCGAGCATGCCACTGACCAGGGGCTCTTCACATGATTTTGCTGGGGTTTCTGCCTCCACTTCTTTTTTTGTGACAGGGGACCCCGAGGGTCCCTCGCTCGGAGTCCCCACTAGGGTGAGTTCTTTTCTTGAGCCAATGGCTCTAGGTGGTTCATCAGCTACACCAAGCTCTTCTCAGGCATGGAAGGACTATATGCACATTCGCCAAGGGCGAGACTTTGGTATTTATCGTCGTGCTCCTTTTTTTGGTCCTGCTGACAGTTTCATGATTTCACTTTCTGATTTTGGGGAAAAAAATTCGGGTGCTGTTCTCGAATGTTCTCATGTGGGGTTAACTGAGTCTGCTGATCTTCCTACTATTTCTCCGGATTCCATTCTCCGAGTCCGAGTTGACCGTGGTGACTTTCCTTATTCCAACGTTGAAGTTAAAACCCCGGGTGGACCCACAGAGGAGTGGGCCAGCTGGGTCGATTATGTTCTGAGCGTTCCTGATTATGTGGCTATTCTTAGGGAGGTGGGACTCTTCATCGCCGTCAGCAGCCTGAAGTCCTGCACCATATTTAAGCATGGTTCTTCGCTCAATCTCTTATTGTCTCGGTGGAGTATGGAGTCTCACACCTTTGTCATGGGCTAGGGGGAATTTACCGTTACCCTAGAAGATATATGTGAGTTGTACGCCCTTCCTTTCTTTGGGCAGCAGGTCTTTTCTGATGACTGCGAGGACTCCCTAGAGCAGGAGATGGTGGGGGAGTTACGGTCAGCTCTCGGAGAGTGCTCGAGGTATGTGGCCATAAATATAACTGGTCATTCCAAACATTCCTTTGCCAAATGGCAAAGACACTGGTTCAGAGACTTTGAGCAGTTGCAGAAGGGGGAGACTTCTCGTGCAGCCCCCAGATCCTAGGATGGTCCTAAGCTCCACTCTTCCGCACATTTATCCGCTTTCCTCGTTACGTTTCTAACTCGGTTCCTTCTACCAGGTAAGCCTGAAGACTGTCCTCGCGAACTTCTTTTTAGATTGGCTGTACGATTGTCTCGCGGTAGGTCGGTACCCATGGCTGCCCTGACCTTAGGTTCTCTTTACACCTGGATGGACCGAGCACACATAGATGTAGAGAGGTCCTGCGGTCGGTATGATGTTGCTAATCATGCCAACGCCCCTCTCTTGATGGCCTTTTTGTTTGAGCATTTCCCCCACTTTACTTCAGGGGCTCACGCTTGTTATAGCGACGCTGCGAGACTTCTTCGGTGGCATAAGAAAACTCCCAAGCAGTCTCTGGGAATGTTGATTGATGATATCAAGGAGTTTCAGTTTTGGCCTTACACCAGGCGCCCTGGGGGCACTTTCAGCTGGCTTTCTTTCCCCGGCGACGGCGGGACCTTCTATTGCCCTTCAGCGGTGGGGTCGATTTCCACGTGTCCTCATATTAATGTGGTGACGATGCTCTTACCATGTCACCTCCCATCTTGGACCGAGTTAGGTCCGCGTGCTGAATCTTATCATTCCGAGAGGGCAAGACGACAGTTTGGTTATGATCAGGGCGTTCACACTCCTCCTCTTCCTACCTACAGCAGTCATTCTGAGGCATTCTCAGAGGCGTGTGCTAGCTTTACTCTTCAGGGATTATTCCGCAGGGTCAGTGGTTTGGGTGGCCTCTATGTGCCTCCCTCCGATTATCATCCTTCATTCACTTCATCTTGGTTCCTTCTTTGGCAGCAGTAGGTTCGTCTTATCCAAGAATGTGTAGTTGGCCCTCCTCATGAGACTAACCCCATTACATATACCAGAGCTCAGTTTTTGGTCAGGCGGATGCAGAAAGATCCTTGGTTTCTCAGCACCACCTCCACGCCACCTTTGGAGCATGCCATTCCCATTTTAGTGAAACCTCTCATTGACGAGTCAATCCCATCTCCGCCGGCTGAGCTTCCCCCTGCGAAGTCTAGAAACCAACCAAAAAGCAGAGGGAATGCGAGCGCCTCTACTACAAGTAAAAGGAAACACCCTGATGCCGACGTATCCAATTTTGTTCCTGCTACCGCTACTTCTCCTCCTTCTTCTCCTGTGAGGACCCGGTCTGCGAAGAAAAAGAAAGGAGATGGCACTAGCGTGGCTGCTTCCTCTACAGTGGATCAAGAGTCTGATACTGGCAATCTTGGGGCGGGGAAGACTTCCCAAGTAGCGAGAGGGAAAAGCTACTCCTCACCGAGCCTTACTTCCCAGGAGGCGCGGGTCGCGTCTATTCCCATTGCGGAAGGTACTATATCACGACATTCTTTACTTAGTGGAACTGGTTCTCTCGGAGTTTCTTTATCTCCCTCCCCTTCAGTGGAAGAGGAACTAGTTGATTATGGAAGCACCCCTTCCTATGACGACCATAGTTCTTCTTCGGGTGATATGGACGGCCTGGGTTTCCATAGCGAAAGGACTACTGACACTTATGCTTTGTTATCAGTCTCCAGAGAGTCTTCTAGTGATGATGAGGTCTCCCATTCTCCTGGGGGGGTTAGCCCCACCCATCTCCCCTATAGCCAGACTACGCGCCCTGCTACTGTAAGCGTTCTCCCTTTACTTGTCTATATATTTTTTTGCATATGATTTTCTTTCTTCCCCTTATTATATATTTTTTATTTGTCAATCAAAGCATTTTGTCATATTTGTGCAGGTCATTTCCGTAGAGGCAAGTAGTTCTCCTCTTCCCCCACTACGACCGACGCCCTTTCAGCGGGAGAGGAACTCCATGCTCATTTATTCCCGAGGCCTGTTTAGAGAGGTTTGCTGTCTTCTTAATTCTTTTACCATCTGTTGTAATTTATTCATCTTCTAACTACCTTTTGGTTGCGTACACTGTCATTTCCCCGCAGCTTTCATCCGTGCACTTTACTGTCACCAGGACCACCCCTGTGGCTTCCCCTTCTCCTCAGGTATGCCTCGCTATTTTCAAAACTTTCGTTGTGCCATTTTCTTTTTTACTTCTTCCTTTTATTTACCCATTTACCATGCGTAGAGAGTTGTGTCTTCGAGCGTTGTCACCTCATCTTCTCTTGTCTCGGCGGTGGGCGCTTCTGCAGCTGAGCCCCTGGAGGCCTCTTCACCTGAGGTACGCATTTTTACTTTTGAATATTTATTTCTTTTTAATAGGAGTCCTAATGTCTCTTGGACTTTCTTCTCAGGGAGGGGCTCCTCCCTTACCTAGCGCTACCGCCCCGGGTTTATCCTCTTCAGGGAGAATTTCTATCCCCAGGGTCCGTGTATCTATGGACGGTAGACCTTTGGTTCAGGCGATCTCTCGTGGCCCGATATTTACTGTGGCTTCAACCAGCGAGCCTACGCTTCAGGTCAGGCCTTTTCGCTGAAGCATGGAATCTCTTACTCCTCGATCATGCGGTGAATAACATACTTTCATTCTTTGCAGGCTATCAGCACAACCCCTACTGCACCGACCGTCATTTTTCGCGCTTCCCCCTTGGATGGGGTTCAGGTACTCTCTTATTTTCTTAGTTATATATTTCTTATCTATCCAGCCTGTACTTATCGTAACCCTCTTTTACTTTGTCGCAGTTATCCCTTGGCACTGTTTCGAGTGCGGCTCCTGCCACTGTCTCTTCAGCAGCCTTTATACATGGGCCAGTTTGTCCTGTTATCGTGCCCCTTCAAGTAGGTGTCTCTGTGATGCTTTTTTAGAAGTTTCCCTCTCCCTCTTTTTTCTAGTTGAAGTATTCATCATTCATGGAATAACTGATTTGTTACCTATCGCCCTTTCTTGTCACTCGCAGGCTCGCCTACCCCTCGCGCCCTCCGTCGCTGAGATTGTTCTTCTGGAAATGCCTGAGGTTGAGGTAGCTTCTTCACTGGTCATTGAGACAACCCCTTCTGGAGCATCGATCAGTGTTGCTTCCCCTATGGGAGCCCCTGCTCCTACTTTTATGACTGTTACGGAGGGCGTTATTCAGGTACCGTGTATAAGAGTATCTACCTCTCTCATGTCATTCTTATGTCTCCATTATTTTGTTTAAATCGCGCAAGCATTCCCCTCTTGACCTTTGCTGCATTGTCTCCAGGTGAGCTAGGTCGCTCTGATGACTAAGGAGCCGGATGAAGTTGCTCCAATACTTGTGGAGTTAGAGAATGAGATGGCTGCGAGAGAGGTATTAAACTAGCATACTCTCTTTTTACTGTTTCCCTTCTTTTCTTCTTGCGTGTACTGTGCGAGCGTTCTCATTTCACCCTTGTCTCATTGTTTCCAGGTGCATGAGAGTACTCCGATGACTGTGGAGTCTGGCAGTGGGGCAACTGCGAGAGAGGTATTAGACTGGCATACCCCCTCTTTTTACTATTCCCCTCTTTTCTTCTTGCGTATACTGTGCAAGCATTCCCATTTCACCCTTGTCTCATTGTTTCCAGGTGCATGAGAGTACTCCGGTGGCTGTGGAGTCTGGCAGTGGGGCAACTGCGAGAGAGGTATTAGACTGGCATACCCCCTCTTTTTACTATTCCCCTCTTTTCTTCTTGCGTATACTGTGCAAGCATTCCCATTTCACCCTTGTCTCATTGTTTTCAGGTGCATGAGAGTACTCCGGTGACTGTGGAGTCTGGTAGTGGGGCAACTGCGAGAGAGGTATTAGACTGGCATACCCCCTCTTTTTACTACTCCCCTATTTTCTTCTTGCGTATACTGTGCAAGCATTTTCATTTCGCCCTTGTCTCATTGTTTCTAGGTGTATGAGGGTACTCCGATGACTGTGGAGACTGGTAGTGGGGCAACTGTGGAGGGAGATCATAGTTCTGAGTTCACTCCTTTGGTCGGTGACGCTGATTCTGGTGGGGAGTCTTCTTTTCTTCCTTCTGAGGCGGGTTCTCGTCACTCCGATGGCGATGATGAAGCAGAGGATGCCGCGACTATTTCTAGTAGGCTATGGCGTGAGGAGTTACCAGGCCGATTCAGGGTACATGAGCGTCAGCTCTTGGATCTCATCTTGGAGCACCATCCCGAGACGTTCACTTCTCAGACTATACTTCAGGTTGACAGTCTTACGGCCTTCAACCTAAGGGCTCTTGCCAGCCATGTTCATGAGTTCTTGGCTACCTCCCCTGCTAAGCTGACTAGCTCTTCTATTTTGCTATTCTTGGATGCCCTCCGCGACTTACAGCAGTTCTATCACTTTCGTTTGGATTGGCTTGACACAGGGGTTTGCCCCTTTCTGAGTCTTCCTTTTCGAAAGATAGTGAGGTTTCACACTTCCCGACAGTCCAGGGTTGAGCAACGGCATGCTGAGGCTATGAGGATCCGTAATCAGATCGCCCTACTGCAGGTGAAGCTTGCCAGACTTGAGTCTGGCGATGAGGAGGATGAGGCTAAATTCGTCAGGTTGGAGGAAGTGTTTCTGCGGGAGGCTGGTCCGTCATATGCTGGCGCCATCGCGCGTGATGATTTATTTTTTGTGGTTTCTAGCAGATAGGCTACTTCTTGCTTTGTAGTGCTCAGAATTCTATGTGTACATCACCTATCATTCCTGTATGAGACACTTTGTTTCTTCTGTACTTTCTTTTTCTTTTGTTCTCCCTTTATGCTGTGGGTGTTCTTTTTATGTGACTTGCTCTAATTTCTGTGAGCATTTAGTCTACTGGTGGCTACCCCATATACTGCAGGGTATTTACGTTGATATGAAAAGTTATGCATTATCATATTGTATATATTTTTTGCAAATTCACCTCTTGTAGCTGTGAGGTGTTGGCATGTGACTCTCTTGGGTTGCCCCTCCTGTCTGTGGGGGTATTCCTACATATTGCTGCTTATAGTCATAGAGGCTAGGCTGGAGAGGAGGGTGACCCCTGCCCCTTTCCGAAAGCCTGATTTTATTATAAAAAACTGTATTAATTTATGTCTGGGGGACTTTGCTGAGTATACTTTCTCTTAGGATGGACTTACCTCCCAAGTGTAGTGAGCAAAGTTCATGATCCTCTTTTTTTGTACTCTCTTCTAACTTAACAGGGAGTGTATATGTATGTATAAATGAGCAAGCAAAGAAAATGTCAACAATGATCAAAAGTGTTGCTATTTCATTTCTTTACCTTTGTGTGCTGTTTACAGTGTAGTATTGCTCTTAAAAAAAATTTACAAAAAAACTTTTCTGGTATAGGAGCAATCCTCGAAATCCATTACAGACATGCAAAACACAAACAAAACTTGTTAGCTGTTACTAAGCATAGTACCTCTTCAGCCACTTGCAGTTGATGGACTGGAGGCAATCACTCTCTGGTTCTGATATTTGGCAGTAGCCCGACTTCCCCACTCCTCTGACAACAAAAGGGCCTTCCCAGTTAGGTTTGAATTTTGATGCCGACATGCTACGGAGATGGTGAGTTGATGCTCGCAGGACTAGATCTCCCACCTGGAATTCCCTAGGCTTAACCAAGTTTTCGTAGGCCCTGGGCAGTTGCTGAGTGTAGACTTTGAAATTCTCTCTTGCCTTGTCTTTGTGCTCGTCCAGCGCCTCCAGTTGCACATGCCTTGGGTCTGGGATGAGCCCATTGCTAAGAGAAATTCTGGCTGAAGGTACCGCCAGTTCCACTGGTAGGATAGCTTCGGTCCCATATACTAGAGAGAAGGGAGTGAACCCTGTTGGCTTTCTTTTCGAAGTACGATAGGCCCATAACACCATAGGAAACTTCTCATCCCATGCTCACGGCATGTCTTCTAGTATTTTCTTCAAAATATTTATCAGGGTCTTATTAGTAGCTTCTGCTTGGCCATTGCCCTTGGGGTAGGATATGGTTGAGCTATTATGCACAATCTTATACTTGTCCGTGAGAAGGGTCATCTCTTTGCATACAAATTACTTCCCATTATCCGTTAGGATCACTTTGGGTATACCGAACCTACATATGATATACTCCTTTATAAACTGGGTTACCACTTGGGCGGTGACTCTCCTTAAAGGAATGGCCTCCGCCCATTTGGTGTACAATTCTGTAGCCACAATGATAAAAGCCTTGCCGTGAGATGCTGGGGCTATCTTACCCACCAGGTTGAATGCCCATGTGTGGAAGGGATAGGGGGCTTCCAAGCTCTGTAGACTGACGGAGGGAGCGTGCACCATGTTTCCATGCACCTGGCATGCTCTACACTTTTTCACATATCCAATTGAGTCAGCCTCCATGGTCGGCCAGTAGTATCCCAGCGTCATCAGTTGATCATACAGCTTGGCGCCTCCCATGTGGGAGGGCTCATGAGCTTCTTTCAGCACCATTTCCACTTCCTCTTTGTCTACGCACCTTAGCACCTTCTCATTGTACCCTTTCCTATATAAATCTCCTTTGACCAAGTAGAAACGTGCTATCCTTTTTCTAAGGTAAATTTCATCCGCTCTCTTGGCGGGCAGCTCCCCATCTTTTAGATATGCTAGGTACGGCTGTCTCCAATCTTCGAAGGCTTCTACGAAGTTAGCCTCCGTCGGCTGGTCAAAATTATCTTAGCACTTTAAACAACTTTGTTGCAAGCGGGCCGCTTCTACGCTCATGGTGGGCCAAAAATACCCGCTTCGCTGCAGTCGTCTGTAAAGGGGGATATCCGTATCTCCACAGTGCTTCTGGTGCATTTCTATTAATCTCTCCTTGGCTTCTTGCTCCCCTACGCACCTTGCCAGAAACCCTCCAGGACTCTTGAAGTAAAGAGTTCCCTGCAGCACATGATAGTTGGCTAACTCTAATATTTTCATTGTCCCTTCCCTGGTTTTAAGTTGCTTCTCTACCAGACGCCTCCAATCTTCCGGCTCGTTACTTGGGAATAAGGACTTTACGGTAGTAGGTACCGTTCTCCGCCTCACTGTGATGGTTGCTTCTGACTCCTCCATGTCCAACTTTTGTGCTATGGTGGCGAACGCGTCAGGGTACCTGTTCTCTGTTCGCGCCCGCCTCTCCACAGTTACTGCCAAGAACTGTCCCAGCAGTCGTTGGATGATGTGTCTGTATGGCGCTAAGTTGGCATGTTTAAGGGAAAACTCTCCATTGACCTGCCTTACTACCAGATTGGAGTCCCCTCGTATACACAGTACCCTGATCGCTCTTCTGAGTGCTTCCAACATCCCTAGAATGAGGGCTTCATACTCAGCTTCATTATTTGAGCATTTAAAATCTAACTTGAAAGAGAGGGTAATCTTCTCCTTCCCATCTGACAGTATGACGCCGGCCCCACCTGTTCCTTGAGCACTGGAACCATCAAACTCCATAAACCACTTCTTCACCTCCTCCGCCATGCATGCTTGGAAACTTTCTCCGGGTAGCTCTTCACTAGGTGGTTCGAAAACCCCACTCGGGAAGTGGGCCAGCAGATCTGCTACTTCCTGGCTCTTAATGGCTTTAGGCACTACGCATTTTAGATCGTATTCTGACAAGATCAAAAACCACCTTGCTGCTCGTCCCACGAGTATAGTCCGTGCGAGGAGGTACTTGATGGGATCACACTTTGTGACTATGTGAACGGTGAAGGCTAGAAGATAGTGTCTCAACTTCTGGGATACAAATACCAGCGCCAGGCAGTGCCTCTCAACGCTGGTGTATCTCGAGTCTGTTCCGGATATTACTCTTGACAGGTAGTAGACCGGCTTTTCCATTCCTTCCTTCTCTTGCGCCAAGAGGGCCCCTATCGACCTCTCTGTAGAAGTGAGGCAGAGCAGCAGTGGCGCTCCGGCTTCGGGGGGAATCATCGTGGACGGAGAGGCTGGGATTTCTTTAATCTTCTCGAACGCACTCTCTTTCCTCTCTCCCCAAACCCACTTGGCTTTGTCTTTTAGTAGAGGTGCAAACGGATGAGTTACTTCTGCCAACGCAGGTATAAACCTCCGCAAGTAGGATACCTTTCCCAGGAAGCTCTTAAGTTGTCTCTGACTCTTGGGCAGTGGCATCATCACAATGGCTTTCATCTTCTCTGCATCCACTTGCACCCCTTGTCTATTTACCACAAAACCTAAGAATTTCCCTGCAGTAACCCCAAAGGCACACTTTGAGGGGTTCATTCTCATCTTATACCGACGACACCTCTCGAATACTCTCCTGAGATCCTGAATGTGCTTATTTTCTTTCCTAGACTTTACCACCAAATCATCCACATAGAATTCTAGTATATCATAAAATAAGTCATGAAAAATTGCCATCATGGTCCGCTGGTATGTGGCTCCAGCGTTCTTCAATCCGAAGGGCATGACTGTATAGTGAAAGTTCCCTAATGGTGTGCGGAAGGCAGTCTTCTCTGCGTCGGCGGGGTCCATTTTAATCTGGTTATAGCCAACATACCCGTCCATGAAGCTATGCACCTCATGTCCCGCAGTGGAATCCACTAAGCTGTCTATGCTGGGTAGTGAGAATTCATCCTTAGGACACGCCCTGTTCAAGTCGCAAAAATCTACACAGATTCTGATTTGGGTCTTGTCTTTCTTTGCCACTGGCACTATGCTGGACAGCCATATGGGGTGCTGAATAGGCTTGATGAACCCTGCCGCTAACAACTTCTCCACCTCAGCCTTTATTTTCAAATCCAGGTCTGCTTTATATGTGCGTGTGGCTTGCCTTACCGAAAGGGCATTGGGAAGGATGTTCAATCTATGAGAGCTCACTTCTTCGTCTATTCCTGGCATCTCCGTGTACTTCCAAGCAAATACATCAGTGAACTCCCTAAGTAGCTCAATGAGCTCTTCCTTCTGCTTCGGTTCCAGGCACTTGGAAATTAGAATGGGTCTACTCTCGCCCTCTTCTAACCCCAACTTGATTTCCTCTAATTCCTGCAGCTGCTCTCTGGGTCCGTCTTGCATGCACTCTGGCGCTTCTTCTGGTTCTTCAACATGCTCAACAATATGGGATTCATCAATAATAAAACACTCAGGCGTCGGGTCGATGCTCTCGTCCCAGAACACCGCCCGCGCAGACCGTTATAAATGGTAGATGACCTTTCCATTAGGCAAGACCACTTTCTTGCAAGTTCGAGGGGGTCTAGCTACCTCATCTACCTTCCTCTTGCCTTTTGCCATATAGGGGATTATCCTCTCCCCTAGACGGTCATGAACGGATTTTTTCTGTGGGACCCTTCCCTCAGCTACCTTGATTCCTGCTAGTTTCCTTATAGAGACCTTTCTTTCCTCATCTAATTCAGTGTAAAAGGCAGCATCTACGAGGTGGGCCTCCTCAATGGCGAAGGGTCTCTGCGTGGCCTTGATCACTATCTCTGTTCCTCTAATGTTTGCCTTCGCGCATTGATGGTAGGTGGAAGGCACTACGCCATGAGTGTGCATCCATACCCTTCTAATGAGTAATTGGTAGCTGGTGTCAGCGTTAATAACATGAAATTTGATGTGGGAGGTGAAATTTCCCAACTTAATTCCCACATTTACGTATCCAATAGACTGCATTCCGGCGTTGTCGAATTCGGAAATTACTAGCGGTACCGGAACCACCTTCTCCTGGTCAATTCCTGTTTCATACAATGTACTGATGGGCATGATGTTAATGGATGCTCCTCCATCCATCAACGCCCTGGGAAATGAGACTCCATTAATTACGGCAGTGACGTACAACGGGCGGTTGTGGAAGTAGGGTACCACCCTATCCGCTTCTGAAAACACCACTTCAGAGGTATACTTCTTAATCATCCTTCCGATCGGCCCCTGCCAATTTAGCGAAGGGTCTCCCTGCTGCTGCACTGCCTCCAAGACTTTCTTCGTGATGGACACCCTCGTGTCATACTTCACCCCTATCTGGTCGAAAAACTACTTGAACTTGGGGCTCCTCGCTATGGCTTCACATTCAGAATCTAAGTCTACCTCGTACGTCTGGGCATTGCAAACATACTCCGCTTCAGAGGTCCCTCCCTCGTCTAGAGCGAGGATGATGTCTACCTCAATTTCTGAGAGAGCGACTTCCTCAACTTCCCCACATCCATTTTCATGTTCCGGAGTGAAGAACCACTCCTCTTGCGTCCTTTCTAGCTCAAATCTGCTCAGTGATAGATTTTCTAACTCCTCGCATAACTGCTCGCCACTCTCTCGCTTCACAAGATTTCCTGCAGCTTCTTCGTCGTAGGCAACTACCATGTTGGCGGTACCAAAGTGATGCGTAAGGAGTGGGTTCTCGTTAACGTCCACAGGGGGTATCTGCAAGGTACCGCCGACCATCTGCTCACCAATGATCCTTCTCAAGTAGTAACAATCCTTGGTAGAGTGCTGCACTCGTTGGTGCAATTCACAGTACTTTGGGTTGGCTTTGTCAGCTGCAGTGGGTGTTTCTCCTTTTAGGTGGGGAGGTCCTGCTACGCCTTCTCGCACTAAGGTGCGGTAACAATCCATAGCCTCCGCTACGCTGCACGGTAGTGGCGGTGGGGCATCTTCCCCAAATTTTTTCTTGTTATCGGGACTGTCAGTCTTGGCCCCAGAGCCTCCCTTCTTCCCTTTGTTACTCCCGTCCACATAGTTAACCGCTTGCCTCCTCGCAACTTGAAACCTCCCGGGAGTCAGTGGAACTTGTGTCCTCCAACCCGGGGCTCTTCGTTTGATTATCATAGCTATGTTGCTGGCTGCCCTGGTGAATTCTCTGAAAGTTCCATCTCTAGTTTCGTTGATCAAGTGCAGCTTGTACTCTTCCAGGAGTCCTTCCACACATATCTGTAGCAACCTGGCCTCCGCCACGTCCTCTTGAACATCTAAGGCCCTCTCGCGAAATCGCTTGATGTAGTGCATCAATTCTTCTCCTGTCTTCTGGACCTCTTGCGCCAGGTGCCTCAATGTAAATTCATCCTCCGCTACAAAAAACTTCTGAAGGAACTGCCTGTACATCTCTTCCCAAGTAGGGACGCTGTTAGGCGCCAAGTGGGAATACCATGTATAAGCCTTCCCAGTGAGAGTTTTAGAGAACTCCCTCAATCTCAGGTTCTTGTCGCCAGCGTGTACTCCCAGGTACTCGACGAACCTCTTCACGTGCTCTCTAGGGTTCTCCCCCCTACCGTCAAACTTGATAAATTTTGGTGGAATATACCCCTCAGGGTATGGCTTCTCACTTACTTCCTGTGGATAGGGGTCTTGTAACTCCTCGTATAGGTGGGAACCCTCTCTTTGAGAGGAGGAGAGGAGCTTCCTCACTTCTTCCATAGTAACAGTCTTAGAGGGTGACTCCTCCAAACATGTGCTTTTAGGAGCTGGAGAACCTGTTGGCGCCAGGACCTGCTCCGGCGTCGCCTTCCGAGATGGAATTGCCTCTGCCGGAATCGTAATAGGAGTGGCTACTCCTCCGGAAGGGGCAGTAGCAGGTGTCACACAACCTTGACCCAAGTTTGATAGATCCACGTTGTTTTGCTTTAAAAAGTCAAAAAACATTGCCATAAGGTTCATACCTGCCATTGGAGCTACTGCCGGCGAACTGGTCTGACCTCCCTGAGGCGCTGGCGCCTTGGCTCTGATCACCACCACTTCTTCCTGAGTAGTCTGGTCACTGTGAGCTCCATTACCAGACGGAATGTCCTCAAAAACCAACTGTTTAGAGACATTGAAACCTTCTTTGTCCATGGAAATGAGGATACCTCCCCAGCAGAGTCGCCAAATGTAGGAGGGTAGTGAGACTGGGGTCTATGAATAACTGAAAAGGGTGAGGCGTGACCCACTCCAATGGACGCTGCCTGCAAGGTCTTCAAGGTCTCCTGGTGCAACTTCTGAAGAAAACTTCTCCTTCTGGTAACAATGGAACTCAAGCTTCAACTCACTCCCTGCAAGAAGATGAACTTTCACAGCAAAAATAGCAATTTTCTCAAGGGAAACACCTGAGAGTGATGGCTGTCAGTGGGGAGTGAAGGAACAAGGCACTCAGCACTATGAGAATGAGCAGGGAGAGAATACTTAGGTAGGTCTGGTGATATTTTGGCAGAGTAATAGTGCAATTTCTATTGTCCCTCTATTGACCTTGCCCAGAGGTCTATTTATACATGGGCATTAGGGGTGAGCTGGCATTTTTGGGTGCCAAAATTGAGAGAGTTGGTGGGGAACAATGTCTGAAGTGTACCATTTGTCCCTACCTGTAAGCAGCCTTC
This sequence comes from Sambucus nigra, assembly GCA_949130495.1. Lineage (NCBI taxonomy): Eukaryota > Viridiplantae > Streptophyta > Magnoliopsida > Dipsacales > Adoxaceae > Sambucus > Sambucus nigra. The sequence goes on along the minus strand of OX422224.1, from coordinate 141,863,328 downwards.
CTATCCCCTCTACAGGCGCCACCTGGCGCCGACCAAAACTCAAAAAGCACATATGTCCCCTAATGGAGACAAAATATCAGATTTGGTAGTTATCTTTTGAAACGGTAACTTGTGGTGCAATTTTGCAAATCTTGAGAGAGGAGACCTTAAGGACTCATCTCCTCTAAAAAGTGTTATTTTTCTTGAGAGGGACCTCGAGGACCCCCTCTTCTGGAAAAGTCATTTTCTTGTAAAGATTTTATTTCTTGTGAGTATCCAGCTCTTTGGTTGCTCACTTCACTTGTGACCAAGTGTGCAGTGTGCATAGTCTCGAGTGACTTCTGGGTCTTCCTACTAGTATTCTCTCAATCCTATAGTGCTAAGTGGTTGAGCTTGCTCAACATACCTTGTCCCTCAGCCGCTAAGCCATAACTCCCAGGAGGTCCCAACGCGCCTGTTCGAGCCCTGCTTGCTCGACTAGGCAACCTGTATAAGAAAGTAAAGTGTTAGTGCTGTTGTTCATTTAGAGACTGATGTTTCATGATGGGGAGTTGTTCGCGATAGCTACTCCCTCAATATGAGTTTCTGTCAAAAACCCATGTAGCAGCACTTCTCGAATAACATTTCTGCAGTAACCCTTGCAGTGGCGCTGAGCCTTGCAGTGACGCTGACCCTTGAAGTGGAGCCGACACTTGTAGTGGCGCGGACACTTGCGGCGGCGCTGACACTCGCGGCGGCATTGGCATAAAAAATGGCGTTGGCACTTGAAACGGCGCCGCGAACACTTGTAGCAGCGCTGGTACTTGAAGCAGCGCCGACTCCTACAGCGGCGTCGACGCTCGAAGCGGCGTCGACGCTCGTAGCGGCGTCGACGCTTGAAGTGGCACTGATACTTGGAGCGGTTGCTGATACCTGAGGCGGCGCCGACACTTGAAGCGGCGCTGACGCTTGAAGCGGCGCTGACGCTTGAGGCGGCGCCGACCCTTGTTGCGGCGTCGACGCTCGAAGCGGCGCCGACGCTCGAAGCGGCGCTGACGCTTGAAGTGGCGCTGATACTTGAGGTAGCGCTGATGCTTGAAGCGGCGCTGACACTTGAAGTGGTCGTTGATACCTGAGGCGGCGCCGACCCTTGTCGCGGTGCCGACACTTGAAGCGACGCCGACGCTTGAAGCGACGCTGACGCTTGAGGCGGTGCTGACCCTTGTCGCGGCGCCGACGCTCATAGCGGCGCCGACTCTTAGAGTGGCGCTGATACTTGAGGTAGCGCTGACGCTTGAAGCGGTCGCTGATACCTGAGGCGGCGCCGACCCTTGTCGCGGCGCCGACACTTGAAGAGACGCCGATGCTTGCAGCGGCGCTGACGCTTGAGGCGGCGCTGACGCTTGAGGCGGCGCCGACCCTTGTCGCGGCGTCGACGCTCGAAGCGGCGCCGATGCTTGAAGCGGCGCTGATGCTTGGAGTGGCGCTGACCCTTGTCGCGGCGCCGACGCTCGAAGCGGTGCCGACGCTTGAAGCGGCGCTGACGCTTGGAGTGGCGCTGATACTTCGCAATGGCTTTTGGGCTTCTTGGTGACCCTCGAGGGTACCTCTCGGGTGTCATTAATAAGAGTGTATTTTTTTATTTTGTTTGTTTTTTTTCTATTGATAGCACCCTTCTACAAACTGCATCAACAAATCTGAATTTTAAAACACTCAAAGATATGTCAAAACTCTAAAATTTTTGTCTCGCAATATATTCTCCCTCACACTCAAGTCACTCTAAAAATAATGGAAAAAGAAGAACTAAATTTTTTTGTACAATCTACAACAAAAAAATGAGCTCCAAAAATGGAGTTCTAAAAAAAACTCTATTGTCCAAATTTTCTCTCTTTTTCCATGCTCTCTTTGTTGTAAGAGATGTCTTCTTTTATTAAGAGGCATGAGGCATGAGGCTAGGGGTTTTGTGGCATGTGTAGCTGGGATTACAAAAGGTGTCAGAGGTCTGCAGGTATAGGGTCGAATCTGTGTACAACGTGGGGATGTGATGTTTATATTTTCTTTTGATTTGTTTTGGTTTTAGAGACTTAGGCCTGTTTCGTTTGCAACTATAATTCTGTTTTCTGTGTTTAAATACAATTATGATAAAAATCTTCGTTTGGCAACCTGTTTTTAAACACAGAATTATAATATTCCTGTGTTATAATCAAGTTTTTCAGAAAGCAGATTTTGGGTGTTTTATAACATCTGTTTTTTTTTATTTTTCAACTCAGAATTATTCATTCTTAATATTTTAAAGCAATTATACCTTAATATATAATATACATACATAATACATTAATGTGTGTAATTCTTATAAATAAAAAATATATATGTACATATACACAAAATTACGTATGGAATAATATAAAGTTAAATAATACTATCAATAGATACATGATACTTATATATAGTTTTATACATATATTATTAATGTATGGAATAATATAAAATATACATATAGTACATATGTATTAAAAAATATTATCAATTCATGTATGTATATAATTTTATAGTGAATTATATATGCCACATCATTATAAATATATATATATATATATATATATATATATATATATATATATATATATATATATATATATATATAGAGAGAGAGAGAGAGAGAGAGAGAGAGAGAGAGAGAGAGAGAGAGAGAGTTAAACTCCCTAACATACCTCATTAAATATACCTAAAAATACATGATATTAAATGTACGTGTATATAATTTATGATGTATGTATTTATATGTATACATTCATGTATCATGTATGTATGAAAGTTTTATATATATATATATATATACCTCATTAAATATACCTAAAAATACATGTTATTAAATGTACATGTATATAATTTATGATGTATGTATGTATGTATGTATACATTCATGTATCATGTATGTATGAAAGTTTTATGTATGTTTATATGTACATACATATATATATATACACACACACACACGCATATGTATGATATAAATATACATATTTGTCAATTTTGTCAAATTTTCAAAAAACTATATTTAAAAACAACTTTACCAAACGCACACCAATAATTATAAACACAAAAAACTGAATTTTAAAACTGTATTTAAAAACAGTGTTTAAATCGAATTTTCTGAATAGAGAACCAAACAGGCCCTTAAAATTAAAAAAAAATCCTAAAAACTAATCCTAATAAAATAAAATAAAATAAAAACTAAAATCTAATAAAAATAAAAATAAAAATACAAATAAAACAACACTAAATAAAAAGAATTATAAAAAATGCAAATAAATCCAAAAAAAATCTAAAATAAATCCTAAAACTTAAAACGAACTCAGATAAAAATTCTTGAAAATAATCAAAGTACAAACTCAACACACAAAGGGCTCAGGGAAGGATTAGGCTAGGTTTGGGTTGCGAGAGAGGTGATTTAGCCCCTTTTTGCTGCGAATTACCTAGAAATAACACTTTTGATACCACAACTGCAAGCAAGCCTGCACAATAGATAATTATGCGCATAACACCCAATTTTGTCGAGAATTAGAAATTAAAAATAGTCTATTCGGGATATTATTTAAACACTTTTGGGTGCTTATCAATTTACATCATATTCCTAAGTACAAAAAGGGCATTAATTGTATTAATGTCTTGTTCTTGAAAAAAATATCATGTAATAAACCACTTACCCAAGTTTAAGCTAGACTTTCAAGATAAAAAGGAACATCATATTGCCGGTGTTACTAGACCACTCGTACAAGATAAAGTACAACTTGATATCGATAATATATTGACTAATTGTAATGGGAGGATTACTAATGATCAGGATACATGAGTCATTTATACTGGGTAATAAGTGGTTTCACATAATAGTGGGGTCATTAAGAGAAATCCTGAAAGTTTTGTGTTTTGGGTGATCGTTTCTATGAGATCCCAAACAAATACGAGTCGGGTCCGGGAACTTGAATGAGGCATTCTAATACAAGTACTTTTTCTTTGACTTACGATTATGGATATCAAAAGGAGATTTGATGTATTCGAAGCAAGTTGTGGGACTTGGAGGCTTGGTGTTGGGGTAAAACCCATTAGATGAACGTGGACCTACAAGAAGTTAAAAGATAAATAGATAAGAAGGTATAATCATTCAAGGCAAGGCTTGTGAAAGGTTTTAATCAGAAATAAAGTGATTGATTATGAGAAAACCTTCTTATTGGTAGCCAATCTAGTATATCAGGATTCTTTTGATGTCAATACTGTGCTCTTGAATGATTTTCTCGACATGTGCATAGTAAGAGGCCATGAAAGTAAAATGTGTAAGATTAAGGGATCCATTTATGGATTTAAGATAACACAAAGGTCTTGGGACATTCAGTTTGAACACGAATCAATATTTTGATTTAAATCAAAGTTCGAATAATATTTATTTGTATAAGAAGCGTGACGAAAACTTGGTGGTATTTTAAGTACAATTATTGGAAAGTATCCGTCTAATCGGGAACGAGGTGGGAGTATTGTCTTACATAAGAAGGTGTTTGTCTGGATAGCTCGATATAAATTTCTTAGTATAATCAAGCCACATCATTATAGTCAATCTTTCACTAGATCAGATTAATGGATGTTGGGATTATCACTTATATCGATGTTGTATTCATAATATTATCATTGGGTTTCCATGAAAATATTTTTATTTCAATTATAGAATAACTCTATCTAGGAATCAGTGTCCTTAAACACTTGATTAGATAGAAGAAATGAGTAATATACGTAATGTATCGATGTTGGGCAACCTCATGTATGCTATAGTGTGTTTTAGATGGAGTATATACTATGTCGTTGGCATGGTAAAAATAATTCAATTTCGTAGCCTTATACCTAAGCTAGATAGATTAGGTTTTCAATCAGATTAGGATTCTAACTTTTCCATCTCAGAATATGTGTTTGCATAAGGAGGTTGAACTAAATTGGAGTGTGAAGGGATCTTAGATTATTGACTCCACAAAGGAGGCCGAAATTATTGCCATTTACATGGAAACTAAAGAGGCTAAGTAACTTGGGTGATTACTGGTGAAATTATCTATTACACATTTTAGTGTTATGATTTCAAGTTCAAAAGAACTCGTACCCATAAAAGGGTTAAGCATATTGAGGTAGGTTTCACGTGGTTTGAAAAATTGAACAGGGAAGTGATAAATTTATGACCAAGATTGCATCGGCTAATACTCGAACCATGAGTTATAATCATAGTGTAAACATCCCATCATATAACCCCTACACTCTTCATAGAGTCCAAATAAAGTCCCTTCAAATTCTGGAACCCCGATCGTCCTTCAAACCCTAATTGGAGAACAGATACACACTCTCTGAAGCCAGTTTGAGCTTAGTCAACTCTCAAACCCGAGAGTATCTTAACATTATTTCATAGAGCTTTGAATACTCTTTCCAATAGTCCCGTCCGTACACCAATCGGACTTACGGTTCTCATTTTATGACTACAAATTATTTCGCCCTATTAGTAGGACACCTCACCTGCATGTAGGCAGGAGGAGGTTTCCGTGGCCATCAAGTCTGACCACCCTGCTAGTAGGAAGGATAGGTGGCATGGTGACCGTCATGTCCATGGACTAGCCATCACTCCACTACCACTAGCCACACTAAAAAATCATCCTACAAAAGTCCTAAAAACAGAATCCAAATAGATTGAAGGCCTAAACCTACTTTCATCACATTGTGCTTAATAAATCCCATTTCGTACATTTTGTAGCTTTTAGTATATTAATAATTTGCTTTTTTTTTTAATCACTAATCTTGCATTTTTATCACACACACACACACACACACACACACACACACATATATATATATATATATATATATATATATATATATATATATATATATATATATATATACAAACTTATTTTTATAAACCAAACCCCCCCCCCCCCCAAAAAGGGATTTATACCTTAGTTCCCAATTTAGGGTTATCTCACAGTTCATCACACTTCCACCACATTTTTTTATTCCTTGGTCATTTTGGGATTTGATTCCTCCTTTATCAATCTTATTTTTATTCATATTCATATATTAGTATTTCACTCATATGTTTATCATGTCTCACCCATATAGTTAGCTTATTTACATTTATTACCTTTTTAATGGTCCATATCATACGTACTTACTTTTCTGTAGTGATGTTACAGTATCGGGATATCGCTCACATTTTAGTTATTTTACACACTTTTAGTTAGCTTATTGTAATACCCCATATTTTTTGTATTTATTTAATGATTATTAATTGCAAAAATAAATTAATAAATTGGAATTAATAATTACTTGAGTGAATGGATAATAATAAAAACGCATAGTTAGAGGATGATTAAATTTGCATGTTATGTGATTTCTTTGTACCACATGTTATATTTAATTAATGGATGTAATTAATTAAGTTTTGACTTCATGCAATTTATGTGTAAAATAAATATATGTGTGTTTTATTTTACGTTGGGAGGTATTACAGTGAGTTATGAGGCACTACCATTTGGAGTGGACTATATAGTGATATGGATGCTCAAATATCTATTTTTATCGATCTAAGTTGGGACAAGGGGGTAGGTATACCCTTAGTCTAAGTTTTGGACTATTTTGGGTAGTATTTTGGGCTCATTTGGAAGTCCAAAAATATGCCTATTATAGACTTACGAATTTAAGGACTAATTAAAAGAATTAGTCTTCATTAATCACATATTGTACATCAAAAAAATAAATCTGAGATTTATAATTCATATTATGTAGTAAATCTGAGATTTAGATTGCATGTTTAGGATTGTTATTTAATATCTTAATCATGTTATGTTAATGGATTAATTGGGATTGGTGATGAATTAATTATGAATTGAAAGACTAAATATTTTGAAGATAAAACCTTAAATTGAATTATTGTGGATCATAAATATGTGATTACAACTCATGTTTAGGATTTAATTTTGTATATAAGTTGAATCCTTATGTTAATTTGATGATTGGATCTGAAATCCTAGGTGTATTAGGCTCCATTCAATGTAAAATAGGAATTAGGTTTAAATTGTGAACTTTGTGAAATGAAACCCTTATTTGATGTGTTTGGAGTGTAATCATTGTAAAATATATGTAGGATCGTGAACCCTTGATTAGATTTGATTTTAATATAATTAGGATTACTGGTTGGAAGCTTTTTGGGTTAACAATGTAGGTTTAGTTTCGAACTTCCATTTTTGGGACGAATGAGGCTTATGCACATATCTCATTCAAACGACATTGGTGTCCCAATCGAATGAGAAATGGCATGCCATTCGAATGACTACGAAATCTAGTTCGAACGTGATTGCGTTGTTGGCAGTGTTTGGGGCAACAAAGGGTGGTTTTTGTTTTCTGTTGGCGTAATCATTTTTGGGAGATCCTTATGAACTTTTAATACAATTTAAGATGATGATTAAGCTATAATAATGAGCAGAGACTTTATTATACGTTTGATATTTATAAACCTTTAATTAATTAAGTACAATATGACGTTGGGGGATTGTGAAGATTCTGGGTATGCACATTAGTGAAGTGGTATACTTATGTTTTTCTCTTCTTTAACATAAACATAAAGTTCGCCTCCAACTAATGATAAGCATTTCTCTCTCTCTCTCTATCTATCTATCTATCTATCCATCTATATATATATATATATAAACTTTTATTAAGTTTCTTAATGACGAGATCTATTATCGCTTTTAGCATGTCCTCAAAAATTTAATGTAGGGAATCTATCGGTCGGGATTGCTTTAAATGTTTTGACCGTGTGCTGCACACTTGGATGTTAACGTAGGTCGCTATGTTTGATCATACATTTAGTGTGGTCACCGCTTCATGATACGAGGACGTGGATAGACTCAGTTCATTAAGCGAGTTTGGGTGTGTGACCAAATGCTGATGTTACTATATAGTGATTTCTCCATTGTTTATTTGTGTATTTATTTAAGTCCGCGAGGTGAGGAACTCCTATGGATTTACCGATAGAAACACGAAAAGGTTCCCAAAGGTAGTTTCTTTCATGTGATGTTAATAAGATTATTAGAAGGGATATTTTAGTCCATTGATGGACATTTAAATAAAAAGAACCCTATGCCGCAGTTATATGTTATTGTATGAGATGATAAGTGTATCTTACTTTATAGGTGGCATGACGGGGTGATATTTGAGGTTAAATTATTTACACGTATAATTAGTTTCATCTCGGTTGTATCTTTTTAGTTTATAATCATTTATTAGTTTAGGGATAGAAACTTTAGTATCTCTTATGCCTTGGGTTGGGACATGCATTAGTATTTCTCTTATGACGAAGGGTGAGGTATTTATTGGATGTGAGTGTCGACATGATGTCATGTTTATTGTAAATGAGTCGCATGATTATTTATGTTCATATTGAATATATTTCTTGAAATTTTAGGGCGTTGACCCAAATTATATATAAATGTTTTTTGGGCATTCTTAGAAGGCTCTGAATGGCTAAGGAGATTCAGGCTTGCAGCTCCATTTGAATTCCAATTTTCCATTCAAGTTGATTCTTAACATAAGTTGCTAATTATTTTAATACTTCACTTTAGTCATTTATTTGAGAGATTGTATGGATCTTGAGTCCCAATTTTTATTTATGTCAGTTTGTTTGGGAGTTAAGACAATTTCAGTTTATTATGTTGGATGTTGAGATACTATTTATTACAATTTTATTTATCGTCATGTTGTGGATGGTTTTAAATTCACTTCAAGTTATTTTATTTTTTATGTTTATTTTGAAAATTATAAAGATTTTTTCATGCGAACTATCTTCAACGTATTGGAATGGCTAAATAGTTTGTGGGAAATAGGGAGTTGGTATAGTTAGTATCAAAGTATCCCATTTTCAAGTGTCTTAGGTTCCTTGGGATTCCCATTACGGTTTGTGTTGCATTATTTAATTTATTATAGCCATATAAGTATGATTCCTTGTATTCAAATGTTAATCATTAGCTAATACAAACCTTATTTGCTTTCAGATAGAAAACACTAGTCATAATAGAGCACAACAAACTGCTGACAGGGTTCTAGATATGGATGCTCAACAAAAGTAACAACCATAATCGCAATATTGATAACCAGTATCATATGTAGTATAATTAACTTCTATTATTTCTCATATAATCATCACAATGGTGGTTGTCATGTTACATCACTTTCAACCACCACCACAGCGGCAACCGTAGGTTATGGTACCCGATCAGTCGTAAACTAGTACTACTTGGGAGAGAGCGCATGGGGACTTTGCTAAAGGGAACCCATCTGAGTTTGTTCGGAGTATCAATATTTTAGTTACATACCAGTGAAAGAAGGAAATCTAGAGGCCTTTGTGGATGATAGAGCGTTAAGAGATCCAAAAAAAAATGTTGACCAATGTCAAGCTGGTAGGAGAGGCTTTTCAGCGGTAGGAGTTAGTCACCACTATTGAGGAGATAAATATAATGACTATTATAGATTTCTAGGTTAGATTTGATGACAAGTACTTCCCACCATTTGTCAAGGGTGTGAATAAGAGGTAGTTTTTGAATTTGATGCAAAATAACCACATTGGGCGTTATATGAACATAAGTTTATCGCGTTATCATTGTTTGTCCAAGAAGAGGTAAACCCGGAGGAGAATAGGATGAAGATTTTCATCTTCACTTTGACATGTCATATTAGATAGGTAATTTTGGGGAACCCTACTTTTACCATCTATACACAAGTGGTGAACACCAATTTACTTCACAGTCAAGATCATATAGAGTTTCAGAAGTGAAAAGGAGAAAAGAGGCTAAATGTAGATTTTCATCTAGCCAGCAAGTCAAGACAAATGGGGGTGGAACTCAGGGGGCTCAACATATTAAGGGGACTAAGTCAGAATATCATAACCATAAGAAGCGTAAGGTATTTAATCACCATAAGGGCCACCAGGGCCAAGAGAAGCAGTCTTAACAGGGATAGGGACAACAAGCTAGAAGCTAGGAGGGCGAGGGATAATAGGGTAATGACCAACAAGGATAGTAACAGGACAGGGAATAATTCCATGACTATTGTTTTACCTACATTGAGGTAGGAAATGTAGCTAAGAGGTTCCCTTAGGGAAATCAAGGTACACAAGAGGAGGGAGGTCAGCATGGGTATTCGACATCAAAGGTGCATCGTCAGTAGTTGCCAGCCCCACCAGCTATTGTGGTGCTAATAGTACTAGCACTAACAACCCATTCTCAAGGGAAGTAGCCACTACAATATGGGTGTGTGTATCACGTCGCTCCAAGGGGTGCATATTCACCATCCCGAGAAATTGAGGATATATGTCCTATTTTTGAACATGTAAAACACATTTTATTTAATACTGGTGCATCATATTCATTCATTAATAGTACATTTTCTCGGTCTTAGGGGATGGTAGATTTAACATCAGATATATTATTACATATTGATTCACATGTGGGTAAATGGACACCTATTCGTTTTGTGTGTAAAGGGATAGGGGTGGATGTTGATATATTTCGTTTTGTAGTTGACGGGATTGTTTGGTGGTTGTTTTGAGTTTTCACCCTCTATGGGCATGTTTTTAATCCTAAGTATATATATTTATAAATATTCATCATATTAACGGGAGTCCCGTAATATGCGGTTAGTTTCTATGAGTTACGTTGGTTCCGTGCAAGTTAATCGTGCATCTTACGGAGCCATTTGGTGACTATTTTTGGTTTCACCCTCTGTGGGCATGTTTTTAGGCCTAAGTCTAGATATTTGCAAATATTCATCATATTAACAAACCGAGAGTCCCTTGAGTACCGATCAGTTCTTACAAATTGCATTGACCACGTGCGAGGTGTTCGTCCATCTTACGGGGTCGTTTGGGGTGGTATTTTGGGTTTTCGCTCTATATGGGCATGTTTTTATTCCTAAGTACATATAACTGCAAATATTTATCATATCATTAAACTGAAAGTCCCATGACTACTCGATATGTTCCTACGAGTTACATTGGTCTCTTGTGAGGTGGTCGTGCTTCGTTTGAGGGCTCATTTGAGTTTTTGCACTTTATGGGCATGTTTTTAAGCCTAAGTCTAGATATTTGAAAATATTCATTATATTCTCAAACTGGGAGTCTCGTGACTATGCGATCGATTCTTAGGAGTTACATCGGTCCCGTTAAAGGTGTTCGTGCCTTTTACGGGGCTGTTTGGGGGCTGTTTTGAGGATTCACCCTTTGTGGACATATTTTTATGCCTAAGTCTATATATTTGAAAATATTCATCATATTCTCAAACCAAGAGTTTCGTGACTACACGATTAATTTCTATGAGTAGTATTGGTCTTGTGCTAGGTTTTCTTGCCTTTAAGGGGGCCATTTGGGGACTATTTTGGGTTTTTGCCTGCTATTGGCATGTTTTTAAACCTTAATCTAGATATTTGATTTTTTATCACATTCTCAAAGCAAGAGTCTTGTGACTACGTGGTCAATTTCTACGAGTTACATTGGTCCCATGCGAGGTATTCTACCTTTTACGGGACTGTTTGAGGGTTGTTTTGTTTTTTTTAAGCCTATGTCTAGAGATTTGAAAATATTAATAATATTATCACACTGGTAGTCCTGTGAATACGTGGTCAGTTCTGAAAAGTTACACTAGTCTCGTGCGAGGTAATCGTGACTCTGATGGGGCCATTTGGGGGTTGTTTTGAGTGTTCGCCCTCTATGAACATGTTTCCAAGCCTAAGTCTACAAATTTGTAAATATTCATCATAGTCTCAAACTAGGATTCCCGTAACTATGCGTTCAGTTCTTACAAGTTACATTGGTTCCGTGTGAGGTATTCGTGCCTCTTACAGGGCCTTTGGGGAATGTTTTGGGTTTTCACCCTCTGTTGGCATGTTTTTATGCCTAAATCTAGATATTTGTAAATATTCATTATATTATCAAACCGAGAGTCCCTTGACTATGCAATTAGTTTTCTACAAATTACATTTGTCCTGTATGAGGTTTTTATTCCTCTTACGAGGTCGTTTTGGTGCTGTTTTGAATTTTGGCCCTCTATGAGCATGTTTTTAAGCTTAAGTCAAAATAATTGCAAATACTCACACTATTCTCAACCCGAAAGTCCCGTGATTATTCGATCTATTCCTACGAGTTACAATTGTCCCTTGTGAGGTGTTTATGCCTCTTACGTTGCCGTTTGACGTCTGATTTGAGTTTTCTCACTCCACGGGCATTTTTTTAGCCTAAGTTTGGATATTTGAAAATATTCATTATATTCTCAAATCGGGAATCCCGTTACTATGCAGTGAGTTCTTACGAGTTACATTGGTCCCATTAAAGTTGTTCGTGCCTCTTACGAGGCTGTTTGGGAGGTTTTCACCCTCCATGGGCATGTTTTTCTGCCTAAGTCTAGATATTTGCAAATATTTGTCATATTCTCAGACCGAGAGTCCCGTTACTAAGATATAGTTTCTATAAGTTACAATGGTCTCGTGCTAGGTGTTCGTGGTGCTAAAGGGGCCGTTTAGGGGATGTTTTGGGTTTTCTCCTGCTATGGGCATGTTTTAAAGCCTAAATCTAGACATTAATTTTTATCTATAATATTCTCAAAGCGGGAGTCTTGTGAGTTATTGGTCAGTTCCTACGAGTTACATTGGTCCCGTGCGAGGTGTTCTACCTCTTACGGGACCGTTTGGGGTTTGTTTCAGGTTTTCACCGTCTTTGAGCATATTTATAAGCCTAAGTATAAAGATTTAAAAAATTTCATCATATTCTCATACCGGGAGTCCCATGAATATGCAGTCAATTCCTACAAATTACAATAGTCTCGTGCGAGATGGCCATGCCTCTAACAGAGGCGTTTAGGGGTTATTTTGAGTTTTTGACCTCTATGGGCATGTTTTAAGCCTAAGTCTATATATTTGTAAATATTCATTTTAGTCTCAAACCCGGAGTCTCGTGATAATGCGATCAGTTCCTACAATTTATATTGGTCCCGTGCGAGGTATTGGTGCCTCTTACAGAGCCGTTTGGGGGATGTTTTGGGTTTTCACCCTCTGTTGGCATGTTTTTATGCCTAAGTCTAGATATTTGCAAATATTCGTCAGATTCTAAAATCGAGAGTCCGATAACTATGCGGTATGTTCCTATGAGTTACATTGGTCCCATACGAGGTGTTCGTGCCTTTTACGAGGCTGTTTGGGCATTGTTTTGAGTTTTTAGCATTTATGGACAATTTTTAAGCCCAAGCCTAGATATTTGCTAATATTCATCATATTCTCAAATTGAGCGTCCTCCGACTATGCGGTCATTTCCTACGAGTTACATTGGTCCCGTGTGAGGTGTTCGTGCCTCTCACGGGGCCATTTAGTGATTGGTTTGGGTTTTCACCCTCAATGGGCATATTTTCAAGCCTAACTCTAGATATTTGCAAATATTTGTCATATTCTTAAACCAAGAGCCTCGTGACTATGCGGTCAATTCCTACGAGTTACATTGGTCTCATGCGAGGTGTTCGTCCATCTGACGTGGCTATTTTGGGGTTGTTTTGGGTTTTTGCACTATGGACATTTGTTTAAGACTACGTTTAGATATTTATAAATATACATCATATTCTAAAAATAGGAGTCTTGTGACTACGTGGTCATTTCCTATGAGTTACATTGGTCCCGTCCTTAGTGATCATGCCTCTTACGAGACCATTTGGGGGTTGTTTTGGGTTTTCTCCCTCTATGGGCATGTTTTTAAGCCTAAGTCCATATGTTTGAAAATATTCCTAATATTCTCAAACTGAGATTCTTGTGACTATGCGATTAGTTCCTATGAGTTACATTGGTCCCGTGCAAAGTGTTTGTACCTTTAACGGTGCTGTTTGGGGGATGTTTTGAGTTTTTCTCCCTCTATAGGCATGTTTTTAAGGCTAGGTATGGATATTTATAAATATTCATCATATTCTAAAATCGGAAGTCTAGTAACTACGCACTTTTTGGCCATCCGGGTTGAATTCCTCCGTCGCGGCTCGACCCCAAAATCGGGATGGGAAGGGAAAACTTGGAGAAGTATCCCTCTCTTACCTGCCACGTGTATGTGGAGGATATGGGGGTCTTCTTTTCGCCACTCGCGCTAGTGTCTTCACGGGATCTCTCGGATATAAAATCGACCATCACTAAAACGGGATAACACGAAAGAATGGAGTCACCAACTTATTTTGCTCAAAACTAGTAAAAGAAATGTAACTGCCTCGAGAGAATGACATCAAGGTCATACTGATGCATATCAAAAAAATCGAGGGTCCAGTTACTAAGTTACGAAATGGGAAGGTGTTAGGTCTGTAATGGACTATGTTAATATTATCCTTTTGTCCAAAGTGTGATGTGTGTGTACATTTGTGTAATGTAAATAATGGGAAAAGGGAATCATCTGAATCACATCATGGGAAAGACGGAGCTGAATACTTCGAGAGGTGTGTACCCAAAAATTACATACACATATGATTTGAGTGTTCGCCGAATCATGGGTCACTATGGAAGAGTGAATGTGCTTGTCGGACGAGACATAAATACATAAGAGTTCATGACACACAAAATAGATATAATATAGTATAAAAGTATAAAATGAAAAGATAGGACTCGAATCCGAGGATTGGCCCAGGATGCCTATGTTTCCTATGGGGCATCAAAGTCCATGTAGTTTGATATATGGCAGGGGTGGGGTTCAACTCATAAACCTAAATTTAAGACTCATCTTTGAATGTTTTTGAAGAAAGTGTGCTCAAGTGTAAAAGTGTGGAAAAGTGAGGAAATCTTACTTTTGGAATTTACAAGTAAACCCACTTTTTTATCTTTTCAGGTTTTTACGAGAAAAATTTATGTGAATAAAAATGGATATTAGTTGATGTGAGATAATGAAAATAAGACTAAAAGAGATATCAAATGGAAATAAAGTGGGTAAATAATGTTAAATGATTAAACTAGAAGGGAGTTGGAATAGACCTCCTAGAATATTTTTGCTACTGAATTTGGAAGGTATGTAAGATGATTTTGTAATGGTATAAGGGTGATAAAGTAGGGCGAGGTAAGTGACTAAAGGTGGTAGGAAAGTGAGGTAAGAGAAATGGAGAGAATGCTTAAAATAGGTTTTTTTGGGAATGACGGCATTCTGATTTCGAGAGAATGATTTTGATAGCTGAAAGGGACCTCCTAGTAGTGAGGTTATGGGCTCTTTAAATAGTGCCATTTTAGGGTTGGGGGGGGGGGGGGGGCAGTAGGTAGTCGAAATATACTTTTTCGAAAAAATAGGCATAAAATGCAAACCGTAAGTCCGAATAGCGCACGGATGGGACCACTGGAAAGGAAATTCAGATCCCTTCAAGAATATATTGAGCCATTCTTGGGTTAGGGAGTTCACCGAAGTTAAATGGGTCTCATAAGTACAGATGGTCTCTGAACAGGGAAGGTTCAGAGTAAAAAGGGTCGTTTGTGAGAACCGTGAGGCGGATTTTCGCACGACATGGACCGTTGGAAAGGGAATTCAGAGCCCTTCAAGATTTCATTGTGATTCACTCGGTTTGGATAGTTGACCAAGGTCAAACAGGGACTGAAAGCACCCGATGGCCTTTATATCAGTACTCGGTGTAAAAGGGATCATTCGTGCCAACCATGAGGCCAATTCGCACATGGTACAGACCGTTGGAAAGAGGATTTAGATTCCTTCACGATTTCATTGAGCTTCGATCATGTTGGAGAGTTGACTGGAGTTAAACGAGGATCGAGAGTTCTCAATGGTCTCTAGATTGGTACTCAGAGTATAACCTAGGGTTTATAGAGAGAGGAGAGTGTTAGGGACCTAAGAAAGTATTGAGGGGTGGTGTCTACAGAGCCCCTCGACACGATAACATGGAACAAGTGAAGGTTATCGAAAGAGAAACACCACATCAATGTTTGAAAAGAGTATTGTGGTCAATTATGTGGACCTAGGGGACGAAGTTGACTGATTAAAAGGGTCAAGGTCAATTTTTTGAACCTAAGATTGAAGCGATCGATTCAATATATCAGGATCGATATCGAGGACTTAAAAATTGAAGTGATCGATTCAGAGGGTCAAGGTCGATTCTGCGAACCTAATGATTGAGATGACCGATTCTGAGTGTCAAGATCGATTATGCGGACCTAAGATTGAAGTGACAGATTCAGAGGGTCGAAGTCGATTCTGCAGACCTAAAGATTTAAATGACTGATTAAGAGGGTTGAGGTTGATTCTGCTGGCCAAAGATAGAAGGGATCGATTTAGCAGGTCGAGGTTGATATTATGGTCCTAAGATTAAAGCGACCGATTCGAGGGTCGAGGTCGATTCTATGAACCTAAAGATTGAAGCGATCGATTTAGAAGGTCGAGGTCGATTCTACAGACCTAAAGATTGAAGTGACCGACTCAGAGGGTCGAGGTTGATTCTACACACCTAAATATTGAGATGACTGATTAAGAAGGTTGAGGTCGATTCTGCAGACCAAAGATTAAAGTGATTGATTCAGAGTGTCGAGGTTAATTTTACAGACCTAAATATTAAAATGACCTATTCAGAGGGTCGAGGTCGATTTTGCGGACCTAAAGACTGAGATGACTAATTCATCAGTTCGAGGTCGATTCTGAGGGCCTACATATTGAAATGAATGATTCAGCGGGATAAGGTCAATTCCATGGGCCTAAGATAGAAGTTACCAATTTAGAGCGTCGAGGTTGATTCCGCGAACCTAAGATTGAAGTGAACGATCTAGAGGGCCGAGGTCGATTCTACGGACCTAAAGATTGAGATAACTAATTCAAAGGATCAAGGTAAATTCTACGGATATAAAGATGTCTTTTATGGGGAAATTTATAAAATTATGGCTCTCCCAAGAAAGTGTAAATATCTTGGTGCAAGAACACCTTGGATTTTTGGTCTCACTGGGGAGTATGTTGATGACAAGAGTGAGTGTCGCTAATCCTTTCGGGGATTAATGGGGGCTTATAATTGTTTTAGTGATCCACTATGCGTTTCTCTTAGAGTACTGATGTTCTTGACTTCACGAGAATTTTACAGGAATTTTTGCGCATTTTTTTGGACAATATTCAGATTTTTATGACTCTTTTGTAACAAAATTTTAAGGGGATTACCGATAAGCATGCCTGGGGAGGTTCCTATCGGTGTAGGACATGAACTCCTTGCTTCTCAGGGAAGGGGAAAGGTCACTGTCGGTATGGAAGGGACTGCTGATCGGCATACCCCTTAGCCTCCTATAAAAAGGAGGAGGCCCTATCCATTTTTCACACCTTCAAGTGATCGAATCTCTTGATTTCTCTCTCTAAAAGTCATTTTTAAGTCTATTTACTTTTTCAATATCTCAGTGGTGAGAACTTCTAGCAATAATAATAACTAATGGATGACTATTAATGATTGGGAGGCCTTGGAATGGCGAGCTGCAGTGTCGCTGGTGTTAGGCAATGAGAATGCATACGATAACTTTGAGTCGGTAGAGGATAGGAGGATTCTGCTATGGGAGCCTGCACATCACCTTTCTATGAGCGTAAAGAACCCTAATGGATATATAAGTGTTTATCTTTTTTTCCATTTTTTATCCTTATTTTTGGGATAATGAAGGGTTTTCTTATTTCTTTGCATAGGTTGACTAGGATGAAGTAGGTTTGGTATCGTCTCCCTAAGGCGATAATGTGGATGGTTGAGTCTACCGAGTTTTGGTACGTTGATGGGAACACTCGATGAGATGCCATACTCTACGATGGACTTATGTGCACTGGATGAGATGTGATGGGACATGATCCACACATTTCACTTGGGATATGGGGAGATGACAATTACTCCATTGGATGTCTTGTAGCTGATAGGGATGGAGTGTTCTAGTCAACAGATCGTAGTGGAATGGGCTCTAGGGGTTATGGAGGTGGCGGTGTGGGCTGCGTTAGGTGATATATGAAGAATTATATCGGGGAATTCTATCTGAATATGTGAGCTAAAGGAGACTCAACTGTCTAGGCGGATTGACGAGACTGATGTGCAATAGGTGAGATACGCCACCCCTTTATTCATTTTTCTTCTGTTGTTGGTTTCTCTCTATAGAGTGCCTGATTCAAGTGCAAATCTTTCGCAATAAGTGGTAACTGGTCAAGACCGGGATCGTATTCCTCGGGGATTGAAAGCTCCTAAGAGAACAAGATTAGGATAAAGGATATTCTCTAAACGTCAAAAAGTTAAAGTGTTAAAGATAATTTGACTGTTTGAAAGGTGATTGTGATTAATCGCTAAACTAATATGTGTGTAATTAACAAATAACAAGTCAAATACAATGATATGGCGTAACGGACTAAGTTAAGCGAGAGTTCAAGAGATAAAAGGGATTGAGGATCATTCTCCCACCTTGGATTCGCTAATAAAGATGATAGGACTTGGTTCAAATTAATTCTAATCGACCATAACTAATTAGATCTGAACATCAATCATGTAGAGACTAAAATCATTGATGGAGGATTAGGGTTAATTAGTTATTGCTAAAATGGGTTGAGGTTGTAGTAAAGCTTCAAAAATGACCCCTTACATGACAAGGGAAGTTAAGAGACTAGGATGATCCAATACCAACACATGAAGTTCAATTAGAACAATTATAAACCAAACCCTAAATATGAAGTTTAAGCATCCGAGGTGGGATTATGATCCCCAACCTTAAATTTAGTTACTTATACTAGAAACTAGGCTACACATGCAAAGGAACCATATATTTAAATAAGGCATCAAGTGTAAACACAAAACATTACTAGATATAATAATAAATGCAATTTAAAGCTATGGAACACAAGTAGATATGGAGTAAAAGAACAAAGCTTTTAATAACAACAACTAACTTATGAGAATTCAAGGCTTTTACAAGTAGGAAGAGCAATAAAGAACACTTGACCTAGGAGAGAGAAGAGAGTGTTTTTATATATCCAACTTCTAATAAAAGTAATCTATATCTTCAAAAAATGAAAGCAAGTGATAAATCCCCCAAAATATATACTAAATGGCAAACTAGTAAATAGGAAAAAGAAGAGAGTGCAGAACGGAATCGATTCGAAGAGGTCCGAATTGATTCACAAATGGGAAGAAGGTGTACTGTCTACTGCCGAATCGATTTGGTAGAGTCCGAATCGATTTAGGACTTCTCTTAAAAGAAGGATTCTTTGCTTTGGCTTTATTTCCCAAGTTTCACCGAATTATCCGTAACTTCTTTCTTCTAGATCATATTTATGCACCATTAGAGGCCACTCAAAGATGAGAAGAAGGCCTACAACTTCTGTGAAGAGTTCAGAACCAAAATTCGAATGTTGAATTTACTAAAATTCCACCGACTTTGCAATTATGAACGAAACTTATCCAAACTTCATAACTTGCATTCCCGAGACCTATAAAAGCTCAATTAAGGCACACATAATATATATATATATATATATATATATATATATAACCAAAATGGGGGTTAATTAATAAATGATCATAAGAACCGGGAATAACATGTACGGGAATGCTAGAATATACAAATTAACGGGGTTATAAATATAATAAAAGTGACTTATCACACCCCCTAACTTATACATTACTAGTCCCGAGCAATTAAGTATGAAGAAACAAGGGCCATCAATAAAACCAAAACAGGAGAAATATATACAAAGAAGAAAAATGCCATTTTTGCGGGAGAACGATTGCATTTAGCATATCCAATAAGCCGTTAAACCCCTAGGTGACCCTAGGGGATGAGTGTCGTCTCATGAAGGTTTCCAAGGATGATACCCACAAACATCAAGTCGACTCATACAATGATAAATCAAAAAATTGATACGTTGCTAAAAAATTATCAAAGAAGCATATTCCATTAACAAAGTGAACAAAGTTCACACAAATGACGATAATTGTTGACATTAAAAACGAGGAACTTCAACAAAAATTGAAACCATGAAAATGCGAAATAAGCAGACACATGTGGTAATTAGATATGGCAAAACTTTCATAATCCATGTAAATGCTAAAGCATGCATAACTCAAGTTCTCTCCGGTTGTTACACTCAATAAATGAAAACGCTCAGAAATAGGATGTAACACACATGGGACGTGCGGGAATAATGAGTAATTGTAAAAGGAAATAAGGCTACGTAAGTCATCAATGAAGAAAGAAATATAAAAGTGAAAAATACAATCTCATGAAAGGCTATCGCATATTAATTGAAGTGAAATGCACTCAAACAGATTATCACCAATGTTCGACCTTTGAATCAACATCACCCTACGATCACATAGGACTTTTCAGGTTGTAATTTGGGGAAGGCTAGGGTTAGGAAATGAAAGTCTATGTACGGGAGCAAAGAGGATTCGGGAATAACACACGGGATAATGGAATTAGTGGGAAATTTAAGGAAATGAATTCAAATTCCAAAATCCAGATATTCGTGAGAGTAAGACTTTTATTTCCATGTACTTTGGAGCATTATTTCTATCTTTCTTGTTTTCTTTTTTCTCTTTATTTTTCTCTTTGTGCTCTTTCTTTTTCTTTTCTTTCTTTTCGGTCCACTCATATCTTGATTGCAATCCACATAATTCAAACATCATTCAATCCCGGGAATAATCCCAAATTAAGGTACGAAAGATGTATACAAGGGTTTATAACTCCAATATGGAGTTAGTGAGGGAATTGGGAAATGAAATGAAACGTCATAATAGGGCTCAATGGGGTTAACTAGGGACATGTATAAGGATAAGGTTAAGGTCATATGGGATTTAACAATAAAGAGGGCCTAGGATCCTTTCTTAAAGTTTCATGTGATTCTCGGGACTCCACGCCATTCAAAAATCATGATCAAGTGATAATTCAATTAATATGCAATCAATGAAAAGAAAATGAGATCGTCAATAAGGTCATTTTTCAAGAAATAGATAGAGTATATGTATACGCTCACAAATGAAGATAATTCTCAAATCTCACTTGTGTAAGGGTATAGCATGCGCCTTATGACCATGAATTAGAATAGTTGTAAACCAAATCATAAACAATTATTTGTGTAATGTGCTCAAAGCTTCACAATTTAATTTCATGAAGTTATTCACAATGCAAACAATAACGGGCTAAAGGCTAATAAATTATAAACTCAAAGCATGCATCATTGCTATACAAAAGGATAAGGCGATCATATACGTAATCATTGGAGACAATGAACTAAAATAAGAATTTAAATTTTTTATTTTTGATTTTTTTAATAAATAACTAAATAAATGTGAATTAATAATAACATGTTAAACGGTAATAGAAATGTAATTCATAACCCTAACTTGAAATAAACATTGTCCCCAATGTTAGTAGGGACAAAAATGGAAAAGAGGGATAGAAAATATTCACCCCTTAAGAAGCAAATCGTAAAACCGTGCAATGGCATACCTGTTAACATGTTAGTACTAGCAACAACAACATATATATAAGAGAGATATATACAAGTGCAAATGAGAAAATGAAACCGAGTAATTTCAATAATAATAATAAGTTGTGTACATGGGATACAAAAACCAAAATTTTAAAATACAATAAAGTACTCTCACTACCCACATGTTACACAACTAAGAAAACAAAAACCAACATATACAATATAGAGATGGAGCAAAAACAATAGCAGATATAGGGCAGGTCCCCAAGGAGGGTCTCGGTGTCTCAAAGAACTGGGCGCGGTGGCGTCACACGGGGCATATGGAATGTATAGGTAAGGAGTCACAGCAACCTCGCCCCTGCGTCGGTGAGCAAATAACTTTATCTGAGCCTGGGCCAGCATAGATCTATCCGCTCATAATCATCTCAAAATGATGTAAATTCCCTCTCATGGTTGTCCCTAAACTTAGAAAAATCCTCTTGCAATGAATCCATCCCCATCGCCAACTCTCTAATGGGGCCCAACGGATGTGGCACAGGGGGAGGGCCCTACGAAACATGTGGCATCGGAGCATTAAAATCAAAGGCGGTCCTAGCCACCTCATGGTCTAGCATCAGATGTCTCTTCCTCTCCCGATAAGACTTACCTAAGGTTTTCTCAATGGAATCATCATCAAGCAAAGAGGGAAGCCTAGGAATTTTATCGGAGGCGATCCCCTCGCTTTTAGCATCTCTACATATCCTCGAAACCAGCCGTGCATAAGGGAGAGTAGTGGTTCCCTTATCACAAAAATCAGCGTTCAACATTTGTTGAAGCACTAAAACAGGAAGGCTTATGATGATGTTGGCATCTAGTATATGGTAGAGTAAATGAGCTTATATTGACCTTAGGACAAACTTGGTTTGGGTGCGAATAATGGAGTTGACATCAACCAACACTACACCAAAGCCTGCAATTGGTCACGCCCACTCAATATTTGGCGTGACCATTTTTATTACCACACTAAATTATCCATGCTCTAGAAGTGGTCACAGACTAAGTCCCTAACCACAATGGGTCACGGACTTAGACCGTGATCAGGGCGTGACCATTTTGGCGCCAAATTTCGCGCGAAAATTCCCTCCAAACTGGTTGCGAATGGGTCACGGACTTGGGCCGTGACCAAAGACATGACGAAGCAGAAAACACACACATTGAGGTTCACGACTGTGGGCCATGACCATTTTTTGGTGTGGGTCACAGCTCTTGGCCGTGACCAGGTGCAAGCCAGACCACCTCTTCTTCATTTATTGGTCGTGCGCATGGGGGTCACGGCTCCAGGCCGTGACCAGATTCAGGTATTAAAAAAACACCTTGTTGCTTGTCATTTCGTTGTTACGATTTGTAAGGCTGTCTCGTGCGATTTCGTGTGGATTTAAGTTGGATTTGCTAGGGCTCGTGCGATTTCGTGTGGATTTAAGTTGGATTTGTGCGATTTCAGTTGGTTTTCATTTGGATTAACCCCTGGTATGTATTGATTCATTTTGATATCATTTGGATTTCGTGATTTGCCCTAATTTCTGTGTATGTATGTGTAGATTTATGTTTGTATGTGTGTATGTGTGTGTATGCATAGATTTATGTTTATACGTATGTGTATGTATATATTTATGTGTATATGTATGTTTATGTGTGTAACTATGAACAAATAAATTGTTTTTTATCAATAAACCCTATATTGTATGTGTGTGTATGTATAGATTGTATGTGTGTGTATGTATAGATTTATGTAAAAAAAAATATTAGGATTTTGTAAACCCTAAATAGTATGTGTGTGTATGCATAGATTATGTCAATAAACCCTAGATTGTATGTGCGAGTATGTATAGATTATGACAATAAACCCTAGATTGTATGCGTGTGTATTTTTTTTGGCAAAATATAATTAAATGGATTTTTAATGAGTAAAAAAATTTACATCCATCTTGTCGTGATTTTATTGGGGGTTATATGCGTGCCATCACATTTGTTGAAACACTAAAGCAGGAAGGCTTGTGATGATGTTGGCATCTAGGATATGGTAGATGAAATGAGCTTGTATAGACCTTAGGACAGACTTGGTTTGGGTGCGAATAATGGACTTGATGTAACAACCCAGATTTTTTAAATGGAAATTTTTAAATTAATTTTGGAAATCGGAAAAAAATGAAATTTTGGGTTTTATAAATTTTATAATTTAAAGTGTTGATTTTTATATTTGAAAAATAAATTTTCAAACGGAATTGGAATCGGAATTAAAATGGAGTTTTAATTGAATTTTTATTATTTAGAAGAGTCCTCAAAACATAAAACTCTCTAAGAGTCCTCGGAATATAAAACTCTCTCGTAAAAATAATATTTTTAGAAATCCGACCGTCCGATCAAGCTGAACTTTTGTCAGCAGTCCTGTCTCGCCTTTCGCTACAACATACTAAAATTTCAAGCGATTCTAACGGTCCGATCGTCCGTAATGATTTTTTCAAGTATTTGTATTTGATTAGGACTCTAATTCTTTTTGGTATATAAACATAAAGTGACGAGTTTAGATCTTTTAAAACACATTTTAGCCTTCTCAAAAATCAGCATCCTCTCATCTTCTTCAACCTCAAAACCCTAGCCCCATTCTACATAACTTTCAACTCAAGTTTTGTCAAGATTAACCGGATTTTCTCAAGACGCGTAAAGAACGAATCTTTGTCAAATTTTTTACAGGAATACACATTCAAGATCAGATTTCTAAACCAACTTTTATTCAGGGATGAATACTCTATTCTTTTCCTTTATTATTATGCGTTTTAAGTGTCGCCTAAACACTTAATTACATGTTTTCTTAAAAATAATTAGTAACTTAATTAGAAAAAGTGGATATTAATTATGGGGCTGTTTTTATAAAATATTTTAATCTGAATAATATTCGTAACCCTTTGGGTACGTAGAATTTATGAGTGATTTTGGATTTTATTGGTGTGGGTTGCATGTAGAAAAATCCTAACATTAAAATAATTGACTTTTGGGTGTGTATAACTCAGGTAATACATGTAGAGATAATAAAATTTGGTTTTTGATATATATATGATGAAAACTTGGTATATTTAATTTTAAAAAAATAATTAAATAAGATTATTTGGGTATTGTTGACGTTGTGATAATTAAATTAAGGTTTAATTGAATTGGACTATTATGCGAAGTTTTATATATTGATTAATTATTGCTTGTTTGTGTGACTTGTTGGTATTATGATGTTGCCTTTGTGACGACGGGTTGTTGAGTATTATTGCTCTCCCTATATTTTAGAATGCATATAGGTATGGGATTAGTGGGTATGCCTTTTGATGATTTACGCCTTCTAGGTATGGGACTAGTGAGGGTAGATTATCGCGTTTTTATCATCTTGAGGGTGGGCTGATTTTTATTACTTTATCGTCGTTACGGTAGTCTAAGTACGAGACTAAGTTAAGATTTATGTTAGAAAATCCTCCTATACATAGGATAGGACGTATTGATAACTTGGGGACCCTTAGGAATGGGACTAAGGGGTATTTTGAGGATCTCACATCGATTAAAAGGGTGGGGTGATTATAAATTGTAAACTTGAGAATTAATGCCTAAGATAAAAACGGTTATTAAAATTTGTGACGACATAATGTGTCGGGGCCGACAGTTTAAACGGGTCAGAGGACGATTTATGTCGTGTCGTGTGTGGAACCTTGTCATGTGTCGGGGCCGACAGTAAACGGGTCAGAGGACGATTGGCAAGGGAAAGTGTCACACTTTAATTAAAAAAGTGAGAACTATAATAAAAGCTGATTAATTTAATTAAATTAATATCGTGGGACTTGGAAATTTAAAATCATATTGGTGTGCCTTTATAAATGGGGATTTTTGCGGGTAGTTAGTAGATTATAATTATAGCGTTTAATTATCCCGTTTAATTTAAAATATTCTATTGTGATATTTATTGCGTATAATGCTACTGTCTGGATTCAAGGATCCTATTTGAGGGGAGTAGTGTGTATTCTTGCTCAGGGCTTTGGCTCTGACCCATGCGTTGACTAGTCTTTTTCAGGATTTGATTTGGGGAAGCTGCATAAGTTTATCGGAGTTATCATTGGAGGGGCAGCTGGAGTTATTTACTTTATGGCATAGTTTAGTTAGACTTTCTTTTCCAGTCGTATTATGAGACTTCATTGGAGTTTTATTGGGCCATTCGGTTCCAAAGTTGTTTAGAGGATTTGTGTTGGGATTATTCAGATTTTATTTAATCATTATTGGAGATTGGATTTTTGGAGTTAGCATGTGATGGATCTTTTATCGCGTAGTTGTTTATGATCATTTGAGATTGACTCAATTGTTTATCTTATGGCCTGATTTATTTATGTCTCATATCTGTCTCATGCTAAGAATGATATTTTATTTAGTTCACGCCCGGCTTAGTTTTGGTGGCGGCCGACGTCAGAATTAAGCGGGGTGTGACAGATGGTATCAGAGCATGGTCTTAGGTCTCGTAGGTTATGAGTCCGTTTAACTTCCGCGTTGCCGATCTTTGATTCCCTTTGATGATTCGTACTTCTTAAGGTAGAGGGTATAGCATACATGTTTGATGTGTTTCTTGGAGATGTGAAGTTTTGAGTTAAGGACGTTGTAGACATGGAGTTTAGAATTAGTAAGCTTGATGTGGGGATCCTTAAAATGGATTTTGGAGACGATAATTATTTTGGAGATTTTAGTACAGATGTTACGTACCGTATGTATCAATTTTTGATGTTGAGATTTAATTTGAGGAAGTTAGAATTTTAATGACTTTCGGATATAGGATCGAGTGGGGGAATTTTGAGAGCATGTGCTACGCCATTATTTTCATAGTTATGTGTATGTATATAGGCAATATATATTATTTTGCTGCTCGTGGGGTAGGTGCGCGTAGAATTGGGTGTATGGGCGCTCATTTATGGCATTCTACGGGTAGGCATTTGTGAGCCTTATTTTCTTTTTGCGAGATTTAAGTATTTATGTGTATGCTTCGTTTAATTTCGAGGACGAAATTCTTTGCTAGTGGGGAAGTATGTAACAACCCAGATTTTTTAAATTGAAATTTTTAAATTAATTTTGGAAATCGAAAAAAAATGAAATTTTGGGTTTTATAAATTTTATAATTTAAAGTGTTGATTTTTATATTTGAAAAATAAATTTTCAAACGGAATTGGAATCGGAATTAAAATGGAGTTTTAATTGAATTTTTATTATTTAGAAGAGTCCTCAAAACATAAAACTCTCTAAGAGTCCTCGGAACATAAAACTCTCTAGTAAAAATAATATTTTTAAACATCCGACAGTCCGATCAAGCTGAACTTTTGTCAGCAGTCATGTCTCGCCTTTTGCTACAACATACTGAAACTTCAAGCGATTCTAACGGTCCGATCGTCCGTAATGATTTTTTCAAGTATTTGTATTTGATTAGGACTCTAATTCTTTTTGGTATATAAACATAAAGTGACGAGTTTAGATCTTTTAAAACACATTTTAGCCTTCTCAAAAATCAGCATCTTCTTCATCTTCTTCAACCTCAAAACCCTAACCCCATTCTACATAACTTTCAACTCAAGTTTTGTCAAGATTAACCGGATTTTCTCAAGACGCGTCAAGAACGAATCTTTGTCAAATTTTTTTAGAGGAATACACATTCAAGATCAGATTTCTAAACCAACTTTTATTCAGGCATGAATACTCTATTCTTTTCCTTTAGTATTATGCGTTTTAAGTGTCGCCTAAACACTTAATTACATGTTTTCTTAAAAATAATTAGTAACTTAATTAGAAAAAGTGAATATTAATTATGGGGCTGTTTTTATAAAATATTTTAATCTGAATAATATTCGTAACCCTTTGGGTACGTAGAATTTATGAGTGATTTTGGATTTTATTGGTGTGGGTTGCATGTAGAAAAATCCTAGCTTTAAAATAATTGACTTTTGGGTGCGTATAACTCAGGTAATATATGTAGAGATAATAAAATTTGGTTTTTGATATATATATGATGAAAACTTTGTATATTTAATTTTAAAAAAATAATTAAATAAGATTATTTGGGTATTGTTGACGTTGTGATAATTAAATTAAGGTTTAATTGAATTGGACTATCATGCGAAGTTTTATATATTGATTAATTATTGCTTGTTTGTGTGACTTGTTGGTATTATGATGTTGCCTTTGTGACGACGGGTTGTTGAGTATTATTGCTCTCCCTATATTTTAGAATGCCTATAGGTATGGGATTAGTGGGTATGCCTTTTGATGATTTACGCCTTCTAGGTATGGGACTAGTGAGGGTAGATTATCGCGTTTTTATCATCTTGAGGGTGTGCTGATTTTTATTACTTTATCGTCGTTACGGTAGTCTAAGTACGAGACTAAGTTAAGATTTATGTTAGAAAATCCTCCTATACATAGGATAGGACGTATTGATAACTTGGGGACCCTTAGGTATGGGACTAAGGGGCATTTTGAGGATCTCACATCGATTAAAAGGGTGGGGTGATTATAAATTGTAAACTTGAGAATTAATACCTAAGATAAAAACGGGTATTAAAATTTGTGACGACATAATGTGTCGGGGCCGACAGTTTAAACGGGTCAGAGGACGATTTATGTCGTGTCGTGTGTGGAACCTTGTCATGTGTCGGGGCCGACAGTAAACGGGTCAGAGGACGATTGACAAGGGGAACCTTGTCATGTGTCGGGGCCGACAGTAAACGGGTCAGAGGACGATTGACAAGGGGAACCTTGTCATGTGTCGGGGCCGACAGTAAACGGGTCAGAGGACGATTGACAAGGGGAAGTGTGACACTTTAATAAAAAAAGTGAGAACTATAATAAAAGCTGGTTAATTTAATTAAATTAATATCGTGGGACTTGGGAATTTAAAATCATATTGGTGTGCCTTTATAAATGGGGATTTTTGCGGGTAGTTAGCAGATTATAATTATCGCGTTTAATTTAAAATATTCTATTGTGATATTTATTGCGTATAATGCTACTGTCTGGATTCAAGGATCCTATTTGAGGGGAGTAGTGTGTATTCTTGCTCAGGGCTTTGGCTCTGACCCATGCGTTGACTAATCTTTTTCAGGATTTGATTTGGGGAAGCTGCATAAGTTTATCGGAGTTATCATTGGAGGGGCAGCTGGAGTTATTTACTTTATGGCATAGTTTAGTTAGACTTTCTTTTCCAGTCGTATTATGAGACTTCATTGGAGTTTTATTGGGCCATTCGGTTTCAAAGTTGTTTAGAGGATTTGTGTTGGGATTATTCAGATTTTATTTAATCATTATTGGAGATTGGATTTTTGGAGTTAGCATGTGATGGATCTTTTATCGCGTAGTTGTTTATGATCATTTGAGATTGACTCAATTGTTTATCTTATGGACTGATTTATTTATGTTTCATATCTGTCTCATGCTAAGAATGATATTTTATTTAGTTCACGCCCGACTTAGTTTTGGTGGCGGCCGACGCCAGAATTAAGCGGGGTGTGACAGATGGTATCAGAGCATGGTCTTAGGTCTCGTAGGTTATGAGTCCGTTTAACTTCCGCGTTGCCGATCTTTGATTCCCTTTGATGATTCGTACTTCTTAAGGTAGAGGGTATAGCATACATGTTAGATGTGTTTCTTGGAGATGTGAAGTTTTGAGTTAAGGACGTTGTAGACATGGAGTTTAGAATTAGTAAGCTTGATGTGGGGATCCTTAAAATGGATTTTGGAGACGATAATTATTTTGGAAATTTTAGTACAGATGTTACGTACCGTATGTATCGATTTTTGATGTTGAGATTTAATTTGAGGAAGTTAGAATTTTAATGACTTTCGGATATAGGATCGAGTGGGGGAATTTTGAGAGCATGTGCTACGCCATTATTTTCATAGTTATGTGTATGTATATAGGCAATATATATTATTTTGTTGCTCGTGGGGTAGGTGCGCGTAGAATTGGGTGTATGGGCGCCCATTTACGGCATTCTACGGGTAGGCATATGTGAGCCTTATTTTCTTTTTGCGAGATTTAAGTATTTATGTGTATGCTTCGTTTAATTTCGAGGACGAAATTCTTTGCTAGTGGGGAAGTATGTAACAACCCAGATTTTTTAAATTGAAATTTTTAAATTAATTTTGGAAATCGAAAAAAAATGAAATTTTGGGTTTTATAAATTTTATAATTTAAAGTGTTGATTTTTATATTTGAAAAATAAATTTTCAAACGGAATTGGAATCGGAATTAAAATGGAGTTTTAATTGAATTTTTATTATTTAGAAGAGTCCTCAAAACATAAAACTCTCTAAGAGTCCTCGGAACATAAAACTCTCTAGTAAAAATAATATTTTTAAAAATCCGACCGTCCGATCAAGCAGAATTTTGTCAGAAGTCCTGTCTCGCCTTTCGCTACAACATACTAAAATTTCAAGCGATTCTAACGGTCCTATCGTCCGTAATGATTTTTTCAAGTATTTGTATTTGGTTAGGACTCTAATTCTTTTTGGTATATAAACATAAAGTGACGAGTTTAGATCTTTTAAAACACATTTTAGCCTTCTCAAAAATCAGCATCTTCTTCATCTTCTTCAACCTCAAAACCCTAGCCCCATTCTACATAACTTTCAACTCAAGTTTTGTCAAGATTAACCGGATTTTCTTAAGACGCGTCAAGAACGAATCTTTGTCAAATTTTTTTAGAGGAATACACATTCAAGATCAGATTTCTAAATCAACTTTTGTTCAGGCATGAATACTCTATTCTTTTCCTTTAGTATTATGCGTTTTAAGTGTCGCCTAAACACTTAATTACATGTTTTCTTAAAAATAATTAGTAACTTAATTAGAAAAAGTGGATATTAATTATGGGGTTGTTTTTATAAAATATTTTAATCTGAATAATATTCGTAACCCTTTGGGTACGTAGAATTTATGAGTGATTTTGGATTTTATTGGTGTGGGTTGCATGTAGAAAAATCCTAGCTTTAAAATAATTGACTTTTGGGTGCGTATAACTCAGGTAATACATGTAGAGATAATAAAATTTGGTTTTTGATATATATATGATGAAAACTTGGTATATTTAATTTTAAAAAAATAATTAAATAAGATTAATTGGGTATTGTTGACGTTGTGATAATTAAATTAAGGTTTAATTGAATTGGACTATCATGCGAAGTTTTATATATTGATTAATTATTGCTTGTTTGTGTGACTTGTTGGTATTATGATGTTGCCTTTGTGACGACGGATTGTTGAGTATTATTGCTCTCCCTATATTTTAGAATGCCTATAGGTATGGGATTAGTGGGTATGCCTTTTGATGATTTACGCCTTCTAGGTATGGGACTAGTGAGGGTAGATTATCGCGTTTTTATCATCTTGAGGGTGGGCTGATTTTTATTACTTTATCGTCGTTACGGTAGTCTAAGTACGAGACTAAGTTAAGATTTATGTTAGAAAATCCTCCTATACATAGGATAGGACGTATTGATAACTTGGGGACCCTTAGGAATGGGACTAAGGGGTATTTTGAGGATCTCACATCGATTAAAAGGGTGGGGTGATTATAAATTGTAAACTTGAGAATTAATGCCTAAGATAAAAACGGGTATTAAAATTTGTGACGACATAATGTGTCGGGGCCGACAGTTTAAACGGGTCAGAGGACGATTTATGTCGTGTCGTGTGTGGAACCTTGTCATGTGTCGGGGCCGACAGTAAACGGGTCAGAGGACGATTGACAAGGGGAACCTTGTCATGTGTCGGCGCCGACAGTAAACGGGTCAGAGGACGATTGACAAGGGGAAGTGTGACACTTTAATAAAAAAAGTGAGAACTATAATAAAAGCTGGTTAATTTAATTAAATTAATATCGTGGGACTTGGGAATTTAAAATAATATTGGTGTGCCTTTATGAATGGGGATTTTTGCGGATAGTTAGCAGATTATAATTATCGCGTTTAATTATCCCGTTTAATTTAAAATATTCTATTGTGATATTTATTGCGTATAATGCTACTGTCTGGATTCAAGGATCCTATTTGAGGGGAGTAGTGTGTATTCTTGCTCAGGGCTTTGGCTCTGACCCATGCGTTGACTAATCTTTTTCAGGATTTGATTTGGGGAAGCTGCATAAGTTTATCGGAGTTATCATTGGAGGGGCAGCTGGAGTTATTTACTTTATGGCATAGTTTAGTTAGACTTTCTTTTCCAGTCGTATTATGAGACTTCATTGGAGTTTTATTGGGCCATTCGGTTTCAAAGTTGTTTAGAGGATTTGTGTTGGGATTATTCAGATTTTATTTAACCATTATTGGAGATTGGATTTTTGGAGTTAGCATGTGATGGATCTTTTATCGCGTAGTTGTTTATGATCATTTGAGATTGACTCAATTGTTTATCTTATGGACTGATTTATTTATGTTTCATATCTGTCTCATGCTAAGAATGATATTTTATTTAGTTCACGCCCGGCTTAGTTTTGGTGGCGGCCGACGCCAGAATTAAGCGGGGTGTGACAGATGGTATCAGAGCATGGTCTTAGGTCTCGTAGGTTATGAGTCCGTTTAACTTCCGCGTTGCCGATCTTTGATTCCCTTTGATGATTCGTACTTCTTAAGGTAGAGGGTATAGCATACATGTTAGATGTGTTTCTTGGAGATGTGAAGTTTTGAGTTCAGGACGTTGTAGACATGGAGTTTAGAATTAGTAAGCTTGATGTGGGGATCCTTAAAATGGATTTTGGAGACGATAATTATTTTGGAAATTTTAGTACAGATGTTACGTACCGTATGTATCGATTTTTGATGTTGAGATTTAATTTGAGGAAGTTAGAATTTTAATGACTTTCGGATATAGGATCGAGTGGGGGAATTTTGAGAGCATGTGCTACGCCATTATTTTCATAGTTATGTGTATGTATATAGGCAATATATATTATTTTGTTGCTCGTGGGGTAGGTGCGCGTAGAATTGGGTGTATGGGCGCCCATTTATGGCATTCTACGGGTAGGCATATGTGAGCCTTATTTTCTTTTTGCGAGATTTAAGTATTTATGTGTATGCTTCGTTTAATTTCGAGGACGAAATTCTTTGCTAGTGGGGAAGTATGTAACAACCCAGATTTTTTAAATTGAAATTTTTAAATTAATTTTGGAAATCGAAAAAAAATGAAATTTTGGGTTTTATAAATTTTATAATTTAAAGTGTTGATTTTTATATTTGAAAAATAAATTTTCAAACGGAATTGGAATCGGAATTAAAATGGAGTTTTAATTGAATTTTTATTATTTAGAAGAGTCCTCAAAACATAAAACTCTCTAAGAGTCCTCGGAACATAAAACTCTCTAGTAAAAATAATATTTTTAAAAATCCGACTGTCCGATCAAGCAGAATTTTGTCAGAAGTCCTGTCTCGCCTTTCGCTACAACATACTAAAATTTCAAGCGATTCTAACGGTCCGATCGTCCGTAATGATTTTTTCAAGTATTTGTATTTGGTTAGGACTCTAATTCTTTTTGGTATATAAACATAAAGTGACGAGTTTAGATCTTTTAAAACACATTTTAGCCTTCTCAAAAATCAGCATCTTCTTCATCTTCTTCAACCTCAAAACCCTAGCCCCATTCTACATAACTTTCAACTCAAGTTTTGTCAAGATTAACCGGATTTTCTCAAGACGCGTCAAGAACGAATCTTTGTCAAATTTTTTTAGAGGAATACACATTCAAGATCAGATTTCTAAATCAACTTTTATTCAGGCATAAATACTCTATTCTTTTCCTTTAGTATTATGCGTTTTAAGTGTCGCCTAAACACTTAATTACATGTTTTCTTAAAAATAATTAGTAACTTAATTAGAAAAGTGGATATTAATTATGGGGCTGTTTTTATAAAATATTTTAATCTGAATAATATTCGTAACCCTTTGGGTACGTAGAATTTATGAGTGATTTTGGATTTTATTGGTGTGGGTTGCATGTAGAAAAATCCTAGCTTTAAAATAATTGACTTTTGGGTGCGTATAACTCAGGTAATACATGTAGAGATAATAAAATTTGGTTTTTGATATATATATGATGAAAACTTGGTATATTTAATTTTAAAAAAATAATTAAATAAGATTAATTGGGTATTGTTGACGTTGTGATAATTAAATTAAGGTTTAATTGAATTGGACTATCATGCGAAGTTTTATATATTGATTAATTATTGCTTGTTTGTGTGACTTGTTGGTATTATGATGTTGCCTTTGTGACGACGGGTTGTTGAGTATTATTGCTCTCCCTATATTTTAGAATGCCTATAGGTATGGGATTAGTGGGTATGCCTTTTGATGATTTACGCCTTCTAGGTATGGGACTAGTGAGGGTAGATTATCGCGTTTTTATCATCTTGAGGGTGGGCTGATTTTTATTACTTTATCGTCGTTACGGTAGTCTAAGTACGAGACTAAGTTAAGATTTATGTTAGAAAATCCTCCTATACATAGGATAGGACGTATTGATAACTTGGGGACCCTTAGGTATGGGACTAAGGGGTATTTTGAGGATCTCACATCGATTAAAAGAGTGGGGTGATTATAAATTGTAAACTTGAGAATTAATGCCTAAGATAAAAACGGGTATTAAAATTTGTGACGACATAATGTGTCGGGGCCGACAGTTTAAACGGGTCAGAGGACGATTTATGTCGTGTCGTGTGTGGAACCTTGTCATGTGTCGGGGCCGACAGTAAACGGGTCAGAGGACGATTGACAAGGGGAACCTTGTCATGTGTCGGGGCCGACAGTAAACGGGTCAGAGGACGATTGACAAGGGGAAGTGTGACACTTTAATAAAAAAAGTGAGAACTATAATAAAAGCTGGTTAATTTAATTAAATTAATATCGTGGGACTTGGGAATT
Organism: Sambucus nigra; assembly: GCA_949130495.1. Classification (NCBI taxonomy): domain Eukaryota; kingdom Viridiplantae; phylum Streptophyta; class Magnoliopsida; order Dipsacales; family Adoxaceae; genus Sambucus; species Sambucus nigra. The sequence goes on along the minus strand of OX422224.1, from coordinate 141,828,919 downwards.
TAAAATCATATTGGTGTGCCTTTATAAATGGGGATTTTTGCGGGTAGTTAGCAGATTATAATTATCGCGTTTAATTTAAAATATTCTATTGTGATATTTATTGCGTATAATGCTACTGTCTGGATTCAAGGATCCTATTTGAGGGGAGTAGTGTGTATTCTTGCTCAGGGCTTTGGCTCTGACCCATGCGTTGACTAATCTTTTTCAGGATTTGATTTGGGGAAGCTGCATAAGTTTATCGGAGTTATCATTGGAGGGGCAGCTGGAGTTATTTACTTTATGGCATAGTTTAGTTAGACTTTCTTTTCCAGTCGTATTATGAGACTTCATTGGAGTTTTATTGGGCCATTCGGTTTCAAAGTTGTTTAGAGGATTTGTGTTGGGATTATTCAGATTTTATTTAATCATTATTGGAGATTGGATTTTTGGAGTTAGCATGTGATGGATCTTTTATCGCGTAGTTGTTTATGATCATTTGAGATTGACTCAATTGTTTATCTTATGGACTGATTTATTTATGTTTCATATCTGTCTCATGCTAAGAATGATATTTTATTTAGTTCACGCCCGGCTTAGTTTTGGTGGCGGCCGACGCCAGAATTAAGCGGGGTGTGACAGATGGTATCAGAGCATGGTCTTAGGTCTCGTAGGTTATGAGTCCGTTTAACTTCCGCGTTGCCGATCTTTGATTCCCTTTGATCATTCGTACTTCTTAAGGTAGAGGGTATAGCATACATGTTAGATGTGTTTCTTGGAGATGTGAAGTTTTGAGTTAAGGACGTTGTTAATGTAAAAAACTAGATTGCTCTAATTATTCAATCACAGATAAATGAATAAGACAAATATTTTTAAAGTGGTTCGGCTAGGAATAAAGCCTACGTCCACTGTTATGTTATTGCTGAGTGTTTGCAGAATTCTTGATTACCAATTCTCTCAAGAAATTTCGGTCCCCTTGAATGGGGTTGATACATGGTATTTATAGCCTTTAGGCTGTACATGAAAGGTCCGATATATTAAATGAAATACATATGAAAGGGTAAAACATTTAATGCAGCGTGTGCGTCAAGAATATAAACACATTAAATGAATAGCTGAACAGTTGTCTATTTAATGATACGGCCGAGATGCAGCTCGGACCGCCTTAGTTGCCCTTTGATCAATAGTTCCTCGGAGCGCATGTAGTATCTCGGTTCCTCGGAGCACATGTAATATCTCGGTTCCTCGGAGCACCTGTAGTATCTCGGAGAAAATGTGTAATGGTTGAAGGAATGAGCTTCCTCGTTGTTATTGTGCCAGGTAGGTTGACACGTGTCTTCATATTATTCGTCCATATCAGCATATTAATTTTGGTATCAACAGAAGCCCCCAATGTTTCATATTTCGAACTTTGAGGAGTATGGGACATTCTTTCTCGGTATATGGTGATATTAAATGACTTTCCTGGGTTTCAGGAACATTGTATTCAAATTTCCTTCTTATTTCGCAGCTTCCGCCTTTATTTTGAAATTTTTTTTATAAGCGCTTCGGTCTCCGTGCAGTTTTTGTCCTTTTAGCCGCCGGAAGTTCAGTAGTTTCTTTTTGGTAATCATTTCTTTCCCCGCTTCCCAATGCAGAGTATTTAAACTTCTTAGGTAACCATACCGTCTTCTACGTTTTCCACTTTTCTGCATTCAAGCTTTCTATTTTCTCCTTCTCTCTTGTGCGTTCATCCTTGTTTTCGTTCGTTGTCAACATTCGTCCTTTCTTCCTGTAAGATCTTTTTCCTTTCTTCTCTTTTATTCAGTATGGTTTATATTGTGGAGTCTGTTGAGAAATTTCGTTCTGATTTTTCCATTCCTTCGTGGGTAACTCTAGAGGTTCTTTCTGAGCCTTTAGATTACTTTCGATTGGCTGAGGGACATTGGTTCCCCAGTCTTTTTGTTGCTGAATGTGGATTTTCTTTTCCACCAAACCCATTGTGTCTTGAGTTTTGTCAGTATTTCGATCTTGTCCCTCTTATACTGCTCGCCCTGTTGAGCCAGCTTCCACTCCAGAGGACTCCTCTTCAGATTCTCATATTCCTTTAAGTCAAAGGATGGGTAAGAAAAGAGCTCCTCCTGCTCTCTTTGATGATATTACCTCTATTGCTGGGGCCAAGAAAAGCAAAGCTGATGTCCCTGAGGGGACTAAGAAAGTGGATGCTGCAGCCTCCAAAACTACCGAGAAGCCCCCAGTGGCTCCGAGCAAGAAAATTGCTCCTGTTGAGATAATTTCTATCTCCCCGACCAAGAGTTCTTCCTTGGTTGAAGTTGTTGATGTTCCATTGAAGAGGTTGAGGAAGTCATCCTCAATCAATTTGGCTGAAACTGCCTCCACACTACCAGCTGGTGGTGTTGGTGTTCCCACCATTATCCCTCCGAGCTCTGCAATGAGCTCGGTGAAAACTTGGATCATTCCCGAAGTCCAGGGAATTGATGAAAAAATTCCTAGGGATACATTGACATCCCTGGCTACACGTCACCTTGCTTCGGTAAATTTCTCACCTTCTGAATTTCTTTCTTTCTCTGAATGCTTGCATTTTTGTACTGATTTACTGTCTTTCTCGTTTTTCAGCTGGTGAACTGTATTAATAATATTGTGAAGAAGGATGAAGCTATTAAAGCTTCAAGCTCCTCGTCAGGTGTAGAGGATGCTTTATTGGGTTTGACCCAATCTCTGAAAGAATCTCGCCAGCAGTACAATGAGGACAAGACTGCTTGGGAGAAGAAGTTATCTGCAGTTGAGGCTGAGAAGGTAAAAATGGTTGAGACCTCCAAGATTTTGGAAAATAAAGTGAAAGATTTGGAGGTAGAACATCAGAAGTATGATGTCAAGCTCAAGAACTTGGGAGAGCTTGAAGATAAGTTGAAGAAGGCAGAGGAGAAATTGTCTGCCCTACAAGATATCAAGGTCCAAAAAGAAAAATTGGATGTAAAGCTCTCCTCAGAGAAATTAAAGAGAAAGGTTGCCGTTAAAAAATCTTTCAGCACTGGCTGGGAGAAAGGATGGGATAAAGGGATTGCTGCCATGACATCCCAAGTCCAATATGGGAAGTTGAAATACTTCCATGATGGTTGGGTAGCTGCTCTGCAAGAGTTGAAGGTCAAAGACGATTCTGATCTATTCCAACGACATCTCCCTGGTCCTCCTCCAGCAATTGTGGAGGAAGAAGAAGATGAGCCTGTTTCTGACGAATCTTCTATAGCCATGGGTGATCAGGTCTCTGCCTCTCAACCATCTGTCACCGAGGACATTTCTTCCATGCCTCCTCCTCCTGAGAAGATTCCTGCCGATCAAGTCACTGTTACTACCGAGCAACCAAGCTCCTCGTCCCAGCCTCCCAAGAAAGTCTTGGGGGACAAGGAAAAGGTGTGAAGTTGTTCGGTATCATTTCTATATTTCATTACTTGTAATCGAACAATTGTAACCTTTTGATGATCTAATAAAATACATCTTCATTCCTCTTCATTGTTGATACTCTGTCTGCTTTTATTTATTAACTCCTGCTTTTCTCTTCTTTATTAGTTTTTGGCCAGAATGGAATTGATATCTGCTCCTGATACCAAATTGATGCAACAATGCACTGGATATTATAAAGCTGGTCATACAGACCTAAGTGTATCAGAGATTGTCGACATTCTTAGTCATGACGCCTCAGAACAAGCTGTTGAGGCTTACTGGTATCTGAAGGATCTACTTGATAGATCTGTGGCCAATAATGTGGCATACTATGAATTGATCGAGGAACTTCATGGTACCATAAAGGATCTTCAAAATCAACACAATGCATCGATGGCTTCGTTGCACAAGGATTATGAAAATAGATATCAGCAACTCTCTTCTGAAACAGGCCATAAAAAGATCATTACTGGATATGATATTAGGGAAAGGACCCTAAAAGGTGAAGTTGAAGCTTGCAGGCAGATTGCCGAGATCCTGGAGCAAGAAAATAATAATCTGCAGAAAAAGTTGGCTCAATATAAATCTGTTGCCTCATCTTCCACTGCATTAGTACCAGTTACTGATGAAGGTTTCTCGTTCTTAGAAGTTAAAAATGCCAAATTAAGGCAAGAGTTGGATGATTTACGAAGATCTGCCATTTCTGGAATTGCTCGGGGGCGAGGTAGAGGTTCTCGGGGACGAGGAAGAATTGTCGAGGAGCGAAGTTCTCCAATCGCTTCTCGGATTCGATCAAGAGTTCTTAGTCGCAATGTCGAAGAGGCTCGCACCCAATCTACTCTGGAAACTCAAGCGTTCCAACTGAATGCTAAGGATCGTGCTCTATCTGAATTGTCCAAGAAAAACTTATCTTTAGAAGATCAACTGGCTGAGACAAAGTCTGCTCTTCACACTAAGGATCTTTTTGCCAAAAACCTTCTCGAGCAATTGGATAGATTAACCTTTCAATTTCATAAACAACCCAGGGAATTCTGGATGGCAGGATATAATGAAGCTCTTGTTCATCTGGATGCTCGTATTGAACATGCCAACAATGAAGGTTATAAGCAGGGATGGTTGAACGCACTGGGTGTGTTAAAATTGGAGCGAGGGCATTTTTTATGGGATTATCATGCTCCAGGATTATTAGACTTGCCTGTACCACCTTTCAAATTGGACATGGCATGGATCCCAGCTCGTTCCATTCCCCGTAGCTTGATTTCAAAGTACCTCGGTGATTATAGCCTTCACTCTCAGGTTGAATTGTCTCGTCCTGAGCATCTCTTGAATACACCTTCTGTGATGAACGTCAGAATGCTCAGGGATGTTAATTTCATTAATTCTCCTCTTTGCCTAGAGGATCCTCCTGCTGGCGAGGAGCCTGTTTCAAAAAATAGAGGAAAGAAACCAATAGAATAGGTTTTCAATGTAACAGTTAGTACATTCATGTAACTTGTAATTTATTCTGGATTTTTAATGAAAAGACTTTCATTTTCTGTTTGCCAATTTTGCTATTGTCTTGTGTTTATCAAACACCTTTATATTTGTGCATATGTATCTATGTATCTATTAAAAAGATAACAATATTGTGCTGTCCATCAACCAACTTAATTATAAAAAGTTACAAGTATCAAGGTTGTTCAATCACTTAATAATAAAGTAATGAGTATAAAATGTTCAAACTGTTTCCAACCAACCAGGGTGGATAAATAATGTTTGTCGACCAACTACAGTTGATGGGTTTTTATCTTCGACCAGCTATACTTGGTTCAATTTCAAATATAAACTAGTATCCGGCCAACTAAGGTCAATAATTTGTCCTCGTCGACCAACTACAGTTAGTGGGTCTTTATCCCCGACCAACTATACTTGGTGTATTTTGGAATATATTTTTATCTTATCAACCGTAGTTGATCATGCTGGTGTACACCTCCTAACCAAAGGAGTAGTAGTGGTTCCTTCGAACTTTTTGGCTCATTCGAGCTGTCCACTAGATATCCTACCAACCGTAGTTGGTCACACTAGTGTCGCCTCCTAACCAAAGGAGTATTTTTTGGCTCCTTAGAGCTTTTGGCTCCTTAGAGCGCTTTTTGGCTCCTTAAAGCTTTTGGCTCCTTAGAGCACTTTTTGGCTCCTTAGAGCACTTTTTGGCTCCTTAGAGCTTTTGGCTCCTTAGAGCACTTTTTGGCTCCTTAGAGCTTTTGGCTCCTTAGAGCGCTTTTTGTGCGTAGTGTATTACACTAGTATTCCACGAAAAACTTTCAACCAGAAAGAAAATGGCGAAACATCCTCGCTTTATTCATAATGAAGGAAATGCTTTACATTTTACATTACTGATAATACTTGCGTAGGTGTTCAGCATTCCACGCATTCTTAAATTCTTCTCCCTCTAGAGTTGCTATTCTGTAAGTTCCTGGACGAACAACCTCTGTAACTCGGTAAGGTCCATGCCAGTTTGCTTCCAACTTATTTTGCTTCTGAATGACTTTCTTTAGCACATAATCCCCTTCTTTTAAGTCACATTTCTTCACCTTTTTGTTGTAGAACAGAGCTGTACGTTGTTGGTAAGCAGCATTCCTAATGGCTGCCTCTTCTCTAACCTCCTCGAGCATATCCAAATCCAGTCTTCTCATCAAATCGCTGACTGGGGAGTTGAAATTCAGCACTCTATGAGTTGGGAGACCCAACTCGGCAGGTATCACAGCTTCACTTCCAAATGCTAACATATATGGTGATTCTCCAGTTGTTGCTCGGGGAGTTGTTCGGTAAGCCCATAGTACTGATTGGAGTTCATTAATCCAATTTGCTTTAGCTTAACTTAACCTCTTCTTCAAACCATTTAGTAATGTTCTGTTCGTCACTTCAGTCTGTCCATTGCTCTGGGGATGGCCTGGTGCTGAATGATACTTCAAAATGTTTGACTGATGACAATAGGCAGCAAATTCTTCATTATCGAATTGTGTTCCATGGTCTGTAATGAAAGCATGGGGGAGACCATATCGACAAATGACTTTCTTCCAAATGAACTGATATACCTTCTCGTACGTCATATCAATTAGTGGTTCAGCTTCCACCCACTTAGTAAAATAATCTACTGCCACGACGAGATACTTGAACCTTCCTCGGGTCATTGGCAGTGGTCCAACCAGATCAACCCCCCACATGGCAAATGGCCAAGGTGAAGTTATGGGTGTCAACAATGCTTGTGGAGTTCTTCGGATGGAGGAAAAACGTTGGCACTTGTCACACTTCTTAGCATAGGCTATATAATCAGCCCTCATTGTTGGCCAGTAATATCCCTATGTCATTACCCTTTGCAAAAGTGTCCGACCTGCTACATGAGCTCCACAAGATCCTTCATGGATTTCTTCAATCAATTCTTTGACTTCTGATGGATGAACACATCTCTGTAAACCTGCCATAATTCCTCGTCTATACAAAACACCATTAGTTAACACATATCGAGCAACTTCATACTTCAATTTCTTGGCAGCTAGTTTGTCCTCCGGTAATTCTCCTTCTTCAATGTATGCCCTGATAGGATCCATCCAAGATGGTCCTAAATCAAGGGTAATAATCTTCACCGTCAGATCTTCTTCTATGCTCCGACTTTCTAATACTTCAATTGGTATCGTTCTTCGCAGCTCGGTGCGCGTAGCTGACGCTAATCGGGCCAGTGCGTCTGCTCTAGCATTCTCCATCCTCGGTATCCTCACCAATTGAATAGCATCAAATTCTTTCAATAACTCCATCACCTTTGCATGGTACTTCACCATTAACTCTCCCTTAATTGCATATATTCCCATCATTTGATTCATAATTAATTGAGAATCACTGAAAACAATTACTTGCCGTGCCTCCATGACTTTCGCCAAATGAAAACCTGCTATCATAGCCTCATACTCAGCCTCATTATTGGAAGCTTTGAATTGGAATCTCAAGGCATACTCCATGTCAATATCATCTGGGGTGTTTAAAACAATTCCTGCTCCACAACCAGCTGTGCAAGATGATCCATCTACATATAATTTTCATGTAGGTACCTCGTCTTCAAATTTCTTGTCCGTCAGAGTTCCTCGGTGAAATATCTGCTGTTTTGTTTCATCATTCCCTGGTATCTTTTGTTCCTCATCGGTCATCTGTTCGTGCCCTTTTACCAACCTTAGTTGGTCTGGGTTTGAATATGATGATTTTTCTACATCTACAAGTCCTTTTACCAACCTTGGTTGGTCTGGACCTGTTTCTGTTGATCCTGTATCGTCCACAGGTAGGTCAGCAAGCACCTTTTGCTCCTCGGGGGTATCAGGGTATGTGAACTCTGCTATAAAATCTGCTACAGCTTGCCCCTTCAATGATGATCTGGGTTCATACACAATGTCATATTCACCGAGTTCTATTGCCCAATACATCAATCTTCCTGATTTTTCTGGCTTGTGAAGGGCTTGTCTTAATGGCATGTCGGTATACACAATGATGATATGGGCCTGGAAGTATGGCCTCATTCTTCTACTTGCTTCAATTAATGCCAGTGCCAATTTTTCTAGCTTTGGGTACCTGATTTCTGCACCTCGAAAGGCCTTACTTGTGTAATAAATTGGCTTCTGGACTCCATTCTCCAATCTGATCAACGCCGAGCTAACTGCATTCTCTGATACTGCCAGATACAAGTACAACTTTTCTCCCGTTATTGGCCTAGACAACAATGGTGGGGCTCCCAAATACTTCTTCAAATCTTGAAAGGCCTTCTCACATTCATCATTCCACTCAAAACTTTTTCGCAGTGTTTTGAAGAATGGGAGGCATTTATCAGTTGCTCGGGATACAAATCTGTTGAGCGCTGCAACTCGTCCGGTAAGACTCTGCACCTCTTTCCTCATCGTTGGGGATCGCTGCCCTAAAAGAGCTTTGATCTTTTCTGGATTTGCCTCAATACCTCGCTGGTTGACGATGTATCCGAGGAACATTCCTTCTCGTACCCCAAAGGTACACTTCGTTGGGTTGAGCTTCATTTGGTATTTATCCAGTTGATCGAAAGTCTGGCTTAAGTCAACTAGATGATCAGTAGCTCTCTTGCTTTTGGTGAGCATGTCGTCGACATAGACCTCCATGTTGCGGCTAATTTGTTCGGCAAAAACCTTGTTCATCAGCCGCTGATATGTTGCACCTGCATTTTTTAAACCAAAAGGTATAACATTATAACAATAAGTTCCCCTTGGGGTAATAAAAGAAGTACTTTCCCTGTCTTCAGGCTTTATTTTGATCTGATTGTAGCCAAAATATGCATCCATGAAGCTGAGCAGCTCATGTCCCGAGGTAGCATCCACTAGCTGGTCGATTCTGGGCAATGGAAAATGATCTTTTGGACATGCTTTGTTGAGATCAGTGAAATCAACGCACATTCTCCATTTGTTATTCTTCTTCTTTACCATCACCACATTTGCCAACCAATCTGGATATTTTACATCTTCAATGAATTGAGCTTTCTGGAGCTTCTCGACCTCCTCTTGTATGGCCTGGTTCTTCTCGGGACTAAACACTCTTCTTCTTTGCTTCACAGGCTTGATCTCCTTATTCACATTGAGCTCATGACATAAGAAGTTTGGATCTATACCTGGCATGTCTTCATGACTCCAAGCAAAATTATTCTTCCTGTTTCTCAAGAAAGTTATCAACTCCTGTTTTATTGAAACATCCAACGACGATCCTATCTGGGTTACTCGTTCAGGATGCTCGTCGTCCAGAATAACAGTTTCTGTAGATTCTACCACCTGTCCTTTTACAAGTTGAGATTCATCCCTAGGGTCAAGAGTTTCAATTTCTGTACCCTCCTCCACTTGATAAGTAGTAGTCTTTTTCCTTGATTCTTCAAGTTCTTCTTGCTCGGCAGACGAATAATAGCATTCCCGAGCTACTTTTTGATCACCTTTCATAATTCCGACTCCAAAATTCGTTGGGAATTTCAAACACTGATGTACTGTAGATGGAACTGCTTCGAACTTCTTCAATCCAACTCTTCCCATGATGATGTTGTAGGCTGACTGCACATTCTTATCCATCACAAAGAAGCGTATTCTTTCTGTTCGACAAGCAGGCCAAGTTCCAATGAGTATATCCAACTTGATCGTCCCAAGTGGAAAAACTTTCTCGCCAGCAAAACCCAGAAGGGGTCTGTGATAAGGTTCCAATTGAGATAATTTTAAATTCAAGCTATCAAAGCATGAATAGTACATGATGTCTGCCGAACTACCATTGTCTACTAACACCCTTGAAATGACCACATCCTTCATCCTCATTTTGATCACCAAAGGATCATCATGAGGGTAAAGAACACCTGCCAAGTCGTTTTTTGAAAAACCAATCACTAGCTTCTCTTTGTTTACCTTCCTCGGACGATCATCCTCGGCCAGGTTTATTCGCTGAATATATGAACAAGCTTGAGCCTCTCCGAGGTAAGCTTTTCTTTCTGCAGTAAGGTCTCCTCCTCCTGCATCTCCTCATGTAATAACATTACAATCAAATGACCCAAAACGAATGGAAAATACCTCTCGTTCAGGCTGCCTTGGCTTCTTGGGAAGATCAGGGTCATCATCTGGATCATCTTCATGATCCCTCTTCTTTTTCTCCTCTGCACGACGAGGAGATCTAGATCTCTCTCTAGTTCTGTCATCATTCTTCCTTTCACCTCTACGATCTACATACTTTGACAACTTTCCTCTTCGGATGAGTGTTTCAATCTCGTTCTGAAGGGCTATGCAATTTTTGGTCATATGGCCATGATCTTTGTGAAACTCGCAATATTTGGCCTTATTCCTCAGATCGGGATTTGTCCTCAGTTTCTCTGGCCACTTGATTTCCTCGCTATTCTTGATTTCTTCCAAAACATGATTAATACCCATTTTCAATGGGGTATAATTATCGTACTTCTTTAGGACTTCCAACATTGTCCTATTATTCCTGGAATGCTTGTCACCACCATTACCTTTCTGATCTTTCTTCTTAGACTTGTCGACCTCCACTTTAACTTCTTTATCCATATTCTTCTTCGCAGCCATAGCCTCCTCGGCATTCATAATTTTGGCTGCTTTTGCCATCAATTCGGACATAGTTTTAGGTGGATCTTTGGCCAAGGTGTAGTACAGCTTATTAGGCAGCAAACCACTCATCAAAGCAGTGATTGCTGTCTTTTCTTCGTAATCTATGACTTCCAACTTCTCGTTATTAAAACGAGTTATGTAATCTCTAGTACTTTCACCTGATTTTTGTCTAACACTTAGCAAATGTGTTACTCGCTTTACCGGCTTCGCCCCAAAGCAAAAATTGCCAATAAACAACTCGGCTAATTGAATAAAAGTTGAAATCTTACCCCGAGGAAGATTGTTATACCATATCTGTGCAGATCCGGTAAGAGTTCCCGAGAATGCTCTACACCTCATCTCGTCGGGGACGGCATATATGTCGGCGGCAGCTTGGTATTGTTCTATATGAAGTACAGGATCTGTTTTTCCATCGTACTTAGGAGTCACTACAGGTGCTTTGAATTTCGATGGTGTAGGAAAATCCACAATGGCTTGCACAAAAGGTGTCCCTTGAACAAAAGTTCTCTGTAAGGGGTTCCTTGCCTTAGCCATTTCTCCTAATCTATCCTCCAACCGCTGAATAGAACCTTTCCATGCTTCATTTCCTTCCTCAGGTCGCTTAGTCTGAGCAATTGATCGCTCTGATGTAGCTTCCTGAGATTTATCTTGACGAGTAGCTGGTCGTGATTGTGCTGATCCTTCTCTCAAACGTGATGGTGGTCGAACACTTCTCGATGGAGCTCTAGGTGGACTCATGTTTCTCCTTGGTCCAAACCGACTGAAAGGAGATGCCCTGCTTAATCTTTCCAAAGCGTTGGTTATCTCCGGAGAGAGAGATATAGGTTGATTTGTATCCGTAGCCCGTATCGATGAAGTTCGCCCAGGTTGATAAGAAGAATTATTAGATTCTCCATTGCGATATGACCCAGTACGTCTGGATCGCAATTGCCCACGATCACTCCTTTGCCCTGAATAAGTAGGTGCACCGCCTTGAAGAGTTTGAATGAGTTGCCTCATAGATTCTTGCATGGCGATTTGTCCTTGAGCCAGATTTGTCATAATTCCGGCCAGATCTGGAGGTGCAGATGGATTTGGAAGATTTCCAGTATTTCCAGCATTTCGATTACTGGATTCTGGGTTATCTGCCATTGATGATAAATGATTTTTATGAAAAACGATAGTAACAGTCGTTTCCCACAGACGGCGCCAATCTGTTGATGTAAAAAACTAGATTGCTCTAATTATTCAATCACAGATAAATGTATAAGAATAATATTTTTAAAGTGGTTCGGCTAGGAATAAAGCCTACGTCCACTGTTATGTTATTGCTGAGTGTTTGCAGAATTCTTGATTACCAATTCTCTCAAGAAATTCCGGTCCCCTTGAATGGGGTTGATACATGGTATTTATAGCCTTTAGGCTGTACATGAAAGGTCCGATACATTAAATGAAATACATATGAAAGGGTAAAACATTTAATGCAGCGTGTGCGTCAAGAATATAAACACATTAAATGAATAGCTGAACAGTTGTCTGTTTAATGATACGGCCGAGATGCAGCTCGGACCGCCTTAGTTGCCCTTTGATCAATAGTTCCTCGGAGCGCATGTAGTATCTCGATTCCTCGGAGCACATGTAATATCTCGGTTCCTCGGAGCGCCTGTAGTATCTCGGAGAAAATGTGTAATGGTTGAAGGAATGAGCTTCCTCGTTGTTATTGTGCCAGGTAGGTTGACACGTGTCTTCATATTATTCGTCCATATCAGCATATTAATTTTGGTATCAACAGACGTTGTAGACATGGAGTTTAGAATTAGTAAGCTTGATGTGGGGATCCTTAAAATGGATTTTGGAGACGATAATTATTTTGGAAATTTTAGTACAGATGTTACGTACCGTATGTATCGATTTTTTATGTTGAGATTTAATTTGAGGAAGTTAGAATTTTAATGACTTTCGGATATAGCATCGAGTGGGGGAATTTTGAGAGCATGTGCTACGCCATTATTTTCATAGTTATGTGTATGTATATAGGCAATATATATTATTTTGTTGCTCGTGGGGTAGGTGCGCGTAGAATTGGGTGTATGGGCGCCCATTTATGGCATTCTACGGGTAGGCATATGTGAGCCTTATTTTCTTTTTGCGAGATTTAAGTATTTATGTGTATGCTTCGTTTAATTTCGAGGACGAAATTCTTTGCTAGTGGGGAAGTATGTAACAACCCAGATTTTTTAAATTGAAATTTTTAAATTAATTTTTGAAATCGAAAAAAAATGAAATTTTGGGTTTTATAAATTTTATAATTTAAAGTGTTGATTTTTATATTTGAAAAATAAATTTTCAAACGGAATTGGAATCGGAATTAAAATGGAGTTTTAATTGAATTTTTATTATTTAGAAGAGTCCTCAAAACATAAAACTCTCTAAGAGTCCTCGGAACATAAAACTCTCTAGTAAAAATAATATTTTTAAACATCCGACCGTCCGATCAAGCTGAACTTTTGTCAGAAGTCCTGTCTCGCCTTTCGCTACAACATACTAAAATTTCAAGCGATTCTAACGGTCCGATCGTCCGTAATGATTTTTTCAAGTATTTGTATTTGATTAGGACTCTAATTCTTTTTGGTATATAAACATAAAGTGACGAGTTTAGATCTTTTAAAACACATTTTAGCCTTCTCAAAAATCAGCATCCTCTCATCTTCTTCATCTTCTTCAACCTCAAAACCCTAGCCCCATTCTACATAACTTTCAACTCAAGTTTTGTCAAGATTAACCGGATTTTCTCAAGACGCGTCAAGAACGAATCTTTGTCAAATTTTTTTAGAGGAATACACATTCAAGATCAGATTTCTAAATCAACTTTTATTCAGGCATGAATACTCTATTCTTTTCCTTTAGTATTATGCGTTTTAAGTGTCGCCTAAACACTTAATTACATGTTTTCTTAAAAATAATTAGTAACTTAATTAGAAAAAGTGGATATTAATTATGGGGCTGTTTTTATAAAATATTTTAATCTGAATAATATTCGTAACCCTTTGGGTACGTAGAATTTATGAGTGATTTTGGATTTTATTGGTGTGGGTTGCATGTAGAAAAATCCTAGCTTTAAAATAATTGACTTTTGGGTGCGTATAACTCAGGTAATACATGTAGAGATAATAAAATTTGGTTTTTGATATATATATGATAAAAACTTGGTATATTTAATTTTAAAAAAATAATTAAATAAGATTAATTGGGTATTGTTGACGTTGTGATAATTAAATTAAGGTTTAATTGAATTGGACTATCATGCGAAGTTTTATATATTGATTAATTATTGCTTGTTTGTGTGACTTGTTGGTATTATGATGTTGCCTTTGTGACGACGGGTTGTTGAGTATTATTGCTCTCCCTATATTTTAGAATGCCTATAGGTATGGGATTAGTGGGTATGCCTTTTGATGATTTACGCCTTCTAGGTATGGGACTAGTGAGGGTAGATTATCGCGTTTTTATCATCTTGAGGGTGGGATGATTTTTATTACTTTATCGTCGTTACGGTAGTCTAAGTACGAGACTAAGTTAAGATTTATGTTAGAAAATCCTCCTATACATAGGATAGGACGTATTGATAACTTGGGGACCCTTAGGTATGGGACTAAGGGGTATTTTGAGGATCTCACATCGATTAAAAGGGTGGGGTGATTATAAATTGTAAACTTGAGAATTAATGCCTAAGATAAAAACGGGTATTAAAATTTGTGACGACATAATGTGTCGGGGCCGACAGTTTAAACGGGTCAGAGGACGATTTATGTCGTGTCGTGTGTGGAACCTTGTCATGTGTCGGGGCCGACAGTAAACGGGTCAGAGGACGATTGACAAGGGGAACCTTGTCATGTGTCGGGGCCGACAGTAAACGGGTCAGAGGACGATTGACAAGGGGAAGTGTGACACTTTAATAAAAAAAGTGAGAACTATAATAAAAGCTGGTTAATTTAATTAAATTAATATCGTGGGACTTGGGAATTTAAAATCATATTGGTGTGCCTTTATAAATGGGGATTTTTGCGGGTAGTTAGCAGATTATAATTATCGCGTTTAATTATCCCGTTTAATTTAAAATATTCTATTGTGATATTTATTGCGTATAATGCTACTGTTTGGATTCAAGGATCCTATTTGAGGGGAGTAGTGTGTATTCTTGCCCAGGGCTTTGGCTATGACTATTGCGTTGACTAATCTTTTTCAGGATTTGATTTGGGGAAGCTGCATAAGTTTATCGGAGTTATCATTGGAGGGGCAGCTGGAGTTATTTACTTTATGGCATAGTTTAGTTAGACTTTCTTTTCCAGTCGTATTATGAGACTTCATTGGAGTTTTATTGGGCCATTCGGTTTCAAAGTTGTTTAGAGGATTTGTGTTGGGATTATTCAGATTTTATTTAATCATTATTGGAGATTGGATTTTTGGAGTTAGCATGTGATGGATCTTTTATCGCGTAGTTGTTTATGATCATTTGAGATTGACTCAATTGTTTATCTTATGGACTGATTTATTTATGTTTCATATCTGTCTCATGCTAAGAATGATATTTTATTTAGTTCACGCCCGGCTTAGTTTTGGTGGCGGCCGACGCCAGAATTAAGCGGGGTGTGACAGATGGTATCAGAGCATGGTCTTAGGTCTCGTAGGTTATGAGTCCATTTAACTTTCGCGTTACCGATCTTTGATTCCCTTTGATGATTCGTACTTCTTAAGGTAGAGGGTATAGCATACATGTTAGATGTGTTTCTTGGAGATGTGAAGTTTTGAGTTAAGGACGTTGTAGATATGGAGTTTAGAATTAGTAAGCTTGATGTGGGGATCCTTAAAATGGATTTTGGAGACGATAATTATTTTGGAAATTTTAGTACAGATGTTACGTACCGTATGTATCGATTTTTGATGTTGAGATTTAATTTGAGGAAGTTAGAATTTTAATGACTTTCGAATATAGGATCGAGTGGGGGAATTTTGAGAGCATGTGCTACGCCATTATTTTCATAGTTATGTGTATGTATATAGGCAATATATATTATTTTGCTGCTCGTGGGGTAGGTGCGCGTAGAATTGGGTGTATGGGTGCTCATTTATGGCATTCTACGGGTAGGCATTTGTGAGCCTTATTTTCTTTTTGCGAGATTTAAGTATTTATGTGTATGCTTCGTTTAATTTCGAGGACGAAATTCTTTGCTAGTGGGGAAGTATGTAATAACCCAGATTTTTTAAATTGAAAATTTTAAATTAATTTTGGAAATCGAAAAAAAATGAAATTTTGGGTTTTATAAATTTTATAATTTAAAGTGTTGATTTTTATATTTGAAAAATAAATTTTCAAACGGAATTGGAATCGGAATTAAAATGGAGTTTTAATTGAATTTTTATTATTTAGAAGAGTCCTCAAAACATAAAACTCTCTAAGAGTCCTCGGAACATAAAACTCTCTAGTAAAAATAATATTTTTAAACATCCGACCGTCCGATCAAGCTGAACTTTTGTCAGAAGTCCTGTCTCGCCTTTCGCTACAACATACTAAAATTTCAAGCGATTCTAACGGTCCGATCGTCCGTAATGATTTTTTCAAGTATTTGTATTTGATTAGGACTCTAATTCTTTTTGGTATATAAACATAAAGTGACGAGTTTAGATCTTTTAAAACACATTTTAGCCTTCTCAAAAATCAACATCCTCTCATCTTCTTCATCTTCTTCAACCTCAAAACCCTAGCCCCATTCTACATAACTTTCAACTCAAGTTTTGTCAAGATTAACCGGATTTTCTCAAGACGCGTCAAGAACGAATCTTTGTCAAATTTTTTTAGAGGAATACACATTCAAGATCAGATTTCTAAATCAACTTTTATTCAGGCATGAATACTCTATTCTTTTCCTTTAGTATTATGCGTTTTAAGTGTCGCCTAAACACTTAATTACATGTTTTCTTAAAAATAATTAGTAACTTAATTAGAAAAAGTGGATATTAATTATGGGGCTGTTTTTATAAAATATTTTAATCTGAATAATATTCGTAACCCTTTGGGTACGTAGAATTTATGAGTGATTTTGGATTTTATTGGTGTGGGTTGCATGTAGAAAAATCCTAGCTTTAAAATAATTGACTTTTGGGTGCGTATAACTCAGGTAATACATGTAGAGATAATAAAATTTGGTTTTTGATATATATATGATGAAAACTTGGTATATTTAATTTTAAAAAAATAATTAAATAAGATTAATTGGGTATTGTTGACGTTGTGATAATTAAATTAAGGTTTAATTGAATTGGACTATCATGCGAAGTTTTATATATTGATTAATTATTGCTTGTTTGTGTGACTTGTTGGTATTATGATGTTGCCTTTGTGACAACGGGTTGTTGAGTATTATTGCTCTCCCTATATTTTAGAATGCCTATAGGTATGGGATTAGTGGGTATGCCTTTTGATGATTTACGCCTTCTAGGTATGGGACTAGTGAGGGTAGATTATCTCGTTTTTATCATCTTGAGGGTGGGCTGATTTTTATTACTTTATCGTCGTTACGGTAGTCTAAGTACGAGACTAAGTTAAGATTTATGTTAGAAAATCCTCCTATACATAGGATAGGACGTATTGATAACTTGGGGACCCTTAGGTATGGGACTAAGGGATATTTTGAGGATCTCACATCGATTAAAAGGGTGGGGTGATTATAAATTATAAACTTGAGAATTAATGCCTAAGATAAAAACGGGTATTAAAATTTGTGACGACATAATGTGTCGGGGCCGACAGTTTAAACGGGTCAGAGGACGATTTATGTCGTGTCGTGTGTGGAACCTTGTCATGTGTCGGGGCCGACAGTAAACGGGTCAGAGGACGATTGACAAGGGGAACCTTGTCATGTGTCGGGGCCGACAGTAAACGGGTCAGAGGACGATTGACAAGGGGAAGTGTGACACTTTAATAAAAAAAAGTGAGAACTATAATAAAAGCTGGTTAATTTAATTAAATTAATATCGTGGGACTTGGGAATTTAAAATCATATTGGTGTGCCTTTATAAATGGGGATTTTTGCGGGTAGTTAGCAGATTATAATTATCGCGTTTAATTATCCCGTTTAATTTAAAATATTCTATTGTGATATTTATTGCGTATAATGCTACTGTCTGGATTCAAGGATCCTATTTGAGGGGAGTAGTGTGTATTCTTGCTCAGGGCTTTGGCTCTGACCCATGCGTTGACTAATCTTTTTCAGGATTTGATTTGGGGAAGCTGCATAAGTTTATCGGAGTTATCGTTGGAGGGGCAGCTGGAGTTATTTACTTTATGGCATAGTTTAGTTAGACTTTCTTTTCCAGTCGTATTATGAGACTTCATTGAAGTTTTATTGGGCCATTCGGTTCCAAAGTTGTTTAGAGGATTTCTGTTGGGATTATTCAGATTTTATTTAATCATTTTTGGAGATTGGATTTTTGGAGTTAGCATGTGATGGATCTTTTATCGCGTAGTTGTTTATGATCATTTGAGATTGACTCAATTGTTTATCTTATGGACTGATTTATTTATGTCTCATATCTGTCTCATGCTAAGAATGATATTTTATTTAGTTCACGCCCGACTTAGTTTTGGTGGCGGCCGACGCCAGAATTAAGCGGGGTGTGACACTTGACATAAACCAAATGTATCAGACAGTGAGAGTCAGGCATGTGCTTCGTAGGGAAAGAATCACCCCCAAAACATGACCCGGTGCCAGACGCGCAATAATGACGTCATTGGGAAGCATAACAAGAGGATCACTAGATGGATAATCATACACTTCCGGATTATCCGCCCCTCCCAGCAATCGAGATAAAATAAGTTTTTAAATCTGGATTTTTTTGCCCCTTACAAATGCCTCATAAGACCCGCCTCCAGTTGAGATGATCGATGTATAAAACCTCCTCATGTGCTCCTCATTCACCGTACCCTTCGTGGCAAGGTGGGCATCCCAATGAAATTTCTAAAAATATCACCTAACGATGGATGGAAAATATTGAACTTTCATGGGTCGCTCGATGGAAATTTATCCCTATATTAGTCCTTCTCTTCCTTAGAACGGAAGGTCTCAAAACCAGTTCAGCCATTCATAGAGTTGGTAGTGGGTTTCTGAGCCACTTCGAAGCTACAAAAATACCAATTCATACATAAAATATTTGTGTAATGCATAAAATCAATATAAGCACAAAAAAGTCGTCAAGAAGGAACCAAGGAGTGCATGTCAAAAGAAAATAGTCGGATACGCGTATCCAACATGCACCACACTCAATCAAGGGATAATTAATGTGAATGTTCGATAAACGGTGCAAAAATGGAACAATTAGGCACAAACTGCCCATTGGGGAATTTTATCAAACATAATGTGTGAACTGTTGTTCAAACTAGGGAGAAAGGGTATTTGATTCAATGAAAACCCCCCACTAATACAACAATTAATATAACAACAATCACAGGTTGTATTTATTGGATAAGTGAAGAAATCAGTAAAGAAATTTGGGCGTTTCAATGAATCAAACACAACTATGACCGTGGAAGAATAATTCACTATATTGAACATAATGCAAACAAATTAAAACATGAAATTATCAAAAATATGTTTGGAATAGTTACCTTGAATGAGTGTGTTTGAGAAATGGAGAGAAAATGAGTAGGGAGAAGTGTGGTGAAGAGGAAAGAATCGTGGGTTTTTTAAAGAGTGAGGAGATGAATTGGCATTAATGAGGTAAACTGAATGAGGATGGAATTTAAAAGGCTAAATATCCAATCGATTTGGAAAAGTATGAATCGATTCCCATATATTAAATTTGGGTACTGCCTTAAGGCGAATCGATTTGTAGAAGTCTGAATCATTCGAAATGGTACTACTTTTTTTCCTGTTGACAAGAGAATCGATTCGGAGGATTCTGAATCGATTTGTTGAATGGGGAAAGACTACTGAAAGTTAGCAAATCAATTCAAAGGCTGGTGAATCGATTTGCAAATAGAGACTTGATGCACTGGCTAACCCCGAATCGATTCGGAGAGGTCCGAAACGATTCCCACATCGCTTTCAAAGGTTCTGCCTCACTATTTTGGCAAATCTCAAGGAATTAATGAATTGGGCTGGAACTTCTTGGTTTTCTTGGACCAACTGGATACAACAAAGATATATAACAGGTTCAAGAAAAAATATGCAACCCCATATATGTCGGGGGTTGCTCGGCACAAAAACACCATTTCGAGAGTCCTATTTAGTATCGTAAATGGGGTTGGACAACGGAATTAATATCGTAAATGGGTCAAATACTTATAGAAATGGTTTCAAGCATTGACCATTCACATTAAACATGTTCCCATCTTGTGGGTTCTCTATCTCAATCGCGCCGTGAGAAAAGACGGTCCTAATTACAAATGGACCCGTCCACCTTGATCGCAATTTCCCTAGGAATAAATGCAGCATGGAATATACAAGAGCGATTTTTTATTAGGGTGAAATATTTCCTGGGATATGATCTTATCATGACTCTGTTTCACCCATTCCTTATAAATTCTTGCGCTCTCATACGAAACATTTCGAATCTCCTCCAACTCATTGAGTTGGGGCATTCGTTTATTGTCGGCTTTGTCTAATTCAAAGTTCAACGTTTTTATCGCACAATAGGCCTTGTGTTCGAGTTCAATAGGGAGATGGCATGGTTTTCCATACACAAGTCTAAAGGGCGACATTCCGGGGGGATATTTATAGGCCCTGAGATACGCCCATAATGCGTTGGTAAGTCTAAGGGACCAATTCTTGCGGTCCATATTGACCGTCTTCCCATGGATATGCTTTATTTCTCGATTGGCCAACTCAGCTTGGCCACCAGTTTGTTGGGTGGTAGGTCGTTCCGACTTTATGAACGACCCCATACTTTCACATAAGGTTTGCAAATAGAGCATTATATAAATGCGATCCTTCGTCGCTAATTATTGCCTTTGGTGTTCCAAAGCGCGAAATTATGTGTTCCTTAAGGAACTTAAACACCACTCTATGATCGTTGATCCTAGACAAAATTGCTTCCACCCACTTAGACACGTAATCCACCGCCACTAGGATGTAAAGGTTACCGAATGAGGGAAGAAATGGGTCCATAAAATTGATGCCCTAACAGTCAAATACTTCAATCTCAATAATAGGGGACATCGGCATCATGTTCGTTCGAGTATAGTGCCCAATTTTTGGCAACGGTCCCATGAAATGCAAAATTCGTGCACATCCTTAAGTAGCGTGGGACAATAAAGTCCGCATCGTAAGATTTTTACGCAATTTTCTTGGAGGAGAAGTGGCCTCAGCACGCTTTAGAGTGTGAAAATTGGATTATGCTCAAAATATCATCGTTCGAAACACATTTTTGAATAATCTGGTTGCGCGGTACTTAAATAAGTAAGGATCATCATAGAAGAACCTATGCACCCAATTAAAGAACTTCATATTTTCTTGATTGGTTCAATGAGAAAGAATGGAACCCGTCACGAGGTAGTTCGCTATATCATCGAACTATGTAAGAGAGGAAACAGAGAACCGTTGTTCATCTGGGAAGAATTTAGACGATGGGGAGTTGGTCTTTGGGTGCCTCGAATGTCAACCGCGACAAGTGGTCAGCGATAACATTCTTTACTCCCTTTTTATCTTTGATAGTCAAATTAAATTCTTGGAGTAGAAGCAGCCACCTTATCAAATGCAGCGTTGCGTCCTTCTTATAAATAAGATATTTTAACGCCGCATCATCCGTAAAACACACTATAAGAGACCCCACTAAATATGATCAGAACTTATCTAAGGCATAAACAATCGCTAACAACTCTTTTTTGGTGGTCTAAAGTTCAATTGCGCATTGTTAAGAGTTTGACTCGCATAATAAATCACATGGTTTTTTTTATCGCTTATATGTCCTAGCATGGCCCCAACTGTAAAATCGCTAGCATCACACAATAATTCAAAAGGCAAGGTCCAGTCAAGAGGTTAAATAATTAGAGCAGTGGTAAGTATGCTTTTTAACTTTTCAAAATCTACTTGACATGCATCGCTCCATTCAAAAGGGTTTTTTCTTAGAGAGGAGATTACATAAGGGCTTAACAATGGCTAAAGTCCTTTATGAACTGTCGATAAAATCATGTATGCCCAAGGAAAGACCTTACGTCTTTAAGCGATTTAGGAGAGGGAAAATTTGCAATCACTTCTACCTTTGCCTTATCTACTCAATACCATTTGAGGATACAACATGACCGAGAACAATCCCTTTAGTGACCATAAAATGGCACTTTTCCCAGTTTAGAACGAGATTCTTCTCAACACATTTAGACAAAACCTTCTCAAGGATAAAAAGACAATGGTTATAGGAGTTACCAAAGACGCTGAAATCGTCCATGAATACCTCCAAACCTCTCTTTACCGTATCACTAAACATACTCAACATGTACCTTTGGAACATTGTCGGTGCATTACACAACCCAAAGGACATTCGTTTGTATGAAAATGTCCCAAAAGGGCATGTGAATGTAGTTTTGTCTTGATCCTTGATATCGAGCTCGATTTGGTTATATCCACTATAACCATCGAGAAAACAATAATAAGGGGGGCCGAAAACACGTTCCAACAATTGGTCGATAAAAGTAAGGGGTAAATGATCTTTTAAGGTAATGGCATTAAGTTTTCTATAATCGATGCATACACGCCACCCAGTGGTGGTGTATTTTGTTATCAACCCCCTTCGTATTTTTGACGACTACGACTCCCAATTTCTTGGGAACCACATGAATCAGACTCACCCACTTATTGTTCGATATCGGGTATATTATGTCAGCATCTAAAAGTGTTATCACCTCATCTCTTACCACTTCCTTCATCACCGAGTTTAACCTATGTTGCATCTCATAGGAGGGCTTTTCATCCTACTCAAGATGGATTTTATGAGTGCATATTAAAGTAATTACTCCTTTTAGATCCGTAATGATCCACCCAAATGTACTTTTATGCCTTTTTAATAAGTTCATCAATTTAAGTTCTTGACCCCCAGCGAGGATAGATGAGATAACCACGGGATATATCTCATTTTCACCTAAATATGCATATTTTAGTTCAGAAGGCAATAGCTTGAGATCAATCTTGGGAAATCTCACATCCAAGGGTACCTCGTATGAGTCGTGAGGGGGTAAGTCCTCAAAAGCGGAACACCAATTAACTTCATCAATTATCTCATCCTCATCTAAAATCAAACTCATAAACTTGACTTCATGATTGTAAGGATAATAATCATTCTCCAAGTCAATTGAGTTTACTAAACAACCCTCCAAAGGACTCACAAAATATATAGTCGAAATTCTCCTGCACCACCTCCTTAATGAATCAACTTCTTGGACATCATCATCATCACTCGTTTACTTTATAATAATGAAACTATTAAGCTCCAAGGTCATGTTTTCGAATGTAAGATTCATTTATCCATTTCTAGCATTAATTAACGCATTAGAAGTTGCTAGAAAAGGACGACCAAGGATAATGGGAGTAGTCTTTCTACTCGTAGAAAACGGATGAGTGTCCAAGACAACAAAGTACACCGGGAAATAGAATTTTTCAAATTGGATTATGACATCTTCTACAAACCCCCTCATAAACTTAACGAAATGATCCGCTAATTGGAGGGTTATCTTGGTGGGTTTGAGGTCTCCTAAACCGAGTTGTTAATACACATAGTATAGTAATAAATTCACAATCACTCCTAGATCGAGCAAAGCTTGCTCGATCTTGAAGTTACCTATCACACGAGATATAGTGGGATAATCGGGGTTTTTGTACTTAGGAGGTGCTCAGACTGAATTATCGAGCTAACAGTTTTGGTCAAAAATGGTTTCTTCTCACAAATAGCTTCCGCTTCATAGTGATCAAGTCCTTTAGGAACTTGGCATAAGCGGGAACTTATTTACTAGCATCTAAAAGTGGAATGTTAATTTTCACTTGTTTGAACATCTCTAAGATGTCGGTATTATTAACATTTCCCTTTGGAGGAATGAGCTTTCGGGGATAAGGCACAGGAACAAGACACTTTGAAACCACTTTCGGCTCTATTTGAGGTTCCTTATCACTTCCTTTTGAGGAAGCATCTTTGGCCTCTATTGGGTCGGGGGAGACTTCCTTACTAACATTTGGGCAAGGAGGAAGGATAGTCTTATCAATGACTTTCCCGCTCCATAGAACAGTAATAGCCTTTACTTAGTCGGGAGGGGGATTCGAAGTGCCAGTCGCATAATGTTGCCCAACGGGCCTTTGGGGTTATGAAGGGAACTTTCCTTTTTCTTGAATGCTTAAGGATGAGGTTAACTTAGAGAGTTGAGCTTCAAGCCGAGCATTGGTGTCTTGTTGAGAAGTTATGGAAGCTTGAAAAGTTTCTTCAAGACTTCTTTTATTCAAGTGAGCATATGGGGGTATATCCGGAGGAGTGGGTCCCGAAGGGGACCTTGCATTTGTACTTGAGGAGGAGGAAGTTGATTGTATGGTTATTGGTAATTTTGAGGTGGAGGATTATTTTGATAATTAGGGTGATGGGGTTTTTGAGCTTGTTGGGATTGCCCGTAGGAAAAATTGGGGTGGTTTTTCCACGAAGGATTATACCCTTCTCCTAGAGGAGTCATAAATTGTTTCTTATACGTGGCCATTGCATTTTCTTGGTCGTAAAGCATCATTTTGTGTGTCGAGATTATAGGGCAATCCTTGGTTGAGTGATCTTCCACGTCGCATATGGCACACAACACTTCAATGTGCAAAGGAGAATGATTAGAATTGTCAGGTTCCCGATTCTTTTGATCCATGGCCTCAATACGCTTGGTAAGTTGAGCTACTCTCAAGAACATATCATCCCCATCGGTGAGGTGATATATCACATGGGTTGAGGAAGGCATAATGGTTGAACGCAAATTGGATTTGCGAGGGTCCGAGGTGTCCCAAGATTGGGTCGTCTCAGCACAATATTTGAAGTATTCCCACGCGTCATCCGGGCCTAACCCAAAGAACTCCCCAGAGAATATTGTCTCCAGCATTTGTTTTGATTTTAAGGATATCCCGTTATGGAAAAAAGAGATTAATTTCCATTTCTCAAAGCCATGATGTGGGCATTTATGAAGTAGCTCATTAAATCTTTCCCAACATCGCTCGAAAGTTTCACCCTCGCCTTGAACAAAGATTTGGATTTGACCTTTTAGAGCGTTGGTGTGATGTTGGGAAAAACTTCTTTAAAAACTGCGCTTGCATATCGTACCAACTACCGATGGAATTAGGAACCAAGGACCAAAGCCAAGTTTTAGCTTTGTTCTTTAATGAGAAAGGGAAGAGTTTGAGTTGGGTTACTCAAGAGGACAATTGTGGTCGCTAAACATAGTGCAAACTTCCTCAAACTCTCGAACATGGAGATAGGGATGCTCACTTTCCATTCCATGGAAAGTTGGAAGTAATTGGATCATTCCATTGCGGAAATGGAATTGAGCAGCGTTATACGAGAAAATAATACACGACAGAGAGGTGGTCCTCTCTGGTTGCAAGCACTCCCTCATTGACTTATAAGGAGGCTCAGCCTCCCCCAACTATCGTGCTCACTCAAATTTTTGTCCATAGAATTATTACCAAAGTTGGCTCTAGTATGATCTTCAATCGAAATGGAAGGAGTTGGAGATGGTCTCCAATAGTCCGAATGTTCGCTGGATGAGGAGGATCTAACTATAGGATTCGAAATATTTTCACTCTTGTCTCGGGGTTTGATGATAGGATTTGGAGTATTGTCGATCTCGTCTTGCATCTACGGGATTTGGATTGATTTTGGAAATCGTGTTGTCACGATTACCATAGGGAACATAATAGTGTAAAGAGAACGTCTTCTAACCTACGATTGTTTCCAATCCCCCATAATGGGGCCAAAAACTTGGTTTATGTCTAAAGAGTGTTTAATTCAAGTGAAAATCTTTCACAACAAGTAGTAACCGAGCAAGACCAGGATCGTGTTCATCAAGGATTGAATGCTCCTAGGAGAACAAGATTAGGATAAAGGATATTCTCTAAACGTCAAAAAGTTAAAGTGTAAAAGATGATTTGATTGTTTGAAAAGGTGATTGTGATTAACCTCTAAACTAACATGTGTGTAATTAACAAATAGCAAGTCAACTACAAAGATATACCGAAATGAGCTAAGTTAAGCTAGAGTTCAAGAGATAAGAGGGATTGAGGTTCATTCTCCCACCTTGGATTTGCTAATAAAGATGATAGGACTTGGTTCAAATTAATTTTAATCGGGCATAACTAATTAGATCCGAACATCAACCATGTAGAGACTAAACTCATTGATGGAGGATTAGAGTTAATTAGTTATGGCTAAAATGGGTTGGGGTTGTAATAAAGCTTCAAAAACTACCCCTTGAATGACAAGGGAAGTTAAGAGACTAGGATACTCCAATACCAACACGTGAATTTCAATTAGAACAATTCTAAACCAAACCCTAAATATGAAGTTCAAGCATCCGAGTTGGGATTATAATACCCAACCTTAAGTTTATCTACTTATACTAGAAACTAGGTTACACATGCAAATGAACCACACATTTAAGCAATGCATCAAGTGTAAACATAAAAACAATACTAGATATAATAATAAATGCAATTTAAAGCTATGGAACAGAAGTAAATATGGAGTAAATGAACAAAGCATTTAATAACAATAACTAACTTGTGGGAACTCAAGGCTTTTACAAGTAAGAAGAGCAATAAAGTACACCTTACCTAAGAGAGAGACGAAAGTGTTTTTATATATCCAACTTCTAACAAAGGTAATCTATATCTTAAAAAAAAGGAAAACAAGGGATAAATCCCCAAAAATCTATCCAAAATGGCAAACTAGTAAATAGGAAAAAGAAGAGACTGCAGAACCGAATCGATTCATAGAGGTCTGAATTGATTCGCAAATGGGAAGAAGGTGCATTGTCTACTTCTGAATGGATTCGGTAGAGTCCGAATCGATTCGTACCTTCTCTCAAAAGAAGGATGCTTTGCTTTGTCTTTATTTTCCCTAAGTTTCACCGAATCGTCTGTAACTTCTTCGTTCTAGACCGGATTGATGCACCATCGGAGGCCACACTAAGATAAGAAAGAGGGATATAACTTCTATGAAGATTTCAGAACCAAAATCCAAATTCTGAATTTACTAAAATGCCCCCAACTTTGTGACTGACAACATAACGTTTCTGAAAGTTATCCAAACTTCACAACTTGCATTCCCGAGATCTATAAAAGCTCAATTAAGGCACACACGATATATATATGACCAGAATGGGGGTTAATTAATAAATGAACAAAATAACCGGGAATAAAATGTACGGGAATGCTAGAACGTACAAATTAACGGGGTTATAAATACAATAAAAGTGACTTATCAATTGGGGGAATTCGTGGTAGCGACGAGCGGTGACGTCATCCAACTGTGGTTTTTGACATTTTTAATGATCATTTCAAAATTCCATGTATGTGATTGGGGAAGCTTCACACTGGAATTTATTTATGCTTCCATGGATGCTTTTGGTTGGTGCTACTGACAGATGTTTACAGGATCCACCTATCTCTTGGAGGTAATCTTTAAGTTCAATTTCCTTTTTTATTCTTATTGTCTTTTTTCTTGCTTATTGCTTTTGACTTTTGGCATTGCCTTTTGCAGACGTGGTTTTATGAGGCTATAGGGCACAATACGGGGTTGGTGTGCTTGAAAGCGAGCGAGCTAGGAGACTTCTGTAGGATGTAAAGGTGGAGGAAGTCGAACAGGCATTCAGACCAATTCCTTTCTTTGAACGATGCTCGGGCGACGCTGAATGCCCTGACAAGCAACCAAGTTAGGCTTTTGATCCTTGTATCTTTTTGAGTTTTTAGATCTTTTTCTTCTGGGTGGATTAGTGACTCTTTACTGGGGAAACAGGTGACCTTCTACCCATGGAGTCTATCTTCGAGGGCTATAAGGGTTGTGGTCATACAATTATAGGTGTGGCGGTTATTGGTGCATGAGTTTGGGTACGTCTGGTACCTTGGGGAAAGGGTGGTGAGACATATCATGTAGGGAGAGGTGGAGGTCCCACCATTGGCGCCCTTTGAGTACATAAGGCGATTGAGGGATATGACGTATGAGGCAAGGGCGACGACGATGGAGGGCGAGCCCTATATGCATTACACTGATATGATGGCGGGCTATGAATATCTGGACTTTATAGCCAGCTGATTGATGCCGTCGTGTATATATGATGTGGAGAATATGCCCCCACTTTTATCTAGATCGGGGAAAGGTACCAGCGTACTGACGGCATCGATCCATAGTACCTGAGGAGGCACAATGGCAACAGCAGGGGAGGTTCCACTTTTTCATATCTCCATTCCCTCCTATTTTCTTCGTTCGAGGAGTGGAGACGTGGTATCAATGCTTCACCACCCTCATGCTGAGGTGGAAGGATTGGCAGGTCTTTTTGAGGAGGCTTTTCGGAGTGAGGTATAATAATTTCTTTCTTTTTTCATTTCTTACCCTCCTCTCTTTTTATTGACTTGCTTTGATTTTGGTTATTCTCTTCTCCTTTATTTGCAGACTATTCTATGTTGATGCCGAGATATGTGAGGAAGTTGTCTAGTGCCTGCTTGGTTCCCCGACCACATCTAATGAGAGATCCAGTTCTAGCAGTGGGGGTCCAGTTCTCATCACTGGGGAAAATGCATTCGCCGAGGTGGTAAAAGGTGGGTGTTTTGAGAGATTTTTGAGGGATTCTGTAACGCCCCGACTTGGATTAAAGGGTTACCCATGGTCAACCTGGTTCGGCCCGAACATTAGTTATGAAGTGCGATGAGACAACCTAAATAATGTTGCTAGTTTAATTTTATTTAATTAGCATTCACTTGTTTAACATGAGATTTTCATTTAAATCAAACCACGTGAGGGGCCTATGGGAAGCTTCCCCGGAATCCAAGCATACAGAGATACAAACGTAAAACAAAAAGGATACTTACCTGTACAACAATCTCAAAATACATAATCGCACCCAACCTATCGTAACAAAGACAAGGGAATGAGCGGAATGCCCAATAGGAAAATACAACAATGCAATATAGAATCAAATGGCTGAAAAGAGACTCTAACATGTTATATCTACGTGCACATGCAACTACCTTATACATACATACATACATACATACATACATACATACGTACATACATACATACATACATACATACATACATACATACATATACTTTAATGCATGAAACCGTTTCTATTCCAAACACGTTACTTATTCTGATTTATTCGCCTTAATCTTATGAAGAACCTCTTCTCACTTGACATTCATTCCTTAATTTAACACACCCAGTTATATACTTTTAACAAATACCCTTTGTCTAAGGAAAGCATTTCTTTACCGAAACTAACCTTTACCCATAACAAAATTTACATTAGTATTTTCCTTGAAAATCACCTTTCAACACACGCAAGCACCACGCTAGAAAATACTTATTTTTCATCGAAAGCATTTCACAAATACACTACTGTGTTAATTATGGGTTATACCTCTTTAGGTTGCTTACTTACCCATTTGACCAGTTCACTTTATCATTCCCTTTTACTTCATGAACATTAGTCAATTTTCTTATATTACCTATCCATGTTATTCATTACTATAACATTAATTAATTTCATTCAAGTTAGGTTTTATTTTGTTATATTTGCCACACAACCCATTTCTTGACATGTTTCACTTTTTATTATCTTTTTCTCAAAATCTTCAAATATCCACATACTATAACGGGCTCCACATCGCCATCTACGCTACCATATGCTCTGACATGTTATTTTGATTTTTTCACCCTAGGGTTTCGGGACCTCCTTAATTATTCTCGGTGTCAATTGAGTCCATATTAATGTGTTTTAATATTTTTTAAATGTCCACATTATCAAACTTTTCTCCACTGATCGAAGCCAAAACTCGGGGTTTCACCCCAACTTGTGTTACACTTTAAAATTATCATTTCTTGTCCTTTATACACTTGCGTTGATTTCATCTCAAAAATGACTTTCAATTAGGACCATTTTGTGTAACACATTTCCAACATTTTTATTTCATAAAAATATTCCACTTTATGTAAAATTACCATTTTATCCATTCATTTCCAAACTTCCATTTTTCCTTCATTTTCACAAGTGTTATTTTTCCAAAAGCATTACTAAGTCATACACACCAACTTTCCAAATATTTTTATCTATTAACACTAATTTCACAATTTGGATTTAATATCCATTTCAAGTTGGAAATCTCTTTGATTCATTACTTTCTTTATTGAGAAAACCTTTTTGGCATTTTAGAGACTACTTTGTGAGAAAATATCATTTATTATATTTTTTAGACCATTTAACACACTTTAAGAACTGGAATTTCTATTTTCTTTATTTTAAGTTAACGCTCATTAAAATCTCTTTTAAACTTGTGTAACAACCCGCGTAATTTTGGGCTATTTTAATTAATTTCTGGAAAATGGAGGAAAATAAAGTTTTTGATAAAATTATTTTTATTGCTCAAATATGTTGGTTATTATTTTAAAAGGCGAGAATTTCAAACGGTTTCGAAAACGGAGTTAAAACGGATTTTAAGATGATTTTTAAATGTTTTTAACTCTTGGAGTTGTTTTGACTTCCAACTCTTCATTTCTTTGCCTTATTTAAAGGAGTCTTTTGGATTCCAACTCTTCATTTATTTGCCTTATTTAAAGGAGTCTTTTGGATTCCAACTCTTCATTTCTTTGCATTATAAAAGGAAGTTGTGGGCAACCCTTTTAACCTACTTTTGGCACAAATTTTGGCAGCAAATATATTTTATATTCCTCTTCTTTTGATATACACATTGGCCCTTGAGATTTGTGAGTTCCAACCTTAGATTAGAGATGTTCTTGGGGATATTTTTGTTGGAGGTTCTTGGAGGAGCTTTTGTAGATCTTTTGTGTTGATCTTGAGGATGTGATCATTGGTTTCTCATCATGGTTTGAGGTATGGGGTTTTACACAATATGCTCCTTAAATCTCGCGAGTGTCATTCTCTTTGAATTCTTGTTAATTGAACTCATATTTGAATTGATAAATTCATTGAAATCTGGAAAATAATTATTGAAATTATTTTGATTCATGTGGTATCATTATATTGTTGATGAGCACGTTGTCATGAGATTTTAATATGGCACGGATGTTGGGCACCCGCCAAAATTCCTGTTTCTCGGGCTATGGCTTGATAAAGCATATGCAAATGGGGTGAGTCCTGGTGACCCATTGATGTGTTGTTGAGAAATTATATTGATAAATGCTTTGAGATTTGCATTTTGATTTGAATATCCGTACTCGTGTTGTTATGCTTTGCTCATCGTTAATATAATTGTTGAGCATCTTTCTTGTCGTATTGTGTACTTCCCTATATTTTCTTTTAGTGGCAGGTTAGCGTGGATTTGAGCGCTTTGGATTATTGGGATTATTTTAGCGTGGATTATTTTGGGAAGAATATTTTTGGAAGATTTGTATTATTTATTTTGTTGTATAGAGCATTGGAGATTTGTATATTTATTCGAGTTAAATAGTTGTAATTTTAATTCGAGAGACTTGTTGTAATTGAAGAGATTGAGATTAGTGAATTTATATTATTGTGGGTTTATTTAGATGCTCTATACCTTGTTATATTGTGGACTTAGTTTAGTTTTATCGCATTAGCGCTCCGTTCGCTCTCCCCGAGAGGGCAGGGTGTTACAACTTGTTTTTATGCTTATCATCAAAACACTACATGTTTATTTACATAGGAAAAAGGATTTTAAGTCAAAAAATCCAAAATAATGAGTTTAACACATGATTTATTCGAGAAATTTCATAATGTTTTCAACAACATGCTTTTCAAGGCCAAAGACAAATTTGATCATTCAAACTTGAATAAATGACTATTTTTACGAAAACCCCAAATTTACAAGAAAACTTCAAAACCTTTGTTCACAAAAATATCTTTAACAAGAGAAACATTATTTTCCAAACATTTTATTCCATAAAATATTTAACACCAAGTTTTCTTAAAATACATCATTTAATAAACATTCTTGAAATTCACCTATTTATCCATTTAGACAAAACCATAGGAAATTACCTTCCTAAATTATATATGCATTCTACTCTAACAAGCTCTAGCTACAAGACTAATAATATGCAAAAATAGATCTTAAGCTAAGAGTAGAGTTTTCCCACATCAAAGGAAGATTCAACAATGGTAGATGAAGTGAAGAAGAAGAAGATGGTAACCTCCCACCTCCTATGGAGGCCTTAAAGAGGTTGCCTAGCTCCACTAAGCATGTCTCCATGAATGCTCTACGAAAACCTCGTTCAAACTATATACTCTCTTCTCCTTCTTCTTCTTCAAAACCCCTAACAACATCTCCATAAAAACCCATATTACTTGAACATTTGGTGTATTTGGGTTTTGTGAGATTAAATATGGTTTAATATGAGGTAAACATGGTTGTTCAAGGTGGAGGAGTGGCGGTGCTAGGGTGGTTCATGGTGGTTGAAGGTGGGGAAACTCTCAAGGCTAGAGAGAGTGGGAAAATATGATTGAAACTCCCTAGAATGGGCTAACTTACACTTAAATATCCCTAAAACCCTATGGGTAAAATTCCCCAAATGTCCTTACACTTAACCCCTTAACCCAAAGTCAATGAAGTCTTTTGTCCCACGTTTGATCTGAGCCGCTAAGAACCCGATATATCATCCAATCTAATGCTCAACATCATGACAACATATTAGAAGGATAAAACTTTCAAGATCGTCTCCAATCGTTGGAATAGCCTTTACCCTCGTTCCAACGAGATCCTCTCTCGTTCAAGCGATACTTCTAATGATGCAAAAATCGAGGGTTAAACAGGATGTGAGAAGCAACTCATTCGAATGAGAAAGTCCCCCTTGCTCGAACAAAGAGAGAATTTGTTCGAACACTAACTTCCAACAAGATTCCAAAGAACGGGAGAAATCAACCAATTTCTAGGTCGTTCGACGTTCGTTCAATAGTCGTTCAAATGACAATATCACTTCGTTCAAACGACTTCAGTTTTTCTCTATATAAACTTTAGGTCATAAAATCTCCGATTCGACAAGCATAAAATCCACTAGGTCACCCAAATCTAATTTAAGGTCCATATCACTAGGTCTAAAGTCCAATTGGGTCCTCCCAAGTTACCAAATCACACGGGTACAGTCAAAATCGCGGGGCGGGTGTTACATTCTTTAATCCTTAGGGAATTTCGTCCTCAAAATTATTAATCCGTCAATACCAAAAATTCTCGGGATTATTAATCCTTACTCTAAGTGATAGGAATATTTCAAGGATAAGTCATTGAGTCCTAAATCACCAAAAGTCATTATACACCCTTTCACTAGGAGTTGTCACCAAAGAACTCGATTTGAAACATGTTCTATAGCTCATCATCTAGCTAGCCATCAAAATTACATAACATTCCTTGAATCTCCCCTTACTCAATAATCACGCTTAATAAAGTCCTAATACTTCTTTGCTGCCACCCAAGAATACCAGCGCCTCTACCGCTCACACTCTCTAGGGATCGACTCTCACCCTAGAGCAAAAAAATGCAACTAACCACCCAATTCATCATTGTAGTTTTTTTAATCTTAGGATTACATATCATGTTCTCTCCTGACCATGTAAATTCACTTAAACTTGATACTAACATCGTGTCACTAGTCTCTCACCTCAAGTGGCGATAAACCAACTAAGACCCAAATCATACGTCTGAATGACACCTTTTACAAGATCATTATATGAACCTAAGATCATTCTAGGCGTCTAACTATGGATCACTCACCCGAGTATTACACCAATTCACTCAATATGGAAAAACAAAATGGTGAGCTATGTTTCCTCAAGTTCCAACGCAGCCCGATGTCATCAAATCATCACTCTGCTCCTTATAACTAGTGCTACCAATCATCATGCTGGCCAACCCATTAGGTCGTTAACTTTAAGGAAAATGGAAACGTGTGGCAGAATGCACAATCACACGTACATAGAACTTGTGTAAACAAAGGAATATTTCAAGCAAGAGTGCACCCATTTTCTGAGCTGCAAAGACCATAACAGGTCCATTTGCACTCATTTTGAGCCAAGCTGTGATATGACCAAACCGTCAACTTGGAACAATACCATACCATCAAAATTAAAAGGACACCATCCTCAACGATCGAAACCCAAGGAATACAATCCTCTTCTAAAGAAACTAAAGGAACACAATGAATCAGAATGAACAAAAAACCATTTCGAGGGAATCCCATTCGCATGTAACATCTACGATTTACGAAAGGCAAATCTACGCCATACACTCAAAGTTTATGACTCTTCCCAAGTGTTCTCACCCAATTCTAGTATGGCTATACCATGGCTCGAGTCACCAATCATGAAGAGTTAGATTATGAACCAATCGTCTCATTGAGGCAAAAGTAACATACGAACCTATTGTCTTTTGGGAAGTCAAGTATTGGACTTCCCTCCTTAGAAATAAGGCTCCATCCTTTCATCCTTGACGGATGTGAGCCATTCCTGTCAACGAATGCCAATGCCTTTGCCAATGCTGATTTTGTCCATATCTCTAGTCAGCGTGATGTCGTGACCAACCTAACACACCTAAGTCATTATCTACATCATCGTACCATGATCATGTCCCAGATGTCTCCTTGGGCTGTGCCCAATAACCTCTAATGACACAAGGTCATCACTACTCCTGTCTTTAGGTTCTACCCATAGTGGATTTGTGTAAGGACCACACCGGTCGTCGTTAGCACTCCAAGGGTAGTAAGTATCATACAAGGCTACATCTCCCAATCCGTACCGGCTTTGCAAGACATTCCAAGAACTAATCTCTTACCTACTGGGGCTATTCTAACTTACACTGTCGACACATGTTGATATCCTAATCATGCTTTAATATCCCTTCTGGGGTGCTATTTTCGAGTCTCTAACATGACATCATCAATCTAAGTTCCAGTTGCATTTTTTAGTACTCCATAAAATCCATTTTCACACTTCCCACACTACCCATCCTTTGACAATCGAACATCACGCCCAATCATTACACAAGCTTTCAATTTCATTAGGAGGTTACGTCACCCATCTATGCCAATTCGAACGACATTACCAAGGATGTACACTAATCGAATCTTTAAAAATTAACCGATAATCTGGGATCATCACATGACCCACAATAAAACCATCATTAGAACACTAGCACTTTCATGATATCGAATTTGACTTGTTCCCTAGGGATACCAATCTTACCCCGACATAAAAGTCATCAAGACCAGATAAGATTTCATCATTTATAATCCTCTTATCGTAGGTATGCTCTATTAATTTCCCAATATTTTCATCATGGCCATTAGGTACTCACGAAGATACTGGCCTATAAGTCAACACATATGGTGCGGCTCAACCATTGAACACCCCAAGGCATCACAACAAGTCAGTTTCTACTACTCAATGACACCATAAGAAATAAGTCCAAAGGATACTCAAAGGACTTTCTTAAATCATTTCCATACTAAAATCGTATATCATACCGTCATCACTTAAGCCGCAAGGACAGACTACATCGCCTAGAAAAGAATCTTATTTTCTTTTTAGCTAAGAATCATGTATAAGTATAACCTACGACTCTATTTTTGATATCCGATAATGGTCCAAAACCTTCTTCCAAATGGATGATGCCCTAAACCACGCATCAAACCATTGACTAACACTACTAAGGATTTTGGCAGGATATGGGATGTCGTATACAACCTATAAGTCAATAGGTCGACATCACTGACATCACTAAGGATTATATTCCTCAAATTCGCATCATATTTTCTAAGACCCTGTCATGGGAGACTATTTAGGGTTCACTCCTACGTCATTTTAACCATCATTATTACACATGTGGAATATTTACTAAAATTGCCAGTAACTGTCACCATAGCCTGCGAGGTGCAATTTTCAATCGATAATTACCAAGGCACTTACTTACAATGATAATATCCTATCGACTCAGGCCGAGTACACATCTTAAATAATAATTGACACGGTTCTACATGCTCATTAAATTAAAATAATTACGACTTGATACTATCCCAGGGATCAAATTTGCCTAATCACATCTTCATTATTAGCTACCCGAAAGTACCTAACCAAGGAACTTAATGCATTCTTATGACAATCAACACTTCTTAGTCATGACACTCCCTAGTCTCCACGGTTGACTTTGCACGATTCATGTCCCTAACTCAATGGACATCATTTAGCCCCATTAACATCTCACTAGACCTCTCATATAATCAAGAGTTGACACATAAGCACCTCACACTAAAAATTATGGTGTTGCCACAATTGGCTCACACGAACACTCACAAATCACTAACATATCCAAATCAGAAGCGTGGAAGCGATTAATACAACTAACTTGGTCGCATGCCACCTGGAAACGAATTATCTGTCGTGATAAACTCCTTGGCTCCACCGTCCAGAACACGAATGTAGATCGCCACCAATCTAGCGTGATCGGCCCAAAACCAATACCGACGTCGAAAGATCCACTTCCGACCTCACTAAGTCACTCTCGAAAGGAACCTTAAACCTAGATCTCTTATACCATTTGTAACACCACGGCCCTAATTTATGGGTTACCCATGGTCAACCCAATCTGGCCCGAACGTTAGGTGTGAAGTGCGATCAGACAACCTAAATAATGTTGCTAGTTCATTTTTATTTGATTATAAGAGTGGAAATTCGGGTTAGTCGAGTCAGTTTCTAGTCGCTTTGATTTGAGTATATGTTGTGGGTACACTTAAATCTATACAATTTAATCATGTCATGTCCGGGTCATTTCGGGTTATTACTGTAAACGGGTTATTGTGTCAAAAATTGTCAACCCTATTTGATTAGCATTTTACTGGTTTAACATGCAATTTCCATTTGAATCAAACTATGTGAGGGACCCATGGGAATCTTCCGCGGAATCCAAGCATACAGAGCTACCAAGGTAAAATTAAAAGGACACTTACCTACACAACACTCTCAAAATATGGAACTGCACCTAACCTGCCGTAACAAAGACGAGGGAATGAGCCGAATGCCCAGTGAAAAAATACAACAATGCAATATAGAATCGAACGAAAAAAAAAGAGACTCTAATATGTTATATCTACGTGCACATGCAACTACCTTATATATATATATATATATATATATGCACATACACTTTAATGCATGAAATTTTTTTATTCCAAAAACATTACTTATTCCAATTAATTTGCCTTAATCTTTCTTACTTGATTTGACATTCATCCCTTAATTTAACACACCCGGTAAAATACTTTTAACAAAATCCTTTGTTTAAGAAAAGCATTTCTTCATCGAAATTACCCTTTACTCGTACCAAATTTAAATTAGTATTTTCCTTGAAAATCACCTTTCAACACAAGTGAGCACCGAATTAGAAAATACTTATTTTTCATCGAAAGCCTTTCACAACCACACTACTGTGTTAATTATGGGTTAAACCTCTTTAGGTTGTCTACTTACCCATTTGACCACTTCACTTTACCATTCTCTTTTACTTCATGGACATTAGTCAATTTTCTTATATTACTTGTCCATGTTATTCTTTACTGCAACATTTATTAATTTCAATCAAATTAGATTGTATTTTCTTATATTCTCCATATAATCCATTTCTTGACATGTTCCACTTTTCATTATCTTTTTCTCGGAACCTTCCAATATCTGCATACTTTAACAGGTTTCGCACCGCGGACTATGCTACCATATGCTCTGGCCAGTGATTTTGGGTCTTTCACCTTGGGGCTCATGGTTCTCCTTAATTATTCCTGGCATCATTCGAGTCCATATTAATGTGTTTAAATATTTTTTAAATGTCCACATTGTCACACTTTTCTTTATCAGTCGAAGCCAAAACCCGGAGTTTTCCCCCAACTTGTGTTACACTTTAAAATCATCATTTCTTATCCTTTATACCCTTGCATTGATTTTATCCCAAAAATCACTTTCAATTAGGACCATTTTGTGTAACACCTTTTCCAACATTTTTTTTCCATAAAAATATTCCACTTTATGTAAAATTACCATTTTACCCATTTATTTCCAAACTTGCATTTTCCTCCATTTTCACAAGTGTTATTTTCTAGAAAATATTACTAAGCCCTACACACCAACTTTTCAAATACTTTTTTTTATCTATTAACACTAGTTTCACACTTTGGAGTTAATACCCTTTTCAAGTTGAAAATTTATTTATTTCATTCCTTTCTTTACTAAGAAAACCTCTTTGGCATTTTGCAGGCCACTTTATGAGAAAATATCAGTTATCGCATTATCTACACCTTTTAACACGCTTTAATGGCCGAAATTTCTATTTTCTTTATTTAAGGTGAACACTCATTAAAACATCCATTAAAATTGTTTTTATGCTTATTATCAAAATACTATAAGTTTATATTGATAGGAAAAGGGATTTTAAGTCCCAAAATCCAAAATAATGAATTTAACACATGATTTTTCGAGAAATTTCATAATGTTCACAACAACATCCTTTCAAGACTAAAGACATTTTTTATCATTCAAACTCGAATAAATATCTATTTTTATGAAAATCCCAAATTTTACAAGAAAACTTTATAATATTTGTTCACCAAAATATCTTTAGCAAGATAAACATTATTTTCCAAACATTTTATTCTACTAAATGTTTAACAGCACGTTTTCTTAAAATTCATCATGTAATCAACATTCTTGAAATTCTCCTATTTATCCATTTAAACAAAACCATAGGAAATTACCTTCTTAAATTATATATGCATTACACTCTAACAAGCTCAAGCTACAAGACCAATAATATGTAAAAATTGAGCTTAAGCTAAGAGTAGAGTTTTTCCACCTCAAAGGAAGCTTCAACAATGGTGGATGGAGTGTAGAAGAAGATGGCAACCTCCCACCTCCTAAGGTGGCCTTAAAGAGGTTGTCTAGATCCACTAAGCATGTTTCCTTGAATGCTCCAAGAAACCCCCTTCAAACTCCATAATTTCTTTTTCTTCTTCTTCTTTAAATCCCCCAACAACATCTCCATAAAAAACCCATCTTACTTGAACGTGTGGTGTACTTGGGTTTCGTGAGCTTATATATGGTGTAATATGAGGGGAAAATGGTGGTTAAAGGTGGAGGGGTGATGATGCTAGGGTGGTTGAAGGTGGGAAAGCTCTCAAATCTAGAGAGTGGGAAAATTTGATTGAATATTCCCTAGAATGTCTAACTTACACTTAAATAGCCCCAAAACCCTAATGGTAAAATTCCATAAATTCTCCTACACTTAACCCTTTAACCCAAGGTCAATTAAGTCTTTTGTCTCGCGTTTGATATGAGCCGTTGACAACACGACGCATCATCCAATCTGACGCTCCACATCATGGCAACTCATTAAAATGGATAAAACTTTCAAGATCATCGTTGATCGCTCGAACGACCTTCACCCTCATTCGAATGAGATCTTCTCTCATTTGAATAAGACTTCTAACGAGGTATTAATAAGGCCAAAATTTAGGGTTCAATGGGACGTGAGAAGAACCTCGTTCGAATAAGAAGGCCCCCTTATTCTAATGACGAGAGACTTCTTTCGAACACCAACTTCCAATAAGATTACAGAGAATGAAAGGATTCAACCATTTTCCAGGTTGCTTGAAGTTTGTTCGATAGTTGTTCGAATGACCCTTTCGAATGATAAGGTCACTTCATTCGAACGACTTCAGTTTTTATCTATATAAACTTTAGGTCATAAAATCTTCAAATCGACAAGCACTAAAGCCACGAGGTCACCCAAATCTTGATCTCACTATGTCTAAAGTCCAATTGGGTCCTACCAAGTTATCAGATCACATGGGTACGGTCAAGAGAATGTGTCTTTTTCTTTTTCTTTTTTTTTTATTGTACATGTAAAAGAGTGTAATGATTCAAAAAAATTATACATAAGAAGTGCATTTTTTGGTGTTATCTTGCTTTAATGATTTACTTTATATGCACTTCAATTTTCTATTGAGATTTTTTTATTATATGCATAGATAGAGATATAATGAAAAAGGGACTCGAAGATTTATTTTTTTCAAAGCAAATGCTTATTTTATAATTGATACGTGTAAAAGTGGAAATAAGGATTCTTCCAAAAAGGAGGTTTGCCGATCGACATACCCCTTAGCCTACCTATCAGCATAAGGGTCAAGTCCAAACCACTCCCTTAGCTTTTATTGAACTTTCTACGTACTCTGGGTACTTTTGGAGAAGGAAAACCGGTGGCATTTTAAATGATTTATTTTTTGTGGATTTTTTTTGTATAAAAGGGGGGCTTTGGAAGTTTTTTCATCTCCACATTCCACTTTCTCTTCTTTGAAGTCCTCTTCTTCTCTATTCTGCAAATGGCTCTTTTAGTGTCCGACGCCTTTTTCACCTACCTCGAAGGTTTAGAGTCAATGTGCCTCTACAACGTCAACTATGAAGCCTTTGGTCTGTGTTAGGTCTCTTTGTGGCGTAATCGTCCCATAGAATAGAACCTTTTGGAAGCAGTGATACAATTCTGGTACATTGAACACAATGTTTTTTTGTTTGTATTAGATGAGGTGTGTTCCACCTACAATGAGTTTTATGGTATGCTAGGTATTAGCCCGAGTTTAGTGGCAACTATGCCAGATTTATCCCATTCTCCTGGGGTGTCTTTGGTGGAGCTGCTTCACATCCCCCCTTAAGCTTCTCGGTCGCTAGTTCATGAAGGAAACATCGTCCTCTCGAAAGTAATGAATTCGATATGCTGGAGGTATTTTTCTGACAATAGCTTTGCTATCACTGTAGCCCTAGGTTTGACTGTTAGAATTTTGTTGGTGACGGGCAACCTGACGGCTGGCCCTTAGGTGACCACGATAGTGTTGTGGTTGTCCTACCACTTTATTCCTACTGCGATGATATTAACGGAGACTCTAAACTACCTAGATGCCTGGAAGGAAGTTCAAGCTATATTTTTGTAGGGGATTCCAGTCATGTTGTTCGTGTGGCCTCTGAAAAACTACTCCTGGCATCCCATCCTGATTATCCTCTGTCAGGATTTCCTAATTTCTTTTCTAGGCCCTTTTTTAACTTTGTTCCATTGACGAAGAGATCCGTTAATTGTCTTGTGGAGCACGAGCCCAACGCTTTCACTGGTTTGTACCGTGGTGGGGGACTTGCAACCCATTTTACTGTTAGGGGACTACCACTATGTGTGGTTGATTGGTCTTTACCAGACTTCCTTCTACTTTCCTTGGCAGCTTATGTGCCAAGTAGGATGGGGCAAATTATGTCTCTATGCATAAGCAATTTCTTTTCGGTATAGAACTTTACCAAGTCTTTGAGGATGATATGGCAGCGCCACCAGCCATCTACCCGTCCCTTATAATCTGTTAGATAGGCTGGGTTTATATCCGGAGATTATTTATAGTGGTTATGGAAATGGTAAGTTAAGAAGATTTTGGTGGGGGAGACTTAACAAATATGGCTTGTCATATTCAACACCTTGAAAGAGGGTGTCGTGGTTTCATCAAAGATCATTAAGGTCTAATGTCGCATGGATTACATACAGATCAATAATTAGGAGTAGGATACCTAGGGTCCTCTAGGGGCATGTAATGATAATGAGTCCAACCCATCTAGTAGTTGAGGACAACATTTTGAGAAGATGTTGTCGATTTATGTTTTTGGAAATTTGTGTTTTATTTCGGGTAGGTGTAAGGATCTTTTGTGAAGCCAGTTAATAGTAGGGATTTATGGGTTGTATTTGGGTTAGGAAGGGAGTGGTTTTTTTACTCCCGTCGTTGATACTTCATGTAATAGCCACATTCCTGATTAAAATAAAAGTGATTTTGGCATATTTTGTTGCGTCTTTTGATGAATTTTGTATTTGAATTATCTATACCAATCACTAAGTCATACATAATTCTTTTATTCGTTTAAATGATGAGAAAGACTGCCATTCTCAAAGGAAGAAAAGAATAGCATTTTATGAGAAAGAAAGGACCACGCCCATACATGTTTTATGGGTTGCCTACGTACCTCGATGGGCTTCTTCTTTAAAAGGGGTAGATTGAGAGGATCATTTCCCATGTAATTTTGAGTAGGGTAAATTAAGAGGTTCTTCAATT
The DNA here is from genome assembly GCA_949130495.1 of Sambucus nigra. Classification (NCBI taxonomy): domain Eukaryota; kingdom Viridiplantae; phylum Streptophyta; class Magnoliopsida; order Dipsacales; family Adoxaceae; genus Sambucus; species Sambucus nigra. The sequence goes on along the minus strand of OX422224.1, from coordinate 141,787,031 downwards.
AGGTTCGAATTTTCCTCCTGGATCTCAAATGGGTTTTGTAATTTTTTTTGGGCAAGATCTCCTTCTTGGACACCGCAGTCTTTACTTTCCTGTTGAATGATTTCACGATCCAATGATGGTACCCTGTATGTTGTACAGAGCTTTTAATCTCTTTTAATCCAGGAGAGAGAGTTTATCATAGTGGCTCTGATTCCCATCTTCCTCACTGCCCTTACTTTTGAGTATAACCCGTAGAAAAGGCACTCTAGTTCCATAAGGAGAACCGCCTCCATGTCGTATACCAGAGAATAGGGGTAATCTTAGTGGGTGTTCTGACAGAGGTACGATAGTCCCAAAGGGCATATACGATCTGATCGGACTAATCTCTATAACTGTTACTCATCTTATTGATGATGGCCTTGAGATTCTTGTTGGTGGATTCTGCAGCGCCGTTGGTTTACGGTCGATAGGGAGAAGACTTGTGCCTTTGAATTCCTTACTCATCGACTAATTCTTTGACCTTAGCCATGAAGTGGAGTCCATTGCCTGACATTAACTCATGGAGAACTCCGTAGCGATAGATGATATTCTTTCTAATGAACTTGGCTAATTTCCTCACATTCAGTACCGCATATGACTCAACTTCAACCCATTTTATGAAGTATCAATGGCGAACAGGATGAATTCGTGCACGTTTGAAGCTTTGGGAGTAATATTCCCTTTGATATCTATGCCCCGTGGGGAGAAGGTCCAGGGAGAGGTCATATTATATAACTTTCAAGAGGCAAGTGCTAGAGGTTGGCAAACTATTGGCATTTGAGGCATCTCCAAACATAAAAAATGCAGTCTTGGAACATGGTGGTCCAGTAGTACCCTTGACGGATGATTTTCTTGGCAATCATGTGACCGTTTATGTGGGGGCCTCATTCCCTACTGTGGATTTTCAGCATTATTTCTTTAATTCCATCCCCTGCTAAGCAGTGAAAATGGGTTCCATTGAAGTTTCTCTTGAAAAGCTCTTTATCGTAGATGATGTATTGGGCGGCCAGTGTGTGAAGGGTCGTACGATCTCTCTTGTCTGCATCACGGGGATACCTACCATTTTTTAGGAGGGCCAAATGTTATAATACCACAATCCTGCCATGTCCAAATCTTCTTCTCTGACGAGCTCAAGGCAACTTATTTATGAACCATGAAAGGGGGCATTTTTATTCCCTCGGGAATGTTGACCATGGAGGCCAAGGTTTCTAGTGAATCATCTAGGCTATTCTTTGAGAGAGTAAGCTAATGGAAGGTGACATCTTTGAATTAGGAGGCAAGCTATTCTCGATAGGCATGGAAGGGTAGGAGATTCTTGCTTTTAACTTTCCATTTCCTGAGAATTTTTCCAACAATAAGGTCAGAGTCTTCATAGACGTCCATGTGCTTGATTCTTTTTTTAAGGGCCATCTTGAGCCCTATAGTGCATGCCTCTTACTCTGTCACATTGTTGGTACAAAGGAAGCCCAGTTTATTGTCAATGGAGGTGTGAAAGTTATCAGGAGTATCCTAATACCATATCCTTTCTTATTGGCAACTCCATCAAAGAACATCTATCACCTAAGGTACTCCTAAAAGGTGGCGATGATGTCTTCGTTTGGAAATTCGGAGACCCAAACTTCGGTTCCTTCCATGGGATGTTTGGCAAGATAATCGAAGATGACCCTCCCCTTTATAGCTTTCTGTGTGACGTACATAATATCGAACTTGGCTAGTGACATTACCCAGCGGGTCATTCGACTAAACATAGCGAGTTTCTCTAGCCGATTTTTTATGGGACCTAGTCGGGATACTAGTCTGATGGGGAATGACATCATGTAGTGCCATAGTTTCTACGTGACCCAGACCATGGTGACACTTACCTTCTCCAAAGCATCGTAGTTGACTCATACTCGGATATCTTTCGACTAGCGTAGTAGATTTCTCTTTCCTTATGAGATTTGTCAATGTATTGGGCTAGAAAAGCCCCTGCTACAGTATTGGTGACAGTTAAGTATAGGAAAAGGGGGGAGACCTGGCTGTGGAGGCATGAGTACCAAAGGTCGGGTGAGGTATCGCTTGATCTGATCAAAGGCTTCGTGGCATGCCTTATTCCAAACTTTAGTGGAGTTCTTCCGGAGGAGTTAAAAATGGGTTCGCAGATAGACATCAGTTAGTTTATGAACCGATTGATGTCTTATAGCTTACCCAAGAATCCCCGCACTTTTTTCTCAGTTCGGGGTGGTTGAATCTTGAGTATGGATTTTAGCTTGGTGGGGTCTCCTTCAATCCCTTCCTCACTGAACATGAACCAAAGAAGTTTTCCTTCTGTGACACTGAAGAAACATTTATGTGAGTTGAGTCGCATCTGGTACTATCGCAGTCACTCAAAGAATTTCCTCAGTGTAGTAATATGAGCTTCTTATGTCTTGGACTTGATGACCATGTCATCAACATACACCTCGACTTCTTTTTGGATGAGGTTGTGCAGGATGGTTTTGGAGACCCTTTGGTAGGTATCCCCGTCAATCTTAAGCTTAAATAGTATGACTGTGTATAGAAGGTTCCCCATGGGGTGATAAAGGAAGTTTTCTCCTGGTGGTCAGGGTGCATATTGTAAGGGGGAAAACCGTCGAAAAATGACTTGAGAGCATGGTTGGTTGTGTTTTCTATGATCATATTAATATTGGGTAGAGGATAATCATCCTTTGGGGATGCCTTGTTCAGATCTCGATATTCGACGGACATGCGGACCTTCCCTCCTGATTTCGACATGGGGACGATGTTTGCAAACCATGTAGGGTATTCGACTATGCTAATGAAGCTTGCGTTTAAATGTTTCACTACTTTTTCTTTTACTTTGAGGGACCATTATGTTCGAAGATTCCTCGATTTTTGCTTGACATGTTTTCTCTCTGGGAATGTGGTAATCTCGTTGTTGATGTCCAAAACTAGTATAAACTTTATCTAAGATGATAATCACCAAGTTCGTAATCACGAATAATTATTCAAATAATGTAAATGAAAATAATAAGGAACATCCATATTTTTAAAGTCGTTCAACTTAGGGAAAGCCTATGTCCACTGTTATGGTATTACGATTCAATATAGTTACATAGAATTTTGGGTAGGCTTGCATATGTGTTCCAAACTTGTCCCTTGAGCTAGGGGAAATAAGATATTTATTCTGGTCTGAAAACCAAGGGGCGAAGTGCGTTTATATATTTAGGCATTTACACCCATACATAATGAATGAGACTATTCATCTTCTAAGGCACGTATGGAATGTCTCTTGATAATTCCCATGTGAATGACTTTTCTTCCTCCTACTGGTTCATCTTCCTAAGCTGGTCAACCAGTACGCTGACCAAGTTATTCAGGAGCCGACTAAGTATAAATAAAGCGCTGAGTTTTATACTCATGAGGATAGGTGTCTCAACATCATAGGTCCATATGGTATGAATAATTTGGCCCAAAATAATAACCCCCAATGCTCCATGATTGATGTTTTGTTGACAGGATGGAGTATTAATTCTAAAAGGTTGCTCGACTCTCAATCATGATGGTGGTCGGCAACTGACCTCTTGGACTTATAAGTTTTTCATCAGTTTATCAGGCGATGGAATTTTATGAATAATTTGAAAAATAACGAACCGCCAAAGGGCATGTTGGTATTTTCGCATCTTAGGGAACCATGTGATCATTAAGGATTTGATTGTTGGGGTTCAGCTAATCATTACATTTCATCTTTCTAGGGGAAATCATACAAGGACGTAGGTTTCCCTGTTTCTCTCCATCACCAAACTCTGAACTTAAGATTTCTCTTTCTTCTCAAGCTTTTTTTTTTGTGCTTTTGCTGTTTGCTCTGTGTTGTTTCTTCTCGAACTCTGTAAGCTTTCTTTCCTTCTTCTTCCCCTTTTTGATTTTTTTCCTTTCAAACATGGTGTATATTGTAGAAAGTTCCTTAGAGGAGTTTATAGAGAGAAGAGAAATCCCTAGTTGGGTGAGCTTAGAAATGGCAAGTTGTCCTATTGACATTTTGTTATTGGCTGAGGGTCACTGGATCCCCACCTTATTCATTGTTGAATGCGGCATCACTTTTCCCCAAAATCCACTCTTTCTTTAATTTTGCCAATATTTTGATGTATTCCAAGCATGGGTATCCCCCAATACATAAAAAATGGTGAATAGGGTAAATAGGTTGAATGAAATCTATGGGACTTGCATTGGCGTCCCCGAGTTGATGTTCTATTACAAATGGGGAACCACTAGTGACAATACCTATTACATGAAAACTAGGCAAGCCAATAGGGCATTGGTGGTCAATTTTCCAGATTCAAACAACGATCACTTGAACTATGGTGTAGTAGTGAAGAACTAGCAATATGCCCCCCAAACTGAGGGGGTAAGATATACTGGACCCAGGTGCCCCAGGAAGGACATGGCATAGGTCGTACAATATTTTGATATTCTATTTCTTTCTTTGTGTACTAACTATTTGATGATATCCCAACTAACTATTTTGCTTTATTCTTGTTCAGAGGAAAGAAAAAAGAAGTATCAAAAGGAAGTAGAAGTTAATATTAGTGATCTTAAATACTTTGGGTCATTCACCAAAGACTGGGAGAAGAACATGCCCGAGCAACCTCTGTTCTATTGGAATACAAGAGCTGCATCACTTCATATGTTTCTTAACCAACAGTTATTCTTCCTCAGTCCCCCATAAACTTGGACGAGGAATCAATTTCTACCTCTTCTGTTACTGTGTTAACTGGAGTAGAGAGTGAGTTTACAAACGGAGGAACATCATCTTCTTTTGAATCCCTTCATATTATAGCCATCCCAACTTCACCTTCTACATAAATGGTGAAGAGAAGAATCCTCTACCTATTGATTGGTTCTCCCTCTCCCGCCAAGAAGAATAAGAACACTGACAAGAGGCCTCAAGTCCTCAATGTGGATGAAAAGATAACTATTGAGCGTCAGTTCAAGAGGTTGAAGATATATCTACCCAATTAATATGAACTAACCCAAAAAGTCCCTGACGACCAAGGTGGTGTTGAGCCAACCTCTATGGCAGTAAACCCTGGGTTGGCCAAGTGGTTGATTGGGGCAGGAGTCTGAAAACACGCTATATGATTGAATTCCTTGAGTCTATGTCATATAGGAATTCTAACTAGTTTGGACATTGAGACAAAGTAGGTTAGATTTTCAAAGATTTGCTCTCTCTCTCTCTCTCTCAAAGTATCCAATCATTAAATAAGACATCCAATCCAAGAGCCTCATGATCCACATCAAAGGGAAGTTATATCTACCTCATGACCACTTTAGGACACATACACTGCATATTATTGATATTATGTGTGTACAAGGGTCATATTATTTTTTAGTAATTTTTTTAACTCTTTTAAATCACTAAAAACATTTTTAAAACATTAAAAATAATTTTTCTAAATTAATTATTATATGATTTTAAATGTTTGGGGTTAAAATGTAAATATTGTTTATCCAAAAAAATTGTTCAAGGTAGAAACCAAAAGTCCTAGAGAATTCTTGGGGTCAAATTCATATTTTTAGAAAACACAAAGCACGTGTTTTTATCTGATCACAGCCATACACGTGTTGCCTTTCTATCGAAGCGATTTGTGTTTCTTTTGTGTCTTGTAAAGAAGAGTCAATTTCAGCCCTTAGATCTCTTTTATCAATGGTATGCATGCGTTCTAAGAATCCATGTGATCCCAGTTAGAACCAATCAGCGTTAGTTTAATCACCGCCTGTTTATAACCGTTAGATGCGAAGCCCAATAGTCGAGTGAGTCTCAACCCTTGATTTAGGGCAGCCTTCTCGATCCTTCTACGTCTGGTATAAAAGGATTCCATGGGTTAGCCTTTGAGAAGTTTTTTATTTCGTCTCATTTTTAGAGAAAGAAAACCAAAGATAAGAGAGAAAACCCTTGTTCGTCCAAAGATCAAACCCTAAGTGTTTTCTCCCAAATACCACACAACCAAACCTTCCAGTTCCAAATACCAGAAAATCCAATATTGAGAGTTAGATTTAGGGTTTCTACAAGCATTAAGGTGTTGGGGTATTTGTTGTTTGAAGACATCTTCAAACCATATTTCTCTGTTAGAACCTATCTCTAGGAAAAACTCGAATTCCTCAGTAGAAATTTTGAGGTTTTCTAAATAGAAAATCACACGACCTTTTTCTAGGTTTTTATCTCTTGGATCTTTATATTTCTCGTTTATTTTCAAAAAGATCCTTCTTTGATTTCATTTTTTTTTAAAAAGAAGAGATTTCTGATTCTTTCAAGTTTCTCAGATCTAAAAGCATTTATGTCTCCCAGTTTATATTTCACATTTTGTGAAATAAATTTGTAAATAAATAAGGCTGATATATATATGATCTTGTCTTTTTTTAATAGCAATATTGTTTTCATATCTGAACTTGATAAGAAGTTTAATTTTCAAAATAAGTTGAATCAGAATCTGCATGTTATATAGAAATTGATGATTTATAGGATTTTGTCTGTATAATTATTCTGAGAGGGTGAGTTGCATAATTTATATTTAGTGCACATCACGAACACCTACACTCTCACACAAACACTTAGATATAGTGGTTCTTTTTTAAAAACTTGGTGTTGTTAGAGCTGCTACTATCAGTGGACAATGACAAAGCAAGGAAGCTGTTGGAGGGAGATCAAAATCATGTCAAGAGCCTTTAAGGGTGAAGTAAATCTCATAAGTATATTTTCATGACTTAGATATAGGATCTTGATTTGCATGCTTAGTGCTGTAACTTGTATTGTGATTGTTTCTAGTGGATTTTTTATTTTTATCCGTAGAGGGGGTCATGGATGTTTCCCTTACTTTAGGGTTTTACCATGTTAAAAATCTTGTGTTAATTTGCTTGAATGTTCTTAATTTCTTTTGTGAATGGTTTCTCATTTAAGACTTAGTAGTAGGTTTTAATTTTAAAAAACCCAAGGTAATCAAATTAACAAATCCATAATACATATTCAAAACCTGTCCAAAACACATCTTGTGTTATATTTGAAAGTGAGTTTTGTTCAAGGAGTTTATTTTTGGAGTTTACTTAATCTATAACATTTTGTTATTAACTTAGTAAACAAGCTCTTTTCAGAGTCCTTACAGTAGATAGGTCAGTTGTTGACCGATGTCTAGAGCCCGTTAGTAGAAAGGGCTAACCATAATATGGCACTTGTAAGTATTTTAGTCCTTCATTTATTTCAATAGTTTTTGTGGACCACATTTTATACTGATGTTGTCTATCTTTCCTTCTGCGACTCTTGGTAGATTATGACCAACTTTTGATTAAGGATGACCAATGGAAGTCATCATCTTCTGATGTAGAAGAAGCCTTTGAAGTCTTAAAGAAGTCATTGCAAGAATCGGGGGAGAGAGAGAAAGAGAGAGAGGAAGGTTTGGCAGGAAAAATTAAAGGTGGCTTAAGATAGGGCAACTATAACAGAAAATAAAATTAATGCCGGCGATGACAAAGCAAAGGTTGCCGAGGAAAAGTCGAAGGAAGCTAAGAGCAGGATAAAATCTGCCGATGAGAAAGCCATAACCTTGACTACTAAATTAGTTGCTGATTAGAAAAAGATCTTGGATTTAAAGGCCAAGAGCAAGAAAGACAAGGAAGAGGTCATCAATAAAGGTTGGGATAAGGCATTCCCCGCTGTAGCCATCTAGATTGAACATGCCAATAAACTATTTCAGACGCTTTAAAGGAGGTCGAACTATTATAGATTCACGATCTAGGCAATTCTCCCAACTGTGATGAGGAGATTAATGAGGAGGAGGGTTCTGGTGAGTCCTCTATGGTGCCAACTATTTTAACCGGCATATCTTCTCTTGAAGCAGCTGCTAAAGATAAGGAGAAGGTGTAACTCCCTTGGCTAGTTTTTTCTTATTTTCTGTTTATTTTTCATTTTTTGTTCTCTTCATTTGTAATGGAAACGCAATTGTAATACTTGACTTGGTAATGAAATGAAATGGTTTTAATCCCTTTGATATTAATTTCTAATTTTATTGCCATTGTTTGTTTTTCGACTGTTTGTTTTCCCTGGTCGTACTTGTGTTCTTATACTTATTATTTTCCAGTTTGATGCCAACTTGCTAAAACGTTGCAACAGTTTACTTGAAGTGGGCCACGTGAGTTTGTTTGAGACATATTTAGAAGGATTACTTAATGCAGATACCTCAGATCAAGTGAAATATGCCTATGTACATTTGCATAATCTTTTTGTAAGGTAGTGGCTAACAATGTTGCATACTATGAGATGATCAAGCAGCTGCAAGAGGATCATAATCTTTCTTAAGCTCTGCTATATTCTGATTGGGAAGATAAATATGAGGTTTTATGTGCAGGTTGGGTTTTTGATAAGAACTTGTAAGAGATTACATCCGTCTGCAGGAAGAAAGAATTCATATCGAATAGAGCATTGGAAAGTGCTCGGGAGGTCGCTACTCTTCTTGAGAAGGAGAATAACAATTTGAGGAATGAGTTGGAGAGCTAGAAGAAGTCGGTTGATGTTACACCAAAAGAATATGCTTCTTTCCTAGAGCTTAATAATGCTAAACTGTTGGAGGAGCTAGAAAACTTGAAGAAAAATAAGACCAAACCCGACCAATCTTCCAGACAAATGGTGGTTATTCAGCCAACTAAGGATGAAGAAAGAACCAAGAAGCCTTTAGCCAACCAAGCAACGTTGTTAAAAGAGAAATATAAAACCATCAAGAAGATCCAAGATAGGTTGGACCGACTAACTTTTCACTTACACAAATAACCCAAAGATGTATGGATTAATGGTTTTGATGAAGCCTTAACTCACCTAGACAATCACGTGCAGCAAGCTCATCGGGAAGGATACAAATGGGGTTGGTTGAACCTGTTGGGGCTGCTGAAGATAGATGATAAAAGTGATTTATGGCAATGGCATAATACATGCATGGTAGATTATCCTGACCCTCCATTCAAGATTGATGCCAAGTGGACACCGACCAACGCCATTCCCCAGAGTTTAGAGAGAAAATACTTAGGGGACTATGGTCTTCAAGGTATAGATGAGTATATTATCCCTCTCATTTATTAAATCGATCGAGCAGCAGTAGACGTAATAGATTGAGAGGCTTAACCACAAATTTGCCCAGCACTCTTGATGATCCTCCTGCCGGGATGGATAAAGCAGAAGGAAAATTCCCAAAAGAATGAACTTGTGTTCTTGCCTTTTCTCTGATTGTATGAACTGTTGATGGAATAAAAAGATTACTTTATAGCATACATGTTTATCCACGTACTTAGTCTTTGATCCATAATTATGCTTTTTAATTAGTGTATTGATTATGCAGCCCACTAACCTTCTTAATTGATTTGTGTCTGATCAAGTTATGAACTTGAGTTATGGGGCCTTAGGTTCTACTAATACACTTAGGTTAACCATTTTTAAAACTAATTATAAAAGAGTGTAATATCAACATTATAAAAGAGTGTAATATCAACATTATTTCAAAAATTAATTCATTTCTCTTTTTAGTATTTAATCTATCTAAAATGGATGATTTATTATCATAAATTATTTTCCAAGCAAAGTAATCAAGGGATTGAATCATGTACATGGTTCTAGATCTCCATATCTTAAAATATTCTCTTAAAAACATGGAAATATCATATCTTTTAAAAAATATTAGGGAAAGGCTTGCCATTAAATTGTTTGATATGTATACTCAAAATATACTTTTCAAAAAAATGTATTTAAGAGCTCGTCTCTGATACTAATTATTGGCCCATAAATAAACCCAAGAGAAGGGTGGGGATAAATTAGGTATATGGTATTAACCGAGATTACAAAAACTTTTTAAAATTAATTGTAAACATTAATTGTAATATGATAAATTAAACTATAAGCAGACAATTAATCAACAATAATATAAGCATTTAAAAGATAGAGAGTAATGAGAATTCTTTTAGTCGGGATTTTAATTTTGTTCGGCCTCTCCCTACATACACGCTTGAGATGGTACTCGAGAAATTAACTATCTCTGGTTCACTTACGGTCGAACCAAAACTGCACAACGAACATTACTTTACAACACTGCAACCAGCAATATGCTAATATCATCCTTGCCCAAACGGTACCTATGCAATAGCACAAGGACTTTAAATGCCTTGACTATCCGGAATAACGACACTACCGATCGTGAAGATATAATAAAGCTTAAGAATTAGTCATAACAATGAGATGTGTGACAAAAAATAAATCAAATTTTCTTTACAAAAATAATGGAATAATAAGTTTACTTTATATCTTTAAAAGCAAAAGTAAACAAGTTTCATAAGTATATATTTCAATTGTATTTCGGAATATAGCTTTAGCACAAGTGGGTATTGGATTTGTAACTTTGCTAAAGGGGTAATGGGGATGTGAATTTAGGTTCAAGTGGATTTTCTTAAAGCTATGGATTGAATGGAGTTTTCGGGACTCAAAAGGGATTTCTCTCACTAAAACTCAAGGGAGAGGATGACACAAACTAGGAATAATGGAACTTTGCTTGAGATACTTGTAACACCCCATATTTCAGAGTATTTAAAAATTTAATTTATTGCGTTATTTTAAATTACGCGCATGACGTAATTTAATTTAATTAAATATTATGTATTGATTAAAATACTAATCGGGAGAGATAAAGATTAATATTTATGGAATATAATTACTAAGCAAATAGAAAATAATTATTTTACGTTATAGCGAGTGATCGTGACGTGATGGGACTATATCTCAATCGGAAGTCGAGTGTAAACTATATGAGGTCGAGATAGGATAATTGTGTGGAGTGACTCAGATGGTGATTTCAAGGTTCAGATGGGTCGAAATAGCCAGAATAGTGTGCGCGGGTGTGCTTCTTGGGTCCCAGAGTAATTTTAAACCAACCCGATACCCCATAAGGGCGTTTTGATCATTTGGGAGACAAGGGTTGCAGGAGCTACAAATTTCTAAGTGTTATATCAGCCTATAGTTGGAGGAGGCTAGGGTTAGAACCAAAGAAAACCAATAGAGTCCATAAGAGAGGAAGAAGAGATGACTCTTGGAGGATTCGACACCACTCTTGCACCGTCATTACCATCGGAGTGTGGATTGAAAGGGGATGAGGACATATTCATCATATAAAAATGAAATCAAACCACCTTGACAAGAGGCAAGTGTTAATCTTACATGTTCTTGAATAGTTATAATATCCATGGTAGAATTAGATGTAATCTAGTATTAACACATTTTTTTGAGACAATATGATGGGCTTAATTCATGTTACTAATTGGAATTTATATTAGAGATTTGATTTATGGGTTTAATAAAACGAAATCTGATTTTTGGGATGATATGAGAGATTTAATTCTGGTTTTTATGAAGAACAAGCATGAAAAGAAATAACTATGGTTGTGTAAGCAAACCATTGATAAACCCTTTTTAATTATGGATCGAATGATGTTTTAGTAATGGAAATTCGTTAGAAACTATTTATATACTCATATTTAATAATGGGCTGAATTATATGGGAGTTTTAGTACGATCCATGGAGGTTGGGTTTGATAATAATGAAAGAAACTCATAACAGTGGAACAAAAAGATTACCTTCTCATCATGAATTGATTCGGTTGCTTCGCCGAATCGATTCGACTAGCGAATAGATTCGAGTGAAGGCCGAATTGATTCGGCTGCCCAGATTTTTGACACTTTCTTTATTTAAGCCCTATTTTCACAAATAAAAAAATGGGAGACTTTTGTATTATTCTTAAACTATAGGTAAGGACTTAGTGAGATCCAGTAGACCAATGGTAAGGACTATGGCTTGGGCCAAAATGAGGGGATCAAGATTTGGGCCGAATGGGCATAATATGGGACTTAACAAATTACAAGAATTTAGAACGGGTTATGGGGAACTCGGATGAACCCAAGACTTAGTCCAATAGTATAGGGATGTATGAATTACTGAAATACCTTAAGAGATAATGGAGACCATTCGTGTCGTAAATGATACTCAAAAAACATGGATAAAACATTGTGTGAAAATTATTTATACGTTGAGTATTCGAGAGAGATAAATACCTCGCACAAATTTATATGATGGGTTGTGTGCATACCCACTGAATATATGTATATGTATATAGGTTATGTGAATACATATTACATGATTGTTTATGCGTGTGAACATACCTACGATGCCTGCTATCACGGGAGGTTCCCCGTAGAGGACGATCCCACCTTGGTGATTCCAGCGCGGTCGGGATTTGTGCCCTAGAACATAGGATGTAGGGTGGCCCACTATGTGTTCTGTATTAGTGGACTGGTAAGTCATTTGGGTATGTCAAGTATGTGCGTATTCCAAAGGCTTAGAACTATGTTCACCTCCATAGTGTGTTGTTTGATTTAGGGTTTGAGGTGACATTTTGAACCGATGGTCCTTGATATGGTACGAGAGGTACATGTGATTGATAGTAGAGTATGCATGCATCGTAGTGGCCGTTCCGGGGATACCGTAGTAGTATATATATATACTTATGTTACTTATCTACTTTCGTGTGACGATAGAAGAGATAGATAGTGTATATCTAAAGATAACTTAAGTATGAGGAACTTAATGAAATGGTTTATCGATAGCATACGAGAAATATTAATATGGTAGCATCTGTATGGGTGGTGCTGGGGGAGCCAAACTCAATGAGGTTAGATACATACTTATGTCTAGTTAGGCTAGCTAGCATAATTAGGAGGGTTATTAGGAGACGTTCGGTGTGAAATTAGTTGAGAGGTGAGAAACTCAAGTGAGAGTGCGTGAAACTAACTGTGACACCCTGCCTAATAAAATATCGGGTGATCTATCTTATACCAGATTAAAATAGAAATCTCATATGGTTCATTCTCAGCATCACTGTCGAAAACCAATTTAAATACCAATAACTTATTACGCTGGCGTCAAAATTTTATTTAACTAATCTTTTTAACCAAACCAACTAAGGAAACACTCACACAATTTAAATACCACAACTGAAATGAAACAAGGCAACCGAACTCTCGGTACAACATATAATACAACCAAATCAAAATACTGCAAACTAAAATGCGGTATGAGAATAAATGAATAAAGTTGGGCCATCAGCCTGAATGTTTCTAAAATACCTCCTATCTAGATCACAAGGATAGAAGCATCTAAAATAAACCTGCTTGCATCCACAGCTGCTGCAACAAATTTCTGACTCAAAAGAATCTTCATCCAGGCATCCCTGTGTCTAGACACCTAATATATATACATATATAGCAAGAGAGGGAAAATAGAGAAACGAGTCAGAGCCCGAGCTTTGAAAATATTTAGCAAGTGCATAAAATGCTATATTCTTAAAATATGAAATCTCTCATATTTAAACTGGTATCGTACTCTCATGAGATACACCTCACCCCTCCTCTAATAGTGCACACCTATCACATACATTTTAAATAACCCAGTTAAGCTATCCTGCTTAGCTAATCTCTTTCACCCATCATCTAAGTCCTCAGAGCTATCACCAACCCTGCATGATATAATATACGTTATACCGTAAGCTATCACCTAAGCTTTAGTTAACATATTCATCGATTTGATACATATATATATATATATATATATATCATTCATTTTTCGAAACTTTCACTAGCTTAAAATATCAAATTCACTTGAGCTTATAAAAATCCCGTATATTTAATTCTCATTTTAATATACGATTCACATTCATATAAATCCTGATATAAATCTCCCGAACAAAGAATAAACCCTTATTCATTTTACACTTTACACCAGTCTAAGTTATATGATATCTCATCTTCATATACGAGCAATATATTATACACAACAAGTATATTTATTCCTATTTTACAATCATAAGTATAATAACCATCCCACCAAGCTATAACTCGAGGATGCAGTCTCAAAGTACTATCATCATCCGAGTATACTCAACTTAACCTTGGTATCGAGTTAGACTTACTCATGATGATGGTAGGACATACTAAACGGTGGAGGCAATCATATTCCCTCCTGAAAGTGGAATCATTACTGCACCCATATGAGGGACGATATGACCTGAGGATACACTCTCCTTGCTCCGCAAGCCAGGGGATTCACCCACATCGCGCAACCTCCCTGGATAGCACTAGAGATATATGTATACATAAATATATCGTTTGCATACCAATATATTTATAACCAAATCATATATATACTATAACAACACCTGTATATATAATATATATCACTTCTCAATGTGCCCTGGCTATAATTGCTGAACTCTTATAGCGATGGCCAAAATATCCCGAATGTTCCCATTCATAATAGTATATAAGTATTTACACACTTAAAATACTAAACCTATAAGCATTCTTTTACCTAAGATTTACTTACCTTAATCACTTTTAAGGATTTATATATAATCCCAAATATACCAATTCGTAATACTTAAATAAGTATACAAACTACTTATCTTAATTCCATAAGTATCGCATCACCTATAATAATAGTTGTCAATAGACGTACCGGATAGCCACTCAATCCTCTTTAGCCCATATCCTAAATTCCATCCTACTCGCATCCTAGGATCTACTCAAATGTAATCGGCCCATATTTATTCTAACCGTATAAATATATTAATACACACTTGCTGAAGACCTCTCTCGAATATTACGCATCCTAACCATTCATTAGGTCCATACCCCGAATTGTACCCTTAACTAATCTAAGGTTCCCTCTTTTAACCCAAGGTTTACTCACCCTTGGTTCCATTATCTAAGAGTCCTAATATCACGTCTAGAATCCCCTACAACAATCTCCAATTTCTAATTTAATTTCCCCCTAAACTCAAGGAAGAAAATTTTTAAAAATCTGACAGGGCCGAATCGATTCGCCTGGACCGAATAGATTCGCTTCTTTTCGAATCGATTCTCCCTTATCGAATAGATTAAAAAATGTTCTATTTTCTTACTGTTTAAAATCGAATCGATTTGGCTTGTCCGAATTCATTCGCCCTGTGAAAATTCGAAATCTGCTACGGGTTATCATCTTCTCCAAAACCCAAAAATCATCTCAACCTCCATTTTTGTGGTTTCTAATCCCAACCAACAACACTTTAATTATCCTAACACTAATTTATAACTAACACATCAATTAATTTATGAGATAGAATTATTTCTCTTGGATTTAAACCCTAAAAACAATAAACTCTCTTTTATCATTTCTTCCCATACCTAACCATTTCCACACACCATTAACATGGGTTTAACACTATAAGTCATCAAGAGTTAATAATACATCAATTTGTAAACTCAATGTTAATTTTTCCAAATTTATTTCAAGGGTTTCAACCCAAAAATCATATAGATTACCAACTATAATATGAGAAACACACACTCAATTGAATAAAGCAAGTAAACACTTGCCTCGTGGATAAAATTCGACGACCTCGAGTCGAATCCCACAGAGTTTGGCCCTGAATCCCCTTTCTCTTCCTCTTTTTCCTTCCTTTCTTCTATTTTTTCTTTTCTCTCTCTTCTTTCCTTTCTCTCTCTCTCTCTCTCTCTCCTCTCTGTCTCTCTCTCGTGTGTTATAAGAGAAGAGATAAGGGTTTTCCCTTATAAAACCCAATTTTGACTCGTATACTCAAATGCGAGTCCCTGCTAGTCCACAAATCCTCAGAACCAAAACACTACCCCCGGATACTCTATTCTGACTATCTCGATCATTCCGAAACCAACCGTGCACTCGAAATCTCCATCCGAGTTACTTAACTAAAATTCATTAGTCGGACCCAACGCTTCTCGACACACGTTTTCTACAATGTAAACTATCACTCATCACTTAACCCAACTGCGGCATGAAAAAAAAAATATTCCGTCTCATTTACTTAATCCCCAAAGTAAATGTAACACACATTGGTAATTATCTGACACTCCTAAATCCCAAATTACTATTCATACTATTCCCGCCCACTTATGTAATTTAAATATCTATAAAGTAGGGGGTATTACATACTCCCCCCTTACAAAGGAATTTCATCCCCGAAATTCGGATACGGACTGTACCCAGAAGTCGAATGGTACTAACACAATGGTACCATACCATATACTTATTTACGGTACCCACCTATTTCAAGGCTTATACTCTAACGCACTAGCTTAACAACAAGCTTAACTGAATCTCTACATACTAAAACACTACCTCGGTAGTAAGATTAACTTTTAATAACGATAAATTTCACCTAGTGCATCTATAACTGCATATAAAGAAAACATGCCTATAATCAACTCTTTAATATATTGATCCCATCGAAAAACTGCTACAGTAAGCATCTGTTCGTCTACATCATGACATCAAATTTCCCTCAAAAAGGAAACGACACTAGCACTTGACTACTCCCATCAGTCTTATATTTTATCTCAGGTATGCTGACTCTTGTTGCACCTATATAATTAGATTATTGTGTACCTCTTACGATGTTCCATCCAACACATTCCAATTCCATTTATAACTTCCCCAAAGCATACTCTTCAGCTTTATATACTATGTCCCCCTCTATTTCGGACGATGTATAAAATCAACTTACCAAGGTGCGCATACACCCTATAACCCATGCTTATCTGCACCACTATTACAAACGTCACACAGTAACACTCTCTCTAAAAATGGGCCTCATTTTCTTCTCGGCCTGGTGCTAACACTTGAGTACTCTCAACCCGAATTACTCGACATTCAATTCTTCCAATGCCTGGAAATTTAATCCTTCTCAAGATTAACCCGCCAATCTTCTCATGGTTAACTCACTACAATCTCCCTATATCAGCGCCACCTGCCCCACTGACCTTATTTCATGGTAGTCCTAAGATCGATGTGTTTTCCTCTATATGTAAATGAGTACTATACTAACTATATCCCTAGCGGCTAAGACATTTTTCCTAATTCCCGACATTAGCTCGGTTTCATGCGTGGGACATCTCGCAAAGCGAAATCCAAACAAGAAACCCTCCTATTACACTACTACCTCGCATCGTCGGTCATCAAGATATAACGGCCTAAGGCACGCAATCAGGACTTCCAAAATCCTATCATGCAACCATACTAACACGCTTCTACCACTATGTCCCTCCATTTTTGGAAAAATGGAAAGTCTAATTAATTGAGGCATCTGTACTCTACACAAGTGTTACAGTCATTATACACAAACATGCTACCTTCGAATTAGCCTCCTAATCACGATATGGCTATAAGCCTTAAATCAATTCCCTTAACTTTACCTCGCCCATTTAGTTACTGTGTGAGAAACATTTCAGTGCATTTCCATGACACTTCTGTCTCCATTAGCCCTTAAGCATCACATGACTCTCAGCTTATAGTGTTTTCTCCACACTGGATAATCTATCATCCATTAACATCTCTCCACTTCCAACGACATTAAAGTTCATGCGTGGAGTGTCTCGCAAGCTAAATTCCAATAAGGAACCCCTCTGATACACTACTAATTAACGTTGTCGGTCCTGGAGTCATATTAGTTTAAAACATACAACTGGGATATTCTTATCCCGTCCAGCAAAAGAATATGGTTAGGACTCTTACTTCTCTTACGGAGACAAACCATAAAGCGCTTGTACTAACACTAGTCATTTGCGTGAATAACAACGAGCTTAAACTCACAGCTTAACTATAAATCCTGCATACTTTAAATCATATCTATAAGGTACCCATGCACTAAAATTATGATAATGAAATATATACTCATCGAAGTTCCATCTAAACATATAATAAAGGCGAGCTCAACCCGTATCCAGGTGAGATATCGCGAAATAACTAGTTCCACCCTGGAACCGCGGATACGATAGCCTTGCAATCATTAGCCTACTATCGTTCTGATCATACAAGAACACAATATACTCATAATAGTACTATACTCGTATAACACACACAAAATGAGCAGTGCCAACCAAATATAAGCTCAAAATACCAACACCCATTTCCACAGTGAATGAAGAAAAATGGAACCCCACTATCACGGAAAAACATATAGATATACCCTTTATAATATTACCGATACCACCAATAAACTCAAATCACACACACGAATCTAGGGCTAACAGAATACCGTGACTCAATCTTGACACACAAAATATACCTCCTTCATCTGAGGTGAAACTCATAATAACAACTTTGTCAATCACCCTGAGTGTTCCAAATGGTTCCCATACATAGTACACTTGTTTTTCGAACCAAAAACTACTTTAATCAATGCCCCATATATGCACCTACTCTTGTCCTTTAACTCCTACCGAGAAAGATCAAAGCGTGTGGTTGTACGCTCCACATCACCATATTCCCCATCTCTGGCCTCCCTAGCCATGTTAATGTTATTAGTATCTTGGACTCTATAGCCTCGATCCTTACAATCACCCTCATAGTTACCTTAGCTCGTATGACTAAAAAGAAACACGCTACCGGACTCAACGACCCTATTTCAATGAATCCTCGGGCGAATTTCCACCTATGGGGTCTCATGAACACAAACAATTCCGGTCTTTACCTTTGGAATTAATTCTTCAACTCATCCAGCTCCACTAACATGGAAGCGTTAATATTCCCAATATAAGAGGCACAAGACTACCATCATATACATAAGTAATCCGAGTAAAATATCTATACGTGTTAGCAACACTTACTAGTATGCCTATCATTCCATTGAAGGACTCTATCTTCATTGTACCTACCTCATCAGGTACAAAGTTCACTTATCTATATTACTCTTTGTTCACTTTCGGCCCCCGACCGATCCTTATGTGAATAATTCAGAAACTACATTTTCTTCATTTCTAATAATTTAAAGGAATTAATGATTAAAGTCATCCGTAAGATTCCTTTATGAGAAAAACATTATTCCCCCCCCAAATATGGTAAACATCGTTCCCACCATTCCAACATTGATCTAACGAGTGAAAAAAATTTACTCAAATTTTCTCATCTGGGCATTTCTATACCCTGCTCTAAGTCAGAGCTTCTGAGCCCTCTATTTCTATTGGATAATTCTACACTTCCTTCGCATAACTTAAACTTCAACTTATGGTCCTTATCAAAGACCTTTCAAACTTTTTCCCAATTTAACTTCACTGGGTAATTCACGTTTAGTACCACTCTCTAATATAGCGGTACGTGGATAAATATAACTAATATACTCTAGTAATCATTGCAGCAATACATAAAAATGCCACAAAAGGAGTGACCTCAACTGCGGCCCTCATTCCCAACTTCAACAAACATCACCAGCTAAACCCCGCCTCATGTTGCCCTTGTAACGACCTTCCCTGGTCGCCCTTCATCGATCAACACACGAATCTCATACGAGTGATCAAAAAGATTTACTATAATCTTACATAATAGCAGGAGAACTAAATATCACAATAGGAATCAATAATCCTAATGATAAGGCTCTATATCAAATAGAAAGCGATACTGAAAGCGTAGTACGTCCACACAGATTCCTAAGGACACTAGAACCTGATGCTCTGATACCATCTGTGACACCCCAATATTTTATAAGGCGAGGTGTCAAACTAACATGTATAGCTGATAATTGCTCTTACTGCATTTTAACACTTGCTAAATATTTTTCAAATAGTTTTGGGCTCTGACCCATGTCAAAATATTTTCCCAAATATTTTGGGTGTCCAACCACAGGGATGCTAAGATTGATGACTCATTTCAGGGATGCATAGTTGTAGCATTTGTGGAGGCTTGCAGGAGTTTTCTTAGATGCCTTAATTATTCATTTCTAGACTAGGATTTACTATACATCTTGTCATTTGCGCTTGTTTCTCGTTCAGTTGATACAGTTATTCTGTTATTTATCGGACTATGCTTTGGATTCCATTTTATTTCCTTTGGATTTATTATTGGATATTGTTTTAGGAACTGATGGTTTATTCGGTATTATTATCCATCTAGTTATCACGTGATTGATTTAGACTATTATAATTGTGTGGATGGTTTGGTTCATGTATTTATTTTTTCGCATGTTGTTATATTAATTCAAGATAAAATTTGACACCTACTTAATTTAACATAAGTGGTAAGTAATTTAAAAAATTTCAACAGTGATGCTAAGAATGAACCAAATGAGATTCCTGTTTATTTTGATAAAGGATTGATCACCCGTGGTTAAAATAGGCAAGGTGTCACAATAATATTATTGTGGTTTGCGTGTTTTCGGATGGACGAGGAGGGTTTTATTTTTAGGGTTAGGATGAGGGAGAGGGCATCCAAATGGAGGTATAATTATTGGTTGAAAGTTAGGAAACCATGGGCTATTAGGATGAAAGTTTTGAAGAAGTTACCAAGGTGAGAAAATATATTTCTCGCACATTCAGTTGATTAAAAGTGAACTTTCAATCGACTGAAACTCCTGGAAAAGGTTGTTAAAAATATTGGAGGGCTCTTCAAAAAGATAAGAATGTTATTCCTTTTCTAGGATTTTTAGTCGACTAACACCTAAGTTTTAGTCTACTAAAACTCCTAGTTTTAGTTAAAATGATGTTTTGTTTGGGTTCATGTTTGGTTAAGGTTTAGGGTAGATTTAGGAGAGTGGGGTTGAGCTTATACAGGTTTAAACAACTTACTTTACTTTTGTACGCTGGTTCCTAAATGACAACAAAATAAAGCAATGTTGTCTGGATCTTTTGAGCACTTCTTTGACTTACTTGAGACATTAATCTAGGGCTTATAATAAATTTCTTGGATTATATGGATCATATATTATGTGTTGAGATGGAACAACTTATGCATAGTGATTCTCTATTGAATGGTTTTCAACTTCTCATGAGGATTCTAGTTCGTTTCAGGCACGTTTTTTGATTAACATACGAAATCTACTAGATTGTTTGAATCACATATGAGGTTCATTAATTGATTATAAGCTTCAAGTGATACCATTGGTCGATACCTGATTAGTGTCTAAATATACAGAGGTTGCAAGCTAAGTCAATCTTGTGAACTTCATTGCCTTTAGAACTTGATTATCATTGTCTTAGTTTTGAGGGCTTTATTGTCATTCATGGGACGGTTGCATGATTTCCTAGATGAAGTGTTACTAGTTTCATATCTTGTAATGTATTGAGTAATTATTTTAATCTCATTATGAACATCTGGGCTAAGATTCCTTCAACACGCACGGTTTAGGCCCCTCGAGTATCGATACGGTATGAAGTAATAAGGAAGAGAAGATGATTTCCTCTCTCTCTCTCTCTCTCTCTCTCTCTCTCTCTCCCCCCCCCCCCCCCCCCCTCTTCATTTAACTTTTTTTATGGTCTAGCCTCGGATATAAAATTAGTTGTTGTCGAATTGGGGTAACACGAAAAGATAGAGTTGCTAGCTTATTTTTCTCAAGATAGGAAAAAGAATATCGTCGCCTCAGGAGAATGGCATTAAAGTCAAATTGTTTTATGCGAAACCAAACAATTTGAAGGTCCGGGGACTAAGTTACGGAATGAGAAGATGTTAATGATATATGTGTACATGTGTATAATTTAAGTAATGTGAGAATGAAATCATCCAACTCGCATCATGGAAGGGACAGAGCGGACTCATCCAAAAGAGGATACCCAAAAATAATAATAAAAAGTATGAGGTAAGTGTTCATCGGATGACAAATCTCTATGAGAGAGTGATGTGCAAATTGGACAAGACACGAGTATGTAAGAGTCTACAACTTACGAAATAGATATAATAAAATATAAAATATATATAATCATGAAATGGGTAGGACTTAAATATTTAGATTAGCCCAAGATGCCAATGTTTCCCAAGGGGCATCAAAGTCCATGTAGTTCAAAAATAGCATGAGGGTGGGTTTTAACCAATAAATCCAAATGTGGGACTTCTCTTATGTGTATGTGAAGAAAATGTGTTCTAAGGGTGAAAATGTAAAAATGGAAATCCCCATACTTAGAAACTATGGATAAACTCTCTTTTTGTCTTTTTTTTTTTATGAAAATAGATTATGTGCAGTATTACTAATAAAGATTAGAGATTAGTGGATGTGATAAAATGAAACAAAACGCACAAAATAAAAATCAAATGAATAACACTAAAATGGATAAACTAGAGAAATGGGTTGAGAAATAGACCTCCTTATGAAGGTGCGTTCCTGAATTTGGAATCCAAGCATGATGATTATGAAGTGGTATGAAAGTTATGTAGAGAGTTGGGGTGAATTAATAAGTGGGGTAAGGAGGTGAGGTAAAATAATAAGGGAAAACGGACTTTTTGAGAAAGGGAAAGGCTTTAATTACGATAAGAATGTTCTCTGATTTTATGAGACGGGTCCCTTCCAATGGTGAGGTCATGGCCAATGTATCGGGGTATTTTAGCAAAGGAGATACCGATTAAAATGGCCCCTAGCCAGCCTATCGATATAGTGTTTGCCTTGCCAAATAAGGAAAATGACACCTTGTCGATAAGCAAGGTTCCCGAGAGCCTATAGGAAGTCCAAAACGATTTTTTTGGAATACCGGGCATAAAATGCAAACTGTAAGTACGATTGCACAAGGGTGGACCATTATAAAGGGAATTTAGAGTACTTTAAGAATCCATTTAGACACTTCCAGGTTCGAAAGTTTACTGGGGTCAAACGAGGCTCGAAAGTGTTTAATGGTCTTTAAATAATTTAAATAAGAGGTTTCCAGAGGGAAACAAATTGTTCGTCCAAATCAAAAGTCCTTTTTCACATAGGATGGACTGTTAGAAAGGGAATTCAGTGCTTTTCAAGATTTCATTGAGTTTCACTCTGGTCGGAGAGTTGATTAAGGTCAACTGTGGATTTAAAGCGCCCAATGGCCCTTTGGAGTAAAATCGATTGAACCATAAAGCTGATTTGCACACGAAGTGAACCATTGGAAAGGAGATTTAGATCGCTTCGAGGATTCATTGATCTTTGATCAAGAGGAGGAGTTGATCCGAGTCAAACGGGAGCCAAGAGCACTCGGTGGCCTCCAGATCAGTCTTCAAAGTGAAATGGGTCATTTGTGCAGATCGTAAGGTCAATCCACACAAGGAATGGAATGTTCAAAAGGGGATTCAGATCCCTTCGAGGATTCATTAATATTTTCTCTGGTTAAAAGGTTAATAGAAGTTAAATGGAGTCTGATATTGGCGTCAAGATCAATACTCGGAGTATAACCTTGGGTTTATGGTGAATGGATGATTGTTAGGGACCTAAGGAGTTGTTTAGGATGGTTTTAGGATAGGATGTCTTCAGAGTCCCTCGACATGCAATATTGGAACAAGTTAAGGCCATCGAAAAATAGACACCACATGACATTGGAGAAGAGAATAGAGGTCAATTATATGGACCTAAAGGGGAAAAATGATCGATTCAGAAGGTCTTGGTCAATTCTGAGGACCTAATGAGTTTTAAGGTTAATTTTGGGGAATTTAATAAGGGATGACCAATTCTATGGGTCGATTTCAATTCTGTAAACCTAAGGAGTGTCGAGGTTAATTATCAGGATCTGAAGTTGGCGATCGATTCTGCAGATCGAGGTCAATTATGGGGACCTTGAGATGTAACAAGTGATTCTGTGGGTCAAGGTCTATTCTAAGAATCTTAAAGTGGGATGAGAAATTCTATATATTGAGGTCAATTTTGAGAACCTTAAAGAGGGATTAACAATCTGCGGGTCGAGGTCGATTCTGAGGACCTAAAGACGTAGCGACCGATTCAGCGGGTCGAGGTAAATTCTGAGGACCTTAAGTTATAATGACTGATTCAGTGGGTTGAGGTTAATTATACAGACCTGAAGTTATAACGATTGATTTTGCAGGTCAATGTTAATTCTACGGACCTGAAGTTGTAGCAACCGATTCTGTGGGTCGAGGTTCATTCTGTGGACCTTATGTCGTAACTACTGATTTAGTAAGTTGATATCAATTCTGAGGATCTAACGTTATAGATACCGATTCTACGGACCGAGGTTAATTCTGAGGACCTTAAGTTTGTGATTCACATGGAGTAGTTTCACTTAGGAAGAAGTTGACTTGTGATTCATTCGGGGATTGTGTAGACTATGGTTTCTATTGGGGAAGTTATATTAGGTTTTGGGCGCGAGTACACTTTTATTTCCGTTGGGAGTATGTTGATGATAAGAGTTTGTAATTGATCCAACTGGGTAATTTGAGAGTTTGTAAAGGGCTTAGTGCTCCAAAAATGATTTTTGGGAAAATAATGTTATGTATTTTTCAAGGAATTTTTCAAATTTTTCGGCATTTTTGGGATGAAATATGGAGGGGACTGCTAATAGGCAAGTTTGGGGAGGTTCCTATTAGCATAGGGTACGGACTTCTGGGCTTCTTGGGGAAGGGGAAAGGTCACTATCAGTTTTCATCTTTTCTGTGGCTTTTGAACTTTTCTTCTGGGTGGATTATTGACTCTTTATTAGGGATTTAAGTGAGTTTCTACCCGTATAGCTTTCCTTCCTAAGTCGTGGGGTTACTAACATGCACGTGCAGATAAGACAATTATTGGCTTATGAATTTGGGTATGTCTAGTACCTTGGGGGAAAAGATGTGTGGTAGATTGTAAAGGAGGAGGTGGAGGTCCTACCATCGGTTCCCCTTGAGTACATGAGGCAAGTGAGAGAGATGACTAACGATGCTAGGGAAACAACGATGATAGGCAAGCCCTACACACTCTACACTGATACGTCATCTAGTTATGACTACCTAAATTTCATCACCATCTGTTTTATTCCTTCTTGGATACACGACGTGGAGAAAATGCCTCCACTTGCCACTACTTCAGAGAGGGGTACAAGCATATTGGTGGTGTCGGTCCACAGCAAGAAAGGTCATACGATTTTAGTGGCGAAGGAGGCTCTCATTATTCAGGTCGCTCCTCCTTCCTATAACTTTTAGTTGAGTGGTGGGGAGATGTTGAAGGTGCCCACCGTCCTCATGAGTTAATAGTTGGGTTAACAGGCCTTACTGATGAGGCGCTCCGAACTGTGGCATACTACTCTTTTTCCCTTTTATTTTTCGTTTCCCACTTTGTTTTTCTTTAATCTTTACTGACTTGACTATTATTTTTCCTCTATTTTACAGACTGTACTGGTGTCAACCAATTGGCTGTAGGATATCAAGGACTCGGTGGTGTTTATGTCCACTTACGTGAAGAAGTCATCCACTTCCTGTATGGTGTCATTGGCTACTTCTGATTAGGGTTCTCGCATCGATAATAGAGAGTTCATCGCCTATTGCAAGGGAAAGCACGTGCGCCTCGTGGGCTGAGGGTTGGTTTAGAGGGATTTTTGGAGGGTTCATGTAGTGTCCCTTTGTATTTTTTTTCCTTTTTTGCTTTTGTTCTTGCAAAAAATGTAATAATGCCGGAGAATAATTATATATGAAAAATGCATTTATTTTGGGTATTTTTCTTGATTTAATGGCTTAATATATATGCACTTTAATTTTCTGCTAAGATTTCTTATTTATTTGCAAAGACAAAGATAATTATGAAAATGGTTTTGAAGAAACATGTTTATGATAAGAGGAGTAAAGGAATAACCTGGGGATTAACTTTTTTCCAAAGTAAATATTTTAGGAATTGATTTTATGTAAAAGAGGAAAAAAATCCCAAAAAAGGGGGTCGTCGATCGGCATACCCTTTGTCTTGCCTATCGGTATAAAGGTCAATTAAAATCACTACTTAGGCTTTGGTTCCACTTTCTGCATAGTTAGAGTACTTATGAGGGCAGAGGGTGATGAGGTTTCGAGTGGCTTGTCCTTTACGAGGACCTTTGGGTATAAAAATGAGTTTTGGGGGTGATTCTTCACCACCATCCACATCCTCTGTTCTTTATTTTTTCTTATCTTTCGAAAATGCCTCTCCCAATGGCCGAAGTCTTCTCTACCTAACTTGAGGGTCTAAAGGGCAGATGCCTATATAATGTTGACTATGACACTTTTAGTTTGTGTTGGGTCTCTTTATGGCTTACTCGCGCTATAGGCTGGAATTTATTGGAGGCGGCGGTACAATTTTGGTACCCCGAAGATCATGTTTTCTAGTTTGTCATAGACAAGGCATGCATTATTTATGATTAGTTTTCAGTGATGATGGGTGTTAGCCCCAGTGTAGCGATAGTTATGCCCGTCTTGTCCTGTTCTCCACAGGTGACTTTGACAGAGTTACTTCATACCTCTCCCTCAGTATCTCGACCATTGGTCCACAGGGGGAATATTTCCCTCTCGAAAATTATGAACTCGGTGTGCCATAGGGACTTCTTTAACGATGGTTTGCTAAAGTTGTTGTCTTGGGCCTGACTGCTAAGAAGTTATTGGTTATGGGTGACCTAACGGCTGATCCTCAGGTGACCATGATAGTGGCATAGATGTATTACCGCTATATACTTGTGACAATAGTGTTGGTAAAGATCATGAATGGTCATGATGCTTAGAAGGAGGGTAGTTTTGACTCTCTATGAGGAAGACCTGTGATGATGTTTATGTGGCTTTCTGAGAGATTTTTCTTGGCAACCCCTCCCGAGTATCCCTTCTCAAGATTCTCTAACTTCTTTATTAGGCTCTTTTTCAGTTTTGGCCCTTCAATAGAGGACTGGGTTAACTGGTTCGTAGAGCACGGGGCCTAGTATCTGCGTTAGTCTATATCATGGTGGGGGACCTGCCACCCAATTTGTAATTACGAGAGTGCCGATAAGTGTGGTTGGTTAGTCTTCACCAAACTTATTTCTATTTTCCTTGGTGACTTCAATGCCAAGTGTGGTGGGAGCAGATGGTGCCTCCTCTTATAACCAGCTTCTTCCTCATAGAGGCCTTGACCGAATCCTCAAGGATGATACTGGGGCATTTGTGGTAGTTCCACCAACTGTTTACCCATATGTCAAAATCCGTTGGAGGGGCTTGGTAAGTGTCTACGGATTATCTGAAATGGTTGTGAAAGCAGGTGGTTGGGAAGATTTTGGAGAAAGGGACGAGAAAAGGTGGATTGTTGCTTTCAATACCATAGGAGAAGGTATTATTGTTTCAAAAAATCTTGTCAAGGCATATTACTTCATGGAGTGCACACAGAGCATCAATAAGGAGTAGGAGTCTTGGGGACCTCCGGGAACAGACAATGATGATGAGGCAGGGCAATTCGGCAGTTGAGGCCAGTATTTTGTGAAGCTGAGGATTTTTATTTGAGGGTGGTTTATGTTGGTGTAGGTGTTTGTTATGTTTTAGGATATTTATGAGAAGCCAATTATTTGGTAGGGATCGATAGGTTTGTTTGAAAGTTGTTTTTGTAATTGGAAGGGAAGTGGTTTGTTTGGCTCCCTCAACTGATATTTCATGCAACATCTGTGTTCCTTAATTGGAAATAAAAGTAATTTTAATAATATTTTTTTGTGACTTTGATGAATTTTGTATTTGAACTATCTATACCAATCGCTGAGGCATATATAATCCCTTTGTTCATGTGAAGGATGAGATGGATCGTCGTTCTCGGTGGATAAAAAAGAATAACATTTTGTGAAAGAGCAATGATTGTGCCCATGTGTGTCATATGGCTACATACGTACCTCTCTATGTTTTTAAATTTTTATGGGTTTCATTTTGGAAAACAAAATTACTTTGAGAGGATCCGGTCCCACATAGTTCTGGGTAGGGAGAAATAAAGAGATTTTTTTTATAATAAAAGGGGTGAAAAGAGTCGTAGCGCGCTAAGAGCCTAGATTTCTTGAGATAATCCAGATTATTTGGATGTGCCATATCTTCTCCATTGATATATATGAGCACATAGCCACTGCCCGAAAGGACTCTCCTTATGATGTTGGGTCCGCTTCAATGAGGTTTGAACTTCTTTCTGGGGTCCCAGACAAGCTTTACAATTTCTTTGAGGGCGAGGTCTTCTTTCTAGAGAATACGGTCCTTGATTTTCCAATTGAATGATCGCACTATTTGATGATGGTACTCGTGTATATAGTACAGAGCTATGAGTCTCCTCCCATCTAAGAGTGAGATTTCATCATAGTGACTTTGATGTCAATCTTTCTTGTTAACCCTGCTTTCTAGTATGACACGTAGATAAGGTATTTCTAACTCAATGGGGGATAGATGATTCCATGACATATACCATATAATGGGGGTAGCTCCAGTATGTTTTCTGATGGAAGTGATATAGCCTCAGAGGGCTTAAGAGATCCTATTGACCCAGTCTCTATAGCTTTCTATCATCTTGTGTATGATGTCTTTAAGGATCTTATTGGCGGCTTTGACAACGTTGTTTGTTTGGGACTAATAAGTCTAAGACTCGTGTCTCTGAATTCCATACTTTTTAACCAGTTCTATGACCTTGGCTTCGAAATGGAGTCCATTATCGGATACTAACTCATGGGGGACCCCGTAGTGGCAAATGATATTTTTTGTGATAAAGTTGAACACTTTCTTTGCATTAAGCACCGCGGCTCTGACCCATTTTGTGAAGTAATCAATAGCGGCTAGGATGAACTCATACACATTCGAAGCTTTTGGAGTGACCTTCCTCATAATATATATGCCACATTTGGAAAAGGGCCGAGGAGAGGCCATGTTGTACAATTCTCGGTGAGGTAAGTGATACAGATTGGAAAATTATTAGTACTTAAGGCATCTTCGAACATAAGCAGTAGAATTTTGAACCATAGTGGTCCAATAGCACCCTTGACAGATGACCTTCTTGGCAAGCATGTGGCCATTCATGTCTGTATTCCTTGTTATGGATTTTCTGCATCATCTCGTCAATATCAGCCCATGTTATGCAATGCAAATAGGTTCCATCAAAATTTCTCTTGAAAAGTTCTTTGTCGCATATAATATACTGGGAAGTCAGTATGCGAAGGTCGCACGTTCTTTCTTATATTCATCTAGGGGATACCTACCATGTTTAACAAGGCTCCAAATATCATAGTACTATAACCTGTCCATGTCAAACTAGACTAGCAACATCAACCAGCGGGCCATTCAGGTTGACAGAGTGGGTTTCTCTAGCACGTATTTGACGGGATCTATTCGGGATACTAGTCTGATAGTAAAAGCAAGCATGTATTGTCATAATTTCTGCGTGACCCAGACCAAGACGACACAGGCTTTCTTCTAGGTAATGTAGTTTAAATTCGTACCCGACTAGTTGTTAACTAGAGTAGTAGACGGTTCTTTCCTTCTAGGATTCTTCAATATACTGGGCAAGCATAGCCCCTGCTGCGGTATCGGTAATGGTCAAGTATGGCTATTTCCACTACACCAAATCTTCCGAACCTTGACAACTTTAGCTTGTCAAGGTCAATGACCGTGACAATTCTGGCTGAGACAACTTTTTTTTATCACGGTCATAGACCATGACAAGTTCATTATAAATGTCACGGTCTTGTCACGGTCCCTAACTGCGATAAGATTTGTCACGGTCAAGGACCGTGACAAGCCCGTGACATTCTTTAAAAAATTATCACGGTCAGTGACCATGACAAGTCCGTGACAAGTTTCTTTGTCAAGGACTTATCACAGTCAATGACCGTGACAATTCTGGGCAGAATTGAAAAAAATTCTGCTGGGCAGTATGGCCACTGCCACTACCCAGCAGTATATTTGTTCCTGTTATAGCAACGTTGTACCTGTTCAAATATCATATAAAATAGAGATAATGCAAATATACATTCAATATAGAGAGAATATGCATCACCATATAATCCAAATGTAATAATTTAAAATAATTCAATTCAAACTTAAATTAATGTCACTAAATGTCTGGGGTATGGTTAACGCTGAGGAGGTGAGTAGGCCACGCGATATACGAATTAACACATCCACTAATATACGTCGTGCCGCATTGTTCGCACAACCACAATTTGGAGTTCTCCTTCCCGAGAATCACATGCGTGACGAGCACCCTGGACTCGATGTCTTAAAGCTCACGTCCATGAACTAGTGCACCCTAGACGATATTCGGGTCCCTCAACCCCCGCCCTGTTCGCTGGCCATCAAATATGTCCGGTATAAACATGCTCGGCCAACCAAGTGTCGACATCAATCTGTTGAAGGGAGCCAAATAGGGAAGTGGATCATCAAAGTTCGCACGTCTCGGCGATGAAGCAGTGAAGTCCACATCCTCGTCCTCATCCTCCCACACCTCCTCCTCCCGCACCTCCTCCCACACCGCCTCCCGCTCCGCCTTCTCCTTCCCTTTACCCTTACTATTTCCGCCCAATGAACGCATCACGAATGAGTACATATCCTGGACTGTCGCCTCCAAATGGGACAGCTTCACTTCATGTGAATCCAATGTTCGGGCCAACCCGATGTCGCTCGTCTCCAATCCGATGATCCTAGATTTAGCCACCCGCAAGCTCACCCCCCTTGTCCTCCCCTTTCGATAAGAGCCAAGCACTTGGCTGAGTGCGTCTGTGGACAAAGATGCCTTATCGACATCAGACTGCGACCCATGCACTTCCTTAAGCTTTGCCTGAAACGATAAAAAGTACACGATTAGTAAAATAAGTAAATTAAAAAATTATAACGTAATTAACAAAAAGTAAACTGTCGGATTACTTACAATCGTGGTCGCGACGCTTGGGGACACCTCCTTGTCCTTCCCCTTCTTCGTCCGAAGAGCCACATAAGTATTGAGACTATGTGGCCTACCCTCAGGGTCACTCCCTGTCCCCTGAAATAAAATGAAGTAAAATTAGTATCGGCCCCACAAAGTCAAATAATGCAGAATAATATATTTTATGTAGTTATAGAAAAAATAAATCTTACCATCATCATATGCTCCACCTCGGCATAAGACGTCTGGCCAGAGTAGTGCACGTCTGTCTTTTTTGCTCGGTTTTCCCTTCCCGATTGGCGATATGCCAATTGTCGCTCCCCGGTCTCATTATCAATGAACCTTTGCCATTGTGCCAATGAGATCGGCTCCTTCGGCGGGACGAATTCATGCCATTGGATAATGGACTCTCGTGTCTTCCCAAATTACCAGGTCCGCATATTTTTCTTCCACGTCTTGTGTTGCTCCCTCAATTGCTCCAAGACGAAATCGCGTAGCTTTGGATCCAGGTTGAATTGTTCCTGTACAACAAATACAATGTTAGTTGCAAATAAATATAAATATAAATATAAAATGAAATTGAAATCGAAATTGAAATTGAAATTACCTGTAGTGCCACCCAAACAGCTAACTTGAGCTCATATGGCACCTCTTTCCAACTAATGTACCCAGGGTCGATGATCGTCTTTACCATCTCGAGGGATCTCGCTAATAGCCCCGACTTGTTCTCGATGGGCATCCCTAATTTGCCATATTTATGGAGACTAGGGGTCGAGGAGCCCTCGTCGCCTCCGCTACCACCGAGCCCAGATGACATCATCATAACCAGCATCATCATCCTCGCCTTAATACCTGAAGGAGACATTTACTGTAAAAAAATGTTATTAGTTCATATCAAAATGAATTAAAAGAAGACATGCAAATATGTATAATTACTACAAATAAAAATGAATTGTTATTGTTAATATGTACAAGAGTGAAACATCCCGCCCCCTACACACGCGCACACACACACACAACCCCTCCCCCCCACCCACCCTGCATGGTAGATCAAGTTTCACTACATGATAGTTGCATTTATGATCATAAAATGATAACGCTTTTGAAATCGCTAAAATAAACGTTATATTTAGAGTATTTTGGAATAAAAATATATATTTCTTAGTATTTCCCAACTTGCTGAGCGCTTTTTTCACCCCTACTTTTTATGTTAAAAAACCCCACCCCCATGGGTAGGGATGGAAGCAAGGATGTTGGTAAGGCTTCCGAGGGTTAGAATCGTTGTTAGAGTTCTACCATGACATTTTAAAAATTGTGTTTGAGGACATTTAAATTTATGGAATTTAAAAAAAAAATATTATTCGGGTCGTGGCCCATTTATTGTAATAATACAGGACCCTACCCCCCCTGCCCCCACCCTGCATGGTAGGTCAAGTTGCACTGCATGGTAGTTGCATTTATGATCATAAAATGATAACGCTTTTGAAAACGCTAAAATAAACGTTATATGTAGAGTATTTTGGAATAAAAATATATATTTCTTAGTATTTCCCAACTTGCTGAGCACTTTGTTCACCCCTACTTTTTATGTTAATAACCCCTACCCCAATGGGTAGGGACGGAAGCAAGGGTGTTGGTAAGGCTTCCTAGGGTTAGAATCGTTGTTAGAGTTCTACCATGACATTTTAAAAATTGTGTTTGCGGACATTTAAATTTATGGCATTTTGAAAAAAAAAATATTCGGGTCGTGGCCCATTTATTGTAATAATACAGGACCCTGCCCCCCCCCCCCCCCCCTCTGCATGGTAGATCAAGTTGCACTGCATGGTAGTATTTATGATCATAAAATGATAACGCTTTTGAAATCGCTAAAATAAACGTGATATGTAGAGTATTTTGGAATAAAAATATATATTTCTTAGTATTTCCCAACTTGCTGAGCGCTTTGTTCACCCCTACTTTTTATTTTAAAAACCCCCACCCCCATGGGTAGGGACGGAAGCAAGGATGTTGGTAAGGCTTCCGAGGGTTAGAATCGTTGTTAGAGTTCTACCATATGACATTTTAAAAATTGTGTTTGAGGACATTTAAATTTATGGCATTTTGAAAAAAAAATTATTCGGGTCGTGGACCATTTATTGTAATAATACAGGAGTTGCGTGGTATATTTCCTTATTATTAGCATTGTTGGATTTAATGGAATTTTTTCGAAATAAATATTGCTAATTAATTAATTTCCTTAAATTGAAAATATTTTCCATAAATGGATGTTACTACTGGACTTCAGCGAACTTCGTCCCATCATCATTCACTATTATACATTTGAGGATGTTACTACTGGATTAATTTAAAGGACACAAATGACTTAGAATACCCATGGTTTAACGTAACAATAATATGATTTTATAAGATTTTCCTTATAGAGATAAACTTCCTCCTTCCTTAAAATGAATAAGACTCGTGTTTATTTTTAACAATTACATGGGGTGGGAAAAGAAGTATGGAGTTGGACTAAGTTTATTTCAATTGTAAAACTCATTCCTCTAATATGAAATTATTGTTTTGGACAAGAATTATACATTACACAAATGTTATGTAATGTGTGTATTATTATTGTATGTGTGTGTGTGTGTGTTTTATATAGTTGTCTTTGGTTCCTCAAGAACTCTAGTATGCCTCAATTTTATGAGAAGTAATCGATCAACTATCTCATCATGACTCAATGGTAAAACACACTCGAGAGTTGGATGGGAATTAAAATATAACAACTCATTATCAAAATAATATATATGTATAAACACACACACACCAAACACACAAAATAATATATATATATATATATATATATATATATATATATATATATATATATATATATATATATATAAACACCCCTCCCCACCCCGCCCCACCCCCTACCCGGCCCCACCACCCCCCACCCTACCCCATGCCCCACCCCCACCCTGCCCCACCCCCGTCCCCACCGCCCTGCCCCACCCCCCTCCCCAACCCCTACCCTGCCCCACCCCCCACTCTGCACCATGCCCCACCCCCACCCCACCCACCACACACACACACGCACAGTCCCCCCCACCCTGCCCCACCCACCACACACGCACACATACACACACACAAGCACACATATACACACACACACATATATATACACACAATCATATATATATATATAAATGGAAGAGAGAGATAGAGAGAACGCAGTGTAGAGAGAGAGAGAGAGAGAGAGAGAGAGAGAGAGAAAAGGAGGGAAGAAACGGTGGGGGAAAAAAAGAAGGGAAAGGGTTTTTTGACTGCGACATTTGTCACGGTCGTGTCACGGCCATTGACCGTGACAACATTATAAGTATTGTCACGGTCAATGACCGTGACAATCCTTTGTCATGGCCTTGTTACGGTCAATGACCGTGACACAAAACGCGTGTTTGTTGTCACGGTCATTGACCGTGACAAGGCTAAGCGCTGGAAGGGTGCTAATTTACCCATTTTGGTGTAGTGTTCATACTCGACACATGCTTTCTCGAATCTTAGAATTAATGATCATGTAGTCAATATAAACTTCGACCTCTTTGTGAATGAGGTAGTGCAGGATTATTGTGGCATCCCTTTGGTAGGTAGCCCCGATATTTTTACCCAAACGGCATGAGGATGCAGCAAAAATTCCCCAGGGAGTGAAAAGGCAGTTTTCTCTTAGTGGTCAGGCTGCATCTTGATCTAGTTATGATCAATAAATCCATTGAAAAATGATTTGAGGGCGTGGTTTCCCGTGTTGTCGATGATCTTGTCAATGTTTGGCAATAGGTAATCATATTTCGGGGATGATTTTTTTAAATCCCGATAGTCGAAGCACATGCGGACTTTTCCTCCCAACTTCAGCACGGGGATGATATTATCAAACCATATAAGATATTTAACCACACAAATGAAACCTACATTAAGCTGTTTGACTACCTCCTCCTTGACTTTGATGGACTATTCCGTTCGAAGCTTTCTCAATTTCTGTTTGACCAGTTTGCATTTCGAGAATGTCAAGATCTCACACTGAGCTATTTTCGGGTTAATGCCAGGCATGTCATCATGGGACCATGAGAAGACGTCTTTGAGATTTTTCAGCAGCTCTTCAAATTGCGCTCGCTCGTGGTCATTATGGATGGACCTTATCCAATCTCGCGTTGATGGATATTGGAACCGAGGTCAATAACAACAGTCTCATCATTAATAGTGTGAACACGATCATGTTATTTGTTATTTTTCTTATTGGGATTAGTTAAGAATTATTTATTTACAAAATACACATCAGCACGAGTTCGATTATAATCAATGCAATTCATGTAAAGCACAACAAGATACTCAAAATTCTCATTTATTTCATTTTCAGGGGAAATAATATTGAGAACCTCGACAAAAGAGGTCTTAGTTACATTTATATTAAGAAAAGGATAAACAAAACAGGTGCAGAGATTTATTAGATACAATAAACAATAAGGTTTTCCTGAGCTTGAGAAGGATGGATTGGGATGGCCTTCCATTTAAGAGAGGTTCACTAGTAACTATGATCTAGGCAGATGGGTCCGATTATGCAACATATTGGTGGATCATGCAGAGACTCAGCCCTAATTTTTAGAAGTCAAATGATTCCACGGAGTTCTCAGTGATTGACACAGTTTACTCAATCAAAGGTTGCACTTCGTGCTTCAAGTCTACATCCTAAGTGGGGAAACCTTCGTTGTCAGATTCATCATTTGAACTTTTAAAGTCCTCACCCAATCGGTGGCGATATGTTCTCCTGCCATGTGTAATCAATGCCCTCGGCCACCTTTATGGCCTTATCATATAAATCTTTCCACTCATTGTGGAAGTGCAAAAGTGAAGGGATTGGGCATCCATGCAGTTTCAAAGCAGTGAACAACTTAGAGATGTTGCAGAATTCCCTCGTTTGGTGAAACATATCGGTCATGATCAATACAATGTCATAAATATTTATTTCATCAATGGGTACCACCCACTCATCTAATTCTCGAGCCCACTTCTGGGCGTCCATTATAGGTCACTGAACCTCTAGTATTTGACATTCACCTCTACGGGAAATTTCATCTTATACCTTTAAAGTTAGTCTAGCATAGTAGATAGTTCCATGCATCCCCATGATCGGTTGCGGATGGTAATACATGCTCGCATAAGGAGCGATAAAGCTTGGTCAAAAAAGCTTACGAGATACAGTAGAAAGGACGACCAGACTTTGAGAGATTTAGGTGAGATCAGGGTTATACCGAGCACCTTGATAGGAAAAATTTGGGTAAAAAGATCATATTCAGGTTTGGAATCCTTGGTATTGCACAGATTTATGATCGATTTAAGATCTGGATAAACATTCAGTACTTGATCGACGTTACCCATGAAAAACTTGTGGAGGTAGATCCCGTATTCGGTTGAAGTGGCAGAAGAAGCAATAGAGTTTCGGGGCGGTTTGATAGGAGACCGAAGATAATAGGGAGCGAGGCCAAAGTTGGTTATGCGATCAACCTCAAAAGGGAAAATGATTTGGGTTTGTTTTTGGAAGAAGAAGGGAGTATTTTTGGTATTTTTAGAAAAGGGGAAAATATTTTTGGTATTTTTGGTTTTTGAAAAAGAGGGAGAAATCTCGACATGATTATTATTATTAGGCTTTCACTTGTATTATATTTTCCTAAATAAAAGAAATTTTTTGTACAGGACCCAAACTTGGGAAAATAAGGTTTAAAATATAAGACATGGTTTGACTTGATTCTAGGTTGACGGACATGTCCTATTTTAAAAAAGGAAAAATAGCGCAAAAATTCAGGTGGCATGCCGACCCGAAATTCCGATAGAGTTTTGCATGATAACGAATAAAATAATTATGAGTGCCCTAAGGTTGACGCCTATATAAGGTATATGAACTTAGTGGGTGAGTTGAAGGGTTACCCCTTTGGTATGACTTCCACGATATACCTCTTGCCTATAAAGGTAATCATTCATCGGCCCATGTAGACAAGTCATTAATATACCTGAGTGTACTTGAATAACCTCACCGTATACCTCGTGGGGGCAGCTTATGTGAGAGAGAATTAGATATACTTGACGTACATGAATGAGTTCCCTGCTATATATCTCTCATCGTGAATTCGATCAAGTAGTACGATGTGGGGGGGAATCGTTCGATATACGTCGAAGTTATGAGCCCAATGGAAGGTGAGAATCATATCTCTTAGGTTAACCATGCCCCAACAATGCCGACACCCATCACGAAGTGACCCCTGGTATGAGATAAAATTTTGGTCAATATTGTCATTGTCTGGTGATGTAGTGCGTAAAATGTATGAGTCTTAACTAGTATCTTATGGAGATATTTTTTATTTGCATGCTAAGTAAAGGAAAGACTAATACTATGCGGGGGATTGTATAAGTATTATGAAGAATCAAGATAGCTTGGAGCATGAAGACTATACTAAGCAGGGTGATAGAGAAGCATGTGAATATACAAGTGTGTAAGATATATGTGCAAAGTAAGATAGTAACATTGGAATAGTATTAGTGATCATGTGAATAGACATAAGTGAAGGTGTGTGTTCGTGAGCCTAAGAATGGATCACCTACAAGTGGTGTATGAGATATGTGAGTGGTCATGGAGATATATACAAGTTAGAAAAGTGAGGGTGTGTCCTAGTTAAGACAAGCTTGGATAATCTACAAGTTGTGTGTGGAGCGTGTGAGTAAATGTGAAATTATATACAAGTGTAAGTGGTTATAGTGAGCATGGAGAATATATACAAGTGTGTGAAGTGAGCATGGATAATGTATACAAATGTGTGAAATGAGCATGGACAAGTGAGTGAAAATTGATACACACATGAGAAGAAGGCATGGTAGAGATAAGCATGCGATAAATATACAAAAAGTAAGTAAAGGAGTAAAAGGGAACATACAACTGGGAGCTTATGTACACATTCAGAAAAATAAAAGAATAAAAAATAATGCCCATGTAAAAATAGAGTTTATTCCTCTAAGAGACGTCCTCGACAGAGTTACTACTGCGGCCATCCAAGGTTCGATTCCTCGGGCCACGGCTTAGGCCCCTCGATTATCGGGATGGTGATGAGGAAGAAGGAAGAGAAGAAAATTCCCTCCATATCTCTCTTTCCCTTATCCCTTTATCACGGTCCAACCTTGGATATAAAATTGGTCATCGTCAAATAGGGGTAACACGAAGAGATAGAGTCGCTAACCAATTTTGATCAAAATAGGCAAAAGAATGTTGCCACCGCGAGATAATGGCATCAAGGTCAAAATGATTCATGAAAAAACAAATAGTTTGAAGGTCCAGGGACTAAGTTATGGAATAGGAAGATGTTAGGCATCCATTCCGCCATTTCTATCTCTCATGGACTAATGTTAATCTTCTTCTTTTTAACTTTGTGACATGTGTGTACATGTGTATGATTTACATAATGAGAGAATGAAATCATCTATCTCGTGTCATGAAAGGGACGCAGCAAACTCATTCGTAAGAGTATACCCAAAAATAATAATAAAAAGTATGGTTTAAGTTTTTGTCGAATCACAAATTGCTATGAAAGAGCGAATCTACATATCGGACAAGACACGAGTATGTAAGAGTATGAAACTCACGTAATAGATATAATACGATATAAAATAAATATGACCATAGAAGGGGAGGACTCGAATCTTGGGATTAGCCCAATATGCCTAAGTAGCTTAAGGGGCATCAAAGTCCACGTAGTTCAAAAATAGCATAAAACTAGGATTCAACCCAAAAATACAAATATGGGACTTCTATTATGTGTATATGAAGAAAATTTATTTTAAGAGTGAAAATATAAAAATGGAAATCCCACTTTTGGAATTTAAGGATAAACCTTATTTTTTTTTCTTTTTGGAGTTTTTATGAAAATATATTATGTACACTACTACTAGTAAAGAATAGAGATTGGTGGATGTGATATAATGAAACAAAGGCACAAAATAGAAATAAGGTGAATAACACTAAAATGGAAAAATCGGAGAAAGGGGTTGAGAAATAGATCTCCATATGGATGCTTGTTATTGAATTTGGAATGCAAGCGTGCCGATTTTGAAGTGGTATCGACGTGATTTAGAGAGGTGGGGGTGAAGTAATAAGTGGGTTAAGGCGGTGAGGTAAGAGAATGTGAGAAAATGGACTTTTTAGGAAAGCGAAAGGTTCTGATTATGAGGAGAATGTTCTTTGATTTTCTGAGAGGGGTCCCTTCAATTGGTGAGGTCATGGCCTAATTATATGGGGATTTGGTCCAGGGGTGGTCGATTAAAATGGCCCCTGGCTTGTCTATCGACACAGTGTTTGCCTTTCCAGGCAAGGAAAATGACACCCTGGCGATAGTCAGGGTTCCTGAGGTGCCTATAGGCAGTCCAGAACGATTTTTCTAGAAAAATGGGCATAAAATACAAACTTTAAGCCTGAATCACACACGAGGTAGACCATTGGAAAGAGAATTTGGAGCCTTTTAAGAATACACTAATCCTCTCCCGGGACCAGGAGCTTATCGAGGTCAAATGGGTCTCAAAAGTACCTGATGGTCTCTTAACGAGAGGTTTTCGAAGAAAATGGATTGTTCGTCTGAACCGTAAGTCTAATTTACGCAAGGGATAACCCTTTAGAAAGGTCATTCATTGCCCTTGGAGATTTCATCAACTACGTTCGGAGAGTTAATGAAGGTCAGATGGGGACCAGAAGCGCCCGATGGCCCTTCAAAGTAAAACGGATCATCCGTTCGAATCGTGAGGTTGATTCGCACACGGGACAAACATTTGGAAAGGGTATTCATAGACCTTCGAGTATTCATTAAGCTTAGATTAAGATAGAGGGTTGACTAGAGTCAAATGGGACACGGAAGAACCCGATGGCCTTCAAATTAGTGTTTATATTAAAATGGGTCGTTACTGCAGAATGTTGGGCCAAACCATGTATGGGACAGAGCGTTGGAAAGGGGATTCAGAGCCCTTCGAGGATTCATTGATATTTTCTTAAGTTGAAAGGATAAATATAGTCAATTGGAGCTGAGGAGCACCTGGTGGCCTCCAGATCAGTACTCAGAGTACAATCTTAGGTTTATGGTGAATGGAAGAGTGCTAGGGACCTAAGGAGGTTCTTAGGAGGTACCTAGGACGGGGTTTCTATGCTCATGTAAATTAAAGAGAAGACAGTGAAGTATGTTCTTTATATTCATTATTTTTTCATCACAAAAAAATCCTTTTAGTTGAAATATATTGGTTTCACAACCTCAAAGTACAAATAATAATCCCGTTAATAAACCCAACCTCCAAAGTGCGAGAAATCATATGGTTCAATGTCTCCATAACTATGATAAAAGGAAATGGTGAAAAGGGTCCCTATCGAATGCCTCTGGTTCTCGGGAAGAATCCATCTGCTGACCTTTTACCAACACTGAAAATCTTACCATTGAGATACAACTCTCGATCCATAACCTCCATCCATGTCCAAAACCCATAGGGATATTCTGTGAGTGGGATAGGATCACATATTGTTAGTAAAATGGCACCTCTCAGTATTCTTTGGACATTGTGTCGAAAAAGGAACAATAGGTGTTTTGAGGGTATGGAACTCGCTCCCTAGAGGTTACAGTACCTTTTATCGAACTCTCTTTATTCATTGTATATGGCAGAACCAGGACTCAGTATGCTTATTTTGTTAGATTCTTTTAGGAGCGATAGATAAGAGCTATTATAATTTCTTTTTATTGGCATGAGAGTATTTTTTATCTCGCTAGAATGATATTGGTGTTCTTTTGTTATTGATCATTCTCACTTTGTATTCATTGTGTATACGGATTTTCGCACCTTTGGTGGGTGTTATATACATATAATCCTCTTAGTTATAAAAAACATAGAATACTTTCTCGATTTGTATTTCTTTTTTTTTGTGGAGAGAGAACATCCATGTCATTTTGGTTGAGGGGTGCTAAGGTCACCCTAAGAATTACTTCAAAATACC
Organism: Sambucus nigra; assembly: GCA_949130495.1. Taxonomy (NCBI): domain Eukaryota; kingdom Viridiplantae; phylum Streptophyta; class Magnoliopsida; order Dipsacales; family Adoxaceae; genus Sambucus; species Sambucus nigra. The sequence continues at coordinate 141,746,344 of OX422224.1, read as the reverse complement.
ACAAGGAAAATGATAAATTATTTTTACTAAGGGCCACCACATTATATATATTACTCAATAATTTAAACACAATTTCTCAAATTTTCTCTCTACCTACTATCTTCCACTACACTTCAATATCACCCTTTTCAACTTCACTCCACCACTAAAATCCAACAATGTTTTTCCCCATTACTCCAACATTCACTAACAATCATAATTTTTTTACCTAATAGATTCGATTGCATTTGGTCCCCATATCAAAATCATTAAGTTTGATCCCACATCAACCATCTTCACTAACAATCATAAAGTTTGTTCCCACAACAATTAGGGTTGGTTATTTAAATATTCAAATATCAATACAAGGTGGTACCAATGAGTTTGGGACAATAAAAGACAATTAAACTACCCCAAATAACATTTTGAGGTAAATTTTTGGTCTCCATTCATATAATTATTTATTTATTATTAAGGATTGAATAAATATAAAATGATAGAAAATCGAATAGTGGTTTAGGATCGGGGCCCCGAGTTAGAGGTCAGGCCTCGGGTTGAACCTCCATAACCACTGTTATATTTTTTTAAATGAAGTTGTTCAGTATTTTAATAGCGAGTGTTCCTACTTTTCTCGACACCTTCATAACGAAAGATCAATTATTCTTGGCACATTCCTCCCAAAACACCTCCATACACTAATAGCTTACTTTTGTTATCTTTATGCCGAAGCAGATTACGTTTCTCTGCACATTCCTCCCGAATAAGATCATTCAGTACTTTGATTTCGAATTGGCTTAAGTATTTCATCACTTTCCTACCGAAGTTGGTTAACTAGTTTTTACCTTCATGATTCATTTGATAATTGTTATGATGCCTTAAGTATGATACATTTGATCATATATATAACATAATTATGTTCTTATTTATGTAGGATATCATCATAAATTTCAACTTTGTATTATTTAACAAGGCGTTAGTCAATATAGATGTACCTGACAAAGTGTTGATGGTTCCTTAGGAGTCGATGTCAGTGCCACTTTCTTTACGTAACAGGTATTTTTATCACTCATAATATTTGTTGCTTTTTAAAGTGGGTTATAATGTGCTTATTAATTTGTATCTATATTCTCAGTATTTCCCACTTGTCAAACGTTGGTCAAATGGACTCAAGCGCAAGCCCGATCGATTTGAATAGTAATAGTAATCACCAATTCTGATGCACCTTCGGCAATGCATATGGAAGGTTTACATTTAGGATATGAGAGAGAATTGTAGTATCATGACCATCATGGGAAAAATGTTGAGTAGGAAACAAGTTCTCAGGGTGACTAAAATAAGAAGGATATGACAACTAGAAAGTGAAATAACCCGTTTCTATTGAAGGACGTTCCACTTGATAATGGAAGCTGGACGTTAACTGTTGTAAGTGGAGTTAATAGCCACCAATTTTCAGAATCATTATATTGGTCATCTTACTATAGAGGAGAGAACAATCATTGAAGAGATGTCAGTAAGTGGGCTGAAACCAACCACCATTTTAATAACGATAAAGTGTCGTAATTCTAGTAACGTTTTAATAATGAAAACAATATATGATGGCAAGGGGAAACTAAGAATTAGCGAACGGCAGGGTAGGACGGTGATGCAACAGTTAATGAAGTTGCTTGATGACAAAACTATGTGTAAATTTATAAAATGAATTATTCTAGGATGGAGGTGGAAGACATTTTCTAGGCTCATCCAAACTTCATCCAATTGGCAAAGTGTTTTCCCTCGATTGCTATTATCGATTACACTTACAAGGCAAATTGTTACAAGATGACTTTGTTTGAGATGGTTGAAGTATCCTCTTGCGGATAGACGTTCAACATTGCTTTTGTATTTTTAGTTATGGATAAAGAAGAGAACTACCATTGGGAGCTGACTGAATCCATCCATAAACTTAGACCCCGGTAACCTTCGTAACCAAAGCGTCAGCTGGTTAAAATTATTATTCGATCTATTTGGATGTCTCATTATCTTCATCTCCAATCGGGAGTATGCGTACATCAATGCATTACATATGAGGTTCCCCAAGGTAAGATATATGGTGTGCACTTTCCACGTTAATCGTAATGTGGAACTCCACACTCATGAAGAGATCCACAATGAGGATTCCCTAATGAAATTAATGAGAGATTGGGTTTATTTGGCTGAATACCCCGTGAAGAGCGATTTCAACGAATCTTAGTGCTTATTTCATGTGGATTGGGTTTCATACCCCATCACTCTTAACTACATTTATTGTATATGGTATAATTTGAAGGAGACCTTTGTTCATGCATGGACCAATATGATTATGCACTGGGGAAACCAAACTACAAATCGGTGTAAAGGAGCGCACGATAAGTTGAAGAAACACTTGGAGATTTATTAACTATCTTTTGACAAGGTGTTTGTTACCATGCACAACTATATTGACTTGAAAGTATAGAAATTACGAAGGAGTTTGAGCACTACTTGCAAAAAATAAAGCAGTTGAATAATCTTCCTATATTGTGTGAGCTAATTGGTCGGGTTTCACACTTTGTCATTGACCTAATTCTAAAGGAGCTGGAAATGAGTGACAATATTGGGATGAATTTTAAATCATGCCTCCATATTGCGCGCAATGTCTACTATATACCTTGCCCTCATGAGTTGGTGATCTATCTAATGGAGGGTTGGGTTATACTTTTGAGGATGTTAATGGACATTGCGCAAATTAACTATAGTGACCGAGTTAGTGAAGTACCACATGGTTGATTATGAGCCAAAATGCTATTATTTAAGTAAAGGTAGTAAAGGTCAACTCTAAATTATCAAAGGGCCATGTTACATAAATTAAAAGACATAGGGTGTCCCACCACTGCGAGGCTATTTGATTCATATATGCTTAAGCAAGGTAAGAGTCAGCCACGAGGTCGAAGATCAACTTCTCGTGAACAATAATGCGAGGAGTTAACCAAAAAGGATCCTTTAGGCTTCTAAACTCGCTAAGGAATAAGAGGATAAGGAATTTCGTGCTGTCCAGAGGTCTAATAAGAAAATTAATTTTACGAAGTTCACCCGTCCCACCCCATGGTGCCCTAACTACACGCCCACTTATAGGAAGTACCTAAAGGAGATACCCGAATTGTAGAGGTTTTATAGAAGATATAATGGAGGTGGATGTCGAAGGCAATTGTGGGTTTAGATGTGTGTCTACTTGTCTAAGCCTGGGGACCGAAAGCGATGGATGGAGAACCGTGAGGGAGAATTTGATGGATGAAATTCTAAAAAATAATGATTTCTATATATACTATTTTTGTAGTTGGTTTTCAAAAATTATTCTAAATCAGTTAGACGATTATACAATCCCATGTCGTTTGAAGTCTTAGATGATCATGCCAGAGTGTGGTTACGTTGTGGGTGAGACTTACAATTGTGTGCGTCCTCATATTGAAGAGAAAGTGGCCAACATTTTTACCAATAAGATATGAACGACCAAAGAGTCCAATATTTGTTCAGATTGCTCATGTATTTAACAATCACTTTGTTAATCTAAAGTTGAAACAAGGTTGTTTAACACTACCGCATAGTTGTTCTTGGCCTGAAGCCAAGTCTTGGATTGACAAATATGTGGATCAAGTATTTAAGTTTTAGAATATTTTCCCAAAGGATGTAACGACCAATGATTAACCCATAAACATCAACTAGTTGGGGATATGTTGTATTTTTTGTAGGATGGTAATGAGGGGTATGCTGTATTTTTTATATAGATGTTAAAAAATGTATAAGTAGGTTCAGAGGGATGTCTTGTAATTTTTGTACACATGTAAGCCAAGTTGTTAAAAATATTACCAATATTACATATGTAATGTATTTCACTATCATTTGCAACGGATTTCATTATCATTTGTTAATGTAGTTATCTTAAAGTTGGATATTAATATAATGTATATGTTATAATTTTTGGATTAATATTGTAATTAATAATGGAGTATTAATGTTTGGGCATTATTGTGTGTATGTTAGCGTCAGATTGTCAATGTTGGTTGTAGTTTTGTTCTAAATTCATTCGATATGTATATAACTAATAATTTAACATTATTTAATATGTATATAACGAATCAGTGGAAGCCTTGGAAAATAGAACCCACTATTAGGGTTGATTATCCCGATCCAGTATATGATGTATTTGGTTTGGCATAAACATCTTGAACGAAACCTGATCAACTACTGGTTTGTTGAGAACACCATGATCTAGGAACTATAGTTCAGTATTATCACTTTTAACCTAGTTTCAGTCTTGTAAATGAAAACCCATTATTAGGGATGATTATGCTGAACCAATCGTTAGTCTTGTACATGAAAATCCACTGTAGGGATGATTATTCGGAACCCAATATTAGTCTTCTAATCAAGTGTTTTATTCGTGATCTATACTCGGAGATGGAATCCTTAATTTGGTATTAACACCCTGAACTAGATTTCATGATGACACTTTTAGAGCCTTAATTAAAACATTGTCAAAGCCTTGTGAAAATCAAATGAGCAATAACATTTAACCAAATGACATATGACGGAATAATTATCAGAGGGATACAACCAACATAACCAAATGAAAATCAAATTAAAGCAACTCCACCAACATATAATAGTAAGAGGGATATAACCAACATATAACCTATTAATAACATATTGATTACATTCATATTAATAACAGTGATCACATATTGCAACATTGATAACTTCAATAATAATATTGATAACATATTGATTATAATATATTGACAACAAAATTGATTACATATTTTAACATTAATAACGTATTAAAAAATTCTTAAAAAAATTCAATTGTACCCCATCCTCATCATCATAATCATCATCCTTGCCTTAATCCCATCATATAGGGTCAGCTACATGGATTCTCCTTTTTCATTTAATCTATTGTATGCATTATTATCATTCAAGTTTAATTCCTTAAAATCTCTCCTAATAATTTCCTCCCACGATAGCTTAAGGCGACCTCTTTTTTTTTACCCTCTATTTCCAACAATCTTCCTCTTGTTATAGGGGAATCTACAGGTCTATGTAATTTGTACCCCATCCTAAATTACAAAAATGAAGCCCAACCAAATTAAAAACTTCAACTTCTTTTTCTTTTTGCTCCTTCAACCACTTTTGCCTTCCCTTTTCCTTTTTCATTGTCTCTTCCATGCTTTTTAGTATTTTTTTAGTCGACTCCTTAGTGATAATCGAGCGACCCACCCCAATTACTACTTTTATTTGGTAAGCTTCTTCATTTCGCCCAAGCAATGTACTGACATGTGTAGCAATGCCATATTCTATATTCTTCTTCAGTAACTCTATCGCTTTGCATACTTCGTCTGCATAGTGAATATCATTTATGTGAGTATGATAATTGGTTGAAGTATGAAAATTATTACAAATGTAATACTTACCAAAGATGTTTTTATTAGTTTGGACTATCGGTAAGCAGGGTTATGTACATTTGGGTAGGACATGGTCATATTCTACTCCATATAGTTCGCACTACAGTCCCATGGGCACGAGACAGGTACCGACTGCGACTTCTCCAATAACAGGTGGTCTTGCCAGTTTTCCTGATACTATTTTTTCATGTCAAACTTCAACTTGTATTGGGTATCCTTGTTTACCTTCTTATCCCTTAATGGTGTCATTGAGTCGCAGGGAATGATTTGAATCCGACTGAATTGTCACATACATCTTTGTGGGTAGTACGACTCGACAACATTGAAGAAAATGATGATGCCACTATAGAAAATAACATTCAGGAATGGATATGCGACCCTGGCATCCTTATAAGGATCCAAAACACCTACACACAACCCAATAATTAGGATACGAATATTTCAAATGTTATTTATAAGAAAATGTAAGTCACTTACATTCCCTTCCAATATATCATTGAGCTGTTCTCGATAGTTTGTAAGATTTTGAAAGGCATTCTTCTGAGAGGCTGATTGCAATTCCCAATGCATAATTCTAGGCATTATATTATTGAAGTCCATATTGTAGAATCCTTCTAACCCTAGAAAAGTGCTCATAAATCTATGGCTACAAACCATCATATGATTAAAAAAATGAAATTAGTGATTACTAAAATGAAAATAGAAAATTAGTTAAAATGAATAATTAGCATATATCACGAAAATTTAGTAGTTAACTATAGTAAAGATAGACTCCCACTCATCTTCATAACAACCGACCTAGATGCAAGGCAAAACTGCATGTATAGGTGTGCAAGAATTCTCATGCCTTGAGCCAATCAGCCTACCCTTTTCAACTTCATCAAAACTTAGAGTGCATTGATAGAAATCTTATTTTTCGTCTTATCGAGAAAAATAGGGCATCCGATAATTTATAGTATATAAGCCCTCGTACAACGATCTTCAACATTTGAGGCGATATTCTCATCTTTGGCTCGTGACCTAAAATTTACAGTGATCTAATTCAACCGGAATACACAAGACTCCCTGCACTCTAACTCCGCATTGGCCTTGATAATGCCCAAGCACTCAACTACTAAGTCAATAGCATTGGTTATTTCAATTGCCTCGCCATCCTGAATAGCGGTGTGTGAACTAAATAGAAGGTTGCTGACTAATCGTACTTGCAAGATTTGAGCTATGTCATCGGGAATGATGGTCATCTCCCTAAACGACATGTGAGAGCTATTGGTCTCAAGATGCCATCGCTCGACGAAAGTCGAAACCAACACGTAGTCAACATACCTATGGCTGTATTTGATCAAGCCATCAATCTTTGCCCTCACTATCCTCCTAGCACCCAATTACTAAGATCGTCAAAGATCCATTCATTTATCTTTATCTAGTGATTGATACATAACAAAAGTACTCGTTTAACCTATAATACAAATAGAAAGTATATCAATGCTAATCATAAGTTACAAAAAGTAAATATTTTGGAGCAATTAGATTGGGAAATGTGATTAATACTGAATCGATCCATATACTATAGGCCACATTGTCCTTGAAATGCTTCAAAAGGCTGAGATCCTTAGGGCCCCCATATACCTCGGATGATGATCTGGCTTCGACTACCTTCTTTTTACCATATTGGGCAGCTGACTTGTGTAGTTTATGCGATGGGATAATTGATGGCTTAAGAGCATCAACATTTCCCTCAACCCGATCATTCTCATTTCCCACATTAAGAGCATCAATATTGCCCTTAACCCGACCCTCCTCAACATTATCCTTTTATGAAGCCCCATAATGGACCTCTGAAGGAGACTCAACATCCCCTTTTGAAGGAGCATCAACATGGCCTTATGAAGTAGCCTCAAAATGCGCCTCTAACACATGGCCATATACAGTGGTCTTAACATGCCCCTCTGGAGGGGACTCGATATTCCCCTTAATAGGAGAATTCACATGGCCTTGTACACTAAATAAAGCATAAATCTCTTTTCGGTGCTTCCTCTCAGGAACACTAATGGTCTTCCCCTTATAAGGGGAGTAACATATAACTTTATCCAAAGATGACATGCATTAAAACAGAGAGGACATGCTAATAAACTATTCATACATAGAACACATGTGAATAACAGACATAAATAACACGTGAATAACTAAATTACAAACAAAGAGCATATGATAATAAAATATATATTACAAATATAGATGGTAGGTATAAATAAACATAGATAACAATGAGCACATGCTAATAATCTCTTCTTCCATGAAACACATGTGAATATGATCAATAACTAATATACATGACAAACTAATATACATGAATAAACTCTCACATATACTCTCTCTCTCTCTCACACACACACACACACACACACACTTTATCTCTCTCTCACACATACACACACACATACACGCTCTATCACATACACACACACACACTCCATTTCTCTCTCTCTCTCTCTCTCTCTCTCTCACACACACACACTATCTCTCTCTTACACAGACAGACACACATATACACTCTCTCTCACACACACACACACATTCTCTCTCTCTCTCTCTCTCTCTCTCTCTCACACACACACACACACACACTCTCTCTCTAACACCTACATACACACACAAAAACACACATACACACATACTCTCTCTCTCTCTCACACACACACACAACCACACACACACACTAAAACATACAACCACACACACACACTCACCACACTTGCGTGCACACACTCAAATCAAGTAGAAGGGTATTTTAGTTAAATGATATTTATTCCTAATATGGGAAAGTAATTTAGATGTTGGGAAAAAAGAATTCATGTTGGAACCAAACAATGGAAAGGAATTCAAGATTCCAGGAACTTAGAATTCCTGGAATCAAGGATTCCCATTCCTTTTTCAAATCTCGAACCAAACGAGCCCTAAGGGCTTGTTTCGTTCGAGGTTTAGGAGGGGAACTTTGGATTCCTGGAATATAGAATTCCCCTTATTTAGAATTACTGTGTTTGGTTGGAGTTTTGGGGAGGAAATTAGAATTTCGTGAACTTAAAATTCCCACAACTTTGATACTTTTCTTTCCCACCAAAAACGGGGGGAATGAATTAGAATTCCTAAGAATCCTTCCTTATTTTTATGGTATGACAAAAATACCCTTTTTATGAACACCTAAAAATAATTTTATTCCAATTATGTCCTAAATTATTATATTTCAAAAACCAAAACCGATCAGATGTTATCTCACTTTTCTTTCTCAATTGTTTTTAGAGTGTGATCCTCTCTCTCTCTCTCTCTCTCTCTCTCTCTACGTGTAAATATATATAGAACCAGGGGAGGTTGGTATTGTGGGCTTATTTTGCTGTGATGGGGACTGCATAGATTGAGGCGGTTCTAGCGAATGGGTTCATGTTTTTGGTATGACTAGTTGTGTCCACGTGCATTGCACGTGTGGTCGTTTCCAGATATTAATCTTCCACTACAAATCTGTGAATGACAAAGTAATAAAAATACTTGCAACATATTATGTAGAATCTATTTTGTTAGAATATAACACAAAGTACCTAGTACGAAGAATCAATCATTACCCCAAAAACCAAACCTCCATTCAATTGTAAACTATACAAGATATTCTTGTGAATACTCTAAATCTATCACAAACGAACTCAGAACTCCCTACTCAAAAGCAGGAAGAAATACACACAAATATGTATGTATATATAATCCGAATAAATATATCATAATGAAATTAGCTTGAAATGATTTATAGGGAAACATCATTAAAAAAAGAAGCTAAAAAAAGCTTCAGCAAGCAAATTCCAAATCGCAGTTATTGAAAGATGGCATTTGATAAAAACAGTGTGTTATCCTAAAAACTGAAAATTTAATGCTTAAATATGTTGCTTTTGACATTTGTTAGGATTCAAAGGTTCTTCTTCCTCTTCAACTTTATGAGCGACGAACATGGATGACATTATACGAAGAACCTTTGTACAACATTATTGTTCCGTTACATAATCCAATTAATGGATTTATATTGCGTAGAAGGATGATTGGACAATTATGTTTAAGTTTCAATGCGAGTGGTGGCAATCCACTCGACATCAAAGAATTTAAAAATTCTTCTTGGTAATAGTTGTGCGTGTTATCCACAGCTTCATCAAAGCTATTTAATGTCTTCAATTCTCCGGGGAACATATCAATCATCATATCATTGAGTGAGTCTACATGCTCGTTTGTTGTTGCAAGAATTACGCGATCTGTCAAGAAGTTTGGAAAGTTGGCATTTATATTTAATGATGGGAAGATAACGTCAATGAGAGACTGTTCGGAGCCCTCATCATGTGTTGATGCTTCCGACCCATTACCAATCCTTAGAAGGAAATCACTAAGTGAGGAATTGATACCCAATTGTTTAATTACTTACTCATCACTATGAAGTTAAACAGGGCATTAGTTCTTTTTAGTCATTACATTTACATAATATGATGGATGGATTATCACTCTTAACATATCAATACAATAACTTTCAAAGATAAATTACGTGAGACAGAGAAACTACATTCATGTTCATTGAATAGAAATTACAAAATAACAAAGAGAATCCATTCGATTAATAAGTATGGTCAAACCTAAGTTTCCAAGAAATTAAAACAATTTAGTCAACAATAAGATGAATTGAAAACAACAATTGTAAATTAATTTTAAAAAATTAAAAAAAATTATGGTACTTGAATAAGTGCAATGTATTCCATAAATATCCATAAACCATGAACTAAATAAGCGATACTCAGTATTAAATACTAAGAGCAGGGAAGAACAAACTGAAATTCTTTGAACACTATGTGCCTAAAGATGCTAAAGATACAGTTTAGAGTGTGTGTTTGAGTTAACAAAGATAATTCAACCAATGCATGTAATTTCAGCTTCAGCAAGGTAAGTTGGACTTCTTTTGCTCCCTTATTTGGTTGTTCTTGGAAGTTATGTTTTTCTTAGTTGGGGAGTTACAATCTGAACCGACGTAAGACTTAATAAGAAGAATATATGTATGTAGAGAGACAAAATGAATACATTGAACCATTCAGTGTGAAAAAATTCCAACACAGAGGAAATTGGAATTAAATTAGATTATGAAAACACTAACAATAAAAGATTTGAGATTTTGAATTCTCAAACCAAAATATCTAACATCATGCTATCTATTTTAAATAAATAGAAAATGAAAAATATTCCTTTTATTCCTCTTCATTGAAGATTTTACCTAAACATGTAATGTGTAATCTGAAAGAGAACATTAAACTTAAACAAAGAGTAACAATAGCTACTTAAGAAATATTATTACTTTATAACACAACTATACACCAAATTACAAATTAATTATGGATTTAAGTTTATATCAAACAGGAAGCATGTAGGAGTTTGTGTTTGGTACATTTGATCAAACATAACATACACACATGATATATATAACATAAACCTAAGACATATACAACAAGATAGTAAGAAGAGCGAACTGAACATCATCATCTATCGAATAATCACAATAAAAATGTCAATTGAAATCAGTTTAAAGCATATGATAGGTTAATACCTCCAGCAGAAATAACTCATAATCAATCCTCAAAATTTTCTCCTCGAAAAACTACAACGAGACATTTAGAATTCCTATAACTGCAATAGAGGTACTGCAAAAACTCTGGTAAAAATACCTCTTCCGAGTGGTTGAGACAATTTATGTGGCTCATCAAATGGGTAAAAAATGAGGGGATGTTAATATGGAGTATAAAATTTGTTCGTACTTAGATCTGGGAAAGGCAATTTTCTCAGGCTTAATAATGGCTATAGAATTAAGGATTTGTTACCCAACAAAAACCCCTGGAGATTCGAAAATAAACCAATCTTTTGTTGAATTGGCCATGTAACCCCACAAAGTCAATACAGGTAAATTTTGGCAGTTTGAAATTCCCCTAGATTATTATCCTCTGAAATTATTTTTTAACGGGTCCAGAGTTTGTAAAGTGCAATTTTTCGTGAGTGACACTATGCTACCTAATCTGTTCTTCGATTCCCAAAACTCTTTCAGCTTCTCAAATTCAAACCTTACATCTACACTCAATTTTTTAGCGCTCAGATTAACATACTGAATATTAGAGTATACATCAAGGGAATTTCCTATCTCACCAGTTAATTTATTACTCCAAATATTCATGTTGATACCAAATTTAGTCTGCTGACATGGACCATTCACTTGAAGACACGTGTCAACCTACGTGGCAATTACAAACACTTTCAATCATACTGAGCAACTTAGGCGCCCCGAGGAGCTTAGGCTCCGAGCAACTTAAGCGTACTGAGTAACTCAGGCGGTCCGAGCAACTCAACGTACAGATCATCCAAATCAGGAGAATAAAAAAGATGACTGCGGATTAAATGCTCATTATTATCGTACAGATGTATATGTCTACTAGATAACAGCGCATTGTCCTTTCACATGTACAGCCTCAAGGCTATAAATACATTGTAACCTCCTCATTAGAAGGGGACTCTGGATCTCTTGGTAAACCATTTATCAAGAATTCCAAGCAAACAGTCAGCAATACAAAAACAGTGGACGTAGGCCATTCTCATAAGGCTGAACCGCTTTAAAAATCTATTGTCATATATTTATTTATTCATTTTTATCTGTGAATAAAATAATTAGATGAAATCTAGTTTTTTACATCAACAGATTGGCACCGTCTGTGGGAAACGACTGTACTTAGCTTTTTTCACCAAAATAATTCATTATCAATGGCCGATAACCCGGAATCCAGTAATCGAAACACTGGGGTCCCTCCGAACCTTTCTACTCCCCCAAATGTTCAAGATCTGGCTAGTATAATGGCTAATCTGGCCCAAGGCCAGACGGCCATACAAGAAACCATGCGATAATTTATACAAACTGTTCAAGGCGGGGTGCCGGCTCAATCAGGACAATGAAGTGTTCAGAGAAATACACGTTTACCCTCTTCGCAAACTAGGCGAATGCTATTCCCAGAGGAATCTCGATCCAGACGCACCGACTCATATCGTACTGAAATATCTAATGATCCTTCTTATCTGCCTGATCGGACTTCCTCAGTACGAGCTACAGACTCTCAACGAAACATCACTCTATCTCCGAAAAAGAACCAGTGCTCTAGAAAGTTTGAGTAGAGTCTCTCATTTTGATCGTTTGGGCCCTAGGAGGAATAGAAGTCCTCATAGTATTGTGTTGAGGAACTCTCAACGACCATCCGATGTAAGGGAAGGCTCTGCCTAATCACGACCAACTGCTCGTAATGAAAGATCCCAATAGGCAACTTCAACGCGATCAGTTGCTCAAACCAATAGGCCCGAGGAGGGAAACGATGCATAGAAGTGCTCTATTTAGGCCAAGAATCCTCTACAAAGAACTTTTGTCCAAGGGACACCATTTGTACAGGTAGTTGTGGATTTTCCCACACCATCAAAATTCAAAGCTCCTATGGTGACGCCTAAATATGATAGGAAAACTGACCCTGTCCTTCATATAGAATAATACCAAGCTGTTGTTGATATTTATGCAGTTCCAGACGAAATGAGATGCAGGGCATTTTCAGGAACTCTTACCGGATCTGCTCAGATATGGTACAACAACCTTCCTCGAGGGAAAATTGTGATTTTCTTTCAACTATCAGAACTCTTTATTGGTAACTTCTATTTTGGAGCAAAACCAGTCAAACGAGTAGCACACTTACTGAGTGTTAGACAAAAGACAACTGAAAGCACCAGAGACTATATTACTCGTTTAAATAACGAGAAACTTGAGGTAATTGATTACGAGGAGAAAACAGTAATTACTGCTCTGATGAGTGGACTATGAAGCCCTTATACTTTTGACTCACTTGAGTCTATATTGTATAAGTGCTCATCTAGTTTGGAAATTGTGACAAAATTATATCCACCCTAGAAACCAAAGAACCTCAGAAATTGGTTTGCTACTTCATCTCTCTATCTTGTAGTGATCAAGAAACTATTGCCAACACTCACACACAGTAGAATTCATTTAATGCATGTCATATTGCATAATTATGTGTGTTCATATGTTGAGTGTGTTTAAATCCCTAAGTTTGATTTTTAATAATATTTTAGGATTTTTTAAACTCTTTTTAAACAAGGTTTTATTAATTAAAACTTGATTTATAAGTTTTTGGGGTCAATCTGTAAATATACTTTGTTGGGTTTATTTGCCTAATGTTACCTTGGGTAGAATCCGAAAGCGGAGTAAACATGAGGATATGGTTTTAATTAATTTAAGACGCGCATTTCATATCCTGTATTTGCCCAACACCTGTCTTCATCTGATTGGTTGAGATTGTGTTTGTTTACTGAGTTATAAACGCGTATGTTTTTAAGCCCTTGGATCATTGCTTATCAACGATCTTCATGTTGTCTTGGTGAATCCCAGTACAACCTTTTAAACCAATCAGGTATCACTTAACCACCGCCTTTTGTGAGCCAACCTTCTCTTCACACTATAAAAGGAACCCTAATCTCAGACTTCGAAGACTTTTGCCATTTTCATTTTCTGAGAGAAGAGAGAGTAGAGAGAGAAGAGAGAAGAGAGAAGAGAGAGAAGAGAGAAACCGGAGAGAGAGAGAGAGAGAGAGAGAGTTAGAAACCCTAACTTTATTCGTCAAAAGCTCTTCAATCCAAAGCCAAACACTTCTTCAAAACTCCATATCCAAACACTACCCTGAGTGTTCTTGAGTGTTTGAGAGTTTGAGTTGAGTTTATTATTATTGTTGTTGTAATCTCTTGTTCGTTAGATCTTGTTTCCAACTTAAACTTTTACTTAGATCTACGTTCTGATTTCATAGAAATTTCAGATCTGAGTTTTTCATGTTACATTACACTTAGTTTCATTCTTTATTTCTCATCTTGAGAAATATATTGTTGATTATTTTCTATAAAACGTTTGCTTACTTTGAAATCAACAATAAATGCTTTCTGTTTCTAGTTCTTGTAAAACTAAACCTTTGACCTAGTTTGGAATCACACTTGGAGGTTTTCAATCTCGAAAATCTTTTCAAAACTGAGATTGATTAAGATCTTGACTGATTTCTGAGCAAAATATCCGTGGATTCTGGGATTGATTTAAAGGTCAAATAAGCTTCAAAGTTTTGTAAGAAGAAAGAAAAAGAAAAGATCACAGCATATAGCGTTACTGTAATTTGTTAGGACTGTTTGTACTTAATAAGTGTGTGTGTGCATGCATGTGTTAGAGAGAACCTCCACAAACACATTCACCCTACAACACGAAAAGTGTTGGTAATAAGATCTTGTGAACAAAAGTCGACGTAAAGTGTTGGAACAAATAAGAAGTTAATAAACTGGGAGAACTACATCTACAATCAGAACTGCAAAGAAGTTATAAGGAAACCAGAGGGTACATTCCTAAACTTATATAGGTCTGAGTTGTATGCATGTTAGTTATATAGTTTGTAACTCATAAATTTATTTTAGTGGATTTTTCATTTTACTCCGTAGAGGGAGTCGTGGATGTTTCCTCAATTGGTGAGGTTTTACCACGTAAAAAATCCTGAACATAATCTTTCTACATCTCCTCATCTCATTCTTGGTTGTGCTGAGTTTAAAACTTGTTTAAACTATCTTTTAAACCTGTTATTCAAATCTTGAATAGATCTCGTACATACTTTTATTAAACACATCTTGTGATTAATTCTCTTTGATTTAAGAAAAGAGTTTCTTCAAAAAACAACTCGTAGTTACTTAAATAGTTTATTTTCAATAAACGGCTTTAGTAACATATTTTCAGACTATTGCTGTATAAATTGTACTACACTTTAGCCAAGGATTCGCCTAGGACCATGGCTGAACTGATGGCAAAAGCAGCCAAAATCATGAATGCCGAGGAGGCCATGGCTGCGAAGAAGAATGCAGATACTAAGGAAACCAAGGTCGAGGCTGACAAGACTGAGAAGAAGGATCAGAAGAATAATGGTGGCAACAGACAGTCGAAAGCAAAGCAAGCACTGGAACAGTTGAAGAAATTTGGAAATTATACTCCTTTGAAGGTAGATATAAACCACATTCTAGAAGAGATCAAGAACAGCGAGGAGCTAAACTGGCCAGAAAAAATGAAGGTAGATCCTGACAAAAGGAATAAGTCCAAATATTGCGAGTTTCATAAAGACCATGGTCACACTACCAAGCATTGCATAGCTTTCCATAATGAAATTGAAGCAATCATCAAGCGGGGAAAATTGACCAAGTATGTTGATCGCCGAAATGGTGAAAAGACCAGCGACCGCAGAAGGCAAAGATCTAAATCTCCTCATCGAGCAAAAGAAGACAAGAAGAGAAGTCACGAAGAAGATCCAAAAGATGACCAAGATGACCTCGATCTCCCCAAAAGACCAAGGCAGCCAGAACGTGAGGTATTTTCAATCCATTTTGGATCATTTGAATGTAATGTTATTACAGGTGGAGATGCAAGAGGTGGGGATATGACTGCAGAGAGGAAAGCTTACCTCAATGAGGCTCAAGCTTGCTCGTACATTCAGCGAATAAATCTGGCTAAAGATGATCGCCCGAGGAAGGTGAATAAAGACAAATTGGTCATTGGTTTCTCTAAGAACGACCTCGCAGGTGTACTATATCCTCATGATGACCCATTGGTGATCAAGATGCGAATGAAAGAAGTGATGATTTCACGAGTACTGGTAGATAATGGTAGCTCGGTAAATATCATGTTCTATCCATGCTTTGACAGTTTGAATCTGAAGCTAGCCCAGTTGGAGCCATATCATAGGCCTCTCCTTGGTTTTACTGGCGAGAAGGTTTTTCCACTTGGGACGATCAAGTTGGATATGCTTATTGGTACATGGCCTGCTTGTCGAACATAAAGAGTACGCTTTTTCGTAATGGATAAAAATATCCAATCAGCTTACAATATCATCATGGGAAGGGTAGGTCTGAAGAAGTTCGAGGCGGTACTATCTACTGTACATCAATGTTTAAAATTCCCAACCAATTTTGGAGTAGGAGTTGTGAAAGGCGACCAGAAAGTAACTCGGGAATGCTACTATTTATCTGCCGAACAGGAGGAACATGAAGAATCCAGGAAGAAGACTACTACCTATCAAGTGGAGGAAATAGAAGATGCAGAGATTGAAACGTTAGAACCTAGAGACGACTCTCAGCTCGTGAAGGGACAGACCATGGAGGCTACTGAAAATATCATTCTGGACGACGAGCATCCAGAACGAACAACTCAAATTGGTTCATCACTAGATGTATCGATAGAACAGGAATTGATAGCATTTCTAAGGCATAGAAAGTAGACTTTTGCATGGAGTCATGAAGACATTCCAGGGATAGATTCGCGTTTCTTGTGTCACGAGCTCAACGTGAACGCAGTAAAACAACGAAGAAGAGTGTTCAGTCCTGAGAAGAACCAAGCTATACAGGAAGAAGTAGAGAAACTACAAAAAGCCTCTTTTATTGAGGATGTCAAATATCCTGATTGGCTAGCAAATGTGGTCATGGTAAAAAAGAAAAATAACAAGTGGAGGATGTGTGTAGACTTCACTGATCTTAATAAGGCATGCCCAAAGGATCATTTTCCTTTGCCCCAAATCGATCAACTGGTGGATGCTACCTCGGGGTATGAATTGTTGAGTTTCATGGATGCTTATTCTGGTTACAACCAGATTAAGATGAAGCCTAAGGACAGGGAGAGCACCTTTTTTATCACCCCAAGGGGAACTTATTGTTATAATGTTATGCCTTTTGGACTTAAAAATGCAGGTGCAATATATCAGCGGCTGATGAACAAGGTGTTTGCGAAGCAAATCAGTAATAATATGGAGGTTTATGTTGACGATATGCTGACGAAGAGCAAGAAAGCTGCTGATCATCTCGTTGGCCTAGGTCAGACCTTTGATCAACTAGAGAAATATAAAATGAAATTGAATCCCACCAAATGCATATTCGGAGTACGAGAAGGTATGTTTCTCGGATATATTGTTAACCAGCGAGGGATTAAGGCGAACCCTGAAAAGATCAAGGCTCTATTGGAGCTGCGATCTCCAACCACAAAGAAGGAAGTGCAAAGCCTCATAGGGCGAGTTGCAACACTTAATAGATTTATGTTACGAGCAACAGACAGATGTCTCCCATTCTTCAAAACACTCCGAAATTTTTTTGAGTGGAATGATGAATGCGAGGAGGCCTTTCAAGAGTTGAAAAAATATTTGAGGACACCTCTATTATTATCTAGACCAGTGATGGGAGAAAGACTATACTTGTACCTGGAAGTTTCAGAAAATGCAGTGAGCTCGGCGTTGATAAGAGTGGAGGACGGAGTACAAAAATGAGTCTATTACACCAGTAAAGCTTTTCGAGGAGCAGAAATCAGATATCCAAGGCTAGAGAAGTTGGCACACACACTTAGGGCTGTCAATGGACTGGGTATGGACCCGGACCCGATCCGGACCCGACCTGAATTAACGGATCTGAGCAAATTTTATAGACCCGATTAGTTAATGGACCGGATCTGGATATACATGACTCCGATCCGATAAGGACCCGACCTGAATATGTATATATATATAATATAATAATATATATATATATATATATATATATATATATATATATATATAATTGGGTCGAGTATTCGGGTCGGGTCTTCGGGTCCTTAACGGATCCGGGTCTGGATCCATTTTCTGAGACACGTCGGGTAATCGGGTAAGACCCGATCCGTTAAAAATATACCCAGATCGGATCTGGATATACCCAGACCCGATCCAGACCCGACCCATTTATACCTTACACACACTGATTGAAGCAAGCAGAAGGATGAGGTCATACTTCCAAGCCCATACTATAGTGGTGTACACTGATATGCCATTAAGACAAGCTCTGCATAAACCAGAGAAATCAGGAAGATTGATGTACTGGATAGTAGAACTTGGGGAATATGATATAATTTATGAGCCTAGATCGTCGCTCAAAGGGCAGGCAGTAGTGGATTTTATCGCACAATTTACTCAGTAGGATTCCTCCGACGAGCAGGAGTTGAATACAGACCAACCTGTGGATGTTACAGGATAATCAAATTTAAACCCCGACCAACTTACGTCGGTGGACGAGCAGCGAGAAGTGACGGAGGAGGACAAAAGGAAGCATCAAATATTCCACCGAGGAACTCTGTCTGACCAAGAATTTGATAATGAAGTACCTGTGTGGAATATGTATGTAGATAGCTCTTCGTGCTCTACACGCAGTAGAGCAGGGATTATTTTAAACAGTCCAGATGAGATTAATGTGGAGTATGCTCTGCGCTTTGAATTTAAGGCTTCTAATAATGAGGCCAAATATGAAGCAATGATCATGGATCTAAGCCTGGCCAAAACCATGAAGGCAGAGCAAGTCGTTGTGTTCAGTGACTCCTAGTTAATCGTAAATCAAATTCTGGGGGTGTATGCAATAAAAGGAGAATTAATGGTCAGGTATCATGCAAAAGCGATAGAGGTTGTATCAAGTTTTGCTGTAATACAGTTAATTAGAATACCAAGATTGGAGAATTCAAGAGCAGACACCCTATCTCGCTTAGCATTGACCACACGCATCGAGCTACGAAGAACAATCCCAATAGAAATCCTGGATGGTAGGAGCATCGACGAAGATCTGATGATAAACTTCATCGCCCTTGACTTGGGACCATCTTGGATGGACCCCATCAGGGCCTATATTGAAGAAGGGACTTTACCAAATGATAAGCTCGCAGCCAAAAAATTGAAGTTTAAAGCTGCTCGTTATGTATTAACTAGTGGAATTTTATATAGACCAGGAGTTATAGCAGGGCTACAAAGATGTGTCCATCCCTCCGAAGTGAAAGATTTAATCGAAGAGGTTCACGAAGGGTCTTACGGAGCCCATGTAGCAGGTCGAATGCTTTTGCAAAGAGTAACAACGCAGGGGTATTACTGGCCAACGATGAGAGCTGATTGCACAGCATATGCCAAGAAGTGCGATAAATGTCAACATTTCTCTTCTATTCAAAGAACTCCCCAAGCATTGTTAACACCCATCACGTCTCCTTGGCCATTCGCCATGTGGGGAATAGACTTGGTTGGGCCACTTCTAATGACCAGGGGAAGATTCAAATACCTCGTGGTTGCTGTGGATTATTTTATTAAATGGGTGGAGGCTGAGCCTCTCATTGATATGACATATGACAAGGTCTATCAGTTTATTTAGAAGAATATCATTTGTAGATATGGTATTCCCCACGCATTCATTACTAACCATGGAACCCAGTTTGACAACGAGGAGTTTGCTGCATATTGTCATCAATCTAATATATTGAAGGTCCACTCTGCACCAGGCCATCCCTAGAGTAATGGGCAAACTGAGGTGACAAACAGAACGCTACTGAATGGTTTGAAAAAATGACTGGATGATGCAAAGGCAAATTGGATTAACGAAATACACTCTGTGTTGTGGGCTTATCGCACCACACCACGAATAGCAACGGGAGAATCCCCATACATGCTGGAATTTGGGAGTGAGGCTGTCATACCTGCTGAATTGGGTCTACCTACGCATAGGGTGCTTAATTTCAAATCTCGTGTCAGTGATTTGATGAGAAGATTAGACCTGGATATGCTCAAAGAAGTTAGGGAAGAAGCAGCAATCAGGAATGCAGCATATCAACAACAAACAGCTTTGTTCTATAACAAAAGAGTGAAAAACGTGATTTGAAGGAAGAGGATTATGTGCTGAAGAAAGTGATCCAAAAGCATAACAAACTGGAAGCCAACTGACATGGACCCTACAGAGTAACAAAAGTTGTTCATCCAGGGACATACGGGATTGAAACATTGGAAGGAGAAGAATTCAAGAATGCATGGAATACGGAGCATCTGCGCAAATATTATCAGTAATTGAAATTCCTATGTAATACAGTTTCTTCAGTATGAATAAAGTGATGTTTCACCCAGTTTCTGTCTTTGTTAAAAAAAATTCAGAATATTAGTGCTACACACTGCACACCAAATTCAGAGCAAATTACCACTAACTCCGGTTGGTCGAGAATCAATTATCACCAACTCCGGTTGGTCGACGAATCAATTACCACCAACTCTGGTTGGTCGGGCATCAATTACCTCCAACTTCGATTGGTCGGGAATCAATTACCACCAACTCCGATTGGTGGGCGAATCAATTACCACCAACTCTGATTGGTCGGGAATCAATTACCACCAACTCCGGTTGGTCGGCGAATCAATTACCACCAACTCCGGTTGGTCGGGAATCAATTACCACCAACTCCGGTTGGTCGGGAACTAATTACCACCAACTCTGATTGGTCGGGAATCAATTATCACCAACTCCGGTTGGTCGGCAAATCAATCACCACCAACTTCGATTGGTCGGGAACTAATTACCACCAACTCCGGTTGGACGGTAAATCAATTACAATTAACTCCGGTTGATTCATACCAAACTAAGCAGGAACATGGGATGCAAATAATTTCGTTGCTTAGTCCCAAAGAGTGACAAGTCACTATAATCAAACGACCAATGGGATAAGTATAATATATATATATATTTACTAACCAACAAGCAAGGACATTCTAAAAATTATTTAGAAGAAAATAAAATGGCAAAAGACTAAAAATTTCTTCATTCAAATCAAGTAGAATTACATATGATGTGAAAAATATACTTCATTACATAAAAAACCCTATTATATTGGTTTTTTCCCTTCTGCCTTTGAAACAGGTTCTACCCCAGCAGGAGGATCATCTAATGCATAAGGGGAATTTATAAAATTTAGATCTCGCAGCATTCGAACATTCATCACGGAAGGACGATCAAGCAAATGCTCTGGGTGAGATATCTCAAAGTTTGCATGAAGACTGTAATCGCCGAGATACTTGGAGATCAAGCATTGAGGAATTGCCCGAGCAGGAATCCAACTGATGTCAAGCTTAAAAGGAGGCACGGGAAAATCGAGCACTCCAGGGTCATAATAATCCCATAAGTAATGGCCCTGCTCCAATTTTAGCACACACAGTGCATTCAACCACCCTTGCTTGTACCCCTCATTATTTGACTGCTGGATCCGAGCATCAAGATGGTAAAGGGCTTCATTATACCCAGCCATCCAAAACTCTCTGGGTTGTTTATGGAACTAATGAGTTAACCTCTCCAGTTGCTCGTAGAGACTCTTCGCCAGAATTTCCTTATTTTCCAAAGCAGAACTCTGGGAAGAGAGTTGGTCAGTAACATTCAGAATTTTCTTGGGCATTTATATCAAAGCTTGATTCTTCGCCATCAACTGAAATGACTGATTCTCCAAGGCCGATTGAGTTCTCGCTTCTTTAATAGAAACCCGACCAGCCCCTGCTCGTCCACGAGAAGAAGATCTTGCTCGTCCACGAGTATATGTGGAGGGTCCAGCTCTTTTCAAAGTTTCCAACTCATCTCGTAAGTTGGCATTTTCTACCTCCAAGAAAGAAAAACCTTCATCATTAACAGGGACCAAGGCTCTCGAAGAAGATGCAGCAGATTTGAGTTGTTTTATCTCTTCTTGCAAAGCAATGTTCTCCTGCTCCAACAACTTGGCGATATGCCTGTGCTCTTCAACTTCAAGCTTTTAAACACTCTCTTTCTTCTCATAAGAAGAGATAAACTTATCATACCCTTTGTCAGCACTCAATTGTTGACATTTTTTCTCATATCCTTGGTGCAAAAGGGTAGAAGATTCTTTATATTGATGTTGGAGTTCCTCGATAGTTCCTTGGAGATCTTCAATCATCTCGTAGTAAGCCACATTGTTGGCAACAGCATGATCGAGCAAGCACTTTAAGTATTAATAAACTTCAACAGCTCGTTCAGAAGCATATAAACCAAGGATATCAATGATTTGAGCCTCATTAAGATCTGCATGACCAACTTTAAAATAGTCATTGCATTTCTTCATCAATTATGTGTCATGAGCTGATAAGAGCTCCATCCTGGCCATAAACTAACAAAGAGAAGAAATAAAAAGAATCAATAATGATGCAGACAGGACAAGTAAAAGAGAAAGTCAGGACGAACAACCAAAGTTTGAATTTTTATTCATCATAAGAAGAGATACATAGTCCAAGGTTACATTCAAGAAAGTAAAAAAATAAAAAATAAAAAGCCCAAACAACTTTACACCTTCTCTTTGTTTCCTATAACTTCCTTTAGAAGGTTTGGAGGAAGTGGCTGGTTGGTTGGAGGGGCTCGTAGCAAGGTTGAACAACAGGAACGGCAGGGAACTGATCTCCAATCATCATAGAGGATTCATCTGAAGCAGCTTCATCCTCTTCTTCTTCTCCAGGAGAGGGAGGAGGGCCATGAGTGTGCTGCTGGAATAACTCAAAATTCTCAACAATTTTTAGTTCTAACAAGGCTGCAACCCATCCATCCCTAAAATATTTGAGGCTGGCATACTCCATTTGAGAGGACATGGCAGCCAGGACCTTGTTCCAGCCTTTGTCCCAACCAGCACTGAATGATTTTTTAACTGCATTTTTCCTTTTTGCCTTCTCCGAGGAGGTCCTTTCCCTAAGGAGCTCCTCGGCAGCTTCAACTTCTCTTCCACCTCCGTTTTTTGTCGCTCGACATCTTAAAGTTTAACAACTTCCTCTTCAATAGACTTGTGCTTAACTTCAAGATCCTTGTTGCTCTGCTCAAACTCCTTCAACTTCTTCTCCAATTCCTTGGAGGCATTCACATCTTAATTTCTGTCCAACTCAATGGACTTGAATTGCTTCTCCCAAGTAAATTTATCTTCCTCGTACTTTTAATGAGAGTCTTTTAAAGATTGGGTCAGCCAAAAAAAAGCTTCCTCTACTCCTCCCGATGAGCTTGAAGATTTGATAGCTTCATCCTTCTTCAAAATGTTGTTGAAACACGTCACCAGCTGAAAAAAGAAATCACTTTAAGTCAATACATGAACATAGTATTAAAAAATAAAAGGGTCGAGCTAAAGATACTTACTGAGGCAATGTGTTGAGCATCCAGGGTAGTGATTCTCTCACGATAAATAGTATCTTCATTGCCTTGGACTTCTGGGATAGTCCAAGATTTTACCAAGCCCATAGCAGAGCTCGGAGGAACAAAAGTTGGAACACTACCTTCAATATTTAAAGGTTGAGAGATAGGTTCAACAGGTCTCTTAGAAGAGCTTTTCTTTAATCTCCTCAGAGGAGCAGGAGCATTTTTAACTAAAGACGTTGTCTTTATTGGTGATATGATAATAACCTCGCTCGGAGGACAGATAGCAACAGTCTTGCTCGGAGCCACAAGGGGCTTCTCGCCAGCCTTCTTGGTAGCAGCAGGAGGGGGTACATCAATGGTTTTTGTCCCTTCTTTTGGGATATCTTGTTTACTTTTCTTTGTCACCACAGTGGCAGAGGCAGATTTGTCAAAAAAGGCAGGAGTTCTTCTCTTCTTCATCAAATCACTGATAGGAATACTCGACTCAGAGGAAGAAGCTTCCACACTAGTCTCAGAGGCTGGTACTTGGTCAAGATTAACTACCACTGGACGAGGATAAGCAGTGAAAGATGAAGTATAGCTTTTGTACTACAATAAGTAAAAAGCAGATCTAATATGCTCCTCAGCAACAGATTTATGCAAATCCCAGATAAGTTTTAAATGCTTTAAATTAACATCAGCCTCTTTTGGAGGTTTTCTTTTACTGTCAACTGTAATAAACAAAAACAAATGTCAGTGATGCATTTTATCAAACATAAAGAAAATAATATTTCAAAAAATAAAAACAACCTATCCCATTTCCATAAGGTGGACATCTGGGACCTTGGTATACATCATCTCCATTTAATGGAGGGTGTTGCCAATTTTTCATCACCACCCCATGATCAAAGTAATCCCTATTGGCATCAAGAAGATTAACAAGTAATGCTCTATTCAAAAACCTAGTTTTTAAATAGAAAGTACTATCACTGATAACCCATCTGTAGCAATACATAATCTCTGGAATCCCTAAACAGGTTCCATGAAGTTGATTCAACCTATGTACGCCATTAACTATCCTCCATTTATTTGGAGCTATTCTTACAGGTACAACATCAAAATATTGGCAAAAATCCAAACACAGGGGATTTGGTGGGAAAGAAAAGCCACATTCGGCTACAAAAAGACTGGGGAACCAATGTCCCTCAGCCAAAGAAAAATAATCAGAAGGTTCAAAAAGTTCTTCCAAAATAACCCACGAAGGGATTGAAAATTCAGACCGAAATTTGTCAAGCGATTCAACAAGGTAAACCATGATGAACAAAGTAAATAAATGAGAGGAAAGAAAATCTTATAGAAAAAGGGAGACCAGTTGACAACGAACGATGGAAAGAACGAGGCACAAGATAGAAAGAAAATGAAGAGTTCAAAGATACAGATTTGAAAAGTGAAAGACGATAGGATTTCTGCCGCTCTTAAATACTTTACCTCGAGAATAGAGAAATGCAATGATTACAAGGGAGGACGTTTGCATCTCCGGCCGCTAAAAGAAGAAAAGGGGCACAAATATCGAAGCGGTCATGAAAATTCAAAATATTTATGAGGCCTGATACTATGCGCTAAAAAAGGAGTTATACACAACGAACGTTTTCCTAAAAACCACAAAAACCAATAATCCGAGCAGTTTTCGAGTAGAATATTCCACACTTTTCTTCAACCTCAAAGTGTGAAACATTGGGGGCTTCTGTTGATACCAAATTTAGTCTGCTGACGTGGACCATTCACTTGAAGACACGTGTCAACCTACATGGCAATTACAAACACTTTCAACGAACAACATACTGTCACCGAGCTACTCAAGCGCCCCGAGCAACTCAATCATACCGAGCAGCTTAGGCGCCCCGAGGAGCTTAAGGCTCCGAGTAATTTAAGCGTACCGAGTAACTCAGGCGGTCCGAGCAACTCAACGTACAGAGCATCCAAATCAGGAGAATCAAAAAGATGACTGCGCATTAAATGCTCATTATTATCGTATAGTTGTATATGTCTACTAGATAACAGCGCATTGTCCTTTCACATGTACAGCCTCAAGGCTATAAATACATTGTAACCTCCTCATTAGAAGGGGACTCTGGATCTCTTGGTAAACCATTTATCGAGAATTCCAGGCAAACAGTCAGCAATACAAAAACAGTGGACGTACGCCATTCTCATACCACTTTAAAAATCTATTGTCTTAATTTATTTATTCATTTTTATCTGTGATTAAAATAATTAGATCAAATCTAGTTTTTTACATCAACAATTCACAACAACCAAGTTGTCACAAATTCTAGGAAAATGTACTGAATTCCACCATAAATTATATTAAGTGAAAGATGTTAAGCTCAATAGTAAACCAACTTAGAAGATAACACATTATTATATTATGCATCCACTAAGGTTGATTTCGCCGAAAGAATCCTATCTTTTCTCGCTACAATTCTAGTTACAGCAGCAGCTACTATTCTTGCTTAGTCATTCATCCGTGCTTAGTCCTCTGTGCCAGCCAGCTAATAGCTATCTGTAAGCAATAACAACAGCTGCTGTTATTGCCAGCCTGTCATGCATGTGGGCGATATCGACTGATGACTAAATCCTATTTAGGACTCGAAGGCCTTCGTGGTATGACTAAATCCACGTGTGGGACTTTGTCTTCGAATGCTTTTTTTGTTTGACCACGGCCGTAGAGTGGTACTAAGGTTTATTTTGTAATTTTAGTCTTGCACACAGGGTATTGAGGTTGTTGGTGATCTTGAATTTTAGCAGATATACTTGGTTAATGAATTCATTTGTAAATACAGGGGCAACAATAGAGGTGCTTACAAGGTCTTGAACCATGTCTAGGCAGATGTTACAGTCGAAACCACCGGCCGCATTATTTTTCGTTAAGTTGGTGGATTATTTTCTAACGTTTTCGACTTGATATTGGTCTACTTTTCTACCGTACCAAAGAAATAGGATTATCATCATTGACTTTATTAATTGGGTACCTAACCACTTGTCTCTTTTTCTTACTACTATAAAAAATTAAAATGTTATTCACCATTTTTATAACTTACCAATCAGATGTACCCTACACTAATCACGTGGGAAAAAAAATCTTATCTCTGATGTAGGCGAAAGGCGATAGTATTTTGCCAAGTGCTAAATTTTCAGGATTAAATAAATGGGACAATATGTGCCAAATCTTCATTATACTCAACAATTTAGGCCGCAACCTATAAAACTAATGCCAAACCCGTCTCCATTCTCTCTATATACGTATCCATCTAGTATCCCATATATATGAATCCAACAATTATGGCATAATGAAAATAGTTTGAAAAATGTAGGTTAAAAAACATATATTCGGCTAATATAAAAATAAATTATGTATCAATTCGTAAGTTTGTGCGTGAATGTCATTTTAAACTTAGTGCCCCCAAAATTTCACTCACTGAGTACCCAATCGCTCCAAAAAAGCCCACTAAATAATGAATCATAAAAGTCTTTGATTATTTTGGTTCGTAGGTTGTTTCATTTATCATGATATCAGAAAGTTTAATATGTATATTACAATGACATAATTTTGTTTATCCAAACAATTATGTTCTTCCGCTCCAAAAAAGCCCACTAAATAATGAATCATCAGAGTCTTTGATTATTTTGGTTCATAGGTTGTTTCATTTATCATGATTTGCAATGACGTAATTTTGTTTATCCAAACAATTATGTTCTTCATTATTTTATAAAAAATTAGGTGTCTACTTGGTTCTACTCTATAATTTGTTATACACGTGTAGTTTGTAAATACACCCCTTTTACATAACTATATCACCTGCATTTCTTTCAGTATTAGGTACCATGTATGTATACATTTATTTTTTATAATTCGCAAATCGGATACCCAAAACAGAAAACGGAGATAGAAATGTTAAAAAAAATATATAGATGAATATTATCAAATACATGATATGCAATGGATTTCATTCATACTAACAAAGTTTAATTGTCCGACACTCATAAAATAATAATACATAATTGGATCAAAGCATGTACTCTAATCATATATATAATCATTTATTTATTTTACAAAATGGTATTTGAGATTCGAAAATTGTTAGGCAAACGTATGAATGATTATCATAACGGTTATGACGGACCTTACTTTTTCATTTTTGTCAACATAAGAGAATCTTATATAGATCAGTTTCTAAATAATAAGTAAAATAGCAATGATACATTAATCAATTGTAGTTACCTCGTAAACCAAAGTGAGATTCCTTCACTATAAGATGGACAATCCAAGCTTTGACCACAAATATTGACAATATCCTAAAAAGTTTCAAAGAAAATATATGACCATTTCGAATATAAATTATAGGAAATATTTTCAATGTGGTATTAACGAGTATAGGTAACCACGCTCCAAAAATCTTAAAATACTCCAAATACTTTTTGAAAGACAAACTTGCCCTTTGCTCTAAAGATCAAACAAATACTTTTTTATTTGTTAATTTTTTTCAATACAGAATAGTATTTAAACTATTTTTTAAAATATTTTTTTATTTTTTAAAATTAAAAAATAATTATTTTTTATCAAAATTATTATGATAGTTTGAAAACCTTTTTTTATTTAAAAAACTGTGATGATAGTTTTAAATTTTTTTTTAGATAGATTTAAAAACTGTTTTTAAAAAAAAAATGTTTCTTACATAAAATTGGGAAAAAATTAACAAATAAAAAAACTGTCATTTATATTGAAAACTGTTTTTTACATTTTTTAAGTAACACGATCACGACCCAAATAAAACGCGACGTGACATGGAGTCGTATTTTTTTATACCGGTAGCGAGGACCATTATTTATTATTTCAAAAATAATCTTTTTACTATTTAAAAAAATGGTCCGCACCAGCGGTACGCATAGGCGAGGACCATTTTTTTAGTATCTTGGTACGCGCCAGCGGTATGTATAGGCGGTATTATAAAACATTTTAAATAAAATGTACAAAAAAAATCAGTTTTAAACAATTTTTTAAGTGCCTAAAGATTTTATTTAAGAAAAATTATTTTAAGTAAAATTCAAGCATGGGAGTGTTTTAAGAAAATTGTTACAAAAATTCTAATAGTTACAAAAATTGTTTTATAAAAATAAAAATTCAGTTGTTCCAAAACAGTAACTATTAGAATTTTAAATATTTTTAAATAAAATATTCACGCAGTTAAAAAATTATTTTAAACTGTTTATTTAAAACTGTTTTTTTGTACATTTTATTTAAAATATTTTATAATACGCGACCAAAATAAAATTAACACGACATGGCACGACACACCTCAAACTCTTAATTTTAAGTAAAATGAATATGACACATATGAAAGTGACATGACACTACACAAAATTCCTTTTTTTACGAAATGCGAACATGGCCCACTTGTCGTATTACATGGTTGTGTTAGTATTTGGTAAAAAATGAGATTTCGTGTTGTATCATATTACTTTTATATGTGAAAATAAGATTTTGAGGCGTGTCGTGTCATTTTTATTTTGGTTGGGTTCGTGTTTGGTTAAAAAAATAACATATATTGTGGCGTGACACTTTTACTTGGGTCGTGTTCGTGTTTTGTAAAAAAATAATATTTCATGTTGTGTCGTGTCACTTTTATTAGGATCGTGTTCATGTTTGGTTAAAAAAAAAATTATCGTGTCGTGTTGTGTCGAGTTGCTTTTATTTGAGTCGTGTTCGGTTATAAAAACAATTTTCAATTTAAAAACATTTTTTTATTTGTTAATTTTTTCCCCAATTTTATGTAAAAAATATTTTTTTGGGAAAAAAACAGTTTTTAAATCTATCTTAAAAAAATTTCTATAAAAGTATCATAAAAGTTTTTTTAAATAAAAAAAGGGTTTTTAAAACTATCATAACAGTTTTTTTTAACCGTTTTTATAAAAAAACAGTTATTTTTTAATTTTAAAAATAAAAAAATATTTTAAAAAACAGTTTAAAATACTGTTTTTTTATTGAAAAAAAATTAACAAATAAAAAAATATTTGTTTGATCTTAAGAGCAAAGGGCAAGTTTGTCTTTTAAAAAGTAACTGGAGTGTTTTAAGAATTTTTAGAATCTTTAAAAAATAAATATGAATACAAATATGTCCAACTGAGAAATACATATGAATGCATAAAAAATAATAATCTAATAAGGTGTGAACTTGGTAATTCCTTAACTTAAAAAATATATATAATTTTTTTGAAATTAACATTGAATTTATAATTATTATAAAACATGAATAGAATAACAATAAAATTGGAAATAAAAAATCTGAGCACAAAAGAGAGAACATTAATGAATGAGATAGATATAATTACAAAAATTATGTATCTGCTTTCAAATTAACAAATGCTTACTTTTTTATGACAAATGATAAATGAGTAAAAAATTAGAGAGGAAATTAGGAGTATTGACCTTGTTTTTTGGACAAGAAACAATAACAACGAAAAAACTATGCAATATGAATCTGATGGAAAGATGAAAGAACTTGGGCAGCTGACTTTTGATTTATAAGGTTTCAAGATGAAAGTATTTGGAAGTTTTGTTAGATGAATGTATTAGGAGAGAGAATGCATCAAGTTAAAATTCATGGAATGATTTTAATTTAATGAATGTGTGAGACTAATATTAAGGGTATGATAGAAAATGTTAATTTAATAAGGGTAGTTTAGTACTTTGAGATTTGAAGAGAAACTTCTCTCTTTTTAAGTATTAGAGATAGAGATTTTCTTCAAGTTGAGATGTCATCAATGGTTTAAATAAATACTATTAAAATATGGAAATCTGAAGTCCAAGCGTTAACTACATCCCGGCTGTTCTCTTCTCTCACAAAGAAATTGGAATTTCATTGGTTAACTACATCCCCTTTCATCTTCTGCCTTTATATCTACCTGGCCTTTCATCTTCGGCCACTTATATATTCACCATTCACCAACAACATTTTCCACGCTTCCTCGATTCAATCAAATTTTCTCTTCCCTACAGGTAACTATTACATATACCTAATTCCATCATGTTTATTTATTTGCCTTCATTTTGCCCAAGATTTCTCTCAATGGCATTTTTTATTCCATTAATATTTACTGTTTTTTTTCGTTCATCTTGCTCAATATATTTGTCAATATCATTTTTGCATCTGAGAAAACTGGTCAAAAAATTGGGTTTTTGTTTTTTTGTGTTTGAAAGCATGGAGTGTCCCAACTTTGCTAATCATAAAGAATTGAAAAAGAAATGGGTTGTGTTGTTTTGCCACACACACTTTTAGAGTTGTTTTGTGTTAATCTCGTTTTTTTATTATTACATTTGTGTTTACATTTTCCTTCCAAATTTCCGATAGTCAAACTGCTACTATTAACATCTGATCATGTTATCTTTTTTTTTTTCATTCTTGTGAGCCATAAAATACAAAATAAAAATTAAGATCTATGATATAAAAAAATATATTTGCCCCCGTGATAAAAAAAATAAAAATGAAAGAAAAAATAAAAAATATATAAAATATAAATTAAAAAAATAAAAAATAAAAATATTTTAAAAAATATATAAATTCAATTATTTAAAATTATTTCCCTTTTTAAAAATAATTATTTTCCTTTTAAAAAAACAAAAACAAAACCCTTTTTATTAAAAAAACACACACACTTTAGCATGACATTTCATGCATGGGCATAGAAGGGAGAAAATATCATACATGAAATGTCATGCATAAAAGTGGAGATATTTTTCCAAAATCCATACTCCTTTATTTTATATATATATATATATATATATATATATATATATAGAGAGAGAGAGAGAGTGGATCTAGCGCGGACCTAGTTTGCGGACTAGCTACAGTCCAAAACTTACCTAGGGACCACTTTTGTTTTTATATATTTTCGTCTTTTTCCAAAGTTTTAGGGAATAGGATTTTCTTCCCCAATAATTTCTAAAGTCTTTCAAGCTTATTTTAACGCTTAATTAATCTGGAAATATTATTGTAGAAGTTTCAGGACTACTGCTACTTCTCAGGCTTCTACCGTCACTATCGTATTGGAGTTCTGAATAGCGAGGATTATCTATATAAATAATTTCTTCAGGGAGTCTAGAAATTAGAAGAGGTTTTAATGGAAAATATTCTAGTCTTAAATACCTTATACGGTATCTTGGGTTTATCTGTCTCGTTTCTTTATATATTTGATTAACAATATCAATTATATCGTTATCTATAAATTCGTCTAAATTATTATCACCATAAGATGACAAAAATCTACGGTATGTTATAGGGGAAACTATTTCTACGTTTTTAATGAGAGGGCGGATTCCTTCGGCTCTAATTAAAATAGCCTTTGTTTCAGCTAATCTTTTTCGTCTAATAAATTTAATACGTCTATGCTGTCTTCAAGTATCCTAGTATATTCTTGATATTTTTCAGGTCTTGACAGTTCTTCTGCAAAATCTTCAGTCCTTATTTTTTGTCTAAAGAGATCACGGATCCCAGTTCTAATTATTTCAATTCTAGGTACTTCTCGTGCCAACCACTCAATAACCTGGTCTATATATTTAAAAGTACCACCTGCGTATGTTAAAGCAGTTTCTATAAGTTCTTTATCTTTAGGGTCTGTAAGAGTCCAATCTTGGATTTCTCTAATTAAGTCTAAACTTGTTTGATTAATAAATTCTAAAAAGTTTTTAGTGATTTGTAAGCTCATATAAGATTCTTTTTAAAGGAATAATATGCAAAAATAGTTAAGGGTTTGGTTCGAGTTATACCTTCCTTCTGGTCTGCAATATCTTTATCTTCTTCCCTTCGTCTCTTCAGCCTTATTACTATTCTTCTCCGGTCTCGGCCTCCTGCAACTCCCTCTTTATGTGTCGCACCTCAATCCACTATTTGGGCGGTTGACCTGTTTCCTGCCTGTACGCCTTCACGCCTAACGCCCACCTGGCTAACGGCTCACGGCAAATCGACACCTGACGGCGGTTCACCAGTATAACACCTTGTGTTCTACACCAGAGGTTCCCACAATAGTCCTCTATGAACAGAAAGTTGGAGACAATTTGGAAAATAATAACAACTCAATATAAGAGATTTCTGGAAAAGGATATACTTTTATTGCATAACTATGAGAGGTTTACTCACTCATATACATATTACTCTCTATAAACATACGCTCTTTCTCTAATACTAGAAGTCTAGCAATCTCTCACTCTCTAACTCCTGATCACCTCCCCTTCACAACACAACCTTAACGTCCCTTTTATAGCACAAGGGAGCCTACATATGACCTGCTACCGGAGGCTAAAAGTTAACCGATTAAAGGAAAAATAAATAATTAAAGTCTATAGCCTTATCTCTTCATAAAGTAATCCATCTTCTTTTGATAGGTCCACGTCTGAATGGGACCGTCTGGTGACCATAGCCCATAAGTCTGTCGTCTTATGATAATGCAAAAGAATCAAACAGCAAATGTCTTCGTCTTTTTATTAATCTCGTGGCCCATGTGGGGCAGGGATCTTTTTGCTTTACTGAAAGCATAGTCTAGGCAAATGAGTCTTCTGTCTTTAATAATTCATCCACTACTGAGGGCCCCTTCTTTGTCATGTCTGTGTCTTCTTCTGCCTTGTCCTGGTCTGGGAAGGCATTATTGAAAAATTCATCAATGAGGTCCACAGTTCTAAGGCTGGCTGGCAAAGCTATTTCTACCATTTCTTTGGATTCTTTCTTGAGCCTTCCGTTAAATGGCTCATCAGCTTGGATTATCAGGTCTTCTTTGTAGTAGGCAGTGTACCACCTGTCTTCTCCTGTTAATAACTCCATGATTTCAATTGTCTTCATAGCGTGGGCAATCTGGAGCTTGGACTTATCAATAATTAAATCTTTAGTCTCGACTTCTGATAAAATCTCAACGTCTTCAAATATATAATTGGAAAATTTAATAAGTCTAAATCCTTCGACTCTCATTCCTCTACAGGAACTTGGAGCAATCTGATATATTCTAGCAAATAGAGGAAGGAAGTCTTCTACCTTCTTAACATACTCATGAACTATTTTTCCAAGAGCAACAGTGTCTTCAATATCTTTTATCTAGACGAGTCCAATGAATCCGTGGTCTGCAAGGGTTATATGAGCCATGTCTGATTTTCCAAAAAGATATATTTTTGGAACATCTTTGAAGAAACCTTTGATCATTAAGGCATCTCCATTTATTTCTGATAATAACATATTAAAATGATCAATAATGTTATTAATTTCTTTTTTAAAGTCTTTTGCTAATAGGAGATTATTATGACCAAATGGTATAACAATCTTAGTCTTAAAAGTCTTTTTCTGATAACAGAAATCAGTAGGTCTAGTTTTGGAGGTTTCTCCAAGAGTCTGAGCATAAGTCTGGATCTGAAGTCTAGGCATAGCAGTACCACTGAGCTGGGTAACTGCAAGTCTTTGAGTCCTCATGAATCTGGCAATGGCTACCAAATTTTGTTTGAACTCGATCCATAGTCTATTCTTCACATTCCACCACATGGAGTCTATAAGAGTATTTTCATCTTCTGAAAATTCTCATCTAAATTTGATCAAGTATGGGTATCTTTGATCGGGTCTATATTGGGGAAAATACATCTTCCCAATGAGTCTATTTTGAGCTATAATCTCTTGTCACGATTTACTTGGAGGAACCAAGATATCATCAAATTTCTCTAGGATTGGTCTTTCTTGAGAGTCTTGAATATGAGTCTGTATTTGTGTTACACCAGCATTTGATCTTACGCGTCTAAGATAGTCTGCAACGTCTTCCCTGTTCAGTCTATTCGTTCCAGAGGAACTCATGTCTTCTAGGTCTTCTGTTTGCAACATAAAACATGAAATCATATTAGTGTTAGCAAATATTGGCTCTCTTGATATAATGTCTAGAATGGTATTTTTACTTCCCTTAATATGTATAACGGAGAAGTCATAACCATTAAGCAATTATTGCCATCTAATTAGTCTATTAGTCCTTGATTTGGACAAGTGTAAATCTCTAAATTTTACTGCATAAGAAGAGTCAGTATAAACAATAAAATGTTTAGGTCTAAGAAATAGCATATATTTTTCTATTGCCCTTACTATGGCTAAAACTTCTTTTTCATAGACAATGTATCTTGTTTCTGGGTCTGTAAAGGTTCCAGAACTATGTCTACACAATTTTTTCTTTTTTGTCTGATGATCAATGGCAAAGTATACTGCTCCTCATTATTTATCAGAGGCATTTGTTTCTACTATAAACTGGTCTTCTGCATTAGGCAGTTCAAGTAAAGGAATATTCTAGACTGCATCTTTAATTTGTTTTCTGACTTCAAAATCATCTTTAGTCCAATAAAAGAGATTGGTTTTGTCTATTCCTTTTAACTTGGATGTTAAGCTTTATCTTTTTGAAGCAAGGTCTTTAATAAGGTCTGCAACACAATTAAGCAATCTTAAAAATGATTGTAAGTGTTTTCTATCTTTGAGTTGATCTAAAAACTCAAGAATCTTTTTAGTTATGTGTTCTGCTAAGGATAATTTTTCTTTATTAATATGCATTCCCACAAAGTCTATTTCAACAATCCCATGTTTGTCTAATTCTAAAATAATCTTTTTAAGATGGTCTACATGCTCTATCTCAGTCTTACTGGCTACAAGAATATCATCTATGTAAACAAGACAAAATTCTGAATAAGGTCTAAATATATTATCCATTCTTCTTTGGAAAACTTGAGGAGCATTCAAGTATCCAAATGGCATTACTAGCCATTCATATTTTCCTTGGGGTACACTTAAGGCTGTCCAAGTAATAATATTTGGATGCATCTTAATTTGCCAGAAGCCTGATTTGCAATCAAACTTAGTAAATATAATTTTGTCTTTAATTAAATTAATCAAGTTATTCTTGTCTGGTATCTTATAAGAATCAAATTCACAATTCTTATTTAATTGTCTATGATCTATAACTATTTGTCTTTTTCCTCTTTTACGTTCAGATTCATTTTGAACAAAGAAGGCTAGGCTATTATGTCTACTTTTGCTTTCTCTAATAATGCCTAACTTAAGAATTTCACCTATGTCTTTCTTAAATTATTTCCTATCTTCTTGTGAGTATCCTTTCTTATAGGTTTCACCATTAATAGTGGCGTCTGGGTTAATAGGGATGATTTCACAATAGCTTTGGTCTTTATCCCACTTAGCGATGGGATTTTCTCCTAAAGTAGGCTCAGCTAGTTGCCTAATCTTTTCCTTTTCTACTTCTATATCCATTTTCTTTTGTTTGGATATAGCTTGAACCTGTAATAAGGTATGCTGGGCTTGATCTAAAATGTCTTGTTATATAAGTGCTATTTACTTATAACACTTTTGGTCTGGACACTTACACTCTTTTTGTAAGGGTTTAGTAATTTCTAAGGCTTCTTGTTGGGTTGTAGGTCTAGGTCCACCATGCTCAGTTGAAGAACTCTGATATTTTATGGGTCTATAATTGGGCTTGACCTGCATAAGGTCAAAGGCAGTCTTATGATGTATTAGAGAGGCTTTAATATTAAATTCCTCTTGATCACTAATTAATATCTTATCGTTATACTAAGTATAAGGATGATATTTACTAATAAAATCTTGTCTTAAAATGATGTTTCCTGTGAAACTAGGACGAGGGTCCATTATCCAAAATCGATGATTAACGATTTTGTTGGTCTGATTTCCTAATTTAAAATAAATAGGAATAGTATGGAAATATAAGGTAAATGGATCTCCATTAGCCACTTTACCATAGATTTCTTAAATACTTTCTAAAAAATAGTCTTTAGGGAAAGCATTAGCTTTGCAAATACTCTGAGAGCACCCTGTATCTATAAAAGCTGAAAGTCTTTTAGGATAGTCTTTATGTTGAGAATAATTTTACAAAACAAGCATGTGGTTTAGTAGAAATTCCTAAATTGTTCTTTTCTAAAATAGATATTCCTTTCTGAGGTTTATCTATAAAATCTAAGGGTATTTGGTCTTCTGAACTACTATCAGAATGATATTCTTCTAAATCATAGGAAATTCCCTTTCCTTTGAAGTCTTCATTTTCTTGCAATCTTTTGGCTATATTTCTATCAATGTCTTGATAAATCACACTTTTATATATATATATATAATGCTCTTATGCGGACTAGTCCGCATTTTAAGAATGCGGACCGGACATGTGTCACCTAACGGTGCGCCTAGAAATTATCGCCTAAGTTATAGGCACACTCTCTCTTTTTTCTGGGCTCACCGTCAGGTGACACATGTCCGGTTCGTACTTTTATAATGCGGACTGGTCCGTACAAGAACATGATTGTATGTGTATATATATAAATATATGTGTGTGTGTGTGTGTGTGTGTGTGTGAGAATGTGTAAATTGATTTTTCTCCCATGCATTCTCTGTGTGTGAGAATGTGAGAGATAATGTGTGTGAATGTATACGTGTAAATCTTAGTGTTGATTTTTAATTATAAACATATTAATGCAAAAGGGTATTTTAGGTTAATGATATAGATTCCATTCCTATTATTAACGAACCAAACATGTGAAAGTAATTTAAAATTCCAGGAAAATAAAATTCCCGTTCGAATCAAACAATGGAAAGGCATCCAAGATTTCAGGAACTTAGAATTCCTGAAATCAAGGATTCCCATTCTTTTTCAAACCTCGAACCAAACGAGCCGCAAGTGTTATACCTTGTGATATGGGTCCTGCCAGAGCACAACACTTTAATACTTATTTGAATTTGTTTGGAATGTTGCATATACATATGAATCACTTGGAAGACAGCCGGGAATCAATGACCGAGTGATATTTTGTTCAAATTTTGGTACATATATCTAGATTATCTAGATATATGGAAAGTTTAACTCTTTAAAAATCAATGACCGAGTGATATTTTGTTCAAAGGGACGATTTGTTTAATCACAAATAAAGTGGGTTTATACGTAAACTAATGTTTTAAGAGGGGCTGAACCTTTTTTTTTCAAGACTTAAATTTTAGCGTAGGGGTGTCTAAATTCGAAATAGTGTCTAAATAAAAATACCCTTTGCTTCCAATTGGGGCCGGCTATCGGTACTCCAAAGAGTTCCATGGCACTCCAACAAAACTAATAAATGACAAAATAACCCTTTACCTTCTACCTTTTACCATTTATCTTTTATTCTTTTTTTCTTTAATTTAAACTAACCACTTAAAAAAAGGTCATAAAATGTGGACAAAAATTATTTTTAATTATTTTTTAAATTTAATAATTAGATACAATATAAGCATTTTTTTTAACTTTGAATAACATTTATTAACAACTTAATCATTAATTGATTTATACTTTAGTACTTATTTTTTTTTTACCAAATATGAACACGATTCAATTAAAATGCGACACGACACAACATTATATGAAATCTTATTTTTTTATTTAACTAGAACACAACTCAAATAAAAGTGACACGACAGAAAATTTTATTTTATTTTATCTAGCACAAACACGATCTAATTAAAATGGAAACGGTAAGACATGAGATCTCATTTGTTTACCTAACATCGCCCAAATAACCCCGACCATACAAGAAATCTTTTTTTTTATCTAACATGAACACGATCTAATTAAAATACAACACGACACAACATAACATGAAATTTTATTGTAACTCAACACAAACACAACTCGTATAAAAACCTCACAACATGACTTAAATTGTGTTCGTATTTGGTCAAATATAAAAGTGATAAACAAATGAGTATTAAAGTGTAAATCAATTAGATCGTGCTCGTGTTAGATAAAAAAAAACTTCATGTCTTGTGTCGTGGTGCATTGTAATTAAAAATGTGTTCGTTTTAGATAAAAAGATAAAAAAAAATCACGTTGTGTCACATTTATTTGAGTTGTGTTATTGTTAGATAAAAAATAAGAATAAATGTGACACAACGTGAAATCTTATTTTTTAAGTCTAAGTTTAAATATTTTCAAATAAATGTGATACGACAATAATTTGACCGAATACGAACATTGTACGAAATCTTATGTCGCGTTTTAATTGGATCGTGTACGGATTTGATTATACCAATAATTTGACCGAATACGAACATTGTACGAAATCTTATTGTCGCATTTTAATTGGATCGTGTACGGATTTGATTATAAAAATAAGATTTTGCATTTTGTCGTGTTGCTTTTATTTGAGCCGTGCTTTTTATTTAACACAAACACGATCTAATTGATTTACACTTTAATACTCACTTGTTTATCACTTTTATTTTTGACCGAATACGAACACAATTTAAGTCATGTTGTGGGGCTTTTATTACTAGTTGTGTTTGTGTTGGGTTAAAATAAAATTTCAAATTTTGTTGTGTCGTGTTGCATTTTAATTAGATCGTATTCATGTTAGATCAAAAAAATAAGATTTGGGTTGTGTTAGGTAAGCAAATTAGATTTCATGTCTTGTCGTGTTGCATTTTAATCAGATCGTGTTCGTGTTCAATAAAAAAAAAAATTTCTGTCTTGTCACTTTTATTTGAGCTGTGTTCTAGTTAAATAAAAAAATAAGATTTCATATAATGTTGTGTCGTGTTGCATTTTAATTGGATCGTGTTCATATTTGATAAAAAAATAAATAAGTATAAATTAATTAATGATTAAGATGTTAATAATTGTTATTCAAAGTTAAAAAAAAATTGCTTAAATTGTATCTAATTATTAAATTTAAAAAATAATTAAAAATAATTTTTGTCCACATTTTATGACCTTTTTTTTAAGTGGTTAATTCAAATTAAAGAAAAATAGAATAAAAGATAAAGGGTAAAAGGTAAAGGGTTATTTTGTCATTTATTAGTTTTGTTGGAGTGCCATGCAACTCTTTGGAGTGCCGATAGCCGGGCCCCTTCCAATTTTCTCCGTTCTCTCTCTCCCTACCTTCGTTTGATGAATTTATTGGGTTTGATTTCATTAAAAGCACTGAAAGTGTTTGCTAAAATGTGCAGGAGAAATTGGTGCTTAATATATTTGGTACGTAGTTGTTCTTTAATGATCTGGTAAGTATTTGAATGACTTATAGTGGGCGCCTGTATTTAAACCTTATAGTGAGGTTAAGCAATACTCAAAGAAAGCAACAACAAAAAATACACATTAGGAATGCTTTTATGTAGGCAATATTAATTTCTGTTATG
This sequence comes from Sambucus nigra, assembly GCA_949130495.1. Lineage (NCBI taxonomy): Eukaryota > Viridiplantae > Streptophyta > Magnoliopsida > Dipsacales > Adoxaceae > Sambucus > Sambucus nigra. The sequence goes on along the minus strand of OX422224.1, from coordinate 141,706,593 downwards.
AACTTGTATTCAGGAAGTAGGATTTCGGGAAAATTTAATTAGGTCGCAAATATTATTTGTTTCCCTTCTAAACAATTTTCCTTATATTCAGCTATGTTCTGCTAAAAAATTGAGACTTTGACAAACAATTTTCCTTATGTTCAGTTATGTTCGGTTAAGTTGTTTACTATGTTTGTTAATTATTAATTTATAAAATATATTGATGGTCATAGTTTATTTTATGAATAATGTGCTTTAGGATTTGTATTAACGAGTAGTCAATTTAAGTATAGTATGATATTGAGTCTATTTTTTTTAATACATTTTTGGCTTTTGGAAGGGATTGTTTGGCTGCTGGAAAATGGACTTTTTAAGCAATTAGATCGATTTTTAATGATCAATCGTTAAACGAGTTCTTAACTTTTTTATTTGAGGACCTTTCTAACTTTGATTTAGTGTGTATGGTTTTGTACTAACCTCGCCTTTGTTTTTTAATCTAAATCTGAATGTCATAAATATGTTTGTTTTTATGTGTGAATGGAACTTTGAATGAATGTATTTAGTACTAATGTCTTTCTTTTCACAATAATGACCTGTGCTTGCTTGAAAGAGAATGTTCTGGGGGGTTAATATACGGTTTAATAATGACGCTAGGTTTAATGTTCATTCTGACAATTTTATTGTAAAATGGAAACCCGAGGTTCATATTCCGATTCTTAAAATATTTTACTTTTTAGGTTTAGTTTCTCTTTTTGTAGAGTTTTTTTCTTCCTGTTTGGTTAATTATGAAAGTTTAACTCAATTCTTATCATTAATAACTACATGTTTTTTAATTTGTAATTGGGTTGTAACTTTTTTAGCTGATATCAGCAATGTTGTTAGCCTTTTGCTAATATATTTTTTTGTGCTTCTACATTTGATAATGCTTTATTTTCTCAGTTTTAATTGTATGTCAGATTTCCGTTTCTTTGCTCTCTAGCTGCCGGTCTCTCTCAGAGCCATCATTGTTAACATTTGCAATTCCATTCTTCAGTTTTTTTTGTCAATTTATTGTTACTCTCATAATTTTTTTTTTAACGCTGAGTGCAGAATAAATGGGATTCTTCTGGCAAGAAAGTTTCAAGTTAATATGTTGTGGCATTTTGGTTATTTTCTCTATTTTGATGTACTTTTTTTAATTAGTTGTTTCGATTAGTATTATAGGTGGGAAGTATAAAGGGTTAACAAGTACATAGTTGTAATTAGGTCCTTTTCTTGTAGCCCAAGTTAGAACCTTTACTTCCCCCTATAAATACCCCTTTTGTAGTCTCATTTGAGGCATTCTATTATTTTGAGATTTTAAAAGAGAGTTGAGACGAGAGTTAAATCTTCTTCTTACTTTCCATTTGATGCTCATTTACGTCAATTGGTATCAGAGCCTCGTTGGCTTCACCCATTGTTGTTGTAAAACAAAAAAAATTGTACACTCCGGCAAATGGGAACTAAGAAGAGGTTTGCTCCCGTGAATTCACGCACCGATCGTCTTGAGCAGATTTTTTACGATTTGACTCTCTCTACGCATGCCTTCCACCACCATATTCCTCCACGAGCCGCCCTCACTCTGCCCCCACCCCCAGCTAAAAACCCTAATCTCAATGCCTCCAATTCCGCTCATTCCACCCCTCTATCCCCTAAAGAAATTAGCAAACCAAGTTCCATCACCGTCCCTACCAATCCCTCGGTGACCGGACATGAAGACGAAGGTGGCAACACTACTGGAAACCATCCTGGGACCACCGGACCCCACCGAACCAGCCCTGTCAGCGGACAAACTTCGCCCCCGCCCCCGCTCGTGACACGCGACAGTGCTGCCAACCTCTCGAGGGGCGCGACTCATCCTCCCCCATCCCCGATCAAACCGACCCACATCTTCAACCCTAATTTGTCCCCTTTACCCCAAGATCCAACCCAATTTCATAAATCTTCCATCCAAGATCCACATCAAACCAAATCTAGGGTTTCACCATCAGTTTCCCAATCAAATCCACAATTTGTAAGCCTTAACCTCCAACCCTACAAAGTTCCTCCTCCACCACCCTATCCAAACTTATTCGGTCACTAACCACCATCACCTCACCTTCTACCACTATGTATCCTCCAACGCGCCACTTGGGAGAATCATTTTTCAGCCCCCAAACTTAAAAAAAATTATTTTTCCTCCCCGATTAACTCCCGAGGCTCAATTCAAGATTATCGGCGACAAGTCCAAGATTGGTTGCTCCAGCCAATCATTCTCCCTCCCTCACGCACCCAATCGGGTCAAATCAGCGATAAAAGATCCCCTCCCAAGCCAATTGATTGCAAAAAAGGTAGAAAAGATGAAATTGGGTTGTTTATTGGGGATTTTTTTGACAGTTTTGTCGAGGGTGGTTGGGTGACTCGCACGCATTTTCGCGAGTTGGAAACATTTAATTTGGAAGATTTCTTCCAATCTTTGAGAATGGGGATAATGATTTTGATGGGGTTGGATCGACTGTTATCTCTCTGGGGTTGTGGTGGTGATCGGGGGTGATGCGATAGGTGGCGGGTGTTTGGACCCATTTTTGTAGATTTGATATGCGCTCGGAGAAAGTTTTCCGCAGTTTAGCATTGAGGAGGTTCATCAAGTGACTTTGGGATCGAGTTTTTGTGGACCGGTCATGGTTGGTTTGTATTCCTATTCGCCCTAACCTTTTGAAAGCCGGTACGAGGGACTTTTCCGAGGACGGTTCTTCTTTCTAGTGGGTGAGCTCTTTGATGGTTCCCTTGCTTTCTTGCTGCTCATCTCCCACGCCCGGGAGGAGCTTTTTCTAGTGGGGGAGAATGATGTGAATCAAGAGGCTAATTTTTAGTACATAGTGGAATTTTGGTTATTTTCTCTATTTTGATGTACTTTCTTTTATCAGTTGTTTTGATTAGTATTGTATGTGGGAAGTATTAAAGGTTTGTAAGAGCATAGTTATAATTAGGTCCTTTTCTTGTAGTCCAAAGTTAAGAACCTTCTACTTTCCCTTATAAATATTCCTCTTGTAGCGTCATTTGAGATTGACTATCATTTTGAGATTTTAAAAGAGAGTTGAGACGAGAGTTAAATCTTCTTCTTACTTTCCATTTGACGTTCATTTACGTCAAATACATTCACAAGTACATTTACAAGGGTCATGATCGCACCACAATGGTTCTAGGAGGATTTGATGAGATCCAGCAATATCTTGATGCAAGGCGTAGTGGCAACCCCGAAGGCTGCTTGGCGTCTTTTTGGTTATAGTTTGCATGGAGAGAAACCGTTACTCGGTTGGATCTTCATTTGCCTGGACCCCATAGTTTCTAGGGCTTCAAATCAGATGACTACTTTAACAGGGTTTTTTGCATGTTGTTCTTCCAATGTTGTTGCATGTGTTTTCACTTACAAAGAGTTTCCACAACATTTTTTTTGGGACGATAAAACTACAATTTGGACCCCATGAGTGCAGGTTTCGTAATTGGCCGCATGTACTTCGTTGGCGCGAGCTCAGGCGAGAGATTTTATTTACGATTGCTTCTGATGTGATCAGGGGCATTTTTGTCATTTTTGAGCTTTTAGTATTTTTATTTTCCTTTTGTTATTTTTCTTTTCTTTTTTTATTTTATTTTGTTGAGTCGTATTTTTATTTTTGTTTATTATTTAGATGAGGGAGTAGTTAAGGCTTTTAGGGGCATACTTGTAATTAGATCTTTAGCTTAGAGCTTAAGGTACCTCCCCCTTATAAATACACACCTTGTAGCCTTATTTGGGGCATTCGATATTTTGAGAATTCATTAAAAATGAGTTGAGACGTGAGATATTTTCTTCTTCTTGATTTCCATTTGACGTTATTTACGTCAATTGGTATCAGAGTCTCGTTGGCTCCACCGTTGTTGTTGTGTAGACACATAAATCGTAGACAACTACAAATGAGACCCAAGAGGAGTTACGCCCCTATGGATGCTTGCACCGATTGCTTTGAGGAGGTTTTGAACTGCGTAGTGGTCCGAATGGATACCATTGATGCCCGCCTTCCACCACCGGAGTCCACCTCGATCCACCCTCACATCGCTCCTACCCCCCGCTCAAAACCCTAACCCCCACGCATCCACATCTACCCATTCTACACTCCTACAACAAAAAAACCTCACACCAAAGCCTAATCCTACAACAACCAACCCGGTGGTGGACAGAGGCGGTACCAACAGTAAAAATAACCACCCACCGGGTACCCGCCAGAACCAGACGCCAGAACCAGTAGCTTGCCCCGAACAGCAGCCTGCCCCTCCCAGTAGGGGGCTGACATCATTCCGAGCCAGGCGGGACCTTGGACCGCCGCCGCCCCACCAAAACAGGGCCACGCCCTTTCCCCCTTGTCCGACCTTCAAACCGGACGCACTAGCATCCCAAAAAACTTACCGTAGCACCTACACCCTACCCGGAACCACTTCGACCCGCCCGACACAAGCCCCTACCCTAGGCAGGTCAGCCGACACCACTGAGTTGAGCCCTAGCCCCAAGCGGCCTGTTCCTCCCCCACCACCCATGGGTCCTCGATCCTTCGGGTCATACCCATCCACCCACAAACCCAACCACCATAGTCTTACATCCTCCTCCACCACTCGACCCGAACTTAATTGGTCATCAACCACCATCTCCTCACCTCTCACCACCCCGAGTCCTCCTTCCCCCTCATTTATCCCTCAAAACCCTAGATCCCACCCCTTTTAACTCCCACTACGATCCGCACCTCCACCACATCTCAACATACCCCCGTTACCACCCCATAGGCACCATGCGCCTTACCCATCCCATTATTTCCCCTCCATTCCCCCGGCCCTACCCACATCTATTGATCCACACCACCATCCCCATACCTCCTTCACCATGCTTCCACTCCCACCCCTACTACATACTACCCTTCTCCCTCCTGGCATCCGAGGTACGTTCCCCACCCTCATTCAGTTTGGATGCCAGTTCAGCACACTCCACCCCCGCAGATACTTTCGAGCGAGTGCAGAATTGGTTAGGTCATCCCCTAGCATGGTGGACCACCCTCTCCTCGATCCCAGTCCCTTCTTGACTTCGAGCCTCTTCTCTCGATAGATTGTTGCACAGACATGTCACCTTTCGACTCCTTGAGTCCGAAGGTCACTTGGTATGTGCTAATTACTGAGCGACACTGCTTTCTTTGTTACCAGAGGGCTACCAGATGGATCAGTGCCCCTTGAGGCAGCCCATGGTTCCCGCACCACCATCACCTCCTTCTGTGACGATGATACCACTGTATGTTACACCACTAGTACCACCTGAGGCTCCACCTCCCGCTCCAGTTCTTATTCATCCACCGCCTCGGAGGTAGCATCGCGGGGCCCCAATTGAGGATCCTCAGCCAAGCGATGACGAAATTGACGAGGGTGATTTAGTGTTTCAAGGAGGCGATTCCATTACCCGCCTGGCCCTACAGATGTTATGTTAGAGTATCCAGGGAGATATCCGAGTAGATGTTTCCATGTTCGACGGTCATCTCCAGTCGGATGCAGTGATTGACTGGCTTGCCGCGATGGAGCGCATTTTCGGGTACAAGCGGTTGAGAGGTCGCCGTTATGTCGTTTTGGTGGCGACCAAATTTCAGGGTTATGCTAATGTGTGGTGGCACGACTTGGACCAACGCAGGACCATTGAAGGACAACCCCCCATTCATTCATGGGCCGAGTTGCGTGCCGAGTTGATGGCCATCTTTGTTCCTGCTACATACGAGCACAATCTCTTTCTTCGTATCCAAGCCCTCAAACAGGTTACCGTTGTTTTGAACTACACGGAGCGGTTTCATATTTTATGTACTCGCACCCGCCTAGGAGAGACCGAGGAGCAGAGGATCGACCGCTAAATCCGTGGTCTACCACGCTAATTCAGAGGGACCTTGCCTTGCGCGACATCACTACCTTTGCAAAGGCAGTTGAGTATGCCACCAATGTGGAATCCTTCCATCAGACCGCTCCTCTTACTTGTGCCCGTACTGTTGCCACTCCTGCCCCCAGCCGTCTCTAGTGCACTTGCGCCCTCCTCTACTTCAGCAACACCGGTCACCACCTCCCCGCTTCCTTCATCTTCCCACCCGGTGACCTTTAAGTGCTACAAATGTGGAGTGGTTGGACACAGAGCTTCAGACTATTCCCTGCCACAACGCCGAACTCTTCTTGCTTCTGGAGAACCCGAGTACCTAGATGAGACTGAGGAGGCCGCACCACAGCAAGCTCTCATCATCATCTTGGATGGCGACACCGAGGGTCTTCCCCTTTGAGTTCGAGAACGAACTCTTTTCAAAGGGGGGAGAATGATGTGAATCAGGGACACTTTTGTCATTTTTGAGCTTTTACTATTTTTATTTTTCTTTGTATTTTTTCTTTTATTTTTTTAAGGCATTGTATTTTTCTTTTTGTTTAGTATATAGAAGAGGGAGTAGTAATTAGAGGCATAATTGTAATTCGATCTTTAGCTTAGAGCCTAATCTACCTCCCCCTTACAAATACACACCTTGTAGCCTCATTTGGGGCATTAGGTATTTTGAGAATTTATTACAAGAGAGTTGGGACGTGAGATATCTTCTTCTTGATTCCCATTTGACGTTATTTACGTCAATTCCAACGGTTGTGAAAGGGCCAAGATCATTTGAGTGCTTACGCACAGTCAATAATATGTTACACCCTACATTCAAAGCGGCATGTGTTGCAAAGGGGTTGTTAGAGGATGACGCCGAATAGGTTCAATACTTACAGCAGGCTGTTGTTATGAAAACTTTCTATCAACTAAGGTGATTGTCTTGTGTGACACAGTATTTGCCATTGCACCCAGATTTTTTGTTGAATCAATTTGTTGTCCATATATGTGAGGATCTTCGACACAAGCTACAACCCATGCAATTGAAATTCCAACAGATGCTCAAATTGAAAATTATGGTTTATATCTGCTTAATCACTTGCTACAAGAATCAGACAAGTCTTTATCTGACTTTCCTCTAATGCCACAACCTATCGAAAATTGGAGTACAAATATTGGGAACAGGTTGATATGGGAACATTGACAGCTACAAACTAATGCAGAACAAGAAGATGCCCAGTCTAAGGTTGATCGTCTTTATGAGGATCAACGATTGGCTTACACAGCAATCACTTCTGTTTTTGACAATAAAGGAACTACCTTCTTTCTAAATGGGGGGCAGGCACAGCGAAGACATTTTTATACAATACACTAGCTACAAAATGTCAAAGTCTTGGACATGTGGTTATTACAATGGCCTCTTCAGGCATTGTATCGTTGTTATTGGTCGATGGTAGAACGGTACATTCAACATTCTGTATTCCATGAGATATTCTTGAAAATTCAAATTGATCTTAAGACTTGAACATGCGGCTCAATTCTTCAGAAAGTGAAACTCTACAATTTTCAATGTTCTTGAAGGAGGTATTCATTAATTATTATATGCATTTCCTAAATAAATATTCTTAGTTTAAGTTGCTTCTTAATATTTGTTTTCAATTATATATTGGGACGAACCCAAAAGAAATTGTACAGCTACCTTCGACGATATGCAAGTGCAAGATGTTGAACATTTGATGACAACAGTCTATCAACAACTCAACTTTGAGGGCATTGCAACCCCAAACTTCCTCAGTGAAAGGACAATTCTTTCTTCACGAAATGATGTTGTTAGTGCTATAAACATTTTTGCTTTTTAACATTTTCCCTGCGGCTGCAATACCTTATTTTGCTGCAGACAAGTTGTACACAGATAAAACTGATCAACGAATTACTAATCAATATCCCAACGTTTTAAACGCAGTCAATCCATCAGTCTTACCCCTTTTTTTATGTTGGACCTCAAAATAGGGTCATGTGGTTGAGAAATATTGCACCCCACGATGGCCTTTGCAATGGCACTCGATTAATCTTGTCGAAGAATGCAGAACATGCTATGAGGCACAAATCCTAACCGCTAAGAAACTTGGCAATTTTGTGTTTATTCCAAGAATATTGTTACCACCATCATCTTCACAAATACCAATAAAAATGACAAGAAGCCAATTTCCTTGTAGGTTGGCATATGCTACTACGAACAAATCACAAGGTCAGTCTGTGAAGTATGTTGGGACTGACTTACGAACATCAGTTTTTACTCATGGACAATTCTATGTTGCATTGTCAAGGTGCACGAGTGAAAATCGTGCAAGTGTGCTTCCCAACCATGGTATTGATTCCACAACAAATATTGTTCACCCGGAAGTTCTCTTATTGCGTTGGAAGAAATGCACGTCTATTATAAATTAAGCTTTTGTATTTATATCACAAATAGCTTTTACAGCATTAACTGAGTTTTTGTGATTATATTATAAATTGAGCTTTTGTGGGTAATTTTTCAGGATTGGGAATAAAAACATCTTGAGTTGCTTAAACAATTGAGGAGATCTGGTTTAAAATTGGTTAAATGGGGAGGGCCTAAGTAGGTAACACTTAGCACTCTGTAATAATTATTGAAGGATTTATTTGGCAAGATCTACTATTAATTGTTACTACGCGATTTGTACAAATTGTCGCGCATCGCCCTAACCTCTTTTGGAAATACCTTGAGATTCATATGTGGACATTTAGAAGGGTGATTGGGAAGATGTATCGTTGGAGATGATGCTACTTCCGTTTTTGGTGTTATTTTGTATACCAACATTAGACATTTTTGTAATCAATAGTAGCCGACTGCTTTTTTTTTTTAAAACACTACGATCCTCTCCAAGTAATACTCCATTGTAACTATGTTGGTTTTAGTTTCTGTTTGTCTATTGGAATATTTGTGACTTTCTCTATACGAACTAGATGGGTTTGGGAAAGCCTCCTGAGAAGATGCGTTAGTGCTTAAGATACCGGCCTGCCAGTTGTACCCTTCCCCTACCCTTTCATTGGCCAAAAGCAGGGCCTGACAAGTGAAGAGCCGTGCCAATCGGTCCTTCACCACTTCTCGAGTGACTTCAGGTTGTAAATCGGCCCGAGGAAGTGTGGCCAAAAGATAAGGTCGAAGATGGCTAGCTGTGGGTTGTTAAATAGTGCCAGAAAAGGGGCCCATAAGTTAAGAACCGCCCATATTATCCCAAGCATAAAAATATGGGGCCCAAATTTTAAACTTAACGGGTCAAATGTGGGTCTAGACATTAAAATGAGTGGGCCAATAAGGGCACCCATTTATGTTGTTAAAACAAACCCTAGCATCAGTTAAGCGGACAAGTGCTCTCCCCCAAGCTACGGTTGGTTTCGAGTTTGAGACATGAGAGCAATCTCTCCATATATGGCCAGTCGACATCTGCCTCTCCCAGACCCTGCAGTTAAGCGGGAGCCTTGTGCACTGGGTACAACCTTTTAAACGGGTCGGGGTCGGGATCGGGGTTGAGATTAAAAAATTCCGTCGGGGCATGGTCGGGTTTGGTGTACAAAAACCCCGACCTCGACCCTGACCCGTTTAAGTATATTATTACAATTACCCCTATATATATATGTAGAAATAGATATTCACTTAGGGTTTTCACTCTCTCACATTAAACAAAAGCTGCACTCTCTCTCGAAACTCTCTCGCACAAACATCCCACCTCCACCGGCCACCACAACAGGGGCTGTAGGGAAGAGTCACCGTTCATCCCTTTTCCTTTCTGGTCGCTTCCCTCTCCCTTTCCCTTTCCGCCGCTGCTCTCATCTCATCTCTGAAATGGATCTGACGGCTGCCGCTTCTCTCTGTTCAGCTTAACACTGCCGATCATCTTTCCGTTCAGAATCCTCATGCCGCTGGTCATCTCTGAAAAAAAAATTGCTATGACATTTTGAACACTGATGTTTCATTCATAACATATAATATAATCATAATTGTATGACTGTTGGTTTAAACTGAAGATTGGGTATAAACTGAAGATTCAAATAAAATGGTTTATTTCAAACACATCTGAAACAGTCAGTTTATTTAAAACGGATCTGAATCAGTTACTTTTTTATGGATCTGTAATGTTTTTTTAAAATCTGACTTGTTATAAACTCTGATTTGTAATGTGTTTTGTTAAAATAAACTCTGATTTGTTTCTCCCATTGCTCATTTTTCAAATAAACTCAGATTTGTTTATGGATACTCTGATTTGCAAGGTATACTCCGTTTTTTCCTTTTTATTATCTGCTTTGTAATGCTTTCTTTTTTACGTATTTGTTATTTTGGAGTGTACTCTGATTTGTTTATTTACAGAGTTATTTACTCGAACTATCGTATATATTGTTTGGGGCGGGTTTGGGGTGGATTCGGGCCCCCCACGGGGTTTTTAAATGGGTCAGGGTAATTGGGGTTGGGGTGGGGTAACAGGGGCGGGGAGGGCACCCCGACCCAAAACCGCGCCGTTGACATCCCTGGCCGACCTCTCTCTCTCATCTTCAACCATCTTATGTGCTCTGTCAAGAAATAAGATCACAGATTTTCGATATGGTATTTCTCTCTCCATTAGATCCTCTCTCTCCTCTCTTGGATTTCTAAGACCTATTTCAGGTCTACTTCATAGCTTAAGAGATCCAATCAACGCCCTTCAGAAACAACTTTACTTCTCTTTCTCCCAAATCAATTGAGTCCACATAAACATTAAGCTTCGTGATTTGAAATCATCATTCTCCTCCTCTCTACTGTTTGAAGGTATTTATCTGGGTTCAAGAGGTGGGGACATTGCATATTATAATTTCTAAGTTATTTTATTTCTTTGTCATAGGGCATCTATTAATCTCTCTCTGTCTGCCTCTTAAATTAAATTCAGATTGGGTGTGCCTAATTCGGTGGAAATGACATGCAACAACGAATGTATCACAGTTAAAAGAAACAAAACAAAAACCCCCCGGGTTGGCCCGACCCAAACCCTGCCCGATCACTAGCTCAGGCCATATTTAACCCGCCCAGATTTAACCCACCCTACCTATCTGCCACCACTAGTTGTTATCCACAAACTCACTAACATATTGTTGAAGCAAGTTTAAATTCCAACGTTGTAATTTTGGTGTTTTATGAAAGTCTGTAATTTTGGTATATTAGTTTAGTATTCCAACACTGTAATGGTATTTTCCAAATGCTTATCTTGATTATTTTATGGTTTCTACAGAGTGGCTTGAACTGAACCTGCTCTATTGGATGCTCTTCTCTCATTGGTGATCAAATGCATTGCTTGCTTCCAAAGAAGGTATGTATTAAATTTCTTCAAGGATGTGGCATAATTATATTCGTAATTGTTGTTGAGCCGTGTCTTTAGGTACGGGCAAACACTAGTATATACTCATCTCAACTCAACTCAACTCAACTCAACAAAGCCTTTTCCCAACTATATGGGTCGACTACAATCCCTAGTGTGTGTATATATGAGGCTCGTTTTGGTTTTGCTTGTGTTTAGTGTATATATATTATTTAAAGAAATGGACCTGAAGAAGAAATTAAGATAGTCATCTTTGGGATCAAAATAGCCATCTCCAGAAGTGGATGGAGGTAACGGTCGCTGCGGCTAACGGTGTGGGCAGTTGTAGCACCAGTAGAGTAGGACGAGGAATTTGGTGAAAGTGTTTGAACATAAAGATGGTTTTAGTTTCGGGTAAATTAGATTAGTTTGTGTGTATGTTTTGAATTCAATATGGCATCTTAGTTATTAATGAAATTTAGCTAGCACGTGCATGTCACAATGAGACATATGACCAATTTCTGTAATATTTGGATGGAACTGTAACGGAATTGGGTGGAAACAGGCCAGATTACACGGGAAATTTGTCGGGTGAAAATCCACAAGGGCGACCCACAAAACTAAAATTAGCATACGGGGATTTAATGTGATTTACTTAAAATATATATTGGGGTCCATTATATATCTAAGACTTCAAAAGAGGGCAATACATAGTTAAATGCCTGAAAATCTTAGATGGGACCATTGCCACTCCTTGCTCCAATGTAACTTTTCACCAGTGGTGATGCCATTGACACACAATAACAAAATTTAACAGTGATGGATGCAGGGAAATCGAGTGTCACCGTTTTGCAACTTCCAATGCAACATTCCTTGAGTACCTCATCTTTTGTATGTCTTCTTACTGCAGCAATTCCCAATGTTGTTTCTATTCTGCAGTATCCAATTGGTCTTATGCACCCATTTCCATTCAAACAAGTTCTTAGTTACCTTTAGTTTGATTTCAGCTTGGGTTAGGGAGTTGCTCCTTAAGATCCGAGATGTAATATGCTTTGTTGAAGTGTAACCAGTGCTCATGAGAGATAAGAGACAGAGAGAGATGTACACATAACATAGTTCAACAACTTTGCTTATGTTCATGTGGGTGTTTAGTTGTTTTTGTTTCATATATATTATGAGACAAAAGATATTACAAGAGGGGTGAAGACTCTTCACCCTCGAAATTTAAAAGAATGCTACAAAGATATTGTCGGTGGTAATTCCTTTCTAATTATTGTTGTAGGGATTACCTTGAGATAGACCCCATTCATCACTTGTGTTTGCATTGGATACCACCCTCCTTCTATCTACTGTTTCTCTCTCTCTCCTTTCCTGCCCTTTCCAAAGGTTGGAGATGGGATGTGAACTATTTTGGCAGAAAGACAAATAAAAGGCCAACTGTTTTTCAACCACAGAGGTGATATTGTATGCATCCATCAAGAATGAAGTTGGCTAGTAGATCTTCTCTTATGAAGAAAGTTACAAGTTATAACTTGCAACTGTAGGAAAATTGTGAGGGGGAATTTTTTTTGTATATGCTTACACTATATATATATAGTGAGTCTCTCCTGTACATACCAAACGGTACATAAACGCTGCATACTAATTTTTTAAAATAGTAAAAAAAATATTTTTTTGCTTAATTTTTTATATGATGTTGAAATATTTCTATAGGCCCATATAAAAAAAATCAACTCAAAATAACTTTTTTTGCTATTTTAAAAAAATCGGTTAAACTTTGGCAGCTTTTAAAGCACTTTAAAAGATGTAAAAGTTTGACCGATTTTTTTAAAATAGCAAAAAACGTTATTTTGAATTGATTTTTTTTATATGGGTCTCATAGTTGTCAAATCGCGAATCGTATCGTGAATCGTTTACCCCCTGAATCGCGAATCGTGAATCGAATCGTGAATCGTATCGGTCGAATCGGAACCAAACGATAAAAACGTAGTAAAACATATGTAAATGGAATTTAACACTATAGAATTGGTAATTAAGCGTAATATGACAAAAAACTAATCATAGCACATGATAATATACCAAAATATATCACAAAAATTAACCGTAGTACATGTTCTCATCCATTTTAAGCTTAAAAATGTAAAAAACAAAAATATTTCATAAAACAGCCTACATATTAATTTAAAACACCCTACATAAAACAAATATATATATATCATAAAGAGCCTATATATTAATTTAATGTAAAAAAATCGCGAAAAAAAAAAAAAAAAAAAAAAAAAAAGTGAATCGGACCGAATCGTGAATCGGACCGAATCGGACCCGAATCGGAAGATTCGAATCGTGAATCGCCGATTCGGTCCGATTCTTTAGACATTTGCGATTCGAAGGTTGATTCGAATCGTTTTGGTAGTGAATCGAATCGAATCGTCCGATTCGAATCGCGAATCGGACGATTTTGACAACTATGATGGGTCTATGGAAATGTTTAAACATCATATAAAAAAACTCAACTCAAAATCATTTATAAAATGGGTCCGCGCCAGCGGTATGCACCGTTGGTATGTACTATGTACAGGAGCCTGACTCTCTCTCTCTCTCTCTCTCTCTCTCTCTATATATATATATATATATATATATATATATATATATATATATATATATCATAGTTTTGTACCCTTTAAGATAAAGCTAAAAAATTATTTTGATTGGCATGTTATCGCGATGCCTATGTTTTTAGTTGCATGAAATTATTTGTAGATCAGTTTTTGTTTCTTCTAGTAATCAGACATACTTTATTTATTTTAAGAAATATTGGCACGCAAGCAGATGTGTAGATCCGCTATTAAACTGGTAATATGTAACAAACAGACCCATAACTTCATGTGATATATTTGATGAATGGAGTGAGAACTCATCGAAATACGATTTAATAAGATTCTGCTGTAAGCTGCATTACTAATGGCTTGTATTTCTTAAATGCCAGAGAATTATGCTTACATACACACGAAGGAAAAATCGTACTGAAGACAGGATAAGCAATTTGCCAGATGGAATCCTTACTTACATACTTTCATTTCTTACAACAAAGGAATCTGTAAGAACTAGCATTCTATCTACGAGGTGGAAGTCTGTTTGGACTTCTGTCCCCACTCTTTACCTGAGGGATTGTGATTTCCGCTTTGAAGCAGATGGTTTTGATAGAGACACCACTGTAAAAATAGAAGATAGGTACTTGAAATACGTGGATAGATTATTTATGAGTCCCATCATGCCCTTTCTTGATAAAGTTGTCCTCAAAGGTAACGTGGACCCTTCTTGTCATGTTGGATCATGGATATGTGCTGCTGTAGAGCGAAATGTTCGCGAGTTACATCTCAAGTTTCGCCGTTATTCTGAACCAGTGACAATGTTTCCAGAGAGTTTATTTTCTTGCAATACTTTAGTGGTGTTGAAATTATGTTTGGAGGATATGGTTCTTGTCTTCCCCATGACTTCCACTTGTTTCCCGAATTTAAGGGTCCTAGAAATAAATTCGGTTATATATAAGGACGATAATGACGCATATCTTCTTTTCTCCAGTTGTCCTGTTCTTGAAGATTTGGTTATAGTCAGACACGGGGATGATAACGTTGTAACTTTGAATATCACTTCTCAGTCATTGAAAAAACTCAGAGTACAATTTATAGCGAGAACGGAATTTCATCCTGCACGTAAACTTGTGATTGATGCCCCTTCTCTTGAATCTATAGATATTGCTGATGATGTGACAGAGTATTATGTGATGGGGAACTTGCCTTCCATAATCAAAGCAAAATTTGATGTCTCAACTTGGCTTTCCGTAGTTGAACGGCCGGCACTTGATAAGATGCGTATATTTAAGATTTTTGAAAGAATTTCTAACGTGACGTTTCTGTCACTACCGTATACGACCATGGTGGTAAGCTTGCATATTTTATTATTTGATAACTCGCTACTTAGATTTTTATTTTAATATATCGGGCATGAATTAATACTGTTTTAAGCTTATATATATCTTACAATTATTGTTGCACATAATACCAAGGTTCTAAAAAACGTGGGGCGTGATCGAGGCGTGGAGGCCAAGCCTTAAGCCTTAGAAGCCTAGGCGGTTCTTGGCGTAAAAAGGCGTGAAAAGGCGTTTAGGTCTTTTTAATATATTTTAATATTTTTTAACTATAATAAGGCTATTAAAATACTAAAATTGTGCATATCATAAAAATATGTCTGAATATTTGCAAATAAAAATACTATTTGATTATTTTAGATGAGATAATGATCCGGTTTGCAAAAAAATCTTTAAAAGACGATATCGTTTCACTAAAGCATTGTTGTTTTTAGATAAAAAGTACGCATTAAGGGTTTTACCAAGCATAAGGCGTCAAAATCTTAAGGCGGGGCGTTTCTCCCAAGCCTCAAGCCTAGGCGGAGCCTAGGCGGGTTTTTTAGAACAGTGCATAATACTATAAATTATTTTCTATTATCTTAATTTATTTGTGTTACACTTCGACTAATGATACTGCTGCTTGCATATATTTCAATACTTCTCTTGGATCATTATTTGTTAATTAAGCTTCTTTCTTTCTGTCTTTTGCTTGTGTAGTCTCTTTCAGGTTCTAATTCTTGTAGCCTGTCAACATTTTATAATTTGACCCATTTGGAGTTTACTTGTGACGAGTTTAATACCTGGAGTTGGGAATTGGTGATGGAGTTTCTCAAGAACTCGCCTGTGTTAAAGGCTCTTATATTTGATGTGAGTTGAGGGTTAACATGTTTCACAAGTTTTTAGGTAAAAAAATATTCAATGAGTTTTATTGATTTGTATTTTTGTTTCATTCTGGTGTCAGGGATTTATATTTTCAGATAACGATAACTGGACATGGTCTTTCGCTCCTGCGCCTAAATGTTTGTTTTCACGCCTAAAGACTATAGAAATTAGGAGATTTTCAAGGGAAAGT
Source organism: Sambucus nigra (assembly GCA_949130495.1). Taxonomy (NCBI): domain Eukaryota; kingdom Viridiplantae; phylum Streptophyta; class Magnoliopsida; order Dipsacales; family Adoxaceae; genus Sambucus; species Sambucus nigra. Next base: position 141,690,385 of record OX422224.1, on the reverse strand, counting down.
GAGATGAGGAGGGTTTGGTATTTGTTGGATAAAGCCAAAGGTTTGGAGAAGTTGACAGTAGAGTTGACAGTTCGGAAACAATTACTAGATTGCGCGAGGCGTCATGGTACATGTCAGATAGAGATTTTGTAATGTCTTCCATGGCCTTGAATCCATTTGTTGTTTTTGGTTAGCTTTGAATCCGTCTGTTTATTACTTGCATTCACTGAAAGTAAACATCAACCTTCTGCTGCTAGCCTTTGTACTTTGTTAACATATGAAAGGGTTCTGTTTTGAGTTATGGTTTAGAATATTAGACGGTTGTTTTAAGTAAGCCAGGATGATATGAAAATCCCATTATTTTGTGGTGAATTATCATTGGGCATCTGTCACTTATTTTTGTACTGGTCTGTCAAGAACTTTCTTAGGTTTTGTTGGATTGGAGTACTCGAAAAAAAATTCCATGATAAAATTTCCCCCACCCTCCTCTCCTAGTAATAATAATAAAAAAAATCAAGTGAAAATGTTCAAATTTTGTGCACGCATTAGCTAGTTGTACCTCAGGCGAACACGGACAAAATTTTATGGAATTATGTTTTATGTAGTATTACTAAAAGTTGAAAATGCCCAGAGTCTTTATTTTTTGTAACTTTTACTTTCATTTTAAATAAACATTATTGTTTTTAGGACGACTAAAACTGGGATAGCGCCCTTTTCTAATAATAACTTTAATTTGAAACAGGGCCATCCAGGGTCCCCTTATAGTCTTTCTAGTGGTCGTACTAAAAGTTAAGCCGTTGTTGAGTTTATAATGTTACTCTACCACCTTTTAGCCCTTAAATTATGCATATGAATTATATTCAACCCCTAACATTAACCATTTAGCCTCTAGATGATGGATATGGTCATATTAAGTCCATCAGTCTAAATTGGTGTTTAGCTTTAACAAATTGCACATTACTATTTTAAAGGGTATTTTATGCAAATATTCATGAGGCCGATGAAAACGGAACAAGCGAAAACCATAACATCCTACCCAACCATTAAACTTGAAAGTGAATGCGATCTTTCGGAGCATTATTGGAGGTAATTGCATCAACGTGATACCTGCGCTTCGATGTACCGAGGAAGATCTCTCGAACATGGAACCTATAATCTAAGAAGCTAGGCAAGCTTGAAATAGGTTCCAAAATTTTTCCTTTTCTTTTGTCAAAGACTCAGACGGAGTGAACTATCTCATTTCACCATTTGAGCACAATTGCCAAAAATGTAGAAGTGGTTAACAATGTTGTGCACAATACTGGAACCACAATCAATCAAATAAAAATAAATAAAAATTAAATGACAAGGACACTCAAGAAAGACACACGAGATTTAATGTAGTTGACTCAATATAGACCATGTCCACAAGAGGGAGAGTTTAATTTAACAATGACAATAAAATCAATATTTATAAACATTACTCTCAACAATTAAACTCCACACTCCAACGATATGCACTCTTTGAATCCTCCCAAACACTTTGCAATTTTTCTTGTTGTCTTCCTCACTTGGTTGTGTTATGTCTACCCTTCTCATGGGCATTCTATTTATAAGTAATTAAGTATCCAACTTGTGGTTCAAAACCTTTCAAATGTTAAAGTAATATATGGTAAAAAAGCCTTCCATATGTCCAATTAACGCATGGCCAAAAAACCTTTCACGTGTACATTGCAAACTTGGTCACTAAGTAAATTTGGGCATCACAACAAGTATTACATTATCACCTTGGACTTTTGACATTAATGGTTTGCTAACCCTAACAATCTCCACCTTGGCGATCTATAACATGCCAACGAAAAGACAATTACTAGAATACCACCATGAGACTTCCAAGCTCACCAGCTTCACTAACGCTGGAGTTACCTCCAACTTCAATAGTCTTCAATACCAAGACTAAGGTTTTATTAACAAGACTTCAATTTGTGGTGACCATAAACATTTTTTTTCTAATGGCCTTCTTTGTACCAACCACACATACCCTGAATCAAAACTACGATCCCAACACCCCTTGACTCATCAACGGATAATGCATGTGTATAACTATCCCGAGTCAAAATTATCCTTTGACCCTGGAATGGGACACCGTGCCATCCCTTCCCCTAGTAGGAATTTTCCTCCCACCATCGTTTATTGCCAGGAAACTTGCAACTTATGTCTCTATTTTATGCACAAATAAGACATGCCTCGAGCGCTCAATCACTTATGCAAGCCGTCGAAGTCTATTTCAAACTATACAACCTTTAATTCTCATCTCCCTTTGTTAGGACCATACAAACTCACGTGACTTTAATAACTCCACCAGCTTTTGGAATGTAACTGACTAATGCAAATTAGATTCTTTCATAACTTCGGGACATAGACCACACTACCCAAAGTGTGCTCCACCCCATCGACTATTTTTAGCTTCACTATTCCCACACCCTTTATGACACATGTATTACCATTAGGCAAAGATAATGGACCTTTGTGATTTCTTGGAACGTTTCAAAATATTCAATCTTGGAGCAAATGTGATTCGAAGATCCCAAATTAAATATCCATTCTTCTTGAGATAAAGACTTATATTTGGAGACGATATGATTATCTCCAAACTCTTTTTCTCTCACATATGTTATCGATGAACGTTCAGAACCACGTCCGTCCTTATTCAAAGGACAATTACATTTTATGTGACCCCACTCCTTTCACTTGTAACATTGTTGACTTTTTTCACCAATCTTTGATTTAGACTTACTACTTCTACTAAATCCCCGGTGGGTGTTCCTTCCCAGATTTTGACCTTGAACAAACATAGTTGATTCGACGTCACCTCATCCATTTTACTGTATTTGGTGACTATGTTCTCGCATGAATCCAGAAAAGAGGTAATAAGAGACAAGGCACGGTCTTCCTCCTCAATCATTACATTAACATTTTCTAATTAATCTACAATTCCATGAAAAATATTCACGTGATTCATAATGACCCTACCCTCCTCCATATTCAAACGGTAAAACTCCCGTTTGATATTGAGCTTTGTTACGAGATTCTTAGCTAAATAAAGTATTTTTAACTTTTTCCACAATTTTGACAGTGTATCCTCATTAATGACATTATTGGTGATATTATTAATGATATTGAGTCATATCATGTTCAAGCACCTTGAGTCAACATCCTCCCAATCATATTTTGTCATTTTTTCAGCTTTCCATAATTTTTTTCACTGACCATGCAAGGCCTCCTCAAACAAGGATATATTTCACCCTATGTAGCCATAGAGTAAAGCTACATTTTCTATCGAAAGGGTCCACCTTGTGTTGAACCGCAATATATATGGCCATGGTTGAATGTAAACGCCACAAGACTTCCAAACATTAGTGGTTTAACACGAAAGTCTAAAGACTGGATTTTGTCAAATACCTTATGTAAACCTGAAGCTCTAATACCAATTGTTGTGCACAATACTGACACCACAATCAATCATATAGAAATAAAAATAGATGAAAAATAAATGAGAAGCATACTCAAGAAAGACACACGAGATTTAATGTGGTTCACCCAATATAGGCTACACCCACTAAGAAGGAGAGTTTAATTTAATAATGAGAATAAAATCGATGTTTACAAACACTCACACACTCTCAACAAATAAACTTTTAACTACAAAGATATACACTCTTTGAATCCTCTCAAAAACTTTGCCATCTTTGTTGTTGTCTTCCTCACTTGATTGCGTTATGTCCATCCTTCTTATGGGTATATTATCTATAAGTAACCAACTGGCCAACTTGTGGTTCAAAGCCTGAGTATCTTATCTATAAATAACCAATTGGCCAACTTGTGGTTCAAAGCCTTCCATATGTCCAACCGATGTATGTCCAAAAAGCCTTCCACATGTCTAACTAATGTATAGCCAAAAAACCTTTCACATGTCCATTGAAAAATTAGTCACTAAGTAAACTGAGGCACCACACCAAGTATTACATTTTCACCTTAGACTTTTGGCATTAATGATTTGCCAACCCTAACAAGCACTTGGATTAGGTAAGTTTCTCCATGTATGTGTTTTTCTATTGTTGGATGATGTGCGTATGTGAGGATGTGGTCAAAGGATGAGGTACGATGGAAGTGATATGTTCACGATTTTTTTTTGCAGAAAAATGTCGTTGTCTACATTTAGGAGATGGGGCTGCCCTCTTTTGTTGTTTCGCAGGGTATGAAATTAAGGTATAAATAAAGGTTTGTTAAGATAAATAAGGCACATAGAGAATTTTAGATAAAGGGAGAGTTTCTCATTAATTGGTGTAACAATAATGGAGGGAGCACCCCTTATTTATAAAACAAGTTGATAGAGTCTTAATAGGAGTGGACATCCACTTAAATAGGATAATTACAACACTCCCCCTTGTATGTACATAATTTTCACCATTCAATGATTGTTGCCTCATTTCAACCTTACTAAGAAAAACTCATTGAAAAAAAAACGAAGTGAATAAAAAAGAGTACAACTATGATGATCATTGAGTTTGTGTTGGACGTGTTTAATGATGCCTCGTTAAAATCTTTACTAGGAAAACCCTGTAGAACAAAGGAAAGAGTAAAATGCACAAATATCCCAAACAACATGTTCTTTTATATCATCCCCCTGATAAGATGCTCTCCCTGATTGATATGTTCAATTTAACTAATGGTGGAGTCTACAATTCCAATCTCGTATACAAACTTTTGAAATGTTGTCTTTGGTAGTGACTTTGTGAAAAGATCAGCTTGGCTGTTACTTAAACGAACTTGCATAACTTCAATTCCATTTTTCTTCTGAAGCTCTTGAATGAAAAAAACTTTAGTGAAATGTGTTTGGTTATGTCTCCTTTGATGAATCCTTCTTAATTTATGCTATACATGATGCATTGTCTTAATAGATGACACTTGGAACATCTTTAATGAGAGGTAATTAACAAGGACTACGAGTATGTTGAATTAACGATATGAGCCATACACATTCATGGCTAGATTTATGAAGTGCTAAAATTTCACAATGATTACAAGAAGTAGCTATTTAATTTTTGTTTAGTAGAACATAAAAAATAACAGTATTACCACTAAGTAATGCATAACTTGTCTCAGATAAACCCTTATGAAGATCATAGAGATATTCAGAATATGCATAACCGACTAACTTGGAACCATTAGAATTATAAGAGTTAAATAAATCCATCTCAGTGGCTCCACGTATATATCTTAGGATATGATTGACACAAGCGCAATGCCTTTTGGAAGGTTCAGAAATATCTAGCAAGCGGGTTCATAGAGAAAGAAATATCGAACATACTTCATTGTGCCAAGTACAAAAATGCATCAAATTTACTTAAATAGGGTACTTTTGTACTAAATATTTTCTCATATTTCTCTTTAGGACGGTATGTATCTTTTTTTTTATGTCCAAAGATCGGACAACCACATGGGTACTTAATGGGTGTGCTTTATCCATATTAAAACGTTTTAATACCTTTTCGGTATAATTAGACTAATGGACTAAAATTCCACTAGAAATTTTTCTCGATCTGCAGGTCGAGACAAAATTTATTTTTTCTAAGGTCTTTCATCTTAAATTCTTTTTTCAAATAGTTAGCAGTTATTTCGATCTCTTGTGAATTCTTGATTAAAATTATGTCATCCACATAAAGTTCTACAATTGCCTATCTTATCTAGGATTTTTTATATATACACAAGGGCAATTTGGATTGTTTTCATACTCGTCCTTAGACAAGTATTAACTAAGCTGATTGTACCAAATTCTTTCGGATTACTTTAAATCGTACAATGAATGTCTTAGTCGGATCGACTGCGTAGTCCTTGGCTTTGCTTCAGGAAAAGAAAATCCTTCAGGGATTTTCATTTATATTTATGTGTCCAAGTCCCCATATAAATAAGCGGTCACAATATTCACAAGTCTCATATCAAGATTTTTAGAAATCTCTAAGCTAATCAGATATTCGAAAGTTATACAATCCATAACAGGGGAATATGTTTCCTCAAAATCAATCCCAGATTTTTGCAAGAAACCTTGTATCACAAGCTGTGCCTTTATCGATTGATATCATTATTCTCATTTCTTTTTCTTGCAAACACCCATCGGTAATCTATCAGATTAAACTCTTTAGGGGTTGTACTATACGTACAAATGCATCACATTTATTTATAAACTCAACATCTGTCTTGATAGCAATTTTATATTTTGGTCAATCTAACGTTTGTCGACATTCGTTTAGAGTACATGATTCATTATCATCATCACTGAACTTTGAAATTCATATAATTATTTCTTATGAAAATAATTCATCGAGGATAATTTCTTTATGATCCCACATTTCTCCTAAATATGTATAAAATATAGATATCTCATTATTATCATTAAGTATATTTGCCTCTTCAGTGGATTTTATAGTCAGTTCAGGGTATTATGTCTTTTTTAGATATAATAACCTCTTCAAGGATTTTAGAGAAAGAGGATCTTTTATTCGTAACATCTTCAAGAGTGTTATGAGGGAATGATTTTTCATTTGATCTCCGTTTTGGGGGAGAAGAATCTTTAGAACCTACAGGTCTGCCACGTTCTGGTATGCAACAAATTCATTTGCTGTTGAAATCAAATTTATACCACTAGCATATTGTAATACCCCGTATTTTTGGCGATATTTATTTTTGGGATTAATTAATTAAATGAGAATTAATTGGGAATTAATCCGGATAAAATACTAGCGAGATGTGAGTTGGTATTTGACTATATTGAGTATATATGATGATATATGAATATTGAATTATGAAATTGTCGTGAGATTGATATACGGCAATTTGGACATTTTATTGGGACGCGTGAGACAGTCGCGTCAGGATATAATTATTTTAATTATAAAAGTGAAATTAAATTCTATTAACCGTATGGTCGTTTTGAGTGCGCCAACGCGTCCGGAAGGGTCGAGATAGTCAGAAAACACTAGCCGGGGGTTTAGTTTGGGTCCCGGGGTATTTTTAGGCCATACCGGCAACATATAGGGGTAGTTTGGTAATTTTGCATTTTTGAGAATTAAAAGTGACGAAAATTAGTAAATTATATCTGATGTATATTTGACCCACTAAACCACTAACCAACCCATTTTTAACCTATTAGGCTACGTAGGTTATTAGAATTAGGTTTCTAATTTTTCCCAAAACAAACCCTAGCCACCATAGCCATTGGAGAAGAAAGCTTACAGAGAGAGAGATAGAAGGGAATTCTGCAGAAAGAGAGAGGGAACTTCTTCAAATCGTCATCAAAATCAGATATTGAATCAAGGCAAGTGGTTTAATTTCAATTATTATAGAGAATGCTTCTTCCATGCGTAGGAATTTACATAAATCAAATTGTTCTTGAGAGTTTAATAAAAACCCATTTTAATTGGACTTAGAACTTGAATGTTGAGGAGTAATTGCATGTAGAATCGTATAAAAATGATTACCCTGATGTTAATATGTGTTGGATGTAACAAAAACGGATCTAATTTGAGTAAATTGATAATCATAAATTCTAGGGTTTATGTTCTTGAAAATTGGGGAAAAGTGTAGAGATTCGATGAATTGATGATGATTAGGATGAATTGATTCTTTAAAATACGTTAGTATATAACCTTGATATGTTTAGGGATGATTAGAGACCTTAAAACATTGTTGGGACGAATTTTGATTGAGATTTGAGGTGTAGAAATTGGTGAAAAACAAAATAAGGAATTCCGGGCTTGAAACTGGCCACTCGTTAGAAGACCTGCCCAGGTCGTTCGAACGAGCTTCTAACGAGTTGACCATTGACTTCTAACGAGGGTGAAGTTCGTTCGATGAAATCGTTCGAACAAGATCTCGTTAGAAAGCCCACTTCGTTCGAACGAGATCTCGTTAGAATCAGTTCGTTCGAACGAAGTCTCGTTCGAATAGCCTCGTTCGAATGAGACTTCGAACGAGTTGACAGTTTAGGCTTTTTAGCCTGTTTTGATCCCGAGTGCCCCGTAACCTTGTGTATAGGTAGAGATAGCCTTTCCTTGATGAGTAATTGATATATTTGGGATGTTTGGGATATAATGAGGAGTCAAACCTAGAAGTGTAGTTTGAACCTAAAGGAAAATATGAGTAGGACGTGAGTGTCTATTACGATGCGAGAACTATTGACGGCCTAGCTTATTATATTAATTGGTAACATATAAATGGTGTAGTATTATATGTCAATACGAGAAGAGATATGTACCAATATATTATGGTGATTACTAAGACGTGTGCATACTTAGTATATGTATTGATTTTATGTGTATGACATACCTACCATACTTGCTATCACGGGAGGTTTGCTTTCGCTTAGGGCCCTCTAATCCTTGTGTTGCCCGGATTTAGACTGGTTACCTCGATGAACATAGGTCAGAGAAGGACTTATTGGGATGTTAATAAGTCTGCTAATCGTGGGAGCGCAGGTATGTGCGTGACCCATGTGATGTGACTGTGTTCGCCTCCATTATTTGTGATGTTGTTATCTGTGAACTATTCCTGAGAGATTCGGAATATGTGATCCTTATGTACGTGATGTACCGGGATGTATAGCAGAGTATGTGTGCACCGCAGCTAGTCTCAGGGTGCTTGTACTGTATATTTATGATGCGAATAATATACACTTAATTAATGGGAACTTTCATATGGTATTGTGTGTATAACTATGGAATAATAAAAAAGGGATAATATATAATGAGTTGTATTACTTTTATGTGAGAACCTGAATTTATGATAGGCCCCCTATTTAATTGAGATCGTTATAATGTTAATGGGAACCGAGTAATAAGGGTAGAACCTATGACAGTCTAGCTAGATATGATGTCACTTAGCTAGGGGTCAATGTTTTTAGATGGGTACATACGTTAGGAGTGCACATTTAGACGAGAGGTGAGAATTTCATGTGAGTGCACGTCCTAACATGTACTTTGCATTTAATGTTTTAATGTTATTAAAACACTTGCTGTTTTCAAAATGTTTTCCACTTTCGGGCTCTGACCCATTTTCTTTCAAATCTATTTTTTTGTAAAAACCATTTTAGGTGCCCAGCCACAAGGACACCATGCATAGGATTCTCATTCAGGTGACGAGCTGTAGCTATTTGTGGAAGTTACAGGGATTTGCTTTTAGACGCTTCTATCATTTGGATTCCATGTTCAGTATTCCTCAGTTGTAGGGCATGTTGCCCAAATTCTATTAGAGACATTTCCATTTCAGTTTTTCAGACTTTGGCATGTATTGATTCAGTATTCAGTATTTCGTTACTTATTTCAGTTGTGGAATTTGTTGTGAGGAGTTTTCCTCCGGATTTATTTATATCATGTGATGGTTATTCTAGTATTTCGTTATGGTGAATGGTGTTATTATTCTTGCTTTAAATCTTTTGCTGCATGTTAATCAGACTTTAATTAAAATTTGACAACTTACTTTTTAAATAGTAGGTGGTTAGTAATAATAAAATGTTTTCGACAGTGATGCTATTAACTGAGCCAACTTGGCATTTTGATTTAATTTAATAAAGGAGTAGCTACCCGGTATTTAATTAGTCGGGGTGTCACACATATCAATTATGGCTGGCACATTTGCAGCAGGCACATGAGGCTTGGTTACTTTTGTAGCATCACTGAATGCATCGGGTAATTTATTTGTAATTTCCTGAAGATGCAATATCCTTCGTACTTTATGCTCAAATTGAGAAATACGGGGGTCTAGACGAGACAAAGTTGGAGTGTTCCATTTTAATTCTCACAATTCTTTATAAATGGACTGTGCTTATGGTGCGCTCTTTCCTCCCCCTAATGGTGGGAAGAATGTCTCATAAAAATGACAATCCTCAAATCTAGTGGTAAGCATATCACCTGTCAGTGGCTCAATATAGAGAATGATTGATGGCGAATCATAACCAAAATATATTCCCAAACGACGTTAGGGACCCATTTTGGTACGCTGGGGTGGGGGGATGGGCACGTGCACTGCACAACCAAATTTATGTAAGTGTAATATATTTTCTTGACATCTAAACACAAGTTGAGAAGGTGAAAAATGATGATAAACAGTAGGGCCAAGCTTAATTAACTTAGTATCGTGTAGGATAATATGTCCCCAAGCAGATATTGGGAGTTTGGATTGTATAAGTAAAGACCGTGTGGTACGCTGCAAACATTTAATTAAAAACTCATCTAAACCATTTTGGGTGTGGACATGATGGACTGGGTGATCAACATCAATTCCTCGTATAAAAATAATCATAAAAAATTTGAAAAGTAAATTCTCCTCCATTATCTAAATGAATTGATTTAATGTGTTGATCACGAAAATGTTCTCTAAGTTTTATGATTTGAGCACGTAATTTTGCAAAAGGCTAAATTACGAGTAGATAACAAACAATCATGTGACCAATGAACAAATGCATCAATTAAAACCATAAAGTACATAAAAAGGTCCACTAAAAGGGTGGATGGGGTACAAATATCCCCTTTAATTCTTTATAAAAAAGATGGTGACTCATAAGATATTTTGAGAAAATATGGCTTAGTGATTAATTTACGTTGAGAACAAGGGGTTCAAATATCATCATCATGTAAGGTAAGTTATTTGTTTATTAACGGGTGTCTATGATAGTTATTAATGATTTCGACGTATCATATTTGATCCAAGGTGACCCAAACAGTCATGCCACAGTATCAAATTATTAGGATCATTGAGCTTCCGGCTTATGACGGTGATTCCACAACATAAATTATTATATGGTATAACCCCACGGATAGTGCAAGCTACTTCTCCAGTGTCAGTTTCTGTCTTCCAACACTAGAAGTAATATAAAAGAACTCTTTGTCACCTTCATTACATTGTTCCATATGATATCCGTTCATTTTTATGTCTTTAAAACTTAATGAATATCTTAACGTGGGCTCTTCGGAGCCTTCAATGATATTAGCATGATCATCTCTAGTGAAAACATTCGTTGTATTGTTTACTAAATCTAATAGTTTTTCAAAATGGTGTGGGTTGTCCCACTTTCTACTAGACATGTTTCATCTCTTGCTATTATTTTGAAATTCATACCTTTAAGATGGGTAAATAGAATTTGGAATTCAATCCACCAGTTATATCAACATTACAAAAAATATAAATGAATATTTAACTAATAACTACTCTAATAAGACATAAATATAATACTGAACTATTCATGTCTTAATACTAAATGTTAATTTAGTACTTAAAACTTCGGGTTCTATTTAATGCGTAATATAAAAAAAATTATCTAATATTGTAGAACTTCAGGTTTCATTTTAGATAAAGTATGAATTTTCGGGTTCATATAAAATATATTAAAGAACTTCAGGACCTCTCGTTTATTGGGAAAAAGTTCAAGTTCCACATGGAATATTATTGAATTTTCAGTTTAATTTGATTCATAAAATCAATATTAAAGTTCATGGGATATTAATGTCCCTATCCTAAATAATCAAAATTTTCGCATTTGATTTTAAAGAATATGTATATGGGAGCTTCAGGTCCCAAATTTTGAGAATTTGGGGTCTCAAATTCTATTTTATTTATTTTCTTTTAAAAAAAGGAGGAGAAATGTACCCTAATTACAGTCAACAATTTGTGAACTTCTTATCATAGTAATGATTATGTCAAAGTGATTCAGGAACCTCAATCCATTTTTATTATAATTGTGAGAATTCAGTTTCAACACATAAAATAATTAAACCTTGGGTTTAATTTTATTAATATCTTGGGATTTGAAAACTCCCACATCATTGTATCAAAACTTCATGTTTGATTAGAAAAGAAAAAAAAAAATTTGAAACATTAGATCCAAATTACAAATTATTTGGAAACATTTAATGTTACTGATCCTAATATATAAATAATCAAAACTTTGGGTTTTGATTTACGGAATATTTTTAATTGGAACTTCAAGTCCTTGATTTAATAATTTGAACATCAGGGCCTTGCAATTTATTTGTGAAAACTTCAGGTTCAACACATAAAATAATTGAACTTAAGATTCAATTTTATTAATATCTTGAATTTTGAAAATTTTCACCTCATTGTATTAAAACTTCATGTTTAATCAGAATAGGAAAAAAAACTTTAGGTCCAAATTACATATTATTTGGGAATATTTAATTTTTTCTTACCTGCTAAGATCATGAATAACAACATATAGGCTTATAGCTATCCTAAATAATCAAACTACATGATGAATGACAACATATAGGCTTATAGCTAGCTCATGAATACACATATGATGATCTGTGGGTCTATTTACCTGCTAAGATCAAGAGTGATAGAGACATTTGAATATGTATTTGTTCTCAAACATAGTTTAAGGAAGAACTTCAAATCCCCGAACGAGTTGAATATTTGAGGGAGAAGGCCTAATTGATTCTACGATCTGATAACGTGCTAAGAAATAAGAGACAAGGATAATTTTAGAGTGAGAAAATTTTTCTCATTAAATGATGTAATAATAATGGAAGGGTCACCCTTTAATTATAATACAAATTGATAAAATTTTAATAAGAGTGGACATCCACTTAAGTAAAATAAATATAGATATTTACAACATGATTCGTTAAGTAATTCCGTTAATAGATTTTAATTAAATAAGACCCAGTTTGATTGTGCAAATTATTTGATTATATAAATTGGTTCATTGTGAATTAGTGAATTGTAAATGAGTGAATTTGAAATGAGTTAAATTCAATTTTACACGATGTTTGCTAATTTGAAATTGATGTTAAGGTTCTATGAAAAAAGATAAAAACAAATTGAGAGAGAGAGAGGAAGAGGGGACATACACTTTATGTGGCTCCAAATGGATTCATTTCACGTTTTTTGTGAAATGTTCCAATTTCAAATTTTGCACATGAGCTAAAATGAAACAATTAGGGCCCGTTTGGTTGCGTAAATTATTTAATTTTATAAATTGATCAATTTGAAATGAATAGATTGTTGATGTATTAATTTTAAATGGGTTTAAATCTAATTTGTGGTGTGTTTAGAAAAGAAAAATGGAGTTATTTACTTTTGATATGTGTGTGTGTGTGTAGAGAGATAGAGATAGAGTAGTATGGTGAGAGTATTTTATGAGAGTTGTGCATTTAAGATTCATGGTGTAATTATAAATTGTGCAATTTTAAGCTTTTGGTGAAATGAACTAATTTAAGTTTTTATGAATCAACATGAATTGGTTCATTTTTGAATTTGTTCATTCTTGTAACCAAACACTAATAATAATGCAATTCATGAATGAGTCTATTTTAAATTGGTTAATTTACAATTTTGGGGAGAACCAAACAGGCCCTTAATGAATTCTTTTATTAATGAAATCAAACACAGTTAATGGGTCGATTTATAAATGGATCAATTTATTAATAATCCAATTTATAATTTTGAACAACTAAACGGGGCCTAACTGTATGAAATGAGTAAAATTACGAATTTGAATTATATGGATCATTTTACTTGCACATTCTTTTAATAATGGTAAACACACAAAAGTTACACAAAAAGCATATACACACGGAGAAGAGAGAAAAGTCACTTAAACATGTAAAATTTGGAATATCTGTAGGAACCAAGTGAAAAAAGGGTGCACTCACCATTTAGATTCCCATGAGTCTATAAGAACGATTTGGAATATTGAAACAATCTTAATAAGCTTAAAATAGTCCTTTAAACCAAGGTTGTAAAAAACGTGGGGTGTGATCGAGGCGTGGAGGGTAAGCCTTGCGCCTTAGAAGCCTAGGCGAGTCTTAGACGTAAAAATGCGTGAAAAGGCGTTTAGGCCTTTTTAATATATTTTAATATTTTTTTAACTATAACAAGGTTATTAAAATACTAAAATTGTACATATCATAAAAATGTGTCTGAATATTTGCAAATTAAAATACTATTTGATTATTTTGGATGAGATAATGGTCCGATTTGTAAAAACATCTTTAAAATGCGATATCGTTTCACTAAAGCATTGTTGTTTTTAGACAAAAAGTGTGCCTTAAAGGTTTTACCAAGTGTGGGTACTCGAAATTTAGAACCATGGGCCCGGACGAGTAGCCCAGTCCTGGCGGCCCAAAGTCCGGGCCCCTCATCTCTTATATTGATCCGGTCTCCCCCACGTTTCCACAATTGGAAGTTATACGGGAGATGGAAAACGTGGAGAAACCCATCACCTCCACTTACCTACATGTACATGTATATATTAAACCCTAGGTCTAGGGCAAAAGGACAAGTTGTATTCTCTGTAATTACTCTCCGGAGTGTATAGAAATAATATCGACTGCACCACCGTGGACGTAGGCACATCCTTGCTGAACCACGTACATTCTTTGTTGTGTGATTGGCATCTTATATTCCTTGTTCTTTCTTGATAATTGCTTATCTCATATTTATTTGTGTTGCATAATAATTGCCTCCACAATTGGCGCCGTCTGTGGGAAATGTTCATCTTTCCCTGAGAAGAGCCCACGTCAAGAAAGGAGTTTAAGATGTCTGGCCGCAGCAGCAATGCTCCCCAAGAAGGAGATATTCAAGAGCCACCTGCTCCTCGCAGGATTAGGTCTGAAGTCCGACGTTCAGATCAGAGAGCTCGCCTGGAAAGACCAGCCTCAGAAGAAAGTCAGGGACCAGCGAGGTCCACGCAGATATCCAGGTTGATTGATGCGTACGAGGCAAGGCTCCACGAGCAGAGGGAGTCTTCTCGCAGATACGAGGCTGAGAATGCTCGCTTGAAAAGAAGACTGGAAAGACTGGAGAGGGAGCTTCGTCCTGATAACAGGGGACACCCATATCGCACTCCTAGCCCTCAGGCGAGCAAATCTCGTAGCCGAGGAAGGAGACCTAGGCGAGAATATCAAAAGGATGAAGGAGGCGAGTCAGACGACGACCTCCACGAACAGCTGCGAAGAGCTCGCCGCTACCAGAGCCCTGCTCGCAGCGACAAGAACATACGAAACATGGTCCGTAGGGAGATGGACCAGCATCCCGCTCACCATGGAATAAGATCAACCAGAGAACTTACGAGGCGAGCTCTCAAAACCCAGATGAAGTCACCTTTCACAAGAGAAATCGAAGAGGAGGAAGCTCCCAAGAAATTTGCCATCCCAAGGTTAAAGATTTACGACGGAAAAGCTGATGCCATCGATCACGTCAGGCAATACCGACAGGCCATGACCCTTTGGAGTCACCGAGATGCCCTGATGTGCCGCATTTTTCCCTCGAGCCTTCATGATGTAGCATATAAGTGGTTTGAAAGGATCCCCCACCGGTCGATCAAGAATTTCAAATCCATAGCCGAACTTTTTACGGCCCGATTCATTACCAGTAGCTCCCATCCCAAAAGGATGGATGCTCTACTAACAATGAAGAAAACGCCTCAAGAGACCCTCCGAGAATACGCGAAGAGGTACTGGGAGTTATTCAATGAGATCGAGGACTGCGCGGAGGAAGTGGCAGTGGCTTCCTTCAAAATTGGGCTCCCTAGTACTTCCCTCCTCTACCAGTCCCTGACGAAGAAGGAAGCTATGACTATTGAGTACCTAATGGCCCGAATCGAGAAATACGCAAATGTGGAAGATGTCACCCGCCCTAATACAGGAGAAAACGGTCGAGCTAAGCTCACTACCAAGGTAGGTGAGAAAACTGAGAACCAGAGGAAAGGAGGAAAGAACGGAGGCAAAAATGGCTCCAAAAACGGAGGGAACCATGACGCGTCGAAAGTATTCCAGGCGGTCAACACCGTCTTCAAAGAACCAATTTACAAGATTCTCGCGAAGATCAAGGATGAACCATTCATCAAGTGGACCAGGAAAATGGGAGGAGATCCCTCGAAGAGGAACAATGCGTTGAGATGCGCTTTTCACAAAGAGGGAGGACACAAGACCGAGCAATGCAAAGCTCTTAAGTCTCACCTCGAAGAGTTGGCCCAGTCCGGGCATTTGAACGACTTTGTGGAAAAAAGGGCAGAGAAAGTGACTGCCAACAGAGAGGCGAGACCCGACAACGTGCTGGAGGATGATGCTGGACACGAGTTCGCAGTAATCCACGAAGTATCTGACGTCAAGCAGATACAAGGGAACTCAGCTCGAATGGAAATGAAAAAACTTACAGCGGTAATGCAGGCTTTTCAAATCGATCCAGCAAAGTCACAGTCAGGAAAGCGTCGATGAGCAGAGGACGTCAACTATAACAAGCATATTGTTTTCACGGATGAAGATTTGATGGGAATAAGGACCCCACATCATGATGCCCTGGTCATTACACTCAGGATAGCCAACTTTGACATCGATAAGCTGCTCGTCGATCAAGGAAGTTCATCCGAAGTAATGTACCTCGACCTATTCAGGAAATTAAAGTCGAGCATCGCCGACCTAAAGGAAGCTACTGTTCCTTTGGTCGGCTTCGCTAGAAAAATGACCATGCCCCTAGGCAAGATAGTGCTGCCAGTTCGTGCTGGGAACGTCTCCAAGATGATTGAGTTTTTGGTAGTTGACATCGAATCACCGTACCACGCCATTCTCGGCAGAGGATGGCTTCATGCAATGAAGGCGGTCTCCTCGACCTACCATCAGAAGCTCAAGTACTTAACCGAGCGAGGAGTAATGGAGATCCACGGTGACCAAGCGATGGCGAGGAAGTGCTTCATAGGAGCCATCCGACCAAAGCCAGAGAAGAAGGCCAGTCAACCCAACGAGAAAGTTGCAGAGGGTGTGATACCTTCTAAATAGAAATTAAAGTATGGAAGACCTGGAGTAGAGGAGACCAGGCTCCTCCCCTCCGAGCGTGTCGTCGAGAACCTGGTAGAAGTTATAGCCGAAATTGGTGACAGTAGCAGAGTCTTCTTGATTGGAGCATCTCTCACCGACCAAGAACAGAAGGAGTTGACGACCTTGCTGAGACACAACGTAGATGTTTTCGCATGGGAACCATACGAGCTGCCTGGCATCGATCCTGATATGGTCTGTCATCAGTTGCACGTCGACCCCACATTCAAGCCAGTCACGCAGAAGGCTCGAAGAACCGCACCCGAGAAGGCTAAAGCGATCGAAAAGGAAGTCGAAAAACTACTGGATGCAGGATCCATACGGGAAATGCAATTCCCCAAGTGCTTGTCCAACCCAATAGTAGTTCCGAAGAATAATGGGAAGTGGAGAGTTTGCATCGACTTCACTGATCTCAACAAAGCATGCCCTAAGGATAGTTTTCCCCTCCCAAAGATAGACCAACTAGTAGATGCCACTGCAGCTCACGAGCGAATGAGTTTCCTGGACGCATACTCGGGATATCACCAAATCCCCTTGTATGCCCCAGAACAGGACAAAACGGCGTTCATCACGACAGTTGGGTTATATTGCTACAAGGTCATGCCATTTGGGCTCAAGAATGCGGGGGCAACCTATTAGCGGCTGGTCACAAAAATGTTCAAGGATCAAATGGGAGACACAATGGAAGTCTACATCGATGACATGCTCGTTAAGAGAAAGAAGAAGGAAAATCACCTTTCAGACCTGTCAAAAACCTTTGAAATCCTCAGGAAGTACCGAATGAAGGTTAATGCGAGCAAGTGTTCCTTCGGTGTCCAGTCAGGAAAATTTCTTGGGTACTTGATCAGTAAGAGAGGCATAGAAGCTAATCCAGACCAGACAGGGTACAACCCCCTCGAACAATCCGGGACGTACAAAAGCTCATTGAAATGCTCGCTGCCTTAAATCGCTTCATATCCAAATCCTCCGAGAAATGCAAACCTTTTTTCCAGCTTCTAAAGGGGAGTAAACTGATAGAATGGAGCCCAGACTGCTCGCGAGCTTTGGACGAGCTCAAGGCCTACTTAAGGTCTCCACCACTGCTTGTCATACCACAGCAAATGGATTCTTTGTACCTGTACCTCTCGGTATCCAATCACACAGTCATCTCGGCGTTAATATGCGAGGTTGCAGGAATCCAACACCCCGTTTACTACGCGAGCAAGACCTTATTAGACGCCGAGCAAAGGTACCTACCATTGGAGAATCTCGCCTTTGCACTGGTAATAGCCTCGAGGAAGCTGAAGCATTATTTTGAAGCCCATACTGTCATCGTCCTTACATCGCATCCCCTTAAGGCTGTCCTAAGGAAAGCGGACTTGTCGGGCAGACTGTCTAAGTGGTCAATCGAGCTCGACCGGTTTGACATCCAGTTTCAACCAAGGACAGCTATCAAGGGTCAGATCCTTGATGATTTCATAGCCAAATTCACGGGCGAGGAACTCTCCGACCAACCTCAACTAACAAAGCAAAAGAAGAACCAAGCAACAGAAAGAACCTGGAAACTCTTTGTTGATGGAGCCTCCAACTCAAAGGGGGCAGGGGTAGGCATTGTCCTCATCACTCTAGAAAACACAATCCTCTAACAAGGAATCAGGCTTGGATTTGCAGCCTCCAACAATGAAGCAGAATACGAAGCCCTAATAGCCGGTCTCCAAAAGGCACAAACTCTAGGAGCAAAACGTTTACAGGTGTTCGGCGACTCTCAGCTAGTGTCTAATCAGATAAGTGGAGATTACAATGCAAAGGATGAAAGAATGGAAGCCTACCTCGCCTTAGTGAGGGAATTAATGTCAAGCTTTGAAGAGATCAACATCCAGCAGTTTCCCAGGGGGCAAAACAGTCACGCTGATGCCTTAGCAGCCTTGAGTTCGGCAGTTAACTCTGACCTTAAGAGGGTCATCCCCATCGATTTCCTCATTTGTTCGAGCATTAACCACAACAGTAAGTTACCAAACGTGGATCAAGTACTCCAGGTGGGATCAGCCCCCAGTTGGATGGACCCCTTAAGGGCTATTTAAAGGATGGCACGCTCCCAGATGACAAGAAAACTGCCCACCAGATAAGAGTCAAAGCTGCTCGCTTTCACTTATCCACATGAGGCGACTTATATAAGAAATCCTTCTCCGGTCCCTACCTTAGATGCGTCCACCCAGGTGATGTCGAGCAAGTGCTACACGAGCTTCACGAAGGAATCTGTGGAAGTCATATCAGAGGAAGGTCTCTAGCCTTTCGAGCAATAAAGGAAGGCTATTGGTGGCCATACATGCAAAAGGACTCCGCAGTATATGTTCGCAAATGCCTGAAATGCCAATTCCACGCTCCTATGGTTCACTAACCCACCAGCGATCTGAAGTCCCTGTCCATCCCATGGCCCTTCGCCCAATGGGGAATGGACATCGTGGGACCACTGCCTACCGCCGTCGGCAATCGCAAATACCTATTGGTTGCGACTGACTACTTCACCAAATGGATCGAGGCTGAATCCTTGGCGAACATCCGAGATGCTGATATAATAAGGTTCATATGGAGAAATATAATCACTCGGTTTGGAATCCCCATAACCATCATCACCGACAATGGAACGCAGTTCGAAAGTGGACCCTTTCAGAACTTCTGTAACGAACATGGGATCAGACACCACTTCAGCTCGGTAGCCTACCCTCAGAGCAATGGCCAAGCTGAAGCTTCCAACAAAACTGTGATCGACGGATTAAAGAAGCGATTAGAGCGAGCCAAAGGCGCATGGGTAACAGAGCTACCCCATATTCTATGGGCATACCGAACCACTCCTCGGCGAGCAACAGGAGAAACCCCATTTTCGCAGACATATGGCATGGAAGCAGTCATCCCATTAGAAGCAGGTTTGCCAACAATGAGATCCAACCTTATCGACTAAGGCCTGAATGAAGAAGCATTGCTCGCCGAACTCGACCTAGCCTACGAGCGTAGAGAACTGGCCCTGGTAAAGCTAGCGAACTATCAGCAACAGCTCGCGAAGCATTACAATAAAAGGGTTAGCCCAAGGGCATTCCAAGTTGGGGATTATGTTCTAAGGAAGGTCCTAGGCAGTACAGTGAAGTCGTCAGACGGCAAGCTAGGCCCAAACTGGGAAGGACCCTTTAAAGTAACTAAAGACGATCTGCAAGGTGCCTATCACTTGGAAACGATGGAGGGCAGAGAAATACCACGAGCATGGAACGCAGCTAATCTCAAGAAATTTTATTTTTAGTTCTTTTTCTTGTATTTCTTTTGTTATGAAAACATAAGTTCATTTTTTCTTATTACTAATGAAAGTTACTTAGTTGGTTACACTCTGATTGGTGACAGTTGCATTCATCACACATCTTTTCCAAATAACAAGCACCTTGATCACTACAGCAGGGGAATACCCCTCCTCAGGTCATTATCATAAAACACGAGAGACCTCTTAGCGTTGCCCCTGACAATATATAAAGCCCTACATAGGATTCTTAGGCAATACGACCAAATCTTATACTGGTCATCAAACCTACTTCGGTTGAATAAAATCCTGATCGGATGAAGACATCCAACACCAGGTGTGTCCTCGCCAATTGCCCTACTTAGGCCTAAGGGAGTGTGACGACACAACCTAAAAGGTAAGGTGGGGCACAATGGTACTTTGATATTATACTGGACTAGGGGGACACTTGCATGACAAAACAGAAGAAATCATAAAGCAGCAAGGATACAAAAAGTAGGATATACACGTTTATTTGGCAAAATTGCCTAAAAACACAAACTTTTCATTAATCCATCTTACAACAATGATAATACATGTTTAGTCGGCGAGCTCGCCCAAAGCATTTACATTATCAAAAATAAAAAAAATATATATATAACTGACAAAATCTCAAGGGGGTGGAAGCCTCCGGGTAAGATAATCAACCACTCGAGCTCTTTGTCCGTCGTCAGGAGCAGGAGCAAACTCTTCCACAACCTCATTCGCATCCAACTCCAATAATTGTCGAAGAATAGCATCGATGGGGATCCATCGATCATCCCTCCTGAATGGGTTGGGAACTAGAGTGGAGGAAGACATCTCATGACGATACCATAGTACCGAGTTCCTCGGGACTTGTAGCTCCTTCAAGGCACTTAGCTATCCCCTGATGAAAGAAATCTCCTCGAACTCTGATAGCCTCATTGAAGCATCCGACCAGCCTTGATCATAACCATCAGCCCACGCTTGCCGAGGACCTTTCTTGAACAAGTGCCGCAACTGGGTGACGTCCCTTTGAAGCCCAGCAGCGATTACATATGCTCGCTGAACATCACCGCGGAGCTCCTCCATTCCCTATCGCGAAGTTCTTCTCCTTCCCTACTTTTTCTCCTGGTGCTCCTACTAGCTCGCGGAAGGGGAGGGCGGGTGAGACTTCGCGACATTGGAGGGGTAACATTATGATCAGCTCCAGCTCGCGATGATGAGGAGCCGTGTAATACCATTTGAACAGTGCTCGGTGCGTGCTCCCTAAGTTGTAGGACTTCCCTCCTCAGGTCTTCATTCTCCTGCTGAAGGAACTCCCCAACTTGGTTGACCTCGGTGGCCTCTAGGAGTCTTGTTCTCAGCACGTTGACTTCCTCTTGCACTGAGGCACCAATGTCCTCCATCTCCCGGAGCCTGTCCTTCAGCCTAGCCACTAGCTCGGATTGCTCCTTATATTTCTGATTTCTAGACCTGAGAGACTTGCAAAGCTTAACAAAATCCTGGCGAACTTCAGGGCTCGCATTGGGACCAAGGGTCCTACCCAACTGGGAAGTAGCAGGAATGTAATCATCCACATCAACTAACTACAAGTGAAAGAAAGAAAAGGGAGAGAAAGGAACAAATCAGTACAAGAAGAAATGAAGCCTTTTTCATTAATGAAGAATGAAGTTACATCGTACTGAAAAAAAGAAAAGTTTACAGAACGAAAAAAACAAAAATACAGAGCAATCCTAGTCAATAACTAGTTGACAACCTCAGACGGCCCAAAGGTCGATGGCCCCTTCCCCTTATCAACATCAGCAGGAGCACCGCCCTCAGCAAGGATAATATCTGTCCCCACAACCAGAGAAACATCAGCAGGGGTCGCTTGAGGAACAGGATCAGCGCCTTCAACAGCTGGGGCAGGAACTTCATCCACGGTTGGCTTCGGATTTGGGTCATGCTCGTCAAATAAGGGGGAATCGATGTCAACGCCAGCAGCCAAAAGGGCCTTGTTCCAGCCTTTCTTAAAGTTCAGACGACTAATATAGTCTATCTGAACTTCAGCATCCTCATATGCTACAGCCCAACCGGAATTGTATGAGTCCTTCTTGGCAGTGATAGCCTCAGACTCTTTCTTCTTCAGCTCTGTAGACAGCATCCTGTTGTCCTCAACAACCGCTAGCTTACTCGAGCAAACCAGGTCATAGGCCTGCTGCAGCTCCTTTAAGTCCTTGACTGCTGCGCCCTTCTCCTTGTTGGCAGTAGTAAGAGCCAGATCGGATGAAATCCGAGCAGCATCAACAGCTTTAAAGCTAGCCTCGAGCTCTTTACCCTTCAGCTTCAGGGCAGCATTTTCCTCCTCCATCTCGCTGTTTCTCTTCACCAGCTCGTCGCGTGAACGATAGAGCACGGTGAAGTCAGTAACGAACTACAGAAAAAAGAAGGCATCAGAAGAGAAAAATGAGGTAATTTAAAACAACATAGGAGGAAAAGGAAAAACCTTACCAGAGAAAGCCTTTGACTGGCCTGAAGGGCCAACTTCTCCGACCCTACCTCCCTTTGGCGATCAGCCGGGAGAACAGCTCTCTCGAGCAGAGCTGGGCCCAGCTAGGGAAAAATCACCACAGAAGCCCCCTCGGGCAGTGCGGACACCGGGATTAAGGCCTGCCCGACCTTCGTCCTCGCTTCTGCACTCCTTCTCACTCTCCTTCCTTTTCCTCTCCTCCACCCTCCTCTTCCTTTTCTCTCTCTCTCTCTCTCTCTCTCTCTCTCTCTCCTCTTCCTTCCTCCTCCTGAGCGGAGGACCGGGAACCAGTAGCCACGGCCCTAGAAGTAGTTTTTGTTTCTTCGACCTCTGTGCAAGGAGCACGTGGTCCTCATCATCATCGTCTCTAATCAAGTTCTTCCTCGGAGGAACCATGTCTTCACTTGAGCTGCTAGAAGTGCTAGACGATCTCCGAGCTTCAGAAACCTCCTCACGGTCAGAGGAACTGCTACTGTCAAGACTCCTTCCACCCAAATTGTCACTCTCAGAGTTGCTCTCCTCCTCGTCTATCTGGATAGGCTCTGCAGCAGTATCTTCGAAGGAATCGAACTCTGGTATACTATCCATTGGCCTCGCTATGAAGCTGGAGCCAACGTTCTTATACTCGAGCAAGAAGGCAGCAGATCTGGGGTGCTCGCCGTCACCTAAAAGCTCCCTGATTTCCAAGCCTTTACCAACTCTGAAAGACGAACCTCGTTGAGTGCAGGTTCCAAGTTCTTTGACTTCGCTTCGCAAGAAAAAGCAAAGAAGAGTTAGAAAGGTCACAAATCAGCAAAAGTTGAAACAATAGGACAATGTCTACCTATATATTCCTCCCCGTAAAAAGGAACAGATAATCTCTCAGACCTCGACCCTTCAAATTGGGGAGGGAACTGCTAATTCCTAACAAGGAAACCTTCTTGCCAGTAGTCCTTATGGGAATCAGGTAGGTTTACTACCAATACCCTATCAGGGATCCTAGCTTTGAGGTATAAGACACCTGAACTAGTTCAAAAAAAGGAATAACAGAAACAGACCTCGGCATGTCCTAACCTAGTACCATACAACTGATTTATCCTATGGACGCCATTTACTATTTTCCACACATTGGGCGAGCATTGTGCAGGAACAATATTGAAATAGCCAAAGAAATGCAGGAACAAATCATTGGGAGGGAAAGTGAGTCCCCCCTGGGAAAGTAACAGAACATGGATCCAGTGAGCATCATCCATATCCCTAACATTCCTAGGAGGGGAGGCACAACACTCAATATCTACCCACTCAGGAATGTTGTAAAATTTCCTAAATTCAGAGATTGACCTATTCCCAATCTTCGCCATTAGAAGACCCAAGAAAAGCTACAAACCAAAGAGAAAGTACAAGGAGAGGGCACAGGAAACTTACAAAATAAAAGATCGGTTCAGATGATGAAGAAGCACGAGCTCAGACAACTAAGAAACAATGGAAATGGAAATTGAGAGAAGAAGGTATGAGGCGCTAAAGTTCTCAGAAGATAGAAGAGTACTGGAAAGGCTGAAGCGACGGGAGAAAAAGTGGCTATCCCAACAAGCCTTCAAATTCTAATCATAGCGCACAATAAGCGAAGCGGGTGCCGCCAAATCAACTTCACAGCTTTCGAAGAATCGCAAATCAGCCATAATGGCTGATCATTTAAATCCATTGAGCCCATAAACATGGCCCAACAAATTTAGGAGAAATTGTGGGTACCCGAAATTTAGAACCATGGGCCCGGACGAGTAGCCCAGTCCTGGTGGCTCAAAGTCCGGGCCCCTCATCTCTTATATTGATCCGATCTCCCCCACGTTTCCATAATTGGAAGTTATACGGGAGATGGAAAACGTGGAGAAACCCATCACCTCCACTTACCTACATGTACATGTATATATTAAACCCTAGGTCCGGGGCAAAAGGACAAGTTTTATTCTCTGTAATTACTCTCCGGAGTGTATAAAAATAATATCGACTGCACCACCATGGACGTAGGCACATCCTTGCTGAACCACGTACATCCTTTGTTGTGTGATTGACATCTTATATTCCTTGTTCTTTCTTGATAATTGCTTCTCTCATATTTATTTGTGTTGCATAATAATTGCCTCCACACCAAGCAAAAGGCGTCAAAATCTTAAGGCGGGGTGTTTCTTCCAAGCCTCAAGTCTAGGCGTGCCTAGGCGAACCCTAGGCGGGATTTTTAGAACAATCCTTTAAACCAAACACATCTTTTTAATATGGCGGCCAATTATTGACACTCCACAAAGTTCATGGACACTCCAACAAAATTGATAAATGATCCCTTTATCCTTTACCCTTTACCCTTTATTATTTTTTTCCCTTTAATTTCAACTAACCACTTAAAAGAAATATCATAAAATGTTGACAAAAAATATTTTTTAAATTTAATAATTAAATACAATTTAAGCAATTTTTTTAAAATTGTGAATAACAATTATTAACAACTTAATCATTAATTTATTTATACTTTAGTACTTATTTTTTTTTACCAAATATGAACACGATCCAATTAAAATGCGACACGACACAACACAACATTATACGAAATCTTATTTTTTCATTTAACAAGAACACAACTCAAATAAAAGTGATACGACAGAAAATCTTATTCTTTTTATCTAACACGAACAAGGTCTAATTAAAATGCAACACGACAAGACGTGAAATCTCATTTGTTTACCTAACACAACCCAAATAAACCCGACCATGCACGAAATCTTATTTTTTTTTATCTAACATGAACACGATCTAATTAAAATGCAACACGACACAACACAACATAAAATTTTATTTTAACCCAACTCGTATAAAAACCCCACAACATGACTTAAATTGTGTTCGTATTTGGTCAAATATAAAAAGTGATAAACAAATGCGTATTAAAGTGTAAATCAATTAGATCGTGTTCGTGTTAGATAAAAAAAACTTCATGTCTTGTCGTGTCGTGCTGCATTGTAATTAAACCGTGTTCGTTTTAGATGAAAAAGATAAAAAAAAAAGATTTCCTGTCGTGTCACATTCATTTGAGTTGTCTTATTGTTAGATAAAAAATAAGATTTCATCGGTCAAATTATTGTCATGTCACAATTATTTGAAAATATATAGACTTATAACAATAACTCAAATAAATGTGACACGAACACGACTCACATTTATTTGAAAATATATAAGATCGTGTTCGTGTAGGGGTGTAAGCGGTACGGTTTGGTTGATAAATAGTAGATACCAATACCAAAACCAAACTCTGGATGGTAAACCCAAACCGTACCAGTTTACCACTCGGTACACCAAAATCAATACCAAAACCAAACCGACCGGTATTTCGTTTTTTTCGATAATTTTGATTTTTTCTGGTTTCGATAAATTTTGGTTTTTTCTGGTTTCGGTGATCTGTTTATTTTTGGTTTCTAGTTTCATTTTTTTCTGGTTTTGGTAAACAACACTAAAAGCCCCAAAAAATCAAAAACAAAACCAACCAACTTTTTTAAATATTAAAGCCAAAATCAAAACCAACTTTTTTCTGGTTTCGGTAAATTCGGTATGGTAATTTTGGTAAATTCAGTACGGTATGGTAATTTCGCTACGGTTTTTTTTTGTTTCGATAAATTCGGTACGGTACGGTAATTTCGGTACGGTTTTTTAAATTGATTTTTTCTGTTTTTGGTAAATTCGGTACGGTAATTTCGGTAAATCGGTTTTTTAAATATTAAAACCAAAAGAAACCCACTTTTTTGCTGTAATTTTGGTTTCGGTAAGACTGGTTTCTGGTATTTTAATATATGAAACCAAAACCATTTTTTTTGGGACCAAAACGGTACGGTACGGTAAAAAATCGTACCGCTTCCACCCCTATGTTCGTGTTAGAAATCTTATTTTTTATCTAACAATAACATAACTCAAATAAATGTGACACGACATGATTTTTTTTTAATCTTTTTTATCTAAAACGAACACGGTTTAATTACAATGCGGCACGACACGACACAACATGATTTTTTTTTTTATCTAAAACGAACACGATCTAATTGATTTACACTTTAATACTCACTTGTTTATCACTTTTATATTTGACCGAATACGAACACAATTTAAGTCATGTTGTGCGGATTTTATACGAGTTGGGTTTGTGTTGGGTTAAAATAAAATTTTATGTTGTGTTGTGTCGTGTTGCATTTTAATTAGATCGTGTTCATGTAAGATAACAAAAATAAGATTTCGTGTATGATCGGGTTTATCTCGGCCGTGTTAGGTACGAAAATGAGATTTTACGTCTTGTCGTGTTGCATTTTAATTAGATCGTGTTCGTGTTAGATAAATAAAAATAAGATTTTCTGTCGTGTCACTTTTATTTGAGTTGTGTTCTTGTTAAATAAAAAAATAAGATTTCGTATAATGTTGTGCCGTATCGCATTTTAATTGGATTGTGTTCATATTTGGTAAAAAAATAAGTACTAAAGTATAAATAAATTAATGATTAAGTTGTTAATAATTGTTATTCACAGTTAAAAAAAAATTGCTTAAATTGTATTTAATTATTAAATTTAAAAAATATTTTTTGTCAACATTTTATGACATTTTTTTTAAGCAGTTAGTTCAAATTAGTGGAAAAAAGGATAAAGGGTAAAAGGTAAAGGGTAAAGGGGTTATTTAGCAATTTTGTTGGAGTGCCAATGAACTTTGTGAAGTGCCGATAATTGGGCCCTTTAATATGGTAACAAAATAAAAAACTTTCATTACCTTTCCCCCCCAAACTGAACCATTCAAAAAGGAGGTAGATAACATAGCCTTTGAAAAACCCGAATAGGTTCGGTGTGTGATAATTGATTAAATAGATTCGTAAGTTTCCAATTAAACCTTATTTAATTCAGCGCCTAAACAAGCATCTAAAGTGCGTGTGTCAACCCATAAATAAATATAAAACATATGACAAAATAAATATGCTGAGACACAGATTTCAGGAAAAATCCCCGCGGGACAAAACCTTTTATTTCATTATAATAAGTAAATCGCAACTTACACGGATTACAATGAAATACAGTGACACACGAATACCCGCAGACGTCGGTCGTTGTCGTCAGCAATGAATCCACACGCAACGAACCCACATGAACCGCAATCCAATCAGCAAAGGAAGAACCGCAACACTCCTTAATGGCACGCAACCATAAAACTTCGTAGAGACTCCCTCAGCAATGACACGCATCCCTCGGTTGCAGAGATCTCCCCACAAAGATGAACAAAAGCAAAATAGTGTTCTTGGGTTCCAAAAGATTCAAAAAGTATATGAGAATTTTGTGTGAATCAAAACATGAGTTTTGGGACTCAGAAAGGTGAAGACTTGAGCTAATAGAACTCTCAAAAATGTCTCTCCAAGTCTTACAAAATAACTCCCCCGAAGTTGGCTTTTATAAGGAAACCAAAGAGAGTTTTAAAATTCTGGAACTCTGCCAGCGTACAGGTACCCCGAACCGGTTCGAGTGTACCACAAAATGGTTCGCCCTCGAACCGGTTTGGCCTGTGGTTCAAGAAAGTTCGCTAGTTTGGGGGTCAAAATACACAGCATTCTCCAAAGAGTTTTCTCCATTTTCAAAGGGCCATAACTTCTTCACCGTAGCTCAGATTGCGGTGTCGTTTCTTCCAGATGCTTTATGGCGGCGAGCTCTTCTACTTTCCAGTTGACCAGTATTTCGTACGGTGGTGTAAAATTACCAAACTGCCCTTGAACATTGTTATCTTGCCTTTTTTCACTGTTTTGACTTCTCTTGCGTACCACTTGCATAAAGTCCCTAAAATCATGGAACGTGAAGTCGTTGAGGCAGATGTTGGACACTTGATGGAGATGTTGAATGCTTGATTTCCAAAATTCAGATTGATGCCGTCGTGTGAGATCGTGCAGAGACGTGCCAAATGTAGCGGGGTACGACATACACAAATGTAACATAACGGACATGAGAAAAATGTCCTTACAACCTTCAATAAAAAATGTACAACCATCTTATCACAAGGTTGATGTTATTCGAAAACAAGTAAATATACATATATAAAACACCAAAAAATAAATGATGTCAAAACCACTAAACCTATAGACATTATAGAATCGTTAGCTTACATATCTTTGAACTCCTATAAGCCATGACAATTCTAACCAAACCTTCCTAAACTCTATTGTCATCTCCTCTGATACAACGTCATGTTCGAGTAAGTAGCTACCTTTTTCATTTCATGCAATTCAATAACTTAAAAGAGAGGCACATCAGATTGCAAGGAATCCTAAAAAAAAGGAGTAACATTGCAAACATTAAAGTCCCCAATATTCTTAGCATACTGAACCAATACAGGGACTGGTACATTGCCAAGCCTTTTAACAAAAGACAAATCTATCAATACCCACAAGATATACGTTTTTTAATAGAATCAATATAGTTTCTACATTTCGACCAATCATCGTCTTCATTTCGAAGCTTAAAAATCATATTCTGAGAGCCACCTTCAATGGTGGAAATAGAGAATCCACAATTGATAGAGTATTAAGTGGCAATACATGCTGCTGTTGCTTCAATATTTTCATCCTTTAATGGTTGTCCAATACAATGAGGAAAGGCCATAAGAAGTGTAAGGACATTTTTATCCATTAACAATTTATATGTCGTACGCCGTTACACCGTTGAAGAAATTCAAGATTCATACATTCATCAACGGATCCGAATATCAAAAGAAGAAGAGGAATCAAAGTCTGGCTAACCGGACCGGTCCGCCCTCTACCCGGACCGATCCGTTACCCCGGACCGCAAGCGAACCGATGAAGCCTGGAATAAAAGAACCGATCTGATCACAACCGGATCGATCCGCCTCAGAATAAAAGAACCGATCCGGTCAACCGGACCGATCCACCCCCAATCCGGACCGGTCCGCCTGGGATAAACTTTGCCAGATCTGCTGAGATTTTTTACGCTAAAAGTTTTATTATTTAAGCCGACTTCGTGGAGTTGTTTTACAAGACTTTTAAAGACGATTTTCAGAGTCCAAAAATACTCTAAGTCTTCACCTATTGAGCCCAAGACTCTAGGTTTTTTGATTCACACAATTGCCAAACCTTTGTGAATCTTTTTGGTAACCCAAGAACACAACTTTGAGTTTGTTCAACCCTTGTGGAGAAGCCGTTTTCTTCTTCATTACTTCCCTCCTGGAAAGAGAAAATTCCAGTCGACAAACTTGTGGAGAAGCCGTTTCTCTTCTTCATTGCAACTCTCCTGGAAAGGGATATTTCCAGCCGCCGACTACAGAATCCGATACCTGAGGGTAATTCTTAGTCACTGTATTTTCACTGTAATCCGAAATTGTATGTTACAATATTATAATGAAAATAAAAGGTTTTGCCTCTTTGGGGGATTTTTCCTGAAATTGTTTGTTTTTATCCTGCATGCTATATTTTATTTTATAAATCATCTAGATGCATGTCGTAGGGTTTAACTAAAATTTGGGATTAATTAAAATTGGTTTTTATTTGAGAAGTCGCAATATTTCCGCTGCAGCTACTCTCTCAAATTGGTATCAGAGCGGGTTACGCTAATTTATCGCGTGATCCTGATTTTTCAAGGATTTACTTTCTGATACAATTTGTCTACTCACGTTTTCAAATAGGTATCAGAGCCTGTTGCACTAAGTTATTGTGTTTTGATCCTGATTTTGCACAAAAATGGCTTTTGATGGTTTTAATGATCTTCGATGTCAAATTTTTGAAAAAATCAATTGGAAAATTCACACGAACTCTTGTTTAAAATCTTCTATTGAAAAAGAATCTGAGAGGTGTCCTTGTTGTGAGGGTGTTGGTCACACGTTACATGAGTGTACCACAAATTTAAAGAAGAAATTGAATAAACCGATTTCTCATGTTTCTACCCTTAGTGATTGTGATTCGGAAGAAGAAGTTTTTTATGCTTCTAGGCGAGAGTTTCCCATCCATGTGATTAGTGATGATAGTGAAGGTGATGGGAGTGTGGATGAAAGTGAGGAGGAAAGTGTAGATGAGCGTGACTTGAAAATTTCTTTCAATGAACTTTATGCTGAAACTTTGAAAACAAAGAAAGAAAATTTGAAATTGAAAACTCAATTGAAAGAATGTGCCATAAAAAATAATGATTTTTTAGTTGAAGAACTTAGGGCACATGAGAAAATTTTGAAAGAGAAGCTTGAGTACGTCGAGGGTGAGAGAGATAGTCTTAGAGGGTTGATGGAGACTATGAAAAAGGAGCTTTTAGAGTTTGAGGATTCTAAACGAGTACTTGAATCTAGGATAGGTGAACTTGAGGTGAAATTGAAAGATTCAAGTAAAGTGAAATTTGATTTGGAGTCTAGGTCTGAAAAACTTGATAAGATTTTAGGCACAGTCGAGATCAAAACGGATAGGGGTGGGATTGGTCTTGAAAAATATGTTGCACCCATTCCCACACGTGTGAGAGAGCCTCCTAGGATTGTTAAGAAAGAGGCACCTAAGTTTTTTAAAAAGGCGCCTCATAGGAACATCGTAAGAGAACCTCCTAGGATCATTAGGAGAGACCCACCTAGGCAAATTCGGAGAGAGCAACCGATAAATTTGAGGAGAGGGCCACCTTTAGGGAACACAAACCGCCCGATTTACTCTTGCACACATTGTGGTAGGCAAGGTCATCTTAGGCACTTTTGTTATAAGCTTTTAAATGGACCTAGGAAGGTTAATGAAAGAATAAATTCGATTCCCAAAACCCCCACACTTCGTTACACATCAATTTGGGTTAGAAAATCGGATTTAGAGGCTTATGGTTTATTTGTCCACGATTCCCGTTTGCTTGCACATAATTCACCCCATGTGAAATATTTTGGTTGATTGTTATTGCATGTTTGTCATACACTAGTTGTGGTTTCATGATATATTTTTACTAGTGTGATGACTTGTACTTTTTGTATATATATATTTTTTGAAAAATTTTGAAAAATACAAAAAGATTTTTTATTTTTTTTTGTTTGCACTGTTTATGGATGAACACTTAGGATGACCAAGTTACTACATTATTCCATTATTTTCATGTGACTATTTGATAGTGTTTTGAGACAATAGGTCAATTCATCCATGTGCTTTATAATGTTTGGAGTCATTAAGATGTAATTAAGTGTTACTTCCTACATGTTTGACTCATGTTTCCTTTATTGCACACATGCACGGATTTATTTGATTATTGTTCTTGTCTTATCACATGTTGGTTGGGTGTTTTCACTTCAATCCTGTCGTTAAAACGAACCAAGCGCGATAAATTTTGATAAGGAAATTGTGCATATAAAAACCGTTTTGTGAGGTTGTGTGCTTTGTTTAAGAACGGGGAGGGGCTGCGAAAGGTAATCATCTATCCTTTGCGCAAAAGCCACAGTTAAAAAGGACCTAAAAATTTGAGGAATTTTATTATCCGAGGTTCAAAGAGGTTTAAAAGAGCCCGAAAAAATTCAAAGGCAATAAAAATAAATTCATGCCAATTATGGGCCATTTAGGTTTTTGCACCAATTCTCCAAAGTTTGAGAATTTAGATTACCTCTAAAAGAAGATATATATGAGGGAGTTTGGTTGGAGAATTTAAAACGGGTTTGCACGTCCTTGAAATGCTTGAAAATGTGCTACATAGTTTTGGACGTTATTGGTGTGGAAATCATTTTGACTTTGATTTGTTGATTTGCATAAGACGATGTCATCTAAATTCAACAATCTTTTCAACTAAGGATACTTTTGATGTTCATTCGTTAGGGGTACACATATGCATCGTGCACATATGATTGATTGAGTTGATTTACCTATCGAATGTGTTCACACCCATTCATTCCATTTCCATGACTTGGTTGTTTGAGTCTAAATCCATGGTGTGATTTTTGTATCATATTTGTTCATATTGGTATCCTATCTTTGTATGAAAAATTTGAAAAATAAAAAAATAGTTTGTGTATTTTTTTGTATACCATGACACCCCGATTTTGGTTGTTTGATTCATTCTTCTTATTTGTCTATTTGGAGACATCATAAAAAGGGGGAGATTTGAAAGTTTGAGTTTGCTCATAAATTGGTATATATGTTTATCTCATTTCAAACTCTATATGCCACTTGGTATTTTGCTTTGTCTCATGTGTGTAGGTACTACGTGGATTATCATTGGATTGCACACCCTGATGAGAAAAGTGTTGAGATTCCTGAAGAATTGAAGAGCAAACGCTGTAGTCTTATTCAATTGTATCTTTCCAGTTTTGGGTTCATGGAAGGGTAGATTTGTATAAGCATTTTTCGTTATTTTGATAATTCGGATGTTTTGTTTTTATGTATGTACCGGCATAGACATAGGGGGAGATTTGTAAGGATATTTTTGTCCATTAACAATTTATATGTCGTACACCGTTACACCGTTGAAGAAATTCAAGATTCATACATTCATCAACGGATCCGAATATCAAAAGAAGAAGAGGAATCAAAGTCTGGCTAACCGGACCGGTCCGCCCTCTACCCGGACCGATCCGTTTGATGCAGATCCAGTATACCCCGGACCGCAAGCGAACCGATGAAGCCTGGAATAAAAGAACCAATCCGGTCACAACCGGACCGATCCACCTCAGAATAAAAGAACTGATCCGGTCAACCGGACCGATCCGCCCCCAATCCGGACCGGTCCGCCTGGGATAAACTTCGCCAGATCTGCTGAGATTTTTTAGGCTCAAAGTTTTATTATTTAAGCCAACTTCGTGGAGTTGTTTTACAAGACTTTTAAAGACGATTTTCAGAGTCCAAAAATACTCTAAGCCTTCACCTATTGAGCCCAAGACTCTAGGTTTTTTGATTCACACAATTGCCAAACCTTTGTGAATCTTTTTGGTAACCCAAGAGCAAAACTTTGAGTTTGTTCAACCCTTGTGGAGAAGTCGTTTTCTTCTTCATTGCTTCCCTCCTGGAAAGGGAAAATTCCAGTCGACAAACTTGTGGAGAAGCCGTTTCTCTTCTTCATTGCAGCCCTCCTGGAAAGGGATATTTCCAGCCGCCGACTACAGAATCCGATACCTGAGGGTAATTCTTAGTCACTGTATTTTCATTGTAATCCAAAATTGTATGTTACAATATTATAATGAAAATAAAAGGTTTTGCCTCTTTGGGGGATTTTTCCTGAAATTGTTTGTTTTTATCCTGCATGCTATATTTTATTTGATAAATCATCTAGATGCATGTCGTAGGGTTTAACTAAAATTTGGGATTAATTAAAATTGGTTTTTATTTGAGAAGTCGCAATATTTCCGCTGCAGCTACTCTCTCAAGAAAAT
The DNA here is from genome assembly GCA_949130495.1 of Sambucus nigra. NCBI lineage: Eukaryota > Viridiplantae > Streptophyta > Magnoliopsida > Dipsacales > Adoxaceae > Sambucus > Sambucus nigra. Next base: position 141,656,415 of record OX422224.1, on the reverse strand, counting down.
CCCCTCTACTATCCCGAATGATTACTCGAACCCCTGTACTGATACTATCATCAAAAGTTGCAGCGTCAAAATTGACTTTTATGTTGTTCGAGTTCAAACTCTTGCACCTTTCCTCCTTTACATTTGTAGGTGATGATCTTTAACCCAAACTTCCCTAAGCCATAATAAAATTTTGAGAATATAGATACCAAGTCCCTAGCATCAACCTACCATCTCCATGGAACACATTGCTTTTGTTTGACCATAAAACCCAAAAAGAAAACATATATAATCAAAATATTCCTTTTTTAAGGTTTATGCCAAATAAAAGATCCATCTTTCCAAATCAACCGCACAATCGCCTAGTGTTTCGGAATTCAAAAACGAAATTTAAGCTGCTCAGCTTCCAAAGGGGATTTTCTAAAAATATGAATTGATGAGTCAAACCCAAACCTACACATACAACAGTGAAGATTTTGTGTTTTTATTTTTTGGTTTGAAAATTCTCACCCATAGAGAAAGTGTTTTTTTTTACAGTTGGAAGACAAGATGTTTTACTTTGTTTGGCACCAACCCTTTCCAAATAAAATTCCAGCTATGATGCCTATAAAAAGCAGAGGGACTTGTGGACCTTTGGACACCCTTGGTAAGTTCCAATGTCCCACACAACTCGGTACCCATTTTTTTGAAGAATATTTGCCATTCTTTTCAAGATGCGATACTTCTTTGTCTTCATATATGAGGCCATTAAGGAGGATTTTGTTTAATATAATCAAATTACTGCTGGACATGAGATTGAGGTCCCATTGACCCAAAGTCGGATCAATGAGATCTTTAGCCTAAGTAAAAATATTCTCATGAAACGGCCTCGAGAACGGTTTGAAAGAGTGTGGTTCAGGAATTCATTTATCTTCCCATATTCTAATCTTTTCCCCATTTCTCACCCTCCATCTCATCCCTCTCTCAAGCACAACCCTGGCCTCCCAAATACTACTCTAGATGTTAGAGGGGCCATGACCTTTATTTTCATTCCAAAAGGAACTCCTACGGAAGTATTTAACTTTTAAAATTCTACTTGTTAAGGAATTAGTATTAGTTAGAATACGCCAACCCTACTTTGCTAAGATAGAAAGATTGAAAACCTTAAGATCACAAAAACCTAGCCCCTCCCCTCGAATTTAGATTTAAAAAGGTTTTCCAAACTCAACCATTTAAACCCCCCCATGTCTTTTCTCGTTGGACCACCAAAAATGGCTCATTAGACTATTGAGGTCGTCACACACATAATCCAGGAATTTAAAACAACTCATGGAAAAAGTAGGACAAGCTTGGTCTATGACTTTGATAAGAATTTATTTTCCCACTTTTGATAAGAGGACCTCTTTCCACCCTCTAACTTTTTTTTCAAACTCTCTCTCTCTCTCTCTCTCAACCCCATAAAACTTTGTTTTAGACTTACCAACCACAAAATGCAAAGACTAATAGGTCGAAATTGATAGATAAGAGTTGGATTTTTTATTTTGGGAATTGAAGCAATTAGGATATGGTTAAAGTCATGGAGAGGCTTAGAATTATTTAACACATCATGGACAACAGAGGTGACTATCGGCTCGATAATACATCAATATTTTTTATATAACAGAGCGGGCATACCATCCGATCCGAGGGATATTAGGGGAGATATTTGATTGAGAGAAAAAAGTCCCTCAGGCTCTATGAACTCATGTAGGAGGGTTTTGTTCATTTTTCAAAGAGACCCGACTGCTGATTCTGTCAAGAAAGAATTCACGAGCGTCCGCGTGTGAGTAATTGACTTTGAATAACTCAATGAAATAACCCACAACGAATCTAGCAATGTTGCCCTTACACTTTACACATATAAAATCACCACAAGTTAATTCAGAGCTAGATTTTCTTCTTTGTGTAGCTTTGGCAAAGAAAAAATTAGTATTCCTATACCCCTCTTTCAACCACTTCACCTTTGCCCATTGCTAGAAAATAAAGCTCTTTCGCCTTTAAAAGCATATTGATATCATTATCTAGATTTTTAATCTCCAAAATCATTTCCTATGAGTAGGTTGGCTCTACCACCAATAAATTGTAACTATTTTATCTTTAAGATTTTTGGTAAGCATCCAATACTTTTGATGTGTCCATTTCGCCAGCTGATCCTCGAAAACCTGCAACTTCTCCTTTACGCTTCCAGCCTCAGATTGTTCTCAAACTTCATGAATAACAACACTGCATTCGTCACCCTTAGCCCACCAGGATTCAAAGAGATAAATATGATTTTTCTTTCGAATGTTACTATTTTTATTGAGGAGACCCCCAAAATAATGCTGTAAGGACATAAACTTCCAATTGAGTCCATGTATTGTTTTGACTTAATTCCGTGAACAAAACTGTGTTTGTAATATATCATAGGAAGATTTTTATTTTGTCACGATCCCACTTGGTCAATGACATATTGAATAAATTGAAGACGTTGCGGCAAAGCTTCAAAGAATTAATCATGCTGATGTTTAATTGGTGCAAGTTTACTCGTCTTCAAGTTAATTGCATTCCGAGATCACTCAGGTATGAATGCTTATAATTAATGGTGCTCGGAATTGTTTTTATAAAAGATAAGGATGTATTTTTATAAAGAAAAATATTTTAAAATATTGTTAAAAGTGTTTTAAGTATTTACACTATGTTTTATTCTGATATACTCGAAATAGAGTTTGACTAATTTGGATCTCTTTTAAAAGAGACGTTTTGAACATAAAGTTAACAAATTCAAAATTTTGCCCTGTCGTTCAAATGACATGTCAGCTCGTTCGAGTGATATTGACATGTCGTGCGAACGATGTGGCCTTGTCGTTCGAGCGACACGATTTTCGAGTCGGTGCTAAATTGTTATTTAAAGCGTGGTTTCATTAGAGTTTCGAAAGTGTGCAACTGGAAAAATAGTATACCATCCAGTACGTTATTTGCACATATTTTCTAAGGTTTACAAAGCATAAACACATCCTTAGAGTTTGCAAAGATCCGAGTTATCATTCTTATATGTTTAACTGATCTTGCGGCACCAAAGAAGTTTGTTCCATCATTGAACATAAGGGTTTTGCGATAAAGAAAAGAAAAGGACTTCTTGTTCGACATCGTAGACGAATCGAATCCAATCCGTGGACACCAAGACATTCGTAGAGTCGAGTGTTGTGGACAGGTATCGTGGAAGATAAAATTTCTGCATGGGCACTAATGAAGAATGGTTGAAGATCAGAAGGAGCGTCAAGCCCCTTGGGGATCGAGTCATTCTGTAAGGCTAACTTGTCTTTGTAAAACCATTATTCATAGTGATTGTCTGGCTTGGGCCGTCCGAGGTTGTTTTCCTGTTTTGGGTTTTTTTCTCGTACATCCGGCGTTGTGAGTATTCTTTACTTTATTTTACTTGCTTTAAATACTAGACGCATGCTTATGATTAATCAAGATAAAATTGGTTTAAAGTAAGAATTGGGTTTTCATAACTTGGTTTGGTGCAAATTAAAAGTTAAATAATTTTTAATAAAAATTGGTTTGATTTGAAACACACGCATATTGGGCACTTATCAAATTGGTATCAGAGCTAGAAAATATATTATATCTGTTTTGTGATCCCGTGTGGTTGTTTATCTGTCATGTGTTTGTTTTGTATCGATGGATTCTCTAAGGTTTGACGATTTACATTGTTTGAATTTAAAGTTTGCAAAATGTATAGAAGTTTTGGAGAAAGCAAATTATGGTTTCGAAAATAGGATTGAATATTTGCAAACGTTTCAAATTCAAAGAGACATTTGTCGTGATCACTTTAGTTCCTTGTTTAAAAATTTTAATATATTAAAATTGGGCAAAAAGGAGAGTTATGATAGTGTCCTCATTTTAGAAAAAGAGTTAGAGGATTTAAAAAATTCTAAAGTTTGTTCCGTTGAGGAAAATAATTTGATTAACGATTTTGTGGCACGAGAAAAGGCTCTTAGGGATAAGTTTGCTGACATTGAGGGGGAGCGAGATAACCTTCTAGGGGTAATTGAAAATTTAAAGAAGGAGTCCCGAAAGTTTGAGGAGTCTAATCGTTTTCTTGAGTCGAAAGTTTTAACGTTAAAAAATGATTTAAATGACTCGAGTAGTGATGGTTATGGCCTATCTTTTTCAAGGGGATCGAATCTAAAAGCCAAAACCATAGTTTATTTTAGAGCGTCAACCACATCCGAGAGTATTAGAAAAGGACAATCTAAAGGTATTGTTCATCGTCGTGTTTTCAGATGTTCGCATTGTGGTAGGAAAGGTCACCTTAGGAGTTTTTGTTTTGATCTTCGAAAAGACCCTAGGAAGATTAAACGTAGTGTCCCATTGGTTCCCAAAACCTATTTTGTTAGGTATACACCTGTTTCGTTTAGGAAATCAGTTTTGGAGATGTTAAATGCTTCGTTGGTTGATTCTCACATGCATGCACAAGAATCATCTCTTGCTATTTCTTATGGTTAGTAGCTTCCATGTTTTGTCATACGCTAGCCCTTGCATCATGTTTATAATTTTCTAGTGTTATGACATGTTTATCCCTTTATATTTTATTTTTCACTTGTTTGAATCTTATTTGAAAAATACAAAAAGATTTTGTTTTTCGAGAAAACTTTTGAAAACCCAAAAAGATTTTGCTTTTATTTGAGTCAAAATATGAAAAGCCAAAAAGACTTTCGATTTTTAGTTTTGAGTTTACATGTTTGATGTGGCATATTGGTGTGCTTGGACCCCCCCCCCCCCTCATTTTCATTATCCATGTGGCTAGGACATTTGGTCACTATTATCGATGCTTAGAATGATCTTAACCATTGTTTATATGGGGTTGTTTCGAAGTTGACATGCATTTTGATTCGACTTTGTATATATACCAACATTGCACACATGCATGAGTTTATACGGATGTTTGACTTCGCTTGCATATTTGAATTTGGTGAGGAGTTCTTATCTCAATCTTGTCATCTATGCGTAAGTAGACTTAAGGATAGCTGTGCATGTAAGAACCGTTTACCGTGAGGATTTGAATTGAAAAAATGATGGGTGATTCACGGGAAGGGGTTACGAGAGTTCAAAATTAACTCGTCGTGAAAGCCACCGTTTAAAAGAGCCCAAAAGAAAAAGCAATATGCTAAAGAAAAAGGGCCAAATTAGTTTAGTTCATTCCAAAGAGAATATGATATTATTGTGGGAGTTTGGATGGATTAAAAATTTAAACGGGTTTGAACAACTAACTCTAATGTTGAAACATTGCAATTTGACACTATTGTTTGTAGAATCGTCAAAATTCTGGATTTGTGTGCATGTTGTATGCTTATTTCATTAAGCTCACACTTTAATTGTCATATGGATATAATAAGGTTTGATGATTTATCGCTATCAATTAGACCTTCTTGAACGTTTCGATGCATTGGTATGATGACTCATTTATTGTCGTTTCACGCCCATACATTCCACATTCATGTTTGAGCACATCGATACTATGTTTGCATGTAACTCGCATTTTTAGTTTTTATAAGTTTTTTGCATTTAGTGTTAAAAGCTGACTATTTTAACACTGTTTTGCTGCTGTCAGGCCCTTCTCGGAATTTTTTTCACTGGGATATATAATATAATATTTCTGGGAATCTGGAAAATTTTGGCAGGTCGCGAGAAGTCGTTCAAATGACATATCCATCTCGCGCGAACGACAACTGTACTTCGTTCGAGCTACGTCCTCAACTTATTTAAGAGACGTCCCCGACTCGTTCGAACGACAACCTGAAATCTGGCTTCTGATTGGTTTGCAGTCCTCTGGTTAAAATTGGTATATTTTTTGGTACTACTAGATGCATTTTACACTGACTGGTTTATATGCAGGATTCATTGGTTCTAAATTGGGTTTTTGCATATAGTCCATTTATTACACTTGATTAGATTGCTATATTCTTTATGTGATTTATTAGTTTACTAGCTACTGATTTGTCATGTATTGATCATATTTAGATAGTTGTTTCATGGTTATCTAGTGTTTTCAATTCTCAAATTGGTATCCAATTGATTCAAATTGGTATATTCTCATGCTAGATACTTTGATGGATTTATCTTTTCACCGGATCGTCTATTCGAGACAAAAAGGGGGAGAGATGTATGTGATGTAGGGGGAGATTTGAGCATGTTTTGGTTTGCATATGTTTACAAATTGGTATCTTATATTGGTAGTACACATTGGTATCAGTATGTTGCTCAAATTGTTTAACAAATGATTTTTGGTTTCATTTGTTCCTCCATACTACACTGGGTATTTGTTTGTCTATTTTATGTGTGTAAGTATGCTTCATCGATTTGAGATTTTAAGTCTACATCACATTCAGACAGTTTATGCTCGCCGGTGTTACATATTCTAGTCCGTGTCTTGTAATTTTTTATTTGGGCTTATGGGATGGGATTTAGGCGTCATACGACTTGACAGCTCGGCTTAGGCATTTCACTGGTTTAGTTTTGTCCCAAAATAGTCAAAGGGGGAGATTCGTAAGGACATAAATTTCCAATTGAGTCCATGCATTATTTTGACTTAATTCCGTGAACAAAACTGTGTTTGTAATATGTCATGGGCAGATTTTTATTTTATCACGATCCCACTTGGTCTATGACATATTGAAGAAATTGAAGACGTTGCGGCAAAGCTTCAAAGAATTAATCATGCCGATGTTTAATTGGTGCAAGTTTACTCGTCTTCAAGTTAATTGCACTCCGAGATCACTCTGGTATGAATGCGTATTATTAATGGTGCTCGAAATTGTTTATATAAAAGATAAGGATGTATATTTATAAAGAAAAATATTTTAAAATGTTTTTAAAAGTGTTTTAAGTATTAACACTACGTTTTATTATGATATACACGAAATAGAGTTTGACTAATTTGGATCTTTTTTAAAAGAGACCTTTTGAACATAAAGTCAACCAAGTCAAACTTTTGCCCTGTCGTTCAAACGACATGTGAGCTCATTCGAGAGGGATTGACATGTCGCCCGAATGATGTGGCTTTGTCGTTCGAGCGACACGATTTTTCAGGCGGCGCTAAATTGTTATTTGAAGCATGGTTTCATCAGAGTTTCGAAAGTGTGCAATTGGAAAAATTGTATACCATCCAGTACGTTGTTTGCACATGTTTTCTAAGGTTTACAAAGCATAAACACATCCTTAGAGTTTGCAAAGATCCGAGTTATCATTCTGATATGTTTAAGTGATCTTGCGGCACCAAAGAAGTTTGTTCTATCATTGAACATAAGGGTTTTGCGATGAAGAAAAGAGAAGGACTTTTTGTTCGACATCGTAGATGAATCAAAGCCAATTGGTGGACACCGAGACATTCGTGGAGTCGAGTGTTGTGGATAGGTATCGTGGAAGACGGAATTTTTGCGTGGGCAATAATGAAGAATGGTTGAAGATCAGAAGGAGCGTCAAGATCGTGGGGATCGAGTCATTGTGTAAGGATAATCTATCTTTGTAAAACCATTATTCATAGTGATTGTCTGGCTTGGGCCGTTCGAGGTTGTTTTCCTGTTTTGGGTTCTTTCCTCGTACATCCGGCGTTTTGAGTATTCTTTACTTTATTTTACTTGCTTTAATTACTAGATGCATGTTTATGATTAATCAAGATAAAATTGGTTTAAAGTAAGAATTGGGTTTTCATAACTTGGTTTGGTGCAAATTAAAAGTTGAATAATTTTTGATAAAAATTGGTTTGATTGGAAACACACGCATATTGGGCACTTATCAAAATGGTATCAGAGCTAGAAAACATATTATATTTGTTTTGTGATCCCATGTGGTTTTTTTTATCTCTCTTGTGTTTGTTTTATCTCGATGGATTCTCTAAGCTTTGACGATTTACATCGTTTGAATTTAAAGTTTGCAAAACGTCTAGAAGTTTTGGAGAAAGAAAATTATGGTTTCAAAAATAGGATTGAATATTTGCAAATGTTTCAAATTCAAAGAGATATTCGTCGTGAGCACTTTGGTTCCTTGTTTAAAAATTTTAATATATTAAAATTAGGCAAAAAGGAGAGTGATGATAAAGTCGTCATTTTAGAAAAAGAGTTAGAGGATTTAAAAAATTCTAAAGTTTGGGCCGTTGAGGAAAATAATTCGATTAATGATTTTGTGGCACGAGAAAATGCTCTTAGGGATACGTTTGCTGACATTGAGGGGGAGCGAGATAACCTTCTAGGGGTAATTTAAAATTTAAAGAAGGAGTTCCGAAACTTTGAGGAGTCTAATCGTTTGCTTGAGTCGAAAGTTTTGAAGTTAAAAAATGATTTAAATGACTCGAGAAGTGATGGTTGCGGCTTATATTGTTCTAGGGGTTCGAATGTAAAATCCAAAACCATATTTTATTTTAGAGCGTCAACCACATCCTAGGGTATTAGAAAAGGTCAATCCAAAGGTCCCGTTCCTCGTCGTGTTTTCACATGTTCGCATTGTGGTAGGAAATGTCACCTTAGGAGTTTTTATTTTGATCTTCGAAAAGACCCTAGGAAGATTAAACGTAGTGTCCCATTGGTTCCCAAAACCCGTTTTGTTAGGTATACACCTGTTTGGTTTAGGAAATCAGCTTTAGAGATGCTAAATGCTTCGTTGGTTGATTCTCACATGCATGCACATGATTCATCTCTTGCTATTTCTTATGGTTAGTAGCTTGCATGTTTTGTCATACCCTAGCCCTTGCATCATGTTTATAATTTGCTAGTGTTATGACATTTTTATCTCTTTGTATTTTGTTTTTCACTTGTTTGAGTCTTATTTGAAAAATTCAAAAAGATTTTATTTTTTGAGAAAACTTTTGAAAACCAAAAAAGATTTTGCTTTTATTTGAGTCAAAATAAGAAAAGCCAAAAATATTTTCGGTTTTTATTTTTGAGTTTACATGTTTGATGTGGCATATTGGTGTGCTTGGAGCCCCCCCCCATCGTTTTCATTATCCATGTGGCTAGGACATTTGGTCACTATTATCGATGCTTAGAATGATCTTAACCATTATTTATATGGGGTTGTTTCGAAGTTGATATGCATTTTAATTCGACTTTGTATGTATGCCAACATTGCACACATGCACGAGTTTATATGGATGTTTGACTTATCTCGCATATTTGAATTTGGTGAGGCATTCTTATCTCAATCTTATCATCTATGCATAAGTAGACTTAAGTATAAGTGTACATCTAAGAATCGTTTACCATGAGGATTTGAATTGAAAAAATGATGAGTGATTCACGGGAAAGGTTACGAGAGTTCAAAATTGACTCGTCGTGAAAGCCACCGTTTAAAAGAGCTCAAAAGAAAAAGCAATATGCTAAAGAAAAAGGGCCAAATTAGTTTAGTTCATTTCAAAGAGAATATGATATTATTGAGGGAGTTTGGATGGATTGAAAATTTAAACGGGTTTGCACAACTAATCCTAATGTTGAAACATTGCAGTTTGACTCTATTGTTTGTAAAATCGTTAAAATTCTGGATTTATGTGCATGTAGTATGTTTATTTCATTAAGCTCACACTTTAATTGTCATATGGCTATAATAAAGTTTGATGATTTATCGCTATCAATTAGATCTTCTTGAACGTTTCGATGCGTTGGTATGATGACTCATTTATTATAGTTTCACGCCCCTACATTCCATATCCATGTTTGAGCACATCGATACTATGTTTGAATCTAACTCACATTTTTAGTTTTTGTAAGTTTTTTGCATTTAGTGTTAAAATCTTACTATTTTAACACTCTTTTGCTGCTGTCAGGCCCTTCCCGGAATTTTTTTGTGGAATTTTTTGCACTGGGCTATATAATATAATATTTCTAACAATCTGGAAAATTTTAGCAGGTCGTGAGAAGTCGTTCAAATGACGTATCTATCTCACGCGAATGACAACTGTACTTCGTTCGAGATACATCCTCAACTCATTTGAGAGACGTCCCTGGCTCGTTCGAACGACAGCCTGAAATCTGGCTTCTGATTGGTTTGCAGTCCTCTGGTTAAAATTGGAAAATTTTTAAGTACTGCTAGAAGCATTCTAGACTGACTGGTTTATATGAAGGATTTATTGGTTCTAAATTGGGTTTTTGCATATAGTCCGTTTATCACACCTGATTAGATTTCTATATTCTTTGTGTGATTCGTTGGTTTACTAGCTACTGATTTGTCATGTATTGATCATATTTAGCTAGTTGTTTCATGGTTATCTAGTGTTTTCAATTCTCAAATTCGTACCCAATTGATTCAAATTGGTATATTCTCATGCTAGATACTTTAATTGGTTTATCTTGTTACCGGATTGTCGATTCGAGACAAAAAGGGGGAGAGATGTATGTGATGTAGGGGTAGATTTGAACATGTTTTGGTTTGCATATGTTTACAAATTGGTATCTTATATTGGTAGTACACATTGGTATCAGTATGTTGCTCAAATTGTTTAACAAATGATTTTTGGTTTCATTTGTTCCTCCATACTTCACTGGGTATTTGTTTGTCTATTTTATGTGTGTATGTATGCTTCAGCGATTCGAGATTTCTAGTCTATATCACATTCAGACAGTTTATGCTCGCCGGTGCTACATATTCTAGTCCGTGTCCTGTAATTTTTTATTTGGGTTTATGGGATAGGATTTAGGCGTCATACGGATTGACGACCCGGCTTAGGCATTTCACTAGTTTAGTTTTGTCCCGAAATAGTCAAAGGGGGAGATTCGTAAGGACATAAATTTCCAATTGAGTCCATGTATTATTTTGACTTAATTCCGTGAACAAAACTGTGTTTTTAATATGCCATAGGGAGATTTTTATTTTATCACGATCCCACTTGGTCTATGACATATTGAAGAAATTGAAGACGTTGCGGCAAACCTTAAATGAATTAATCATGTTGATATTTAATTGGTGCAAGTTTACTCGTCTTCAAATTAATTGCATTCCGAGATCACTCAGGTATGAATGCGTATATTAATGGTGCTCGGAATTGTTTATATAAAAGATAAGGATGTATTTTTATAAAGAAAAATAGTTTAAAATGTTTTTAAAAGTGTTTTAAGTATTTACACTACGTTTTATTATGATATACTTAAAATAGAGTTTGACTAATTTGGATCTTTTTTAAAGAGACGTTTTAAACATAAAGTCAATAAAGTCAAACTTTCGCCCTGTCGTTCAAACGACATGTGAACTCGTTCGAGCGAGATTGACATGTCGCGTGAAGGACATGGCCTTATCATTCGAGCGACACAGTTTTCGAGGCGATGTAAATTGTTATTTAAAGCGTGGTTTCATCAGAGTTTCGAAAGTGTGCAAGTGGAAAAATTATATACCATCCGGTACGTTGTTTGCACATGTTTTCTAAGGTTTACAAAGCATAAACACATCCTTAGAGTTTGAAAAGATCCGAGTTATCATTTTGATATGTTTAAGTGATCTTGCGGCACCAAAGAAGTTTGTTCTATCGTTGAACATAAGGGTTTTACGGTGAAGAAAAGAGAAGGACTTCTTGTTCGACATCGTAGACAAATCAAAGCCAATCGGTGGACACCGAGAGATTCGTGGAGTCGAGTGTTGTCGAAAGGTATCGTGGAAGACGAAATTTTTGCGTGGGCATTAATGAAGAATGGTTGAAGATCAGAAGGAGCGTCAAGACCCATGGGGATCGAGTCATTGTGTAAGGCTAATCTGTCTTTGTAAAACCATTATTCATAGTGATTGTCTGGCTTGGACCGTCCGAGGTTGTTTTCCTGTTTTGGGTTTTTTCCTCGTACATCCGGCGTTGTGAGTATTAATTACTTTATTTTACTTTCTTTAATTACTAGATACCTGTTTATGATTAATCAATATAAAATTTATTTAAAGTAAGAATTGGATTTTCATAACTTGGTTTGGTGCAAATTAAAAGTTGAATAATTTTTTATAAAAATTGGTTTGATTTGAAACACACACATATTGGGCACTTATCAAATTGGTATCAGAGCTAGAAAACATATTATATTTGTTTTGTGATCCCGTGTGGTTGTTTATCTCTCTTGTGTTTGTTTTCTCTCGATGGATTCTCTAAGCTTTGACGATTTACATTGTTTGAATTCAAAGTTTGCAAAACGTATAGAAGTTTTGGAGAAATAAAATTATGGTTTCAAAAATAGGATTGAATATTTGCAAACGTTTCAAATTCAAAGAGATATTTGTCGTGAACACTTTAGATACTTGTTTAAAAATTTTAATATATTAAAATTGGGCCAAAAGGAGAGTGATGATAGAGTCCTCGTTTTAGAAAAAGAGTTAGAGGATTTAAAAAATTCTAAAGTTTGTGCCGTTGAGGAAAATAATTTGATTATTGATTTTGTGGCACGAGAAAAGGCTCTTAGGGATAAGTTTGCTGACATTGAGGGGGAGCGAGATAACCTTCAAGGGGTAATTGAAAATTTTAGGAAGGAGTCCCGAAACTTTGACGAGTTTGATCGTTTGCTTGAGTCGAAAGTTTTGAAGTTAAAAAATAATTTAAATGACTCGAGTAGTGATGGTTGCGGCCTATCTTGTTCTAGGGGTTTGAATGTAAAAGCCAAAACCATAGTTTATTTTAGAGCGTTAACCACATCCAAGGGTATTAGAAAAGGTCAATCCAAAGGTCCCGTTCCTCGTCGTGTTTTCACATGTTCGCATTGTGGTAGGAAAGGTCACCTTAGGAGTTTTTGTTTTGATCTTCGAAAAGACCCTAGGAAGATTAAACGTAGTGTCCCATTGGTTCCCAAAACCCATTTTGTTGGGTATGCACCTGTTTGGTTTAGGAAATCAGTTTTTTAGATGCTAAATGCTTCGTTGGTTGATTCTCACATGCATGCACATGATTCATCTCTTGCTATTTCTTATGGTTAGTAGCTTGCATGTTTTGTCATACGCTAGCCCTTGCATCATGTTTATAATTTGCTAGTGTTATGACATGTTTATCCCTTTGTGTTTTATTTTTCACTTGTTTGAGTCTTATTTGAAAAATACAAAAAGATTTTTTTTTTGAGAAAACTTTTGAAAACTCAAAAATATTTTGCTTTTATTTGAGTCAAAATATGAAAAGCCAAAAAGATTTTCGGTTTTTATTTTTGAGTTTACATGTTTGATGTGGCATATTGGTGAGCTGGGACCCCCCCCCCCCCATCGTTTTCATTATCCATGTGGCTAGGACATTTGGTCACTGCTATCGATGCTTAGAATGATCTTAACCATTATTTATATGGGGTTGTTTCGAATTTGATATGCGTTTTGATTCGACTTTGTATATATGTCAACATTGCACACATGCACGAGTTTATATTGATGTTTGACTTCTCTTGGATATTTGAATTTGGTTAGGCGTTCTTATCTCAATCTTGTCATCTATACGTAAGTAGACTTAAGGATAAGTGTGCATGTAAGAATCGTTTAGCGTGAGGATTTGAATTGAGAAAATGATGAGTGATTCATGGGAAAGGGGAGCGAGAGTTCAAAATTAACTCGTCGTGGAAGCCACCGTTTAAAAGAGCCCAAAAGAAAAGGCAATATGCTAAAGAAAAAGGGCCAAATTAGTTTAGTTCATTCCAAAGAGAATATGATATTATTGAGGGAGTTTGGAAGGATTAAAAATTTAAACGGGTTTGCACAACTAATCCAAATGTTGAAACATTCTTAATTTGACGCTATTGTTTGTAGAATCGTCAAAATTCTGAATTTGTGTTCATGTTGTATGTTTATTTCGTTAAGCTCACACTTTAATTGTCATATGGCTATAATAAAGTTTAATGATTTATCGCTATCAATTAAAGCTTCTTGAACGTTTCGATGTGTTGGTGTGATGACTCATTTATTGTAGTTTCTCGCCCATACATTCCATATCCATGTTTGAGTACATCGATACTATGTTTGCATGTAACTCACATTTTTAGTTTTTATTAGTTTTTTGCATTTAGTGTTAAAAGCTTACTATTTTAACACTCTTTTGCTGCTGTCAGTCCCTTCCCAGAATTTTTTTCACTGGGATATATAATATAATATTTCTAGGAATCTGGAAAATTTTAGCAGGTCGCGAGAAGTCGTTCAAATGACATATCCATCTCGCGCGAACGACAGCTGTACTTCGTTCGAGCTACGTCCTCAACTCGTTTGAGAGATGTCCCCGGCTCGTTCGAACGACAACCTGAAATCTGGCTTCTGATTGGTTTGCAGTCCTCTGGTTAAAATTGGTATATTTTTTGGTACTGCTAGATGCATTTTACACTGACTGGTTTATATGCAGGATTTATTGGTTCTAAATTGGGTTTTTGCATATAGTCCATTTATTACACCTGATTAGATTGCTATATTCTTTGTGTGATTCATTGGTTTACTAGATACTGATTTGTCATCTATTGATCATATTTAGCTAGTTGTTTCATTGTTATCTAGTGTTTTCAATTCTCAAATTGGTATCCATTTGATTCAAATTGGTATATTCTCATGCTAGATACTTTGATGGATTTATCCTTTCACCGGATTGTCTATTCGAGACAAAAAGGGGGAGAGATGTATGTGATGTAGGGGTAGATTTGAGCATGCTTTGGTTTGCATATGTTTACAAATTGGTATCTTATATTAGTAGTACACATTGGTATCAATATGTTGCTCAAATTGTTTAACAAATGATTTTTGGTTTCATTTGTTCCTCCATACTTCACTGGGTATTTGTTTGTCTATTTTATGTGTGTAGTTATGCTTCAGCGATTTGAGATTTTAAGTCTATATCACATTCAGACAGTTTATGCTCGCTGGTGCTACATATTCTAGTCCGTGTCCTGTAAATTTTGATTTTGGGTTTATGGGATGGGATTTAGGCGTCATACGGCTTGACGACCCGGCTTGGGCATTTCACTGGTTTAGTTTTGTCCAGAAATAGTCAAAGGGGGAGATTCGTAAGGACATAAATTTCTAATTAAGTCCATGTATTGTTTTGACTTAATTCAGTGAACAAAACTGTGTTTGTAATATGTCATAGGGAGATTTTTATTTTGTCACGATCCCACTTGATCTATGACATATTGAAGAAATTGAAGACGTTGTGGCAAAGCTTCAAAGAATTAATCATGTCGATGTTTAATTGGTGCAAGTTTACTCGTCTTTAAGTTAATTGCACTCCGAGATCACTCTGGTATGAATGCGTATTATTAGTGGTGCTTGGAATTGTTTATAAAAAAGATAAGGATGTATTTTTATAAAGAAAAATATTTTAAATTTTTTTAAAAAGTGTTTTAAGTATATACACTACGTTTTATTATGATATACTCGAAATAGAGTTTGACTAATTTGAATCTTTTTTAAAAGAGACGTTTTGAACATAAAGTCAACAAAGTCAAACTTTCGTCCTGTCGTTCAAACGACATGTGAGCTTGTTCGAACGAGATTGACATGTCGCGCGAACGACGTGGCCTTGTCGTTTGAGCGACACGGTGTTCGAGGCGGCGCTAAATTATTATTTAAAGCGTGGTTTCATCAGAGTTTTGAAAGTGTGCAACTGGAAAAATTGTATACGATCCAGTAGGTTATTTGCACATGTTTTCTAAGGTTTACAAAGCATAAACGCATCCTTAGAGTTTACAAAGATCCGAGTTATCATTCTTATATGTTTAAGTGATCCTGCGGCACCAAAGAGGTTTGTTCTATCATTGAACGTAAGGGTTTTGTGGTGAATAAAAGAGAAGGACTTCGTGTTCGACATCGTAGACGAATCAAAGCCAATCGGTGGACACTGAGACATTCGTGGAGTCGAGTGTTATGGACAGGTATCGTGGAAGATGGAATTTCTACGTGGGCACTAATGAAGAACGGTTGAAGATCAGAAGGAGCGTCAAGGCCCGTGGGGATCGAGTCATTGTGTAAGGCTAACTTGTCTTTGTAAAACCATTATTCATAGTGATTGTCTAGCTTGGTCCGTTCGAGGTTGTTTTCCCGTTTTGGGTTTTTTCCTCGTACATCCGGCGTTATGAGTATTCTTTACTTTATTTTACTTGATTTAATCACTAGATGCATGTTTAGGATTAATCAAGATAAAATTGGTTTAAAGTAAGAATTGGGTTTTCACAACTTGGTTTGGTGCAAATTAAAAGTTGAATAATTTTTGATAAAAATTGGTTTGAATTGAAACACATGCATATTGGGCACTTTTCAAATGCTAATCGAAAGGTGATCGATTCAATGCTTCTCCACATGAGTAACATGATTTTGTGAGAAAAGAACATGCCACTCAAAATTTATGAAAAATCTATCCAACTGTTCCTCCACCTTCCCATTACGCCACGTGAATTTGTGGCCTGTAAAACCCAAGTCTCTGAATCTCAAATAGTCCACTGCATCACAAAATTTTTTTAGCTGCTAATTAGTTTGACCACTCCCTCCTCTCTTATCCTTAGCATCTAGGAGTTCGTTGAAATCTC
Source organism: Sambucus nigra (assembly GCA_949130495.1). Taxonomy (NCBI): domain Eukaryota; kingdom Viridiplantae; phylum Streptophyta; class Magnoliopsida; order Dipsacales; family Adoxaceae; genus Sambucus; species Sambucus nigra. Next base: position 141,639,952 of record OX422224.1, on the reverse strand, counting down.
CCATACATATCCAAGGAAGGTTGTTCGCTTACTCCAACTATTTAAGCAAGTGCCATTCAAACTTTCTTTTACTAACTATCGGGTAACCATAAATCCCCGTCAAACTCCAGTATTGCTAGCTAGAGTATTCCATGACCATAACATCAACATAATTTAGGGAGTAATGATTAGGCTTAAATTCTTTCGAATTTATCGCCTTAATTTAGGGAGTTTTATCGTTTCGAGTAATGTAAAATGATTTGATTTATCGCATTTCCTTGCTAATGACTCCTTCTAACAAGTACATCTAGTTTTGTGTATTTCTCATGATTTTTACAGGTATTTAAAGTATCGAGAAAGAAAGAAAATGGAAAAGCATTGAAAGAAATCAAAGAAGGAAAGTCAGAAGGGCAGTTTTGTAACTTTACTACCATAGTCCAGAAGTGAAGCCAATTGGAAAGTTGAAGATATTTTGATCACAAGAACACTGGAAGAAACGAAACTTCAATCCAAGCTACGGTAGAAAAGTTATGAGAATTTTAAGATGAGAAAAGTTTAGAAGAAGATCCCCGAATGAATTTCATAGGCGATCCGAAACTTTTCTTAAAAAAGAATCCGGACCGGGTACACAGCAAGATTTATGAATGTATTTCATAGGCGATCCGTACCTTTTATTCAAAAAGGATTCGGACCGCATAGGCAATTTGGTCCCTGTATGGAAAACAGGGGCAATTCGGACCTTTTATTAAAAAGGATCCGGACCGCCCTTGCAAATATCTCTGATTCAAAATAGGGAGCTATTCGGACCGACCGGCCCGGGGATCCCGACTGCTTGGGATTTTCTCTAATTTTTTTTTCTTTTTCTCAAAGTTTTAAGTGGGTCAATCTCTTGAAAATTTCGGAGCTATTTGTTCTAGGTTATTACACAATAGTAGGGGTTCGACATTTTAGTTTTCTAATTAGGAGTAGAGGGTTTTTGTAGCCAAAAGCCCTAGTTTTGACAAGAAGAGAAATTGCTGTAAGGCTCGTATTTTGTTTCTGAATGTTTTCAATACAAGTAATATTCTTCGTTTAATTCTTCATTGGTTCTTTAGATTTGTTATTTGTTTGATTCAACATATTTCTCTTTATCACTTTCCATTATATATGATGTTATATTTCTCAAAAATTGTGTTTTTCTTTAATCTAATCATGTCTGGCTAAGTTTCTAAGGGTTGGGATGCATGAATCAAACCCGATGTCATTTATATATGTATAAAATTAAGTTTTGAATTAAATAATTGGTCAAATCGTGTTGTGTGGTGATCATAACCGTTGTAGGACTTTTGATCTCATTTGCCCTAGGTAATCAGGATGCTTAAAAATGCAACGTGCGTGTAGCTATCTCGATACCGCTTTATTCTTTCTTTTGATTATATATGATGCGGGCTTGAACCTCATATATATAATTCTTGAGATTTATAAAGAATAGATTTAATCCTTTATTTTAATTCCAAAATTGGTTTTAACATCAGTAAATGCACTAGGGTTGGAGGATTGTATCCTAACCTATTTTTCTCATTTAAGAGTACATCTTCGTAGTTAGTTTAAGTACACTTCATATACTCTTAGTATAATTAGTAGTCAAATTTTACTTTACTTTTAGTTCATAGTTATTCTCCCTTTTCAAAGAACCTTTTTATTCCATTTTTAGAGTCAAGTAAGGATTCTCTGTCTTTCCAACGTTGTCACGTCTTTATGTCCTATTTCCCTGAGGATCGATACCCCGTCATACTGGGATTATTACTTGAGCGACAGGCTTGCACTTGAGCCTAGATAGCATGCACACTGGAACACATTTGTGGTCGTGTTAAGTTTTTGGTGCCGTTATCGGGGAATTAGGTAGACTTAGGTTAGATCGAGTCAATCTAATACTTTGACCATTTTTTTTATTAAATATCCAAAAAGAAATTATCTCTCAAAGGCCTTTTCATGAATTTTTTTGAACAAACCCCTCAAAATACTCCAACCAGAATTCACGAAATCCAATCGTTGAGTATAATCCTGACAGCCCCCACACCCCTCGCGTTCCACAATTCTGGGTTCCACCTCCTATACCCGCACACTCCATTTCCAGTCACACTTTAAGTCACTCCTTGAATCACACTTCTAGGACACTGAGTGAGGATTCTAAGTCAATTGAAGAGAGAACAATGTCAGACGTCGCTAGTTTCGGTATTGGGGAGGGAAATCCACCATATCGTCCCATGAAAGAACTCATTTTTTCTGAGAGAACTGTCACCGCTGGTTGCATTTTACTCCCGTATAATGCCGATCAGTTCCACTTTCACAATGGGATGATACAAATTCTCCCTACTTTCCACGACATGGATTCGGAGAAACCATATCTTTATATACGAGAGTTTGAAGAGGTGTGTGAGACATTTAATGATCAAGCTTGCACGCAAGATGTCGTTCGTATGAAGCTTTTGCCTTTTTCCTTAAAGGATAAAGCTAAGACCTAATTGTGTTCTCTACCCCCGAACTCCATTATCTCTTGGAAGGATATGCAATCGAAATTTCTCTCAAAGTTGTATCCACATCACAAAACCAACTCTGTCAAGACTCAAATTCAAGCTTTCTAACAACAAGATAATGAGTCTTTCGATAAGTGTTGGGAACGCTTTCAAGAATTGGTTAGGGCTTGCCCCCATCATGGATTCGAAAAACATCATCTAATCTCTTTATTCCATCATGGGTTAACAATAGCGTCTAAACATCTTGTGCAAACCATGTGCAAAAGACCATTCTGGGAATTAGATGCTAGTGATGCTAAGGCCCATCTTAAGTATGTCGTCATGAAAGCGATAGCTTTTCTGAATCAATGCTCTGATACCACTTGTTGGAACATGAAGCCCCCAATTTTAAAATCCTTACTACACAAAAATAATTTCCTTTTTAAGATGCGAAAGCGAAAGATGGTTCAATTAAACAAATTCACTAATTTTAATTTCTTTTCAAATTAAAATTAAACACAACTTAAAGTGAAATTAAATTAATTAACACATGAATTTTTCACTTTAACATATTAACTCAACTCAAGTACTAGAAATTTGCCTAAGTCATATTTTCGATATTCCCAAATTAGGCCAAACCAATTTTAACAAATTACGTGAAGACTTGAATTAAATAAATATTTACCCAAATTAAAATAGCACTAATTTAATTAAGTGTGACAATTAAACCAAATTTTATCTTGAATTATCCTAAGTATGCATTCTAAGTAATTTGCAAGATAAAAGTAAATCAGTCACACTACGTCGCGATGTACGAGGAAAAACTCACAACGGAAAAAAATCTCAGACGACCCTAGCCTTAAGTCCACTAAGTATGGTTTTATAATTACAAGACAGATGACTTACTTTCTCGACTCGACCCTTTCAAGCCTTGATGCGTCTTCTTGTAAACACCTCCACCTAGTCGATAACCCCGGAGCTCCACCGGAATCTTGTAATTCACCAATGAGACATAGGTACACCGTCAACCACACATGGTGCCTTTCACCATGTGAGAATGCCGCAGCAAAACAAACTCTTCTTTTTTGAGGGATTTAGAAGTAAACCCAAAAAATCTCTTCAACGCGGTAGATAAAACCCGGTGCCAAACACTCCAAGCAAGATGTATATCTATTGAAACTTGGAATAAACAATATGGGTGAAAATAAGAGTGTTTAATGATTTTTTCTTAAAAAATAAACATTCAAAAACATGAACTTTTTCTTGGAAAATTGAACTCTCAAAACTCTATCTAGGAGATGGAATATTATGAAAAAGTTAACTTGAAAAAGTTAGTTCCCGCACCTCTTAAGTCTGTTCAAAAGTTAGTGGGTAAAGGTGAGTGGAAACATGGGAAAAACTGCTCAAAACTGTCATTTAAATTTCCCACCGGAAATATCGTTCGAATGAAGTCTCGTTCAAACGACTCTTCTAACGAAGTTCCAATGGCCAATGGGGAAATCTCATTGGCAAACTCGTTCGAACGAAAAACTCGTTTGAACGACAATTTCGAACGAACTTCCAAAATGTTTGAATTTCGATTTTTAGCCCAAAAACTTTACTTTAAAGTTTTAATGAAACTTTCTGAAAATAAACAACAGTATAAAAACAAAATACAACCATATAAGTATTGTTCCATTAGGAGCAATGTATCCATGTTGATAACGTAGAAACAAGGCACAATACACACGACCGTTGATGAAGCTTTAATACTTGGCCGCTACATCTTCAACTTTAGTATGTCATAGGCTTGAAAGATGGTCAATAACTCTATCCTATGACTTAAATATTTTTGTCCGGAATTGAGCCAAAACTACAAAGGACTCAATTGGAAATTTGTGTCCTTACAAATCTCCCCCTTTGGCTATTCCGGGACAAAAACCAACAAAAATCCTAAAGGGCCGTCAAGCTCTACTAGACTTATATAAATGTCACACCCAAAATAAAAATACAATAGCTTGACTCAAAGAACCCAAGGATCATTATCTTTGCCAACGATGAAAGTTGCCTCTTAGAAGAATGCCTGCACACTTAAGCAAACTGTCAAACGCATAGGGAATATCAAAATATTAAATGCAATTAAAATAATTACTCCCCCTAAATTAATTCTAAAGGGCCGCCAAGCTCTACTAGACTTATAAAAATGTCCCACCCAAAATAAAAATACAATAGCTTGACTCAAACAACCCAAGGATGATTATCTTTTTCGATAATGAAAGTTGCCTCTTAGAAGAATGCCTGCACACTTAAGCAAACTATCAAATGCATAGGGAAAATCAAAATATTAAATGCAATTAAAATAATTAATCCCCCTAAATTAATTCTCCCCTTTATCAACTATAATCAACCTAAGAAGATAGCGACTCCCCCTAAGTTAAATATCCCAAACTAAGATACGATTAAAATAGAATTAGATACCATTTCTCCCCCTATCATTCTCCCCCTTTTTGTTCAGGAATAGACGAAGGCTAAAGAATCAAAACTGAACTTATCTCCCCCAATTAAAGCATATACTTCCCTTAAACTAAACAAGGGATGAAAATCATGGGATAACAAGCTAAACACGCAATAGCGCAAAAAGTGATGAGAACAATAAAGCACATGGGCAAAAAAATCATAACTAATCTAATAAATAATAACGGATACCAACTAAGATGCAAGAAAATGATACCAATATGATACGTAAAGTATTAAGCATGTGATATCAACAAAGAATGCAACAAGATATATACCAATTATGAATTAAAGCATAGATGAACTAGAAAGCAAGGCAAAGACCAAATAAAAATATCATATATATACATACTTTAGGTATACCAAAGATGCACACGCACATATATATAGATATAAACACACACATGCCGCAAAATACAATAAGTGTTTCACACTCATATGGAAAAATGTGTCATATAAAAACGGAAGTGTTGGGCGGTGAACTAGTAACAATTAAATTTAGACCCAATCACTTAAAACATGTTCAAGGAGTTCTCAATTTATTGCAAACTTCACCACATCTGAATATAACCTCACGTGACAATATAAATTGAACTCAATGAACAAACATACACAATGCATACGAGCCTAGACTTTTGATGATTCTACAAACCAATAGAGTCATGACATTAAAAGTAAAACTAGGATAAATGGACATTGTGCAAACCGTTGATATACCATCCAATCTCCCCCAATAAGCATATATTTTTTAATGAATATATCAATGAAACATGCCTTGGCAATTATTTTTCTTTTTAATGCCATAGTTTCTTTTAGGCCTTTGGACCACGTATTTGTTTTAGGTCCAAGAAAACTGTGGCTTACTATTCGCAAAGGATAATAAATCCTTTAGGAGACCTTCCCCATGCACATTTATATATTTTATTTTTATATCTCACATAAATCTCACGTGCAACGGATTTTGACATGCACTAGTCCTCAAATATGTAGATGAAAAGATTGGAAGGAGAACAACTCACAAAGATCAAATATAACATGTGATGATTAAATTTCAAAAGAGCTCGTGCATGTGTGAATAGAGGCATATAAAAATAGAATCCATTATATCAACACAAAATCCAACTACTCCATGTAAGCATGGTAAAGAACATAATAAGGATTGACAATCTAAACCAAAAGTTCTAGTCACATGGAAGCATAAAAGAAGGGATTTTAACACAAGTATATGCCACAAAAAGTGTGTCAAACTAAAATACACACAAAATAAAAATCTTTTTGAGTTTTTTGAAATTTTTAAACCAAACAACAAAAATATTTACTCAAAAGACACATAAAAATCATTTGTATTTTTCATTAAGCATGAATTACTAAAAAGGTAAAACACAAATGATAAACAAAATCTTTTTGTATTTTTCATTTAATGCAAACTAAAATGAAAGAAATAGAATACAAAAGATAAACAAAAATCATTATTCTAGCATGTGATTAAGCATGGAGCGTAGACTAGAAAATGATTAAACGTGCATTCACCTAGCAATGATATATAATCTTTAGCACAAAAAGCTAGAGTATGCAAACAAAACTAACACATTCAACCTTTAAATTTAGCAAGGGAGGTTTCATGTGAAAGAAAATGATAATCAACAAATCTAATATCTAGCGCGTCTAAAAATGATTTTCGAACCCATATTGATGTATATTTAAAATGATAGGATTTGAAAACTAATGAAATGCTAGACATCGACTTCGTAGGACTTCTTTTAAGATAAACATAAAATGACCTAAGGTGACCTTTCCTACCACAACGCAAGCATGTGAAAACACGAGGAATGATACCTAAGGTGTGACCTTTTCTAAAGTCCTTGCATAAAGTTGACTGATTAAGGGTGAAAAGTAGCGTGTGTCAAACGCTGATCGTTGTTTTCTATTCACCGCCTTAATACAAAAACCTAAACTATGACTACACTCTTTTAAGGGAGTATAGCGGCTAGTTCGGGTATTGAATTCACAAAGACGAGTTGCTAGAATTTAAATGATTTATTACTTCTCAATAAAAGTGTAAAAGATATTTTTCTAACTAAAAAGAAATAAAAGATAAACTAGGCATGAGTGTATTTAAACTAAAATTAACAAAGCGAATAAAGAACTATAGGATGTGACTAATATCCCTCAAATTGAGTTAACGCGTATAAATGGTTACATGGGACTGCGAATTATTAGGATTGCATCTCGTTTCGTCAATTAATTAAATTAAGAGTTATCACACCCCTAAATTCGCATAAAAGACTAATAAGATTTTGGCGTCAACAAATACCCCGAAAATTACGCACGCAAGGTCGTAAACACGGCGCATACATGATATACACCGTTAAATTTCCTAGGCGTAAAAACTAGGATAACGCACTCGAAATAAATACGTAAATCTCCATCACCAAGCGAAGCAACAAATCAACCCTACGTGAGTTCCATTAATCGCACCCTAATTTAAATTAGCCCCTACACATATTAAATGACATAAATAAATTAACTAATTAATTAAAGCACACCACTAATTAATTTAGCAACTAAAATTATCTAGGCACGAAAATTAATTAAGCATGGAAAATAAAGCAAATATAACATAAAGGAGACAATGAATAGTAACACTTACATTAATGGTAGAAAACCAACACAAAATGAGGAGAGGGGTGTCTCCACAAATAAACCCCAATATTTCCAAACCCTAACCTAATCTAAGAGAGAGAGAGAGAAACTAGAAAAAAAAACTAGATAGATTACAAAAATAACTAAAGTTTTTATATATAGTAAGTTGGGAAAAGGAAAGAAAGAAAAAGAAAAAAGAAAAGAAAAAAGGATAAGTCTCCTAATTAAGGAATAAAAAGAAAATAGAAAAAGAAAATAAAAAAGGAAAAAGAAAGTGGGGACAACAATAAACCCACAAAACAGGTGACCGGTCGACCGGCAGCCAAAACGCAGTCGACCGGTGAACAGGGGAGGAGCACACTGTCTCGAATCAAAGGCAAAAATCGAATCAGCGATCAACCACCGGAGCATAGCCGGTCGGACGAAACCATTAAATTATTGTATTCCAAGATTATCCACTCAATCTCGGATAGCAAGTGGGCGAGCCCCATTCAAGTTGTCCCGAATGGCTGACCTACCCCATCAAAATCGCTAAAAGATGTGGGCTCTTTCTTGGGCCACGCAGGGTCTTATAGAAGGTCCATTAAGGACTTTAGTGCCATTTATAGACCCTTAAGAAACCTTCTTATGAAGGATACCCCATTTCAGTGGAATGAAGCATGCCAAAGTGCTTTTGAAAAATTGAAAAGCATGCTTGTTTTCGCTCCCATCATGAAAGCTCCAGATTGATCCTTACCATTCGAGCTCATGTGTGATGCAAGAAATTTTGCAATAGGGGATGTTTTGGGCCAAAGGAAAGATAAGAAATATCATGTCATCTACTACGCTAGTCGGACTTTAACCGGACCACAATTCAATTACTCAACTACACAGAGGGAATTGCTAGCGATGGCATTTGCTCTTGACAAATTTCGGTCCTACCTCATCGATTCACCCATTACTTGTTTCACCGACCACACGACTTTAAAATACCTCCTTGCAAACAAAGACTCAAAGTCGCGCCTCATAAGGTGGATCCTACTCCTACAAGAGTTTAATCTCTCCATTAGAGATAAAAAGGGGTAGAAAATGTCATTTTCGATCGTCTATCTCAACTTTTGTCCGACGTACCTAGCGATCCTATACCCATAGATTAGCATTTCCTGAATGAACAACTCTTTGCCACCTCCTCTTTGTGCAGGTTTGCGGATATAATCAATTACCTTATCATGGGAGCCGTCCCTCCCGAGTGGACACAACAAGATAAAAATAGGTTCATTACTTGGTCGCGCATGTTTTTCTATGATGATCCATTCCTTTTTAAATATTGCGCAGAGCAAATCATCCGACGGTGTGTACCGGATGGAGAAATACACAAAGTAATCCAATTCTGTCATTCAGAGGCATGTGGAGGCCATTTTTTGACGAAAAAAACACTCGCTAAAATTCTCCAAAGTAATTTCTACTGGCCCACCATGTTTCGAGATGTGAGAAATTATTGCAAATCATACGATAGATGCCAATGGATGGGGGCGATTACCCGACGAGACATGATGCCATTAACCCCGATACTCATTATTGAGATCTTTGACTGCTGGGGTATTGACTTCATGGGCCCTTTTCCCCCGTCTTTTGGATATTTATACATCCTTGTTGCGGTAGACTACGTTTTTAAATGGGTGGAATATATAGCTACCAAGACAAATGACAATAAAGTGGTGATACGTTTCTTGCAGGAACACATACTTTCTTGCTTCGGTGCTCCGAAAGCAATAATTAGTGATAATGGAACACGTTTTTGTAACAGGCCATTCGAGAAGCTTATGAGGAAGTATGGCATCGTTCACAAGGTTGTAAAGACCTATCACCCACAAACGAATGGGCATGCCGAGTTGGTGAATAGAGAAATTAAGAACCTCCTAGAGAAGACCGTCGATCCCAATCAGAAAGATTGATCCCTTCGATTGAATGATTCGTTATGGGCCTACTGTACCGCATATAAAAATCCGCTCAGAATTTCCCCGTTTCGCTTTGTGTATGGAAAACCTTGCCATCTTCCCGTCAAGCTAAAACACAAAGGGTATTGGGCCATTAAAAGGGTAAATTATGACATGGATAAATCCAGTGAAGCTCGCAAGCTTCAGTTAAATGAGTTAGAAGAGATACGCAATGATGCGTATGAAAATGCTAAGATATCCAAAGAAAGGATTAAACTCGCACACGATAAGATTATTCGACACAAGGAGTTTATTCCCGAGCAAAAAGTGATCCTCTATAACTCTCGTCTTTATTTATTTTCGAGTAAGTTGCGATCTCGGTGGACTGGCCCATTCGTTGTGAAGAGTGTATCTCCCCATGAATCAGTGGAATTGGAAGATAAACAGGGGGAGATATGTTCAAAGTCAATGGTCAACGCCTAAATCCATATTTAGAGGTGTGCGTAGAAGATGTCGACACCATTCGGTTGCCGAACCCCATTTACGGGGTAGAGTGAGCTCTAGTTGAGAAGTAATCGCACCCCCGATGTGTATGGGGTGATTTTTCTGTATAGTAGAAATGTGTCGGCTAGGATAGGTAAGGTATGATCAATAAGTAGGTGTGGCGCACACTAAGCAGGTAGAAAGCACGCATTGTGAGGATGCCTTGGGATTAAAAATGAGGATCGAGGAAAAATCGGGTTCATTGTTGAGTTGTTATCAAAGCGGGAGAGCATTTAAAAGATAGGAGAAAAAAAAATCAAGTCAAGGGAACTCTGCTCAAATTCCAGCAGCGATATGAATCTCCCCGGGCACCCGATCCGGATCGCTTTCGGAGAAAATGAAATAAAAAATACAACGATCCAGATTTCCCCTAGGCACCCGGTCCGGACCACCCTCTGGTTTTCTTCGTTCTTTCCCTAGGTGCATCCCTCTTTCCCCCAATCCTCTCCCTTCCCTCCACATCGTTTTCCCCACCAATTCCGTCCCAAAATCCACCCCCTTTTCCCTCCAAATACACCCTTTTCCACCCAATACCCACCTATAAATACACCCCCTTCCTCCTCATCTCTTCCACAAATTTTTTTCTAAGACCTTCTCATCCTTCTACTCTAAATCACTCCTGTCCACACACCATCTCATCCCATGGCCGACCAAGCCTGACCCCAAAAATATAATTCCGTCGAGTTCATCGATAAAAATCCCGATAACTACCGTTCTGATCAAAAGCCAAGGTGGTGGGAGGAGTTCTTCGGGCAAACACGCAAACTCCAAATTGAAAGTTCCATAAAATGGGACGAGCTACCCAATTCCGTCACCAAACTTTTTACCCCAAAAGGGTTGGCACCGCTATCTTCATGAGCCTCACAACGCCGTTTGTGCGGCCAAGGTCCGTGAGTTCTATGGCACCCTTGTACGCACCAGCGAGTTTATCGCCGAGGCACGGGTGCGCGGCTAACGCGTCCCATTTTCCATATGGCTACTTCTCGAGAAGCTAGCCAAGAAAGACGTCCCAAATCCTACCAACTTCATCTACCCCAACGATCTTCCACCCATCGACAAAGCCATTTGCATCCAATATCTAGCACTCGATGAAGTTTGGGGTAAGGGACTTTTTAGGGTCAGCCGGATGAGCGAGAAGGAGCGGATCACGTTTCAAATTGTGTGCGCCAATATATCGCAAAACTCCTATGATTTCGGTATGCGACCCTGACATGCCACCCTCGTTTAACCCCTCTTCGAACACTCATCCTCCATAAATCTGGCATACATAATATACCATGATATTATCTTTGTTGCGCTAGATGAAAAGGGCAATAATCCTCCCCCTCATGCAAGGCTCATTACCTCTATTATCGCCGACTACCTCATTGTTCAACCCACCGGTTATCTTCGCCTACCAACCCCTTTTGGGAAGGCCACCTGGAACAAGAGAGAGAACCAAAGAGAAATTTTATGAGCTCAGGAAGATGAGGTCTCCGATGATGACGAGAGAAACGAGGAGTAGGAGGCCGATGTGGAAATAAGAGAGCAAGCGGGAGGTTTCGATGAGGATGAGGAGGATTATGACTTTGAGCTTCCCAACAATGATACTGATGCACTCATTACAGCCCTTGAAACCAAATTTGACGGGTTCCTCACTCAATACACAAGGGATTAGGTGGCTAACTAACAAGCATATCAACGGGATACGAGCATGATGCATCACCTTCAAGCTCACATGTATCAATTGTCCTTTGGTGGTCCCCCTCTGAGCTTTTTCTATGATCCCTATGACCCGAGCGCGCCCGGTAGATCCCAACCACCACCCCAATAAAGCTTTTATTTAGTGTTTTTGTCGGTTGTTGTTCCTTGGTTTGGTTGTTATGCATATTTGTATTCCTTTTGCTTGATGTACCACAACTTAGTATATATATAAAAAAATTCCGCATTTTCTCCATTTGCTTCTTTTATTTATTGCACTGATTATTTTGCCTTATTTAGATTTTAGCCTTTTTCATTGGGGATAGTGCAAAAGCCTGAGTTAGGGGGGTGACAAGTGCGTATTTCTAAAACTTCACAAATTTCCAAAATGCCAAAAAAATAGAAAATTTTAAAAAAAATTCCAAAAAAATTAAAAAAGCCAAAAATATTTTTCTTCAAAATAAATAAAAACTGGAATTTAAATTTTCCAAAAATATCATTAAAATTCGATTTAAAGTCTCAAATTTTAAAAATAAATTACACAAAGCCGAAATTCACCAAAAATGGAAATTGAAAGAAAACTGATGACTTTGCGAATAAGTGTGGAGATTAACCAACCCGGTGAGATTTCGAGCCTATCTATTTTTGTGAGAATTTAAATCAATTCGAGTTAATGGTTAACTCAAAGTTTATTTTAGCGTTTAAATAAGTCGTTGAAGATCTCTATTCCTTTGTTTGATCGGTTACGGGAAACGTGTGATGCTTTGTCTCTAAATACGCGCTAAATTATTTCTAGACTTAATTCACCTCGAGACGCATATGGTAATGCAATTAGTAATTTGGGCCATGAAGTAGGCCTCGTTTTTCACCCAATAATATTGACCAAAAAAAGTCGTGAAAAATTATCCCTTTGCTACCCATTTTGAGCCAAATAAAGTTTTTTCAAGTCCGTTTGATAGCCCGGACCACCCAAATGGCCCGGAATTGAGAAAATTGGAAATTCAGAAATTTTAGTCTCAATGGTGCGATAAAAAGGGGAAAGAAAAATAAAAAATGCTCAACAAAAATAACAAGAAAAGAAAAGTGTGAAAAATAGAAAAAAAATATAGAAAAAGAAGAGAAAATGAGCAAATGCCCGAAAAAGCACTAACGGACATCATAAGAATATTTTTCAATTCCAGATTTTCTAACCATTTCCATGTTACCCAATATACCTTAAACCCGAAAAGTCCTAGCCGAGTTCAAATTGTGAAATTGCTTACCACGTGGAGAGCTAAGGCACACAAGATTATATAAGAGATTAAATGGTGTGAATATGAAGCGATGTTTCAGTTTCTTTATAACCGTAACCCGATGATGAGATCTTTTCACTATAAATTTTCATCTTTTCAATTTTGTGTGCATGAATTCGTGTTCCAATTCATTTAATTTCGTCGACATGCACACTGAGAGAAAAATAGCTACATTTTGAGTGATTCGTTTGTAAGAGTATTTCGTGAGCATTTGAATCAAAACGAATTTTCAAAAAAGTAACGTAATGATTAATCGATGGAAATCTGCGGTTAAATTTTTGGCTTCGCACACACACACACACACACACTATAATTTGAGACTCTTGAATATGAATTGGTGGTGACTATTTTCTGTAAGATTTAAATTGTACAATTTTTGAGTATTTTGAATTTGCTTTGAGTCGGATTTTGTGGGTATATTTACTGCAAACCCTCACGAGACACAACTCGTCCTACTAGGGTAACCAAGGGGTTTGAAGGCTTGTTGCATACGCTAAATGCAACCGCTCGCCCGCGAAAGTGGTACTCTATTCGAATAAAACAAAATTTGTGAGAGTTGAACCTTAATTCAATTCTTTTACATTGCTCGGGACGCGCAAAGTTCTAAGTTTGGGGATTTGATTATACTTAAATTCTTCCAAATTTATCCCCTTAATTTAGGGACTTTTATCATTTCGAGTAATGTAAAATAAGTTGATTTATCGCATTTCCTTGCTAATGACTCCTTCTAACAAGTACATATAGTTTCATGTATTCCTCATGAGTTTTGCAGGTATTTAAAGTACTAAGATAGAAAGAAATTGGAAAAGCATTGAAGGAAGTCAAAGAAGGAAAGTCAGAAGGGCAGTTTCATAACTTTTTCAACCGTAGTATGGAAATGGAGCCAATTGAAAAGTTGAAGATATTTCTATCACAAGAACACTGGAAGAAACGGAACTTCAATTCGAGCTACGGTGAAAAAGTTATGACCATTTAAAGATGAGAAAACTTTAGAAGAAGATCTCTGAATGAATTTCATAGGCGATTCGGACCTTTTATTTAAAAAGGATCCGAATCGGGTACAAAGTAAGATTTCTGAATGAATTTCATAGGTGATCCGGACCTTTAATTCAAAAAGGATCCGGATCACATAGGCAATTTGGTCCCTGTATGGAAAACAAGGGCGATCCGAACCTTTTATTCAAAAAGGATCCGGACCGCCCTTGCAAAGATCTCTGATTCAAAAAAGGGAGAGATTGGATCGCCCAGCCTGAGGATCCGGACCGCTTAGAATTTTCTCGAATTTTCTTTTCTTTTTATTAGAGTTTTAAGTGGGTCAATCTCTTGAAAATTTTGGAGCTATTTATTCTAGGTTATTACACAATAGTAGGGGTTTGACATTTTAGTTTTCTAATTAGGAGTAGAGGGTTTTTGTAGCCAAAACCCCTAGTTTTGACAAGAGGAGAAATTACTGTAAGGATTGCATTTTGTTTCTGAATTTTCTTCAATACAAGTAATATTCTTCCTTTAATCCTTCATTGGTTCTTTAGATTTGTTATTTGTTTGATTCAGAATATTTCTCTTTATCACTTTCCATTAGATATGATGTTTTATTTCTCAAAAATTGTGTTTTTCTTTAATCTAATCATGCCCGGCTAAGTTTCTAAGGGTTAGGATGCATGAATCCAACCCGATGTCATTTACATATGTATAAAATTAAGTTTTTAATTAAATAATTGGTAAAATCATGTTGTGTGGTATCACAATCGTTGTATAACTTTTGATCTCGTTTGCCCTAGATAATCGGGATGCTTAAGAATACAACATGAGAGTAGCTATCTCGACGCCTCTTTATTCTTGCTTTTGATTATATATAATGCGGGCTTGAACCTCATATATATAATGCTTGAGATTTATAAAGATTGGATTTAGTCCTTTATTTCAATTTGAAAATTGATTTTAACATCAGTAAATGCATTGGGGTTGGAGGATTGTATCCTAACCTATTCTTCTCATTTAAGAGTACAACTTCATAGTTAGTTTAAGTACACTTCATTTTTTCTTAGTATAATTAGTAGTCAAATTTTACTTTACTTTTAGTTTGTAGTTATTCTCCCTTTTTAAAAGAACCTTTTTATTCCATTTTTAGAGTCAAGTTAGGATTCCCTGTCTTTCCAACGTCGTCACGTCTTTACGTCTTATTTTCCTAAGGATCGATACCCTGTCTTACCAGGATTATTACTTGAGCGACAAGCTTGCATTTAAGCCTAGATAGCACGCACACTAGAACACATTTATGGTCGCGTCAAGTAACTCTGAACACTGATTGCTAAGCTATCACACCCGAGTATGGCAGGATGACCATCTTTAGGGAGTAACTCTTAACACTGGTTGTCTTCAGGGTTGAATCAAACACTTCAACACAATACTCCTTTCCAAGATATGTTAAATGAAAATGAAAAATTCTATCATAAGAAAGAATAATGGTTGTAATGACAATACATATTAATATCTAATGTTAATTAAACAAGTATTACTAAACCATTGACTCACCTCAAACACAAGAACCTCTAACAAAGGTGATATCTCAAGAAACTCCATAATAAGTTTCCAACTACAGTCATATTCACGTTAGTTGGCAAAGAACTCCAAACAAGTCAAGTTAAGGAACTTCGAAAAATTATAAGAAGTAGATGCCGAAAGAGACTGCAAAAGAGAAAGGGATAGTCATTTTATTACTGAATAAACAATTTATAATTCAACACAAGCACATAAATCGATGCAAGCAAGAGAACCACAGACCGAATGTGGGTTTACCAATAATGCTTGACGTGATAGATATAGAAACTTGAGACTTGATATGCCTATAAGAAACATAAATAAATGTTTAACATAAAAAAATTATGTAAAAAGGGTTCGTTTGTCATAATTCATCCTCTTTTTGTTACATCTTACCTTTCTGAAATCTCAACAAATGTGGCCAATGCTGTTTATAGATAAAATAAACAATCATTTGACTAGGGAATAACACTAAGCATAGTATCAAATATGTAGTAAACCCTGATATGCAACTTTTAGAATAGATTCAGAACATGAGTATAAAAGATCAAAGCAAAATAATTTCTCGCTAAATTTTTCAGAAACACCAGGCCTTTGGAAGATGTACAAAAATTAAATTTAGTATATTAAATACCCAGATAACTGATATCCGACTTCATAAAAATAGATTTACTGAAATCGAACAACAGTTAAGTGATCAAAAAATTATTTTATTTATCATATTCTCTACAATATATTCACAAAACTATAGGTTCTTATCCATTATATCTACTATTAAAACTTCAATGGTAGAATTTTTATTTTTTTTCCTTCCTTTAGGAAGCCATAACGATGTATATATGTGGCTTTAGTGAGAAAAATATTCAGCTCTCTCAAATGTAATTTTTCTATTATCTCGCCACTACAATATGTTGCATGCTACAAGATGGTGCAAATACCCTCTAAAGAAAACACATCTATATAGAGTTGATGTAAACGCAACTAAGATGGATACTAATCAAGCACACAAATAAATAATAGCGCCTCTCAATTCTCATAACTCAAAAGTGGCAACAAGAAGGAGCCTAGAATTTTATGGATAGAACTATCTATAGTCCTAATCCTACCATATAGCTAAAAATATTAACCTAGACATAAATTTGACAATCACCTGAGGGTGAGAGTACGCTATGACGATCGTAATGGATAATTTCTAAAATTAAATTTCCAACACACACAAGCCCAAAATTTATCTTATTATCCTAAATATGCATCTAGATGATGAAGCTGATAAAATAAATCATGCATTCACAAAGGTAAATTAAGGAAAAAAACCCTTTCAGGTAAAACCTTTTTTTTCCAGTACTTTAAAGAGTTTAAAAGACTATCAACTTACAGACTGCTTGATAACGACCACAAGTATAATGCGCAGTGCCTAACAAATCTCTAAAGAATACAGCTCCGTCTAGAGTCATCCACACACGGCCTTTCACGCTCAGTATCCACCGATCAACCTTTATCGTCAGCAGTGAATTCCCTCAGGTATTACAAGATCAATCGTTAAGAAATTATCTCCAGAAGAGTTGTATGCTAGAGACAATATCTAAGGTGTAAACTTGATTCACTCAAATAAAATCTGAGGATGATGAATTGTGAATCAGAAAGGTTTTGTCAAAACAAAAGGTTGAAAACTTTTGCAAAGGATATGTAGAATCAGTTCTGGAAAAATTATTAATGAAATCAAACCTCAAACATCTATTTATAGGATGTACACAAATTTCGAGGCGGTGGCATCGTTCAAACGAAACTACCCTGTCGTTCTAACGATATCATCATATCGTTCGAACGAGACAGGTCTCGTTTTTAACGACATAAAAAAATTCAAATAATAAGCCCTCATGAGATGTTCGATTGAATAAGCTTTCTAATGAACCCTTCTAATGAGATACCATTCTCATTTGAACGAGATTACCATCTCGTTTGAACGAGATACTTGAATACAAAATTATTTTTAAATAAAGAAAAACAACCTCGATTTTTAAAGAAAAAATCATGTTTCTAGTTTTAATAAAAATGAACACCCTAAAATATATTTATGGAACAAATTCAAACACTAAAGCATTATACCTTCAAAGTATGGAGATGCTTGAATGCTGGAGATGTTAGATCTTCGGACTTTGTATCGGCTCGAATCAAATGGTAGCGGGGTATGGCAAAAACTATATGTAAGTCTAAGCTATTTGAGCAATGAGAGAAACTATGCTCTTACAAATCCCCCCCTTTTTGGCTATTCCGGTACAAACATAAAATCGAAATTCAAATTACAAAATAAATCCCCTATGAATACAATATCCTAATACCCTCCCAAACCCTAAAATGGATAGGTATAAGATAAAGTTGTCTTCGAATCAAAGTCTTCAAGTCTCCTTCAAATCTCACCTTCTTCTTTGACTTCTCTTGATCACTTTGTCTTCATTGAGTATAATCCTAATATGATCTATCAAAATATCTACACACATGAAATAAAGAAAAGACCTAATGATGCATCGAGTTTGAAATATATCAAATAAAATGCATAAGGATATGTAAATCTCCCCCATAAATCAAATACTCCCCTGTAATTTGTTTTCCCCAATTTATTTTGTCCGAAATAGATAAGGAGTAAAAACTAAACATTGAATATAGGGAGCATCTCTGAAAAGAATAAGATATATATCATATGAAATGATAGTATTAAAGGCTCCACAAACTATTTTTGAAAATTTTAAATTTTTTCAAATGATTTTTTTACAAATACAACACACCATGGAGAAACGAAAAAATAACCGAATCAAGGAAATAAAATGTATGGGTGTGAACATATTCTATAGGAAAATCAACGTAGACAAACATAACATATGTGCACAAAGTAATGAGACACCACTAGCGCAAGATCTCAAAGTCTACATTAGGTGTAAAAATGATGAACTCAAGTGATATCAATTCAGCCTATTCAACTAATCAAGATCGTGAGTGATTTTCACACCAATAATGCCCAAAACTATGTAATGCTTTTACGAGAATTTTTCAGGATGTGCAAACCCATTGATCTTCGACTAAACTCTCTCAAAACTCACATATTGAATATATCTCTCAAATCTTTTATTTTAAAAAAATCAATGCTCATATGTTGCGAAGCATAAATGTTCTTTGAAATTGACCTGACACTTTATATATTCTCTTTTTATATGCCTTTAATCTTATAAGCTCTTTTCATTTTATAAATGGTGGATATTCATGCAAAGACAACCTGTCATTCGCAGCCCGATTCCATTGCTTTAAATATATACCACAATTATCGGAGATATGATTTTCAATTTTTCTAATCCGAGCAATGGTTTTTACAAGCACTACTTTCATTATAACATTTTATCGCATTTGGTTCGTTTTAAAAGCAGGATTGAGATGAAAACACTACAACCGACACTTGGAAGGTAAGTGAAATACTCAAATGAGTTCATGCTCGTGTGCATTAACGGTGATAAGGAGTCAAACATGTAGCAAGTAGTCATCATATCACATCTTAATGACTCCACATATTATAAAGCACAAGATGAAATGATGTCACGTTTCAAAACACTACAAAATAGCCACATGGATATGTAGTGAATGGGTAACTCAGACATCTTTAATGTTCATCTATATACGGTGTATAAAGAAATACAAAACTCTTTTTGGATTTTTAAAATTTTATAGAAAATAAAATCTTATTAGCTTTTTTCATTTTTTCTTATAAAGAAACGAAAATCTTTTTGTATGTTTCCAAAATTTTCCAAGAAAAACAAACTCTGTTTGTTTTTTTTCAAAAATATATCAAAATGGAAAAGGATAAATACAATGGTATTACATACTAGCAATAGGCATGAAAAATATGAACAAGAAAAGCATCATATGCTAGCAAACAAGTTTAAACCTCAATCATTAGGTCCGAAGGAGTTCTCCAAAGGAGATGACATTCCATGAAAAACATCCATCAAATCATGTAAAATTTTGATCAAATACTCAACTTGATCTCTAAAACTCTCAAAATCTCTCATGTGATGTGGGGATCATGCGGAGTAATATGTGTGGGAGTGAATGCAGGACACGTTTAGTAACATATCATGGAAGATACCTATCAGACACACTACCCAACTTAAAATAAAATTCTCTAAGGTGTCCTCTTTGCTTGCAATGGGGATAAACATATAAGGGCTTAGGTCCACCTCTCTCAAAATGTCTAGGATGCTATCTCCTATGTGGCATAGGACGCCTTGGTGGGTTAGGTCGACCGCCATATGAACCTAATACAAACTAGAGAACTGTCTCGAGTGCAATATAGAAAGTGGACGCATCATCATTACCTATTCATAGCCTATCAAAGTTAACCAAAGAGGGATCGAGGATCATCTTTCCAACCTTTTTAGACATGTCCTCAGTGACTTTGACCTCCCAGGCACGTTTGAGATCTCTCTTGAGTTGGGATACGCAAGCTTCAAGTTTCTTACGAGTCTCTAGTGAAGATTAGAGATCTACTCTAAGACTAGCCACGGTGTTGGTTAATTCACTATTTTCCCTCCCTAAGATGATCAACTGCTCACACAAATAAACCTTCACCTTTTTTGAGTTGGTTTGCCAATGCCTCACACACTTTGAAAGCTTTCACCTTTCTCTCCAAATGTAACACCCTAAGAGACAAATCTTTATTCAAAATTTTGGTTTCCAACGTCTCTTTGTAAAGATCATGAAAGGCTTTTTGGAGATCCCCTTCTCCCTCACTTGCAATCTCATCATCACACTCACTAGAATGGTTTGAAACATCATCGGGCTTCTCACATTTACATGTGTCCTCATCATCGCCGGACAAACTAGAAGTACTCACGTGACTAGCCATGAAAACAATGCACTTTTCATGTGTTGATTCTCCCCCTGAATCAACTGACTCAATGTCATTATCGCTAAGAGTGGCTTTATTTACAATTTCGCTACCCTTTTTCTTTAGCCTACTGGGACACTCATGTGCCTTTTTTCCTTTGCCTTCGCATTCAATACACCTTATATCTTCCTCTTTTTTACTGCTATCCTTGACCTCATTCTTATTTTATTTTTATCAAAAATCTTTTTATTGGAAGAATTATTTTGGGAAAACTTGAGAAACGTTTTAAAAATTTTAGCAAACAAGGCCAAGTCATAGAAATCAACCTCACCCTCAGATTCAGACTCACAAACTCTCTCCTTTTTCTTCTTTTTAACTTGAGTCTTTAAGGCTACCCCACTATACTTAGGTTTAATGATTTCAGGGAACATATCTATCTCATAAAGGTCTCCTATGAGTTCTTCTAACCTAAGAGTGTCTAAGATCCCCAGCGAATTAAGCATGGTGAACTTAGGAATAAATCGAGAAGGGAATGACCTCAAAATAATTTAACGACCCTCGTCTCTGAAACTAGAATTGACAATGTCCAACAAATGCGCATAAAACTCATGAAATGACTCAAACTCTGACATAGTGATGGTCTCAAATTGGGTGGTCAAATTCTGAAGCTTTGATGCCTTTACAGCGTTGGTACCCTCATGGGTGATCTGGAGGGTATCTCATGCTTACTTAGACATAGTGCACGTCATAATACAAAGGAACTTATAAGGGGTTATAGCTCCAGAAATAACACTAAGTTCACGAGAACTAAAATGACTCCACTTAAATTCCTCATCTGTCCAGGAAGAAAGAGGTTTGGGAATTGCGACATTGTCAACTATGATAGTAGTAGGAGTCCACCCTCTTTCACAAACTAACAATATTCTCTCATCTATGGGTTTTAAAACGGACCTCATTCTAGCTTTTCAGTAAGCATAATTTGTACCATCGAAGATGCGCACTCGATTATATAAATTTTCAATTAAAATTAAAAATTTGTAAAGATCAACAATTATCAAGAAGGTTGATATCAAAAAAAATATTTTGTGGAAAAGATCACACAGTAAATTTGTGCAACCGACTCTGATACTAATTTGAGAGTGCGTTATGGTGATCTTAATGGATAATATCTATAATTAAGTGTCCAACACACAAGCCCAAATTTTATATTATTATCCTAAACATGCATCTAGGTGATGAAACTGATAAAATAAATCATGCATTCAACAAAGGAAAATTAAGGAAAAAAACCCTTTAGGGTAAACCCTTTTTCTTTTTCAGTACTTTAGAGAGTTTAAAAGACAATCGACTTACAGACTACTTGATAACTTTCACAAGTATAATGCGCAATGCCTAGCAAATCTCTAAAGAATATGGCTCCGTATAGAGTCATTGACACGAGTTCTTCCACGCTCGGTATCTACCGATCAACCTTCATCGTCAATAGTATATTTTCTCAGGTATCACAACATCAGTCGTGAAGAAACTCTCTTCACAAGAGTTGTATGTTAGATACAAGTTATAGGGTTTAAACTTGATTTATTCAAATAAATTCTGGGGATGATGATTTGTGAATCACAAAAGTTTTCTTAAAAAAAAGGTTTAAAATTTTTGCAAAGGATATGAAGAATCAGTTCTAAAAAAAGTCTTAATGAAATCAAACACGAAAAATGTATTTATAGGAGTTATAAAAGTTTCGAGGTGGTGGTGTTGTTCGAACGAAACTACCCTATCATTCTAACGAGATCATCACCTCGTTCGAACGAGACATGTCTCGTTTCTAACGACATAAAAAAATTCAAAATAATAAGCGCTCGTGAGATGTCCAATTGAAGAAGCCTTCTAACGAACGCTTCAAATGAGGTACCAGTCTCGTTTGAACGAGATTACCATCTCATTTTAACAAGATACTCGAATAAAAAAAATATTTTTAAATAAAGAAAAATAGTCTCGATTTTTAAAGAAAAAATTCAGTTTCCAGTTTTAATAAAAACAAACATCCCCTAATATATTTAAGGAATAAATTCAAACACTTAAGCATTATACCTACAAAGTATGGAGATGCTGGATCTTCGGACTTTGTATCTGCTCGAATCAAACGGTAACGGGATATGACAAAAACTAAATGTAAGGATGAGTTATTTGACCAATGAGAGAAAATATGATCTTACAAAGGGAATCCCAAGCCACGAGTATACATCACTCTCCCCTCCTTAATAAAAAATTGGTCTTGAACTTTGGAGAAAAACTAGAGGCGAACAATGATTGTAGGTTTACGAATAATCTTGATAAGTGTCCACGCATCGCGCGGATTGTACGTTAGTTAAGAGACAGTGATGATTAGTGATTAATGTTTTAAATTGGAGAGTTCCATGTGGATGGGTTACTTGGATGTAGAAATTTATTATAATCTTCCATATTATAGTTATAGATGAAGAGATCCCGTGCCACCTAAATAAATACTATGAAATTTTTTAAAAACTTAAATGGCAACACAATATAGTTATTATAAATTTTAGAATCTAATAACTAAAAGTGTAACCAATTGACTTCGGAGCAACCCTATAATTTAACCAATTTTCTCGTGTTTAAGGGCCCCTATATAATAGGGTTGATATGCAATTCTGGAAATTGAGTCCATCACTTTCTTAAGCTCAAAACTATCTTCAAGCTCACAATTAAACACTCCCCTAGCTTCCTTTTCTAGACCAGCCGTTGGATTGGAGAGATCACATAGCTCATATGGGACGCAACGAAAAAGGTTCACCTCAATAATACCCTCCTGGAACACGAGTGGATCCTCAAGACTCCCGGCTAAGCGATGTTCCTATCTAATTGTGATGTGAAAGAATGAAATTTTGTTGGTTGGGCCACTCACCATCCATGATGCCTTCGATGTTTCTTGTATAACAACGATGGATCCCACATTCCTTGTGTCTCCTACATTGTCAATGATGGAGCTTAAAGTGTGGCTTTTGGGACATCAAGCAGGTCTGCCACTGTTTCTGGTCTCTTGACTCAATATATATCCTTACCGAAGAGGATTATCATCGATGGTTTCAAGATGGTAGGATTCTACTTCACGTAGAACTTGAAAATGAAACTCTTCACTAGGGTTTCTATGGACTGCCAAACATACGCACTAATTTTTTATTTTCAAATTAAATTAATTAACTTAAGTAAACTTACACTAATTAAACCTAATGTTGTGTAAACATTTTGTAGAGTAAAGTTAAATAAATTAACCACCAACACTCTAGTAATTAACCCCACACATTTGATCAAATATTGATTTATGATTTATTAAGTTTTACTACAATCCAGACCTTACACGAGTTGAGATATTATTATGCACGATTTAATATATTGTGTATACTCCTCATTTGATGAATTACACTATACAATACTCTAGTAATGATTTAAAGATGCCACCACAGATATTACGACAAGTGGCACTACAAACATTAGGACACTTGGTTCCATAATAAACATGACATGCAAGCCCACTTGAGGCACTTTTTCTATAAAAAGAGGGTTCCCCCATTTATACGACAAGTTTACCAAATTTTATATTGCTCTAAACATACATTTAGGTGAGTATAGTAAAAGTAAAATAAATAATCACACAACATGCCAATGTACAAGGAAAATCCATTACAAGAAAAATCTCGTACGGCCCAACTACGTAAATTCACTATTATTTCAAAATTACACAAGGATGACAAATGACTTACACAAATGACTCGACTCCATCAATCATTCACGCATCTTCTTTCATTTGACCTTTTTCACAACGACATGCAGGAATCCACCCTTGAATTGCCACTATATGTGCTCCTCACATGCCTCGATATCCATGCTCAGCAACCATCACACGAACACGAAATTTGACGTGTTAAATAACATGAAGTACGAAGTCTACCACATGAAACAATACTCAACAATATAAAGACTATATAAGCCTTGGTGCTCAAAACGAAGATCTGAAACAAACATATTTATATAAAACTTGAATCTCAAATGGTTTTGGTGTAAACTACGGTTTGGAGGTACAATATATGTTCTTAGAAAACAATTTTGTAAATACCTCTTAATAAAAATTATTTTCAACTGTTCTTTATATAGAAAACACAAAAATCGAGACAAATCGTTCAAAAGAAACACATAGGACCGTTCGAACAAACTTACTATTCTCGTTCGAACAAAAAATAATCTCGTTCGAACGAAATAATTAATCTTGTTAAAATAGACTTTGAACGATATTTTTTTATTAAACGGGGAAAATCCGTTTGAACTTCGTTTGAAGGTCGTTTGGATAACATTCTCAAAATCATTCGAATGGACTTAATGACCTCATTTGAAATGACTTTAAAAACAAAAAAATGTCTATCTAAAAAAATGGCCTGAAATAATTATAACCCCCCGTGTTTTTAACACATAAAAATCATTTGGGAATTTAAAATTTCGGGTAAAAATAAATTTTTGGAAATTTTTTATTTTCATATTTAAAAATGTTGATCTTGATTTATATAAAAAGGTATTTTTTATCGGAATTGAAATTGGATTAAAAATAGGAGAGTTTTGCATTTTATAGAAAAAGGGGGGGGGGGATTCGGATGTCAGGGGATCCGAAGTGGTTCGGATGGAGGGGCGAACTGGTTCGCTTGCACAATTTTGCAAAATTAAAACTCTTTAATACTAGAGTTATGTAGAACTGAAATTCAATTTAATATAGGAACACAAAGTGGATGGTTTACAGTTTTTAAAACACATTTTGGCCTTCTCCAAAAGCAAGAACCTCCTATAATATTCATCATTTTTTTTTCTTCCAAACTTAAACCCTTTAAACTCAACTTTCAACTCAAGATTTGAAGGACTAAACCGAGATTTCTCAAGATCGTCCAAGAATCCAATTAGATTCTTCAGACGACTTTTACTGGCATGATTACTTCTATTGTTTCCCTTTGCTATTATGCGTTTTAAACATTGCCTAAACACTAATAATCATAGTTTTCTTAAATTCAATCAGAAAGACTAATTAGGAAAAGTGAAACTAAATTTTGGTACTGATTTTATTCAAATCTTTAATACGAATTAAGACTCAAAATCCTTGCATGCTTAGAATAGAGGTTGGAATTCTGTTAGAATTTTTGACATTCGCATGTAGAATAAATCGTAGGGATGTTATAAATTTATTTTGACATGTGAAACCACGTTAATTATGTGCATCTTATAGAGTAGAGATTTATTGTTGTATGCTTTAAAAAATATGCATGTGAATAGAAATTCTATAAATTGATGAGAACAGGATTTGTTTAAATTAATTTTATAATTAAACAAACATAATTTGGATAAATAGTGATCTTTAGATTAATTTAAAGAATTATTGTGATAAGTTAAAAATATTCCATATGTTATTCGTTAATTGTATTAATAATTGACACCGTGAGGACGACGAGATTGTTCGGATAGTTATTGCTTGTTTTCTTGGTATGGGACTAGATAGTGTTGGTTTTTACGGATGGATGATTCCGGTGTGGGGCTAAATTATACGTCATTTTCGTTGAATCGTTAGCCTAGGTGAGAGGCTATTGGTAGCTATTCTTCCTAAATGATAGGCCAGGATACACTTGCATTTTGGAGACCTCCAAGTATGGGAATATGGGTAGTCTGAGGAATTTATGCTCGATAAAAGGGTAGGGGTAATAGAAAATAATGAGAACTTGAGAAAATTGACAATTAATGCCTAAAATAATAAATGGGTATTAAAATGAATTTGCGTCGCGAGTATGTGCAGAACTAATGATAATTGAGTTGATGAACTATAGAGATGTGGGGTGTGTTGGCGTCACGATTATGTGAAGGGATGATAGATTTAAGGCCGACTGTCTATAGTGGCGTGTCGTGCGTGGAACCTCACGAGTATGTGCAGAGCTGATATAAATCGGGCTAACTGTCTATAGTGAGGGGTATAAGTGTGATGTGTTGGAACGTAAGCGCGCCATGAGTGTGCAGGACCAATAGAGAGGTTAACTTGCCATAATGGTGTTACACGAATAAGTATAATTGGATAATTAAATTAAGTTAGAACAAGAGCTAATGTTTAAATTATAATTGAAATGGAATAATTGGACTTAAACGATCGGGGTGGCTTAGTTGTGGGTAGATGGTAGTAGTTTATTTTTACTCGCATGTTAATATATATCTTGTTTAACTTAAAATACTCTATTGTGATGTTTATCATGTATAATGCTACTGTTTGGGTCTATGGACCCTAATTGAGAGGAGTAGCTAGTATTCATGTGGTGGACTCTGACCCACTGCGTTGACTAACATTTTAGGCATAGTGTTGGAGGAGCTGCACAGGAGTAATTAGAGATATTTTTAGGAGTGCAGATGGATATTTATTTTACTTGCTTTAGTAGTTCAGATTTACTTTCCATTTCATCGCTTTTATTATGAGACTTTCATTTATGGATTTGGTGAGCCAATCGGTTCCACAGCTGTTTATGGTTTCAGTCATATACTTCAAGTTGGATTATTTCATTGGGGTTTTATATTTATTTGGAGTTGGATTTATTTTAGAGATAGCGCGGTGATGGATTTTTAATTTGCATGAATGGTTATATTTGTTGGATAAATTTGATTATATCTTGTGGAAAGTTTTTTAATGTCTCATATTTCTATCACATGCTAAGAATGATAATTTATTTAGTGACGCCCGGCGTAGTTTGCAGCGGCAGCGGGCCACGTCACAATAATATTTTGAAAATCAACACCTAAATTAAATTCTAATAATAAAAAATAATATGAATTTATACCTTTGGAGATCCATTAATGTTAACGACGAAACGTGTCACAAAACGGGACACAATGATGTAGACGCTTTAACTTGGCAGTTATGGTTGTCAATCATATACACTATAGGCTTGAAGGATAAACAACTCAAGTCATAACCTATGACTCAAACGGCTTTGTCCAAATGGAATTAAGACAAAATACATAAAAATTGAATCTATAGGAAATTTGTCCTTAAAAATCTTCCCATTTGGCTATTCCGGAACAAAACCCAAGAACAAAACCTACTGGTTCGTCAAGCTCACTAAAAGACTCAATCCAAACCCCAAAAGAAAAAAAAGTAGAGACTCTTGACATACACAAACTCTGATTAGCTTTGCTTTTATGAAAAACTTTATCGCATCGTTGCAAACCTACACACTTAAATAAACATTTCAAATGCAAAGAGAATATATAATAAAGATAAATCCTCATTTGAAAAACCTCTCCCTTTGTCGAACAATCTCCACTAAAAATAGTACGTCTCTCCCAAAGGTAACAAATTATCCCCCTAATTTAAAGAGATAGGTACCATTTCTCTCCCCTTTTTGTTTATGAATAGATGAAAAGTAAGATGCACAATATAAAATAACTTCCCTAAAAGTAGCACATGCAAACATAAAGTAAAACAAGTTATATCCCGCAACGGTGTGGTGCAAATGTGCAAGGACAAATAACTTTGTCAACACAAGCACAAATAATCCGTACAATGAAACATATGATACTAATTTTGATGGAGAAATTAAAGTATAAGATACCAACGTAAACATATAAGATAACAATATGATCATATAACATGCCAATTTGAATCAAAGATGGAGCATATGGCAAACATGAATTAAATGCAAAGAAAAGACTGAAAACAAACATATACCAATGCTGCACATATATATAGGTATAAATACCATAAAAAGACATAAAACACATAAGATTTCGACACTCTTATGACATAAATGTGTCTAAACATAATATGATACAAAGTGAAGGGGTGTGAACTATAAACAAAGGTAATATGATCCAATCACTCAAGATATGTCCAAGGAATTCTATTGGACCGAAATAATTTATCAAACTTAGATTTAGCCTCAAGTGACAAGTAATGAACTCAAAATGGACAAACATACACAATGCACATTAATCTAGAAAATTTTGATGATTATCAAATCAATAGCATAAAAAAATTAAGCTTAACTAATTTTCATTATGCGAACCCATCGATCTTTAACTAAACCCCCTAAAAAATATAGATATTCAATTTTCTCTTTTTTTTTTTAAGATAACAAATTTTTGATGCATTTCTTTCTAAACATGGCATTGAGATTTTTTGTCTGTAATTTTGTCACTATTTTATTTTAGGGTCTTGCCAATGGTGGTCTTTCACGCAAATGAGATTTACTCCCATCGTAGACTTTTTCCATTGCTCACTCATATTTTTCTATCAAACTAAATAAATTCACGGACAATGGTTCTTACATGTATAAATACCCCATAGTCAAATAGATATGTATATGAAAAGATTGATAGGAGAACACATCACTTAGCTCATGCAACGTAGGTAGTTATAATCCAAAAAATCTCATGCAAAGTGTTTGTAGAGGCATATGAAAAATAAATCCATTAAACAAATCAAAGTCAAACAAATTCATGCAAACATGATTAAGAAGAATCATAATCATGGTAAACCACAATCAAATGTCCTAGCCACATGAAAACATGGAACGAATATGATTTAAACACACCGATATGCCACACAAAATGTGTAAAACTAAACTATAGAAAATAATCAAAAATCGTTTTGAGTTTTTTTAAACATTTTTCAAAAACAATACCAATTTAAAAAATAACTCAAAATAAAAGCAAAATATTTTTGTATTTTTCAAAAAAACTCAATAAATTAAAAGTTAAAATACAAAAGACTGAAACATCATACAAATAGCGATAACATATAACATGAAGCACAAAAGATAATGTATGAAAATATGCAAACACAATCAACCATTAGATATAGCATGGGCAGAATCTTGTTCAAGCATGGGAGAATAAAAAAGTCTAATATTTAACGCCTCTAAATCGGATTTCCTAACCCACATAGGTGTACCATGATGATACTGTGTTTGGGGAACCATGGTGACACTAGACTTAAACTTCCTAGGGCCTTTTTGAAGGTTATACAAAAATGTCTGAGGTGATCTTTCCTACCACAATGTATGCAACTGTAGACACAACTAAGAATGATACCTAGGCATTGTCAAATGTCCTTGGAAGTAGTTAACCCTCTTAAAATGTTGTCCCTGGATTTAGTAGAGAAAGCATTTGGATTGTCAAAGATAATTCTAAGCTTGTCATTTTTTATTTGGATGGTTTCTAACTTCTTATCCAACTTTTCTGACCAAGATTCTAAATAATATTTGACGTGTTTGGAACTTCTTTGGAGAATTGAGACTTGATCTTGATCGTTGATGAGCTCCTTTGGATGTTAAGATGAATGTTGGATGAGAGAAAAGGATATTTTGCTAAATTGGGTATGAAAATGATGGGAATGAAATATGGGAAGGAATTTCATATAAGTAAACTTCGCTGATTGCAGGAGAATGTTGCTGAAATCACTGATATCGATGGATCTGTTGTGTTCTTGAGAGGGAGATCATTCACTCTATTTATAGGGTAGGTGGATACCGATAAACATAGCCCTATCCCTGCCAATCGATAGTTAACCCTAGACACACTACCGATAGGTAGGGAAATGGACCTGCCATTTGATAGTCTCGTGCAGATTTTTTTAGAAAATGGTCGTATAACGTAATCCGTA
This sequence comes from Sambucus nigra, assembly GCA_949130495.1. Classification (NCBI taxonomy): domain Eukaryota; kingdom Viridiplantae; phylum Streptophyta; class Magnoliopsida; order Dipsacales; family Adoxaceae; genus Sambucus; species Sambucus nigra. The sequence continues at coordinate 141,609,815 of OX422224.1, read as the reverse complement.
AATCCAAATCACTCATGGGTCATATCGCTAGAAAGGTGATTAAGAGACCTTCAAGAGTACTCGGGCCGCTCCTTACTCCGGGAGTTGACTTTGGGTCCAACGGGGATCGGAAGCGCTCGTTGGTCTTTTGGACGAGAGATCGTCGAACGTTAATGGATAGTTAGTCCAAAATGTAAGTTAGAATCGTGCATGAGGTGGACTTTTAGAAAGGTTATGAGAGGTAATTCAACATTCTATAGAGATTTGCTCGGTTCAGAGAGTTAACTTTGGTCAACTGGGGCCCTGAAGCGTCCTGTGACCTTTCGGAGAAAAATGGTCGTCCGTCCGTACCATAAGGCTAATTCACACACGAGGTGAACCGTTGGAAAGGGTATTTAGTGTCACGACCCCAACCCAATAATAGTATGGAATGAGTGTCTTGACATGCCACCAAGGCATTCAATGTTATGGCCTTAAAACATTTCTTAAAATAAATGCAATGAAAATACATTCACATGGTCATGAATCGCAAACTATTGAAAAAATGGAATTATGTCATCAGAGCTTTCTAAAAGGGAACTTCGTATATATTAAAGTATGAACGGATTACAACTTATGCCAAAATTAAAAACTTATTACTAAAGAGGTAAACATGCTCTATCTCCTAAAAACAAACGTTATATTTAAAAGTATAACAAAAGAGCTGCTTAAGCTAGATCTTCAACATAGTTCTTCTACACTACGTCCTCTAGTCTAATTATATCCTAAAAAATCATTATTTATACAACGTCAGCTAAAAGCTGAATAAGATTTAATCTCCCGATATTCCAAGTTTTTCAGAAGATACCTATTCAAGTCAAAAGAGAAGGCACATACATATATGGGTAGGAACTTGAAGTAAATAGATAAATATTTTGAAACGATAGTAGGTGAGCGGATTATCAGAGTTCTGGATCAGTCAAATTTTAGAGTTCAATGACTATAATGGGATAACCACCAACCTTCTTAAGTGGCTTTTTCCTTTTGTAAAAGTCACACCGCTAGGAGCAGAAATTCGAAGAACGAACAAGAGTAGTCATATGTCCTATGATTTCTCCCACGATGGGAGTTTTGCGTTTAGATAAACGTGGGAGTTGATACGAGGTGAGGTGCAAACTTCATATAATATTGAGATAATACGGCCAATGATGTGTAGGCTATTCTTATTCGAATGTTGTTTAGTAAGAGAACAACGTGAGGTGCATTTATTGAGGTTTGAACCTATAACTGATAAAGTGTCGAGAGTGTTTAACAAATTTATTGTGAAGTGGGGGTTGTAGTGAATGAGCCTTACTTTGAATTTTATTTTGAGAATTGGAGGATACTTAATTTTTCTAGGTATGCCTTACTTTTTCGAATTTCGGGATGAAATTTCATTATTAGGGAGGGAGTATGTAATACCCCGTATTTTTATGGCTTTTAATTATGAGATTAATTAAATAAAATTACTTTTAATTATGGGATTAATTAAATTAATTTGAGATAATTAATTGGAAATCAATCCTGATTTAAATACTAGCGAGACGAGAGTTGGTATTTTATTATGATAATAATGTTGAATATTACTAAGTGAATATGGTAATATATGATTATTGAATTTATTAATATTGTCGCGAGTTATAAATACGATAATTCAAAAATTAAATTAGGACGTGCGTGTCAGTCGCGTTAGGAATCAATTTGAATGAATTTAAAAGTAAATTATATTTGTATCATTTGTATGGTCATTTTGAGTGCGCCAACGTGTCCGGAAGGGTCGAAATAGTCAAAAAAACACTAGTCGGTGGTTTAGTTTGGGTCCCAGGACATTTTTAGGCCTAACCGGCAACCTGGGAGGGTATTTTAGTCATTTTAAATTTTAATGAATAGTGACCTACAAAAATTAGGCTTTGTTTATAAGCCAACCTTAGGGCCATTTTCTGTCAAAACCAAATAGTGGGCAACGTAAGAAGAGAGGAGAAGTTCCAAGGGTTTCCAAGGCCATAACCACCACACACCTCTACTATCGCCGGTATTATGATCGGAAAAAAAAAGAGACCCAACCTTTATCGTCTTCAAAGGATCATAATCTTCATTCCCAGACAAGTTATTTAACTTGTTATGATTCAACAAATATATATTATCCATGTAGTTTAGAATTGGAGACTAGACTTGGAAAATTGAGAATTTTATAAATTGGATTAAACATTGAATATAGGTAGGTTTTACATGTACATGAACTTCTGGTATGTAGAGACAATGAAATTATAATCCATGGGTACAAATTCATGACTTAATGTTGAGAAATTGGGTGTTCTTGAAGAAATTTTGAAGAACTAGGTTTAGAGGAATATTTATGACTTTTGATCCATGAAACTATTAATTCATGATGGTTTAATGATTCTAAAACATTAGAGATTGTGGAAACATGTTGGTGTGATGAGTAGCATACTTAGTTGGGAGTTTGGGAAGTTGTAATGGAAGATTTGGGGTGTAAATTTGGAGACCCGTAACTGTGTAAAGAATTTCTGGGCAAACACCTGCTTGATCGATCGATCGACTCAAGAATGTCTATCAATCAACTGTTTCGATCGATCGACCCTTTTCCTTCGATCGATCGACCCCTCCTGATTTTTGAAAGTTTCCCCCTTTAATGTTTAAAATAAATCCCAAACCTATAATGATTCTGAGGGTGATTAATATAGTATTATGGGACTTAGTTAAGGTCAGTAAGGTCTTAGTTGATGCCCAGAAAAATGGTTTACCTTATGGAATTGAATATTATCACTTACGAGGGTCTATGGAGTGAGGTACGGTTAGAAATCGTTCGAATTGAGACTATAATGGGAATGAATGATGAGGTAAGGATAAGAACAGTAACGGAGGGACTTTAAGTTATTGAGAATACATTATAAACTAATAGGAGGCCTAGTAACCTTTAAGGATAGGTCTAGGTACTCAAACTGATACGATGAGAGACTTATCGAGCTAAATATATATCACGTAGAATGTTCGGGATAAAATTACTACGTATGAGATTTATAATATGGAATGTGTGAATACCTATATTGATATATGATTACTTAGGTTGTGTGAATGCTACTGTGTGAAATTATTTTGTGTATGACATACCTACCATACTTGCTATTACGAGAGGTTGGCTTTCAGAAAAGGACCATCTGATCTTTGTGTGCCTACGGGGGGATTTAGATTGGTACCTTAAGGGAATAGGACTGTGAATGACTTATTTGTGAGTTGATAAGTCAGATGACCATGGGAGCGTAGGTATGTGCGTGACCCATGGTTATGTGAACTATGTTCGCCTCCAATATCTGTGATTTGTATTAAGTTGGTTCCTAAGTGATTCGGAATGCATGATCCTTATGTACGTGATGTACATGGATTTGATAGCAGAGTATGCATGCACCGCAGCTTAGCCTAGGGGTGCCATATATATATATATATATATATATATATATTGAGAGTGATTTATATATATAGTTGTGACGGGTTCACTGTTGCTTAGTAGATGTAAATAACTAAGATATTTGAATGGGCTACGAGTATGAGAATTTAAATAACACTTGTGATAAGTAATTTAATGAATGTGAATGTGAGATATAATATATAACTTGTTTGTGTAATACGAGTAGATACCTTATATTAGAATGTGAAAGCAGGGGGTTAGTATGGACTAGTTAGAGAGTGTCATAACTAGAATGGGTTAAGGGTATACGTTAAGCTTGCACGTTAGTTGAGAGGTGAGAAACTCATGTGAGGGTACGCAACTAACATGTGTATAATATTTACTATTTATTGCAATTAAACACTTGCTAAATTTTTAAACTGTTTTCACATCGGGCTCTGACCCGTTTGCTTCCAAATCTATTTTTGTAAAAACCTTTTAGGTGCCCAGCCACAGGGACGCCAAGCATAAGAGTTCCATTACATTGACGTGTTGTAACTGCTGTGGAAGTTACATGATCTCGGTATTGCACGCCTTCACATTCTGCACTTAATTCTATTCAGGTTTACTCATCTGTTAGGGCATGTCGCCCGTTTCCATTTAGAAATAGCATTCTCTGACTTTCAATTTTATTTCAGTTGTGAATTTATCTATTTATTCAGACTTTCGTAGTGAGAATTATTCAGTATTTGGATTATTCAGGGGAGTGTTGCTCCAGAATTATTTTTATTTATTCCATTATTATTCTATTGTGATTATGATGTGGATGTTGTATGGTTAGCTTAATTAATTGGTTGCATGTTAACTTATTTTAATAAAAGTTGACAACTCGCTTTTTAAATATTAGGTGGCTAGTAACTATTTAAAATGCTTTCGGCGGTGATGCTAGCTCTGAACCAACTTGATATTATGTATTAATGAGATAAAGGAGTAGCTACCAGGTATTTAATTAGTCGGGGTGTCACAATTACTTGATTCTTAAATTTTTATTTCTGGACATGTACTATTCTCAACCATCCCAAACCACATTTTCTCAAATTTTCATTCCACTTTCATTAATAATTCTACGAGTATAGTTTTTTCCCAAATATTCAAATTCATACCCCGGATATATCCCCATTCATCGTAAGGAAAATTTATCAGTATTACCCAAATTTTCAGATTTCCTAAATTATTCCTGAACATCCTAATTCAACCCAAAATTGAATTACGAACCAATTTCATCAAATAGCCCCACCTGGTTCTAGCAAGGAAGTCAAACCAGTTCGGCTTGAGGGCGAACCGGCTCCCCGTGTGAATAGCTACAGTTCTTTCCCTTTTAATTTTTTAGCAAGGTTTAATCCCAATTAACCAACCCCCAAATCATATTTCCTCCATAATTATCAATTCTCATGAATCCTAAACATAAAATAAATCCATTTTAATATTGAATTAATCTATAAATCATCGCTATATGAGCTTTTTACTAAATTTCCAAATATTATGAAATTCTCACAATATCAACATGACTCATATTTTCTCAACCTTTTAAATCAAGAATTCATCTATCTACATGGGATTTTAATTTCCAGATTTCAATCATTATAAATCATTTGTCCAAAATCCAATTGCATATGAATTCCACCTAAAAATCATATTCCAATCATGATATGAATTGAAATATATGCATAATCATTTAGCGAGATAAGCACTTACCTTTAACCACTTGTAGGATCTGAATATGATTGAAGAACCTCCTTTGATGATGATTTTAAGCCCAAAAATCTTCCACAACTTCCTCCCAATTGATCCTCCTTTGAATTCTTTAGCTTCCTCTTAGAATTCTTGAGTTCTCTTCTCTTTTCTCTTCAAATGCTCTCTGACTCTTGGTGTAACACTGAGAAAACCTTTTGATATTATATAATGACTATTCACATAACCCTTTTGATTTCCTCAACTACTCTACCTTTTCCATCAGGTGAGCATTTTCCTATCCCAGAAAGGAAACTCGTTCGTCCAAATTGGTTGCAGTTGAATTCTTAAGGCCTTCGAACCTACCCTTTTATAGATTATTCTCCTATTCAAGAAGACGTGTCACCTCCCGAACACTCTTCAGATCTGATTGCAACATAAACTCATTTTTAGATTATGTCGAATCCAAATCTTATAGATTCTGATTAAATCCACTGTTATTGCATATAATGGAAAACTTCCTCTCGTAATCGATAGATAAGCTGGCAATAACATCCTTATGGTTCCGCTGGAGTTTGAGTAACATCTCGTAATAAGAAGCATTGGTCGCTACAACTTTATAAAATGACTTGGACATATTGAGATAAGCAATATTTGGCTTGATTAGATACGTCCAAGCCAAGTAGTTCCTCCACCTATTCCTCATCTATATTTTCGTTGCCAATACCGAATTATTGATTACTCTTCGGGTAAAGTTCATTTTCAATGGCAACAAAATTGTCCATTCTGGAGTAAAGATAAAATAAATATGATATTACATAAGTAATAACGGAATGAAAGAAGAACTATGAAAAATTGTTTAAGACTAAGGAATGAACAGGTAGAATTTCATTAAAGGTGTAAAGATATTACAGCTCAGGAAATCAACAAAGTACATAAAAAATACACAAAGCTAAAAATCAAAATTTCTATCACTACACCTTCTCCTTATCAAGGGCCATTTCACTTTTTGATCGAGTAGTCAACACCACCTGGTCCTTAGGTACTATGGATTTCGCCATCTCTTCATCATCGTCATCAATTTACCAAGGAGTACTCAGGTTATGATGAAGAAAACAATTTCGAGCCAACATGTGTACCAACCTGGGTTAAAGCAACATCCTGTCCCTTAGAGGACTTTTTGATATACTCAATCTCGATAGAAGTTTTAGAAAATGCTTATCCCATCCTCTGGTATAAGCATCTTCTTTATCCTTTTTAGCCTTAACCTTCATCTCTATAATCTGAACCTTGGCCTAGTCGACCACTTTCTCGACCTTTTTGGCCATCTTCTCAGTGTTCTTGGACATCTTCTCAGAGTTATTAGTAGCTTTCTCAGCCTGAGTCTTCCCATCTTCCATCTTCTTGATTGTATCATTCATTTTCTTTTTATCATCCTCGTGGGTACAATTGAAAGCCTCGAAGGAGATGCACATACCATTAAAACTTGCCTCCACATCAGAAGAAAATTCCTTTAACTTATCATTCTCTTCAGCAACTGCTCATAGTCAATAAAGAACTACAAAAACCAATGTCACAAACAAAAAAGGGCATTAGTAATAATAGTGATAAGTGTGATAAATCATAAAACTGTAAGTAATACTCATTAACGCAAAATTATGGATGTCTTGATTAACCAATCTTGCATGAGAAAGAGAGGACATTATAGCTTTGTTGGCTAAAAGAAATCCAGCCTCGATCGAACCCCGTGAAAGCCGAGAAATCATAGCAACATATTATGAAGTTCCTTTGCCCTTGTTGACAATACTTTTTTCAGCTAACTCCAAGGTGGAGACTGGACCCCCCTTCAACCTCTTAAATTAGGGATCTTGATTTTTTTCTTGAGAAATTTCCACCACAATGGGTTGGTTGGATCCCCCATTATCGATTATTTTCAGCAAGAGTGGGACATTAGAGCCAACTAGGAGATTATGGATGTCTCTCTTCACAATCTCCATAGAACTAACGTCGGTAGGCATAAGCGAGATGTCTAGATATTAGAAAGACGGTAGAGTTCTCACTGAAGAGAAATTCCCCTCTATTTGTGAGGGGATTCAAATACGACACCAAAAGAGGATGAGGTAGGGTCCCCTAGGATGATATGAGCTATTGGAATGTCTTATGTAGGGAGAGTAACGAAAGAGGTGACAAAGCTACGGTATCCAAGAAAAACAGAAGCTGAACGAGGATGATCTTCACCAATCCTCTGTTATAGACCAAATAATCTTGAGGTAAAAAAAATTGACTTCAACCACCTGGGGTATATCATTCTTTATAAGGATTAAATTTCCAATTGAGTCTTAATGTAGTTTTGACTTATTCTCGGAACAAAACACATTTGAGTCATAGGTAGATTTTTATTGTCCGATCACTACAAGACTATGATTTTTCAAAGTTTAATTGAATACATTGCGGCAAAGCTACAAGGAATTAATCATGCTGAAGTTTAATTGGTGCAATTTATCATCTTTAAAGTTTAATTGCATTCCGATATCACACATGTATGAATGCAAAATGTTAATAAAACTCGAAATCTTATTTTACAAAAATAAGGATGTTATTTTAAAAGAAAATGTTTTAAAATTATTTTAAATGTTTACACTTCGTTTAGAGCTGATGAGGACGGATTGGAGTTGGATAAGAGTTTGTTTTAAGTTAAACTTTATTTTCAAAGTTGGATACATCAAAACTCTAAATTCGGGAGACGTCGTTCAAATGACAAACATTGTCATTCGAACGAGATTTGTTGTTATTTGAACGATGCAGTATCTCGCTCGAACGAGATTCCCCCATCGCCTTAAAATAATTATAAATAGGCGTGGTCAGTTTCCTCGAAGGGTGTACATTCTGAAAAAATAGTTTACGATCCAGAAACCCGTTTGCACATATTTTCTAAGGTTTTAAAGTCTTAAACGCATCCTTAGAGTTTAAAAAGATCCGAGCTTTTCATTACTATATGGTGATGTGATATTTATTGCACCAAGTTTGGTTTGTTCACTTGTGATTGCTGGTTTTGCGGTAGAGAAGCAACGAACATCGTGTTCAACGTCGTAGACGAGACAAGGCCATATCGGTGACATTCGTGGAGTCGAGGGTTGTGGACGAACATCGTAGAAGAAGGATACTTTTTGTGTGGGCACTGTGAAGATTGGTAGAAGAACATAGAGCATCAAGTCTCGTGGGTAGATTGAGTCGTTGTATAAGACTATCGTTTGACTTTGTAATTCCATTGTCATAGTGATTGTATGGCCTAGGTCTTCCGAGGTTTTTTTTTTATTGGATTTTTCCTCGTACATTGGCGTTGTGAGTATTGCTTTACTTTATTTTACTTGCTTTAGTCACTAGTTGCATGCTTCGAGTTAAACAAGATAAAATCTGGTCAAGTTAATTTGTTTCACAACTTGGTTTGATAAAATTGAAAAAGAGTTTTTTCAAAAAGAGAAAGTTGGTTTGCATTCATCCCTAACTTAACTCCGCACAAGAAAAAGTTTTTATCGAAAGTTATACTTTGGGGACCTACATTCTTCCTTTTTCTATACAAAATAGAAATATAGGAGCATGCAATTAGTAATAGAATCAAATAAAGGTTCAAAAAAATAGAAAGTATGGAGGTGTGTGTGAGTGCTTACCAATGCCCTGGCCTTCCTAAGGGAACAAGGCCTAGTGTACTCTTCACCCTCAGCAAGAGGGGAAAATTGCCAATCCTCCATTATGAGACCACGGTCTAATAGTCCTTATTGGAATCATGCAAATTCACAAAAAGGGCTCTGTTTGAGAGTCTCATCTTCAAGTATTAAAAATTCTCATTTTTGGTTCCCCAACCTTAATAATACATCAATTCCTTTATTCCTATATTTGTCGCATACCGCTCATTTGTAATACCCCGCACTTTTATAGAAAATTAAATTTAATAATTAAGTGCGATTTGGGAATTTAAAAAATTATCATGAATAGTATATTTTGAGATTTTCAAAGATTTAATGATTTTCGATGTATGTTATATTTACTTTTAGGATTAAGTAAATGATTCGAAGTATTTTTTTTATATGTCGTCGTTGGGAAAAGAAACAAAGGACGATATTTTAAAGGGAGAACCCGCATTAAGTAGTGTTGGATTAAAATAGTGAATTGTGGCCAAGTACCTCAGATGGAAATTCCGATTGCGCGACTAGTCTCGGAATGACCGAGATGGTCAGAATATAGTATCTGGGGGTATTGTTTAGGCTTCGAGAATTTTTGGTCTTATAGGGACTCGTGATTGAGTAAACGAGTCATTTTTGGGTTTAATAAGGGATAAACCCTTTTTCTCCATATATAAGGCAAGGGAGGGGGAAAGAAAAGGAAAAAATAGGAGAGGGAAGGAGGAGAGAAAAGAGGAAGAAAAGGGAGGTTCCGGCCAAACTCCGCGGGATTCGACTCGAGATCATCGGATTGTATCCAGGAGGCAAGTGCTTACTTGCTTATTTCGTTTAAAGCATAAATCTCATATTGTAGTTAGTAGTGATAAATCACAAAGATTTTCGGGATGGGTTTTTGTGAACCAAAACGGGTTTTTGAAAAAGTTAACGGATTAACCCCGAAAAATATCCCAATTGGAAAACTTAGGATTTAATAAACAATTATTGTTGGAAATGGGTTATAGGATGTTTAGAACCCTTATTGTTTGTGTATATATAGTTGATTGAGGTTGGGGGACGTTAGGTGAGGAGACACAAGCTTGGGAGAAGCTTTAACGGCCGAAACATCTTCTCGGAGAAGAAGCTATCCGAAGTGATCGATCGATCGAGGGTAAAGGATCGATCGATCGACCATCGATCGATCGATGGCCAAGGGTCGATCGATTGACCCATTAGGATTTTTGGCACTTTTTGCCTAGGGTTAACTATGGGATAAATTCTGATTTAGTTGTTCCTAGTTTATTTATTTGAGGAAATAAGTATTCATCTAGGAAATTATCACTAGCCATTTGGGGGGAAATTATGGGGGCTAGGAGGATGTTATAATTGTGTGGTACTAAGGTATATTTTCGAGGAAAATAGACAAATTAAAGGATTAGAAAAATTGAGATTTCCGGAAATATAAGAGGGGACTTTTAAATAATTATTATTGGAGTGAAATGTATACCTTGGATAAATTAGGTAAAATACAAGACTTATTTAATTATGGACGTTCGGACTGAGTGACACCCGAGGGAGTATTTTAGCGAGCGATTATAGCTAAATAATCGTGTGAATGGGAAAAGGCAAGTGTGTATGGAATTAGTGAGTAACTCCTATGAGGTGACTAGGATGGAATCTGGGTTATAGGTTAAAGATAAGTTGAGGGTATACTTATCATACGATTATGAATTAGGATATTTGGAGAGTATATAAATCCCAAACAGCGATTAAGGTGTGAGGCATATTGAAGTAGGAAAATACTTATGAGATTGGCAATTGTAGCCATATATACATTTGAGGAGTAATAAATGTGTATATATATACTATGTGATTAAAGTATATATAATATGACACGGATATGTATATATATCTATGTGTGGATGGTATATATATATTTGAAGCATACCCCCTCTAATGCTATCACGGGAAGTTGCACGATGAGGGTGAGCCCCTGGCTTGAGGAGAAGGGTGTGGATATTCCCCAGGTCATGGTCGTCCATTGTTATATTGTGTGATTTTATTGGGGGTGAGACGTGGTGGGTGTGTTTCATCTCATTGCCTGTTAAGAACTATGACCGCTTCCCAGACGTTGTGTGTGTGCATTGTCCGCGATGTCAGTGATATTGAGTCCGACCGTTGGTCCTCGGGATGGTATGTGAGTAATGCCCTGGAAGATGATAGCATTGAGGGACCGCATCCTCGAGTTATAGCTCGTTGGGATGGTTATTATACTTGTGTGTATAGTATATTACTTGTGTGTGAAAACAAGGCATTATATATCTCTATTAGAGTAAAGAGATAAAATGAAAAAGGATAAATTCTCATTTCGGGAGATTATATCCGGATGTGTGTAATGATATGCAGATAATAGTAAGTATAATAATGTAAATAATTTTATATATATATATATATATATTATTGTTTATATATATGAGTCTTATATATACGTCGCGTGCTGAGGGTCTAATGGATCTCGACGATCGATGCTGTCGAGCAGTAGTGTATCGGGGGGGGGGGGGATGTTCCTTGTTTGGATTTCGCTTCGCGAGACGCCCCACGCACGAACGCAGTGCAGTGTTGAGAATGGAGAGAAGTTTATCCCTTAGTACTCGAGATGTCGAGGTTTCTAGCTGACAGGTGAATTAGATTAGTTAAGCGAGGTAGCTTAACTAGGATGTTTTAAACGGATGCGTTAGGTGTGCACCATTAGAAGATAGGCAAGGGGTATCTCATGGGACGATACCAACTTAAATATGAGGTAAAACACATTTTTATAAAAATAGCATTTATGCACTTGCAAAATATTTTTACAACTCGGGCTTTGACCCGTTTTCCTATTTTTCCCTTTCTTGCTATATATTATATATATATAGGTGTACAGACACAGGGACACCTGAATGATCATTCCTCCGAGTCAGACATCTGCTGCAACAGTTGTGGATGCATGCAGGTTCACTGTAGACGCTTCCATTCTTGTAATCTAGATAGGAGGTATTGTATAAACATTCGGGCTAACAACCCAATTGCATTTATTTATTCTTTTACCTCCTTTTATGCGGATTCAATATGGTTGTATTATGTTCAACCGAGTGTTCGATTATTTTATTTCATTTCAGTTTTATTTATTCAAACTGTGTGAATGTTTAATTTTATAATTTGATTAAAAAGATTAGTTAAATAAAATTTTGACGTCGGCTTAATAGGTTATTAGTAATTAACTTGGGTTTCGACAATGATGCTAAGAATGAACCATATGTGACTCATGTTTTAATTTGGTACAGGAGTGATCGTTCGGTATTTTATTAGGCGGGGTGTCACATCATTAATGTAGTTTACTCCAATTATAACTCTCCAACTGTTTGGGGTCACTCGAGAAGGGACCACATCAAAATATAAATAAAATTCCAGAAATAAATGATTATGAGGAAAGGTAACCCTACATTCATCAATAAATATCATAGGGATCTGGTGACCTTCTTTTAACGCATAAAGGTCACAATATTTTGTTAATAACTTCGTTTATATCCAAGAAAGGATTCTATGGGTAGTCCTAAAGAGCTCCAATGAACTCTTATCTATAGTCTACACGATATTTGCAAATACAAGGAGGGAGTGATTCTTACAGTGAAAAAGACAGAAAGGAAGAACAACTCTCATGAATGGTAAAGGAAAAGCTTGAAAAAGAAGAAAGCAATTTGAGATTCAGGGTGAAATGAAAAAGGAGGGAATTGACATTTCATAGAATTCATTGACGTCTCCTGAGTTGCACAAAATTGTATGATTAATCATACCCACTTTTTCGTCTTTTGGCGGCTTGTCAGTTCCCAAGGAAAAAAAATACCACCGTACCCCTAGACGATTTGTTATTTTTTCCATTATTTACAAAATTTCCATTGTCTCAAATAATGAAAATAAAAAACTGCAAACTTTCACAGATTGGTAGCTGACCAAAGCTTTCATCAATCCGAGCAACTCCTTATGGATAATACTCCATTATTTCACTCAGTCAGTCACTATTCAATCCAATCAAGAATGAAGTATTTGGCACTTTTGTTGTAACCTAAAATGCCAGTATGATGTGGACCAGTGATAACATGACACCTGTCATCATCCAGTAGGCCTAATTCTATGATATTAAAGTGGCCGGCTTATTATTCCCACCAATCGATGGAATGATTGACCACCTTCAAGAATGCAAACCATCCACATCGTGAAACAGTCACAAGTGGGAATTTCTACAGCCATCCATGCATATGCACGTGAGGATATGCCGGCTCACACTTAGTTGTTATCCAAAATGTATAAAAGGGTGTAAATACCTGATGTATAAAGATATTCCACCTCATCTCCTTCCCATTATTATAAATAGCTTACTACATCCCTCAGTTGGGGGAGAACTGAAAAACAGCATACACTCAACCCTAGAAAGTTCTTGATAAGATTGTAATCAAACCTAATCCCTAGTGACTTAGTACTCATGGAAGTAGGCATCTCTATGAGCTGAACCACGTAAAAACCTCTGTTTCATTCTTTGCCTCTCACCTCTCTGTAGCTCATAATTATATTTTCATTAATTGAGATAGGCAAATTGTTGGTATAATTAAGCTAAGACCCATTATAAACACCATACCAATTTTAGACACCAACAGTGTCAGTTTTTTTCGACAAACTATAATATTTTATAGGATTATTTTGTGGTTTAATGATGGGTTTAAAAAAATAGTCGTATATAATTGTAATACCTTGTATTTTTATGCCTTTTAATTTTGGGAATTTATTAAATTTAATTACGGATATTAAATTAACAATAATCCGAAAAATCATTTAAATACTTACTAGCGTGATGAGAGTTAGTAATTATTTTGTTATAAGTTACTTATGGGTAAAGTAAGTGGTGTATTTATGATGAGTAAAATTATCACGAGAATCTAATTTGGTAATTTTGGAAATTTATCGGGACGCGCTTGTGTCGTGTCTGGATTCAATTTGGACTATTAAAAGTAAATAAATTATAAGTCATTCGTATGGTCATTTTGAGTGCGCCAATATGTCCGGAAGGGTCGAGATAGTCAAAATAATGTACCCGGAGATTTAGTTTGGGTCTCGGGGCGTTTTTAGGCCTAATTGACACCCGGGAGGGCGTTTTAGGCATTTTGTATTTTTGGGCTTGGAACCTACGAATTTTCTAGGTTATATCAGATGCTTAGGGTTGTCTTCTAGGGTTAACACAACCAAAAACAAAAGACGGCCATTGGAGAAGGAAAGGAAAAGCTTACCAAGGAGTTCTAGGCCAAGAACTCCTCCGTTTGGACCGCCGTCACCGCCAAACGTCAGATCGCGCAACGAGGATCACCACCACATTGATTTCATCCACAAATATGAACCAAAAATTCTCAGGAAAGTATCTATCTTGCTCTATTTCAGTTAATGCTCCAATCATATTAGCCTAGGATTGAATAGGACTAGTTTTTCTAAAAGAATAACCCATTTTGGAGATTTAAATTCGCATGTTGTATGAGTATTAGAAGTATTCTGGAAACTCAATTCATATGTAGAGATTGAACCACGAAATTACAGTAAATAAAGAGTATGAAATCTGGTAAAATAATGGGAAAGAACTAGACAAAAGAAATATGAGGGTTCTTGATGTTTTTATGGATTATATCCCTTTTAATTCGTTTTTCATGATGAAAATCCGCATGCTTGACGTAGGAAATCATTTATTTGAGCTTATAATACTTGTAGTATAAACTATTTGGAGTTTGGTAATCAAAGGTATCGTTTTGGATGATTTTGGAAGAGGAAACCCGTAATCTAGAAAATTTCCAGGTCTGCCATACCTGCTTGATCGATCGACCCTAGAGCATCGATCGATCGATGCTTCGATTGATCGAACACCTGCCATAGATCGATCGACCCCTCCTGCATAACTCACTTTCTCCTTTTTATAGGTTGTTCCAACTTAAATGATTAGACATTCTTGGATATTAATGTTAGAGCATTTTGGGATATAAAGAAGACCAGTAGGACTTATTAAAAAAATATGGAACCTTTAATGTAAGGCGAGATTAACATTTCACGGGGATGTTTTACATATAAGGGACAATGGGAATATGTGTTAAAGGGTGAGACTCGTAAGGAAGTTACGTTGTAAAATAAATGAGTACCTACTGGAATTTACACTTAGGAGGATAGGAATCAGCGAGTGTCACTTAATGGGTTGGAATAATCCCACAAATTTGAATAAGAGACAAACCGTTATACGTGTTAACTAATTAATGAGTAATAAGGATAAATATCATAATTATGGGTCGTGAGAGTGTACCTAAATTTGATATGGTAATAGTAGTATATATATATGACTGTGTTTATGCATATACTATATACGTGTAAAAATCATGCCCGCACTACTTGCTATCCCTGAGGTTACCGCGCTGGGACAGTCTTATCTCGATGGGACCTTTATGGAGGATATTGACTCGTACCCTAGAAGATAGGAATCCTTGGTACAGGCTATCGGATCGATAGTCAGACGGTCCTAAGAGACGTGAGGGTATGTGCTATCCTCTTAGTGACTTGGAACTATGCTTCACCTCATTTTGTATGTGTTTTGTGTTAATACAGTTCGTGAGTGATTTCTAACTAGTATTTCCCTTAGTACGAGTGATACGGGGACTGGATAGCAGAGTATGCCACACCATAGATTTTATGTGGGCTGCTATTAGAATATACATATTATATGAGTATTTAATATATATATTTAAATCTGGAATTTGGGAACTACCTGCTCTGACTATGGTATGTAATAAAAGAATAATTATTTCAACTTGGGAATAAGTGTTTGAATAGTATGATATATTACTGAGGAACTTTATTATCAAATAAGGTTTATGTGAGAATTGTACTGTTAAATAAGATTAACCTCCTTAACATTGGAAATCGTCGGCTTGAAACCTTACGAGTAACTTAAAGATAAATTAAGTTAATTTGTTGGAAGTATTAGTGCGATAGGTGTGCACATTAGAAGAGAGGTGAGAATTTCTCAAGGGAGTGCCGCACTAATATGTTGGTTGCATTAGCCGGTAAGCACTTTAAATACTTGCTAAACTAATTTTAAACTGTTTTACAATCGAGCTCTGACCCGTTTCCTATTTTCTTTTCTCTCTTGTATATATGTATATATTACAGGTGCCCAGCCACAGGGGCGTCTTGCATAGGATCCTTTGGAAGGAACGCGTTGCAGCTTAGGTGGGAGTTGCATGCCTCTTGCTTAGACGACCTCATTTTTTATTCCACTCCTAGCATTATTTTATCCAGTTGGGCATGTGTTGCCCTTTTTCCATTATTCAGTTGTTTTATCGGATATAGTGATTCGTTTATTTTCAGTGTTTACACTTTGGGATCTATTATTGTAAGGATGTTTTCCTCTAAGTTTTAAATGTTGGAATCAATTAGTTGGATGTTTAATTGTTTGGATTATATGTTCCAGTATAGTTGTTGTGATTCTTTAACTATGAATTATGTAAAGATTTAAATGTTGGTTTTTAAAATAAAATTTGGAAAGTAATGTCTAAAAATGGTTTTGACACTTAGCTTAATATTTTAGGGTGTTTAATTGGAAAAGTTATTGTTACGAAAGTGATGCTAAGAATGAACCAACCGTTCACCTTGATTATAATTTAATAAAGGACTGATCACCCGGTATTTAATTAGGCGGGGTGTCACAGGTGGTATCAGAGCATCAGGTTCTAGTGTCCTTAGGATCTATACGGCTTATTTCGCTTTCAGCTTAACGTTCTTGTTATAGAGCCCTATTTTAGGATTGTTGTATTCTTTCTTTTACGATTACGTCTTCAGCTATTTGAGATTTGATAATAACTGTAGACTAATAAGATTTCTTCACGTTTCAGATGCCTCCGAGACGTGCACCAAAGGATAGGCGTGCCCAAGCCGAGCAGCCAGTAGCTCAGGCTCAGCGAATGATGAACGCTAATGAGGTAGCCGCCATTATTGCTCAGGAGGTAAATGCCGAGCTAGCGGTAGTATAGCAGGATCCACCCCAAGTTCAGGAAGTGGCGCCAGTACCGGCACAACTTCCATCTGCATGGGAGCGTGTTAGGGATGCCTTTCAGATGGCATATCTCCCAGAGTTT
This sequence comes from Sambucus nigra, assembly GCA_949130495.1. NCBI lineage: Eukaryota > Viridiplantae > Streptophyta > Magnoliopsida > Dipsacales > Adoxaceae > Sambucus > Sambucus nigra. Next base: position 141,592,830 of record OX422224.1, on the reverse strand, counting down.
GCGGGTGGTTCAGATATTATTATAGCCAGCCAATGGAAGAAAGATATACAGAGGCATCTGCGTATGTACGAGTGCACGGACGTGCAGAAACAGCTGTTGGCTTCCTTTAAGCTTGTGCGGGCCGCTTTGCATTGGTGGGAATCCACTACCACCTTGGAGGAGAGGGAGTTTATTTCTATTCAGTTGTTTTGGGCGCGATTTGACAGCAAATACTTCCCATCTGTCGTGCAGACTGAGATGAGGAGGAAGTTACTGAGTCTAAAGCAGGAGAATTGGACTGTTGCTGAGTATGAAGAGGAGTTCACAAGACTTCTCACTATAGTGCCAGATGAGGCACCCACTGAGGGAAAGAAAATATTATTGTTTATGGACGGGTTAGCTTAGAGGATCCGTCAGCACCTTATAGAAAATCTGTCTCTGAGTACCTACACAGATGTACTCAATGCTGCTTTGCTACACTGCCAGGATCACCGCTTCCATCTGTAGGGAAGCAAACGAGCAGGAGAGTCCGACCAGCAGGGCAGGACAGGGGGTAGTGGTGCTAGTGGAGCACCGACATTTGAGGGGCAGACTCGTCAGCATGAGTAGAGTTCCCATCGGGGGGACCTTGCCAAGTGGTTCCGATCAGGTGATTCCAGGCAAGGATTTGGGGGATTTAGGCAGGGTAAGCAGGGCCAGCAGGGCCAACATCGTCAGCAGCAGGTCCATCAGGGCCAACAACGTTTTTAGCAGGGCCAGCAGGGCCAATGGAGGGGTGGTAATGACCAACAGGGTCGTAATCAGCAGGGACAAAGGGAGGAAATTTCAAGGGCCGATGCTTCGGGTGTGGTAAAAATGGTCACAAGCGTCAGGATTGTCCAGAGGGTGATAGGGCCCCACAGAAGCAGGGTGCCCGTAATGAGCCACAGAGGCTACTTTTTCCATCCTCCCTCCCAGCACCAGCTCAAGTACCAGCCCTACCAGCCATTCCAGCCGCTCTAGTGCAGCAGGGGCAGTTACAGTACGGACGTGTCTATAACGTCCACCAGGCAGCAGCCCCACAGGCGCCACCCGCGATTGAGGGTATATTTTCTATCCATAGTACTATGGGTCATGTTTTATTTGATACTGGGGCGACATACTATTTTATAGCTACCCATTTTGTGAAGGCCTTGGGGTTATTAGCCACAGTAGAGAGCACTGCAACATGTGTAGACTCACCACTGGGAAATGGATCGCTAATTTTCTTTATATGCCGGGGTGTGGGAGTAGAGATTGGTAGCTTGGTATTACTAGCAGATATGTTAGTCTTAGATATGCATGAGCATGACGTTATTATTGGTATGGATTGGCTCGTAGCTTACAGAGCCATGATAGATTGTTTCGGTGGGAGTATTGTCTTTGCCATTTCTGGAAAAGAGATGTTTGTAGTGGCGATGCCTCGCCCAGAGGGAGGCTCGACCGCTCATTTGCATTACATAGAGGAGGATACCTCTAAAGAGGTCGTGATTCCCTTAGACTTGATCCCAGTTGTTCGTGAGTATTCTGATGTATTTCAGGAGATACCAGGCCTACCCCCAGTCGAGAGATAGATTTTGTCATAGATTTATTACCAGATACTCAACCTATAGCACGCGCTCCATACCTGTAATACCCCGTACTTTTGTCTATATTTATTGTTGGGATGAATTAATTAAATGCGTATTAATTGGAAATTAATCCGGGTTATAAATACTAATGTGATGCGAATTGGTATTTGATTAAGTGCATATATGATTATATATGTATTTGGTATTATAAAATTTGTCGTGAAATTTATATACGACATTTTAGAAATTTTGTCGAGACGTGTGGGACCGTCGCGTCACGGTATAATATTTTGTTAATAAAAGTGAATTTAAAATCGATAATCCGTATGGTTGTTTTGAGTGCGCCAACGCGTCCGGAAGGGTCGAGATAGTCAGAAAACACTAGCCGGGGGTATAGTTTGGGTCCCGGGGTATTTTTAGGCCATACCGGTAACTTAAAGGATATTTTGGTAATTTTACATTTTTAGGAATTAAAAGTGACGAAAATTAGAGATGTAAATCTGATGTGGATTAAACCCATTAAGCCCATTAACCAACCCATATTAACCTAGAAGGCTACGTAGGTGGTCATTTAGGTTTTCTAAGTTTCCCCAAATCAAACCCTAGCCACCTTAAGCCACCATTAGAGAGGAAGCTTGGAGAGAAGAAATTCTGCAGAAATTCTTCATCAAATCAACATCAAATCCGGAATCAAACCAAGGCAAGTGATTTAAATTACATTCCGTATGCAGTGAATGCTTTTTCCATGTTAGAAACATTGTTAATCAATCTTATCTAAGAGTTAAAAGAAAACCCATGAAATTGGAAGATTGTTGTTTAAATTTTGGGATAGGTTTGCATGTAGAAACATTGTTTGAAGATTTGATTCAGAGATTTCATATCTATGTAATGTATAAACGTATTAAAATCTGGGAAATTTGATGAGAAGAATCTAGGGTTTATGTTCTTGAAGAAAATTGGAAATTTATGTAGAAACCTTATGATTTAATGATGTTTAGAAGGTATTAAACCCCTTTAATGATGTTAGTATAGCACCTTGGCATGTTTGAGGATGAATAGAGAACTCAATATATTGTAGGAACGAATTTTATAAGAGGTTTGAGGAGTAAAAATGGTGAGAAACGAATTGGGGAAAAATCTGGGCCGAAACTGGTAGCTCGTTAGAAGCAGCCCCCAGGTCGTTCGAACGAACTCGTTCGAACGAGCTTCTAACGAGTTGACCAGTCGTTATTAACGAGTAGGGATTTTCGTTCGATATCTCGTTCGAACGAGATATCGTTAGAAGGGTCAGTTCGTTCGAACGAACTGGGATCTCGTTCGAACAGCCTCGTTCGAACGAGACTTCTAACGACCTGACAGTCCAAACTCGTTCGAAGTCTCGTTCGAACGAGACTTCTAACGAGTTGACAGTTTGATCCTTTTTGGACTGTTTTGATTTTTAGAGTCCCGTAAACTTGTTCGAGGATATAGAAGACCTTCCTTTATTGATGTGAGGATAGATTTGGGACTTTTGGGTTATTGAGAGGAGTATTATACACTAGAACTATATTCAATGAACCATTTGGGTTGAGATGTGAGTGTCTACTACGATGTGAGGATGAATTATGGCGCGTATAATTACAAACCGGTATAGTACGAATTGTGATAATTATAGTTAGTACGAAAATGCGATATGTACTACGATTAAAATACGGTATTACTAAGACATGTGTTTACTTAGTATTGGTATATGGATTGTGTGTATGACATACCTACCATACTTGCTATCACGGGAGGTTTACGTTCGCTTAGGACCCTCTAATCCTTGTGTGCCTACGGGGGGGATATAGACTGGTACCTTGATGAACATAGGTCATAGAAAGACTTATTGTGATATTAATAAGTCCGCTGACCATGGGAGCGTAGGTATGTGCGTGACCCATGTGATGGTGACTGTGTTCGCCTCCACTATTTGTGATTTGTGTTATCTGAACTATTCCTGAGAGATTCGGAATATGTGATCCTTATGTACGTGATGTACCGGGATGGATAGCAGAGTATGTGTGCACCATAGCTTAGATTGCGGGGTGCTTGTATCGTATATTTATGATGTGAATAATATACATTAAATTAATGGAAATCCTCCTGTTAATGTTGTAAAAATATTACGGTATTGTTTCGAGATATATAATGAGTTAACTGATAGTTATATCAATGGCATATTTAGTAACTGAGTTTACGTTAAACCTCTATTTAATTACGAGCATTATATGTTAATAGAACCGGGTAAAAAGGGTAGAAACTATTACAGTCTAGCTTGTTATGATGTCACTTAGCTAGTGGTTATATTATTGTAGATGGGTACTTGCGTTAGGAGTGCACAGTTAGACGAGAGGTGAGAATATCATGTGAGTGCACGTCCTAACATGTATTTTGCATTTAATGTTTTAAATGTTTTTAAAGCACTTGCAGGTTTTTAAAATATAACTCCACATTCGGGCTCTGACCCGTTTGCTTTTCAAATCTCTTTTTCTTTGTAAAACCATTTTTAGGTGCCCAGCCACAAGGACACCAAGCATAGGATACTCATTCGGGTGACGAGCTGTAGCTGCTTGTGGAAGCTACAGGGATTTGCATGTAGACGCTTCTATCTTTTGGATTCCAGGGTCACCATCTATCAGTTGTAGGGCATGTTACCCATTTCTTTAGAGACATCTTTTATATTTCAGTTTTCAGACTTTAGCATGTTTTATTTCAGTTTCGTTTATTTATTTCAGTTATGGGATTATAGTGAGGAGTTTCCTCCAGACTTTATTTACTCTATTGTGATGGTTATTCATTTTACTTCAGCATGGTGAATGGTGTTATCTATTTCTTCATTTTACTTCTTTCATGTTAATCAGACTTTAATTAAAATTTGGCAACTTGCTTTTTAAATACTAGGTGGTTAGTAAAAATAAAATGTTTTCGACAGTGATGCTATTAACTGAGCCAACTTGGCATTTTGAATTAATTTTATAAAGGAGTAGCTACCCGGTATTTAATTAGTCGGGGTGTCACAGGTGGTATCAGAGCATCAGGTTCTAGTATCCTTTAGGATCTGTACGGCTATTATGTTTCCGCTACGTTTTCTTTGATATAGAGCCCTATATTTTAGGACTGTTGTACTCTTTTTGTGTATGCTTCGTTCTTCAGCTATATTAAGTTTATAAACTGCGAACTTATAAACTTTGTTCTTATTTCAGATGCCTCCACGACGTGCACGACGAGTTCCCAGGAATGCAATGCCCGAACCCCAGCCCGCTCCAGTTCAGGGCATGATGAACGCCGCTGAGGTTGCTGCTATAGTAGCCCAAGCGGTAAATGCCGCGATTGCCGTGATTCAGCAGGCACCGCCTCAGGCGCCGGTTGCCGCGCCAGCACAAGTTAATGCATTCCCGTCTCCTTGGGAGCGTGTACGAGACGCTTTTCAAAAAGCGCATCCGCCAGAGTTTGCAGGTAGCTCAGATGTGGTAGTCTCGAGCCAATGGAGGAAGGACATACAGAGGCATTTGAGGATGCATGAGTGCACTGATGTTCAGAAACAGGTGCTAGCTACTTTCAAGCTAGTGGGATCTGCACTACAGTGGTGGGAGTCTATTACCACCGCGGAGGAGAGGGATACCCTCACGATTCAGGAGTTCTGGGTGCGGTTCGATCGTAAGTACTTTCCGTCCGCAGTTCATACAGAGATGAGGAGGAAGCTGATGAGTTTGAAGCAGGAGGGTAAGACAGTGGCCGAGTATGAGGCCGAGTTCACTAACCTGTTGAATATCGTTCCAGACGAGATTCCAACAGAGAAGAAGAAGATAGAGAAGTTCACCGACGGGTTGAATTGGAGGATCCGTCAGCATCTGCTAGGGAACCTATCGTTGGCCACGTATTCTGATGTGGTTAACGTTGCATTATTACACTGCCAGGACCACCGTTTTCATATGGCCGAGGGCAAGCGGTCGGGGGAGTCTAGCCATCAGGGCAGGACTGGAGGACATGGTGCCAGCGGGGCACAAACTGGTCAGGGGCAGAGACAGACTGAGCAGGGCTCCCAGCAGGGGGATAATAAGAGGTTCCGGTCAGGGAACTACAGGCAGGGACAGGGAGGATTCCGTCAGGGCCAGCAGGGTCCAAACGGCCATCAGGGCCAGCAGGGGCAAAATGGGCAGCAGTTCCATCAGGGCCAGCAGGGCCAAGGGAGGAACGGTAACGGCCACCAGGGCCGGGGACAGCAGGGGCAGAGGGGAGGGAACTTCCCAGGGAAGTGCTTTACTTGTGGCAAGACTGGCCATAAGAAGCAGGATTGTCCTGATAGGGGCAGGGCCCCACAGCAGCAGCAGCAGGGTGCTCGCCAGGAGCCGCAGAGACCTATGTTTCCCGCCGCTCTTCCCGCACCGCCGCAGATGGCAGCATTGCCACCCATTCCAGCAGTCCCAGCTCAGCAGGGGCAGCTACAGTATGGACGTGTCTACAACGTTCACCAGGCTGCAGTTCCACAGGCACCGCCCGCGATCGAGGGTACGTTTCCTATCCATGGCACTATGGGTCGGGTGTTATTTGATATGGGTGCTACACACTGTTTTATAGCTACACACTTCGCGAAAGCTTTAGGATTGTTAGCTACGGCAGAGAGCACAGTGACGTGTGTCGACTCACCATTAGGGAGTGGATCACTTATCTTCTTTATATGCCGGGGAGTGGGGGTAGAGATTCGTGGTTTGGTATTGCCTGCAGACATGTTAGTGTTAGATATGCATGTTCACGATGTGATCATCGGTATGGATTGGCTCGTAGCATATAGGGCCATGATTGATTGCTTCAGCGGGAGCATTGTTTTTGCCATTCCGGGGCAAGAGATGTTTATAGTGGCGATGCCTCGCCCAGAGGGAGGATCGACCGCTCATCTGTATTACATAGAGGAGGATACCTCTAAGGAGGTTGTGATTCCTTTGGATTCGATCCCGGTTGTCAGGGAGTATTCAGATGTGTTTCAGGAGATACCAGGCTTACCACCCAGTCGGGAGATAGACTTCGTTATAGATTTGCTAACAGGTACGAGACCTATAGCACGCGCACCGTACCGTATGGCTCCAGCTGAGATGAGAGAGCTACGGGATCAGATAGAGCAGCTGTTGGGACAAGGCTTTATTCGCAGGAGTACCTCACCTTGGGGCGCTCCAGTTTTATTTGTGAAGAAGAGGGACGGTTCACTGAGATTGTGTGTGGACTACCGAGAGTTGAATAAGGTCACGATACGGAATAAGTATCCGTTGCCTCGAATCGATGACTTGTTCGACCAGTTGAGAGGAGCTTCTTTCTTCTCGAAGATTGACTTGAGGTCAGGATACCATCAGTTGCGTATCAGGGAGGAGGATGTCTCGAAGACCGCATTCTTGTCGAGATATGGTTCTTACGAGTTTCGGGTTATGCCTTTCGGCTTGACCAACGCTCCAGCAGTGTTTATGGACTTGATGAACAGAGTGTTCAGGGATTTCCTAGACCAGTTTGTCATCGTCTTTATTGATGATATTCTGATTTACTCTCAGACAGAGGAGAGCACGCCGAGCATTTGAGGCAGGTTTTGCAGACACTTCGTCAGAACGAGCTGTATGCAAAATACGAGAAGTGCGGGTTTTGGCTGAAGGAAGTCCAGTTCTTGGGTCACATTATTTCCGACCAGGGAATATCTGTCGATCCGGGGAAGGTATCAGCAGTGAGGGAGTGGGGACAGCCCACGACGCCAACGGAGATTCGTAGTTTCTTGGGTTTAGCAGGATACTACAGGAGGTTTATTCGGGGTTTCTCAGAAATAGCAGGTCCTTTGACACATCTTACTCGTAAAGGTGTGCCGTTCATTTGGAGTGATGTCTGTCAGTTGGCATTCGATGAATTGAAGGACAAGTTGACCTCAGCACCTGTGTTAGCATTGCCGAGACCGGGAGTTGAGTATTTGGTTTACACCGATGCGTCTTTGCAAGGGCTTGGAGGTGTTTTGCAGCAGGAGAGACAGGCCATAGCTTATGCTTCCCATAAGCTTAAGCCTCATGAGAAGAATTACCCCACACATGATTTGGAGTTGGCTGCGGTAGTATTTGCCTTACGGATTTGGAGGCACTATCTGTTAGGGGAGAAGTTTCAGCTGTTCACGGACCACAAGTCACTACAGTATCTGTTCACGCAGAAGGAATTGAATATGCGGCAGCGTAGGTGGCTTGAATTTGTGAAGGACTACCAGTTCGACATCCAGTACCACCCGGGTAAGGCTAACGTGGTAGCAGACGCGTTGAGTCGTAGGCCAGCAGATGAGGTGGCAGAGGTGTGGAAAGCTAAGTGGAAGGAATTGGGACACCAGGATGCAGTGGCCCGATCTTTCATGTCTGTGATGACCGTTACACCGCAGATTATCATGAGGATTGTACGGGCACAGGCTAATGACTCGTTCTGTCAAGAGCAGATAGTTCGATTACTTACAGAGGGAGCCGGGTCCTATACCGTTAGCTCAGACGGGGGATTGCGCTTTAATGGGAGATTGGTAGTTCCGGAAGGGGAAGAATTGCGGCACGATGTGATGGCAGAGTCACACGGCTCACGGTTCGCGGTACATCCCGGAGGGGACAAAATGTACCAAGACATGAGACGGCAATATTGGTGGAGCGGTATGAAGAGAGATATCGCTGAGTTTGTCTCGAAATGCGCCACTTGTCAGCTTGTAAAAGTGGATCATCAGAGACCAGCAGGATTGCTACAGCCGTTGGAGGTTCCGGTGTGGATGTGGGAGAGCATATCCATGGATTTTATCACGGGGTTGCCTACGTCGCAGAGGGGTCACGACTCCGTTTGGGTAATTGTGGACAGGTTGTCCAAGGTCGCTCACTTCTTACCCGTAAGGACTGATTACACTACGGGACAGTATGCCCAGCTCTTCATTTCAGAGATTGTGAGACTTCACGGTGTGCCCCTAAATATCGTGTCTGACAGAGACAAGATATTTGTTTCGAGGTTTTGGGAGAGTTTCCAGGAGGCAATGGGCACGGAATTGCGGTTGAGTACGGCTTATCATCCGCAGACCGATGGGCAGACAGAGCGCACCAATCAGATGTTGGAAGACATGCTACGCATGTGCATTATTGACTTCGGGGGTGGATGGGAGCAGTACCTTCCACTGGTGGAGTTTGCTTACAACAACTCCTATCAGTTCGCAATTGGCATGGCTCCGTTTGAGGCATTGTACGGTAGGCCTTGTCGTTCCCCAGCATGTTGGCTAGAAGTGGGGGACAACAAACTACTTGGGCCGGAAGTGATCCATGATACTTCGGCAAGGATTGAGTTGATTCGGAGTCGCATTCGGGTAGCTCAAGACAGGCAGAAGAGTTATGCTGATGCGAAGAGATTTTTCAGGGAGTTCCAAGTGGGGGACCAGGTTTTGCTCAGGGTATCTCCGATGAAGGGGATTATGCGTTTCGGAAAGAAGGGGAAGTTGGCACCGAGGTATGTGGGGCCGTTTCCTATTATTGAGCGGATCGGACCCGTTGCGTATAGACTTGGACTACCGGAGCACTTGCATCGGATTCACGACGTGTTCCATATTTCCTCGCTGAGGAAATACCTTAGAGATAATTTGGCTCATTCTCACATTGCTGTGGAGGACATCGATCTCCATCCGGATAGCTCCTACGAGGAGGGGCCAATTGCTATTTTGGACCGAAGCGAGAGGAAACTGCGGTCAAAGATAGTCCCGTTAGTGCGTGTTCAGTGGCAACATCACAATGTCGAGGAGTCCACATCAGAGCACGAGGATGAGATGCGCGAACGTTATCCAGAGCTATTTTTAGCAGGTACTTTCTAGTTTCGAATTTCGGGACGAAATTCAGTTATTAGGGGGGAAGTATGTAATACCCCGTACTTTTGTCTATATTTATTGTTGGGATTAATTAATTAAATGCGTATTAATTGGAAATTAATCCGGGTTATAAATACTAATGTGATGCGAATTGGTATTTGATTAAGTGCATATATGATTATATATGTATTTGGTATTATAAAATTTGTCGTGAAATTTATATACGACATTTTAGAAATTTTGTCGAGACGCGTGGGACCGCCGCGTCACGGTATAATATTTTGTTAATAAAAGTGAATTTAAAATCGATAATCCGTATGGTCGTTTTGAGTGCGCCAACGTGTCCGGAAGGGTCGAGATAGTCAGAAAACACTAGCCGGGGGTATAGTTTGGGTCCCGGGGTATTTTTAGGCCATACCGGTAACTTAAAGGGTATTTTGGTAATTTTACATTTTTAGGAATTAAAAGTGACGAAAATTAGAGATGTAAATCTGATGTGGATTAAACCCATTAAGCCCATTAACCAACCCATATTAACCTAGAAGGATACATAGGTGGTCATTTAGGTTTTCTAAGTTTCCCCAAATCAAACCCTAGCCACCTTAAGCCACCATTAGAGAGGAAGCTTGGAGAGAAGAAATTATGCAGAAATTCTTCATCAAATCAACATCAAATCCGGAATCAAACCAAGGCAAGTGATTTAAATTACATTCCGTATGCAGTGAATGCTTTTTCCATGTTAGAAACATTGTTAATCAATCTTATCTAAGAGTTAAAAGAAAACCCATGAAATTGGAAGATTGTTGTTTAAATTTTGGGATAGGTTTGCATGTAGAAACATTGTTTGAAGATTTGATTCAGAGATTTCATATCTATGTAATGTATAAACGTATTAAAATCTGGGAAATTTGATGAGAAGAATCTAGGGTTTATGTTCTTGAAGAAAATTGGAAATTTATGTAGAAACCTTATGATTTAATGATGTTTAGAAGGTATTAAACCCCTTTAATGATGTTAGTATAGCACCTTGGCATGTTTGAGGATGAATAGAGAACTCAATATATTGTAGGAACGAATTTTAGAAGAGGTTTGAGGAGTAAAAATGGTGAGAAACGAATTGGGGAAAAATCTGGGCCGAAACTGGTAGCTCGTTAGAAGCAGCCCCCAGGTCGTTCGAACGAACTCGTTCGAACGAGCTTCTAACGAGTTGACCAGTCGTTATTAAAGAGTAGGGATTTTCGTTCGATATCTCGTTCGAACGAGATATCATTAGAAGGGTCGGTTCGTTCGAACGAACTGGGATCTCGTTCGAACAGCCTCGTTCGAACGAGACTTCTAACGACCTGACAGTCCAAACTCGTTCGAAGTCTCGTTCGAACGAGACTTCTAACGAGTTGACAGTTTGATCCTTTTTGGACTATTTTGATTTTTAGAGTCCCGTAAACTTGTTCGAGGATATAGAAGACCTTCCTTTATTGATGTGAGGATAGATTTGGGACTTTTGGGTTATTGAGAGGAGTATTATACACTAGAGCTATATTCAATGAACCATTTGGGTTGAGATGTGAGTGTCTACTACGATGTGAGGATGAATTATGGCGCGTATAATTACAAATCGGTATAGTACGAATTGTGATAATTATAGTTAGTACGAAAATGCGATATGTACTACGATTAAAATACGGTATTACTAAGACATGTGTTTACTTAGTATTGGTATATGGATTGTGTGTATGACATACCTACCATACTTGCTATCACGGGAGGTTTGCGTTCGCTTAGGACCCTCTAATCCTTGTGTGCCTACGGGGGGGATATAGACTGGTACCTTGATGAACATAGGTCATAGAAAGACTTATTGTGATATTAATAAGTCCGCTGACCATGGGAGCGTAGGTATGTGCGTGACCCATGTGATGGTGACTGTGTTCGCCTCCACTATTTGTGATTTGTGTTATCTGAACTATTCCTGAGAGATTCGGAATATGTGATCCTTATGTACGTGATGTACCGGGATGGATAGCAGAGTATGTGTGCACCATAGCTTAGATTGCGGGGTGCTTGTATCGTATATTTATGATGTGAATAATATACATTAAATTAATGTAAATCCTCCTGTTAATGTTGTAAAAATATTACGGTATTGTTTTGAGATATATAATGAGTTAACTGATAGTTATATCAATGGCATATTTAGTAACTGAGTTTACGTTAAACCTCTATTTAATTACGAGCATTATATGTTAATAGAACCGGGTAAAAAGGGTAGAAACTATTACAGTCTAGCTTGTTATGATGTCACTTAGCTAGTGGTTATATTATTGTAGATGGGTACTTGCGTTAGGAGTGCACAGTTAGACGAGAGGTGAGAATATCATGTGAGTGCACGTCCTAACATGTATTTTGCATTTAATGTTTTAAATGTTTTTAAAGCACTTGCAGGTTTTTAAAATATAACTCCACATTCGGGCTCTGACCCGTTTGCTTTTCAAATCTCTTTTTCTTTGTAAAACCATTTTTAGGTGCCCAGCCACAAGGACACCAAGCATAGGATACTCATTCGGGTGACGAGCTGTAGCTGCTTGTGGAAGCTACAGGGATTTGCATGTAGACGCTTCTATCTTTTGGATTCCAGGGTCACCATCTATCAGTTGTAGGGCATGTTACCCATTTCTTTAGAGACATCTTTTATATTTCAGTTTTCAGACTTTAGCATGTTTTATTTCAGTTTCGTTTATTTATTTCTGTTATGGGATTGTAGTGAGGAGTTTCCTCCAGACTTTATTTACTCTATTGTGATGGTTATTCATTTTACTTCAGCATGGTGAATGGTGTTATCTATTTCTTCATTTTACTTCTTGCATGTTAATCAGACTTTAATTAAAATTTGGCAACTTGCTTTTTAAATACTAGGTGGTTAGTAAAAATAAAATGTTTTCGACAGTGATGCTATTAACTGAGCCAACTTGGCATTTTGAATTAATTTTATAAAGGAGTAGCTACCCGGTATTTAATTAGTCGGGGTGTCACAATACCGTATGGCTCCGGCGGAGATGCGAGAGCTACGAGATCAGATTGAGCAGCTGTTAGGTCAGGGCTTCATTCGCAGGAGTACCTCACCTTGGAGTGCTCCAGTTCTGTTTGTGAAAAAGAGAGATGGTTCACTGAGGCTACGTGTGGACTACCGGGAGCTGAACAAGGTCACGATACGAAACAAGTATCCGTTGCCTCAAATCGATGATCTGTTCGACCAACTGAGGGGAGTAACTTTCTTTTCGAAGATAGATCTGAGGTCAGGGTACCATCAGCTACGTATTAGGGAGCAGGATGTTTCAAAGACTACTTTCTTGACGAGATATGGGTCCTATGAGTTCAGAGTGATGCCATTTGGACTCACAAATGCTCCAGCTGTATTCATAGACTTGATGAACCGAGTGTTCAGTGAGTTCTTGGATCAGTTTGTCATCGTCTTCATAGATGACATCTTGATATATTCACACACTGAGGAAGAGCATGCCGAGCACTTGAGGCGGGTTCTTCAGACTCTACGAGAGCATCAACTGTATGCTAAGTACGAGAAGTGCGAGTTCTGGTTACGGGAAGTGCAGTTCTTGGGGCATGTTGTTTCTGAACAGGGGATAGCAGTTGACCCGAGTAAAGTGTCAGCGGTGAGGGAGTGGGGATAGCCCACGACACCGACGGAAGTTCGTAGTTTCTTGGGATTAGCCGGATACTATTGGAGATTCATTCGGGGGTTCTCCAAAATAGCTGATCCATTGACGAACCTGACTCGCAAGGGGGTACCATACATTTGGGACGATGCTTGTCAATTAGCTTTTGACGAGATGAAAGACAAGCTTACTTCAGCACCGGTCCTTGCTTTACCTAAGCCGAGCGTGGAGTATCTGGTTTACACCGACGCATCTTTACGGGGACTTGGGGGAGTACTTCAGCAGGAGGAGAAGGCTATAGCTTTTGCCTCCCGCAACCTTAAGACGCACGAGAAGAATTACCCCACACACGACCTAGAGTTAGCAGCGGTCGTTTTTGCATTGAGGATATGGAGACAGTATTTATTGGGGGAGAAATTTCGCCTGTTCACAGACCACAAGTCACTACAGTACCTGTTCACTCAGCGAGAGCTGAATATGCGTCAGCGCAGGTGGTTAGAGTTTGTGAAGGACTATCAGTTCGACATACAGTACCATCCGTGGAAGGCCAACGCAGTTGCCGATGCGTTGAGCCGTAGACCGGTAGATGATGTAGAGGACATCTGGAAAGCAAAGTGGAAAGAGTTGGGTCACCAGGACGCAGTAGCCCATTCCTTCATATCTGTCATGACAGTGACACCCGAGATTATTACGAAGGTAATACAGGCACAGACCGCAGACCCATTTTTCTAGGAGCAGATTATACGACTTTTAGATGAGGGTGCTGAGTCCTATTCTATTAGTTCTGATGGAGATTTGAGTTTTAATGGGAGATTGGTGGTCCCAGAAGGAGCAGACTTACGTCATGTAGTGATGACATAGTCTCACGAGTCCTGATTTGCGGTACATCCTAGGGGAGATAAGATATACCAGGATATGAGGCGGCAATACTGGTGGAGTGGGATGAAAAAGGAAATTTCTGATTTCTTGTCCAAGTGTTCTACCTGCCAGCTGGTAAAGGTGGACCACCAGAAACCGTCGGGATTGCTTCAGCCATTCAAAATACCTGCGTGTAAGTGGGAGAGTATTTCCATGGATTTTATTACTGGGTTGCCTACATCACAGCGGGGCCACGACTCCCTCTGGGTGATTGTGGACCGTTTGACCAAGGTGGCTCATTTTCTGTCGGTGTGGACAGACTATACCACGGGTCAGTACAGTCAGTTGTTCATTGCTGAGGTTGTCAGATTACATGGGGTGCCCCTAAATATTGTGTCGGATAGAGACACGATTTTCGTGTCGCGTTTCTGGGAGAGCTTTCAGGAGGCCATGGGTACAGAGTTGAGGTTGAGTTCAGCTTATCACCCACAGACAGATGGACAAACAGAGCGTACGAATCAGATGTTGGAGGATATGCTACGCACGTGTGTCCTTGATTTTGGAGGAGGTTGGGAGCCATATTTTCCACTGGTAGAGTTCGCTTATAATAACTCTTATCAGTTCACGATTGGCATGGCTCCATTCGAGGCTTTGTATGTCAGGCCTTGTCGTTCCCCAATGTGTTGGCTAGAGGTGGGGTATAACTAGTTGCTCGGACCAGAGGTGATTCGGGAAACCTCCGTGAGGATTGAGATTATCAGGAGTCGTATTCGGGTAGCCCAGAACAGGCAGAAAAGCTACGCCGATGCAAAACGGTTCTTCCGAGAGTTTAATGTGGGGGACTAAGTATTACTACGTGTATCTCCTATGAAAGGAGTGATGAGATTCGGGAAGAAAGGGAAATTGGCCCTGAGGTACGTAGGACCATTTCCCATTATCGAGAGGATTGGGCCGATAACATACAGATTGGGACTGCCAGAGCATTTACATCGCATTCACGATGTATTTCACATCTCGTCGTTGAGATGATACCTTCGGGATGACATGGCCCATACCCATATCGCGATTGAAGAGATTGACTTACAGGCCGACAGCTCTTACGAGGAGAGGCCAGTGACTATCCTAGACCATAGCGAAAGGAGATTGAGGTGAAAGGTAGTCCCACTTGTCCGAGTCCAGTGGGAGCATCATAATGTGGAGGAATCCACTTGGGAGCGTGAGGTGGACATGTATATATGTATATATTACAGGTGCCCAGCCACAGGAGCGTCTTGCATAGGATCCTTTGGAAGGAACGCGCTGCAGCTTAGGTGGGAGTTGCAGGCCTCTCTTGCTTAGACGACCTCATTTTCTATTCCACTCCTAGCATTATTTTATCCATTTGGGCATGTGTTGCCCTTTTTCCATTATTCAGTTGTTTTATCGGATATAGTGATTCGTTTATTTCCAGTGTTTACACTTTGGGATTTATTATTGTAAGGATGTTTTCCTTTAAGTTTTAAATGTTGGAATCAATTAGTTGGATGTTTAATTGTTTGGATTATATGTTCCAGTATAGTTGTTGTGATTCTTTAACTATGAATTATGTAAAGATTTAAATGTTGGTTTTTAAAATAAAATTTGGAAAGTAATGTTTAAAAATGGTTTTGACACTTAGCTTAATATTTTAGGGTGTTTAATTGGAAAAGTTATTGTTACGACAGTGAGGCTAAGAATGAACCAACCGTTCACCTTGATTATAATTTAATAAAGGACTGATCACCTGGTATTTAATTAGGCGGGGCGTCACAATAATGTCCATATAATATGATAGTTTTTACATGTATCAATTATGACACTCAAACTTATGACTAATTTTAACTATAAAAAAACAGTCATAAAAGGCTTTTTATGACTATTTTAAAAGGATGTATTTACTAATTCAATTTACTGATTGGTCATTCAAATCCTTAACATATTAATTTGCATTGGGGTGGTTATCAGTCGTGATTTGGTCGGTATTTGGCATATACCAATACCAAACCAATTTTTTTCGGTATGTACGGCTTTAATAGTTTCGGTTTTTAGTTTTTCAAAAATCCTTGCCAATACCAAACCGTTGGGTACTTAGTTTTTTCACTAAAAAAAATTGGCAATTTATGTTTTGATTTGGTTAGTTTTTTCCCCATTTTTTTTATGATTACTCTTCAAATATTTTCAATTTCAAATGTAATATATATGGAGGGTCTATTCTCACACCCATTTAAGCTTCCTCCACACCCTTTATATATCTAAGGACATTATACCCTTATAACCCTTTTAATACCCTTTTTCTCAAACCATTCCCTTTTCCCTTTTAAAATTTCCTTTTCTCTTTTCCACTTTATTAAAAAAAACTATTTTTATAACTATTTTAAAAAAAAAAACATTTCCATTGTCTTAAAAAAAATTAACTGTTTTTTTTTAAATTGTTTGTAAAAACTAAAATAATGTTCTATATAATATAAAAGATATTTTTATTACAAAAATAAATTGTTTTAGCTGTTAAAATAGTCTCTTTATATATATAAAAGTTGTACTAGAGCGACCCAAATTTTATCTATTTTTTTAATTAAAAAACTATTTATAAAATGTAAAATTTATTTTCTTAAAAAACTGTTTTTTTAAAAGTGTTTCTTTATTTACAAATTTTATTTTTAATTAAAAACTGTTTTTTTGTACTATTTTAAAAACAACATTTTTACTATTAAAAAAAAATGGTTCGCGTCAACGGTATGTACAGGTGGTTGGATACATAAATCTGACGCAGACCAACATATAGAATAAAATGGCATGCATAGATGGTCGGAGCGCCTATGCATATCGGTCAAACTTTCACAACTTTTTTTATAATAGTAAAAAAGTTATTTTTAGCTGACGCGGACCAACATATAGAAAAAAATGATCCGCCAGCTGTATGTATTAGAGGTCCGACCACCTATACATACCACCGACACGAACCATTTTTTTTTAAATAGTAAAAATGTTTTCTTTAAATAGTACAAAAAACAGTTTTTAACCAAAAATAAAATTTGTTAACAAAAAAACACTTTTTTTAAAAACATTTTTTTAAGAAAACAAATTTTATGTTTTATGAACAGTTTTTTAATAAAAAAAATAGATAAAATTTGGATCGTTGTAATACAATTTTTATATATATAAAAGACTGTTTTAACAGCTAAAACAATTTTTTTTTGTAATAAAAATCTCTTTTATATTATATAGAACATTGTTTTAGTTTTTATAAACAATTTTAAAAAATAATTAATTTTTTTTAAGACAATGGAAATGTTTTTTTTGTTTGTTTTTTAAAACAGTTATAAAAAACAGTTTGTTTTAATATACTAGAAAAAGGAAAAGGAAAGATGAAATTGATTTTGAGAATAGGAAAAAGCATATAAAGGGTGTGGTTTGGGAAAGGATAAAGATACACAGAGCCACTTTTGTACCCTTTTTTCATACCCGATACATAAAAATGCTATATCTTGTTGTGGATCCCGTCAGGGCACAAGATACAACCTCTTACCAGCCTTGTCTTATTAGACAAGTACCAAACTGGATCTGTGTAATGGTACTCAAATAGGTGTGAGAATAGACCCTCCCTATATATAAACTAACACACCAACTAAGGACTAAAATGATTCTCTTGGAGACGAAAGAAATGAATATTCATGTGTTCTTAACTTAAAAACTTATTTACTTTCTTAAAATAAAATTCCACTCAATTTTGTATTTACTTTGGTGATAAATGAGTCCAACTAATGATATAAGTTTAAACATATAATAAAAAATTGGTATTTTGCACGGTAGTTTCAGTTTTAATTGCGGTACAATAATTTTGATAAATCGTTTTTTAATGGAAAATACTTTTCATTAATAAATTTTGTTTTCAAATTCAAAAAAAAATTATTTTTTAACACCGAAAATATTTTCCATGATGATAAAACGCATACGCACAAAGGCAAAAAGATACCAAGGCCACCCAATCATGCTGAACATTTGGGTACACATAAAGGAACTGTTGAAAAAATGGTGCACCAGCATGTGGATTCCCAGTAATCTACAAGAATTATGAAATTATCTTCACATACAGTTCTTAAAACCAAACAGATCCTTTAACATGCTAACATGATGCAAACTTGTATCACTTTACAGTATGTCTTCAGTAGAGCATAAGACATTAAAAGGAAATGAAGTTAAAACCATTTGGTGTGAACATAAAGTTAGAACTTAGAACCATTAAAACAGAAGACATTACAGAATCTCTAGCTGACATCTCTTTGAACCCCTGGGAAGACATAGTAATTCATACCCAATGTCCCCCAACTCTACCGTCATCTTCTCCAATACTTTGGCGTTCTTTAGCAAGTATCCTGCATTCTCCAAGATTTTCTCGTGCTCCGCTAAGTAGTCTTCCTCCTCCATAAGCTTCATTTCATTTTCACGATCAAACACGTCAAAGATTTCGATCTTCTTCAGATGTGAATGCAAACATTCCGGCACAATACTCCATTCCGGTCTCCAGGAATCATCGGCTGAAAATGAAAAATCCTAACACAAGGAAAATATAATAGTTATAATACTGATGTGTACGATGACTTGACATGCGTGTGAATTTAAGTTGAGTGAAGGGCAAATTTAATTGCAATTTTTATTCCAAATTTATTGTGTATTGTTATTAGAATTAAGGAATATTCTACAAATGGTTAGTTAGAATGATGTCGCTGTTTCGATCACGAAGTTCACGACATCATTGGTTAAATTTTCCACCAAGTGTTGGGGGCCTATACATTCCTTTATATTCTCTCCTTTTAGTTGGCACAATTTGAAGGGTACGAGTTAAGAGAAACCCTCGATTATTTCTTTGTTTGTGTAAATTTCGTTGCATTCATCATAGTTATTTAAGGCGCACCAAGAAGATATATAAGACATGCAAAAATTGCGCGCGCACGATCGATGTGAAGCGCACATTATATAAGACATGCAAAAATTCTATATCTATAATAACAAGATTATTTTATGATCTAAAATTTGAAATATGGCATAAATTACTATTATATAAGATTATGAAGAGACACATAAGAAGATATATCTAATATACCATATGGAAAAAAAAATATCTAAATTTATTTAACATTTTAATTTTCAAATAATCAACAAAAGCAAATATATTAATATATTTGGAAACATATGCACTCCAGTGTGTGAAAAGAAAAATTAAAATCAATGGGAGATGCAACAATTTTCGACTTTTTTTTGTTTCTTTTGCTTAAGTAGTGACTAGTGAGAAGCATAAAGTTTTACCATAACATATGCTCGACTTTTGTTAGTTTTTGGGTGGGATATGGTTCAATTATTCATATTTCATTTGAGGAATACGTAATGTCAAACTTATTTATTGATCCTGATGGGAATTAGAAGTTTTTGGGTCATTTTTAGGATTCCGTGGTTTTTTTATTATTTTCTTTATTTGGTTGTATTTTTCTTTTAGTAATTGTTAAAGGGGGGAAGCAACTTAGACTCTAATTTATGATTCTAAATACAAATATGCCCTTAATAGCCTTTACTACTTCCTTCGCACCACCCATGTAATCCTCATTTGAGGATAGTTTTCCATTCTTGAAATATAAGAAATCTTTTGATTCTTCCTTCAAAAGTTAGGGTTCGATTTATTTCTTTTTAGCGATTGACGTATAGTTTACGTCAAATTTGGTATCAGAGTGGGTGTCACTCCAACATTGGTGCATTGGTGTATCGGTGTGTAGGTATTCAAAATCATACGCTACTTTCTCGATGGCTCCAAAGAAATCCAAACAACAAATCGAAAATATTCAAGAATTAAAGGGGCAAATAACAAGAATGGAAGAGGTGGTGCGAAGGCAACAACGACAATTTGACGCCTTCTTGCAACTACTTTCCATAACTCAAAACCCTAACCCTAACCCTAGCGCTACCCTAATGGCCACCGTCAACAACCCAGGCGACTCTCCTGAGTATGCCGACCACCCCGACACCCAATGTCATCCCCTTTGCCCTGCCTATGACCACCATCCCTACCCGTCCGACCCCAGAAAAACCTCCAACCAACCCGCTTCTGCCCAAAAACTAAACCTTAACCTACTCGGCTCAAAAACCCTGTCCAAACCAAACCCTAACCCAAAATACCCCCGAACCAGCAGGCGCTGCCGAACAACATTCCTGCCCACCCCAACAAGGTCGGACCCCACTCCAGATCAGGAGGAAATCCTATCCCGACCCTTGCCCCACCCAATCCAGCCAGAATCCTCCCCCAGCCGCCGAAAAACCCTTCGGCACACTTTCTCCTGGCCAAAACCCTCCAGATTGGGTCGGACAAAAAACCAGTCATCCTGATTTGGTCGGAACCCTCCAACAAGCTCAAGAACAAGGGTTTGGCAGCATAAAATTGGTTTTTGACCCGAGATGAGGCTACTACGGTTGTTTTGGGTGAAGAAAGGAGTAAGAAGAAAATTGTGGGATGCATCCTTCCTCGATTTTCATAAATAAATTCCACCCCACCCCACCCCACCCCCCCACAAAAAAAAAAAAAAAGGTTTGGAATTTCTTCACAAGTCCCCAATTTTTTTTGAACGCTCGAGGACAAGCTTGGTCTTAAGAGGGGGAGAATGAGGGGAAATAAAAGTTTTTGGGTCATTTTTAGTATTTTTAGAATTCCATGGCTTTATTTGGGTGTATTTTTCTTTTAGTAATTGTCTGCTTGGTATTTTGGGAAGGAAGTAAAGGCTACTTCCCTCCTTTAAATACCCATGTAATCCTCATTTGAGGATAATTTTCCATTTTTGAAAAATAAGAAATCTTTTGATTCTCTCTCTAAAAGTAAGGGTTTTGTTTACTTTTTTTTAGCCATTGACGTGTAGTTTATGTCAGATCCATTCTTGTATGGGGGCGTTTTCCAGAAAAAAATTACAAGGCACGCCTTAGGTGCACCTTGAACCAGGAGCCTAGGCGCCTTGTTGAAGGGGTCTTGCAGAGGCGCCAATGTTGCCTCTTGGTGAGCCTAGACCCTAGGCGCGCCTTCAAAAAATATGGCATTTACTTCAAATTGTTTTCAAAGCAATCATCACTCTTGGTGTATATTCGTACTATGCTTGTGTTTTGGTCACATCGGATCAAAAAATTCCTCCTCGATAAAAATCCATTTTTTTCAGAAATAAGGTAATCATTCTGAATCCGATTCTGATTTTTTAGGAAAATTAAAAAAATTCCAAATTCGGAAAAATCAAAAATTGAAAAAAATAGGAATTCACAAAATATTCTAGAAATTTCATAAATTCCAAATTTAAAAAAAATAAACTTAGGGTTTTCGATTACTCAAAATTCTCATTTTAAAAAAGCAAAAAAAAGGTTTGACCCAACATGTAAATACATGAGGATTTGACTCATTTTTTCATTTGTGTAGGTTAGGAGGAGAAGTTCCTTTTATAGACCACTACTTTGGAACCCTCTCCCAACCGATGTGGGATATGACAAAGCTTCAAAAATCAAAAAAATTAGAAATCAAAAAATGATTTGGAAAAAATCGGAAATATCATACAGGCATAATTTTGGAAAAATCGGATCGGAAAAATTGGAAATTCATAATTATTTCCAATTCCGATCCGATTTTTTCTAGAATAAATTTGGAAATCGAAAATTCAAAAATTTTGTTCCGAAATCAGAAAAAAAAATGGATTGGAATTAGGAAAAATCAAAACTTCAAAAAAAAACCTAATTCGTACTAATTGATGTGTGTGGCTGCAAGGTTGCAAGCTATGGCTACTCCTCTAAACAACTAATTGGCTGACAAAGTGGGTTGGCCAATAAATGTCTTGCAAAAATGGCAGGGTCTGTGATCAAAACAAGAAAAATCAATCAAATCTCCGATGAATTATTCAGCCCCAAATCTGCAAAGGAGCTGCTACACCAGTGGGAGGGTCAGAGAGTTTTTCGATGTCCAACCTTCACTGGCGGCGCCATCTCGGACTCCACCACATTTTTGTGAGACTCTCCCTCAAATATGTGAGAAAGGATTTCACATACCAATGAGAAGGGTCCGGTTAAGAAGCCGAACTGAGTTACGTTGCAATGCAGAAAACTACGACTATAAAGTTGTGTCCCTCCTGTTGAGTCTAGCAGAAAATACCAAGTGGGCCTGATCCAATTTGAGGACGAGAGGAAGGAAAAAGTCCGAGTCTTTGAGTTCGAACCCACTGGCATCACCAGAATTAAAATTGGCAGGAATGAGGGTTGTCGGCCTAGTTCTAGCCATGTCACGAGGTTCTCCACTTTGACGGTTTGAAAACCAGATTCCGATGGTGTTGAAGAAGACATCGACAATTGAACGATCAGTGGAAGAGAAGGTTTAGTCGACAATGAGATTGACGAGAATAAAGTGCTGAAGGAAAATGGTGATAAAAGAGTTGGGAAAGCACGAGGAGTCGAAAGTGGGTCGTCAGCACTGCAATGGTGCTTTCAGAGGTCATCACCTTCGAGGTTACAACTGGAGACGACGAATGAAGAGGGATGGTCGGCGACACCCTTGTCGGGATTGTGCAAGAGGAGGTGGTACAAGATTGCATCTGCTAGGGTTTGCTTTGATAACCCTAAGGATCTGATTAGAACATGGGCTGATTTAAGCCTATTCAGAATTGGGTAAGAGAACATGGGCTGATTTCGAGTGATGTGCATGATGACATGGCGCACATGTGGATTTATTCTAATAGCTAAGAGAACATATAATTTAATTCGGGGAAAGTACTTTTAGGTCCCTTGCAAACAAATTTTAAACCCTAAAGGAATTTTAACACTTAAGACTACTAATTTTCTTCTTGTAGAAGTCCACGCTAGTGGCATAAACAAGTGGACCTAATAGGAAATTGTCCTTAAATGATTAAAAATTATTTGCGAGGGACTTAATTGTAAATTGTCCATTTAATTTTTATTTCAATTTTATTATTTTATTATCATTGGAATAATTTAATAATCTAGCATTGCTTAGAATAGTGATGTCATGGCCTAGGCCACAGAGACCACGTTAGCTTGCCCATCAAGTATTGGAGAGCGATAAATAACTCTTTATTCTCTCATTTTGGATGAGAATGAGTTGAGAGAAACCCTTGATTACTTATTTTTGCCCG
This sequence comes from Sambucus nigra, assembly GCA_949130495.1. Taxonomy (NCBI): domain Eukaryota; kingdom Viridiplantae; phylum Streptophyta; class Magnoliopsida; order Dipsacales; family Adoxaceae; genus Sambucus; species Sambucus nigra. The sequence continues at coordinate 141,569,708 of OX422224.1, read as the reverse complement.
TGTTCAAATCCCCCAGCATTTTCAAATACATATCAATGTCTAAAACACAGGGCCGGCCCTGGCCATGTGCCAGGTGGGCAGTGGCACAGGGCCCATTTTACAATAAGTACCAATATATGTGTATTTTAGGGGTCCAAAAATATTTTATATATATTAAAAAATATATTTTTTAAATGAGTTTAGTTTTTTAGGGGCCCATTTTTTCAACTATTCAAAAAAAGAATGATACAACTTCCCAAAAAAACTCACCCAACTCATTTAAGATTACAAGTTTTTTAGGAGTCATTTTTTCAACTACCCACAATATCTTTTTGGTTTCCTCTCTCTCTTTCTTTTTCCAGCCCACACTCTCCCTCTCTCCTCTCTCCTTACGTCTCTCTCTCTCTCTCTCTCTCTCTCTCTCTCTCTCTCTCTTGCAAGCTTTCTTTTTTAATTTTTGCAGAAGTTGGAGGCTGTCTATTACTATTTTACTACTGTACGCAAGTTGAAGGATATCTTCTTTTTTCATTTGACAGTTGTTTTCTTCTTTTGCATTTGCAGCAAAAGGTAAGTTGTCTTCTTTTGCAAGTTGTTCTCTTCTTTTTTCATTATTTTTTTATACATATGTTAATCTTTTTTATTACTATTTTTTTAATAATCTGTTTTTTTTTTAATTCATCAATGTTTTACTAATCTGTTTTTTATGCAATTAATTTTTTTTATCAGGTTGCTTCTTTCTACATTAATCAAGTCGATGAAATTGGAGAGGGAATAAAAGGCTCAAAACATGTGACATTTTTCCATATTTTTTATATTCAATCAATTGAGATATTCTAGACTAAAATTATCTATTAGATTCGTTGTTAATTGCGTATTTTATTTTTATTTATAAATTTATAATTTTTAGAAATGTTACCAAAAAAACAAGCATCCGGATATCAAAAACGAAAAAAACAATTGTATTTTTCAAGTCGAAATGCTAGAAGAACAATTTTTCAATGAGTTTTTAGGTATTTAATATTTTTGTACAATATTTTTTTGGAAGGGCCCTAAATTGAGTATCGCACAGGGTACTATAAATCTCAGGACCGGCCCTGCTAAAACACAGTGATATATAACTACAAGCATTGGTAAACACTTTACTCACCTCAAATACAAGAACCTCTAACAAAGGCGAGCTCTTAAGAAACTCTAGAACCAGCTGCCAACTACAATTATATTCACTTTTGTAAACGTTGTCACTGTTGTCACCATTGTCATTGTTGTAAGCATAAAACTCCAAGTAAGTCAATTTATGGAACGTCGGAAGATTATAAGAAGTAGCGTCCGAAAGAGACTGCAAGAGAGGAAGGGAGAGTGAATATATTACCGAATAAACAGATTATAATTAAATTACGTATATAAATCTATGCAAGCAACAGATCATTAAGAGAATGTAGGCTTACCGATAATGACAAACATGACAGATGAAGAAACTTGACATTGGATATACCTCTAAGAAGCATAAATAAACGGGCAGCATAATCCTCTGACAAAAGAAACGATGTAGATACAGCCCCAAAATTTGAAACATGAAGTTTTGCTTTTATTATGGAGGGCAAGTTCCTCACCACATAATCCTCTGTCGCATCATCGTCAATACATATGGATTCAAGAGCAGGGGCATCAATCACCATTTTCTGTGGATCATAGTGTTCACTAAATTGCACAGATAGATTTCTCAGCGAGTCAGATGTGATATTTAAAGTTTTCAAATTATCCGTGTCTCCTCTGTTTATAACCAAATCTTCGAGAACGGGACAACTGGAGAAGAAATGTGCTGCTGAATCATCATCCTTATATATAACAGAATTTAGTTCCAGGGCCTTTAGATTTGGGAAACATGAGGTAGTCATAGAAAAGTTGAGAATCATACCCAAAGCTAGTTTCAAGACCACTAATGTTTTGCAATAAAACAAACTTCGAGGAAACTCTAAAGGTTTTTCTGTAGAAGTAAAAGACCAAATTTGTAGCTCGCGAATATTCCGTTCTACGGCAGCACATATCCATGACTTGAAATGAGAATGACTGTGAAACAGATCTCTTATAACAACCTTTTCAAGATAAGGCATGCAACGACCAATCAATACTCGATTTAAAAAATTAAAGATCCTGTCTTCTTGAAAGCTCTTTGTTCTAAAGTCGAAATTCACCATGTTCAAGTCAAGAGTGGGGACAGACACCCAAACAAACTTCCACCTTCTGGATAGAATGCTAGTTTTTACAGCTTCATTGGTAGAAAGAAATGAAAGTATGTGTGTGAGAATTACATCTGGTAAATTGCTCATCCTGTCTTCTTCATGCCCAATTTCTTTGAAACGCTTTTTCCTTCTCGAGTATGTAAGCATTATCTGATAAATTCAAAACATACAAACCATCAGCAATGGGCCCTTCCAACAGAACACAATAAAAATAGAATTTGTAATACTACTCATTCCATATCTTTGAATTAACCACACGTAAACAGGAATTTTCATTTGTTTGCTGAGTGGCCAACTATCCAAGTCAACAAACTCTACAATAGGTTGAATGCATCTTACAGATGTGTAGAACTATAAATGAGCGTATATTATAAACGAGGTAAGCAAAAAAAAAGTATATTTATATAACTTAATAATTCATAAATTTAGAAATAAATCGAGCTTCCAAATTTAGAAGATAATATATATGCAAAGGTAATAAGTCCCTTATCCAACAAAACAAGCGACTGTATTTCAACAAATCAGTAATAAATTGTAAATAGAAAAATTGACAAAGAAAGATTGAAATGAATGAAATTGTAAAAGGAAAATCTTGTGGTGGTTTGCAAAGTTCATTTTTTTAAATCAATATCTTCTGCTTTCAGGCAAATTAGCAGACACTGCAAACTATTAATTTGCAAAGAAAATGAATATATGAAGGCAGGAAAAACTCTGACCTAATTTGTCCCAAAACAACAAAAGACTATAGAATATACAAAAAATTTGTTTCTGGAACCTGAGACACATTAGTTTCAAATAAGCGTTATTTTTGGAACTTGTGGCGTAAGCATCAATGCAAAATCTCTCTGTCTTGCCTTGGGGTGAATCAATCGCCTTTTTCAAAATTAATCAATGCTAATTAATGGAACAACTATAATGTTATATGTATATAGTATGCGTACCAAATATTAATAATGTTTAACATATCATCCATGTATTACTTTTTCTACAAAAGACATCATATCGGTATCCAGTATCAGTAAATGTACTTCTTAGGCTGCATTCACTCCCTGACACAACGGCCATTATTGCGGTCCCACTATTTGGGTTGGCCTTTTTGTCCAGAAACACAATGTCAGTCAAGGACTTGGAGGCGTGGATCGGTGGATCAAGAGGGTGGTCTGAATCTTCTGTCGATTCCGTTAAATTATTCTCACCTCACTGGTTGAAGCTTTTCAGTTCTTTATTCTTACTTGTTAACCTCTGTACGATAGAAATCCCAATTTTAAAATATCAATAATGTCTCAATACACTGCTTTCCGATTTATAACTTAAAAGAAATAAAGAAAATAGGGTTCCATGCATCACAATTAGCATCTCAATTTAAATTTGTATGGGCTTTACCATTTGCATTTAATTCCCTATAATTCATAAGTTTGTTTCTGATATTAATTGATTTATGACATTTTTGTATTGGAGGATGGGGCTGCTCTAGAGTTATCTCAGTCTACACGATAGAATTATGTAAATCTCATTGAAAAATGAATGTCTAAAATAAACATCTTCATTGCCTTTTGTATAAATAGATATATTTTATTCTGAAATTATGATTTGATCTCAACCTTTCATTGTCTATGAACTAGCTAACCGTGCCCATTCGATGCATGTGAGAGACATGTTAATTGTTACTCCCTAAAGAAACAACTGTTAAATAAAAAATATAAATATATCTTTACATATATATATATATAGTAAAAAAATTAGTTTCCACAGAACAAAACACCCTTCCGAACCTACACTACACATCAACCACCCTCCTACACGGCTACACCATACATCACTCTTTTGCACAAGATAAATTAAAGGGACTCTACCTTTTTTATATGAAGCTTATTATATACGACAAATATATATACACAAAATAAGTAAATAAAACACTGCAGAATTATTGCCAACCCATGTTGCTCAATTAATACATACATATATGACACTATACATGCAACAAAATAATACATACAAAAATCTACTGCTTTAGTCTGCTTCATCGGTCTTACCATATAGTATAAACAGATATATAGTAATAGTAGATTTGAAAATATAAAAATTGCTCAAAATTTTCAGTTAGTCTTTTCCTAGCAAGAAAAAGAAAATAATGAGGTGGATTATTCTCATCCACATTCTCATTTTCCCATGTACATAACATACCTAGTTGCATACACAATGACAAACTCGATCTATGCACATGTAAGTGCAATTTTTCAAAAGTGATGCACTAACAATATCATTAATGTACATTGCAATTGTTGAAAGTTAAAACAATACAACTAAGATGCCAAAGAGGGTTAATAGTTGTTGTTTAGGAATTGAGGAGCAACCACTAGATCAAAGATGGTTTCTATTTAGTTTAATCACATATGAGAACCAACACCAAAAGTAAGTAAGATCAATAAAACAGTATAATAAACAGAAAGAGTCCACATAATTAATTAAATTCAAGAGTTTACAGGATTTTACTTACATTTTTTAGTTCTACAGTATAATTCTCTCAACTATAGATCCTCCTACTCTCCTGGAGTATATACAAACTAAGAAAAAGCCTTAACAATTTCAAACGAAAAAGGCTTTGTGCCACTATCATCTCCAGAACTTCTCACCGGATGAGAGAAACGAGCATGTAACTTTGTTGCCTTTACCATTTTTTGTAAGTCATAACCACAAGCAAAGCTGAAGTCACGTGTGGAAATGGGGGGTGAGAGGATCTTAACGAAGACTCATATCAAACTTGTGAATCAAGGGAGAGGTCCCATGTGTAGTGTTGGAATGAATGAGACTACAAGTAAAACAAATGCCTGTCCTCGTGACGTTGTTGATTTGACGACAAATAGATTCATGGTTGGTCCTCCTTAAAACCAATTGCTTTTGGGTGATATGGCGGCTTGAGATCTGACAATTTGTAGTATGGCTTCAGAAGGAAACTTTTCAGTATAAAGAGACTGTAATTCACCTTTAAATAAGTGATTAAAGGGGATGAGTTGAAGGGGGTCTTAGGAAACTGGAAATGGGTAGATCTCGACCGAATATAAGTGAGTTGGATGGCAGTTAACATCCGTTTACAAAGCAAGACAATTGGGACATTCATAAAAAAGTTTTTGTTTGAGTCATGATGTCCAATGACTAGAAGACTTGAAATGAAATAACAGGGTATGAAAACCTGACACAACCTCATTGAGGCTGACTTATTAAATATAGTATAGAGATAATTCATGATAGAATAATCATAACTCTAAAGGATCCGGATCCAACTGAATGTTCTCATTCTATGTACTACAATAACTAAATTAGACAAATTAGCATATTTCTATAGGGATATGCAACTCAACTATGTTGAACTTAATACAACCTTACCCAAATATCTTCGTGGGTCGTTACCTATTCCGATTTTTATATTTACCACAACCATATAAAACCTGCTTAATGTAGCGATAACGAAATCATAAATTCTGTCATACAACTTCGTTACTAAACTGCCTATCTGTTGCGTTATACTTGCTTGATCAGTGGCGTGGCCAGTACAAATTTATGTAAACAAGCTCTTGATTTTGTGGTAAGGTCGTTATTTGTCACGTTCCTCAAATTTCAAGTATGTCTTTGAATATATTACAACATTGCACAATGAATCTCGATGTTATACATCGAATGTATATATACTAGGTACATTTAACAAATTTCATGTATGAAACACGTGTCATCTGATTCCTTGTTATTTGATGCAGATTAAGTACTACCTCGGTCCCAAATTAATAGTCGTGCTTTCCTTTGTAATCTGTCCTAAATTAGTAATCGTGCTTCTAAAAATATCATATAAATCTAAGTGAGATTACAAAGTTACACAACTAAACCACCCACGATAGAAGAATGATCCAAGTGCATGTCTTGCAGTCAAAGTTATTAATACATGATGGAAACTATTAATTTTGGCCCTAGGGAGGATAATTGTTTTTTGGATGGGATGGGGTTGACAGTATTGAAGTTGTGGAGACACTCCCAACTCCATGTAGCATGAAGTTGTAGATGTGTTGTGAGCTTCTGTAATGTTGTTGGAATATTTTATTCTCATTTTATGTATAGCCTTAACTAAATTAGAAAACATTAGCATATTTCAATAGGGACGTATGACTCAACTATGTTGAACTTAATAGAGCCTCACGCGACATCTTCATGGGTCTGTGACCTAGTCTGATTTTTATATTTACCAAAACTATATAATAACAGCTTATTTAGTGATCATCGTATTTTTATACCGAAATCATAAATTTTATCATACAACTTTGTTGCTAAATTGTCTATCTGTTGCGGTTCTATTTTGCTATATGTGTATGTGATGGTTTAAACCCTAATTATCTTCATTGCTTCTCTTTAGGCACAGGGTGTATTAGTTGGTTAATCAGTGGCTAGTACAAACTTATGTAACCAAGCTCTTGATTCTTTGGTTTGGTTGTTATTTATCATCTTCCCCGAATTTCAAGCCTGTGTCCTTGATCATATTAGAACATTGCCATAATAAATCTTGATGTTAAACATTGGAATGCATATATACTAGGTAAATTTGCAAAATTTCATGTATGAAACACAAGTCATCTTATTTGCTACTAATTGGTATGCAGATTTACTACTCCCTCAGTTATTTAGTCCATCTCAAATTAATAATCCTATTTCTAAATATATCGAATAAACTAAGTTGGATTATATAGTTACCCAACGGAACAATATCTCCCACAAGAAAACAATGATCCAATTGCATGTCTTGCACTTAAAGCTATTTATAAAATGATGGCAACTATTAAATTTGGATTGACAGTATAATTCTTTTTTGGATGGTCTCACATCATTGAAGTTGTGGCGACACTCCCAACTCCTTGTGGCATAAAGGTGTAAATGTGTTGTGAGCTACTAATAAATTATTTCTGTAATGTTGTTGGAATGTTTTCCACTTTTATTTCTTTGGTCAAGATGCAATGCAGTTGATTGTTATTCTTTGAGTGAATACGTTAATGGCCGAAGAAGCATGATAATGAAATTGGAATATACATAGTTTTCAAAAGATAAAAATTATATATAAAAAAGGCAATTACATTGTTGGGATCGAACAGAATCATTTTAGGTTGTGTAATATAAAAGCCAATGCTTTATCACATACAACAAGAACGCCGTGACTCACTAACGGCGACAGGTGTGTTGGGTGAGGGAGCAAGATGGGTGTCGTTTGTTGGTCAATAGGCTCGCATAATAGCTATTTACAATTGAAAAGAGTTCTAGTCTCCAAGAAATCTTATGGAGGCCAAATGGCAAAAAATGACTAAGATTTTCCAAAGAAAACTAGTGATGATATCTAAAGGGATATTCTCTTCTTGAAAATGTCTAACAAAAGGAATATTACTAAAATCTACTAAAAAGCGGGGACTATGGGATTGCGACAAAAGATAACTAGCCCTCTCTTTTACATAAATGATATATTGACATAATGAAAACCATGTTCTTAACGATTTTATCTACTTTTAAAGTTTTAGTGAGGAAATTTATGAATGTTTCCTTCCATTATGTAACCTTGCTTATATATGTGTCTTTGGAAAAAAAATATTCAACTCCCTTCCTACCATAAGCTTTTCTCTTCTCTCTCTCTCCTTTCTTCTTTTCTTTACATATGTGGAATGTAGCAAAAAAGACATACACTGAAGGATGCTTAAACATGCACACAATCACATACATACTGTTGCGCTAAAACAGTCCTATGTTAAGCAACCAAGACCATAAAACTCACTTCGGAATTTTACCAAACACTTGGTGTGCGGAAAACACCCAAGACCTTGTTCCTAATGAAAACTAAGTGTGCAAACTCAAAACGAATCCAATCAACAATCAACAAGTAGGATAACAAGAACACACAAGCAATCAAAGCAAAGAAACGACAACAATATAACGTGGTTCACCCAAACAAGGGTTACATCCACAATGGTAGGATTTCTTCTTTCTTTGATAAATGGAGGAACCACAAGGTTACACACTCACACTCTTTATCTCTCCAAGAAAGTCACTCACAACCAAGCACAAGAACTAATCTTAAACAAGAAGCTCTCACTCACTTTTCTCTTTGAAAAACTCACAAAATGTTCACTCTTGTTGGAAAAAACAGCACTGCATAAAAACAGAAAATAGGCTTCTATTTATAGATTTTCCTCAAAGTGGCAATTTTGTAAATATCAAGAAAAAATCTGTTTTTCTCCCAAAACAGCCGTGAACCAACGGGAAGCCACCGGAGAGCCAAAATACACCACAAACTCCACCTTGGCGATCCGAATGATCCAACCAAAAATCCGGAATGAAAACCATTGAACCCACTTGAAGATCACCCCGAAATCTACCAAGCTCAATGCGGCTCCACCTAACCGAGGAGCCTCTCCTTGAACTTCAACAAGAAGTGAGATTTAGAAGCTTTAGGCAATGCCTAAACTTCTCTGTAGTCACAGGTTTGGTGAGGAAATCTGCTGCATTCTCATCCGTGTGCACCTTCTCAATCAAAACCTCGCCGGAATTAACCCAATCCCGAACTCTATGATACCGTACATCAATATGCTTTGTGCGGGCATGATACACTTGATTCTTAGCCAAATGCATAGCACTTTGACTATCGCAATGAAGACGAACACTCTCTTGCTTCATCCCCAATTCACTCACCAAACTCTTTAACCAAACCGCCTCCTTTGATGCTTCCGTAAGTGCCATATACTCCGCCTCCGTGGTAGACAAAGCACTTGTCGCTTGTAACATGGATCTCCAAGATACCGGCCCGCTAGCAATAGTGAATACATACCCCGATGTAGATCTCCGCTTATCAAGATCCGCCGCATAATCCGAATCCACATACCCCGCAACAAACTCGGCCCCTTTCTTCCGCTCAAACACAATGCCCATAGACTTGGTTCCCTTTAGATACCGAAGAATCCATTTCACCGCTTTCCAGTGCTCTTTTCCCGGATTCGACATGTACTTACTAACCACACCCACGGCTTGGGCGATATCCGGCCTCGTGCAAACCATAGCATACATAAGGCACCCCACAGCACAAGCATACGGCGTTGAAGCCATCTCCTCTAACTCATCATCCGTAGAGGGACATTGCTTTGCAGACAAAGTGAAATGTGAAGCTAACGGGGTCGAAGTGGCCTTGGCATCCAACATGCCAAATTTCCCGATGACATGCGAAATATAATTTTTCTGAGATAACCACAACTTGCCAACTTTTCTATCTCGTCTAATCTCCATACCAAGAATCTTTTGCGCCGCACCAAGATCCTTCATGTCAAACTCCCGGCTCAATTCCACATTGAGCTCCATTATTCGTGACATGTCCCGACACGCAATGAGCATGTCATCCACATAGAGCATTAACAAAACAAACGAACCATCATCAAGAACCCGAAAATATGCACAATGGTCATGATCACATCTCGTGTAACCAACCCGCAACATGAAGGTATCGAACCGTAGGTACCATTGTCGTGGCGACTGTTTAAGCCCATACAATGACTTCTTAAGCCGGCACACATGATCTTCCTTTCCCACTTCCTTGAACCCCTCCGGTTGCACCATGTAAATAAGCTCCTTCAAATCACCGTGAAGAAAAGCCGTTTTCACATCCATTTGCTCCAATTCCATATCGAATTGAGCAACCATTGCCAACAACACCCGTATCGAAGTATGCCTCACCACCGGGGAGAAGATCTCATCATAGTCAATCCCCTCCTTTTGTGAAAACCCCTTCGCTACTAGCCTTGCCTTGTACTTCGGTTCTTCTATTTTGTTAATTGCCTCTTTCTTCCTATACACCCACTTAGAGCCAACAATGTGTCGCCCCTTGGGTTTAGGAACCAACTCCCACACAGAGTTCTTTCGTAGAGCTTCCATCTCTTCTGACATAGCACCCATCCAACTCGCCTTGACATCACAATTAATGGCATCTTTGTATGTCGTTGGATCACCCTCACTAGAAATGAGAGCGTAATTGACCTCTTCCCAACCAAGCCTAGATGGTGGCTTGATCTCCCTACGCTCTCGGTCACGTGCTATGGATGGCACTTGCTCCACCCGTTGAGTGTCCCCTACCTCAACCAATTCCTCTTCCAAATCATCCTCATTCGGCTCCACCTCAACCGTGCCATTACCCGATTGAGAATCACTTGAACCACTAGTAGATGCACTATCACTATCGGTGGTTGATGATCTCGAAAATACCAAAGGAATCTCGACGGTTCTAACACCACCGTCATCGGCAACTTCCAAGAACTCCTTGGCCTTCAACATGGACGCCTCGTCAAATCTCACATCCCGGCTAACAACTAGCTTCCTCGTAGACGGATCCCAAAGCTTGAACCCCTTCACCCCTTTTCCATAGCCTAGGAAAATACACCGGCGAGTTCTCGGGTCATTTTTATTCCTCTCGTCACTAGGAATGTGAGCGTACCCCGGACATCCGAACACCCTCAAAGTAGAGTAGTCGACCTCGTGCCCAGACCATACTTCCTCCGGACACTTCAAACCAAGAGTCGAATTTGGTGACCGATTCACCAAATACACGGCGTGATCAAAAGCCGCTGCCCAAAATGATTTCGGTAACCCGGCATGAAACCTCATGCACCTTGCCCTTTCCATAATGGTGCGGTTCATCCTCTCCGCCACCCCATTTTGTTGTGGAGTCTTCTTAACGGTAAAGTGCCTTGTGATGCCCGCATCTTTACAATACTTGAGAAACCCACCATCTCTATACTCACCCCCGTTGTCGCTCCTCAAATACTTGATCTTCTTCCCCGTTTGATTCTCCACCATGGCTTTCCACTCCTTAAACTTCTCGAAAACCTCCGATTTTTCCTTCAAGTAGTAGACCCACACTTTTCGTGAATAATCATCTATGAAAGTCACAAAGTATCTAAAGCCGCCTATGGAAACAACATCCGAAGGCCCACACACGTCGGAATGAATATAGTCAAGAGTCCCTTTACTCTTGTTCGTAGATATAGTGAATTGCACTCGAGTTTGCTTCCCCATCACACAATACTTGCAAAAACCAAGCTTGCATCCGTGCACCCCTTTCAAAAACTTTCGCCGATGAAGTTCTTCCATGCCCCGTTGGCTCATGTGACCAAGTCTCATGTGCCACAATTGTAGTTCGTCGATTTCAGGCTCCGTGGAGACTGCCGCTCCACCCACTACCGTATTTCCCTTCAATCTATAAAGATTGTTCGGTAACTTTGTGCCGCGCAAAATCACCATCGATCCCCTTTTGACCTTCAAAGCCCCACCCTCGGCTTGAATCACACACCCCTTTGAATCGAGTGCGCCTAAGGAAATCAAGTTCTTTTTAAGTGCCGGAACGTGCCTCACTTCACTTAAGGTTCGGACAACCCCATCCCACATCTTTATGTGCACCGACCCGATTCCCACTACTTTGCACGTAGCATTGTTTCCCATGAGAATCTCACCACCGGTATTGGACTTGTAATCCTCAAACCATTCCCGGTTCGGACACATGTGGTATGAACATCCGGAATCTAGAATCCAACCATCAACGTGATCGGCGGAAAAACAAGTAAGAACCTCTTCGCCTTCCTCTAAAGTAGCAACACCGGCCACATCCTTAGTAGCGTCTCCTTTCTTATCATCTTTCTTCCACTCCGGACAATTCCGTTTAAAGTGACCTTTTTTATGGCACTTGAAACACTCAACCGTGCTAATGTCTCGAGATTGAGACCTTTGGAAGCCCCGGTTATTTGCACCCCGAGACTTCGACCTTCCTCTTTGTCCACCACCAACAACCTTGGCTACCAAGCCTTCACCTTGAGAAGATGAACTACCTCCACCGCTACCATTTTTCTTCTTCATGGCCACGTGAGAAATGATGTCCTGCATTACATCATTGAACTTGAGAGTAGTCTTCCCAAACATAAGTGTGGTGACAAAGTGCTCATATGAATCGGGCAACGAAGCAAGCAACAATAACGCTTGATCCTCCTCGCTAAATTGAACATCAATCCGGTTCAAATCGTTGATCAAAGCATTGAAGATATTTATATGCTTCATCATATCACCGCCCTCCTTCATTTCTAACTTGAAGAGCATCTTCTTTAGAAACAATTTATTTGACAAAGACTTGCCCAAATAAATCTCCTCCAATTGATCCCACATGCCCTTAGCCGTAGTTTCCGATATCACATGATTGAGCACATCATCCGTGATATACATTTCAATTGAAGAAATCGCCCTTTGATCAATATCGCTCCATTCGGCTTCGGTCATATCCACCGGACGCTTCTCTATACCCAACAGTGCTATAACCAACCGTTGTTGAACAAGAACACCCCGCATCCTTCTTTGCCACAAGCCAAAATTAATTTTCTCATCAAAAGGTTTTATCTCAAACTTCATTGAGCCCCCGGATCCATAACTAGGATCCCACTTCTTAGAGCCTCCGCTTGTAGAAGTTGATTCGAGAGTACGCGACACCTCTTCCGCCATTTGGAACAAATTCAAGAACTTATGCCAATATCACTCAAATTGATTCAAGCCGAACCAAAATACCGAGCAAACCAAGCAACCAAAGCTCTGATACCACTTGTTGCGCTAAAACAGTCCTATGTTAAGCAACCAAGACCATAAAACTCACTTCGGAATTTTACCAAACACTTGGTGTGCGGAAAACACCCAAGACCTTGTTCCTAATGAAAACTAAGTGTGCAAACTCAAAACGAATCCAATCAACAATCAACAAGTAGGATAACAAGAACACACAAGCAATCAAAGCAAAGAAACGACAACAATATAACGTGGTTCACCCAAACAAGGGTTACATCCACAATGGTAGGATTTCTTCTTTCTTTGATAAATGGAGGAACCACAAGGTTACACACTCACACTCTTTATCTCTCCAAGAAAGTCACTCACAACCAAGCACAAGAACTAATCTTAAACAAGAAGCTCTCACTCACTTTTCTCTTTGAAAAACTCACAAAATGTTCACTCTTGTTGGAAAAAACAGCACTGCATAAAAACAGAAAATAGGCTTCTATTTATAGATTTTCCTCAAAGTGGCAATTTTGTAAATATCAAGAAAAAATCTGTTTTTCTCCCAAAACAGCCGTGAACCAACGGGAAGCCACCGGAGAGCCAAAATACACCACACATACTCACAATCAAAGTAAAAGTAAACATAACAATAACAAACAAACATATAATGGTACACAGCATGGAAAGAAGAACCAAAAATTATTGCATTAACCAAAATACCAAAATGTATCACAGATAAATAAAAATTCCAAGTAGAATTAAGCATAATAATAACAAACAAGCATATAATGGTACACAACATGGAAACAGGAGCCAAAAAATATTGCATTAATCAAAATACCAAGAAAATACAAATCCCAAGTGCACTAACAGGCGAAGAGTTTGAATCATCATGACCACACAAAGCAAACAATATATATACATATAGGCCCCATTTGATAGTCCCAAAATTGTAAATTGGCTCATTAATAAATTGATCCATTTACAAATTGACTCATTCATTAATAAATTGGTCCATTTACATATTGTAGATTCCGAGTCAGGCTTCCGTGCGAGAGCCCAAATGCGGGACTCCCGTGCGGGGTGATTTAAAAAAAAAATGTTTTATTTTTTTTTTATTTTTTTTGTGAGTTATGCACATTTCAGTGCACTCAGTGAAAAAAAAATTAACTTAAAATAATACTTTTTGGTATTTGAAAAAAAAGTGTCAATATTTAACAGTTGTTTAAGCAGCTTAAAATAATGTCAAATAGTGACACATTTTTTTAAAATACCAAAAAGTATTATTTTAAGTTATTTTTTTTTTCACTGAAATGTTTATAATCCACACAAAAAAATTGATTTTTTCTTTTTAAATCATCCCGCACGGGAGTCCCGCATTTGGACTACCGCACGGGAGCCGTTCTGTGTAGATTCCTTAACATAAATTTCCGATTACAAAACATTGCACAAAATTAGATTTAAACTCATTTCAAATCCACTCATTTACCATTCACTAATTCACAATGAACCAATTTACATAATCAAACAATTTGCACACCCTAAAAGGGCCTTACCAATTCTTCCCACTATTTTCCTGAATCTACAATAACAACAAAAACCCAATTTAACCAAAATGCAAGCCCTCAATTATTCATAGCCTTAAACCCATTTTAATTGCCCTTTTTTTTTCTCTGAATTTTATATTGACACTATTAAAAGCATTTAAACAAGTAATAAAAAAACATGCATCTCAAATACCTCGAAGACCCTTCAATACAACCCTCAAACCACTAGTTTTTCACTTGATCAATCTCAGCTATGGCGTTTTATTTTTTTCAATTCCAACCCGTTTAAAGAAATTTGGGGAGAAATCTTTCAAACGTTGGATTTTTTTTTAATGTTCTCGGAAGATATTTATTTATTAAAAGAGCCAGGGCATATGCAAAATATTTATATCTCCCCAAAAATTAATTTTCTTTATTAAAAATATTTTCATTTTCTAAGAAGTATTTTTCTCCTATAAAAGTATTTTAATCTCAAAGAAATATCATATACCAAATATAATATTTTTTTAAATAGTAAAAAATATTTTTTCTTGATTTTTTCAATTAATTTTTAGGCGGTTAACAACCGAAATATATTTAACTTATTTTTAAAAATAGTAAAAAAAAATCATTTTAATTAATTTTACAAGTTCACTGATATGTTTAAATAACACAAAAATAAAATAAAAACCACTTTTACTATTTTTAAAAAACGGTACCCTTTTTTGGACATGTTTAAAGTGGTCCAGGAGAATCGGACACTATATATCTATATATGTATAGAGATTTATGTAAGAATGATAACCCACTCACAATGCAATTGAAGAATGCAAAACAAGGATATGTGTTTCGGCAATTGACTATGTCCACAAGTAATGTTGTTTTTCTTATTAATTTGAAAGTGGAGGGTAAAAAGAAACGTGTATGTAATACAATGCTTTAAACATGTCCAAGAAACTATTAATTTTGACATCAATTCTTTAATGTTTGCATGGGACTCTAAATACTGCGTAGATATCATGTAACTATTTTAAATTGGACATGTATCCATGTTTTGGACTATTTGTTTTAACGGCACTTTGGTCATTTACTACGTAATCGTGATAATCTTATATTGCCATCTAATGTGGCACCTGAAGACCAACTCTCACGCCTATTCACGAAATAACATTTTAAATTTTGGTCCAAACATGCATCATTGAAATTAATATAATTATCGTTATAGGTTTTCAGGCCACTTCCCTATTTTGGCATATTAGCTGGAAGCATAGTGGATAGTTGAGGATTTTCGTTTGAATCATTTCCATTTGTTTCATTCTTTCTACTATTGAAGTTTTCTCTTTTGACGTTACATTATATCTCCATTTCTTCGTAAAATGGGTCACTACCCATAAATAAGGATATGTTACGTCCTTCAAATGCTAGTTCAATTCCACGTGATGTAACAAATGTGTTTCTTAATGAACTTGGAAGATCTTTCCTCGTGCATAGACAAACCATAATTCACTTAAAGATGATCACCAAGTTAAAATCACATTTTCCCCAAATTAGTTAATGCTTCAGTTCATTGAACACTTTAGGCTCCTCCATGAGCAATGTTGCCTTATTTTTGGAGAGCGGTGACTGGGGGGTCTATTGTTTACATGAATTGTTGCAAATTAGGATAAGAATACATGAAATTATATATTATTCTGCTATGAACTTGTAAAAGGAGTGGCTAGCCTACTTCAAGTCAATGAAGGTTGAGCATGATTTTTTTGTTAATCTCCCAAATTTAGATAAGGGTTATTAGGAACAAAGTTTGATTTTCATGAGGTGGGAGTTTCCCCCATAGATACCTATCAAGGGGACTAGATTCCCCAAGTCTAAGGGTGCCATTAATAGAAAACATCCCCCACTAGCTTGTTATATTTTTATCTTTCTTGAGCTTTTCCTTTACCCGGGTTTCAATTCTCCCATCATGTTAGTGATAATAAAGGAAAGGAACTGCACCCACATATGTGAGATCATTTAGAGCATGATGTATACCCTTTAGGGTTTGTGTAAGCATATTTCATTTTTCTTGTTGAGTTTCATTAATACGTATAGAGTCTGTAGCTTCCTAGTTTAGTTTTGTTATGGCAATGGGGTGTTGATGACATTGGTGTATTAGAAACGATGAAAGGATTTATGTATGCATCGCTAGTTGGCATATGATGGGGTCACCAGATATATTATTACATAATATTAGTATGAGTTATACTCGTATGAGTTTTTGTGACCTATGAGATGATTTAAGCGAATTGAGATATAGTTGTGACACCCCGCCTAATAAAATACCGGGCGATTACTCATATATCAAATTAAAACAGGAGTCTCATATGGATCATTCTTAGCATCATTGTCGAAAACCAATTTAATTACTAATAATCTATTAGGCGGGTGTCAAAATTTTACTTAATGTAACACCCCGTATTTTTGGTACATTTAAAATTTAATTAATTCGAAAATTCTAAATTACTAGTGTGTTGTAATTTAATGAATTAATTATGATAGAATAATATATAAATATTAATCTGGGATTGAATGGTTAATATTTAGGGAAAATTATTTCCTGAGTGTATAGTAATAATGTAATTTCGTCGTTTCGAGTATTAATGACGAGATATGTACTTATCACATCCGGAAGTCGGTATAGACTATATTGGGTGGGGGATAAGTATTTTTATAAATTAATTCGGATGCAAATTCTGAGTGTACAGTTGAGTCCGGATGGGCCGAGATAGTCGGAAAAGTGTACCCAGGGGTAGTAAACGGGTCACGGGACGTTTTTAGACATAGTCGGGCCCACTCGGGGGCATTTTGGTCACTTGGGCTTGGCCCATTAGTCAAAAAACGGGAATGGATTAATTAACTTAATAAAAAGAAATAAGGGCTGGCTAAGCTTAAGCAAAGAAAGGAATTAAAGGGTTAGGAAACCCTAGCAGCAGCCAAAGCCATTTTGGGGATCTCAAAGAACCAACAAGGTCATCTTCAACCTTGGAATCCATCGCATATTCAGACACTACGAAACCTAAGGCAAGTGAATAACTTGCAATAGTATGAAAACTGTCTTTCAATTCATATTTGTGTGCTGTTATGAATTTAAAATTCGTTTTGGGGTTCCTGGTATAAACATGGGGCTTTGATAATTCTAAAGAAAACATGGATCTGTTTTGGCCGAAATTATGAGGAGTTATGTAAAAATCTGATATTGGATTATTGATGTGTATCTGTTAGAATGATATCCAGTTATATTAGAACGAATTTGATGAAGAAATTTGGAGTAAAAATGTATTTAAGGAAAAAGATGGATTTTCCCCAAAAATTTATGAATCAGTTGTTTATGGACGAATTGATGGTTGTTGTAGTCTTTCTGGGTTATCCTAATAAGGTTTCTAGTATACTCTGGTGTTAAGAAGGCTTAAAACTCATGTTAGAAGAGATTAGGGTTTAAGAAAATCCATCCATGGCTGCCCTGTCTTCGCGAAGAAGACGAAGACCTGTTCGATCGATCGATCGACGGTCTGGGTCGATCGATCGACGGTCGCCAGAATCTGGCAGTTCCGCCAGTTGGTTATATAAGAGGGAATATTTATATAAAAACCTTATGTAATTAATTATTGAGAAATTAAATACATGAGTTTGAATCTAATTAATTGTAGATAGATTAATTAGGGTTTGAGGCTAATAAATTAGAGTCGGGAATTGTGACTCGGGTAAATTTATTTTGGGCTACGGGAGTAAGTCCAAATTTATGGTGGGGGCGACACCAACAATAACTAAATTAATTAAAGTGCAATTTAATTAATACTTAGAGTTGGACCATAAACTCTTAATAATTTTAATAGGCTTATGTTACGGATTTTAGTGAACGGTATAGCCGGGACTTTTATATTTATATATACGGAGGCGTTAGTATATATATATATATGGTGTGCTCAATTAATATCAGTGATTAGATATTTGTTACTATAGTGCTATAGGGGGAGGTTGCGCGTAGTGGATGAATCCCCTAGCTTGAGGAGTAGGGTGAGTATATTCCCGAGGTCATAGCGTCCGTTATATGGGTGAGGGACAACTCACTTTCAGGGAAGGAATATGTCCGCCTCCAATTATTTATTTTTATCAAGTTGGTGTGAAAATTCTGACTTGGGATAACTAGGCTATGTGATTATACCTAGTGGGATAGCACTTTATAGAATTTACATTCCGGGAGTATTTTACTCGGGAGGTTGCAAGTTATTATATATATTACAGTATGATTGCGAATGCTGGAATATGATTATAAGTATATAATTTTATAATTAATTATATACGGAATATTAATGAAAAGTGAGTTATTTCACAGGTATAACAAGTGTAGAAGTTATATGAATATAAAAAGGGAAGTGATTTAGTTAAGTTGATGTTACCAATAACTTATATATCAAAATCACTACATACTCAGTTAGAGTAGGGTGGGTATAAAGGAACTTTGTTAATTATCTAGTCATGAGATGAGTAATTAGGTAATTTAATTAAAGCATTCGTAGGGTACAATAGAGGAAGGGTAAGGAAGTCCTCAAGAGAGTGCGTTATTAACTAAAAATATGAAGAGCATGCATATTTATTTATTACTGCAAGTTAATCATTTGTTAAATGTTTTTCAAATGTTTTGGGTACTAACCCTTGCTATAAAAACTTTTAAAAACCTTTTAGGTGTCCAACCACAGGGACGCCAGCATTGACTATATTACAGGGATCCGTTGCTGCAGCATGTGTGGATGTTGCGGGGTTTTGATAGACGCCTCATTCTTCATTCTTAAATGTAGAAGTTCATGATTAGTATTCGAGCATGTTGCTCACTTTCCATTTATTTGTATTAGACTTGTTGAGAGTTTATTCTTATCTTTATGGGATTTATTATTTGGACCGTTGGTTTATTCGGTCAATTATATTTTTACTTGTGAATGATTAATTCAGTTATCTGTGATTGTTATATAGTTTTATTTTTCGCATGGGTGTTTGTTAAATAATGAAAGATATAAATTGGCACCAGTTTACTTTTCTCACTTAGGTGGTTAGTAATTAAAACAGACGACAGTGATGCTAAGAATGGACCAAATGAGAAACCTGTTCTAACTTGATTTAGTACTGATCACCCGGGATTAATTAGGCGGGGTGTCACACTTAACTACTCTTTTTAAACAACTACGAAATTAAAACATTCACACAGATTATGTAAATGAAATACAATAACCGAACACTCGGTTCAAATTATACAACCATGTCGAATGCCGCTCTAAAAGGTGGAAAAGAATAAATAAATGCAATTGGGTCATTGGCCCGAATGCGTATACAATACCTCCTATCTAGATTACAAGGATAGAAGCGTCTATCGAGAACCTGCATGCATCCACAGCTGCTGCAGTAGACGTCTGACTCGAAGGAAATGCCATCCAGGCGTCCCTGTGTCTGGACACCTATATATATATATATATATATATATATATATAACAAGAGAGGAAAATATAGAAACGAGTTAGAGCACGAGTTGTGAAAATATTTAGCAAGTGCATAAATGCTTTATTTTTAAAAGAATGTTTTATCTCATATTTAAATTTGGTATCGCACTCCCATGAGATACCCCTCACCTCTCTTATAATAGTGCACGCCTAACGCACTTATCTAGAACATCCTAATTAAGCTACCCCGCCTAATAAATCTAATTCACCCGTCTACTAAAACCTCTACAACTCGAGTACTAAGGGTTAAACTTCTCTCCATTCTCAACACTGCGCTAAGTTCGTGCGTGGGGTGTCTCATGAAGCGAAATAAAAACAAGGAACCCCCCCGATACACTACTACTTGGCAGGGTCAATGGTAGAGATCCATTAGGCCTGTAGTACAAAACTAATGTATAAATACATACTTGTATATTAATATACATATCACATTCATTCTTATATATATATCTTACGATATACATCCGGATAATATCTGTCGGATTGAGGTTTATTCTATTCATCTTTATAACACACATCCGGATATATCTCCCGGACTGAGGAATCATTTTCAAATCGTTTACCAATTCAATTGCATTTCAAAAATTTTTATTTCCCTTCTTTTATCCAGGAAATATATTTAAAGCAAGTTTTATTATCATAAAAATGCTTTTCCGTTTCATGACATCCCATTTTCCTTCTTCCATCCAGGAAATGTATTTAAAGTCAATTTATTATCATAAATTACTTTAATATCAATAATGTCCCACATTATTAAGAATAGTTATATTACATATCATATAACGCGTTCTAAGACCGCCCGTTCGGGTTTTCCCACTATGCGCGCCCCTAAATGGCTATCATCTTCCAGGGCCTATCACCTAGACAACCTGGGATCCTAATGAAATGTCAGGAAGCATCCATATGCCTGCAGGAGAGTCATAACCACACCTAGAATTACCTCACCAGCGTAGAAAACATAAAATAATCGCTCATATGGCCTATGACTATATCCACCCTGCATTCATTAGCCAGGGGGCTTCACCTCACGTGCGCAACTTCCCTTATGATAGTGATTTAGAGAGGTGTGTATACATAAATTATCATTTATGAAAATCATTTCTTTTCCATTTTGAAAACATTCATTTTTACATTCATAAAACCATTTATTCTCAATGATTAATTACCAACTTTATAATGAGCATTTCTTATTCTCATAGACATGCATGCACAAGGAATATACTATATAATACACCTCCGTATCATATTATATCTATACTTTAATCACACAATATACGCACTATATATTCCTCTTCGAATATATATATATATAAATGCCCATAATTGCCAATCACTTCTAGCGATGACCAATAATCTCAAAGATTCTCTCAAAGAATCATAATCATGCATTCATATACGCACGATACTATACCCAAGGTATTTCCTCACTTTTAAAAATAATACATACCTTAATCTCATCTAAGGATTTATTGGATATCTCCAAATTTTCATCCTAATAACCTCATAGGATTTACTCAACCAATATCAATATAATTATGCTTTCCTATACGCATAAATTATATAGGCCTAAAATGGCCACTGAAACTATTCCAACAGATATTAGTCCCCGAATACCCTAAAATTAATTAGGTTGTGGATTTCCTTCCCACAATCTTAAGTACTACATCACATCCAATTAATCATTTAGAGGTCCCAACCCTATTTAAGGAACCCCAACATTCTAAATCCTCAACATATCTATTTTCCTCGATAATATAATTTAAGGGTTACACATTAAAACCCTCACCTTGCCCTCCTAAATTTACTCAATTGGAGGACTATATACTCCTAAAAGATCCCTTAAGTTATCCCATAATTAACCTCAAATCAATTAGAATTAGAATTGGAACTCATCCTATCCAATTCACCCTAGGAAAATTGCCTTACTTTCAGAAAGGGTCGATCGATCGACCCATGGCCCTCGATCGATCCCCCATGATCGATCGATCGATCATGGCAGGCTGCTTCTTCTCTGAGAAGCTGTTTCGGCCATTAAAGCTTCCCCCAAGCTTTTGTCGCCTCTCCTAACATTTTACAACCTCAACCAACTAAAAATACACATATAATAAGGGTTCTAACGTCCTAGAACCCGAAATCACCAATTAATTTTAATTAATTTCTAAGTTTCTCCAATTAATAAATTATTGGGGCTTATTCGTTTTAACTCCCAAAAACCCGTTTTATCTACGAAAACCCAACCCAAAATCTGTAGGGTTTGTTAATACCAAACTACGATATGAGATTTATACTCAAAAGTAAATAAAACAAGTAAACACCTACCTCGTGGATAAAATTCGATGATCCCGAGTCGAGTTCGGCGGAGTTTGGCCCGAGCTCTCTCTTTTCTTTCCTCTTTCTTTCTTCCTTCCTCTCTCTCTTCTCTCTTTTCTTCTCTTTTCTCCCCCTTTCCCTCTTTATATAGGGAGAAAAGGGGGTTTAACCCTTAAAACCCAAAAAAAGACTCGTTTACTTAATTACGAGCCCGTTTAACTCTAAAATTCCCCGAAACTCAATTTCGACAATCAAACACTCTTTTTCGATTATCTCGACCATTTCGAGACTCACCGCGCAGTTAAAATTTCCATCCGAGGTACTTGATCGCAAATCACTATTTCAACCCAATACAAATAAATGCGGTATTCCCATTAAAATATCATCTTCTGTCGCTTTACCCAACGATGACATATTATTAAAATGCTCCGACATATTTACTTAATCCCAAAAGCAAACACATCACCCATAGACAATCATCTAATCCTCGAAAATCCCAAAAATTACTATTTTGAGAAATTCCTCAAAATTCTAATTTATACCTAATTATGGAATTTAATTGTCTCCAAAAAGGACGAGTTGTTACATACTCTCCCCTTACAATGGAATTTTGTCCTCGAAATTCAGATACAACCTACACCACCAATCCTGGAATCGCTCCAAATCCTAATACCTCAGGGGAACGATACTAACCCAATGGTTCCCAACCATACACTATACGGCTACCACGGTCGTAATGTGACTCCAATAGCGTCAGATTGCACCCATCATTTCTAGTGCCTCACGGCATAATCTTCAACTTTATATACTACGCCCCTTCTATTTCAGGCAGTATATAAAACAAACTCACTAAGGTGCCCATACACCTTTCTAACTCGTGCACATCTGCACAACCATTGTAAACACTCGACATGTAACACTCTCTCTAAATAAGGGTCTCCTTTCCTCGGTGTAATACTTACACATGGGTCCTTCCAACCCGCGAAATTCAATTCTCCTTACATTGGCGCCACTAACTCTATTGAACTTACATCCTAATAATGCTACGGTCTATGCGTTACCCTACTTACGTGAAACAAGTATAATCCTAAGTATGTCCCTAGTGCCCAAGGCCTTTATCAACTCCCGACATTTGCTTGGTTTCATGCGTGGGACGTCTCGCAAAGTAAAATCCAGACAAGGAACCCTCCCGTTACACTACTCCCTCGCGTTGTCAGTCGTCGAGATATAGCGACCCAAGGCACACCAGCGGGACGTCCTAAATCCCACCACGCTAGCCTACGAACGCATTTTTACTATTTTATCCTTCCACCTGAGTGAAAAGGAAAATCTAACTAATCGAAGTTCCAACTCTCTATAAAAGCGTTACGAACATCATACCCAAAGCATATCTCCTCAAAATTTGCCTTTTTATTAAGGCCTAATCATAATCCTCATATCAATTTCTCTAAGTCCTACTTCACGCACCCACTTGTGGTGAGAGGACCACTTTAGTGCTTTTCCATAGCATAACATTTTCATAAACATACTATTATCATACGACTCATAGTCTATAGTGTTTCATCCACACTATATGACTTATCAACAAAACCATCATACTCGCATCCTATAATATCTCTCCACTCCCAACATCATTAAGGTTCATACGTGGAGCGTCTCGCAAAGCGAAATCCAAACAAGGAACCCCTCCACACACTAATACTTAACTTTGTCGGTCATGGAGGTCTGTTATATTCGAATATGCAACCGGGATAATCCTATCCCCTCTTCCAAGCAAATGTAGTCTGAACTCCCGTCTCTATTCAGGGGTCATAACACCAAGCGCTCGCACTACACTTAGTCTTTGCGCAATCAATAATGAGCTTAAACCCACAGCTCAATAATAAATCTTGTGGGCCTTAAATCATGTCTATAAGGTCGCCACACACTCACTTCAAAATAATGAAACCTCTGCTCATCGAAGTTCCATCCATGCACATAATAAAGGAGAACTCAGCTTGTATCCAGGTGAGACATCGCAACAATAATTCGTTCCACCTTGGAACTGCGGACACGATAGTCTTGCCATCATTAGCCTGCTATCGCTCCGAATAATACCATAACATTTTATACTCACCATATTACTATACTCGTATAAACATATAAGATGAGTATCATAAACCATATATATATATATATATATATATATATGTATATATATATATATATATATGTATGTATGTATGTATGTATTTAAAATATCAGCACTCGCCTCTATAACGAATGAAGGAAAATAAAACTCCGTTGTCGTGGAAAACACATAGGCCTACATGATATAATGTTATCGAGACCGCCACAAAACTCAAATTACACACACGAGTCTAGGGCTAACGAAGCACCGCGACTTTATCTAACCACGCCAATCATGCCTCTTCCTTCTGAGGTGAAACTCCTAACAACAATTTCACCTTACATCATTCCCTCATTTTGGGTCACCCTGACCCTTCCAAGGTTATCAGTATCTTGAACTCCATCACCGTGATCCTGATAATCACTTTATTAATTCCCCCTAACTTCTTCTTTGTTAGAAGGAGATTTCACTACCGACCTCAACAACCTCATTTTGACAATTTCCCCTATGAGCAAAACATCCTGCTCCTACGAGCGAAAATCTTCCTCAAATTTCAACGTCTGGGTATTTCCATACCCAAATTTAAGACCAAAATCCCTAGCCTTCTACTTCTACTAGGTAGTGCCACACTTACTTTGCACAACCCAACTTCAACTTATGATCCTTATCAAAGACCCCTTTTGAACCCTTAGCTTCACAGGGTAATTTAACTTGAGTACCACTTTTCCACTATAGCAGTAAATGGATGTTCCTAACTACTATACTTTAGTAGTCGTTGCAACAATACTTAACAATTTCCATAAGGGGAGTGACCTCTACTGCGGTCCCTGTCCCCAACTTCAACGCCTAGCTCCAACTAAGCTCCGCCTCCCGCTATCCTCATCACGTCCCTCTTTGGTCGCCCTTCCTCGATCGACACACGAACCTAGAACGAGCGCGCAAAAGATTTACATAATCTTATACTATAGAAGGAGAATGAAATCTCATAAGAGAAATCAACAATCCTAATCCCGAGGCTCTATAACAAATCAAGAGCAACGCTGAAAGCGTAGTACGTCCGCACAGATTCCTAAGGACACTAGAACCTGATGCTCTGATACCATCTGTGACACTTCGCCTAATAAAATACCGGGCGATCACTCCTATATCAAATTAAAACAGGAGTCTTATATGGATCATTCTTAGCATCACTGTCAAAAACCAATTTAATTACTAATAACCTATTAGGCTGGCGTCAAAATTTTACTTAACTACTCTTTTTAAACAACTACGAAATTAAAACATTCACACAAATTATGTAAATGAAACTGAAATGAAATAAAATAACCGAACACTCAATTCAAATTATACAACCATATCGAATGCCGCACTAAAAGACGGAAAAGAATAAATAAATGCAATTGGGCCATTGGCCCGAATGTGTATACAATACCTCCTATCTAGATTACAAGGATATAAGCGTCTATCGAGAACCTGCATGCATCCACAACTACTGCAGCAGACGTCTGACTCGAAGGAAATGCCATCTAGGCATCCCTGTGTCTGGACACCTATATATATATATATATAACAAGAGAGGAAAATATAGAAACGGGTCAGAGCCCGAGTTGTGAAAATATTTAGCAAGTCCATAAATGCTTTATTTTTAGAAAAATGTTTTATCTCGTATTTAAATTTGGTATCGCACTCCCATGAGATACCCCTCACCTCTCTTCTAATAGTGCACGCCTAACGCACTTATCTAGAACATCCTAGTTAAGCTACCCCGCCTAACTAATCTAATTCACCCATCTACTAGAAACCTCTATAACCCGAGTATTAAGGGTTAAACTTCTCTCCATTCTCAACACTGCGCTAAGTTCGTGCGTGGGGTGTCTCAAGAAGCGAAATTTAAACAAGGAACCCCCCGATACACTACTACTCGGCAAGGTCAATGGTAGAGATCCATTAGGCCCGTAGTACAAAACTAATGTATAAATACATACTTTATATTAATATACATATCACATTCATTCTTATATATATATATATATATATCTTACAATATACATCTGAATAATATCTCTCGGACTGAGGTTTATTCTATTCATCTTTATAACACACATCCGGATATATCTCCCGGACTGAGGAATCATTTTCAAATCGTTTACCAATTCAATTGCATTTCAAAAATTTTTATTTCCCTTCTTCTATCCAGGAATATATTTAAAGCAAGTTTTATTATCATAAAAATGCTTTTTCGTTTCATAACATCCCATTTCCCTTCTTCCATCCAGGAAATGTATTTAAAGCCAATTTATTATCATAAATTGCTTTAACATCAATAATGTCCCACATTATTAAGAATAGTTATATTACATATCATATAACGCGTTCTATGACCGCCCGTCCGGGTTTTCCCACTGCGCGCGCCCCCTAAATGGCTATCATCTTCCAGGGCCTATCACCAAGACAACCTGGGATCCTAACGAAACGTCGGGAAGCAGCCATATGCCTGCGGGAGAGTCATAACCACACCCAAAATTACCTCACCAGCACAGAAAACATACAATAATCTCTCATATGGCCTAGGACTATATCCACCCTGCATTCATTAGCCAGAGGGCTTCACCTCACGTGCGCAACTTCCCTTATGATAGTGATTTAGAGAGGTGTGTATACATAAATTATCATTTATGAAAATTATTTCTTTTCCATTTTGAAAACATTCATTTTTACATTCATAAAACCATTTATTCTCAATGATTAATTACCAACTTTATAATGAGCATTTCTTATTCTCATAGACATGCATGCACAAGAAATATACTATATAATACACCTCCGTATCATATTTTATCTATACTTTAATCACACAGTATACGCACTATATATTCCTCCTCGAATATATGTATAAATGCCCATAATTTCCAATCACATATAGCGATGACCAATAATCCCAAAGATTCTCTCAAAGAATCATAATCATGCATTCATATACGCATGATACGATACCCAAGGTATTTCCTCACTTTTATAAATATTACATACCTTAATCCCATCTAATTATTTATTGGATATCTCCAAATTTCCATCCTAATAACCTCATAGGATTTACTCAACCAATATCAATATAATTATGCTTTCCTATACGCATAAATTATATAGGCCTAAAATGGCCACTAAAACTATCCCAACTGATATTCGTCTCCGAATACCCTAAAATTAAATAGGTTATGGATTTCCTTCCCACAAACCTAAGGACTACATCTCATCCAATTAATCATTTAGAGGTCCCTACCCTATTTGAGGAACCCCAACATTCTAAATCCTCAACTTATCTATTTTCCTCAAAAATATAATTTAAGGGTTACACATTAAAACCCTCACCTTGCCCTCCTAAATTTACTCAATTGGAGGACTATATACTCCTAAAATATCCCTTAAGTTATCCCATAATTAACCTCAAATGAATTAGAATTGGAATTCATCCCATCCAATTCACCGTAAGAAAATTGCCTTACTTTCAGAAGGGGTCGATCGATCGACCCATGGCCCTCGATCGATCGATGGTTCGATCGATCGATCCCCCATGATCGATCGATCGATCATGGCGGGTAGCTTCTTCTCCGAGAAGCTGTTTCGGCCATTAAAGCTTCCCCCAAGCTTTTGTCGCCTCTCTCGACATCCTACAACCTCAACCAACTACAAATACATATATAATAAGGGTTCTAAACGTCCTAGAACCCGAAATCACCAATTAATTTCAATTAATTTTTAAGTTTCTCCAATTAGAAAATTATTGGAGTTTATTCGTTTTAACTCCTGAAAACCCGTTTTATCCACTAAAACCCAACCCAAAATCTTTAGGGTTTGTTAATACCAAACTACGATATGAGATTTATGCACAAAAGTAAATAAAGCAAGTAAACACTTACCTCGTGGATAAAATCCGATGATCCCGAGTCGAGTCCGGCGGAGTTTGGCTCGAGATCTCCCTTTTCTCTCCTCTTTCTTCCTTGCTCTCTCTCTTCTCTATTTTCTTCTCTTCTCTCCCCTTTTCCCTCTTTATATAGGGAGAAAAAGGGTTTTAACCCTTAAAACCTAAAAACGACTCGTTTACTTAATTACGAGCCCATTTAACTCTAAAATCTCAATTTCGACAATCAGACACTCTTTTTCGACTATCTCGACCATTCCGAGACTCACCGCACAGTCGAAATTTCCATCTGAGGTACTTGACGAAAAATCACTATTTCAACCCAATGCAAATAAATGCGGTATTCCCATTAGAATATCATCTTTTGTCACTTTACCCAACGGCGACATATTATTAAAATGCTCCGACATATTTACTTAATCCCAAAAGCAAACACATCACCCATCGACAATCATCTAATCCTCAAAAATCCCAAAAATTAGTATTCCGAGAAATTCCTCCAAATTCCAATTTATACCCAATTATGGAATTTAATTGTCTCCAAAAGGACGGGTTGTTACAATAGTTAGATAAGTTAAGGAACTATGGAGTTTATTTCTAATTGCACTACCATTTGGTTGCGTATCATTGTCTTGTTGTGGGTCTAACCCACATTCGTTGTCTATCATTTTGGATATTAGTGGTGTACCATGTACGATTGGAGAAGTTGTTAGAGTTGTAGAAGTTTCACATTAGTCTTAAAGATTTGGGATTTGTCTCCTTTTTTATTTTAGTTTTGTCTTGGATATTACGAGGCATTTCTAAAGTAAGGGTCCTGACAGATGGGAGATTTCAGAATTATAGTAAAGGATTATACATTTGGTCTCATTAAGATCGATGGACGATGATTCATTGTATTTTTATATTTTTTTTATATTTATTTTTATGTCACGTCCTTATAATGACATCTAATTTGTTTGATAAACATATTTTAAATATTTAATACTAACCACCTTAAATGTTGAAAACAAGAGTTATCACACACACACACACACACACACACACACACACACTCATATATATATATATATATATATATATATATATATATATATATATATATATATATATATAGAGAGAGAGAGAGAGAGAGAGAGAGATGGGTTATTTGAATAGGATTTGTAAAAGTCGACTATGGGTCCATTATTCCATATACTATTAGGTTTGGGTCAGTAATTAGTAGCAAAATCCAATCGGTAACATCAGGACCACTTTTCATCAACCAAGGGATCATTACATGAAACTTTCAGATAATAACTACAAGAAATGATGATATTGCAAATATATAAAGACATTGGATAAAGTCCCATGCAAGCACAATGGGATATTACTTATTGTGCTGTCAAAAAATATGGGATATGGGAGGGTCCCATGTACCACGATGTATGCACAATAATAAATAAAAGAGAGACAAAGATTTACGTGGTTCGATCATGAATGACCTACGTCCACGGGGCTGCTGTTGTGTTCTATTAGAGTCATGAATTTTTTTTACATGAGAGTGTTTCTCTAGCTTCTAAGCCCCTTTTAACAATGGGGGGTGTCCCCTTTATATAGAGTTAGGGGTTACATTAGGGTTATAAATATGGATGAGTCATATCTTCGTGGAGTTTTATTTGACTCAGATACTCTTCCTCGGTCTTCTAGTTTATCGAGGACTCTAGTCGTCCCTATCTTGTTGGAGCGTCTGTTGCTCGCCATCTTGACCGGGGTGCTCGCCACATGTCATGCTATTATGTAGGCATATTTTTTTCCCCCACAATAAATTGTGGTGTCAAAAAATCTGGGATATAGGGGGTGCCCATGTACCACAATGTATGCACAATAATAAATAAAAGAGAGACAAAGATTTACGTGGTTCGACTATAAATGGCCTACGTCCACGGGGCTGCTGCTGTGTTCCATTAGAGTCATGAGAGAATTTTACTTGAGAGTGTTTCTCTAGATTCTAAGCCCCCTTTCACAATGGGGGTTGTCCATTTTATATAGAGTTAGGGGTTACATTAGGGTTACAAATATGGATGAGTCCTATCTTCGTGGAGTTTTATTTGACTTAGATACTGCTCCTCGGTCTTCTAGTTTATCAAGGACTCTAGTCGTCCCTATCTTGTTGGAGCGTATGTTGCTCGCCATCTTGACCGGGGTGCTCGCCACGTGTCATGCTATTATGTAGGCATATTCCCCCCCCCCCCCCCACACAATATCCCCACAGGTCGTAGTTCAGCTGAGTTGATTCTAAGATGAGCTAGGAGATGGTCCATAATCTCTTTAAACGTATGCAGTCATCGATGTGAACTGGACTGGCATTCTTTGAGTTGTCGTTCAACTTTTAAGCCTTCTTTGGTTGATATTCTTGCCTTTATAGGTTTTTAGATAAATGCTTGGCTTGAGTTGAGAGACGTTCAATTGACATGGGAACCGAACTCGAGAGTGTTGAGCTGCCTACGTACCCTCTTGGGATCAGGTTGAACGTAGTTCATTTTTCTGTTTTATTGCATGGCCTAATTCGTGAGGCTGACCACAGGCATGTTCAGAATTCATTTGCTGAGGCTTTATCGAGCGTGCATCAAGTTTAGGGCATCTCCCTGTATGGTCCATTTGTTAAGGCCGACCAAAAGCCTATGCGTCGAGCCTTGCTCGAGAATGTACCTAATATGGGTAAGACCCTGCATTAGGTTTTTCATATCGTCCAATTGTTGAGGCCGGCCAAAAGCCTATGCGTCGAGACTTGCTCGAGAATGTACTTAGTGAGGGTAAGACCTTGTATTAGGTTTTTCATATGGTCCAATTGGAGAGACCGACCAAAAACCTATGCGCCGAGCTTTGCTCGAGAATGTACCTAGTAGGGGTAAGACCCTGCATTAGGTTTTTCATATGGTCCAATTGGAGAGGCCGACCAAAAGCCTATACGTCGAGCCTTGCTTGAGCATGTACCTAGTAGTGGTAAGACCTTGCATTAGGTTTTTCATATGGTCCAATTGGAGAGGCCGACCAAAAGCCTATGCGTCGAGCCTTGCTCGAGAATGTACCTAGTAGGGGTAAGACCCTGCATTAGTTTTTTCATATGGTCTAATTGGAGAGGCCGACCAAAAGCCTATGCACCGAGCCTTTCTCGAGCATGTACCTAGTAGGGGTAAGACCCTGCATTAGGTTTTTCATATGGTCCAAATTGGAGAGGCTGACCAAAAGCCTATGCGCGGAGCCTTGCTCGAGCATGTACCTAGTAGGGGTAAGACCCTGCATTAGAATTTTCATATGGTCCAATTGAAGAGGCCGACCAAAGGCCTATGCACCGAGCCTTGCTCGAGCATATAACTAGTAGGGGTAAGACCCTATATTAGGTTTTTCATATGGTCCAATTAGAGAGGCCGACCAAAATCCTATGCGTCTAGCCTTGCTCGAGTATGTACCTAGTAGGGGTAAGACGCTCCATTAGGTTTTTCATGTCGTTCAATTGGAGAGGCCGGCCAAAAGCCTATGCGTCGAGCCTTGCTCGATAATTTACCTATTAGAGGTAAGACCCTGCATTAGGTTTTTCATATGGTCCAATTGGAGAGGTCGACCAAAAGCCTATGCGTCGAGCCTTGCTCGAGCATATACCTAATAGGGGTAAGACCCTACATTAGGTTTTCATATGGTCCAATTGGAGAGGCCGACCAAAATCCTATGCGTTGAGCCTTGCTCGAGCATGTACCTAGTAGGGGTAAGACCCTGCATTAGGTTTTTCATATGGTCCTATTGGAGAGGCCGACCAAAAGCCTATGCACCGAGCCTTGCTAGAGCATGAACCAAGTAAGGGTAAAACCCTGCATTAGGTTTCTCATATGGTCTAATTGGAGAGGCCAACCAAAAGCCTATGCGTCGATCCTTGCTCGAGCATGTACCTAGTAGGGGTAAGACCCTGCATTAGGTTTTATAACATGTGATATGTAATCGGTATGCTTGTTGTACTTAATCCCTTCCCGCAAGTCAATGTAATACCAATTACATTTGCATTTTTCCATTTTCTAATGCCTTGCATGTAAATATCCATTTATTTGACCTTTTAGGTTGTGCCGTCGCACTTCCTTAGATCTAAAAGTCGATGGCAAAAATGCACCTGATTTAAGGGCCATCCACCCATTCAGGATTTTAACCGACCAACGGAGTTAGTGACCAACCTGAGTTGGCTTTTTGCTTAGGGATCCCCCATAGGACTTTCAATGATGCCGGGGCAACTCGTAGGGCCATTTGTGTTTGGAGATGACAAAGACCCGAGGACATCCTTAACTTAATTGAAACAAGCAAGATCATTGTTGTAATTAAATAAATCTTAGTCATGATCGTCATTTGAAAGACTAGTGTGAGTGTTATCCTGAGTTGGCCTCTTCAATTTTGCTTTAAATGTTGCGGTGAATCTGTTCACGTGTCATCATTTCCATGGATCCCTCAATCGGTATGTGAAGAGAAGATTACCCGACCGTCCATCGATTCATTTAATCTATATAACTGAGATGATAAGCGTGCTTGATCGTTCCTCGAGGCTTTGTTGTGTTGAATAATGTCATGTTGATCGTTCGTTAAGATGGATATAATTAAGGATTATCTTGCTCATATAGCTCCATGTAATGTATCTTTCCTCGGGGCACAGTTGTTCGCTGACCATGCATGGTGGTTCCTGTATGCTGTGGAAAAATTCATATAGCCCGTACATTTGAAGAAATTGATATGAGTTCAAAGCATCTTTGTACAAAAATATGTTAATTTGATTTGGCGTTCAAGAAATGCCGTTCCTCTAGAGTGGATATCTTAGTGTTGATGACGCCTTTTCAACGTCTACAAGCGAATTTTCATCGCCCAGTGATCATCAATCACCATGGGTTGTCCGAGGATGTTGTTGATACATTTAGGGGGCACATGTTCTGTCCGTTGACTATGATTTTACTAGATATGTGACTTTTTACATGTTGGATTTGTCCGTGTTAATAAATATGGCTGATCGTTGCTCTCCATGCTGCTTTATGTGTTATTGGATCTTTGTTCTACAAATCGCCCAACTTCTCATTCGCCGAGGTTAAATTAAATAAGAATTATATCACCCAACTGTCCATTGGAGCTTGAGACGTGATCACATAATGTCAACTATCCATCGAAGCTGAGGGTCCATCGAGGCAAACTTGTAAAGGACCTAGTAGATATTGCGAACGATCCATGCTCGAGCATCTGTCTGAGCATTGATAAGATAAATGATGCCTGAACGCCTGTCGAGGCAAAAATTATAGAGGATCTGGTAGATATTGTGAGTGATCCATGCTCGAGCATCCGCCGAGGCAAAAAGGACCGAGCAAGTATTACGAACGATCCTACAGTGTTAATGAAAACTAAATTTCCAAACCATCTATTAGGGTTGAATAACAATAATAAATGTAAAGTCGATCATTAATCGACTGTGCCAACCATCTGTCGGGACTGAATATAAGAATTATCCTGACCAACCATTTGTTGGGGATAAAATGTGACGTGTGTGGAAAATATCTTCGGGACTAAATATATAGAAATATTTTGCCGAGATGAACCTTGAATATGCCTGATCATCCTTCAGGTCAATAATCATAGAGCCATATAATAAATATTGAAATTGAAGAAACATCAATGTCCGAGCATCCGTCGATTGTCACAAATAATATTGATCAAGCATTTGTTGGGTCTAAAGTGGTGTAACGTGCTCGACCATCCGTCGAAGCATTAACAAAATAAGTAGTTCCTGGCTCGTCTGGTGGGGCAAAGTTGTACATACCCGAGTAGATATAGAGAGCGATCCGTTCTCGAGCATCTATCGGTGTATTAATACGATTTCCAAGAGCTTAAGATTATGGCCAAGCATTCGTCAGGACTAAATCTTGTACCTATGGAAGTTAATAAGTTGCTTGACCATTTGTCAAGGCTAATTCAAATAGAATTTATCATGAAATTCTCTTATTCAGTCAAGGAATATATGATGTGCCTCTTCTCGACCATGTGTCGAGGAAAAGATTCATAGTATTGAATGAATGACATGAATGATCCCATAATTTTTATGACGAAATCTCATGAGGATGCTCATGCCTGAGCATCCATCAGGGCTACGCTAAGTATTAGTAAAAATATTACAGTGACCATCCATTGGTATAACCAATAATAGCTAGACGACAATATTGAAAATCAAATGATCGAATAAATGACACGAGTGCTCTATAAGGGCGCCCCAATATTTATGTGGACAAAATAATTGTAATAGAGTCGAATAAAAGATACAAAATTTATCAAATATATTCAGATGTACGACATAGGTGTAGACACCCCATTCTATTACCCCCTAACTCTCCTTAGGTCCCTAGTACCACCCTTCATCACCGTAAACCCAGGTCATGTCCCGAGTACTGACCTGAAGGCCATCAGGCACTCCCGGCTCAGTTTGACCCAAAAGTCAAACTCTTCATCTCAACTGAAACTGAATGAATCTCTAAAGGGAACTGAATACCCTTTCCAACGGTCCACCCTGTGCACGATTCCGACTTACCATGCGGACGAACGATCCGTTTGTGTTCGAAACCTAGCCTAGAGGCCATCGGGTGCTCCCGAGCTCTGTTTGACCTATGTCAACTCTTCAGCTTGACCGAGGCTGAATGAATCTTAAAAGGGCACTGAATACCCTTTCCAACGGTCCTCCCCATGCGCAATTCTGACTTTCCATGCGGACGAACGATCCGTTTGACTCCGGGAGGTCCCTGAATGCTTCTTGATCCCGGTTGACCAAAGTCAACTCCCCAAACTGGGTCAAACTCTTTGGAATGTCGAAGTACATCTCGTAATATTTCCAATAATCCACCCCGTTCATGATTCGGAATTACCATGCTGACGAACGATCCATTTGCGTCCGAACGATCTCCCGTCCAATGGACCGACAAACGCTTCTGAGACATATTTGATCCAAAGTAAACTCCCGAACCTGGGAGCGGTCTAAAGGACTTTCAAAGGTCTTTGAATTATCGTTCCAACGGTATGCCCCGTACACGATCCTGACCAACAGTTTTCCCTCAGCGACTGATTTTTCGAAAAAGCCTGAAGCGCATTGCCAAATGGCAGGTTCCAGACCCTGCCTATCGGCAGGTGCCGATAGGTAAGAACGGGTCTCTGCCGATCAACACTTGCCTGGGCCTATAAAAAGAGGCCTTCACCTCATTTGCAGGGAGAGCCCAGATCTGATAGAAATCTCTCTCAACGCATCCTAGAAACCTCTCCCGAAGGCAGCGTGATTTCAACTTCCAAATCCCCTTTTTTCTTCCACTTTTCATCACCTTTTTCATCAAACTTGGTGAATTAGTCACTCTCCATCATCATCCAAATGTAAGGGCTTCTCTCTAACATTCAAGATCAAGCTCAAGATCTTCAAGATGGTCTAACTTTCTCTACTTTCTCTTAAACTCTCAATAACTTGTTTTATTACTTAGCACTTTTATTATCTCATCTCACACATCCTAATATACTTATTTATTTATTGTTATTGCACATCTCCTATTTTCATATAAATAAAACCCAAAAAAATAAGAAAAAGAGGGTTTGCTCATAAATTCCAAATAGGGATTCTCATACTTTTCGCACACTTTCCTCACAACTAAAACACTTTTTCTACACACACACACACACTTACAAATAAGAGATCCCTCATTTGGATTTATGGGATAAACCCCACCCCTCGTTTTATATGTGAACTACGTGGACTTTGATGCCTTTATAGGCTACGTAGGCGTCTCGGGGTAAAACCTGAGACTTGAGTCCTTTTTCCCACTTTTTCTCTCATCTTCCTATTTTCTCTAAATCTAATCTTCCTATATTCTATATACTTGCCCTTAGTAACGTATTGCTCCATATGCGTTATCTTTCCATTATAACGATCAACGTAGGGGTAATCGCGTAAATCTTATTTTTCTAATATTATTCTTATATCTTCCTACGGACGACTCGCTTTATCTTTTCCATGATACAAGTCGAGGATTCCTACCTCCATTCTATATATATACACATGCACACATATCACGAGGGGAACACAAAAGGAAAATTGCAAATATTCATGAAAGACCGAAAGGGAGGAATGGGTACCTAACACCTTCCCATTTCGTAACTAAGCCTCCGAACCCTTCTTGAATCATTTTGGTTTCGCACGCACCAGTATGTCTTTGGATTCCATCCTTCAGGGTGGCTTCCCCTTTTTCTTTTGTCTGTTTTGAGTAAAATAGACTGGCGACTTTGAATCTCTCTACATTTTTTACACGACATCTCAAATGATGCCGGCCGAAGCGCTCCCGAGAGGGACTCGCGGGACCCGAAGGATCCTTTCCTCTACCCGCCCACCCACACGATGAGGATCGGGGATGGTCACAGTAGCGACTCTGCTGGGGATATGTGTTTTTATTTGTGGGCTTGACTCTATGTACATGAATGCTATATTTGTTTATGTTCCCCCCTATATCTTCATGTTCCCCTTTTCCACATGTATCCCATGCTTATGCTTATGTTCACACATTTGTAGAAATTTCTCCATGTACACTTCGCACCATGTGCACCTAGGATCACATATATCCGCATGTTGCATGCATCACCCATCCATACTTGGGGTACCTTTGGTACTTGTACTTGGCTCCCTGTTTGGCATAATCAAGAAAGGCATTTTCATTATAAGATACTAATAAGAGAATCATATATGATTCACACGACATCACCAAAGAGCATTGTTATTGACTAAATTTTACCCAGTAACTAGAGGGTCACTTCTTGATGGGCGCTGGTCCGGAAGGTCACAGTTAGCCTAAGCGATATGACTCTCACCTTTCATTGGCCAAGTACCTTCGACGTATGTCGAACAGTTCCCCCGCATCATACCGTTTGACCAAAGTCATGACGGGAGGTATATCGCAGGGAATTCATTCACGTACACTAAGTATATCGAATTCGCTCTCACACGTACCGTCCCCACGAGGTATATGGTGAGGTAATTCATGTACACTCAGGTATATCAAATGGCTTGTCCACACGTACCGATTGCCCGCAAGAGCAAGACGTATATCATGGAAGTCACGCCAAAGGGGGGGAACCCATGCTGATTCATTCAACCAACTGCATACCTGCATATAGGTGTCAGACCTAGGACACGCACTTTAGATTTCTGATTTCAACCCGAAACTCTACCAAAATTCTGGGTCGGTCTGCCGCCCAATTTTCACGCATTTTTAAAATGGGACCCTGTTTGTGAGCCTGGTTACAAGTCCAAACCGTAGCTTTGCATATATTAAAACCCCCACTTTTCCAGGCTCGGGTCCTGTCCGACATTGCATTTAGGATAATTAAATACAAGTGAAAACATAATAATTATAATAATCATGCTGATTTCCATCTCCAAAAACATTTCTCCCTTCTTTATCAAAAATCCAAAAACATTTTTCCCTTCTTTATCGAAAATCCAAAAATAGTTCTTCCTTTTTTCTCAAAAATAAATCTCATCCTATGCCTTCTCAGGTTGATCGCAAGCCCTTGGCCTGGCTCCATATTGGCTTCGGTCTTCAGTCAAATCACCCCAGAGTTTTATCCGTTCCTCTACTACTTCTTCCGAGTCCAGAATCCATCCATCTTCCATGGAGAATACAGATCAAGCACCAGTCATATAGCCGAATCTGACGACAGTCCTAGCTCAGCTCGTGTCTAAGATTGACAACCTCCAAATCGAGGTCCGAGAGATGTAATGAAACCAGGTTCCTATTCCTCAAGAGCTCGAGGCCCTGTTCCCTCTTGCTATGGGTCCACCCGAGCCTATCTGGGTTCTGAAAGAATATCAGCACGCTCCAGGTGCCCCTCCTGCTAATGGGACGCCGCCTGCCCAGCTTCCAATGCCAAACATTGTCCAGCCTATGTCTTACCTACCTGTGGTCGCTGATCCAAAGAAGGAGGAGTTAAATAAAGTCAAAGAGGATCTCAAGATGCTCACCAAAAAGTTTGACCAAGTCAGGATCTCTGGGAATTACATGGACTACACCCACATGTCTTCTTATCCTAAAGCAAGGTTACCCAAGAAGTTCAAGATGTCAAATATCGAGAAGTTAAGGGGGAGTGGACCTCCAATTGTTCATCTTCGCAGTTATCATCGTTCCATGACTCTAATAGGGCTTCTGAAGAAGTGATGGCCCAATTATTTCAACAAACTTTGAAGGATAGTGCCCTTCGATGGTTTTTATCTCTTGAGGAATCCAGAATCCGTAGCTGGGAGGATGTAGCCCGAGAATTCATGTCTCAGTACAAATACAATAAAGAGCTTGAGGTCACCCGTCGTGATTTAGAGCTGCTCAAATAGAATCCAGGAGAATCAGTCAGTAACTTTATAACCCGGTGGAGGGAGCCAGCAGCTACCATGACCAATCGACCATCTGAAGAAGAACAAGTCAATATAGTGAAGAAAAACTTCTTGCCCCATGTCCGAGCGACGATGGGAGGATAATACTATCCCCACTTTCGAGCTCTCAGAGAGGCTAGAGTGTAAATCGAGGAAAGCCTCGTTAAAATAGAGGTTGAACCAAAGAAGGTGTCCGGACAATTCACCCCTAGAATGTATGACAAGCCTGTCATTTCTATCATTTTGACCATCAACAACATCTCTCAACCAACCACATCATGGGCACCAGAAAGCCGCCCTGCCCCCATCTGAAGGGAATACACTGAGCTCCATGCTCCCCTCTCCAAAGTTTACCCAGCCTTGTTAAGCCGAAACCTCATAAAACCCTTGGATCCACGTCCATTGCCAAACCCACTCCTAAGAAACTTCAAGACCGATGCTCATTGTGCCTTTTACCAAACTGTCGGCCATACCACCGACCAATGCTTTCACCTTTGGAACATAATCCAATATCTCATTGATCGGGGTTCCATCGCCCCACCAGCCAATCCTAAGCCAAAAACTACTCACAACCCACTCCCAAATCACACCAATGCCATCTTCTTGGAAGAAGACCCAGATTTCGATCCCTCAACTCAAATCACACCCATATACTCTCCTAAACCTCTTAAAATTTGCCCATATTTCCTCCTACGCCCTACTAGCCTCGCTGATCAGGCACTGTCACTCCTTACCAGAGCATGCATCGCTGTCCGTACCCGTTCTAAAAATGGAAGTATCGAATTGTCAAAGGTGTTAAACCAACTCCTAGAGTTTGGGCTGAAATTGCCCTCACAGATGGTCATCGATTGCCAGAAGTTCAACACACTGTTATTGGAAGCACGAAAATGGGCTCGAGATTCAGACAAATGGGTGGTACCAATCGACGAAGTCAGCCTAGATGATGTTGTCCAGACTATGGCAGAATTATTCGGGCTAACCAATAACATTTGCTGTATCATCGGGTTACTTGACACTTTGAAGCTACAAGGGCACTTTGTCCCTTCAATCACAAATATCCCCACAGAATGGGAGGACCTGTATGAAGAAGCCGTTAAAGTTGTGGAATGCATTGACTTTACATGGAAAGACATAATTGTTTCCACCAGATGGGGGAAGAATTCGAAGATTCGAGTGAGGAACAAGCTTCAGGAAGAATTGGCCCAGTATCCGACATATGTGGGATGATATCATTTAAAGAACTCATCGGAGAAATAAATAGGGTGGCAGCACAACCTGAGATTGACGAGAAAATGGGATTCATCTTCTACCCTTCTTCAGTAAATCACATGACCAGATCAGGGAGACATTACCAGGTTCCAAGCTCACTACCAGAAAATGACAAAGGGAAGGGCGTTGAAAACCTTCCTATGCCAGAGATGACCATCGAGGAGAGCAAGATCCTCGATCAACTGAAGAAAAACCAAGCTAACATCACTCTATGGGGGCTTTTCATGTCTTCCTAGCTGAACAGAAATACTTTAATCAAATTAGTCACTGGACCTATAGTTCCTCCCTCTACCACTCAAAATAAGCGATAAATCTGGTCGAATCCTTGACCTCTACCCGAATGCTATCATTTTCTGAAGAAAAAATCCCTAGAATTGGGCCGAATCACAATCATGCACTCAATATCTCCGTCGAAGTTATGGGAAAGTCCGTGCCACTTTCCCTTGTCGATAACGGATCAGCCTTGAATGTTTGCCCTCTGAGAACCTTCAAATGTTTAGGCCTGAAAGAAAGCGACCTCACTCCAACCTCTGCCGCTGTGCGTGCCTACGTTAATACCCATCGTGAGGTGATGGGGTCCATAAAACTTACAATAAGGGTTGGCCCTATAAACCCCGTCGTTGAATTCTAAGTCATAGACATCCCAACTTGTTTTAACCTGTTGGTCGGACGACCCTGGCTCCATAATATCAAGGGTGTGTCTTCCTCACTCCATAAAAAATTAAAGTTCTTCGCCGACAGGCGAGTCATCACCATTTTGGGCGACAACGAAAATGCCGAGGGGGTAAACACCAGCAGTCCAATTCTCAAGATACAGCACGGGTCAAATAATATGCTCCTATCAGGATTCTGAGTTGAATTACTCCTACTCCCGGTAGGGGACGGTTTCAAAGAAAGGGTTTGTCCAGAATATGACCCTCATGGCGATGTCACTGTGATTCAGATGTTTAGAAACATGCACTTCATGCTCGGATTGGGGCTAGGGCAAAGGAAGCAAGGGATACTTGGGCCCATCGAACTGAAAAAAGCTTTCCCTCCTTGTAGCTTGGGGTATCAACCATCAAAACAAGAGCTCAGAATGATCCTCCAGTCTCGACTAAAGAGAAGATTAGACTGTATCCGAACTATCTCAGGAGACTCCTTAAATGGATGATTCATCAAAGAAGGCGAGGACTTCCCCTTTTGAGGTTTTCCAGAACCATGGTATGACCACACAGACATGAAGATGAGGCCGAGAATGGAGATCTTTTTCCAAGATAGCTACCCAAGGGCCGAAAGTTTCTCGTACCAGGTACAACCGCTCATTAAAGATGCCGAAGAGACTAAGGAAAGAGATTCTGAAGATCCCTTCAACTTACAGATACTGGGGCTGGCACTCTGCATGGTTCATTCAGGCACTACATCAATGGACCCATCCCGTCTGATTAAAGCTGCTGATACTCCTATCCTCAACTGGCATGCTGCGCCAGTTCTACCCCTTGAAATCTCCCCTAACCCCAATGTTTACCCTATTTCTTCTTCTGTTGCCTATCCTTGCTCAAATCTAATCGAGTCCTCTTTCGATAAGGTTCTCAATACTGTTTTTCCTATCAATGAAATAAATGAATATTTTGAGTATCTTGTTGTGCCTTACATTAACTGCTTGAATTCTAATCAAACTTTTGATGATGATGATTTTACAAATGAATAATTCTTAACTGATCTAAATAAGGTCAATAATAAACAACATAACCGTGTTTAAGTTAATGAAGAAGAGATTGTTGTTATTAATCTCGGTTCTAGTAGCCAGCTGCGCGAGATCAGGATAGGGGCCACCCTTGATGAGCATGAGCGCGCACAACTCGAAGAATTGCTGAAGGAGTTCGTAGATGTCTTTGCATGGTCCTATGATGATATGCCCGACATCGATCCTGAAATAGCTCAACACGAGATCCCCACTCTACCAAATTATAAGCCGGTTAAACAAAAATTAAGAAAACTCCGCACCAAATGGTCACTCAAGGTCAAAGAAGAGGTGGTCAAACAGTTAAACATGGGTTTCATTCGGGTGATCGAATATCCCACATGGCTAGCCAACATTGT
Source organism: Sambucus nigra (assembly GCA_949130495.1). Taxonomy (NCBI): domain Eukaryota; kingdom Viridiplantae; phylum Streptophyta; class Magnoliopsida; order Dipsacales; family Adoxaceae; genus Sambucus; species Sambucus nigra. Next base: position 141,527,717 of record OX422224.1, on the reverse strand, counting down.
ACCTATGCCGAAATCAGGTGGGAAGGTTCGAATGTGTGTAGATTACCAAGATTTAAACAAAGCTTCTCCAAAGGATGATTATCCGCTACCCAATATCGACATGATCGTGGACAACACAGCCAGTCATGCTCTCAAGTCATTTATCGACGGGTTTGCCGGATACAACCAAATCAAGATGAACCCAGACCACCAAGAAACAACCGCAGTTATCAACCCATGGGTAACCTTTTGCTACACCGTTATGCCATTCGATCTCAAGAATGCTGGGGCTAACTACCAAAGGGCTGCCACAACCATCATGCACGATCTGATTCATAAGGAGGTCGAGGTTTATGTGGATGATATGATTATCAAGTCCAAAACTAGAGAAGGCCATGTTCCCACTCTCCAAAAGTTCTTCGAACGAATGCGATGGTATCAGATGCGACTTAAACCATAGAAGTGTGTCTTCGGCGTTACAAAGGGAAAACTCTTGAGATTCATGGTCAGCGAAAAGGGGATAGAAGCAGATCCTGGAAAGCTGAAGGCCATACTTGAGATGCCACCACCCCGAACAGAGAAAGAAGTCCAAGGTTTTCTTGGGAAATTACAATATATCAGCCGGTTCATCAGCCAGCTAACTGTAATACCCCGTACTTTTATTGATATTTATTTACGGGATTAATTAAATTAAATGTGAATTAATTGAGAATTAATCCGGATAAAATACTAACGAGATGTGAGTTGGAATTTTATTATAATGTGTATATATGGCAATATATGAATATTGAAAATATTGAAATTGTCGCGAGACTGAAATACGGCAATTTGGGAAATTTTATGGAGACGCGCGTGTTAGTCGCGTCAGGAATGTAAATATTTGAATTTAAAAGTGAATTTTATTTTTATCAACCAAATGGTCATTTTGAGTGTGCCAACGAGTTCGTAAGGGTCGAAATAGTCAGAAAACACTAGCCGGGTGTTTAGTTTGGGTCCCGAGGCATTTTTGGGCCATACCGACAACTTTAAAGGGTATTTTGGTAATTTTGAAATTTTAGGATTTATAACCAACGAATTTTGGGAATTAAAAATAGGTTATTTAGTAACCCACTAAACCATTACCAGCACTTAACTAATTAGAGGGCTACGGGAGTTATAGGAGAAGTTAGAAGAGGTTCCCAAAGAGAAAACCATAACCTCCATCTTCAACCTTCAACCTTGGGAGAGAAAGAGAGAAAGCAACCTTCAACATTCAACACCAAATTCTGAAGAATAATCCAAGGAAAGTGGTTTAATTACGTTAATTTCAAGCGAATGTTTCTTCCATGCTTAGAATTGATAAAATTGCTTTATATTGGGTATTTGATGAAAAACCATGAAATTGGAGATAGAAATCCAGGTTATGATATAGGGATTGCATGTAGAATGTTATTGGGTGATTGTACTATGAGAAAAACAACTTTTTATGATGTAAAAAATGATTTATAATGTGAAATTGAAGACTTTAAATTTCTCGGTTCATGTTCATAGGGTTTGGGGGAAAATTTGGGAGATTTGATAATTATGTGTTGTTTAGGAAGATTGAACCCCAAAAATATGTTAAGAAATGACTCAAGAAGGTTTATATATGTTTAAGAACCTTAAAACACTATTGGGATAACTTTTGGAGGAGTTTTGAGAAGAGGAAAATTTGAGAAAAACGAATTAGGAATTCTGGGCTCGAAACTGCCATCTTGTTAGAAGACCTGCCTAGGTTGTTCGAACGAGCTTCTAATGAGGTGACAGTTTGCCTTCTAACGAGTTGGTAGTTCATCGATGCCTTTCATTCGAATGAACTCTCGTTCGATGCCCCATTTCGTTCGAACGAACTCTCGTTCGAACGAGACTTCTAACGAGTTGACAGAATGGCCTTTTTGGCCTGATTTGATTTCTAGTGTCCCGAAACCTTGTTTAAATGATGAGATAACTTTCCCTTATTAACTAATAGGTATAGTTGGAAGATTTGGGATATATTGAGGAGGAAAATATAGAAGAGTGGCTTGAACCAAATGATATTTGTGGATTAGGACGCGAGTGACTAATCACGATGCGAGGATAATTGATGACTTAAATACATATAATCCGGGAACATGTAATTTATGTAATACTAAATGTTAGTATAAGAACGAGAAGTATACCACTAATAAAAGATGGTGATAACTAAGATGTGTGCATGCTTAGTATATATATGATTTTATGTGTATGACATACCTACCATACTTGCTATCACGGGAGGTTTGCGTTCGTTTAGGGCCATCTAATCTTTGTGTGCCTACGGGGGGGGATATAGATTGGTACCTCGAGGACATAGGTCATAGAAGGACTTATTGAGAAGTTAATAAGTCTGCTGATCATGGGAGCGTAGGTATGTGCGTGACCCATGTGATGTGAGCTATGTTCGCCTCCATTGTTTGTGATTTGCTATTATCGGAGAACGATTATTGAGAGATTTGGAATGCGTGATCCTTATGTACGTGATGTACCAGGATGGGATAGCAGAGTATGTGTGCACCGCAGCTTAGTCTTGGGGTGCTAGTATTATATATTTATGAAGAGAATAATATACGGTTAAATGAAAAGAATTGTCATGTTTAATTTGTGAAGTGTAATTATCATAATGACTGCTAAAGATAAAAAGGGATAACCCGTAGTGAATTGTATTGCTAATAATTGAGAATCCGAGTTTAAGTAAAACTCTCTAATTAATAGATGAATTTGGAATTAAAGCGCGAATCAAGTAGAAAGGTTAGAATTTATTTTGGTCTAGATAGATATGAGAATCACTTGAATGGGTACGGTACGTTAGGAGTGCACAATTAGTCGAGAGGTGAGTATTTCATGCGAGAGCACATCCTAACATGTATTTTGCATTCATTGTTTTAATGTTATTAAATCACTTGTTGTTTTTAAAACTATTCTCCACATTCGGGCTCTGACCCATTTGCTTTCAAATCTTTTTTTTTTGTAAAAACCTTTTTAGGTGCCCAGCCACAAGGACACCATGCATAGGAATTCTATTCAGGCGACGAGCTGTAGCTGTTGTGGAAGTTACAGGGCTTTGACAGTAGACGCCTCTTTTTGTAGTCTTGACTCCATTATCAGTCTTTATCAGTTGTTGGGCATGTCGCCCCATTTCCTTAGAGACATTTTATATTTCAGTTATTCAGACTTTGGTTTGTAATTAATTTAGATTGCAGACTTGTGTTATTCATTTTATTATTGGGATTGTTGTGAGGAGTACTTCCTCCAGATTCATTATTATTTGATGGTTACTCTATTGGGACTTTATTGTGAATGGTTATGTTAAATTTTTATAATTCATTTATTGCATGTTAATCGGATTTAATTTATAATTTGACAACTCACTTTTTAAATACTAGGTGGATAGTAATTATTAAAATGTTTTTGACAGTGATGCTAATAACTAAACCAACTTGGCATTTTGTATTAATTTAATAAAGGAGTAGCTACCCAGTATTTAATTAGTCGGGGTGTCACAGGTGGTATCAGAGCATCAGGTTCTAGTGTCCTTAGGATCTGTACGGCTTGTTATGTTTTCGCTGAGCTTTCTTTGATGTAGAGACCTATATTTTAGGACTGTTGTATTCTTTTGTGTATGCTTCTCTCTTCAGCTATTTTGAGTTAATAACTGCGAACTTATAAGACTTTACTCTTATTTAAGATGCCTCCACGATGTGCACCACGGGTTCCTAGGGATGTGCAGCCAGAACCACAGCCTGCACCAGTACAGGGCACCATGAATGTCGCCGAGGTTGCAGCTATTGTAGCCCAAGCGGTAAATGCCTCCCTAGACATTATACAGTAGGCACCGCCCCAGGCGCCGGTAGCCGCGCCAGTTCAGGCACATGCATTCCCGTCTGCTTGGGAACGCGTTCGTGATGCTTTTCAGAAAGCACACCCTCCGGAGTTTGCAGGTAGCTCCGATGTTGTGGTATCCAGTCAGTGGAGGAAAGATAATCAGAGGCACTTAAGGATGTATGAGTGCACCGATCTTCAGAAGCAGATACTAGCTACTTTCAAGCTAGTAGGCTCTGCGTTGCAGTGGTGGGATACATGAGTTTTGGGTGCGGTTCGACCGCAAGTATTTTTCGTCAGCTGTTCACACGGAGATGAGGAGGAAACTGATGAACCTCAAGCAGGAGGGAAAGACTGTGGCCGAGCATGAGGTCGAACTCACTAATCTACTGAACATTGTTCCGGATGAGATACCGACTGAGGAGAAAAAGATTCAGAAGTTCACAGATGGATTGACTTAGAGGATCCGTCAGCATTTGTTGGGGAATCTCTCGTTGGCCACTTATTCTGACGTGGTTAACGCTGCACTACTACACTGCCAGGATCACCGCTTTTACATGGATGAGAGCAAGAGATCAGGAGAGTCTAGCCATCAGGGCAGGACTGGGGGAAATGGTGCCAGTGGGGCACAATCTGCTCAGGGATAGCATAGGCAGGGTGACCAGGGTTCCCAGCAGGGGGATCATACGAGATTCAGATCTGGGGGTTTCAGAAGTGGACAGGGAGGTTTCAGGCAAGGTCATCAGGGTTCGAATGGCCATCAGGGCCAGCAGGGTCAGAATGGTCAGTAGCAGCAATTTCAGCAGGGCCAGCATGGCCAGGGGAGGAATGGTAACGGCCACCAGGGCCGAGGACAGCAGGGACAGCGAGGGGGAACCTTCCCAAGGAAGTGTTATGTTTGTGGCAAGACTGGCCACAAACGCCAGGATTGTCCTAACAGGGGCAGGGCCCCACAGCAGCAGCAACATGGTGCTCGACAGGAACCGTAGAGGCCTATGTTTCCCACCGCCCTCCCAGCACCACCACAGATGGAAGCATTACCACCCATTCCAGCGGTCCAAGTTCACCAGGGACAGCTTCAGTATGGGAGAGTGTATCAGCTCCAGCATGCCGCAGCCCCACAGGATCCACCGACTATTGAGGTTATGTTCTCTACTCAGGGGACTATGGGGCGTATTTTATTTGACACGGGGGCCACACATTATTTCATTGCCATGAGATTTGCACGCACCATTGGGTTGTTAGACACCGCCGAGAGTACGGTTACTTGTGTAGATTCACCGTTGAGTAGGGGTTCCGTGATTTCCCTTATATGTAGAGGCGTGGGTATAGAGATCGGGAGGTTTACTTTACCCGCGAATATGTTAGTGTTAGAGATGACCGAGTATGATGCCATTATTGGTATGGATTGGCTAGTTGCGAATATGTTAGTGTTAGAGAGGAATTTCGATGGAACTCATCTACACTGCATCGCAGGGGTTGAGATTGAGAAAATAATGCAGAAAATCCACAGCGGGGAATGCGGAACCCACATGAATGGTCACATGCTCGCCAAGAAGATCATCCGACAAGGCTACTACTGGACCACCATGATCTAGTATTACACCACCTATGTTCGAAGGTGCCTCAAATGCCAACAATTCTCCAACCTTCAACACTTGCCTCTGCGAGAATTATAGAACATGACCTCTCCCTGACCGTTCTCCACCTGGGGGGTCGACATCATAGGGAAGGTTACACCAAAGGCTTCAAACGGACATGAGTTCATCCTGGTTGCCATCTATTACTTCACCAAATGGGTTGAGGTTGAGTCATACGCAGTATTGAATGCCAAGAAAGTGAACAAATTCCTCAAGAAAAATATCATCTGTCGATATGGGGTACCGCACGAGCTGGTATCAGATAACGGGTCGCATTTCGAAGCAGAAGTCACAGAAGTAGTCAACGAGTACGGGATTCAGAGACACAAATCTTATCCCTACCGACCTCAGACCAATGGTGCAGTTGAAGCCGCTAATAAGAACCTCAAAGCCATCATCAGCAAGATGATCGAAAGTTGTAGGGATTGGGCCGACCGGATCCCGTACGCCCTCTGGGGCTATCGAACCTCAATTCGAACCTCTACTAGGGCTACCCCTTACTCCCTGGTCTACGACATGGAAACAGTCCTACCTGTGGTGCTGGAAATACCCTCGCTACGCATCATGCTCGAAAGCAAGGTTAGTGAAGAAGACTGGTGCCAAAGCCGTCTTGATGAGCTAGCCCTCCTAGATGAAAGAAGATTAAAAGCTCTTTACCACATACAGGGGTACCATCATCGAATAACGTAATCATTCAATAAGAAAGTCAAGGACCGCGGTATCCGGGAGGGAGATTTAGCCCTCAAAGAGATAATAGAACCCATCTGGGACCCCATAGGGAAATTCAAGCCCAATTAGAGTGGCCCCTACATTGTGAAGAAAATCTTATCCGGCGGTGCCGCCATGCTCACCGACCTAGATGGGGAGGAGATGGCTCATCCAGTCAACCTGAATCGTCTCAAGAAATCCTACCCCTAGTCCGAAATCTCGACGCGCTACGACTCTTCTCATCCCCCTTCTAGTCTAAAAAAAACTCTTCATTTTCCTCTACCCAAAACTACGTGGGCCTGATCCTCTGCAAAAAACTATTTTGTAAACAAATAAAAACATTTTCAAAAACCCCCAGAAGTACGTAGGCAGCTCATACTCCTCACATGAGTGAGGCCCTTTATTTTTCACAAAATACTAATCTTTTATTACCTCCGAGAACGGCGGTTCATTCTAAAAATATTTGAACAAAAGGATTATGTATGCCTTAGCGATCAATATAGATAATTTAAAATACAAAATTCATCGAAAGGCACAGCTGGGTGATCAAAAACTTATTTATTTAATTAATAAGAAATTACAGTACAGATTACATAAGAAAAGGAACGGATAACCCCCTTCCCCCCTACTACCATAAAAAGCCAAATAAATCCCCACATACATTCCCTATTACATAAATAAACTCTCCAAGAGTCCTACCCACAGCTACCAAAGGAGCCTGCACCCTCATCATCTACATCCTGAGGTCCCCAAGTTCCCCCTATCTGAATAGAGTGACGTAAATATTCCATGGACTGATGAGCCTTAACCATCTTTGAAAAGACCACAACACCCCCTTCCATGGTGTTAGATAAAACAAACCATCTTTGTTCAGTCTCCGCGGCCAACATCTTGCTCACTACTTTCCTCCACAACCACTTCATATAGTCTTTGGGGACATGCCAAACTTTCCCGATAGACTGGGAGGGACGAGTCGATGGACGCTAATTTTTCCACAGAGACCCAAGCAACAGATGCAGGCGCTCAGTCAAATCTTCTACCGAAAAGAAGTTTGAGGTCCGAGGGGGCAAGACCTGCGTCCAGCCGAATTGGTGTAAAAGCCGCCAAGGGAAATAAAAATAGTTCTGCCTAAGACCAACCAACCGAACATATGAATACTCTCCTAGCTCCAGAACAGGTTGCAACTGTCCCCACCAAGGCACTGACCAATACAGACCACAAGCCCCATGCTCCACAAGCCAATTCTCCCAGTTCTCAACATACAGGCCAACGCGGATGAAGTAGCGCAAAAAGAAGTTGGGTACGGCCGACAAGGAATATTCTGTAGAAGTCGACAAGCGAAATATTTCAGACAACCACATGAACAGCATCACAAGGCTACCCCTCAAAAAGTCAAAATGACCTTCTCTCCCGGCTTCCAGGCCATTCAGAGTCTCCGCCAATATCACCGCCGCGGGATTGCGATGGTATGACGTCCATGAAGTAATGGCTGCAAGTTGTGGGTCCACTTGCACCACCCCAGTCACCAACAACAATTTTAAAACCATACCCAAAACAACAGCTCCAGCATAGCCAGCATCACCTACTTCCCTCAAATGTAAAGACTGCAGCACCATCGGGAGGGAGATCATTCCTCCAGTAACTAATGATCTAGCCGCCGAAGGCAAAATATGAAGAAGCCCGACCAATAAATCACTTGGAGAATAGTAAAATTCAGGCAAAGCCGCAGCAACGCTGGGATTTACACCCAATATGGCAGAAAATTCCTCATAGGTAGGACAAACTTCTTCCAACCCAAAGCGGAATACATGGTCTTCGAGGTACCAGAATTGTATCGCGCCGCCGTCAACACACTCCACTCAATAGGCCGATTGCACCACAAGGAGACTCGACGCATGTTGAAAGCATCGTAGTCGACATTATAAGAGCACATAGCTTCCAAGGCTTCGAGGTATCCAACAAACTCAATGCTACCAGGGAGAGCCATCTTGCTAGGCTAAGAGATGGTGGGTAAGTAGGTAAGAATGCAAAGGTGTGATGAAAACACTCCACCCTTACCCCTTTTTATACTTGAAAACCCTCACAAGGGACATAATCTCTACAGAAATCGGAGGGAATACTACCCCACAAGGTACCAAAGGCTGAAGAGGATACCAATCAAAAATTTGAATTGATGGGACTGGACTGAACTGAACTGCCGATAGGCAGGTCAGGGTGCTTGCCGATCGGCAACCCCCCCATTTTTAGAAATTTCCCTTTTTTCCTCTTTTGTCAAATTAGAAAACTCAATAAAAATAAATTGATATTCTCAACAGAATTTCAAAATCCCTTTAATTCCCCTTTTTAATCAAAAACCTTCCTTTAAAAAAAAATCCAAAAATATTCCTTTTTACGGTCTCAACAGCAAAGTAAAAAGTGCATGTGCATGCATTCATTCATCATTAAATAAAAGATAATCAAAAAACTCCATTGCATTGCATATATTTGTGTTCTGTGTTACATCAATTTTGCAGGAAATAAAAAGAAAAGGAAAAAACAACGGGACTGAGCCCGAACCCATATTCTCTCTATCTCACTAAGAGCTTCCACCCATGCGGCGTGCTCTCTTCCCCCTATGACGAGATGATGCGCCACCACTACCCGAGCTCGAGTCCTCTCTGGATGAGTCAGACGACACCAAGAAAGAAGGAACGGGAACCACGTCTCAAATATGGGCAGTCGCCGAAGATATCCAGTCTCTGATGTCCCTTAGCTAAGTGGTCGACACCCGAACTTTCTGAAAGAAAAGGTGAAATCAGTATCAAAGCAGAAATGACCAAAACATAAAAGAAAGAAAGAGAAGAACAAAAAGGTATACCGCAGGTCGAAGGACCTCCTCTGTCAAACCCAACTCCTCCCAATCCATCGCATGAGGACGGTGAAACATAGGCACCATCCCTCCATCAGCCCGCCGAATGTTGTATGAAGAGGTATGCAGCCGTACAAAAGGGACCTCCGAGGTCGCCGCCGTCGCAGATGTCGACGGACCACCACCGCTGTGGGAAGACCCCACCGCCCGACTCAAACCGGCCGGAGGGAAGGGCAGTGCATCATATATGCTGGGTGCCATCAACCAACTCATAACAAAATCCATATAGTCATATGACGCAACCATATTTTTGTATAGAAAGTAGGACTTGCCGATCATCGTCGCGATCCTCTCATCCTCCAACATCAGTCTCTCCTGTGTCATAAACGTAGGAGGTTGCGCGGGTGGCACCATCACCTCCTCCTCAGCAATCTGACGAACCACCCTCTCCCCGGGGTACCAAGAATGGACGAACTCATGCGCTAGTAAACGCGCGTTCACCCCTCATCCACACGTTCACCCCGGTCGCCCCTGCATCCCGAATGGCTGTCCCCCACGGGTAAAAGGTCACCTGAAAATCTCCGAGCGAGCATAAATCAATACAAGATCAGAAAGAGCAAAAAAAAATATTGAAATGGAAAGAGTCTTACCCTACCACTGGTCAGGTCATTCAAGACCTGAAGCACCACCTCCAGGGAAAAAGATCCCTTCGACTGTTGATTGGCCTTACGCCATCGATACAATCGACAGAAGTCCCCAACAGTGTCGTCCTTCAAAGCAATCAGGAGGGTATTGCACCCAATCACCTCATAGAACCACGTCTGAATTCACAAGAAAAAAGAGATGCATAAGGAAAATGCGAATGCATGAAAGGAAAATGCGAGTACATGAAGGGAAAATGCAAATGCATGAAAAGAAATGCACAAACTGAAGAATACCTCAAGAAGGTACGTGGCCCCAGTGAAAGTATGCCGACAGCACCGGCTGAATGCATCCAAAGAAAAGCAAAGGGTCGCCAAGGTCAGACTCCCCCAATCATAGAAAGGGATGTTCGAAAACATCCTCAAGTACGGCAAAAACACAAATGAATGACGTCGCCGCTTGACGCCACCATGAAACCTCCCAATACCAGCAGAATGAATAATCGAGCCATCTGCCTCACTTGCAGCCCACCCATCCTTCACATCAATCATCCTGCTCAGCAGAACATCCTTCAGCAGGGACAGCCGGATTGAATCCCCAGAAACTATCCTCCCTACATCATCAAGTGCCGCATGCACTGCCTCCGATCTCACCTGTAAAGAGTGATCCACCTCTATCTGCTCTCCATCACAATCCATTCCCAGTAGATGCTGCACATCTATGGGAGTCACAATCATCTCCCCGAAGCCAAAATGAAAGGTGTGGGTAGTGTCCCACCACCTCTCTCCCAAAGCGCACAAGACCACTGTCGAACGAGGCGTCTCATCCAGCGCCGATGCCAATCGCCCAAAACCCGCTGATGAGACCACCCAGTGCACTACAGGTGGGAGATGCTTCCAGACATCCTTAAGCCCCTTTGTCCTACGGGCACGCATGTTCTTCAAAGAGATATCAGACTGGAAAAAAGAAAAGTCTCATCAAAGGTCAAGAAAGAAAGAAAAACCACCAAAAAGAGAAAAATGCCAAAGGTCGGGTTACTTACATAACCACCGGGACCCACTCTAGAAGAGAGATGACGCGATGGCTCCCGCAGCAAGGTTCGATCATCCACAAAAGGCTCAAATGCATCAAAGGATTTCTCACTCCCCAAAGCAAGAGGCGCCCTAGCCCCCCACTCCACATTCGCCCAATCATCAACGGTCAACCACTCCCGATGAACTACTCACAAAAGCGACCATTTCTTAAAGATCGGAATGATAGAACGATTTGCAGAAGAATCGCAGAGAGAGAGAAAGAAAAAGAAGCTATGAAAAATGAGGGAATTCGCCCCCTTTATATAGGATGCCAAGCGCCATGCCGATCGGCACCTCCACCTCCACCTCCACCTACCATACCAATCGACACTGACCCCTTGCCTTCTCGAGGTAGCGCAAAAGTCCGTGCCACTATCGAATGGCACCCTTCATACTATGCCAACCATCACCCCCTTAAATTTCGTACAGAAATTCCTAGAAAATACCAGAAAATCTCGAAAAGTCCCTGAAAAATTCCCAAAAATCCCAGGAAGGATTTAAAGCCTTTTTACTAAGAAAATTTTTCATTCCCTCAAGCGGAACCCCTCTTCCCCAGCGGAATCCTCAAAAATCAAGTGAAAACTCCTTCCGACAAAGCTCCGGAGGATCCTTAAGGATCACCTGATCACTTCCCCAGCGGAATTCTCCTACAACACCCAAAATAGGTTGTTCCCCCTGCGAGGTCTCCTAAAAGCTACCCCAGCTATCACCTCCCCAACTCAGATCAAAATCATAAAGCACTTTCTCCAGCAGAATCAAAATCCAATCTTTATCCACTCTTGGGTCAGAATTGGCCCCGGTCTTGGATCGCCACCTGAGTTAGGTCAAAATTGAGCTCGGTCCTCAGTCGTCACCACTCTTGGGTCAGAATTGGCCCCGATCATGGATCGTCACCTGTGTTAGGTCAGAATTGACTTCAGTCCTTGGTCGTCACCACTCTTGGGTTAGAATTGGCCCCATTTTTTATCGTCACCTGAGTTAGGTCAGAATTGACCTCGGTCCTCGATCGTCACCACTCTTGGGTCAGGATTGGCCTCGATCTTGGATCGTCACCTGAGTTAGATCAAAATTAACCTCAGTCCTCGGTCGTCACCACTCTTGGGTCAGAATTGGCCCCGGTCTTGGATCGTCACCTGAGTTAGGTCAGAATTGACCTCGGTCCTCGGTCGTCGCCACTCTTGGGTCAGAATTGACCCCGGTCTTGGATCGTCATCTGAGTTAGGTCAGAATTGACCTCGATCCTCGGTCGTCACCACTCTTGGGTCAAAATTGGCCCCGATCTTGGATCGTCACCTGAGTTAGGTCAGAATTGACCTCGGTCGTCACCACTCTTTGATCAGAATTGACCCCGATCTTGATCGTCACCTGAGTTAGGTCAGAATTGACCTCCGTCGTCACCACTCTTGGGTCAGAATTGGGCCCGATCTTGGATCGTCACCTGAGTTAGGTCAGAATTGACCTCGGTCCTCGGTCGTCACCACTCTTGGGTCAGAATTGGCCCCGGTCTTGGATCGTCACCTGAGTTAGGTCAGAATTGACCTTGGTCCTCGATCGTCACCACTCTTGAGTCAGAATTGGCCCCGATCTTGGATCGTCACCTGAGTTAGGTTAGAATTGACCTCGGTCCTCGATCGTCACCACTCTTGGGTCAGAATTGACCCCGGTCTTGGATCGTCACCTGAGTTAGGTCCGAATTGACCTTGGTCCTCGGTCGTCACCACTCTTGGGTCAGAATTGGCCCCGATCATGGATCGTCACCTGAGTTAGGTCAGAATTACCCTCGATCCTTAGTCCTCACCACTCTTGGGTCAGAATTGGCCTCGGACTTGGATCGTCACCTGAGTTACGTCAGAATTAACCTCGATCCTCGGTCGTCACCACTCTTGGGTCAGAATTGGCCCCGGTCTTGGATCGTCACCTGAGTTAGGTCAGAATTGACCTCGGTCCTCGGTCGTCACCACTCTTGGGTCAGAATTGGCCCTGGTCTTGGATCGTTACCTGAGTTAGGTCAGAATTGAACTCGGTCGTCACCACTCTTGGGTCAGAATTGGCCCCGGTCTTGGATTGTCACCCGAGTTAGGTCAGAATTGACCTCGGTCCTCGATCGTCACCACTCTTGGGTCAAAATTGGTCCCGGTCTTGGATCGTCACCTGAGTTATGTCAGACTTGACCTCGGTCCTCGGTTGTCACCACTCTTGGGCCAGAATTGGCCCCGGTCTTGGATCATCACCTAAGTTAGGTTAGAATTAACCTCGGTCCTCGGTCATCACCACTCTTAGGTCAAAATTGACCTCGGTTATTAAATTTTCACCCTAAGCCCACAGAATTGGCTTGGACCTGCATAATCGGTCACCCTCATCACTTAAGCTCGCAGATTTGGCTTTGACCCGGAGAATTGGTCACCCCCCCAACACCACTTCAGGTCCTAAGAATCGACCTAAACCTCCCATCGCCATTCATCCCTAGCACACTCCTTAGGTCTGCAAAATCGACCTCGACCCTCTAAATCGATCATACTCCCTCAAAAACATCCTGTGGTGTCTATTCGATGGTCGTCATTTGTTCCAAACTCACTCGTCGAGGGGCTCTGTAGATGCCCCATTCTGTTACCCCCTAACTCTCCTTAGGTCCCTAGTACCTCCCTTCATCATCGTAAACCCAAGTCATGTCCCGAGTACTGACCTGAAGGCCATCGGGCACTCCCCGACTCAGTTTGACCCAAAAGTAAAACTCTTCGTCTTGACCGGGACTGAATGAATCTTCGAAGGGAACTAAATACCCTTTCCAACAGTCTACCCCGTGCATGAATCTGACTTACCATGCAGACGAATGATTCATTTGCATTCGAAACCTGACCTAGAGGCCACCGGGTGCTCCCGGGCTCTGTTTGACCTATGTTAACTCTTCACCTCGATCGAGGCTGAATGAATCTTAAAAGGGTACTGAATAACCTTTCTAATGGTCCATCCAGTTCGCGATTCCGACTTTCCATGCAGACGAACGATCCGTTTGACTCCGGGAGGTCACCGAACGCTTCTCGGGCCCGGTTGACCAAAGTCAACTCCCCAAAATGGGTCAAAATCTTTGGAATGTCGAAGTAAATCTCATAACCTTTCCAACGATCCACCCCGTGCATGATTCGGACTTACCATGCGGACGAACGATCCATTTGCGTCCGAATGATCCCCATTCCAATGGACCGACAAACGCTTCCGAGCCATATTTGATCCAAAGTCAACTCTCGAACCTGGGAGCGGTCCAAAGGACTTTCAAAGGTCTCTGAATTACCGTTCCAACAGTATGCCCAGTACATTATTCTGACCAACGATTTTCCCTCGGCGGCCGATTTTTTAAAAAAGCCTGAAGCGCACTGCCAAATGGCAGGTTCCAGACCCTGCCTATTAGCAGGTGCCGATAGGCAGGAACGGGTCTATGACGATCGGCACTTGCCCGGGCCTATAAAAAGAGGCCTTCACCTCATTTGCAGGGAGAGCCCAGATCTGATAGAAATCTCTCTCAACGCATCCTAGAAACCTCTCCCGAAGTCAGCGTGATTTCAACTTCCAAATCCCTTTTTTCTTCCACTTTTCATCACCTTTTTCATCAAACTTGGTGAATTAATCACTCTCCATCATCATTCAAGTGCAAGGGCTTCTTTCTAACATTCAAGATCAAGCTCAAGATCTTCAAGAAGGTCCAACTTTCTCTACTTTCTCTTAAATTCTCTTAAACTCTCAATAACTTGTTTTGTTACTTGGCACTTTTATTATCTCATATCACACATCCTAATATACTTTTTTATTTATTATTATTGCACATCTCCTATTTTCATATAATTAAAACCCAAGAAAACAAGAAAAAGAGGGTTTGCTCATAAATTCCAAATAGGGATTCTCACACTTTTCGCACACTTTCCTCACAACTAAAACACTTTTTCTACACACACACACACACACTTACAAATAAGAGATCGCCCATTTGGATTTATGGGATAAACCCCACCCCTCGTTTTATATGTGAACTATGTGGACTTTGATGCTCTTGGGGTAAAACCTGAGACTCCAGTCCTTTTTCCAACTTTTTCTCTCATCTTCCTATTTGCTCTATATCTAATCTTCCTATATTCTATACACTTGCCCTTAGTAACGTATTGCTCCATATGCATTATCGTTCCATTATATCGGTCAACGTAGGGGTAATCGCGTAAATCTTATTTTTCTAATATTATTCTTATATCTTCCTACGAATGACTTGTTTTATCTTTTCCATGATACAAGTCGAGGATTCCTACCTCCATTATATATATATACACATTCACACATATCATGGGGGGAAACAAAAGGAAAATAGCAAATATTCATGAGAGACCGAAAGGGAGGAATGGGTGCCTAACACCTTCCCATTTCGTAACTAAGCCTCTGAACCCTTCTTAAATCATTTTGGTTTCGCACGCACCAGTATGTCTTTGGATGCCATCCTTCGAGGTGTGATAACTAGCTTTTTGCCTCTCGTTGTTGAAAGCCTAGTTAGTCAAAACCTTAAAATACCTACAAAATATAATAAACTCAAGTGTAGAGGTAAGTAAGGGTATCAATCCACTTCCAAGGGTGTAAAGCAAAGGGAATAAAATTGTAATTCACTTTTTATTTTCTTTTTGTGCTTTTTCACTTTTTCTAATTTTTTTAGCTTTTTCAATATTAAAACAAATGGGTGAGGTGTGATTTAAACTAAACTAAATGTAATATGATAATAACTAAATAGAAAATGACTAAAATGAAAAATAAAGTCTAACACTAAAATAAGAGATAAAGTGGGGTAAATAATTGTGAGAACAATCAAGGAGTGGGATTACACCACAAATTTTAGTTATTCTAATTAATTAATTTAATTATTTGAATTCTCCCAAATTAATATCAAAACTACAAATCAACTCTCGTTGCCAATATAATTTTAATAGTAACCTTTTAGAAAATTAAATTTAACACCCCACAACTCTAGAAAAATAGATCTACACTCCTTTTAATTAATCACCCGCTAGGATCGATCAATTAAAATTTATGTAAATCTTAGAATATAAATTTAGAGTTGAAATTCAAGTTATAATACCCCACTTTAGAAAACCCTATCTCTAGTTCGAATCTAAAATGGGTATTATAATTAGAATTTCGATTTTCTCTCAAAAATCATTTACCCTCTCTCGAGGCGTAAATCTAAGGGTGAGGGATCAAAATTAGCATTCAAAGGGAAATTTCAAGTAATCAAACTAATTAAACTAAAATAACATCAAATAAGGGTTTCCATCACTCCTTGAAAGGGGATTTATCCTAACATGGTATCAAACATAATAAACAAATATTCAATAGGCATTAAATATAATAAAAGAGTAGAGACAGAGAACAAGTCTTCAACAAGTCTCCTTGAAATTGGCAATTTGAACTCTATCCTTGAAATTGAAGCATACAACCCTCCAAGTGAGTGATCAACAAAGATATAAATGAAAAATTTACTCAACTTGAATCTCACACAATTATCACTCACAAATATCTAAAAAAAATGAAAATAAACTATTTACAAATATTTCTACCTAATTTATTCTAACCTAACTCTCTACTTTTCTCTAGAATTTGATGATGATTCCCCAAATGCTGTCTTGAGTCTTGTTTTATAGTAGATGCATGGAACACATGGGGCTAAGGGATATTTTGGGTATACAAAGGTGCAAGAGAGTGTGTAGGGTATTGGGTGAGGGTTTATTTAGGAATTTAATGGAGGGTACATGTGGTTTGGGTGTGAGGTCATGATAGTGGGAGAATGGGGGCATAAAATCTGATATGGTTTATGGGTATTTTGGGGTTTTGGGGTAAAAGAGTAGTTGGGGGTATTTTTGGTAAAAGGGCTAAAAAGGGGTTAAGTGGCACATGGGTTTTATAGCATGTGGGTATTAGTTGGTTTCTTGTGTTTGTTGGCAGGTCGTGGCTTTTGGAGAAGAGGGGAAATGGGTTTAGGTAGTAGATGGTTTTGGACTTGTTGAAATGGGTATGGGTTGGTCAAGGTTTGGTTGCTGGCCGTAGTGGAGGTGTGTCGTCGGCGCGGGTCATAGATGGGTTTGCCGCCAGCGTCAGATGGGTCTCCAAAGCTGGCCGACGGGTCGAGGGCTGGGGTTGGAGAGTCGCCGACGTTAGCCGCGGGTTGTGGAGTTGAGTGTTGGGTAAATGGTTGCGCATGTCCGGCGGCTGGGTTGACAAGGGGTGCGCCGGAGGTAGTATATCGGAGGGGAACGCCGACGGGTCAGGTCGCGGTGGCCGGAGGTGGCTGCGTGGCAGGTTAGAGGGGAGGTAGGTTCCGGCGGCGGCGGAGAGGGTGAGGGAACGCCGAAGAAGGTCGGTTGGGGGATGGTTTGATAATGGTGATGTGAGATGAGGGTGATGGTGGTTGAAGATGTGGGTTTGTTTGTTAATGGTGGTTTAGAGGAGAGAGAAGGGTGGAAGGTTGAAGATGGAGTGGTGTAGGTTATGGTGTGTGTGGGTGTAGGGGAATGTGTGTGAGGGTGAGGGTGAGTGTTGGTTGGGTGTGTTTAGGTGTAGGTTAAGTTTGTGTGTGTGTTTAATTTGGACCCAACTAAAATAATAAAAAGACTCAACTAAAATTAATAAAACTAAAACTAAAAAAATATAATCTAACTTAAAAATAAAACAAACTAAAAACAATAAAAATAAAAATATTAAAACTAAAATAAAATAAAATCCTAAACTTATAAAAACTAAAACAAAACAAAAGAAATAAAAACTTAAAATCTAAATGAAAACTAAAGTCCTAAAAAATATAAAATATAATAAACTAAAAATAAACTCCTAAAACTAATCCTAATAAAACTAAGAAAAAAAATTATACTAATAAAATAAAATAGAAAAATAGAAAATAAAACCTAGAAAATACTAAATAAATCTAAAATAAATCCTAAAAAAAAATGACTCAAACTAAAAATCTAAAAAAAAATTAAAAAAAAATTAAAATAAAATAAAATGACAAACAAAACACACATGGTTTGGGGAAGGCTAAGGCTAGGATGGGCTAGGTTAGGGTCAAGGGATTGGGTATTTAGCTCCATATTGCACATAATTGTCTTGATTTAAGCGTTTGAACTCTGCAATGCACAATTTGACCTACAAAATAAACATTTAAGCACATAAGACCCATATTGTTGAGAATTAGCAACTAAAGTACGTCTATTTGAGGTATAAATTGTACAGTTTTGGGTGCTTATCATACCACCCCCAAACAGAGCGTTGCTAGTCCTCGAGAAATAATATAGAGAGAAAGAGAAAGATAAGTAACCAAAAGTGTACCACTTTTGCGGGCACTTGCGATTGCACTTAGCATGTGATACAAGTCTTTAAACCTATAGGTTGCCCTACAGGACGAGTTGTGTCTCGTGAGTTTTGTAGGGAATATATCCACAAAATTCTTATTTGAAAAGATTTACAGAAAGGCAGTCAATCTCTTATTAGACATAGAATAATCGCACAATCCATCACAAGAAAAATATTTTCAGAAATACAAGCTAGAATGTGTAGAAAGTTTAGCTATGTAAATACTCAAGGCACATCCTTCCTAGAATTCAACGTGTCTAGTGTGAATCAGTCAAAACGGGTCGAGTATCACAAGAGTAATTCCTTGATTGCCTCTTCGGAATCAACACTTCAACTTCAAAATCTCATGGGATATAACTCTCACAAACGAACTCACGAGATTAGGGTTAGTGTATCGCTCTTGTGTGTGAGGAGGTGAGTAAATGTAAGCAAGTTCAAACGTCTCACACACATATATGAAAGAATAATTAGAAGGAAAAATGATCTCATGAAAGAATGCTAATCACTATAGTGAGAACGTCGAGTTATTCACCACGTTGACTATTATTTGCCCGAACACCTAGGGGAAATATGGATGTATATGGGTGAGGAGGAATGAAATGGGATGAGAAGGATATGATAGGTAGGATGGATGGGATGAGTTAGGTAGGATAATTATATGTTGGATAATGGATGAGTGATGAGTGATGGGTGCGATAAGATTGAGAAGAGTGTATACACTTTAGGCATAAATGTCTTTATTTTACAACTAACTACAAACTCTCTTTCTTTTCTTTTCTCTCTTTTTTTTATTTTTCTTTTATTTTTTTCTTCTTTTTTCCTATTTTTTTTCTTTTTGCTTTTTTTTTCTATCACTTTTCAAACTAACAAGGAAGACATTTAACATTTTGAACAACACTCTTTTATTTGAAAATGAAAGATGATAGGAAATGAGTGGGGAATGATGGTGAGGGGAATATATGGGAATTTGGAAGAACATGGAAATATAATGGGTGAGTGAATGGAAATGTGATATGAAAAAGTGGTAAGTGTATGGATGAAAATTTAGTATTCGGGACAAATTTCAAGACATGTGTATCTTACAACTCGAAAGTGATGTTGTTCTCGGTGATTATGCCAAAATTTTATGAAAGATAATGAGATCATACAACAATTAAGTGCGGACCCAAAGGAAGTTGAATCAACTCGTGACTCGAAGATTGCGTAAAACTCTCTGAAAGGTGAAAGGCACGAATCTCACAAGCTAAAGTCTCTACTAGTGATCCTTAAGGTTCTCTTTAGAATTGTAGTACTCCTCAACTCTAAACGTATTGACGCGATAAGTGTACAAATTTTGTTGAGTCTAAAAATTCATGGTGCAACATGCCTTGTTATGTATCACATAAGCTATTTAGAAAAAATATTCTATAGTTTGATTCCTAGACTTAAAAAGATGGATGATTGAATATTCACATCAATGATTGAGATGAAAGAAACTGCATGAAAATTTAAAAATCAGGTTTAAAATTTTTCAAAAGAGGTACGATTTTGATAAAATTCCCCACCCCCAAACAAAAAGGAACATCGTCCTCGATGTTAGGTAAAATGATTTTTAAAATTGAGAGCATAAGGTAGAAAGAGATTACCAGAATGAACCGTTAATGAAGTGGACATATATCGCTAAGAATAAACTTGAATAAATGATAAGAGAAAAAAGAAGTGTACAAGTCTATAAAGCATATAAAGCATAGGGTGATGTGAAACACCACCCCCAAACAGGATGAGACTAGTACAAGAAACATGGGCTGCCTCCCGGTAGCGCTAACTTTAATGTCTTCAGCCAGACCGAACCATTCTCACCCTAAGGATAAGATCAATGAAAGCTCGGGGTGGCAAAAAAATTGGGTGATGAGAATCACCCCCAAATAAGACTGAAGCGTCAGTCTTGTTGGATAGAGGCTAAAATGATCAATGCACCTGTATGGCAAAGTGAATCACACGATGCAAAGCATCGATGGACCATGGGTGGGTGGGTAGTAGGGTAAGGGTGAGGGTAGTAGGACCATGGGTGGACCATGGGTGTCGGCCACGTGCCTTGTTGAGCTTGAAGGTGAGGGAAACAAGGGCCCTATAAGCATAGTGCTCTAGTTGGTGAGGAAGGAGAAATGGTGTGGAAATAGTGATGGGGTAGGACTCATAGAAAGGGCATGACCGTTCTATGAATGGGCGATGATAATGGTCACACCGTGACACGCCAGGGAGCATCGAGAAAAAATCGACACCATAAGGAAGTGGAGTGCATGGAGGAACAAGCTCGGTGTCACGGAAGTGGAGAGTAGCACCATAAATACTCTCATGGGTGGTGGATGGTTTCAGGTGAGGATCTAAAAATGTCGATGGAAACTTGAAATGTGTAAAGTCAAGATCCAAACAAGGTAGTGGGGTGGAAGGAACAATGGGTGGGTCGGGTTGGATAAATGGTGGAGGAAGATGATCCAACTCAAGAGTGGGAGACACACACTCATTGGGAGGAGTAAAGGAATACTCACAAGGGAGTGTGGTTTCTAAGGATGGAATGGTCAACTTCTCCATAAGAGTAGCATCGGTGAATGTGGTGGGTGGGTAAGACGAGGCACCAAGATCTAAGAGAGAGGAATCACTAGAAATATCAGGCTCAACGGGAGCCATACATGATGGGATATCATCCATTCCGGATAGATAGGAACTATCACAGATTCTATCTCGGAAAAATGGTGAACACTCATAGCCGGAGCTAACCTAAGATGAAGTGGTTCCTCGGGAACACGAGGGTGAAGCTCGATAGGTGTAGACTCGGGCATTGTTTTGGATTCAGCGGGAGTGGAAATGGGAACCGCAATGATGGGTTCACATGGACATGGTAGGATTAGATTAGGCTCACTATATAAAGGTAAGTCAACACAATTGTCGACTTGGGACTCGGACCATGGGATGGTCTCAACTTCGAGATTCTCGGGGTGGTAGGGTTGGTCACACTCAGAATTCGTGTCACAAGAGGACACATCAATGTCACACTCGGTGGCAACGATGGGAGGGGTCATGGGAATATCCGACTCTCGCGCACACTCCAATTCATTTAACCTTTGTTCAAGCCTTTGGAGAGCTTGAGTTTGAATTGCTTGCTCTTGCTCAAGGATGAACTTTTGCAAGAGGGTTTCGAGAGTGGAAGTGGATGATAGTGGTGGTGGAGTGGCGGGTGGTGGCGGTGGGTGAGGTGGACATAACTCGCTATAATCGGGACTATATGGAGAATACTCATATGAAGTGTGTGGGGTGGGGCCAAGTTCATCATACACGAAAGTACCGCTTTCGTGATGGACAAATGGTCGATACTCATTGGGTGCATAGTGAGGGAACTGATCGTGAACGGGTGCACAAGGTTGCCATGATGACAGTTGGAACGTGTGAGGATCCACAACATCGGGTTGGGATACGTATTGCGTGGAAGGTTGATCAGGCCTCCACGAATAACTGGGGTACTCACACAACTCGGGATTAGGTATATCGGGATAATAGGCCGAGGTGGGTTCCGAAACAATGTCATATGGATACATATGTTCCATGGTGGGTTTGTATGGATATGACAAGTACGGACACACATGGGACATGTGATCGGCTTAATAACACTGGGTGCACAACAAAGGACGAGACACGTCGACACTTGACATCGAGGGTGATGGAATAGGAGGTGCATGCATGGATGGGTCAAGAGTACCAACGGTACTCGTGATAGAGGTGAAATGACTAAGAATATCATAAAAAGACGGCTCGGGATCACTCTCACACGTATCAATGGAAAATGACCAAAGTAGTCCCGTAAATGACGTTCTTCGGCCATAAAGAGAGAAATATTGTTTTGGAGTTTTTTCAATTTTTTTCAAAAGGAAAGAAAATATTTGTGGATTTTTCTATAAAAATAATAGAAGAAAATATTTTTGGAATTTTTGGAAGAAAAGGAAGAAAATATTTTTGGATTTTTCTAAAATGAAAGAAAGAAAATATTTTGGATTTTTTTTTTGAAGAAAAGGTGGGGAAAAATATGGACTCTAGATTTGGACGAACCAACTAAAACCGACTACCGAAAAATGAATTGGGCACACACACAAGTAAAGAAGAAATCCTAATTAGCACATAGCCAATTTTTATCTTCAAAATTAGTGAGAGGGTAGTCAAATTTTAATTAAGTCCGCGGGCGATAAAAATTCACGAAAATATCTTAGTGACCGCTTTTGCAAAATTTTCTCCTTGTGGGCTACCTAATTAATTGATTTTTAATTTAGTGATGGCTAGGGTAGCACACAATGATAAGAGAGTGACTCGGGTGATGAAATCCCTTCTCGTGAGTGATCGGGTGTAGGCCCTAGTAATTTAATTCATCACACCATTCGAAAATAAATGCAAGAATAAAATCACACAAGATCACATAAAATAATGGACTCGCTAATAAGAGAGGTGCGAGGGTTTGAGAAATGTACCTCCCATAATTTTTACACCGTGGGGTGCCGAAAAATTTGAGTCGACCGGGGGGAGATTACGCCTATCTCAGTCGTCCCTAGGAGTTCTACCGATCCAAGATAGAGAGGCTTCTAAATCCTCGCCTTTGGACGCCCTCTCTCTACCTTGTCCGGTTTCCCTATCACGCTTGTCTTCAATTATTACAATTTTAAATGGAAAATAAATGGTGTCTCTAAGCACCGCAATACAAGCCAAGGTTAAAATCCTAATACAAGACTTCTAAAAATATAAAAATGGTACAAAAAATAATAAAGTGCAAAAAAAATGAACTACAATATGAAATCCGCTCCGAGCTTCACAATCCCAAGAATGGCAACGACGCCATTTGATAAATAGCTTTTTGTGTGTCGTTGTTCAAAGCTAAGTTAGTCAAAACCTTAAAATACCTACAAAATATAATAAACTCAAGTGTAGAGGTAAGTAAGGGTATCAATCCACTTCCAAGGGTGTAAAGCAAAGGGAACAAAATTGTAATTCACTTTTTATTTTCTTTTTGTGCTTTTTCACTTTTTCTAATTTTTTTAGCTTTTTCAATATTAAAACAAATGGGTGAGGTGAAATTTAAACTAAACTAAACTAAATGTATTATGATAATAAATAACTAGAAAATGACTAAAATAAAAAATAAAGTCTAACACTAAAATAAGAGATAAAGTGGGGTAAATAATTGTGAGAACAATCAAGGAGTGGGATTACACCACAAATTTTAGTTATTCTAATTAATTAATTTAATTATTTGAATTCTCCCAAATTAATATCAAAACTACAAATCAACTCTCATTGAAAATTTAATTGTAATAGTAACCTTTAAGAAAATTAAGTTTTAACACCCCACAACTCTAGAAAAATAGATCTACACTCTTTTTAATTAATCACCCGCTAGGATCGATCAATTAGAATTTATGTAAATCTTAGAATATAAATTTAGAGTTGAAATTCAAGTTATAATACCCCACTTAAGAAACCCCTATCTTTAGTTCGAATCTAAAATGGGTATTATAATTAGAATTTCGATTTTCTCTCGAAAATGATTTACCCTCTCTCGAGGCGTAAATCTAAGGGTGAGGGATCAAAATTAGCATTCAAAGGGAAATTTCAAATAATCAAACTAATTAAACTAAAATAACATCAAATAAGGGTCTCCCCCACCCCTTGAAAGGGGATTTATCCTAACATGGTATCAAACATAATAAACAAATATTCAATAGGCATTTAATATAATAAAAGAGTAGAGAAAGAGAACAAATCTTCAACAAGTCTCCTTGAAATTGGTAATTTGAACTCTATCCTTGAAATTGAAGCATACAACCCTCCAAGTGAGTGATCAACAAAGATATAAATGAAAAATTTACTCAATTTGAATCTCACACAATTATCACTCACATATATCTAAAAAAAATGAAAATAAACTATTTACAAATATTTCTACCTAATTTATTTTAACCTAACTCTCTACTTTTCTCTAGAATTTTCTCTCTCTATTTGATGATGATTCCCCAAATGGTGTCTTGAGTCTTCTTTATAGTGGATGCATGGCACACATGGGGCTAAGGGGTATTTTGGGTAGACAAAGGTGCAAGAGGGTGTGTAAGGTATTGGGTGAGGGTTTATTTAGGAATTTAATGGCGGAAGTTAAGTCTAAACTAGAATTAATAAAACGAGAGTTGGGATCGTGTCCCCACCATGGGCTAAACAACTAATAATTAGAATTTCGGTTCAAAAACATTTAATCGAGCATTTTCAATTAAGTATAAACATCACACAATAAGGAATTTAACCCAAAGTTGCGAGATTAAACATTTAACAGAAAATGGTCACACGCATCTTAAATTCGGATTACCGCTATAAACACTAACGTTGCAGGTACATGTGGTTTGGGTGTGAGGTCATGATAGTGGGAGAATGAGGGTATAAAATCTGATATGGTTTATGGGTATTTTGGGGTAAAACAGTATTTCGGGGTATTTTTGGTAAAAGGGATAAAAAGGGGTTAAGTCACTACACCAAATCTGCCCATTTGTCACGGTCATTGACCTTGACAAATTCACCTTGTCAAGGTCAATGACCGTCTCCACCGTCCCCACCCCCTGCCCCCCTCCACGCACACACATACACACACATATATATACACATACACACAAATATACACACAAATATATATATAAATGAAAGAGAGAGAGAGAGAGAGAGAAAATGGACCTGAAAGTAGAGAGAGAGAGAGAGAACATCGTCGAGAGAGAGAGAGAGAGAGAGAAATGGAGGGAACGGCGCGGGAGGGAAAAAAGAAGGGGGATAGGGTTTTTGCTGCGAATATTATCACGGTCGTGTCAAGGTCTTTGACCGTGACAAGAATTTAAATAATTGTCACGGTCATTGACCGTGACAAGACCGTGACAAATTGAATTGTCACGGGCTTGTCACGGTCAATGACCGTGACAATTCGTTGTCACGGTCGTGTCAAGGTCAATGACCGTGACATAAAACGCGTGTTTTTTTGTCACGGTCAATGACCTTGACAAGGCTGGCCGGCTGAAAGGTGACAATTTGCCCATTTTGGTATAGTGAGTGGCACATGGGTTTTATAGCATGTGGGTATTAGTTGGTTTCTTATGTTTGTTGGCAGGTCGTGGCTTTTGGAGAAGAGGGGAAATAGGTTTAGGTAGTAGATGGTTTTGGACTTGTTGAAATGGGTATGGGTCAGTCAAGGTTTGGTTGCTGGCCGGAGTGGAGGTGTGTCATCGGCGTGGGTCGTAGCTGGGTTTGCCGTCAGCGTCAGATGGGTCGCCGAAGCTGGCCGACGGGTCGAGGGTTGAGGTTGGAGAGTCGCCGACATTAGCCGCGGGTTGTGGAGTCGAGTGTTGGGTAAATGGTTGTGCAGGTCCGGTGGCTGGGTTGACAAGGGGTGCGCCAGAGGTAGTAGATCGGAGGGGAACGCCGATGGGTCAGGTTGCGGTGGCTGGAGGTGGCTGCATGGCAGGTTAGAGGGGAGGTAGGTTTCGACAGCGTCGGAGAGGGTGAGGGAACATCGGAGAAGGTCGGTTGGGGGATGGTTTGATAGTGGTGATGTGAGATGAGGGGGATGGTGGTTGAAGATGTGGGTTTGTTTGTTAATGGTGGTTTAGAGGAGAGAGAAGGGTGGAAGGTTGAAGATGAAGTGGTGTAGGTTATGGTGTGTGTGGGTGTAGGGGAATGTGTGTGAGGGTGAGGGTGAGGGTGAGGGTGAGTGTTGGTTGGGTGTGTTTAGGTGTAGGTTAAGTTTGTGTGTGTGTGTATTGGGTATGTGTATGTGTGTGTTTAGTTTGGAACCAACTAAAATAATAAACAGACTCAACTAAAATTAATAAAACTAAAAATAAAAAAAATAAAATCTAACTTAAAAATAAAAAAAACTAAAAACAATAAAAATAAAAATATTAAAACTAAAAAAAATAAAATCCTAAACTTATAAAAACTGAAATAAAACAAAAGAAATAAAAACTTAAAATCTAAAGGAAAATTAAATTCCTAAAAAATATAAAATATAATAAACTTAAATAAACTCCTAAAACTAATCCTAATAAAACTAAGAAAAATCAAAATAAAATAAAATTATACTAATAAAATAAAATAGAAAAATAGAAAATAAAACCTAGAAAATACTAAATAAATCTAAAATAAATTCTAAAAATAGAAATGACTCAAACTAAAAATCTAAAAAAATAATAATAATAAAATGACTAACAAAAGACACACATGGTTTGGATAAGGCTAAGGTTAGGGTAAGGGGATTGAGTTTTTAGCTCCATATTGCACACAATTGTCTTGATTTAAGTTTGAACTCTGCAATGCACAATTTGACCTATAAAATAAATATTTAAGCACATAAGACCCATATTACCGAGAATTAGCAACTAAAGTACGTTTATTTGAGGTATAAATTGTACAGTTTTGGGTGCTTATCATGGTGGCTTCCCCTTTTTCTTTTATCTGTTTTGAGTAAAATAGACTGGCGACTCTGAATCTCTCTACATTTTTTACACCACATCTCAAACGATGCCGTCCGAAGTGCTCCCGAGAGGGACGTGCGGGACCCGAAGGATCCTTTCCTCCACACGCCCGCCCGCACGACGAGGATCGGGGATGGCCACAATAGGAGTTCATTCGGAATTTCTTTAAATAACTCCAAGCAAATGCTCAATTACATGTTGATTTCAAAATTTATTTTCACAGAAAATTGTGTAGTGACAATTATTTTTCATATGTGAAGTATAAAGTATAGATAGACCCCTGCTGACAAATTTATGATGATAAAAATTGTGAGCATGATTTGTGAGCAAATAAAATATTATGAGACAGAAATGAACAATGCACAAATAAATGTGGGTATCCATCAACTGGGGTTGTGCTAAATATAAGAATGATCCTGACCAACCATCCATTTGGGATAAAGTGTGACATGCGTGGTAAATATCTTCAGGACTAAATTTGTAGAAATATTTTGCCGATTATCTGCCGAGATGAATCTTGAATGTGCTTGACCGTCCTTCAGGTTAAAAATCATAGAATCCGAGCTTCAGTCGGAGTAATAATAATTTTGCCCAAGCATTTCTTTGGGTCTAAAGTGATATAGCGTGCTCGACTATCCGTCAGAGCATTAATAAAATGAATGTTGAAACATCGATGAGATTCCCAAGGACTTAAGATAGTTGTCGAGCATCCGTCGGGGCTAAATCTTGTACTTGTGGAAGTTAGTAAATTTCCCGACCATTTGTTGACGCTAAATCAAATAGAAGTTATCATGAGAATGATTTGTTAAGCATAGTATATCTTATATGCATCCACTCGGCCATTTTTCGAGGAAAAAATTCATAGTAGCGTATGAATGTAATAAATGATCCAATGATTTTTATGACAAAAATCCCACTGAGATAACTGTGCCCGAGCATCCGTCGGGGCTAGGCTAAATAATCGATTAATCTCATTTTGCCGATATTGAATAATTGTAGCCGAATGATAATATTGAAAATTAAATGACCGAATACATGATGCGAGTGCTCTATAAGTGCGCCCAACTATTTATGTGATCAAAATAATTTGCAATGAGATCGTATAAAAAGTGCCAACTAAAATCGTTGTAACAACTGTCATATTAAATCAGTGTTGGATCTAACATGTGGTAATAAAAATCACGAACACATTTAATGGACAAACGAATATCATGATGTGTTAAATGAATATCATGGTATAATGAGACCCCTCTCTCAAAGGGAGTCGAATGATGCATAATTTGTCAAATATATTCCGAATTTAGGACACAAGATTGGATTCATAATTTTTGCAAAAATAATTCAAAGCCTAACCTAATAATGAGTTATAAGTTGGTTTTCAAAATTGTTTCCTCGTAAAGCTATGAAGTAGGAAAACAAATAGCAAAAATTATAATAAAACAGGGGGCTTGATTTTAATAAAGACTTGACTTTAATAAAGAAGGTCTGCACATTCATGTGCCCCAAAAGGCTTTTACCCCTGTTCGAAACGCATGATGCGTGTTGAATTGATGTTGTCCTCGTCTCTTTCGTCGATCTGCATGGGCGGAGCCAATGATGCCGATGATCAGAAAATGTGGCAAGAAACTTGTGGGTTTCCTTGATGTCACCCAGGTCGCGGTGTCAGTGTAGAGAAATGAGAGATGGTCGGCACGACCGAAGGGAAAACCAAAGAAAATTTTGTTAGGTCACCGGTAGGTCGCAAACAGGTCGCCGACCACAGGGGGTTACTCGACCAGGTAGGTTGTAGGTCGGAGGTGAGCTCGCTAATGCTCGATTGGTGCTAGATGAATTTTTTGAGGTCTTCTAACAAGGACCTAACATTGGGTTTTTTCTTTTGTTGTCTACCAGCAAAATTGGTTGCCCAGTGATCGTCGATCACGATGGGCTGTCCGACGAGGTTGCTAATTCCAGGTGTCGTATTGTGTTTGACTGGATTTTTGTCATTCCCTTGAGAGGAGATTGTAATCGGAGATCATAAAAAAAAATAAAACTCATTGGTGTTCGGCTAACTGGTAGCCCCAAGTCATGGTGAATATGTGGGGAAACCCTTCTACCCTGTTCAGTTTGGATTTGATGATTAGTAATTAATCCACTGTGAGGAAACATTGTGGTGGATAATTGGGATTTTTACACCTTGTTACTAATCAGCAACGAGATGGGGCTTCTGTACCCAAGGCAGGAAGACTTCAATTGAAAAATTGGGTGTGTGAAAATCCGGTGATTGAAATTTTTGTTGGTTTCACATCGAAATTTTATTACACAGAGCTGTGATTCCGCCGCGGAAAAGTTATGATATGAGTGACCTGCTCAGGTGGGTTGTAGTCCCAAGTTATAGGTTGGAGATGTCCACAAATTTCATACCGGAGATGACTAGATGCTCATCAATTTCCTCGCAAAAACATGAATTGATGGCTTGATAGTGTGCCCCGAATCTGTATACCTTCGTGAAAAACATATCTGTTTAGATAATTTCCTTCAATATGTTTGTAAACATGTGGTCAAGATCTCTCAGGAGAGAGAAACCCTTTAGACGGTTACCCCTGCCAAAAAAATAGGGATATGAGAATCAAGATTATGATGTAACCTAGTAAATAACTTTGTTTGCCCAGAAAAATCTGGAGAACGCCCATATCTCTAAGGATTCATAAAAACTCATTATTATGAAACTGACTGCAGATTCATAAATGAAAATTCTACACAAGATTTATGAATATAAACAATCAGGGTTGAACAAAAAGATGCATGCAGAACATATAATTTATTTGTACGCAGAGAAAGAAAAACTTAGCTCTTGATGGGGTTTCATGCGTGTAAGCCATTACATCTCAACATAAATCTTCATCTTGTCAACAGGAAGGAAAGACTTTTTGTGTCATTTTCCACAGACGACGCCAATTGTGGTGTCAAAAAATCTGGGATATGGGGGTTGACCATGTACCACGATGTATGCACAATAATAAATAAAAGAGAGACAAAGATTTACGTGGTTCGACCATGAATGGCTTACGTCCATGGGTCTTCTGTTGTGTTCCATTAGAGTCATGAGAGAATTTTACATGAGAGTGTCTCACTAGCTTCTAAGCCCCCTTTCATAATGGGGGGGGGGGGGGGTCCCCTTTATATAGAGTTAGGGATTACATTAGGGTTACAAATATGGATGAGTCCTATCTTTGTGGAGTTTTATTTGACTCAGATACTGCTCCTCGGTCTTCTTGTTTATCGAGGACTCTAGTCGTCCCTATCTTGTTGGAGCGTCTGTTGCTCGCCATCTTGACCGGGGTGCTCGTCACGTGTCATGCTATTATGTAGGCATATTTTTTCCCCCACACTTATCAACTTTTATTTTCTTGCCATAAATTGTGGTGGTCCACCCCTATTTTTGAAACATTAAGAGTTGCATGTAATATTTTGTGTTATTGTAACTTTGACATTATAAAGAATGTTATAGCACCTCTGTAGACGTAGACAAACCGTTGAACCTTGTACATCATTATGTTCCCAATGTGTGTAATTTATTTTATATTATCTAAACTACCTTTAATACATTGATTTTTACTCACACAACATCAACATTGTATCATAAAAAGATCAATTATGATAAATAACTAAGGTTTTTCTTAATTATTATATCCTTTAAATCTCAATCTAGACCATTCAGACTTAAGATGTACAAAATGGGGTTGATTTTAAAACAATTGATAGGCTAATAGTCGTATCTACCTCTAAATGGTTAAGAGGTAAATATAACTTTGTATAGGAACATTAAATCTAAATCTGACTTGAACGCCCATTAGAAGTCCATTCAGATAAAAAAATAGTATATATTTTTCTGATTCAAATTTTAGATTCAGACTAACTGAATCAAATTGATTAGGTGAAATTAATAAAGTTTGTCTTCACTTAAATACCTTCATAATGACCCCACTTTGAGTTTGGTACCTTTTATATATTGATTTGACTTTAGTAGTTTTTTTCGTCGGAGGGACATTAGACAACATGCATGCGTGCGGCACACGACCCGTTAAAATATAAAACAATTAACCATTTTAAAGAGGGAGTAATAAAAAACCAACTATAAATATAAGTGGTAAACAAAAAATAACCCATTACATTAACCCTTTTTCAGTTCAACTCCCTAATCGGTAATTTTTATTGCTCTAGTCCTCTAACATATTTTTTTGCACTCAGATCTATCTCCCTTAATATACACCCAATTTTAAGTAATGTATACAATGCCTTTTCTTAAGTATACATGGATTTTTTATTTTTTTTAAAAATGTATTTCGTAAGTGAAAGTTTATAATGTACATAAGAAGTTTCGTAATATGCACGTGTCAAGTTTGTTTATATTCTAACTTATAAGGTATTCACTAAGGGTGAGGGATCTTAGTGCCCAAAAAATATATAAGTGGACTATTTCCATTAAAAAATATTTACCAAGGACTAAAATATAAAAAAACCCTTATAATAATGTAAGCATTATTTTACTTCATTGAAAAATATTATTTATACTTTTGCAATTTACATATTTTTTCCTTATTAGTAATGATTCAAAACACTTTTAGCCGAACACAATGAATCATGCACAATCACAAAAGAACAATATTTACATGGTTTGACAATATGCCTATATCCATGGGTGGTGTAGTCTAGTTCAAAAGTTTATGATCCTATTCCCTTTTGTCCTGGGGGCTAGGGTTACATTTATAAGAGAAGGTGATCGAGCCATGTGGGACTCAATTATTGTGGTAGTTATCCCAGCTTGATCGATCATATCTCACTCCTTGATTCTCGAAGGTGGGTTAGCTCCAACAGTTCTTATCTCCATGGATGAGAGATCTTGATCGGATCAATTGGTATGTTCCCTCCTTGCACATCTGCTGGATTATTTCCCTCATAATTACCCCCAAAGCTATAGCTAGTTGAGGTCGCAACTATTTTTTCAGATCTTTAAATGAATCCATGTTATGGTCCCGATCAGTCTCGGTCATTTAATTATACTATAGTTGGAGGGAATGGTAAAAGTTTTCTTAAAAATGAAGAGCTAGATCACTTGTTCAGCCTTATTTGAGGGGTAATTTGGTCATTTAGGATCCCCAAGTTGAAGAGGTAGTTAAGTTCCAATCATCATTTGGGAAAGTGTAAGTCTAATGATGGGATTGACCTTGGAAACTGTTCCAAGATACTTGACACATTCTTGCACTCAGTTTTGTTCATCACTTAAAATATCAGTTGCCTTCAAGCGTTTGAGAGTTACCATCTTCACTACAATACTTATAAGTCTTCCTCTTCTTTTTTACCTTGGAATATCATTGCTTTCTTCAAAGTGTTCTATCTTTTTCTTCTATTTTTTACTGCCTGGTGTAAAAATGATGTATGTGATAATCGAAAATACTATTGAATCTTTCGAACAACTCTACATCCCACCATGAGTAATTATAGAGTTAGATTTTGTCCCCGTGGACTCCTACAATGTCGTGGTGACCACTAGATCTTTTAACATTTTGTGGTTGAGGCTTAGGAAACATCCCCCCCCCCCCCCCCCAAATGCCTCTTCTTAGAATTTTGTGAGTTATTCAACGTTGTCCATGCTCCGTGTTCACACAACACTAAAGAATTATCAATTGTCTCAAATATTTGATTGAACTCTATGTGGCCTATTTAGGGAACTTAGAGATTTAGTACTACTACATGTGGGTGATGATCTTTGAGAAGGTATATTACCTGAGGGCAAGAGAGGCCAAAAGTTCCTTGTGCATCAATTTATTGAATTCTAATAAGGAATATTGGTCCCATGGCTCTATAGTCAGGAAATGGGATCACTTGCCCACATCAAAGGAAGGAGAGATCTACATAGGCCAAAGTTCCCCAAAAGGGGGCATAAGATAGTTTAAACTCTTTTTTTGTTCATATTACTTTATTCTAATGTGTTATCTAACCTTTACACCTTTTACATTGTTGTAATTATTTTGTCTTTTGTTGTTTAGTTTCGTAGAAGAAGAGTGAGCTCAAGCCACAAGATATCAACTTTGCTACCTTAAAGAAAGCTTGGTCGATTAGACAATGTATAAAAGATCCCAAGCACCCCATATAAAATTTCCTCCTACTTTCCTATACTTCATCAATAATATCTTTTGTTACTCGACTAATAGAGTGGGAGACAGAGACCCCATACGAATTTGTTGAGCACAATCCTTCAGCTATCAACAGTTTGGGTTCTTAAAGTTTGTATCCCTACTTATTCTTAGGATGAGATGACTTCCAAAAGTAATATCCCCAATTCAATAGGGGATGCACTTTGTAACCTCCCCCACTGCTCATTTGTCTAAGATGAAGGAGGTTGTGGGTCCCCCGAGAAGATTCAATCAATCATGTAAATAAGAATAGGCTAATAACAACCTTGTTGTCCAATTTTTGACCTCCAAGTCGATGGATGACCTTAGCAAAGGTAAGGCCCTTATTGAGGTATCCATTACCAAGGATCCATAATTGGATCTTAGTCTTCTTAGGGGAGCTTGTCTTCCCATTGACAAGCCTTTGGTCACAAGACTAATAGAACTATATGTTGCACATGCACTTTCTTTGGTAAGCGTTAAACTTCTTTCATCTGAATTATGATAAAATTAATTGATATATGTGACACCAATATTTACTTTGTCAATTCTATTTACTTGGCAGTTCATCGTGGCCTTCATCAACCAGGTCCAACTAAAATAAGGAAGTGGATAACCTGGGGTTTTCCCTCACTAAATCGCATATAGCCTTTAATCCTTCTAGTATCAAGGTGATAGAAAATAAGGCCTTGTTGAAGGCCAAGGATGAGGGTCATCCAACTAGAGTCTAAGGTGGAAAGTCTAGAGAAGGAGAACCAAGAGTCTGAACAAAACCTTTTTGTAGAACTAGAGGCAAAGATTTATGCCTTTAAAAAAGGTTTGGACAAAGCCTTCGCCAATGCTAAAAGTAGTTGGGCTTTGCAAGAAAGCCTTTTTTAAATAACGTAAGGAAGAGTCCTTAGTGAAGGTCGAAGTTATTATCGACTATAAAATTTTCACCAAGCATGCTCTTAGATCTCCTCACAACTTGGAGGGAAAGAAGAAGATAAGGAACCGGTTATCAACCAACTAAAGGTTATTGACCCCAAAGAGACTCATGAAGTTTTTCATTGTCTAGGGTATTCTTGAAATTTTTTCATCCTTCCTTTTATATATTCATAAGGGGCTCCACCCATAATTTCTTTAAATGAAATGGAATTTCTTTTTCTTAAATCATAACTTACTCGTTGATGACCCAATAATTGAACACTTCCACATACTTACTTGAAGTTATTCCCCTTGGCCTAAGATCAGGGTCGGCCTCATAGGGTCGACCATTTTACGCCAGATAACTAAAAATGCACATAATTTATCAAAATGGGCATTTAAGTAATTTTAAGCCTGCGCAAATGGGTGTACGTTGAAAAAATAATCACACTAACTATGCAATTATAGAAGGATAGCTGTCAACTATAAATAGGATCACATCAATCATCATTCTCTATATGACTTAGGGTGCAAACACCCTAAGCCACCTATAAATAGAATGTACCTTCTTACTTGTTCATTAAGCTAAGTCATTGTAAAGAACTACTGTTACTCTAATCAAAATACTCTCTATAAAGAGAAAGTACAACCTCTGACTTGTAAAACACTCTTCGGTTAGTGAGAAATAAGTTCCATTAAAGTGGATGTAGGATAGTTGGTTGAACAACTCTAAGTATCTTGTGTTGATCTTATCTAATGCACTTATCTACCGCATTTACTATACATTATCATGCCATAAACCGCTTTATTAATGATTTACTGAGTTCCTCTTCTTTTATATGAGTTTTTACCATTTCGTATAACATCATATCCGTGTCATTTGTGGGAATTAAATGTTAATTCAGTTGTTTCCACAGGCGAACTCTCTCATAACTTGATTATAATAATAAATCTAAGTTAGCTCAAATCTGTGTATATAGTTTGAAGGTTTGAGTTATGGGTTTACCCATCTTTATTTTCAACTCAGTTTTTGGGTATCTTATGAACTCGATCTTAGTTTAAGTGCAATTATGGGTAAAAATCACTGTTCATCGTCATATTTATAACAAATTGATCATAAAATCATCACCAGTTCATCCTTGATTATATTAGTTTGAGAGATCTAGAAATTCTAGGTAAAAACATTCACCCACATCTGAAAATTTCGTGTTCATTGTTTAACCTATAACCTAATATTTTATAGGTTGAATTCCTTTCGGGAAACATCAATTTTTTATCAAAATTATCGCCAGATTTACCACTACCTCCCCGTGGGATGCATTCTTTAAGCAATGCACCATCATCAGAGATAGTAGAACTCAATGGATCACTGAAAATGAATATCAAATCAGGAGTAGATGCCATAATAAATGTTGTATCTTACCCAAATAGTGGTAAGACGACCATCATGGGGAATTGAAAACTATTATACTTTGATAGGTAGGGGTAGCCTGATTCCCCCAATGGAGATACTTAATGCTCTGAGGGAAGCTGAACCATAAGAGGTAAGATACAAAAATATTAAAGGATCCCTTCAGCTTGAGTTAGGATATGAGGATAACCCAAATGATGAAATTATAGAAGAAAAGGGGGTGAGGATAAATCACATCCAAGGAGCCAATATTACTTTTACCAACTAGGAAAACCTCTTTTATCCTGGATGAAACATCGATCATATCAAAGGGCTAGTGCTTTCACTAGACTCACAAAGTAGTCAGCCTTTGATAGTTTAGGGCCCAGATCTCATGTCGCACCTGCTGCTTATGACCAGTGTGACATAAGGCAATATTCTGAGGAATGTAGGGGAACATCGGCTGATGATATTAGTAACACGCACTGAACTCACCCTAGGTGTAAGTATTACATAGATATAATGAAACAATAATTAACAACAAATTTAACAAAAGGGATGAGATAAATGGAGGTGAATAAACGTATTAAAGTGGTTTGGCCATTAGCCTATGTCCATTATTCATGGTATAAGCGTGTTTCGCTAAAATAGGGCATAAACAACCATTGAAGACAAGTACAAGATCTCTCTCTCTCTAGGTGTTAATTATGTAGAGTAACATTAGGGTTTTTAAGAGTCGATAAAAAATAAAAAGGACATAGTGTGACTTTTATAGGCTAGGGTGCATAGAGCCACCCCCAGTATATGGTCCATGACTAGATAAGGCCGAGGGTCTATGAGATAATTCCAGTTTTCTTTTCATAAAGAAAGGTCTCATGGTGAATATTCCCTTACGTGTTTTGTTGATATCAAATAACAGTTTTGTGTAGATATGATTGAAATAACCCTATCATGCTTTCCACACTTGTATGAACATATTTACGGGAGGTGTAATACTGTAGGTATCATCCCCGTTGATAGTTTTTCATGCTTAGTTCCATACTAAAAGATGAGACGAGATATGTGGTCGTTCGTTCCCGATACACCTATTCCTTACACTTGAGTCTGATGGCTTGTAACATTAGTGTCATCTGAGGCTGACACTTTTCCACTAGTAGGAGTGAGGTTGGCCTCTCCAGTACGACGAGACTATAGTGTAATTAGTTACCACTGTATATCAGGTATATATAAGAAGGCTAGTTTCATTTATGGGACGAGATTTTATTTGTTGATTGGATGACAGGGTGCTATCTGGACGGGACCATACTTATGTATATTAAGTTCCCTTAGACCTTTACCTTTTGTGTTAGCAGGAGGATACGGTTTAAACTTGGTCTCGCTTGGCTTTAAGAAAATTTGTATAGTGTCTCATCTCGTCCTATGAATGGCCTATAGGTCGTGAATCTGGAGGTTTTAGTTGTCTATTAGATGTATATAATATCTTAAGGACGTAACAATTATATCATCAGATGTAACGATCATACCACCCCATATTTTTCCTCGAGTCGTATCCGCTATGAGAGGTGGTTTGATTCACAGATAGTAGGTACACTGTTCAAGGCGAATCTGACCCACGTGTGCATCCTATCACGTCATCCCATTCCTTAAGACCACGGTTCATCATTACCCTCCTTTTGAGATTACTTAATGTGGGATAACTTCTCATTTCAGCCATTGTCTCAAAACATTCAAATATTTGTGACAAACCAGATTTTTGTCTTTAGAACATTGTCATTTTTACTCTCTCTGATCATCTTCTCCAGCATTTCCAGTCATTTTCGATCGTCCCCTTTCTTTTGGTGCAGTTTCAATCGTGTCTGCCCTCCTTTTTGTTGTTATTTCCTTCAATTTTTCTGTTTTATTTTTCTGATGACTTTTTGGAATTGATATTTCTCTTTGTGGTGGTTCTAGAGTGTTGATTTTAGGGATTTTAGGTTTTTTGCCACTTTTTTATGGTAGTTGTGCAATTTTTATAGGAAATTAGTTACAGTTAGGGTTTTTTGGTGACTATTCTGTCGACATAGGGCTTGCATCTTATTAGAGTGATCTTGAGTTTTTTAGAGTGTTCTTGTTTAAAAAAGAATTCACTATTCCTCTTTGAAACCTTTCAAATCACTCTTTGTGAATATACCGAAGTCTGTAAAATTATGTTGCATTTGTGACCATGTCCACTGAGAAAAGGAAGAGGTTGAGTCCCAACTCAACTGACTTGTTAAGAGAGAGTTCCTCTGACACCTATGACTACAACACCCTTAATGGTAGTACGCCCTCCTTTTTATCTGACCAACCCTTCCCCACTACGACACTACACTTGAAATTTCTTCTCCAAATTTTATTGTCATTATTAGTGATTAAATATCTGAGTCAAGGGATTATACCAAGACTGAGAGTGATTTAATGTTTAAGGGTTATATCCCACCCAAATCCAGTTGATGTTGTGAACCTTGTCTTCTTTAATAAGGCCACGAGAGTGACTGTTTCTTGTCCTGTCTTAGTCGAGACTGCTGATTTTGATGAATTAAGTAACAAAGATCATCCCAGTACCTTGGCTCATCAACGTGGGGATCCTGAGCCCCCAATTTATGATATATGTGATAACGATAATAGAGATAACATTCCTCCCCCAATTATCCCCTGATCTTTAACTGGAATGATCAAGAAAGCTTATTTAGGCTAAGATCGATGTGGTAAGGTGCCTGTTACTGAGGTTGATGAGGAAGAAGATTATAAGGTTGACATAAGTGTTACCTCATCTTATAAGAACGATGCCCATAAGAATAATCTCATTATCTGGAGACATTTGTATGGCGTTAACCCAACGGTCCATAAGAGAGTGTCAGTCGAGGATGAGAGGGACTATGATCTCAAGAATGGGGACAAGATTGTCGTATATGAGCAAATGTTTAAAGTGTTCTTTTGTCTTCCATTTAGGTTTAGAGTTAGTGAAACTGGCTATTATCAGTGTTGCACTGACACCCAATTAGCCCCTAATGCTTGAAGACGATTCTAGGGTCAGTGATTCTTTGGAGGCTTGCCTATAAGGAAAATTTACCTAATACGTTTTTCGAGCATGTTCACCAAATTTAACTAGTTTGATTACAATTCCTTTGCTCACAAACTAGATCAAAAACTTTTGTAGGTGAACCAGACTTCCAATAATAACTGGAAGCCTATGTACTTCTTTATCTCAGGCTTGGGGGAGTTCGGTAATGATGAGTCACTGAAGAATAGGGAAGTTAAGATGTCCCGTAATTGATATGATCATAGTCTCGACTAATGTTGACACCAGATTGAGTACAAGAAATAGAGAGAGGGTTAACTAACTAAGAGTAATTGATGGTCATATACTATTTAAGGAGTTTATCAAGACTAAAATCCTCCAATTTATAATAATGGTGTCAACCCCACTAGAGTTTCTTTGTAATATCCTTTGCTTCTGAATATTTTACTAACTTTTCTTGTCGTCTCAATATTTAGACGACATACATAGTTATTGATATTTTTCATTTTGCAGATCATCTTGACAACACACCCGATCATATTTAGAAATTCAAGCTCCTATTACTGATAATATTTTATCCAACCTAAAGGTCAAGACTACTGCCCAACCTATGGGACCCACCAAGTTTAAATCTATAAATACTGGCCCAAATGCCAAGGTATAAAAAAAAAGAAAAGAGGTCACTAAGTAGGGGTTGTATCCCAATAGAAAATAAATATAAGCCTCTAAGAGTATCCACTAATCCTAGTGTCCTAATTTTTGATCATGCATCTACGGTCACGCGTCTATCTCAACTTGGACTGAATCCAGAGTATTTTTTCAAAAATCAATCGAAGACTCAAGATGTCATCTCCACGATAATTCCTCCATGTGCTAGACTTTTCTTTGATGCTCAAAGTAGCACCATAATTTCCATTTTTTCTTTGCATAAGGTTACTCAGGTAAAAAAATGTATTTCATAGTTTTTACGAAGTGTTATTTTATCACGTACTAATTATTATATCTTGTGTTTACCTTCTCTTAGTCTGTCATTTCTCTCCATCATCTTCACAAGTAGGTTATGGATGGATATACCATAATGTACTTGGAGAAGGGTTCTAAATCCATGTACAAGCGAGTGGTCACCCAATTTTCTGACCTTGTCACAAAATGCCCTAAAATGGTTGATACTTTCAACTCATTGAGATTTTTTTATGCTAAGACCATTATTGCCTTGGAGGAGATTCAAGATGATGGAGTTGATGATGAGACTGCTGATGGCAATGATGGGGGGGATGAGACGACTCACATTGTTGAAGAAGAAACTCAGTTTGGGGACCAAGATGTTATAATGTTTAAAAGGAGTCGACCATTCCTGGAGTTACAACTGTCGGTGACTTAGCGATTGAGACTTAACTTGATTTATTTCTTATCTTTGGATTAATGTTGTGGTTTCTGATGCCAAACTCATTTGTAAACATCGATCTCGTCGCACTTTTGGGATTAAAAAATGTTATTGTGTTTCTCAATACACCTATGTTTTTGTGAATGGCACAATGATATACGTTGCTTTATTTCCATCATTATGTTATATACTTGTGGAGTTTTTGCTTTTTTATTTACCCCAAAATAATGATGTATAGTCTCGCCATAAAATAATGATGTTTACAATCACTATAAAAAATGATGTTAAATGTCACCATAAATGATGATGTTAAGTTTCACCATAAAATAATGATGTTAAGTGTCATCATAAAAATAATGATGTTAAATTATCCACCTCTTGGGGTTTATATTGAGACATACCTTGGAGATGAGACCACAAGTATTCTCACACCACTAAGAGAGAATTTCATATTATTTTCACCATAAAATAATGATGTTAAGTTTTACCATAAAAATAATGATGCAAATCTCAAGGTTTATATTGATACATGAATATGAGACGAGCCTCCAAGTATTCTCATACTACCAAAAGATTTATTTAATGTTATTTTCACCATAAAATAATGATAATACGTTTCACCATAAAAACAACGATGTTAATTTCTCGCCTCTCAGGATTTATATTGAGACATGCCTAGGAGACGAGACTCCAAGTGTTCTCACACCACCGAGAGAGAGAGATTTCATGAGTATACGATAAGCAGAATTGAGTTTTTCATAATATGAGATAACACTTCATTTCAATATGAAATCTCATAACATTTTATTACAAAAAAGTGCTCTCAATCTATTATATGTTTTTTTCAATGATAGAATTTTTTAGATGACTGGCATTCCATGGGTTGGAAAATGGCTCTCCTTCTAAGTTTTCTAGATGATAGGTGTCTGAAACTACTTCTTCTGTGATTTTTTACAGTGCATGCCAATTTGGGTGAAGTTTATTTTATTTCTGGATCAACTTTTTAGTACGAGACTACCAACTTTAATTGGACGAATTTTGATTCTTTTGTTGTTAAACTTTGTGGCTCTTTAGTGATAGGCTGATTGTCATATTATTGCAATTTTCTTAGCTCTCTTCATTAAAATCTAAATAAAGTCTTCTCCCTTTCAAGTTCATCTCGGATCATAAGTCTGGAATCTGTAAGGCGTCTTCCCTGCCGGCGTCCTCTCCGTGATCCGATATTCCCATAATACACTTTGCATCTCATCAATCCACTTTCCTTTGGCATTCCCTAATTTTTTCTTATCATCTATTTGCCCATTCGCCTAGGGTCGACCTAGTGCCAAGAAGAATTGATTTATGCCCATGTTGTTGTAGTAGGATGCTAGAGACATGTTCTTGTACACTTTTCATTATCTAATATTAAAGTATTTGGGAGCCTATATCGGCAAATGATATTTCTCTGATTAAATCTGAAAATTTTCTCTTCTGGAATAGTTACCATAGCCTCTGCCTCCACCCACTTTGAGAAATAATCAATCGCAATGATAAGGAAATAAAAGTTTCCTTTAGCTCTTGGTAATGGGCTGACCATGTCTATTCCCCAAATTCCAAAAGGCATGGGGAATAGATGGGAGAGAATGATTGATGAAGTATATTTGCAAAATGGTGACACTTATCACACTTGAGAACATGCTCGGCTGCATTATTACTCATGTTTGGCCAGTAGTAGCCTTGAGTCACAGTTCTTTTTTCCAATGACCTTCCTCTAATATGGATCGTGCAATTACCTTCTTGAAATTCTTTGAGCACATAACTTACCTCTGTAGGATGCACACACCTCAAGGGTGGGAGTAGATAACCCCTTTTGTACAACACATTCCCTATAATGGAAAATTTAGCGAAAATGTAAAGCATCCTTCTTCTTTGGACTTTACCACGTGGGCACAAGTTAAAACATTCTGTGTTGTTAGCCTCGTCTCGATAAATGCTCGGTTCCTAGAGAATTTTGACTGAAACTATTTTTAGATTCTCATCTCGTGTTGCTGAGGCGATCCTTGTAAGGAAATATGCTTTAATGTTCTTAATTTGTGGAATCCTTTTTACTTTCACGCCTTGGAAACTTGTAGGTATCCTGTTCACCCTCGCTAAGAATTTGACCATTTTTCATCTTTAGCCTCATAAATTTCAAGAACTTGGTTTACTACTAGTTGTGGCAAGGGTCAAGTCCTGCTAATAAGGCTTAATACTCGACCTCGTAGTTAGACATTTTGAAATTGAACCTCAAATCATACTCGACATCAGTTTTTTCAGAGATGAAAGAATTAACACAGCCCCACTACTAGCTGCACATGACAAGCCATCAACAAACAATCTTTAGATAGGAATATCTAAATAATGGACCTTCAACAGAGATATCATTTTTTTCCAATAAATTCTTCTTTAGAATTTAAATTGTAGGGTCGACTGTAGTAGACTTGGCTACTCTCAGTTATGAGTTTCTAGATTTTTCTGAAATCTCCACTTGCATTTCAGTTTCGGTCTCTTCCATTGAATCTCGAGTGAAATTTACTACAAAGTCTTCCAAAACTTGCCCCTTGATTGCAGAGGTGTGTCAGTGAATACTACCATTATATGAGCTTAAAATTAGGGATTCATTTTTCTCGATGCATGTATTAAGGGTATGGAAACTTCTTCATCTTTGGGTATATCGTCTCATCACCTTGCAACACTTTGGCGTTATAATATACCAGCTTATCAGTCCCATTATCATTTAGAATGATAGTCGCACTAATAGTAGACTCTGAGACAGCTATGTATAAGTACAATTTCTTCCCTCGAATGGGACGAGACAGAAGCATCAGTGATCCCAAGTAAGCCTTCAGTTCTTTGAACACTCTCTCATACTCTTCATCCCATAAAAAGACTTTCCATAAAGTTTTGAAAAAATCTAGGTATTTATCAGTTTCTCTCAAGATGAACCTGTTGAGTGCAACAACTCTCTTCATCGGCCTTTGTATGTCCCTCATACCACTTTGGGTTTTCTTATCAATCAATGATTTTATCTTATATGGATTAGCCTCATCGAGCCTTTGATTGACTGTGAACCCTAAAAACTTCCCAACGCTAACACCAAAGATACACTTGGTTGGATTAAGCTTCATCTTATAAAAAGTTATTTCCAGATCTTTACATGATTCTCGGTCTTCAAACTTTTTCGTCAACATATCATCAATGTAAACCTATATCATTTTATTAATTTTATCTTTGAACATTTTATCGACAAGTTTGATTAGTGGAATTTCCATTCTTCGGGCCGAAAGGGATCATTATATCATAATAAGTCCATTTGTCTGTGATGAAAGATGTCTTCTCAGCTTTACCTTCAAACATCCATGTGGTTATAGCCTCAATAGGCATTCATAAAGGTTATAAGTTCATGCCCATCTGAGGCATCCACCATTTGATGAATTCCAGGTAAAGGGAAAATGTCTTTGGGGAACACCTTGTTACAATTGGTAAAATCTATGCACATTCTCTACCTACCGTTCTGTTTTGTCACCTTAATAACATTTAATAGCAATATAGATATTAGACCTATTTGATTAAGTCTACAGCTTGGAACTTTTTACTTCCTCCTCGATTACTTCTAACTATCCCATGTGAAAATTCATCTTTTCTACTTCAGTAATTTTATCTTATCATCAAGGTCAAGTTTATGATAGATGACATCGGGGTCAATCCCCGAAAAGTTAATATGATTCCATGCAAATGCTCTACCTTTATGCAATAATTCAGCCAGATCTTTCTTCAAGGAAGGTTAAAGGGATAAGATAATTTAGATGATTTTTTCCGGTTCATTGTCCTTGAGGGCGATGGATTTTACCTCTCTTCCATAGGATTTCCCTTTTTCTTACTTCTGCTCATCTCGAGGGTCAAATGTATCAATATTTTAAGCGGTGATTTTCCTCTTATGGTATTCTCTTCCTCCGAGGAGGTGAAATAACACTCGGGTGCTTTCACTCAATCACCATTGACTTTCCCTACCACTTAAGGAGTTAGAAATTTCATCACACAATGTACAGTGAAGGAAATGGCTTTAAAATCCTTCAGAGATAGCCTTCTGCTAATGATATTTTATGTTTACAATAAATTATCGTCCATCACAAAAAAGTTTATTCTTATTGTCACACATCTCAAACATGTTCCATGAGGACATCCATTTTGAATATTCCCAGTGGGTGAACCTTTCGTTGCTAAATTTGATCAAAGGATGATAGTATGTGATAAGTCTGTCCTTATTGAGATTTAAACCTTTGAAGTAGTCCCAAAACATAATATCAGATGAGCTTACTCCATCTACCAAAATACTAGACACATTTTAGCCATGCACTCTTGTGATGATAACAAGGGGGTAATAGTGAGGGGCTAGGATCCCTTTAAAATCCAATATAAAGAGCCCCATCATAACTTTTAATCAACACCTTCTTAGCTTTCTTGGTTTCCCCTTGGACTCTACCACGTTAACATCCATTCTGTTTGGCCCAACTTTAGCTTCAATAACATGGGACCTTCTATTGATTGATGATGTTCCTCTACGTGATATAACCATTGAGATCATTTTAACATAAAACAAAATCATGTGGAGATTACCTTTAATTTCCTCGAATTTAGATGGGAGATCTAGGTCGTCCGTCTCTCATCGTCCGACTCTTTCTCATTCCGATTCAGTAAAACTTCCTTTTTCTTGATCATGTCATCCCTTAATGAGGAATATCTCTTCTTATTATCGTTTCACTTTCTGCCCTTATCAATTTACTTTTGCACTTTTCCCTACTTCAGTAGCATCTCAATCCCATCTTTCAGAGTATAATACTTGTTTGTTGTGTGGCTATGATCCTGGTGGAACTCGCACCACTTTATCTTATCTATTTTGTGGGAAGGTCCCTTAATTTTTTAGGCCAATCAAATTATTTATCTCCCTTAATCTCATTCAGTATGACATCGTGTCTAACAATGAGAGGGATGTATTTTGCAAACTTGTCATCATTTTATTTCTTCTTGTATTTCTCCTTATCTTGACTCTACCCAAACTTATTGCTACCCAACTCCTTTTGGTCTTATCCCTTGTTCGCCACGACCTTCTTCGAATTCATTATTCTTTTGGCCCTAGCAAAAAGTTCGATCATGAATTTTGGAGGATCTTTGGAGAGTATCTAATATAATTTTTTGATTAAAGCTCACTAATAAAGACTATCATCATAATGCTTTCATCATAATCTTCAACCTCTAAGTTCCCTTAATTGAATAGAGATATGAAATCTCTCAATTGTTCTTTCTTACCATATCTCATGATAAACAAACGAGTCACTCGCTTTGCAGGCTTCATGTCAAAATAAAAGTTATGAATAAAGTTCTCGAATAACTCCTTGAAATTCTCTATCCCTCCACTCAGTGAACCAGTATACCACACATTG
Source organism: Sambucus nigra (assembly GCA_949130495.1). Lineage (NCBI taxonomy): Eukaryota > Viridiplantae > Streptophyta > Magnoliopsida > Dipsacales > Adoxaceae > Sambucus > Sambucus nigra. The sequence goes on along the minus strand of OX422224.1, from coordinate 141,482,748 downwards.
GAAGCCCCAGTAAGAGTGCTATAAAATTCTCAAAATCTCATCTCATTTGGAGTGAAGTAAATATCAATTGATGATTGGTACATTTCTATGTGGTAAAATGGATAAGTGATACTATTATAATTAGGCATCACCATTGGTAGTTTGAACTTTTCAGGTGTCGAATAACTAACAATGCTAGGGAAAAAAAAGGAGATCCATCAATAAATCCCCTTATGATCAGGGTCTCAACTTTGGATGACGAAGATAATTTTATCCTCGAGCCTCTGAATTGAGTTATTTCAAGGGTTCTCATCAACAACAACATTGTCCTCTAAACATTCTACTTTCGATACGACTCTGCAGACAATTCCTCTATTTGGGTCCCTTTTCATGTTGATTATTTCTCGGCATTCTCTCTAGGTCGAATGGTGATTTAGACAAGTTGGACTAAGATTACTAGTGATCCTTGTCCCATATATCTTTGACCATATACTTAGTCTTTTGAATGCATTATTCTCCTACTAACTTTAGGGGTATATTTAACACTCTTGACTTCGTAAGTAGGAGGAATAGATTTACCTTGTTGGTATGATGTGTCCGTTATCTCATACTGTTCCTTGTAGTATCAATTATGATCATCCTCATAAGTTACATTCTCAAGTCTTCCATGCACCTCCTTGCCAAGGCAGAGATAATGTGGATCAATAATATCTTTCCTCCTTAGGCGGTACTGAACCTCTTTGTTTGGAGATAGGGGTAGTCCCCGGGATGATGGTGGTTCATCTCCTCTTATGATTGCAAGCATTATGAGATTTATGGTCAGGTCCTTTAGAATCCGACTCATTATGTTCTGGATGAATGTCATCTACTGGTGTTGCATGGATTTCGACTAGCCACCAGAGATCTTAGAATTTACTCTACATCGACCATCTTATACTGAGGAAGCAGTTCGCTGGAACCATCCCCAGCGTTTGATGGTGGATTGAAAGACAATGCTAATCAGAGAAAGTAAACAACAATATCAGGGGTATAAAAACCAAGAAAATATGATGAATTAAATAGGGAAGGTGATGAACTCCTTCACCCAAGCTCTTTCAATTGTGATTTTTATCCAATAATGGTGGACTTGGATCATAACTAGAAATGAGAGAGGAAATCCAAGATAAGATGAGAAAGATGAAAATGTTCTTATAGACGTTGCAAAAATAATGGTACTAGGATAATGAACTTGATTCAACCTGGGTGGAACAATTACAGAGATGTAATGAAACAATAATTAACAAGAAATTTAACAGATGCGATTAGAGAAATAAAGGTGAGCACAAGTATTTAAGTAATTCGATCATTGGCCTATATCCACTATACAAAGTATCAGTGTGTTTCCTTAAAATATGACATAAATAACCATTGGAGATAAGTATAAGATCTCTCTATATATAGTTAATTATATATAGTAACAGTAGGATTTATAAGAGTTGATCCAAATGAAAAAGACATAATGTGCCTTTTATAGGCTGGGGTATGTAGTGTCACCCCCAACATGTGATCCAGGCCCAGCCAAGGTCGAGGGAATATGAGATAGTGAAAGTTGTCTATTCATAAAGTAAGGTCATCACGATGAAAATTCCCTCACATAGGTTGTTGATATCTTACAACGATTTTGAGTAGATATAACTAAAATTTTCTTGTCATGCTTTCCATGTCTGGATGAACATATTTGTAGGAGGTATCGTCTAAGATGAAAATGTAGTTAATGACCTTAACGAGGTCTATCATGCCTGGTTCTATATTGAAAGTTGAGATGAGATAGGGGTCATTTATGCCTGACACACATATATGCCTTACCCTTGAGTTTGATGACTTATAACATTAGTGTCGTCTGAGGCCGACACTCTCCCACTAGTATGAGTGAGATTGGTCTCTCCTTATGACTAGACTTTATTTTGGTTAAATACCGCTGTATATCAGGTATAGTTGAGAAGGCCAGTCTTGTCTATAAGATTAATATATAGTGTTTAAGTAGATGTTAGGGTGCGAGGTGCTATTTCGATGAGACGATATTTATGTATATCCAATCCTAAGGAGTCTGTCCTATATTGGACCTCAAGATTTGTCTCATACACTAACTAACAGGAGCGGATGGAGATCAAGGAAAGAATTATCCAGAGATAATCAACCTGAAAGTGATAAGCCTTAGAAACTATCCATTTAGAGTTTAGAAAACAATTTGGGAGATTTGATAAAGAGTAGGAACCCTTTGATAAGGGAATACATAGAAGGGTTATCATTTGTCCCAAATATTACCAGCTATGCCACTCCTGCTAAGTTTAAACCTCCACTGATGGAATTTCAAATATCATCCATCATGTTGTTGACATGTTCCAGTCGACTACTAATATTTAGTAGGTACCAGATGAAATGAGATGCATGGCATTCTCAAGCATCCTCACGGGGGCATCACATATATGGTACACAAGATTGCCTAAAGGGAAGATAATAAGCTTCAATGAACTTGCTGATAAGTTCATCCATAAATTTTACTTTGGCATAAAACCATTTAGGAGGGTGACCCACCTCTTAAATATCCGATAAAACATGGGGGAAACACTCAGAGACTTCATCACTAGATTCAACAATAAAGAAACTCAAAGTTATTTATTACGATGAAAAAAATGCGATGATAATCGTTATTGATGGGATCTTACATGGGAAACTATATTGGGCACTTTCTAAAGACCCTCATACCACAATGAATGAGATTCTGGTAGAATTAGGGAAGGTCATAGAAGTAGAAGAAGCAATGGAGGCCAAAAAAGGATATCTTAAAGAGGATAATTCATGCAAATCTTCTCAAAATAAGAACAAATACTAAGGAGAAAAGAAGTGTCAAGAGAAGTTTACTAATTAAACACCTCTCACTGCAGAGGTATATCATGTCATGAATGCTATTAAGGATGAATAAGATCTCAAATGGCTAAAAAAACTGAAGTTCCCACCAACTATGATAAATAAAAACAAGTATAATGAATTTTATAAGGACCATGGGCATGATACTAACGATTTTTATGATTGAAAAGCTTATTAAAAAGGGTTAGTTTTGTATATTGAAATGGACGTGCTCAAGAAAAAGGAAGTGACAAGGGTCTACAGTGAAAGGAAAAGCAAACAAGAAAGAAGGTAAAAATCCTAAAGATGTGGAATCATACTGCGAATCCATTAGGAAGAAGATGAGTTGTCTTAGAAGCCCAAAGCTCTAAAAGAAAAGTTGAGCATGACTTTATTTTTGGCACGTACCTAATCTCAGGAGGAGTAAGTGATAGAGGAATTGAACCAGCTGACATAAAATCATATGTGGGAGGAGCAAGATTCGAGGCTGGATGAATGGACACGGATAATATACCAGAGAAAGAGTAAGATATTCATCCTAGGATGATCATTGGATTTTCTAGGATGGATTTTAATAACATAATTTACCTATATATTGACCCATTAGTCACTAGCCTCATGGTTTCCTAGCGTAATGTTTCTTAAACCTTTTTTTTATATAGGAATCTCAACTGATGTGATTTTCTGAGGTTATTTTAAGGGTTTTAAGATAAATGTGAATATGCTTAAACCCTACCATTAATCCTTCATATGCTTTGATGGAGAGGAAGTCTTTTTGCTTGGAATGGTAGAATTGTCCGTTTACATAGGAAAGTGTACAACATGTTTGACAATGTAAACATACTTTTTCCTTTTATCATGGATCGGCATGTGATATTGGATTTAAACATTATTTTAGGATAAGTTTCCCTCAAACGGTTCGAAGTAGTTCCTTTTACGGTTCATTAGATGATGAGATTTCCTATTCTTTTGGGGGTAGGATAAGTACGAAGAGCTCAAGTTAAAGAAAGAGAATGTTGTTTCACATATGTGGAGTAGAGGTAAGCCTATAAAAGAAATACCAGTTCATATAATATTGACACTCTCGACCCAAGGGATGGGAAGAAATTGACAAAGGGTAAGGTAGCTCGAGAGGTATAATAATTGGTTTAAATGGAGAAGACCCTAAAATAACTATCTTGGCTCGTATTTGAAACCTAATGTTAAGGTCCAGTTAGTTAAACTCTTGAAAGATCATTATAACATCTTTCCATGGTTGCATAAATATATACCATAGATAAACCTCGAAACCATATGCCATTACCTAAATGTGGACCCTTCAACCAAAGAAGCTAAGCAGAAGAGGGGTTATTTTCCCCAGATCGATATCAAATGATTCAAGAAGAAGGAAAGAAACTTCTAAATGTTGGCTTCATAGAAGAAGTCAAGTATCCATCATGTCGTTGTGCCTGGTTATGTTTGTTTATTTTAGGCACGCCTCTAGCTTGTGTTTTCTCTATGTCTTAGTTTGACCCGTAGATTACAATTGTTAGATCTCTTTTATCAAAGGTTACGAATCCTTAGGGTTTTGAGAAGGATCAAAGAGCGTTGAGTTTAATCGATTAACCCGTTCACCCGTTTTATGGTCCCTTATACGCATCAATCTTGACCATTGGATTAACATCGTTTGGATAATTTCAATCTCTGCCATTGATTTCCTTTGGTTGAAATCGTCTTATAACAACTCCTATATAAAGACTAGCTTCGTAATTTAGTAAGATGCGTTAGGATTTTTAGAGTGAGATAGAGAAGAGTTTTAGAGAGAGAAAAGAGAGTTGGAGAGAGAACCAAAGAGAGAAGAAAAAAATCAGAGGGTTTGAGTGTTATAATTTCTTATTGTGAGAAATAAACCTAGAACATATTTTATGATTTTCTTCTTCTAGGTTATTTTGGTTTTTTCTTATGATATCTGTTTTTACAAAACCAAAATTTTGAAAAACTTTGAACTCTTGAAACTTTTCATTTCTATTTCAAATCTTTATATTAGATCTGATATTTTCAAAAATGTTTTTGGTTCTATATTTATGTATATACTACATATAACTATTTTGAAGGAAAACATTTTGTTTTTAAAAAAAGTTTTTAGAACTAGGGTTAAATTTATGAAAATCCAGTTTATGAAACCAAGACCTAAAACTTTTGTGAAAATCTGAGTTCTGATATTGAGATTCTTGAGACCGTGTAAATACATGTTGATATCATTTGATTTGTTGAGAAGAACTGCTTGTAAAACTTTTGTCGGTGTGTATTTTTAGTGCATTTCACTTCACTACACATTGCACCAAATTCACTGTAATTTTTTTTATATTTAGAGGCTATACTGATCTATTCAACTTGGGACTGGTACATCAACTTTCAGGGGCGTGTTACCTACATTTAAGAGTGTATCAGAGTTAGTATTTTTCTTTTGTCATTTTATGATATTTATTATATTTGTAACCTACTTTTAACTATTTGTTAATTTATTTCTGTTTTGGGGCTTAGAGGCCATCGTGGATGTTTCCTCAAGGGAGGTTTCGCCACTTTAAAATCCTTGTGTTGTGGATCCTTTGTGCTTTACATATTTTTATATATGCTAACTCTTGTTGGTTGGTCAATAGATTTTCTTATAACTAAATAAAGAATTTTGGAAAATAAAAGCAGCTAGATATTAGGTCACACATCTTATGTCATCTATTAAACTCCATTTTTATGTCTACGGGTTTTTTCAAATAACTTACGAATTACAAGAAACATAATTGATTAACCTTATTAATCATTTTCCACCTAAATGTTTTTTTCAAGTCAACTTAGTAGCTTGACTATGAAGTTTTTTCTCAAAAGTTACACTTTTTAAGTCAAGTTAGTAGCTTAATACTAAGGGTTCTCTAAATTAATTTACACTTTGCAAGTCAGATTAGTAGAAAACTACTAATGTTTTTTCTTAAAATTAAGAAACACATTCTTGGTGACTTAGAACCAATTGCGTTAAGGTTTTGGATAATCTTTATGTTTCAACTGTCCTTGCATCCTGTTATAGAAGGAAACCCTCTCGAGGTACCTCCTCTCTCTATACCTTCTATTGAGGTTGATCTAGCTGCTCCACCTTATTCTCACTCGTCCTCTTATAATAACCAAGGTTCTACGACTATTATAAAAAGGGATTAGAGTGAGTTTAATTTTGAGTCTTTAATGCATAATGTGTCTCCAGCTCAGTTCCATTGGTAAGTTCTTAATGGTACGTAGTATCATTCCTAGCACCTTCAGGCTATTCTCGATCGAATACTAATTTTTCATCCAAAAACTTTACCAATGAGTGTGCAAGGACTCATTATTTGACGATGTCATATCTTCTAAATTCGGCAGCTACAATTTTTGAGACGATTCAACAGACTCCCACCTCTTCCCTCAAGAGTACGATGCTTAATTAATTTATGATCAATCTCAAAGCTCTAAGGACTGATAGTTTTGATTTTTTGTGGATCATCGACAAGTTGAATGACCTCAAAGATCCCTAAATATTAGCTTATCGATCCAATTTCCTCAAGGTTATTTAGGATTTAAAGTCTGAAGAGGTGAAGTTAAATAAACTCATCCCTCAACTTGAGGAGTGTGAATGGAAAGTAGTAACAATCGTAACAACTTTAGCTTTAGCCTTTGCCAAAAGTGAAGGTGAAATCATCTTGAATCAGAAAGCTACGGCTGAAGTGAAAATATCAATCATGTTTGAGCATCAACAATTGATTAAGATACAAATGCATCGTTAGGGGGAATTTCTTCAGAGCTGCTAACTTAAGATTTTTAAATTCTTCACTTTATATCTCTAGGCAGTAGGCCAATTTATAAATGTAATTATCTTCCAAGTGAAACAAAAAAGACACATTTGTTCTTAAATCTCATGTGTACACTTTATTTCTTGCTTTGATACTTAGATCACATATATTACAAATTGGTGTTCTTATTCACATTTCTTCTAGCAAAATAAAATTATGAATGTTTTTCTCAAATATGACATATTTTCAACCACTTGTTAACTTTGAAAGGACTATTATCTTCAATTTTTAAAATCAGACAATAACATAAGTCATATTCTTCTCTGATAAGTCCTTTAATATGTTTAACAATAAACTTTAGCACCATATTACCTTATACAAACTTTCTTGATCTCATAGGGTTCTCATAATCTTTTGAGAGTTACTTCATGTAAACATGAAAGTGCTTCCTCGCATTGTCTCTCTGTTCATCTTGTGTCTGTAGTTGAACATGCCTATTTTAAGGAAGCATGAAGGTGTGTAACTATTTTCTTCCTATTATTTATTCGATATTCTCAATGCACCATAGGTATATTGTCATGCCATGACCCTGGAAAATCTTCCATAATTTTGGCTAAAATGTTGAAGAAAATTTTATTTGTAGCTTCTGTTTGACCATTTCCTTTAGGATAATCCACCGTTGAAATGGATGATTCCCAGTCCTCTAAATTATTTTATTCCACTCTTTAGGTCCTCATAATTGACCTAAGCACACAAAATTGGCCTCAACCCTCTGAATCGGTCTCTTTTACTCTTTAGGTCCTCAGAATTGACCTATGCCCACATAATTGGCCTCGATTCCCTAAATTGACTGCTTTTGCTCTTTAGATTTGCACAATTGACCTATTTTTGTAGCATCAATCTTAACATACTAATTTGGTCACTACCCCTAGTCTCCAGTAAAGGCGTTAACCCACTGAATCAATTTCTCATTCTCTTTAGGTTTGTAAACGCGGTGTATGACACCGATCAAATTAATTTGCAAATTACAAATACACTTATTTAATTTAGAACATATCAAATTCAATTTAAAGTACAACCCCTAAACAAGCATCTACGTGTCAATTCAAGTCTCAAATTATATCATGCGACGAACAAGCTGACAAAGCCAAATTTCAGGAAAAAATCCCCACAGGGTAAAAACCTTTTATTTTCACTATAATTTGTAAAGTACTGGTTACAATAGGATTATAATGAAAATACAGTTTGACTTATGAAAAACTCCCAGGTGTCGGTTCGTAGTCGTCAGCCCAAAAACACCGCAACACTCCCTACGACACGCAGTCTTGAATCTTGGTAGAGTCTCCTTCCACAATAGATTTCAGCTCTCGGTTGTAGAGATCACCCTACAAAGATTGAATCAACCCAGTACCTCTCGCAAGTGGCACCTATGTTCAGCCTAGTACCTTCCAAGGAAGATATGAATCAACAACAAAACTCCCAGCAAAAACTATATTTTGGTTCCACAAACAACTCACACAAAAATTCTGGGATTTGTGAATTGTAAAAATAAATTTTGAACCCCCTCAAAAGTGATGGAGAATAAACAAAAACACTAAAAATCTATTCTGATTGAAACGAGTGTTTTCTCCACACGAAAAACAGAAGTCTGACACCCTTTATATAAGAAAATTCGAGGCGGTGACATGTCAGAAATAAACTCTATCCTTCGAACGGAATATGACGTCGTTCGAACGACAAATCCATCTCGTTCGAACGAGATGCGACGTCGTTCAAACGATCGTCACATATCCTTTCTAAAAAACTTTTAAAAAAATAAATAACTTGGAATCCTTAAAAACCAAAACTGTTTACGGGATTAGGAGTATTTATCAAAAATCTTTTTATGATTAAAATCATTAAAAAATAATTTTTCTTTTCATAAAAATATCCCAACACTGTTAATGTAAAATGTAAATGGAACTACGTTATTGGGCATGATTGTTGAAGAAATTGATATTCGGATCCATCTCGATGCATATTTGATCTTGAACGTTCTTCGACGGTGTATCGGTATACGACGTACTAAATTGATAACGGACATTTAGAAAATCATGTCCTTATAAGGTTATATGCATCAAACCTCTACCTTTAAAATTCTTAACCTGCCATTATTTGTCTATCTTTCGATGACCTCTACTAGTTCCAAGCTCTCCCGTCGAGGGTCTCTATAGACACCCCATCCTAATACCATAAAAATACCTCATAGGTTCCCAACACTTTTCCTTTTACCCTCAGACCATGAGTCATACTCAAACCTTGGCCCAGAGATTACCAGAAACTTTTGAGATCCATTTCACTTTGGTCAATTATAGTACTCGAGAGTAGCTCATTACTTTTATAGGTCACTGAACTCCCCTTCCAACGGTCAATACTGTGCATGAATTGACCTTACGATTCACACATACTCACCTTTTTACTCCAAACCCTAACCTATAGTCCATTAGATGATTCTGATCTCCATTTGACTTTGGTCAACTCCCCAAACCAGGCATAGCTCATTACACTTTCATATGGCTCTAAATTCCTTTCCCAATGATCCATACGGTGCACAAATTGACCTTGCGGTTCACTCGTACTTGCCTTTTTACTCTAAAACCTCATCTGGAGGCTATCGGGTACTTCCAAGCCCCGTCTAACTTTGGTCAAATCTCGAACCAAAGATTGGCCTGATAGATTTGCATAGACTTAGAAGTACCTATCTAACCATTCCTCTCGTGTATGAATCAGACCCATAGTTTTCATTTTATGCCCAAGTTTTGAATAAAATTCTTTTATAGATTGCCTATAGGCAACCCTCTCCTCATAGACAAAGGTGTACTTTACTTCTCCATCACGTCAGGGGTATGGCGATAGACAGACACCATAACCCTAATTTTTTCTATTTAAAGAGGTGGACTTCAGTCCCAGAGATCCCTTTTTCAGCAATTAGAACATTCCTTACCTCGAAATTAGTGTGTCATTACCCTAAAAATTCAAAATTCTAAACATTATTTCCACTTTTCCTGCATCATATTCACCCCACCTTTTGACTCCTATCTCACCCTTACTCGACCACCATTAAACCACCATAAAAATCAGCCTACACCATTTCAAAATTAGTAGAAAAGTTCTATAGGAGGTCCACTAATACTCCTTTACCTCCCATTTAGTTAGTGTTATCTATTTACTTTTTCTTTCACTTTTGGCATAGTTTTAGTTTTACTTCATGTAATACCCCGTATTTTCATGGCTTTTAAATTTAGGGATTTATTAAATTTAATTGAGATAAATTAATTTAATTTTAATCCGGAATGTTGTTTTAAATATTTACTAGCGTGACGAGAGTTAGTAATTATTCGAAATTTGTTATTTGTTGAATGTTACTGGATGAGTATAGTAATATATGAGATTTATTTTTATAATATTTCCACGGGTGAATAAAATGACAATTATGAAAATTTAGGTCGGGACACGTCTGTGTCGTGTCGGGACTAAATGTTGATTAATTAAAGTGAATAAATTATAAGTTGCTCGTATGGTCATTTTGAGTGTGCCAAAGTGTCTGGAAGGGTCGAGATAGTCAGAAAAGTGTACCCGGGGGTTTAGTTTGGGTCTCGGGGCGTTTTTAGGCTTAATTAGCACCCCGAGAGGGCGTTTTGGACATTTCGTAATTATGGGTAATTAAACCCACGAATTTTATAGGGTTATATCAGATGGAAAGTGTCATCTTTTAGGGTTAAAACAATGAAATACTAATGACGTCCATTGGAGAGGAAGAGGAGAAGCTCTCCAAGGAGTTCTAGGCCAAGAATACCTTCGATTGCACCGCCGTCACTACCAACGCGTAGATCGCGCGACGGGGAACACAACCACACCAAATTCGTCCAGAAATCAGAGACTAAATTTCCATGCAAGTATCTATCTTGATTTTATCAAGTTAATGCATCCTTTTATATTAGTCTTAGGTTGATTAGAATTAGTGTTCTTGAAGAAAAATATTAATTAGTGACACAAATTACATGTTATAATGATAGAGATCATATTTCTAGAATCCATTTCACATGTAGAGGTTGAGCCACGAAATTCCATGATATTAGAGATAGAAAATCTAGAAAAAGAATGAAAGAAATTAAGTTAAAGGAAATATTAGGGTTCATGAGAATTATGTAGAGTTTGGCCCTTTTAACCCATGATTCTTGATGAAAATTCGCATGTGTTATGTAAGAGATTGTTTATATGGGTATACAACACTTATAGTATAATTGGTTGGATGTTTGGGACTGTAATATGATGGTTTGGAGGAGTTTGGGGTACCAATTCCGTAGCTGGGTTTTCTGCAGTTTCGCCATAACTGCTTGATCGATCGATCGAGCCCAGAGCATCGATCAATCGAAGGTTCGATCGATCGACCCTCCTGGGAAAACTGCATTTTTGTTCGTGTTAGCTTAATCCGATTTTATGCATAGTAAACCTTGATTAGGGTTGCTAGAATATAATGGAACATAAAGAGGACTAGTAGGGTCAAGAGAAATCCCAGAAAGTGGGACTTTAATGTGAAGGGAAATAAAGGGTAAACGGGGAGACTTTCAGACTTAAAAAATCATACTTGTGCTGATTAAATAATCGAAACATCTAATAAGTTGGATTAGAAGGCGAGAGAGGACCTACTGAAATTGTACTTAGATAAAGAAAACACTTCGAGTGACAAGAAGTGAGTTTAGAATAAATTAATTACGAGAATAAAGAAAAATGAGGCCGTTATACGATATAATTGAGAAAAACGTGTAATAACGGATAATGATAATTTTGGGTCGTGAGAGTACCTAATTTAATAATATGGATGTGAATACATATTCATATATGAGGGTGTGATTGTGCATATATTATTTCTGTGTAAAAATCGTACCCGCGCTACTTGTTATCCCTGAGGTTTTCGCGCTGGGACAGTCTTATCTCGATGTGACCTTTATGGGGGATATTGACTCGTACCCTAGAAGATAGATATCCTTGCTACAGGCTATCGAATCGATAGTTCAGACGGTCCTAAGAGACGTGAGGTTATGTACTGACCTCTTAGAGACTTGGAATCTATGCTTCGCCTCAATGTTGTTTGTGTTTGTGTTAATACAGTTTGAGAGTGATTCCGAACTAGTATTTCCCTTAGTTTGTGTGATACAGGGACTTGATAGCAGAGTATGCCAGCATCATAGATTTTATATGGGGTGCCGTTAGTATATATATAATTTATGAGTGATTGGTATATATATACTTATATATGGAAGTCTAGCACCATAGATTTTATGTGGGGTGTTGTTTGTATATATATTATACGAGTAATTAATATATATACGTGTAACTATATGAGAACTTTCTACTGAGTAAAATAGTAGTTAAGTAAACTATGAAATTCATCAACTTCACTGTAAGTATTCGAAAACGTTATAACAATACGGAATTCTTCTAAATAACGTAAGAAATCTTGAAGACTTAGATTTTCTAAAAGTGAATATCATAAACTTAATTCCACGTGTTAAAACTTATGGAGAATAAGTTAGAAATATATATGGGGTTCATTAGTACGATAGATGTGCACACTAGATGAGAGGTGATAATTCTCAAGAGAGTGTCGCGTACTAATATAACTGTTGCATTAGCCGGTAAGCATTTTAAATACTTGCTAAACTATTTTTAAAACGGTTTTACATTCGGGCTCTGACCCATTTGCTGTTACCTCTTCTCTCTTGTGTATATATATATATATGTATTACAGGTGCCCAGCCACAGGGGTGTCTTACTTAGGATTTTTTTGATGTAACGCGTTGTAGCTTTTGAGGGAGTTGCAGGCCATTGCTTAGACGATCTCATTGTTGACTCTACTTCTAGTTTAGCTTCATCCAGTGGGGGCATGTGTCGCCCTTTTCCATTATTTAGTTGATATTATCAGAGACTGTAATTCTTTTTACTTTCAGCATCTTTATTTCGGGATTTATTACTGTCAGGATGTTTTCCTTTAGTGTTGTAAATGTTGGGATTTATTATTGATGTTTAAATTCTTGAATGTTCATTTCTATTCTCATTCTTAATGTGTGACTCTTAAAAACGTAAATGGTTAAAGGTTTTATAATTGGATTTAATATAATGTAAATAAGGTTTTAAATGGTTTTGACACTTAGCTTAATTATTTACGGTGTTTAATTGGAAAAGATTTTCATTAACGACAGTGATGCTGAGAATGAACCAACTGTTCACCTTGATTTTAATTTAATAAAGGAGTGATCGCCCGGTATTTAATTAGGCGGGGTGTCACACTTCACTTTCTCACCTCAACTAATATGTTACTAGTACACACATAACATATTTTCATTAAATAAAAAAAGCTAAAATAAATAGAGTTCACCTATAAACCCTAAAGTAGGATTTCCCCACCTTTTTTTACACTCTTTTCCCTTGTGCACTTTTCTTCAAAACAAACTAAGAGGATTTCTAAATGCGGGTTTATGGGTTAAAGCCCACCATTGCGGTATATTAAAATACGTGTACTTTAATGATTTTTTTCTATGTAAGCATATCGAGTCATCATCACGTTCAAGTTTTATTTAATTCATTACGCTACTTTATTTGGTCCTATAGTTAGTAATATTGCGCATATATACTACTGACACCGTCAAACATACACATTCACTTCCTCATAGTGAATTGAAATCCGGTGGCCAATAACATTGCATTTTCATATGAATCTCTTTCTTTTTATATTGTTTATAATGACCCCTATCCATCCTTCCCATCACATGAGTAGGATGATTTCTCTTTCTCACCTATTCCCACATCATAGACATTATACACACGAGTCACATCTTGGACAAAAGGGATAATATCATCATAGCCCATGAGAGACCGAAATGGTGAAATGGATTCCTAACACCTTTCCTGTCCATAACTTAATACTCAGACCTGACCCTCGACTCATTTGGTTCCGTATGAATTAGTTTGTCTTTGATGTCATTTTTTGGGAATAAATACGTTCTTTTGCCTATTTTGAGCAAAATAGGCCGGCGACTCAATTTTTCTATATTTTCCTTTTGATGATGAACGATTTGTATCCGTGGGATCTCGCAAAGATCATGGGAGTGGCAAAAATAGGACCTTCCCCCTCGAATCCCCACACGCATCGAGAGATTTTCTCTCCTTTTGGGGAGAACCAGTGCCAGTGAAATTCCTCGTGGCCACAACGTAGAAATATTCTTAAATTCTTCCATTAAGCTTTTAGAAGTCATTACTAGAAACTTAACTTGCTCTCTGATACTAGAAAAGTTCCTATAGTGGTGTATGGGAGCATGTGTATGAGAAACTCTACCTAGCTTATAGCAAAATTTCTTTAGGTGATCTTTCATTTGAAATGGGTAAAAGCATAGATTTGTTTGTGTCTAACTTGGTAAAAATTCCAAGGATAAGTTGTCCTTGGTGGGTTAAGTCTAGGACCATACAGATCCATCATAAACTTTGGAAATGGTTCAGGTGAGTTATGAGAAGTGGATGCACCATCATAAATTATCCTTTGCCTCTCCTTAAACCATAAGACGAGACCTAGGAACATATTTTCAACCTTATTTGATGTCTCCTTTAAAGTAACTTTGACCTCCCTACCACGTTTGATATCCTTATCAAGTTTAGAAGCATAGGCTTTAAGTTTTTCATAAGTCTCCAATGATTCCTGAAGATCTTTCATAAGACTAGCCACTTTTCAGGTCAAATCACTCTTTTCCCTCCCCACCAAAAACAACTGCTCACTCAAAAAATCCTAACTGAGGTCTCACACACTCTCTCTCTCAACCTTCAATTCCTTTTCTAAAGATTACACCATAAGAGCCAAATTTTATTTGGCATTCTGGTTTTTAATAACTTGGTGTGAAGCTCAGTATTGGCATGTTGGAAGCCATATTCTCCCTCACTGAAAATGTCATCACCCTCACTTTGTTTAGAATATTTCGACACATTTTCAAGGCTATCACATTTAGAAACTTTCTCGTCAGTGCGAGACATACTTGAATTGCTAACATGACTAGCCATCAATGCGGTGAAGTTATGTCAGCACAGTGATTCATCCTCGGTATGCAATGACTCAGCATCGCTATCGCTTAGAGTGTCATTTTAAGTATCTTTATCTTTGCACTGTGTCTTAAGCCTAGTATAACACTCTTGGGATTTATTAACCTTTCCCTCACACTCATAGCATATCTTCAAATCATCTTTCTTAGGGCACTATCCTCTATCTTTTCTTTGATCATACTCAAAACACATGTTTGCCCTCTTTAAAATATTTTTCTTTCTCAAAACTTTTATTTTCAACATTAGAAGAATTTTGATTTTTTTTAATTTGAGTAACTCTTTGAATTTTTTGGCAAATAGGGCAACATATTTTAAATAGAATTCACAATCGTACTCCGAAACCTCCTCTTTTTTCTTTGATCGAGCTTTTATAGAAATTGCTTTTTCTTTTTTCTTTCTGGTTTTGGGGAACATATCTATTTCTAAGTTTGAAGATCACTAATGAGCTCTCTAAGCCTAAGAGTATCTAAAATTCCAAAAGATTAAGTAACATGACTTTCTCACTAAAATCGGGCGGGTGATATCTTATAGTTTTCTTAACTACCCTTATATCAAGAATTTCCTCACCTAAATCAAAGCTAGAGTTCACAATATCAAATAGGCGTGTGTAAAATTCATCAAATGTTTAAAATTCAATCACGCTAATTGTCTTATATTATGTGGTGGCATTTTGATTCTTAAAGGCTTTCACAATATTTGTACCCTCATGAGTGAGTTTGAGGATGTCCCACTCTTCTTTAGACGTGGTACATGTTATAATATAACAAAATTGGTGGGGTTTGACAATCCCAAAAATTGAATATAATCCTCAAGGGTTAAAGTTAATCCATTTAAAATCTCCCTCAGTCCAAATTGTGGTTGGATTGAGACTAATGACATTTGCATTTGTCACAGTGGGAGAATTCTAATCCCTTTCAACAACAACCTAGATATGCTCGTCGATCGATTTCAAAGACGATCTCATTCGAGCTTTCCACTAGGCATAATTATACCCAACAATCATAGGTGGCATATTTTACGAGTTATCCATATAACGACCAAGATTAATCAAAGTAACTTATAGAAATAAGCTCTGATAGTAGTTTGAAAAATGTAGAGTGGTCTGGTTATATGTATAAATCGTAAAATATTTCACACACAATAAAAACTATTTAGTCCAAATTCTATCCGGATTAAATTAGGTGAATCAAATCATTCAGGATATAAAAACTAAAATGAAGCCAAACAAGACAGAAGAAATAAAAGATATGAAATGAGAAAAAATCCCTTTGGGGCAAAAACTAGATTTCAGCACTGTTTACAACTCAATATTACAAAATACATCTACAGACTTACCAAAATTAAAGCTTTACTAAGTGAAGCAGTAATTTCTTAAACCATTGTTGTCAACAACAAGCGATGTAGATATAACAACGCCTCACATCAAGCTCCACTTTCCTCATTATCCATCGATAAGCCTCAAGAAATTGTATTCCTATCTTCATCAGTGAATAATTAATTTCATAAGGTTATGATCATGGATTGTTTTCTTTGTGGTTTGTTAAAGTGATCTCAAATCATCCAAGTGGTTTGGACTGATAAAACAATAGAGTTTGATCACTAAAAGTTGTCTAAAAGCCTTGGTTTAAAATGCAACTCCACCTCTTTATGTATAGGGAGAAAAGTCTCCAAGAGATAGACATATAAGAATAAATTTGAAATCAGATAAAAAATAACTTCTTACATAATTGTTCAAATGAAGGAACATATCATCCCAATGATATACCCTTCTTTATTTGAACATACATCAAACATCTGATCCAATGAGATTCTAGAGCCTAATAAAAGATGGAATAATAAATATCGTTTGAATAAAGTTCGAAGTTGTTCTAACTAGGTATAGTAACTCGTATGAATGACATTCAATATCGTATTAACAACCTTGCAAAATTTTCAAAAAACCTTTTGAAAACGTTTTGGAAAAAGATTTTAAGTTTTCAAATACTTTTAAAATACCCCTGAATGAAAAGATTGCATAGAAACAACCTCATATACCTTATCTGATAAATATAGTGACGATGGATCTTTGATTGTTGCATTCGATCACTAACTCGTCTTCACTTGAAGTCTTGAGAATGTACATGATAGTGAAGTGGGATCTAAGAGGATAAGCCAAACTTAAAAACATAATGATTATTATAAATATCTCTCTTAAAAGAACTTATTATTTGGAATAAGAGAATCCATAAAAGGTCGTTCAGGACGTATCCAATCGAAAGAGGACAATGCACACCTCATGGAATACATCCATCGTATCTATGAGAGATAGTTAACCCTACAAGGTCAAATTAAGCTCCTCAATTACATGAGCATGATATCAGAGTCCATGAACTTTAATTATGTCATAAGGGTAGATGACTCAAAGAAGAAACTTAAAGTTATCGAAGAGGAAGCATGAGCCCCATGTTAAACCACGGTTCAAAGAGAAAAACCCATTGACCCATGATCAAGACATTGCCCTACTTAGAATTAGAGAGAAATAACACATTAGGTGAAACCTAAAACTAAGGTCAAAGTCCAACTAAAGAAAGTTATACAAATGGTGTAAATTCCACTTACACCATGGTCACACGACAAACAACTGTTACAACCCAAAGGATGAGATTGAAAGGTTAGTTTGATAGGGAATTCACTAAGTATACAACTTGGTAATAAACATTTCGAGAATGCGGACTTAATAAAATTTGAAGTGGAATTTTGTCATAATATATTTTTTAATTATTGTAAGGTCACACATATGCTAGAAGGCCCTTCAGTGTACTCCTTCAAAGTTTTCAATTAATGAAAAAAGTTCAAATTTCCTCCCTCCACATTTAGTTCAAAGCCTTTACAAATTTTCCACAGATTCACAAGCAACCCATGATAGCATTACAGTCACTATATGGTCATCTACCATTAAATGTCCACGAAACCTATTATAGCTGTCATCTTAAGAGATCATTTTAGATTCCTAAAAGGAGAAGTTAGATTCACCTAAAATAATAAAGCCTAAGTCACAAGAAAAGGAATTTGGTTAGAAGATCAAACTTATCCCACACGAATATTCTTGCGACAAAAGCCTATTGCTAGTTTATCTTAATCTAGAGCCTCCAAATATGCAGTTAGACCTATTATGAGGGAGTCTGTAATGAGAGATACTCGGGGAAGATCTATATATCACAGACCCAAATGAGAAGGCCTAATAACCCAGATGAGGCTCTTAGAAAAGGCCTAGGCTTTAAAATGGGAAAGTCTTTTATACTTTGTTATGAACCTTACCTAAAACATATATTTATGGGCATAAATGAATAAGGAACACCAAGGGTAAAATGGAATAGGATTTTATTTTATTTTCAATCTGATTCATGCAGACTAATATGGTAAACCGTAGAGAATAATGTCATCTTGAATATGCACTGGACATATGTAGTGACTTGTGCTAGAAGCAAAGACTCGAGTGTAAGAAATTTTCAATAGGCCATGGAGATTTGGTTAAAAAACTTTAGGCATGGGAAATTATCAAGGTCGCGGCATACAAAATTATAAAAAACCTTAGCAATGACATATTCAATTGCAAACTATCGGTTATGACATGCAGAGAAATGCTAAGTATAGAGTTCAAATAAAGATATGTAAGAGAAAATTGTACAAAAAAGTCAATTCATTTTAGTGATTCAAATTGCAATGACAAATGAAGATAAGAATATTATATAATTTAATGCAAGATAAAAATATTTAGGACACAACGTCGTTATGGGTGTTCGAGTACTCTTCCTAATCTTCATTGTCACCTTCAAACACGGTCTTTATCTTCTCATCCTACGGTAGGGGATCTCCAGTTAGTTACCTTTTATCATTGATCCTTAACTTACATGAGCTCATTCTCACATAAATCATTCTTAAGGACGGTAAAACTATAGTTGAAAATAATTTTCTTAGCATTGATAAAGTTCTTAGTAACCCTCAGCCGTATTTCTTTATAGGCATAGATATAGTCTTTATTCTGGCCTATCCAATAATCTATGAAAGTTTTAAACTTGTCCACAAAATCTTCTTAATGTTTCTTCAAAGCCATGCCATGTTCATCATTGGCCTTTTCAAGGTCACGACCTTATTTTCATCCATTTTTTCATAGTCTCAACATGGATATTGGTCAGAGGTTTGAATATCCTCATTGTTCGTCTCATCCTCCGCGACCTTATTTTCAATATTGGATCACTTCTCCTAAGAAATTTTAAGTAACTTTGCAATTTTTTCATGTTGTTGCTCACCCATGGATTTGTTTAGCTCCGGGCCTTAACTTTGGCCAAGACATCTTATTTTCCAGCCTCAAAGTTCATGAATACAAATTATTTTCTTCTTCGAAGCAAGATCTATTGACTTCATCAACCTCGTCCTTCTTATTTAAATATGAAACTTGAAGCTATTGGAGGACCTTCTCATATTTATTCCTCTGACTAAAAAAAGCCTTAACAACATGTAGAAAAGTCATACGAGTAAAGTATAAATGACATCAAATGAAAAAGGCAACTGATATATAATTTTTCTTTAAAAGGATGGGGGGGGGGGTCATAATTATCCAAATCTTCGGCATCAGAATTCTCTAAACGGGAAACATTTGGAATGTGAATAATCCCCTTTATCTTTGCAACCATGATGCTCTCTATGTCTCAAAAAGAGTCTGGATTCAAGGGCCTCATTTGATGCTTATGCCATGTCCTTCCATGAACCCCCACTCTTCTAATAGGATTAATGGTCGTGGGGTTCAAGTAAGGCGATTACCACAGAGGCGTTTGGTCAAGAAAGTTGACGGGGTCATTGGAGTTTCCTTGTCTGACTTCCATATCCACAGTTGGAGATGGTGAATAAATTTTTAACACCCATTCAGTAGTAGGCATGGATACATCATTAACAGGATTTATGGTCTTCTAATGAGAGACCAAAA
This sequence comes from Sambucus nigra, assembly GCA_949130495.1. NCBI lineage: Eukaryota > Viridiplantae > Streptophyta > Magnoliopsida > Dipsacales > Adoxaceae > Sambucus > Sambucus nigra. Next base: position 141,463,002 of record OX422224.1, on the reverse strand, counting down.
CTGCAACCTCACTTGAAGATTTGACATCCATAATATCTTAGGAATATGGTTTAATGGTATCTCGCTTCCTATTTATCCCCTTACTAGAAGAAGAATTCAAGGCTTTGGTATTTTCCTCCAGCTTAACAAGATAGGAAAGTATTAATTCCTTATTTATATCCATGGAAGGAGTGTTTTTTGTGGATGTTCCTGCACATCAAAATGTTCAATATCAAAATATAAATTTAAAATGATCGTAGAATATTAAAATCAAAGGTCCAAGCTTTATTGTTAACTTCTTTGGACGACCTTCGAGGAAACAAATGAATTAGATAGTTAATAAGCCTCCATAGAGTGCGTAGAGTAACAACCTCAACAAAAAAATGCTTCACATTCTTGACGTCGACCGTTGATTCAATGATTTCCCTCTGATGCTTGGTAGTGCTTAAACTAGCCTGGAGTGAGAAAGATAAACTAAAAGTTAGAAAGGAGCTAAAAATAAGTCATATTAGGACATGACATAGAAGTTAAAAAACCTCCCTCCCTCGGGGAGGACGTCCACATTGACATGAAATATAGTAAGATCTATCAAGGCCATACTCTTCATGGTGTGCCTTCTAATTCTCCCCGAAAACATAAAAATACTTTCCCTTCTTTACTAAAAATTGAATGGCTTATTAGTCATAAGGTATCTAGTGTCACTCCGTAGCCCCATATAAAGTACCTTAGATTATTTACAAAGTCTTCTTTTGGCCTGTAGAATTCAAAGAACTATGCAAGAGTTCTTCTAGACCATGTTAAAAGCCAAAACTTCCATCCACCCATTTGGGTCAATTTGGGCCAGATCTAAGTTCACAACCTTGAAATTGTTTCTTATGGGTACTAAAAAGGCAATTTAAGGCCTAGGATAAAGGCATACAATGTTAAGAAGATCTCATCATTGGGCACTGAGGAACATGCCCTATGGTTGCTAGCTAAAACATAATAATTGTTCATTATTGGAATTTATAAGCCTTCAATAGGTTGTTGAACTATTACATAATTGCGGCCATCCCCAATCCTCGCCGCAGAGGGAGGAAGGGATCCCGTGGGTCCCGCGCCTCCCCTCTAGGGAGAGCGCTTCGGTCGGCGTCGATTTGTGAGGTGTGAAGATGTAGAGAGATTTAGAGTCGCCAGTCTATTTTACTCAAAACAGACAAAAGAAAAAGGGGAAGCCACCCCGAAGGATGGCATCCGAAGACATACTGGTGCGTGCGAAACCAAATGATTCGAGAAGGGTTCGGAGGCTTAGTTACGAAATGGGAAGGTGTTAGGCACCCATTCCTCCCTTTCGATTTCTCATGGATATTTTTTATTTTCCTTTATATTTCCCCCCGTGATATGTGTGCATGTGTATATATAGAATGGAGGTAGGACTTCTCGACTTGTATCATAGAAAAGACAAAGCGAGTCATCCGTAGGAATGTGAGATTAGTGTAAAAATAAGATTTACGTGATTACCCCTACGTTGACCGTTATAAAGGAACGATAATGCATATGGAATAATACGTTACTAAGAACAAGTATATAGAATATAGTGGAAAATGAGATAAAGAGAAGATAGAAAATAAGAGACAAAGTGAGAAAAGGACTCGAGTTTCGGGTTTTACCCCGAGACGCCTATGTAGCCTATAAAGGCATCAAAGTCCATGTAGTTCGCATATAAACGAGGGGTGGGGTTTAACCCATAAATCCAAATGGATAAATATCTTATTTGTAAGTGTGTGTGTGTGTGTAGAAAAAGTGTTTTAGTTGTGAGAAAAGTGTGGAAAAGGTTTGAGAATCCCTACTTGGAATTTATGAGCAAACCCTCTTTTTCTTGTTTTTTGGGTTTTTTTATTTATATGAAAATAGGAGATGTGCAATACTACTAGATAAAAATTATGTTACGATATGTGAACTAAGATGATAAAAGTGCTTAAGTAATAAAACAAGTTATTGCAAATTTAAGAAGAGAAAGGTGAGAGAGATGGACCTTTTTGGAGACTTTGAGCTTGATCTTAAATGTTGAAAGGTAGCCCTTGCACTTGGATGATGATGGAGAGTGTTTAATTCATCAAGTTTGATGAAAGGGATGATGAAAAGTGGAAGTGAAAAAGGGATTTGAAAGTTGAAATCACGCTGCTTCCGAGAGAGGTTTATGGGGGTTTGCTGAGAGTGATTTGCCTCTGATCTGAGCTCTCTTGCAAATGAGGCCATGGCCTCCTTTTATAGCTCTAGGGGACTACCAATCGTCTTAGATCCCTTCCTGCCCGCCGGCAGGAAGGTGCTGATAGGCAGGTTCTGGGACCTGCTATTTGGCAGTGCGTTTCAGGCTTTTTCAGAAAATTATCTGCCGAAGGTAAACCATTGGTCAGAATCGTGCATGGGACATACCATTGGAAAGGTATTTCAGAGACCTTTGAAAGTCCTTTGGACCGCTCCCAAGTTTATGAGTTGACTTTGGGTCAAATATGGCTTGAAAGCGTTTATCGGTCCGCTAGACGGGGAATCGTTCGAACGCATATGGATCGTTCGTCCGCATGGTAAGTCCGAATCGCGCACGAGACGGATCATTAGAAAGGTTAGGAGGTGTAATTCGACATTCCAAAGAGTTTGGCCCAGTTTGGGGAGTTGACGTTGGTCAACCGAGCCCGAGAAGCATTCGGTGACCTCTCGGAGTCAAACGGATCGTTCGTCCGCATGGTAAGTCAAAATTGCCCACGGGACAGACCGTTGGAAAGGGTATTCAGTGCCCTTTGAAGATTCAGTCAGCCTCAGTCGAGCTGAAGAGTTGACTCGGGTCAAACAGAGCCTGGAAGCGCCCGTTGGCCTCTAGGTAGGGTTTCAGACGCAAACGGATCATTCATCCGCATGGTAAGACGGAATCGTGCACGGAGTGGACCGTTGGAAAGGATATTCAGTGCCCTTAGAAGATTCATTGAGTCTCGGTCAAGATGAAGAGTTTGACTTTTGGGTCAAACTGTGCTGGGGAGTGCCCAATGGCTTTCAGGTCAGTACTCGGGACGTGACCAGGGTTTACAGTGATGAGTGGAGGTACTAGGGACGTAAGGAGAGTTAGGGGGTAATGGAATGAGGTGTCTACAATAATCATTTCATAAGAACATTTCATTGTGGTAGAAAGTATGTCTATTTCCTGGTCATGATCACATTATCCCCGACTGCTACTTCTATGAACAGGGAAACACATCTCTTAAAACCATTATGTCATCTATAAGTTTTCCACCTCCTCTCCCACGTTGAACCTCACAAGAGCCTAATTATTGATTAAGCCATTTTTTCTTCAATCCTTTGCTTTATTTTTTTCCATATCCATGGATCCGCGATAATTAATGACTAGGTGCTTATAAGTTTCAATAGAGGCCTCTGAATCAATATCAATATTTGCACTACCTTGGGATTTAAGAAACAAATATAGTTTTATGGTCTGAGGAGGTTAGACGTGTTGAACTTTAGGACAAAAATCCTAATATCCCTATGTAATATTTCCATCCACTCCTCAAATTCTTTATTCATAAAGTCACGATTGGAATGTCTATAAGCATATGAATGTTTACAGTTGGAGGACCATAATCATTAATAAACAAGACTCTTAAAAATAAAGTCTATTAATGTCAATGTCTATCTAGGAAATGAAAGTTCTAGATTAAGCCATAACCTTATAAAAAAAGTCATGAAATATGTCATAAACACCAAGTGAAACTATTTGCGAGTCCACAAGGATAAAATCTTAAACCCTGGGTCTGTTGCGAATAATAACAACATGTATTTTTGCCATTGTTGGGCTTAAATCTAACAGAATCTCCTCATTTGGGGTTTAAAAACCCTAAAAATATACCCTTCCTATTCCTACAACCCGTCGTTTACTAAACATAAGTCTCAGAAAATCATTCAATCACAAATATTCGGGTGTTGGGGCCCAAATATTCAAAAGCTAAACTTATAAAAACCCAACCTCAACAACACAAATGGGGGTTATGGTTCATAAATTTAAACCTAAGGGCTAGATGTTTTGTGATACACAACAACACAAATGGGAGTTACGATTCAAAGTCAAGTGCAACTCCACATTCTTAGAATTAATTAAGAGAATGACCACAATCTATAAAAACATAGAAACCCTAGATATGTATCTCTGGATTTTTGGTTCGTTTTTGCATATTAATTGTTGAAAATAAATGAAATGAACTTAATGAATAATAGATGAATAAAGGAAGTGAATATTAATAAAGATGGAGGAATAAATGTGGCCAAAAATATTATTGAACGTCTCTTTAAATCTACTTAAAATTGCCTAGTGTTGTTTCTCTCAAATATTGAAAATAATAAATGGGACCTCAGGGGGTAAGACATTTTATCCATGGTTTAGGAAGATTCAAAACTTCCTAAGAAGATGAAGTGTCTCAGTAAAGTCTCGACATCTAGTTGAACGCTGCAAAAAATGTTGGAGAATTTTTAAAATAAATGAGTAGGAGCTTTGGAAGTAAAAGCTTAAAAGCTTGTCCCACATTAGAAGTAGGTGGAGAAAAGTGGGAAGCTAACCCAATATAAAAGGGAGAGTGTCCTCCCACATTGGAAAATGAGTAAAGCCAAGTGATACCCACTCAGATATAAAAGGAGTGGGCAACCTTTGAGTCCCACATTGGAAAAATATTAAGAAAGTGTGGACTTAATAAGTAGAAATGGAAGATGAAGAGTTACTTCATCTAGCATTTAAGAGGCTATTCAAGAGACCTCTAATACGGTACGAAGCACCGTACGCACACGCGCGAGCACTTGCGGGGCAGTGGGCTGTAGAGGTGCTAGTGGCGCACTTTGCACTTCGCGGGTTGTCGGGATTCGTCTGGATTGTGGTAGCTCGGGCGAGGTCACTTTTTGGTAAGTCTGTGTAAAACTCTTTCGGTATTACTGTACCTGTTCGGAAATGGTTTAAGACTGTTGGTAATTAATAGTCATACCATTTCGTAATTAAGTAAAGACTGTTAAAACTTAACAATCATGACCCCTGAGATGCAACCTTTCATTTCCTATAAATAAAGGCATCCTTTTTCGAAATTGCACATAATAAATATTACACAGTTCCGAAATTTCGAACCCTTGCTATTACTTCCTTACAATTTTCAGGAGATATAAATTATCTTATTCTATTTAGTGCACATAAACTGAATAAGAACTTGATTGATCGTTCTTTGCTACCACATCCAAAGGCTGTTTTCAAATATACAAGTTGTAGGCAGTGCAAGTTGCTTCATTGTATCTTAAGTACGAATTTGCGGATTCCCGTTTGTATACCGAAGTTGTTCGTGTGGGGAAAATACTGTATTTAGGAAAGTGACATCACGCCTTGAAGCTTTCTAGTATCTATTCAGAAGTTACATTATTGTATTGAAGTTGACAATACTATGATATATAAAGAGTTCCATTTTTTGTATTTACATTCATATTATCCAACAATCTAAATACTGTATTATCCGAAATGGACGACTCTTCCAAATCACTACGACAAATAATAGAAGGCTTTGTCAAGTTGGATCGTTTTGATGGTGGTAATTTTCTGCATTGGCAGAAAAAGGTTCATTTTCTTCTAACAACATTGAAGATTGTATATGACTTGTCACAACCGAAACCAAATGAAGATAAATATGAAACCGTGGAACAGACTAGGCAACGCATAAAATGGGAGACCGATGATTACTTGTGTCATTGTCACATTCTCAATGCACTTGCTGACAATTTGTTCGACTTATACCAAAATGTTTGGACTGCAAAAACTTTGTGGGAAACATTAGAGACCAAATATCATACGGAAGACGCTACAAGTAAGAAGTTCCTTATCGGTAAGTTTTTAAGCTTTAAAATTCATGATAATATGCCTGTGCTAGAACAATTTCATGACATCCAACGTATCATAAATCATTGCAAACTGAAAAAATTAAATATGGATGATAATGTAATTGTTGCTGCCATAATTCAAAAACTTCCTCCTTCTTGGAAATATTATAAGAAAGAACTCAAACACAAATATAAGGATCTTTCACTTGAAGAATTAGAGACTCATTTAAGAATTGAACAAGAGTCTCAAATTCCAGATGGTAAAGAGGAACAAGAAAATTTGTTTCTAAGGTCCATGTGGTGGAGGAAGGAAAGGAGCAAAAATATGGCAATCATAGAAAAAATAACAAGCGGAAGAATTTTTCAAATAATTCTAAAGAAAACAAAAAGAAGAAAGGAAATTGTTTTCATTGCAACAAACCAGGTCACTTCAAGAAGGATTGTCGTGAGTTCAAGAAATTAAAGGCAAAAGGAGGGGCATCAGACACAAAGGAAAAATTTTCTGCTATGATATCCGAGGCTAATATTCTTGGAGAAGACAACTCTTGGTGGGTTGATTCTGGTGCCACAAGGCATGTTTGTAAGGACAATAACTTGTTCTCTGCCTATGAAACAATGGAAGGAGATGTTCTCTATATGGGAAATTCTTCTACTGTCGCAGTTAAGGGCAAAGGGACAGTGGATCTCGAATTCACTTCTGGAAAAATCCTTAGCCTCACCAATGTTTTTCATGTTCCTGATGTTAGGAAAAATTTAGTTTCTGGAAGTCTTCTTAACAAATTTGGCTTTAAGCTTGTAATTGAGTCAGAAAAATTTATTCTGACTAAGAATGGTACCTTTGTAGGAAAAGGATATTTGTATGAGGGCATGTTTAAGCTCAATATCAATGAAAAATATTCTTCTGCTTATATCGTTGATTGTCTTTCATTATGGCGTAGTCGTTTAGGACATGTTAATACAAAAAAAATACATTTCATGGTTAATTTAAATTTAATTCCTAAATATGAGAATGATATGAATGAAAAGTGTAAAATATGCATGCAAACAAAAATAACAAGATTGCCTTTTCCAAAAATAGAAAAAACTACATCTTTGTTGCAATTAGTACATAGTGATATTTGTGATTTGCATGGAACACCTACTAGAGGTGGTAGTAAATATTTTGCTACATTTATCGATGACTTTTCAAAATATTGTTACGTACATCTTTTAAACTCTAAGGATGATGTCCTTAATATATGTAAGACATATAAAAATGAAGTTGAAAATCAATGTGATACAAAAATAAAATGTCTTAGATCTGATAGAGGTGGTGAATATCACTTTCCTCAATTTTGTGAAGATATGGGAATAATACATGAAGTTACTGCACCTTATACACCACAACAAAATGGAGTAGCAGAAAGAAAAAATAGGACACTAACTGAAATGGTTAACGCTATGGTTTCTTATTCTGGTTTAAGTAAAGGGTTTTGGGGAGAAGCACTTATAACTACATGTCATATTCTGAATAGGATACCTGTTAAAGATAATAAGAAAACTCCCTACAAATTATGGAGGAATAGAAAACCTAATTTAGGTTATCTTAAAGTTTGGGGTTGTAGAGCTATTGTAAGACTACCTAAAACTAAGAGGAAGAAATTAGGAAACAAATGCGTTGAGTGTATTTTCATAGGTTATGCACAACATAGTAAACCCTATAGATTTTTTATTAGTGAACCTAATGATTCTGTTGAGGTAAATACAATAATTGAATCGAGAGATGCAATTTTTTAGGAACAAAGGTTTTCTTCTATTCCTAGAATAAATAATGAAAAATAAGTAAACACTCCTTCACATTTCTCTGATACTCCACCAATGGAACAAGTAGAGATTAGAAAAAGTAAGAGACCTAGGAAAGAAAAAAACTTTGGTCCCGATTTTGTAGTCTATCTTGTTGAAGGAACTAGAGACACATCTTGTAATCAATATGCTTTGACTCTTAGCGTTGAAACAGACCCACAAACGTATAGTGAGGCAATTAAGTCTATAGATTCAACATTTTGGAAAGAAGCTATAAATAGTTAAATGGATTCAATCTTAGGAAATAAAACTTGAAAAATAGTAGACTTACCTCCAGGATTTAAACCCATAAAGTGTAGATGGATTTTTAAAAAGAAAATGAAAATAGATGGAACAATTGATAAATTCAAGGCTAGATTGGTTGCTAAAGGTTTTACACAAAAAGAAGGAATTGATTATTTTGATACCTATGCACCTGTTGCTAGAACCTCCACCATTAGAATTTTAATTGCATTAGCATCGATATATAATTTCGAGATTCATCAAATGGATGTGAAAACTACCTTTTTAAATACATGGAACAACCTGAAGGGTTTGTTATGACTGGACAAGAAAATAAAGTATGTAAACTTATTAAGTCCTTATATGGCCTAAAACAAGCACCTAAACAATGGCATGAAAAATTTGATAAAGTTATTATTTCTTATGGTTTTAAAATTTATGAATCTAATAAGTGTGTTTATAGTAAATTTGTTAATGGTAAAGGTGTGATCATTTGTTTATATGTAGATGACATGTTAATTCTTGGTACTGATTTAGAAAGCATTAATAATACAAAGAGTTTTCTGTCTTCTAAATTTGATATGAAAGATATGGGTGTAGCTGATGTCATATTAGGAATGAGAATAATAAGGAAAGATAAAAATATAATTCTCACTCAATCTCATTATGTTGAGAAAATTTTAAAGAAATTTAATTTATTTGATTGCACACCTGTTAGTACACCTTTTGAACCACATCTAAAGATGATCCCTAATAATGGTAGAGCTATTTCACAATTGGAATATGCACGAGTAATTGATAGTTTAATGTATACCATGACATGTACTCGACCTGATATTGCTTATGCTGTTGGTAAATTAAGTAGATATACTAGTAATCCAAGTTTATTGCATTGGCATGCTGTCAATAGAATATTATAGTATTTAAAAGTAATTGTGGTCTATGGTATATACTATAGTGGATATCCTTCAGTATTAGAAGGGTTTTCTGACGCCAGTTGGATAACTGAGCAGGAGGATCATTCCTCAACAAGTGGATTGGTTTTCACTCTTGGTGGAGGAGCGTTTCTTAGGGATTAAAGAAACAAACTTGTATAGCTGATTCTACTATGGCAGCTGAGCTTGTAGCATTAACTGCAACTAGTAAAGTGGAAGAATGGTTAAGGAATTTATGGATTGAAATTCCAGTTTGGCCAAAACCATTGCCTCCAATATCTATACATTGTGATAGTGAGTCTACACTTTCTAGAGCTTATAATAAAGTATACAATGGAAAATCTAGACATATTGGCCTGAGATATAGTTATGTCAGAAAAATGAATGCAGATAGTGTAATCACAGTGGATTATGTAAAATCAAGTCAAAATTTAGCCGATCCTTTTACAAAAGGTCTTGCAAGAGGACTGATGTCTAAGACATCAATAGGGATGGGACTAAAGCCCATTAATAATAATCACCCTTGATGGAAACTCAACTTAAAACTTGATATATTCAAGTCTCAAGTTCAATGATTAAAGACATCAAACGACGTGATTGTAAGCACTATAAAATTTAACATCCCAAGGATAAGTGCTTAGAATATGTAATGATTAATGAAAGAGGATGAGTTTAACCTTAATAGATTTATGGTGTTTTAAGTTGCATGGACACCTATGATAATCTACCTATATGAGTGTGGAAGTGGTGCCGCTTCCTATGAGAATTGGGCTTGACTCTAAAGCACTCATGAAATCAAGGTACATACACAAGGCCTAATACATGTGTCGGCTTAAATGGATAATTAGTAACTAAAAGATTTGTGTGTGAAGACAAATTTGGCTGATCAATATGGATTGATAGTTAAAAGACAAGTCTACTATACTTTCATGGTTAGCCTTGACGAACCTTCACAGGGTATTGGTTCAAGTCGTGAGACATTAATGCTTATACACAGTCTTACAAACAATCAAAGATTTAAAAAACTTATTTTGAAAATGGTGGAGGAATGTTGGAGAATTTTTAAAATAAGTGAGTAAGAGCTTTTGGAGTAAAAGCTTAAAAGCTTGTACCACATTGGAAGTATGTGGAGAAAAGTGGGAAGCTAACCCAATATAAAAGGGAGAGTGTCCCACATTGGAAAATGAGTAAAGCTAAGTGATACCCACTAAGCTATAAAAGGAGTGGGCAACCTTGGAGTCCCACATTAGAAAAATATTAAGAAAGTGTGCACTTAATAAGTAGAAATGGAAGATGAAAAGTTACTTCATCTACCATTTAAGAGGCTATTCAAGAGACCTCTAATACGGGGGGCAGTGGGCTGTAGAGGAGCTAGTTACGCACTTTGCACTTCGCATGCCGGGATTCGTCCAGGTAGGATCGCGGTAGCTCGAGCGCGGTCACTTTTTGGTAGGTCCGTGTAAAACCGTTTTGGTATTACTGTACCTGTTCGAAAATGGTTTAAGACTGTTGGTAATTAACAATCATACCGTTTCAGAATTAAGTAAAGACTATTAAAACTTAACAGTCATGACCCCTGAGATGCAGCCTTTCATTTCCTATAAATAAAGGCATCCTATTTCGAAATTGCACATAATAAATATTACCCAGTTCCAAAATTTCCAACCCTTGTGTTGATACCAAAATTAATACGCTGATGTGGACGAATAATACGAAGACACGTGTCAATATACGTGGCACAATAGTAACGAGGAAGTTCATTTCCCCAACAAATTCATGTTCCCTCCGAGCAGCGAAGATACCCCGAGGAACTCCAGCACTCCGAGATACTCAAGCACTCCGAGGAACTCTTGATCAAACGAGCAACTAAGGCGGTCCGAGCTGCATCTCGGCCGTATCATTAATTACCAGATAGACGACAGTTCAACTATTTATTGAATGTTTATAATCTTGACACACACGCTGCATTAAATGCAATACCCTTTCATGTGTATATCATTTAATGTATCGACCCTTTCATGTACAGCCTCAAGGCAATAAATACCTTGTATCATCCTCATTCAAGGGGACCGGAATTTCTTGACTGAACTTGTAATCGAGAATTCCCAAACACTCAGCAATAACATAACAGTGGATGTAGGCCATTCTTATAAGGCTGAACCACTTTAAAAATATTTGTCTCATTTTATTTATCTGTGATTGAATAATTAGAGTGATCTAATTTTTTACATCAACAGATTGACGCCGTCTGTGGGAAATGACTGTTGCTATCGTTTTTCACCAAAAATCATTATCATCAATGGCAGATAATCCAGAATCCAGTAATCGAAATGCTTGAAATACTGGAAATCCTCCAAATCCATCTGCACCTCCAGATCTGGCTGGAATTATGACGAATCTGGCTGAAGGACAAACCGCGATGCAAGAAACAATGAGGCAACTCATTCAAACTCTTCACGGCGGTGCACCTACCCATTCAAGGCAAAGGAGTGATCGTGGGCAATCGCGATCCAGGCGTACTGGGTCATATCGTAATGAAGAATCTAATGATTTTTCTTATCAACCTGGGCGAACTTCATCGATACGGGACACGGATACAGATCAACATATCACCCTCTCTCCGGAGAGAATTAGCGCCCTGGAAAGATTAAGCAAGGCATCTCCTTTCAGTCGGTTAGGACCAAGGAGAAATATGAGTCCGCCTAGAGCCCCATCGAGAAGCTTTCGACCACCATCAGGTTTGAGAGAAGGATCATCACAATCAAGACCAGCTACTCGTCGAGATAGATCTCAGGAAGCTACGTCAAAACAATCAATTACTTGGACTAAGCAGCCCGAGGAAGGAAATGAAGCGTGGAAGGGTTCCATTCAGCGATTGGAGGATAGACTTGGAGAAATGGTTAAAGAAAGGAATCCCTTACAGAGAACTTTTGTTCAAGGGACACCTTTTGTGCAGGCCATTGTGAATTTTCCTACACCATCGAAATTTAAAGCACCTGTAGTGACCCCTAAATATGATGAAAAGACAGATCCTGTTCTTCATATAGAACAATACCAGGCTGCTGTCGACATATATGCCGTCCCCGACGAGATGAGGTGTAGAGCATTTTCTGGAACTCTTACCGGATCTTCACAGATATGGTACAACAATCTTCCTCAGGGTAAGATTTCGACTTTTATTCAGTTAGCCGAGTTGTTCATTGGTAATTTCTGTTTTGGAGCAAAGCCGGTAAAGCGAGTAGTGCACTTGTTAAGTGTTAGACAAAAATCAGGTGAGAGTACTAGAGATTACATAACTCGTTTCAATAACGAGAAGTTGGAAGTCATAGATTACGAAGAAAAGACAGCGATCACTGCTTTGATGAGTGGATTGTTGCCTAACAAGTTATACTATACTTTGGCCAAAGATCCACCTAAAACTATGTCGGAGTTGATGGCAAAAGCGACCAAAATCATGAATGTCGAGGAGGCTATGGCTGCGAAAAAGAATATGGATAAAGAAACCAAGGTGGAGGTTGACAAATCTAAGAAGAAAGAGCAAAAAGGTAATGGTGGTGACAAGCACTCCAAGAATAATAGGAAGTCATGGGAAGTCCTGAAGAAATACGATAATTATACTCCATTGAAAATGGGTATTAATCATGTTTTGGAAGAAATCAAGAATAACGAAGAAATCAAGTGGCCAGATAAACTGAGAACCAATCCTGACCTGAGGAATAGGGCCAAATATCGCGAGTTCTATAAATATCATGGCCATACGACCAAAAATTGCATAGCCCTTCAGAACGAGATTGAAACGCTCATCCGAAGAGGAAAGTTATCAAAGTATGTAGATCGCAGAGGTGAAAGGAAGAATAATGATAGAACTAGAGATCGTTCCAGATATCCTCGTCGGACGGAGGAGAAAAAGAAAAGAGATCATGAAGATGATCCAGATGAAGACCCCGATCTTCCAAAGAAGCCAAGGCAGCCTGAACGAGAGGTATTTTACATACGTTTTGGGTCATTTGATTGTAATGTTATTACAGGAGGAGATGCTGGAGGAGGAGACCTTACTGCAGAAAGAATGGCTTATCTCGAAGAGGCTCAAGCCTGCTCATATATTCAACGAATAAATCTTGCTGAGGATGATCGTCCGAGGAAGGTAAATAAAGAGAAGCTAGTTATTGGTTTTTCAAAAAACGACTTGGCAGGTGTTCTTTACCCTCACGACGATCCTCTGGTGATCAAAATGAGGATGAAGGAAGTAGTGATTTCAAGGGTTTTGGTTGACAATGGAAGTTCGGCAGACATCATGTACTATTCATGCTTTGACAGCTTGAATCTGAAATTATCTCAGTTGGAACCGTATCACAGACCCCTCCTAGGTTTTGCCGGTGAGAAAGTTTTTCCACTTGGGACGATCAAGTTGGATATATTCATTGGAACCTGGCCTGCTTGTCGAACATAAAGAATACGCTTCTTCGTGATGGATAAGAATGTGCAGTCAGCCTACAACATCATCATGGGAAGAGTTGGTTTGAAGAAGTTCGAAGCAGTCCCATCTACAGTACATCAGTGCTTAAAATTCCCAACAAACTTTGGGGTAGGAGTTGTGAAAGGTGATAAAAAAGTAGCTCGGGAATGCTATTATTCATCTGCCGAGCAAGAGGAGCTTGAGGAATCAAGGAAAAAGACTATCACCTACCAGGTGGAGGAAGGTACAGAAATTGAAACTCTTGATCCCAGGGATGAATCCCAACTTGTAAAAGGACAGGTGGTAGAATCTATCGAAAAAGTTATTCTGGACGAGGAGCACCCTGAACGAGTAACCCAGATAGGTTCGTCGTTGGATGCTTCAATAAAACAAGAGTTGATAATGTTCTTGAGAAACAGGAAGAAAACTTTCGCATGGAGTCATGAGGACATGCCAGGAATAGATCCAAACTTCTTATGTCACGAACTCAATGTGAATAAGGAGATCCAGCCTGTAAAGCAAAGAAGAAGGGTATTTAGCCCCGAGAAGAATCAAGCCATACAAGAGGAGGTCGAGAAGCTCCAGAAAGCCCAATTCATTGAAGATGTGAAATATCCAGACTGGCTGGCAAATGTGGTGATGGTAAAGAAGAAGAACAATAAATGGAGAATGTGTGTTGATTTCACTGATCTCAACAAGGCATGCCCAAAAGATCATTTTCCATTGCCCAGAATTGACCAACTAGTGGATGCTACCTCGGGACATGAGCTGCTCAGCTTCATGGATGCGTATTCCGATTACAACCAGATCAAAATGAAACCTGAAGATAGGGAAAGTACTTCTTTTATTACCCCTAGGGGAACTTATTGCTATAATGTTATGCCTTTTGGTTTGAAAAATGCAGGAGCGACATACCAGCGGATGATGAACAAGGTTTTCACCGAACAAATCAGTTGCAACATGGAAGTCTATGTCGATGATATGCTGATAAAAAGCAAGAAAGCTGCAGATCATCTAGTTGACTTAGCTCAGACATTTGATCAACTGGATAAATACCAAATGAAGCTCAACCCGACGAAGTGCACATTTGGAGTACGAGAAGGAATGTTTCTCGGATACATTGTCAGCCAGCGAGGCATTGAAGCAAATCTAGATAAGATCAAAGCTCTTTTAGGGTTGCGATCTCCAACAACAAAGAAAGAAGTGCAGAGTCTTGCAGGACGAGTTGCAGCACTCAACAAATTTGTGTCCCGAGCAACTGGCAAATGCCTCCCATTCTTCAAAACACATCGTCAAACTTTTGAGTGGAATGATGAATGTGAGAAGGCCTTTCAAGACTTAAAAAAGTATTTGGGAGCACCTCCATTATTGTCCAGGCCAATAACAGAAGAGAAGTTGTACTTGTATCTGGCGGTATCAGAGAATGCAGTTAGTTCAACATTGATTAGATTAGAGAATGGAGTTCAGAAACCCATCTATTACACAAGTAAGGCTTTTCGAGGTGCAGAAATCAGATATCCAAAGTTAGAAAAATTGGCATTGGCATTAATGGAAGCAAGTAGAAGAATGAGGCCATATTTTTAGGCCCATACAATCGTCGTATATACCGATATGCCATTGAGACAAGCCCTTCATAAGCCAGAAAAGTCAGGGAGATTGATGTACTGGGCAATAGAGCTCGGTGAATATGATATTGTGTATGAGCCCAGATCATCATTGAAAGGGAAAGTTGTAGCAGATTTTATAGCAGAGTTTACATATCCTGATATCCCCGAGGAACAAAAACTGCTCGCTGACCAACCTGTGGACGTTACAGGATCAACAGACATAAATCCAGACCAACTCCGGTTGGTAAAAGAACGAGAAGAGATGGTCAACAAGGAGCGAAAAGCGTCAGGGAAGGATGAAAAGAAGCAACAAATATTTCACCGAGGAACTCTATCAGATAAGAAATTTGAAGACGGGTTGCCCATATGGAGATTATATGTAGATGGCTCATCCTGCACAACAGGTTGTGGGGCAGGAATTATTTTGAACACCCCAGACGAGATTGACATGGAATATGCTTTGCGATTCCAATTCAAAGCCTCTAATAATGAGGCTGAGTATGAAGCCATGATAGCAGGTCTTAATTTATCAAAGATTATGGAAGCACAACAAGTGATGGTATTCAGTGATTCTCAATTGATTGTGAATCAGATGATGGGAACGTATGCAGTTAAAGGAGAATTAATGGTCAAATATCATGCCAAGGTAATGGAGTTGTTGGCAGAATTTGATGCGATTCAGTTGATCAGAATACCCAGAATAGAAAATGCAAAAGCAGACGCACTGGCCCGACTAGCATCAGCTACACGTACTTAGCTACGAAGAACAATACCGATTGAAGTATTGGAATGTCGGAGCATAGAGGAAGACTTGACGATGAATGTTATTACCCTTGATTTAGGACCATCTTGGATGGATCCCATCAGGGTATATATTGAAGAGGGAGAATTGTCAGAGGATAAGCTTGCTGCCAAAAAATTGAAGTATAAAGCTGCTCGGTATGTAGTAACTAATGGTATTTTATATAAACGAGGAATTATGGCAGGTTTGCAGAGATGTGTACATCCCTCCGAAGTGAAAGAATTGATTGAAGAGATCCATGAAGGGTCTTGTGGAGCTCATGTAGCAGGTCGAACGCTTTTACAAAGGGTAATGACTTAAGGATACTATTGGCCGATGATGAGGGCTGATTGTATAGCCTATGCTAAGAAATGTGATAAGTGACAACGTTTTTCCTCTATCCGACGAACTCCACAAGCATTGTTGACACCAATAACTTCCCCTTGGCCATTCTCCATGTGGGGAATTGATTTGGTGGGACCATTGCCGACCACCCGAGGAAGATTCAAGTACCTCGTCATCGCAGTAGACTATTTTACTAAGTGGGTAGAAGCTGAACCCCTCATCGACATGACGTACGAGAAGGTATACCAGTTCGTTTGGAAGAATATCATCTGTCGATATGGTCTCCCTCATGCCTTCATCACAGACCATGGAACCCAATTTGATAACGAGGAATTTGCTGCTTATTGTCATCAGTCGAACATTTTGAAGGTCCATTCAGCACCAGGCCATCCTCAAAGCAATGGACAGACTGAAGTGACGAATAGAACACTGCTAAATGGTTTGAAGAAAAGGCTAAGTGAAGCTAAAGCTAACTGGATTAACGAGCTATAATCAGTATTGTGGGCTTACCGAACAACTCCCCGAGCAGCGACTGGAGAATCACCATATATGCTAGAATTTGGAAGTGAGGCTGTAATACAGGCCGAGTTAGGTCTCCCAACACACAGAGTGCTGAATTTCAATTCCCCAGTCAACGACTTGATGAGAAGATTGGATTTGGATATGCTCGAGGAGGTCAGAGAAGAAGCAACCATTAGGAATGCTGCTTATCAACAACGAACAGCTCTTTTCTACAACAAAAGGGTGAGGAAGTGTGATTTAAAAGAAGGAGATTATGTGCTAAAGAAGGTAATTCAGAAACACAATAAATTGGAGGCAAACTGGCATGGGCCTTATCGAGTTACAGAAGTTGTTCGACCATGAACTTATCGAATAACAACTTTAGAAGGAGAAGAATTCAAGAATGCTTGGAATGCTGAACACCTTTGCAAGTATTATCAATGATGTAAAATGTACAACGGGTTCATCAATATGAATAAAACGATGATGTTTTCACCATTTTCCTCTCCTTTATTTGAAAGTTTTTCGGGGAATACTAGTGTTGTACACTACGCTGCTCGACAGCAAAAAGAAGACGATAGTTCGAAAGAACCAAAAAATATACTCCTTTGGTTAGGAGGCGTACACTAGCGTGACCAACTAAGGTTGGTAAGATAACTAGTGGACAAATAGTTCGAAAGAACCAAAAAATATACTCCTTTGGTTAGGAGGCGTACACTAGCGTGACCAACTAAGGTTGGTAAGATAACTAGTGGACAGATAGTTCGAAAGAACCAAAAAATATACTCCTTTGGTTAGGAGGCGTACACTAGCGTGACCAACTAAGGTTGGTAAGATAACTAGTGGACAAGATAGTTCGAAAGAACCTGATAATTCAATAATCAACTACGGTTGAGGGAAGAACAATATCATTTGATTTGAAAATAAGCCAACAAGTTGGTCGGAAGGTAAAATCATTCCAGAAAATACAAAGAATTCCAAACTGAACCAAGTATAGTTGGTCGGTGATCAACTATACTTGGTCGACGAGGATAAATTATCGACCATGGTTGGTCGGATACATTTTAGGAAAAAGTTTACCAAGTATGGTTGGTCGGGGATAAAAACCCATCAACTGTAGTTGGTTGACAAACACAATTTAACAACCTTGGTTGGTTGGAGACAGTTTCAACATTTTATACTCATTACTTTATTATTAAGTGATTCAGCAACATTGATACTTGTAATTTTGATTGCTAAGTTGGTTGATGAAGAGCACATATTGTTATCTTTTTAACAGATACGTATACACAAATGTAAAGATATTTGATAAACACAAGACAATCGCAATACAAATTTGCAAATAGAAAATGAAATTCTTTCATTAAGATCAATATATATTACAAGATATACATATGTGCTAATTATTACATTGAAAAACCTATTCTATTGGTTTCTTTCCTTTAGCTTTTGAAACAGGTTCCTCGCCGGCAGGAGGATCTTCTAAGCAAAGAGGAGAATTGATGAAATTAATATCTCTGAGCATTCTGACGTTCATCACAGAAGGTGTATCCAAGAGATGCTCGGGACGGGATAATTCAGTCTGAGAATGAAGACTATAGTCGCCGAGATATTTTGAAATTAAACTCCGAGGAATGGAACGAGCTGGGATCCATTCCATGTCCAATTTGAAAGGTGGCACAGGCAAATCTAGTAACCCTGGAGCATGATAATCCCAAATGCCCTTGCTCCAATTTCAGTACACCTAGGGCGTTCAACCACCCCTGCTTATAACCTTCATTATTGGCATGTTCAATACGAGCATCTAAATGAACAAGGGCTTCATTGTATCCTGCCATCCAAAATTCCCTGGGCTGTTTATGGAATTAGAATATTAATCTATCCAATTGTTCGTGAAGGTTCCTGGCAAAAACATCTTTATCATTCAAAGTAGACTTCATTGCAGTAAGTTGATCTTCCAAAGATAGATTTATCTTGGACAATTCAGATAAATCCCGATCTTTGGCGTTTAATTGGAATGCTTGAGTTTCCAAAGTAGACTGAGTGCGAGCCTCTTCAACATTACGGCTAAGAACTCTTGATCGACTCCGAGCAGCGACTGGAGAACTTTGCTCCTCGGCAACATTTTGAACAGCTCTTCCTCGCCCACGAGAACCTCTTCCTCGTCCCCGAGCAGTCACAGGAATAACATATCTTCTCAGAACGTCCAACTCTTGCCTTAATTTGGCATTCTCAACTTCTAAGAACGAGAAACCTTCATCGGTAACTTGCACTAAAGCAGTGGAAGATGACGCTGCAGATTCATACTGTGCCAGCTTTTTCTGCAAATTATTGTTCTTTTGTTCCAGCAACTCAGCAATCTGCCTGCAAGCCTCAACTTCACCTTTTAAAGTTCTTTCCCTAACATCGTATCCAACAAGGATCTTTTTATGGCCTGTTTCAGAAGAAAGCTGTTGATATCTATTTTCATATTCCTTGTGCAACAAAGCCATTGATTCATTGTGCTGACCTTGGAGATCTTCTAAGGAATAATGAAGTTCCTCAATCAAGTCATAGTAGGCCACATTGTTGGCCACAGCTCAGTCAAGTAAATCCTTCAAGTACCGATAAGCCTCAATTGCTTGTTCTGAGGCATCATGGCCAAGGATGTCCGCAATTTCTGATGTACTAAGGTCTGTATGACCAGCCTTATAATATTCGTGACATTGCTGCATCAGCTTTGTATCATGTGCAGATATCATTCCCATTCTAGCAACAAACTAAGGATGAGAAAAAGACAACAATCAACGAAAACAAATCATCAACAACAGAGATGAACAAAGATGTATTTTATTAGATCACAAAAGGATTACATTGTTTGATTACAAATACTAAAAGATAGAAACGATACCGAACAACTTCACACCTTTTCCTTATCTCCCAAGACTTTCTCGGGAGGCTGGGACGAGGAGCTTGGTTGCTCGGTGGTCACATCGACTTGATCAGCAGTTGAAATTTTCTCAGGAGGAGGAGGCATGGAAGAAATGTCCTCGTTGGTAGAAGGAAGAGAAGTAGGGACTTTATCACCTATGGCCATGGAAGATTCATCAGAGACAGGCTCATCTTCTTCTTCCTCCACAATTGGCGGGGGAGGACCAGAGAGGTGTAGCTGGAATAGCCTAGAATCTTCTTTGATCTTCAATTCTTGCAGGGCATCTACCCAGCCATCTCGGAAGTATTTTAACTTCCCATATTGAACTTGGGATGTCATCGCAGCAATCCCCTTGTCCCATCCTTTATCCCAGCCAGCGCTGAAGGATTTTTTAACTGCGAGCTTTCTTTTCAGTTTCTTCGAGGAAAGCTTCGCATCCAATACTTCTTTTTGGCCCTTGATATCTCGCAGGGCGGACAATTCTTCCTCTGCCTTCCTCAGCTTATCCTCAAGTTCTCCAAAATTCTTGAGCTTGTCGTCATATTTCTTATGCTCGACCTCTAAAATTTTCACTTTATTCTCCAAACTCTTGGATATCTCAGCCATCTTCACCTTCTCGGCCTCAACTGTAGATAATTTTTTCTCCCATTCGGCTTTGTCGTCGTCATACTGCTGACGAGAATCCTTCAAAGATTGGGTTAAACCCAGCAGAGCATCCTCTACACCAGACGAGGAGCTGGAAGCTTTAATTGCCTCGTCCTTCTTCACGATGTTATTGAAACAGTTCACCAGCTGAAAGATGAGAAAAACAGTAAAGTCAATACAAAAATGCAAGTATTCAAAGAAAGAAAGGAAATTCAGAGTGTGAGAAATTTACCAAAGCAAGATGACGAGTAGCTAGGGATGTCAACATATCCCTAGAAATTTTTTCATCCATTCCTTGGACCTCGGGTATGATCCAAGTTTTTACCGAGCTCATTGCAGAGCTCGGAGGAATGATGGTTGGAACACCAACACCACCAGCTGGTAGAGAGGACGCAGTTTCAGCCAAATTGACTGAGGATGATTTCCTCAATCTCCTCAAAGGGACTTTAGTAGCTTCAACCAAGGAAGAACTCTTAGTCGGAGAGATAGCAATTATTTCCACGGGAGCAACCTTCTTGCTCGGAGCCACTGGGGGCTTCTCGGTAGCTTTAGAAGGCGGAGCATCCACCTTCTTAGTCCCCTCTGGGACATCAGTTTTGCTTTTCTTGGCCCCAGCAGCAGAAGAAATGTCATCAAATAGAGCAGGAGGAGCTCTTTTCTTGCCCATTCTCTGACTTAAAGGAAGATGAGAATCTGAAGAAGAATCCTCTGGAGTTGAAGCTGGCTCAACAGGGCGAGCGGTATAAGAGGTTGTATAACTCTTATACTGTAGCAAATATGATGCGGACCTAATGTGCTCGTCTGCAACGTTCTTATGCAAACCCCAGATAAGTTTTAGATGCTTAATATTAACCTCTGATTCTTTTGGAGTTTTTCTTTTACTATCAACTGCAAACAAACACATAATGAGATATCAGTCATACATTTTGTCAAACATGATAAAAGCATAATTTCATAAGTAAAAGAAATAAAATAAAAAATAAACCTATCCCATTGCCATATGGGGGGCATCTAGGACTGTTGTATACTCCATCTCCAACTAAAGGGGCATATTGCCAATTTTTAATAACCACTTCATGTTCAAAATAATCTCTATTTGAATCAGGGAGGTTAACTACAAGAGCTCTATTCAGAAACCTAGTTTTTAAGTAATAAATATTATCTAGAATGGCCCATTTATAGCAATACATAATTTCAGGGATCCCTATACGAGTCCCATGAGTTAGATTTAATTTGTACACCCCATTAGTTATTCTCCATGAATTGGGGGCTATTTTTGCAGGGACAAGATCAAAATACTGACAAAACTCAAGACACAATGGGTTTGGCGGAAAAGAAAATCCACATTCAGCAATGAATAAACTGGGGAACCAATGTCCCTCAGACAATCGAAAATAATCTAAAGGCTCAGAAAGAACCTCCAGAGTTACCCAGGAAGGAATGGAAAAATCGGAACGAAATTTCTCAACAGACTCCACAATATAAACCATACTGAATAAAAGAGATACAGAAGAAAGGAAGAAGATCCTACAGGAAGAAAGGAGGTATGTTGACAACGAACGAAAACAAGGATGAATGCACAAGAGAGAAGGAGAGAATAGAAAGCTTGAATGCAGGAAATTGGAAAAAGAAGAAGACGGTATGGTTACCTAAGAAGTTTAAATACTTTACCTAGGGAAGCGGCGAAGGAAATGATTACACGAAAGAAACTATTGAGCTTCCGGCGGCTAAAAGGACAAAAAGGACACAAAGATCGAAGCACTCTTAAAAAATTGGAAAAAAGGCGGATTCTGTGAATTTGGAAATAAATTCAAATACGGTGCTCCTAAAACCCAGGAAGATCATTCAATATTTCCATATACCGAGAAAGAATGTTCCATATTCCTCAAAGTTCGAAATACGAAACATTGGGGGCTTTTGTTGATACCAAAATTAATACGCTGATGTGGACGAATAATACGAAGACACATGTCAATATACGTGGCACAATAGTAACGAGGAAGTTCATTTCCCCGACAAATTCATGTTCCCTCCGAACAGCGAAGATACCCCGAGGAACTCCAGCACTCCGAGATACTCAAGCGCTCCGAGGAACTCTTGATCAAACGAGCAACTAAGGCGGTCCGAGCTGCATCTCGGCCGTATCATTAATTACCAGATAGACGACAGTTCAATTATTCATTGAATGTTTATAATCTGGACACACACGCTGCATTAAATGCATTACCCTTTCATGTGTATATCATTTAATGTATCGACCCTTTCATGTACAGCCTCAAGGCTATAAATACCTTGTATCATCCTCATTCAAGGGGACCGGAATTTCTTGACTGAACTTGTAATCGAGAATTCCCAAACACTCAGCAATAACATAACAGTGGACGTAGGCCATTCTTATAAGGCTGAACCACTTTAAAAATATTTGTCTCATTTTATTTATCTGTGATTGAATAATTAGAGTGATCTAATTTTTTACATCAACACCTTGCTATTACTCCCTTACAATTTTCAGGACATATAAATTATCTTATTCTGTTTAGTGCACATAAACTGAATAAGAACTTGATTGATCTGCTGCATCCAAATGCTATCTTCAAATATACAAGTTGCAGGCAATGCAGGTTGCTTCATTGTATCTTGAGTACGAATTTGTGGATTCCCATTTGTATACCGAAGTTGTTCGTGTGGGGCAAATATTGTATTTAGGAAAGTGACATCACGCCTTGAAGCTTTCTAGTATCTATTCAGAAGTTACATTATTGTATTGAAGTTGACATTACTATGATATATAAAGAGTTACATTTCTGTATTTGCATTCATATTATCCAACAAAAAAATTTAAATCGCAGAACTAAATCATTTCCCTTTCAGCATTGAGGATTGAGGGCCTTTTGTTGTACCGAAAATATGTCCTCCAATACCTGGCGGGCGTGTGATATGGAAAATTATGTGGATATGGAAAAAGGTCCTAAGCCTTTTATTATGGACTTGTCCATATATAATAGGAGGATGCGTAGAGTTTACACCTCATATTAGACGTACCACGTAGTCCATAGATTTTTCTTTTTAGCTTTAGGGGATAAAATTTATCACCTTCTATAAGGATATGATCTTGTCCACAAGAACGTGGCAGAGACACATGACCCACCATACGAAATATATAAATAGAGGAGAGGTTTCCTCATTACTCAAGAAACATAGATATAGACAAATCGTGTTAAAATATTTCCATATTCTATTTACATTAGAAGATAACTCTGCTCATCTCATCTGACAATCCTAAATATTAGATATGTGGCCTTCGTCCATTAAGCATTAAAGATTTGAAGACTCTTAACCCCAATGTTTAAGCCTAATTTACTGCAAAAATATTCCCTAGATCTAATTTATGTACTTGTAAACATGAATATAATGAGATTGGAGGTACTAAAGTGGATTCAAACTCTTTTATTGCCGACCCACTCTATATCTTGTGTTGATCTCACCATTGCCTCATTTTTTCTACCTTTTTAATATTCAAATGTTGAACATAGCTTTTACGACCTAGATTGTAGAAGTAGTTCCAATTGTTACATAAAAGGTCGTTGCCGATGTTCTTCGCTAGAGGGCTAGTTTTGGTCGCGCTATTGATATGGTTGGATTTTTCCATCTGAACAGATGTGGAATGAGAATAAAAGTTTTGCAGATGGAAGAGTTATCTAAGTGGGGGTAATTAGATCATCCTACACATGGACTTCTTGATGCAGAGTGTATAATGTTACAGTTAGCAAAAATGATTATAGGGGATTGGATTATCTTCCTTATATGTCACTTAAGAGTGTGGGAACTGGAACCAAAGCACTCAGATTCATTAGGATAATGCCTTTTCAATCGACATATTTCCTCATCTCACTCATTTAGCTACTCTTAATAGAGGTTGACAAGAAATGATGCTATATTTCTAGAATGGGGTTTCATAGATGGAGCATAATATGATGATTATGTCTAGTTCTTCCCTTTCCATCTTTAAGCGACAATAATTTCTTCAGTCTATCTTGTGTAGATTATGGTGCATCTATGGATGACTAGTATGGATGGCTAATGGAAAATGGATCCCGCTCTTTATGTTTGTCCTCGTCTTAGTGGGGAGAGTTAATGCCCATGTTATAGTTAGAGGAATGCAAATATGTCTGGGTCATGGGTCTTCCGAGGAACTCTTTATACTTGTCTTGTATATTCTTATATTAGAGGTTTCGGGAGAAAATCATTTTTACTCGCATAAGAATTTCTTACCTATTAAGGAGCTAACTAAATCACCAAATATTTTCTTAGGTACTTTGTGGAAAAGACAAATAATTTCTCGGTGTCTGTCCCTTTATTTTTGTTAGGCATTTTTCTGGTGTTAACTGAGTATATGAAATGGTTATTAAAGGACTTGGTTTTGAAGGCGTGCATAGAGGAGGTCGGTCAACAGTGTCTCATCGGGATGGGGGTACTTGAAGGTGGTAAGGTGAGCTATGTTAAGCTTTTCAAGGCATATCGTCGAATTGAGCACGACCAATATGGATATCATTGGGGTCCTCCGGAGGATAGTGGCAATATCGGTGATAATGAAACATGTCCTTGTCATTCTTAGCACACATGTCTTGTGAAGAATTTTGTGTAGCTTTTTGGACGTTGATGAAGGTTTGGTGAATGTACGTTTAAGTTTGGTTTTGTGTAGGCTTAGTGTTTTTTTTTAATGTGGTATAGGTGTAATAAGTGATTATGGGGCAACAATGTTATAATGTTTTTCTTTTGTTTCGTATAAAAATATCTTTATAAAATAAACATTGATTATGAGCATATATTCACTATGTATTTGTTGAAATTATTCTTTATGCTTCAATTATAGATACTAATTATTAAGGAATACATAATCCTCATGTCCAATTTTAAAATGATGAGAGAGACATATACCTTTTGATGAGAGAAAAAAATTATTTTGTGAAAAAGAAAGGATCTCACCGGATGCCACGTAATGGATTGCTTACATATCTCTGTGGGTATAAAAATGAGTTTAAAAAAAGATGTTTTTGAGAGGATCGGATCCAACATAGTTCTTATAATGATGTAAAATAAGAGTTTTTTTTCCAAAATAGAAAAATGTGAGTATGCATAACGCAATGAGAGTCATATTAAAATAAAATTTCTTTAGATGATCAAGGTTGATGACCATATCATCTCTTCCCCGTCAAGGTCGGTTAATATATCCTTGCTCCCTAAAAGAATTTTCTTCACAACGTAAAACCCTCTCCCATTGGGTTCAAATTTCCCGTCGATGTCCCCCTCACATACACCACGATCTTTGAACCTTTTATTGCACGATCATATGATATGTAGTTGATAACATTGTGTGTGATATATTGCTCTTAACCTCGTTTTCTTCAAATGAACCAATTCATCATAATGGTTTAGTGCCAATAAACTTCTTGTGCCTGGATTTTGAGCATGACTTGTAAGGTGGTTAATCTGAGCTAAGAAATCCTATCAACCCAATCTTAGTAATTATCAGTCATCTTACTAATGATGATTTTGAGGATTTTGTTCGTGATTTAAACACCCCTATTCTTTTGTGTTTTATAAGGTGAGTAATCATGTATTTGAATCTCATACTTATACTTCAAAGTGGAGGATATTATCATATACGAGCTCTAGGGAACCCCCGTAGTGTTAGATGATGTTCTTTTGTATGAAATTTTCGCTTTATGGCATTAATTATGACATATGACTTAACATATTGGTGAATTAATAAATAGTGACCAAGATGAATTCATGCCCATTATCTTCTTTAGGAGTGACTTTCCCAACGATGCTAATGCCCTAAGTTGATATAAGGAATGGGGAAGTCATATCATATACCTTGCGAGGAGGATATTATTAAATATTGGTGAATTGTTGGAATTTGAGACAGTATTAACATACGTTTCGCATCCATAAATCATATTCATCAAATTGTACCCTTCTATAATAATCTTCTTAGATGGCATGTGGTTATGCCTGGAGGGTCCGCATTCCCCACTGTAGATTTTCTATGAGCATTTTTTGTGCCATCCTCCACTATAAGTATTTACCATTGAAATTACTTTTGAACAAGGCCTTGTCATGAATATTTATTGGGATGCGAGTTTGTAGAGGGTTATGTGATTTTTCCTATCAACCCTCTGTGGTTATTGGTCATAACTAAGATGAGATAATATGTCATAATGCTAGAGTTCGACCTTGCCCGAGTCTCTATTTATTGCCAGCTCCATGTGAAAGTAGTGTGTGGTTTTAGACTATTTATGAATTTGTAATGGGGTGATTTTTTCTCCCACTGAAATGTCAACCATGGAGGCCAATGTTTCCAATGTATCGACAAAATTAGATCTTAGAGCCAGAGGTGACCGAACATGACATCTTTTAATTATGAGGTGAGTTCTTCAAGATGCAAATTAAAGGGTTGAAGTTTTTTTGTCTTTGACTCTTCATTTTCTAATGACTTTCCCTATTATGAGTGTTGAATCACCATAATCATAAAGATATTGGATTCCTTTTTCAATGGAAACTTTGAGTCCAATTATGTTGGTTTTATATCTAGTCATGTGATTAGTGTAGAGGAAGCCTTGCTTGATAGAGATGAGAGTATATGAATTATTGGGAGTGATTAATAGTATTTATAATGTTATATCATTTCTTATTGGTTTCTCCATCAAAGAACAACTACCATTGAAGCTCTTCAATGGTTGTGTAAAGACTCTTTTCATCAAGAAATTTTGTAATCCATACATCGGTTTATCCATGGGCTGATCTAATAAGTAGTCGGAGATGGATCTTCTTGTGATAACCTTTTGTGTTAAATAGACAATGTTAAATTTAGCTAACATGAGTAACCATCGGGACATTATATACACCCCATTCATCTCCCTAGGGTAACCAAGGGAGTAAGTAACAAACTGTTCAAACCTCCCAGTCCTAAAACAAAGCCCAAATCCTGGGGTAGCCTAAATACACATTTATAAAGTCCAAAGACCTTAGGAGGCCCCAAAATGAATGATACAAATGGCCCAAAATTGACCCCCAAATAGACCCAGATCTAAAGTACAATATACACCACTAATTGATCTTATTAAAGGACCATCCGTCCTGTACCCCATGTAGTTTACCTATAAAAATAACCCCCATTAACTAGTTTTAAAGGATAATAACCCCCACCTTGTAAATGTTGCATTTCATCCCATAATACTCTTCTCCCTATAAACCCCCCCCCCAAAAAAAAATTCTCTCCTTTTACCTTCCAAACCCTCTCCAAATTAAAATCTAACGTCATAATCCAGACCTCTAACTTCTTTCTCCTTAGTTAAACCCAAAATAGGCAAAAGACTTATGTTTGTCTATTTTTTCTTGTTTTAAAAGGCACTTTAATTTATAGTGGCCTTAGATCTACACCAAAAAAAGTTAATTTCAAAATGGAACACTACTGAAATGAAAAGGTTCACGTGTAACATTATAGGTATGTTTTTTTTCTCACTATTTAATTTTAAAGTCTTAACATGAAAGGGATGGAATTGTGCTGTAACACTGCTCTTCCTCTTCCTCTCTTATTTTCTTTTCTTTTTTCGACATGGTTATTATCTAAAGGTTATCTCCAAGCTATGTTAACTTTTGTTCAGCCTATGGTGGACATGTATTCATATTGAAGAAGCCTGATATCTACAAATCAAATTACATATTCATGTATATCCACCCTTATTCTCATAAAATATCCAAAAAACTAAAAAAAATTAAAAACCATGCATCATTCTCTTATAGGATAAAGGACCTCCATATCTGGGGTAACTACCTATTATTTTGTTCTTAATATAAAAAATATCAATGATCTTTCATCATCAAATTAATTTTATGAGCAAAGTTATCTCATTAGAGTTATTTCATGTAACAAATCATTTACATTCTCATATATAGTCTTGTTTCTCTATAAAAACACTTTGAAAGAGTAAACAAAGTCTATATCTCTAAACATCGAGCCTCTACAACAAGTAGAATCCCTATTGTTTCAAAACGAAATACGTGTATTTTGAACCACCCCATGCGAGTACTTAGGCTCACTCGGACTGACGTTTTCATAAACAAGTTCAACTCTGTATATTTTTATCACTTGTCTAGCTACACACATCCCATACTACACTTCAAATATATTTACATAGTAATAATTTCATTTTTTATTATTTCTTTTTACACTATAACTTTCTAATATAAAAATCTTGCATCTATATTTGAGAATAAAATGGTGGATCAGGTGACTAATATCTTCCTAATCCATAACCCAATACTTAGACCTCTGACTCTCTATTTAAACATGCAAATCACTTGCCATCATTAGTTCTCTACCGAGGAATACCCTTTCTTTTGTCTGTTTTGTATAAGATAGACTAGTAAATCCATTATTTTCATATAGAACGAGGCAATGACCATGCGTCGCCACTAAAGATCCCCCTTTTCCCTATTAATTATCCCAAGACACTACACCAAAAATCAAAAATTGGCACGGTTTAAAACAGTGTCAGACGCAATCTGGCACTATTTTAAATCGTGCCAGAATCAGGGGTGCCAGATTTTCTGGCGCGGTTTAAAATCGTGCCAGATTTCCCAAACTAGCACGCTTTTGGCACGCCTTTAAACTGTGCCAGTTTTTAATCTGACACATTTTTGGCACGCTTTTAAACCGTGCTAGATGTTAAATTTGGCATGCTTTTGGAACATATTGGAACCGTGCCAAATTTTCTGTTTTCTGGCACACTTTCAGCACTGTTAAAGAGCGTGCCAGATTATTTTATAAGTGTGTTCATTTTTATTAATTGTTACGATTTTGGCACGGTTTTAAACTGCGCCAGATTTTTCCGTTGATTAAAAATAATAATAATAGGAAACAAATTTGAAAAATCTTCAAATTCCAAATCCGGTAGGAAAAATATTTATTATTTACAATAAAAATCAAGAAAATTCACAAATTATGAATATCGCAGGTTGATAAATTAACGTTCATACAAACTGCAAAAAATGACAAGAGTTAATACCAATATAAAGAGGCACGACCATAAAAGTCGACAATAAGTTCAAAAAAATTACAAGAGTTAATGGTTACCATATCAAAAAAAAATTGGGCAGAGTTTCCTCTATTTTTTGAATATTTCAAAACCTGCTAACATAAAATCTGCCAATATAAAGCCCGCACGACCATAAAAGTCAACAATAAAATTACTACAGCCAGCACGACCATAAAATTAAACCATAAAACTACTAAAGCCTGCTCAGCCATCACACAAAAAATAGAATCCTGAATATTAACGAAACTAAATAAACAATCCCCCAGTTGTAAAGCATTGACTTCTTCGTGTGTTCCAAGAAGATAAAAGCTAGCGATTGAATGCCATCCTATAAAAAAATAGGACACAAAAAAGATACAATATTAGTAACCAAGTCATTTAAAAAAAATTGTATTCAAGCAGAAAAATTGCATATACAAGTTACAATTATTATTATATTGTCAGACTGAAAGTCTCGTGAGTATGTGGTTAGTTCATAAGAGTTACATTAATCTCATACGAGGTGTTCGAACCTCTTACGGGGCCAATTGGGGGCTGATTTGGATTTTCACCCTTTAGTGACTTATTTTTAAGCCTAATCTAGATATTTTCAAATTATCGTCATATTTATAAATCGGGAGACCCGTGAATACACGGTCAGTTCCTATGAGTTACATTGGTCCCGTGTGAGGTGTTAGTGCCTCTTATGGGGCCGTTTGGGGGTTGGTTTGGATTTTCACCCTTTAACGGCTTATTTTAAGTTTAATCCATATATTTTTAAATTATCATCATATGATCAAACCGGGAGACCCGTGACTACACAATCAGTTCCTACGAGTTACATTGGTCCCGTGCGAGGTATTCATGCCTCTTACGGGGCCGTTTAGGGGTTGGTTTGGGTTTTCACCATTTAACGGCTTGTTTTTAAGTTTAATCTAGATATTTTCAAATTATCGTCATATGCTCAAATCGGGAGACCCGTGACTATGCGGTCAGTTTCTACGGGTTACATTCATCCCGTGCGAGGTGTTCCTGTCTCTTACGGGGCCGTTTGGGGGGCTAAATTGGGTTTTCACCTTTTAACGACTTATTTTTAAGCCTAATCTAGATATTTTTAAATTATCATCATATTCATAAACCGGAAGACCCGTGAATACACAGTCAGTTCCTACGAGTTACATTGGTCCCGTGCGAGGTGTTAGTGCCTTGTACATGGCGATTTGGGGGATGGTTTGGGTTTTCACCCTTTAACGATTTATTTTTAAGTTTCATCTAGATATTTTAAAATTATCATCATATGTTCAAACCGGGAGACCCGTGAATACACGATCAGTTCCTACGAGTAACACTGGTCCCGTGCGAGGTGTTAGTGCCTCTTACGGGGCCGTTTGGGGGTTGATTTGGGTTTTCACCCTTTAACGGCTTGTTTTTAAGTTTAATCCAGATATTTTCAAATTATTATCATATGCTCAAACCGGTAGTCTCGTGAGTATGTGGTTAGGAGTTACATTGGTTCCCTACGAGCTGTTTGTGTCTCTTACGGGGCCGTTTGGGAGTTAGTTTGGGTTTTCACCCTTTAACGGCTTATTTTTAAGTTTAATCCAAAAATTTTCAAATTATCATCATATGCTCAAACCGGGAGACCCGTGACTACGCGGTCAGTTCCTATGAGTTACATTGGTCCCGTGCGAGGTGTTCGTGCCTCTTACGGGGCCGTTTGGGGACTGAATTAGGTTTTCACCCTTTAACAGCTTATTATTAAGCCTAATCTAGATATTTTTAAATTATCATCATATTCATAAATCAAGAGACTCGTGAATACATGGTCAGTTCCTACGAATTACATTGGTCCCGTGCGAGGTGTTAGTGCCTCGTACGGGGACGTTTGAGGTTAGTTTGGGTTTTCACCATTTAACAGCTTATTTTTTAGTTTCATCCAGATATTTTCAAATTATTGTCATATGCTCAAACCGGGAGACCCGTGACTACGCGGTCAGTTCCTACGAGTTACATTGGTCTCGTGAGAGGTTTTCGTGCCTCTTACGAGGCTGTTTAGGGGCTCAATTGGGTTTTCATCCTTTAACGGCTTATTTTTAAGCCTAATCTAGATATTTTCAAATTATCATCATATTCATAAATCGGAAGACCCATGAATACATGGTCAGTACCTACGAGTTACATTGGTCCCGTGCGAGGTGTTAGTGCCTCTTACGGGGACGTTTGGGGGTTGGGTTTGGGTTTTCACCCTTTAACGGCTTGTTTTTAAGTTTAATCCAGATATTTTCAAATTATCATCATATTATCAAACCGGGTGTCCCATGAGTACATGGTTAGTTTATACGAGTTACATTGGTCCCGTACGAGGTGTCAGTGCCTCTTTTGGGGCTGATTGGGTCTAGTTTGAATTTTCACCCTAGAACAGCTTGTTTTTAAGCCTAATCTGGAAATTTTCAAATTATCATCATATGCTCAAATCGGGAGACCCGTGACTACGCGGTCAGTTCCTACGAGTTACATTGGTCCCGTGCGAGGTGTTCGTGCCTCTTACAGGGATGTTTGGGAACTGAATTAGATTTTCACCCTTTAACAGCTTATTTTTATGCATAATCTAGATATTTTTAAATTATCATCACATTCATAAATTGGGAGATCCGTGAATACACGATCAGTTCCTACGAGTTACATTGGTCCCGTGCGAGGTGTTAGTGACTCGTACGGGGACGTTTGCTGGCTGGTTTGGGTTTTCACCCTTTAATGGCTTATTTTTAAGTTTCATCCAGATATTTTCAAATTATCGTCATATGCTCAAATCGGGAGACTCGTGACTACGCGGTTAGTTCCTACGAGTTACATTGGTCCCGTGCGAGGTGTTCGTGCCTCTTACGAGGCCGTTTAGGGGCTCAATTGGGTTTTCACCCTTTAACGGCTTATTTTTAAGCCTAATCTAGATATTTTCAAATTATCATCATATTCATAAATCGGAAGACCCGTGAATACATGGCCAGTTCCTATGAGTTACAATGGTCCCGTGCGAGGTGTTAGTGCCCCTTACGGGGACGTTTGGGGGTTGGTTTGGGTTTTCACCCTTTAACAACTTGTTTTTAAGTTTAATCCAGATATTTTCAAATTATGGTCATATGCTCAAGCCGGGAGTCTCGTGAGTACGTAGTTAGTTTATACGAAGTACATTGGTCTCGTGCGAGCTATGAGTGCCTCTTACGGGGCCGATTGGGAGTTGGTTTGAATTTTCACCCTTTAGCGGCTTGTTTTTAAGCCTAATCTAGAAATTTTCAAATTATCATCATATGATCAAACCGGGAGACCTGTGACTACACGGTCAGTTCCTACGAGTTATATTGGTCCCATGCGAGGTGTTCTTGCCTCTTACGGGGCCGTTTGGGGACTGAATTAGGTTTTCACCCTTTAACAGTTTGTTTTTAAGCCTAATCTAGATATTTTCAAATTATCATCATATTCATAAACCGGGAGACCCGTGAATACACGGTCAGTTCCTACGAGTTACATTGGTCCTGTGCGAGGTGTTAGTGCCTCATATGGAGCTGTTTGGGGGTTGGTTTGAGTTTTCATCCTTTAACGACTTGTTTTTAAGTTTAATCCAAATGTTTTCAAATTAATAATAGGGAACTAAAATATATTTTAAGCATTAAATAAAGAGGAATCTAAAATATGTATTAAGAATGAGAGAGCATGAAAACTCAAATAAATATTACCTTTATCATTCGTTGGTGTCATCAATGGGAGGGGGAAAGTCATTGTGCCAATACAAAAATCCGTTGTTACCCACATCTCCCAACGTCTCACAAGATCCTTGTTTTCCACCCTAAACTGGATATTCAGGCCCTTTTATGAGGTTGAGTACGATCTTCACTTATCTCTTTCCTAACTCATGGAAGTGAACTAAAGATACAACTCCTGACGGCAATTTCCTACCATAACCAACGACTTGACCAGTGTGAGATAGTATTTTGCATTCCACCATCGAGCTAAAACTTGAAACTTAGGATGTGGGGGGAGTAAAAGGACTGAAAGGAGTTGCAGTGTTTGGAGATGGTAATGCATGAGAATTATGTCCAACACTTGCGAACTTTCCACTCTCAAAATTCTTTACAAAATCTGAGAGTGTAGACTTCACACCCTCCACTTCTTCTCTGATGTTATCCGCATGATCCTTCCAACTTTTGTTGTCCTCATTTTCCTCTTGAAGCATTTATCGAGCAAATGCAGACGCCATTATAGCTGTTCTAAAAATTTTGGACTTAACACAACGAACACGTCCTCGCGTGTCTTCCCTAAATACATCAAAAATTGGCCCAGCACTCGCTTGGTATACATTTAGAAGCATTTTAACCTTATCCTGTACATAAAGACATTAAATTTATCATTTGAATTACATATTGGGTAAAAGAAGAAAAAAGAAAAACATTAAAGCTAAATTACCGTAAATTCTTTATCATGAGACGCATAATCTCTGGCTTTTACTTTATGAGATGACAACCACAATTCAGCATGTGTTGGTTCACATCCATGCTCCTTTTTCTAATTCTCTGCAGCTCAGGCATAACCATAATGACCCGTGTTATGAGTATTCGTTTTCGCACAATTTTATTTTATCTCTTTATTTTTTCTTCGTAAAACCCTTTGGGCATGTGAAACTTCATTATCACAAAATACCTCCCAATCCTTAGGTTTAACATTTTTAGGAACATTCTCCCTCCACTTTGCAACATCGTCACCCTTCAAATTTACCCTTATCTTGGCCTTGAACTTCTTCCAAGACTCGTTAGCTTTTTTCATAAACATGCTTTTTTGATTATCTTTCACATCGGGAAAATCTTTCTATAATATATTAAAGAAACAAAATTTATCATTATGTAATTAAATTTAGTAACAATTACAATTGTAGCCAAAGAGAAAAAATAATATACCTTGAACATTGTCCAAATTTGATTCTTATATCGCACATCTACATGTCTCCATGTTGTATAAGAAATCGGTACATGTGTCCTAGTGAGGTCTCCCCATCTAGTAGAGGGTGTAGCTGAATTATCCCACACCGGAAGGCCATGCTCGTTAAATTTTAATCTCTTTGTGAAAAGTTCATCACCCATTGTCTAAGAACTCCAAGAAACCTTCAAGCGGGAGTTTGATCTTAGTGTCGAACCACTTGGTGACGGATTTGAAGTATCACCCACCTGACGCATTATTTATCTGACAAGAGATTGTTTGGCACAAAAATAATCAGAATAAACAGAATATTATATCACCAAAACAACTATATTCTTTTTAAAACAGAACATATATATATATATATATATATATATATATATATATATATATAGAGAGAGAGAGAGAGAGAGAGAGGAAGGCTCACCGACATCATGCACTATACATCACACCGTACATCACACTTAATTCTAGGCCTTAGAAAACTTTTTTTTTAAATTTTATATTTTTCCCTTGAAATTAACCTTCCAATCAACCCATATGCAAAAACTTACGTCAAAATACATTTTGTAACTATTTTTAAAAAATTCACAAAGAACTGCTGGCGCTGACCCTTATAAATAAGGTATTTTTAGCAGTTTTTTGTGAATTTTTTAAAAATAGCTACAAAATGTATTTTGACCTAATTTTTTGCTTATGGGTTGATTGGAAGGTTAATTTCAAGGGAAAAATATAAAATTTGAAAAAAAAAGTTTTTTAGGGCCTAGAATTAGGTGTGATGCACGGGTGATGTATATAACATGATGTACTATAACCTCTCTCTCTCTCTCTCTCTCTCTCTCTCTCTAAATATATATATATATATATATATATATATATATATATATATATATATATATATATAATAAAGGAGGAGGATTTTTTTTTTCCTCCCAAACTGATGGCTCGGATTAAAGCTAAAAAATTTGGTCTTTATCAACTCACGGTTGGGATTAAATGGCAGGGTGTAAATAATGCCATGTTAATCGTCATTGCCCAACTGCCTCGAGCCTCTCCCATGTCTGACATCTCCCAACCCTCAATAACGTTAAACAACCGGTCCCCATAAATCGATATCCTCTCTCTCAAAATAGGGCCTCACCTTTTCTGTCCCTACAAAGTGAAGAACCCAACACCAATAGGGGGAATGAACGAGCACCAACAGATGGGAGAAAAAAATCCAGCACCAACCGACCACGTTCACCCTTGACCCCAACTACATCGTTTTCTTTCACATCTTTTCAGGGGAGCATATGGTGATTTCTGTAGGTGATTTCGTATCTAAAGTCACGAAACTGGTGTGGTTTCTGTAGCTGATTTCTGTAGGTGATTTCATATCTAACTCACTAAACCCTCCTATGGGCTAACTAACATACTTCATGTCTAAAGTCAAAGAGAAACAGCCAACTTAGTAACGACTGTAAACACCCAACTTTGTTGCTGATTAAACACAATTATGAGCATTTGGTGGGTTCTTTTTGATTCAATAAACTCTCTGATTCACCCAGCCAACATTTGGTGGGTTCTGAACATTTGGTGTTTTTTTTTCCATTTAATAAACTCTCTAAAACCCACTTTACCACTTCCAAGCCTCAAAGAGTTACATCACTTTCAATAGGTTCATCACTTTTAAGAGGTTCATCTTATTTTTCTTCTAACGTTGTGTGTTCCTTAGTATATTTTTTCCCTCCTTCTCATTTCTCCATAGAAGGTGTTAATTTGGTTTTTGCTTTTGTTTTTCCATTTCTCTTTTTTTTTTCCAGATCCAACACGCCACATAATTGGTGATTTTCTGTCCGAGCATCAAGACCAACAACATGCATTTTTCTTTCTTTAGTATGTTTTTTTCCTCCTCATTTCTCCATAGAAGTCGTTATTTTTATTTTTCATTTCTATTTTTTTTGCAGATCCAACACACCTCATAATAGGATTTTTTTTTCCATTTCCATTTCTATTTCTCCATATCAGGCTTTTTTCCCAGATCTAACTGGTCCAAACGATAACAGGTCCATATAAGGCATTTTTTTTTCCAGATCTAACAGGTCCATATAAGGCGTTTTTTCCCAAGATTTGGAGATACGGTTGAAACTCAAGCAGACGAGATGAAAGTTACTTTCTTATACATACATTGAGGTGTATTTTTACGTTGTTGGTTAATGAAAGGTTTGATTGAGGTGTATTACGGTGTTCGCTTCCTGGCATGGGTTGTGTTGCTGCTCGGTTTGATCTCCTGCCGCCTGAACCAACCAAAGACTCCTGGCATGAGATTTGTGTATTTTTTTAGATCTGTTCTGCTGCTGATGAATGTAAAAAGCAAAACTATTCTTTCGTGTTCTTTAGTTTTTTGTTTCATTTTTTTGTTCTTTTTTTGTGTGTATCAATTCTCTTTTTGTTTTTTTCACGAGTTATTTTTTAATATCTTTTCATGGCTATTAAATTAAAGGGGTTTCGTGGCTATTAAATTAAAGGGATTTTGGTTTAAGTTTTTAGTTTAAGATCAAGCTTTGTCACTTCTTCAAACTTCATTTTAACAAAAATAGGATTTCTTTTACAAAAGTAATTGTTTTTAACAAAACATAAGAGTTTTTAACGAAATAAAATAATTTATAAACAAAACAAAAGTTTTTAAAGGAAAAATGGCATTTAAAAAAAACAGTTTATAAAAAAAAGT
Organism: Sambucus nigra; assembly: GCA_949130495.1. Classification (NCBI taxonomy): domain Eukaryota; kingdom Viridiplantae; phylum Streptophyta; class Magnoliopsida; order Dipsacales; family Adoxaceae; genus Sambucus; species Sambucus nigra. Next base: position 141,426,149 of record OX422224.1, on the reverse strand, counting down.
TAAAAACGAAAAAAAGTTTTTTTATGGAAAAAAACAGTTTAAAAATGAACAATTTTTAATAATTTGTTTTTCAATAAATATTGTCGTTTTTAAAAACTATGTTAACGAAAAAAATGATTGGACAACTCACTGCGGTGACAAGGATTAGACAACTCATGTTATAGCATAAACATTGCGAGTTTTGAGCACATTATTCGAGGCAAATAGTCGTGAGATGTTGAAAATGATTTTTTATATATCAATAGATTGTTTTTTTTAAAGTAGGAAAATGATAACTTCGTTTTTTTAAGTCCGAAGATAACTTGGGTTTTTACTGTAACTTTGGTTGAAAGTATTATATTAACACAAAAAAATCTTATGGTGACACTCAAAATAACCTCCATGAAACTCTTCAGATTTTTTCATATTCGGTCAATTGTTTGTTTTTAACAAAACATTCCTGTGTGTTTAGTTACTTAAATATTTATTAGCTTTCCTTTTTTCTAACAAATGTATGCTAAAATACACACAATGTGATTTTAAACATGTGTCATTGTGCTTCTGCAACTTACACTACTGTGTGGAAAGTAGCATTTTGTGTGTCTGGAAATTGAAGCGACAAACATGACGTGGAATTTTAATGTGAGTTTTAGTAGAAGAGAAATTGAAGCGAGGGAGAAATAGGGAAATTTTTAAATCGTATTAAATCATACATAAGATTAATCGTCGCGCTATTAGCACGGGTATAAAATATCACGGGAACAAATTTATCACCGTGCCATCGGCACGGGTACACCCTAGTGTGTGTGTATATATATATATATATATATATATATATATATATATATGCGAGTGGAGAAAACGAGCCATCCTGCTGCTGCGATAAACATATGATCATCAACAATGTTAAACATATGATCTTTACTAAATGAATGAACATGTACTGCAGTTGCGATACCCATACAGCTTCTGCTACGATAAGATTTGAAGACAGTACTAACACTGCCCCAATAACTAAATACCCAAGTTCAGGAGTTATTCAACACATAGCAGGCATGAAAGATTCAATAGTTTCAATAGATTAACAATGACTAAATACCCAAGTTCAATAGATTCAATAGATTGACAATAACTAAATACCAAAGTTTAAATAGTAAAAAAGTGATATCAGGTTCGAACATGAAGCCATTACATTATATGAATTCGGTGTCTAAAAGTTCCAATAACTTCTCATTTTCCTCGAGAATGGAGTCATACATCGTACGATCAATCTCAATCACATCTATTTCTTTTGTCAATCTTTTGGGAGAGTGCAAAACAATCGACCACCCCTTGAACTTGCTGTCTTTACAATAAAACACTTGAATTGCTTGAGATGCAAGGATGAACGGATCGTTGTGTATTGAATTTTTACTCGTGAGCTTACTAAGGTTCACCATCACCAATTTTGAGGTCGAGTCAACTTTGCAAGCGTTCTTATCATCTACGTCCACCCAATCACAATAAAAGACTGTATATGTGAACTCAATATAATTCAAGTCGAGTATTTGTCTAATAACTCCATAAAAAGTTATGAGGACGCCCTTCTTATTAAATTCCTTCATGGATAGACCACTACTCTGAAAGTTGTGATTCTCTTCATATGAAGAAGTACAAAAGGTATAGCCATTGCATTGGAACTTGTCATTGCTAGTAACCCTATAGAGTGGGCCATCGACATAGGACAAAATTTCGATATCATTAGATCTTAAGGCCTACAATGAAATGAATATTTTTTAAATATTTTTATAGAAATAAGGTTATGATAAAAAAAAACAAGTACCTAGATAAAAAATACTTGCCTCGTTCCTTAGCCAAGGGATGAAATCATAAGTTATATGCATCGATGTAGTCCCAGTTATCCCAAATTTGCTACAAGAAACAAATTTCGACATTAAAAATTTTCAATTATAATAAAATAATATGAATTAGTAATGGGTTACATGTTTACCTTCTCCACTCATCAATGCCATGGTATTGAAATATGACCCATCTTCGTACTTATTCATAATGCACAGTATTTAGGGTCAACTCCTTACGTTTACCCAATGCTTGTTGACACATTGAGTCATCAAACTCAGCATCGAGAAAATCCTCAAGGTTCCTCTTATGAGTTCCTTCACCTCTAATCGACACATATTCCATGGCATACAAAGAAGCTTCAAGTAATAAATATGCATTAACAATGCTCCCTTTGATGTGCCTCTTGTTTCGTGACCACCTTTTGTATCTTCCCATTTCTCTTTTAAATAACCACATTGCACGATATCTAGGTGGCCCAGCTGTCAATGCTTCATCGGCTAAATGGTGCATGAGGTGGATCATGACCATAAAAAAGGCAGGTGGAAAGTAAATTTCGAGGACACAAAGAGCCTATACTAATGCTTGTTTTGCCTTCAAAAGATGTACCCTGAAAATCACTTTTGCACAAACAACATTAAAGAATATGCTTATTCGTTGTATAGATTTAAACAAAGGCTTATGATCTGTAAATTAATGCATAAGCAATGCAGGAAGCAACTGTTGCATAATGACGGGATAATCATGAGACTTAAGATTGGTTAATCCAGGAAGGTCAAGGTTAACATTATTGCTGAAATTTGATGAAAATCCAATCGTCACCTTCAATGTTTTCAAGGTGAGATAAAAGGCTTCTTTCTCTTCCTTTCCTAATGCAAAAGGTGCTGATGGCATTCACCCTTTATTACTACCTTCAACATCTTGCATCCATAATTTTCTCTTAAGATTCAACGGGACCTTCAACTCTTCTTGGGCTCTAACTGTATCTTTATTTGACAATCCTTTCACTGAGAGAATGGTACCTAAAAGAGTCTCTGTTACGTTCTTTTCAACATGCATAATGTCTAAATTATGTCGAATATCATGATCCTTCCAGTACTCCAAGTCAAATAAAATGGATCTCCTAAAAAAACCCTCAGTACCTGTGAGATCGTCATCGTCACCTTCACTTGGATGATCATTATTATCTACATCATCTTCCAATACTATTGTCTCTTTTTCTTTCCCCCTCCCTTACCCTTCCCCTTCCCCTTCCCCTTCCCTTTATCCTTCCCCACTCCCTCTCCCTCTTTTTAAGCACCTTCTCGAGTGATAATAGACACAATTTGCTCAACCTCTATGCTTGTTAACTTTCGTGGAGCCATAACAGCCTCTATTTTACCATTAAATGTTTGCTTTGATGTGTCGTACCTGTAAGGATGGTTTTTGAGAAGGAACATGCGAGATTGTTGATAGCAACATTTCGTTGAATTGCAAAGATATTCAGAAGGTGTGTTTGTAGAGCAACCTTGAGTTGAATAACCTGCTAACATCCCATAAGCAGGAAAATCATGAATAACCCACATCAACATGGATTTTAACTGAAAATGTTCATTTTTATTTGCATCCCAAGCCTCGACTCCAGACTATAACATCTTCAGCTCGTCGACTAAGGGTTGGAGGAAGACATCAATATTACTTGATGGTGACTTTGGCCCAGGAATCAATATCGTCAACATTGAAAACTCACACTTCATACACCTTGATGGGGGAGGGTTGAGACATTGAACAATCATTGTCCAGCAACTATAGTTACGTCCAAACATGTTATTAGGGTTAAAATCGTCAGTTGATATTGCAAGTCGAAGATTTCACGGATCCTTCACAAATTGTCTCCACATAATGTTTGCATTTACCCACTCTGCTGAATCTCGGGGATGACGCATAAATTCCATACAAGAGCTTGCTCGAGCATGCCAAGTCATTTTCTCGGCTATCCATTTAATGGTATACAACCGCTTTAGCCTATGGATTAACGAAAAATGTCGCATTACCTTCTTAGGAACCTTATGAAACTTCTTTTGGCCCTTAGGATATACAATTTCCTCCCCATTATATCCTCTTGAAGTATACTTGTATCGCAAAGAACCACATTTTAGACATTTATTATAGTTTTCATGCTCTTTCCAAAATAACATGCAATTGTTAATGCACACATCATACTTAACATAGTCCATACCAAGATCTCTAATTGTGTTCTTCATTTCAGTATAACTAGTTCTCAAGTTGTTCCCGTCAGGGAGTAACTCGTTAAACAATCTAAGAATTCCACCTGTGGCTCCATCTGACAAATTAAATTGCATTTTTATATCATTTAACTTCACAAGAGCATACATGGTCGTATGGCGTGACAAACCAGTAGGAGGGTGCAGTGGCTCCATTGTGAGTTGATGTAAACGCTCATACTTCTTGCCTTTGCCTGTATGTATGTGAGAATCCTTCAGAACATCAAAAGTTTAGGTCCCTTCATCACCACCTACACAATTAGGTGCACTAGGACATGCTTCAGTCATGAACATCTCACAAGAATCATTCACAAGGTCATCCAAAATCAGAATATTAGACACATCAATGTGTTCTCTAACATTAGTCTGAGCAGCGGGTTGTGATGATCGCTGGACTGGATTAAGAATTGACGTCTACCCATGAAAATGTCATAAGGTGTAATTTATATCCATATCGTAGTTCACCAAATGGATAAAGATTTCTTCTAAAGTAACATGTCCTTTCCCATTGCGACAACGCCTACACAGACATGAATGTATATCCCCAGGAATAGTGTTACGCACATACTGTAGAAACTCTTACACCCCATCTCTATACGAATCGGTCTGAAAGTTTTTCTCTTTATCCACTCTTTATTGATCATCGATGACATGTTGATATACATGTGGATGCCATATGTGTTAATAAGATAACATCACATAAAATAGCATTTCAATATTTCAACAAGAGGAACTGTGGAAAATTACTAAATTGCAGCAATCACATATAATACATTCTAATCATCCAATTGTCCCATATGTATTCTTTAACCCCTCATTTGATACCTATTGGTGGGCTCTCTCTCTAACAGGAGTAATAGTTTCGAGGAACTGTGGATCCTTTATGCATCTTGACACAGTGAGTAAATCAGAGAAACCTAAAGTAATATAAGGGTGGACTAAGATCTAACATCCATTCTTACGTTTTAGTTATTAAACAGAAACAAAACCTCCAAATCTCAGGTTTTTAGTCAAGAACACATCGCGATCAACAACTCGTGTGCTTGGACAAAACCAACCTAAATCTCTTTAAAAACTTCATATTTTAGCCTAAAAACATAACCAAACATCCTACCCTGCTTCTATAAGCCCACACCAATGATAATCAAGCCACATAACCTCATCAAATAATAATTTTTTGACCCAAGAAATTAAAAAACCGAAGATGTTCTTCACCGTCTAAATACCATATCAAAAGAAACCCAAAACCCATAATCAAGATCAATTTTCATGGTTATAAATTAACGATTTATCATTTCATGGTCACACTATGGTTGCGGTTTGCATTTACATGTTGATTAATTAAAGTTAACAGGCAAGTATATTACCAATATAACACATAATCAGTACCAACAGAAACTAAACTGATGTCTAAAATTATGACACGATTGAAAAAATAATAACCACCAATCTTTAGTTCAACAGGATATTGTAATCCTAATATACCACATCCCAACCGGTAAGAACCAAGACACAGTAACAAGAAACCAGGTGAACCCAACACCCGTACAATTGCCCTAAATACATCCCAAAATCGAAACTGTTCAGCTACACCCAAATCCCAAACGCATTGACTAATAAAAACTAATTTGGAACCAAAAGAACCCGAAATCGCAACTGTTCGAGTACTTTCAACGATTCAGGTACTCGAAATCACAACTGTTAATATATATATATATATATATATATATATATATATATATATATATATATATTGATAGATAGATAGATAGATAGATAGATAGATAGATAGATAGATAGATAGATAGACAGATAGAGAGAGAGATATGGAGGGGGAGAAATGTAATACCTTACAATAGCGATGCAGAGCAACGATGATGAGGAGAAACGATAATGAAGCTCCAATAGCAGCAACGATGAGGCACGGCCGCAGTGGCGATGATGAAGCCGATCGCGCGGGGAGGGAGAGGGGGTGAGAGAGATAGAGTTAGGTTTAGAATGATTTGGTCTTGAAAATTTGATCCCCGCTCCAAATTTTGGGGGGATTATTTTTTTAACAAAGTATACCCATATTTGGCACAGTTAAAAATCGTGCCAAATTTTGCCACTATTTCAAACCATTCCTGATTATGATAAAACTGCGCCTGATTCTGGCACGATTTTAAATAGTGCCAGAATCTCCTTACCTAAGCGTGCCAGATTAGCATTTTTGGTGTAGTGAGAGGACATGCACATGGAGTAAAGAGGATAGGCAATAATTCCTTGGGTACGGGATTCTCACAACCGTGGCTTAATAAAGTGGGATTGTCTAGGAGGTATTCATGGGATTATTTTGGGACATTATTTTGATAGGGAATGGAAATATATAATGTTGAAGTTTTAGGTGACCCAAATAAGGCGACACCCACTTTTTTTAATGCCATGTAATCCAACTCATATCCTACTAACTTTTGATTAACATACTAAACAGATATTTCTTTGAATGACTCTTTGATGTATTTAGGTATCATAACTCCCATTATGTGTCAGTGAATGTTAGGTATAGGAGGAGAGGTAATCCAGGTTATCCTGGCATGAGAACTGGTGGTTGGGTGAGATATTTCTTAATTTTATTAAAGGATTTTTAACATTGTTCATTCAAGACCTTGGTTGAATTCTCTTAGAGGAGTTTGAAAATAAGATCGCATATGGAAGTCAGTTGGCTATTGAACATGTTGATGCACTGGATCTTCCACAATAAACCTCATACTTCCCTCTTAGTTTAAGGCAGTGATATGTTGAAGATTACTTTGATTTTGGCAAAGTCTGTTTTAATTCTCTTTTCACCGACTATAACACGTAGGAGATTTTATTCGGTAACACTAAAGACACACTTTGAAGTGCATTTGGTAATATCGCATTTGTTTGATGAATTTATTGAAGGAGGGGATGTGACCTTCTTAAGTTTTGGATTTAATTTCCATGTCGCTAATGTGGACATCAACTTCTCTATACATATAATCATGTAAGATGGTTATGGACTCCCTTTAGTGTATAAATCTAGTATTTTTTAGACAAAAAGGCATGACTATGAAGAAAAAATTCCTCCATGGGGTAGTGAGAGTGTTATTCTTGATTATGTGGGTGCGATGAATATTAATTTGGCTATATCTAATGAACCCATCGATGAATGATTTAAAGGAATAATTGGAAGTATTATTTATGATCGGATCAATATTCAAAAGAGCATAGCTATCCTTCGGATAGGATTTGTTCAAATATCAATAGTCGACACACATGAAAACTTTACCTCTAGATTTTTGGACAGGGACTATGTTGGAGAGCCAAGTCGTATATTCGACCGTGCAAATAAAGCATCTGTTCCATTTTTATAGTACCTCATTTTGACTTTAAGGGACCATTTGGGATGAAGTTTCCTTAATGTTTTCTTAAAGGTATTTCATTCAAGATATGTATGGATCTCATGATGTACAATCTCGAGATCGATGTTATGCATGTTATTATAAGACCAAGTGAAGACGTCCACAAACTCCTTCAAAATATCTTCAAACTGTGATCGTTCTAGCTCACTGAGAGTTGATCATATTCTGATCTCATGCAGATTACTACTAAAACCAAGATTAATGAAAATTATTTCCTCATCATTATTTTGAATGAGGTTATGTCGTTTAATTTTTCCTTTATTATGATTAGATAAGAATTCTTCATTCATTAAGTCATCATCATCAATGATTTGATTAATAAAATCAATCCAATCAATATAAGGCATAACAAAATAATTAAAATTAGCATATATTACATTAACATCATCACTAGGAAAAAATCGTAGTGAGAAATTCCTCTAAGGATGTCTCGTGTACATCAAAGTTAGAAATATCAAGTTTAGAATTGGGTTTAACTTTATAGTTGTAAGTAGAAGTGTTGTTGGTTGGTAGGGTTAGACTAGTTGAGATTTTCCACCAGTTATGCAGAGGCTTATCAATAGAGACGATATTTCTAATAGGTTTACGTGTGTTATATTCAACACAAATCATGCAAATATCCATTCCCAATTTAGCAAGGTCAATAGATTCTTTGCTATCAGTTATCTCGGTGTTATCGATGTCATAAGAGGTTAAGTAAAAGAAATTGATGGTCAAAGATTTCACTTCTTTCTCATGGTATTCATTTCAAGTGGTCTTATATTCAAAGAATATTTAAAAACATGGATTCATCTTATTTTCAGTTAGGTTATACCCTGGCTCAGGGAAACCATAGTAAGAAAAATATTTTTCTCCCCTGATTAAATAACCATTGATCATCTTAGAGGTCAAGGTACCGAGTATATGAGTGGACTTCTTAGGCGATGACGTGGGGGAACCTAGGCTTGCATGAAAAACTTGATAAGGGAATTTATATGAAATTATTAGGACATGGATAGCTCTCATAAGGTAATTTTTCACTTGAGTTTTATTCAATTTTTTGAGGATGTTGCTTTCATACACTATCATTATTGGCATCATCAATTCTTTAGTAACTTTCTTTCCCTTGGCGATGGGTACATTAGCTATAACAAGAACTGGTCCCTTATAATACCAGACTAAATGAGTCATGGTATTTAATGAAGATGGGTAGAAGAGGAATTTGTTTATTATTTAATAAAGATTATTTTATTCATTTTGAAATGAGAATCAAAGTTGTGATAATGCTATATATTTTTAAAGTATATTATTTCATGTTTAATGTCGATTAATATAAATTAGAGGGAATTCTAGTGAGTCAACTTTGGGTTGATCACAAGGAGATTGGAATTACAGTTCTAGCACTATTGAATAGTTCATAGCCTAGGTAGAAAATTGAAATCTTATCGAAATGACTGCAATGAAATCCTAGTAGTTTATCTGAAGCTACAGGAACCTTTATGATGGTTTGAGAACTTGTACGATAGTTCAACAGAGGATAGTGATCGTTACATCCCAGGACTGTATTGTAACACCCTGTAATTTTAATGGTTTTGTTTATATTGGGATTAATTAAATTAAAATGGGAAATTAATATAAAATTAATTCGGGTTAAAATAAATATTAAGTAGCGAGACTAGGGTTAGTATTTATTTATATAGAATATTACTTAGTGAATGAGTAATAAATTGACAAGAAAGTATTATGATTTTCGTGAATGAAAAATACGATAATTACGGTAATTTAGTCGAAACGTGCGTGTCAGTCGTGTTGGGACTTAAATTTATGAGATAAAATGTAACTTAGTTATGGGTCCGTAAGGATCATACAAATGGTCATTTTGAGTAAGTCAATGTGTCCGTAAGGATCAAAATAGTTAGAAAAGGGTACTTGGGGTTTGGATTAGGTCCCGGGGCATTTTAAGGTCAAAGCGGCATCCCGGAGGGGTATTTTGATCTGTTGGATTTTTGGAGAAAAGAGAAATACGAATTTTAGAGGTTTATATCACCAGTTATGTTGAGGTGGTTAGGGTTAAAAGTTACAAAGATACAGAAAGGCCATTAAAGGAGGAAGAAAAGGAGTTTCAGGGGTTCCCACACCAATTTTTGCACCATCACCACCACCGGAGTGTAGATCGGGAGGAGAGGAAGGCCATCCCAACACCTTTTTGCAGAGAATCATACCTACAATATCAGATAAGTATTTATCTTGCTAAATTGAGTGCATATATTATCCAAGTTAGATTAGAATTGGATGACGCGACTAAAAATTTGTCTCAAAAGTGCATTTTCTCTAGGCTCAAGTGCAAGCCTTGTCGCTCAAGTAATAAACCCGGTAAGTCGGGATCGTCTCCACAGGGATCGAAATTGCCAAATATTAATAGGGAAAGTTATTAAATCTTGAAATGATTTCTCAAAATAAATACAAAAAGATGATTAATGATTGGAAAAATTTCTAGTGAAATAAAAATTTTACTTAAGGAAAACAAACTGAAAATTGCAAAGAATTTAGATCTGACAAATGGGAGAAAATAGGTTAGGATACAATCCCTCAAACATTAACAAATTACCGTATAGAATACTAGAATTGTAAATTAAAATTCTTGACTAAATCCAGTCTTTATAAATTCTAAGCATTACATATATGAGGGATCTAGCCCGCATCATATGAAATCAAAGATAAATATAAAGCGGTGAATGATAAATTATACTCGCAAAGCGTTCTTAAACATCTCAAGTACCTAGGACAAGAGAGATTAAAAGATTGAAAATGTTTGAATGATTTTCATTCATGATTCAATCAATATTTTAATTTATCCTCTATTTTCTACATAAATAATTTGCCTTGGATTGAGTTCATGTACCCCAACCCTTGGGAATTTAGCTACACATGATTTGGTTAAAGAACAAATTCATACACAAAATTATGGATCTACAAGACATTGTAAATGATTTAAAAATAATAAAACAAGAGAATGGAATGATTTTACTTGAATTCAGCAAAAAAAATAGAATTGGAAATTCTTACAAACTAGGGTTCATGAAAACTCTTGAAGAAATTGAAACTTTCTAGCTTTTCTCTCTTAATAACTAACCCTAGAAATTGACCTAGAATTCAACCTCTAAACCTAGAACTCTCTCGCAAATGATATAGGGCATGGGCTTTTATAGCACAATTTAACCACGAAATTGACAGCCCAAATTGCTTGTTGCACAAGTTTCACCAGCTAAGCACTCAAAAGATCTGCACAATAAATGCCAGGATTTCACATGACCGGACCGATCAGGATTACCCTCGGATCGGTCCGGTCCTTATCGGATCGGTTCTTTTTCCATCGGTTTGCCATCCATCCAGGGTGAACTGGACTTAGTTATTTCAGATCGGTCCGGTTCCAACCGGATCGGTCCGATTTTCTTCTACTTTGACTTTTCCCTTAAACTTTGACTGGCCATAACTTTTGATCTAGAACTCCGATTTGAGTGTCGTTTCTTCCGATGCTCTTGTGAACTCATGCTCTTCAACTTCCCTTTTGGTGTCAAGTTCAAATTCTAAGTCAAAATTTACTCTTTTTCCCTTTGAATTTTCTTCCATTCATCTTCTGGTTTCTTTCTCTCCTTCCTTGCATTCCATTCCTGAAAACTTTATAAAAAATACACGAAAACTTGGGCAAATTGTTAGAAACAGTCCATGGATCAATATGGCATAAAATTGGTTCAATTACCTTGTTCGAGATATTAAAATCACTAACTTAAGGGGCTAAATTCAGAAGAATTTACGCTTGGTCAAATCCCCCTAACTTAGGACTTTGCACGTCTCGGGCAATGTAACTGAATCTAACCACAATTCTACTCTTGAAAATTTCTTTATTAAAATAAAATTCCACTTTCGCAGGCATGTGATTGCATTTAGCGTATGCAATAAGACTTTAAACCTCTAGGTTACCCTAGTAGGACGAGTTTTGTCTCGTGAGGGTTTGTAGTGAATTTATCCACAAAATTCTTTATTGACTCAAACAAATATCAAAATACTTAAAAATTGTACAATTTAAACTTTTCGAAAAATAATCAACATAAATTCATATTCAAATGTCTCAAACTATAGTGTGTGTGCAAATCTAGAAATTAAACCTCAAATTTCCACCGATTGAGCATTACGTTACTTTCCGAAAATTCGTTTTGGTTCAAATTCTTACGGATGCACTCACAAACGAATCACTCGGATTGTGGTTGTTTTCTCTCGGTATGCATGATATAAAGAGTAAATATAATGGACACAAATTCATGCATACAAAATTGAAAAGAAGGAAATATATGGTGAAAATATCTCATCATCGGAATACAGTTATTAGGAAACGGGAACATCACCTCTAGTTCACACCATTTAATCTCTCATATTATCTTTTTGTATCTTATCTCTCCATGCAGTAATTAATTTCGCCATTCGGACTCAGTGAGGACTTTTCGGGTTAAAAAGTGTAAAGGGTAAAAATGGAAATGGATGGGTTGTTCGAAATTGGAAAATGTCCTTATGACGTCCGTTTGTGCTTTTTCGGGTATTTGCTCATTTTTCTTTTTTCATTTTTTTTATTTTCATTTATTTTCATTTTTTTCTTCCTTTATTTTCTTTTTTCTTCTTGCCCCTTTTTATTGCACAATTTGGACTTAATTGATGAATTTTCTCAATTTTCACAATTCCGGGTTTTTTTGGGTTTTCGGGTTATCAAACGAAAGGAAAATATTTTATTTGGCTCAACTTGGGTTACAAAGGATAATTTTGTTTTTTCACAACTTTTTATGGCTAATATTTTTGGGTAACAAACGAGGGCCTACTTCATTGTCCAAATTGCTAATCACATTACCATATGCATCTCGAGATTAATTAAGTTTAGAGATATATTTAGCACAAATTTCGAGACAACATTTCACACATTTCCCATAACTGATCAAAACAAAGGATTGAGATCATCAACGACTTATTAAAACGCTGAAAAGAACTTTGAGTTAATCATAAACTCGGATTGATTTAAAAACTCATAAAAAATTGAAAGGCTCGAAATCTCACCGGGTTTGATCAATCTCCACACTTATTCGTAAAGTCGTCAATTTTCTTTCAATTTCCATCTTTGGTCAATTTTGTCTTGGTGCATTTGAATTTTACAATTTGAGACTTCAAATAGAATAAAGGTGATATTTTTGAAAAATTTAAATTCCAATTTTTATTTATTTTGAACAAAAATATTTTTGGCTTTTTCAAATTTTTTATTTTTTATTTATTTTTTTGATACACATATATGCGAAGTTTTATGAATACGCACCTGTTATCCCCCCTAACTCAGTGATTTGCATTTTCCTCAATCAAATAGACGAGAGAAATAAAGAAGACAACATTAAGAGTGCGATAAATAAAACAAGCAAATAGCATACTAAACTGTATATTACAAACCAACTGTGTAACCAAATGTGTAAGCAAATATTACAAACATAGGTATAAAAATCCTAAAAGGGGAGAGGGGCATCCTAAGGGGCGGGTGGGGGATGGGAAGGTCCTGGAGCATTAGGATCATACGGATTGTAGTAGTAAGGAGGAAGAGGGGCCTCGGGTCCCAACTGAAGACGGTACAAGTCCGCCTGCATACGCAGGACCAAACTCATGTCCCTTTCGTAGGACGACACGTACTCGTCAAAACGCATTTCAAGAGAAAGAACGCGCTCAGTCAAGCCCGTACCAACCGGAACATAATCCGGATCAGCAGTCTCATCATATTCTTCCTCCTCACCTTCCGCCATTTCAACGTCCTCATCAGCGACGTCCTCCTCCTCGTTGTCGATTGAAAAGGTGGGATTGAAGAGGTGTGACCCTTGGGAAATGAACTTCTACAGACAACCGGACCGATCCGGTTTTGGGACCGGACCGATCCGACTTAATCGGATCGGTTCTTTTATTTTTCACCCGGATCGATCCGCTTGACCGGATCGGTTCTTTTATTTTAGGACCGGACCGATCTGGTCTGCTGAATTTTCAGAATTTTCTCCTCTTTCTTCATTTCTCCATTTATGCTCCTTTCTCTATTCCAATGATGATTTTCCAACATCTTACACTTCAAATTACCCTAAATGCTCATCGGAACCTAAACACCCCTCACTCGTCGGATTCTCAACCCCGGGACTGACTCAAACCTACGACTTCTAACTCCTAAGACTCATATGTACAATAATCACCCCATACATGTCGGGGGTGCGACGACCTCACCTCACTTTTTTCAGTCAATCCCCATAAATGGGGTCCGACAACCAGATTGTGTCGGCTTCCTTGACAATCGCTTCCAAATACGGCTTGAGACGATGCCCGTTAAGTTTAAATGTGTTTCCCCCTTTCTCATCTATGAGTTCAACAGCTCCATGGGGAAATACCTCTTTCACAATAAACCGACCTGACCATCTTGACCGCAACTTTCCGGGAAACAAGTGCAACCTCGAGTTGTAGAGAAGTACTTTTTGTCCCGAATGAAACTATTTCTTACGAATGATTCCATCATGAGCTCGTTTCATTCGGTCCTTGGATATTTTAGCACTTTCATACGCATCATTGCGTATTTCTTCCAACTCATTCAACTGAAGTTTACGTGTTTCACCGGCTTTATCCATATTGAAGTTCACCCTTTTGATTGCCCAATACGCTTTGTGTTCGATCTCAACCGGAAGATGACAAGGTTTTCCATACACAAATCGAAATGGGGACATCCCATGGGGATTCTTGTATGCGGTTTTATAAGCCCAGAGCGCATCATTCAATCTGAGAGACCACTCTTTCCTATTAGGATTGACTGTCTTTTCCAAGATATTTTTTGTTTCCCGATTAGCAAGCTCGGCTTGGCAATTCGATTGAGGGTGGTAAGTTGTTCCAACTTTATGGACAATACCATACTTTCGCATTAGTTTCTCCATAGGCCTATTGCAAAAATGAGTCCCATTATCACTGATTATGGCCTTAGGCATACCAAAACGAGAAAGTATATTTTCTTGAATGAATTTTATCACCACCTTGCTGTCATTCGTCCTTGTAGCTATTGCCTCGACCCATTTTGAGATGTAATCTATAGCGACAAGGATGTATAGAAAACCAAAAGAAGGTAGAAAGGGTCCCATGAAGTCAATACCCCAACAATCAAACAACTCCAATACTAGAATTGAGGTTAATGGCATCATGTCACGGTGAGTAATAGCTCCCATTCTTTGGCATCTATCACATGATTTACAAAAAGTATTCACATCCCGGAAGATTGTGGGCCAATAGAGACCACTTTGAAGGATTTTCGCAGCAGTTTTATTTTTGGAAAAATGACCTCCATATGCTTCCGAATGACATAATCGAATTACCCCTTGGATTTCTTCATCGGGTACACATCTCCGGATGATTTGATCAGCACAATACTTAAACAAATATGGATCATCGTAAAAGAACATGAGTGACCATGTAATGAACTTCCTTCTCTCTTGCGGATTCCAATTAGATGGAACAACTCCAGTGACAAGACAATTGACTATATCTGCAAACCAGGGGAGAGAAGAAATAGCAAATAGATTCTCATCCAAAAAATACTCGTCTATGGGAATGGGATCAATAGGCACGTCGGACGAGAGTCGTGACAAATGGTCAGCAAGGACGTTTTCTACTCCTTTCTTATCTTAAATTGAGAGATTAAACTCTTGTTGGAGTAGGATCCACCTGATTAGACGGGGTTTGGCATCTTTCTTGCTCAAGAGATATTTAAGGGCCGAATGATCAGTGAAGCAAATGATAGGCGACCCAACAATGTAAGAGCTAAATTTGTCGAGAGCAAAAATGACTGCTAGTAACTCTTTCTCTGTAGTAGAGTAGTTAAGCTGAGGGCCAGATAATGTTCTGCTAGTATAGTAAATAACATGAGCTTTCTTGTCTTTCCTATGTCCAAGAACAACCCCAATCGCGTAATCACTTGCATCACACATAAGCTCAAATGGAAGTGACCAATCCGGAGCTTGCATGATAGGTGCGGAAATAAGCATGCTTTTAAGTTTATCAAAAGATTCTTGACATGCTTTATTCCACTCAAATGGAGTGTCTTTCATGAGAAGATTACTCAAAGGTCTAGCGATAGGGCTAAAGTCTTTGATAAATCTCCTATAAAATCCAGCATGGCCTAGAAAGGACCTCACATCTTTAAGTGATTTTGGCGGGGGTAACTTAGCTATTACTTCAATTTTTGCTCGATCAACTTCAATCCCCCTAGATGAGACTATGTGGCCTAAAACTACACCCTCGGTAACCATAAAGTGGCATTTTTCCCAATTGAGGACTAAGTCTTTTTCCACACACCCGAATAGAACTCTTTCAAGATTAGCTAAACATTGGTCAAAAGATGAACCGAAAACGCTGAAATCGTCCATGAACACCTCAAGACCTTTTTCAATCATGTCGCTAAAGAGACTTAACATGCACCTTTGAAAAGTCACTAGTGCATTACATAACCCAAATGGCATACGTTTATAGGCAAACGTACCAAACGGACATGTAAAAGTCGTCTTTTCTTGATCAAGTACATCCACTTCAATCTGATTATATCCAGAATTCCCATCTAGGAAACAGTAGTAAGGATGGCCCACCACTCGTTCAATCACTTGATCGATGAACGGTAAGGGAAAATTATCTTTTCGAGTTCCGGCATTGAGTTTTTGGTAGTCAATGCAAACACGCCATCCGGTAGTGGTGCGTTGTGGTATTAATTCTCCCTTAGCATTTTCAACCACGGTCATCCCCGATTTTTTTGGAACGACCTAAATTGGGATCACCTATTTACTATCCAAAATGGGATAGATAATCCCAGCATCTATCAATTTGATAATTTCCACTCTTACTACATCTTTCATGGTTGGGTTTAACCGCCTTTGCATCTCACGCGAGGGCTTCACCTCTTCCTCGATATGGATTTTATGGGTACAAATCAATGGACTTATACCTTTCAAATCTACTATAGTCTAACCAAAAGCACTTCTATGCTTTCGCAACACATCCAATAACATACCCTCTTGCCCTTTTTCTAGACGGGAAGAAACAACAACAAGAAATGTATCATTATCTCCTAGAAAAGCATATTTAACATGAGAGGGTAGTTTCTTCAACTCAAGACTAGGAAATCTATTTTCAGAGGGAATCATGGTTGTCTCCCTCGGAGGCAATTCTTCATACCTAGAAATCGAGTCAACATCTCTTAAACTCTCTTCCTCTTGTAACAAAATTTCCAACTCTTCCACCTCACGCTCAAACTCAGTATAAGAACTCTTTTTCTCACCACTTTGCACTAATTACACTTCCAATGCATCTCCTCCTATAATTTTCTCAATGTTCTCATCCACCACTTCTTCAATAAGATCAACCTCAAGAATTTCATCCTCATCACCCATTTGGTTAGCGACATTGAAAATATTGGTCTCGAGAGTTATGTTTCCAAAAGTGAGTTGCATTTGGCCATTCCGTGTATTGATCAAAGCATTAGCAGTAGCTAAGAATGGAAGACCCAAAATTATTGGAACATGATTTCTCGTATGGGGAACAGGCTCAGTGTCCCAAATGACAAAATCAACAGGAAAGTAGAACGTGTCCACTTGAACTATCACGTCTTCTACAACCCCACGAGGAACTTTCACTGTTCTATCCGCTAACTGTAGAGTGATTCGGGTAGGTTTTAAATCACCTAAATAAAGCTTCTTATAGATGGAGTATGGAAGGATATTTACACTCGCACCTAAGTCAAGCAATGCTTTTTCCACTCTTTTTTCTCCTATGACGCACGAAATGGTAGGTGCACCAGGATCCTTGAATTTTGGTGGAAGATCATTGAGAAGGACTGAGCTCACATTTTGTGCCAAGAAAACATTCTTCTTTACCTTGAGCCGTCGTTTGACAGTCAAAAGATCTTTGATAACCTTAGCATATGCTGGAATTTGTTGAATAGCATCAAGAAATGGCAAGTTCAATTTTACTTGCTTCAACACATCCAACACCTCTGTACGCGAAGCCCCTTTCTTGGGTGGCACTAAGCGTTTAGGAAATGGAGCAGCAGTGGGCAACTTGACTTCAATTTCAGGTTCAACTTCCTCATCTTTCAATTCCGTTTCCAATGGAGTTTCTTCAGATTTGGAAGTTTCAGATTCCTTTGAAATTTTGGGTTCAACTCCATCATCTTTCTCTTTTGGAAGTTTTGGTGCTAGATCAATTACGTGGCCACTACGAAGAGTAGTAAAAGCTTGAAATTATTCTTGCAAATCCGATGATGTGGAGCCAACCGTGGGTTGACCTTGAAGAGGAGGTCTTTGGCTTTAGGCTGGAAGTTTATCCTTCTCTTGAGTATTCACTGCAAATTGCAACCTAGAGATGCTAGTATGAATTTCAGTGAACATTAGATCATATTTAGCATTTCTCTCTTTTTGAGATTGGATGAATTGATTGAGATTATCTTCAAGAGATCTTCTAGGTGGAGCTACATATGGACCAGGAGGTGGTACTTGCATAGGATTTGGCATTGGAGGAGCCACTTGCTGAAATTGAGGAGGTGGTGGTAGAGTCATATGTGGGTTAGGAACCATCCCACCTTGGGTTTGTCCATAATTGAACCCATGATTATTCCTCCACGATTGATTATATGCATTCCCTTGTTGTGCATTATAATTTCCTCGAAACCCTCCTATTGCTTCAACTTGTTCAGTGTACATTGCATTGTATGCAGGAATGGTAGGACATCCTTTAGTAGAATGACCCGCATTACAAATGGCACACACTTTCTCCTTCCCGGCTTGGACGGGTCTAGATACTTCTCTCAAACGCACTTCAAGCATATCTCTGAAATTCTTCTCCAATTGGTCAAATTTTCGATCCAACAAAGTGTCCTTCGTCCAAGTGATAAATACTGGATGCAGTAGGCAAGTTAGACACTTGTCAATTTTGATTTTGACTATTGGGATCAGAAATATCCCATGCTTGGGTAGTCTCTGCTACATATTTCAGATGAGCCTCAGCATCGCTCGAATCTAATTCCCAAAAAGGTTTTTCACACATGGTTTGAACCAGTTGTTTGGATGCTAAAGTAAGGCCTTGATGGAAAAATGAAATCAAATGATGCTTTTCAAATCCATGATGTGGGCACGCACTGACTAACTCCTGAAATCTCTCCCAACACTTATCAAAAGCCTCATTATCATTTTGTGAAAATCTTGAATTTGGGCTTTAACAGAATTGGTTTTGTGTTGTGGAAATTTTTTTGATAAAAACTTGGCTTGCATATCTCTCCAAGATAACACAGAATTTGGGAGTAAGGACTATAACCAAGTTTTATCTTTATCCTTTAAGGAAAAAGGGAATATCTTCAACCGGATTACATCTTGTGGACAAGCTTGGTCTCCAAATGTCTCACACGCTTTCTCGAACTCTCTAAGACGGAGATATGGTTTTTCAGAATCCATCCCATGAAATGTAGGAAGAATTTGGATCATACCATTCCTAAAATGGAACTGACCGGCATTATACGGGAGTAAAATGTAACCAGTGGTAACAATTCGCTCTGAAAATAAAAGATCTTTCATGGGAAGGTACGGTATCTCATCCTCTCCAGCACTAACACCAACACTACCGTGCTCCGACATATCGCTACCGAAAGGTTCAAAATTCTCACTCAGGGTTTGAATCAATGAACGACTTATGATGGAATTATTAGGCGAAGGAGGTGGAACCCAAAAATGAGGAGACTCAAAATTTTCAGAACTTTCTTCGGCTATAGGATTTTCATGAACTTGGGTAGGAGATGAATTCTGCATATAAGCACATAAGAGATGAGATGGATTTTTTTTTTCGAAATCACTTGTAGATTAAAATAACTTTCTTGAAAAAAATAACAATTTCTAATCCCCGGCAACGGCGTCAAAAACTTGACGCGACTAAAAATTTGTCTCAAAAGTGCGTTTTCTCTAGGCTCAAGTGCAAGCCTTGTCGCTCAAGTAATAAACCCTGTAAGTCGGGATCGTCTCCATAGGGATCGAAATTGCCAAATATTAATAGGGAAAGTTATTAAATCTTGAAATGATTTCTCAAAATAAATATAAAAAGATGATTAATGATTGGAAAATTTTCTAGTGAAATAAAAATTTTACTTAAGGAAAACAAACTGAAAATTGCAAAGAACTTAGATCTGACAAATGGGAGAAAATAGGTTAGGATACAATCCCTCAAACCTTAACAAATTATCGTATAGAATACTAGAATTGTAAATTAAAATTCTTGACTAAATCCAGTCTTTATAAATTCTAAGCATTACATATATGAGGGATCTAGCCCGCATCATATGAAATCAAAGATAGATATAAAGCGGTGAATGATAAATTATACCCGCAAAGCGTTTTTAAACATCTCAAGTACCTAGGGCAAGAGAGATTAAAAGATTAACAATGTTTGTATCATTTTCATTCACGATTCAATCAATATTTTAATTTATCCTCTATTTTCTACATAAATAATTTGCCTGGATTGAGTTCATGTACCCAACCCTTGGGAATTTAGCTACACATGATTTGGTTAAAGAACAAATTCATACACAAAATTATGGATCTACAAGACATTGTAAATGATTTGCAAATAATAAAATAAGAGAATGGAATGATTTTACTTGAATTCATCAACAAAACCGGAATTGGAAATCCTTACAAACTAGGGTTCATGAAAACTCTTGAAGAAATTGAAACTTTCTAGCTTTTCTCTCTCAAAAACTAACCCTAGAAATTGACCTAGAATTCAACCTATAAACCTAGAACTCTCTCGAAAATGATATAGGGCATGGGCTTTTATAGCACAATTTAACCACGAAATTGACAGCCCAAATTGCTTGTTTCACAAATTTTACCAGCTACGCACTCAAAAGATCTGCACAATAAATGCCAGGATTTCACATGACCGGACCGGTCCGGATTACCCTCGGATCGATCCGGTCCTTATCAGATCAGTTCTTTTCCATCGGTTTTCCATCCATCCGGGTGTACTGGGCTTAGTTATTTCAGATTGGTCCGGTTCCAACCGGATCGGTCCGATTTTCTTCTACTTTGACTTTTTCCCTTAAATTTTGACTGGCCATAACTTTTGATCTAGAACTCCGATTTGAGTGTCGTTTCTTCCAATGCTCTTGTGAACTCATGCTCTTCAACTTCCCTTTTGGTGTCAAGTTCGAATTCAAAGTAGAACTTTACTCTTTTGCCCTTTGAATTTTCTTCCATTCATCTGCTGGTTTCTTTCTCTCATTCCTTGCATTCCATTCCTGAAAACTTCATAAAAAATACACGAAAACTTGGGAAAATTGTTAGAAACAGTCAATGGATCAATATGGCATAAAATTGGTTCAATTACCTTGTTCGAGATATTAAAATCACTAATTCAAGGGGCTAAATTCAGAAGAATTTACGCTTGGTCATTGGACAATATCCATGAATAAATTATTTTGACTTGAAATTGGAGACTTAATTCATGATCTTGGGTAGGATTTGCCTGTAGATTAAAGTCATATGTGATTTGAAGATGAAATCAGAATATGTGGGATAATATAAATGGGAAAAATCTGGATTTAATGATGTATAGGCATGGAAGATCATAAAACTAGGGTGTTATGGATAATTATGAAACAGTCAGTTCTTGGGGTAGGATTCTTGATGATTTGATGATATATTTATGTTGGAAATCACCCTTATATATGTATATAATGTTTGGGAATATTGGTTGTAAGTTTTGGTAAAGAACTATGAAGTTTTGAATGAAAAAATTTGAGAAAAATGCAACTGCATAGAGGAAGAAGAAGATCTCACAGTTTTCGAATCGATTCGGTCCTTAGACGAATCGATTCGGTTTCCTAGATTTTGGTAATTTTCTTATTTTAGCCTTGAACTTGAAATTGATATATGAGGGAAGCTTGTGGGATACCTTTAAAACATTGCGAGAGATATTTTGGTTACGAGTGGGCTAATGGTAGGATTGGGACTTAGTCATAAGTGGGATGAATTAAGGCTAAGATTTATCAGTGTAATTTATGATGTAATGAATTCGTGGAAATGAGAATAAGTCGAAGAGTAGCTGAGCAAACCTATGACTTAGACTAGTAGGGTATGGGTGAATTACCTACTAAAATACTTTAAATAATAATTGGCACATTTCGAGTAGTGAGGGATACTCAGAAATATACGATGATAAGTATAATGGTAATTTATTAATACGTAGGACATTCAGAAGTTATATATAATATGTACGGGACATATATTATAGGTTATGTGTACACCTATACTTAGGGATTGAGCATAAAACTTAGAGGGATTTTGACTTGTACCTCAAAACATAGAACTTAGGTATTGAGCCCTAATTGTGTGAATGAGAGTGTGACCGGTCATTCAGGTGCGTCAGGTGTGTGTGCGTAGCCCAAAAGCTTAGAACTATGTTTGCCTCCAATTTGTGTGAATTGTGAACGTATGGTTCGAGAATGATTCCAAACCAGATGTCCTTCACTTAGTACGTGATGTACTAGGACTTGATAGCAGAGTATGCCCGCATCTCAGGTCTCCACTTAGGGATGTCGTATTCATATATATTACAAGTGTGATGCAAATATATATACGTGTGAATTATTCTATTACAAGTACTTTAGTAGATACGATATATAGTGATGTTTAAATCAATTTAAGTATGTGGGAACTTAACATTTAAATGGTGATTTTTTCTAACTAAGAGGGTTAGAAATTGATAACATATTATATGGGAAATACGGGTGGCTACATTGAATTATTAGGCAGGGAGAGACTTAATTTATCTAGTTAAACGGGGCAGTGTAACTAGGTTAGCTTAAAAGTATATGTTGGCCGTGCGCATTTGTTGAGAGGTGAGGATCTCAAGTGAGAGCACATGAAGTTAACATGTATACAATATCTACTCTTTCATGCACTTTAAATACTTGCAAAATATTTTTAAACTATTTTACTTGCGCTTTGACCCGTTTCAAATCCATTTATGTAAAAATCTTTTAGGTGCCCAGCCATAGGGACTCCAGGCTTAAGAGTTCTTTCATATTTGACGTGTTATAGCTTTTATGAACGTTGCAAGATAATGTTTGTAGAAGACTCCACATTTATTAGTTCCTCTATATCATTCAGTTTTATCAGTTGGGCATGTCACCCATCTCTAGATAGTGGTTATTTCAGAGACATTTCAGTTTTATTTTATTCCCAGTATTGGATTTGGATTTATATTATAAATGATTGTATTTGTATTTCAGTCTAGAGTGTTTATTCCAGGCACATTTATTAATCTCATTGTTTTATTATTTATTACTATGTTTACTGGAATGGTGAATGCGACTTATTAGTTTAAATTTATTGCATGCTAATAAAAAGATTAAAATTTTGACACCGGGCTATTAGGGTATTAGTAAAATAAATTGAATTTCGACAGTGATGATAAGAATGAAACCATTAATGATTCTTGTTTAATTTAGTAATGGACTGATCACCAAGGTTTAGAATAGGCGGGGTGTCACAGATGGTGTTAGATCATTTAGTTCTAGTGTCCTTAGGATCTGTGCGAATTTATTACATTTCATGCGTAGCGTTATTTGATATAAAGCCCTATTATTAGGATTGTTGTATTCATGATTACACATTTATGTCTTCAGATATTTTGAGATACATTGAACTGTGGAATTATGGATATTCTCTTTCATTTCAGATGCCTCCTAGACATGCACCACGAGCCACTCCAGATGCACAGCTCGAGCTGCAACCATCTCAGGCACCAGGGACTATGAATGATGCTGAGGTTTCCACCATTGTTGCACAGGAGGTTAATGTAGCTTTGAATACTTTTTCTTAGTGCCTCCTTAGCCCTAGGTTGTGGCTCCAGACCAGACACACTGAGATGCCTTTTTGAAGGCTCATCCTCTCAAGTTTGAGGGGAGGTCCGATGTCGTTAATGCTTGCCAATGGAAGAAGAACATCCAGTGGAATTTACGGATGTATGAGTGAACTATTATACATAAATAGATACTATCTACTTTCAAGCTAGTGAGGGTAGCCTTACAGTGGTGGGAGTCTGTTACCACCACACAGGAGATAGATAGCATGCCGATTGAGGAGTTTTGGGAGTAGTTCGACCGCAAGTACTTTCCATCTGCCATTCATATAGAGATGAGGTGGAAATTCTTAGATGTTTCCCATAAAGGGATGACTGTAGCTGAGTATGAGGATGAATTTACTAGGTTTGAAAATTTTATTCCCGAAGAGGTGAGTACAGAGGAGAAGAGGATACAACGTTTACTGGGTAATCCCTCTTTAAAGACGTCTATGGACGTGTTAAATGATGATTTACTACACTTTAAAGACCATCGCTTCCACGTGAAAGGAAGCAAGTGCTTAGGAGAGTCCATCCAGAAGGGAAGGACAGGGGGTAGGAGTGTCAGTGGGGCACAATTGACTCTGACTCAGATGACATGGGGTGAACAGAGTTCCTATCTAGGGGCTACTGCTAAGTGTTTTTTATCACGAGATTTCAGGTAGGGTAAGGTGGATTTAGGCATGGACATTAGGGTTAGCAGGGCTAGCCGGGCCAACAGCATTTTCAGTAGGGCAGCAGGGCCAAGGGAGAGGTGGTAGTGGCCAGAAGGGCTGGGGGAGGGGGGTAATTTCATGAGCAGATGTTTCATAAGTGGCAAGAATGTCCACAAGCGTCAGGATTGCCGTGATAAGGGTAGAGTTTCACAGCCGCAGGGCGCTCTCCAAGAGCCCCAGAAGCCTATTTTTCCCACTACTCTCCCAACACCAGACCCATCACCAGCATTGCCTACAGTATCAGTTGTCCTAGCAGCCCTACCTCAGTATGGGTAGTTATAGTACGGGTGTGTGTACAACGTCCACCAGATCGCAGTTCCATAGGCTCCACCTACAGTTGATGGTACTTTTATTATACATAGAACTTTGGGAAGCATTTTATTTAACATTGAGGCTTCACACTCGTTCATATTCACTAGATTTGCATGAACCGCGGGATTATTAGACATGGCCGATAGTACAGTCACGTGTGTAGATTCACCCCTGGGTAGCGGGACACTTATCTTATTTATTTATCGGGGTGTGAGTTTAAATATTAAGAGACTTATTTTTCCTGTCGATATGCTCCAGTTAGATGTGTTGGAGTATTACGCCATTATTGGTATGGATTAGCTAGCGATGTATAGTGCCATGATTGATTGTTACAGTAAAAGCATCGTGTTTGCGATTTCGATCCAGGAGATCTTCTTAGTGGTGATGCCCATCCTGAGGAGGGGGGGGGGGGGGGATCATCAACTCACTAGTATTATATAGATGAGGAGACCTATCAGGGGTAGTGATTTCCCTAGATTCGATCCCAGTCGTGTGCGAGTTTGCCAACGTATTTTAGGAGATACCGGGATTACCGCCTAGCTGGGAGATAAATTTTCTCATTGATTTAGCATTAGGAACTCTACCGATAGCTAAGATGCCTTATCATATGGATCCTATGGAGATGAAGTATCTATGGGACTAGATCGAGAAACTTTTGGGGCAGGGCTTTATTCGTAGGAGTAACTTGCCTTGGGGTGCCCTAGTGCTATTTTTGAAGAAGAAAGATGGATCTCTACGCCTGTGTGTGGATTATCGTGAGTTGAATAAAGTCGCGATACTATATAAATATCCGTTGTCTTGGATAGATGACTTATTTGACCAGTTAGGAGGATACGCCTACTTTTCTAAGATAGATTTGAGATCAGGGTATCACCAGTTGCATATTCGGGAGCAAGATGTATTTGAGACTACCTTTCTGACGAGATATGGGTCTTGCGACTTTCGGGTTATGCCATTTAAGCCAACCAACGCACAACGGTGTTTATGAACTTGATGAATAGGGTGTTTAGAGAGTTATTGGATAAGTTTTTTATTATCTTTATTGATGACATCTTGGTTTATTCTCAGACTAAGGGGGAACATGCCGAGCATCTGCATCGAGTATTACAGACATTGCGCGAGCACTAGTTATACGCTATGTTTGAGAAATGCGGATTATAGCTGCGCAGTTTTAGGGTCATATCGTATCTTCCAGGAGGATATTAGTGCATCTGAGTAAGGAGTCAGCAGTGAGGGAGTCGGGATAACCCACGACATCGATGGAGGTGTGCAATTTCTAAGGGTTAGCCGGGTACTATCTATAATTTATTTAGGGATTTTCAAATATTGTGGGTCCATTGACTAACTTGACTCACAAATGTGTACCATTTATCTGGGATGACGCTTGTCAGTTGGCTTTCGATGTGCTGAAGGACGAGTTGACTTCAACACCCGTACTCACACTTCTCAGGGCAGGAGTGGAGTATCTTATTTTTACTGAAGCGTCCTTATAGGGACTTGGGGATGTGCTACAACAGGAGGATCAGGACATTGCTTTTTCTTCCGAAAGATTAAGCCTCACGAGAGGAATTACCCCACATACAACTTAGAGTTAGAGGCAGTCATGTTTGCGCTACAAATTTGGAGATATTATCTTCTTGGGGAGAGGTTTATCCTATTCACAGATCATAAGTCACTATAGTATTTGTTCACTCACCGAGATTATAATATGTGTCAACATAGGTGGCTGGAATTTGTGAAGGATTATCAGTTCGATATCCAGTTTCATCCGGGGAAGGTTAACATGTTGGTAGACGTGTTGAGCCCCAAATTGAGAATTACTTGTATGATTGAGTGTGTGACCGGTTATTTGGGTGCGTTAGGTGTGTACATAGCCCAAAGGCTTTGAATTATGTTCACCTCTAATTTGAATGAATTGTGAATGTATGATTCGAGAGTGATTCCGAACCAGATGTCCTTTACTTAGTACGTGATGTACCATGACTTGAAAGAAGAGTATGCCCGCACTGAAGGTCTCCACCTTGGGATGACATATTCATATATATTACAACTGTGATGTAAATATATATCTATACGTGTGAATTATTCTACTACGTGTGCATTAGTAGATAAGATAGATGGTTCTATTTAAATTAATTTAAGTATGTTGGAAATTAACATTTAATTGATATTTTTGCTAACTAATAGTGTTAGAAATTGATAACGTATTGTATGGGCTATACGGGTGGGCACAATGAATTATTAGGCAGGGAGAGACTTAATGCAAACTAGTTAGGCGGGGTAGTGTAACTAGGTTGGTTTAGAAGTATACATTAGGCATGCACGTTAGTTGAGAGGTGAGGATCTCAAGTGAGAGCATGCGAAGTTAACATCTATACAATATCTACTCTTTCATCCACTTTAAATACTTGAAAATATTTTTAAACTATTTTACTTAGGCTCTGACCCGTTTCAAATACATTTTTGTAAAAACCTTTTAGGTGCCCAGCCACAGGGACTCCCCTTAGGAGTTATTTCATATTTGACGTGCTGCATATCATGTGGATGTTGTAGGATCATGGGAGTAGATGCCTCCACATTTATTAGCTCCTTTATATCATTCAGTTTTATCAGTCGGGCATGTCGCCCATCTCTAGCTAGTGGTTATTTTAGAGACATGAACTTTTATTTTATTTCCAGTATTGGATTTGGATTTATATTATGTATGATTGTATTTGGATTTCAGTCTGGAGTTTTTAGTTCGGGCACATTTATTCATCTTATTTTTTTATCAGTTATTAATATGTATACTGGAATGGTGAATGCGATTTATTAGTTTGAATTTGTTATCTCTTAATAAAAAGATTAAAATTTTGACACCAGCCATTAGGGTGTTAGTAAAATAAATCGAATTTTGACAGTGATGATAAGAATGAAACCATTAATGATTCCTATTTAATTTAATAATGGACTGATCACCCATGATTAGAATAAGCGGGGTGTCACATGTATTGAATGTGACTACCCATGATATTTGAGTCTAAGGGTTGTCTTGATTAGACTTGATATATCTCAACCCATTTGTAAATGGTGTGTGAGTTTTTTATCCTAAAATTATGAGCATTGAAATATTTATTTGATTGCTACTTTTATTTCTATGGGTTTGATGCAATCTCTGGTTAAATCAAATGATCTTCTAATATTGGGTGACAATTATATATATAGGCATGAGATCTTAATTTAGAGGAATCTGCATCTCGAGATATCTTGGATTGTGATATCCCCTTGATATACTAATAAGATTTGTTTCCAGTAGTAAACTTCATCAGTGGATTATTCATAATCCGGTGGAGTAGGAAAATCAGTTAAGTATTAGAATCAAGGGATTGATTAGATATTGGTTAAAGGCAATTTGTGGTAAATTGATTTAACCAAAGTGATATAGAAGGCTTAACATGGGGAATCATATTATGTGTCATTATCGACTTTGCAAATAAGACTTCATTATATTTAACTAATTTTTGGAAAAAATAAATTGGAGTGTAGTTATAATTATTTAGTCTTATTAATTATAATTAAGTAAAGAAAGGAAAAAAAATTATGATAAATTTAATTTAGGATTTCCAAATATTTATTTGGAGATAATTTAATTATTGTCTTAAGTCCCTGTTATAATCCAAATACCATGTAGACAGGCTTGTATTCTAAAGAAACAGAGTTTGGCCCAAGCTCACCTTTTGTAATTGTATATGAAGGTGTGGTAAAGGATTTTAATCATATAATCCATCGTTATATTTTGAGAGGGGTGAGATGAAATGCTATTCACATTTTTAGTGAAGAAGGCTAGAGAGAGACCACCATATCGCAAGATTTAACAAATGTTTTCATCTCTAAAGGTGTCCACCAACTAACCTAATGTAATACCCCGTACTTTTATCGATATTTATTTATGGGATTAATTAAATTAAATGTGAATTAATTGAGAAGTAATCCGGATATAATACTAATGAGATGTGAGTTGGTATTTGATTATAATGTGTATATATGGCAATATATGAATATTGAAAATATTGAAATTATCGCGAGTCTGAAATACGGCAATTTGGGAAATTTTGTTGGGATGCGCGTGTCAGACGCGTCAGGAATGTAAATATTTGAATTTAAAAGTGAATTGTATTTTTATCAACCGAATGGTCATTTTGAGTGCGCCAATGAGTCCAAAAGGGTCGAAATAGTTAGAAAACACTAGCCGTGGGTTTAGTTTGGGTCTCGAGGCATCTTTAGGCTAAACCGGCAACTTAAAAGGGCATTTTAGTAATTTTGAAATTTTAGGAATATTAACCAACGAATTTTGGGAGTTAATTATAGGTTATTTAGTAACCCACTTAACCCATTAGCATCACTTTACAACTTAGAGGGCTATGGGAGTTATAGGAAAAGTTAGAAGAGGTTCCCAAAGATAAAACCCATAGCCACCATCTTCAACCTTCAACCTTGGGAGAAATTCTGCAGAAAGGAAGAAGAAAGCTTACCTTCAATCCTTCAACATCGAGTCAAATCACAAGGCAAGTGATTTAGTATTTTTATACATTGAATATGTCTTCCATGCTTAGTGTAAGAACTTTCTTTCTTGATTTTGAAGAAAAACCATGAAACTTTGTTGGAGAAACTTGAATTTGGGTTAGGATTTGCATGTAGTATGTTAAAGGACTGAGTTAATATGTAAATAGTTGTATGTGATGAATTAAAAATGGATTTTTGATGGGTATTTAGGCATAAGAAAATTTGGAGTTCATGTTCATAGAGTTTTGGGATAAATTTGAAGATTCACGTTGATTCCATGATAATTTGTAAGAATCGACCCCTTATATATGTTAAGGAATGATCTAGTGTGATTAGGAAGAGTTTATACATGTTAAAACATAATTTGGATGTACTTGGTGTGGATTTGGAGGAGTGAAAAATTGAGGAAAAAATGAATTTAGGGATTTCTGGGAGAAACTGCCATCTCGTTAGAAGACCTGCCCCGGTTGTTCGAGCGACCTCGTTCGAACGAGCTTCTAACGAGATGAAAATATGACTTCTAATGAGTTGGGATCTCGTTAGAAGCCATTCGTTCGAACGAACTTGTTCGAATGACCTCATTCGAATGAGACTTCTAACGAGTTGACAGAATGGCTTTTTGGCCTGATTTGATTTCTAACATCCTGTAGTCTTATTTAAATGGTGAGATGACTTTACTTTATCAACTAGAGGGTGTAGTTGGGAGATTTGGGATACATTGAGGAGTAAAAATTTAGGATAGTGCCTTGAACCGGATAACATTTGTGGTTTAGAACGTGAGTGACTAATAACGAAGTGTGGATAACTGATGACTTAAATGCATACAAACCGATGGCATGTGAATTGTATAATATTAAGAGTGGGTAGAAGAACAAGAGGAATACCACTAATAAACTTTGTAATATCTAAGATGTTTGAATGCTTAGTATATGTAGTTATCTGTGTATGACATACCTACCGTACTTGCTATCTGGGGAGGTTGACGTTCGTTTAGGGCCATCTAATCTTTGTGTGCCTATGGGGGGATTTAGATTGGTAACTCGAGGACATAGGTCAGAGAAGGACTTATTGAGAAGTTAATAAGTCTGCTGATCATGGGACCGTAGGTATGTGCGTGACCCATGTGATGGGAACTATGTTCTCCTTCATTGCTTGTGACTGTTGTTAATGAAATGATTCCTGAGAGATTCAGAATGCGTGATCCTTATGTACGTGATGTACCAGGATTTGATAGCAGAGGACGTGAGCACCTCAGCTTAGTCTCGGGGTTCTAGTATTGTATATTTATGATGAGAATAAAATACTGTAAATTAAAATGAATTATCGTGATCAATTATGAGGATAAACAATAGCAATGGTTTGTAAAATGAAAAGGTAAGATTTCATATAATTATAGTGTTAAAGTGGGAAACTATGGAATAACGTGCAATACTCTATTAAATGGAAGATGTTGGGACTTGAATTGGATACCTTATAAAATAATGTTAGACTTAGCATTGGACTAGATAGATTTGGGGGTAACTAGAAATGGGTATGGGTACAATAGGAGTGCACGATTAGTTGAGAGGTGAGGAATTTATGTGAGTGCACACACTATCATGTACTTTATATTTACTATTTAAAGATATTAAACACTTGCATATTTTATAAATTACTTCACATTCGGCCTTTGACCCGTTTGCTTCCAAATCTATTTCTTTTTGTAAAAACCTTTTAGGTGCCCAGCCACAAGGACACCATGCATAGACATTTCATTCAGGTGACGAGTTGTAGCTGTTGTGGAAGCTACAGGGCTTTGACAGTAGATGCCTCCATCTTCGATCTTGATTCCATTATCAGAGTTTACTATTTTGTTGGGCATGTCACCCCATTTCCTTTAAAGACATTTTATATTTCAGTTATTCAGACTTTGGGTTGTAATTAATTTAAGATGCAGACTTGTTTTATTTATTTCAGTATTGGGATTGTTGTGAGAAGTATTTCCTCGAGACTCATTATTAATTGATGGTTACTCTATTGAGACTTTATTGTGAATGGTTATGTTAACTTTTATAATTCATTTGTTGCATGTTATTCAGATTTAATTTAAAATTTGACAACTCACTTTTAAATACTGGGTGGTTAGTAATTATTAAAATGTTTTTGACAGTGATGCTATGAACTGAACCAACTTGGCATTTTGTATTAATTCAATAAAGGAGTAGCTACCCAGTATTTAATTAGTCGGGGTGTCACACCTAATTTTGGAGAGGATCATGCACTTGAAAATCCTAGTGTAAAGAAGGCTTGGACAAGGTTTTGGAGATCCAAAAAGGGTATTTTACATCTATAATAAATACTTTTCTCCCCATCGGATTGTAACCAGATCTGCAAAGGTATTGTGTTATGAATCCCATGTTTTTCTTCAAACCTAGTTTTGGTTTTATCTCTTTCCTATATTTTATTAATCAATGTTAAATGGTTGGAAAAAAATTATTCCGCATATATCAATACCTAACATATGTTTGGCAGGGAAAGACTCTACCAAAACGAGTGATGAATATCTATTCGTCGAAGACACAATGGTCAAATATAAGTGCCAAAAATATATTCATAAAATGTTTCACCGATAATAATTCCTTACTCCAACGGCTATATTTGGTATCAGACGGTGATGTCGGACTTCTACGGCTAAATTTGGTTTTCACTGATTACTTCTATAATGCGCACCCAACTCAGAGCATATATGTTAATGTGGCAATGAAATGGTGATGTCCACCTAAAACATTTAGAACATAATAGATTATTTACCAACTACTAGGTTAGATGAAGGTTCGCAATGGATTTTATCCCTGTATGCCTTTTCAAGACTCACGTGGCTCGGAAGCATAACTCGGTTGATCACTGAGTTAACTCTTGGAACCTTCAGATCTCATCTGATTTTCATGGCATCGTTGATGCGAATAAATAGGGATAAGTTTGAGTCAATAAGGACATATCCAATCATACAATTCATTTTAAAACAAAGGGGGTAATAAGTAAGGTGTATTAAAGTTCAGAGCAAAATTTTCTTTTAAACAAAAACTATTGATTAGACACGAAATGATTGTTCACATAACCCTTCATTAATACACTTTAAGAGTATAAACAACTCACTTCGTTAACTGAACCGAGTATAAATAACCTAGTTAGCACCGCCTATAAAAAAAATTATATCAACATCTGCATTATATAAATACCATTACATGAATTTTTCCCAATCACTTCATCAATGGCCATTTAAAGTTGGTACGTATATCAACATATACATTATACATCGGTTTTCATCAATCACCTCCTCATTGATTATTCAAATATGGTATTTATATCAAGATCTATATTATGTGAAAACGATTACATCGATTTTCACCAGTCACTTCCTCAATGCTCATTCAAAGATGGTATTTATATCAACAACTATATTATATGATGACCATTTCATTAGTTTTCACCGGTCACTTCATCAATAATCAAGTATAGATAATAAAATTGGCATCATCAATCATCAGTTGAAGACTCATTCATTTATATCAAACTCATTTATTTTTATTAGTTCAGTCAAAATTACGTGAAGATGTATCCAACTTGATCTAAATTATAGTTAGTTTTCACTCATAAGCCGATGTCTAGATAAATCGGGCAAATCTTTTAATTATTGGCTTGGAGGATTGGGGGCTTAAGCACCTGCTCGAGAACATCACTTCCTCTAACCATTGAGCTACTTTCACAAGATGAAGAATACAAGAACTAATTTTTAAGAAAGAATCAAAATATAATAGAACATTACTTATCTTCATATACCATTTTGGCTACCTCAAAGAAATCCTAAGGAATAAACACACACAATATCATTTTCCCATTATATGAAGAAACACATTTACGCCTCAACTATTTCAAAACTATACGGCCCCAGGATACCCTCTAATCATCTTTCTGGCCATTTTTCAAAAATGAATGATGTTGAAGTTTAATTACATACATCAACTAAATGCACATTTTATTATATATTTTCTCATCAAAACCCTCATTATGATTACAATGATACTCGTAGGCCATGAAAACCTCTAAGGCAACACACTCCAAACATAACTCTAACTTGACACGTGGAGGTATAAAGTTCAGTGACAATCGTACTTCAAAGGATACTTTGGAAATTTTTAAAAAAATACAAATCATCACTAATTAATGTTCATCCATCTCTCGAATCTTAACACCGAAGGAAATTGACCTTAAAGCATTCATATTGATCACCTTTTGGCTACCACTTCAACACTAAACAATCGATTGTATGGCACCTGCAATAATCGTATGTGAATAAGGAAAAGCCGAGTGTTAAGGAACATTCTCTTGACTATTTTTTAACCTATAATTTGCTTCGATAATGGGGGGCATTGCAATGAGGGAATAATATCCCTTGGTCCATAAGATGATGAATACTTAGATGAAAGGATGAAAAAATGAAAACTTGATAGAACAGCTGAAGGAATTAGCTGTATGAACACTTGAGTCGAATGAATGAACATGATGAAAACTTGACTCGAATGGATAATAGGACAAAGGGATGAACGAGTTTAACTGAATAAATATGACGATTGCTTGGTAAAACATATCGGAGATGAGTTACCTAGAATGAATGCCATGATAAATGATTTAAATCACATGTTAAATATGTATATGGGCTCGATCAAATAATAAGAGCACATGTCCTATTTAGGTGGAAACCATAACGTTTTATTTGGCCTATACAAGGGCATACGATTATTGTAAAATGAGCAAATAATCTCTCCCCACACAAGAGATTCATTGTAAATAACAAAGAGATTATAGTGAAGAGTGGGGATAATCACCATAGTGGACGTAGGCCACTCACGATCGAACCACATAAAATTTGGTGTTCTTGTGTGATTTATTTGTTCACTATTTATTTATGTTGTGCGGTTTTATTCATCAATAAATCCTTTGAGCATACTTGTGCTCTTACATAAGTGACTTGGGATAAGTCCAACATCATTTTTATCTAATCTAGCAAAAGATTTATCATAAGGATGTGATTAGATTATCCTAAGCACTTTATATAAATTTACTTAGACAACCACACTCTTATATACTATTGTACATCCACCTTATTCCTAATTGGGAGAATATTATCCAAATATTTTACTAGTAATACCACTATGTTTTCGTCATGCTTCTTATACAATCAAGTAGTATTCAAGTTTTAATAAAAATCAAAATTTGATTGTCTGGTCAAATCGAATATTCTAAGACCTTTATGTTAAATTAAATCCATAAATGGATCTCTTACTATTACACACTTAGCTTCCCTGACTTCTTACTATGTATCTGCAAAGAAAATCTTTCAATGTTGTCTTGATGATAAAAAAATCTCGAATGACCTTTGTATGGCTAGCAGTAAGAAGGTCTTCTTATAATCAACATGTTATTTTTGAGTATTTTATAATAAGATTTTCCTTGAAGGTTTCCACATTCCATCCATTTATCTTTTAACTTCTTGTAGATCCACTTGCACCCGATGGGTATTATCCCATTGATAATCTACAAATTTCCAAAACTCGATTTAAATACATTGAATCCTTTTTCATACCCATAGTCTTAAGTCAAAGTTAAAAGTCCTTATCTTGGAAAGCCTCATTGTAGTTATTGAGACCCGGTAAGTGTTTTATTCAGATCTTATCGAAATGTTTACCCAAGAACACTTACCAATTATGATAACTCTTGATACTCCCATTACGACGGGGAACCAGTTGCAATATAATATTACCGATATGTGTATCGTAATTATCGATAATCGTCCCACTACTCGTGGGTAGTGTATTATCGATATCTGGTTGTATTTCATCATGTGCGGGTGGTTTATCAACACACTTAATATGCCATCTATTTTAATCTTTTAAGACTATCATACTTGTGGTCTTGTGGTTTATTTATTACATAATCCTCTGTTAAGAATCGAACATTGATACAGTCAATGGCCTTCTTATACTTATGAATATGACATAAACTATTGTTATCATAATTTGCGTAAACAACAAAGAGACATACTTCTATCCTTGATTTTAACTTCCTTGGCTCCTTCCACATCACTAGTGTTAGGAACCCCTAGATTGGACATGTACTAGAATAATCTTGTACCACTCCATAGATCTATAGGAGTTGAAGAGAACAATTTTGATGAAACTATATTTATAATGTACATAGGCATCTCTTGTGTATAATATTAATATGAATGTTGTATTCCTGAATAACTTACTATGGACCTTATCATATATAAAGTCTTGTTACTTCCTTTTTTCTACACCATTCCAAAATAAAATACTCGATGTAGAGAACTGGGCTATAATCCCCTCCTTCGATAAATGATGTATAAGCTCTCCTAATAGGTATATACCATCGCGATTATATTGTATATTTTGGATTAATTTATCTCACGTATTCTCCACCTCGGTCTTAGATACCTTGAAGTATTCAAATATTTAGATTTATGGGGCATACCGCAAACATATCCATTCCTTGATTAATCATCAATTACATTAGTAAATTACTCAAAACCACCTCTTTGGCCAGATAGAATATGGCCACACAAACCGAAATGAACCATTTCCAACATATCTTTGAATTTATAGATATTGGTCCTGAAGCACCCCTTGGTAATTTTACCTTCTAAATAGGATTCAAAGGCTGTAAGTGCCTCCACTTCCAATGAAATCAATTTTTTATTTAAACTAATTTTCAAATTCCTTTTTAATAAAATAAGTTGATAAAAAGTACCAAAATTGTGTTTGGTAAGGAAACTTTCTCTTTAATGATTGTTCATTAATATTATCCATTATAGTATTTAATGGTATTGGTGAGACAAATCGTATGATGTATAAATTACATTTCATTGTACTAAAATAGACAAAAGATATCCCGATTATGATATAAATAATTTTATTAAAATAATAAAATATCTATTTAAAAATAATTTATATACCGTAACCAAATTCACTTCTAAAAACAAGCACAAAAAAATTTATCTACATCATCTTTATGCATCCATTAAAATCTAAAACAATTATCATACCACTAATATTGTTGCCTTATTATTATTGCCCATTATGTGGAACATATCTCTTTTAAGTAAAAGCCTGGTTACCTAGAACCTCTATAAATATTTGCATTCTTGATTTGTTGTTCCCGATCCTACACATCAGTTTACTTTACACTAGACCATAAATCATGCCTTTACTTTTCAAAGAGAAAAACCATTACCATGTCTTTTTCCTTATAGTGCAAGGAAAACCTAGACATGTTGGTATTAATACTCTATCTACTTTTAGTGAGAGGACCCTCCTTTTGAATTTTTCACAACTACCGAGGAATATGACCTTTCTTAACCCCAAATAATCGCACTTGAGACTTATCGTTCTACTTTTAGCCCCCTTTCGGAAAAGAAGCCATGTTCTTCTCAATAACCAACACCATTCCTTGGCCCCGATGGTACACTACCAGATTAAGAAAGGGATTCGAATTTCCTCCCCATATTTAATCTAAATAATCCCTTGTTTACCTAATGATGAAAATCATTTTAACAACACGATTCTTACTTGAGCATTATCAATCAACACTATGCATTGGATTACGATGATGCTCACTACTGAATTACAAAATGGATCTAGGTTGCTCCACAATATCTAATTTAAAGAATCCCCTTTTTAATTAATGATGAAAACACCTTTTTGAATATGATTCTTACTTGTACGTCATAAATCAATATCAGTGTTTATAAATTCTCATTGGTCAATTACTTAAATTAAACATGTAGATATAGAAATTTCTCAAGGGAGACTGAACATATATAACACTCAATTTTAATAATTAATTTTAAAATATCGTGATTTCATAATTATTCTATTTGTAGTGGGTCAAACAAAGTTGATGTGAGGAGTTAATCACATCAAAATTTTAAAATGTTGATAAGAATCATGGGTTAAATAAGTTTATTAATCACAACACCATTTAATTTAAAAAATAACAAATAAAATGATTTTTTTCGTAAAAACGTGATCTAGGCTAATCAAAATAATAATCCATGTTTTCCATAACCATTTGGGATCTTATCTAAATAATTAATTAATTACCATGCGATAATTATCAACATGAGTGAGATGGTAGAATCATAATAAACCACAATAACATGCAATCATAATTCAAATAGGAAATAAATAAACCTTTCCATCATGCCCTAGAGTTCGTCTTGAAGTAGAATTATCCAATATTAAGAATCCCACTTAAAGTATACTTCCTTTCAAACAAGAATTATATTTAAAGAAAAATACAATATACACCAGATTTCTTTACGTATTGAACCTCTGGAAAAAATCATGTATGTCTTGGAAAAGATCAAGATGAAGATCTGTTTAACAAGGTGGTGAAAATAACAATAACAAATAAGACAAAAGTTCCTTCCTAGGGTCGAATCGATCCGAGGCCAGATCGAATCGATTTGTCTCGTTGAAGATTGATCCCTCTGGTCACATCTCCAGACCGCTATCATCTTCTAATTATGGTCACCCTTTAACCTTGTCACATCATTGGTTATAATATTTTGGAAGGGGCCATGGTTTTGGAGCGTGACCACCTGGTCACAATTCTGGACCGTTGCCAATTGAATGTGACAATGTGCTTGTTTTGGTGTAGTGGATCAACATCTTTCTCCCAAGTTCGCAATTTTCACACAAAAACATCTCAAACATGGCCAAAACTTCATCAAATCCATGAAAATTTGTCCAAGCTCATAACCCATGTAAATAAAGGGTTTTGATTTGTATAAACTATTACGTCCTCTTACAATTTCCTCCAAATACATTGGTTTATGCAATAATGAAAAATAACATAATTTTTACAATTAAATCAAATCTATGAATAAAATAACTTTGGATAAACCACTATCAAATACATTCACACAAAAAAACATTAATGTGACGATGATGGAAAATATATAAACATTAGAATCGTAAAAAAACCATGATACTATGAAACAACATACAAATATGTAAATTATATACCATACAAAACTAGGGTTTTTATGATGGAAAACATAGACCTTTCTAAAACATGATTAGTCCATAATTGAAGTTCAGATAATAATTACTAGGGATCCACATAAATGCAAAAAACTTTTTATCCCCCAAACTTCAATTGATCATGCATTAAAAATTAAAAATAAGAACTTGGCTTAAACCATAAACATAGGGCTGCGTATCATGATACCTTATTTGATCCTTTAACTCATTCGAATGAGGATAAATATGTTGATGAAAATGATGATATTTATTCCCTCCCAATCTTTTTAAAATAACCTTTCTACAATCCACCAAAAGCCTTGGATATTTTAGTATATAATCCCCCAAAAAGTAAGCCCTGTGTGTGTGCATTCCTAGAGATGAAAATATGGTGAAATATAAGATAAATTACTTTTTCTCTCCTCACCCCTTCACAATAGCGTGAATAATTTTTTCTCTCCCTCTTTAACCCTCTATAATGAATGTGATACTTAAAACCTTAACTTCCACCAATATATAGAGGCATAATACATGGGATCGTGCTAAATTGGGTTTTCAGAGAGTATGGTACTACTATTAGGGTAATGCACTATACGAGGGACCTAAGACAGTATAATCAAATTGGATTCCAAATAGGTACTCAAGAATCCCAAATTATATTCCTGTAATTTTTTTTATCGTAATTAACTCCATTAAATAATCAAGAGTGCATTCCAATTTTATGATCTCAAAATCACATTGAGGACTTGCATTATTAATTAAACTATTTAAACCTATAACAAACCTAGAGGGGGTGAATAGGTTTGAAGGCATCTTATGACTATTTTTTTGAATTCAATGATCATGATTAATAATTTAAATCACTTAATACATGTTTTACCAAATAAATTTCAATATCATGATTAGCTCACACAACAATATAACCAGTCTAATCTAGACGAGATAACTAGAGTCTAGATCTAACACGTAATTAAATCTTAATCCAATTCATCAAATTCAATTGTGATCTAAATGATGCGTGTAATGAAATGTGTTCATATGAATAAAAATCATTCACAATTCATCAAAAGACGAGGTTTATGAGTAAAATCCCCCACTAAGCGATAAAAAAACCTCGACTCACCCCAACTTCATTTCTACTTGAAAAGATATTTTACACAAGGCAGGAAGATACCTCCCACACAAGTTATCTCATGTAGTTACATATAAACCTTGAAACTTTTCCTTGTGTATGATAAAAATCCATAGCAAGTTCCACGTTGTGAATGAAGAAGTCCACTTGCTTCCTTACAAGCAATGCCAAACTCCAATTTCTTCAATAAATTGAAGTGCCTCCTCTTCTAAAGCTAGATGTATGTGATCATAGAAATTCAAAGGTAGATTGTTTAAACTGAATAAGCTATATTAATATGAATCAAAACACTCTCATTTCTCTATCAAAATCATGGAGTAAGAATAAATTTAAGTTTTATTAATTTTGGAGGGAATAAGTGAAATTGGAATAGATAGTGAAAGTAAAAATCTTGTTAACCTAAAAAATGCTCTCAATATTTTTTTTAGTTATAAGGTCTTCATATCTTGGCAAATGGGGGAAAATGGTCTAATTGTTGGAAAATTTTCAAAATCTGACTCTATTTTGCGCATGGTGCACTTTTTTCATGCACACGATTCCAACCAGTGAGGAATCATAACCAAAGTCGTGCGCACGAGAACATATCGATGTTGTGGAAATGCCACCATGAGCACGCGATTAAAATAAATTCATTCTAACGATTAAGGCTTCACAATCTATAAAAAGCCTCAATTATGTTCAAAACAAAGACCAACTCCCAAAATCATTATCTCAAAAAGTCATAAATAATCAAATTTTATAATCCTCACGCATTTTAAAAACACTTGTACACCTGTACGTGTGTTTAGCTACAGATAATTCACAATGTCTACTAAAGGGATATCAACTTCAATACAATGTGAATGTATAGAAACTGAAGTCTTCATTGAGTAACTTGTAAAATCTTCAATCTTCAAAGGTCCATCTAAGACAAATAATTGTGCCTCACTCCATTGTATCAAGTCTATGTGATTTGAATGACTCAACAACTCAAACGTTTTATCACGGGGACTAACCAATTAATATTATTTAGAAAATTACATTTT
Source organism: Sambucus nigra (assembly GCA_949130495.1). Classification (NCBI taxonomy): domain Eukaryota; kingdom Viridiplantae; phylum Streptophyta; class Magnoliopsida; order Dipsacales; family Adoxaceae; genus Sambucus; species Sambucus nigra. The sequence goes on along the minus strand of OX422224.1, from coordinate 141,385,878 downwards.
CAATCTCCCCCTTTGACTATTCCATGAAAAAACTTCCAAAATCCAAAATGAACTCGATTACCCCTATAAAACTCGTACCTCACTAGTCATATAGTGAGAATAATAGGAAGATAATGTAACAAAAATCCATTAAACCAATGATACATAAAAAGTTAAGTATTAACATTGGGATGTGGTCGGAATCATCAAAATTATGCCTGAACCACACTAAACAACAAAGAGCATAACACATGAAATGACATACACAAAGAGAAACTCTCCCTACTTCAGAATCCTCCAAAAATATAAAAATGATACAAATGAAATAAATCATGTAATCATGTGAAATATGATATGATTATATAATATCAATGAATATAACAAGTATTACATCTCCCATACAAATGAGTTCCCCCTTCATAGATATATCTCCCCCTTTTTTGATGCATCCCCCCTTTTGACACATGGGCCCATTATTCTCCCACTTCTGACATGAAAAGTCAAAGAGAAGAAATAAGTCATATACAAAGGGTATAGTATGGTAAGAAAGTGAAATCACAATAAAAAATAGAATTAGCGAATAAGAAGATAGTAAAACATGTGAAATACCATTTGTATAACATGGGAATACACAATGAGCATATCATCATATGAATCTAAAGATAGGAACTAGTTGATGAAATATATCAAGTAATAATCATAGAAGCAGGATATGTGATATACAAAAAATCTACCTAGAATGACATTTTATTGCTCCCATATCTGTAGAGAAGGAAACTCTGCTACAGATAAGTTCTCACATTTGTGTCTTTATTATCACCCTCTCAAGTGTTGTTATTTAACTCCAGATGGCCTTCATAACATCATTACTGATGATTACATTGGGATTCCAAGATATAGATTAAAAAGTTTGAGAAATGCATATGATTGTAAGGTTTAGGTAGCAAAACTAGTTGGATCCCTATTGCCTCTTATGATGTTATGCTCTTTAATAATATTTCTAGTTTATCATTTACCATTATTTTCTTCTACCTCTAGGATTGTACCTATGAGATTTTTCCTTTATTTTAATAAATATTCTTGATTGGAGTATTCCACACATAAAAAAAGACGAACATAGAAATATGAATACCAATTGAAGGTAAAGATATGGATAATGTCAAAGAATCCACAAATCCAATAAAACATCAAAAGTATGCAAGTTTCAAGTACTAAAGAAGAAGGTATGAATGTCCAACAATCATATACATAATGCAGAAAATATCTAGACAACACCATTATAACAATAAGGATTAAGTAGCATGGCGATGATAATATATTCACAATCAAGTGACATCTCAAATAAATAGATATCAGTCTCCCTAGAGAAAACAACACTCCTCCTAAAGCTATTCATGACAAAGTAAATAATAAGAATAATGTGAAACATGATGGGAATAGGAGTAAAACAATAAGATATCATGTGAGATAATGACAATAAGAATATATGTGCAACAATCAAGAATAATATAATATTTAAAAGAGATATCTCAAATCATATAATCTCACAAGAGATAATTATCAAGATAAAGCATCAAACACTAGTCAATACAAACACAAAAAGATCACTTAAGATAATAAAAGCTACACGGGACAAAGGTGTGTAAGATCAAACTAGAAGGATCCTAACATGATAAGTAAAAATTTGACTCACGAACTCAACAAAATCTCACATAGAACCAATTTAAACTATTATCAAGGTCTGATAATTTACTTGAACTAACTAGGGCATACATAGCTCAAAACCGATAGCCGATAAAAATCCTAGAAACCACACATAAGGCTTTGCGACAACCATGTACCGAACATATAACCATATAAGCTTTATAAAGAGAATGTAATTAGTGTACAATATCCAAGGAATATGGTACAACATACAAACTAAGATATAAATAAAATTAAGTGTACGAATATAACAACAACTTACGGGAAACCAAAACAGAGCATCCATGTGCACGAAGGAAATTAGAGCCGCGGGGGAGGTTACTGTGCAAACGGGCCAATTTTGTTTTTGTTTAAACGAAATAGGGGAGTTTTCAAATAATATCCAATGAATCAAAAAAATCTAAGAACATCTCCTGAAGCCCTATACTCTTAACACCAATAGTATGAATGAATCAAAATGAATGGGAAACAATTTATTTTAGCTTTAAAAGTACCAAATTAGGATAAATTGTAAGAAATAGAAAAAAATTAACAAACCACAAACACATATATACAAATATAAAAACAAACCATGTAAAATTTGATAGTGATTAGGAAACATATGACAACTTGATCTGACATAAGGATTTTATTTAAATCTGGATTAAAACATGAATTAGAAACATAAATAATCCAAATCTCATTAAATTCAACATACAAAGATCAAAATTATTATCAAATCAATATTTTGCAACTTTATAATATCACAGGTGGCCATCCGAGTCAAATTCCTCTGGCGTGTAGAGAGGAGGGAAATTTGAGAAATCCCTCTCTCGCATGAGTGTGGGAATTTACGGATTCTTTCCCCCACTCAAGCTGATCTTCACGGTCTGCCTCGAATATAAATTGAAGGTCATCAAAAGGGGAGGAGAAACATAAAAAATCGAGTCGCAAGACTCTTTTTCGTAAAACGGGGAAAAATGTAGTCGTCTCGATCGAACGACATCAAAAGATATACTGATGCATTCGAAACCAAATGAATCAATGGTTTGGAGACTAAGTTACAGAATAGGAAGGTTCTAGGAACCCATCTTGCCCTTTTCGTCTCTCATGGGCTATGATAATAATCTCCTTTTCTCTAAAATGTGAGATGTGCTTACATGTGTGTGGTGTGAATAACAACAGTAAAGAATCGTTCGACTCGCTTAATGGGAAAGACAGAGAGGAATCATCCTAAGAAATTCACAAAAGAAATAGCATAAAAATACAATGTGAATATCCATCAATTCAAAAATCACTATGAAGAAGTGAATGTGTGTATCGAAGGGAACAAGAATAATAAATCACTATAAAGAAGTGAATGTGTGTATCGAGAAAAACACAAATATGTAGCAGTACACAGACTCGCAACAGTAATAAATATAAGAAAACATTAAATGAATAAATGAAAAATAGGACTCGAATCCTAAGATTGGCTTGGGATGCCTACGTATCCCAAAGGGCATCAAAGTCCATGTAATTCGATAACACGCAAGGGTGGGGTTTATCCCATAAATCCCAATTTAGAACTTCCTTTAGTTTATCATTATGAAAATGTGTGCAAGTGTAGAAAATGTGAAAAATGAGGAAATTCTAATTCAGGGTTTATAAGAAAACCTTATTTTTGGCTTTTTTTATATTTTATAAAAATAAGGTTTGTGTGTACTAAATAGTAAAAAGTGAGACTAGTTTTGGTGTGAAAAATGGAAATAAAGATATATCAAAAGTGGAAAGGAAAGTAAACAAGTACTACTAATTAAGTGAGCTGTGAATGAATAGGGCTAGACGTTCAAGATTTTTTTCCTCAATTTGAAATAGTAGGTGGTTGATTTTAGTACGGTTCGATGGTGGTGTGGTAAGGATGGGGATGATGTGAGGAAATGTAGACAGTGTTTGCAAAAATAGAACTCCGGTGAACTGACTTTGAGGGGAATGTTCTAATTTCAGAAATGGAGACTTAGGAATGAGGTCATGGTCCCCTTAAATAGTAAAAACTTAGGGTTTAGTGGGGTGTTGATTAGCATGAACCCTAGACTGCCTATCAACATAGTCCTACCTTATTGGCAAAGTAAATTATATCCTACTGATAGTCTGGGGGTCTGGGGTGCCTATAGGAAATCTAGAATAGACTTTTCGAAAAAATGGGCATAAAATGCAAAATATAACTCCAAATTGCGCAAGTATAGGATAGTTGGAAAGGGTATTCATAGTCCTACAAGAATCCATGAGACACTCTCGGGTTTGAGAGTTTACCAAAGTTAAATGGGGTTTGGAAGAACATTGATGGTCTCTAGACGAGGGGTCTCGGAGTAAAAGGCAAGTACGCATGAACCGTGAGGTCGATTCGTGCACGGTATGGACCCTTAGAAAGGGGAATCAGATACCTATGAGATATTAATTAGTTTTGATATTTTGGAGAGTTGATTGAGGTCAAATGGTAAAAGATGAGTATGTGCAAACTGTGAAGTTAATTCGTGCATAGTATGGACTATTGGAAAGGGGAATCAAAGACATGTGAGATTTTAATGAGATTCACTCAGGTTGGTAAGTTTACCATGGTCAAAACTATCTCGAGAGAGACTGATGGCCTCTAGACTAGGTTTCGAAGTAAAAGGCAAGTACACGAGAATAATAAGGCTAATTTTCACATGGTGTGGACGATTTGGAAAAAGATTTAGATCCTTATAAGCTTTCAATGAGCTTCGCTCAGCTTGGAGAGTTGATCGAGATCAAACGGGATCTACGAGTTCCTGGTGGCCTTTGTATTAGGGTTTATATTAGAACCTAGGGTCTTATGTTAGTAGGAAAAGTATTATGGACCTAAGGAGGTATTAGGGGGTACTAGGATAGGGTGTCTACAGATACCCTCAACGGATAAACTTGGAACAAGTAAAGGTCATTAGAAGATAGACACCTCATCAATTCTTCTTACTTAGGTTAATTCTATGAATCTAAAGAGATGATATGACCAACTCAGAGGGTCGAGGTCAATTCTATATACCTAGGGAGTTAAAATGACCGAATGAGAGGGTTGAAGTCAATTTAACGGACCTAAAGGGTTTAAATAACCAATTCAGAGGGTTAAAGTCAATTCTACAAACCTGAATAGTTGTGTACGAGGAGTGTTTTTCAATTCTGGATCTGCTAGAGAGGGTGTTGGTATAGTAAGTGCAGGTGCACTTGGATTTTGGTTTCGCTAGGGAGTATGCTAGTGATGAGAGATTTGTAAGTGATGATACATTTAATTTTAATATTATTGGGGATTTATGAGAATTTACGAGAATTATATAAATGGTTCAATGCTTATTGATGAATTTTCTCAAAGTCGAGGTGTACTCAACCTTGTGGGGAATTTTCCAGGAAATTTTATGAATTTTTTGGATTTTTCTTGAATTTTTGTAATGAAATTTTGAGGGGGCTATCGATAGGAATATCTAGGGAGGTGCCTATTGACATAGGGCATGAACTCCTGAGCTTCTTAAGGGGGAAAGGTAATTGTCGATAGGCAAGTCCAAGGAATTGTCGATCGACTTACCCCTTACTCACTTATAAAAGGGGACGAACCTCTTCATTTTTTCACCCCTTCATTAGATTGAATATCTTGCTTTCTTTCTCTATAAATCAATTTCATGTCTTTTTTCTTCATAAAATTCATGGAGGGAACCTCAGGTAATAACAATAGTTGGATGGCAACTAATGATAGGGAGGGTTTAGAATAGCGAGCTATTATTTTGCTGGTGCAGGGAAATGAGAATGTGTATGATGACTTTGACTCTATACTAGATGGGAGGTATCTGCTGAGGGAGTTAACACATCACCATTCTACGAGGGTGAAAAACCCTAATGGCTATGTAAATGTTTGGCCTTCGTTTTCATTTATTTTTTATTTTTTTATCCTTGGGATACTGAAGGGTTTTTCTTGATTTCAGTTTGATGTCGACCATTCACTTTTAGGGGTCGATGAAAATAAAGGAAGTCTGGTAGCGTCTTCCTACTGTTGTTCAGTTTATGGTAGAGTCTACTGGGTTTGGCCCATTAGCGGGGGTTTGGATGAGACACAGCGTTCAATGATGGTACTATATGCATTATATGAGAGGTGGTGGGATATGAATTACACATTTTATTTAGGTGTCGGAGAGATCATGGTTACTCCTTTGGGTGTTCACCAACTAATAGGGAGAGTGTGAGGGCCAACAGATAATGGTGGATCACACCCTATGCATTTTGAAGGTGGCATGGGCTACCTTGGGTGACATTAGGAGGTTCTTATCGGTGAATTTTGTTCGCATCTTCATACTAAGGGAGACTTTGTTATCTAGGAGGATTGATGATACCAACGAGCGATACACTTATTTATTCTTCTTCTACTGGGAGTGTTTGTGGTGGTGACGTGTGACGATGTCATCCACCTATGGTTTCTTCTATTTTTTAGGATCATTTCAGATATCCATTTGCATGAAAGGAGGATCTTTATGATTAAGTCCCTCTACGCTTCTTTGGTTTCTTTTAGTTGGTGCCGTCGACAAACTTTTATGGGACCCACATATCTCTTAGAGGTGATCTTCAAATTTAGTTTCCTCTTATTTTCCTGATTTTTTCTTTTTTCTTATTTTGAATTTTATATTGCCTTTTGAATATTTAGTTTTATGAGGTGATAGGGCACAATGTTGGTTAATTTCCTTGAAGTATAGGTAGCCACATGATTTCTCCAAGATGTACAAGTGGAGGAAGTCATATAGGCATTCGAACCAATCTCGAACTTTGAAGGATGTGCAGTCTTTGCTGAACGCCCAAACGTGTAATCAGGTTAGGCCATTACTTTTATTTTCTTTTTAGTGTCTTCAAAAATTCAATTTTCAATTTAGTAGAATACTAACTCTTGTTGGGGAAGTAAGTTACCTTCTACCCCTAGCGCGTATCTTCGAGGATCGTGGGGTTTACGAGCATGCTCGCCCAGATGAGGAGGGTGCTGGAGCACAAGTTTGGGTACATCTGGTGCCTGGGAGAGAATGGTGTAACAAGTTTTGAAGGGTGAGGTGGAGGTCCCACTATTGGTGTCCCTGAAGTATATGAGTTTGGTGAAGGAGATGTCTGATGAGGCTAGGGCGGCAGCAATGGAGGGTGATCCCTACATGCATCACACTGATATAATGATGGGCTACGACTACTTGAATTTTATGACTAGTTGGTTAAGGCCATTATGTATTTATGATGTGGAGAATATGCCTCCACCTATAGAGGGATAGGGGGACTAGTATACCTGCGATGTCGGCCTATAGCACGGGGGAGGCACGATGGCATTGGCAATGGAGGAGGTTCCATTCCACCACATTTTCACCCCTTCTTATCATATTTGGGTGCATAGCGGGTGGTGATATCGGTTCCACATCACCCTTAAGTGGTGATAGACGGATTCGCAGGTCTTCCTGAGGAGGCACTTCGGAGGGATATATGACCTTTTTCTTTTCTTTTCCTATTATTCTATTCCTTCTTCTCATTACTGATTGTTTTATCTTTGGTGATTGTTTTGCAGTCTTGTCATATGCCGATGACCTAGTTATGAGATATTCGGGACTGGATGGCATCAGTGTTTGAATATGTGAGAAAGTTAGCCAATTCCTGCTTGGTTCTACCGACTACATCTGAGGAGCGCTCCGGTTTTGAGAGTAGAGGGTCCACTACATGTTTTCGGTGGAAGATTGTTCACTGGGATGATTGATGTGAGGGGGTTTATTAAGATTTTAGATAGTTTGAACCGTGTCCTAACTTATCTTTTATCTTTTTCCTTTTTTGTACCTATATAAACAATGCAATTATTCTTGAAAAGTCAATATATAAGATGCATTTTTTTTGTTATCTTTATTTTGTAGCTTACTCTACATGCACTTTAATTTTTAGCTGCGGTTTTACTCCAAATAAAAGATAAAAGGAAATAGATAAAAGAAAAATTTTAAGGTTGATTTTTCATAAGTAAATGAAATCTTTATTTTGAAAGTTATATACAAAAGATATACGTAAAGTATTTCCAAATATGGGGGTTGACCATCGGTATAACCTTGGCCTGTTTAGAAGGTTCGACAACATCTCTAATGGATTTTTTTTATGGATGCTTGTATTATAAAAGGGGAATTTGATGATTATTTTCATCACCACAACTCAACTTCTTTCCTTAGCCATCTTTGTTTTTATTTTCCAATGGAACTTTCACTGTCCAAAACTTTCTCAACCTACCTTGACGGCTTAGAGGCCATGTGCCTCTATAACATTAATTATGAAGATTTTAGCTTGTGCCATGTCTCCTTATGGCGTAATCGCCCTATAGACTGAAATCTTATGAAAGGGGTGGTATAGTTCTAGTACCTTTATGACCACATCTTATGATTTGGCCTGCATGAAGTGTGTCCCACCTACAACTAATTTTCTGCTATGTTGGGTGTTAACCTAAGTGTAGTGGTAACTATGTTGGATTTGTCTCTTTCTCCTTGGGTGTTAATAGAAGAGTCGCTCCATATCTCTCCTTCAGTTGGCCGTCCATTAGTGCATGGAGGAATAATGTCCTCCCGACGGTTATGAATTTTGTGTGCCAGAGGGATTTTATTGATAACAACTTTATCGACACCGTAGCCCTGGGATTGGCTGCCAGGATTTTTTTTGGTGATAGGTGACATGACGGATAACCCTAAATTAGTCACGGTAGTGTTGTGGATGTATTACCACTGTAGTACAATTGCGGTGATATTAGCGAAGACAATGAATGGTTTAGACGCTTGGAAGGAGGGTAGAGTTGACTTCTTATTGGGGAGCCCCGTCATGCTATTGATGTGGTTATCCGAGAGATTTCACCTAGAGCCTCTCCTAAGTATCCTCTGTCGAGTGTTCTAGACTTCTTTTCTCTAGTTTTCTTCATCTTTGGCCTAACGATAAAAAAATTGGGTGAACTATCTTATAGAGCATGGGGCCCAAACTCTTCGCTGGTCATGATCGTGGTAGTGGAACTTATAGCACATCTTACAACCTGGGAGATTATAAATATGTGAAGTTGGTGAGTTTTTATTAGACCTCCTTCTAATTTTCGTGGCATCTTATGTATAAAGAGGGATGAGAAAAAAATGTTCCTCCACGCATAACCAACTTTTAATATGTGGAGGATTTGGCTGAGTCTTTGAGGATGATATTGGGGCTCTTGTGGAAGCGTCACCGTCCGTCTACCCATTCGTCCCAATCTGTTGGGGAGGTTGGGTTCATATAGAGGGACTACATTAAAATGGTTCTGGGAGCATGTAGTTGGGCAATTCTAGCTGAGGGGACTAGGCATAGAGAGCTTGTAATGTTTGACACTTTGGAAGTGAAATACCCTAAATCTTTGACTTACTTGAGTCTATATTATTTAGGTATTTCAAATAATTTGTATGTTGTGTCAATACATATTTTTTAGTACGCGTCTGACGTTACTCGACGACTCAACATACCCTGACTCTACATGACGACATATCTGAGTAAAGGTATTCACGTATTGTTGCACATTTGCACTTGACACATTAGTCACTCATGCATACATATTGATCCGTATTTTTAATTATGTGTCTAAACATTTTAATAAAGTGAAATTTGATTATTTTTCCTAACAATAATTTTATTAAACAAAATTAGTTATAATTTAGTTAAAAATGATTTTTAGAATTTATTAATAACATTAGTTTTTCGATTTGAAAAATAACTTTTCGAAAATTATTATAGTTGTTGGTTTCATTTATGAGGTTCGTCCTTTTTTGGGTCATGGAGATGTTCGATTTGACATTAGTGTGTACTCACTCATACATATGTTTATTTTTTAAAACCTTTGTTGTTCGAGTTTTGCCTTACGTGGGATCACGGTTATACCCATTGGGTACCAAGCCTTAACTAGATAGATGTTATTAATTGTATCTATTGTTTTGACCATTGTATTGCTAGACCCATGGCATTTGAAGAATTATACCTGATATTAGTTTTAGGTTTATTATTTTAAACCTTAGTTACCAACTTCCATGAGACTTTCGACCGTACCTATTGGCCTTAGCTATTGTAGGTTTATTATGTTTAATTGAAAATCTTAGGACGGTACCACCTATTAACTAGACATTAAGGTTCATTGATATGATCAAATAGAATCTTTTAGATTTGATGTTTGAGGTTTTCGATTTTGTTCCCATAGAATAAGATGTTAGTTGTTTGTTAACTTTTGGTTATTTATTTCGTCCATTACCTGTTATTACTCATTGGTTTATTTTTTTAACCCTTGAGACTTCAATAGGTGTAGCACTTTGCCTTAGTTGTTTGGATTGTACCTGCTATGAACCAAGACCCATTATACCTGTTGTGTTAGGGCTTACATGAAACAAACCGCCACTTATTATTATGTCAGATATTGCTTTCGGGTATACAAATACATTTTTTTATAAACATTAGGTTCTTAACTATTGATTTGGCCGTATATCTTAAGCTGTGACTGTGTTAGATTTTGTCAAGCTGTGACTTTATAATTTTTTATTTATTTGAAGACTTTGTGAGCTGTCAATATGAATGTTGGAGTTTGTTACACTAAAACCCTATACCAGAATGGTTTTCAAGAGAATGGTTTTCAGTTGTTCAATTTTTTTATAACCGACTTAAGTTGTGTGGTTTGTTAAACCTATTAATTAGTTTTAACTCGATTTAATCACCTCCTTAGATTAATATCTTTTAATCTGAACCCTTGATTTAAGTGTTTCTAGAATAATCTTTTTCTCACCTATATAAACATCACTAGAGAGTTTATTTGTGTTAGATATTCAAATCATATTTTCTAGAGTGAGAAACACAAAAGGGTTAGAAATTTGTAGAGAGAAAAATATAAAGAATTAGAGAAATATCTAAGAGAGATTTAATGTTATTTTACTTTGGGTTTATTTCTACTTCATCTCTATTTTGTTTTTTATTTTGAATTCTCAATGATCTTGCACATCATCTCATAACCTTGGAGATTGAAATATTGTGTTATTTTAGAGAGAATTTATGTACTTGCATGATGAAATAATATTTTACAAAAACTAGAATTCCTTAGATTTTAAGATCCGAATTTTATTGAATATTTTTATGATCGAAATATTCTGATTTTGTGTTAGATGCTATATGATGTTTAAATAAGAATTTTACGTATCTTGCATGTTTATTGAAATCTTTTAAAGACCGGTTTTCTCATATTTGTGAAATTATTTGTAAAACACTTTCCTCATATAATTGGATTTTATATTTTTAAGAGACTGATAACACATTTTTAAATGGTTGAATAATCTTGACGTGTCTCCAAGATAAGCGTTGTATGTATTTCTTATAAAGAATGTTTATAAGATTTATGATTGAAAATTTATTTTGTAAGTTTTTGTAGAAAACTTAATTGATTGTTAATTCAAAATGTATTTTTCTTAAGTTTTTATAGAAAACTTATGTGCTTGATTACAAATGCATTTTTGTTAAGTTTTGTAGAAAACTTATATTCTTGAGATTTGAATTAAGTTCTTGCATGGTTTGCATTTAGAATATATTCACTTACACATTTTGCACAACTAATATGTTGTTGAGAGATCAGTTTTGACTGAGTTGAAATTCGCTAAAACAAGAGACAAGGAGTTAAAGCAAGGAAACTGCCAGCGAGATTAAAGTGTCAATATCAGAAATGTCGTGGAGGAAATACCAAAGAGTTTTATGCTAGGGACAACAGATAGCTCGTGTAGGTATATTTTTTTTACTGTTTTAGTTAGGGTCTTGCATTGTATGTTTGGGTACTTATAACTCTTGTAAAAAAAACTCATAGTTGTTATTCTTCTTTTCCTTATCTTATTCTATGTATGATTTAGAATTAAAATTGTTACATGATTTAATTATGTAAGGACACAAATTTTCATTTGAGTCCTTTATAGTTTTGGCTCAATTCCCAACAAAAACATTTGAGTCATAGGATAGTGTTCTTGTGTACCCTTCAAGCCTATGACTAGTGTGAGTTGAAGATGTCACGGCTTACTTATGAAGAATATATCCTTGCCAGTTTTCATGCCATGTTTCACGTCATCAACATGTGGATTCCAATGTCTCCTAAAGGTATGAATGCATTAATATATATATATATATATATATAGGAGCTTGGAAATTTATTTTGGGTGTTAGTATTTTTTTGTTAAACTTTTTTTGAATTCATAGTTCAAAAGATTTTGTTCTCGGACACCTTTCCGTAGAAAAATCATATCAAATCCAAAAAAAATCAGAAAAATACAAAACTGTCGGCCACGTGTTCGTATCAAAATTATCTACAATCATGAAAGGTCGTTCGAACGACATTGATTCTCGTTCAAACGAGAAGTTTTTTTCGTTCTGACTTATTGTTAGAAGTGTCGTTCGAATGAAATTGTCGTTCGAACGAAATTGGCGGGAACAGTTTTTTGGTAGTTTTATCCCATTTTCCCATTTTTTATCCCACTATCGTTTTGCCAAATAAATATACTTCGGGACCAGACTTTTTTTCAAGAGTTTTTCACACATCTAAGATAGTTTTTTAGAGCAAAGTCTTCCAAGAAAAAGTTGCCTTAATTTTTGTTACTATGTTTTAATCCTTAGAACAAAATCAAGGTTTACACACCCATAGTTTGTTTATTCCAAGTTTCTTCATATATATCTTTGCTTGGAGTGTTTCACACCGGATTTTTCTCTACACCTCAAAGAAGAGAAGTTTGTATTTACTTCTACATCCCTAAAAAAAGAAGACTTGTTTTTGTTGCGGCGTTCTCACATGGTGAAAGGCACCATGTGTGGTTGACGGTTGTTCCCAAAAGCTTCATTGGTGGATTCTAAGATTCCGATGGAGTCCGGGATTGTCGTCTAAGCAGAGGTTGATACAAGAAGACGTGTCAGGGGATTGAAGGGAGTAGAGTCGAGTTGTGTAAGTCATCTGTCTTGTATTTGTGAAATTCCGTAGTTAATGGACTTAAGGCTAGGGGAAGTCTAAGATTTTTCCCATTGTGGGTTTTCCTCGTACATCGCGACGTAGTGTGTTGTGAATTTATTTTATCTTGCAAAATCACCTAGAACGCATGCTTAGGGTTAAGAGATAAAATATGGTTTAATTCACTACTCTTGTTTATTTTGGTGCTAAATTAGTTTGGGTATAATTTAATTAATTTAATTCAAGTCATTAAACTTAATTTGGTAAAATTTGGTTTGGCTTAATATGCAAAAATTAAATATTTATTGTTAGGAAAATTTCTAGGACTTATATTAAAAATGATTTTTAGGCTTAAAGTAAAAATTCACAAATTTTTAGTATAATTTTAATTTTGAGAAAATTAAAATTTGTTTTGCTTTAGTTTTAATTTGTGAAAAAAATTAATTTTTAGTATGTAATTGTTTAGTTGAATCATCTCTATTCCACAAGTGTTAGGAAATTAATCATATTTAATTGAAAGAAGGATTTTTTAAATTGAGCTCCTATCGTTTTTAAATTGGCATCAGAGCGGGTTACAGTAAAATATTGTGTGATCCTAATTTTTGGGAATTCTTTTTGGAAAAATATGCATTGTTCAAAATTTTCATTTTTTTATGATTTTAAGATGCTAGTTCATGACTCGTCACTTGTTATATCCTATAAGTAATGGATTGAATATTTTCATACTTTAGCTTATGTGAATCATGATATATTCTTTTGCTAGTTTGTTTGTTTGTTTGTTTGTCATTTTCTAGTATATACTCCATGCTTACTTACATGCTAGAATTATGATTTGTGTTTATCTTTTGTATTATATACCCCTTCCGTTTTTGTTTGCTTTAATTGAAAAATATGAAAAGATTTTATTTATCATTTATGTTTTATCTTATGAGTAATTTAGGCTTAATGAAAAATACAAATGATTTTTGTTTGTCTTTTGAGTAATATTTGTGTGATTGTTTAATTTTTTTTTAAAACTCAAAAAGTTTTTTTTTTGTGTGTATTTTGGTTTGACACACCTTTTGTGGCATATGTTGGTGTTTGAATCCTTCATTTCGCTTCCATGTGGCTAGAACTTTTGGTTAAAACTTTAATCCTTAAAATGTTCTTTATCATGCTTACATGGAGTAGTTTAAGTTTGACTTGCTTAATGGATTCACTTTTATATGCCTTTTTTCACACATGCACGAGCTCTTTTGAAATTTTAACTTCGCATGTATATTTGATCTTTGTGAGGTGTTCTCCTACCAATCTAGTCATCTACATATCTTGTGACCTAGGGGGATTTGTGCAAGTTAAATCCGTTGCACGTGAGATTTCTGTGATAAAAAATTAATATGTGAATGTGCGCAGGGAAGGGCTCCGAAAGGAAAATTATCCTTTGTGAGTAAGCCACCGTTTGGAATGGACCTAAAGGAAATACGTGGTCGAAAGGCCTAAAATAAAAAATACGGCATCAAAAGAAAAATAATTTTCCAAGGCCTTTATTTGTTTCGTTTGATATAGTCATTCAAAAAAAATATGCCTATTTTTAGGGAGTTTGGATGGTATATCAACGATTTTGTACAATGTACATTTATCCTAGTTGTTCTTTCATTGTCATGACTCTATTGGTTTGTAGAATCATCGATATGCTAGGCTTGTATGCATTGTGCTTGTTTGTTCATAGAGTTCAATTTATCATGTCACATAAGGCTAAATCTTAGTTGATAAAGTTTTGCAATTAAATGAGAACTCCGTGAACATGTTTAAGTGATTAGATTTTAAATTATTTAGTATCTAGTTCACTCCCCTTCACTTCTGTTTCCATATGACACATTTATGCCATAAGAGTGTGAAAAGCTCATGTTATATTATTTTGTGTCATTTGTGAGTTTATATCTATATATGTGTGCTTGTATATATTTTATATCTATTGTGTATACATATATATGATATTATATTTTATTTTGAGTATTTGCCATTTTAGCTAGTCCACATATGCCTTAATTCATCATTGGTACCTAACTTAGTGCAAAATTTTGTTTAATATCACATGCCTAGTTTCTTATGTTTCAAATTGATATCATTTTGTTTGCATCGTATTTAGTATCCATTGTCACTTACTTGGATTAGTTATTGTCTTTTGTTTCCCATAGCTCTTCTTGATCCTATCTCTTAAGCATCATTTTGTTTGACTTGTTTTCCATATTTGTATCCCTTATGTCGTTTTTAGGGAGAGAAATCGTACTTAGTTAAAATGGGAAGAAATGAGTAATTGATTAGTTTTTTATAATTTGTCTATTCTTGAACAAAAAAGGGGAGAATTGTAACAACCCGTGACTTTGGAGACTGAGTAATTAAATTTTTGGGAAAATAAAATTTAATTAAATTGGAGAATTTCAAAATTTGGGAATTGAAGTCCAAAAATAGAGGACATTTCAAAGTATTACGGATGATGATTTTGAGGGTACCATCGATCCCGGAAGGGTCGAGATAGTCAAAATGACTGTCATTGGGTTTTATTTCGGCTCTAGAATATTTTTAAGTCAGTTTGACTCGATTTGGAGTAAACGAATCATTTAAAGTGTGTATTAACATTTAAAATTGGGACTTATGTTTTAAGGGATTTAATAGGCTTATGGATCAAGCCTTCTCATTTGAGAGAAAGAGAGAAAAGCCCTAGAGAAAAGAAAGAAAAGAGAAAAGAAGAAGAAAAGAAGTGAGAGAGAGAGAGGGAGAAAAGCTTCGAGATTTTCGGCCCAACCGCGACATCGAGGACGATCCAACCTCTACAAATCTGAGGAAACTGTTTAATCTTGCTAAATAAGTAATTTGAGTATTCGATTTCATAATTTGTGGGTTAAAGAAATGGATTTTGGGTATTAATATCAAAACCTAGATTTTTGGGTTTAATCTTGAAATCAATGTTTAAATATGGATTTAATGGTGTAGAAATGGTTGGGATCAACTTTGGGTTGATTTGTTAGCTTAGAATCATGATTTGATGAAGGTTTGGGGGTTAGAATAGAAATTTTAGGGTTTAAAATTTCGTGGGTTCATTGGAGAAGAAGAACCCATCAAAAACTGCAGACCCAAATCGATTCACCCCCTAAGTGAATCGATTCGGTTTAGGCAAATTGGCAGGTCTGCATTGATCGAATCGATTCGGACCCAAGCCGAATCGATTCGGCCTGAGACAGTAGCCCAGGTCTTTGGACCTGAAAATATTTACCTTGGATGCCGAATCGATTCGCTAGGCTGAATCGATTCGGTACAGGGCCAAATCGATTCGGAAACAGGGCATTTTGTGTAATTTTCTCCATAGTGATTTCAAACCCTTTTTGGTTCGGTTCATTGATTTGGGGCCTTCTCTTATGATGTAAGAGATATGTTTTGGAGACAGACAAGGGGTTTCTCACATATTGTGATTATGAGGACTTCTTGGGACAATTTGGGAAAAATATATCCATGTATGCTTTTGGAGTTTTATATAGAGATTGTGAGGAAACCTCATTGGGGTTGAAAACCCTAATTATAAATCAAAAGTGAGTGTAGATATGATGGGAGGTTAAGAACTCTTAGAAAGAGTTGCGAGGGTACGTTGGAAATTTCTAGGCCGATATTCATATTGAATCCTTATATCAATAGGATTCTATTAAGTTACAATTGGGGACTAACGAGAGAGAGGGGTCACGTATCCTTAGAAATGTTTGAATTAAGGAACGATTGGTAAACCCAATAGGAGTAAGAATTCAAAAGATCAATTGAACCGTAGGTGAAATTGGGAATGATTTGGATCATACCGTCCACTAGAATAGGCGGTAGTATAATTCTAGTCAGGATAGTTTATACATAATTGAGTGGAAGTAACTATTGGGATTCCAACACTTGAAATGAGGCTGGGATAATTTGAGGTTTTATACTATTAGTCATGTATATGCAAATGGTCAACTAGTACTAAAGATAATTATGTACTTTTGAATATAGAGGAGATGTGTAGTGATGATTTGCTACACTAAACTTTGGGCGATAACCCTAATGTTGGATATATATATATATATATATATATATATATATATATATCCGTATGTTGTTTGGGATACTATTCATCATATGAAAAATGGATGAATATGCTTCAAGTGAGGGATTGTATTCACATATTGAGGTAAATTAAATGAGTTTGTGGTGACGGCTTGTGTATTGAGGATTATGTATACTTATAGCCGAGTTTAGATATCTTATATAGAGATATAAGGATATGTGAATATATGTGTATATATATATATATATATATATATATATATATATATATATATATATATATATATATATATATATAGATATGAATATATGGATATATTTATGTTGTGGATATACATGGTAGGAATATCTAAACCGTAAATGATGGTTTAATGTTTGGATCATATGATGGGATCATATGTATGTATATATATTGTTCTTGTGAATGATATATATACTTATGTGGTTAAGCATACCCCGCTCATGCTATCATTGGGAAGTTTTCGTGCAGAGGGTGAGCATCCTGGCTCAAAGAGCAGGGTGTGGATAGTCCCCAGGTCATAGTCGTCCAGTGCGTTATTATGTGATTTATATTTTAGGGGTGAGGCGTGGTGGGTATGTCTCGTCTCATTGACCGGTTAGGAGCTATGGACGCTTCCCGGGACGTCGTGTGTGTGTTTATGGCTCCGATGTAGGTGATATTGAGACCGACCGGGGTCCCCAGGATGGTATGTGAGTAATGCCCTGGAAGATGATGGCATGATGCAGTTTTATCGGCGATATATATAGCCAAGTATATTATGTGGATGGCCATTGTACATCATATGTGGTAAGTAAACTTGTCTATGGGAATGGATGATTGTATATATATATGGTTAGAATAAAATGCCTATATATATATTTATATATCCTATAGATGAAAGGATATGGAATCGTTGTGGAGTACATCTTGGATGATTATGATGTTCTATATTGATGGGGGTTGATGTATCGTATGTAAGGAATATTTCGGTTACATCATCCCAAGGATATTATTGGAGATTTTAAGTTGTTTTTATATTGTAACCTAAATTTAATAGTTGTAGTAGTATAAAATGGTATGTATGGCATAATGGATCTCTAGGATTGATATTGTCAAGGAGTAGTGTAACGGGGTGGTTCCTTGTTTAGATTTCGCTTTGCGAGACACCCCACGCATGAAATGTAGTGCAGTGTTGAGATTGGAGAGAAGTTTTATCAATAATAATTTGTATGCATGTTTCTTAGTAATTAAATCATATGATTAAACCCATATATATATAGGGGTAACGTGTTAAGAATTATAATTAAGTAAATTATAAACCGGAATCCATTAAGCCTATTATGGCATATTTGTTTGTAAAAATAATTAAGTGTGTTTAGAAAGAGTGGATTCTTGGGGTAAGGTAGGAAGGAAAAATCTCGTGGGTATAGTCTGGGCCTATGTTAAGTTAGGTTGTCCTTATAGTTGGGGTAATTTAACTAAAATCTAAGGACGCGAATAGGTGCGTGCCGTTAGATGAGAGATGAGTTGGGGTTTCACGAGAGTGCGATTCCACTTAAATTATGAAATAAGTGCACTGATATTTATTATGCATGGTTAACACACTTGCTAAATATTTTTCACAACTCGGGCTCTGACCCGTTTACTTTTCTCCCCTTCCTGTATATATATACAGGTGTCCTATTGCATGGATGCCGGATGACCTTCTATCCAGAGTCTTGGGAGTCATGATTGATGCGGACTTTTCCCGGACTTAGCTTGTAGTCACTTCCTACTTCTAAAAATCTAGGTAGGATTCATGTTGTATATCGTGTTTATACCCAAGGGATATTTATAGATGTGTATATTTATTCCATTTCCGTTATTGTATTGGCTGTGACCCGACAGCTTTTTCGGGTTTACTTCTTTGTGGTATATTCAGTTGTAGTTATTTATTTCATTTTATTCTAGCATTTCATATACCATAGTTCTTGTATGCATCTTTCTTTCCGTTATTAGTAGTTTAATAGTGCTGGTTTGTTGTCTGTTGCATATTTTATTTAATTTTAACATCTCGCTTATATGATATTGGGTAGTTAGTCTATATTATATTTGTATCGACAGTTGGTGTTGAGACTGAGCCATATGAAACTCCTGATTTAATATAGTATAGGGATGGCCACCCGTTATTATTTTAAGCGGGTTGTTACAAGAATGATAGGGGAATAAATGGTATCTAATCCTACTGTAATCTTATCTTAGTTTGGGAGATTTAACTTAGGGGGAGACGTCTTTCTAAGTAGGTATTTTATTTGATAAATGGGAGAATTAATTTAGGGGGAGTATTTATTTTAATTACATTTAAAATTTTGATATTCCCTATGCGTTTAATGTTTTGCTTAAGTGTGCAGGTTTTATTCTAAACGACAACTTTCATTCGGCAAAGATAGCGTTCCTTGGGATTTCGAGTCAAAATTGTATTTTTTTTTCCGGTGGGATGTTTTTGAGCCTAGTAAGAGCTTGATGGACCTTTAGGATTTTTTGTTTATTTTTTTTCCTGGAATAGCCAAAGGGAGAGATTTGTAAAGACACTAATTTCAAATTGAGTCCTTTGTGGTTTTGGATCAATTCCGAAGAAAAATATTTCAGTCATAGGATAGTGTTCTTGTGTATCCTTCAAGCCTATGACTAGTGTGAGTTGAAGACGTTGTGGCCTACTTATGAATAATATATCCTTGCCGATTTTCATGCCAAGTTTCATGTCATCAACATGTGGATTCCAATGTCTCCTAAAGGTATGAATGCATTAATATATATATGTAGGAGCTTAAAAATTTATTTTGGGTGTTAGTATTTTTTTGTTAAACTTTTTTTGAATTCATAGTTCTAACGATTTTGTTCTCGGACACGTTTCCGTAGAAAAATCATATCAAATAAAAAAATCAAAAAAATATGAAACTGGTGGCCACGTATTCGTATCGAAATTATCTACAATCATGGTCATTTGAATGATATCGATTCTCATTCGAATGAAATCCAAAGTCATTTGAATGAGATTTCAAACGAGAATTTTTTTCGTTCTGACTTATTGTTAAAAGTGTCATTCGAACGAAAATGTCGTTCGAACGAAATTGGCGTGAACAGTTTTTTGACAGTTTTATCCCATTTGTCCACTTTTTTCCCACTATTGTTTGGCTAAATAAATGTACTTCGAGACCAGACTTTTTTCCAAGACTTTTTCACACATCTAAGATAGTTTTTGAGAGAAAATTATTCCAAGAAAAAGTCCCCTTGATTTTTGATAAAATATTTTAACCTTAGAACAAAATCAAGGTTTACACACCCATAGTTTGTTTATTCCAAGTTTCTTCATATATATATTTGCTTGGAGTGTTTAGAACCTAATTTTTCTCTACACCTCAAAGAAGAGAAGTTTGGGTTTACTTCTACATCCCTAAAAGAAGAAGACTTATTTTTGTTGTGGCGTTCTCACATGGTGAAAGGCACTATGTGTGGTTAACGGTTGTTCTCAAAAACTTTATTGGTGGATTCCAAGGTTCCGGTGGAGTTCGGGATTGTCGACTAAGCAGAGGTTGATACAAGAAGACGCGTCAGGGGCTTGAAGGGAGTTAAGTCGACTTGTGTAAGTCATCTGTCTTGTATTTGTAAAATTCTGTACTTAGTGGACTTAAGGCTAGGGGCCGTCTGAGGTTTTTTCTCTTGTGGGTTTTCCTCATACATCGCGGCGTAGTGTACTGTGAATTTATTTTATCTTGCAAAATGACCTAGAACACATGCTTAGGACCAAGAGATAAAATATGGTTTAATTCACTACTCTTATTTAATTTAGTGATAAATTAGTTTGGGTACAATTTAATTAATTTAATTCAAGTCATTAACCTTAATTTGGTAAAATTTGGTTTGGTTTAATATGCAAAAATTAAATATTTATTGTTGGGCAAATTTCTAGGACTTATATTAAATTGATTTTTGGGCTTAAAGTAAAAGTTCACAAATGTAATTTTAATTTTGAGAAAATTAAAATTTGTTTTACTTTAGTTTTAATTTGTGAAGACATTAATTTTTAATTTATGTAATTGTTTAGTTAAACCATCTCTATTCCGCACGTGTTAGGAAAGTAATCATATTTAATTGAAAGATGAATTTTTTAAATTGGGGTCCTATCGTTTTCAAATTACTTGAGTTAGAATAATTTTTCATATGAGATATATTGTATTGTAACATAATAAATCAGATTGTTATTAATTTGATTTTTAATTAAATCAGAATTAATTGAATTTAATTTTCGCATGTATTAAAATCTAATTAGTTGGTTAATAAATTTTTTCTTGATTTGATTATATATATATGTTATTAGAAAAACTTGTATGAAATGAAAGTATGTTCATTTACGCGTATGGCATTGTTTCAAGGGCGTATTCCGAGAAATTGAATTGGTATTAGAGTAGGTCGCTCCGAATAAGATTTAACCGTATGGAGTGTTGATCCTTTATTTCTTGATCATATGATTTCATGTTACAAATCTAATTATTTTTTATATCCAAGTATGATGCTGTAGTTTTATATGTATGATCTCATGGTATACAACATAATATTTTATATCCTCTAATTATTCGCACTTTATTGCTTGAATTTAGAACCCCTATTATGGTTTCTAGGCTTAATTTAGTATTTTTTGTAATCGTAGCATTAGTTGAGGGGAAGAGACCTTATTTGTTGATTACTCTAGAATGTGCTGATCATGTTTAAATTATGTTTAGCATGTCTATTACCCTTGATTTTATTTGAGAGTCTCTGAAGACTAGATGAATGTGCTTGATTCATTTTTCTACCATATTTACATATTTTCCTGTCATAATCATGGTAATTATATCTCCTCTAAGATTTTAGGGTATGGATGTTTGTCAATGCAAAAGGCACCTCTTAAAATCATGTCAATGTAGGAGTGACACTTGACTAGAACCGTTAATATATTTATTGTGGTAGTTATTTTTTAAATCTTCTTTATATTATCCTTGTTTTTAACTTAATCTATTTGAGACAAAAAAGGGGGAGAAGAGTACATCATTTTATTAGTCTTGATTCTTGAATTATTATTATGATATCTTGTTTTTAATGATTTATCAATTTCTATAATATCTTACACTTGATCTTGTGATTTTGGTTTTAAAGTTTTATGCCGAAAATCACAAGAAGGTGTTAGGGTAATTGATGTATAGTTAAGTCTTGTAATTTTTATTTTCTAGGATTTTTTGTTGATTGGGTAGAAAAGTAATTGTTGTATAGGACTTGGGTTATTTTATTTTTTCCCTAAGAGTACCATAATGTACTCGAAGGGTTTCGTCACAAATATCCAAAGGGGGAGATTGAAACACCCTAAATTTTTGACTTATTTGAGTCTATAATATTTAGGCATTTCAACTAATTTGGATATTGTGTCAAAACATATTTTTTAGTACAAGTCTTCTCCTTAGTACATCTCACGACGTTACACGATGACTCAACATACCTCGACTCTACACAACATATCTGAGTAAAGGTATTCACATATTGTTGCACATTTGTACTTGACACATTAGGCACTCATGCATACATATTGATTCGCATTATTAATTGTGTGTCTAAATATTTTAATAAAGAGAAATTTGATTATTTTTGTAAAAATATTTTTTTAAACAAAATTAGTTATAATTTGGTTTAAAATGACTTTTGGAATTTATTAATAAAATTATTTTTTTTGATTTGAAAAATAACTTTTCGAAAATTATAATAGCTGTTGGTTTCATTTATGAGGTTCGTCCTTCGGTGGTTCATGGAGATGTTTGATTTTACATTTTGTACCTGCTCTAGTGTGTACTCACTCATATATAGGTTTATTTTTTAAAACCTTTGTTATCCGAGTTTTGCCTTACCTGGATCACGATTATACCCATTAGGTACCAAGCCTTAACCAGATAGATGTTATCAACTGTATATATTTTTTCGACCGTTGTATTGCTAGACCCATGGCATTTGAAGAATTATACCTGATATTAGTTATAGGTTTATTATTTTAAATCTTAGTTACCAACTGCCATGAGAATTTCGACCATACCTATTGGCCTTAGCTATTGTAGGTTTATTATGTTCAATTGAAACTCTTAGGACGTTACCAATTATTAAATAGACATTAAGTTTCATTAATCTGATCGAATAGAAGCTTTTGGATTTGATGTTTGAGGTTTTCGGTTTTTTTCCCATAGAATAAGATGTTAGTTGTTTGTTAACTTTTGGTTATTGATTCCGTCCCTTACCTGTTATTACTCATAGGTTTATTTTGTAAGCCTTGAGGTTTCAATAGGTGTAGAACTTGTTTTCTATAGTTCGGCCCTTAGGATTTTCCTTAGTTGTTTGGATTGTACCTGCTATGAACCGAGACCCATTATACCTATTGTGTTAGGGCTGCCATGAAACAAATCGCCACTTATTATTATGTCAGATATTTCTTTCGAGTATACAAATACAATTTCTTTATAAACATTAGGTTATTAACTGTTGATTTGTCCATTTATCTTAAGATGTGACTGTGTTAGATTTTGTCAAGCTGTGACTTTACATTTTTTTATTTATTTGAAGACTTTGCTAGCTGTCAATATGAACGTTGGAGTTTGTTACGCTAAAACCCTATACCATAATGGTTTTCAAGAGAATGGTTTTAGGTTGTTCAATTTGTTTATAACCGACTTAAGTTGTGTGGTTTGTTAAATCTGTTAATTAGTTTTAACTTGATTTAATCACATCCTTAGATTAATATCTTTTAATCTGAACCCTTGATTTAAGTGTTTCTAAAATAATCTTTTTCTCACCTATATAAACATGATTAAAGAGTTTATTTGTGTTAGATATTCAGAACAGATTTTCGAGAGTGAGAAACAGAAAAGGTTAGAAATTTCCAGAGAGAAAAATATAAAGAATTAGAGAAATATCTAAGAGAGAGATTGAATGTTATTTTACATTGTGTTTATTTCTACTTCATCTCTATTCTATTTTCGTTTTTGAATTCTCAATGATCTTGCACATCATCTCATAACTTTTGAGATTGAAATATTGTGTTATTGTACAGAGAATTTATGTATTTTCATGATGAAATAATTTTTTACAAAAACTAGAATTCCTTAGATTTTTAGATCTGAATTTTATTGAATTTTTTTATGATCTAATTATTCTGATTTTGTGTTAGATGCTAAATGATATTTAAATCAGAACTTCTTCGAATCTTGCATGTTTATTGAAAATCTTTTAAAGATCTATTTTCTCATATTTGTGAAATTATTTGTTAAACACTTTCCTCATAAAATTGGACTTTAAATTTTTGAGAGATTGAGAACATTTTTTTAAATGATTGAATAATCTTGTTGTGTCTCTAAGATAAGTGTTGTATGTATTTCTTATAAAGAATGTTTATAAGATTTATGATTGAAAATTTATTTTGTAAGTTTTTGTAGAAAACTTAATTGATTGTTAATTCAAAATGTATTTTCTTAAGTTTTTATACAAAACTTATGTGCTTGATTACAAATCCATTTTTGTTAAGTTTTTGTAGAAAACTTATATACTTGAGATTTGAGTTAAGTTCTTGCATGGTTTTCATTAAGAACATATTCATTTACACGTTTTGCACAACTAGTATGTTGTTGAGAGATTAGTTTTGACTGAGTTGGAATTCGCTAAAACAAGAGACAAGGAGTTAAGGCAAGGAAACTGTCAGGGAGATTAAAGTGTCGGTATCAAAAATGCTGTGGAGCAAAGACCGAAGAGTTTTATGCTCGGGAGAAGAGATAGCTCGTGTAGTTATATTTTTCTAACTGTTTTACTTAGGATCTTGCGTTGTATGTTTGGGTGCTTGTAACTCTTGTAAAATTATTAATAGTGGAATTTTTTTTTTGTGGCGTAGAGGTCACCGTGGATGTTTTTCCTAGTTTGGGTTTTTACCATGTAAGAAAATCATACTTATTCTTCTTCTTTTCCTCATCTTATTCTATGTATGATTTAGAATTAAAATTGTTATATGATTTAATTATTTGAGTTAGAATAATTCCTCATATGAGATATATTGTATTGTAATGTTATAAATCAGATTGTTATTAATTTGACTTTTAATTAAATCATATTTTATTGAATTTAATTTCCGCATGTATTAAAATCTGATTAGTTGGTTAATAAAGTTTTTCTTGATTTGATTATATATATGTTATTAGAAAAACTTCCAGGAAATCAAAGTATGTTCATTTGCGCGTATAGCATTGTTTCATGGGCGTATTCCGGAAATTTCAGGAGGAAGGTTTCTTGGTTTCAACCAAGCTTATAAAGGTTTACTGCTGCGGGAAGCGCATTCAAAGCCATAACTAGGAGTGGGATTCTTGGGGTCATTTGGGGATAAGCAATGATGATGAAGTGGGTCCATCAGGTAGTTGAAGTCAAATTCTTAGGCATGAGAGGGGGTGATGAAGCATTGAGAACTTTGTGTAGGTTTATGAGAAGGTTGTTTTAGGTTTGAAGGTGTTTGGACTTTTGTGAAGCTGGTAATTATGTGGGTTTTTAGGTTTTTATGATGTTTTTGTTTGATTTGTAAGGGTGAGTGTTATTTTTTATTCCCTTTAATGATATCTCACGTACTAGTTGTATTCCTGATGTTTAATAAAATTAAAATGAGAAGGGAGTGGGTTGTTTTCCATTCCCGTCAATGAGATGTCATGTAATACCTTTGTGGGGTTTGAAAATTTGTGAGCTTCTTTTTCTAAAATTGGATTTTTTTAAGAGGATTAGGTCCTATGTACTTCTGAGTAGATAGTAAGGAAGAAAGTTTTTCTATAATAGAATGGGGATGAGACAAATCATATCTCAATGATAGTTAGGACTAAGGGTAAAACTTCTTGAGACGGTCCAAGTTGACTGGATGCACAAATTCTTCTTCATCGAGGTCTGTGAGCATAGCTGTGCCACCTAATAAGATTTTTTTCATAATGTAGGGGCTATTCCAATTGGGCTTGAACTTTCCCCTCGAATCCCAGATAGTTTTTATATTTTTTTTGAGGGAAAGATATCCTTTTTGGACACCGCGGTACTTAACCTTTTTGTTAAATGATCGCGTAATATGATGATGGTACCCTTATATATGATAGAGCTTATTGATGTAAAAAACTAGACTAAGCCTAATTAATTGGTCACAGATAAATTAAGTAAAACAAACAAGACACAAGAAAACTTTTTAAAGTGGTTCGGCTCAATGAAATAGCCTACGTCCACTGTTATGTATTGGCTGACTTGAGTTGTTTTTTTTCGATCCCCTACAATGAGGGTGATATAATGTATTTATAGTCCCAGGGGGGTCTTCATCGTTGTCATGTCAAAGGATGAAATGAATTTATTTGTTAGGCATTTACATCAATACATAATGAGAATTAATTATATGAAATATGTCGCTTCATATGCAATACAGGTTGTAAGAATGCTGGAGCTTAGTTGGTTGCATAGAATGACTTTTCGGCAGTTGGTCGGGATTCTTATCATGCTGACTTGGATACATGGCACTTCGGATGACACGTGTTGGTTTGTAATTGGTCCATGTAGGATGGTGAATTTTGGTATCAACAGAAGCCCTCAATGTTTTATACTTGAAGTTTATGCTAAAGTGTGGAACATTATGCTTTGGCAGCAGCTCGGGCTGTTTGGTTGGCCACAGAGCTTCCAAACTCGTGAATTTTATTCATTTACAGGTTTTGAGCGCAAATGGAAATTTTTTAACTATTTTGAATGTTCATGAATACTTTTGGGGTATCTTTGTCTTTTCATCTGTTACCCATCGTAAATCCAACCATTGTTCGCTTTAATCATTACTTGGCCCAGTTTTTGATGCGTTTTATAAAAAGGGTGGTAAAAACTTTGATCATTCTTCACCTCTTACTTCTAATTCCGCTTCTGTGTCCTTTTCTTTTGTGCGATCTTTTTCTTTTCTGTCTTCAGTTCTTACTGAATCCTTAAATCTTTGTAAGAATCTTTCTTTTCTTCTTATTTGTTTTCTTCATCATGGTTTACTCTATCAAGTCACTTGATAAGTTCAGAACTGATCTTAACATTCCATCTTGGGTTGTATTAGAGCATCCCACTTTTCCTTCTGATTTTTTCTCTCTTGCTGAGGGTCATTAGTTACCCTCTATCTTTGTTGTTGAATGTGGTTTCACATTTCCTCCTAATCCCTTGTGTTAGAGTTTTGTCAATATTTTGACATTGTACTTGCAAGAGTGGATCCGAACACATGGAGAGTTATTAATGGAGTACATAAGTTAAATCAAATTAATAGAACCCATCTAGGGATTTCAGAAATCATGTTTTGTTATAAGTGGGTAACTAGTGATACCATATTTTATTTGAAAACTAGGACTGTTAGTAAAGCTTTGGTAGTTAATCTTCCTGATTCGAACAGGGACTATTTTGATCACAGGGTAGTTGTAAAAAATTGGCAACATGCCCCTTTACTTGGAAATGCTAAATACCAAGGACATATATGTCCTCTCTTTGGAAATGGAATAGGTTGTTTTGTGTTTTAGTAAATCTGCCCTATTTATGTTTGATAAAATGTCATACTAACTGTTGTTTTATAAATTGTATTATAATTGAGAAGAAAAGAAAGTTCCCCAAAGAGAACGAATTAAATTTGAAAGAGTTGAAGTTTATTTGGGGACTTCACAAAATAGTTGCTGAGGGGCACGTGAGGTCTGCCTCTTATCTGCTCTACTACAGGAACAGTGTTTCCTCTTTTATTGCCAGACCTGCTGCCTTTCCTGCTCTGGTGATTGATCTTGACGCAAAGTCTGTTGTTGATTCTGACACTATTTTATCTGAAGTTATAAAGAAGAGGAAGTTTCCGAATCTTTTCAGTGGTGTTGCATCTGGATCCCAATCATCCGTTGAGGGATCTAAGAATAAAATTGGGATGTTATGAAGCCCCCACCCCCAAAAGGTCCAGCCCCCAAAGATTCATCTCCCAAGGACTTGGTTCCTAAGGATGTAGCTCTCAAGGAGGTTGAGTTTCCTCTGAAGACTTAAGTCCATCAAGTGCTCGACCAACTGTCCTTGGTCAATTTTCCTTCATTTGATGCTCCTCCACCAACAGCGACTACTTCTAACTTAGCTAGGAAGTTGATCAAGTCTGGTACTCTTACAGACCACAAGGGGGTAGATGATAAGCTCCCCAGAATAAAGGTATCTAAATTGGCTACTCAGAACCTTACATCAGTAAGTAATTTCCATTGTCTTGGTTTTATTGCTATTTACATTCTTCATGTGCTCACTTTGATCTTCATTTTTGCAGTTCTTAGGGAATTTCAATAATATGCTGGAGAAGGATGATGCAATCAAGCCTTTTTATTCTTCGAATGAGGTGGATGAAGCTTTGTCTAGTTTGAAGAAGTCTCTTCTTGAGTCTCAAAAAACATTGGATACTAAAAGGAATAATTGGGCTGGAAACTGAAGGCAGTTAAAACTGCTCGTCTATCTTCTGATACGAATGCCCTTGAAGCTGAGCGCATGGACAAGTAAGTTGGGCTCCAGAAGGATGAAGTTGGGCAAGAGAAAGATGAAGATGAGCTTAAGGAAAAGGAAGTTGTGCATCAAAAAGAGGAAGCTAAGCACATGAAAGAGGAAGTTGAGCGCAGGGCAAAAGCTACTAAAGAGCTTGTGTCTTCGGCCAGAGCCAAGAGAAAGTTTACTGTAAAGGCTTCCTTCAGTTCTAGTTGGGATAAGGGCTGGAACAAATCCATTTCTACTACTTCTGCTCGTATTGAGTATGTTAAAAAAAATGCTTCAGAGATGGTTGGGTTACTTCCCTTCAAGAGTTGAACACGAACGGAGACTCTGAACTTTTTTTAGAGTTATATTCATGGGCCTCCTCCAATCATTGAGGAAGATGTTGAAGATAAAGCTACTTCTGATGAGTCTTCAGTCGTGGTTGAATATTCTCCAAATAACCTGAGGTTCCTGAGTCTTTTGTTCCTCCAGTTGAGCAAACCGAGCAATTCCAACCTACAACTCCTTCTTCTGAGCAGAGCAAGAAGGTTGAGAGTGATAAGGATAAGGTGTAATTTTGTTTGGAATTTTTCTCTTTTGTGTTGTTTCTTTTTTCTTTGTTTTGATTTTACTTGAACTCTTTGTTATCAATAAAAAACCTTTTGTTGTTCCTTTCTATCTCTTATTGATTACACCTGTTCTCCATTCTGTTGTTGATTGGTGATTATCTTTTCTTACTAGTTTATTGTAAAGATGGGATAACTGTCTTCCCATGATACCGAGCTACTGAGAAAATTCAATGTTTTTTCAAAGCTGGCCATATGGACTTGTTCGATGAAGAAGTTACCCAGTTGATCGGTAATGATGCTTTGGAGCAAGTCAGAGAATCCTACAAATATTTAGAGTACTTACTTGATCGAGTGGTAGAAAATAATGTTGCCTATTATGAAATGATAGAAGAACTTCAAAATCATCATAAGGAATCCACTGTGCTGCTGCATCAGAGCTATGAGCAAAAGTATTAAAGTTTGAGTGAAGGTCAAGGTTTTGATAAGTTTGTCTTCGTTTATAATAAGAAGGAATCTTTTCTTAAGCTTGAAATTGAAGAAACTAGGACCATTACCAAGCTCCTGGAAGAGGAGAATAGTAATTTGAGGAATGAGTTGAATCTTCTGAAGTCTTCCTCTGGAGGTATTGTTGCTACTTTCGATGAAGGTCATTCCTTTTTAGAAGCTGAGAACGCCACATTGAGAGATGAATTGGAGGACTTGAGAAACATTAAGTCCGCTTTTTCTTCCTGAGCTAGAAATAGGGCTGGCCGAGGAACTATAGAGGAACTTAGGAATCAACACGTCCTAGCCAACCAAGTTGCATAGTTCAAAGCAATGGACCGAGATATTACTGAAATGTCTCAAAAGATGCAAACTTTATGTGAACAACTATCTACTCAATCTTCTCAATTGGAGGCTAAGGGTGGGGTACTGAAGAAGCCGCAATCGCAGGTTGATAGATTAACTTTCCAATTCCATAAGTAGCCCAAAGAATTTTGGATGGGTGGTAATAATAAATCTTTGGGACATTATGATGATAGACTCCAATAGGAACAAAGTGAGTCCTACAAATGGGGTTGGATTAACGCTTTAATTGTGCTAAAAGTGGATAGGAATGACTCTATATGGGATTGGTATGATCCAGGTTTGCTGCAGATTGATAATCCTCCATTTAATTTGGATGTAAATAGGGTACCTGTTCATCGTGTTTCCCAATATTTGATTTTCAAGTACTTGGGGGATTACGAACAACATGACGAGCTTGAGATCATTCGTCCTCCTCATTTGCTTGATCGTCCTAGTAGTAGAAATACCAGAATGCTTCGAGATCTTAACTTCATTAACTCTCTTTTTACTTTGGATGATCCTCCAACTGGAATGGATCTTGTTTCTCAAGCTGAAGGAAATCATCCTGTAGAATGAATTTTTATTTTTTGTTTCTCTAGATATGAGCAATAATATATAATCATTGAAATTGAATGAAAATCTTATTTTGTGAATGGATCAACTCTTAGTTAATCCGTGAATGTTTTTCTAGTTTTTGACTATGAATGAATCAACTGTTTTAGTTAATCTTTATTTTTTCACCAATTCTATTGATATTCTTAGGATTATCCTAAATTTTATAACAATTACCGATGCTTCACCATGGTTTTACTAATGTACCTGAATTTTATGGTAATTGCACTAGTTACCTTGGTTCCCAGACGTAAGTGGAATATTTGTCCATCTCTTAGCCTAGTTTAGATGAACATTTGTCGTTTGAATCTTCATTAACCAAGCATTTGGGACTTAAAATTTTGCCTTGCATGGTTTTATAAGTTTGACACCGACCCAATTTGTTGGTGGTTTCATTGTTGCATACCGACCAACTTTGTTGGTGGTTTTATTGATGTCGACCAACTTTTTTAGTGGCCTTGGTGGATACCGACCAACTTTGTTGGTGGTATCTATTGATGCCAACCAACTTTGTGGGTGGCCTTGGTGGATACCGACCAACTTTTTTAGTGGTATTTGTTGATGCCGACCAGCTTTGTTGGTGATTTATAATTAGAACTTCTATCATAATATTGCAAGTGCATAGCACTACTACTCCGAAAAAGAAAACAACAAAATAAACTTTTTTCCAAAAAGTCATGTTCTCATTAATATTAAAGTGAACTGTGTCCAACACAACTACGTTTACTAATAGTACTTAATAAAGTGCTCTAAATTCAATGGGTTCTTGAACTCCTCCCATTCCAAAGTCTCAATCCTATATGTGCCTGGCCGGATAGCCGCAGTAACACGATAAGGCCCATTCCAATTGGCTTCCAGATTATTATTATTCTGAATAACCTTCTTCAAAACGTAATATCCCTCCTTTAAGTTACTTGGCATGACCCTCTTATGGTAGAAACATGCAGTCCTTTGTTGATAAGATGTGTTCCTTAAAGCTGCATCTTCACGGACTTCTTCCAGCATGTCTAAATCCAACCTTCTCATCAAATGGCTAACTGGTGTATTAACATTAAGAACTCTATGCGCAGGTAAACCTAGCTCAACAGGGATCAAGACCTCAGTACCAAATGCCAATAGGTAGGGGGTTTCTCCAATAGCTGTTCTAGAAGTTATTCGGTAGGCCTACAAGACTGAATGTAACTCATTAATCCAATTTCCTTTTACATTTTCCAACCTTTTCTTCAGCCCGTTCAGCAAAGTTCTATTAGTTACCTCCGTTTGGCCGTTACTTTGAGGATGGCCAGGAGCAGAGTGGATTTTTTGGACATTGGATTGGGGGCAATAAGCAGAGATTTCTTCATTATCAAACTGTGTACCATGATCAGTTATAAAGGCATAAGGTAAGCCATACCTGCATATGATACTTTTCAAGATGAATTGATAAAGTTTTTCATAATACATATCAACCAATGATTCAACTTCCACCCATTTTGTAAAATAATCAACAGCTACAACCAGGTACTTGAACCTTCCTCGGGTGGTTGGTAGGGGCCCGACCAAGTCAATTCCCCATATGGAAAAAGGCCAGGGTGAATTGATTATTGTTAAGTGAGCTTGAGGATCCTTGATTATGCAAGAAAACCTCTAGCACTTCTCACATTTCTTGGCAAAATCTGCACAATCTTCTTGCATGGTTGGTCAGTAGTATCCTTGTATATGTATTCTTCGTAATAACATTCTTCCTGCTACGTGAGCTCCATAACCCTTCATGGACTTCTTCAATCAAGTCCTTCACCTCAACTGGATGCACACATCATTATAAACCGACAGTTAATCCTCTTCAGTATAACACACCACCATCCAGCACATACTTTGCAGCTTTGTATTTCAGCCTCTTAGCTTCAAGTAGATCGGAAGGAAGAATCCCATCTTCAATGCATACTCTTATGGAGTCCATCCAAGATGGCCCCATATCAACTGCAATAAATTTAACCATCAGATCCTCATCAATGCTCCTATTATCAAGTTGCTCAAATATGGATAGTTCTTCGTATCTCCGTTCTGGTTGCTGCAGATAATCGAGCAAGTGCATCTTCTCGAGCGTTCTCCAATCTTGGAATCCTCACCATCTGGACTACTAGCAAGGTGGCAACTACTTCCAAAGTTGTAACCAAATATCTGGTGATCAGTTCTCCTTTTGCTGCATATAAACTCAACACTTGATTTATAAGTAACTGTAAATTACTGTACATCACAACTTGTTCGGCGTTCAATGATTTTGCTAGATTTAGACCAACAATCACGGCTTCATACTCTGCTTCATTATTGGAGGCCTGAAATTGGAAACGTAGAGCGTACTCTATGTCTAGGTCATTTGGAGTATTAAGAATGATTATAGCTCCACATCCAATTGCGCAAGATGACCCGTCAATGAACAAATTCCATATGGGGATATTGTTGTCAAACGCTTGGTTTGTCAGAGTCCCTTTATAGAAGATTTTATCTTTAGCCTCCTCATATTTCTTCTTTATCTCCTGTACTCCACTTTATGGTTCTGGTTAGTCCTTTTCTACAGTTTCTCCTATTCAGAGTTGGTCGATGGTATCTCCAGTTAGTCTACTGACTCCTGTATATTGCTCGGCTAGAGTCCTTTGCTGCTCGAGGACCTCTGGATAAGTGAATTTTTCAATAAAATTAGCCACATCTTGGACTTTTAAAGCAGTTATTGGTTCATACACAAGGTTGTATTCCCCTAACTCCACAGCCCAATACATCAGTCTTCCATATCTCTCGGGCTTATGCAAAGCCTGCCTTAATGTCATATCAGTGTAGATAACTGTAGTGTGGGCTTGAAAGTATAACTTCATTCGTCTACTAGCTTCAATTAAAGCCAATGCTAATTTTTCCAGTCTGGGATATATTACTTCTGCTCCTCGGAAAGCTTTACTAGTGTAATAAATTGGCTTTTGAACTCCATTTTCCTCCCTGATTAAAGCAAAGCTAATCGCGAACTCAGATACTGCTAGATACAGATACAGTTTTTCTCCCAATATTAATCGAGAAAGTAATGGTGGTTCTCCCAGGTACATCTTCAACTCCAGGAATGCCTTTTGACACTCATCGTTCCATTCAAAGGTTTTTTTGAGTACCTTGAAGAATGGTAGACATTTTGCTATTGCTCTTGACACAAACCTGTTGAGTGCTGCTATACGCCTAGTTAGCCTTTGAACATCTATTTTACAGGTTGGGGACTTCATTGCAATCAGAGCTTTAATCTTATCTTTATTGTCTTCGATTCCCCTTTGATTCACTATATATATAAGGAACATTCACTCATGCACTCTGAATACGCATTTGGTGGGGTTTAACTTCATTTGGTGCTTTTCCAGTTGATCAAACGTCTGATTGAGTTCGACAATATGATCAACAATTTTTTTTTCTTTTAGTGAGCATATCATCAACATACACGTCCATATTCTTGCCTATCTTCTCCTTAAATACTTTGTTCACCAGTCTCTGATAAGTAGCACCTACATTTTTAAGACCAAACGGCATAACATTATAGCAATAAGTTCCTCAGGGAGTGATAAAGGAAGCACTTTCTTTATCTTCTGGCTTTATTTTGATCTAGTTATAACTCGAATATGAATCCATAAAACTCAGTAATTCATTCTGTGAATTACTATCTACCACTTGATCAATTCGTGGAAAAAGAAGGTGATCCTTCGGTCAAGCTTTATTCAAGTTAGTAAAATCCACACACATCCTCCATCTGTTGTTATTTTTTTCACCATAACTACATTGGTCAACCAATCAGGGTACTTCATATCTTTAATAAAGGACACTTTTTGAAGCTTCTCCACTTCTTCCTATATAGCCTGGTTCTTCTTCGGGCTTAAAACTCTTCTTCGCTGCTTCACATGTTTGATTTCCCTAGTAACATTTAGTTCATGACACAGAAAGTTTGGATCTATGCCTCGAATATCTTCATGACTCCAAGCGAATACCTATTTTCTTTGCCTCAAGAAAGATGTCAACTCCTTCTTAAGAACATGTTCCAACAGTCCTCCTATTTGATTTGTTCATTCTGGTTTATCCTCATTTAGAACAATGCTTTCTATAATCTCCATCACTTGACCTTTTACAAGCTTAGATTCATCTTGTGGATCTAAGGTTTCCACCTCAGACTCGTTGCTCGACTCAGTTGCATCCACTTGATGGTGGTTGTTTTTCATTTGGCTTATAGCATGTCTTCTTCCTCGATAGAGGAATAGTAGCACTCCCGAGCTACTTTTTGGTCTGTTTTTACTAATCCAACTCCAAAGTTGGTCGGGAACTTGAAGCATTGATGAACAGTGGAGGGTACAACTTCGAACTTTTTCAGACCAACTCTCCCCATGATCATATTATAAGCAGAATGAACATTTTTGTTCATTATAAAGAATCTTATCTTCACTGACCTTCTTGCCCGCCAAGTCCCGATCAACACATCCAACTTGATAGGTCCAAGTGGAAACACCTTTTCACCTGAGAATCCAATGAGTGGCCTGTGATATGGCTCCAGTTGATTAAGTTTTAAACCCAAACTATCAAAACAGGGATAAAACATGATGTCTGACGAACTACCACTATCTACCAATGTTCTTGCTACCAATACTTCTTTTATCCTGACTCGGATCACTAAAGGATCATCATGAGGATACAAAACTCCAGATAAATCATTTTTGGAAAATCCAATTACAAGCTTATCCTCGTTGACTTTTCTTCGTCGGTCCTCCTCGGCTAGGTTGATACACTGGATATAGGAACAAGCTTGAGCCTCATTGAGGTAAGCCTTCCTTTCATTTGTGTGATCTTCTCCTCTGACATCTCCACCTGTAATCATGCGACAATTAAAAGATCCAAAACTGAGTGTGAATACCTTGTATTCTGGTTGTCTATGTTTCTTTGGGAGATCGGGATCATCTCCTTAATCATCTCCATGGTTATTCTTCTTGTCATCCTTGGTCTTAACAGGCGATTTAGATCTATATCGACCTATTCCTCCATTTTTTCCACCATTCTATCGATCTACAAATCTGTACAACTTTCCTCTTTGGATGAGTGCTTCCATCTAATTCTGTAAGGCAATGTATTGGTTAGTGGTATGACCATGATCTTTGTGAAACTAACAATATTTGGACTTATGCCTCTTATGAGCAGGCGATCTTAACTTTTTAAGCCAGCTCAAATCATTGTTGTGCTTTATTTCCTCTAACACATGATGTATATCCACCGTTAAAGGGATGTAAGTAGTGAATTTCCTGAGACGATCTAGGCCTTCCTTTCCCTTAAAAATCATGTGATCATTATGGTTCTTATTCTCCTTCTTATCCTACTTCCCTTATACTTTTCCTTTAACTTTAATGTCTGAATTGTTTTTGGAAGCCATAGCTTCCTCGGCGTTCATAATCTTCACTTCCTTGGCCATCAATTCTGTCATCGTCTTTAGTGGATCTTTTTCCAGAGTATAATATAATTTATTAGGGAGCAAACCACTCATGAGAGTAGTGATTGCATTCTTCTCTTCATAATCAATCACTTCCATTTTCTCGTTGTTGAAACGAGTGACGTAATCCCTGGTACTTTCTCATTCCTTCTATCTCACACAGAGTAAATGAGCTACTCGCTTCATTGGTTTTTCTCCAAAGTAAAAATTACCAATTAATAGCTCGATTAGTTATTGAAAGCAAGAAATCTTCCCCTAAGGAAGGCTATTGTACCAGATTTGAGCAGATCCAGTTATTATTCCTGAGAACTCTCTACATATCATCTCATCTCATTAGGGACATCATAGATATCAACAGTTGCTTGGTAATGCTCTATATGGAGAACTAGATCAGTCTTCCCATCATATTTGGGAGTGACTATTGGGGCTTTAAACTTGTTCGGTGTAGGGAAACCCATAATGGTTTGTACAAACGGGGACCCTTTAATAAAACTTCTTTGAAGGGGAGTCTTAGCTTTGAAAATTTCACCTAATCTGTCTTCCAAACGTTGCATGAAACCTTTCCAAGCATTGTTTCTAGTGCCACGGGTGGCAGCTTTTTTATACCAACCTCCAGATCTTGCTGAGATTTCTTCTTACAAACCTTCTCCTTGACTAAAACTTTCAATTCGTCGGTTATATAATCTGGATTTGGTTGAACCTTCCCTTAGATAACTTGGTCATCGATTATTTCTCGACGCAACCCATTGGACATTTCCCCGGGGTCCCAAACGATCGAAATGAGAGTCTCTACTTAGCCTTTCTAAGATACTCAATCTTTTGGGGATGAGAGATTGCCCATCAGTAGAATTAGTGTTCCTGATAGAAGAGGTTTCTCCAAGTAGATATGAAGGATCTCTAGAAGTTCTGGAATGACTGTACCTAACACTCCTTGGCGGCGACGACGACATATTCCTGGGATTAGATTGCGCCGGTACCCCAACTTCTAGAGTTTGAGCCAACTGTCGTATCATATCCTATATGTCCTCTTGACCCTTGGTCAGGTTAGCCAAAATTCCTATCAAATCATTATTGTTAGGAGGGGTAGAGGGATTAGGCGGGATTCTCTCATTTCTAGTGATCGATTATGGAATTTCAGCCATGGGTGATGCATGGTGAATGAGTGAAAACGTTTAGCAATACATTCCCACAGACGACGCCAATCTGTTAATGCAAAAACTAGACTAAGCCTGATTAATTAATCACAGATAAATTAAGTAAAACAAACAAGACACAATAAAACTTTTTAAAGTGGTCTGACTCAATGAAATAGCCTACGTCCACTATTATGTATTGGCTGCCTTGAGTTGTTTTTTTTCGATCCCATGTAATGAGGGTGATATAATGTATTTATAGTCCCAGGGGGGTCTTGATCGTTGTCATGTGAAAGGATGGAATGCCTTTAATTTTTAGGCATTTACATCAATACATAATGAGAATTATTTATATGAACGTTGTCGCTTTATAAGAAATACAGGCTGTAAGAATGCTGGCGCTTAGTTGGTTGCATAAAATGACTTTTCCGCTGTTGGTTGGGCTTCCCAGTTGCTCGATCAACAACATTGGTCGGGCTTCCAATTGGTCAGGCTTATTATTATGATGACTTGGATACATTCCACGTAGGATGACACGCGCTGGTTTGTAACTGGTCCATGTAGGATGGTAAATTTTGGTATTAACAGAGATTTTAACCTCTTTTCATATAAAATCATGAGTTTGCATAGAGATTTTGATGCCACTCTTCTTCACTGACCTGACTTTCGAGCATAATCCATAGAGAAGGTATCTCAAGTTCAACAGGGAGTACCACCTCCATACCATATACTACAGAGTGGGGATTAGTCCCGGTGGGTGTTCTGATGGAGGTACGATAGTCCCAAAGGGCATACGGGATTTCAACCCAGTCTCTACAGAGGACATGTGCCTTTGAATTTCGTACTAATAGTTTTATGACCTTAACCTAAAAATGGAGCCCATTGTTTGATACCGACTCGCGGGGAACTCCGTAAGGACAAATGATGTTCTCTTTTATGAACTTGGCTACTCTCTTCGCATTTAATACCATTTATGACGCAACTTTAACCTATTTCGTGAAGTAGTTAATGGAGATGAGGATGAAATCATGCCCATTTGAAGCTTTAGGAGGGACTTTCCCTATGATGTCTATACCCAAGGTAAAGAAGAGCCAGGGAGAAGTCATACTATATAACCCCCTAGGAGGCAAGTATTGAAAGTTGGCAAAACTACTTGCATTTTAGGCATCTTTGAACATAATCAATGCATTCTTGAACCACGGTGCTCCAATAATGCCCTTAACGAATTATTTTCTTGGCAAGCATATGGCCATTCATATGGGGTACATATTTCCCACTGTGGTTTTTTTGCATCATGTCTTCGATCCCAACCCCTGTTATGGAATGCAAGTGGGTTCAATCGAAATTTCTCTTGAATAGTGCCTTATCGCAGATGATGTACTGAATAATTAGCTTGTGAAGGGCCGCATGGTCTTTCTTGTCCACATCTTGGGTATACCTACCATGTTTGAGGTGGTTCTAAATGCCATAATACCATATTCTTTCCATATAAGAATCTTTTTCTGTAGTAAGCTCAGTGTGGTAGAAGAGAGTGGTGCTACTTGGTTTTGAACCAGAAAGGGTGCCATTGTTATTACCTTGGGCATGTGGACCACGGAGGCCGAGGTTGCCAGTGCATTTGTCCAACACCCCACCTATTCTAATACCGGGTGATCCATCCTTTATTAAAATAAAATAGGAATATAATATGATTTCATTCTCAGCATCACCATTGCAACAAGAAAGAAAATATAAAACAGAATAAAACCATACATATAACTGAACATATAGAACAACTGAATGAATAAATAAATAATCGTAAACTGAATAAACCATCGCCCACTATAAATAAAAATTCAATGTAAATAACAACTGATAAATGAATAAACACAATTGATATGAATAAAAGCCCATCCAATTATGGGCAACCCTCTCAAAAGAAAAGACTTAAATGAAGTTACATCCTATTTACATAGAAATAATTTAAGCGACTACAATCAAATCTAGAAGCATCCATAGCTACCTCTCACAATGGCATGAAATATCTACCCCAGTTTTCCCTGCTGCTACTGCATAACTGGGGTTTTTTAAAAAAAGCAAGAAAAGAGACTTTCCATCTGGTCAAAGCCCAAAAACGTTTGAAAATATTTTACAAGTAATTAAATGCTTTAAATCAATAAAACACATAGTGTATAACTTTCATAATTAATTAACCGGTTTCACTCACATGAGATAAAACCTCACCTCTCATTAGTACGCGTCTAATGCATTCATTTTATTTTCCTAATTACTCTACCCAGTCTAACTAGGATGAAAGCTCTATCCAATATCATTACCACTAATAGTCATCATTAGCTAACCATATATTACCCTCCTCAAATACCCTTTCATAAGTAATACCATAGCTACAAAGTTAATATAAATAGAGATACTCACGAATACAATAACATAGTTACACTCGTGCTATAAACATATATTCACATAATATTATAATACATCTAAACACGTGTTATAAATAGATATACACATCACCTTTCGTGTACACACACGCACACACACACACACACACACACACACACACACACACACACATATATATATATATATATATATATATATATATATATATATATATATATATATATTATATATATATATATATCACTCGCTATATATGTATAACCACATCTCCAGAGCCGGAACCTTGCGGATGCATCCCTCTTGTGCTATCAAGCTCCAGGAATATCACGTATCACACTGAGCTAGTGGGTCGGAATCTCACCACCATTCCCAAAATGTAATAACCGCATCTCTAGAGCCGGAACCTCGTGGATGTATCCCTCGTGTGCTATCAATCTCTAGTAATATCATGTATCACACTGAGCTAGTGGGTCGGAATCTCACCACCATTCCCAAAATGTAATAACTGCATCTCTAGAGTCGGAACCTCGCGTATGCATCCCTCGTGTGCTATCAATCTCCAGGAATATTACGTATCTCACTGAGCTAGTGGGTCGGAATCTCACCACCAATCCCAAAATGTAAACACAAACAACAGAGGCAATCATAAATATAAGTCTAAGTGTCGCAACCATACCATATTTCACCCAACCGATATTTAAACTAATATATATCCTCACACACGGATAGTGACCATGCAACTAGTACTATAATCTACGGAATCAGTCCAATACCTGTTGGTCAATGCTAGGTGGACTTCCCACTACCCGCAACCTCCTAATGATAGCACTACTGAGTATGTATGTTCAATACCATCAAGCAGCAATCATGCGCGTGCGCGCACACACATACACACACACACACACACACACACACATATATATATATATATATATGTTGATGTAAAAAATTAGATCGCTCTAATTATTCAATCACAGATAAATAAAATGAGACAAAGATTTTTAAAGTGGTTCATCCTTATAAGAATGGCCTACGTCCACTGTTATGTTATTGCTGAGTGTTTTGGAATTCTCGAGTACAAGTTCTCTCAAGAAATTCCAGTCCCTTTGAATGAGGGAGATACATGGTATTTATAGCCCTTAGGCTGTACATGAAAGGGTTGATACATTAAATGATATACATATGAAAGGGTAATACATTTAATGCAGCGTGTGTGTCAAGATGATTAACATTCAATGAATAATTGAACTGTTGATTATCTGGCAATTAATGCTATGGCCGAGATGCAGCTCGGACCGCCTTAGTTGCTCGTTGCTCAGGAGTTCCTCGGGGCGCTAGAGTACCTCGGAGTGATGAAGTTCCTCGGTGTACCCTTGTTGCTCGGAGAGACCATGAGTTGGTCGGGGAAATGAACTTCCTCGTTGCTATTGTTCCAAGTAGATTGACACGTGTTCTCATATTATTCGTCCATATCAGCATATTAATTTTGGTATCAACAGAAGCCCCCAATGTTTTATATTTCGAACTTTGAGGAGTATGTAACATTCTTTCTTGGTATATGGCGATATTAAATGACTTTCCTGGATTTTAGGAGCCTTTTCTTCATATTTGAATTTCCTTCTAAATTCGCAGAATCCGCCTTTTCGAATTTTTATGAGTGCTTCGATCTTCGTGCATTTTTGTCCTTTTAGCCGCCGGTGGCGTATTAGTTTCTTTTGTGTAATCATTTCCTTCGCAGCTTCCCAAGGTAAAGTATTTAAACTTCTTAGGTAACCATACCATCTTCTACCTTTTTTCAATTTTCTGCATTCAAGCTTTCTGTTCTCTCTCTCTCTCTTGTGCGTTCATCTTTTCCTTCGCTAGTTGTCAGCTCTTCCTTTTTGCCTGTAAGATTCTCTTCTTTTCTTCTGTATTTCTTTTATTCACTATGGTTTATCTTGTGGAATCTGTTGAGAAATTTCGTTCCGATTTTTCCATTCCTTCCTGGGTAACTCTGGAGGTTCTTTCTGAGCCTTTAGATTATTTTCGATTGGCTGAGGGACATTGGTTCCCCAATTTATTCATTGCTGAATGTGGATTTTCTTTTCCGCCAAACCCCTTATGCTTAGAGTTCTGTCAGTACTTTGACGTTGTTCCTGCAAAAATAGCCCCCAATTCATGGAGAATAATTAATGGGGTGTATAAATTAAATCTGACTCATGGGACTCGTATAGGGATTCCTGAAATTATGTATTGCTATAGATGGGCTATTTTAGATAATGTTTATTACTTAAAAACTAGGTTTTTAAATAGGGCTCTTGTAGTTAACCTCCCTGATGCAAATAGAGATTATTTTGAACATGGGGTTGTTATTAAAAATTGGCAATATGCCCCCTTGGTTGGAGATGCAGTATACCAGGGTCCTAAGTGCCCCCCTTATGGCAATGGGATAGGTTTATTCTCATTTTCCTTTACTTATGAAATTATGCTTTTATCATATTTGACAAAATGTATGACCGATATTTCATTATGTATTTATTTGCAGTGGATAGTAAAAGAAAAACTCCAAAAGAATCAGAGGTTAATATTAAGCATCTGAAACTTATCTGGGGTTTGCATAAGAATGTGGCAGACGAGCACATCAGGTCTGCATCATATTTGCTGCAGTATAGGAGCTATACGACTTCTTATACTGCTCGTCATGTGATTAGATCTATTGAGACAGCCTCAACTCCAGAGGATTCTTCTTCAGATTCTCACATTCCTTTAAGTCAGAGAATGGGCAGGAAAAGAGCTCCTCCTGCTCTATTTGGTGACACTACTTCTGCTGCTGAGGCCAAGAAAAGCAAAATTGATGTCCCAGAGGGGACTAAGAAGGTGGATGTTGTGCCTTCCAAAGCTATCGAGAAGCCCCCAGTGGCTCCGAGCAAGAAGGTTACTCCTGTAGAGATAACTGCTATCTCTCCGACCAAGAGCTCTTCCTTGGTTGAAACTGCTGAAGTCCCTTTGAGGAGATTGAGGAAATCATCCTCAGTCAATTTGGCTGAAACTGTCAATCTGGCTGAAACCATCTCCTCTCTACCAGCTGGTGGTGTTGGTGTTCCAACCATCATTCCTCTGAGCTCTGCCATGAGCTCGGTAAAAACATGGATCATACCCGAGGTCCAAGGAACTAATGAAAAGATTTCTAAGGATATGCTGACGTCCCTAGTTACCTGTCACCTGGCTTCAGTAAATTTCTCACACTCTGAATTTCCTCTCTTTCTTTGAATACTTGTATTTTTGTACTGACCTGTCACTCTTTCCTTTGTGTAGCTGGTGAATTGTTTTAACAACATCGTGAAGAAAGACGAAGCAATTAAAGCTTCCAACTCCTCGTCGGGGGTAGAGGATGCTTTTCTGGGTTTGACCCAATCCTTGAAGGATTCTCGTCAGCAGTATAATGAGGACAAAGCTGACTGGGAGAAAAAGTTGTCTATAGTTGAAGCTGAGAAGGTGAAGTTGGCTGAGATCTCCAAGAGTTTGGAGAATAAGGTGAAAAGTTTAGAGGTCGAGCATAAAAAATATGACGACAAGCTCAAGAACTTTGGAGAGCTTGAAGATAAGCTGAAAAAGGCAGAGGAAGAGTTATCCGTCCTACGAGATGTCAAGCGCCAAAAAGAAGAATTGGATGCAAAATTAAAGATTGCCGAGGATCTTTTATCCTAGAAGCTATCCTCGGAGAAACTGAAAAGAAAGCTCGCAGTTAAAAAATCCTTCAGCGCTGGCTGGGATAAAGGATGGGACAAAGGGATTGCTGCGATGACATCCCAAGTACAATATGGGAAGTTGAAATACTTCCGAGATGGCTGGGTAGCTGC
Organism: Sambucus nigra; assembly: GCA_949130495.1. NCBI lineage: Eukaryota > Viridiplantae > Streptophyta > Magnoliopsida > Dipsacales > Adoxaceae > Sambucus > Sambucus nigra. The sequence continues at coordinate 141,342,765 of OX422224.1, read as the reverse complement.
CCTGCAGGAATTGAAGATCAAAGACGACTCTGAACTATTTCAGCTACACCTCCCTGGTCCTCCCCCACCAATTGTAGAAGAAGAAGAAGATGAGGCTATCTCTGATGAATCTTCCATGGCCATGGGTGATCAAGTCCCTGCCTCTCTACCTTCTGCCAACGAGGACATTTCTTCCATGCTTCCTCCTCCTGAGAAAATTTTAACTCCTGCTGATCAAGTTGCTGTTACCACCGAGCAACCAAGCTCCTCGTCTCAGCCTCCCGAGAAAGTCTTGGGAGACAAGGAAAAGGTGTGAAGTTGTTCGGTATCATTTCTATCTTTCATTATCATTTGTAATCAAATAATGTAATCTTTTTATGATCTAATAAAATACATCTTTGTTCTTCTCTGTTGTTGATGATTTGTTTCTGTTGACTATTGTCTCCTCTTCATTAGTTTATGGCCAGGATGGAATTGCTATCTGCCCATGATACAAAACTGATGCAGTAATGTCACAAATACTATAAGGCTGGTCACACAGAGCTAAATGTATCAGAAATTGCTGACATCCTTGGCCATGATGCTTCAGAACAAGCAATTGAGGCTTATCGGTACTTGAAGGATTTTCTTGACCGAGTTGTGGCCAACAACGTGGCCTACTATGACTTGATTGAGGAGCTTCATTGTTCCATAGAAGATCTTCAGAGTCAGCACAATGAATCAACTACTTTGTTGCACAAGGAATATGAGAATAGGTATCAACAACTTTCCTCTGAGACAGGTCACAAAAAGATCATTGCTGGGTACGATGTTAGGGAGAGAACCCTAAAAGGTGAAGTTGAGGCCTGCAGACAGATCGCCGAGCTGCTGGAACAAGAGAATAACAATTTGCAGAAAAAGTTGGCGCAATACGAGTCTGCAGCGTCATCCTCTACTGCCTTGGTACCGGTCACTGATGAAGGAGTCTCATTTTTAGAGGTTGAAAACGCCAAATTAAGGCAAGAATTGGATACTTTAAGAAAGTCTGGCATTTCTGCTACCGCTCGGGGATGAGGAAGAGGTTCTCCTGGGCGAGGAAGAGCTGTTCAAAATGTTGTCGAGGAGCAAAGTTCTCCACCTACTCGGAGTCGATCAAGAGTTCTCAGCCGTAATGTTGAAGAGGCTCGCACTCAGTCTACTTTGGAAACTCAAGCGTTCCAATTGAATGCAAAAGATTGTGCCTTGTCTGAAATGTCCAAGAAAAACCTATCTTTGGAAGATCAACTTACCGCGATGAAGTCTGCTTTACATACCAAGGACCTTTTTGCTAAAAACCTTCATGAACAATTGGATAGATTAACCTTCCAATTCCATAAACAACCTCGTGAGTTCTGGATGGCAGGCTATAATGAGGCCCTTTGTCATTTGGATGCTCGTATTGAACACGCTAATTATGAAGGTTATAAGCAGGGGTGGTTGAACGCCCTAGGTGTATTAAAATTGGAGCAAGGGTATTATTTATGGGATTATCATGCTCCTGGGTTACTAGACTTGCCTGTGCCACCTTATAAATTGGACATGGAATGGATCCCAGCTCGTTCCATTCCTCGGAGTTTAATTTCAAAATACCTTGGTGACTACAGTCTTCATTCCCAAATCGAAGTATCTCGTCCAGAGCATCTAATGGACACACCTTCAATAATGAATGTCAGAATGCTGAAGGACTTGAACTTTATTAATTCTCCCCTTTGCCTGGAAGATCCTCCTGCTGGCGAAGAGCCTGTCTCAAAAGCAAAGGGCAAGAAACCAATAGAATAGGAATCTCAATGTAATAGTTAGTACATCCATGTAACCTGTAATTTATTTTGAATTTTAATGAAAGACTCTCATTTTCTGTTTGCAAATTAGTATTGCTATTATCTTGTGCATATCAAACACTTTATATTTTCTGGTTCATCGATTAACCTGATAAAAATTACAAGTATCAGAAATGTTGCTCGAATCACTTAATAATAAAGTAATGAGTAAAATAACTGCTTAGAATTTTTTCTAAACACCCAAGACTGTTAAAATATATTTGTCGACCAACTATGATCAGTGGGTCTTTAAAATGTGTTCAACCAACCAAGGTTGATAAATTATCCTCCTCGACCAACTACAATTAGTGGGTTTTTATCCCCGACCAATTATACTTGGTTCATTTTGGAATATTTTGTTCTTCAAAGAATTTATTGTATTTTTCTGCAATAATCTTGCCTTCTGACCAACATAAATTGGCATTTGAAAGTATATTTGTTTCTTAATCAACCAAGATTGGCGTTTTTAAGAATGTTGTTCTTGCCCTTTTTTCCAACCAAAGTTGGTCGTGGGTTTGAACTATTGCCTCCTAACCAAAGGAGTATAATTCGTTCTCTCTATTTTACCAACTAAAGTTGATCACGCTCGAACTATCAGGTTCTTTCGAACTATAAGGCTCTTTTGAACTATCAGGTTATTTCGAACTATCTTGTCCATAAGCTCTTTTATCAACCGAAGTTGATCACGCAAGTGTACGCCTCCTAACCAAAGGAGTATAATTTGTTCTTGCTATTTTACCAACCGAAGTTGATCAGGTCGAACTATCAGGTTCTTTCGAACTATCTTGTCCACAAGCTCTTTTACCAACTGAAGTTGATCACGCAAGTGTACGCCTCCTAACCAAAGGAGTATAATTTGTTCTCGCTATTTTATCAACCGAAGTTGATCACGCTTGAACTATCAGGTTCTTTCGAACTATAAGGTTCTTTCGAACTATCAGGTTCTTTCGAACTATAAGGTTCTTTCGAACTATCAGCGTAGTGTATCACACTAGTATTCACCAAAAAACTTGTAATAAAAAGAAAGAAGACGGGGAAACATCATCGTTTTATTCATAATGAAGGAACTGCTTTACATTTTACATCACTGATAATACTTGCGTAGGTGTTCAGCATTCCATGCATTCTTAAATTCCTCTCCTTCTAGAGTTGCTATTCTGTAAGTTCCTGGTCGAACAACTTCTGTAACTCGGTAAGGTCCATGCCAGTTTGCTTCCAGCTTATTGTGCTTCTGAATTACCTTCTTTAGCACATAATCTCCTTCTTTTAAGTCGCATTTCTTCACCCTCTTGTTGTAAAACAGAGCTGTGCGTTGTTGGTAAGCAGCATTCCTAATGGCTGCCTCTTCTCTAACCTCCTCGAGCATGTCCAAATCTAATCTTCTCATCAAGTCACTGACTAGAGAATTGAAATTTAGCACTCTGTGTGTTGTGAGACCCAACTCAGCAGGTATTACAGCCTCACTGCCAAATGCTAGCATGTATGGTGATTCTCCAGTTGCTGCTCGGGGAGTTGTTCGGTAAGCCCACAATACTGACTGTAGCTCATTAATCCAATTAGCTTTAGCCTCACTTAGCTTATTCTTCAAACCATTTAGTAGCGTTCTGTTTGTCACCTCAGTCTGCCCATTGCTTTGAGGATGACCTGGTGCTGAATGAGTCTTCAGGATGTTTGATTGTTGACAATAGGCAGCAAACTCTTCGTTGTCGAATTGTGTTCCATGGTCTGTGATGAAGGCATGAGGGAGACCATATCGATAGATGATATTCTTCCAGATAAATTGGTATACCTTCTCGTACGTCATGTCGATAAGGGGTTCAGCTTCTACCCACTTAGTAAAATAGTCTACTGCGACGACGAGGTACTTGAATCTTCCTCGGGTGGTCGGTAATGGTCCAACCAAATCAATTCCCCACATGGCGAATGGCCAAGGGGAAGTTATGGGTGTCAACAATGCTTGTGGAGTTCGTCAGATGGAGGAAAAATGTTGGCACTTATCACATCTCTTGGCGTAGGCTATACAATCAGCCCTCATCGTCGGCCAGAAATATCCCTATGTCATCACCCTTTGTAAAAGTGTTCTACCTGCTACATGGGCTCCACATGACCCTTCATGGATCTCTTCAATCAATTCTTTCACCTCGGAGGGATGTACACATCTCTGCAAACCTACCATAATTCCTCGTCTGTATAAAACACCATTAGTTAGTACATACCGGGCAGCTTTAAACTTCAATTTCTTTGCCGCGAGCTTGTCCTCTGGCAATCCTCCTTCTTCAATATATGCCCTGATGGGATCCATCCAAGATGTTCCTAGATCAGGGTAATAACATTCATCGTCATGTCTTCATCTATGCTCCGACATTCCAGTACTTCAATTGGTATCGTTCTTCGCAGCTCGGTACGAGTAGCTGATGCTAGTCGGGCCAATGCGTCTGCTTGTGCATTTTCTATTCTGGGTATTCTGATCAACTGATTGGCGTCAAATTCTGCCAGCAATTCCATCACCTTTGCATGATACTTGACCATTAATTCTCCTTTAACCGCATATGTTCCCATCATCTGATTCACAATTAATTGAGAATCACTGAATACCATCACTTGTTGTGCTTCCATAATCTTTGCTAAATTAAGACCTGCTATCATGGCCTCATACTCAGCCTCATTATTGGAGGTTTTGAATTGAAATCGCAAGGCATATTCTATGTCAATCTCGTCTGGGGTTTTCAAAACAATCCCTGCTCCACAACCTGCTGTGCAAGATGACCCGTCTACATACAATCTCCATGTAGGTAACTCGTCTTCAAATTTCTTATCTGTCATAATTCCTTGGTGAAATATCTGTTGTTCTCTTCCATCCTCCCCTATTAATTTTCGCTCCTCGTCGACCGTCTTTTCTCTCCCTTTTACCAATCAGAGTTGGTTTGGGTTTGAATTTGATGATCTTTCTACATCCACAAGCCCTTTTACCAACCGGAGTTGGTCTGGACTTATGTCTGTTGATCCTGTAACATCCATAGGTTTGTCATCGAGCAACTTTTGTTCCTCGGGGGTATCAGGATATGTAAATTCTGCTATAAAATCTGCTACAGCTTGCCCTTTTAATGATGACCTGGGTTTATACACAATATCATATTCACCGAGCTCTATTGCCCAGTACATCAGTCTCCCTGACTTTTTTGGTTTATGAAGGGCTTGTCTTAATGGCATGTTGGTATACACGATGATGGTATGGGCCTAGAAATATGGCCTCATTCTTCTACTTGCTTCAATTAATGCCAATGCCAATTTTTCCAACTTTGGGTACCTTATCTCTGCACCTCGGAAAGCCTTACTTGTGTAATAAATTGGCTTCTAGACTCCATTCTCCAATCTGATCAATGCCGAGCTGACTGCATGCTCTGATACTGCCAGGTATAAGTACAACTTTTCTCCCGTTATTGGCCTTGACAACAGTGGAGGTGTTCCCAGATATTTCTTCAAGTCTTGAAAGGCTTTTTCGCATTCATCATTCCACTCGAAATTTTTTCGAAGTGTTTTGAAGAATGGTAAGCATCTATTTGTTGCTAGAGATACAAATCTGTTGAGCGCTGCAACTCGTCCTGTAAGACTCTGCACTTCTTTCTTTGTTGTTAGAGATCGCAGTCCTAAAAGAGCTTTGATCTTTTCTGGATTCGCCTCAATGCCTCTTTGGTTGACGATGTACTTGAGGAACATTCCTTCTCGTACTCCAAATGTGCACTTCGTTGGGTTGAGCTTCATCTGGTATTTATCCAGTTGATCAAAAGTCTGACTTAAATCAACTAGATGATCAGCAGCCTTCTTGCTTTTTGTCAGCATATCATCGACATAGACTTCCATATTGCAACTGATTTGTTCGGCAAAAACCTTGTTCATCAGCCGCTGGTATGTCGCTCCTGCATTTTTTAAACCAAAAGGCATAACATTATAACAATAAGTACCTCTAGGGGTAATAAAAGAAGTACTCTCCCTGTCTTCAGGTTTCATATTGGTTGTAGCCTGAATAAGCGTCCATGAAGCTAAGCAGCTCGTGCCCAGAGGTAACATCTACTAGTTGGTCAATTCTGGGCAATGGAAAATGATCCTTTGGGCAGGCCTTGTTGAGATCAGTGAAGTCAACACACATTCTCCATTTATTGTTTTTCTTCTTTACCATCACCACATTTGCCAACCAGTCCGGATACTTCACATCTTCAATGAATTGATCTTTCTGGAGCTTGTCGACCTCCTCTTGAATAGCTTGATTCTTCTCGGGGCTAAATACCCTTCTTCTCTGGTTTACAGGCTTGATCTCCTTATTCACATTGAGCTCGTGACATAAGAAGTTTGGATCTATTCCTGGCATGTCCTCATGACTCCATGCAAAATTTTTCTTCCTGTTTCTCAAGAAAATTATCAACTCCTGTTTTATTGAAGCATCCAACGTTGAACCTATCTGGGTTACTCGTTCAGGGTGCTCGTCGTCTAGAATAACATTTTCTGTATATTCCACCACCTGTCCTTTTACAAGTTGGGATTCATCTCTAGGATCAAGTGTTTCAATTTCTGTATCTTTCTCCACTTGGTAGGTAGTAGTCTTTTTCCTTGATTCCTCAAGCTCTTCTTGCTCGGCAGATGAATAATAGCATTCCCGAGCTACTTTTTGATCACCTTTCACAACTCCTACTCCAAAGTTTGTTGGGAATTTTAAGCATTGATGCACTGTAGATGGAACTGCTTCGAACTTCTTCAAACCAACTCTTCTCATGATGATGTTGTAGGCTGACTGTACATTCTTATCCATCACAAAGAAGCGTATTCTTTCTGTTCGACAAGCAGGACAAGTTCCAATGAGTATATCCAACTTGATCGTCCCAAGTGGAAAAACTTTCTCGCCAGCAAAACCCAAGAGAGGTCTGTGATACGGTTCCAATTGAGATAATTTCAGATTCAAGCTGTCAAAGCATGAATAGTACATGATGTCTGCCGAACTTCCATTGTCTACCAACACCCTTGAAATCACTACTTCCTTCATCCTCATTTTGATCACCAAAGGATCGTCGTGAGGATAAAGAACACCTTCCAGGTCATTTTTTGAAAAGCCAATGACCAGCTTCTCTTTGTTCACCTTCCTCGGTCGATCTTCTTCAGCTAGATTTATTCGCTGAATGTACGAGCAAGCTTGGGCTTCTCCGCGGTAAGCCTTTCTTTCTGCAGTAAGGTCTCCTCCTCCTGCATCTCCTCCTGTAATAACTTAACAATCAAACGATCCAAAGCGTATTGAAAATACCTCTCTTTCTAGTTGTCTTGGCTTCTTGGGAAGATCGGGGTCATCTTCTGGATCATCTTCATGGTTTCTCTTCTGCCCGACGAGGAGATCTAGACTTCTCTCTAGCTCGGTCTTTATCTTTCCTTTCACCTCCCCGATCAACATATTTTGCTAGCTTTCCTCTTCGGATGAGTGTTTCAATCTCGTTCTGAAGAGCTATGCAATTTTTGGTCATGTGACCATGATCTTTATGAAATTCGCAATATTTATCCCTACTCCTCGAATCAGGGTCTGACCTCAATTTCTTTGGCCATTTTACCTCCTCGTTGTTCTTGATTTCTTCCAAAACATGATTAATACCCATTTTCAAAGGAGTATAATTATCATACTTCTTTATGACTTCCCATTTATTCTTGGAATGTTTATCTCCACCATTGCTTTTATGCTCTTTCTTCTTAGATTTGTCGACTTCCACCTTGGTTTCTTTATCCATATTCTTCTTTGCAGCCATAGCCTCCTCGGCATTCATGATTTTGGCCGCTTTTGCCATCAATTCTGACATAGTTCTGGGTGGATCTTTCGCCAAGGTGTAATACAATTTATTAGGCAATAACCCACTCATCAAGGCGGTGATTGTTGGCTTCTCTTCGTAATCTATGACTTCCAGCTTCTCGTTATTGAATCGAGTTATGTAATCTCTAGTACTCTCACCAGGTTTTTGTCTAACACTTAACAAATGTGCTACTCGTTTTACTAGCTTTGCTCCAAAATAGAAATTTCCAATAAACAACTCGGCCAACTGAAAGTTGAAATCTTACCCCGAGGAAGATTTTTGTACCATATCTGGGCAGATCCAGTAAGAGTTCCCGAGAATGCCCTGCATCTCATTTCGTCGGGGACAACATAGATGTCGGCAGCGGCTTGATATTGCTCTATGTGAAGAACAGGATCTGTCTTTCCATCATATTTGGGAGTCACTACAGGTGCTTTAAACTTTGATGGTGTAGGAAAATCCACAATGGCTTGTACAAAAGGTGTTCCTCGAACAAAAGTTCGTTGTAGGGGGTTCTTTGCTTTAGCCATTTCTCCCAATATATCCTCCAAGCGCTGAAGGGATCCTTTCCACGCTTCATTTCCTTCCTCGGGCCTATTGGTTCGAGCAATAGATCGTTCTGAAGTAGCCTCCTGAGATTTGTTTTGACGAGCAACTGGTTGTGATTGTGCTGATCCTTCTCTTAGATCTGATGGTCGTCGAAAACTCCTCGACATGGTCTTACGTGGACTCCTATTCCTCCTAGGGCCTAATCGACTGAAAGGAGACACCCTACTCAATATTTCTAAGGCTCTGGGTCTTTCTGGAGAGAGGGTGATACGTTGGTCAGTATCTGTAGCCCTTATTGACGAAGTTCGCCCAGGTTGATAAGAGAAATCATTAGACTCCTCATTACGATATGACTCAGTACACCTGGATCGTGAAGAAAGTAAACAAGTTTGCCTCTGACCACTTTGTCGTCTTGAACGTGCAGGTGCATCACCATGAAGGGTTTGTATGAGTTGCCTCATTGTTTCTTGCATGGCGGTTTATCCTTGAGCCAGATTCGTCATGATCCTGGCTAGATCTGGAGGTGCAGAGGGATTCAGAGGATTTCCAGTATTTCCAGCATTTCGATTGCTAGATTCTGGATTATCCGCCATTGATGATGAATGAATTTTGGTGAAAAGCGATAATAACAATCGTTCCCACAGACGGCGCCAATCTGTTGATGTAAAAAATTAGATCGCTCTAATTATTCAATCACAGATAAATAAAATGAGACAAAGATTTTTAAAGTGGTTCAGCCTTATAAGAATGGCCTACGTCCACTGTTATGTTATTGCTGAGTGTTTGGGAATTCTCGAGTACAAGTTCTCTCAAGAAATTCCGGTCCCTTTGAATGAGGGCGATACATGGTATTTATAGCCCTTAGGCTGTACATGAAAGGGTTGATACATTAAATGATATACATATGAAAGGGTAATACATTTAATGTTGCGTGTGTGTCAAGATGATGAACATTCAATGAATAATTGAACTGTTGATTATCTGGCAATTAATGCTATGGCCGAGATGCAGCTCGGACCGCCTTAGTTGCTCGTTGCTCAGGAGTTCCTCGGGGTGCTAGAGTACCTCGGAGTGATGAAGTTCCTCGGTGTACCCTTGTTGCTCGGAGAGACCATGAGTTGGTCGGGGAAATGAACTTTCTCGTTGCTATTGTGCCAAGTAGATTGACACGTGTTCTCATATTATTCGTCCATATCAGCATATTAATTTTGGTATCAACAATATATATATATATATATATATATATATATATATATATATATATATATATATATATATATATATATATATATATATATATATATAACTCACTCCAATATTTATATATATAAAGTACGAACCCCATACACAAATCCCACAACATACTAGTCCACCGATCCCGAAGTCCGACTCGACTTCTCGATCGTACATATAACTGTTAACTCACTTGAATTCTTGATTTATCTCACCCAAACCCATCTATCCAGTGTCCTAACACATACCAAATCCTAGAAATATTCCCTAGTAGTCCCACTCTACCCCTGAAGCTCCTACGCTCATTCCTCAAGCTTTAATAGGTCAAAACAATGCGTAAAAAAATCTGGACACGCCATCAAACTGAACCGATTCATTTGGCAGATTGAATCGGCTCGCTCAACTAAATCAATTCGCTCCCCTAGTGAATCGGTTCAATTTGGTAGGCTATCAATCGTATTATTTCTCAGATTTTATCCTCTAAAATCCTCCAATGGAGGTACCAAGCCTCCTAAAACATCAAGTTGATTTCCCACATTAACATATCATCAACCCAAAAGAATTTTAACCTCAAATTACACCCTAATATATTATCAAAACCCTATGATTTGTAATCACTAATCAATTCAATCAGACCCAAAATTATTAAAACTTTAATTTTCATTGATTCTAACACCCTACCAATGTTCTACATGTTCATACTTGTAAACATATAATTAATTCACAAAATTTTTATGGGTTCATCATCAATTAATATTAAATACAAAATAGACCTTACATACCTTAGATATCTTTATTCTAATACTCAAAGTTTCAATCTCCAAATCTCATATTTAGTTCCTAATTAATCATGAATGTAATTAACTACATAATTTCAATCTAAAGCAAGTAAATACTTGCCTTACCAAAGTATTTCACGTAGGGGTGATTCTGAATCCAGAGATGCTCTTCTTCTCTCTTCTCTAAGGTTCTTATCTCCCTTTCTTCTCTTTTCTTCTTCTCTTTTCTTCTTCTCTTTCTCTCTCTAACTCACAATTATGCATAGATTGAAAAGTGGGTTGCCATCCACCTCCCTAATCCTTATATACTCCATACTTACACCCTAATTTAGTTTTTTAATCAAACCCTAGGTGTAAAAAAGACCACCATACCGTTATATGGGTCCAACTATGTTTAAAAAGCCCATGTAACCAAATCATAACACCCTAGGTACCTATTCAGGACTATTTTAACCTATTTCAGATCATCGGTGCACTCGAAAAGGTCATCCAAGTCACCCAACTACAATATGCCATTATCTCGTTAATTGAACCTAATATGGCGTACAATATGTGTTACCCACAAAATATATGAATCCATCGATGTAACTCTCTATCGACTTAACATGATAAACAATCGCATTTCATTCATAAACGATAATAATAGATTGCGTCTATATTTACTTATCACACGCAACTAAGTAATAATAATAATAACTGTTAATCCTTAACTTGTTAATTAATATTTAACGAAACCAACTTCATTTCTCCAATTAAATTAATAAATCCATACACATGTGGAAATGAAATATTCATAAAAGTATGGGGTATTACATTCTTCCCCTAATAACATAATTGAGTTCTCAAAATTCGAACGTACTTGCCATAAAGAGCTTTGGATACTTTTCCCGCATGTAATTCTCATGCTCCCACATCGACTTGGTGACATTATTGTCCCTATATTTTACAAACACTAATGGTTCCACGTTTGACCAAAGCTCCCACTCGCTATTACCCAAATTGGCAAAAAATTTCTCCTCATGAGAAATATCCGAATGTAAGTCAATATCTTCCAATGATATATGCTGATAAGCCACATCATCCCTGAGATATCTCCTCAATGCCGACACATGAAACACATCATGAATCTGTTATAAATTCTCCGACAAGGCGAGCCTATATGAAATTATCCTTGCCCTATAGATAATGGGAAAAGACCCCAGTACCTCGGTGATAACTTCCCATGCTTCCCCAACTGCATCATTCCCTTCCTGGAAGATACCTGTAACAACACGTAATCGCCCACGTTAAACTTCAGGTGTCTCTGGTTTGCAGCGGCGTAACTCTTCTGCCTATCTTGAGCTACCCAAATACGACTCTTAATCAACTCAATCCTTGCTAATGTCTCCTGAATTTCATCTGTCTCAAGAAGCCTGTTGTCCCCCACCTCTAACCAACTAGAGGACGAACAACAAGATCTCCCGTATATAGCCTCAAATGGTTCCATGCCAATAGTAAACTGGTATGATTTATTACACACAAATTCTACCAAAGGTAAATACTTCTCTTGTCTACCCTTAAAATTCATATTACGTAGAATTTGTGTGTGATAAATCATACCAGTTTGTGAATTTTAAGGGTAGACAGGTGATATGTTCTGCTCAAAGGTAAATACTTCTCTTGTCTACCCTTAAATACTCCAACATCTTATTCACCTTCTCCGTATTCCCACTAGTCTACAGGTGATATGTTCTGCTCAAACGGAACTCTGTCCCCATCTTCTCCTAAAAACTCTTCCATAAGTGGGACACAAAGATCTCATCCCGATCCAAAATGATATTGAGTTTCACTATGTTCACTCTTACTATCTCTGCTATAAAATGTTTGGGCATACTGCCTTGTTGTGTACTCCACCCAAACTAGTACGATCTGAGTTACCTTGGTCCACCAATACCCACTAATCTAGATGGACTCGTGACCACTCTGAGGTATGTAAATCTGTGATAAAGTCCATTGATATAATCTCCTATTTACACAACGAAATTTTCAATGGCTATAAAATCCCAATTGGTCTTTTATGATCAACCTTCACCATTTGACAATTGGTGCACCTGGAGACAAACTTTGATATGACCCACTTCAAATTAATAATTCTTCCTCATAACCTCGTACATCGTATACCCTCTGGAATGTATTAAAAACCATGACCCATTCACCTCATCCACACCTGTGTGCCATAGGTCCTCATTGTGTGGGATAATTAACCTCACATTAAAGCGTAATCCATGATCAGAACTGACTAAGTAAGACTCTACTCCACCTACTAATAACTATTGAATCCTCTTTGAATAAGATGGATCCCCTTCTTGTACCTTTAGACCCTCAAGATAATCTCTAGTATAACGATCAACACTGCCCTATAGACCCAAATTACCTCCTCCTCCTGACAAAGTTCAACCCACTTTGCCTTCGATACTACTTCTAGATGCTCTGCAGGCATATGACACAAAATGTCAGCCACCACGTTCGCATTCACGGATGCTACTGGAGATCAAATATATTAGGTCACCTATACATCCTATACCATGTCCAAACACACATAACTATCCCCTATGCAATATGCATACATCCAAAAATCAACCATACATACTATGTATGCGTATATAGTAAAGGTGTACTCAATTACCCTACTAATCATGACTCAACTGTTCTTGAGATTGTCCCACTTACTCAACTAGTGGTGCAAACATCCCCGAGTGCTCTCGACATTGCAATCCTTGGCTCTGGTGGTCTTACTTTATATAATATCTCGTTGCTTAATATGATATATCTTGACACATGTAATGCCTAATATATTAAGCCAACGTCCTAGAGCCCAAATATCTCTCAACTTTTGACACTTACTAAGCCTCCTGCGTGGGACATCTCACAAGTGAAATACAAATAAAGAACCCTCCCAGTACACTATCACCAAGTTTAGTCGGTTATCGAGATCCATTGGCTCAAGACACAGTATTAGGGTACTCCAAGGTAATGTACTTGTATGAAAAAAACTAGTACCCCAAGGTAATGTACTTATATAAACAAAACCCTGCCCTAAAAGCTATTAAATATTATCTCTTGACTCCCGTATCTCTAAAGGAGTCATACGATATGATGTTGGAACTATCATCCTAAGTCGGTCATAAAATCAATCTCTCGAATCGACAAAAACTCTGAGATCTTTTTATATACATTAGCAAAGTCCCTAACTATAGGGATCGAATAAAATGAGACAACTATGATCTCTGAAGTCTCCTCCTTAATATACACAAATGCGTGTTCGACCCTCCCCCCCAAAGAGGCATCTCTATAAGAAAATACCCTGTTCTTGAATATAGAACACGATAGCCTTACTGTAATAGCCCACCACAACTCTCCACATCGCTCACCAGTCCATACCCAGGATAACATCGTACTCGTACATATATGAAATGAGGAGATCCTTTAATAAACATAACCTCCTAAGGTACACCTGCTTCCCTACAGATAGAATGAATGAGAGACCCGCTACCCAGTACTGAATCTATAATTATAATAACATCTAACGATACATCCACTAAAACCGTCTAACAAGAGCATCTAGTGTAAAAAGAATGCGAAGCTCTCGTGTCACATTATACCCACCCCAAGTGGCCATGGTTATAAAACATACCCTTAATCACTAACGGCATAAACAAAACTTGTCAACGGACATTATACACACGCCCAAACTGCATCTACCCCTGCGGAGGTGGCAATGCTGGAGCTGCTGGTAGGGATGGAAGCTACTATAACGGCTACCCTAGTTTGGTATCGTGCTGCTGACCCTGAGACCTATTTGGGCCTGCACCCCATATGTGGCCCTACTTTCGAGATACCAAAAATCTCCCTATAAATCAGTCAGCCTTTGGCCCTGATGGTTCTATTAAGGCTTCCCCTAATTTTGGCCCTACTAGACCTTATATCCATGGCCATACTATCCTACAGTCTAGTTCCCCTAGATTTCATGGACCTTAGGATTTCCCTGCTAGCTCTGCATGTAATTAGCATTACCCGACTTAAACCTCTTAGTTATATCTCCTACTGGGAACCCCGCTACTACTACCTACTATGCTGCTATGGTGCCCTGCTGACACTGTTGCCCATAAGTCTTACCCTACTAGATCGAATCTCTTGTCATCTTCTCTCCCCTCAGATGAAAATGATGGTCCTGGTAATGAATCAATGCGGCATTAACGATATCAGTGTAAATCCTCAATGTTGGGTTTCCCAATAGATGCTAGTGGATCCTTCAAGAAAGCCCATCTGTTAACTTGATAATCCTCTTCTCATCAGTGTTCACCTCTCCTGTCATAAAGTTTGCTAGACTGGTGAACTCTTCCTCACTCTTGACCACTGTTCGACCCTTTTACATGAGATCTATATATCTCCTCCTTATCTCTGTCTACACGACTGATGGAAAGAACTTGCACTCAAACCACACCTAGAATTATTGAATAGTCATAATCTCTTTCTGTTGTGGTATGGTAGCCGACTCCGACTGATGTATAGCTACTCCAACTAGATTAAACATAGCTAGTACCTAGTTTTGAGTGTCGCTGTACTAAATCAAATGAATATGCCTATGAATGTCCTTCTCCCATTGTCTTATTGCTACCAAATCTGCACTTCCCTCAAACTCTGGGAGATGTCCCTTTTAAAAGGACTTTGCCTTTCTCCCACACTTATGGCGCTAGGTGAATCTAACTGGTGCTGCCACTGGTGGTTGTGGATGTATCTGGGGCAAGATCTGCACCATGGAGATCATGGTAGTGCTAATTATCTGTGCTACTATGACTACGACCTCTTTCAATGTCACAGTCCCTTGAGAGACTTGCAGCTTTGATTGAGCCTCCCTTTCTTCGATCCCCCTTACTGCATGAGATGGTCTACATCTTCTAGTGTTTGGCATCTGAAACCAAATTTAAATTGTATGAGATTCCACTTCAACCATATATAGTATTAGAAGAATGTAAACACGTAATATAAAACTACACTCCTAATTATAAGGCTCTATATCAAAGAAACCCATAGCTAACAACTTAGCACATTTGCACAAATTCTAAAGATATTAGAACCTGATGCTTCGATAACACTTGTGAAAACCCGCCTAGTCTGATATTGGGTGATCAGTCCCTTATTAAAATAAAACAAAAATCCATTATGATTTCATTCTCAGCATCACTATTGCAATAAGTAAGAAAATAGGAAAAGAAATAAAACCATGAATACAACTGAACATATAGAATAACTGAATACATAAATTGATAATTTGAACTGAATAAATTATCCGCCACTACAAATAACCATCCAATGTAAATAACAACTGATAAATTAATAAACATTTACGATGTGAATAAAGGCCTATCCAATTGTAGGCAACCCGCCTAAAAGAAAAGGCTGAAATGAAACTACATCCTATCTAGATAGAAATGACTGAAGTGGCTACATTCAAATCCAACAACATCCACGTCTATGCTCGTAACGGCATGAAAGATCTACCCCAGATATCCTTACTGTTGCTGCACACCTGGAGTTTTAAAAAAAATAAGAAAAAGTATGGCTCGCCGGTCAAAGCCCAAAAATGTTTCAAAATATTTTACAAGTAATTAAATGCTTTAAATAAATAAAGCAAGTAGCGTATTACTTTCATAATTAATTAACCGATTGCACTCACATGAGATATTCCTCACCTCTCAACTACACTGCAAACCTAGAGCATTCATGTTATTTTCCTAATAATTCTACCCAGTCTAACTAGGACAAAAACCGCTATCAAAACCCAGTTTCACTAATATTCATCATTTGCTCACCATATACTACCCTCACCAAGTATCCTTTCATAAGCAATAACATAACTACAATGTTTTTATAGATAGAGTTACTCACGAATACAATAGCATAACTACACTCATTCTATAAACATATATTAACACAATATTATAACATAGCTACACCCACGCTATAAATAGATATACACATAACATCCTGTACATATACATATATATCATTCGTTATATATGCATAATCTCATCTCCAGAGCTGGAACCTCTCGGATGTATCCTTCATGAGCTATCAGGCTCCAGGCATATCACGCATCACATTAAGACACCAGGTCTGAATCTTATCATCGATCCCAAAACTTTAACACAAACAACGGAGGCGATCATATACACATGTTTGGGAGACACAACCATACCACATCGCACCCCACCGGTCTCCAAATAACCACCTATCCTCACACCTGGTTAGTGGCCATGCAATAGTACTATAACGTGGCTAATCAATCCAGCACTTGTTGGTTAATGTCGGGTGGACTGTCCACTATGCGCAAACTACTAACAATGTCACTATAAAGTAGTTATGTCAATACAATCAAACACACACACACACACACACACACACACACACATATATATATATATATATATATATATATATATATATATACTTAAGTCATTCCAATACATATATACATAAAGTACGAATCCCGTATACATATCCCACAACGTACTAGTCCACTTATCTCGAAGTCCAACCCGACTTCTTGATCCTACATATGATTTCAATCATTTGAACTTCTGATTCATCTCACCTAAACCCATTTATCCATTCACCTAACATGCATACCAAACCCTGGAAATATTCCCTAGTATCCCCACTCTACCTCGGAATCCCCTACACTCATTCCCCAAGTTCTAATGGGTCAAAATAATGCGTAAAACAACCTCGGCAGGCCAATAAATTAAATCGGTTCGTTTGGAAGACCGAATTGGTTCGCTCAACCGAATCGATTCGATCCCCTAACGAACTAGTTTGGTTGCTGGGCTTCATATCGTCTTTTTCTTCCTTCGGTTTTCTCCTCTAAAATCCTCTAATGGAGGTACCAAGCCTCCCAAAACATCAATGGATTACCCACATCAATATATCAGCAACCCATAAGCACTCTAACCTCAAATTAACCCAAAATCCATTATTAAGAGCCTAGGATTCCTAGTCACGAATTAATTCAATCTAACCTAGAATTAATGAAACTTGAATTTTTATTGATTTTATCACCCTATCCATGTTCTACACGTTCATACTTGTAAACCCATAATTAATTCACAAAATTCTCATGTGTTCATCATCAATTACTATCAAATACAAATCAGAGGTTACATATCTTAGATCTCTTCATTTTAATACTCAATGTGTCATTCTGTAAATCTCAAATTTTAGTTCCTACTTAATCATCAATGTAAGTAACTACATAATTTCAACATAAAGAAAGTAAATACTTCATTTAAGGATCTGAATCCAAAGTTTGTTCACATAAGGATGGTTTTAAATTCGAAGATGCTCTTATCCTCTCTTCTATAAAGTTGTTCTCATGAAGGTTCGTCTCTTTTCCTCTTGTCTTATTCTCTCTAACTTATGTTTATGTACAGATTGAAAAGTGGGTTGTCATCTACCTCCCTAATCCTTATATACTCATTAATTATGCCATAATCCATTTTTCCCATTAAACCCTAGGTGTAAAAAAACCACCATACCCTTATACGGGTCTTGCTATGTTTAAAAAGTCCTCAAATACAATCATAACACCCAAGTACCTATTCTATACTATTTTGACCCATTCTGGATCACTAGTGCACTCAAAAAGTCATCCAAATCACCCGAACTACAAATATGACATCATCTCATTAATCAGACCCGATATGTGCGTACAGTATGCATCGCCCTCCAAATATATGAATTCGCTGATGTAACTCTATGTTGACATAGCATGATAAAAAATCACTTTTCACTCATAAGCGGTAATAATAAATCACATCTCTATTTACTTATCACATGCAAGTAAATAATAATAATAATAATAATAATAATAATAATAATAATAATAATAATAATAATAATAATAATAATAATTATTATTATTATTATTATTATTATTATTATAAATATTATTATAAATATTAATCCTTAACTCGCTAATTAATATTTACCGAAACTAGTTTAATTTCTCAAATTAAATTAATGAATAGACACACGTGGAAATTAATTACTCATAAAATTATGGGTATTACAATCAGCTAGGCTATTCCTTGAACGAGGATGGTAATGGAAGGTGATATCTTTGAATTAGGAGGCAAGATCTTCTAGTTGAGGATGGAAGAGTAGAAGCATCTCGTCTTTGAATTTACATTTCCTGAGGATCTTCCCCACGATTAGGGTTGAGTCTCCATATATATCCATGCATTTTATTCCTTTCTTGAGGGTGATCTTGAGACTTATGGTTCATGCCTCAACTTCCAGCATGTTGTTGGTTCAAAGGAAATATAGCTTAATGGAAACGGGGGTGTGAGTGTCATCAAAGGATCCCACTACTATACCATTTCTTATTGGCAACACCATTAAAGAACATTTTCCACCCGAGGTCCTCGTGAGAGGTACAGAGGATGCGTTTGGAAATTCGAGGATCCAAACCTCAATGCCTTCCATGGGATTATGGGAAAGGTAATCGAAGATGGCTCTCCCTTTCATAGACTTTTGCATGACATAAGAAATATTAAAATTGTCCAGTAACATCAGCCACCAGGCCATGTGGCTAAACATAGAGGGTTTATTTAATAAGTATTTCATCAGCTCTATTCGGGACTCCAGCTTGAAAGGAAATGCAGACATGTAGAAAAGGAGCGTCTGTGTAACCCATACAAGGGCAACACAAGCCTTTTAACCAGTGTAGTTTATTTCATACCCAGATGGCTTTAACTATCTTATTAAATTTCCTTTTACTTATTTCTTAATGTATTAGGCTAGCATAGCCCCTGCTGCAGTGTCGATGACAGTCAAGTATAATAGGAGGGGGGGACCTTGCTACAGGGATAGAAGCAGTAGAGGTTGGGTGAGGTATTACTTGATCTGATTGAAGGATTCTTGAAATGACTCATTCCAAACTTTGGATAAATTCTTTTGGAGAAGTCTGAAAATGGGCTTGCAGATAGAGGTCAGTTGGCTAATGAATCGATTAATGTATTGGAGCTTGCTCAAGAATTCACACACTTTTTTCTTCATCTTAAGTGCTAGCATATCGAGTATGGATTTAGCTTAGCGGGTACTTCCTTTTTCACTAACCATGAATTCAAGGATTTTTCCCTTGGTGACACTGAAGATGCATTTCTATGGGTTGAGTCACATCTGGTACTTAATAGCCGCTCTAAGAATTTCATTAGTGAAGTAAAGTGACCCTCCCGAGTCTTGAATTTGGTAAACATTTCATCAACATATACCTTGACTTCTTTTTGGATCCATGCATGATAGTTTTAGAAACCCTCTAATATGTAGCCCCGACATTCTGGAGACTGGATGGCATGACTGTGTAGCAAAAGGTTCCCTGTGAGGTGATGAAGTCATTTCTTTCCTGATTATCAAGATGAATTTTAATCTGATTATCTTCAGGAAAATCATTGACAAATGACTTGAGAGCTTGAATGTCAGTGTTATATATAATTATGTCAATGTTTGAAAGATGATAATTATCCTTTGTGGATGCCTTCTTCAGATCTCGATAGTCGATGCACATATGAACTTTCCCTCCAATTTTGGTATGAGATAATGCTTGCAAGACGTGTTGGGAATTCAACTGTACGAATGAAGCCTACATATAAATGTTTCACCACCTCATCTTTGACTTTGAGGGACCATTTTGTTCAGATCTTTCTCAGTTTCTTCTAAACAGTTTTTCTCTCTGGGAAGGTCAGGATCTCATGTTGTTCTCTCTCTGGGTCAATATTAGACATACTGTCATAGGACCATACAAAGGCATCTATAAACTCTTTCATAAGATCTTGAAATTATGACCTTTCATTCTCATTTAGGGTGGACCCTATCCTAATCTCGCGTTGATGGCTACTAGAACCTGGATAAATAACAACAGGCTCATCATCATTAGTTTGAACGTGGTTATGTTATTTATTTTTTTCCTTATTGAGACCAGTTAAGAGTTATTAATTTATTAAATTATTTTCATCAAGAGTTTGATTAGAATCAAGACAATTAATGTAAGGCACAATAAGATACTCGAAATCATTGTTTATTTCATTGAAAGAATTTATAGGAAATACAAGAGTAAGGACCTCGTCATAGGAGGCCTCTTTTATAATTACATCAGAAACATGAGAAAAAATAGTAGGCTTGGGTATTTCTTAGAGATAATGGACAATAGGATTCAAGTTAATTTTAGCAGTTTGAATAGGATAGGGATACCAACTGAGGAGAGGTTCTTCAGAAATAGTGATCTTATTAGATAAGTTAGACAATGCATCTTCCTGGCGGATCATATAGAGATTCGACCCAAGTGTGTTCAAGTTGATTGACTCATTGGCATCATTATCCCTAGATTTTTTTGTGCTTTCCATGGATTTATCAATTGAAGGCTCTACCTCATGTTTCCTCTCTTCATCCCAAAAGATGTAATCCTTGAAGAATATTTCTAGCCCGAGTTTCATATTTTTTTCAATAGGGTCAGACCATAGTTTAGAGAATCCACAAAAGGGGATATCCTCACCCTTCGATTCATCATTCAAGCTATCAAAATCATCATCCCAACCAGTAGTGATGATATCATCCTTCAAGAGTAGTCAACATTCGTATCATATTTTTTATCCCACCTACAGGCGACCATAAATAAACCCTTGAACTTCTCACAGTTAAAATTTATTTATGGGGGAAAGTTTAGTCTGAACTTTTGAAGCTGGTCTAGAATTGCAGGCAATTCCATGCCCCCTTCTAAGCGGGTACAAACAACAATGCAGGCTCGGGGAGGAGTGACAACTTGATCTTTAATGTTTGTAGGATGTAGGAAAATGGAAGGACATACTTTGAGGGGTTTGGTGGGATGGTCGGCATATCAAGTGTTCCAACGGGATTGATTCTGGTTGAAGGATCGTTTGGATTTTCTCCCCGAAGGTGATAAATCTTAGCACCGAGCATGGAAGGGAAAGCCATTAAATCTAGTTGAGCATTCCCATCCTGTTCTATGTTCTCCATTAATAACCTTTCGAGGGATAACTCAAACTCTATAAAAGAAACATATGAAGTAGTGGAGCTTCGAGTGGTTTGATGGAAGATCAGAGCCATTACGGAGCCAGTCTAAAAATCAGGGTTCACGATCACACTTGAGAAGAAAAAATGATTTTGGTTTATTTTGAGCGAAAGAAGAATATTTTGGTATTTTGTTTTTCTTTTTGAAAATGAGGAAAATAGGTTTGGTAGAGGGAGAAAGGACAAATCCTCAGAATGATTATTATTATGTTCCATTTGTCTTATGTTTAGCCTAGGATGCAGGAAAAAAATGTCGGATTGGACCTGAGCCTAGGGATAAGATAGGGTAAATGAAGCAAGACACAATTTGACTTGTTTCCAGACTCACGACAAGGGTCCTATTTTAAAAATGGGCAAAATAATGCAAAAATTTGGGTGGGAAGGAGACCCAAAATTTTGACAGAGTTTTGCAATATACCGACAAACTAGGTATGATTGTCCTAGCATAGACGCCTATATGATGTTGATGCATTTATGGGTTAGTGGAAAGGTTCCCCCTTTTGGCATGACTTCTAAGAGGATATACCTCTTGCTTATAAGGTAAATCATTCATTGGTATGTGTGGAAAATCCATTTGATATACCTGAGTGTCCATGAATTGCCTCATAAAATACCTTTTGGAGATGGTATGTGTAAGAAACGAATTTGATACACTCGACGTACGTGAATAAGTTCCCAACTATATACCTCTCGTTGAGAGTTTGGTAAAGCAGTACGATGCGAAAGGAATCATTCGATATATGTAGAAAGTACTAAGCCAATGGATGGTAGGAATAGTATCTCTTAGGTTAACTGCGCTCCATAGGACCGACACCCATCACGAAGTGACACTAAGTACGGGATAAAATTTTGGTCAATATTGCAATGCTTAGTGTGCAAGAATGCATGATTCTTAATTAGTATCTTATGGATAGTCTTAATAAATATGGTAAATACTACCACTATGAGGAAGAGTAAAAAATTAGCATGGAAGGATAAACACGGAGAGTAAAACTAGCAACTATGTACATAAAGCATGGAAACTACACAGAGAAATGCGATAGATAAAAATGTGAAGTGTGAATATACACGAGTGAGTGAAAGATATGTGCAAAGTGAGAACGTGGCATGTGAATATGTGTGAGTGAAGAAATTATGTGTATATATAAAAGTTAGAGAAATGTGGAAGTGTGTGCTAGTGAGGCTAAAAATGTATATCTACAACTGGTGTGTGAAATGTGTGAGTAAACATGAAACTATATACAAGTGAGAAGAATGTGAGAGTGTATTCTAGAGAGACTAAACGTGAATATATACGAGTGGTGTGTGCAACATGTTAGTAAGAGTGAAATTATATATGAATGAGATCTTGCTGAGTGAAACATGGAGAATATATACAAGTGAGTGAAAATTGGAACATCGTGAATATATACAAGTAAGTAAAGAGTTAAACATGTGATAAGGAGATGATATATAAATGTGATAAGAAAAGATCATGGTGGGTAAAAACATCATGATAAGAATGAGGAATATATACAATATGTAAGTATGAGAGTAAGAAGAATATACAAGTGTATGCATATGTACACATATACAAAAGGAAGAGAGCAAAAGGAATCACCCTTGTAAAAATAGAGTCCGGTCCTCTAAAAATGTACCCAGTAGAGTTTCCATTATGGCCATTTGAGTCAGATTCCTTCGGCGCGGGTCGACTCCAAAATTTGAGGGGAGGGAAAAATGGAGAAATCCCACTCTCCCATGCGTGCACGGATTCGAGGATATGGGAGTCCTCTATCCACCACTCATGTTCATCTTCGCGGACTGGCTCGAACATAAATCGACTGTCATAAAAAGGGGAGAAATATGACAAATGGGTTTGCCAACCTAGTTTTTTAAAATAGGAAAAAGAAATGTAGCCATTCTGAGAGAACGTCACCTAAAGACATATTGATGCATACGAAACCAAATGAATCAAGGTTATGGGGAGTAAGTTACGGAGTGGGAAGGTGTTAGGTTCCCATAATGCCCTTTCAGTCCCTCATGGGCTATGATAATATCCTCATTTTGTCCAAATATGATACGAGTGTATATGTGTGTGGTGTGAATAACAAGAAAAAATCATTTGTCTCACGTCATGGGAAAGAAGGTTTAAGTAGTGTAAAAAAACATAAAAATATAATGGGAGTGTCCATTAAATCAAAAATCACTATGAAGCAGTGAATGTGTTCATCAATCGAAACACAAATATGTAGGAGTACGGGGACTCGCAATACTAGTAAATATAAGAAAACATAAAATGAATAAATGAGAGAATAGAACTCGAATCCTAAGATTCGCGTGGGACGACTATGTAGACCAAAGGGAATCAAAGTCAACATAGTTCGATAACATGCTAAAATGGGGTTTAACCCATAAATCCTAATTTAAAGCTTCCTTCAGTTTGTCTTTTAGAAAATCTGTGCAAGTGTTGAAAGTGAGATAAATGAGGAAATTTTAATTTAGGGTTTATAAGAAATCCATCTTTTTGGATTTTTTTATATTTTATGAAAATAAGATTTGTGTGTACTAAATAGTAAAAAATAGATTAGTTTGATGTGAAGAAATGAAATAAACATATAAAAAGTGAAAAGAAAATTAAACAACTACTTCTAATTGAGTGAGTTGTAAATGAATAAGGGTATACCTTTTAGAGAACTTTAGTTTTGATTTTGCAATGGTAGGAGGATGATTTTGGTATGGTTTGATGGTGGTGAGGTAAGATGGAAAGTAGGGTGACAAATTCATGAGAGTGATGTAAGGAAATGGAGACAATGTTTGCAAAAATAGAATTTTGATGCACTAATTTTGAGGGAAATGTTCCGACTTCAAAAGGGGCCATTGAGAATGAGGTCATGGTCTCCCTGAATAGTAAAAAATTAGGGTTTTAGGGGCTGCCGATTGACATGGCCCCTGGCCTTCCTATCGGCATAGCCCTAGCTTTCTGGTTAAAGAAAGTACACATTATCGATAGGCAGGGGTCTTGGTGCATATAGGCCGTCCAGATTGGACTTTTTCTGAAAAACAAGCATAAAATGCAAATCGTAAGTCAAAATCATTCACAACTAAGACCATTGGAAAGGGTATTTAGAGTCCTATAAGAATCCATTAATACTCCCAAATTAGAGAGTGATAAAGGCCAAACATGTCTTAAAAGAATCTGATGGTCTCTAAACGAGGGCTTCTCGGAGTAAAAAAGTATGTACACACGAATCGTGAGGCCAATTTATGCACGGTATGGATCATTGGAAAGGAGATTTAGAGAATTATGATATTTTAACATATTTTCTTTGTTTGGAGAGCTTATCTAGGTCAAATGAGGCCCAAAAGGACCTAACAACCTCTAAATTAGGGTTCAGAGTAAAAAAATAACAACGCGCAAACTGTGAGGCCAATTCACGCATGGTATGGACCGTTGAAAATAGTATTCAAAGACTTACAAGGTTTCAATGAGCTTCACTCAGGTTAGGAAGTTTATCGTGGTCAAACGGGGCCAAGAGAATCCGGTGGCCTCCAGAATAGGTCTCGTAGTAAAAAGGCAAGTATGCGCGAATCATAAGGTTGATTAGTGCACGATATGGACTGTTGGTAAGGATATTCAGAGTTCTATGAGTATTTAATGAGCTTCACTTAGTTTGGAGGGTTAAATAAAGTCAAATGAGGCTTGGGAGAGACTAATGGCCTCTAGATTAGGGTTTATAGTGGGACTTAGGGTCTTATGTTAGGAGGAGAAGTGTTAGGGACCTACGGAGGTATTAGGGGTGCAAGGATGGGTGCTTAAATCTCCTCAGGTATGATTCATGTGACAAATATGATGGGTATTGATATACAAAAAATATATTTTTTTTACCGTAGAACTTGAATTAATCAAACATGAGAAAGAGGACAACCCAAAACTAGGTTCAAAGAATAAATCTAGGGTCTAGAATACAATATTTTTGCAGATCTGATTGTAATCTGACATGGATAAAAGTATTTATAAGTGACGGGGCTTCCTTTTTTGGATATCCAAGCCCTTATTTACACTTCTGTGAAGCTTGAATCTTCTAGTGTATGATCCTCCCTAAAGCTAAATAGGTATTGAGAACCTTTTTTAGATGAGAACCCTTCCTCTACAGTGAGATATGATTCTCTCTATAGTCTTCTTCCCAAAAATGTTAATAATGTTTTCTTTGACCCCTATCAAACCTTAAAGTGTTGAATAATGAGCTTAAGCCCCTTCACATACCTTTATGCACAAGTATAGAAGGTGCGCTAGGGCTAAATTGGGTTCTTTGAGAAATGGACCTAATGCCTTGACAACTATGACTACACTAGAAACCCAAGACATATAATTAAATTGGCTTCAATTAAATACTTATAAATGCCCAATTACAATTATCGTAATTAATTTACATTATATTAATCATAATTAATTCCACTAAATAGTTATGACTACACTCCAATTTAGTTATCTTAGAAATCCTCAAACATAATGACGTCTTACTTGCCATGTTGATTAAGGTGCATAATGTTATTCCCCACATTAAGCTTCTGATATTCGCTTGATTAAGTCAATTTGTTGTTAATTGGCTTTGACCAAAATCTAATCAGTATCCTTGACTCTTGGGCTTAACTTATTTTGACACCCCCACCAAATTATAAATAATTCATTGATCAATTTTACTAGTGGAAACAAAAACTTATAAGTCAGTTAAGGGGGGTATCACAATCCTAGGTATCCCCGAATTCAGATTCGTCTAAATTAAAATATCAAGCCTTCTTGTATAACTGTCACCCAATATATGAGGATCATTTGATTCAATCTGATATTAAATCGCACCCATGGCAATTAAAGTGACAACCACACACTCATTTAATCCTCCTAATTCTCGGGTGTAAGAATCTATATACCCATTGAAAATAATGTGAGATATCTTGAGACTAATCATGACAACCCTTAGAATCTATCCACACTGGTGGTATTATTCAATACATTCCTAGTATGTATCGACTACATTCCTTCGTTGAATTATCTCATAAGTTCTCACACCTTTATTGGTTCCCCGTAGTTTGAGATAAAATAGTAGAATTGTATTGCAACCGTTCTGATAGGATGTTAAGTCCCTATCTAGGTTATGAATATTTCAATGATGCTAGAATCGGAGTTTCAATCTCCTTGTGATCAGTTTAAAATCGTATCACTGAAATTTCAATTGAGATCTATTGATCGACATTTAATGAAATAATATATTCAAATAAATATAAAGCATTTTCAAAACTTGATTCTCATTTCAAAATGAACAAAAAAAATTCCTTTTTTGGTTAGAATAAAATGTTTTACTCATGATTTTATGGGTAAACCCCAACAAAATAATGGATAGAAAAGGTAACACCCCATATTTTTTAGCATTAAATATCTAATTAATTAAGCTAAATTTAAATTATAAGTACGTCGTAATTTAATTGAATTAATTATTATGTGTGTATTTAAATACTAATCGGCCGAGATAATAATTAATATAAATAGAAAAAAATTGCTAAGTATGTAGTAAATAATACATGACTATTATTACGTAGCGACTTAAACGACGAGATTTTATTGTATCTCAACCCGGAGTTCGGTATAGATTATATAAAGATATAGATGGAGACTTTTAGTAAAGTGACTTAGATGACAATTCTGAGTGCATGGTTGATTCTGCATGGATCGAGATAGTCAGAATAGAGTACCCAAGGGTAGTAATTGGGTCTCGGGATGTTTTTAGGCACGCGGGGGTGTTCGGTTCATTTGGGCTTGGCCCACAAGCCTAATTTCGGGTTTAGTATTATTTAACCTAATTTTAAGAAGGTTGAACAATAGTTAATCACATTATAACCCTAAGAACATGAGATAAGAAAAGAGAAAGGAATTGGGAGAGCTTTTTGGAGCCAAATCAAGAGGAATTGGGTATGTTCTTCATCAATTCATCTTCTACCTCAAAGGAATCCGACTCTACGAATCTAATCATGCAATTGGTTAACTTGATTTCAATCTAATTTCCATAATTTCGGTTCATATCATAGTGGGTGTAAACCAAAATCCGTTTTTCAGTGGGTTATCGTAAGAAAATGGATTTTTATGATTTGAATGCAAATTAGTAAATTAGATATGAAATTGATGATGATATACCATGTAGTACTGTTAGAATTGAATTCCTATTCGAAATTCATAATTAGATGTGTTGATTTGGTGATTGTAAATTGAAATTAGGAAGGGGATTGGAAAAATGGGAGAAAAATCCAATTCATGAATTATCGGATGAATGTGAGAATCATTAATGTTAAATGATGATTTTTATGATTATAAATGTTTGACAACATATATTAATCGTTAGTAAAGTTTTGGTTGACAATTGAATGAAAATGTCAAGCTTTAAAGTTATCAATGGTGGAATTCGTAATAGAGTATGTGAAGAAGAAGAACTACTCGCGGTGAATTTATTCAGTTCCTAAGGTGAATCGATTCGGAATAAGGCTAAATCAATTTAGCTGCCCAGATTTGGGGATTTTTTTTTGTTTACGCCCTAAATTCATGATAAATTGTTAGGGCACCTTTTGTGTTATTTTTAAAATATGAGGAGGGACATATTCAATTCTAGAAGGCTATAGTAGGGGAATTGCTTTGCCAAATTGAGATAAATCAAAGACTAGGACCTTTATGTTCATATTATAAAATGGGGAGAATTTCAGATATCGGGTTGGGATTTTAGGTAAATTGAGTAAACCCATATTTGTGAACCAGTATCAATAAAGAAAATTTAAGTCGGGTAGATAGACTCAGTTATCATAGGCTAGTGCCAGGAGAGTTAGGCATGGGTTAGCCGGACTTAATTAACTTTAACTATATATATACGGATAGTGGGATAGTATATATATATATGTATATGTTTGTGTGCTTATTATAGATATCGGTGTGAATGATATTTATAGAAATACATACCGCTCTAGTGCTAAGAGGTTGTGCGATGTGGATGAATCCCCTGGATCGTGAAAACAGGGAGAGTATAATCCAGAGGTCATAGCGTTCGGTATATTATGTTGTGATTCTTTTCAGGATGAGATGTCTTAGGTATGATTCGGTCTCACACTCGGAGAACTATGAACGCCTCCGCTACGCTTATTATTTCATTATCTGATTCGATGTGAGTTAACCGTCTTGTGGTATCCGGGTTGGATTGAGTATACCAGGGATGATAGCATTTTAGAGAAAACATCCTGTGAGATATTACTCGGGAGGATGGATATTATATACACCATGTGTGTGAACGTTGTAGTATAATTATGCGTATATAATAGTGTGATTATTTGTATACGGGTAATATACATGAAGTGAAATTATATTAATTATATAACTAGTGAAAACGTTATATGTATTTATTTGACCTGAATGAAAGAGTAACTGGGTGAAATAACTTAATAATCAATAGTAATATTACTCGGGCTAGAGTTGTGGATAAGTAAGGGTTCATAACAAGGCTAGTTAGAAGGGGTAGTATAACTAGGTGGGTTATGAAGAAAGTGTTAGGTGTGCACATTAGTTGAGGGGTGCGGATTATCTCAAGGGAGTGAGACAGTAGCTTAAATATGAAAAGTATTCATGCATTTTAACTACTACAAACTTAATCACTTGCAAATATTTTTCAAATGTTTTGGGTTCTAACCCTAGCCACAAATATTTTCAAAACCTTTTAGGTGTTCAGACACTGGGATGTCAGACTTAATTATCTATTCCTAGGATGCACAGCTGCGACATATGTGGATGTATGGAGGATTTGGACTAGACACCTCAGTTGTTCATTTCTAGACTAGGATCTCCTTATATAGTATTTCATTTTTGGGCATGTTTCCCCTACAACACTTTATTCTGTTTATTCGGTTTAGACTTGTATTGAGATTTA
Source organism: Sambucus nigra (assembly GCA_949130495.1). Taxonomy (NCBI): domain Eukaryota; kingdom Viridiplantae; phylum Streptophyta; class Magnoliopsida; order Dipsacales; family Adoxaceae; genus Sambucus; species Sambucus nigra. The sequence goes on along the minus strand of OX422224.1, from coordinate 141,313,510 downwards.
TTTATAATCTGTTTGTTTTATCATTTAGATTTGGAGTTGTAGTCGATGGTTTATTCGGCAAGACATTTATTTATTTATTTACTTATTTATATCCTGTGATGGTTTGGATTCTACTACTGTGTGAATGATTTAATCCAATTTTCAGATATTGTTATCTAAAATGAAAAGATAAAATTTGAAACCGGCTTAATTAACTAATAGGTGGTTAGTAATTAATAGTTTTCGACAGTGATGCTAAGAATGAACCAAATGTGAATCTTATTTTAATTTAATAAAGAACTGATCACCCAGTATTTAATTAGGCAAGGTGTCACACAAAATCATCATGAATATGCATAATCAATGATGAGTGCACTATTTTGTATGAATTACACCCAAATCTAGGCCCTGTTAGGCTTGTTGTTTCATAAGTAATGAGCTTTTAGACTCACTTTCGTAAATATAAAGAAAAATGCAAGTTTGAATAAAATTCGAGTTAAAAATATAATTTGAAACCATAATTTAAGAAATTTTACGGGCCTAAAAATATTTTTTAAATATTTATCTAGGCAAAATAAAGTTCTCTATGAATTTAGGTTGAACTTTGGATTAAAACGAGCAACTTATAAATTTGGGGGTCAAAAAAAGAAATTAAGGAATAATGATATAATTTCGATACTTTTAGGGCCCTAAATTTGAATTAATTATTTTTATTTTTCATTTTTACAAGTACCCTGGGAGTATGGACAACAAAGGATTCAACATGCAAAAATTATTAAACATCGCGACATGATACCATTGACATAGCTGTACTATATGTTTTTTTATAAAACCGCTCGAGTGTCCATTGAGGCAGTGCCATAGCTTTTAGAAAAGGTCTTGAAAAAACTCACAACTTTGAAGCCCGAACGAAAATGATATTTTAAAATTTTCGGGTAAAAAATGCGATTAAAGTTGGTGATGTAAATAGTGATGTGAATAGTGACGTGAATTGAGGATAATTATTAAAAGAAAAACTTTCCAATTGTCTTCAACTCTTACTAAGACCCCATGAGATAATTACGAACCCCAAATCAACCAATTATATAATGTTTCATCGCAGATGAATTACCTCACCCCATAACCTATAAATAGGACCCTTGGACTCATTATTTTATAAAGAAAATTTTAGAGAGCTTTTAGAGACAATTATTGACAGTTTGAGAGTTTAGATTTTTAAGGGTCAAGAAATATTATTTTGTCGGAGATTTTATCAAGATCAATTATAAGGCACTATTATTTTGTAAGTTTAGTTACTAATGGAAATTAGTATTCTTTTTTCCAATATTATTTTGTCTTCAATTATGCTAGCTTAATTTCTTTACTAGGATTATGTGACGTTTATTATGCTTAATTAATATTGTGCATGGTTTTAATTCGTCTTTATTTTCCAACTTGTTTTAATTGTAATAAAAATTCGATTTTCACTTAAAACGACACAAGAGTGTGTTTCAAATCTTCAGACTTCTTTTGAAAAAAATATTTTTTATTTTGGGTGTGAGTACTTTTTTGTGGGTTATACTTTTATTAAATTAATTGATATCTCATGATGAAAGACTACTTTGAAATTTAAAAGAGAAATTTTTTAGCGAATAGGGATTTTATCCGTCTAAAATTTAGAGACGTTAAATTTTCTTTTGAACTTAACTGTGTCATTTTCCGAATTAAACGTGGCGAGAGTCAGTTCTATCTGAGTTATAAAATCAGGAATGGAGAATTATATTATTACATAATATTAGTTAAATGGATACAACGTCCTAGTTTTCTCGCGCACTTGATTATATATTTCGTAGTTACACTTTTTAGTTGTGTTAGCTTAGTTTAATATTTTCATCTCATCTTTAAAACCATTTAATCTAGTTGGATATTTATAATTTTTTAAATAAAAAATGGACAAACCTCTATGGGTTCGACCCATACTTACATTCGCAATTCCATAATAGCTCGTGCACTCGATATATAACAACAAGTTTTTGGTGTCGTTGTCAGGGACTTGTTTAATTTTTTTAAAAAAAAGTTCTGACTTTCGGCTAGTTTTTTTTTTACTTTTTCCATTTTTGTTAGTAAAAATTTCATAAAAATACAGAAGAAATTAGGAAATACGAAAAAAAATCAGTAGCTAATATTTTTCGTTTTTTAGTTGGTTAAAAAATAGATTTAAGCTTATTTAATAAAGATTAGTTTTAACACGAGTTATCACATAAACACATAAAAATTAAAAAATATATTTTATTTAAAAATTTCCATAATAGTTTTTTTAGCAAGTAGTCCCTACAAAGTTAAAAAATATTTTTTATCTTTAATAGTAATTTTTCTACTTTCAGAATATAAACTATTTAAAAAAATTTATTTAAATTTAGTTTGATAAGTGTGTTGGGTTATTTTTGTTTTGTATTAAATACACTGCTAGTGTGCGTGTCGTATTATTTTTAATATTTCTTATGTCGCACTTTACGTTTGGTGTACTTATTTGGGTGTACTTTTTTGAGTAGGACGCCAAAAAATACAAAAAGAAGATAAAGAAAAAAAAAGTTGGGGGGGGGGGGGAAAGTGAAGAATTTTTTTTGAAAAAAGTGTGAAATAATGACCCGACGTGAAGAATACTTATGCAATCTTTCCATAAGCATAAGAAACTCTCAGGGACGCCTAAAACTTTGGCGACGTTTCCCTCCGGTTACCATTAACGTAAACTATGTGTCGACGTAAACAAGTGATGGTCAAAAGTCCACGCCAAAGGTATTGTTTTGTGTGCTCTTATGTGGTATAATTTCGTATTTAAATTAGCACGTTGCATAAATTGACTTAAGGAAAAAAATCATGTGAAAGATAAGATGGGGATTTGATCACCCTTCCTTGGCCCCAAAATCACTTGTAAAAGTTGGCCTTAGGGTATTGCATAGCTCATAGAAACCTCTTAGCGAGGCTAAAATTAAATGCTTCTCAAAAGCAAACTTGTAAAATCAATTTCGTTTTGCCTGGTATAGGATTGGTGATTTTTAACAAGTCTTCTTACCGACAATTTATCTGAAGGTAAAATTGGGATTTGAAGTGATAACTGTAGTTGACCATCTTTTAAATCCTCCCTTGTCAAATAATAGGAGCTCTCTAATTAAGGTGAATAATTTGGAGACCCCTGTTGTCATCGACTAGTCAAGGGAAAACTAAATTTTAAAATTAAAATACCTCTCAACTAAATTAGATAATTCAAATTGCTTTGTGTTAGTTTAGGATTTACATGATTTTGAGCCAATGTATTTTCTTTTGTTTGCCTTAAAACATATATGATAAAAAATCGAAAAAGACAAAAAAGAAAGAGAAATTTGAGTGAGCTTAGTGTATGCAAAGTTGGTTTTGAGATCGTACTGGTCATTTGTCGAGCTGTAATACACCGTATTTTTCTAGAATAAATAATAGAATTATATTTTTTTGGTTAAAATAAAAATTTATGGAAAATTATTAAATGCTAACAAATAAATTTTTGTTATGTTGTATTTACGTGTGATAGATTTGTATTATGTTAATGTTATAATAATTGCATGTGTAATAGGAATTTATAAATGAAGTGCACAAGTATAATATATAATGTTGGGATAAAAATAATTGGAACATATTTCGGGGAGTATACAGGCTTGTTTAGGTGTTTTAAAGCTTTAAAAATGATCCCGGGGTATAGGTATATATGTTGGGAGACTTTTGGGCTAATCTTATTATTAATATTTATTTAAATATTAATCATGTTTGTAAATGATTATTATTTATGGGATTTAAATTTACTAAGTGAAGAGTAATAATTTAATTACGTCATAATGAGCGATAGTGACGTGACATTTATTTATCTCAACTCGGAATCGGGCATAGACTATATTAGGATCGAGTTAAGAATTTTTAGTAAAATAATTCGAATGGAAATTCGGAGTTTACGGTTGAGTTTGAATGGGTCGAAATTGTTAAAAAAGAGTACCCAGTGGTAGTAAATAGGTCTCGGGACATTATTAGGCATAACCCATCCCTCATGGGAGTGTTGGGGACCTTTTTATAAAGTCCACAAGCCTAAAAACGGGATTGACTTAATAAACCCTAAAAGTGAGAGGGTGTGGCAACAATAAATCATTTTAGAAAACCGAAGTAAGTAGAGAAGAGAAGAGGGAACAATTGAAGAAACCTTGGGAGCCAAAATCAAGAACATGTATGGGAAATCTTCATCAAATAGTCATAATTTAAACCAAAGGATTCATACCCTACGAACCCTAAGGCGAGTGGTTAAACTTGCTCTTAAATTAATTGCAGATTTTAATTCATATCATAGTAGGTGTGATAAGATTATATGGTTTTTAGGTTGGTTTGATATCTAATTTGGGTTTTGACAGGTAGGATTGAATTGTAGAACAACTTCTTGAATTTGAAGAAGTCCATGAAATTGGGTAAATTAAACTGTCATTTTAGAAACTGTTTTGAGACGTTTTGGTTCCAAAAATGGCTATTCTGTCCACGATTATTTGTAAAAAAATCTTGTTTTCTGCATTTTGTTCTCTAATATGTTTCCTCCAAAAACGGATCCAAAATGTCTCAAAACTGCATTTTAAAAATCTGGACAGATTCGTGGGGCCAATTTTAAGAAATGTTATTTTTAGTTGTTATTCCATTGGAGGTTGCCTAGATTGATTGATTGTGTTAGTTGTTCTATAATAAGGACATTAGGCATAAAGTGGAGATTAGGTTTACATAAAGTGAGATAAGTGAGTATTGAAATAATAGAGAAAATATCCGTAATTGATAAATGAATGAAATTCGAGAAGGGTGACATAGTGATGAGTGAACCTATATTTATGACCAGTAGTGACGACGAAAATGACTACAGAGAAATAATGAAGGGTTAACTAGGGCCCTTAGAGTTGTGTGGGAATTCATAAAAATACGATAGTGAGTAAAAATCATAAGTAATAAGTACGATGAGTATTCGAGAGAAACATACTACGTATGAATGATAATTTGGAATTTGAGGAATAAGTTCTACAAGATGAAATTTTGAACCAAAGGAATGAGTATGGATAATTTAGTTGGGTAACACAACTCGAGTGATAAATAAACAAATGTGGGAATTATTTAAATTATAAGTCGGTATGTAGAGTTGGGAATGTTAGGCTAGTGTTACGATAAATTGTTGAGGGAGTAGTTTGAATTAAGTAAATATATATATGCGGTGATTGTGTACTCTCTCTCTCTCTCTCTCTCTCTCTCTCTATATATATATATATATATATATATATATATATATATATATATATATATTTGTGTGCTTTATAAATATTGTGTGAATAATATTTATAGGAATACGTACCCCTCTAGTGCTATCATAGGAGGTTACATGATGTGGGTGAATCCCCTAGCTTGAGGAGAAGGGTCAGTATAGTCCCCAGGTCATAGTGTCCGTAGTTAGGGGTGAGACGTCTTGGGTATGATTCGGTCTCATTTTCGGAGGGAACTATGACCGCCTCCGCTGCATTTATTTTGTTTCACTGATTTGGAGAGCTAAGCATGTCAGGGTGTCGAGGTGGATGAGTATACCTCGAATGTTAGCATTATACAGAACATCCAGTGAGTGTCTACTCGGGAGGATGGTTGTATATCTACGACATGGGTGTGAATGTTGTAATATGATAATACGTATATATGGTGTAGATATTTATATATGGGGGAAAATACATAATGTGAATTGTATTGATTATATATATAACATATGAGAATGTTATATGGTCCCAAATGAGAAATGATTAATTAATTTAATGTGATATATAACTTATAAATCATAAATTAAATATACTCGGGCTAGAGTAGTGTTCTAGTAAGGATATCATCGAGAACTAGTCACGGGGTAGAGGACTAGGTTGGTTATGTAGAAAACGTTAGGTGTGCACAATAGTTGAGGGGTGAGTCGGTCCTCAAGGGAGTGTGACACTAGCTTAAATATGAATATCATTGATTTACTGCAATTTAATTCACTTGCTAAATATTTTCAAAATGTTTGGGGTTCTAATCCTTGCTATAAAATATTTTCAAAACCTTTTAGGTATCCGACCACAGGGAGGCCAAACTTAATTATATTCCAGGTTAACACAGCTGCATCATATCTGGGTGTTGCAGGAGTTTGGATTAGATGCCTCTCTCATTCATTCGTAGTTTAGTAATTTTATTCTCAGTTGTATGTTCGATCATGTTGCTCACTTCAGTTATTCAGTTCATTTCAGTTCAGATTATATGGGATTTATTTCCTACCTATCAAATTATTTTGGTTTGGCTGTTTCTTTTTTGCGATGTTTATTCGGCTAGCCATTTGATTCAGATACTTTGGTAATGCTTAGACTTTATTATATGGTGATGATTCCATTTAGTCTCTTATTGCACTTCATGCTTTGGTAGATTTAAAGGATAAAATTTGGCACTGTTTCTTTTTAAATACTAGGTGGTTACTAAGTTTTAAAAAAGTTTTTGACACTGATGCTGCATATGAACAAAATGAGATTCCTATTCAATTCGATATAGGACTGATCATCCGGTATTTTATTAGGCGGGGTGTCACAAGTTCTTGAGAAAAATTTGGACAATCTTGAAATTTACATGCGGAGGTGTTAATGTATGTTCATGATCTGGAGATTTATGACCTTAATTACCTGATTATATGCCCCCGCCAATTGATTTATATATGGCCAATATTGTATTGGGAAATTTAGATTAAAGGTTCTAGAATAACCACATAAATTCTGGGAATTTGGAGAGGGTAATTTAAGTTAATATGTGAAATTGATCACCCTAAGATGATAAACTAAGGTTTAGAAACATGCTAGTAAATTTTTACAATGGTATAAACATTTGGGTTTAACTTGGCAAAGGAATAAAGAAAGTTTATAATAAGAAACTAGCAGAACTAGGCATCGGTGGCAAAACGAATCGATTCGGCTGGGAGAATTGATTCGACCAAGGCATCAAATCGATTCGGCCCTGGTGATAGGGTGAGTTTGGGATAAAATTAAATGTTGAATATTTTTAGAACCCCATACGAATTGGTGGGACAATGTTCGGGGTAATCAGGAATTTATTAAAAATATAAATGTGACCCACATATTAATTGAAATATTATATTTAACTAGGTGGTTAAATAATTTTTAAGGAAAATAGAATTAATAATTAACTAGATGGTCAATTATTAATTGATGAACAATTGTGGGTATCATATGGGACATTTGGGTAATTATATAGTAGTTACCTATGCATATTATATGAGAATAATAATATGTACTTATGTGTATCTGCGTGGACATACCAATGTTCGTGGATGGTCCTATTAGCTTGGGGTTTCATGTGTTCGGAGCCATAGCACACGTTGGCACAAGTGGGCTAGGTGTTGTGTAGCTTATTTAGGTACTACGTAGCAGTTCCATCTATGAGAGGTAGGTGTTGATGTTGGGATCCTTTGTCACCAGTAGGTATTGGCCATGAACTGGTGTACTGTGTAGTGGTTGCCCCAACTTGTGTGTGTTTTGTGATGTCTACTTTGGATAAGAGTTTCCTCCAGACTTATTGATAGAGCACGAACGAGACACCAATGTAGATGCCTTTGTGTGTCGCATCTATGAAAAGACATTTATATATAAATTACCCAGATTAAATGAGAATGAATTAAATTATCCAAGAATGTACACATAAATCACAGACCCTTGCTATGTTGTGCGTAATAGATGTTTATGCCATTTTTATGAGATATATAAGACTGGGATACCTTGGGATTGGGTAATTAAACATAGTCGGCTTTGTTATAATAAGTTCATATTGCAATAAATATTAATCTAGCACGATGGACATGTTTATTATTTGGGATTTTTCAGGATGCGGGTAATATCGTCCTTAGTTGAGGGGTAAAATGTTAATCACATGTGAGTGATGATGGGGAAATTTTACTTTGCATCAACTGTATTTGTTGCCTTTTAAATTGATTAAGTTAATTCTTCCATATCTAGGGATCTGACCCAAATTTAAATGTTTTCTCCCCCCAGGTGCTTCTAGATAGGGATAGCGAGATTGTTGCTGTATCAGCCTTTCTATCTCTTTTGCTTATCAGAATTTCAGATTCATTGACTCTAGATTATGTGCTTTTAAGATACTATTACTCATATCATTTAAGACATTTGTATGGGCATAAGCCCAAGATTTATTTACATTATGTTGGATTGGGATACTTACTTTCATGTAAGATTTATTATACACTTGGTGTTGGTTTGGATTTATTTATTATTATGGAAATATTCATTAAACCTCAATTAAGGGCCATAATATATGATTATTATGTTGGTTCTGAGAATGATATTAATTGACAAACAAGACCCATCTACATTTTATCATGCTTGGCTAGCCTTTACGTTAGAAAATAGGGATTGTTACAGTTGGTATCAGAGCATCCAAGTTTTAGTGTCCTTAGGATCTGTGTTGCGTTCATTACGTTCTGCATTGCGTTCTTTGATGTGTAGAGCCTATGCTTAAAATTATTCTTATGTTTGTACTAATTCGAGCCTTGTTTTTTTTCAAATAGAAAACGAACGGAGAGGTAGGCTGAGGCGTCTAGTTACACCTGCTGCGAAAGAGGAGGCAAATCCATAGTAGTAGCCAATGGCCCCACCATCCCCACAGTTTATTACACCAGCAAAGATGACCACCATTGTGTCTCCTGCAATTTCCACAGCCATGGTGGCTATGCTTTATCATTGTCCATTGTCGCAGGATCAGCAATAGCCACCACCACAGCACATGACCGTACCATCCCATGCACCGAGGTTGATTTGGGATAGGGAGAGGGAGGCCTTCATTAAGGGCCAAACTCTAGATTTCTTCGACAATGCAGATATAATGGTGGCGATCATATGGAAGAAGGACATATAGAGACATTTACACATGGTAGAGTGCACACTAGTGAAAAAGCATATACTAGCTTTATGTGGATTTATGGGGGCCATGCTCCTGTGGTGGGAGTTAATGACATCGGTCGTAGAGAGGGATAACCTGAGGATCAATGAATTCTGGGAGAGATTTGAGGGGAAATACTTTCCCCAATCTATGCAGTCCGAGATAAGAAGCAGGTTTATATAGTTTAAACATGAGTGGCCTACCGTGGCCGAGTACGAAGAGGTGTTTAACTCCCTTTCGTACTTTGCAAAGGAGTATGTTAGCACTGAGAAAAAAAGATGGATAGGTTTATAGAGGGATCGTCCGACAAAAAGGAGCTTCTGGGGAATTCGACCTTCACAACGTATAACCAGCTTGAAAAAATCCCGAAGGCACCCAATTTTTAAATCAAAAAGATTTTTATACTTCAAAAAGATAATTTCCTTTTTAATTATGGGGAAGCGAAAGATGATGGTTCAAAATTAAAACAACTTAACAAAATAAAAATTTTCTCAAATTAAATTAAAACCAAAATGAAATTAACTTGAAACACACACTTATGTTAATTTCACTAAAACACATTTAACCAAGTCCTAGAAAATTTTCCTACGTCATATTTCTCAATTTTAACAAATTAGGCTAAACCAAATTTTAACACATTAAAGTAATGACTTGAATTAATTAAACATTACCCAAAATTAAACATGTAGTGATTAAAATCAAATTTTATCTTGAATTACCTAAGCATACGTTCTAGGTGAGTATAGCAAGATAAAATATACAATAAACCACTACACCGCGATGTACGAGGAAAAATCCACAACGGGAAAAAACATCGGACGACCCTAGCCTCAAATCCACTAAGTACGGAATTTACAAATACAAGCAATATGACTTATAACACTCGACTCGATCCCTCTCAAGCCCCGACGCGTCTTCTTGTATCAACCTCTGCCTAGCGAATAATCACGGAGCTACATCATGATCTCGGAATCCACCGATCCGACTTTATATGGTCACCATCACCCGAACTAGGAGCGTTTCTCCAAGTGAGTAAATCAACGAAGACCTCTTATTCTTTGTGGGATTTAGAAGAAAACCCAAAATGTCTCTTCAAACGATAGAGATGAAAAATCGGTGCCAAAACTCCAAGCAATGTATATATATATATATGGAACTTGGATTAAACAAACAATTGGGTGTAAACTAGAGTGTTAGATGAATTTTTCTTTGAAAGATGAACACTCAAAACCATGAACTTTTCTTGGAAGAATTTTCTCTCAAAAAATCTCTCTAGAAGTTAGAATGGAATGAAAAGTTGAGTCAGAAAATTTCATTTCCGCACTTAAGAAATCTGGCAAGAAGTTAGTAGGAAAAACAAGTGGGAAGATGGGTCAAAACTGCTTAAAACTGCCTGTTGATGTAAAAAACTAGATCGCTCTAATTATTCAATCACAGATAAATAAATAAGACAGAGATTTTTAAAGTGGTTCAGCTAGGAATAAAGCCTACGTCCACTGTTATGTTATTGCTGAGTGTTTGCAGAATTCTTGATTACAAGTTCTCTCAAGAAATTCCGGTCCCTTTGAATGGGATTGATACAAGGTATTTATAGCTTCGAGGCTGTACATGAAAGGGTCGATACATTAAGGTTACCCAGGAAGGAATGGAAAAATCATAACGAAATTTCTCAACAGACTCCACAATATAAACCATATTGAATAAAAGAGATACAGAAGAAAGGAAGAAGATCTTACAGGAAGAAAGGAGGAATGTTGACAACGAACAGAAACAAGGATGAACGCACAAGAGAGAAGAAGAGAATAGAAAGTTTGAACGCAGAAAATTGGAAAAACGTGGACGACGGTATGGTTACCAAAGAAGTTTAAATACTTTGCATTGGAAAGCGGCGAAAGAAATGATTACCAAAAAGAAACTACTGAACTTCCGGCGGCTAAAAGGACAAAAATTTCACGAAGATCGAAGCGCTTATAAAAAAGGCGGAAACTGCGAAATGAGAAGGAAATTTGAATACAATGTTCCTGAAACCAGGGAAGGTCATTTAATATTGCCATATACCGAGAAAGAATGTTCCATACTCCTCAAAATTCGAAATATGAAACATTGGGGGCTTCTGTTGATACCAAAATTAATATGCTGATGTGGACGAATAATACGAAGACACGTGTCAATCTACGTGGCACAATAGCAGAGAGGAAGTTCATTTCCCGACCAACCATGATTCTTTCCGAGCAACGAGGATACACCGAGGAACTCTTGCGCACTGAGGAACTCTAGCGCTCCGAGGTACTCTAGTGCTCCGAGGAACTCCTGATCAGCAAGCAACTATGGCGGTCCGAGCTGCACCTCGGTCATATCATCAATTGCCAGATAATCAACAGCTCAACTATTCATTGAATGTTTATATTCTTGACACACACGCTGCATTAAATGTATTGCCCTTTCATGTGTATATCATTTAATGTATCGACCCTTTCATGTACAGCCTCGAAGCTATAAATACCTTGTATCAATCCCATTCAAAGGGACCGGAATTTCTTGAGAGAACTTGTAATCAAGAATTCTGCAAACACTCAGCAATAACATAACAGTGGACGTAGGCTTTATTCCTAGCCGAACCACTTTAAAAATCTCTGTCTTATTTATTTATCTGTGATTGAATAATTAGAGCGATCTAGTTTTTTACATCAACACTGCCATTTAACTGTTCCCGCCAAAACTCATTCGAATGACATTTTTGTTTGAACGAGGCTTCTAACGAAGTTCCAGTGTGAACTCGTTAGAAATCTCATTAGAAATCTCGTTCGAATGACATTTCAAAAGAAGTTCCAGTGGCCACTATGGGAACTCGTTGGCAAATTTGTTCAAACGACAATGTGGTTCGAATGACAAACTCGTTCGAATGACATTTCGAACGAACTTCCAAAAAGTTTGAAAATGTTATTTTTAGCCCATAAACTTTATAAACTTATTTTAAAGTTTTAATAAAATCTTTCTGAAAATAAACAACAGTTTTAAATAAATGTACACCCAATATAAAATTCTCCAAGCTTCTATATATATAATCAAAATGCATTCATACCTTAGGAGCAATGGAACCATGTTGATGACGTAGAAACAAGGCACTATAAACTCGGCATTTTGATGAAGCTTTAAACTTGGCCGCTACGTCTTCAACAAACACGTCATAGGCTTAAAGGATGATCGATTAACTCTATCCTATGACTCAAACGTTTTTGCCCGGAATTGAGCCAAAACTACAAAGGACTATTTGTGTCCTTACAAATCTCCCCCTTTGACTATTCCGGGAGAAGAACCATATAAAAATCGTAAAGGGCCGTCAAGCTCTTCTAGACTGAAAAAAATTCCCACCCAAAATAAAAATACAATGCTTGACTCAAACAACCCAAGGATCACAATCTTTGCCGGTGAAAATTTCCACTTTATAATATAATTCCTGCACACTTAAGCAAACATATTACACGCATAGGGAATATCAAAATATTTAATGCAAGTAAAGTAAGTACTCCCCTAAATTAATTCTTTCCTTTTTTTCATACGTTAGGAGCAATGGAAGCATGTTGATGACGTAGAAACAAGGCACTTTAAACTCGACATTTTGATGAATCTTTAAACTTAGCCGCTACGTCTTCAACAAACACGCCATAGGCTTGAAGGATGATCGATTAACTCTATCCTATGACTCAAACGTTTTTGTCCAGAATTGAGCCAAAGCTACAAAGGACTCAATTGGAAATTTGTGTCCTTACAAATCCCCCCCTTTGACTATTCCGAAACAAAAACCAAATAAAAATCCTAAAGGGCCGTCAAGCTCTACTAGAGTGACAAAAAGTCCAACCCAAAATAAAAATACAATGCTTGACTCAAACAACCCAAGGATCACAATCTTTGCCGGTGAAAGTTGCCACTTTATAATATAATTCCTGCACACTTAAGCAAACACATTACACGCATAGGAAATATCAAAATATTTGATGCAAGTAAAGTAAGTACTCCGCCTAAATTAATTCTTTCCTTTTATCAAGAATGATCAACTTAGAAAGACGTCTTCCCCTTAGATAAATCTCCCCCAAACTAAGATACGATTATAATAGGAATAGATACTATTTCTCCCCCTATCATTCTCCCCCTTTTTGTTCAGGAATAGACAAAGTCTAAAGAACTAAAAACATTAACTTTTCTCCCCCAATTAAAGCATATACACCCTCTAAACTAAGCAAGGGGTAAATAGAATGGGATAACAAGCTAAAGCATGCAATTATGCATAAAGTAATGAGAACATTAAAGCACATGGGCAACAAAAAAATAACTAATCCAACAAATAATAATGGATACCAACTAAGATGCAAGAAACAGATACCAGTATGATACATAAGTATTAAGCATGTGATATCAACAAAGAATGCAACAAGATGGATACCAATTATGAATTAAAGAATATATGGACTAGAAAGCAAGGCAAAGACTAAACAAAAATATCAAATATATGTATACATAATATATACCTAACAGACTCAAGTACACATATATAGATATAAAAACACAAATGACAAAAAATAAGATGAGCTTTTCACACTCATATGGCAAAATTAAAACAACTTAACAAAATTTAATTTTTCTCAAATTAAATTAAAACCAAAATGAAATTAACTTGAAACACACACTTATGTTAATTTCACTAAAACACATTTAACCAAGTCCTAGAAAATTTGCCCAAGTCATATTTCTCAATTTTAACAAATTAGGCCAAACCAAATTTTAACACATTAAATTAATGACTTGAATTAATTAAAGATTACCCAAAATTAAACATGTAGTGATTAAAACTAAATTTTATCTTGAATTACCTAAGCATGCATTCTAGGTGAGTATATTAAGATAAAATAAACAATAAACCACTACGCCGCGATGTACGAGGAAAAACCCATAACGGGAAAAAACCTCGGACGGCCCTAGCCTCAAATCCGCTAAGCAAGGAATTTACAAATACAAGTAAGATGACTTAAAACACTCGACTCGATCCCTCTCAAGCCCCGACGCGTCTTCTTATATCAACCTATGACTAGAGAATAACCACGGAGCTCCACCGCGGTCTCGGAATCCACCGATCGGACTTTATATGATCACCGTCACCTGAACTAGGAGCCTTTCTCTAAGTGAGTAAATCAACGAAAGCCTCTTCTTCTTTGTGGGATTTAGAAGCAAACCCAAAACGTCTCTTCAAACGGTAGAGATGAAAAACCGGTGCCAAAACTCCAAGCAATGTATATATATATATATATATGGAACTTGGATTAAACAAACAATTGGGTGTAAACTAGAGTGTTAGATGAATTTTTCTTTGAAAGATGAACACTCAAAACCATGAACTTTTCTTGGAAGAATTTTCTCTCAAAGACTCTCTCTAGAAGTTAGAATGGAATGAAAAGTTGAGTTAGAAAAGTTCATTTCTGCGCTTAAGAAATCTGCCAAGAAGTTAGTGGGAAAAACAAGTGGGAAAGTGGGTCAAAACGGCCTAAAACTGCCATTTAACTGTTCCCGCCAAAACTAATCCAAAAAATAATAATGGATACCAACTAAGATGTAAGAAACAGATACCAATATGATACATAAGTATTAAGCATGTGATATGAACATAGAATGCAACAAGATGGATACCAATTATGAATTAAAGCATATATGGACTAGAAAGCAAGTCCAAGACTAAACAAAAATATCAAATATATGTATACATAATATATACCTAATAGACTCAAGTACACATATATAGATATAAACACACAAATGACATAAAATAAAATAATCTTTTCACACTCATATGGCAAAAATGTGTCATATGGAAACGGAAGTCTTGGGGTGTGAACAAGTAACGATTAAATTTAGACCCAATCACTTAAAACATGTTCACGGAGTTCTCAATTGATTCAAAACTTCGTCACATTTGAATATAACCTCATTTGACAATATAGATTGAACTCAATGAAAAAACATACACAATGCATACAAGCCTAGCATGTTGATGATTCTACAAACCAATAGAGTCATGACATTGAAAGCTCAACTAGGATAAAGGGACATTGTGCAAACCGTTGATATATCATCCAATCTCCCTCAATAAGCATATATATTGTTAATTTTGAATGAATATATCAATCAAACATAGGCTTTGGCAATTATGTTCCTTTTAATGCCATATTTTCTTTTAGGCCTTGGACCACGTATTTCTTTTAGGTCCAAACTTACGGTGGCTTACTATTCTCAAAGGAAAATAATTCCTTTCGGAGCCCTTCCCCGTGCACATTTATATTTATCATTTTTTATTTCTCACAAATCTCACGTGAAACAGATTTTGACATGCACTAGTCCTCCTAGGTCACATATATGTAGATGACAAGATTGGTAGGAGAACACCTCACAAAGCTCAAACATACATATGAAGTTAAAATTTCAAAAGAACTCGTGCATGTGTGAATAGAGGCATATAAAAAATAGAATCCATTTAAGCAACACAAAATTCAACTACTCCATGTAGGCATGGTAAAGAACATAATATAGATTGACAATCTAAACCAAAAGTGCTAGCCACATGGTAGCGTAAAAGATGGGATTCAAACACAAGTATATGCCACATAAAGTGTGTCAAACTAAAATACACACAAAATAAAAAATAGTTTTGAGTTTTTGAAATTTTTAATCAAAAATAAAAATATATACTCAAAAGACAAACAAAAATCATTTGTATTTTTCATTAATCTTAAATTTCTAGAAAGATAACATGCGAGTGATAACCAAAAATCTTTTTGTATTTTTCATTTAATACAAACAAAAATAAAAGAAATATAATACAAAAGATAAACAAAAATCATTATTCTAGCATGTGTTTAAGCATGGAGCATAGACTAGAAAATGACTAAAACAAGCATACATTTAGCATAAGAATATATCATGAAGCACAAAAGCTAAAGTATGCAAACAAAACTAACACATTCAACCTTTAGATTTTTCAAGGGAGGAAGCATGTGAAAGAAAATGAGAATCAAATACCCTATCTTGTAAAGCTACCAAGTCGGATCTTCTAACCCAAACTGATGATGAATGACTATCTTGGGGTGTAGGAATCTTGGCTACCTTAGTTGCCTTACATTGAGATTTTCTAGGAACTCATTTAAGATCAAAACAAAATTTCCTAAGATGACCTTTTCGACCACAATGTGAACATTTGAACTCACGGCGAAAATATTTACCTAACGAGTGATCTCTAAAGGAATTCCTAGGTGATTCTCCTAAAAAGCTGATTTTGGCTTTTTGAGTAGATTCATTACAAGTATCAAATTCTAAACCACAAGTGTCGTTTTTGATTTGGGCCGTGCCTATGATTTTATCAAGTTTTTCGGACCTACACTCCAAATCAAATTTGACATTACTAGAGTCTTTTAATTGTTCTTCTAATTGTAAAATTCTAGACTCTAATAAACCGTTTCTCTCTTCAAACTCGAGAAGCTCATTTTTCAAGGATTCCATTGAACCTCTAAGGTTATTTCTCTCGCCTTATATATATTCTAGCTTCTCTCGAAGATTTTTCTCTTGTGTCCTAAGGTCTTCTTCCAACACACTATCATCAACGACCTTGACACGCTCTCTTAAACTTGCTTCTAACTTCGAATTTGCTCTTTTTAATTTAATTGATTCTTAATATATTTCTTGAAAATCATTTTGAAGTTCACTCACATTAACCACCTCTTCATTTTCACTCACTCTTTGTTCTCCACTCTCACTATCATCAAAAATAAGGGAATCATAAACTACGACCTTGGAAGTGTCATGTGATAAATTTTTATCTACATATGAGTTCTCACTATCACTCACATGACTAGCCATAAAAGCCACAAAATTTGGCTTAGTGGGGGAATCGGGTCCCTCTTTATTATAACTATCACTAAGGGTTGAATTAAAAGAAATTGGTTTCTTACCCTCTCTCCTTAGTTTAGTGGGGAACTCCAAAGCCCTATGGTCATACACTTCACAACCAAAACATTTTTCCAACTCGTCCCTATTAACATTTTCATTAGAAGTTTTAGGGATCTTCTCGGCTTTGTCATGCCTAGGTTTTTCAAATTTTTTAAAATCATTATTAAATTTATCTTTGTTCAATTTAAGAAATTTTTGAAATTTTCTAGCAAACATAGCCATGTCTTCCGAGTCACTTTCACTCTCACTCTCTACTACTTGTTTTTCCTCTTTTTGGGCTTTTAAAGCAACGCCCTTTTTCAATTTTCTTTTCAGTTTTAGAGGGAAACATGTCCAGTTCATAGGTTTGTAAATCACTTACAAGCTCTTCTAATTTTGTAGAGGCTAACGTTGGTAAAGAATTGAAAACGGTCACTTTTTGAATAAATCTATCGGGTAGGGACCTTAATATCTTCTTTACTACTCGGTCGTCGGGTATTTTCTCTCCCAAGTTAAAAGATGAATTAACAATATCTTGAAGTCTAGCATAGAATTCATCAAAATTTTCTTTATCGTTCATTTTGATAGTTTCAAATTGAGTGGTGAGGTTTTGGAGTTTCGAAGCTTTAACGACACTAGTACCTCCATGAGTGAGTTGTAAAATATCCCAATCTTCTTTAGAGGTTTCACACGTCATAATGCGACGAAATTCATCTGGTGTGACCGCGCTAAACAAGGCAATTAAACCACGAGAATTAAAATTTGAAAGTTTAAATTCATTCTTACTCCATTTATTGGCGGGTTTGGGAACACGTTCATTGTCTACTAAATGTGTAGGTGGGGACCACCCGTTAAAGACAGATAACCAAACTCTCTCGTCGATAGATTTTAGTGCCGATTTCATTCGCGCTTTCCAATACGCGTAGTTAGAACCATCGAAAATAGGAAATTTAGAAAATGGGGAAAATTTCATTTTAGCCAAAAATATTTAAAAGATCTTAACGAAGTAATTTATCGTTTTTGGCTCTGATACCAATTTGAAAAAATCCCGAAGGCCCCAAATTTTTAAATCAAAAAGCTTTTTATACTTCAAAAAGATAGTTTCCTTTTTAATTACGTGGAAGCGAAAGATGATGGTTCAAAATTAAAACAACTTAACAAAATTTAATTTTTCTCAAATTAAATTAAAACTAAAATGAAATTAACTTGAAACACACACCTATGTTAATTTCACTAAAACACATTTAACCAAGTCCTAGAAAATTTGCCTAACTTATATTTCTCAATTTTAACAAATTAGGCCAAACCAAATTTTAACACATTAAATTAATGACTTGAATTAATTAAACAATACCCAAAATTAAACATGTAGTGATTAAAACCAAATTTTATCTTAAATTACCTAAGCATGCGTTCTAGGTGAGTATAGCAAGATAAAATAAACAATAAACCACTACGCCGCGATGTACGAGGAAAAACCTGTAATACCCCATAATTTTTATGACTTGTAAAATGGGTTATATTTTAAATTAATGGATTAATTGGATTTTATTATAAATTAATTCATTTGGGTTTTATCCGAATTGTGGATATTAAAATCTATGATTCTGTATATTACTTAAATATATTTAGGTAATATATGAATGTGATGTTATTGATATGGCTGTGTAATATTAATTCAGTAATTTGAATTTTTAGCCGGACGCGGTATGGGACGTGTCGGGACTAATTTGTTAAATTAAAAAGGAAACTTATTTTTACATCGACCTTATAGTCATTTCGACTGTGTCGTTGCGTCCGGAAGGGTTGAAATAGTTAGAAAAGTCTATTTGGATGTTGGTTTTGGGTCTCGGGTCATTTGGAAATGAAAAGACAACCCAAAAGGGCATTTTGGTGATTTTTACAAGGGGGATGAATAGTGATTTCGAATTTTGTCCTATTATAAGTATTTGGAGATTAGTTGAACGTGGGTTCATTTATCTATTCTACACAAAATTGAAAGGTCATCTTATTAGAGAGACTGAAAGGTCGCTTGGGAAGAGAAAAGCTTGCTTGGAAAGGAGAAGAACAAAGACCAAAGGTCACCACCACCAACCACCACCGAAAGAGGTTAGAGAAAAGGGAGAACCACTAGTGATACACCACCCCAAAGGATCAGATCTTCATAAAGGCAAGTGTTGATAATTGCAATCTAAGTTCGTATATTGTCCATGTTAGGATAGTTATAAAAAGATCATATTTTTACATGTTTGGAAGATGAAAAGATAGAGTTGTTAATGGATTTATGGAATCTGAAAATATATAGGAATCAAACTCATGTTGTAGGTAGTTAGTAATCCACGAAATATTCATCAATCTGTTAAAGAAATTCTGAAAATCATTGTTGTGTTCTTTAAGATATCAAGTTTATAATTTTCTGGAAAAATTGGATGAATATATGCATTTAATTCAAACTCTTGATGATTTTAGGATGTTTAGAGCATTAGAAATCGTTCACATATGTTGCTATATCATGTAGTAAGGATTATATGGAATTTGGGTAGTTAATATGAAGGTTTGAATGATCAAAAGTGATGAAACCCGTAATAGAAGAAATGTAGAAAACTGGGTTGGTATCTGGGCGATCGATCGATCGACTCCTGCCTTCGATCGATCGGCCTCCCCAGAATTCGTGAAGTTGTTTCTTTTTAATGCTTGTTATTATCCCGAACCTTTTGTAAGCCTTTGGTGATTATTAATTGGATATTATGGGACTTAGGGAAGATCAGTAAGCCCTAGATGAGAATCGAATTAATGTGATTTAAATTTAATTGATTAGAATTATGATAATTAAATTGAAAGAAATTTCGGTTGTTAGATTCATGTGTCGGATTCTAATTGGTATGCATGAGTATTAAGGATAAGTCCACTAGTGGAGATTGAATATAACACCTAGGTAGATTTAGGGTTATAATTTGAATATCAAGGACTGAGTTTAAGCTCATTATTGATTGCGCAAGGACTGAGTATAATACAAGCGCTTAGTGGAATGGATCCTGGATAGAGATGGGAGTTTAGATCACATTTGGTTGAAAGAGGGGGATGAGGTTATCATGAATGCATATTTGAAGTTGACAGACCTCCACGACCAACAAGGTTAAGTAGTAGTGTATTGGAGGGGTTCCTTGTTTGGATTTCGCTTTGCAAGACGCTCCGCGCATAAACCTTAACGACGTCGGGAGGGGAGAGATGTTATAGGATGCGAGGAGGTTGATTTTGTTGATAAGTCATTTAGTGTGAATGAATAACTATAGACTATAAGCCACGTGACGATGGTATTCAATCCTAGTTGATAGAAGATGTGTTTATAAGAGATTAGAAACAATCGGTTGTAACCTTAATTAAAGGAGAGTTTAATTCGTAGTAATTTGGGAGATAAGATGATATGGACTAGTAGGATATTAGTGATTTCTTACTGAATAAAATGTTGAGGAAAAACCTATTTGAACCTTGAGTAATGAGTGAGGCTCAAAGATAATTAAATTAAAGAAGTAAAGTCATAATATTTTAATATTTTAATACGTAGGATGTAAGAGATATATTGCTACGTATGGGAACTATCTTATGGTAGCGTGATTACCTTGTTGATATAATATGATAGGTATGATAATGCCTATTTGATTAATTGATAATTTATGTGTATGACATACCTAGGTTACTTGCTATCGATGGGGAGGTTTGCGCGTGAGGGCAGTCATATCTTGATGAATCCATGGGATTTTTTATTTGTCGCTCGAGAACATAGGTCTATGAAAGACTTATCGGGGAGTTGATAAGTTCGCTGACTGTGGGTACATAGGTATATGCGTGACCCATGGATACGAGAACTATGTTCGCCTGCAATTTTTGTGTTGTTATTTGTGGTTCGAGAATCCTTATCGAACCATTAGTCCCCTATTCGGTGACCAACGATATTGGGACGTGATAGCAGAGTAAGGCAATGCACCGCAGCTGTGTCTCCGGGTGCCATATTATATATGTATATATTTAATGAATTAAATGGTTGTATATAGTGGTTTGATTAATCTACTGTGTGATAATTATCGATAACGGTGAATTGAGAAAAGAATTGAAATAAGTTAATGAATATTTATTCTTACAGATTTGAAAAGCTTAACTCATTTTAATGAGAAACGATTCATATAAAGGAGAAACGTATAAGAATGATTATATTACGTATGGTATGGGACATACGAGGTTAATATATGGAATGGAATCATATTATGAAAATTAGTGAGGAAGAACCATTAACTAGGAGGTTAATAGGAAACGTTAAGTGTGCACTCTAAATGAGAGGTGAGAATAGCAAGTGAGAGTCTGGATACTAACATGTACATAATAAATGCTTTATTGCACTTGTTAAATACTTGCTGTTTTCAAAATCATTTTCACATCGGGCTCTGACCCGTTTTCTTTCATATTTTCTTTTCTATTGTACCTTCTATATCAGGTGTCCAGTAGCAGGGATGCCAACCTTAGCGGATTATGACGAGCTATGGAGCTATGGAGTATTGCTTAGACGCCCATCTTCATTTGATTCACAGTATTATTTAGTTAGGGCATGTCGCCTAAAGGAACTCAATTATCTCTTTTCTATCTGAGTCATATAGTCTTGTACTCGTGTCATCTTAATACATTTACTATTGTTGGGATTACTGTATTGGATAATTATTTGGGAATGTTTATTCCAATTGAATTTAAATTCTTTGGTGTTATCTGTTCAGTTATTAGTATAGAATAATATGTGTAGTGTTAGTCATAAACTAAAAATGGTTTTGTTAAATTAAAATTTGGAAAGTTTTTTACACCAGCTTAATTGGGTATGGGGTGAGTTGTAAATGTTTTCAACAGTGATGCTAAGAATGCGCCAACTGTATATTCTGTTTTAATTGGGTATAGGACTGGCCACCCGGTATTTAATTAGGCGGGGTGTTACAGGTGGTATCAGAGCATCAGGTTCTAGAGTCCTTTAGGGTCTGTACGGCTTATTGTGTTTTCAGCTTAGCATTCTCTGATGTAGAGCCCTATATCTAGGATTGTTGATTTCCTTGGTGAGATTTCGTTCTCCTGCTATAACGTATATATTAGTGAATATTATTTGCGTTCGGACGTGTTCGTACAAGAAGTATGGAAGATGAAGGCCATTGGATGAATAGCGGAGGTCGTACTTAGGAGCTTATAAAGTATGTTCGAGTATGATGACCATAGTCGATGTCACCCCTATTATGGAAAATTGAGGAGAGTCATCAGTAGAAGTTCTTGAAATGCGGGGATTGTGTGTGTTACCTAACGAAGGCAATATAGTCAAAGGCTCGGGCATATAGTCGAGTGCGGTTAACTAGAACTGAAAATTTGCGGTAAAATTTTTCTTGACTCATCAGAATAAAGTTACAATAATGGAGTCAACCACCACCTGCGATTGAGGGTATGTTTCCTATCTAAGGAGTTATGAGGCACATAATGATTTACATGAGGACCTCATATTTATTGTAGCAATTAATATTGTGTGGACAAAAGGGTTACTAAACTTAGTCTATGGAACTTTATTTACAAAGACTCACCGAGGGGTGTGGGGAACCTATATTTTTACATGTCATCACGTGGGTCTGATTTTTATCACGGAATTACTTACTTTAGGCATGTCCGAACACGATGTGACTATCGACGTGGATTGACTTGTGGTATATGAGAGCGTATGTACTACTATAACCAACATCTTATCTTTAATAAGATAGTAGATGAGTAAACTTTTATTTTAAATCAATAAAACCTGTAGAGAGGTTATAAACTATTGACTAAGGACCTGAGGAGTTTCAATGACCGACTACTTTAGGTAGTAGTGTATCGGGGGGGTTCCTTGTTTGGATTTCTCTTGCGAGACACCCCACGCATGAAACTAATAGTCGTTGGGAGTCGAAATAAGTTAGGTATTTAGGATATGAGTTTATAACCTTTGAGATAAATCCGAGTATTATGCGGGTAACCATATCCATTTTATAATGAAAGATGTACGATAGGGTGTATGGGCCCCCTGGATGGTTGGATTGTAGTATTTTTCATAATTGTGAAACAGTAAGTAGTTGTGACTTCAGGATTTATTTGTTTAATAAGTGAGGATCATTTTCCCCAAACTTTGTCACGAGGATGGTATAGGTAAGATTGCGTAAAGTTAAATTCGATTCAGTTGGAACTATATGGTGAGGCTTGGCGTATAACATCAATGGGGATTTTTGTTAATGTACAGTATGGGAGGTACGACATAGATTACTTGCGAAGTGAGATTTATACTCAGAGTTGACCATACCGATATGATTTATTTTTCCGAATTTCAGGACGAAATTCTGTTATAAGGGGGGAAGTATGTAATACCCCGTAATTTTTATGACTTGTAAAATGGGTTATATTTTAAATTAATGGATTAATTGGATTTTATTATAAATTAATTCATTTGGGTTTTATCCGAATTGTGGATATTAAAATCTATGATTCCGTATATTACTTAAAGATATTTAGGTAATATTTGAATGTGATGTTATTGATATGGCTGTGTAATATTAATTCAGTAATTTGAATTTTTAGTCGGACGCGGTATGGGACGTGTCGGGACTAATTTGTTAAATTAAAAAGGAAACTTATTTTTACATCGACCTTATAGTCATTTTGACTGTGTCGTTGCGTCCGGAAGGGTTGAAATAGCCAAAAAAGTCTATTTGGATGTTGGTTTTGGGTCTCGGGTCATTTGGAAATGAAAAGACAACCCAAAAGGGCATTTTGGTGATTTTTACAAGGGGGATGAATAGTGATTTCAGATTTTGTCCTATTATAAGTATTTGGAGATTAGTTTAACGTGGGTTCATTCATCTCTTCTACAAAAAATTGAAAGGTCATCTTATTAGAGAGAGTGAAAGGTTGCTTGGGAAGAGAAAAGCTTGCTTGGAAAGGAGAAGAATAAAGACTAAAGGTCACCACCACCAACCACCACCGAAAGAGGTTAGAGAAAAAGGAGAACCACTAGTGATACACCACCCCAAAGGATCAGATCTTCATAGAGGCAAGTGTTGATAATTGCAATATAAGTTTGTATATTGTCCATGTTAGGATAGTTATAAAAATATGAGCTTTACATGTTTGGAAGATGAAAAGATAGAGTTGTTAATGGATTTCAGGAATCTGAGAATATATAGGAATCAAACTTATGTTGTAGGTAGTTAGTAATCCACGAAATATTCATCAATCTGTGGAAGAAATTCTGAAAATCATTGTTGTGTTCTTGAAGATATCATGTTTATAATTTTCTGGAAAAATAGGATGAATATATGCATTTAATTCAAACTCTTGATGATTCTAGGACGTTTAGAGCATTAGAAATCGTTCACATATGTTGCTATATCATGTAGTAAGGATTATATGGAAGTTGGGTTGTTAATATGAAGGTTTGAATGATCAAAAGTGATGAAATCCGTAATAGAAGAAATGTAGAAAACTGGGTTGGTATCTGGGCGGTCGATCGATCGACCCCCTGCCTTCGATCGATCGAGCTCCCCAGAATTTGTGAAGTTGTTTATTTTTAATGCATGTTCTTATCCCTAACCTTTTATAAGTCTTTGGTAATTATTAATTGGATATTATGCTACTTAGGGAAGATCAATAAGCCCTAGATGAGAATCGAATTAATGTGATTCGAATTTAATTGATTAGAATTATGATAATTAAATTGAAAGAAATTTCGGTTGCTAGATTCATGTGTCAGATTCTAATTGGTATGCATGAGGATTAAGGATAGGTCCAGTAGGGGAGATTGAATATAACACCTGGGAAGCCTTACAATTTGAATATCAAGGACTGAGTTTAAGCTCATTATTGATTGCGTAGGGACTGAGTGTAATACAAGCGCTTAGTGGTATGGCTCATGGATAGAGGAGAGAGTTCAGATCACATTTGGTTGAAAGAGAGGGATGAGGTTATCCCGAATGCGTATTTGAAGTTGAAAGACCTCTACGATCAACAAGGTTAAGTAGTAGTGTATTGGAGGGGTTCCTTATTTGGATTTCGCTTTGCAAGACGCTCTGCGCATGAACCTTAACGGCGTCGGGAGTGGAGAGATGTTATAGGATGCGAGGATGTTGATTTTGTTGATAAGTCATTTAGTGTGAATGAAATACTATAGATTATAAGCCATGTGATGATGGTATTCAATAGTAGTTGATAGAAGATGTGTTTATAAGAGATTAGAAACAATTGGTTATAATCCTAATTAAAGGAGAGTTTAATTCGTAGTAATTCGGGAGATAAGATGATATGAACCTGTAGGATATTAATGATTTCTTACTGAATAAAATGTTGTGGAAAAACCCATTTGAACCTTGAGTAATGAGTGAGGCTCGGGGATAATTAAATTAAAGAAGTAAAGTTATAATATTTTAGTATTTTAATACGTAGGATGTAAGAGATATATTGCTATGTATGGGAACTATCTTATGGTAGCGTGATTACCTTGTTGATATTATATTATAGGTATGATAATTCCTATTTGATTGATTGATAATTTATGTGTATGACATACCTAGCTTACTTGTTATCGATGGGGAGGTTTGAGCGTGAGGGCAGTCATAGCCTGATGAATCCATGGGATTTCTGATTTGTCGCTCGAGAACATAGGTCTATGAAAGACTTATCGGGGAGTTGATAAGTCCACTGACTGTGGGTACATAGGTATGTGCGTGACCCATGGATACGAGAACTATTTTCGCCTCCAATTTGTGTGTTGTTGTTTGTGGTTCGAGGAATCCTTACCGAATCTTTAGTCCCCTATTCGGTGACCAACGATATTGGGACGTGATAGCAGAGTAATGCAATGCACCACAGTTGTGTCTCGGGGTGCCGTATTATATATGTATATATATAATGAATTAAATGAATGTATATAGTGGTTTGATTAATCTACTGTGTGATAATTGTAGCTAACGGTGAATTGAGAAAAGAATTGAAATAAGTTAATGAATATTTATTCTTATATATTTGAAAAGCTTAACTCATTTTAATGAGAAACGATTCATATAAAGGAGAAATGTATCAGAATGATTATATTACGTATGGTATGGGACATACGAGGTTAGTATATGGAATGGAATCATATTATGGAAATTAGTGAGGAAGAACCATTAACTAGGAGGTTAACAGGAAACGTTAAGTGTGCACTCTATATGAGAGGTGAGAATAGCAAGTGCGAGTCTGGATACTAACATGTACATAATAAATGCTTTATTTCACTTGTTAAATACTTTCTGTTTTCAAAATCATTTTCACATCGGGCTCTGACCCGTTTCCTTGCATATTTTCTTTTCTATTGTACCTTATATATCAGGTGTCCAGCAGCAGGGATGCCAACCTTAGCGGATTATGACGAGCTATGGAGCTATGGAGTATTGCTTATACGCCTATCTTCATTTGATTCACATTATTATTTAGTTAGGGCATGTCTCCTAAAGGAACTCAATTATCTCTTTTCTATCTGAGTCATATAGTCTTGTACTCGTGTCATCTTAATACATTTACTATTGTTGGGATTACTGTATTGGATAATTATTTGGGAATGTTTATTCCAATTGCATTTAAATTCTTTTGTGTTATCTGTTCAGTTATTAGAGTAGAATAATATGTGTAGTGTTAGTCATAAACTAAAAATGGTTTTGTTAATTTAAAATTTGGAAAGTTTTTAACACTAGCTTAATTGGGTATTGGGTGAGTTGTAAATATTTTCGACAGTGATGCTAAGAATGAGCCAACAGTATATTTTGTTTTAATTTGTTATAGGACTGGCCACCCGGTATGTAATTAGGCGGGGTGTTACAAAACCCACAACGAGAAAAAACAAGTGTGAAGGTGGATCAAAACTGCTTAAAACTGCCATTTAACTGTCCCGCCAAAACTCGTTTGAACGACATTTTCGTTCGAACGAAATCTTGTTCGAACGAGGCTTCTAACAAAGTTATAGTGTGAACTCATTAGAAATCTCGTTGGAAATCGCATTTGAACATCCATCTCGTTCGAACGACATTTCGAACGAAGTTCCAGTGGCTAATTTGGGAACTCGTTAGCAAACTCGTTCGAACGACAATGTGGTTCGAACGACAAAATCGTTCGAACGACATTTCGAACGAATTTCCAGAAAGTTTGAAAATGTTATTTTTAGCCCATAAACTTTTTAAACTTATTTTAAAGTTTTAATAAAATCTTTCTGAAAATAAACAACAGTTTGAAATAAACGTACACGCGATATAAAATGCTCCAAGCTTCTATATATATAATCAAAATGCATTCATACCTTAGGAGCAATGGAACCATGTTGATGACGTAGAAACAAGGCACTTTAAACTCGGCATTTTGATGAAGCTTTAAACTTGGCCGCTACGTCTTCAACAAACACGTCATAGGCTTGAAGGATGATCGATTAACTCTATCCTATGACTCAAACGTTTTTATCCGGAATTGAGCCAAAACTACAAAGGACTCAATTGGAAATTTGTGTCCTTACAAATCTCCCCCTTTGACTATCCCGGGACAAAAACCAAATAAAAATCCTAAAGGGTCGTCAAGCTCTACTAGACTGACAAAAAGTTCCACCAAAAATAAAAATACAATTCTTGACTCAAACAACCCAAGGATCACAATCTTTTCCGGTGAAAGTTGCCACTTTATAATATAATTGCTGCACACTTAAGCAAAACACATTACACGCGTAGGGAATATCAAAATATTTAATGCAAGTAAAGTAAATACTCCCCCTAAATTAATTCTTTCCTTTTTTCATATCTTAGGAGCAATGGAACCATGTTGATGACGTAGAAACAAGGCACTTTAAACTCGGCATTTTGATGAAGCTTTAAACTTGGCCGCTACGTCTTCAACAAACACGTCATACGCTTGAAGGATGATCAATTAACTTTATCTTATGACTCAAACGTTTTTTTTCGGAATTGAGACAAAACTACAAAGGACTCAATTGGAAATTTGTGTCCTTACACAGCTGGTGAATGTCGCATTTCTCCATTGCCAAGAACACAGGGCATTCCAGAATAACAAGGGTGAGAAAAGCCACATAGGAGAGTCATCAAGCCAGCCGGGTAAGGCGAGTGGGGGAAGCAGATTTGGGGTCCAACAGTTCAGGGGTACCTTATCCGCTGATCAGAATAAGAATTTTAGGGGTCCATACGATCAGAATAAACAGAGCCAGCAGGTTCAGGGGAAGTCGGGACAGGGCCAGCAACACAGAGGCCATCAGGGTTAAGGACAACAAGTTATAGGCCAGTAGGCCCGACAGACTAAGTGGACCCATTTCACGAGAATTGTTTCACTTATGGAGAGAGGATTCATACGTCGAGCAGTTTTCCTTAGGGTAACACGACATCTCAGGAGTAAGGAGGTCAGAGAGGACGACAGGCGCCATAGGGACAACGCCCACCATTTCTAGCTACTAAAGTTACTGAACTAGTCTCTCTAGCACCCATCGCCCCACTTCAGGGATATCATCTGCTACGGTATGAACGGGTTTACCATATTGTGTCCGCAGAGGGGACAAAACCGGCACAGACGGTTGAGGGTATGTTCCCTATTTTTGGTCACGTAGGTCGTATTTTATCTGATATGAGAGAATCTCACTCTTTTATTAGCCCGAGTTTCGCACGGTAGACTAGGATGGTATATTATGCTTTCAACATTGTACTATGCGTAGATTTAGCTATGGGTAGAGGGGCACCCATATGTTCAGTGTGTTGGGGTATCGGGATTGAGATAATATGACTCCCCTTTATAGTCGACTTATTAGTACTTGATATGCTCGAGTATGACGTTATTTTGGGGACGGACTGGCTAGCTACGTATAGAGCATGTGTGGATTATTATGGGAGGTACATAGACTTTTCCATTCCTAGGAAGGAAATGTACCTAGTCGCGATGTCACACCCTAGGGGTGGATCGAGCACGCATTTATACTATATCAAGGAGGATACTTCTTCGGAGTTTGTGGTGATGCTAGATTCCGTCCCGGTGGTGAGTGAGTTTTTTTATGTTTTGGGGGATATTCCAGGGTTACCACATAGTTGAGAGATAAACTTCATGATCGACTTGATTTTGAGCACAAGACCCAATGCCCGTACACTATATCGAATGACTCATCTAGAAATGAGGGAGATACAGATGATATTGAGCAGTTATTGGGGAGGGGATTCATCAGGAGGAGTACTTTGCCATGGGGTGCTCCAGTTCTATTCATTAAGAAGAAGGAAGAATCACTATGGCTTTGCATCTACTATCGGGAATTAAACAAAGTCACTATATGAAATAAATACCCGTTATCACGTATTGACAATTTGTTTGACTAGTTAAGGGGTGCTGCATATTTTTTAAAGATTGACTTGAGAGAAGGTTAGCACCAGTTGAGAGTTCAGGAGCAGGACATCTCAAAGACATCTTTCCTTATGAGATATGGGTCGTATGAGTTCTTGGTAATGCCATTTAGGCTAACCAATACGTCAACGATATTTTATAGATTTGATGAATTGGGTGTTCAGAGATTATTTGGATCGGTTCATCTTTGTGTTTATAGATGATATCTTAATTTATTCTTGGAATGCGAAGGAGAATTAAAATCATTTACGAGTGGTCTTACACATGCTACGACATCACCAATTTTATGAGAATTTTGAGAAATACGGTTTTGGTTGAGAGAGGTGCAGTTCTTGGGTCATATTGTGTTTGAGAGGGGTATATCAGTGGACTCAGGGAATGTTTCTATAGTGATGGAGTGGGGACAACCCACTACACCGATCAAGGTGTGAAAATTTTTGGGAGTGGTTGGGTACTACCATCGATTCTTCTAGGGGTTCTCCAAGATAGTCGGGCCCTTAAAGAATTTGACGAGGAAGGGTGTACCATTTGTATGGGATGACGTGTGCCAACATGATTTTGAGGAGCTAAAGAATAAGTTGACTACAACACCGATTTTGGCATTACCTCGGGCAGGGATAGACTATAAAGTCTTTATAGATGCATCTTTAAGGGGACTTGGAGGGGTTTTGATGCAGGAGGAGAGGTCGATAACTTATGCTTCCCAAAAGCATATCCCCACGAGGGACATTACCCCACCCACAACTTGGAATTAGAAACCATGGTTTGTGTACTGCGAGTGTGAATGAATTATCTCACGGGGGAGAAATTTTAGCATTTCACAGACCACAAGAGCCTACAATATTTTTTCACATAGCGAGAGCTGAACATGATGTAGAGAAGGTGGCTAAAGTTTGTGAAAGACTAGCAGTTCAACATTCGATACCACCCAGGGAAGGCGAATGTCATATAGGATGATTTAAGCCGTAAATCGATATTGGAGTTAGCGATAGTGTGGAAGGCGAAGTGGAAGTCACTTCATGGGTACGATGACCTAACCCGTGCATTTATGGAAGTTCTCACCATCACACCCGAGATCATTATTCAGGTGGTGAAGGCACAGGCAGGAGATCAACTTTGCCAATAGCGAGTGAGACAGTTGTTAACCGAGGGGGTGGAGAACTATTCCATTGGGTCGGATGGTGGTTTAAGATTCCAAGGGAGATTGGTTGTCCCAGATGACGAGGATTTGAGGCAAGCCGTTATGTCTAAGGCTCACGGGTCACGCTTTACGATATATCTAGGAGGAATAAGATGTACCATAACATGCGGCATCAGTATTGATGGGCCGGGATGAAAAGGTAGATATAAGATTTTATGTCCAAGTGTGCTACGTGTCAGCTAGTGAAGTTAGACTATCAGCATCCTACGGGGTTTTACAGCCTTTGGAGATCTCGGGGTGGAAAGGGGAAAGTATATCCATGGACTTAATTACTAGGTTACGTACATCGCAGAGGGGGAATGATTCCATTTGGGTGATCATCGAAAGATTGATGAAGGTGGATCACTTATTATCGGTCCAGACAGATTACAGCTCTGAGTAATACGCCAGAATATTCCCTGCAGAGATTATTAAGTTGCATGGGTTACCGCCTAACATCGTTTCAGACAAGGATAGGATGTTTGTGTCCCACTTTTAGAGGAGCTTTCAGTAGGCCCTTGGGCTAGAGTTGAGATTGATTACATTATATCATCCTCAGATTGAGAGGTAGACGAAGTGGGTGAACTTGATATTGGAGGACATGTTACAGATGTGCATTTTGGATTTTAAGGGGAGTTAGGAATAGTATTTGCCTTTAGTGGAGTTTGCGTATAATAACATCTACCAATTCACGATTGGTATGGCACCATTTGAGGTACTCTACAAGAGACCTTATCATTCACCCTCATGCTGGTTGTAGGTGGGGGAGAACAAGTTACTTGGGTCAGATTTCATTCAGAACACCTCAGAGAAGGTAGAGATGATTCAAACCAGGATACGGATTATCGAGGATATGCAAAAGAGCAATGTGGATGCGGGCCGAAGACACTTAGACTTTGATATTGGGGATTAGGTGTTGATCAAAGTGTCTTCCATGAAGGGAGTGATGAGGTTTGGGAAGAAATGGAAGTTGGATCCCCGATACATGGGACTTTTCCCTATTTTGGAGAGGATTGGGCCCATGGCATATTGGTTGGGATTACCGGACCACTTGCAGCGAATGCATGGCGTTTTTCATATACATCATCATATAGGTTCCTTAGAGATGAGATAGCATATCAGAACATTGATATTGATGAGATAGAGATCCATCCATACACTACTTATAAGGAGATGTCAGTAGCCATTCTAGACCGACAGGAGCGACGGCATAGATCTAAGATTATTCCTTCAGTTCGGGTGCAGTGGGGAAACCATCGGTAGGAAGACTCGAGAGAGAGAGGGTGACATACTCGCGAAGTGTCCTGAACCCTTATAGCTAGGTATATACTTTTCTTCATTTCAAGGATGTAATCCTTTAGTTAGGGGGAAAGAATGCAATACCCTATAATTTTCTAGAATAAATAATAGATTTATATTTTTTTGTATAAAATAAAAATTTATGGAAATTGGATTAATCGATTAATTAAAAATATTAAATGCGAACAAATACATTGTTGTTATGTTGTATCTACGTGTGATGGATTTGTGCTATGTTAATGTAATAATAATTTCATGTGTAGTAGGAATTTTATAAATGAAATGTGACACAAATATAAAATATAATGTTGGGATAAAAATAATTGGAACATATTTCGGGGAATGTATGGGCTCATTTAAGTGTTTTAAAACTTTAAAAATGGTCCTGGGGTATAGGTATATATGTTGGGAGATTTTTGGGCTAATCTGGTTATGGGTTCTGGTCCATCCGGGGGCCCAAATTTGGAATTTCAACCCAACTCGAGATTTGGGATTAATTTATGTTTAAAGGCAATATAATAACTCCCCACTACTGATAATAAACCTAAACGTAACCTACTACACCTTAAAAGAGAAAAGGAGAATAACCAAAGGGGAGAAGAGGCAAGGATTGAAGGGGAATTCAAGAGGATTTCTTCGACTACGTATTAAGGCGAGAATTTTATTGCTCAACTTAATTTTCAATTTTATTCTTGATGCATTGTAGTATCCCCATATAATTTCTAGGGTTTAGGTTAAATCTTGCTGATTAGATGTTAAGAAATTATCCCATGCATGTAGAGGATTAATTATAATATAGGGAGTTAACCCAGAAATTTAGGAATCGAATTCTTGAAATTGATGATAGAAGCCTTCTTCAGAAAAATTTGGACAATCTTGAAATTTACATATAGAGGTGTTAATTTATGTTCATGATCTGGAGATTTATGAACTCAATTCCCTAATTGTATGCCCCACCAATTGATTTACATATGGCCAATATGGTAGTAGGAAATTTTAATTAAACGTTATGGAATAACCACATAAATTCTGGAAATTTGGAGAGGGTAATTGGGGTTAATATGTGAAATTGATCACCCTAAGATGATAAACTAAGTCTTAGAAACATGCTAGTACGTTTTCACAATGGTATAAACATTTGAATTATACTTGGGAAAGAAATTAAGAAAGTTTCTAATAAAAAACTAGCAGAACTTGGCATCTGTGACAAAATGAATTGATTCGTCCTTGGATCGAATTGATTCGGCCAAGGTACTGAATCGATTAGGCCCGGGTGACAGGGTGAGTTTTGGCCAGAATTAAATGTTGAATATATTTAGAACCCCGTACGACTTGGTGGGATGATGTTTGAGGTAATTATGAATCTATTAAAAATGTAAATGTGACCCACATATTAATTGCAATATTATATTTAACCAGATGGTTAAATAATTGTTAAGGAAAATAGAATTATTAATTAACTAGATGATTAATTATTAATTGATGAACAATTATGGGTATCATGTGGGACATTTGGGTAATTATAGAGTAGTTACCTATGCATATTATATGAGAATAATAATATGTACTTATATGTATCTGCGTGGACATACCGATGTTCTTGAATGGTCCTATCATCTTTCTGGTTTCACGCGTTCGGGGCCATAGCACACGTCGGCATAGGTAGGCTAGCCTTGTGTAGGTTATTTAGGTACTATGTAGCAGTGCAATTTACGAGAGGTAGGTGTTGATGCTTGGATTCTTTGTCACCACTAGGTATTGGCCATGAACTGGTGTACTGCGTAGGTGATACTGATATACCCATATATTCCCTCGGATAGGCCTAGGGTGTCCTTCTCCCAGACGAGGGTTCAGGTCCAAGACGAGTCCAATGACCACGGCTCCGTTACAGGAAGGATCAGCCACAGACGACCCTCCAAGGTGCTGACCCATCATCATGGCTCAGACGACCCTTCAAGGGGACGACCCCTAATCATGTCTCAGACGACCCTTCAAGGGGACGAGCCCTCATAATGGCTTAGACGACCCTTAAAGGGGCCGACCCCTCATCATGGCTCAGACTACCCTTCAAGGGGCCGAACCCTCATCGCTGCCTGGACGACCCTATGAGGGTACGACAGTACGAGGCCCACACCAGGCCAGGCTAGCTGCCAGTATGGACTTTTCCCTCAACCTCACATCATAAGCCGAGGGTGACATCATTATGGCGTGTGACTTGGGAGATTCCTGGAACAGTGCACGTGAGACTCATATAGCACATGGACTAGACCTTTGTAACAATATCATCCCCTCATGTGAGGGAATATTATGTCATCATTAATCACTAGTGGCGTAGCCAGGTGTCAGCAGGGAATTGGCTAGATCATCATTCACATGCTCTATGCATGCTTGGGGGTACACTGCACCACCTAAGACCTATATATACTTGTCACCTTCAACCCTGTAGAGGGATCGAGAATTGTAACCCTAATTAAAACTCTTCTTGTACACACAGTAGAGAGAGAGTGAGCTTATGTGCATTGTATCCAAGGCCATTAGTTCCCATATTTAGTGGATCACACACTCATAATGGATGTAGTCCTAATTGGCTGAATCACTATACATCATTGTCTTATTTCTCTTATACTCATCTCCCTCTATACACTTATACACATATATCTCTATGACTGCCATTATTATCATTATTTGATCTCTCATCACCTCTTATCTGGTGGTTTTAAATCTTAGCATCATGAGTTTGGCGACGTTTGTGGGAACGAGAATACATCTCTTCCTTTATATAGCTTGACCTCACCGGGCACTCTGGTGGTGAACCATTTCTCCCCCTTTGTGGAGCTGTTTCACCATTGAAAGAGGCCCATTAAGGCTCTCAAGCTCATCAGTATTTTGATCATTTAGATCTCTATAGCTCAAACACATGTCACCGGAGATTCCACCACCACCACTTCCCCCTTAGGATAGTGGATTGAGACCTAGTTACAGTCATGCACCACCTCAGTCTGAGATGGCTGTTATGCCTGCCGCCCTGAAGTCTTTAACAGCAAGCCAATGGATTATGCAGGAGCAATTTATAAATCTTAGATAAAATATACTAAGACCACTAGGAGCCTCACCGGAGATGATTACTCTGGTAGTAGCACTAGGGCAACATGAGGCTAGGGGACCACCTCAGGCACCACGGAAAGACCTGCCACCTCCACAGCGGCTAAGGGATGTTGCTGATCCCTAGTGTTTATGCCTAGGGAGGCAAAGAAACCCCTACCCAGAAGACATATATGATGATCTGGAGGTGGAGGAGGCCCCTATAGAGAGTTGAGAGCCGTATGAGGTATCCAACAATACCGTGCGACCTGTCCAAGAGAGTAGAGGGAAGTATGGAAGGCAAAATCTTGACGATCGACCGAGGGGCTCTGCTTTCGATTTTCTAAATAGGGGGTCAACCTTTGAGAGGCTAGGCCCAGTAAATGACCTATGGGAAAAAAATGTCTCGATCAATAAGTATTGCGAGGTCCAGGAGGGAGGCAATAGATGGCCGACCCCACGGGGGACGACCCCATGGACGGGACGATGGCCAAGGGGAAGTAAACAGTTGATATAGTCCTGGTGCAGTAGAACCCTCTTTCCACCTCAAAAAGGAGGCAGGGGATAACATCGGCCAATCCGACCCTACGAGGCCCTAGAATGACTCGATCCAAAGGCTGGAGGATAAGATTGGTGATATTCTGAAGAGCTGGGACCCTCTTCAAAGAGGATATTCCATAGTCTCACTCTCTGTAGCGAAGATAGTCAACTTCCTAACGCCGTCCAAGTTCAAGCCACCAGTGGTCACCCCTCAGTATGACGGGAGTACCAACCCCATTCATTATATTGAGATGTAACAATCAGCGGAAAACATATACTCTATCTCAGATGAGATGAGGTGTCGTGCCTTTTCTGGCACTCTGACTGGGGCTGCACATGTCTGGTATATGTCTCTTCCAAAGAATTCCATTGAAAGCTTTAAGCAGTTAGCAGACCGGTTTGTCCATAACTTTTTCTTCGGAGTGACGCCACAGAAGAAGACCACACACCTGCTCTATGTTAAGAAGGGAAAGAATGAGAGTTTGAGAGACTAGATAGCCAAATTTAATAAAGAAAAGTTAAAGGTCGAAGACTATGAGGAAAGCATTGCCATGACAGCCCTTATTGGAGGACTCCAGAAGGGGAAGCTATTATGGAAGCTTGTTGAAGACCCTCCGAAGACGATGGCTAAATTACTGTCGACAACAGGAAAGGTGATGAACACCAAAGAGGCGATGGATGCAAAATACAAAGATGAAAAATGAGGCACTAGTGGGGGTAAGTACTAGAAAAAGAGCACAGAGGGGAAGAAGAGGTCTTCAAACAATAAGTTTGCTGATTACACCCCTCTAATAGTCAACTATGAGAACATTATGAATGAGATAAAGAGCGACCGGTCCTTGAAGTGGCCTGAGAAGTTGAGGGCAGCCCTCCATAAGAGGAACCAAACCTGGGGTTCTCAAGAATGGACTTTAAAGGCCTCTTAGCCCCACATGATGACCCTCTCATCACCACTATCAGGGTACACGGGTGTGAGGTGCTGAGGATCTTGGTAGATGGGGGTAGTTTTGCAGATGTAATATTGTGGCCATGCTTTAAAGCCTTGGGTCTCAGCCGTGCAAGGCTCTTCCCATACCATCACCCCTTGATTAGTTTCAGTGGGGAAAAAGTTCATCCCCTAGGAATTTATGAGGATGATGTTAGAATGGGGGACGAGTGGCCGAGATGGCTTACTAAGAAGATAAACTTTTTCATGATGGATGAACAAGTCTTCTCAGGCTACAATATTATACTGGGGAGAGTGGACCTCAAGGAATTTGAGGTCGTGCCATCCACGGTTCACCAAATGATAAAATTCCCGATCCCTTATGGGGTAGGGGAAGTTCAGGGAGACCGGACGACGACACGGGAATGCTACTTCAATTCCGTTGAAGAAAAAGAGGTTCACAAGAGAGTAACAACTACTTACAATATTGACACCCTTGACAGGGATGAGAGAAAACTGAAGAAAGGAGAAGCCGCGAAAGAGGTAGAATCAATCATCCTCAATGAGGATGAGCCGGAAAAAACCATCCAAGTCGAAAAAGCTCTAAAGATAGAAATAAAAGAAAACCTCATCAAGCTGCTAAGGAGAAGACAATGTGTCTTTGGATGGAGTCATGCAGATATAGTGGGGATCGACCTTGAAATTATGAGCCATAAGCTCAACGTGGTAGAGGGCACAAAGTCGGTGAAGCAGAAGAGGAGTATTTATTCTCGAGAAAAGTATGAGGTCATTAGGGATGAGGTCAAGAAGCTAGAAGATGCAGAGTTTATCAGGGAGGTCATCTACCCTGAATGGCTATCCAACGCAGTCATAGTCCCCAAGGCCAATGGGAAGTGGAGGATGTGCGTAGACTTCACCGACCTCAATAAACACTATCCCAAAGACAACTTCCCTTTCCCTCGTATTGATCAAATGGTTGCGCTACTGCGGGCCATGAGCTAATGAGCTTCGTGGATGCCTATTCAGGCTACAACTAGATCTTCATGAATCCTGAAGACTAAAAAAATGGCTTTCATTACCGACAAGGGGACATACTGTTATAGGGTCATGCCCTTTGGCCTAAAAAATGCAGGGGCAACGTATCAGCGCCTTGTGAATAAAATGTTTGAGGACCAAATTGGGAAGTCCATGGAAGTCTATGTAGATGACATGTTGACCAAGAGTTTGAAGATCGAGGATCATGTGGCCAAACTCGAGAGGACCTTTAACACAATGGACAAGTACCAGGTAAAGCTCAACTCGGCCAAATGAGTCTTCGGGGTCGGAGCAGGGAAGTTCTTGGGGTTTATTGTCAACCAAAAAGGCCTTGAAGCCAATCCTAAGAAGATAAAGGCCCTCATAGAAATGAAGACCCCCAGGACCATCAAAGACATTCAAAGGATCACAGGGTGAGTGGCTTCTTTGAATAGGTTTGGGTCAAGAGCCACAGATAGGTGTTTGCCATTTTTTAAAATTCTCAGAAAGGCCTTTGAATGGAACAAAGAGTGTGACCAGACTTTCAAGGATATAAAGTCCTACCTAGGGTATCCCTTGCTATTGTCACGGCTAGTGCAGGGTGAACGACTACATGTGTACCTAGCCGTCTCAGAATCAGCCATCACTACAGCCATTATAAGAGAAGAGGACGGGATACAGAAGCCTATGTATTTCAACAGTAAGGCACTCCAGGGGGCAGAACAAAGATTCCCAAGGATGGAGAAGTTAGCCTTTGCCTTAATCCATGAGTCAAGAAAGATGAAGTCGTACTTCCAGTCCCATACAATAGTCATCCTCACTGACTCTCCTCTCAGGAAGGTCTTGCACAAACCAGAAAAATCAGGGCGTCTAATGGCCTGGGCCATAGAGCTGGGAGAGTTTGACATTGTATATCAACCTAGGGTGGACATTAAGCGGAAATCGTTAGAAGACTTCATGGCTGAATTTATGTGGGAAGATGATGAGGCTGAAGATGAGAGCCTCGA
Source organism: Sambucus nigra (assembly GCA_949130495.1). Classification (NCBI taxonomy): domain Eukaryota; kingdom Viridiplantae; phylum Streptophyta; class Magnoliopsida; order Dipsacales; family Adoxaceae; genus Sambucus; species Sambucus nigra. The sequence goes on along the minus strand of OX422224.1, from coordinate 141,275,082 downwards.
GAAGACAGATACCCACCAAGGCAGAATTGTTTACCCACCCACAAATAAGGCTGAGACAAGCACCGCTAGAGAAAAAGTTGCTGAAAATGAAGAGGGGATATATCTCTTCAGACGGGGATCCCTCACCGAGGGAAACTTCTTAAAGGAACAGGCTGTGTGGAACCTCTTCATTGACGGGTCTTCTTGTCAAAGCGAAAGCGGGGCTGGATTAATTGTGTCGGTACCCGACGACAAAGATGTCGAGTACGCCCTGAGGTTTAACTTCAAAGACTCCAACAACGAGTCTGAATATGAGGCCCTGATAGCAGGACTCTCCTTGGCTAAGTCTCTTAGTGTCTGCCAGATCTTGGTCCATAGTGATTCAAGACTAGTGGTGAATCAGATACTAGGAGCCTACGGGGCCAAGGATGAGAGAATGACCAAATATATTAAAAGGGTTGAGGCACTATTGAAGACTTTAAGAGAAGTGAAGTTGAAGAGGATACCTAGGCTCGATAATGGCAAAGACGATGAACTTTCTAGGTTAGCCTCAACAATTAGGAGAGATATTAGTAGGACAGTCCCAGTAGAAATTTTTCTTTGACCAACGATTGAAGAGGAAGAGGTAACACTTGGATCTTGCCTAAATATCAGCAGGGAAGCTTCATGGATGGAACCTTTAATAAGATACATTAAAGAGGGGGATATGCAAGAAGTAAAATAAGAAAGGAAGAAGTTGAGATACAGAGCTGCGAAATTCACTGTCATCGGAGGCACCTTATACAAAAAGGGGTTCTTACTGCCCTTGCTCAGATGTGTGGACCCATCAGAAGTCCCACACGTCTTGTAAGATGTACACGAGGGGTCATATTCAAGCCATGTTAGGGGTAGGTCATTAGCAAAGAGGATAGTAACCCAGGGATACTGGTGGTCGACCCTAGGGAAAGACGCCACGACGTATGTAAAAAATTACGATAAATGTCATAGGTTCGCCACCATCCCTCACCAGCCCCATCAGCCTCTTACCTCTATCACATCCCCATGGCCATTCGCATTTTGGGGAATCGATCTAGTAGGACCCTTGCCTAGGGCCGTCAATAATTATCGATCCGTGATCATAGCAATTGACTATTTCTCAAAATGGGTGGAGGCGGAGCCGATGGTAATGATCACTGAGCAGAAGACCTTCCAATTTATTTATAAAAACATTATATGCTGATATGGTCTCTCCAACACCCTCATCTTGGATAACGGGACTCAATTCAAGAATACATCTCTGGAGAAATATTGCGAAAGGGTCAGTGTTAAATAATTCTTCTAAACCCCAGGACAACCTCAGGCTAATGGGAAAACTGAGGTTACAAATAGAACCATCCTAGACGGGATTAAGAAGAAGCTCGAGGAGGCAAAAAGAAGATGGGTTGAGGAGCTGTACGCTGTACTGTGGGACTACAAGACGATGACCAATACCCCTATCGGGGAAACCCGTTCATGCTAGCGTATGGCTCAGAAGCCGTCATCCCCACTGAGATTGGGTTTCCTACTCGCAAAGTCCAAATATATGACCAATAGAGGAATATGGAAGAAAGCAGACTTCATCTAGACTTGATCAAGGAGAGAAGAGAAGATGCTGAGATAAGTCAGGCAGCTTATCAGCAAAGGACCGCCAAGTTTTACAACCAAAGGGTGAAGCAAAGGCCAATCGTCGTGGGGGACCTAGTCCTCAAAAAGACTTGGCAAAAGCCTAACAAGCTCCACCCAAATTGGCATGACCCATACAGGGTCATCGATGAAGTTATTCCCGAAACCTATAGACTACAAAACCTTGAAGGGGAACCCTTTTCGAACCCCTAGAATGCAGATCATTTGAAGAAATACTATCAATAATGTAATGTCCTATCGAACCACAATTGTAATGAATGTGTTGCTACAACAGAACACTTGGAATGTCAATGAGAATATTATATTAGCTCTTCATCCTGTGTTTGTTAATGATAGAATGTTTAGGGTCATCACCCTCGGCTATGATGAGGGCAATTGTCGGGATGACCCCCCATTTTCCCTCAAGAAAGATGAGGGGGGACTTAAAATTTAAAACACCATTTAGTTGGTGATAACCACCCTCAGCTATGATGAGGGAAAATGGTAGGGACAATCCCCCTTTTATCCTCAAGAAAAACGAGTGGGGACTTAAAATTTAAAACACCATTTAGTTGGTGATAACCACCCTGGGCTATGATGAGGGAAAATGGTGGGGATGACCCCCCATTTACCTTCAAGAAAGATGAGGTGGGACTTAAAATTTAAAGCACCATTTAGTTGGTGGAAACCACCGTCGGCTATGATGAGGGAAAATGGTGGGGACGACCCCCCATTTACCCTCAAGAAAGACGAGGGGGGACTTGAAATAATTGAAAACATCATTAATTTGGTGATAACCACCCTCGACTATAATGAGGGAAAATGGTAGGGACGACCCCCCATTTACCCTCAAGAAAGATGAGGGGGGACTTGAAATAATTGAAAACATCATTAATTTGGTGATAACCACCCTCGACTATGATGAGCGAAAACCCCGCATTTACCCTCAAGAAAGATGAGGGGGGACTTGAAATAATTGAAAACATCATTAATTTGGTGATAACCACCCTCGGCTATGATGAGGTCAAATGGTGAGGACGACCCCTCATTCACCCTCAAGAAAGACGAGGGGGGACTTGAAATAATTGAAAACATCATTTGTTTAGTGGTAACCACCCTCGGCTATGATGAGGGCAAATGGTGGGGACGACCCCTCATTTACCCTCAAGAAAGACGAGGGGGGAGTTAATGGGATGGTTAATTCAAAATATCATGAGCTAAGGTAAATCACGCAAGAGAAGATAGAAGACATGAAGAGACATTATATTATAAACTAGGTGTTACAATTGTTTGTAAAAAAAAAATTACAAAAATATTTGTTAAATGAAGAGGGTATGGGCTATAGACAGCCACCCTATTGGGCAATATTAGCAGGCAAGGTTTCAACGTTAATCAGAAAATTTTCTTTAATAACCAGAACAGACCAATCCTGAGAGGTACCGATGCCTTCAATGTGTACTTGTGACTCTATGTGGGCTAGAGCCTCGGCTATGAGAAGGTCTTCCATATCCACTGCTTCAAGAGAGGGACGAATGGACGACACGGCATCAGCAAATTTTAAGATGACCCACCGATAGGCCATCTTAATTACCCTCTCCAGGTACTCAAGGCTAAAGCCCTGGAATTCATCAGAGAGCTTATAATCCTCCACTGCATCGGCCCAGACTTTCCTCACTGCCTCATCAAGTTCAGCCTTAAATTGGGCCCCCTGATTGGTCAAGGCTTCTTCTTTTTCCTTGATAAGGGTGTCCTTCACATTCAGGTCGGCCTCGTGCTGCTTTGCCAGCTCACCTAGGACCTCACACTCTCTAACTCCGCCCTCGTAGTCTCCACTTCGGTCTTCAGATCGGCCTCATGATGAATAACTCTCTCGGCCTCATGGACCAACACATGTTAAAATGGGCTGAGGGAATAGTTCATGAAATGATAAATAAAAAAGAATGAAGTCGAAAGAGGTACCTGAGCCAAAGTGTGCAAACCGTAATCATAGACCTTGGCTGGGGGCATCCTTGATAAGAATTCATAATCCGCAGTCGAGGGTTCAGAAAACATTGAGACTTTGGCCGCCCTCAAGTTGGCTATAAGGGACGAGGGTTCAGCCTTGAGGAAAGTAAGATTCTGAGACCAATAAGCACCCGTGCTGGAAGAGGAGTTGGTTCCCTTAGTGTGTGCCTGAGACACCTCTACCCTCACCCTCATCTGTGAGTCAGGCTAAGAGCCCTTAGGAACTTCAGGCTCCTTCCTTTTATGACTGTTAGAGGTCGGCTCAACTTCTGTCGGCCCCGCGGTCTACGTCGTCTATCGGTCTACGTCTCAACGCATCAGCAACTATGTTGGCCTTCCCCGGATGGTACTGTATGTCGAACTGATAGTCCTTCACAAACTCTAACCATCTGTGCTGACGCATATTCAGCTCTCGCTAAGTGAACTGGTACTGCAGTGACTTGTGGTATGTGAACAAGCGTAATTTCTCCCTCAATAAATAGTGCCTCCATATTCTAAATGCAAAAATGACCGCTGCTAACTCCAGGTCATGGGTGGGGTAATTCTTCTCATGCGGCTTAAGATTGCCGGAGGCAAAAGCTATAGCCTTCTCCTCCTACTGAAGTACTCCCCTAAGTCCCCGTAAAGAGGCATTGGTGTAAACCAGGTACTCCACACCCATCTTCGGTAAAGCAAGGATCGGTGTTGAAGTAAGCTTGTCTTTTAGCTCGTCGAAAGCCAATTGGAAAGCATCATCCCAAACATATGGAACCCCTTTGCGAGTCAGGTTCGTCAATGGACAAGCTATTTTGGAGAATCTCCGAATGAATCTCCTGTAATATCCGGCTAACCCCAAGAAACTTCGCACTTCCGTCGGTGTCATGGGCTGTCCCCACTCCCTCACCGCTGACACTTTACTCGGTTCAACTGCTATCCCCTGCTCAGAAACAACATGCCTTAAGAACTGTACTTCTCGCAACCAGAATCCGCACTTCTCGTACTTAGCATACAACTGATGCTCTTGTAGAGTTTGAAGAACCTGCCTCAAGTGCTCGACATGCTCCCCCTCTGAGTGTGAATATATCAAAATGTCATCTATGAAGATGATGACAAAATGATCCAAGAACTCTCTGAACACTCGGTTCATCAAGTCCATGAATACGGTTGGAGCATTTGTGAGGCCAAATGGCGTCACCCTGAACTCATAGGACCCATATCTCGTCAAGAAAGCAGTCTTTGAAATATCCTGCTCCCTAATACGTAGCTGATGGTACCCCGACCTCAGATCTATCTTCGAAAAGAAAGTTGCTCCCCTCAGCTGGTCGAACAGATCATCGATTCGAGGCAATATATACTTATTCCCTATCGTGACCTTCTTCAACTCCCGGTAGTCCACACATAGCCTCAGTGAACCATCTCTCTTCTTCACAAACAAGACTAGAGCACCCCAAGGTGAGGTACTCCTGCGAATGAAGCCCTAGCCTAACAGTTGCTCTATTTGATCTCGTAACTCTCACATCTCTACCGGAGCCATACGGTATGGAGCGCGTGCTATCGGTCTAGTATCCGGTAATAAATCTATGACAAAGTCTATCTCTCGATTGGGGGGTAGGCCTGGTATCTCCTGGAATACATCGGAATACTCACGAACAACTGGGATCGAGTCTAAGGGAGTCACAACCTCCTTAGAGGTATCCTCCTCTATGTAATACAAATGAGCGGTCGAGCCTCCCTCTAGGCGAGGCATCGCCACTACAAACATCTCTTGCCCCGGAATGGCAAAGACAATACTCCCACCAAAACAATCTATCATGGCCCTGTAAGCAGCGAGCCAATCCATATCGATAATAATGTCATGCTCATGCATATCTAAGACTAACATGTCTGCAGGTAATACCAAGCTACCAATCTCTACCCCCATACCCTCGCATATAAAGAAAATAAGTGAACTATTTCCCAGTGGTGAGTCTACACACGTCACAGTGCTCTATGCTGTGGCTAACAACCCTAAGGCCTTCGCAAAATGCGTAGCTATAAAATAGTGCGTCACCCCAGCATCAAATAAAACCCAACCCATAGTACCACGGATAGGAAACATACGCTCAATCGCGATATGGATTAGGACGTATCTATAACGTCCACCAAAATTTATGGACGTATCTATACAGTTACAGTACGGACGTATCAATCGCGGGTGCTGCCTGGTGGACGTTATAGATACGTCCGTACTGTAACTGCCCCTGCTGCACTAGATCTGCTGGAATGGTTGGTAGGGCTGGTACCTGAGCTGGTGCAGGGAGGGCAGTTGGAAAAAGTGGCCTATGTGGCTCATTACGGGCACCCTGCTGCTGTGGGGTCCTATCGCCCTCTGGGCAATCCTGGCGCTTATGGCCATGCTTATTGCACACAAAACATCAGCCTCTGAAGTTACTCCCCCTCTAACCCTACTGCTGTCGATGTCGGCCTTACTGGCCTTGCTGACTTGGTGCTTTATTCCTCTCTGGGCAATTCTGACACCTATGGTCTTTCCTGCCACATCGAAAACACCTCTCTTGAAACTGCTTCACTTCATCACGTTGTTGACTAATCTCGCTTTTTCCCTGGTCTTGCTAGCCTTGAGGGGAAATTTACGGAAAAACTATGTCAGGGTGAGGACAATCCCTCCACTTGTGACCAGACTGTACACATTTATAGCAGAGTTCCGAAATTCTTCGCTGGTCGGATTGTAGTTTATCCCCAGTCTGATTCGGACAAGATTGACATTTGTGACCGTCCATTCCACAACTTAAATACCTCTTTGTGATTTCATTCTGAATCTGACTTCGTTGGCCCTGACACTTTTGGCCCTTTACATAAATTTTGTTACTTCTGGAACTGACTCGGTCTTGGGTGGTTTGTTGTTACAATTTCGGTGCCTTCGTACAATTGTCAACTTTAGTCACATGCATTTGGTTAACCTCTCTAGATCTTTTGCCTCCTCTAAGATGTATTCTGCGTTTGTGGTATTGTAAAACTGCAGTGGTAACTGCTTGTGCCACAATGCCCGCAAATTCGATGATTGGTACCCTTTTCGGAGACACCTGAGGCGTGAGTTGTCCTTGCTCATTAACTTCCCCAATGGCATTAGCTTGTTCTTCCTCACGGGCCATCTAAACGTTTTAAAATTACATCAGAATAAGTTTAACATTCGTATCGACAAGTCGCAGAAGCACGAATTTCCAGCGCATAATGACGAATACAACATTCCTAATGTTAGGGCTCTATAGCAAAAATGTTAAGCTGAAAGCGAAATAAGTTGTACAGATCCTAAGGACACTAGAACCTGATGCTCTGATACCACCTGTGACACCCCGCCTAATTAAATACCGGGCGATCACTCCTTTATTAAATTAAAATCAAGGTGAACAATTGGTTCCTTCTTAGCATCACTGTCGTAAAAATAACTTTTCCAATTTAAACACCCTAATTAATTAAGCTAAGTGTCAAAACCATTTTAGACATTACTTCCTAAATTTTAATTTTTATAAACCAAGATTTAAATATTTACAATAATTCAATATTAAAGAATCACACTACAATTATCCTGGAAGATATAATCCAAATAAATTAAACATTCAACAACTAAATCCCAACATTAAAACTTAAAGTAAAACATCCAGACCGTAATAAATCCCAAAGAGATAATACTAGCAATAAATAAATCACAATGTCTAATAAAACAAATGGATAATGGAAACGGGCGACACTTGCCCAACTGAATAAATAAGCTAGGAGTGGAATCAAATAAATGAATTCGTCTAAGTAAGAGGCCTGCAACTCCCACCTAAGCTGCAGCGCGTTCCTTCCAAAGGATTCTAAGCAAGACGCTCCTGTGGCTGGGCACCAGTAATATATACATATATATACAAGAGAGAAAGGAAAAATAGAAACGGGTCAGAGCCCGATAGTGTAAATGATTTAAAATTTGTTTAGCAAGTATTTAAAATGTTTACAGGCCAATGCAACAACATATTAGTGCGGCACTCTCTTGAGAAATTCTCACCTCTCTTCTAATGTGCACGCCTATCGCACTAATCTTCCCAATGGATCATCTTATCTTATATCGCACTAATCTTCCCAATGGTTTAACTTATCTTAGGTTACTCGTAAGATTTAAAACTAAGAATTATAATTGTTTAAGAGGAAAATTTCATTCAGTAACAAAGCTCTCATTTTAACTTTATTTCTTAATAAAATTTCCCACTGTCATATTATACTTTTCAAAACAAGTATTTCCAATTTGAAGTTATTATTCATTTCTTACTTACCATAACACAGTAGGCAGTTCCAAATTTCAGAATTTCATATATATATATATATATACATATTAAATACTCGTATAATATATATATTCTAACAACACCCCACATAAAAATTATGGTGCGGCATACTGTACTATCCAATCCCCGTATCACTCGTACTAAGGGAAATACAAGTTCGGAATCACTCTCGAACTGTATTAACACATACACAAACAATATTGAGGCGAAGCATAGATTCCATGTCTCTAAGAGGATAGCACATGCCCCCACGTCTCTTAGGACCTTCTGAATTATCTATTCGATAGCCTGTACCAAGGATTTCTATCTTCTAGGGTACAAGTCAATATCCCCCATAAAGGTCCCATCGAGATAAGACTGTCCCAGCGCGGTAACCTCAGGGATAGCAAGTAGCGTGGGCGCGATTTTCACACATAGATAGTATATGCATAAACACAGTCATATAACTATACTACTATTACCATATCAAATTAGGTACATCTCTAGTCCCATAATTACGACATTTGTACTTATTTCTCATTATTTAGTTATCACGTATAATCGTTCATTTCTTACTTTAACTTTAGGGATCATTCCAACTTATTACGTAACACTCATGGACTCTATCCTCCCAAGTGTAGAATTTAGTAGGTACTCATCTAATTTCCAACGTAACTATCTTACGCATCTCTCCCCTTAATACATAATTTCATCATCCCTTATATGTAAATATCCAAAAAATACAACTCTCTTCTTACTTTAACGGTCCCATAATTATTCATAAGTCCTACTGGTCTTCTTTATCTCCCAAAACATTTTAATAAGGTTGTCCAAGGATTATTTCTCATTAAATTGAATTCAACTAATTTAAAAAGGGAAAATATGAGTCTGCCAGAAGGGGTCGATCTCTCAAGGGCAGAGGCTCGATCGATCGAACCTTCGATCGATCGAAGCTCCTGGCTCGATCGATCGATCAAGCAGGTATGGGGAATTCTGCAGTTAACCAGTTACGGGTTCTATCACACGACCTCATCCAAATCCAAATTTTTCATTCCCAATCGCCCAAAAATTTGTACTACTAACATTATAAACCCATTTTATACATCTTCTACGTAAAGCATGTAAATTTTCGTCAATAAGCATGGATTTATAGGCCAAAAACTCATATTAATCTCAAGAACCCTAGAACTTCTTTAACCTTGTTCTAATCAATCTTTTTCCAGAAATTCCTACTCCTAATTCATCATAAATTCGTGGTTAATCCTCTACATGTGGAGGGGTTTCAAGATTATCATTCAAATCATTACTACATGTGATTTCCTATCTCCAACATGAATTTTTCTTCTACCAAACTCATCCTAATCACCCTTGACTAACATGAACGATGCATTAACGAAAATAAGCAAGATAAATACTTGCCTGGGATTTTCAAAGTTCTGATTTGATGACGAATTTGGTGTGGTTGCGTTCCCCGTCGCGGGATCTACGCGTTGGTGCTGTGGCGGTGCAATCGGATGGATTTTGGGCCTTGGATTGCTTGGAAAGCTTTCTCCTTCCCTCTCCTATGGCCGTCACTTGTCTTTGGTTGCTATAACCCTAGAAGGAAACCTTAGACATCTAATATAACCCTTGAAATTTCGTGGGTTTAATTACCTAAAAATGTAAAATGTCCAAAATGCCCTCCCGGGGTGTTAAATAGACCTAAAAATGCCCCGAGACCCAAACTAAACCCCCGGGTATACTTTTTTGACTATCTCGACCCTTCCGGACAGTTTGACACACTCAAAATGACCATACGAGCAACTTATAATATATTTACTTTTATTAATCAATATTTAGTCCCGATGCGACACGGGCGCGTCCCGACTCAAATTTTCAAAATTGTAATTCTATTTACTCGTGACATTTAATAAAACTAATATTATATATTACTTTTCTCATTAGTAATATTCAACAAATTTTCCATAATTACTAACTCTCATCACGTTAATAATTATAACATAATTAATTTCCGAATTTATATTAAATAATTAATTCACGTTAAATTTAATAAATCCCCAAATTAATATAGCATAAAAATAAGGGGTATTACATTGTCTACGTCCACGGAGAGGTATGCTTCTTTATTAAGTATCTCTCAATGTGCTTGGTTACATGTCCCTATGCCCCGATCTAGGGGTTACAAGTTATAGATGTCAAATTTGAGTCCACGATGGGATGGCTCATGAATCCCCTGAATATCTTCTCGAGATTCTTGGAGATTGACTTGATCTTTTCTCGGAGTGGTTAAGTGTATTAGATAATGTGCATGCGTATCTTGGTTCCATGATTTGGGTCGGTCAGCTTCTTAGGTCTGTTGGTCTACGCCGGTTACTCTCATAAGCTGAGAATAAATGGGTTCCCATAATTGCCCCTAAAATCTTTGGGCTATCCCTTAGGCCAATGGATTTTATAATGGATTATCTGAGAATGCATTACGGTCTGCAATGTCATGCATGTAATTCATTGAGGCAGGAGGGATATTCTTATCTTTTGTGCGAAATTAAAGCGCCGAAATATTTCTCGATAAGCGTGGATCATCATTTGAGCGCTTGTAAATAGCTGTTGGTGCAAAACTAACCATCAGTTCATCATTCTTGGTCATTTTTGCGAATATTATGTTCTCAAGCTTCACCACTTTCTTTCATTCTCCAAAATCAAGGCTTTCTCGAGTTCTCAAGCTTTATTTTTGTCTTGTAAGTTTCAGTTCTTCTCTTTCTTCTATTTTTATCTTCTGTGAATTCTCTGTTACTGTAGTTAGAGTTTTTGTGTTTATCTTATAATGATGCTTGATAACAAATCTTTGCCTGAATTTATAAAGTGCTATAATGTTTGATAAGAACCCAAAATTATACATTTTATACCCCGAATAAATGTATTTTAATTGCTAATTCTCGACAAATTGGGTCTTATATGCTTAATTATTTAATGGGCAGGCTTGATCATTATTTGCAGAGTTCAAACACTTATTTCAAGACAAATCTACGATTAATGGAGCTAATTCCCTAGTCCCGTACCTTACTTGAGCCTAAACCAAGCCTAAACGTACCACGAACCCCATTTGCATTTAGTTTGTGCTTTTTAGATTTTTAATTTGAGTCATTTCTTTTTCTAGAATTTATTTTCTATTTCTTTTCATTTTTTATTTTTATTATTTTTTAATTTTAGTCTTTATTTTTAGTTTTGCTAGAGTTTATCTTTTTAGGACTTTAGGTTTTATTTTTACTTATTTTGTAGTTTTTATTTTTATTATTTGAGTTTTATTTTTAATAAATTTTATTTATTTATTTTTAGAGGTTTTTTTTTGCGTCAAGTAGTTATTTTTCCTTTATTTTTGTTTGTTTTTAGTTTTTTAGTTAGTTTATTATTATTTTATTTTACTTTATTAGTTTTTATTTGAATCGTGTTTAGTTTTTAAAGTTTGTATTGTGTGTCGTGTTATTTTTAATTTTTTAGTTTTGTTTTAGTTTTCTAGTGAGTTTTATTTTTATTTTTTATTTTTTAGGGTCACAAATTAAATACACACATACTAATCTACACACTCACCTACACGTAAACTAAACCCCCCACTGACACCTTAATACCACACACACTAACAAACCATAACACATACCCACACACACACACACACACTCACCCACACCCAATCATACCCTCACCCACCTTCTTCAACCTCCAATACCTTTTTTTCTCCTACCTCCATTATCAAACATCTCCTAAACCCCCATAACCATCCCAACCAACCTCACCCCACTTACGCACCAGTTTCTAACCTCCCATACCCTTAACCTTCAACTATCCCAACCCGAGGACCCGGTCTTCTTAACAGCTACCCGCGACCCACAATTTAGACCCGATTGCTACCCGCGACCCCAACTCCGGCCATACCAGTGCCGACGATCTTAAAACCGATCCTATACCCGGCAAACCAATCTCAACCCAAAAACTTTGTTATGCCCGGGCAACCCCAAACGACTCAAACCGAGTTCAAACCCAAAACCCGACAACCCATCACCCCAACCCCGTGACCCACCTGCTGACCCATTTTCTGAACCCCATTTTTGGCGAGCTAACCCATACCGAACTCGTGACAACCCAAAAAACCCGAGAACCACTATGGTAGACCCATTTCGACCTTCAGCTACACTAAATCGTAACCCGAATCTCTTATGCTTACCCTTTCTCCGACCTGATTCCATCGACGACCTGAGATCCGACCATGGTAGCTTCTCTAACCCAAATTTACTTTCCCCCATTTATTTCCAAAGACAAAAACGATTTCCCTTACTAGTTAAAACTAAAGCCAAACTCCAAATAAAACCCAAAAAATATGCCCATATGTTTTAAAACCCCTTTTTAACCCAATTTCCATTTTACCCCCGACTTATTCCTAACACCCCCACTTCCCACATGACACACTCTCAACCCACATGCACTCATGTGCATTAACAAATTACCCCCACCTAAATTTCAAAACCTCTCTCCATTTTATCTTACAATTAACCTTCCAAAAATACCCCTAAGCTCCATAGCCACACTATTTAAAGAAGAAGAAGGCCCAATTAAAAGGGATGATAGAAGAGAGACTTGGAGAAGAAGAGAGATAGTTTAGAAAATAAATTAGGAAGAAAAACATTTTGTAAATAGTTTTTTTTTAGATTTGGTGAGATTTATTTATGAGTGATTGAATTGTATTGAAGAAGATAGAGTTAAAATTGCCAAATTGAAGGAGACTTGTTGAAGATTTGTTCTCTTTCTCTACTCTTTTATTTTATATGCATTTGATTATTTGTTCATCATGTTTAATATAATGTTAGGCTAAATCCCATTATTTGATGTTAATCCATTTTAATTAGTTTATTTACATTAAAATTCCCTTTGATAATTAACTTTGTACTCTTACTTTCTATTTACACCTTGAGAGAGGGTAAATGATTTTCGAGAGAAAATCGAAATTCGAGATATAATACCCATTTTAGATTAGAACTAGAGATAGGGGTTTCTCAAGTGTGGTAGTATTCCTTGAATTTAAACTCTAAATTTATTTTCTATGATTACACTAGTTTAATCGATCGATCCTAGTGGGTGATTTGTTAAATGATGTTTGGATCTACTTTTTAAGAGTTGTAGGAGTGTTAAAATTAATTTTCTAAAATGTTATTATTAAAATTACATTTGCAACGAGAGTTGATTTATAATTTTGATAATAACTTGGGACGTTTAATTTGAATGAATTAATTAAATAGATCAACTAAAATAATTGTTGTAATCCCATCCCTTGTTAGATCTCACTTTTATTTTATCACTCATCTCATATTTTTTATTTTTTTTAGTTAGATTTAGTTAGTATCTTCACTTACTTTTTAGTTTGTTATTTACATCTTTGATCCAGTAGTCTTATTTCACCTTAATCTAAATAATTATTTTAATATTTTTAAAAAAAAAGCATAAAAAATAGGAAAAGTAAAAAATCGAAAAAAAGAAAATAAACAAATGAATTTCATGCCTTTTTTCCATGTTTCACCCTTAAATTTGGATTGATTCCCTTACTTACCGCTACACTCTAGTATTGATATATTTTTGTAGGTATGAAAGGTTTTGATTAGAGGAGCTATCAAGTAACAACAAGCGACATATACAAAAAAGTAATCTCTATTAATATTCCTTATTGTGTAGATACAGAGTGTACGTCAGTACTCAGGAATGTCCATGACCTGGAGGATGGTCATTGGATTCATGTGCCCTTGGTTTCCTAAGGGGGTTTAACATTTCCTCTTAATTCTCTGTTCTTACACTTTTTTCAAAATTTCAACATTGTCCCCACCCAGTGTTCTCCAAATGTGTGGAAGATTATCAATGGGGTTCATAGGATAAACTAATTTTATGGTACCAATATAGGATTAGCCAAGATTTACTACTGTTACTCTTTCTCTCGCACAAGTGGAGGCATTTTATACTTGAAAGCAAGGAGTGTTGATAGGGTTTTGGTAGTAAATCTACCTAATTCCCACAAAGATTATTGGTCTGAAGGTTTCATTGCCAAAAATTGGGAGTATCCTCCCCAATCAGAGGGTGTAAGGTACAGGGGACCTCGGATCCCTACTTTTGGGGAGGAGTACATAGGTTGTTATCACCATCTCTTTTTTTTTGTCTATCCATGTATGTTCTTCTTCTGATGCTCTCCCTTTCTCTTTCCTATAGCAAAGGCTTAAAACCAGGAACCTTCTCTTCGTGAAATCTGAGTTGCTGAACTCTTAAATGCTTAAAGGATAAGGGACACTGTTGCTGAGGTTGAACATCCTCGATTGATGGCATTTTTATTGGAGTATAAGATCACTACCTCCGCTTCATTGATCATCCAGTACATACGATTCCTCATTTAGATATTTCAGAAGAAGAGTTTGGTAGTGCTTCTAAGCCTATAAATTGGGAGGATGAGGAGGATAGAAGATCGAGAGAGGATTCAGGAGAAGGTAGCGAGGAGTGTAGTGAAAAATATAGTGAAGGAGAGAGAAGTGAGGAAGAAATTTCCCCTCCAAAGAGAAGGAATTTAATTCAGGATGATGATGACGATGACATGTTGTCTAACAGGATGAAGTTTTTTAAGCAGAAAGTTGGAGAGTCTGTTGGTGGTTCCAGGGTGAGAACTTAGGAGAGTGAAGTGGAGAGACGAAAGAAAGAAGATGAGGATAAGTGGGAGAAAGAAAGAAAAATAGAAGAAGAGAGAAAGAGAAATGAGAAAAAGAGAAGGGCACAGGCCTCAAAGGCCTCTATGGTGCTATCTGTTACTGCTTGGGGGGCTTCAGTGGATGTTGCTTCCATATTTCCCCTTTACTACTAGAGAAGGCATTGCTCGCAGTTGATCGTGAGAGACCAATGAGCATGGGGTCAGACCAGTTGACTCTTAAATATGCTCAAGGTCTGGCTTTGGTGAGTCTTTTCCCCTCTATAATATTTATTCCTTGTTCTCTTGAATTGTCTTACACTAACCCGTGTTTCTTCTGATTTGTATTTTGTTTCTGAATACACTGTACTGCTTCGTGGTTGGGCCGACCTGTGAAGAAAAAATGTAGAACTAGGCGATGCTCTAAAAACTTCTGAGAAGGATTTGGCAGATGCTAAGGCGGTCTTTGAACGGGAAAAAGAATAGTCGGTGAAGGAGTTGGACGACCTCTGATCTGCCAATAGCATCATGATTGCTTATAAATTAATAGTGGTTGAGGCAAACAAGGAGTTAATCGCCAAGGTGGATAAGCTATAGGGGTACATGGTGATCGTTTGGGATAGCGGGTACAATGAAGGTTAGGAGTCGGTGTATGACGACGCCGAGTGCTAAATTACCTATGTCACACGAGCATGCTTTAAAAAAGGCTGGAACCAAGCCTTAGTTGTTGATGGGGTTACTGCAGACTCCCACTTGTTCTCTCAGCATCATCCAGGCCCTAATCCTATCGAGGTATCCCTGATGCTCAAAATGTTATGGACCCCATTACCCCTCCTACATAACTTGCTTTGGACAATCCAGTGGGGGTCATCGCTCCAGCTGGAGGAGTTATCCCTTACAAACCCAGGTGCTGGTGGAGGTGAAGTTACTTCCGACCACGCTTCTGACAAGGGGAAGGGGTCATTGACTTATGACCAGGTTGAGGCCTCTTAAAGTCCTGCTAGGAATTTTAGCTTTTTTTATTTTGTCTCAATTATTGTATCTTCAGTTTTTCCCTTTCTTTGTACTGGCTTGCTCCTCTCTTTTGATTAAATGGAAATCAAACTTTATTTATTTACTAATATTTATTTCCTTTGCTGCTTGTTCTATTGATTATAGCCCATTAATTTAGATAAATAATTTCTCGCTAACTCCCTCCCAGTCCAGGTTCTTGGCCCGAACATGAGCGTTCAAGTGCGCAGAGCTTTTATAAGGATCTGTAAATCCCTCAGGGCAAGAAACAAGGACTATAAAGATCCGTCTGAGGTGGTCGCTAAGCTTAAAGATAGGCTCAAGGAGATAGAGGAAATTGGTGCCTTTATGTAGGAGGAGATGGACGCCTTGAAGGCAAAGCTTATGGATGCGTCCGAAGTCAACCAGGTGGGGGAGTTATTACAGAGAGATAATGATGCTTTAAGAAGAGAAATTTCTTGTTTTAAGGAAAACGCTCCATCCTCTCCCACTTGTGCTACGAGGATTGTCTTCATCACTGGCTGAAGTCTCTCAAACTGACAATCAAGCTTCCAGGAGGGATATTGTCGATCTAAAAGAAGACGTTCGATGAGCTTATATGATCACTATTAGTCTCCAGAGGGATGTCACACAATTAAGACATTTGTTTCAAAAGGGTCCTCGGCAGGTCTGGGCTGATGGTTAAGACCAAGGTTGGATAGATGCCCCAACAAGACTGAAAGAGGCCGAAAACCTCGCTTTTGCTAGGGGATGGCTAAGAGATATTGAGAAATTGAAAGTTCCTAAGGAATCCATCATGTGGTATAAGTATCAACTATTCACCCATTTGATAGGCATAATACCTTTTCAAGGTATGATCGTTGGATCCCAATATATGCCATTCCTTTGCAACTCCTGGAGCCATGCCCAGAGGATGCCGAAGAAGACTTAGTTCCTCATCTTGATGATGGCCGAAGAGCTCAAGTGGAGGACTACCTCTCTCATCGTCCTAGACCATCGTAGGTCTTCAAGTAGTTCTTGGTTTGTTGATGTAAATGTAATCATATGATTTTTAATAAAAGATGAAACTGGTATTTATGTTTTGAGCATGTGCTGACTAAACATGTGTTAACCTCGTTTGTGATTCCTTGACATCACTTGTTTCACCAAAAAATACTTGATAGGACTAAATGTAGCATGAATGAACAATACAAATTTTTAATCATTTTGGGATTTTTAACGGACTAAACGATATTGAGTTTTTATTATCTTATGTTTGAACATTCTCCTAGTCCAATATCCCTTAGACATAGCATTCCATCCACTTTACCTTTTAGGTTGTGTCATCACACTTCCTTAGGCCTAAGTAGGACGATGGCGAGAATATAACCGATTAATGGGACATCGACCAGAGCAGGATTTTTTGACCAACCTGAGTTGGCGACCAATTTAAGTTGGCTTTATTGCCTAAGGGTCCTCTGTAGGTCTTTTATTATTGTCGGAGAAACTCAGGAGGCCAATTGTGTTTTCAACAAAGACCTGAGGAAGGTTGATTGTAAACCTTTTTCATATATTTTAGATTCCTTGATTGGAATAAGTCTATCTCACTATTCTAATCATAAGAGCTATGTAAGATTCCTTGACTGGAGAAAGTTGATGAACTCGGTGTAAGCTAGGAGTTCGATTATGATTTGAGGGAAGTATATTGTTTGGAAAAGATGCGCATTGAGGTGGGATAAATATACATTAGATAACCAAGATATTCAAAATGCATGGGCCAATCGACTTTATTGATTAAAATGATAATTAAAAGGCAACATCAGTTGGCAAATGAAAATTTTGCCTAAACTAATGATGCTGAAATTAAAATATATAGAAGTCTAAAAGTATAACTTCTTAAGGTTGGTAGCATTCCAGGCCCTTGGCATATCTCTTCCCTCTAGCGTTTCCAAGTGATATGATCCCTTCAGGTCATCCCCTATTACGCTGAAAGGTCCTTCCTAATTTGGTCCTAATTTACCGTCTGATGGTCTTACAACACTACTGAGGACTTTCTTCAGGATGTATTCCCCTATTAGAAACCTCTTCAGATTGACTTTTTGGTTGTATTATTTGGCCAGTTGCTATTGGCAGGATGCCAACTTAACTAGTGTTAGTTCTCATCGCTCATCAGCTAAGTCAAGTTCAATCAGTAATGCTTTATCGTTAAGTCCTTGGTCAAACAAGGTGGTTCTCATAGTAGGGAGTCCTGCTTCCAATGGGATGACTGCCTACATCCCATAAACGAGCGCGAAGGGAGTTTCTCTAGTTGCTCTCTTGGGAGTTGTACGATAAGCCCATAAAAGGTGGGTTAGTTCGTCTACCCAGGAACCTTTGGCTCTTTCTATCCATTTTATTAGTCCGTCAATCATTATTTTGTTGGAAGCTTCAGATTTCTCTTTTTTTGGGGATATGCCATAGAACTAAAGTGATGATTGATGCCATGATCATCGCAAAAGCCTTGAAAGAAGACACTTTTAAACTTCGTTCCATTATCAATAATGATAATTCTTGGTATCCCAAAGAGGGTGATGATGTTTTTCCATATGAACCTCGTCATATCCGAATCCTGAATATTTGCGAGCGATTATTTCTCTACCCATTTAGTGAAGTAGTCAGTGCCGACTAATAGATACTTGCGGTTTTCAGATGCGGGAGGCATTGGACCTGCAATATCTAAGCCACACTGGGAAAAAGACCATGGTCTAGTTAATGACTTGAGGTCGTAAGCCGGCTGGTGGACCATAGGAGAGTGCTTCTGGCATTTTTCACACTTACAAACGTAAATTCCAACATCCTTCTGCATGTACAGCCACTAATAACCTTCCTTAATTTCTCGAAAATCCAATGATCTTCCTCATGCATGAGTCCCACAAATTCCTTCATGAAGTTCACTAAAAACCTTCTCGACATCTTCTGGGTGAATGCACTAGAGGTAGGGGCCAGAAAAAGACTTTTTGTAGAATTTTCCCTCTAAAGGTAAGTGAAAGCTATAAGCCTTGGCTCTTATGATGGAAACGATGGGACCCCAATTTTTAAATCTTGCAAAAAGTAATTTCCTTTTAGATGCGGAATAGTGATGGTTCAACTAAACAAGTACATAAGCCAAATTTTAATTTCTTGCAAATTAAAATTAAACAAAAAAAGAAGTGAAATTTAATTAAACAAGAAATAAAATTTTTACTTAAACATATTAACTCGACCCAAGTCCTAGAAATTTGCCTAAGAAAAATAATTAATCAATTTTTACAAATTAGGCCAAACCAAATTTTATGCAATAAAATTAATGACTTGAATTAAATTAACATTTACACAAATTAAATTAGCACCAAATAAATTATACCAACTTTATATTTTTACCTAAGCATGCATCTAATGTGAATTTGCAAAAGATAAAATTAGTAAACAACCACTACGCCGCGATGTACGGGAAAAAACCCACAATGGAAAAAAACCTCGGACGACCCTAGCCTCAAACCCACTAAGTACGATTTTACAAGTACAAGATAGAAAGACTTACAACACTCGACTTGACTCCGTCCAATCCTCGACGCTCCTTCTTGTAGACACCTCTTCCTAGAAAATAGCCACGGAGGTCCATCGCAGTCTCGAAATCCAACGATCGGACTTTTTTGGTCACCGCCACCCGAACAAGGAGCCTTTCTCCAAGTGGGTATGTCACAGCAGACAATCTTGTTCTTTGTGGGATGTAGAAGAAAACCCAAACTTTTATTCTTTGAGGTGTAAAGAAAAACCCGATGGCAAACACTCCAAGCAAGGATATATATATATATATATATATATTGAAACTAGGAATAAACAATATGGGTGTAAACCAAAAGTGTTTAAGGATGATTTTCTTGGAAAACAAACACTTAAAACATGAACCTTTTCATGGAAAAATTAAATTCTCAAAACTCTCTCTAGGAGATAGAAGAATATGAAAATTTTGGTTACAAAGAGCTGGTTCCCTCAGATAAGTAATTCTAGAAAAATTAGTGACAACAAAAGAGTGGAGTAGTGGAGAAAACTACCAAAAAACTGCCCAAAAATTTCACCCCGAAAATCTCGTTCAAACGATATTTTCTTTTGAATGAAGTCGCGTTTGAATGACCCTTCTAACGAAGTTCCTGAGGCCAATGGGAAAAATTCGTTGGAAAACTCATTCGAACGACATTCTCGTTTGAACGACCATATCAAACGAAATGACAGATTCTTTATTTTTTGATTTTAAGCCCAAAAACTTTATTTTAAAGTTCTGAAGAACCTTCTGAAAATAAATTTCAACTTTAAAATAAAATTACACCCTTTATAAAATTATTCCAAGTCTTCCTATATATATAAATTCATTCATACCTTAGGAACATTGAAACAATGTTGTTGACGTAGAAACGAGGCACACTAAACCCGGCATATGATGAAGCTTTATACTCTTGGCTGATAGGTCTTCAACTAACACGTCATAGGCTTAAATGGATACATAGGAACATTATCCTATGACTCAAATGTTTTTGTCCGGAATTGAGACAACACGACATTAAGACTCAATCGTAGACTTGTGTCCTTACAAATCTCCCCCTTTGGCTATTCCGGGACAAAAACGAAACAAAAATCCTAAAAGGCCGCCAAGCTCTACTAGACTTAAAAAATATCCCACCCAAAATAAAAAATACATAGATTGACTCACAAACCCAAGGGTCAATATCTTTGCCGATGAAAGTTGCCATTTGGAAGAATTCCTGCACGCTTAAGCCAACTATAAAACGCATAGGGAATATCAAGAATATTTAATGCATGTAAAATAAATACTCCCCCTAAATTAATTCTCCTCTTTATCAAATAAATGACCTACTTAGAAAGACGTCTCCCCCCTAAGATAAATCTCCCAAACTAAGTATGAGTACAATAGGATTAGATACCACTTCTCCCCCTGTCATTCTCTCCCTTTTTGTTCAGGAATAGACAAAGGATAAAACTGATTTAAACACTATGAAGCTTAGAGTGATAAGAACAAGAAATCATATGGGCAACAAAATCAAAACCAATCCATACAAATACTAAAATATACTAACAAAGATGCAAATAAAATGATACCAATGTGATACATAAGATACTAAGCATATGATATGAACAACAATATGCAACACGATAGATGCCAATTATGAATTTGGAGCATATATGGACTAACAAGCGAGGCAAAGAAAAAAATACCATATATATGTAGACATAATGACTATCACTAATGCACACGCACATATATGTAGGCATAAACACCACACATGACACAAAATACAATAAGTTTTTCACACTCGTGTGACAAAAATGTGTCATATGAAAACGGAAGTGTAGGGGTGTGAACTAGCAATAATTAAATTTAGATCCAATCACTTCAAACATGTTCATGAAGTTCTAATTTGATTGTAAACTTCATCACATTTGAATATAACCTCATGTGACAATATAGTTTGAACTCAATGAACAATCATACACAATGCATACAAGCCTAGACTTTTGATGAATCTACAAACCAATAGAGTCATGACATTGAAAGTACAACTAGGATAAACGAACATTGTGCAAACCGTTGATATACCATCCAAACTCCCTCAATTTAAGCATATTATTTTATATTTTTTAATGAATAAATAAACTAAAAAAAATAGTCCTTGGCAAATATTTTCTTTAAATGCCATTATTCTTTTAGGCCTTTGGACCACGTATTTTAGGTCCAAGCAAATGGTGGCTTACTTGCAAAGGATGATATTTCCTTTCGGAGCCCTTCCCCATGCACAATATATAAATATAATCTTTTATCGCTCAATTCTCACGTGCAATGGATTTTAACATGCACTAGTCCTCCTAGGTTACATAACATGTATATGACAAGATTGATAGGAGAACACCTCAAAAAGCTCAAATATACATGTGAAGTTATAATTTCAAGTGAGCTCGTGCATGTGTGAATTGAGGCATATAAAAATAGAATCCATTATATCAACACAAAATCCAACTACTCCATGTAAGCATGGTAAAGAACATTTTAAGAATTGACAATCTAAACCAAAAGTTTTAGCCACATGGAAGCGAAAAAGAAGGGATTCAACGACAAGTATATGCCACATAGAGTGTGTCAAAGTAAAATACACACACAAAAAAAATCTTTTTGAGTTTTTGAAATTTTTAAACCAAACAAACAAATTATTTACTCAAAAGACAAACAAAAATCATTTGTATTTTTCATTAATCCTCAATTAATAAAAGGTAAAACACAAATGATATACAAAAATCTTTTTATATTTTTTATTTAATGCTAATTAAAATGAAATAACTATAATACAAAACATAAACTACAATCATAATTCTAGCATGTGATATGTGATAAAGCAATGAATAGAAAATGATTAAGAAGCATACAATTAGCATGATAATTTAGCATGAAGTACAAAAGCTAAAGTATGCAAACAAAACTAACACATTCAACCTTTAGATTTAGCTAGGGAGGAAGCATGTGAAAGTAAATGAGAATCAAAACCCCTATTTTGTAAAGCTACTAAGTCGGATCTCCTTACCCAAACTAATGAAGAATGATGATCACGGGGTGTAGGAATCTTGGCTACCTCGGTTGCCTTACGTTGGGATTTTCTAGAACCTCGTTTAAGATCAAAACAAAATATCCTAAGATGACCTTTTCGACCGAAATGTGAGCACCTAAAGACTCGGAGAAAAGGCTTTACTAAGGAATTATCTACAACATTGTTCCTAGAGGATTCTCCTAAAAAAATGATTTTGGCTTTAAGAGTTCACTCTTTACAAGTATTGAAGCCTAAACCACAAGTGTCATTTTTAATTTGGACCGTTCCTAATATTTTATCTAATTTCTTCGAATGGCACTCCAAATCAAATTTGACTTTACTAGAGTCTTTTAATTTATTTTCTAAATCTAAAATGTGAGAATCTAATAAAACATTCCGCTCTTCAAACTCAAGAAGCTCCTTTTTCAAGGATTCCATTAAACCTTCAAGGCTATCTCTCTCGCCTTCTACATATTCAAGCTTCTCACGAAGAGCTCTCTCACGTGTCCTAAGGTCTTTCACTAACGCACTCTCATCAATGACCTTGACACGCTCTCTTAAACTAGCTTTTAACTTCAAATTTGTTCTTTTGAATTTAATAGATTCTTCAAATAATTCTTGAAACGCAATTTGAAGTTCACTCACATCAACCTCATTTTCACTTTCACTCTCTCTTTTTTATCCACTCTCACTACCATCATCTCTTTGGGATTCACAAACAAAAGCCTTGGAAGTGTTATGTGTTAAAATGTCATTACTAAAGGAGTGATCACTTTCACTCACATGACTTGCCATAAAATCCACAAAGTTGGACTTAGTGGGGGAATCGGGTCCCTCTTTCTTATCACTATTACTAAGGGTTGCATTGAAGGAAATTGGTTGCTTACCCTCTCTCCTTAGTTTAGTGGGGCACTCTTTTGCCCTATGGACATACCCTTTACAACCATAACACCTATTTGACTTGTCCCTATTTAAGTTTTCATTATAAATTTTAGGGATCTTCTCGGCTTTGTCATGCTTAGAATTTTCAAATTTCTTAAAATCATTTTTAAATTTATCTTTGTTAAATTTAAGAAATTTTTTAAACTTCCTAGTAAACATAGCCATATCCTCCGAGTCACTCTCACTTTCACTCTCTACTACTTGTTTTTCATCCTTCCGGGCTTTCAAAGCAACACCCTTATCTATTTTCTTTTCAGTTTTAGAGGGAAACATGTCTAGTTCATAGGTTTTTAAATCATCTACGAGCTTTTCTAATTTCGTATGGGCTAAAGTGGGTAAAGACTTTAACACAATAACCTTAGGAATAAAGCTATCGGGTAGGGACGTTAAAATTTTCTTTACTACTCAGTTGTCGAGTATTTTCTCTCCCAAATTAAAAGATTAATTGACTATATTGGAAAGTCTAGTATAAAATTCACCAAAAGTTTCTTTTTCATTCATTTTGATGATTTCAAATTGAGTGGTGAGGTTTTGGAGTTTCGAAGCTTTTACGACACTAGTTCCTTAATGAGTGAGTTGTAAAATATCCCAAGCGTCTTTAGCGGTTTCACACATCATAATACGTCGGAATTCATCTGGTGTGACCGCGCTAAACAAGGCATTTAAACCTCGAGAATTAAAATTAGCAAGTTTAAATTCATTCTCACTCCATCTATCGGTGGGTTTGGGAGCACGCTCATTTTCTACTAAATATGTAGGTGGAGACCACTCGTTAACAATAGACAACCAAGCCCTCTCATCTAGAGACCTATATCTCCAACGCATACGTGCTTTCCAATGTGCGTAATTAGAACCATCGAAAATAAGAAATTTTTGAAAATGGGAAAAAATCCATTTTAGTCAAAAATATTTAATATGAGCTTAAATGCAATAATTTAGCGATGCCGCAAACGATGGGCCCCCAATTTTTAAATATTGCAAAATGTAATTTCCTTTTAGATGCGGAATAGTGATGGTTCAACTAAACAAGTACATAAACAAAATTTTAATTTCTTGCAAATTAAAATTAAACAAAATAAGAAGTGACATTAAATTAAACAAGAAATACATTTTTCACTTAAAAATATTAACTCAGCCCAAGTCCTAGATATTTGCCTAACAAAAATAATTAATCCATTTTTGCAAATTAGGCCAAACCAAATTTTATGCAATAAAATTAATGACTTGAATTAAATTAACATTTACGCAAATTAAATTAGCACCAAATAAATTATACCAATTTTATCTTTTTACCTAAGCACGCATCTAATATGAATTTGCAAAAGATAAAATAAGTAAACAACCACTACGTCGCGATGTACGAGGAAAAACCCACAATAGGAAAAAATCTCGGACGACCCTAGCCTCAAACCCACTAAGTACGGTTTTACAAGTACAAGACAGAAAGACTTACAACACTGGACTTGACTCCGTTCATGACCTGATCCTCCTTCTTGTACACACCTCTACCTAGAAAATAACCACGAAGGTCCACCGCGATCTTAGAATCCACCGATCGGAATTTTTCGATCACCGCCACCCAAATAAGGAGCCTTTCTCCAAGTGGGTATGTCACAGTAAACGTTCTTCTTCTTTGTGGGATGTAGAAGCAAACCCAAACTTCCCTTCTTTGAGGTGTAGAGAAAAACTCAGTACCAAACACTCCAAGCAAGGATATATATATTGAAACTAGGAATAAATAATATGGGTTTTAAGGATGATGTTCTTGGAAAACAAACGCTCAAAACATAAACTTTTTCATGGAAAAATTAAACTCTCAAAACTCTCTGTAGGAGATAGAAGAATATGAAAACGTTGGTTACAAAGAGTTAGTTCCCACACATAAGTAATTCTAGAAAAATTAGTGGGAACAAAAGAGTGGAGTGGTGGAGAAAACTGCCGAAAAATTGCCCAAAAAGTTTCCCGCCCGAAATCTCGTTCGAACGACCCTTCTAACGAAGTTCCAGAGGCCAATGGGAAAAATTCATTGGCAAACTCGTTCGAACAAAAATATCAAACGAAGTGACAGATTCTTTATTTTTCGATTTTAATCCCCAAAACTTTATTTTAAAGTTCTAAAGAACCTTTTAAAAATAAACTTCAAGTTTAAAATAAAATTACACACTTTATAAAATTATTCCAAGTCTTCATATATATATATATATATATATATATATATATATATATATATAAAGCATTCATACCTTAGGAGCATTGGAACAATGTTGTTGACATAGAAACGAGGCACATTAAACTTGGAATATGATGAAGCTTTATACTCTTGGCCGCTACGTCTTCAACTAACGCGTCATAAGATTAGATGGATACACAAAAACACTATCCTATGACTCAAATGTTTTTGTCCGAAATTGAGCCAACACTACATTAAGACTCAATCGGAAACTTATGTTCTTACATTTTATCTAGCGTACCAACCTCTTATTGTCTGGAAGTGTGTCTCTTCGCAGATATTTTCTGGTAGGATCCATCTAACTGGGTGCCCTTTCTATGTGGAGGAATTGCTCGGCTACGACTGATTGGTTGATGCTCGAATGTGCAAGGAATTATATTTGAATGGTTCTCTTTAAGTCATAGTCAATGGCAGAACTCAAAGTTGTTAAGGCATTGGCCTAACTGTTCTTCCCCCTGGGGAACTGCAGAACGTCAACTTTATCAAACCTTACGAAAAGTCCCCTTACAACAGTGAGGTAAGCTACCATCCTCTTATCCTTAGTAGTGAAATCTCCACTTACCTGCTTGGACACTATCTTTGAGTTGCCAAATACATGAAGGCATTTTTGCCCTAACAGTTGTGCTTTACGTAGACCAACGATCAGTGTTCGTATTCTACTTCGTTGTTGGAGGCTTCAAATCCCAATCTGATCCCCTATTGGAGCACAGTAATTTCAGGGGTAATTAATACAATACCTATTCCTTCTGCCTTGGAGTAGGAGGCTCCATCAATGTAAAGGGTATAATCAAAGTATTTTTCTTCCTCTTCTGTTGGTTGCTCTATTTCTAACTGGGTAGTAGGTTGGTTTCCTATGAATTTAGCGATAAAATATGCTAGAATTTTCCCCGTAATCATTGTTCTTGGTTGAAAGTGGATATCAAATCTTCCAAGCTCGATTGACCACTTTGAAAGTCGATCGAAGAGGTCAGCTTTCCTTAGAACAACTTTGAGGGGATGTTAAGTGATCACGATGATCGAATGAGCCTTAAAGTAATGCTTTAACTTCCTTGAGGCTACTATTAAAGCATAGGCGAGCTTATCTAGGCGTAGACAATGCTACTCGACATTCAGAAGCATCTTTTTTATGTAGTAGACCGGGTGTTAGCCTACATCCTTCTTACATACCAAGGAGGAGCTCACAACATGGTCTGACACAGTAAGGGTGTCTTGCCAAGGTAAGACTTGAGTTCTTCTAGGGCTTTTGAGCATTCATCATTCCATACTAGGCCCTTATCTTTCTTCAACAGATGAAACAATGATCAGCAGCGCTCCGAAGACTTGGATATGAAGCGAATGAGTGCGACGAGCATACCGGTGAGATTTTGGACATCCCTTATTATGTGAGGGGGATGGACCCTTCTAACGACGTCGATCTGATGAGGATTTTCTCTAATCCCTCTTTTGATGACCATATATCCTAGGAACTTACCTGACTGGACACCGAAAGAGCACTTGCTTGCATTAAGTTTCATACCCTACTTCTTGAGGATATCAAAGGTTGCTACTAGGTCTGAGAGGTGGTCATACTTGTTTTTTCTTTTGACGAGCATATCATCGATGTATACTTCCATTATTTCTCCCATCACTATCTTGAGCATCATGGTGACCAACCATTAATAAGTCACTCATTATTCTTAAGGCTGAACGACATGACTTTGTAACAATATAACCCAATAGGGGTTATGAAGGAGGTCTTATCCTGGTCAGGCTCATAAAGTGGGGTTTGGTGGTATCCGGAGTAAGCATCTAGAAAGATCATTTTTTCATGTGTTGTTGTAGCATCGACCAACTGATTTATCTTTAGGAGGGGGAAACTGTCTTTCGGATAAACCCTATTGAGGTCAGTAAAATCAATACATACCCTTCGGCTTCCCTTGTTCTTGGGCACTACGACTTGGTTGGATAGACATTTGGGAAATTTAACATAGTGAATGGAACATGCATCCAGTAGCTTTCCAACCTCTTTTTACTACTTTTTCCTTTTCTAGGGCTGTTCGGCGAGCCTTGTGAATGACTGGTTTAAAATCTGGGTCGACGTGCAATCGATGGCATACAATAGTGGGATCTACCCCTGACAACTCGAATGGTTCCCAAGAGAAGATATCTAGATTACTTTTGAGGAACGTGGTTAGCTCCCTCTTTTCTCGATCGGTAAGAGAGGCACCGATTAGAAATATCCTTCCAGGTGAGCTACTTTTAGCTGTAAATTCTTCCAGGTCTTCAATGACCCTATTCGCGAGTTGGACCCTGGTTTCCTCCACCCCTGGTCACCCATACCATAATTTCTATTTGTAAGGCAATACCCCCTCCTGGGCTTCCTCGTGGACTTTCCTTTGGTATTTCTTCTTCTCTTATTTGGGGTGAATGGTTGCAATGAATCATTTTCTAGCCATAGCCTGGTCGTAACAAATCTCAACCACCCCCGACCTGTAATACACTTGAGTTTCTTATGATATAAAGATGGTATGGCCTTCATGACATGGAGACAGTACCTACTTAGGATGGCATGATAGGGGGATTCGATATCTACCATAAAAAACTCGATCATCTTTGACATATTTCATGCCCTGACTGGTAAGACTATCTTTCCCAGCGGCATGGTTATCTTTTCTACAAAGCCGACCAACGAAATGGTGGCCCCCTTGAGTTCAGCGATATTTAGCTTTAATTTATGGAACAGTTCTAAGTACATCACTTTGGAAGAGCTACCCTGGTCAACGAGCAACCTGTTGATGTCCTAGTTAGCTATCCTGAGTGTGATAACCAATGCATCATGATGTGGAGTACTTACCCCAACTAAATCATCTTCGATAAACACAATGTGTTTTCTATATTTGACATTTTCTGGTCATCAATGCTTCCTGACCTAAGTCTTGGCGGGGTCTATCTGAAAATCTTGCATAACAACAGTAAGGTTTTTGACCTCCATCTAAATAGTATTTCCTTGTACTTGTTTGAGGTATGATTCCCTATAAATTATTGTGAACTCGTGGCCTATCTCGTCCTAAAGGACGTATCCCACTTCGGGTCGCCATTGGCTGCGAACTTATCTATTTTCTTATCTATGAACTCATTGATATGGACAACCTAGACCAACTCCTTGAGATGAGACTTGAGTGTTTTGCAATGTTCAGTCCTATGACTACCCTCTTTGTGGAATGCATATCTCAGTGCATTATTTCATTTTGTTGGGTATCCTCCCACCTTCTTGCGCCATTCGATAAATGGCTCTTCCTTGATCTTGCAGAGGATTTTATATATCGGTGCCTTGAAGACTGTGTTAACAACTTAGAACGCTTTTGAGGGGTCATTCTTGTTTCCATTTTTGGAGCCATTCTTGCCCCCATTCTTTCTTCCTTTCATCTGATAATCATTCTTCTCCGTCCCTTTATTAGTCTTCGTGCGGTTATTGTCCCCTATAATAAGATGGGTTACATCTTCAACTTTGTCATATTTTTCAATATGGGAAATTAGGTCCTCAATGGAATTAGCCTCCATCTTAGTTAGGGATAGGTGCAATAGAGAAGTGCTTGACAGACCGATCTTGAAGGATGCTATAACAACATGCTTCGAGTAGTCCTTAATTTTGTTAAAAACCTCCCAGTACCTCTTGGCATATTCCCTAACGTTCTCTTGTGGCCTTTTCTTCATTGTGACCAGTGCATCCATCCGCTTAGGGTTGGAGCTGCTAGTTATGAAGTGAGCTATAAATAATTTAGCTAGATCCTTAAAGCTCTTGATGGACCTATACGGCAGCCTCTCGAACCATTTTTTTGGCACATAATGTAGATTGGAAGGGAAGATACGACACATCAATGCGTTATTATGGGTACACAAGGTCATGGCCTGCCTGTACTATCGGACATGGTCGATGGGATCAATTTTCCCACCATAGATCTTGAATCTCGGCATTTTAAATTTCTTAGGGGGCTCCTCTTCTTCTATCACCCTTGAAAAGGGGGACTTTATTTAAGTGTTAGCTCTCTTGTGGATCCGAATCCTCGATGGGCTGGATACTGATCCATCTCCCATCGGACCAAGTTCTTGTATTCATTATCGTGTCAACCAGGACTCCTATGGAATCGAGCTTGTTGTATTCATTCTGATAGACCATCTTCTGACCCGTTCCTCCCAGATATTTCTTATTCGTGCCTAGGGATCTTTCCTCAGCTGTGAGATTTACTCACCTGAGGGTTAAGAGTCCGATAGTGGTGTCGCCTTGTGTTCCTATGGAGATATCTCTCCATTCTTTCCAGTCACCTTTTTATACGAGCATTTTCTTCTTCCTGGTGATGCGCTGCTTCTTCTTTCTCTTAAAGTCTGGCCTCATCGGCATTGACCGACCTTGAAATCTGCGTAGACCTAGGTGGTCCATGACTTTCATCAAAAGATTACCTTTCCTGGCAAAGCTTGGGATTGGATTGGAGATTTTCATACCTTACTCTAGGAGGGGCAGGTTATTCCTGAACATCACCGGCTTAAGGGATGTTGTTGCTGTGGTGAGACATTACAAGCTTTCAGTTAGTGAGTGTTCTCCTAAGAATAACAATTATTTCCCACAAACGAAACCAATTGTGGTATAAAACAATATCACAATAAGGAACTTACGAAGGACATTCACATTAATAAAGAAAGCATATAATCACACACATGACACAACTATGTACGTGGTTCAGCAACTTGCCTACGTCTATGGAGAGGTTTACTACTTTACTAAGTATCTCTCAATATGCTTGATTACATTCCCCTATGCCCCGGGCCAGGGGTTACAATTTATAGGTGTCAAATTTGAGTTGTGAAAATAACTCTAAGATGACCACGATAGGATGAATCATGAATTCGCTGAATATCTCACCGAGATTCTTGGAGATTGACTTCATCTTTTCTCGTAGTGGATAAGTGTATTAGATAATGCACGTGCCTTTATTCCACGATTTGGGTCGGGAATCTTCTTAGGTTTATTGGTCTAGGTCGGCAACTCTCGTGGGCTGAGAATAAATGGAGTCCCACAAACCTAACAATTAAATCAATCAACATTTTCATTCAAATGCTTTAAAATTCACTTTTAATCACCATTCAAGTTAAATCAATCATCAAATCAGTAAGATTCAGAGGCTTAACCACATATTACAAAACAAATAAACATAAAATATTTTTGCAAATTCTGAATAGGAATGATGCATGTATTTATAAACATCATGTTTAATAAATAACATAACATAGAAAGCAAATGGACAAAAAATTCACATATGCATGAAGATTTCACCAAACTATTGAAAATGATAATAATTTAAAATCAATCACCCACAAATATTTATTTCCCCCCCCCCCCCCCCCCCCAAATCAAGAAGGAACTAAAAATAGAAACCTATAGGAACCTAGTCATCCTAGCAAACTATCTACCTAAATGGCAGTGGGTGTTCCATCTCTCAAATCAATGGGAGTAATAAAGGTAACCTCTTTCTTTACAAATGTAAGAACATAATTCTTAGCATATTCATTTGTTTTAATTGGCTTAATTCCGGACAAAATAAATTAATTCTAGGCTAGTTTTCTATGGAGTTTATCTAAAGTCTACGACAAATTTCAAGTCCAAGAATGTGCAATCAAAGATTTCAAGAAGATTACAAGTCAAGACATGTTGCATATGTTTAAGATCACTCAGGTATGAATACTTGTGAGTATTTGGGTAATCTGTATATTGATTAAATACTGGGTGATTTAAATGTTTGGGAATTACATCTTTTTATGTTTTAAAAATATTTCTGACTTGCAAATAGTTTAAAGAAAATTTGAGGATTAAATTAAAAAGGAAAAATATTATTTGTATTATATCTCGCTCGAACGAGATTGAGAATCATTCAAATGACATTGACATGTTGCGCGAACGAGATCTCATCTCGCTCGAACGACCTGCTGCCTCGATTTTCATGTTTTCATTTTCTTGGACTCTGTGCAGCTCCGTTAGAAATAAAAATGTATCTACAAACATTTCTAAAGGCAAACTAGTTTCGAAAACTTATTCCCATATAAGTTTTTCATCTTTCGATGTTTATTCAAGATCGTATCACTCAATTCCAATGTTAGGTAATCTTGAACACGTTTACCGGAAGATAATCCATTCACTACACCGTATTGCACTTTGTGAGGAGAACTCTACAACCGAAGAGCTACGTGCTATTATAGAAGGATACCTTATGAAGTATCTTATGGAGAAGCCGTTTCTATTCTTCACTATTTCCCTCCTGGAACGGGAAAGTTCCAGTCGAGACATCGAAATCGACACCTGCGAGTATTTCGTATGTTGCACTTATTTCATTGTAAGCCGTTCTCTTACAAATTATAGTGAAATATAAAGGTTTTTCCCTTCGGGGATTTTTCCTAAAATTGTTTCTTTTATCGCATGCTTTATTCATCAAATGGATTTCATCACTTAGATGCATGTTTAAGGTTTAAAAAGCTAAAATTGGTTTTAACTAAAATTGGAACAAAGTATTTTACCTAAAGTACACTAAAGGGCCGTTTCAAATTGTTATCAGAGCTTGTTGCACTATTTTATTGTGTTTGTGATCCCGTGTCTTTAGGTATGCCTTTCAGTGGTTTTGATGATTTTAGAATCCACCTATTTGAATCATCTAATTGGAAATCACACATGAAGACTACTCTTAAAAAACTGGACAATAAAGGTGATTGTGAAAAGTGTCTTTGTTGTGAAGGTTTTGGTCACAGTATAGATGAGTGTCCCACTAAACTTAAGGAGAATTTTAATAAACTAATAAATCGTGTTTCTACCCTTAGTGATAGTGACCCAGAAGAAGAAAACCTTTTTGTTAGTAAGCTTTATCTTTCCACCTTTGTGGTTAGTCATGAAAGTGATAAAGACTTACCTTTGCATGATTCTTTCGCAATCACTGAAGTTGATACTCCTGAGAGTGAGGAGGAGGTGAGTGAGGATGAGAGTGAAGACGAGAGAGATTTGCAAACTTCTTTCAAAGAATTGTATGAAGAAACTTTAAAAGCAAAAAATCAAACATGAAACTAGTAGCTATTCTTAAAGAACATGCCATAGAAATAAATAGTTCGAATTCTTTAATTGAGGATCTTAGGGCACAAGAA
Source organism: Sambucus nigra (assembly GCA_949130495.1). NCBI lineage: Eukaryota > Viridiplantae > Streptophyta > Magnoliopsida > Dipsacales > Adoxaceae > Sambucus > Sambucus nigra. The sequence goes on along the minus strand of OX422224.1, from coordinate 141,242,547 downwards.
AAGAAAATTCGAGGGAAGCTAGAATATGTCAAGGGTGAGAGAGATAGTCTTCGGGGATTGATGGAGACTATGAAAAAGTAAATCCTCACGTTTGAAAATTGTACACGTTTACTTGAGTCAAGGGTAAGTGAACTTGAAGAAAAACTAAGAGATTCGAGTAAAGTTAAGATTGATTTAGAGGCTAGGTCTGAAAAGTTAGACAAAATCTTAGGCCCGTCAAAATCAAAGATAATCGGAGAGGTATTGGCTTTAATAATCATGTCGCACCTGCTCCCAAAGCCAAAAGCATGTCAACAAGAGAGCTTCCTAGGAACTTTAGGAGAGTACCACCTAGGAACATAAGGAATAATCAACCTATATGACATGATCCTCACCGTATCTACAATTGCACTCATTGAGGTAGGAGAGGTCATCTTAGACAATTTTGCTATGATCTTAAGAACGCTCCAAGAAAATCTAGATCTATTCCGTTTTCAAATGCCCCTACTCATCGGTTCACACCTACTTGGGTTAAAAAGTCGGATTTAGAAGCATTAGGCATAAAACTCTGTGATTCTCGCATCATTGCACGTGGTTCTCCTCATCTTTCTTCTTTCAATTGAGGTTGTTCGTCGCTTTGTCATACAATAGTATTTACATCTTGCTTTATATTTGGCTAGTGTTATGGCATGTTTCTTGTTTTTGTTATTTATTTGAGTCTTTTCGAAAAATACAAAAAGGTTTTTTATTTTTGAGTCGTGAGGTTTCATGATTGGTATGGGATATTAGTGTGCTTAATTCCCTCCCCCCTTCTTTCATTATTCATGTGACTAGAACTTTTGGTCATTATTATTGATACCTAGAATTATCTTAACCTTTGCACTATGGGGTTGTTTCGATGTTGATATGCATTTTGACTCAACTTTGCTTATATGCCATCCTTGCACACAAGCACGAGTTTATATGAATGTTTGAATTCTCTTGCATATTTGAGTTTGGTGAGACGTTCTTATCTGAATTTTGTCATCTTTGTGTAAGTAAACTTAAGGAGGAGGTGTGCTTGTAAGAACCGTTTTCCGTGAGATTGGTATTGAAAATATTTTGAGTGTTCACGGGAAAGGGCTGCGAGAGTGTATAATTGACTCGTCGTGAAAGCCACCGTTTAAATAAGCCCAAAAGAAAATCAAGTCAACAAAAAGAAATAAATTCCATAATTCGGGCCAATAGGACTTTCTCTAAGTAGAGATTGATAGATACTTCTAGAGATCTTGAAAATTTCATATATTAAGGGAGTTTGGTTGGAAATTAATTTAAACGGGTTTGCACCACGAATCCTATGTTGAAACATCGTATCATGACGCTATTATTTGTAGAATCATCAACAATCCGAACTTGTATGCATGTTGATTAAGTTTAGTTCATCAAACTCAAACTTTTTTTGTCACACATGGCTTTGATGAAGTTTGATGATTCCTTGCTATCAATAAGAACTCCTTGATCGATTAGACGTATTGAAATGATAGCTCAATTGTTGTAGTTCACTCCCAATCAATCCTCTTTCATAATTGAGCACATTAGTACATTGTTAACATGTAACTCCCATTTTTTTTCTTTTTACACTATTTTTCTATTTTGTAGTGTGTTTTTGGGTTCTAGGTACTGTTTTGAGGTAATTTTTCACTGGGCAAATTTTGAATGTTTTAGGGATAATTCTGGAAATTTTAATTTCTCGTTCGAATAACATCTCATGTCGCGCGAACACATTGTTCAAGCGACTTCCAAAATCGTTCGAGCGACATCTTAAATCGTTCGAGCGACATCCTTAAATAGTTTGAGTGACATCCTTAAGTCATTCGAACGACTTCTCGTGAGATTAGGTTTTTATTTAAGTCGTCGTTCTCTCTTCTCTCCTGTCGTCCTTATTGCTTCAAGCGATAGCAACGCCGGGTTTCAAAAATTTCACCATTTTCAGCTGTTTGAACTTTGATCTTCACCTCTATCACCTCTTTAAAGCTCCTCTATTCGTCGTTTTCTCTCCCTTGAGCTCTTAGATCAGCCATTGTTACTCCTATATCAGCTAAGGGGTTGGATTAGTTTGGTTTAAAAAAATAGAATCTAATTAAATAAGTGTGCCGAATTTAAAACTTACGAATAAATTTAATCAATTATCACACAGTCGCACTCTTCAAATTGGTATCAGAGCTTTTTTAAGCGATCACGTTTTCTCAAATTGGTAACAATGTTAATTCTTAATTTTTTCTCTGGTGTGTCGTTCCCGTTTTTCGGTGGTTTCGAGGTAACAATGTTAATTCTTATTTTTTTTTGAAAAATTCTTGTTTCTATTACTAATTTTGACTATGATTATGGCTGGTGTTCGCGGTGGTTCGGTTGGACGATTGTACGGATATAGGTGCTTATGTGTGCATATGTTCCCCCACGATGATATTTTTTACATCACACATTGCACTTTCTGGTCATGCCCCCTAGACGCCGTGGTGCCCCTTTCGGGCGACTCAATGAGGCACCACCCTCTGCTCGATCTCAGAGAGCTCAGGCTAGTCGGCCCCCGTACTCACTTGTGCGGTGGGCCACTCAGGCTGAGTATGATCATTACTGCTCATTGGGTCTCCACATTTGGTCAGTTGTTTCCGAGAAGGTGTTTCGTTATGCTGAGTTTCCTGAGTTAGGTATTCCTCATTGGTTGTCTGCTAGAGGTTGGGATTTTATGTTTGAGGTTCATGGGGATGTTTATCCGGACATTATCTGAGAGTTTTTCTTTCGTGCTCTTCCTCACGCTGAGGGGATCTTTTCTACTGTACGTGGGGTTCCTGTTCTCGTCACTGCAGATCTCTTAACAGCTTTTCTGCACCTTCATCATGTCCCAGACGTTGTGTTCCCTCGTTATACCGACGATGGACCTACGTATGTTGATATTTTATGGCATTGTTTCTGGGAGATCCCTCTGGAAGGTTCTATAATGTATCATCGCAAGATTTACCCTGCCTTCCGTATACTAAATAGGTTTGTATCATCATCCATTTATCCTCGGATAAATCATACACAGATTGGGCCAGACATCGTTTACTTTATGTACCATATTTCTTAGGGTTGGGATATCGATCTTTCGACCATCATGCTGCGATTCATATCTTCTGTCACTGTTCATGGTTCCATCCCTATCCGTCCTGCTCTTCCATATGGGATTCTCATTTCCACCATTTGCACTACTTTTGGTGTCCCTGTTTTAGAAGGTGATCAGCGTCTCCTTATGCCTGGTATTATTGATCATAATACTTTCGCTCGTTTTGAGAGTCATTTACAACATATAGAGGGAGCGAGTGATCCACCCCCGGATGGAGTCTTCCCTGATCCATGCCAGGCATTTGATCACACTGATCCGAGCACGACTACTATTTCTCCTCCACCACCCCCCACTCCTGCACCTACATATCCTATTGAGGAGGAGGTTTCTTCTTTACAGGCACAGGTAGCTGCCCAGTCCAGGATGTATGATTCTATCATGGCTAGATTTGATGCTGAGGCCAAAGCACGTGTTCGTGCCGAGTCCAGGATGACAACATTTTTTGATGAGATGCGGCTGTGAGAGCAGCAGAAAGGCGCCTGTTCATCTGGACTTGGTCATATTTCTTCCACATACACTGCTGTTGGTGCTTCTGCTGATGATGATGATGATGATTCTGTCGATGCTTAGTTGTATTTGTTTTATTGTATCTGAGACATCCATATTCCTGACGTATTTTGTATTCTCTCTGATATGATGTACTCTTTTAATCATTTGTATCTCTCGTAGTTTTTATGATATGGATGTACGGTCTACTTTTGTAGTTTTAGTGATTCACGCATTATTATTCTGTTTCCTGTTTATACTATCTTTTGTTACCCATTACCATATCATTATTGATTATCTAGATATGCAGATTCATTCTCATATTTTATTGTTATATATGGTGTGTTTGTCCCACCTTTTGTCTATTCCAGGAAAAAAGGGGGAGAGATATGTGATGTAGGGGGAGTATTTATTATATTAGTTTATTTCCTCCATACTTCACTTGGGTATTTGGTTGTGTCTCGTGTGTGTAGGTATTATTTTCAGAGATTCAGATATTCATTAATACATCACATACAGAGACAGATTCAGATGATTGCCATTCAGAGACAGATTCAGATGCATATCATTTATTTAGTCTCACTATGTCTTGTACTCTTATATTTCTTTGTTTTGGGATAGGACATGTATTTGTTTATGGAATATATCTCTATTTAGTTTTATCCCGAAAAAGACAAAGGGGGAGATTTACAAGAACATAATTCTAAGCATATTCATTTGTTTTAATTGGCTTAATTTCGGACAAAATATATTAAGTCTAGGCTAGTTTTCTATGGAGTTTATTTAAAGCCTACGACAAAGTTCAAGTCCAAGAATGTGCAATCAAAGCTTTCAAGAAGATTACAAGTCAAGACATGTTGCATATGTTTAAGATAACTCAGGTATCAATACTTGTGAGTAGTTGGGTAATCTGTATATTGATTAAATACTGGGTGATTTAAATGTTTAAGAATTAAATATTTTTATGTTTTAAAAATATTTCTGAGTTGCAAATAGTTTAAAGAAAATTCGAGGATTAAATTAAAAAGGAAAAATATTATTTTTACTGTATCTCGCTCGAACGAGATTGAGAATCATTCAAACGACATTGACATGTCGCGCGAACGAGATCTCATCTCGCTCAAACGACATGCCGCCTCGATTTTCATGTTTTCATTTTCTTGGACTCTGTGCAGCTCAGTTATAAATAAAAACGTATCTGCAAACGTTTCTGAAGGCAGAACAGTTTCAAAAACTTATTCCCATACAAGTTTTTCATCTTTCAGTGTTTATTCAAGATCATATTACTTAATTCCAAAGTTAGGTGATCTTGAACACGTTTATCGGAAGATAATCCATTCGCTACACCGTGTTGCATTTTGTGAGGAGAACTTTAAAATCGAAGAGTTGCGTGCTATTGTAGAAGAAGACCTTACGAAGTATCTTGTGGAGAAGTCATTTCTCTTCTTCACTGCTACCCTCCTGGAAAGGGAAAGTTCCAGCCGAGACATCGAAACCGACACCTGCGGGTATTTTTGTATGTTGTACTTATTTCATTATAATCCGTGTAAGCCGTTCTCTTACAATTTATAGTGAAATTAAAAAGGTTTTGCCCTTCGGGGATTTTTTCTAAAATTGTTTTGTTTACCGCTTGCTTTATTCATCAAATGGATTTCATAACTTAGATGTATGTTTAGGGTTTAAGAAGCTAAAATCGGTTTTAACTAAAATTGGAACAAAGTGTTTTACCGAAAGTACACTGAAGGGCCGTTTCAACAAACTTCGTTTGTGTAACAACAACTTCTATTCTATTCCGTAGTTCATTCCTAATACATTCACTATCATAGTTCAATCCTAGGACAATTACTAATAAATTTTGGAATTGATCTCTTATTCCTCCAATGATTTTTATACCTATTCCTTGGAATTTGAGCATATGGTCTAGGTCTAGTTCTTGGAAACTCTCTTTTAGCCTCACTTCCATCATACACTCGAAAATCCATCAAACCATTAATTTTATAAATAGATAACAAATAGGATCCCTATAGAAAACTTGCCTCTTATCTTTAATGAAATTATTATTTCTCTCTCTTAAGCACCTAAAACTTTATTTGTGTGGCCTTGTACCTTACAAAAAGTATAATAGGGTACATTTATTCTCAAAATATCCTTCACATTCCATCTCACCTCCTATCTCTCGTGTTAAAATCAGTTTACTAACTCTTTTAAGTCTTTTTCTTTTGAAGAAAATATGCACAACATGATTCATTTTTCCATAAAATAAAGATCCATCACTAACTTTGAGCTCTCATCTCAACTTTTCAACTACACAGATGTGGAGGAACATATGGTAATGGTCTTGAATTATCATCATGATCTCTAACAAATGTCTTCCTATCAAAGGAAAATCCTAGAACAAAATCATCTTCCCTTTCAAAACTAAAAGAACTACAATCACATTTTATTTTTATTTTTTTCAATTTGTAATAAAAAGATTACAGATGTCTAATGAAAAATGCGCGATAGTGTGATTTTGGATGATCCTTTCAAAGCTTTTTTTACCATTTCCCTTTTCCTTTTTAAAATAAACATTATGTTTCACTTTTTATAAGGGATCGATTTTCTTTGAATCGTGTGATGAACACTCACTCAATGAATTAACTAGAGAAGAAGATAACTTGTTTTCCAAACTTTTAAATGAGTCAAATTCTTTTTCCAAAGAATAAAAACTCTTCATCGAGTTTACTTCTAGAAAATTTTACAAACAAGAAGTTCTTTCTTTACCTTTTAAAGTTCAATAGTCAAATAACTTTTCTCTTGTTCAAAAAGTTTGAAATTTTCAAAATTAAAACTTTTGAAGTTGTTAATCTTCTTAAATAACAATTTCGTAATCTCATAGCTTGGTTATCTTGTTTCAAACTACTAGTCAATTCCTATAACTCGTCATTTTATTTTTTAATCATTTTGAACTTTGTATAGCAAGTTGACAAGTCTTTTGAAACTATTTAAAAGCTTCTTTTCTAGTATTCATAAATTTTGTCTTGATTAACCAATTTATCCTTCAACCTTTTAATTTTGAGAAGTTTAACATTTAACTTTTCAATCTTTTTATTTAAGGATTTGACATTTTTAGTTTTATCACTTTCATCAAAATAAACATTAATAGATTTCAATTTTGTCAGAGAATGAGATGGTTTTTTCTTTTCAATTTTGGATTTTAATTTATCTAACCATTAATATGACTTAAAATCATAGATTTAACAGCTCAAGGATTGAGACTAGAAGTAAAATTAAAATCTATAATCAAAGCACTCATAGTCAAATGAGCAAAACATATATTAACTATTCACTCAAGCAAAAAACTAGCACAAGAAAACTAGGTTTATAAGTAACAACCCAACGAACACACATGACACGAATAAGGTCAAGCACATCAAAGACAAAATAAGATTACCTTTCTCTGAAACCAATTGAGGATGTGTGTTAGTAATGTAAGTGTTTAATATAAGCCAAACCTAGACGGGGTGAATAGGTATGAAGGCATCTCATGACTAATTTTTCGAATTCAATGACTATTATTTCTAATTTAAATTACTTAACAAATCTTTTACCAAATAGATTGTTAAAAGGGACAAATAGTCAATTTTGAAGGAACAAATTATCAACCTCTTTTAGATATGAATATATCTGATTCAGAAGGGAACAACTTGCATCAGTATCTCTTAATTATTCCTCAAAATCATATATCAAGTATAAATATAAGTTTTATCAATTTTGGAGGGACCAAGTGAAAGTGGAGTTGAGAAACAAAGTAAAAAAATGCTCTCAACCTTGGAAATTCTCTCGTAAATGTATGTGAGTTATGAGGTTTTCAAATATTATCAAATGAGAGGGTAAATTTTCTATTTATAAGAAATTTTCAAAATATGGCTCCATCGTGCGCATGATGCGCATTTCCTGTGACCAATTCTAAGCAGTGAAAAATCATAGCCAAGGCCGTGCGCACGAGCTTAAAATAAAGTTATGCGGATGGTTAAGGCTGCACAATCTATAAAAAGCCTCAACTATGTTTAAAACAAAGACCAACTATTGCTAAAAATATCAAATATAGTTGTAAACACTTATTCCATCAAATGTTATCATCCGCACACATTTTAAAAATGTTTGTACACATGTCTGTCTTTAGCCATAGACAACTCACAATATTTACTAAAGGGATATTAACTTTAATCTATTGTAAATGTAGAGCAACATAAGTCTTCAGTTAGCTACTTGTGAAATCTTTAACCTTTAAATATTAACAGAAGATAAATGACTGCGACTCTTACAATCGTATCGAGTCTATATGACGTGAATGACTCAGTGACTCAAATATTTTGTCGTAGGAACTATCCAACTAATATTATTTACAAATTACATTTTCACACAAGAAATAAATAGGTAATGTTTGTAAAGTTTCAAAGATACATAATATGACTTCCCACATTAAGCATACAATACTCACTTGGTCAAATCAATTCACTGCCAATCGATTTTAACCAACTTCTTATTTATTCCTTGATTCTTACACTTAACTTGTTTGATAAACTCCCAGATATAAATATACTGGTTAGGTTTACTCATGGCATCGTGTACAAGCAAGATTTATACTTTTTTATAGTTTAGATATTTTGGCGTATCCCATCACAAACCGAACAAACCAGATCTGCATATACTTCCCATGTTCATTGAAGACAAGTTAGTGATCGAGCAACATTCTGAAGTTTAAGCCATTGAAACCATCACGAAAGTATTTGAAGGTATATGGTATTTAGGTTTTTCATTTAACCTATTCAAATTTATTTTGGGATGAATTTTTCATAAAAAGATTTACAAAAATAAAATTTTTGTTTCCGGGTTTGTTGGAAGGAGATAAGCATCTCGTCAACCCGGTCCGACCCAAGCATTAGGTGTGACGGGGAATGAAATAATCTATATAATGTTACTAATCCAATTTTGTTTTAATTAACATTTCACGTGTTTAGCATGCGATTCTAATCTCAAATTAAACTACGTGAGGGACTCATGTGGAGCACCCTAAAGTCCAAGCATATAAAGCTACTAACGTAAAAATAAAGTAAGTACTTACATGTACAACGCTCTCAAAATACGAAACCGCTCTCAAAATATGAAACCACTCCCAACCTGTTGTAACAAAGCGAGGGTCTGAGACAAATGCTCAGTGGAAAATATACAAATGCAATATAGAATTGAACGACAAAAACAAGACTCTAACATGTTATGCCTACATGTACATGCAACTACCTTGTATACACACATACACATACATATACCTATACTTAATGCAAGAAATAATTTTACTTCCAAATATCTTACTTATCCAAATTAATTTTCCTTAATCTTATAAGAAACTTCATGTTTCTCATTTTAGCATTTATCACCTTATTTAACACATGGTTAAATAGTTGAAAAGACGACACTTCGTTTGACCAAAACCATTTCTTTACAGAAATTTACCCTTTTTATTTTAATCAATACATATTAGAATTTTCATTAAAAATCACCCTTTCAATACACGCATTCACAGTGTTAGAAAAAACTTATTTAGCCTTTGAAAACCTTTTATAGAGCATTCTTGTATTAATTATGGGTTAAACCGCTTAGGTTGTATAACAACCCATTTACCCATTTACTTTACCTTTTTTCTTATCTTATGGACATTAATAAATTTTCATATTTACTTGTCCATTTCACCTTTATCGAAATATTTTTTAATTCATTCGAGTTAGGTTGTTTTAACACATTTCACCACACACCCCATTTCTTGACACGTTCCTTATTCTTTTATCTTTTCTTGAAATATTCCATTAACTGCATACTTCAACGGGCTCCACATCGTCGGCAATGCACACCATATGCTCTGGACAACTGTTTTGTATCTTTCACCCTAGGGCTCCGGGCCCTCCTTGATTATCCCAATGTCATCTGAATTCCTTTACATGTGTTTAAAAAATTTACAAATGTCCACATTATTCTTTCTTTCCATTTTAACCTGATCGAAGTCAAGCTCAGGCTTATACCCCAATCCGTGTTACACTTGAAATTGTCATTTCATGTCCTTTACACTCTAACCATGATTTTTATTTCAAAAATCATATTCATTTAGGATCAATTTGTGTAACACCATTTCAAATATTTTTATTTCATAATAATGTTCCACTTTAAGTAAAATTATCATTTTACCCATTTGTTTCCAAACACATCGAAGTGTTAATTTTTTTCAAAATAATATTAAGTTACCCACACTAACTTCTTAAGTGTTTAACACCTTAACACCCTTTTTAACCTTGAAGTAATATTCTTCTTATTGGAAACATCTTTATTCCATTATTTCCTTTCCAATTTTATATGTGTTAATCTTTTTATTAAGTTATACATGCCAACTTTCCAATGTTTAGTCATTAACACTTATTCAAAACTTTACAAACCATTTTGTTCAAATTAGACATATCTTTACTTTTTTTTTCAATCATTCTAATTACACTTAAAGACCAGCTTATAAGAGAATACTCTTCCTTTTATCAACACATGCAGTCTTGCACTTTATACTTATCAGACTTCTAACCCCTTTTTACACAGTTTGAAGACAAGATTTTCGACTTTTCTTATTTCACGCTTAAACTCAACAAAATCTTCTCTAAACTTGTTTATACATTCGTTATCCAAACACTACACGTTTATATACATGAGAACATGGATTTTAAATCTTAAAATCCTATTAAATGGGTTAAACATATCTTTCATTCTAGAAATTCATCATACTTGCAAAAACACACTTTCAAATCATAGAAGACATTTAATTTCTCTAAACTCAACAAATGTCTATTTTTCAGAAAATATTCATTTTTGCTAGAAACTTTATTTCACCAATGTTTACCAAAATAATTCATTATTTTCAAACATTTTATTTCATAAAATGTTTAACATCATGCTTTCTAGAAAATACACCATTTTCATAAAATACCAACCTTTAATATTTCAAAACCTTGAAAATATTTATTCTTTCTTTATTTCAAACAAAATAACATTTACCAACAATTTTATTCCATAAAAATATTTATTATTTTCTACACATCAATCGCATCATTTAATAAAATGCACCCTACTCATGTAATTTAACTACAACACTACAAATATGCAAAATAGAGTCTTAATACTAAGAGTAAGGTTTTTCCACCTCCAATAGTTCCAAATGGTGGTAGAAAGATTGATGTAGGAGGATCAACCCCCACCTCCAAAGGTGGCATCAAGGGGTTACCAAATGCATCCTCAAAAAATGCTCCAAATATGCTCCATCCAAGCTTCCAAGCAAAACCCACATCAAAATTCATGGAAGCTCCCATCATGTTCTCCAAAAATTCCTAACACTTCTCCAAAATTCGTAGCTCCACTCATCCATGGTGGATATGGGTATATAATGTTCAAATAACGTCGAATATGTAACAATTATGGGGTTATAATATGGAGAGGTGGTGGTGGAATGGTGGTTTATGGTGGTGGGAATGTGTTCCAAGAATAAAATAGTGGAGGAGGGCCACATCTTCCTCTTTCTATCTCTTCTTCCAATTTCCCCAAGACAAATGAGCCCAAAACACCTATTTAAAGACCCTCAAAAGCCTAAAATTCCTGTTTTTCCCAATCTGGGCTAATCTGGGCTCAATAACTCAAAGATCTAAGGGTCAGAAATGTGACAACGCACAAGGAAAATCATATCTAAATATTTTTTTAGACACGTCATTCAAACGACATGCCCATCTCGTTCGAGTGTCTTATCCACCTTATTCTAAGCTTGGCTTCTCGCGACATGAGACTGTAATGCAGTGGCATCTCGTTTGAAGGTTTGCTTCTCATGACCTTCGTTCGAGATGCCCATATCGCTTCTGACGACCCTTTATTTTTTTCTTTTGCTTTTCTACAATTTTTAACCCATAATTCCTTTATAATTATCGTCAATCCCCATTCCATCATAATTTATACAAAATTTAATTGAATTACTCAGATAAGGTATTACATTTATAGTCCGTTTTAATGAAGTTTATACCTCGATGGAACAAAGTGTTTCAGTTCGTTGGAATGAACTTCAAAGAAGATTTAAAGGGTTTCTCTCCGTTTGACAAAGCTTCACCCGTTGGATGTTGTTTCGAATGAGACTACACCTTGTTAGAATGAAACTGCTATCTTCATTCGAACGATGTGGAAATTTTTTTTGAAAAAATCTCGCCGCCTTGAAAAGTCTGTTTTCTGTAAATAGGACCCTTTTGGACAGATTTTTAAAACACTTTTAGGGAAAATAAATTCCTGTAATTGTTCCAAAAGTTTTTCTCTTTTTATTTCATAGAAATAACTTTTTCTTTTCCAGATCATATATACCAATAATGATTTGTGTAGTTTCTCAAATACCAATTCCTATATTGCATCAATCCCTTGTACAGTGTTTCCTACTGTTGATTTGTGGATTTGCGACTCTACTGCTGAAGAAGAAAGGATTCCCCATCTTGAGGCTGATTGGTGGATATGGAGGGAATAACTGCTTCCCATAGACGGCGTTGAACTATGCCATAACTATTTAAGACTTGACAACCAATATCGCATTGTACTTACTAGATATCTAAGTAGTATATAAGTCAATTCATGTCTGTTAATTTTTAAATGATGCTGATATAAAAGTTTTTTACCATAAGGTATTATTCCTCAAAATTCTTCTATTTTGGTTTATCTTTAGTTTAGAATATATATCTTAAATTTATCTTGCATGTACACCTAATTATAAACAATTTGTGTGTTTGTCCCAATATACAAGTTGATTCGTAAAATTTCACTTTCAGACTGGTATCAAAGTAGGTTTCTACATTTTTTGTAGATAAATTCGTTAGATTATATGAATAACTCATATAATTGGGCTCTAGTATTTTATGGAACCAATTACACTTACCAAAATGCTCAAATGAGTTCGATATTGAAATCGATTGACGAGCATGTTTTTTTTATATGTGAAAGAGTATGGACACCACCCATTGTGACTAATGACGATGTTATAAGTCTGAAGCCCATCACTGCCTAGATGGAGGATGATTTTTGATAGAGTAACTGTAACTCACGTGGCTTAAGTGCTATATTTGGAGCTATCACCCCTGAAGAATTATGCCACATCATGACGTGCACCACATCTAAACATGGAATATCCTTCAACTCAGTCACGAGGGTACCAATGATGTGAAAGCTTTTAAGCTACAAAATCTCACCATAGAACTAGAAACTATTCCATACTAGAATCTGAGACTTTTGATGAGTTTTATACACGTTTATTTGATATAGTAAATTGTAGTTTTAATTTGTGGGACAGAATTTCGAGATGAGAGTGGTGAAAAATATTTTAATATCCCTACCGTCCGGATTTAATGCTAAGGTCACGGTCCTTAATTGGTTGAGAATATTATATACGCTTAGGTTAGAAGAACTCGTAGGCGAACTTCAAACGTATGGAATTGATATGTTCCCAAAACCTAAAAAGAAAAAGGGGAAAGGGATTGCATTGAAAGCAAAATCTAAAAAGAAAAAGGAGGCCACTTCTGATTTCGAATTTGATTTTGATCTGGATGATCTTACTATCACACCCCGCTAAATTCTGGCGTCGTCCGCCACCAAAACTAAGCCAAGGGCGATTAAATAAAAGACCATTCTTGGCATGAGACAGATATGAGACATAAATAAAATAATCCATAAGATTAATAATTGAATCAATCCCAAAATATAATAACCAACTATACGATAAGATAGCCATCGCATGCTAAAACTCCAAATAATAATCCAATCTATGATAATATAAAACTAAATAATGTCTAACTGGTCCCATAAAGAAATATATGAATAAACCCCCTAACAACTTTGAAACCCAATGGCCCAATCAAAACCATAAACTGTGTCTCAATGTAAATACGAAGGGAAAAAAACTAAACTAAACTCATACGCATGAAGTAAATAACTCCAACTGCACCTCCAAGAAAGTCTACAAATAATCCTATGCAGCTTCTCCAGACTTATTCTTGAAAAAGGTTAGTCAATGCACAAGTTCACAACCCCGAGCAAGAATATACACTACTCCCCTTAAATATGGTCCGTGAACCCAAACAGTGACGTTATACATGATAAATATCACAATAGAATATTTTAATTAAACGAAATATAATTAAACGCGATGGCAAAAGTTACTAACTACCCTCAGTAATTGTTATTCATAAGGCACACCAATATGATTTTAAATAATTAAGCCCCAAGTTGTTAATTTAATTAAATTAACCCAATTTATCATTCTCCTTACTTTATTATTATACTAATAATAGCGGTTCTCCCACCACGGGTGGTATTCCCACTAAAGTTTTACACTTCTCCTTCTCAATAGCCAACTGATCCGTTTAAAATGTCGACCCCGCAATATGACAAGGTTCCACATACGAGACGACATATACGCAAACTGACACGTTTAAACTTTCGGTACCCACACATTATATCGCCACCAATTTTAATGCCCGTTATTATCATAGGCATTAATTCTCATCTTCTCAAATTCTCAATTATCAAATTATCCCACCCTTTTTCGATGTTAGATCCTCAAAAATACCACTTAGTCACATACCTAAGGGTCCCCAAAGTACACATACATCCTATCCTACATACGGGACGAATTACTAACATATATCACGTCCTAGTCTCATGCCTAGGCTAGCGTAATGATGGTAAAGCATAAAAATCTTCCCCACCCGAAATATAAAACCCGACGAATTTATACTAACTAGTCCCGTACCTAGCAAGTATAAATTATAACCAAGACCTACCCATCCATACCTAGTAAGGATCCTATAATAGTGGTGAGAAATATACTACCCACATGCCCCTCGTCCCCGTGATAGAAAAGTGACTAAAACAAATCACACAAAACACAATTCAATATGCACAACATAGCAATTTAATCATAAGGGTCCCAATTTACTTTAAATCAATAACTAACACCGTCGTTGATTTCAACACGATTAATTACATTCAATAATGTTAAATTAATTAACATGTAATAATCTTCAATATGACATAATCATTCTTTTTTATAAATCATCTTTTATAATTGTGTACGCGTCCCAAATAATATATAAATAATCCCCAAAAATTCTACATGAGAACCTACACCCAAAATCATAAAAACCCAATAATCTAACCTACGCACCCAAGGGTTTCAAAGATTAATTCATATTTACAATTTTTATAAAAACGGTCCCAAAATTAGTATTCGCTTTCTCTAATTAAGTTTCTAATTGATTTTAACAAAACACATGATTAAGGGTTTAGGCGACAATTAAGACGCATTATACTAAAGGAAAGGAATAGAGTATTCATGTCTGTGATTTAGATGAACAAGATCTGAGTGAGCAATTGGATTCTTCTTGGAAAATTAGCAAATAGTCATTTTTGAACAATCTTGAGAAAACACCAATTAAGCCTTCAAATATTGAGTCAAACACTTGATTAAGTTTGGGGCTAAAGTTTTTAAATGAAAGGGAATAATTTTAGGGAGGTCTTCTAGTTGAAAAGTTGATGAAAAAGTGATATGAAAATACAAGCCACAAATTTGTTGTGATATATAAAGGATTAAGAGCTTGATTAAGAAAAGAGTTTTAATCAGATATAAACACTAAAAAAAATATTCCAGACGATCGAACTGTTGGAATTCGACAAAATTTGGGGGCGTAGTAGCTGAAGACGAGTGAAAGCTACATAAAAAAATGTCAGCTCGTTCGGAGGATCTAATAGTTATATATATTTGTTTTTCTAGAGAGTTTTATGATTTGAGGACTCTTACCGAGTTTTATCTTTTGAGGACTCTTCTACACGGCCCAAGATTTATATATACTCATAATAGGAGTCTTGTAATATAGCTTTCCGAATTTAGAATATAAAAACAAAGATATTTAATTATTAAAAATAATTAAATCCAAATTTTTTTCTCTAATTTTTGAAATAATTAAATAATTAATTAATAAAAACACGGGGTTTTATATACTTCCCCACTAGCAAAGGAATTTCATCCTCAAAATTAGACGACGCATAATTATCAAACCTAAATCGCAAAACATAAAATAAGGCTCCCATATGCCTACTCATTGAATGCCATAATTGGGCTCCCATACACCCAATCATACGCGCACCTACCCCACGAATAACAAAATAATATATATCGCTATATATATGTACATAACTATGAAAGTAACGGCGTACTACGCGCTCTTGAAAATCACCACTCGATTATATTTCTGATAATCTTCGTAACACATAAATCCTCAAAGCAAATCACACCGCTGCATTGATATAAGACATACCCAAAATTTATACTAATGATCTTCCAAATACTTAACGTCTCCAAAATCAACTCTAAGGATCCTCACATCAAGCTTACTAATCCTAAACTCAATGACTATAGTGTACTTAACACAAAATTATATATCTCCAAGAAACACATCTAACACGTATGCTAGACCCTCTACCTTAAGGAGTACGAATCAATAAAGGGAATCAAAGATCGATAACGCATAAGCTAATTAGAGAAATTTTGGATTAAATTATTTCTAATAATTAAATATGTTGGTTTTTATATTCAGGAAGGTAGATTACAAGACTCCTAATATGAGTATATATAAGTCTTGGGACGTTTAAAAGAGCTCTCACAACGTAAAACTCTCTAAGAGTCCTCAAATCATAAAACTCTCTACAAAAAAAATGTGAAAATATTCGACCTTCCAATCAAGCTGAAATTTTTTGTGCAACTTTCGCTAGTCTTTAGCTACTTTGATCCCAAATTTCAGCCAACTCCAACAGTCCGATCGTTTGAAATTGGTTTTTAGTGTTGAAAGTGCGTTTGACCCCCGATTTTAATTTTCTCAATTGAAATATTAGTTCCTTTTATATATATTCAAGATGCGGAAGGGTAAAGATGTGTAAAATCATTTTCACTTGAATCAAGTTAATTCATTCAAGTCCTAGAATTTTGCCTAAGTCATATTTTGCAATTTTATCAAATTAGGCCAAACCAATTTTAACAATTAAATTAAAATGACTTGAATTAAATAACTACACATTACCCAAATTAAATACGTAGAGATTAAATTAAACCAATTTTTATCTTTTTACCTAAGCATGTGTTCTAGGTGATTTTGCAAAAGATAAAATAAATAATCAATCCACTACACCGTGATGTACAAGGAAAAACCCAAGATGGGAAACAACCTCGGACGGCCCTAGCCTCAAATCCACTAAGTACAGAATTTACAAATACAAGACAGAAAGGCTTACAACACATGACTCGATCCCTATCAATCCCCGATGCTTCTTCTTGTAGATACCTCTTCCTAGCGGATAACCACGGAGCTCCACCGCAGTCTCGGAGTCCACCGATCGGACTTTGTATGGTCACCAGCACCCGAACAAGGACCCTTTCTCCAAGTAGGTAATGCCGCAACAAATAGCTTCTTATTTCTTTGATGGATGTATAAGAAAACCCAAAACTTCTCTTTGAATGGAAGAGATGAACGCGGTGCCAAAACTTCAAGCAAGATATATGAATATGGGAACTTGGAAGAAACTAATTTGGGTGTAAACTAGAGTGGTGTATATTTTTCTCTTTGATAAAAACTCACTCAAAACATGATCTTTTTCCCTCCTTGATTTTACTCTCAAAACACTCTCTTGGAGTTAGAAGGATATGAAAAAGATATCTATTCAAAAGTAATTCCCGCACATAGTTATGCTATGAGAAGTTGGTTAAGAAACAAGTGGGGAAGTGGGTGAAAAACTGCTTAAAACTGCCAAAAACTGTTCCCACCTGGTGTCTCGTTCGAACGACATTTCGTTCGAACAAAATCTCGTTCGAACGAGGCTTTTAACGAAGTTCCAGTATGACCTCATTAGAAACTCATTGGAAATCTCGTTAGAACGATAATTTCGTTCGAACGACATTTCGAACAAAGTTCCAGTATGCCATAATGGGAAGTCATTGACAATCTCGCTCGAACGGCATCTGGTTTGAACGACAATCTCGTTCGAACGAACTTCCAGAAACTTTGGAATATTCGATTTTAGTCCAGAAAACTTTATAAACTTATTTGAAAGTTTTAATTAAATCTTTCTGAAAATGAAACACTGTTTTAATTAAACCTAACACCTAATTAAACTTGTTCCAAGCTCCTATATATATAATATTGCATTCATACTTTGGGAGCATGGAACCATAGTTGATGAAGTAGAGACGAGGCACGTAAACCAGAATATTGATGAAGCTTTATACTCTTTGCCGCTACGTTTTCAACAAACTCTTCATAGGCTTAAGAATATTACAATTAAATACAATCCTATGAATAAATGTTTTTGTCCGGAATTGAGCCAAAACAATATATAGACTCAATTGGAAATTTGTGTCCTTACAAATCTCACCCTTCGGCTATTTCGGGACAAAAAACAAACAAAAATCCTAAAGCGCCGTCAAGCTCACTAGACTCAAAACATAACCCACCCAAACTTGACTCAACCCAAGGATCAAATGCTTTGCCGTTGAAAGTTGCCGCTTTAGAAAAATTCCTGCACACTTAAGCAAACTATCAAATGAATAGGGAATATCAAAGTATGTAATGCAATTAAAATAAATAATCCCCCAAAATTAATTCTCCCCTTTATCAAAATGATCAACCCAAGAAGTTAGCTACTCCCCCTAAGTTAAATCTACTAAACTTAGATAAGATTATAATAGGATAAGATACCATTTCTCCACCTATCATTCTCCCCCTTTTTGTTCAGGAATAGGCAAAGGATAAAGAACAAATATAAAAGAATGTTGAAGCTTAAAGCGATACAAAAACTAAAGTATAAGCATAGAAGGACTAGAAAGCAAGGCAAAGACAAAACAAAATATTATATATATATATATATATGTACTAGAAATATATCAATAATGCACACGCACATATATATATAGATATAAACACACACATGACACAAAATACAATAAGTTTGCACACTCGTATGGCAAAAATGTGTCATATGGAAACGGAAGTGTTGGGGTGTGAACTAGTAACGATTAAATTTAGACCCAATCACTTAAAACATGTTCACGGAGTTCTCAATTGATTGCAAACTTCAGCACATTTGAATATAACATCATGTGACAATATAAATTGAACTCAATGAACAAACATACACAATGCATACAAGCCTAGCATATTGATGATTCTACAAACCAATAGAGTCATGACATGAAATACGCAACTAGGATAAACGGACATTGTGCAAATCGTTGATATACCATCTGATCTCCCTCGGTAAGCATTTATATTATTTTTGAATGAATATATCAATCAAACATAGGCCTTGGCAAATTATTTATCTTTTTAATGCAATATTTTGTGTTTTTAGGCCTTTGGACCACGTATTTCTTTTAGGTCCATTCAAAACAGTGGCTTACAATCGCAAAGTATCACTTAGTCCTTTTGGAGCCCTTCCCAGTGCACATTTATATTTATCACGTTTTCATTTTTCACACAAATCTCATGTGCAACGGATTTTGACATGCACTAGTCCTCCTAAGTCACAAATATGTAGATGAAAAGATTGGAAGGAGAACACCTCACATAGCTCAAATATACATTTGAAGTTAAAATTTCAAAAGAGCTCGTGCATGTGTGAATAGTGGCATATAAAAATAGAATTCGTTTAAAACAACACAAAATCCAACTACTCCATGTAAGCATAGTAAAGAACATAATAAGGATTGATAATCTACACCAAAAGTTCTAGCCACATGAGAGTGTTAAAGGAGGGATTCAAACACAAGTATATGCCACATAAAGTATGTCAAACCAAAATACACACAAAATAAAATCTTTTTGAGTTTTTGACATTTGTATCCAAAAATAAAAATATATACTCAAAAGACAAACCAAAATCATTTGAATTTTTCTTTAATCTTAAATTATCAAGAGATAAAAACTTCAAATGATAAACAAAAATCATTATTCTAGCATGTGATATGATATAAAGTAAGGACTAGAAATTGATTAAACAAGCATACATTTAGCATGTGAATATAGCATAAAGTACAAAAGCTAAAGTATGCAAGCACTAACACATTCATCCTTTAGATTTAGAAAGGGAGGAAGCATGTGAAAGTAAATGAGAATCAAAAACCCTATTTTGCAAGGCAACCAATTCAGATTTCCTAACCCAAATTAATGAAGAATGACTATCTTGGGGTGTAGGAATTTTAAATACATTGGTTGCTTTATGTTGGGATTTTCTAGGAAATCGTTTAAGATCAAAACAAAATTTCTTAAGATGACCTTTTCGACCACAATGTGTACAAGTAAAAACATGTCGAAAAGATTTACCTACGGAGTGATCTTTAAAAGCTTTCCTAGTCGATTCTCCTAAAACATATGTTTTGGCTTTATGAGAAGATTCATTACAAGTAATGAATCCTAAACCACAAGTGTCATTTTTAATTTGGACCGTTCCTAATATCTTATCTAATTTTTCTGAACGACACTCCAAATCAAATTTGACATTACTAGAGTCTTTTAATTTATTTTGAAATTCTAAAATGCTAGACTCTAATAAAATATTTCGCTCTTCAAAAGCAAGAAGCTCCTTTTTCAAGGATTCCATTAAACCCCTAAGGCTATCTCTCTCGCCTTCTATATATTCAAGCTTCTCTAGAAGGGCTTTCTCTTGTGTCCTAAGGTCTTCAGCCTACATACTATTATTAACGACCTTAACACTTTCTTTCAAACTAGCTTCTAACTTCAAATTAGCTCTTTTCAATTTAATAGATTCTTTATATAATTCTTAAAAAGCATTTTGAAGTTCACTCACATGAACCTCTTCTTCATTTCCACTCTCTTTCTTCTCCACTCTCACTATCATAAAAAATAAGAGAATCATAAACAATGACCTTGGAAGTGTCATGTGTTAAAGTTTCATCAATCGATGAGTTCTCACTATCACTCACATGACTAGCAATAAAAGCCACAAAATTAGGCTTAGTGGGGGAATCGGGTCCCTCTTCCTTATCACTATCACTAAGGGTCTCATTATATGCAATGGGTAGTTTACCCTCTTTCCTTAGTTTAGTGGGTCACTCAGAAGCCCTATGGCCATAACCCTCACAACCAAAACACCTATTTGACTCGTCCCTATTTAATTGTTCATTTATAGGTTTAGGGATCTTCTCGGCTTTGTCATGCTTAGAAGTTTCAAATTTCTTAAAATCATTTTTAAATTTATCTTTGTTAAATTTAAGAAATTTTCTAAATTTACGAGCAAATAAAGTCATGTTTTCCGAGTCACTATAACTTTCGCTCTCTACTACTTGTTTGACCTCTTTTCGGGCTTTTAAAGCAACGTCCTTTTCAATTTTCTTTTCAGTTTTAGAGGGAAACATGTCTAGTTCATAGGTTTGTAAATCACCTACAAGCTCTTTTCCTAGAGGCTAAAGTTGGTAAAGAATTTAAAACGGTCACTTTTGGAATAAATTTATCGGGAAGGGACCTTAAAATCTTCTTTACAACTCGGTTGTCGGGTATTTTCTCTCCCAAGTTAAAAGATGAATTGACTATATCAGAAAATCTAGCATAAAATTCATCAAAAGTTTCATTATCGTTCATTTTGATAGTTTTAAATTGAGTGGTGAGGTTTTGGAGTTTTGAAGCTTTAACGACACTTGTACCTTCGTGAGTGAGTTGTAAAATATCCCAAGCTTCTTTAGCGTTCTCACACGTCATAATGCGTCGGAATTCATCTGGTGTGACAACGCTAAACAAGGCATTCAAACCACGGGAATTGAAATTTGAAATTTTAAACCCATTCTCAGTCCATCTATCAGATGGTTTGGGAACACGTTCATTTTCAACTAAATGAGTTAGTGGAGACCACCCGTTAACTACAGACATCCAAACCCTTTCATCGATAGATTTAAGTGCTGATTTCATTCGCGCTTTTCAATACGCATAGTTAGAACCATCGAAAATAGGAAATTTTGAAAATGGGGAAAATTCCATTTTAGCCAGAAATTATTTAAAGGATCTTTAACGAAATAATTTATTGCTTTGGCTCTGATACCAATCTGAAAGTACGTTTGACCCCCGATTTTAATTTTCCCAATTAAAATATTATTTCCTTTTATATATATTCAAGATGCAGAAGCGTAAAGATGTGTAAAATAATTTTCACTTCAACCAAGTTAATTCATTCAAGTCCTAGAATTTGCCTAAGTCATATTTTGCAATTTTATCAAATTAGGCCAAACCAATTTTAACAATTAAATTAAAATGACTTGAATTAGATAACTACACATTACCCAAATTAAACACGTAGAGATTAAATTAAACCAATTTTTATCTTTTTACCTAAGCATGTGTTCTAGGTGATTTTGCAAAAGATAAAATAAACAATCAATCCACTACGCCGTGATGTACGAGGAAAACGAGATGGGAAACAACCTCGGACGGCCCTAGCCTCAAATTCACTAAGTACGGAATTTACAAATACAAGACAGAAAGTCTTACAACACACGACTCGATCCCTCTCAAGCCCCGACGCTTCTTCTTCTAGATACCTCTTCCTAGCGAATAACCACGGAGCTCCACCGCAGTCTCGGAGTCCACCGATCGGACTTTGTATGGTCACCGTCACCCGAACAAGGAGCCTTTCTCCAAGTGAGTAATGCCGCAACAAATAGCTTCTTCTTTATTTGATGGATGTAGAAGAAAACCCAAAACTTCTCTTTGAACGGAAGAGATGAACCCGGTGCCAAAACTTCAAGCAAGATATATGAATATGGGAACTTGGAAGAAACTAATTTGTGTGTAAACTAGAGTGGTGTATATTTTTCTCTTTGATAAAAACTCACTCAAAACATGATCTTTTTCCCTCTTTGATTTTACTCTCAAAACACTCTCTTGGAGTTAGTAGGATACGAAAAAGATATCTATTCAAAAGTAATTCCCGCACATAGTTATGCTGTGAAAAGTTGGTTAAGAAACAAGTGGGGAAGTTGGTGAAAAACTGCTTAAAACTGCCAAAAATTGTTCCCGCCTGGCGTCTCGTTCGAACGACATTTCGTTCGAACAAAATCTCGTTCGAACGAGGCTTCTAACGAAGTTCCAGTATGACCTCGTTAGAAACTCCTTGGAAATCTCGTTTGAACGACAATCTCATTCGAACGACATTTCGAACGAAGTTCGAGTATGCCATAATGGGAAGTCGTTGGCAATCTCGTTCGAACGACATCTGGTTCGAACAACAATCTCGTTCGAACGACATATCGAATGAACTTCCAGAAACTTTGGAATATTCGATTTTAGCCTAGAAAACATTATAAACTTATTTTAAAGTTTTAATTAAATCTTTCTGAAAATAAAACACAGTTTTAATTAAACCTAACATCCAATTAAACTTGTTACAAGCTCCTATATATATAATATTGCATTCATACCTTGGGAGCATGGAACCATAGTTGATGGCGTAGAAATGAGGCACGCAAACCGGCATATTGATGAAGCTTTATACTCTTTGCCGCTACATTTTCAACAAACTCTTCATAGTCTTGAGAATATTACAATTAAATACAATCCTATGAATAAATGTTTTTGTTCGGAATTGAGCCAAAACAATATATGGACTCAATTGGAAATTTGTGTCCTTACAAGTGTTTGTATCTGAATAGAACTCTTTTCTTAATCAAACTCGTAATCCTTCATATATCACAAAAAATTCATGGCTTGGATTTTTAAATCACCTTTTCATCAACTTTTCAACCAGAAGACCTCTCCAAAATTATCCCTTTCATCTACAAAATTTAGCCCCAAACTTAATCAAGTGTTTGACTCAATATTTAAAGGCTTAATTGGTGTTTTCTCAAGATTGTTCAAGAATGACTCTTTGCTAATTTTTCAAGAGGAATCCAACTATCAACTCAGATCTTCTTCATCTAAAGCACAGGCATGAATACTCTATTCCTTTCCTTTAGTATTATACATCTTAAGTGTCGCCTAAACCCTTAATCATGTGTTTTGTTAAAAATCAATTAGTAACTTAATTAGAGAAAGTGGACACTAATTTTGGAATTGTTTTTATGAAAATTTTAAATACGAATTAATCTTTGAAATACTTAGGTGAGTAGGTTAGATTATTGGATTTTTATGGTTTTGGGTGTAGGTTCTCTTGTAGAATTTTTTGGGATTATTTATAAGTTATTTGGGACGCGTACACAATTATAAAAGAGAACGATTTTGTCATATTAAAGATTATAGCATGTTAATTGATTTAACATTATTGAATGGAATTAATCGTGTTGAAATCAACGACGATGTTACTAATTGATTTAAAGTAAATTGGGACCCTTATGATTAAATTTCTATGTTGTGCACATTGAATTGTTTTTTGTGTGATTTGTTTTAGTCACTTTTGTCATCGCGGGGATGAGGGGCTTGTGGGTAGTATATTGCTCACCTATATTATAAGATGCTTACTAGGTATGGGACTAGTGGGTAGGCCTTGGTTATAATTTATACTTGCCAGGTATGGGACTAGTTAGTACACATTCGTCGGGTTTTATATTCCGGGATGGGGCAGATTTTTATGCTTTACCGTCATTACGCTAGCCTAGGCAAGATACTAGGACGTGATATATGTTAGTAATTCATCCTATATGTGGGATAGGAAGTATGTGTACTTTGGGGACCCATAGGTATGGGACTAAGGGGTATTTTTGAGGATCTCACATCGAAAAAGGGTGGGATAATTTGATAATTGAGAATTTGAGAAGATGAAAATAAATGCCTAAGATAATAACGGGTATTAAAATTGGTGGCGACATAATGTGTGGGGACCGACAGTTTAAACGGGTTAGCTTGCGTTTATGTCGTGTCATGTGTGAAACCATGTCATATTATGGGGTCAACAGTTTAAATGGATCAGCTGGCTATTGACAAGGGAAAGTGTAAAAAATTGGTGGGAGTACCACCCATGGTGGGAGGACCACTATGATTAATATAATAATTAATTGAGGAGAATGATAAATTGGGTTAATTTAATTAAATTAATAACTTAGGGCTTAATTATTTAAAATCATATTGGTGTGCATTGTAAATAACAATTACTGATGGTAGTTAGTGACTTTTGCTATCGTGTTTAATTATATTCCGTTTAATTAAAATATTGTATTATGATATTTATCATGTATAATGTTACTGTCTGGGTTCACGAACCCTATTTTAGGGGAGTGGTATGTATTCATGTTCAGGGCTCTGACCTCGTGCGTTGACTAACCTTTTCAGGAATAAGTGTGGAGAAGATGCATAGGATTATTTGGAGACTTCCTTGGAGGTGCGGCTGGAGTTATTTACTTTATGCATATTAGTTTAGTTTAGTTTAGTTTTCTTTCTTTTGTATTTACATTGAGACACAATTTATGATTTTGATTGGTCCATTTGGTTCCAAAGTTGTAATGGGTTTTCGTCATATATTTCTTTATGGAGTTAGTCGGAGATTATTCAGTTTTATATTATTGGAGATTTGATTCTTATTTGGAGTTTTAGCATGTGATGGCTATCTTATCGCACAGTTGGTTATTATCTTTTAGAATTGATTCAATTATTAATCTTATGGATTGTTTTATTTATGTCTCATACTTGTCTCATGCTAAGAATGGTATTTTATTAACTCGCGCTCGGCTTAGTTTTGGTGGCGGCCAATGCTAGAATTTAGCGGGGTGTGACACCTACCCTCATAGTAAAAAAGTTCAAAAAAAATCTCAAACAAATAAAATAAAATCCTTCCAAATAAAATAAATGTTTTGAGAAGACAAAAATTTAGATTGGGAAAAAAGGGTTTTAAAATAAAAGAGGAGAGCACCCTAAGAAAGACGATGAGAAATCCTATGAGTGCGGGCGTAAGGGTAAAAAAGCCCACGAGTGTGCTACAAGGCTAAAGAGATATGGAAATGGAAAAGCTACCTATAATGTTAATCTTACCGATTGGAATGTCGAGTCAGTGATTCCAACAATGATTCACTACATGGACGTAACTTCATCGCGCTTATGGCTTATCATGTTAGGACATCGCGTATGCCTCACATCGATGGGGACATTGATAAACGTAATGATAGTGAGTTCAGACATTCTAGAGATAGTGATGGAGATAATAATTTGAGTGAGGTAGAAAGTGTCCTCCAACGCTCTTACACTGAGCTTTACATTAATTCCTTTTAAATAAAAAAGTAAAATAAATAT
Organism: Sambucus nigra; assembly: GCA_949130495.1. Classification (NCBI taxonomy): domain Eukaryota; kingdom Viridiplantae; phylum Streptophyta; class Magnoliopsida; order Dipsacales; family Adoxaceae; genus Sambucus; species Sambucus nigra. The sequence goes on along the minus strand of OX422224.1, from coordinate 141,216,582 downwards.
TTATCACATAGGGTGTTAACTTTAGAGAATGAGTTGTAGGAGTCGAGAGAGAGCGAGTCCTCAATGAGAGTTTTTTTGGGGGGAGAGAGTAGATTTAGTGTAGAGGGATAAGAGTGACTTAACCAACAAAGTGGATAGTCTTATGAGAGATCTTCAAGCTTCATGAGAGGCTCGCGAAAAACTTAAAGCCCTTGCATCCCAACTCGAGAAGGATCTCTAACATGTCTGGGAGGTCAAGGTTACTATCAAGGATACATCAAAGAATGTAGGAAAGATGTTCCTCAGTCCTGCTTTAGGTTTTAGGGAGAGATAAGGGATAGGTTACGATGGCACATTCGCTTCTCATGCTGCACTTGAACAAGTTCTTAAATTTATGGTGGATCCTTATAGTCCTAGACCCAAACCATAAAATAGAGTTCAACCTAAATGAGATAACCAAGGTAACCAAACAAGTCTATGTTTGTACCCATTGCAAAAGGATAGGTCACCTTAGGGAATTTTGATACAAGTTTGGAAGAACTCCACGTAAACATACTCCCATGCACTGCTATACTAACTACGACATTCTTTGAGAGAAAGTTTAGTTCCTAGTCACGACTTCCAACATCTTAATGGAAGAATTTCAAAGGATATATATGACTTTTGAAAAGATTTCAGATGCTATGACTAGCACCAACAACGATAAGGGCAAATTAAAGGTTACCTCTACTTAAGTACCTAAGCATAATGATAAAGTGATGATACACAAATATTGTGTATTTCATCCTCTGAACCTATGCATTTTAGCCCCCTCGGGTATCTTATTCCCTATATTTATGCTCGTTAACCAAACAACCTCGGATTTCTACGTTAACATGTTTTGTAGGGGTTAATTGAGCTTTTAGAGGTATTTGGACGCTAAGTGTGAAGTTCGGACTCATTTCGCTCGATTTTTGTTTGCAATCTCACATTTAAGGGAATTTTAGTCTTTTCACATCTTGGGCACCTGGCCCAACATCTACACGGAAGTTGTACCCCTCCTTGCAAGCTTCTCATGGTCGTAAACGGTGCGCAATTTCGATTTAGAACGAAGAAGTTACGGGAGTTTTAGCGTACGGGAAATGCAATCAAGCAAAAACATCAATGCAGTGTGCTGTGACCAAATTGATCGATCGATCGATCAAATGGTTCGATCGATCGATCCTTCTCGACAGTGGGTTAATTTGTTCATCATCGATCGATCAACGGTTTGGGTCGATCGATCGATCCCCTGTTTCCAGGAGATATTTTGCTTTTATTTTTCTTTCTTCTTTTCTTTTCTTTACTTATTCCACTCTGTATAAATAGACTTTTTTGTTGTAAATATCAAATATGAAGCTTTAGAATAGATTTTAGGTTAGAATTTCTTAGGGTTTGGGTGATTTTGGAGAGTTCTTCTTAATTTCCTCTTGGATTGACACCCTTTTGGGTTTGTAAGTTGACTATTCATTCATCCTCTCCATTAATATAGTTGTTTTCCATTAATTATTTCTTTGTTAATTAGGTTTACATGCTTTGTTAATTAGTTTACATGCTTTATTTGCACGCTTTCTAGAGTAAATTTACCACGTTTATTTACCATTTTCCATTTACCGCATTTTTTCCATGATTTCTAAGTACTTTAAATTAGGTTGTGTTTGAATGGAACTAACTCGAGTTGACGTGTTGCTTTGCTTTGGTGATGGCATTTACGGGTCTATTTCGGGTGCGTTGTCCTAATTATTGAGCCTAGGAGATTTGACGGGGCATATCATGTATGTCCCGTGCTTATGACCTTTCGTGTGCAATTCCTGGGATATTTGTTGATGCCAAAATATTATTAGGCTTTTATGCTGATTTAGAGGCGTGACAACCCTTGATTTAATTAACTATCGAAACAAGACGCATTTGTAATAACTCGTTGACCCATGTATCCATTTTATACAAATTAACTCAGGTGAGGGATATTCGACGCAACCTATAGTTTTTACTCGCTTTATTAGTCTAGATTTATTTTCCCTTGCCTAGATTAACATTTCCCTTTGATGCATCTTTTCCTTTTTAGTTTTCAATAACCTTTTACACTTTTATTTGGAAGTACTAAATCACTTAAATTCTAGCATCTCGTCCTTGTGGATTTTCGATACCTGACTGACTGTTGTGCTTGCCTCGTAAGTGTAGCCGTAATTTAGGTTTGTTTGTATTGAGTAGGTGAAACGAAAACAACGATCACACACCTACATGCGCGCACCTTTCACACTCGATAAAAATGCCGTCGTTTCCGGGGATGAGCTTGTTTTAGACTTTATTTGATTTAGTATTTCAGAGTATTTTCTTTCTATTTGTATTATTTTTCTAACCTTTTTGTCGGACATCCACATTTGAGCACTTAGAAATGCTCGAATTTCTCGCGCACGCATATCTTTGTGGAATTCGCCACTTGAACCATTTTTGGGGTAAGCATGTCTTATTCTAATTCTTTCAGTAATCATTGTTATAATTCTCAAAATTCTCACAAACCTATGACTTTCGATGAATACTTAGAATCCCAAAGTATAACAAATTCAAATATGAATTTGGGCGAATATAACGAAAGTCAAAATTTGGGTTATTGGAATTTTGATGATGATGATAATGATTTTGGGCCTTTACCTCCTTATAATTGGAATTTTGAAAAGAATTGCAATAGTTTTAAAAATTCCTATGATAATGAGTTTTCGTTTAATTCCGATGGTAATTTTCAAAGTTTCCATTTTCATGCATCCGCACCTCGACCTATGACATTCGGTGAGGGCTTGCGTATGTATGAAAATGAGAAAATTGAAACTCGTTATCGAGAAGAAAATCGTTGTTGGGAACATGAATTGGATTTATTATTTGAGTCCGACGACGATTTTTCTTCCGAGACTTTTGAAGTCGAGGAATGTTTTGAACCAAATGAGGTACTTGTGCCTACTTTGGAACAAACCATTATAGACTTTGCCCATTGCATAATAGAAATTCAAAGTGAATATGAAAATGACGTAATATCTATTTGCAATGAAATGATTTCTTCTTTGGCCCCCAAAGAAGAACATTTCATTGAAAATGTTATTATTTCCTTCGAAACTCAATCTTTATGCGATGATGATTCATTTCATGAGATTGAATTTCTTTCATCCCCATTTTTATTCTCTATTATCACACCGTCACAAGTACCTGATGATTCGATTTCGAAATTTAATGTTTTAAACCTTTTCGTCGATGAGGAGTACTTGCTCGAGTCGCCTTCCACGATCGCATCTTTGCCTTTGTGTGCGCCACCTCCCATTCCAATTTCAAAATCATTGGAAGAATATTCGGCTTTTCTCGGTCCCCACATATTTTTGTCACCCGTTCAATCCAAACCCGCCATCGTCCCTCCAAAAATTTTAATTGGCAATGGTTCCTTTCTTACGCCTTACACATGCCTTCCGTTGTTCAAACAGAATTCATATTTTTCGAAGGGCATGCTTGTATGTGAGGGTACACCGATTATCCTCCAAAGTCAAATCATTTTCACGGTGGACCCTCAGCTATTTAAACTTCTAGTGTATAGTTAGTGTTAAGCCTAAATAGTAGGTTGTATATAGTTACCTTTTTCTTTCTTTCTTTTTCTTTTTTTCCTCCGTTTTTAATTTAGTCTAGTGTAATTAGTTAACTTTTTATTATTTGTTTTTGCTATGCTCGGTACTTACTTGTTTTGTAGATTCTTTGGACTTGTTCTTATGGGGATCGCTCCAATTTTCGATAATATTGCTCTTTTCCTCTCTTTGACTTGGTTCTTAATTTACATTGAGGACAATGTCAAGTTTTAAGTTAGGGGGTGTGGGATATTCTATCCATTTCTTTATTTAGTCCATGTTTTTGCTCACATGTTAGTTACTTAGTATTCTTTTCTTAGAAAATTAAAATTTTCAAAAATATTTTCTTTCTTTTTTATCCTTTTTTGGGCATTTTGCCCTTGTTTTCAATGATAAATTTCAATAATTTCCTGATCCAATTGACAACCCAATGATGCATGTTCTCGATTTTAGAAGTTATTAGACTTTAGTCCTCAATCATTGATATTATGAATAACTTCATGAATTAAACTTTAATCCCATGAGCACATGCACTTTTATTGTTATATTGATTTGGTTTAAGATTTTTATAACTCGATAATCTTTTGTTGCATTGTATATACTTACACCGAGTAAGCTTTATATCTTTCGTCGTTTGTGAGTGTATACACTGTTCTTTTCTCATTGACAACGTTGAATTCTTTGGTAATCTCACTATTCTTTCATTTGATCGTTCATTAATTGAGTTCATACTTGAAATGTGTTACTTGAGCATGATTTTCATATATTATTTTGACTGGAGAATTGCGTAAAATTTGTGAAATGATCATAGGCCATCTTTGTTATATCACCCATATTGACCTTGAACTCACCCTTATATGTTTACCCTCGTTAACCCCTTTGAGCCTAAATATTAGCCTTTCATTTCATAACCTCATTCCCATAACCAACTATAAATTGGAGTTTTAGCCCATACATATACTTTCCATACTTTTTTTGGAATGTTACTTGGGATTGAATGATGTTGTTGTGATGTCGGTTGCAATTTAGGCTTATGAGAGTTTGATAAGCAAAGAGAAAAGTGAAAAAAAATGATGAAAAAGAGAAAGCAAAAAGCAAAATAAAACAAAAGAAAACATGAGAAAAAGAAGAAAATAAAAGAAAAAGAAAGTTGTATATGATGTGTATATAGTTCAAAAGCCTTTGATTATTCTCCCCGATGATATATCTAATGCCGTTTTGGAACTTTTTTTCCAATTTTGATATTGCCCGCATTTTCCCATTATTCTGAGTTTTCATTCCGAAAACTTTGAATCCGTACATACATTCCTTCGTTTCATACCCTAGCCAAACCTACATTATAACCCTATACAAGTCCTATATGGCCTTAGGTTGATGTAATTTAAAAGTTTAAATAGTTTTGATAATCTGTGAAAATACATTTCGCTCCTTTAATGAGCGGTATCCTTTCATTGAGATTAAAATTTTTCCTTTTATATATAGCGTTCTTCATTTGTGACATGTGTGCGGCCTAGTTTCCATTTACATTTGCACCTTATGCCTGCATGTTCCGTGTGTTAGCTCCCTGTTTCGAGTGAATTCACTTGATGAGTGTAATGTCCGTGAGGATTGAATATATTTTTTTTTAATGTTTATCCGATTTATATAAGTTTTTTGCCAAATCACACTTTTCATGTGCTCGCTCCCCTCCCACATTTTAAGATTTCAACTCTATGAGGTGCATTCTATAATGTTAATGATTTCTGACTTTTGTTTGAATTCGTTCAATGTGATAATAATGCGTATGAAATCATTTTTGCTATTGTTGGGTTTGTTGCATGTTGGTTTGGGCTCATTTTGAGGAAACCATGTGGTGTTTGTGGGTATCATCCCTAAAAACCCCCACGAGATGACACTCGTCCACTAGGGTGACCTAGGGGTTTAACGGTTTATTGCATACGCTAAAGGCAATCGAATCGCACGCGAAAGTGCCTTATGTGCTTATACCATACTTCTGTACTATCTCCTATTTTTGGTTTGCTTGTAGTTCGTGTTGCATCCTATTTCATTGCTAGGGACTAGCAATGTGTAAGTTAGGGGGTGTGATGATACGCAAATATTGTGTATTTCATCCTCTGAACCTATGCATTTTAGCCCCCTCGGGTATATTATTCCCAATATTTATGCTCGTTAACAAGAAAACCTCGTATTTCTACGTTAACATGTTTTACAGGGGTTAATTGAGCTTTTATAGGTATTTGGATGCTAAGTGTGAAGTTCGGATGCATCCCGCTCGATTTCCATATGCGATCGCACATTCAAGGGCATTTTATTCTTTTCACAGCTTAGGCACCTAGCCCAACATCTGCAAGGGAGTTTTATCCCTCCTCGCAAGCTTCGTGTGGCCACGAACGGTGCGCGATTCAGATTCAAAATGAAGAAGTTACTGGAGTTTCAGCGGACGAGAAATGCAATCAAGCAAAAACAGCAATGCAGTGTTCTGTAACCAAATTGATCAATCGATCGATCAATCCTTCTCGACAGTGGGCTAATTTTTTCATCATCGATCGATCGAAGGTTTGGGTCGATCGATCGATCCCCTATTTCCAGGAGATATTTTGCTTTTATTTTTCTTTCTTCTTTTCTTTTCTTTACTTATTCCACTTTGTATAAATAGACTTTTTTGTTGTAAACATCTGATATGAAGCTTTAGAATAGATTTTAGGTTAGAATAGCTTAGGGTTTGGGTGATTTTGGAGAGTTCTTCTTCATTTCCTCTTGGATTGACACCCTTTTGGGTTTGTAAGTTGACTATTCATTCATCCTCTGCATTAATATAGTTGTTTTCCATTAATTCTTTCTTTGTTAATTAGGTTTACATGCTTTGTTAATTAGTTTACATGCTTTATTTCCTTGCTTTCTAGTGTAAATTTATCACGTTTATTTACCGCTTTCCATTTACCGCATTTTTACCATGCTTTCTAGGTAATTTAAATTAGGTTGTGCTTGAATGGAACTCACTCGAGTTGACGCGTTTCTTTGCTTGGGTGATGGCGTTTACGGGTTTATTTCGGGTGCGTTGTCCTAGTTATTGCACCTAGGAGATTTGACGGGGCATATGTGTTTGTCCCGTTCTTATGACCTTTCGTGTGAAATTCTCGAGATATTTGTTGACGGTAAAATCTTATTAGGCTTTTATGCAGATTTAGGGGCATGACAACCCTTGATTTAATTAATTATAGAAACGAGACGCATTTGTAGTAACTCGTCGACCCATGTATCCATTTATACAAATTAACTCGGGTGAGGGATATTCGATGCAATCTAAAGTTTTTACTCGCTTTATTACTCTAGCATTATTTTCCCTTGCCTAGATTAACATTTCCCCTTTATGCATCTTTTCCTTTTTAGTTTGTAATCACATTTTACACTTTTATTTGAAAGTACTAAATCACTTAAATTCTAGCATCTCGTCCCTATGGATTTTTAATACCCGACTTACCGTTGTGCTTGCCTCGCAAGTGTAGCCATAATTTAAGTTTGTTTGTATTGAGTAGGCGAAACAAAAACAACGACTGTGTCCTTACACGAACACAACTTTCGCACTTAGTCATAAAGCCCTTGTTGTTCATATTTGTTTCAAGGTTCGAGATACTTCCCAATGGTATTTTGATACTAGGTGATCTAGGCACATGATCGGTACCAAGTCATATTTTATCTCCCTTGTGGAACGTAAGGAAGACAAGGTCACATTTGGACATAAGATTAGGTCTAGAATTTTAGGATGTGGTTGTGTTGATATAATTAGATTTTATAAACTATACAATGTATTGTTCATCAAAGGGTTAAAATAACACATAATTAGCATAAGCCAACTTTGAGATGCATACTTTGCGATAAATTTTGTCCAATCTGAATATAACGTATTTAATCAATCCAATGAACTATTACTACAAGTAATGAGGAAAAAAGATAATTACTATAGTATCATTCCCAAGTCCTCCTTTATGTTCAATACTGTTAGTGTCTACTTTATGGACCTTTGGCATCAACAACGAGATCATGTGAACTTTAGTGATCATAAGAGATTAATGAAGAAAGTCCTAGTTCGTGGCTTCCCATCACTTGGGAAATAAACTTCAAAGGTTTTTAGTCCTTTCCAAAAAGGAAAATAAATCAAGATTCTCCATAAAAAGTTAAATACCATTACCAACTCTCGTTTGTTGGAGTTGATAAACATTGATCTTATGGGTACTAATCGTATGGAGAGCATAGGTGGTAAGAGATACATTCTCGTGATAATCGATGACTTTTTTAGATACTCCATCGTAAGTTTTCTTAGAGAAAAGTCTGATAAAGTTGAGTTTCAAAAAACTAAGTGTTGTATCCTATGAAAATAACTCGTTATCACTATTAACTGGATGCATGGTGGCAATGACATTGAATTTAAAAAAGTTGGAGTGGATAGCTATTGTGTTGAAGTCAGGATTAAATATAAGTTTTCTATCGTTTATACTCGTTAACAAAATGGGATAGTTTAGTGGAAGAACTGGACGATACATGAGATGTTTAGATCCATTATTCTTGGTATAAATGTGCCTGGATATTTTGGGCAAAGGCTATTAATACCACATGTTATGCGGAGAATATGTTATGTCTTTGTCCACACACGTTACACATGATATATGAGTTGTGGATAGGGAAGAAACTCAATATGTTGTATTTTCAAGTTATTGGGTGTCCTTGACATATCTTGAGAGACATAGATTAATTAGAAAAGTTTGACTCCCAAAGCGACGAGGAGATATCTTTAGGATATTCATCATTGAGTAAGGCTTATAAGATGTTTAACCTTGCAAGCTCTAGGTTCATAGAGCCAATAAATATCAAAATTAGAGACTACGATCTTCTTACATCTATTGAATTTAACCTCTACTGTGAGAAAAATGCACCCCCAAGTGACGATCTAATCGTTCCTCATACTACCCAAGTGGACCACATGCTTGATTTAGAGGATCCAGCCTCTTAGGTTCAAACGAGTCATGACCCTTCCGCTATACTTTGTGATCCCACGGTAGGTGTCAAGACTTTATCTTAACTTGTGAATGTGGTTAGCTAATTTTGTTACACCTCCTTAGTAGAGCCCAAGAATATGAAATAATCACTCAACTATGAGCATTGGATATCCTCTATGCAAGATGAGTTTCCTTACTTTTTCAAGACCGATGTTTGGAAGTTATTTCCCCTGCCCAGCGAGAATTATGTGATTAGTAGAAAGTGTATTACAACAATAAGATGGATGATAATGGTATCTTAGTTCACAATAAGGCTAGGTTGGTCTCTCAAGGTTACACAAATATTGAGGGTGTAGACTTTGATGAGACATTTTCTCCTATTATAAGAACTGAGTTCCTCCATTTACTACTCGCCATAACATGTCATCTAAGGTTCAAGTTATAATAAATGGATATCGAGAGTGATTTTATTAATGGCATTATAGGAGGAAGTTTACGTGAAACAACTAAAGGGGTTTGAAGACCCAAAGCACCCGAGATATGTCTTTTATATTAAGAAGGCCTTGTATGGTTTGAAACAAACACCATGTGCTTAGTACAAGAGGACCACTTCTTATCTCTTAACTTGTGGCTTCAAACGAGAGGGAGTGGATAAGGCGTTGTTTGTGAGGGTAGAGAGAGTGGTGATACATTACTTTCCCAAGTCTAAGTGGACGACATAATATTTGGATCCATGTGTTCCTAACATCCTCACACATTTGAGGAGGAGATGAATAGTGAGTTTGAGGTGAGCGTGGTTGGTGAGGTTATATTCTTCTTAGGTCTCCAAGTGCATCAATTAGAGGATAAATATTCATCTCTTAATTAAAATATGCTTGGGACCTAGTGAAGTAGTTTAGTTTAGACTCTGTTAATCACTTACTAACCCTTATGAGTACATCGACTAAGCTTATCAAAGACACTTTAGACAAGTACGTAGAGAAAACTCTTTATAGGATCATGATGGGTAGTCTTCTCCACTTGACCTCTAGTCATATGAACATTACAAAGAATCCCCGAAAGAGTCACATTTCTTGAGCTTAAACATAACATCAAATACATGAGTAGCACTCTTTACTATGGTATTTGGTATTCCATTGATACAAATGACCATTTGTTTGCCCATTCAGATGTCTATTGGGCTGGGGAGGTTGATTTTTATATGAGCACCACGGGTGGATGCTTTTACTTTAAGAGTGATATTGTCTCTTAGTTGAGCAAGGAATAAAACTCCATTTATTTGTCCATGACGTAGGCTAAGTATATAGCCACCGGTAGTCGTTGCATGCAACTCTTTTGGATGAAGAAATTGTTGGAAGATTATGTGATTTACCAAGGCACAATGATAATTTGATGTGATAATACGAGTGAAATTAATATATCCCGTAATCCGTTCCAATATTCGTACACGAAGTACATTAGGATATATGAACACTTTATTCACGATCTTATTTAGGATAAGATCGTGTCCTTGAGCTTTGTGAGCACCAAGCGTTAATTAGTTGATATACCTTTAGATGCACTTAGATTAGATAGCCTTAGGAAGTCTTTGAGTACTTATTTCGTTGATAGAGCTTGAGAATTTTATATAATGTATGGTGATTATCATGTTGCTATCATTTATCCCTACAGCTAGATTGTACTTCTATGCTTAAACTTATTTTTATTGAAAAATTCTTGAAAACTCTAAAAAGATTTTATTTTTGATAAAAATTTTGAAAAACCAAAAAAAATATATATTTCTTCGTTTTTCACCTTATATGGATGTGCATTTAAGATTTTCGAAACACTATTCCATTCCATCCATTCATGTGACTTTTTCATGTTTTTTGATTTATGGTTTCATTTCCTTAATAATTGATGGCTAGCATTTTCGTTATTCATTGATGATCACTTTCTTCACGCTAGACTTTTTATCACCTTTATTGCACACGTGCACGGAATTTATGAACATTGTACTTACTTATCATATTTCAAATACGGTGTACTCATCTCAGTCATGTTTAATAACGAACGAAATGTACTAGAGATATGTTATGATTGTAAGAACCATTGCATGGATTTATTTTTCAGTGAAATTGATTTTATGTAAGCAATGGAAAGGGGCTACAAAAGAAAAAATTATATTTGTGTTAAAAGTCACCATTGGCAAGAGCCTAAAAGAATAATTAAGGCACATAAAAACATAAGTACCAAGACCAATTTTATTTACATTGATGATTCACTATACATGAGCGTTATGATGTCTTAAAATAATTGAGAGTGAATTCTCAAATATGTGATAGTTTGAAGGTGTTATAAAGTAGAACATCAATGGGATTGCATAACGGAATCTCTTGAAAAGAATTAAATATATTGGCTTTATTATTTTGAGAAGAATTTAAATTCATAGCATGTTGCATAAGTCGAGTCAATTTCATCTTGTTCAACATTGTTACATCGAAGGTTGAAATTGCATTCTTTATTTAGAAGTATCCCATTGGTTTCAGATGCTGATTGGGTAGGGGATGTTGATGGTTGTAGGGCACCTCACATGGATGGTTTTACTTTGAGAGTGATCTTCTCTCTTGGTTAACCAGGAAGAAAAACTCAATTTCTTTGTCCATAGTGGAGGCCGAGCATACAGTCGTCGGGAGTTATTACATGTAACTGTTATAGATGATGCAAATGTTGGAAGATTATGGGATTACCCAAGGCATAAAGACTAATTCTTTTGATAATTCGAGTCCAATTCATACATCCTATAATCCAATCAATCATTCCCACATGAAGCACACTAGGATATGTTAGCACTTCACTTGTGATCTCGTTGAGAAGAAGGATGTGTCCTTGAGCTTTGTGAGCAATGAACGCCAATTAGTCGATATTTTTACTAAACCTTTAGATTCACTTAGATTCGAGAATCTTAGGAAGTCTTTGGGTATTTGTTTCGTTGATTGAGTTCAGGTATTTTATCTAGTTTAGGGTATTTATCATGTTTATATTATTTGTCCTAATTACTAGATTGTATTTTTTTTGTATTTATATGTAGTTATATGTTTTATTCTGGAAAAATCATAAAAAAATCAAAAATATTTTTGGTTTCTAAGAAAACGTTTGAAAAAATCCAAAAAGAATTTATTTTTAATAAAATTTTGAAAAAGACAAAATGGTATTTTCATTTTTCACCATAGATGGATGTGCATTTAAGATGTTCGAATCACCCCTACATTCCATTCTTTCATGTGACTTTTTTAGAGTGTTTGATACATAAATTCATTTCTCTAGTATTCTTAATAATGGTTGGCTAGCTATTCGGTGTTCATTTAAGATTACTTTCTTTATGCTAGGCTTTTTATAACCTTTATGGCACACGTGCACGAACATTATGAACATTGTACTTTCTTATCATGTGTCGAATACAGTGTTCTCGTCTCAATAGTGTTTATTAATAAAAAAAATGTAATGGAGATAAGTTTTTCTTGTAAAAACTATTGCACGGATTTTATTTTTCGAAAAAAATTGTTTTATGTTAAGCAATGGAAAGGGGATATGAAAGAGAAAATTATCTTCGTGTTAACAAATCACTATTTGAAAAAAGAGACTAAAATATTAACAACACACAAAAACAAAAGTGCCAAGGAGAATTTTTATTTCATTAATGCTCGCTACACATGAGCATTATGATATGTTCAAAAATGTGAGAGTAATTTCTTGAATATGTTAGATTTTTAGGAGGTTATAAAGTATAAGATCAATCGATTTGCATAACAGACTCTGTTCAAAAATATTAAGTAGTTTGGCATTATTTGTTTGAAAAATAATTTGAATTCATGCCATGTTGCATAGGTCAAATCGATTTCATTTATGTTCAACATTCTTACACCTAAGGTTGAAATTGAGTTCTTTCGTTAGAAGTATCCCATTGACTTCGCGCGCCTATGTTATGAATGCCTATGTTGATTTTTCCATGGATTATATTTACACTTATACATTCCATTTCATTGTTCGTATATTCTAGTTCTATTCCATAGTGTGATGTATTTGTACCTTTATACTTAAAAATTGTAAAATTGTAAAAATAGTAGGTTGCCTTTTGAAAATTCATCGCATGTGATCTATTGGTTATCTTTGTCATGTTATTTTATTTGGATTTAGGTGATGCTAATATTTCATGTTTATTTTCTTACCATTTTTCTATTACAAACAAAAAGGGGAGAACAAATTGATGGTGAGTTTTTTTATATGCTCTAAACTCTCATATGCATCACGATATTTCTTTGGCTTCTTGTGTGTAGGTCTTTTCCGCATTGATGATGATCTTATTGAATATGTAAGATGAATATTTTCTTTCTGGGTTCGTTAGAACGAGATAAACATCTCGTTAGTATGAGGCTATTGTTCTCATTAGAATAACCTTTTCAGTTAGTTTAAACGAAGTTTATAACTCGTTGGAACAAAGTGTTTTAGTTCGTTAGAACAAAATTCTAAGGAGATTTAAAGGGGTCTCTATGTTTGACAAAGCTACACCCGTTGGAAGTTCTTTAAGAGCTATTTTGAATCAACTAAGACTTTTGTTCGAATGAGACTGCACCCCATTAGAACGAAACTTCTATTTTCGTTAGAACAATGTGGAAATTTTATTCAAACGAATCCTATCACATCGATAAACGTGTTTTCTATAAATAGGATGCTTTTGGATCAATTTTTACAAAACTTTTGGTGAAAAAAGTTCCTATAACTATTCCAAAAGTTTTCCTCTTTGTGTTTCATGGAAGCAACTTTTTATTTTCCAAATCATACATCCCTATAATGATTTGTTGAGTTTGTCAAACCCTAGTTACTACACTATATTAAACCCGTGTAGAGTGTTCTCTACTACTGATTTGTGGAGTTACGACTCTATTGTTGAAGAAGAAAGGATTCCACATCCTGAGGCTGATCAGTGGATATCGAGGGAAGAGTTGCTTCATGTGGATGGCACTAGATTGTGTCGTATTTGTTTAAGACTTGAATACCTATACTGTATTATACTTAGTGGATTTCTAGGTAATCTATAAGTCGATTCGTGTTTGTGAATTCTTAAATAGTGCTGATATAAAAGGTTTTGCTTGAAAGGTATTTTTCCTCATACTTCGTCTTCTATTTTGGTTTGGCTTATTTATCTTAAACTTTGTCTTCATGCACACATAATTCTAAACAACTTAAAATTGTCTAAAATCTGATCTTTGTGTGTATTTGACCTAAGATACAAGTGAATTTATATAAGTTCACTTTCAACTCAAAACTTATAAGTATATCAAGGGAGTATAACAATTTAAGAACTTTTTTGGACGCTGGATCCTCTGAATTATGATATTAAACCTACTCACATAAGGATTGTGCAACTTGCGTAGATTTCGATACAATTATAATTTAATCCCACCAATAAAAATCAAACGAATAATTTTTCAAGAATTTTAATCCTTATAACCCTTGGGATTGAGAGCCTATGCACCCTCTACAAACTTCTAAGATTTGTCTATGTCTAATCAAGTCAACACCTAAACTTGAATCTCACCAGTGGTCATGTTCAATACAATTGGTCACAATCCTGTTGAAACTACCAGAAAATTTCCCAAGCTATTAAACATATTCTCGTAGCTTGAGATATGCTACTAGAATTAAACACACATATTTGTTGACACGATGTTAAGTCCATATATAGGTTGTGAATTATTCAATTGTACTGTATTTAAAATTCTGATTTCTAATGATCATGCCAAACTCAACTCACCAGAATTCCTACTAATTCTAATTTACCCACATGTCATAGAGTATATTTAACCATAAATATAAGTCATTCACACAAACATGATTCTAATTTCAAAATCAATTGACCCGACTATATTAAAAAGTAAACGTCGTACATGGTTTTAAAAATAAAACCCCAACATAATCAATTATTATGTCTCCAACCTTCCAGTATTAATACATAAGTCTTATTCAAAATCACACCAATCAGATTAAATTGATGGCTCATCCACAATACACTAGTGTCCATTTGTGGATCAACTCTTATACATACTATCACGAACAACATTGTTATCATCAAACATATTCTAATAACACCCCTCATACCTCACAGATCGTATATCCTGGAACCTAACAGATTTAAGAACCCACAAAAGTAAAAAAATTTAGCCTATCAGTAGTGATCTTAACATTGAAGGGGAGATATGCAATATTTGAATTGGCATGTCACAAACATAACGACAAACATCGGAGGAAAAAACCACCTTATTTAGGATCTGACCAAACATCACACAAAATTGTTTTTAAGTTGGACAAATTCCATCCAACCTGTTGATACCAAAATTTACCATCCTACATGGACCAATTACAAAGCCAGCACGTGTCATCTTATGTGGCACAAATCCAAGTCAGTATGATAGAAAATCCTGACCAACAAAGAAGCCCCGGACCAATATGGTTATCCAACCAACTAGGAAGCCTGACCAACATGGTTATTCGACCAATTGGGAAGCCCGACCAACAGCCAAAAATCAATTATGTACAGCCAACCAAGCGCTAGTAGTCTTACATCCTGTATTGCTTATAAAGAGACATCGTTCATATAATTAATTCTCATTATGTATTGATGTAAATGCCTAACAAATAAAGGCACTTCATCCTTTCACATGACAACAATGAAGACCCCCCTTGAGCATAGATATATTGTATCACCCTCATTGCAAAGGAACGAAAAACAACCCAAGGCAGTCAATACATAACATTGGATGTAGGCTATTCCATTAAGCCGAACCACTTTAAAAATTACTTGTGTCTTGTTTATTTTACTTAATTTATCTGTGATCAATTAATTAGGCTTAGTATAGTTTTTTGCATCAACAGATTGGCGTCGTCTATGGGAACGTATTACTAAGCATTGTCACTCATTCACCATCCATGGCTGAGATTTCTGAATCAAGTACCAAAAATGATGGAATTCTGCCTAATCCCTCTGCCCCTCCAAATAACCATGATTTAACAGGAATTATGGCTAGTTTAGCCAAAGGTCAAAAGGCTATACAGGATACCATGCGACAGTTGGCCCAAACTCTGCAAGTTGGAGTCCCTGCACAATTTAATATGCCACCGCTACCATCCAGGAGTGTCGGGCATAGTCATTCCAGAACTTTAAAGGATCCTCCATACATGCCTAGAGCAACTTCCTCCATCAAGATTACTAATTCCTCTCATGGACAATCCCTCATCCCAAAAAGATTGAGTGCCTTGGAAAGGCTAAGTAGGGCCTCTCCTTTTGATCGTCTGGAACCCATGGGAAATGCCCAAAGGGTTGCTTTGAGAGATACTCAATGACCACGCAATTTAAGGGAAGGTTCATCCCAATCCAGATTAAGCACCCGACGAAAACATAGAACCAGTCAAAGGGAAGGTTCGCAAGAAGAAAGTTCATCATGATCTGTTGGTCGATATGGAAAAACTACTACCCATAGATCTGGGGCTGACAATAAAGCTTGGAAAGGTTCTATTCAACATTTGGAGGATAGGCTGGGAGAAATGGCCAATTCCAAGAACCCCCTTTAAATAAGTTTTATTAAGGGATCCCCCTTTGTGCAAACCATCATAGATTTCCCTACTCTAACCAAGTTTAAAGCTCCAGTGTTCACTTCCAAATATGATGGGAAGGTCGATCCAATTCTTCATATATAACAATACCAAGTAGCTACTGATATCTATGATGTTCCTGATGAGATGAGATGAGATGTAGGTCATTCACGGGGACAATCACTGAATCTGCTCAAATTTGGTACAACAGCCTTCCTCGGGGGCAGATTTATTACTTTCAACAACTTGTCGAGCTATTCATTGGTAATTTTTTATTTGGAGAAAAACTAGTGAAAAAAGTAGCTCATTTTCTCTGTCTAAGACATAAGGAAGGAGAAAGTACCAGGGATTACATCACTCGTTTCAACCATGAGAAACTGGAAGTCATTGATTACGAAGAGAAGACCGCAATTACCGCTCTCATGAGTGGTTTGCTCCCTGATAAATTATATTATACTCTGGAAAAATATCCACCAAAGACGATGACAGAATTAATGGACAAAGCAGCAAAGGTTATGAACATCGAGGAAGCTATGGTTGCTAAAAATAATTCAGACACAAAGGCGAAAGAAAAAACAAAAAGGAAGTCAAAAAAGAAGGAGCACAAGAATCATAATGAGCGCAAGAGTTCGAAGGTAAAGGAAGGCCTCGATCGGCTCCAGAAATTTACTAATTACACTCCCTTAACGGTGGATATACATCATGTGTTGGAGGAAATCAATCATAATAATGATTTGAGTTGGGCTGAAAAGTTAAGGTCACCTGCTGATAAGAGGGATAAGTCCAAGTATTGTGAGTTTCACAAAGATCATGGTCATACTACCAATCCGAAGAGGAAATTTGGACAGATTTGTTGATCAGTGGAATGGTGGAAAAAATGGAAGAAGCGGTCGACAGAGATCTAAATCACCAATTAAGCTCGGAGAAGAGAAGAAGAGGAACCACGACGATGATCCAGAAGATTCTCCTGATCTTCCCAAAAGCCTAGAAAACCAAAACGAGAGGTATTCACACTCATTTTTGGATTTTTTGATTGTCACATGATTACAGGTGGAGATGTTAGAGGAGGAGATCATACAGTTGAAAGGAAATCTTACCTCAATGAGGCTCAAGCTTGTTCCTATATCCAACGAATTAACCTCGCCGAGGAAGACTGACCAAAAAAAGTTAACAAGGATGAGCTCGTAATTTTTTTTTCCAAAAATGATTTATCTAGAGTGTTGTATCCTCATGATGATCCTTTAATGATCAGAGTTAGGATGAAAGAAGTATTGGTAGTAAGAACATTAGTGGATAACGGTAGTTCGGCATATATCATGTTATATCCCTATTTTGATAGTTTGGGTTTAAAACTCAATCAACTAGAACCTTATCACAGGCCACTCATTGGATTCTCGGGAGAAAAAGTGTTTCCTTTGGGGACTGTAAAGCTACATGTATTGATTGGGACACGTTCAGCGAGAAGGATAAGGAAGGTAAGATTCTTTGTAATGGACAAAAATGTGTATTATTCTTATAATATGATTATGGGAAGAGTTGGTCCGAAGAAATTCGAAGTTGTATCCTCTATTATTCATCAATGCCTGAAATTCTCGACCAACTTTGGAGTTGGAGTAGTGAAAGGAGATCAGAAAGTAGCTCGGGAGTGATACTATTCCTCTACTGAGGAAGAAGATATGTTGAAGGCAAAGAGAAAAACAACTAATTATCATGTAGATACATCTGAGCTGAACAGTAAGTCTAAGGTTGAAATCTTATATCCAAGAGATTAATCTGAGCTCATAAAATGCCAAGTGATAGAGGTAATAAAAACATTTTCTTGGATGATGATAAACCAGAACGAACAACTCAAATAGGAGCATCATTGTAACCAACCCTTAAGCAGGAGTTGATAACTTTCTTGAGGCAAAGAAAATAGGTGTTCTCTTGGAGTCATGAAGATATGCTAGTCATAGATCCAAATTTTTTGTGTCATAAGCTTAATTTTAATTGGGAGGTCAAACCTGTGAAGCAGTGGAGAGGAGTTTTCAGCCCGAAGAAGAACCAGACTATACAGGAAGAAGTGGAGAAGCTTTAAAAGGCTTCCTTTATTAAAGATGTGAAGTATCAGGATTGGTTGGCCAATATAGTTATGGTTAAGAAGAAGAACAATAATTGGAGGATGTGTGTAGATTTTACTGACTTGAATAAAGCATGTCCAAAGGATCACTTTCCTTAGCCACGAATTGATCAATTGGTAGATGCTACTTCAGGTCATGATCTGTTGAGTTTCATGGATGCATATTTGAGTTATAATCAAATCAAAATGAAGCCAGAAGACAAAGAAAGTACTTCCTTTATCACTCCCTGAGGAACTTATTACTATAATGTTATGTCGTTTGGTCTGAAAAATGCAGGTACTACTTATCTGAGACTGGTGAATAAAGTATTTGAGGAACAGATAGGCAAGAATATGGGAGTGTATGTCGATGATATGCTCACTAAAAGAAAAAACGTTACTGGTCATATTGTCGACCTCGGCCAGAAGTTTGATCAATTGGAAAAGCACCAAATGAAGTTAAACCCCACAAAAGGTGTCTTCGAAGTGCAGAAGGGAATGTTCCTCGGATATATAGTGAATGAAAGGGGAATTAAAGCTAATCCAGATAAGATTAAATCTCTAATAGAAATGAAGTCTCCAACCTGTAAAAAATATGTTCAAAGGTTAACTATATGCATAGTAACACTCAATGGGTTTGTGTCCCGAGCAAAAGATAAATGTTTTCCATTCTTCAAGGTACTCAGAAAAACCTTTGAATGGAACGATGAATGTGAAAAATCCTTCCTGGAGTTGAAGAAGTACCTGGGAACACCACTACTACTTTCTCGACCAATGCTGAGAGAAAAGATGTATTTGTATATGGCGGTATCTGAGTCATGAGTTAGCTGTGCCTTGATCAGGGAGGAAAATGGAGTTCAAAATCCAATTTATTATACTAAAAAAGCTTTTTGAGGAGAAGAAGTGAGATATCCCAGATTGGAGAAATTGGCATTGGCCTTAATTGCAGCTAGCAAACGAATGAAGCCATACTTTCAAGCCCATACCATAGTGATCTACACTGACATGCCATTAAGGCAGGCATTGCATAAGCCGAAGAAATCTGGAAGGCTAATGTATTGGGATGTGGAGTTGGGGGAATATGACCTTATGTATGAACTAAGGACTACTTTAAAAGGCCCAGCTGTGGCTAATTTTATTACATAATTCACTTATCCAGAGTTTCCCAAGAAATAAGGAACTTTAGCCGAGCAACACGTAGGAGTCAGCAGACCAATTGGAGATACGCCCGACCAACTCCAAACAGGAGAGACTGTAGAAAAAGAACAACCAGAATCGTCCAGTGGAGTACAGAAGGATAAAATCTTCCATCAAGGAACTCTGACAAACCGAGCATTTGACAGCAATATCCCCATATGAAATTTGTATATTGACGGGTCATCTTGTGCAATCGGATGTGAAGATGGAATAATTCTTAATACTCCAGACGAGCTAGACATAGAGTACGCTCTACGTTTCGAATTTAAAGCCTCCAAAATGAGGCAGAGTATGAAGCTGTGATTGTTAGTTTAAATCTAGCTAAATCACTAAACGCCGAGCAAGTTGTGGTGTATAGTGACTCACAGTTGGTGGTAAATCAGGTGTTAAGCTTATATGTAGCAAAAGGAGAGTTAATGGACAGATATTTGGCCAAACTTTAGAAATAATTTCCACTTTATTAGTTGTCCAGATGGTCATGGTTCCAATATTACAAAATGCCAGAGCAGATGCACTTGCTCGGCTAGCTTCAATAACTAGAATGGAGATACAAAGAACTATTCCTATTGAGCTACTTGTTAATAGGAGCATTGATGAAGATCTGATGGCCAACTTTATTGCAGTTGATAGGGGCCATCTTGAATGGACCCCATAAGAGCATATATTTAAGATAGGATTCTTCCAGCCAATCTACTTGAAGCTAAGAGGTTGAAATATAAAGTTGTAAGATATGTGCTAGATGATGGTGTGTTATACAGAAGAGGATTAACTGCTGATTTACAATGATGTGTGCATCCAGCTGAGGTAAAGGATTTGATTAAAGAAGTTCATGAACGGTCCTGTGGAGCCCATATAGCAAGAAGAACGTTGTTACGTAGAATACATACGCAAGGGTACTAATGGCCAACCATGCGAGAAGATTGTGCAGATTTTGCCAAGAAATGTGAAAGTGCCAGAGGTTTTCCATATATGCAAGGCTCCACAAGCTCTCTTAACACCAATCACTTCACCCTGGCCTTTTGTTATGTGGGGAATTATCTTGGTCGGGCCCGTACCAACCACCCGAGGAAGGTCCAAGTACCTAATTGTAGCTGTTGATTATTTTACAAATTGGGTGGAAGCTGAACCATTGATCGATATGTCCTATGAAAAGGTTTATCAGTTCATCTGGAAAAGTATTATATGTATGTATGGCTTACCTTATGCCTCTATAACTGATCATGGCACGTAGTTTGATAATGACGAATTCGCTGCATATCACGCCAAGTCCAATGTCCAAAAAATCCACTCTGCTCCTGGCCATCCTCAAAGTAACGACCAAACAGAGTTAACTAATAGAACTTTGCTAAACGGGCTAAAGAAAAGGTTGGAAAATGCAAAAGAAAATGGATCAATTAGCTCCATTTGGTCCTATGGGCTTACAAAACAACTGTCAGAATAGCTAATGGAGAAACTCCCTACCTATTGGCATTTAGTACTGAAGCCGTAATCCCAATGGATCTAGGTTTACCTATACATGGAGTTCTTAACTTCAATACCCCAGTCAACGATTTGATGAGAAGGTTGGATTTAGACATGCTGGAAGAATTTCATGAATATGCAGCTTTAAATGCAGCCTATCAATAAAAGACTCCACGTTTCTATAACAAGAGGGTCATGCCGAGCAACTTAAAAGAGGGCGATTATGTTTTGAAGAAAGTGATTCAGAAGAGAAATAAGATGGAAGCTAATTAGCATGGGCCTTATCATATTACTGATGTTATCTGACCAAGCACATATCGGATTAAGACTTTGGAAGGGGAAGAATTCAAAAACCCATGGAATGCAGAGCACCTGAAGAAGAATTGTCATTAAATGTAGTTATGTTGTAAGTTTATTTCAAATTTAATGAGAACATGACTTTCCCAAAATTATCGTTTTTTTATTTTCTTTTTCGGAGAAATAGTGTTATGCACACTTACAAACACAATGAAAGCCACCAACAAAGTTGGTCGGCATCGATGAAGGCCACCAACAAAGTTGGTCGGTAACAACTAAGGCCACCAACAAAGTTGGTCGACATTGATTAAGGCCACTAATAAAGTTGATTGGTAACAACTAAGCCACCAATAAAATTGGTCGGCATCAATAAAACCACAAATAAAGTCGGTCGGCATCAATTAAGGCACCAACAAAGTTGATGGTCAAACATATAAAACCATGCAAGGAAAAATTATAAGTCCCCAATGCTTGGTTAACGAAGACCCGGATAAATAATTTTCATCTAAACTGGGCTAAAAGATGGACAAATATTCCACTCACGCCTGGAAACCAAGGTAACTAATGCAATTACCATAAAATTTAGGTACATCAGTACAACCATGGTGAAACATTAGTAATTAGTATAAAACTTACGATAATCCTAAGGATATCAATAGAACCGGTGAAAAAATAAAGATTAAGTAAAAGTTGATCCATTCATAAAATAATCTTTTCATTAAAGATAAATGATTACATATTGCTGCTCAAACATGGAAAAAAAATACAAATGTTTATTCTACAGGAAGCTTTCCTTCATCCTTAGAAACAGGATCCATGCCAGCTGGAGGATCATCCAAAATAAAAGGAGAGTTAATGAAGTTAAGGTTATAAAGAATCCTGGTATTGCTGCTACTAGGACGGTCAAGCAAATAAGGGGGAAAGACGATCTCTAGTTCAATATGCAGTATGTAATCCCCCAAGTACATGGAAATCAAGCATTGAGGAATACGATGAACAAGTACCCAATTAACATCCAAATTAAATGGAGGATTATCAAGATGCAACAATCCTAGATCATACCAATCCCACAGAGAGTCATTCCCATCCCCCTTCAGCACAGTTAAAGCATTTATCCAACCCCATTTGTAGGATTCATTCTGGTCCTATTGAAGTTTATCGTCATAATGTCCCAAAGCTTCATTATATCCACCCATCCCAAATTCTCTGGGATGTTTATGGAATTGAAAAGTTAATTTATCAACTTGTGATTGCATCTTCTTTAGTACTCCATCATTGACCTCTAGTTGCGAAGATTGAGTGGACAGTTGTTCGGATAAGGTTTGCAATTTTTGAGACATCTCAGCAATAGCTCGGTCCTTCGCTTTTAACTGTGCAGCTTGGTTGGCAAGGTCCTGTTGGGTCCTAATTTCTTTTGTGGTTCCTTGGCCAACCCCATTTCTAACTCGGGAAGAAGAGGAAGATTTAATGTTCTTCAAGGCCTCTAATTCATCCCTCAATGTGGCATTCTCAGCTTCTAAAAAGGAATAACCTTCATCTGTAGTAGAAGCAACAGTTCCAGAGGAAGACTTCAGAAGATTCACCTCATTCCTCAAATTATTATTCTCCTCTTCCAGGAGTTTGGTAATAGTCGTAGTTTCCTCAACCTCAACCCTAAGTAAAGCTTCATTTTTATCATAAACAGAGACAAATTTATCAAAACTTAAGCTTTGATATTTATTCTCATAACTCTAGTGCAACAGCGCAGTGGATTCTTTATACTGTTCTTAAAGTTCTTCAATCATTTCATAATAGGCAACATTATTATCTACCGCTCACACAAGTAAGTACTTCAAATATTTATAGGATTTTTAAACCTGCTATGTGGCATCATCACCGAGCAACTAAGTGATTTCTTCTTCGGACAAGTCCTCATGACCAGTTTTGAAAAAAGCATTGCATTTCCTTAGTAGCTCGGTATCATGAGAAGACAGTTGTTCCATCTTCGTAATAAACTAGCAAAAAGAAATAATCACCAATCAAAAACAAGAATGGAGAACAGGTATAATCAACAGAAGACAAAAATGGAACATCAAAAGGTTCTTTTAAGAGTTCAAGTACAATCAAAACAAAGGAAAAGTAAATAACAAAAGTGAAAGAGAAAAATTCCGAACACCATTACACCTTCTCCCTATCTCTTTCAACCTTCTTGCTCTGCTCAGAAGAAGGAGCTACAGGCTGGAGTTGCTCAGTTTACTCAGCTAGAGGAATAGAAGACTCATGGACTTCAGGTTATTTGGCAGCAAACTCAACCATAAATGAAGACTCTTCATAAGCATCTTCATCTTCAACCTTTACCTTTATAACTGGAGGAGGACCATGAATATACCTCTGAAAAAGTTCAGAGTCTCCATTTGTGTTCAACTCTTGAAGGGAAATAACCCAACCATTCTCTGAAACATTTTTTCTTCACATACTCAATCTGAGCAGAAGCAATAGAAATGGTTTTGTTCCAGCCCTTGTCCCAATTAGCACCGAAGGAAGACTTCACGACAGATTTTCTCTTAGCTCTGGAAGAGAATATAACCTCTTCAGCAGCCTTTGCCCTGCGCTTAGCTTCTTCTTCCCTACGATAAACTTCCTCTTTCTGGTGCTCAGCTTTCTCTATCTTATGCACAGCTTCCTCTTCTAGATCCCAGCCTCCTTAGCCTTATGCTCAGCTTCAAGGGCATTTGTATCAGATGTTTGACGATCAGTTTCATCTTTCTCTAATTTCTCTGCCCAAGTGCTTTTCTCAATCTCCAAGGCTTGCTGAGACTCAAGTAGAGACTTTTTCAAACCAGACAAGGCCTCTTCCACCTCATTCAAAGAATAAGAATAACTAATTGCATCATCCTTCTCCAGTGTATTATTGAAGTGTACCAAGAACTATAAAAGATGAAGATTAAAGTGAGCATATGGAGAATGTAAATGATAACTAAATCAAGACAATGGAAATTACTTACTGCAGCAAAATTCAGAGCAGCCAATTCAGAGACCTTCGTTCTAAGGAGCTTGGCATCCATCCCCCTGTGGTCAGGAAGAGTAACAGATTTGATCAACCTCCTAGACAAACCAAGAGTAATATTTGTTGGAGGAATAACATCATAAAAGGGTAAATCAATTAAGGACAGTTAATCGATCACTTAATCAACTTACTTCTCTGGAAGCCCTCTCTTAAGTCTCCTCAGAGGAACTTCAACCTCTTTGGGAGCTACATCTTTAGGATCCAGGTCTTTGGGGGTTAGATCCTTAGTAGTTGGACCCTTGGGGGTTGGTGACTTCATAACATCCCAAGTTTTATTCTTAGCTCATTCAGCAGATGATTGGAAGCCAAAAGCAACACCACTGCAGAGATCAGGAAACTTCTTCTTCTTTATAATTTCAGATAGAGGAGCATCAGAATCAACAGCAGTCTCTGCGTCAAGATCAATTACCAGAGTAGGAGAGGCAGCAGGTCTGGCAATAAAAAAGGAAACAGTGTTCCTTTATCGGAGCAGATAGGAGGCAGACCTAATGTTCTCTTCAGCAGCTACTTTGTGAAGTCCCCAGATAAACTTTAACTCTTTCAAATTTACTTCACTCTCTTTGGGGAACTTCCTTTTTTGCTCAACTGCAAATAAATTTATAAAACTATAGTCAGTATGACATTTTATCAAACATAAACATGGCAAATATACTAAAATATAAAACAACCAATTCCATTGCAAAATAGAGGATATCTAGGTCCTTGATATTTAGTACATCCAACTAAAGGGGCCTGTTGCCAATTTCTTACAACTACCCTGTGATCAAAATAATCCCTATTAGAGTCAGGGAGATTAACTACCAAAGCTTTACTAACAGCCCTTGTTTTCAGATAAAAAGTGGTATCACTATTTACCCATTTATAACAAAACATAATTTCTCAAATCCCTAGATGGGTTCCATAAATTTGAAATAACTTATAAACTCTACTAACAACTCTTCATGTGTTAGGTGCCACTTTTACAAGTATAATGTCAAAATATTGGCAAAACTCCAAACACAAAGGATTAGGAGGAAAGGTGAAACCACATTCAGCAATAAAGATGGAGGGAAACCAATAACCCTCAGCAAGAGAGAAAAAATCAGAAGGAAAATGGGATGTTCTAATACAACCCAAGATAGAATATTAAAAGCGGTTATGAACTTATCGAGAGACTCGATTGAGTAAACCATGATGTCAAAAACAAAGAAGAAATATTCTTACAAACAGAAAAGAAAACGATCGCATGAAAGCAAAGAATACAGCAGCAGAATCAGAAGTAAGAGGTGGAAGATGATCAAAGTTTTTACCGCCCTTTTTATAAGATGCATTGGAAACTGGGAAAAGTAATGATTAAAGAGAATGACGTTTGGGTTTACAGAGGAGAATAAAGGAAAAGATGAAGATAGCCCGTAAAAGTTTGCTGAAATTTGAAATATTTATAAAATTGCCATGCGTGCCCAAAATCATCAATCGAGTAGATAAAATTCACAAGTATGGAAGATCTGTAGTTAAACCACAGATCCCGAGCTACTGTTGAAGTATAATAGTTCATACTTTCGCATCAACTCCAAGTATAAAACATTGGGGGCTTCTGTATATACGAAAATTTATCATCCTACATGGACCAATTACAAAGCCAACACGTGTCATCTTATGTGGCACAAATCCAAGTCAGTATGATAGAAAATCCCGACCAACATGGTTATTTGACCAACTGGGAAGCCCGGCCAACAATCAAAAATCCATTATGTACAGCCAACCAAGCGCCAACAGTCTTACAGCTTGTATTGCTTATAAAGCGACAGCGTTCATGTAATTAATTCTCATTATGTATTGATGTAAATTCCTAAAAAATAAATGCATTCCATCCTTTCACATGACAACGATGAAGACCCCCCTTGGGCTATAAAAACGTTGTATCACCCTCATTGCAAAGGATCGAAAAACAACTCAAGGCAGTCAATACATAACCGTGGATGTAGGCTATTCCATTAAACTGACCCACTTTAAAAATTTATTGTGCCTTGTTTGTTTTACTTAATTTATCTGTGATCAATTAATTACGTTTAGTCTAGTTTTTGGCATCAACACATCCTAAAATTATATATATTGTATTTAGGGTACAAGAATTTTATTGTTGAAATGAGAAAGATCAAATCAATTGGGCAATTCTTCCATAGAGAACCCGAGCACATAACGAAGCATCACCTACTAATGACATATCTCCTCTAGATGAGTGAGATCATTTTTATACTCCACGGACACAGGAACCTATATAAAAATGATCACGGGATAAAGGAGAGTTAATGAATTTTCAAGAGAATACTGAGCATGTTTCATAAACCCACCCCAAACTCCTTTTCATTAGTCCAAATTTCTCCTCTTTCAAATAAAGTCAAAATCCTCAATACAATCGTCCATATTTATTTTCCACTAATGTAACAAATAGGTTGGTTTTATGATTGATTTGGTATCCAGAGAATTATATCTTACATCGCCTGGGTAAGTGAAAGTTATGGTTCATATATGTAGATTTCTACTCTTTTGACATCAATGCCTTTTCAGGTTGGTTTGGTTTATGATACTACATGTCAGGGTTCAAATCCCATTGGCACTAATTTGTGGATGTGAGCTGGAATAAAACCCTATACTGCTATGAGCGGTAGTTAATTTGGGAACAATATCGACAGTGGTAGAGTGGCGTATTACAGAATGGTATCAGAGCCAATAATCATTTGTAATAAGTATGACAACATGTTGGGTGGTGGTTGATTTCATCCTAATGGGGATGTTGGGTTCCCTAAAGGGGTGCATTGTAACAGACTATTGCTATAGTTGATTTCATAGCCAAAGAGTTACATCCCACATCGCCTCGGTGAGGAAAAGTTATAGTTCATACATGTATATTTTGACTCTTCTAACACTGATGTCTTTTTAGCTCCACTAATAAGGCATGTGGTTTAATAAACCACGTGTCAGGGTTTTGAACCCCGTGGGCACTAGTTTGAGGATGTGAACGGAGTAAAACCCTATACCGCTGTGAGTAGTGGTTAAATTGGTGACAATATCGATGGTGGTAGACTAAGGTACTATTGAATAGTGATATACCCATTTATATCCTCGGCTTAGATGAGGATTGCCTCCAAAAAGGACGACCCTACGAGGGGCCGACCCTTCACCAATCTCTTGACGACCCTCCGCCAGACTTCAGACGACAGTACGAGGGGCCGACCCTCTACCAGGCTTCAGACGACAGTACGAGGGGCCGACCCTCTTCCAGGCTTCAGACGACAGTATGAGGGGCCGACCCTCTACCAGGCTTCAGACGACAGTACGAGGGGCCAACAGTACGAGGCCAGAATTGGGCCAGGCTCACTACCGGAGGAAACTTTGCCCTCGGCCTCGGCTCATAGGCCGAGGGTGACATCATGACAGCGCGTGGTTTGGGGGACGCGTGGAACAGTGCGCGTGAGGCTCATATGACACGTGGCAGACCGTTATAACAAAATCACACCCTCACGTGAGGGAATATTATGTCATCATTTGTCATCTACAGGTGTCAACAGGGGATGGGCTAGATCATCATTCACATGCAACATGCATACTTGGGGGGTACACTACACCCCCCAAGACCTATATATACTTGTCATCTACAACCCTACAGGGGATCGATCCATGAACAGTAGCCCTAGCTAAAACTCTGCTTGTACACACACAGTAGAGAGAGAGGGTTATGTGCATTGTATCCAAGGCCATTAGTGCCCATACTTAGTGGATCACACACTCACAGTGGATGTAGGCCAAATTGGCTGAACCACTATACATCATTGTCTTATCTCCTCTTATACTCATCCCCTTCTATATACTTATACATCTCCATGGCTGCCATGGCTACTACTGCTTGAGCTCACTATCACTTATCTGGTGGTGCTAAATCTTAGCATCATCAGTTTGGCGCCGTCTGTGGGAACACGAGAAGACATCTCTTCCCTAAGTACAACTTGACCTCACTGGGCACTCTGGTGGTGAACCAACACTCCCCCTGAGAGGAGGTATTTCACCATTGAAAGAGACCCACTAAGGTATTCAAGCTCACCAGTATTTTCTTCAGTCCAACTTTTCATAGCTCAAGCACATGCCACCTGAGATGCCACCACCACCACTTCCCCTGCCGGATGAGGGGGAAGACCCAGTTCCAGTCAGCCGCCACCCCAGTCTGAGATGGCTGATGTGGCGGCAGCCCTAAAGTCTCTGGCAGCAAGCCATCGAATGATGCAGGAGCAGTTCACAGCTCTAAGACATAACATACTGAGACCACCAGGGGTCTCACCTGAGATGATTACTTCGGCAGCAGCCCCAGGACAGCATGAGGCCAGGGGACCACCCCAGGCACCTCGCAAAGACCTGCCACCCCCTTAGCGGCGTAGGGATGTTGCTGACCCCCGGCGTTTACGCCTGGGGAGGCAAGAAAACCCTTGCCCTGAGGATAGGTATGGAGATATCGAGGGAGAGGAGGCTCCTATAGAGTGCTGGGAACCTTACGAGGTCTCCAACAACACTGTGCGACCCCTCCAGGGCAGTAGGGGAAAGTACGGGAGACCAAACCCTGATGATCGCCCAAGAGGCTCTGCTTTTGATCGCTTGAGCAGGGGGTCGGCCTTTGAGAGGCTAGGCCCAGTAAATAACCTACGGGAACAGTTGTCCAGACCAAGAAGCGCTGTGAGATCCAGGAGGGAGGCAGCAGATAGCCGACCCTGAGGACGAGATGATGGCCAAAGGGAAGTAAACAGCCGACACAAGCCTGCTGCAGCAGAACCCTCCGTCCACCTCGGAGAGGCAGCAGGGGATAACATCGTCCAGGCCTACCCTGTGAGGCCCTGGAATGACTCAATCCAGCGGCTAGAGGATAACATTGGTGATATATTAAAGAGCCGAGACCCTCTTCAGAGGGGATACACCATAGGCTCACCCTTTGTGGCAAAGATAGTCAACTTCCCCACGCCATCAAAATTCAAGCCACCTATGGTCACCCCAAGGTATGACGGGAGTACCAACCCCATCCACCATGTAGAGATGTATCAGTCGTCGGCAAATATATACTCTATCTCAGATGAGATGAGGTGGCGTGCCTTCTCTGGTACCTTGACAGGGGCTGCGCATGTCTGGTACACGTCTCTTCCAAAAAATTCCATCGAAAACTTTAAGCAGATGGCCGACCTGTTCATCCATAATTTCTGGTTTGGGGTGAGGCCACAGAAGAAGACCACCCACCTGCTCTATGTCAAGCAGGGAAAGAGTGAGAGTCTGAGGGACTATATAGCCAGATTCAATAAGGAGAAGCTGGAGGTGGAAGACTATGAGGAGAGCATAGCTATGACAGCCCTGATTGGAGGACTCCAAAAGGGGAAGCTGTTATGGAAGCTTGCTGAAGACCCTCCGAGGACGATGGCTGAGCTGCTGTCGACAGCAGGGAAGGTGATGAACGCCGAAGAGGCGATGGCCGCAAAATATGAAGATGAAAAAGGAGGTGCTAGTGGGGGTAAATACCCTAAGAAGAACAAGGAGGGGAAGAAGAGGTCCACGGACGACAAGTTCGCTGGTTACATCCCTCTAACGGTCAGCTGTGAACAGATCCTCAATGAGATAAAGAATGACCGATCCCTGAAATGGCCTGAGAAGCTTAGGGCAGCTCTTGGCAAGAGAAATAAGAACTTGTGGTGTGAATTTCATCAAGACCACGGCCACGTGACAGACAAATGCTTTGCTCTGAAAGATGAGATTGAGAAGATGCTGAAAGAAGGGAAGCTCATAAAGTACGTCGACAGAGACGCCTTCAAGAGGGGCCGAGGGGACGACCCCAGAAAGAAGCGAGTCGATGCATGCAGAGAAGGTCCTCAAAAAAGAGGGGACGACCCTTCTGATGATGAGGACGACCCTGACCTCCCGCCAAGAGACGATCAGGGCCCCGTCAAGAGGCTTAATATGATCTCGCTCGGAGTTGGGATGATCTCTGGGTGTCTGGCAGGAGGAGGGTCAGAAGTCGCAGATAGGAAGGCCCACGTGGCA
Organism: Sambucus nigra; assembly: GCA_949130495.1. Taxonomy (NCBI): domain Eukaryota; kingdom Viridiplantae; phylum Streptophyta; class Magnoliopsida; order Dipsacales; family Adoxaceae; genus Sambucus; species Sambucus nigra. The sequence continues at coordinate 141,186,213 of OX422224.1, read as the reverse complement.
GAAGCCAAGGCAGTGACGAAGACGGTGCACTCAACCTCCCTAGAGGTCAAGTCAGAAAAAAGGAAGAAGGTTGATATGGACACTTTGATAGTGGGATTTTCAAGAATGGACTTCAAAGGCCTCGTGGCCCCGCATGATGACCCTCTCGTCATCACTACCAGGGTACACGGGTGCGAAGTGCCAAGGATCCTGGTAGATGGAGGATCATCCGCAGATGTGATGTTTTGGCCATGCTTCAAGGCCTTGGGCCTCAGTCGTGCCAGACTTGTCCCATACCATCATCCATTGATTGGGTTCAGTGGGGAGAAGGTTCACCCCCTGGGAATATATGAGGCTGATGTCAGGATGGGGGACGAATGGATGAGATGGCTTACTAAGAGGGTCAGTTTCTTTGTGCTGGATGAGCATGTGTTTTCGGCATACAACATCATACTGGAACGTGTGGCCCTCAAGGGGTTTGAAGATGTGCCGTCCACAGTCCACCAGATGGTTAAGTTCCATACCCCTTACGGGGTGGGGGAAGTTCAGGGAGACCAGACGACAGCGAGAGAGTGTTACTACAACTCCGCTGAAGAAAGGGAGGCACACAAGAGGGCTACAGCCACTTACAACATTGATACCCTAGACCCCAGGGACGAGACGAAGCTCAAAAAAGGAGAGGCCGATGAGGAGGTAGAACCCATCATCCTCGATGAGGATGACCCGGGAAAAACCGTCCAAGTTAGTAAGTCTCTGAAGCCCAGTATCAAGGAAGACTTCATCAAACTGTTGAGGAGAAGACGAAGCGTCTTCGCGTGGAGTCATGTAGATATGCCAGGGATCGACCCTGAAATCATGTTCCACAAGCTCAATGTGGTAGAGGGAGTGAAGTCGGTAAAGCAGAAGAGGAGGATTTACTCTAGAGAGAAGTACGAGGTCATCAGAGATGAGGTCAAAAAGTTAGAAGATGCTGAATTTATCAGAGAGGTCATTTACCCTGAATGGTTGTCCAATGCAGTCATTGTCCCAAAGGCCAACGGGAAGTGGCGAATGTGTGTGGACTTCACAGATCTCAACAAACACTGCCCCAAAGACAGCTTCCCTCTCCCCCGCATTGACCAGATGGTAGACGCTACCGCAGGCCATGAGCTCATGAGCTTTATGGATGCATACTCAGGGTACAATAAGATCTTCATGAACCCTGAAGACTCGGAGAGAACTGCCTTCATCACTGACAAGGGGACATACTGCTATAGGGTCATGCCTTTTGGTCTAAAAAATGCGGGGGCAACGTACCAGCGCCTCGTAAATAAAATGTTCGAAGACCAAATTGGGAAGTCTATGGAGGTCTACGTGGATGACATGCTGACCAAGAGTTTGAAGGCAGAGGATCATGTGGCAAACCTGGAGAGGACCTTTAACACGATGGACAAGTACCAGATGAAGCTTAATCCAGCCAAGTATGTCTTTGGGGTCGGAGCCGGGAAGTTCTTGGGGTTCATTGTCAATCAAAAAGGCATCGAGGCCAATCCTGAAAAGATAAAGGCCCTAATTGAGATGAAGACCCCCAAGTCCATTAAAGATGTTCAGAGGCTCACAGGGAGAGTGGCTGCCCTGAACAGATTTGTGTCAAGGACCACAGACAAGTGTCTACCATTCTTCAAGATCCTTAGGAAGGCCTTTGAATGGAGTAAAGAGTGTGATGAGGCTTTCAAAGAGCTAAAATCATACCTAGGGTCTCCCTTGCTGCTGTCACGACCCGTGCAGGGTGAACGACTTTACGTGTACCTCGCCGTCTCAGAGTCTGCCATCAGCGCAGCCATTATGAGAGACGAGGATGGTATACAGAAGCCTGTGTATTTTAACAGCAAGGCACTCCAGGGGGCAGAGCAAAGATACCCGAGGATGGAGAAGCTGGCCTACGCCTTGATCCATGCCTCAAGGAAGATGAAGCCGTACTTTCAGTCCCATATAATGGTCATCCTCACCGACTCTCCTCTTAGGCAGGTCCTACACAAGCCAGAAAAATCAGGTAGGTTGATGGCCTGGGCTATAGAGCTGGGGGAGTTTGACATTGTGTATCAGCCTAGGACGGACATTAAGGGTCAGGCATTGGCAGACTTCGTGGCTGAGTTCACCTGGGAAGATGATGAGGCCGAGGGTGAGACCGTCGGGAAGACGGATACAAAAGACAGACCCGCAGACACACCCGCGGATAGGGCTGAGACGAGCACCGCTAGAAGTAACGCGACTGAAAATGAATAGGGAAGATACATCTTTAGACAGGGGTCCCTCTCTGAGGGAAATTTTTCAGAAGGAAAGACTCTGTGGAGCCTCTTCGTTGACGAGTCCTCCTGTGACAACGGAAGTGGTGTTGGACTGATACTATCAGCACCCGATGGCATAAAGGTTGAATACGCCATGAGGTTCAACTTTAAGGCCTCCAACAACGAGGCTGAATATGAGGCCTTAATAGCAGGCCTCTCCTTGGATAAGTCTCTTAGTGTCGGCCAGATTTTGGTCCATAGTGATTCGAGGCTAGTAGTGAATCAGATACTAAGAGCCTACGAGGCTAAGGACGAGAGGATGGCTGGGTACCTTGAGAAGGTGAGGTCATTACTGAAGGGCTTCAGAGAAGTGAAATTAATGAGGGTACCTAGGCTCGACAATGGCCGTACTGATGCCCTTGCTAGGTTGGCCTCGGCAACAAGAACAGACATCAGGAGGACGGTCCCAGTAGAAATTTTGCTTCGGCCAACTATTGAGGATGCTGAGGTAACACTCAGCAATTGCCTAAATGTTTCCCAAGAAGCTTCGTGGATGGACCCCCTGATCAGATACATTAAAGAGGGTGAGATGCCATAAGCAAGGCAGGAAAGGAAGAAGTTGAGGTACAGGGAGGCAAAATTCACTGTCATCGAAGACATCTTATACAAAAAGGGGTTTCTGCTCCCCTTACTTAGGTGTGTGCATCCCTCAGAAGTCCCTTCCATTTTGCAAGATGTGCATGAAGGGTCGTGCTCAAGACACATTGGGGGTAGATCCCTAGCGAAGAGGGTAATCACCCAGGGGTACTGGTGGCCGACCATGGGGAAAGACGCAGCGGCATACGTAAAAATGTGCGACAAATGTCAAAGATTTGCCACCATCCCTCACCAACCCCATCAGCCTCTTACTTCCATTACATCCCCATGGCCATTTGCAGTGTGGGGGATCGACCTAGTAGGACCCTTGCCTAGGGCCATCAATAACTATCGATTCCTCATCGTAGCCATTGATTATTTTTCAAAATGGGTGGAGGCGGAGCCAATAGTGACAATCACAGAGCAGAAGACCTTCCAGTTCATCTGGAAAAACATCATATGCAGATATGGTCTCCCCAACACCCTCATCTCGGATAACGGGACTCGGTTCAAGAATACCTCTCTACAGAAATACTGTGAGAGGGTAAGTATCAAACAATTTTTCTCCACCCCAGGCCGACCTCAGGCCAATGGGCAAACCGAAGTTACGAACAGGACAATCCTAGACGAAATTAAGAAGAGGCTTGAGGAGGCAAAAGGAAGATGGGTCGAGGAGTTATATGTCGTGCTGTGGGCATACAGGACGACAGCGAGGACCTCTACCGGAGAGACCCCATTCATGCTAGCATATGGATCAGAAGCCGTCATCCCCACCGAGATTGAGTTTCCTACACATAGAGTCTAGGTGTATGAACCCCAGAAAAATGCGGAGGAGAGGAGACTCGACTTGGACCTGATTGAGGAAAGAAGGGAGAACGCTGAGGTAAGGCAGCTCGCCTACCAACAGAGGACCGCAAGGTTCTACAATCAGAGAGTGAAACAGAGTCCCATCGCAGTGGGGGACTTGGTCCTCAAGAAGACTTGGCAAAAGCCCAACAAGCTTCACCCTAACTGGCATGGCCCATATAGGGTCATCGATGAAGTCATCCATGGGACCTACAGGCTAGAAAACCTAGAGGGGGAACCTTTTTCAAACCCCTGGAATGCAGATCATTTGAAGAAATACTATCAGTAGTATTGTAAGGTCTTGAAAGGCCATAATTGTAATGAGAGTTGCTCCAACAGAACACTTGGAAAATTAATGAGAAATATCAGTGTTTCCCTCATCCTGTTGTCAGTCCTAGCACGCATGGAAACGTCTACAGAAATCCATCAAAATTGGAAAGTTGATCCCTCGTCTATAATGGGGACCAGTGGAGGGGACGACCCCACCACTGTCCTCAAGAAAGACGAGGGAAGACTTTGTTTAAATCCATTAAATTGGAAAGTTGATCCCTCGGCTATAATGGGGACCAGTGGAGGGGACGACCCCACCACTGTCCTCAAAAAAGACGAGGGAAGACTTTAAAATCCATTAAAATTGGAAAGTTGATCCCTCGGCTATAATGGGGACCAGTGGAGGGGACGATCCCACCACTGTCCTCAAGAAAGACGAGGGAAGACTTTTGTTAAAATCCATTAAATTGGAAAGTTGATCCCTCGGCTATAATGGTGACCAGTGGAGGGGATGACCCCACCACTGTCCTCAAGAAAGACGAGGGAAGACTTTTGTTAAAATCCATTAAATTGGAAAGTTGATCCCTCGGCTATAATGGGGACCAGTGGAGGGGACGACCCCACCACTGTCCTCAAGAAAGACGAGGGAAGACTTAAAATCCATTAAATTGGAAAGTTGATCCCTCGACTATAATGGGGACCAGTGGAGGGGACGACCCCACCACTGTCCTCAAGAAAGACGAGGGAAGACTTAAAATCCATTAAATTGGAAAGTTGATCCCTCGGCTATAATGGGGACCAGTGGAGGGGACGACCCCACCACTGTCCTCAAAAAAGACGAGGGAAGACTTTAAAATCCATTAAATTGGAAAGTTGATCCCTCGGCTATAATGGGGACCAGTGGAGGGGATGACCCCATCACTGTCCTCAAAAAAGACGAGGGAAGAGTTTAAAATCCATTAAATTGGTAAGTGAATCCCTCGGCTATAATGGGGACCAGTGGAGGGGACGACCCCATCACTGTCCTCAAGAAAGACGAGGGAAGACTTTAAAAACCATTAATTTGGTAAGTGAATCCCTCGGCTATAAATGGGGACCAGTGGAGGGGACGACCCCACCACTGTCCTAAAAAAGACGAGGGTAGATTTTATTTAAAAATCATTAATTTGGTTACTTGAACCCTCGGCTATAATGTGGCCACATGAGGGGACGACCCCACATTGGTCCTCAAAAGAGACGAGGGAGGGGTTAGTAGCATCAACAATGAGCAAACCATAATAGAATTAAATATGGAAGACAGTAGAAGTAGAGACGATGGTATTGATAACATAAAATATCAAGTGTTTTACAATACAAAGCACAAAAATACACTACAAGGGTATGGGCTACAGGCAGCCACCCTATGGGACGACATCAGAGGGCAAGGCCTCTACATCTATAGGAACGGTCTCCTCAATAACCAGAATAGGGTGATCTTCAGAAGTGCCGATCCCCTAGACCTGAACTTGGGATTCCACTTGATTGAGGGCCTCGACAATTAGGGGGTCGTCTAGTTGAACACCCTCCAGTGAAAGACGAACCGACGAGACGACATCACCGAATTTGAGGACGACCCATCGGCAGGCCGTCCTGATCCCCCTTTCCAAATACTCAAGGCCGAAGCCCTGAAATTCATCTGAAGTCTTATAAGCCTCAACAGCATCGGCCTCAGATTTCTTGATGGTTGCTTCCAGATCAGTCTTGTGCTTGACTTCCATGTTCAGTAAAGCCTCATCCCTATCATTGATGATCAAGTCCTTGTCTTGCAGGTCGGCATCGTGCTGCCTCATCAGCTCATCTAGGACCCTAGCATGCTCGGTCCTAGCACTCTCAAGCTCGACCCTCGCAGTATCAAGCTCAGTCTTCGCAGTATCAAGCTCTGTCTTCAAGACAGCCTCATGCTGAATAGCCCTTTCGGCCTCATGGAACTTCATCTGATTCTCAGCCATCCATTTGGTGGCTGAGGTAAGGGCACAAACAGATTGCACGAAAAATGAACAGATATAACGAGGGGCTGAGGGAACAGTTAGCAAAAGAATGAAATTAAGGAGGTGGGTCAAGACCAATACCTGAGCAAGGGAGTGCAGACCATAGTCGTACACTTTAGCAGGAGGCATATTTGCTAAGAACTCAAAGTCAGAGGCCGACGGTGCAGAGAACATCGAGGCCTTGGCAGCCCGCAAGTTCGTGATCAGTGTCGAGGGGTCGGCCCTCAGATGGGCCAGATTTTGAGACCAGAAGGCCCCCATGCTGGACGAAGAGGTCGTCCCCTCTGAGGCGTCGACTCTGGCCCTCGTCCGAGAATCAGGCCGAGGCTCAACTGGGCCCTCAGGCTCCTTCCTTTTGTTACTGTCAGTGGTCGGCTCCACCACTGTCGGCCCAGCGGCCTTTGTCTTCCTCGGAGCTTGCTGAGGCTCCTTCCCCTTCTTCTTGGCCAATCCAGACAGTAAGCTGGGAGCTGTTATTTCCCAAAGATAGTCTGGTGTACCTGTAGGACGATCTGATAAGAGGACGACATGTCAGAAAAGTTCAGAGATAAAGAGAGAACACTTCAAAAATAAGTAAAGAAGGGAAAATGTTCAGTATAACTCACATAGTTCTGTCAGAGGGCCAACCCTCAGACCAGCTTCTTTAAGGAATCGAGGGGTCATCAAGTCTTCAAATTTTGCAAGCTCACCCTCTCGCCCTCGTCCTCTCAGATAATCTACAATATCCTTCTCCTCCAGACTAAGTCCAGGGTCTAACCTGGCCTTCATGGAGGGGTTAGACCACTTCTTGGGGACCCTCGGACTATCGGCAATGGGCTCCCACTCCCCGGAGATAAAGAAAAACCTCTTCTTCCAATCATGGTTGGAAGTTTGTGCCACATGGAGGAGTTTCTTCTCAGACCTCCTTGCCCCCAGGTGATAATATCCAGGCTGCTTGGACGAGGAGGTGATGTTGTAGCAGCCCAGAAATAGGTCAGCCGAGGGCTCGTCGGTAAAGGCATTCTTCCACAAGGAAATATAGCCCAAGATCGTCCTCCAAGAGTTGGGAGGAAGTTGAGAGGGGGAAACGTTGAGGGCAACCAGAATATCTGCAATGGTAGGGTGCAGAGGGAGCCTGACTCCAACCTTGAACATCTGTTCGTAGACTGCAACCTCTCCCTCTAGGAAATCGAAGACCCTCTCAGCCTCAGAGGGAACCCTCATAGTCACCCCGGAGGGCACTCCATATCAGGAGATCTCGATCCCTAACAGAGGAGATAAAGGACGAGGCATGGGAGGTATCAACCTCATCATCTGTATCATCGTCCTCGTCCTCAGAGCTCTCCCCCTCATCACCTGCAGGAGGACCCTGAGGAAAAGCCACTTGGAAGGCATTGGGGGACAGGGTTGTCACAGGGACAACCTCAGAGGGGGTCGTACCCTCGGCCTCTCGGCCTGAGCTAAGGTCAGGTGTGTCCCTTCTAACAGAAGTTCCAGCACCAGTTGGTGAGGAGACTCTCTCGTCCATCTCACTTGGGTTGGGTGTCTCGGCAGGACAAGGTGACGACCCACAAGACTCAAAAGGTTCAGATGGTCTTATGGTGGTAAGAAGAATGGGAAAGATGGGTCGTACCCAATTAGGGTCGGCCCCTCGTCTCCTCTCTTCCTCTTCCTCTATTCTTCTGATTTCGATAAAGAGCTTCTCTCTCAAGGACGGGAACTCAGATACTAAGTTGTAAAGCCTCCTAAGCATTAAGGGGAAGACTATACACTTAGAGAAATTACACTAGACTTGGCTAATTCAGCTACAAACAAGTGGGGAATTGACCAGGTTTGACTTTTGGATTAAACAAAAGAACTCAAAGGTTTTCATCAAGAACGTTCAAGAACCTTTAATCGGAGAAGGCACCGGAAAAAGCTATGGGGAACTCGAAGAAAATGCAACCCTATGGCCCTAAAAAACAAACAGAATTGAAGACAAAGGAAAGCTCTTAATGAAGGAGAATACCTGATAACGAGGGTGAGTAACGCTGCTGAGACCTGACGAAACGAAGGCTGCAAGTGGCAAAGCTTACTGGTTCTAGAGAGAGAATAGACTTGGGCGCAAAGAAGAAGAAGCTGGAGAGAAAGAGTTCAAAAAACTCTTAAATACCCTGGCAATAAATAAGCACATTTGCCAAGAAGGATATAACTAGGGCACAAAGCCCCATGCAAGTGTGCAGCCGCCGTGCCTTGGAAACTTGAATAGCAATGAGTACCTACCCATGTGTCACTCATCTAACTGATCATACATGCATCTTATTTAAAACACTATCCCTCAGCCATCTCAGCAGCACCTATGGCTAAGGGCTGGGGGTGATTGATATACCCGTTTATATCCTCGGCTTAGATGAGGATTGCCTCCAAAACGGACGACCCTGCGAGGGGTCGACCCTTCACCAATCTCTTGACGACCCTCCGCCAGACTTCAGACGACAGTACGAGGGGCCGACCCTCTACCAGGCTTCAGACGACGGTACGAGGGGCCGACCCTCTACCAGGCTTCAGACGACAGTATGAGGGGCCGACCCTCTACCAGGCTTCAGACGACAGTACGAGGGGAAGACAGTACGAGGCTAGAATTGTGCCAGGCTCACTACCGGAGGAAACTTTGCCCTCGGCCTCGGCTCATAGGCCGAGGGTGACATCATGACAGTGCGTGGTTTGGGGGACGCGTGGAACAGTGCGCGTGAGGCTCATATGACACGTGGCAGACCGTTATAACAAAATCACACCCTCACGTGAGGGAATATTATGTCATCATTTGGTATCTACAGGTGTCAACAGGGGATGGGCTAGATCATCATTCACATGCACCATGCATACTTGGGGGGGTACACTACACCCCCCAAGACCTATATATACTTGTCACCTACAACCCTACAGGGGATCGATCCATGAACAGTAGCCCTAGCTAAAACTCTGCTTGTACACACACAGTAGAGAGAGAGGGTTATGTGCATTATATCCAAGGCCATTAGTGCCCATACTTAGTGGATCACACACTCACAGTGGATGTAGGCCAAATTGGCTGAACCACTATACATCATTGTCTTATCTCCTCTTATACTCATCCCCTTCTATATACTTATACATCTCCATGGCTGCCATGGCTACTACTGCTTGAGCTCACTATCACTTATCTGGTGGTGCTAAATCTTAGCATCATCAAATAGTATCAAAGCCAATATCCATCCAGAATAAGCCGTGTTGGGTAATGGTTTATTTCATCCTAAAGGGGACATTGGGATTTTAAGAAACTATGCCATGGTTAATTTGGTAGCAAGAGAATTACATACCACATTACTTGGGTGAGGGAAAGTTATGGTTCGTATATGTAGATTTGTACTCTTCTAACACCGAAACCTTTTCAACTCATTTGGTAAGACGTGATTTATAACACCACGTGTTAGGAATTCAACCCCCATTGACACCAATTTGGGGAAGTGAGCTGGAATAAAACCCCATACCACTATTAATGGTGGTTACATTGGGAAAAATATAGATGGTTATAGAGTGGGGTATTGCAACTACCCTCCAAAAGCATCTGAGGACCATAAAAGCCAAATATACCTTATCTGAACTGCCAATCAGCATAAAGAGAAGATTGCCAATTGGTAATACCCCTATTTTAGTAAAAATATTTTTCTTTTTTTCGCCTAACAAACTATATTCATATATGATATTTCACAAATTCTTCTTTTTATATTTTTCTATCTCCCTTATTTTACTAAAACTTTTATCCTATTTTATTTATTTCTCAAATATCCTTAATGGAAAATTAAAGAGCATGTGTTCTTATAATGAATCACATAACATAATATAAATAAAATGCATCATCATTTGTCATATATATATATACACACACACACACACACACTAGGGTGGCGGTGATAAATTTGCTCTCGAATATTTTATAAATATATGTAAAATAAAAAAAGCAAATATATGTAAAACCAAAAAAGTGGAGAATGAGAGTAATGCAAACACCACTTATGTATATACATAAATAAAAATTCAATAAAACACCAAAATTTTAGTAAAGATGGATCTGATATACTTTAAAAAAAAATATTAAGACCGTATAAGATATTAAAATAATAAAAATTATGTATTTAATCAATTTTTGTAAATTTTCATAATTTTTATTTTTCTAGTGCTTGTGAGAGCCCTAAAAGACTTTTTCTCCTTTTTGTTTATAAATAAATTTCTTTTCTTTCAAATAAAAAAGAAAAATACAAAATAAATTATTATTACCAAAACTTAATTTGTATACCACATATATACCTTTTTATGTTCATTGAGAGGATAAAAATCTCCAAGAAAAGTTGTAGTGAAAAAAATAATTGAAAAACTGTAAGGACATTTTTCACATGTCCGAAATGTTTCATTTATTTATGTCGTACGCCGCTACATTTGGCACGTCTCCTCACGATCTCACATGACGGCCTCTATCCGAATTCCGGGAATCAAGCATGCATTATCTCCACTAATATGTCCCACATCTTCCTTAATGACTTCACGTTCCAAGATTTTAGGGACTTAATGCAAGTGGTACGCAAGGGAAGTCAAAACAGTGAAAAAAAGGCACAATAGGAGAGTTCAAGGGCATTTTCATAATTTCACATCCATAGTTAGGAGGTTTGGTCAACTAGAAAGTTGAAGATCTCGCCGCAACTAAGATACTGGAAAAAACGGCACCTCAATCCGAGCTACGGTGAAGGATTTATGACCTTTTGAAGATAGAGAAAATTCCTTAAAGAATGTTGTTTTTTTTGTACGCTGGATAGAATTTTAGAGTTTTAAGAACGTGGGACTCTTCATATTTTTTCCTATAAATACCAACTTCGGGGGAGTTGTTTTACAAGACTTTAGGAGACGAATTTGAGAGTCCAAATACATCTAGTCTTCATATTTTTGAGTCCCAAGACTCATGTTTTGATTCACACATCATTGCCAAACCTTTGTGAATCCTTTTGCAACCCAAGAACACAACTTTGGTTTGTTCAACCCTTGTGGATGAGACTGTTCTTCTTCTTCATTGCAGCCCTACTGGAAAGGGATAATTCCAGTCGCGACTACAGGTAATTCTTAGTCAACTTGTATTTTCATTGTAATCCGATTGTAAGCCGTTTTCTTACAAATTATAGTGAAAATAAATGGTTTTGACCCTGAGGGGGATTTTTCCTTAATTGCATGTGTTTGAATGTTCTTGCATAGATTATCAATTTATTCCATCACATACTGCTGCATGTTTAGGGTTTGTTTGGATTAAAAGGGTTTTATATATAATTTGATCATTTGAACGCGAGCACACACGTTCTCAAATTGGTATTAGAGCAGGTTACGCTAATTTATCGCGTATTCCTTTTTCCACAAATTTTTTTTTCTAAGATATCAATTTTCTGAAAAAATTGATTTTTGAAAAAGTGCGTGTTCAAATGGAGAAGTCATATTATAAAATGCCTGTTTTTGACGGGACAAATTATGCTTATTGGAAAGCCTGTATGAGGTCGGCTTTAAAAGCCATTGATGAACGTGTCTGGATTTTGGTTGAACGAGGGTGGACTCCTCCCACCGTGACTGTTGATAATGTGACCAACTTGAAACCTGACATTTCTTGGTCTGATGAAGAAACTAAATGGTCATCTTTTAATTCTAAGGGTCTAAGTGCTATTTCTGGGTCTGTCACACCTGATGAGTTCAAACGCATAATGACGTGTACCACGTCAAAAGAGGCATGGGATGTTTTACAACTCACCCATGAAGGAACTAATGCTGTGAAAGAGTCTAAGTTGCAAAACTTGACAACTCAATTTGAAACAATCACCATGCATGATTCTGAATGCTTTGATGAATTTTATGCTAGACTTTTTGACCTTGTGAATACTAGTTTTAATCTTGGTGAACAAATTCCGAATGCTAGAGTTGTTAAAAAGATTCTTCGTTCTTTGCCTAAGCGTTTTATCCCTAAAGTCACTGTGCTAAATTCTATGGGTAATTTAAATACGTAAAATTGGAAGAACTTGTAGGAGATTTGCAAACTTATGAAATTGATATGTTCCCTAAAAATGCTAAATCTAAAGATAAGGGAATTGCTCTTAAAGCCCAAGAGAGAAGGAGTGAGGGGTCAGCTAGAAAGAGGGTAGAGTCATCTAGAAAGAGAGAGACTGACACGTCAGATTCTGAGTGCGATTTTGACTTAGATGATTTGGCTATTTTCACAAAAAATTTCAAGAGGATTCTCAAATTTAAGAAAAATGGCAATTTTAAAGATAAAAAGAAATTTGAGAAAAATAAGTTTGAAAAGAAAAATGAAAAATTTTCCAAAAATCCTCCTTTGAAAGAAAGTGAGAGTGTTTTGAGTGTGATGGTAGGGGTCATAGAGCTTTTGAGTGTGCCAATCGTCTGAATAGAGAGAAAGGGAAAGTTGTTCTTAATGCTACCCTTAGTGACGACAGTGAGGTCGAGACGGTGGATTCTGGAGATGAGTCACCGCATGAGTGTAACTTCACCGCATTCATGGCCAGCCAAGTGAGCACTCCTAGTTCTCCTCACGACGTTGAGGATGATGCTTCACAGGGACACCTCGACAGTGAGAGCGATGTGAGTGAGGGGGAGGATGACACAAGTGAGAGCGAGAGTGATATACAACGCGCCTACGCTGAGTTATATTCTGAGTCTTTTAAAACTAAAAAGCGTAATAAAGCGTTAGTTCTTAAGATCACTTGCCTAGAGGAAGATTTAAAGAAAGCGAGAGAAAGAGAGTTCTCCACCTGCACCGCCCTGAGAGAGAGAGAGAGTCTACATGTGTCGAGAATGAGAATTTGTTTAGAGAGATAGAGAGTACTCTAGAGAAAGAGAGAGGGGACTTGATCAAGCAAGTGGCTAGTCTTACGAGTCAGCTCCATTCCTCCGTGGAGACTCGGAAGAAACTTGAAGCCCTTGTTGCCCAGCTGACTCATGATCTTGAGAAAGCACGGGAAGTCAAGGTACAAATCGAGGACAGATCTGGGAAGATGGGAAAGATGCTCCTCGGCCCCGCTTTAGGTTTTGGTGATCGTCAAGGAATTGGATATGATGGTGCCTCCACATCCCAAATTGCACCTGGACCAGTTCCTGAGTTTACTACAACTCCTTATGGTCACTGTAAAAAACCTCGAAGGAGAGTTCGACCTAGAAAAGCAAACTGAGGTCCGCATTTGACAGTGCTCTTTTGTACTTATTGCAAAAGAAAAGGCCACCTTAGGGAAACTTGCTATAGCATGGGTCGGACACAACGTACTACTGCTCCACCACGTCATACTGATGAGTTTTCTAGTCTGAGAGAGCGAGTTGAGTTCTTAGCTGCCACGACTCAGAGTTTAATGGAAGAATTCCGACGGATGTCTTTGCCGTTAGTGAATGCTTCTCACATTCCAGCTAAAATCAACAACAACAAAGGAAAACAAAAGGTCACCTTGACTTGGGTACCTAAGAAAGATAAAAAGGCTTTTGTTATTCATGTTGCTCTTAAAGCACATAATACCTCTCAATGGTATTTTGATAGTGGGTTCTCCAGACACATGACAGGTGATGCCTCATTTTTTACTACTCTTGAGGATTATCAAGATGGCAGAGTCACCTTTGCAGATGGGAGTAAGTCTAGCATTATAGGACGAGGTACTATCGAGTTACCTGGTTTTCCTAAGCTAGAAAATGTTTTGTACGTCAAAGGTTTGAAAGCAAACCTTCTCAGCATTAGCCAGCTGTGCGACACTAACTTTGCAGTAAAGTTTGACCGGGACGCGTGTAAAGTCTACAATCAAGCCGGTAAACTTTTGATGCAAGGGGTGAGGACCGAGGATAATTGCTATGGGACTGAGCCCACATCCTCACTTATCTGCAACAGCGCCACGATCACTCCTATAGATCTGTGGCACCAACGTCTAGGTCAAGTGAACGTTAGAGATCTCAATCGTTTATCTAAAAAGGACCTAGTATGTGGCTTACCATCTCTTGGAAAGTCAACTTCGACCGTTTGTGGACCCTGTCATTTGGGAAAACAAATTCGTAGTCCTCATAGGAAGTTACATTCCATTACCACCTCTCGTGTTCTGGAGTTGATTCACATGGATCTTATGGGTCCCACTCGTACTGAGAGTCTAGGTGGTAAGGAATACATCCTCGTGATGGTAGATGATTTCTCCAGATACTCCATTGTAGGTTTTCAGAGAGAGAAATCCGATGCTATAGATTTCTTAACGACCAATTGCCGTGTCCTGCAAAATCAACACGGTGTCACTATTAACAGAATGCGTAGTGACAACGGCACTGAATTCAAGGAAGCAAAGGTTGATTTGTACTGTGATAGCCTTGGGATCAAACATGAGTTTTCTGCTGTGAGAACTCCTCAGCAAAATGGGATTGTTGAGAGAAAGAATAGAACAATCCAAGAGATGGCTAGATCTATACTTCTAGGTCGTAAAGTTTCTAGGAGATTTTGGGCATAGGCAGTGTCTACTGCATGCCACACGGTGAATAAGGTGTATCTGCGTCCACACACACTTCACACTCCTTATGAGTTGTGGACTGGCAACAAGCCCAACCTGGAATATTTCCGTGTCTTTGGGAGTAAATGCTACATCCTACGGGATAAAGAGCAATTAGGAAAGTTTGACTCCCGAAGCGACGAGGGAATATTTCTAGGATATTCATCGAATAGCAGAGCGTACCGGGTTTTTAACCTGAAGAGCTCTAAGATTATGGAATCAATAAACGTCACCGTGCAAGATGACGAACCTCCGACGGTTATTGATCCTAACCTTTAGTGTGAGGATGAGGATTGTTCTGACAGTGATTTACCTGTTCCTCTCTCACACTCTGTGGACCCTACTCCTGTGTTAGGGGACACACCTGCTTGGGTTCGCAAGAGTCATGACCCTTCTGCCATTGTTGGTGATCCCACTCTAGGGGTCAAGACTCGTGCTCAGCTAGAGAACGTTGTTAGCCATCTTTGCTACACGTCCAAAGTCGAGCCCAGGAACCATAAAGAAGCACTCAAGGATGAACACTGGATATCTGCTATGCAGGATGAGTTGCTTCAGTTTAAAAAGAATGATGTCTGGGAACTTGTCCCCCGACCTAGTGAGATTAATGTGATAGGTACCTGGTGGATTTTTAAGAACAAAATGGATGAAAATGGTACCATAATCCGAAATAAGGCTAGGTTGGTCGCTCAAGGCTACACACAGATAGAGGGTGTAGACTTTGGGGAGACATTTGCTCCTGTTGCGAGGCTTGAGTCCGTCCGTCTTCTGCTCGCCATCGCATGTCATCTGCGCTTCAAGGTGTATCAGATGGATGTCAAGAGTGCCTTTTTGAATGGCATTCTACAGGAGGAGGTTTATGTGGAACAACCAAAAGGGTTTGAAGACCCTCAGCACCCTGAGCACGTCTACTATCTTAGGAAAGCCTTGTATGGTTTGAAGCAAGCACCCCGTGCTTGGTACGAGAGGCTTACTTCTTATCTCTTAGCTCGTGGCTTCAAGAGAGGGGGAGTAGATATGACGTTGTTTGTCAGGAGAGATGACGGTGCTATTTTGGTTGCCCAGGTCTATGTGGACGACATAGTCTTTGGATCCACATGCTCCCAGCATGCTCACCACTTTAAGGAGGAGATGAAAAGTGAGTTTAAGATGAGCATGGTTGGTGAGCTTACATTCTTCCTTGGTCTCCAGGTTTGTCAGCTAGAGGATGGGATGTTCATCTCCCAATCCAAGTATGCTAGAGACCTAGTGAAGAAATTTGGTTTAGACTCCGCTAAGCATGCATGTACACCTATGAGTACCACTACCAAGCTTAGTAAGGACACTTCAGGCAAGGACGTAGAGCAAACCTTATATCGGAGTATGATAGGTAGTATCCTCTACTTGACTGACAGTCGTCCCGACATCGCCTTTAGTGTTGGAGTTTGTGCGCGTTATCAGGCATCCCCAAAAGAGTCACATTTACTTGCTCTAAAACGTATTATTAAATACGTAAGTGGGACTCTCTCATACGGGATTTGGTATTCCTTTGATATCGATGACCGTCTGTCTGCCTATTCGGATGCCGATTGGGCTGGGGATGTAGATGGATGTAGGAGCACTTCTGGTGGGTGTTTCTATTTTGGTTCTGCTCTTGTCTCCTGGCTGAGCAAGAAGCAAAATTCCATCTCTTTGTCCACTGTGGAGGCTGAGTACATAGCCGCCGGGAGTTGTTGCACACAACTCTTGTGGATGAAGCAAATGCTGGAGGATTATGGGATATCACAGGACACCATGACCATTTACTGTGATAACACGAGCGCGATACACATATCCCGCAATCCAGTTCAGCATTCGCGCACAAAACACATCAGGATACGTGAGCACTTTATTCGTCAGTTAGTTGAAGAGAAAGTCGTATCCCTGAGTTTTGTTCCTACCGACCGTCAGTTAGCCGATATTTTCACGAAACCTTTAGATGCCCTTAGATTTGAGAGTCTTAGGAAATCTTTAGGGATTTGCACAGTTGACTGAGGGGTTGGTCTATGTCGAGAATAGGATGCTTCTTCATGTTCATATCATATGCTTCCTATTGCTAGTCTGTTTTATATGTACCATTACTTTGTTGTACAGCTTTGTTTTATTCTTTTTGCTTTTTATATTTCTTTTGAAAAAAATACAAAAAGATTTTCCTTTAAGAAAAATTTTGAGAAAAGCACAAAAAGATTTTATTTTTCCAAATTTTTGAAAAAATCCAAAAAGATTTTTGTATTTTGCTTCTTTTATGGATGAGCATGTAAGACAGCCAAGTCACAACTTCATTCCATTTATCCATGTGACTGTTTGATAGAGATTTGAGAGGCTACATCATTTCATCCATGTGCTTTACATTGATTGGTGTCTTTGAGATGTAATTAGTGATATCTTCCTACATGCTTGACTCCTATATCCTTTATTGCACATATGCACGGCTATATTTGATTATTGCACTTGTCTATCTCATGTTGGCTTGCGTTTTTTCATCTCAATCATGTCTATACAATGTACAATATACGATAAAACTTGACAAGATTGGAATGCATGTAAAAACCGTTTTGGTGAGACTGTGTGTTTTTGTATAACGGGGAGGGGCTGCGAAAGGTAATCATCTATCCTTTGCGCAAAAGCCACCGTTAAAAAGGACCTAAAAATGGAGGAATTTTAATATCCGAGGTCCAAAGAGGTTAAAAGAGCCCGAAAAAATATAAAGGCAATAAAAAGCAATTCATGCCAAATATGGGCCACTTAGGCTTCACCATCAATTCTCCAAAGTTTGAGAATTTAGAATGCCTTTATTCAATACAATATCTGAGGGAGTTTGGATGGAGAATCTAAACGGGTTTGCACTTCCTTGAAAGTCCTGAAAAAGCATAAAATCATTTTGGACGTTATTGGTGTGAAAATCATTTTGAGCTTTGATTTGTTGATTTGATTGAGTCAATATCTTATACTGTCACTCTTTTACACCAAAGGAAGCATTTGAGTTCATTCGCTAGGAATATCCAATATTCATCGTGCACATATGTCATGTTTGTATGCATTGATTTTCCTATCGAATTTGATCACACCACTTCCTTTACGCTATCATTGACTTGGTTACTTTCTGTTTATTCATGGTGTGTTTTTATCCTAGTGACACCCCGCACTTGCTTATTTGATTTATTTCTCTAATTTGTCCATTTGGGGACATCATAAAAAGGGGGAGAAAGAATTATCATATTATGGGGGAGTTTGAATTCTGGGGGATTTTTGAGATGGGGGAGTTTTTGAGATGTTGCTTATGTTTTTATCATATATTGATATCCATGTTATCTCATTTCAAACTCGATATGTCACGTGGTATTTGCTTTGTCTCATGTGTGTAGGTATGAAGATTGCAGATCTATATGTTGCACACCCTGATGAGAAAAGTTTTGAGATTCCTGAAGAATTAAAGAACAAACGATGAAGACTATTCATTTGTACCTTTTCTAGTTTTGGGTTCATGGGAGGGTAGATTTGTATAGGCAATTTCATAGTTGATAATTCGGATTTTTTATGTATGTACCGGCATAGACATAGGGGGAGATTTGTAAGGACATTCTTCACATGTCCGAAATGTTTCATTTATTTATGTCGTACGCCGCTACATTTGGCACGTCTCCTCACGATCTCACATGACGGCCTCTATCCGAATTCCGGGAATCAAGCATGCATTATCTCCACTAATATGTCCCACATCTTCCTCAATGACTTCACGTTCCAATATTTTAGGGACTTAATGCAAGTGGTACGCAAGGGAAGTCAAAACAGTGAAAAAGAGGCACAATAGGAGAGTTCAAGGGCATTTTCATAATTTCACATCCATAGTTCAGAGGTTTGGTCAACTAGAAAGTTGAAGAGCTCGCCTCAACGAAGATACTGGAAAAAACGACACCTCAATCCGAGCTACGGTGAAGGAGTTATGACCTTTTGAAGATAGAGAAAATTCCTTAAAGAATGCTGTTTTTTTTGTACGCTGGATAGAATTTTAGAGTTTTAAGAACGTGGGACTCTTCATATTTTTTCCTATAAATACCAACTTCGGGGGAGTTGTTTTACAAGACTTTAGGAGACGAATTTGAGAGTCCAAATACATCTAGTCTTCATATTTTTGAGTCCCAAGACTCATGTTTTGATTCACACATCATTACCAAACCTTTGTGAATCCTTTTGCAACCCAAGAACACAACTTTGGTTTGTTCAACCCTTGTGGAGGATACTGTTCTTCTTCTTCATTGCAGCCCTACTGGAAAGGGATAATTCCAGCCGCGACTACAGAATCCGATACCCGAGGGTATTTCTTAGTCAACTTGTATTTTCATTGTAATCCGATTATAAGCCGTTTTCTTACAAATTATAGTGAAAATAAATGGTTTTGCCCCTGAGGGGGATTTTTCCTTAATTGCATGTGTTTGAATGTTCTTGCATAGATTATCAATTTATTCAATCACATACTGCTGCATGTTTAGGGTTTGTTTGGATTAAAAGGGTTTTATATATAATTTGATCATTTGAACGCGAGCACACACGTTCTCAAAAACTAATGAGTCATGTCGATAACACGATTGTAAATATTAATCTATTTTGAAGGTATAATACAAATTGATAACTTTGTTTAATTGTAATTAATATACATTTCAATTTAATGTAATATATTGATTTTGGTGATTACAAACTAATATGTTTTATGATTTTTGTAAATACTTTTTACTTAGTTTAATATTTAGTATTTTATGTTATAGATAGTTGTATTTATATAGAGATTAGATATCTATAAATATAAGTATTCTTTTTGTAATATTTGTTTCAACTGGTATACCTATTATTATTAATTGTCTATGAATACTCCTACAGGTGTTGTCATTCCTCATCTGTTCACATCCCACGATGGAGGTAGAACTTCATGTTCTTGCAAAAGTCATACAATCTGTTCACATCCCAGGATGGAGGTAGAATTAATAAGTTAATGATTGTTTGGCGCAAAATGTCCATAGACAGTAGCTGATCAATCCAATTTTATATTATTTTTTTAATGAACCAAATACTATAGATATTTAGTGTATGATATTACAACTCCTTGGTAACATTTATTTTATCAATAAAATTATGTATACCCCATTTTGTACCCTCATTCCTACCCTCTGCTTTAAATACTTATACCTTGTTATTGTGGGTCATGTCAGGACATAAAGTACAACTTGTTATTGCCTTGTCTTATTATAGGGTATAAAATGGGAGTACAAAATGATGGTCCGTGTAGTATTACTATTTTTTTATACATTAGGCCAATGCTTAGACAGTGGTATTCGCTGTATTGGACAGTTGTAATTGGTAGAGTCCTATATAACATGGGCCTCGCGATTCTAGTACACTCTAGATTAATGTGTTTTTATTCTTGGGATTTTAGTTACTATGCAAGATCTTGCTTCTATTTATATTTATAATATATATAGTTGTTAAAAGTGTTATAGAATGGACGAAATTTCTAACTGCCTCAGTAATATTACTCCAAACTCAAACCTTGGGCCCCACAATTTTTCAGTATATCACATATGCCACGAAATGGGTTGTTTCTATCTTTTAGAAAGTTGTCCCTTGACGCTGTCAGATTTGTTGTGCTCCGCGTGTAACAGGTTGCCTCGAGTCACGCATTTAAAATACAGCTACCCATAGTTGTTATCCACTTTATAAGCAATGTCCTATTAAAGCTTTTCAACTATTGTGACATCGATCACATAAAAACTCGCTATTTATATTAGTTTTTAACTATTGTGACATCGAATACATATTCTATTGTTAGTTTTATAATTAAAAAATTAATAATTAACATTATTGAATATCACAGAAAACTAACATAAAAATTTGAAAAAAAATGTTAATTAGGTCTACTTAAAACTGTCTGATGGAGTGGGCTGGAAAAATACAAAGGTGAATATCTATTGAACCCACAGATTCTAAGACACAGAGTTTTAAACGCATATATAATTTAAGAAAAAAACTAACGTAAGTTTTTTATTTTGTCTTGCCATCAATTGTCATTTACATAAAGAAGAATATAGTTAATAATAGCCCTCGTGTACACATACACACACGTGCGCACACACACACAATACATTCCCAAAGAGAAAAACAAAGGTGAAAGAACTTGTGACAAAAAGAAAAAGATCTGAATCACCAAGTTATAATACTAACGGTAAAGAGTTAGATAAATCCAACTAAGGGAAACAAATGATCTATATTCTATTTAGAAATGTAAGTGAATATATTATATAAGTTGTATTGATTTTGTTCTTATGCTTCAACAGAGATAAAAAAAAATTAAAACTTAACTTGTGAGACCCAAATCATGAAACGAAATGACATTAGGACTACACATGAGCAAACTAAGTTGCAAGATATGACAGTAGGAACATAAATCTCAATCAAACAAAAAACTAAGGCCCCGTTTGGTTGTCCTAAAATTATAAATTGGTTCATTAATAAATTGATCCATTTACAAATTGACCCATTAATTGTGTTTGGTTTCATTAATGAAAGAATTCATTAATTGTCCCATTTTAGCTCATGTGCAAAATCTGAAATTGGATCATTTCACAAAAAAAGTGAAATGAATCCATTTAAAATAGGAGTCACATAAAGTGCATGTCCCCCTCCCCCTCTCTCTCTTTTTCCCTCCCCCTCTCTCTCTTGAATTGTTTTCATCTTTTTTTCATAGAAACTTAACATTAATTTCAAATTACCAAACATTGTGCAAAATTGGATTTAACTCATTTCAAATTCACTTATTTACAATTCACTAATTCACAATGAACCAATTTACATAATCAAACAATTTGCACAACCAAACTAGGCCTAAAAGAAAAAATGAAATGACATTAGGAACCCGTCATCTACATATATAAAAAAAAAATATTTATGTTTTCTCATCCCATCAGTAGAAAACTGACCCAAGCTCCTTGACTATTTTTTTGCTGTTATAAACAAACTTTCAGATTCATCTTGATACATACCTAAACAGCAACGACAAAATGATCCAACATGGGAAAACTAATTAAACCCAGCATACGCAGGATTAACCTTGCATCAACGCGTGTGTACGACTTTGACAAATCAAAACACCATATAGTTTGGTGTAAATGTTTTAAATAAACAGAGCATATGGATTTGGGGGTAATATTGAGTTACCTAAACCTACTGTATGATTTTAAATGTCACCATCCCTCAAATGGGTTTTTCCCAAATCACTTACTCACCTGAGAAATAATGCACCTTAAAGAAAAATTGTGCAGAGCTTGTTTCTTGGCGTAAGGATTTTATGGACGGAGGCGATTGTGAGGAAAAGATTAGAGAAAGGAGGAATTTTATCAGGGGGTAGGATTTATTGATGGGAGTAGAGAGAGAGCGGCGTTGCCGACGAACATAGCATACACGCCGCCCGAGCTATGAAACGACCTTTGATTTTTTGATCCTTTATGGCCACTCCTAACCGAGAACCTCTATCTATCTTATCATACTCAAACCCAGTTGCCCAACATAGCCCAACCCATGCCCACATCTCCTATCATAACCTATGAACAGCTTCAACATAGCCTAACCAACTCCTAACTCGAAGTATCTGTTAAAAATCATAATCAAATTTAAATTAAGAAACCTCAGATCTGATAAAACCTTACAAACCTTAGATCTAATAGAAACGTTAAAGGAAGTGTTCATACCTATCAATAGCTAGCAACAGTTATATCTCAAAATAGTTAGTAGCCAAAAACGGAGGTTCTAAATAACCACAAACATTAAATTAAGTAAAAAAAACTTGAAAAAATAAAGAAAATCAGGATACCCTGTTATAGTTTGGTGCGAAGAACAGAATGCAATATGTGGGTTTGGTGCGAAGAACAGATTTAAGAGAGAGAGAGAGAGAGAGAGAGAGAGAGAGAGAGAGAGAGCTTGAGGTTGGTCGTCCATAGAAATCTCAGTTAAGAAAATATCAGTTGTGGGTGTGAAACGTGTTGAGCGTTGAGAGAGAGAGAGAGAGAGAGAGAAAAGAAAAGACGCTTCTTTAGAAGTGGTTGGTCATCAATATTGGGAACAAATGAAAGTGATGTACCCGTTTCTTACGAAGAGAGAAGATAAAAGGTATTGTTGAGTTTTTGTCAAGGGTAGAGAGGGGTAGAGTGATAAATGGTTTTCAGACCACATGACTCGAGGTATGAGGTCTCAAACATTTAATCTCAAGACATGATTAGTTTTACACCCTTAGATTCAAATCCCTTCCAACTTTTAATCTTAGCCATGAGTTCATAAACACCAAACTCATCATTTTTCGATCTGAGCCATCAGTTGGGGAGGATAAAAAGTCCCTACTCCTTTATTATATATATATATGTGTGTGTGTGTGTGTGTGTGTGTGTGTGTGTGTGTGTGTTTCCCTATCTCAATCTGCATCTCAAGTACATCATCAAAAAAGAAAAATAAAGATTCTCAAAACTTAAACTTAAGTTTCCAGGAGAGAACCTGAACTTTCTACAAACATCACTGCTATCTTTTTCAACCACCCCTCATCCTCTTCTAGCATCCGGGAGAGGTAGTTATTGAACCACCGAGGGAAGTTATGGATTTATAATGATTAGGCTTGTCAACAACTAGCGGGGATGCATATTAACGGACAAAATCCCTTGTCTACTCTAAAACAGAAGAGTCACCACTCAATCATGTCGTAAATTAAGATTTCCTCACCATCATCATCTACACGGGTAAAAAATAAGAACATTAGCATTGAAAGATTAGTCGATCAAAGTAAAAAAAAAAAGTAAAGCATTAAATAATAGAATCAAGCCCCTCGGGTTGTAATATCTAGCGGTAGGGGAGAAATGCCATCAAATTCTTAGGGTTTTGAAAATATCCTTCTTCATATAGCCTGTCGCAATATACACATTCAAGTAATGCAATCATTTCCCTAGATAAAAAATCTATAGATGGGTCACCCTCGAATTCCCCGCACCACCAACAAAGTCCTATGCAAATGTCGAGTGAACTTTCCATTCCTCGTCAGGATCCTCGCATAAGCATCATCAATGAATCGAGCCATCGCCAATATCTAAAAAATGCCATGTAGTCCAGATCATGTTCCATATTCACATGTTGGTAGTAAGGCTTCCTATCCATGGATAACTCCCATAAATCATTAGATAATATGTGAGGTTCCCTCATGAAATTTGGAGCATAAATTGATGTTCACCTACATGATGAACCACTCGCTCACCCAGATACCAGCAAAACACCAAGAAGGCTCCACCATCACCCCTATATTAGTTAAGCTTCTTCTCAAAGGATATAAGCAAACCTATGTGTAAACATCTTTAATATCGATTATGAAAATTAGGATAGATGAGTTAAAAATATGAAATATTGGCAATACGTTATACCCAATCGCTTGTTAAACGGACTAAGGCACTCTAGACCATAGGATATGAAAATGGAGCTTTCGACTTCCGATTCGAGTACCTTCACCTATTCATTCAAGGTCATTCATTCATCCCCTCATCCTCTAGAGAAATCAAACCCTACACAAACAATATAACAAAAAAATATAGAGAGTCTACAACACATACAGACACATGATTATATTCAAGAAAATGTTTTGAAGAAGGGAAAGATCATCCATCAAGCTCCTCATTCTCTGCCTCTATAGTAAACATCCTCCGCTATATTTTTTATTATCAGTTGATTTTACTTATACTAAAATGTATTTCTTATGTAGTTCTTGATATACATAAGTGTGATTTCATCCAGAATGCACCCGGAAGAAGAAGAGTACGCATCACAGATGTCTCCTTGAAAAGGACCACTGTATATCCAAAGCCCTCATTAATTATCTCATCCAAAGGAGTCTCATCCCAAGAGAGACTACTCCAGAAGACTAACCAGGTTCCATTATTGATTCGATAGGTAAGGAGCAAACTCGTCTCGGTCGCTACCAGAGTCGGCTTCAGATGACACCAGAATGCCAACTCAGTAATCTTAACTAGATACGGGAACATCAGTCTCAAATGACTACCCAGACTTGTCTCGACCCGTTATCCCAACTCAGGTCCTCTATAGTATCGACTCGATTGAGACTATCCACCTCAAACATGTTTTGTGCACACGAGAAACATGACATGGAAATTATATGAACATCACCTAAAACCATTATCGGATCAATGACCCACGTGGGAGAATACTCTTCATCATACATACACAATCATCTCTACAACTATCACTCTCTCATTTTCTATGCCTTTAGCTAGGCATGGATCACATGCTTGGGGTGATATTGTTCACCCTCAGCCTATTAGAAACCCTATTAAAACTTTGTCAAATTGTAGAGAGAAAATCTTGTATGTCTCCCATGGCCATTTGAGTCTATTTCATTGTGGAAACACCTCTTATTTTGAATAGTGGATGTAAGTCAATAGCTAAACCACTTATGTTCATTTCCACTTTACTCTCATTTATTATACTGTTTTACTCTTTTTTGCTATTTTCACCATTGGTATGAAAACTTTAAACCATGCTGAATCCATGGAATGATCTTTAGTACCATTAGTGTGGCTTCGTCTATAGGAAATAATTTACGCCCTATTTGATACCATTTAAATTTCAAGGCAAATCTTAAAAAGTTGGAAAATTTTCAAATTTTCCAAATTTTAGGCCATTTGATAGCTTAAATTTGCTTAGAAATTTATTTTCCATGTACAATACCCTTAAGCACAATTTGCCACCTTAACGTAGAAACTCATTCTTTAGGGGGGTCAGGGTTTTTATTTGCCACCTTTTGATGGAAAATCACTCAAAGCTAATTTTTTTAAAAACTCTATATACTTCGTAATATATATATATATATATATATATATATATATATATATATATATATATATATGTGTGTGTGTGTGTGTGTGTGTGTGTGTGTGTGTACGTATATATTTCGTATAATTAATATATTTCGCATATTGAATATATGTATATACTTTGTATATTTAATATATTTCGTATATTTATATATTCTGTACATTTATAATTATATATATTTTAGTATATACGTATGTAGCGTATATTTCATATGTGTATATGTTTCGTATATTTAATATATTTTGAACATTTATATATTTCATATATTTTAGTATATATGTGTGTATATATATATATATATATATATATATATATATATATATACGTTGACGTAAAAAACTAGATTTGATCTAATTAATCAATCAAAGATAAATATGAAATAAGAAATAAGACATAGGACTTTTAAAGTGGTTCAGCCTTATGAAAATGGCCTACGTCCACTGTTTTGTATTGCCAAGTGTTTTTGCCTTAATCTTTATTACAATTGCTAATGATCAATTACACCGTTATTGAGGGTGTTATTTATAGCCTTGGGGTTGTTCATATGAATAGACGATATGCCGTTATTTAATAGACATATTCATCTGTACAATAAGAATGTTCATTAAATTCGATGTTCATTGAATGTGCAATTGTCGCTTGATCTTCCTGGCTAGATGCTCTGCACGTTGAGTAGTTGGGTATGTTAGTAGATTGGAGGCTGAGTAGCTCGGTGCATATAAGCATTTGCCACGTACAATGACACATGTCTTCATATAATTGGTCCACGTCAGTTGACTAATTTTCGTATCAACAGAAGCCCCAAATGTTTCACGGTTGAGTTTTGATATGAGAGTGTGGAATATTTTACTCAAAAGTTTCCCGGACACCTTTTTGCGTCTTGATTTATTACAGATCTCCAACATTTAGGAATGTTCTCTTTAGTCTTGTCATTTGAGCACGAAATGGCAAACTTGTAAATATTTTGAATCTGCGACAGACGCTTGGGTATTTGCGTCTTTTTCATTATTTAACCGCCAAAAACGCAATCGTCTTTTCTAGTAATCATTATTTTCCTACTTCCCGATGCAAGGCATTTAAAAGCGATAGAAACAGATCGTCGTCAACTTTTTACTTCCAGATTTCTAAACTCTTTGTCTTCTCATTCTATCCTTGTACTGACGTTATTTCTGTCATCTGCCTTAGCATATTTCTCAATCCCCTTTTAAGAACTTCTTTTTTCTTCTTTCTTTGGTTCAGCCACCGTGGTTTATCTTATAGAATCGTTGGATAAGTTTCGAGATAATTTTTCGATTCCCTCTTGGGTTATTCTATAAGAACTTCCTTGCCCTTCTGATTTATTTTCTGTAGCTGAGGGATACTGGTTTCCCTCCCTTTTTCTAGTGGAGTGTGGCTTTTCTTTTTCGCCTAATCCCTTGTGTTTGGATTTTTGTCAATATTTCGATATTGTTCCTGCAATAGTAGCTCCAAATACATGGAGGGTAGTTAATGGCGTACATAGGTTAAACCAAATTCATGGAACTCGTTTAGTGATCCCGAAGATTATGTTTTGTTATAAATGGGTTACCAGTGATACCACATTTTATTTAAAAACTAGGTATTCCAATAGAGCTTTAGTAGTCAATCTTCCCGATACTAATAGGGAATATTTTGATCATGGAGTTGTGATGAAAAATTGGCAACACCCCCATTAAAAGGAAATGATGTTTACTAAGGTCCTAGATGTCCATTTTATGGCAATGGGATAGGTTGTTTTTAATTTTTCGATTCAGCTCTGTTTATATTTGATGAAATGCATCACTGATATTTATTTTACGTTTTGCAGTTGATAACAAAAGAAAGCCCCCAAAAGAAAGTGACATTAATATAAAAGATTTGAAACTCATCTGGGGTTTGCATTAATCAGTTGTTGGGGAGCACGTTAGAGTTGCTTCTTATTTGTTGAGATACAAAAATACTACTTCCTCTTTTATTGCTCGTCATCTTGCCCCTCTTGTGATAATTGATCTTGATCAAGTTCCATCATCTCGAGCTAGCATAGAAGAATCTTCTTCTGATTTGGGTACCTCTATTACTGATTTGATGACGAGGAAGAGGAGAATGCCTAAATTCTTCGCCAAAGATGCTCCTGACACTGATGGGGCAAAGAAGAGAAAAAGGGATGTCCCAGCTGAAGGGATGAAGAAATTAGATAGTATTCCCTCTAAAGGAACAATTTTAACTGTCAAGGAGGTCGGCAGAAACCACCTGTTGTTCCAAAAGAGGTAGAACCTTTGATTGAAGGTGTTGATATTACACAAGAAGAGGCAGCACCTTTGATTAAATGTGCTCATTTAAGGAGATTGAGGAGAGGTCTCGCAGAAAGACCTATAGAAATTACCGCTCAACCTTCTGATATTGAGGATCCTTCTTTGAGAGATAGCACTCCATCTTTCATTGCTTCGAGCTTGGACAAATGTTTGATCAGATCTTAGACCATTCCTGAATATTAAGCTGCTGAGGGTTCCCTTTCGCGGGAGAAGGTCACTGACTTAACCTTCTAACATATTGCGTTAGTAAGTATCATCATCCTTACTATTTCATCCTTATGTACCGTGTTCATATTCTGATCCGAGCTCCTTTTCTTTTGCAGTTTATGATGTGTTTTAATAGTATATTGGAGAAATATGAGGATATCAAGGCTTCAACTTCCTCCAGTGGGGTGGAAGAAGCTTTTTCTGGGTTATCACAATCTTTAAAGGACTCTCGGAAGAAGTATGAGGAAGATAAAGCTGCTTGGGAGAAGAAACTTCTACCTACAGAGACAGCTCGTCGACAAGCTGATACAGCTCGAGACCAAGCTGTAAATGCCTCCAAGGAGTTAGAGGAAAGATTGAAGGTCGTCGTTTCTAGTAAGGAAGAAGCTGATGGCAAGCTTGAAGAGGTCGAACGATATAAAAAAGATCTGGAGGATAAGGTTCAGCTAGTTGAGGGATATGCTTCTTTTGAAAAGGTGAAGAGAAAAGATGATGTGAAGAAGTCCTTTAGCTTTGGTTGGGACAAAGTATGGAACAAATCATTAACTTATATTACTTTCCAGATGCAGTATGCAAGTTTGAAGTACTTCATAGACGAATAGGTCGCAGCACTAAAAGAGTTGAGTGCTGCAGACGATTCTGAATTATTTTAGAAACACACTCATAGCCCTCCTACTACTACTGACGAAGAAGAAGAGGATGAAGCTACATCTGATGAATCTTCTATGGTGATACTAGAAAAAGTACCTATTGTTACCATTCCTTCCCCCTCCGACCAA
This sequence comes from Sambucus nigra, assembly GCA_949130495.1. Lineage (NCBI taxonomy): Eukaryota > Viridiplantae > Streptophyta > Magnoliopsida > Dipsacales > Adoxaceae > Sambucus > Sambucus nigra. Next base: position 141,157,421 of record OX422224.1, on the reverse strand, counting down.
GTTTAGCAGGAGACAACTTCTATCAAGCAACACAAACTTACCTCCGAGCAGCCAACTTCTCCGTCCAAAATGGATGATGACGTTGTAGGGGAATAAGGAGAAGGTGTAGAGTTATTTAGCTATTTAATTATGTTGTTCTTTTGTTTTTCCCTTTATTGTTGTAACTTTGGTTGTACTTGCTTCTCCCGTTGATTAATAAAAAGGGCTTTGTTATTTATTATGATTTTCTCCTTTAATTGCTCTGTATGTATCGTTGTTGATGCATTTTTGTTTTTTCTTGCTAGTTTGTTGCTAGGATGGAACTCTTTTCAGCTTATGATACAGAGTTGATGAAAAAATGTAATGATTATTTCAAAGCTGGTCACACAGATTTTACTAAAGCTCAAATAATTGATATCCTTGGGCCTGATGCTTCTGACTGAGTAGTTGATTCATACCAATACTTAAATTGTTTACTTGATCGTGCCGTAGAAAACAATGTGGCCTATTATGGAATGATTGAAGACCTCCAAGGAATGATCGAGGAACTCCAACTTCAACACAAAGAAACCACTGCACTCCTGCATAAAGATTGTGAGAAAAAGTACCAACAGTTGAGTTCTAATAGGATCTATGACAAATATATTTTTGACCATGAAAAGAGGGAAAGTGTGCTGAAATATGAGATCGAGGAACATAGAAATATTACCAAGCTGTTGGAGGAAGAGAATATTGCCTTACAAGAAGAAGTGAAACAACTCAAATTTGTTGCCTCATCTTCTTCGGGAGCTTTAGTCCTAGTTAATGATGAAGGTTTTTCCTTTTTGGAAACTGGAAATACTGCCTTGAGAGAAGAATTGGAGGCTTTGAAGAGAGCCAAACCTACATCATCCACTCGTGGAAGAGCAAGGCCTTCTACCCATGGTCAAGCAAGAGCTGGTCGAATTAATATTGAAGAGACGAGGTCTCGACTGGCTTTAAAAAATCAAGTCGCTCAACTGACAGAAAAAAATCAAGCCTTGGCTGAGATGTCCAGAAAAATCCAAAGTCTCAGCGAGCAACTTTTCAAGCAAAGTTCTGCCTTAGAGAGTAAAGATAATTTTGTGAAGAAGCTCCATCAAAATGTTAAGAGATTTACATATCAATTTCACAAATAGCCTAGAGAATTTTGGAATGCGGGATACAATGAAGCTCTATGCCACCTCGATGCTCGGTTGAGACAATCAAACAATGAGGGGTACAAACAAGGATGGTTGAATGCTTTTAGTGTGATGCATCTTGAGAAAGGAAATTCCCTATGGGATTGGTATGAACCTGGGTTTCTCGACCTACCAGCACCTCCTTTCAATTTAGATGTTAGATGGATTCGAGCTCGTTCCATACCTCAATGTTTCATCTCCAAGTCCCTTGGTGATTACAATCTTCATGAAGATTATGAGATATCCCGGCCTCCTCATCTGCTTGAGCGACCAAGTTCGAGCAACACTAGGATGCTACTGGATATGAATTTTATCAATTCTCCTTATGCTTTGTATGATCCTCCCGCTGGGATGGAACCTGTGCCAAAATCAAAAGGAAAAAAAATAATATAATAGGAAATTTGTAGTGAATGAAGAAAACTTCATATTTTGTAATTTGTTTTCCTGTATTTAATGAAGAAAAATTTCATCTTTATGCACTCTTATTTCCTTGGAAATAGTTTTTAAGATGTCTTTCTTATAACATATGAATGCATATATATTTATAAAGGGACAATTTGTCTTATTTTGTTTGAATTGCCTAGACAATGGAACTTTGCCCCATTTGCTGCCTAGTTGTAGTGACTTGTCACATATAAGTGCTTAAGCAATGGAATGATGTTCATCCCATGATTCTGCTTAGTTATAGTAATCTTTTTAGGATTACCTTATTGCCTAGACAATGAATTCCTCGTGAGGCCACCCATCTTCTTGCCTAGTTTAGGATGCCTCGTGAGGTCCCCCGTGATCAAACAGGTTTGCCTTATATGATTTTTACGCCAACATTATTGGAAAAATTTATTGGTGTCGACCAACCATGGTTGGTGGTTGCTGATATGCCGATCAACCATAGTTGGTGGTTGCTAATATGCCGATCAAACTTAGTTGGTGTAGTGTGTAGCACTAATACTCCCTAAAAAAATTAAATAAAAAGAATATGGATAAAAATATCATCTTTATTCATATTGAAAGAAATATGGTACATGTGAATCTGTATTACTGATAATATTTACGCAAATGCTCCACATTCCATGTATTTTTGAATGCTTCCCCCTCCAAGGTTTCTATTTTGTAGGTCCTAGGTCGAACAACTGTAGTTACTTGGTAGGACCCGTGCCAGTTGGCCTCTAACTTATTATGTTTCTAAATCACCTTCTTGAGAACATAGTCTCTCTCCTTAAGATCGCATTGCTTGAATCTTTTATTGTAAAACATGGTGGTTCGTTGCTGGTAAGCTACGTTCCTGATCGCCACATCTTCTCTTACTTCTTCGAGCATATCCAGGTCTAAATGTCTCATCAAATCACTTACAGGAGAGTTAAAATTGAGCACCCTGTGTGTTAGTAGTCCCAGTTCAGCTGGTATGATAGCTTCACTACCAAAAGCTAGTATATAGGGGGATTCCCTAGTTGCTGTTTGGGGTGTTGTGCGATAAGCCCATAACACAGAATGTAGTTCGTTAATATAATTTCCCTTTGCATCATCCGGCCGTTTCTTCCACGCATTCAGCAGAGTTCTATTTGTCACTTCAGTTTGTCCATTGCTCTGGGATGGCCTGGTGCAGAATGAATTTTCTAGACGTTGGACTGATGACAATATGCAGTGAACTCCTCATTATCAAATTGAGGACCATGGTCAGTAATGAAATCATGTGGCAGACCATATCTGTAGATAATACTATTCTAGATAAACTGGTAAACCCTTTCATATGACATGTCAATGAGAGACTCAGCCTCAACCCACTTGGTGAAATAATCAACAGTGACTACTAAATATTTGAATATCCCTTTCGTGGTCGGCAGAGGCCCAACTATGTCTATACCCCACATGGAAAATGGCCAAGGGGAAGTGATGGGTGTTAACAATGCTTGGGGAGTTCTTCGGATGGAAGATAAATGTTCGCACTTATCGCATTTCTTCGCATAAGCTGTACAGTCAGCTCTCATCATTGGCTAATAATATCCCTACGTCGTTATCCTCTGTAGGAGAGTCCGTCCTGCTACATGATCTCCACAAGAGACTTCATAAATTTCTTTTATCAAATCTTTAACTTCTAAGGGATGCACACATCGTTGTAGATCTCCAATGATACCTCTTCTATAAAAAAACACCGTTATTCAATACATACCGAGCAGCTTTAAACTTCAGCCTCTTGGTTATAAGTTGGTCATCTGGTAGAACTCCTTCATCGATATATGCCCTGATGGGGTCCATCCAGGATGGTCCCATATCCAGGGTAATGAATCTCACCATTAAATCTTCATTTATGCTCCGATTTGTTAGAATCTCAATAGGAATCGTTCTTCGTGGCTCGGTACGAGTAGCTGAGGCCAATCGAGTTAGTGCATCTGCTCTCGCATTTTCTAATTTTGGTATTCTGATCAATTGGACTGCTATAAAAGTTCACACAATCTCCATATCGATGGAGTAATACCTTAACATCAAGTTTCCCTTCTCTACATACAACCCAAGAATCTGATTTACAATTAATTATGAATCACTAAACACAATAACTTGCTCTGCATTTTGTGTTTTGGCTAAACTTAAGCCCACAATTATAGCTTCATATTTAGCATCATTGTTGGAAGCTTTGAACTGGAAACGCAATTCATATTCCATATCCAATCCATCTGGGTTGTGAAGAATTATACCGGCTCCACTGCCTGTGGCACAAGAATAGCCATCAACATACAAATTCCTTATGGGGATGCCATTATCAAACTCTTGGTCTGACAAAGTTCCCTGATGGAATATTTGGTACTTCCTTTTATCATATCCTACCACTGGGCTATTGTCTGATGGTTCTTGCTTCTCGACGCTTGTTCCTTCGTTACATCTGTTGATAGGGGGTAGTCTTTTATAATTCCCTAACATCCACAAGTTATTCTTCATGAGACCCTTGTTGGTCGGCAGTATCTGAGTAAGTGAATTCTGTAATGAAATCTGCTACCACCTGCCCTTTGAGTGAGGTCCTTGGCTCATAAATAATATTATACTCTCCCAGCTCGACTGCCTAATACATCAGTCTTCCAAATTTTTTTGGCTTGTGGAAAGCCTGTCTAAGCGGCATATCAGTGTACACCACTATGGTATGGTCCTGGAAATAAGGTTTCATCCTCATACTTGCCTCTACTAATGCTAAGGATAGCTTCTCCAATCTAGTATATCTTACCTCCGCTCCTCGAAAATCTATGCTTGTATAATACACAGGTTTTTTTACTCCATCTTTAACTCGTATCAATGCTGAGCTAACTTTGTTCTCTGAGACACCCCGATATAAGTATAATCGTTCTCCCATCACCGACCAGGAAAGCAGAGGTAGCGCCCCTAAGTATTTCTTTAAATCTAGAAATGCCTGCTCGCACTCGTCATTCCACTCAAAAGTCTTTCTAAGCACCTTGAAGAATGGGAGACATTTATCCGTCGGTCTGGAGACTAACCTGTTTAGAGCTGCAACATTCCCCGTAAGGCTTTGCACTTCCTTTTTAGTAGTTGGAGATTTTAGTTCTAACAAAGCCTTGATTTTATTAGGATTTTCTTCAATGCCTCGCTGATTCACAATATACCCGAGGAATATGCCTTCTCATACACTAAAAACACACTTAGTTGGGTTTAACTTCATTAGATATTTCTCCAGTTGATCAAAAGTTTAGCTCAGATCAGCTATGTGGTCTGCGGCTTTCTTACTCTTCGTCAGCATATCATCGATATAAACCTCCATGTTGTTGCCGATTTATTCTGCGAACACCTTATTCATCACTCACTGGTACGTTACACCTGCATTTTTTAGACCAAATGGCATAACATTATAATAGTATGTACCCCTTGGGATAATAAAAGAAGTACTTTCCCTGTCTTCTAGTTTCATCTTAATCTGGTTGTAGCCAGAATAAGCATCCATGAAGCTCGACAATTCATGCCCTAAAGTAGCGTCCACCAGCTGATCAATTCGGGGCAATGGAAAATGGTCTTTTGAGCAGGATTTGTTGAGATCTGTGAAATCTAATCTCATCCTCTATTTGTTATTCTTCTTTTTCACCATCACCACATTGGCTAACCAATCTGGGTATTTGACATCCTCAATGAAAGAGGCTTTTTGTAATTTCTCGACTTCCTCCTGGTAACTTAGTTCTTCTCTGGGCTAAACACCCTTCTTTATTGTTTCACTGGCTTGATCTCTTTATTAACATTTAGCTCGTGGTACAAGAAGGCTGGATCCATCCCTGGCATATCTTCAAGACTCCACGCAAAAGATTACTTTATGTGCCTTAAAAATGCCACTAACTCCTGCTTTATTGACGGGTCTAATGAGGTGCCAATTTGAGTTGTTCGTTATGAATGTTCGTCATCCAGCTTAATGTTCTCCGTAGACTCCATGACCTGTCCCTTCATAAGTTAGGATTCAGCTCTAGGGTCTAAGGTTTCTATCTCTGTGTCTTCGAACTTGTCCACTTGGTACGTGGTGGTCTTCTTCTTGGCTTCTTCTAACTCCTCATATTCGACAGTCGAATAATAGCATTCATGAGCTACTTTCTGGTCACCCTTCATAACTCCAACTCTGAAATTAGTCGTAAACTTCAGGCATTGATGTAGGTGGATGGCACTGCCTCGAACTTTTTTAGTCCTATCCTCCCCATGATTATGTTATAGGATGATTGGATGTTTTTATCCATTACAAAAAAGCATACTTTTTTCTGTTCTGTAAGCAGGCTAGGTACTTATAAGCATATCCAACTTGATCGTCCCAAGTCGAAAAACTTTCTCGCCAGTGAAGCCAAGGAGGGGACTATAATATGGCTCCAATTGGGATAACTTCAAATTCAGGCTGTCAAAGCAAGGGTAGAACATGATATCTGCAGAGCTACCATTATCTATCGATACTCGTGAGATCACCACATCCTTCATCCTCATCTTGACAACCAAGGGATCGCCGTGAGGATATAAGACACCTTCCATATCATTTTTGGAAAATTCGATGACTAGTTTATCCTTATTCACTTTCCTCGAGTGATCATATTTATACGTTGTATATAAGAACAAGCTTGGGCCTCATTGAGGTAAGCTTTCCTTTCAGCAGTGTGTTCTCCACCTCATGCATCTCCACCTATAATCACATTACATTCAAATGATCCAAAATGGATTAAAAATACCTCACATTCGGGTTTCCTTGGCCTTTTGGGAAGGTCTGGGTCATCTTCTGGATCATTTTCATGGTCCCTTTTCTTATCATCTTTTGCTCGGAGAGGAGATTTGGACCTTTACCTTCTTTTTTTGTTAGCCTTTTCATCATTTTGACGATCAACGAACCTGCTCAATTTTCCTCTCCGAATAAGTGCTTCGATATTATTCTGGAGAGCTATGCAACACTTGGTCGTATGGACATGATCTCTATAGAACTCGCAATATTTATATTTATCCCTCTTATTAGGGGTTGTCCTCATTTTCTCCAGCCAAGTTAGTTCCTCGTTGTTCTTGATCTCCTCCAGAATGTGGTTGATATCCACCTTTAAGGGAGTATAATTTCCATACTTCTTCAACCGCTCTAGCATTTCCTTACCTTTCGGTTGCTTCTTGCCCCCATTGTGCTTTTGGTTTTTCCTCTCAGTTTTACCTACTACTTTCATCTCTGCTTTTGTGTCATCATTCTTCTTCGCATCCATGGTCTCCTCGACGTTCATGATCTTAGCTTCTTTTTCCATCAGTTCTGCCATGGTCTTGGGGGGGTCTTTCGCCGGTGTATAGTACAACTTATTGGGTAATATCCCACTCATCAAGGCTGTAATGGACGTCTTCTCCTCGTAGTCGATTACCTCAAGTTTCTCGTTATTAAAATGAGTGATGTAATCCCTGGTGCTCTCTCCTATTTTCTACCTTACACTTAGTAGATGCGCTACTCTCTTCACTAGCTTTGCTCTAAAATAGAAATTCCCTATGAAGAGCTCTGCCAGCTGATGGAATGTAGAAATCTCCCCCGAGGAAGGTTGTTGTACCATATTTAGGATGACACGATTATAGTTCTCGAGAATGCTCTGCACCTTATCTCATCAGGAACAGCATAGATATCAGCAGCATCTTGGTACTGCTCTATGTGAAGAACGGGATCAGTTTTTCCATCATACATAGGTGTTACTACAGGAGCTTTAAATTTCGATGGTGTAGGAAAATCCATAATTTCCTATATAAAGGGTGATCCCTTGATGAAAGTTCTTTGGAGAGGGTTCCTGGCCTTAGCCACTTTCCCTAACCTGTCTTCTAACCTTTGAATGGAACCTTTCCATGCGTTGTTTCTAGCCTCAGACCTATTTGTTCGAGCAACGGATCGCGTTGAATTCTCCTCTTGGGATCCTTCATTGCGAGTTGTTGGTCGTGACTGGGTAGAACCTTACCTTAGATCATTTGGTCATTGAGAATTTCTCGACATAATCCTAGGAGGGTTTCTATTCCTCCTAGGGCCTAAACGGTCAAAGGGATAAGCTCTGCTCAACCTCTTCAGAGCGCTTGTTCGCTCTGGGGCTAATGTAACATTTCGTTGAGAATTTGTAGCTCTTATAAAAGAGGTTCATCCAGGCTGATATAAGGGATCATTGGTCCTCTCAGTATGATGAGACTCAGTGTGTCTGGACTGAGAAACATCTCAGAATAGCATACGTCTGGTTCTTGAAAATGGCAGATGGGTGGGTATCTAGACGTTTCCTTGTTCTAACTGGGTAGGCGCGCCATTACGAACAGTTTGAATGAGTTGACGCATGGTCTCTTGCATATCTGTTTGCCTTTGGGCTAAATTAGCTACCATGCTAGTGAGATCTTGAAGAGTTGGTGGAGTAGATGGATTGAGGGGAACTCGGCCATTGTTTCTCTTACTGGATTCTGGGATCTCATCCATTTGTCATGAATGTTTTAGTGAAAACGCTACGTATAGTCGTTCCCAAAGACGGCGCCAATCTGTTGACGTAAAAAACTAGATTCGATCTAATTAATCAATCACAGATAAATATGAAATAAGAAATAAGACATAGGACTTTTAAAGTGGTTCAGCCTTATGAAATTTACCCCGTTATTGAGAGTGTTACAATGTATTTATAGCCTTGGGGTTGTCCATATGAATAGATAATATGTTGTTATTTAATAGACATATCCATATGTACAACAAGAATGTTCATTAAATTCGATGTTCATTGAATGTGCAATTATCGCTTGATCTTCCTGGCCAGATGCTCTGCACGTTAAGTAGCTCAGTATGTTAGTACCTTGGAGGCTGAGTAGCTCGATGAGTATAAGCATTTGCCACGTACGATGACACATGTCTTCATATAATTGGTCCACATCAGCTGACTAATTTTCGTATCAACAATATATATATATATATATATATATATATATATATATATATATATATATATATATATATATATATATATATATATTGTATATTTATATATTTATATATTTTAGTATATTTGTATATTTCGTAGATTTCATGTATTTCATATATTTATATTTTAAATAATACGTATATGTATATATTTCATACATTTATATATTCTCTGTATTTAATATATTTTCATATATTTCGTATATTTAATATTTTTTAAATATTTTATATATTTCGTATATTTTTTAAATATTGATCATATATTTCACATATTGTATATATTTTTTTCGTACATTTCATATCTTTCGTATAGTTTTAAAATAGTTTGCATATTTCATATATTTTGTATATTTTTAAAATATTTCGTATATTTCATATTTTTTTGTATATTTCATTATATGTATATATTTATTTTTGTATATGTCATATATATATATATATATATATATATATATATATTGTAAATAATTTTTCCACGTTTATTTCTATTTTTCAAATTTTGTGTAGACATTATGAGTGGGTCCCTAAGTATCCTACTATCAACCTCGTCACTCTGACTACCAGTGAGGTCATACAGCTAGTAACCGAGGGGCCACCACCATCTCGAACTAAAAAAATTCAGCGCAACCATAAAAAACACTAACCCTGGCCGCTTTCGTTTCGACAGGGAGATCCAAGGAGGGCCAAAAGATTTTACTTGTGAGGAGGAGGAAAATGCTGGGAGAGGTACGATACTTTGAATACCTCGTATCGACCGAGATCCACCCCAAATACAACCCACCAAGGTAAGAGTTTTAAATATACTCCCAAAGTCACCAAAAAGGGAACGTGTTTAATAAGATAAGTCGAGGATCGACCTTTGCTCGTTTGGGCCCAAAAAAGGGTTGTAGCTGAGACATCATCCCTTACAGCATATGTGGGACACCACCACTGGTCATCTCGACGAAATAAGTCCAAGATGACACCCGGAGCAGAGGGAGTGTAGGGAAGTAAACAATGTACAAAATAACCCGAACAGAGGGTCTAGTTGCAGAACAACCTTTGAGGCAGAAGGAGCAGGTGAAATCTCATCCTTAGATGAGAAACCTTGAAATATCTCTATATAGAGGTTGGAAGACAAATCAGTTGTCTCATTAAAAGACAAAACCCCGGTCATAGAGGATACATGAAAGGTTCACCCTTTATGCCCAGCATATTCAGCTATCCTACTCCTAAAAAGTTTAAGCCTCTCGTTGAGACTCTTAGGTATGATGGGAGTAAAAACTATATTCGTCACATAGATATATACCAGTCGGATATAGATATTTACTAAACCCCAGATAAGATGGCATACCAAACTTTCTTTAGCATTCTTACATGTGCTTCCTATGTGTCGTACACCGGCCTGCCGAGAAGGTCCATAGAAAATTTCCAACAGCTAGCTGAAAACTTTATTCACAAACTTTTCTTCAACATGAAGCCAACAAAGTGTGTGACTTATTTGTTGAATGTTAGGCAAGAAAAAATGAATATCATAGGGACTTCATTCTCGGTTCAATAAGGAAAAGCTAGAAGTGGAGGATTAGGATGAAAGTATATCAATGACCACCCTCATCAACGGGTTTTAGTAGGGAAAACTCTATTGGAATCTCTTTAAATACCCGCCAAAATCCGTGATAAAACTCCTCACTAAGGTCAAGAGAATCATGAACATGGAGGAGGCCACCACGGCCAAAAAAGGAGACCAAAAGGAGGTCGACGACAAAAAGTTAAGCCAAAGCCAAGACAATAAGAAAGATAAAGAAAGAAATAAGAAGTCTAATGATGATAAATTTTCAAAGTACACTACATTAATATTTAGTCCGTATCGGATTATGAATCAAACAAAAGATGATAAGGAACTTAAGTGTTAAAAAGTTAAGATCTCATCCTCACAAGAGGGAGAACAGTAAATGGTGTGAGTTCATCAGCATCACAACCATACTAATGATAAGTGTTTTTCCATGAAAGACGATATTGAGAAATTATTTAAACAAATAAAAGTTCAAAAGTACGTTGATAAAAGGGGAAGTCGAGACAAAGTAGGAAAATATAATCCTCATTAAGGGATGACAGGCCCAAAAAAAGAAGGTAGAGGAAAACAAGAATGACTCAAAGTTAGATGATAATGATGAGGATGACACTGACCTTCCTTACAAGCCTAGTGCAGTTAAAGGTAACCTTGGTATGATTTATTTTTATGTAAATATAATAGATCGAGAAATGGAAGGTAGAGGAACAAAGTTGGCCGATGGAAAGGCTCATATGGTTGAGGCCAAAACTGGGCTAAAAAAGTGTAGAAGTCAATTTGGCAGAAGCTGAGATTAAACCCATCAAGTTGAAGAAGGTGGATATCGATAGTCTTGTAGTAATATTTTACTAGAATTATTTAAAGATAATTTTGTCTCCATGATACTAACCTCTCGTCATCATCACATGGATGCACAGTTACAAGGTGTCTCGTATTTTGGACAATGGGGGAAGTTTAATTGATGCTATGTTTTCGGATTGCTTTTATGTTTTGAGATTAATTCAAAGGGTTAAAACTGAGCAAGAAGAGACTAGTCCTATGTGTCATCATCCATTGATTGGGTTCAGTGGAGAAAAAGTTCATCCCTTAGGGTTTTATGAGATAAACGTTTCCATGGGAACTTGGTTGAGGTGTCTAACCACAAACAATTTTTTTGTCATGGATGGGAATGTCTTTTTGACCTATAACATCATTATGGGGAGAGTTTCACTAAAATAATTTAAAATTATGCCTTCCACTATACACCAAATTATGAAATTCTCGAGTCCTTATGGAGCAGGGGAAATAAATGGTGATCAAGTGGAAGCACATGAGTGTTACTTCACCTTGGTAGAAGAAAAAGAAGCCCATTAAATAAAGACGACTTCGTACAACATTGACACTTTTGAGTTATGAGATGAGAAGAAACTCAAAAGGAGAGAGCCAGTGGAAGAGGTAGACTCCATCGTCCTCAATGAGGATGAATCGAAAAAAAATCCAAATAGGCTCATCCCTTAAACCAGAAATAAAGAAGGAGTTAATTTAACTATTAAAAAGAAGGCAAAATGTGTTCTCATAGACCCACCTCGATATTTTGGGGATTGACCAATGAGTTAACTTGGATGCCACAATGAAGTCGATAAACTAGAGAAGACGAGCCTTTGTCATAGATAGATTTGATTTTATATAAGAGGAAATAAATAAGATACAAACTACAAAATTTATTAGGAAGTGCAATATCCACAATGGCTATCTAATTTTGTCATAGTGCCCAAATAGAATAGAAAGTGGAGGATGTGTGCAGACGTCACTAACCTCAATAAATATTTCCCAAAGGATAGTTTTCGTTTGCTAAGAATTGACCAAATAGTGGATGATACTTCCAGCCATGAACTCACGAGTTTCATGGATTTATATTCTGGGTATAATAGAATCTCCGTGTATGAAGGAGATGCCAAGAAAACATCCTTCCTTATAGATAACGAAACATAGCGCTACAAGGTAATGTTGCTTGGATTGAAAAATATAAGGGCTACCTATAATTGGTTAGTCAACAAAATGTTCAAAGACCAGATTGGCCAGAGAATTGAGGTCTATGTTGATGATATGCTAACGACGAGTCTAGAGGCTGAGAGTTATGTGGCTGAATTGGAAAGAATGTTTATTACTATGAATAAATACATTATGAAGTTCAATCCTTCGTAATGTGTGTCTGTAGTCGGAGAAGGAATGTTCTTGGGAATCATTATCAATCAGATGGCATCAAAGAAAATCCTGACAAATAAAGTCACTTATTTACATGAAGACGACGAGAACTAACAAATACATTCAAATACTCACAGACCGATTTGCTGCACTGAATATGTTTGTGTTGTGAGCAATAGAAAAGTGTTATTCATTTTTTAAAATTTTGGGAATGTGTTTTTTAGAATGATGAGTGTGAAAATGCATTTTAAGAACTAAAGGCCTATCTCGGCTCACCAATGCTCCTCTCTCGTTTTGTCCAAGTAGAGAATCTATACATATACCTGGCTATCTAAGTGATGACCATTAGTATAACAATTGTTAGAGATGATAATGGAGTTTAGAAACCTATCTACTTCAATAGCAAGGTGCTGCAAGGGTTGAGATACTAAAAAATGGAGAAGTTTGCATATGATTTGATCCATGCATCAGAAAAACGAAGGCCTACTTTCAAGATCATATGATGGTAATGCCACGCCTCTCCGAAAATTCATTCATAAACCTAAGAAATTTGGTAGGCTAATGGCTTGGTTAATTGAGCTAGGTGAGGTTGATATCATCTATGTAAGAGTAAGGTTTATAATTACTCAAGGTTTAATTTAGTTTGGCTTATCCCATTACATATACACTACATTTTCATGACTTCCCCTATGGATTCAAAAACAATGTCTAAGACTTCTGGAACATTGAAGAATCACACGTCTCAACAAGCTTTAGAGGAAGTTCTGGATATATATGGCAAAGCTTTATATTTCCAAGGGTTTTATAATTTTTAAGATTTTGCATTTCAAAATGATTTTAATATATTTTTTTTTAAATCTCGCTATCTCGTTATAATGAGTATTGGTTGTCATTCGAACGAGATAGGCTATGTCATTATAACGAGTTCTCTTAGTTCGAACAAAATTTAGAACATCGCCTTTTTGTCAAGTTCTGGAATCTAGTTAGAAGCCTCATTGGAAGTAGTTAGAACGAGATAGGGTAGGTCGTTAGAAGGAACCTTCCAACGATCGGATGAGATGTTTTTTCTTGATGCTCTGGAATCTCGTTCGATATATCATTTGAATCCTATTCGAACGAGAACATTTACATCATTCAAACGAGGTAACTGTCGTTCAAATGAGCGCGTGAGTTTTTGTTTTTTTATTAAATATGATCCAAATTTCTAGTATTTATCCTTTTGTACTAACTTCCTTATAAATAGAGATGAGGGATTATAAACTTTAAGAACTCCTTTTGAAAGCTTTTCACACCCTTTTTGAGTTCTGTTTGTGATCAAACTGTTCCAATATTATTCCAATCCACTTAGAAACTTAGATATCACTTTATCAAATCAAGAAGAATCTTTCTACATTCAAAGACTCTTATAGAGATTATTCTCTACTGTAAATTTATGGAGCATGAGGCTTTACTGCTGAAGAAAAAGGTTGATCGGTGCATATTGAGGGAAGATTTCTTCCTGTGGGTGGTGCTAGAATGTGTCGTTGTGTTGAAGATTTAAAAAACTACGGATCATACTTAGTCAGTCTAAGTACTTCATAATTCGACTGTGTCTATCAAAACTTGTATAGTGATGAATATAGGCTTTGCCTTGTTTAGGGAATTTTCCTTCTTCTTCGTGTTTTTGCATGCTTTGTTTGCTAAATTAAATTTGGACCACATCTTTGACTGCACAGACCATGATAAGCATCCAAAAGTGTCTATTTTATACCTCGAATAAATGCATTTTAGTCACTCGTTTTAATTAAAAATGACTTTATGTTCGTATTTGTTTATTTCTCAGGTTAATATGCAGTTGAGATGTTAAATGATGCTAAATCCAGTCAATTGCCATGCAATAGCGGTCAAAAGCGTTAAACGAAGAAATCAATGTAGCTGCGAAGATAGAGTCCCACATTGAGCTCGCCCAAAAGAGTTATGATGTCCCGAACCTTGTCCCGAACTAAATCTAAGCCTAAATCGAGTCCAGTCCATACCTCGAGCCCGGTGTGTGTTGAGTTTGTGCCTTTTTAGATTTTCTTAGATTTTTTATTTTGAGTCGTTTTATTTTTAGGATTTATTTTAGATTTATTTAGAATTTTTAGAATTTATTTGCATATTTTTATATTTGATTTTTATTAGTGTATTTTTATTAGTTTTTAGTTTTTATTTTGTTTTATTCTATTAGGATTAGTTTTTAGGATTTCATTTATTTTTATTTATTTATTAGATTTTACATTTTTAGGATTTTAGTTTTTAGTTTAATAGGTTTTTATTTTTATTTTTATTTCTTTTTAGTTTCATTTTTTTATTTGAGTCTTTATTCTATTTTTAGAGTATTATTTTATTTTTAGATTTTTAGTTTTGTTAATTTATATTTTTTTTAGTTGTGTTATTTTAAGGGTACAAATTACACACACGCTAACAATCCCTTACTCACACACACACCTTAATACCATACATCTAACCTACACCTAAAACAAATCCCCACCACACACCGTAACTCACTCACACCCAATATACCCTACACCACCCCACACACAATCAAGCCCCCACCCATCTTTATCTTCCTCACCAACATCTATCCTCTCACCAACTTACCTCCATAACCATATAACCAATCTCACCTTCCTCCATTAAAATCACCTTACCCATTTACCCAACTCCATCACCACAAAACCACCTTCTCCGGTCAACAAAATCGGACCCGCCCATCATCCCCAAGCCCGGCCTCTAGACCTGCGACCAAATCCGGTGTAGACCCAGCCCCAACCCCGACTTGGCACCTCACCTAAAACAACCCGCGATATCAAACCCTCTGGCGCCGGCAACCCGCCCCACCTAAACCAGCCGACGGCGAACCCTTGTCAGCCCTTGCTCCATAACCCGTGACCCGAACCGACCTCCACCAAATCTGGGCCGCCCCCCATCTACTAATGCGAGCCCCTGCCAATACCCTTCAACCCAAAACCACTTTGACCCAAAAACCCGTGTCCAGCAGCACTTCAAACCCGATCTCCATATCCCACCTTAGCTTGAAACCCATACTGGAGACCCATTTCAATTCTATACCAACTCCAGATCCACCTGTCATCGCCATCCCTTAAAAATCGGAGTAAACCCCAAAGTCTCTTTGACTTGGATAATTCAAAATCCCACAAAATCTCTCATCAAGCCAGACACTTCGTGGACTTTAAAAGAAAAGGGATGCAACTCATTTTAAAAAAGGACTTTCAACAGAAGAAATAAAAAGAGAGACGCAATAGAGAGAAAAAGTGTGTATATTATGTACAGTTTAGGGTCATGAAAAAAATTCAGAAAAATACAAAAAAAATTAGTTTAGTTTAGAATAAATTTGTAGGTTTGTTTTTATTCTTTTTGGTGTAATCAAGTGCTGGATTTGTGAGAAGATTGAGACGCACTTTCATGAACAAGTTCGACAAGGAAATTTTGCGTATTGAATTTATTTCCCTTTTCTTTTCATTCTTGCTATATTATTGAATGATGTTTATTTTAACATGAGAATGTTTGGCTAAACATCCCATTCAAGGGGTGGGATGCACTGCGTATGAAGTTAATTTAATTAATTGGTTTCATTAATTTTATATTTCTAGGTAAATTAATTTTAACTGTCATCAATTAATTTATGTAACGAGAATTAGTAAATTAATTGAACAAATTATTGTTTAAATTTAGGAATCGAACTAGAGATAATTTTTTCGATATTTGAATATTAATTCGGTGTTGAAATTTGAGGATTGATATTGTTTTCGTTAAATTGATACTAGCGGGTAATTTTCTGAAAATAGTGTAGTCCTAATTTTTCATCGTGTGACAATTTTAAATTAATTTTCTGAAAAAGATTTTATTAAATTTATAATTTTAACGAGAGTTAGATTATCGATTTAATATTATCTCGAAATATTTCAAATTAATAAATTGAGAAATTAAAATAATTGAAAATGCAGTGTAATCCCATCTCTTGACTTTCTCACATCATTTCACACTCGGTTGCACATTCTTTTTTCGTTATTTAGTCATAATTATAATTTTAGCATTAGTTAATTTTTCCCTTGAAATTGTTTTTAAAAAATAAATTAAAAAAATATATAAAAAATATTTTCATAAAGAAATTGAATTGCAAGTTTTCACGTCACTTGTTTCACCATTGAAAGTTGGATTGATACCCGTACTTACCGCAATACGAGTTATTTTTAGACATGTTTTGTAGGTACTCAAGGGAATTTTGAGAGTGGCTTTTGAAGACAACGACCGTACAACAACGACCATACACAAAAAAAGCTTCTTATCAGACCACATCTTTGAATGCACACCCAATTTAATCGAAGATTAAACTTGGTAAAATTAAATTTGTTTGTGGTTGACTACTATACGAATCATTCCATAAAATCCATGATTTCTCATATTGGTATCAGAGCAAGTTACACTAAGTTTTTATGTGATCCGTTAAAAAATTGGATTTTAATGATAATTTTGTATAATAGGCTTCCTGTGTTTGATGGGTAAAATTATGCTTACTGGAAATCTAGGATGATGTATGCATTAAAATCTATAGATGAACGTGTTTGTCCTATTTGTGAAAGAGGGTAGACACCCCGATAATGTCAAAAGTCTAAAACCTGTCTCTACATTGATAGAGGATGATTTTAAATGGAGCAATTTTAACTCACACGGTATGAGTGCTATCTCGGGAGGCGTCACCCCTAACGAGTTCCGACGCATTATCAGTACACCGTGTTTAAAGAAGCTTGAGATATCCTCCAACTCATTCACGAGGGTACCAACGTTGTGAAATATTATAAGATTTAAAATATCACCATACAATTTGAGACTATCATTATGTTGGGGTCTGAATCTTTTGATGAATTTTATGCACGATTGTTTGACATCGTAAACTCTAGTTTTAATTTAAGGATAAAATTCTTGAGGCACATGTTGTCAAAAAGGATTTGAGATCACTTTCGGACCGTTTTATTCCTAAGGTTACCATGCTTAATTCGTTAGGGATATTAGCTACTCTTAGGTTAGAATAACTCATTGGAGACCTTTAAACATATATAAGATAGATATGTTTTCTAAAAATGTTAAACCTAAGGGAAAGGGAATTGCGTTGACAGTAAAATTTAAAAAGAAAAAGGAAATGTCTTTTGAGTTTGAGTATGATTTTGACTTGGATGATTTAGCCCTTTTGCAAAAAATTCTCAAACTTAAAAAAATAAAATACTTCCAAAAAAAAGAAAAATTTTGAGAAAGACAAAAAACATAAATCGGGAAAGAAAAAGTTTGGACAAGAAAAGGAAGGAAAAGATTACCCTTAGAAAGATGAAGCGAGATGTTATGAGTAAGAGGGTAAGGGTAAAAAATCTCATGAGTGTCCGACTCTTTTAAAGAGACAATGCAAAGGCAAAGCTACTTTCAATGCCATGCTTAGTGAGAATGATGTCGAGTCGGTGGATTCTGGGGACGAATCGTTGCATGGACATAACTCCATCGTGTTCACGGCTTGTTATGTTAGTGCATATAGTGCACCTCATGTCGATGAGGAAGATACTAAACATGATGAACTCGACAACGATTCTAGTCATTCCAGAGAGATTAGGGGAGATTATGTTTTAAGTGAGAGAGAGAGTCACCTTCAACATGCTTACACCGAGTCTTTTAAAATAAAGAAAAAAATTTTTAATGCCTAGAGTTATATCTTTATAGAAGGAGTTGAGAGGGGTGAGAGAGAGAGAGTTCTCTATGAGATAGGGTCTCTTTAGTTGAGAAGGAGAATGGTGACTTGACCAATAAAGTGTCTAGTCTTACGAGAGATCTTCAAGCATCTGTGGAGACTGGTACGAAATTTAAAGCCCTTGTATCCCAACTCGAGAAATATATCGAACGTGCCTGGGAGGTCGAGGTTACTATTGAGGATACATTCAAGAATGTTGAAAAGATGTTCCTCAGTCCCGCTTTTAGTTTTGGAGAGAGGCGAAGAATATGTTATGACGGTGCATCCACTTCCCATGTTGTACTGGAATCGGTCCTTATATTTTTTGTAGATATTTATGGGCCTCAAACTAAACCTAAAAATAGTGTTCAACCGAAGAAAGAAAACCACCCAAACAAATCTACGTTTGCACTTTTTGTTAAAGGAAAGGTAACCTTAGAGATTTTTGCTATAAGTTAGGAAGAACTCAACGTACACATACTCCCGTGTATCATTATAACAACTTTGTTTGTCTTAGAGAGCAAGTTGAGTTCTTAGTCAGGACTTCACAAATCTTAATGGAAGAATTTCAAAGGATTTATCTTTCTTTTGAAAACACTTCTAATGCTCCGACTAGAGCCAACAATAATAAGGGTAAATACAAAGTTACCTCCACTTTGGTTTCTAAGCAAGACGTCAAAGACCTTGTTGTTCATGTTTCTCTCAAGGTTTAAAATACTTCCCAATGGTATTTTGATAGTGGGTGCTATAGGAACATAACTGGTGACATATTATTTTTTACCAACCTTAAGGATTGCAAGGAAGAAAAAGTCACTTTTAAAGATGGGAGTATTTTAGGACGTGGATTTGCCGAGATACGATTTCCTAAACTAGACAATGTGTTGTACGTAAAACAGTTGAACACGAACTTAATTAGCATAAGTCGACTATGTGACTTTGTGGTAAAGTTTGACCTGTCCAAATGTGATGCATATGATAAATCTGATGAGCTTTTACTACAAGGAGTGAGGACCAAAAATAATTGTTATGAGATCATTCCCAAGTCCTCCTTTATGTGCAACAATGCCAATGTCTCCTCTATGGACCTTTGGCATCAACAACTAGGTCATGTGAACTTTAGATATCTTGTGAGATTAGTGTAAAAGGACCTAGTTTGTGGCTTACTGATTGAGGGGAACCGAGCGTCCGTGTAGGCATGCTAGTCGTTGTTATCGGCTCTCGACTGCTATGCAAAAAATCTAAACTCTAACTACACTCAAATGGAGTATAGAAGTAAGTTCGGGTATCGAAAATCCATAGGGAATGTTGGACAGATTGTAATAGATTTATTACTTCTAAAATAAAAGTGTAAAAGATGATGAGGTGTAAATGGGAAAAAGGGGGAAAAAGGGAAAAACCTAAACTCTAACTACACTCAAATGGAGTATAGCAGTAAGTTCGGGTATCAAAAATCCATAGGGAATGTTGGACAGATTGTAATAGATTTATTACTTCTAAAATAAAAGTGTAAAAGGTGATGAGGTGTAAATGGGAAAAAGGGGGAAAAAGGGAAAAACCTAAACTCTAACTACACTCAAATGGAGTATAGCAGTAAGTTCGGGTATCAAAAATCCATAGGGAATGTTGGACAGATTGTAATAGATTTATTACTTCTAAAATAAAAGTGTAAAAGGGAAAAAGGGGGAAAAAGGAGTTAACACTAAACAAGAATTAGTAAAACGAGAATTAGGGTCACATCCCCGCCATGGGATAAACATCACATAATTATAATTTCGGTTCGAAAGCATTTAACCGAGCATATTCAATTAATTATAAACATCACCCATGAAGGAATTTAATCCAAAAATGTGAGATAAAACATCTAATCGAAAACGGTCACATGTGGATTTTCGGAATATCTCTTTAAACACTAACGTTCTATGACAAAGAAATTTAAATGCATAATATTCCAACATTAATACATGAGGTTTCAATTTAATGCAATTTTATCCAAAACCTAACTTTCGGAGCTCGACGCCCATCAATGACGGAGAAAATACCCCAACCCGTAAACTAAGGACAATACATAATTAAAACACTAAAAAAACTAATTAACTAAGGAAAACAAGAATTAAATGAACAAAATTACTTAACTAGGCATGGAAATTAAATACAAAAAGGAATTGAAGCATGTATTAGACAAAAAAGATGATGAATAGTAAAACTAACTTACATAAAATGGGTATACACCCAAAGAAATGGAGGAGAGGGGAACGCTCCACAAAATCCCCAAAGTTCTAACCCTAGAAACTAACTAAAATGAATCTCCCTTTACAAATGAGAACAAAAACCAAACTTAAACAAAACCGTAGTGGCAAACTAGTAAATCAAAAGTCCAAAATATAGGGGCCCGAATCAATTTGGGGCCAAACCAAATTGATTCGAAAAGAAGGGAAAAAATCGTTTCTGGTCCAAAACGAATTGATTCCCCTTTTGGGCGAATCGATTCGCCTAAGCAGGTCTACAATTCTTCATTCTGGAGCAACATACGGAAAATATCGTAACTTCTTCGTTATAACTCATAATTAGGCGCGGTCAGAGTCTATGAGAAGCTAACTTAGAGGGATATAACTTCCAAGAAGACATTAGGGAAAAAACCCAAATTATAAAATTATAAAAATGCCCTTGAATGTGCCCCTGATGATCGAACTTTTTCGAAATGCAACCAAACTTCACGCTAGGCACTTTAATACCTACAAAAGCTCAATTATACCTCATAAATCATGAAAACATATATAAAAGAGGTTGTATGGTTAATGAACATAATTATAGGAATTAAGGTACCCGAGGGGGCTAAAATGCATAAATAAAGAGGGTAAAAACATGCAATATTCGATACGAATCACTTACCATTATTTGGGAAACCAATGTCCCCAGTTTGTGGACCATGCCAATAAGGAAAAAAATTTGAAGTCCCTTCAGAAGTTGAATACCATTACCATCACTCGGGTATTGGAGTTGATTCACATGGATATCATGGGTCCTACTGACTCTCTTGGTGGTCGATGAGTTTTCTAGATACTTTAATGTAGAATTTCCTAGAGAAAATTTTGATACAATTGAGTTCCTTATAATCAAGTGTCGTGTACAATAAAACTAACACGGTGTCACTATTAATTGGATGTGTAGTGACAATGTCATTGAATTTAAGGAAGCTAAATTGGATAACTACTATGATGGAGTGGGAATCAAACATGAGTTTTGAGACATTTGTACTCCTCAATAAAATGGTATTATTGAGAGGAATAATTGAACGATACAAGATATGGATAGATCCATGCTTCTTGGGAGAAATTTGCCAAGACTTTTTTGGGCAGAGGCAGTGAGTAATGCATGCTATACACACCTTATGAGTTGTTCATAGGGAAAAAGCCCAACCTTTCTTATATCCATGTCTTTGGGAGTACTTGCTACATCTTGAGATATAGAGAGAACTTAGAAAAGTTCAACTCCCAGAGCGACGAGGGGATATTTTTAGGATATTCATCTACGAGTAGGGCTTATAAGGTATTTAACCTTGCAAGCTCTAAGGTTATGGAGTCAACAAACATCACGATTAGAGATGATGATCCGCAGGAGTCTATTTCTCCTAACCCCCAGTGTGAGGATGATGCACCCCTAGTGACGATACAATCCTTCCTCATACCATCCTTCCTCATACTACCTCGGTGGACCCAACTTCTGATTTAGAGGATCCACCCACTTAGGCTCGAAAGATTCATGACCCTTTCGCCATACATGGTGATCCAACACTATGTGTCAAGATTCACGCTCAACTTGAGAAAGTGGTTAGCTACTTTTTCTACACCTCCTTAGTCGAGCCAAGAATGTGAAAAAAATGCTCAAAGACGAGCATTGGATATCCATTATGCAAGAAGAGTTTCTTTAATTTTGCAAGAAAGATGTCTCAGAGTTAGTCCCCCGACCAAATGAAACTAAGGTGATAGGTATCAAGTAGATTTACAAGAATAAGGTAGATGAAAATGGTACTATTGTTCACAATAAGGCTAGGTTGGTCACTCAAGGCTATACACAGATTGAGGGTGTAGACTTTGGCGAGACTTTTGCTCCTATTGTTAGGCTTGAGTCCATTCACTTGCTACTCTCCATAACATTCCATATTCACTTCAGGTTATATCATACGGATGTCAAGAGTGACTTCCTTAACGACATTCTACAGGAGGAAGTTTACATGGAACAACCAAAGGGGATTAAAGACCCAAAGCATTAGGAAACGTCTATTATCTTAACAAAGGCCCTGTATGGTTTGAAGCAAGCACCCTGTGCTTAGTACTATAGGCCCACTTCCTATCTCTTAACCTGTGGCTTCAATAGAGAGGGATTGGATAAGATATTGTTTGTGAGGAGAGAGAGTGGCTCTATCTTAGTTGGGCAAGTCTATATAGATGAGAAAGTATTCAGTTCCACGTGCTCCCGGTATGCTCACACTTTAGAGGAGGAGATGAAGAGCGAGTTTGAGATGAGCAGGGTTGGTGAGCTTATGTTCTTCCTAGGTCTCCAAGTCGTTAGCTAGACCGTGGGATATTCATAACTCAATCCAAATTTGCAAGGGACCTAGTGAAAAAATTTGGTCTAAACTCCGATAAGCACTCATACACCCCCTATGAGTACATCGACAAACCTTAGCAAAGACACTTTAGGCAAGGGCGTAGAGCAAACATTTTATCAGAGTATGATAGGTAGTATTCTCTATTTAATCGCTAGTCGTGTTGATATTTCCTTTAGTATTGGAGTTTGTGCTCGATACTAGGCATCCTCAAAAGAGTCTCACCTGCTCGCACTTAAATGTATCATCAAATATGTGATTTATAGCCTTTCCTATGATATTTGTTATTCCTTTAATACTGATAACCATTTGTCTGCCTATTTGGATGTCGATTAATCCAGGAATGTTGATGGTTGTAGGAGCACCTCAGGTGGGTACTTTTACTTTAGGAGAAATCATCTCTTGGTTGAGAAAGAAGCAAAACTCCATATCTTTGTCCACGGCCGAGGCTGAGTATATTGTTGTCAGGAGTTATTGAACGCAACTCTTATGGATGAAGGAAATGTTGGAAGATTATGGGATTTCACAAGGCACGATGACTATTTCTTATGATAATATGAGTGCGATCCATATATCCTGTAATTCGGTCCAACATTCATGCGCAAATCACATTAGGATACGTGAGAATTTTGTATGTGATCTAGTTGAGGAAGATATGTGTCCTTGAGCTTTGTGAGCACCTAATGTTAATTAAGCAATATTTTCACAAAACCTTAGATGCACTTAGATTCGAGAATCTTAGGAAGTCTTTGGGTATTTTCACTTTTGATTGAGTTTGGATACTTTATCTAGTGTAAGATATTTATCATGATCATATACTATATTTCAATTGCTATATTCTATTATCATTGTATTGATATATTTTTCTTTTTGATATAATTTGAAAAAATCCAAAAAAAAGTTATATTTTTCTAGCAAAAGTTCAAAAAATTCAAATATATTTTCGGTTTTTAAGAAAAAGTTGAAAAGTGAAAAAGATTTTATTTTGATAAAATTTTTGAAAAAGACGAAAAGATTTTTGTGTTTTGTATTTTTCACCCTATATGGATGAACATTTAATATATTCGAATCAACCTTACATTCCATCCATTCACGTGACTTTTTCATAGCACTTTGAGACATGGCTTTCTTTCATTAGTGTGCTTAGAAATGTGTAGATATTCATTACGTTGATCATTGATGATTATTTTCTACATGTTATAATATTTTCCACCTTTATTGTACACATGCACAGAATTTTTAAACATTACACTTGCTTATCTAGTGTCGAACATGATGTTCTCTTTCAATTTTGCTTAATAACGAACCAAATATAAAAATAGATAAGTTGTGCATGTAAGAACCATTGCCCGAATTTCTTTTCCTGGATAATATTGTTATATGTTAAGCAGTGAAAGGGGGCTATGAAAGATCAAAATATTATTTGCTTAAAAACCACCATTTGCATAAAAGAGCATAAAAAAATTAACGACACACAAAAACCGAAGTGCCAAAGCCATATAATTTAAATAAATTGATGCTTTGTTACATATGAGAATTATGATTTCTTAAAAAAAATTAGAGTGAATTTTTATATATGTGAGATTTTAAGGGAGTTCAATGGGTTTGCATAACAAACATTACTGAAAAATATTAAATAGTATGGCGTTATTGGTTTGAGAATCATTTAAGTTCATGGCATAGTATTTAAGTTGAGTCAATTTTATTTGAGCTCACTACACCTAAGGTAGACCTTAATTTCTTTCTTTAAAAGCATCTCATGACTTCATGCAATGCTTATGGATGCTTATTTTGATTTACTAATGGATAATGTTCACACAATTTCATTCCGTTTTCACAATTAAGATATTTTAGTGTTATTCCATGGTGTGTTGCATTTGTATATTTTTTTTTTACACTTGAAAATATTTGAAAATTTTTAAAAAATATTTGGTGGAGAAAACATGCCTTTTGGATTATCATTACATGTGCATTAATTGATTATCTTTGTGATGACATCTTGCTACTTCATATGATGCTTATTATTCATGATTAGTTTCTACTCCTTTGTTTATTATGGATAAAAAGAGGGAGAACAAATTGAGGGGGAGTTTTAATTATTTTTTAAAACTTGTATGCATCAAGGTATTTATTTGGTCTCATGTGTATAAGTCAATTCAGCCTTGTTGATGATTTTATAGATCACACAAGATAAATACTTTCAATTGAAGACTTATATAAGAATGAATTTTCGTTTCTTGATTTGGGAGGGGCATTTATTGTATTAGTCTTTTGGGATCATGGCATTTAGTTTGAGTTTTGTATCGAAATAGCCAAAGGGGGAGATTTATAAGATCAAGTTTTATAATTGCTCAGGGTTTACTTTTAGTTTGGCTTTTCTTGTTACATATACACTGCAGCTTCATGACTACCTCTATGGATTCCAACACAAAGTTAAAGACTTGTGGAAGATTGAAGAATCGTATGTCTCAACAAATTTTAGACGAAGTTATGGATATATTTGATAAAGCCTTATTTTTCCAAGTTTTTTAGAATTTTTTAGAGTTTGCATTTCAAAATGATTTTAAGATGTTTTTAGATTTTTTTTGCAAATCTCGCTATCTTGTTAGAACGAGTTTTTCTTTTCCTTCAAATGAGATAGACTATGTCATTAGAACGAGTTTTCTTGGTTGTAATAAAATATAGAGCATTGCCTTTTAGTCAAGTTCGGGAAGCTCGTTAGAAGCCTTATTAGAAGTCGTTAGAACGAGATAGGGTAGGTAGCTATAACGAGGCTTCCAACAATCAAATGAGATGCTTTTTCACCGTGCTCTTGAATCTCGTTCGATATGTTGTTTATAGCTTATTTGAATAAGAACAAGTACATTGTTCGAACGAGGTACATGTCGTTTGAACGAGAGCATTAGATTTTATTTTTATTAAATCTGATCCAAATCTCTTGTAT
Source organism: Sambucus nigra (assembly GCA_949130495.1). NCBI lineage: Eukaryota > Viridiplantae > Streptophyta > Magnoliopsida > Dipsacales > Adoxaceae > Sambucus > Sambucus nigra. The sequence goes on along the minus strand of OX422224.1, from coordinate 141,131,797 downwards.
TTATCCTTTTGTAACTAACTTCCTTATAAATAGAGATGTGGGATTAGAAACTTGAAGAACTCATTTTGAAATATTTTCAAACCCTTCTTGAGTTCAATTTATGATCAAACTCTTCCAATATTATTCCAATCCCCTTGGAAACTTAGAGACCACACTATTAAATCAAGAAGAACCTTTTTGTGTTCAAAAAATCTTGTAGATATTATTCTCTACTGCTGATTTATAGAGCATGGGGCTTTACTGCTGAAGAGGAAGGTTGATCGATGGATACCGAGTGAAGACTATTTATTGTGTGCGGTGCTGGATTATCCCATTCCTGTAGAAGATTTGAAGAACTGCGCATCATATTTAGTTGGTCTAAGTAGTTTGTAAGTCGACTGTATCTATCAAATCTTTTATAGTGTTGAATATAGGTTTTGCCCTTTTTAGGGGTTTTTCCTTATTTCTTCGAGTTTTTGCATGCTTAGTTTGCTGAATTGAATTTGGACCACATTTTTGTATTCACACCTAATTTAATCAAAGATTAAACTTGTTAAAATTGAATTTGTGCATGGTTATCTACTATATGAATCATTTCATATAATCCTCGCTTTCTCAATCTATCAGTCGAGAATGCAATCAAATGACAGGCACTGGCAAATTTTGTAGTTGAATTCACATGGGAGTCGGCGAACGACATAGGAAAAAATAAGGATAAATGGAAAGAAAAGTATAGATGAGGGAATGTTAGCCAATACAACAGTTGACATGCAAAGGGAGATTTATTGCTGAAGAATGGTGCCTTAGTTAAAAGACCCTTTTCACTAGGTTTATTAGTGTGGATTTTTTTTGTTGGTGGATTATCCTGTGCAAACGAAAGTGGGGAAGGATTGATATTTTCGACGCTATACGAAACCGACATTGAATATGCCCTAAGATTTATTATTTAAAGAATTAAATAACGAGGCTAAGTATAATGCTCTACTGACAGGATTTGCACTTACAAATTCATTAAATGTTGGCCAAATACTTACCCATAACAAATCTCAATTGGTAGTTAACCAAGTCCAGGGAATATATAAAGAAAATGACAAGAAGATGAACAAGTACTTGGCCAGTGTTAATAATACATTAAGAAAATTTCAAAACGCTAAGATAAAAAGGATTTTTATGAAATAAAAATGGGAGGGAAGATGCACTTGTAAGGCACGCATCATCTACCAGAACAGAGATTCGTCGATCAGTTCTAGTCAAAATCCTCTTAAAGCAGAGCATAGAAAAGGAATATTTAGACATCGTAGAAATCATGAATCTAAACTTGGGACTATCTTGGATGGACCAAGTAAAATAATACCGGAGATATGGAAAGTTTCCATAAACTAAAGCTAAGCGCAGAAAGGTACTGCAATGAGCAACTAAATTTATTATTATTGGTGATATATTACATAAAAGGGTTTCATTTTCCCCCCTTGAGATGTGTGTACACAAATGAGTTTAATTACCTGCTCAGAGACAGACACAAAGGTTCTTGTGTAAGTTATATCAGGGGACGATATTTGGATAAGAGGATCATCACTAAAGGTTATTATTGGTCGAACCTTACCAAGGATGTGACTACGTTTGTCCTTAAATGTGATAAGTTCCAATGCTTTGTTAACATACCCCATCAGCCTCATCAACCATTTTTGCCAATCTCATCCCTTGGCCTTTCATAATGTAGGGGATTAATCTTATCGCCCCCGACTAAAAGCAAAGGGGAACTATCATTTCCTAATTCTCACGATAGATTTCTCATAGTGGATAGAGGCCGAGGCCATGGCTACGATCCCATAAGGGAAATATTTCAAATTTATTGGGAAAAATATGTGACAGCTCGCCTAATAAAGTATCAGGTGATCAGTCCTATATCAAATTAAACAGGAATCTCATCTAGTTCATTCTTAGCATCACTGTCGTTAAGTCATTAATTACTAACCACTTAGTCTTTCATTTACCTGATGCCAAATTTTATCTTTATTAATCTAATCCAACCAATATACTAGGAAAACAATTTAACTAATACAAGGAAGAAATTAAACATGCCACAAAGTAAGTACAAGAGTTTGTCAAACAACATCGACTACAAGCAATCCACCAAGTGCAAGTATAAAAGTATACTGATACATGCCAAGACTGAATAAAAAAGTACAATCGAAAAAGTCCATATCTAGAGATAGAATGAGATAAGCGTCTACACAAAGATCCTGCATCAATCCACATAAGCTGCAACTGCGCACCCTGTAGGAATAATCAGGCCTGGCGCCCTTGTGGTAGGACACCTAAAAGGTTTATTTGAAAATATTTTATAACAAGGGTTAGAACCCAAAACATTTGAAAATATTTAGCAAGTGTATTTAAATGTAATAATTTAAAATGCAAATGCTCTCCATATTTAAATTAGTGTCGCGCACTCCCTTGAGATTACCTCACCTCTCAACTAATGTGCATGCCTAAGGAATTATACATAACACACCTAGCCACTCTCCTCGTAACCAGCCTTGTCCTAAAATATTATCCCAATCCCCCACTATAATACCCCAAGGGAATATAGTACATTTTTATGAGTTATTATTCACATTAACATTCATGAAGAATTATTTCATACTTTAAATCATATATCATTCCCACAAGTTATATTATCTATACATTTCAAACCGTATATATATATATATATATATATATATATATTCCCGTATGCACTATATATACGTATCATCTCAGCATTCACACACATGTCGAATATATATACTATCATCGAACACATAGGAGGCGACCATAATTCCCCCCAAAAGTGTCCTCTCCATAACATAACGGTCCCACCCCTAAATACGGACACTATGGCCTGGGGAATATACTCACCATGCATTCGCTAGCCAGGGGACTCACCCACATCACGCAACCTCCTATGATAGCATTAATATTTGTATGGCTTTACTATATATATATATATATCATATCATATATGTACAACACATCAACATATATATAGAAAACCAGGCTATCAGAGTGTATGCCCATACCCAAGCCTAAAATATTTAAGTCTATGGTCCGACTTCATTTTTATTAATTACACACTAATTAATTCTCATTATTTTGGTGTAACCCTTTCAAGTACACCCGGACTCTCTATTTCTCGACCCGAAATCCAATAGTTTCAATCCGCCCTTCAATTTCATGCAATCAAGTCTAATCACTGAACAACAAGATTACAATATGCTAAATCAAGAACTTACATATTCAATTTCATGCATTTAAGTCTAATTAATTTCAAGGTTAGGTACTCCCAAATTAAACCATAATTCAATACTCAATTTCATAATTCAGTTAGGGAAGGAATTGCAGTTTTCCAACACAACAGGTCTAAATTAGGGGAATTACAGAAATTTGGCAAACATTAGAGATGGTTCGGAGGAAGCTCCCTGTCGTTCGAACGATAGTGGATCTCATTCGAACGAAATACCAAGTCGTTCGGACAACCCAGGCATTTCTTCTTTCCCTCTCTCTCTTCTGATAAAAACCCAGTCCGTTATTAACAAGTTTCAACCTCTGTTCTGAACAGATTTCTGCATTAAAACTTCCCCAAATTCATCCTAAGTCCAATCTTTTGTTGTAACAAATCTAGCCCTAACAATTTTATCAATTCAATCATCAATTTCATCAACTATCAAAGTCCCTTCAGATTTATAACTCTCATTAAAAGGAAATCCCCAATTTGCTCAAGAACAAACTCTAGAATTTAATTGAAATCCACCTCTTTTAATATGAAAATATAGATGAAAATTAATAATCACAATTTAAACCACTTTCCTCAAAAAATTAAGATCTAGGGCTTTGAATGAAGGTGTTGAATTGCAATTGAAACAATCCCTCCAAGATTCCCAAGTTCCTTTTCTCTTTGGCTCTTCCTTTAGCTTTTTCCCATTTTTAATCTTCTAATGTGATTTAATGTTGCCTAACCCTTACAAACTTGGGGTTAAAAACCCTATTAACTTTTTTGGGCCTATGGGCCTTATAAAAAGGGCCCATACTCTCTATATGGAGCTCAAATATATCTAATTAAGCCCCAGCACCCAATATATGCATATAACCACTCATTTCGGACTATTTCGACCCTATCGGACTCAACTACGCGCTTAAAATCGCCAACCGGAATAAATTTCTAAAATTAACTCTTACCCGTTAAATTATTTAAATATATTCACTTTTAAATATTCCCATTAATTAATTCTCATTAATTGACAACACAGTGAATTACTAATTACAAAATTTATAAATTGAAAAATAATAACCCAGAAATTTACGAGATGTTACATACTTCCCCCCTTACAAGGGAGTTTTGTCCCCGAAATTCAAACGTACTTGTAGTAAATAGCTCTGGATACTGTTCCCGCATATCCTTCTCACGCTCCCAAGTGGACTCGTTGGCACTATGATGACCCCACTGAACCCGAACAAGCAGTACTACTTTTTATCATAACTTGCGCTCACTGCGATCTAAGATTGCTATTGGCCTCTCCTCGTAAGAAATATCGGGCTCCAAATCTATCTCCTCAAGTGAAACATGCCAAAGTGCCCTTGGACTACTCTTTCTTCAACGACGTAACATGAAATACATCGTGGATACACTGAAGATGATCGGGCAAAACCAAATGGTACGCTACCGGTCCAACTCTCTCAATGATGGAGAAAGGGCCCATATACCTTGGCGCTAACTTCCCCTTTTTGCCAAATCTCATCACCCCTTTCATAGGGGATACCCGTACTAACACCTGATCCCCGATCTCTAACTCTACATGCTTCCTATTTGCATCCGCGTAGCTCTTTTGTTTATCTTGGGCTATACGGATACGCCCTCGAATTAACTCAAACTTAATGGATGTATCCGGAATCATATCCGGCCCCAAAAGTTTATTGTCACCCACCGGCAACCAAGAAGTTGGTAAGCGACAAGGCCTACCATACAACGCCTCAAATGGGGCCATGCCTATAGTAAATTGATACAAGTTGTATAAGCGAACTCCACCAAAGGAAGGTACTGCTCCTAACCTCCCCCGAAATCAAGAATGCACAATCGTAGAAAATCTTTGAGCATTTGATTCACCCTCTTTATTTGCCCATCCGTCTGAGGGTGATAGGCGGTACTCAATCTGAACTCGATGCCCATAGCCTCCTGGAGGCTCTGCCAAAACTGTGATATAAAAATCTTATCCCTATCAGACACTATATTGATTAAAGCCCCGTTCAATCTGACTATCTCCACGATGAACAGTCTCGCACATTACAAAGTCTCAAAATCCGTACGGACCGGCAGAAAGGCGGCAACCTTGGTCAAATGGTCCACTATGAATTGTTCCCTCTTTGTGAAACAGGTAACCCCGTAATGAAGTCCATAGATATGCTATCCCACTTCCACACCGGGATCTCAAGTGGATGCAACATCCCCAAAGGTTTATGGTGATCTACCTTCACAAGCTGACATGTGGCACACTTCGAGATAAACTCCGTAATGTCTCATTTCATCCCTACCCACCAGTATTGCCTTCTTTTGTCTTGGTACATTTTGTCCCCATCGGGATGTAACGTAAACTTGGATCCATGAGCCTCCACCAATACGACATGTCTCAAATCTTCATCCGCTGGCACGACTAATCGCCCATTAAAGCGTAACCCACCCTCGGAGCTAATGGAGTAGGAATCCACACCCTCTGCTAGAAACTGTTTCACCTTATCCTGGAACAAAGGATCATCCGCCTGAGCCCGTACCACCGCATAACAATCTCGGATGTGACTGCTAAAACTGTCATACATGCCCTAGAGATATCATCGTCATGCCTAAGTTCACTCCATTTCGCCTTCCAAGCTGCCGCCAATCTTCCTTAGGTCTTCGGCTCAACATATCCGCAATTACATTGTCCTTACCAGGATGATATTGAATATCAAACTGATAATGCTTCACGAACTCCAACCACCTCCTTTGCCTCATGTTCAAGCCTTTGAGTAAACAAATATTAGAGTGATTTATGGTCCGTGAACAAGGTGAACCTCTCCCCTAAAAGGAAATAGCTCCAAATCCACAAGTCAAAGACGACCGCAGCCAACTCTAAATCATGGGTGGGGTAATTCCTATCGTGGGGCTTTAGCTTTCGGGACACATAAGCTATAGCCCATTCTTCTTGTTACAATACACACCCTAGTCCCTAAAAGGATGCATCAGTATAAACTCGATAATCCACTCCTGCTTTTGGTAATAACAAAATGGGGGTTGATGTTATCTTTTCCTTCAACTCATCGAACGCCAACTAACATTGATTTCTCCATACAAACGGTGCGCCCTTCCGAGTCAAATTGGTCATCGGTCCTGCTATCTTGGAGAACCCCCTCTGATGAAACAACGATAATACCCAGCTAACCCTAAAAATCTCCCGATCTTAATCGGTGCCATGGGATGACCCCACTCCCTCACCGTTGACACCTTGCTTGGGTCCATGGAAATACCCTGCTTCGACACAATATGGACCAAGAACTGCACTTCTCTAAGCCAAAAGCCACATTTCTCGTACTTGGCATATAGATGGTGATCATGCAATGTCTGTAAGACCATACGGAGGTGCTCGGCATGCTCTTCCTCTGTGCGTGAATAGACAAAAATTTTGTCTATGAACACTATGATAAACTGATCAAGAAAATCTCTAAAATCTCAATTCATAAGGTCGATGAATATCGCTGGCACATTGGTGAGCCCGAATGGCATCACCCAAAACTCGTAAGAACCATACCGCGATAGAAAAGCAGTTTTGGGGACATCTTCCTCTCAAATCCTCAACAGATGGTACCCTGATCATAAATTAATTTTGGAGAAGTATGTTGACCCTCGCAACTGGTCAAAAAGATCATCAATCATAGGCAGTGGGTACTTATTTCGGATCGTGACCTTATTCAATTCTCGATAATCAACACATAAATGGAGTGAGTCATTTATCTTCTTCACAAACAATACGGGAGCACCCCATAGAGATGTGCTCCGTTGAATAAATACCTGACCCAAGAGTTGCTGAATCTTCTCCCTCAATTCATGCATCTCCGAAGGGGCCATACAATAAGGCGCTCAGGCTATTAGCCTAGTACCCGACGCTAGGTCAATGATGAACTCAATCTCCCGACTGGGTGGTAACCCTAATATGTCCTGAAATACATCCTCAAAGTCCCTCACTACTAGAATCGAGCGTATCGGGATCACCACCTCCTGTGAGGTATCCTCATCAAGGTAATGTAAATGAGTGAACAATCCTCCTTCAAGAAGGGGCATCGCCACCAAAAACATTTCCTGTCTCGGGATACGAAACACTATGTCTCTCTCATAATAATCAACCATCGCTCTATCTACCCAAGATAACATCATAGCCCTCCAAATCCAAAACTAAGAGATCCGTCTTAAAACTCAAACCCCCAATCACAACGTCTACCCCCTACAAATAGAGTGAATAAGCGATTTACCCCCTATCGGTGATTCCACACACATGAGTAGACTATCGGCTCTAGCAAAATGGGTCCTAACAAATGAATGCGATGCACCAGTATCAAAAATGATTTTACCAACATGATCGTGGATAGGGAACGTACCCTCAACTGATGGCGGTGTGAGTGGTGCTGAAGGGATCGAAATATCTCGAACTTTGTACACACGTTCGTACTATAACTGTCCCAATAGCTGCTGAATCGGGGGAGCTGGTGCTACCTGAGGTCCCTGTGCCTGACATCCGTGTAGAGCACCCTGTTGTCGGACCCTATCTCTCAGCAGGCAATCTCTCATGAGGTGGTTTGCCTAACCACAAATGTAACAGCGTTTTTTACCATTCCCCTGATACTGACCCTGCTGGCCCTGACGCTGATGTCCCTGAGGTTGGCTATGATGGCCCTGGTGAGGCTAGCCCAACTATTGGCCCTGATGGACACCCCCATTATTCCATTGGCCCTAGCAGCCCTGAGGAAACTACTGCTGGTTTATGCCCTGCTGGCCCTGCCTAAACCCCTAACCTCCAAATCAAAATCTCTTGGCATGATTCCCCTGGCAGTTATCCTGCCCCTGCTGTGCACCACTCGAAGAACCTCCATTGGCATTCCCCTACTGGCTCGGCTCCCCACCCCTCTTTCTTCCCTTAAGGTGGAAGCGATGATCCTAACAGTGAAGGAGGGTCGCATTAACCACATCCGTATAAGTCATAAGAGACGGATTCCCTATCAAATGTTGCTTGATCCTCTAGGCTAACCCATCAACAAACATAGTCTTCTTCCTTTCCTCATTGCTCACCTCATCTGGCAGGAGCATGGCCACACAAGTGAACTCCTCCTAGTACTCGGCAAATGATCTATCCCCTGAGCCACCTCCCTCAGCCTCCTCCTCATCTCAGTTTCGATGGCTGGAGGAAAGTATTTGCGATCAAATCGCACCCAAAAATCTGCCACAGTCATAGAATCTCTCTCTATAATGGTAGTAGTGGACTCCCACCACTGTAAGGTGGCACCCATCAGTCTAAACATCGCGAGCATCGGTCGTTGAATCTCACTACAGTCTACCATCCGTAAATGCCTTTGCATTTCACCTCTCCACTGATTGGCTGCCATCACGTTCGCAGTTCCCTGAAACTCCGGGGGATGGACTTTCTAGAAGGACTCCCTAACCCTCTGCCACTTAATAGGCCCTGAATAGGCCTGGCTTACTGGAGCCATGTTCTGCGATGGCTGCTGCTGGGAAAAATGGGCCGCCATAGCGGCCATGGCAATCTTAACCACCTAAGCTACGATGCTAGGTACCTTCTTAGTAGAAACAAACCCTAGTGGTGGCTAGGGCTGCGGCACATCAGGCACCTTGGGAGCCACACCCTGTCCTCCCTGGGTGGCTTCCCTCCTAGGTTTCCCTCGCTCTCTCCTAGGTAGCATCTAAAACGTAGAACGAGTTGCATTATTTCACAATTAATACAAATCTTGAAATAGCAGAAAAGCGATAACCAATAAACATAACATGAGTCAACAGTCCTAACAACAGGGCTTTATGCCAAAGAATGAAACGCTGAAACTAAAGTAAGCCGCACATATCCTAGGAAGACTAGAATCTGATGCACTGATACCATCTGTGATACCCCGCCTAATAATATACCGGGTGATCAATCCTATATAAAATTAAACAGGAATCTCATATGGCTCATTCTTAGCATCACTGTCGTTAAGTCATTAATTACCATCCACCTAGTTTTTCATTAAGCTATGCCAAATTTCACCTTTATTAATCCAACCCAACCAACATACTAGGAAAACAATTTAACTAATACAAGGAAGAAGCTAAACATGCCACAAAGTAAGTACAAGAGTTTGTCGAACAACATCGACAACAAGAAATCCACCCAGTGCAAGTATAAAAGTATACCGATACATGCAAAGACTGAATATAAAAATATAACCTAAAAGGTCCCTATCTAGAGATAGAATAAGACAAGCTTCTATACAAAGATCCCGCAGCAATCCACATAAGCTGCAGCTGTGCACCCTGTAGGAAGAATCAGGCCTGGCGCCCTTGTGGTAGGACACCTAAAAGGTTTTTTTTAAAATATTTTATAGCAAGGGTTAGAACTCAAAACATTTGAAAATATTTAGCTAGTGTATTTAAATGCAAGATTTTAAAATGCAAATTCTCTCCATATTTAAATTAGTGCTGCGCACTCCGTTGAGTTTGCCTCACCCATCAACTAATGTGTATGCCTAACGAATTATACATAACACACCTAGCCACTCTCCACGTAACTAGCCTTGTCCCAAAATATTATCCTAAATGCCCACTATAATAACCCAAAGGAATATAGTACATTTTTATGTGTTATTATTCACATTAACATTCATGAAGCATCATTTCTCACTTTAAATCATATATCATTCCCACAAGTTATATTATCTATACATTTCACACCATGTGTGTATATATATATATATATATATATATAAATTTCGTATATAATTCTGCACTATATATACATATCATCTCAACATTCACACACATGTCGAATATAAAGGCTATCACCGAACGCATAGGGGCGACCATAGTTCCCCCCAAAAGTGTCCTCTCCATAACATAACGGTCCCTCCCCAAAATACGGATGCTATGGCCTGGAGAATATACTCACCCTGGATTCTCTAGCCAGGGGACTCACCACATCGTGCAAACTCCTATGATAGCATTAATATTGGTATGGCTTTACCATATATATATTAGTCACACAATATATATATATATATATATATATATATATATATATATATATATATATATATATATATATATCATATATGTACAAGACATCAACATATATACAGAAATCCAGGCTATCGGAGTAGTACGCCTATACCCAAGCCTAAAATATTTAAGTCTATGGTTCGACCTCATTTTGATTAATTGCACACTAATTAATTCTCATTATTTCGGTGTAACCCTTTCAAGTATACATGGACTCTCTATTTCTTGACCAGAAATTCAATAGTTTCAATCCGCCCTTCAATTTCATGCAATCAAGTTAACGCGACTAAGAATGTGTCTCAGAAGTGCGTACTCTCTAGGTTCAAGTGCAAGTTTGTCGCTCAAGTAATAATCCGATAAGTCAGGTATCGATCCTCAGGGAAACAGGACAACATGGTTGTGACGATGTTGGATAGACGAAGTAATCCTAACTCTGACTCTAAAAAGAAAGGAAAAGATGATTTGTTTTGAGAATTAACTACAACTAAATGCAATTTGAAATTATGAAAGAAATGCAACTATTCTAAATTACCTAAATTACTGATGAAGATTGAACTGAAACTTGAACTATATGATGAAGAAAACATAACGGAAATATAATCCCTCAACCCTAGGGTATTGCTGGTATAAAACTAATCGTAAATTTAAATGATTAATTAGACCCAGAATTTAGTACTCCCAAGCATTACGTATATGAGGTTCAAGCCCGCACCATACTTAATCAGAGCACAAGTAAATCGGTATTGCGATAGTTACATTCGAATTTCATTCTAAAGCATCCCGGTTACCCTAAAGCAAACGAGATCCAAAGATATACTATTGTCGTGTTTCTACGCAATACGATCATAATCAAATCATTAAATTTAGAGGATTACTTTTATACACATGCAACTGCTACATCAGGTTGAGTTCATGCATCCCGACCTTTAAAAACCTAGCCTAACATGATGAAATTAATGAAAACGATTATTGAATTGCAGAAAATCATGATTAATCCTAAGGGAGAATTGAAGAATGATGTAGAAGGAAGATTAGACAAAAGAAAGTAATCAACTACCTTACCAAAGCACTAAAAGCATCAACTAAAATTACTTGTAATCACAGAAATCTGAACAAACTTCAATCTTGGAATTAAAATTGCAATAAATCTTCAAACTAGGGTTTTATAGGAACTTTCTCTCTCTAACTACCACTTAAAGTTTTGACTGAAAAAAGGAAAATTAGATGAATTTTTTCGCCCCTTAAAATGATAATAAATTGGGTTTAAATACCATACAAGACTCCAAGAGTTTTAGCTTAACCAGGACTCTCCATTGGATGAAGAGTGAAAAAATAAAATTACAACAGTCGGATCGGTCTGGTTCTCCTTCGGTTGGGTCCGGCTTGGATCCGAATAAGTTCTTTTAATTTCTGACCGGATCGGTATGGTACGGATCGATTTATTTATTTTTCATCAGCTTTTATTCGTCTTCGATCTGGGGTTCACTGGAACTTTGCATTTTGGATTGGTTCGATTCTTCTTTAACTTTTTCTTCTATCTTTGACTGCTCATAACTTTCACACCGGAACTCCGATTGGGGTACCATTTCTTCCTATCACCTCGTAAACTTGATATCTTCAACTTTTCTTAGATGCCTCATCCGAATTCTGGGTAAAAATTATAACTTTTCCCTTTTGACTTTCCTTCTTTTCTTTCTCTATTCTTCTGGTTTTTTTCTTTCTTTATTGACATCAAATACCTGTAAAATTAGTACGAAATACCAGAAACTCGGGGTACTCGTTAAAATAAGTCAATAGAAAGATTATGAGATAAAATCAAATCAATTACGTTGTTCGAGGTGATAAAAGTAACTAAATTAAAGGGGTAAATTTGGAAAAATTTATGCCTAATCACAAGTCTAATCACTGAACAACAAGATTACAATATGCTAAATCATGGACTTACATCTTCAATTTCATGCATTTAAGTCTAATTAATTTCAAGGTTAGGTACTCCCAAATTAAATCATAATTCAATACTCAATTTCATAATTCATTTAGGGCAGGAACTGCAATTTCCAACACAATAGGTCTAAATCAGGGGAATTGCAGAAATCTGGAAAATATCAAAGATGGTTCGAACGAAGCGCCTTGTCGTTCAAATGACAGTGGATCTCGTTCGAACGAAATACCAAGTCATTCGAATAAAATACCAAGTCGTTCGAATGACCCTTTCATTTCTCCTTTCTCTTTTCTGATAAAAACCCAGTCCTTCATTAACAACTTTCACCATCTATTCTGAACATATTTCTGCATTAAAATGTCCCCAAATTCATCCTAAGTAGAATCTTTTGTTATAACAAATCTATCCCTAACAATTTCATCAATTCAATCATCAATTTCATCAACTATAAAAGTCCCTACAGATTTATAACTCCCATTGAAATCAAATTCCCAATTTTCTCAAGAACAAACCCTAGAATTTAATTGAAATCCACCCCTTTTAATATGAAAATATATATGCAAATTAATAATCACAATTTAAACCACTTTCCTCAAAAAATGAAGATCTAGGGCTTTGAATGAAGGTGTTGAATTGCAATTGAAACAATCTCTCCAAGATTCTCAAGTTCCTTTTCTCTTTGGCTCTCCCTTTAGCTTTTTCCCCTTTTTAGTCTTCTAATGTGATTTAATGTTTCCTAACTCTTACACATTTGGGGTTAAAAACTCTATTCACGTTTTTGGGCCTATGGCCATTATAAAAGGGTCCATACTCTCTATATGGAGCTCGAATATATCTAATTAGGCCCCAAGACCCAATATATTCATATAACCACTCATTTCGGGCTATTTCGACCCTACCGGATTCAACCGCGTGCTTAAAATCGCCACCCGAAATAAATTTTTAAAATTAACTCTCGCTCATTAACTTATTTAAATATATTCACTTTTAAATAGTCTCATTAATTTACAACACAGTGAATTACTAATTACCGAATTAATTAATTAAAAAATAATAACCCAAAAATTTACGAGGTGTTACAAAATATTATCTACCGACGAGGCTCCCCAACACCTTAATTTCTGACGATGGAAAATTGTCCAAGAATAAGTCATTAGCATCCTATTATGGAAGGGTTAGCATCAAGCATTTCTTTTCCACATCAGGCTGGTCGCAAGCAAATGGGCAGACTGAAGTGACCAATAGGACGATATTGGATGGAATAAAAAAGAAGATGGAGGATGATAAAGGAAAATGGGTTGATGAATTTCACAATTATCTATGGGCTTACGGGACGATAGAGAGGACTCTAAGAAGATAGACTCCATTCATGTTGGCATATGGGTCAGAAGTCATCATTCCAACTAAGATAGGGTTGTCAAGTCACGGGGTTCAAACTTATGACCCTGAACTAAATCTAGAGGAAAGGAGACTAGAATTAGATATTATTGTAGAAAAGAGAGAAGATGCGGCCATAAGACAGTCAACTTATCAGCTGAGAGTCGTTAATTTCTATAAGAAGAGAGTCAAGTCTCGGCCTATAGCAGTGGGCGATATCGTACTAAAAAGGTCATTCAAAAAACTAACAAGCTTTATCCTAATTGACATGGGCCCCATAGTGTTATAAAATAAGTCTCCCCAAGCACGTCTTGTAATGTCCCGATCTGGATTTGGGCCATTGGGTCAACCCTCATCGAGCCAAGGAGTTAAAGGTGGATGGGGGAAGTCCAATTTTACTATTGAAGAAAAATCCTTTATTAGCACCATTTTTAAAGGTTAAAATTATTGGTTTTAATTTGAGAAATAAGTGATCACTTTAAGTAATTAAGTTAATTAAGAAGGCTCATTTATGAAAATTCATTTAATCCCGTAATGCTAAAAAGGTAAGGAAATAATCATAGTTGTCCCTGTCTTATTACATCACATGGACAAAGGCCTGAATAAAAGGCTTTAACATATTATAACCCAATGTTTCATAAAATAAGTTCAAATAATGGTTGAGCTTCTAACGACGCTTATTACTCTCAGAGCCCTTACCAACGTCCTTGCCAACGTCCCTATTCAATGTACCTGGGGTGGGGGTGGGGGGTTTAACATAAGAAGCATGGGTGAGTGAACTCTCAGTAGGGTGGATAATACTAGGCTATACATTTTTTACAAAAAATACTATACATATGATCATGTGTTTTAAGCAATTCCGAAAATGTTTAACCATTTAGCTAGTATTAATGCAACTACCATGCAATGCACCCGAGCGATGTGTCCATACTCATGCTTAACTGTTTCATACCACCCTTTATCGGGTCTAGAGACTATTTAATCACATTTTATTCCTTAGTATCCTTTTCATTAGGTTGTCATCATTGCGTACAACCATATTAATTTCATTTCATTATCCTTTCTCGGAATCCTCCAAATATATGCCTACTTTAATGGGCTCTACACCGCCAGCTATGCTACCATATGATCTAGCCAGTGATTTTTGGCCTTTCACCCCAAGGCTCCGAGCCTTGCCTAATTATTTTTCGGTCTCATCCGAGTCTATATTTAATGTTTTTTAACATTTTTATTAATCTTCACCCTATTCCTATACTTTCACCTTTTTGATGCCATTATGTTCATTTATCTGCTTTTTATAAAAACTGACTGACGAGGTCAAATGAGGAAGTCCATCCATTAGGATCCTCAAATCTTGTCAAAATTACCCCTTTATCCTTCATTTACCAAAACCTTGTGAAAAGCATATTTCTTTCATCATGGCATCATAAATTATCATTTATCATTTTATATTTTTAGACCACATTTCATCATTTTATATTCGAAAATCATACAGTATCCTTTTTCTCTAAGAAAATCTCATTTCTTAATATTTCTTTTCAAGAAACACATTTAATGTCGTGAAGATCACTTTACAAAAATGCTCATTTTACCCTTAAAATCCAATGATGCCTTAAATATCATATCTTCTTCATTTTATAACATTTTAATGTTAATATTTCTAACATTTTTATTTCTCACGAATCTCTTTTTCAAATTCATATATCATGTTCATAATTCCTTCCTTATCATAGTACAATATTTTAAGTATTTTTAGGGGTTTCAAGCCTAGAAACCTTTTATATGCAAATAAATATGATATTAACATGAAAAATATATCTTCTTGCTATTTAAACTAAGTTTTCATTCAAAATCCCATTTTTGTAAGAAAATTTTTACATGAACATACTAGAAAATATTTTCCAAAATAAACCAATCTAACATGTATTTAATAGCTTTTAAATATTGAAAACACATGGAGGAAAACCCTACCTTAAGGTTTGAAGAGGAGAACAAGGAAGAAGATGAGAGAAAATCCCTAGACTCCAAGAGTGATCCAAAGTTCTTCAAAGCTACCTTGAAATCTCCAACTTGCTCAACCAAACTATTACCTTTAAATAGGCTTGTAGTGGAGGAATAAAGCTTGGAAATGGGTGATTTAACCTTGGAAATGCCTACGGAGGAAAGGGAAGCCTTTACAAATTGGCAGGAATAGTGGGGCAATGGAATAGTGTGTGTAGAGAGAGAAAGAGAGTTCCAAAAATTTGATGGAAGAATGTACATCTCTCCCATATTTCCTCTTATTTAAACCCACAATACTTCACCCTTTTACCCAATGTTAAACCCACATTTTGATCTGGGTCGTTGGGAGCTCAACAACTCAGCGAATCTAACGTCCTAGATCATGATAGCATATTAAGATGTGTAAATTTTTTAAACTCATCTCGGGTCATTCGAATAAAATTGGGCCTCGTTCAAATGAGATCCTCTTTTGTTCGAACGAGATTTCTAACAAGGTACTACCAAGCAAAAATCGTAGGGTTAAAAGGGACATTAGATGTACTTCGTTCGAATGATGGTGTACCTCGTTAGAGCGTAAGCTTTCCAATGAGATTCCAAATAGATAGGGAAACTGAGCATTTCATAATTGTTAAAAGGTCGTTTGAACCTCGTTCGAACGATAACTTCGCCTTGTTTGAACAATTACAAAAATCCACCATATTAACCTTAAGCGATAAAATCTGCAATTTAATATGCATGAAGGCTAAGATGATGTTTCAAATTCAATATTCATCCACATATACAGTTTATAGCCTAAAGGCACATATATTATAGGGAATAAGGTACAAATCACAAGTATTACATTCTCCTAACCTCAGATGATTTCACCCCCAAAATTAGAACAATCAAGCTAAATAAAGAGTTTTGGGTGCTTCTCACTCATCTCCAACTTGCGCTCCCAAGTTTCACCCTCAACACCTTGAAAATCACAAAGAACCTTCACTAAAGGGATGATCCTGTTGCGCGAAACTCTGTCTTCGGGGTCTAAAATAGACACATGCCGCATTGGGATTGTGGCATCCTCCTCCAACTAATTATGGTTTTAGTTGATGATATGTAGGGGCGTGATGATACTTATTTAATATAGATACATGGAACAAATTATGAACTTGGGATAAACGTGGAGGTAGCGCCAAGCGATATGATACATCTCTAATCCATTTTAGGATTTCAAAATAGTCGATGTATAGAGGGGCAAGCTTACCCTTTTGACCAAACCCCTGGCTGTAGGTCCTAGCTCTAACCTTTAGTTTCATATGGTCCCTACATCAAACTCCAGAGGTAGCCATCTATTATCAGCGTAATTATTTTGCCGATTTTGAGTCGTTATCATCTTTGACAAATTACCCTAACCTTATCAATTATCACCTTGATCAATTTCAAATTAGTGAATTGATTCTCACCTACCTCTACCCAACAAACCTGAGAGCAACACGACCTCACATATAGGGCCTCAAAATGAGGCATATAATGCTTTCTTGGTAGCTATTGTTGTAGGAAAACTCTACCAGGTGCAGGTTCTTCACCCAACTTCCTTAAAAATCGAGCATGAAATCTCTCAATATGTCCTTCAAGATCTGGATGGTTCGTTCTGACTGTCTGTTGGACTCAGGGTGATACATTCTACTCATATTGAACGCAGTACCCAATTCTTAGTGAAACTTCTTCCAGAACCGCGACACGAATTGGGTGTCCCTATCTGATACAATCGAGAGTGGAACACCATGAAGTCGAACGATCTCTTTGACATACAACTTTGCCAACCTATACATATTTTCCGTGACCTTAATCGATAAAAGTTTTCAAACTTGGTGAGTCGATTCACTATAACCCATACGGCATCATGACCACATTCAGATCGTTGTAATGTTGTGACGAAGTCCATCGTGATATGCTCCCACTTCCACTCAGCTACGAGTAGTGGTTATAATAGCCTCACCGATCTCTTATACTCATCCTTCACCACTAACAAGTATAGCACTTTCCCACATAAGTCGCCACATCATTCTTCATCTTGGACCACCAAAAATCTCTGTAAAGGACCTTATACATCTTCATAGAACTGGGATGTATGATTAAGTGCGAGTGATGGGCTTCTACCATCACCTTGTCTTGAATCTCATCAATCATCGAGATAATCAACCTGCCCTTATGCCATACACCACCATCCTTATCCATGATAAAAGTGTCGAATACCTCTTCGCTTTGAATATTGTCACGGTATTATGCAAACTCAGGATCACATGACTTCGCATCTAGAACTTTCTACTTAATAAGTGGCCTAGATACCACACCCTAAAGGTACGCCCTATCATAAGCCCGCTTGACATGCAGATCGAACTTCTATAGCTCGTTTAACATCTTTGCTCATTAACACTTCATTATCCAGAGTAAGTCTAGACTGAGAGCATCATCCACCACATTGGCCTTGTCGGGATGATACTCTAAGGAGAATTCATAGTCTTACATCAATTCCATTCATCGTCTCTGATGGAGATTAAGATCACACTACGTGAAAATATACCGAAGGATCTTTTTATCGAAAAACACCTCAAATCATTCCCCATACAGGTAATACCTACAGTTTTTCAGTGTGAACACCACATCGGCTAGCTTCAAATCATGGGTGGGGTAGTTTCTCTCATACACCATTAACTTACGAAATTCATAGAGTGGATTTCCCACTATGCACAACCTCATGATACTAGGTGGGTTATCATCCACTTCCCCTGCCTTTAAATACCTTCTCTTCTCTAAGCCTTTATCTCCATTTTCTTATTCTTTCCCATCTCTTAATCTCTCTCTCAAACTCAATTATGCAAAATATTATAGGTGGGCTTCTATCCACTTCCCCTACCTTTAAATAATTCCTAAATACACCCTCATCCCATTTTTCCATTAAACCCTAGGTCTAAAAAGATCGTCATGCACTTATACAGGTCCTGTTATGTCTAAAAATCCACCATAACCCAATTATAATAGCTGGGTACCTATTTTGGACTATTTTAACCCATTATGAATCGTCGGTGAACTCAAAAATGTCATCCGAGTCACCTAACTACAAATTGGCCCATGTCTCATTAACCGAACCCGACACGTGCGTAAAGTACGCATCGTTCATAAAATATATCGATCCATCGATAAAGCTGACACACCCCAACCCAGTTACTTATAATTAAGTTTAAAAGTCAAAGTGAGTCAAACTATGATTAATTTAACCAAACCATAAACAAGAGTTTTAATTTCAGAGTCATCATTGTAAATCCATATAACTGAAAACCTTTTTACAACATCAGAGTAGTCATACTTATACAAACTTGCTTGAAGGATAATTTAACTTAATTAAATCATTTACATTTAAACAAAATCTTTGTTTCTCCCATTCCTGGCTAACCCAACCTGACTTCCTAGATTTGGCAGTGACATCGCATTACGTGAAAAATGTGAACATAGGAACCATGAGCAAAAATAGCCCAGTGAATGCATCACTACTAAACTACTGCATGAATTTAAATGCAATAAATCATGTCCATATACTTATGTATTAACTTATCCGACTCATTCATAATGAATGACCAACTTTTCCGAATCATGATTCACATATCCTGTCTAAATAGACAATTCTCCCCCATTCCTGGTCGAGGAGTAACCCCTTGTCATTAATAGACAAATCTCCCCCATTCCGGGTCGGGGAGTAACCTACCATTTTGGTAAACCGAAATGAACAATTTCATATTCATTATATTATGATCATACCAACAACACGATACAAATATCTCTTTCCAGTGAGTACACTCACCGTAGTTGACAACTATGTATTCACGTTTCCTTCTGGTGGAGCTGAACGGGATTGATTAGACCTTACACCTGTCAATCCAACTAAATCAGTACTGAACCTCAATCATAAATAATATCGTAACATAATTATGTAACTTTCCATGACTATACATCAACAATATAATTCCAATTAAGTCACATTCCATAAAACATAGGTAAAGGCAAAACAATGATATACATGTTGATAAAGTTACGGACATTCAACCATAGGAAATACCTCATAAGGAATTTATTAACAAAACTAAGTAAACATTAAATTATACTTCTCAATGTATATACACATGAAACATGTACTCAAAGTACCCTTTGTAAGGACGAAATACAAACATTCATTCAAGGGGTATCCAGTATGGCCTGAAATTATTGTCCTACATACTTAACTATCCTATATTCCTAAATTGTATAAATACAGGGGTCCAACCTTATCAATATGAAAACATATATGAATATACTTTCCAATACAAGTGACTGTGTAATTTTTCAAGCTTCCTAGAGCAAGTTATCACCATTTCTTTACAACACAAGAAATCTTCCCTACAAGCTCCTTTATTGTTCCTTCAACTTGTAAGAATTTTCATAATTTTTCTATAACATAACTTTCCATGATTTTCAAACTATTTCTAGTAAACATACTAAATAGTACTGAATTAAAGTTTCATAATTTTTTGACTTCATTTGATATCTCAAAAGCTTGACTAAACTTAGGGCATACCGAAATCAAGTATACAAACAGCAACTATGTACCAACTTTAAATCATCATTACGGCCTAACCACAAGGAGATAAATTCTAATTTTAGGATATGATATGAATATATGAGTCTACTTTCATATCCAATTGGAATTTCTCAATTCCAGTAAGCACACAAAGAGATATGCATGTTTGAATACAAGGGATTTCAATACAAAGCAATTTTAAGGGCTTCTACACTCAACTTAACATAAACTTGCATCTAACCATAAATATATATAAAGGGCTGAAACTTTCGTAAACCTGTGATGATTTAGATCATATAAATCATTAATATAAGATAAATAACTAGAATTATAATTAAGATTACCTTCAGGGCTTTTTATGTAATTTCTACGGATCTTTCTACAGCTTTTCTCCTCACTTTTCCTTCCTAAACTCCCTAATTCTCTTTCCTCAAGGTGAAACCCTTTCATGGATGATTTTGGCTGAAGGATAAAGCTATTTCAAGGGTATAAGGTCGGACAAGGCTGCCTCCCAAGCCAACCAATCAAATTAAACCATTTGGTTTAATGAAAGACAAAATACCACTTAAAGGGAATGGACAACTTTGCCCTTTGTTCATAAATTCGGTATAACTCTTTACTCGGGCATCCATTTGATGATCCGTTTGTTGTATTACAACCCTAACTCACATGTCTACAACTATATAGTTTTCACCTCAAGTCATTTATAATGTTATAAAGGTCAAAACTAGTCTCTAATAGGAACCTTTCCACCGAAAACAACAAAATTTGTGTTTGTGAATAATTCGACCTTTCATGATTTATGAAAGTAGGATTATAATAAACATAATCACTTAACATTAGATATACTAATATCACATTATTCATATCACATAAGATAAGCATGATTTAAATATAATTTATCATAATTATATTCGAGTTGTCACAGTAACACTCTATCAACATATAATAACAATAATAAACAGTCATTTTTCACTCACACGCAACATATAATAAATCACATATCTAGTTACTTATCACACAAAAGTAAATAATAATAATAATAATAATAATAATAATAATAATAATAATAATAATAATAATAATAATAATAATAATAATAATAATAATAATAATAATAAATATCAATCATTAATCTCGCTAATTAATACTTAGCAAAACCCAAGTTAATTTTTCCCAATTAAATTAATAATGATAAGTACACAAAAATTAAATAATCATAAAAGTACATGGTATTATATCGTGCTGGTGGGAGAGATCGGTTTAGTATGTCAAAAATATATTTAAACAAGTCTTGAAATATGAAATAATAATATTAGAAAAATCGTCATGTTATTTACTTAAAAAGACGCTACTTTATGTGAAGAAAGTTTAAGAGGTTTAAAGTTAAAGGGATAAAAAATAAAAATAGTAAAGTGTTGAGGTCAAAATAGTAAATATAGTAATATTTACACATTAAATGACAGATAAAAAGTCTAAAATGAAAGGTTCTCAATTTGTACGAATAAGACTTGAAATGTCAATAGTGCTACTTTGGGCCAAAAGTATGATTCTATGAAAATTTAGACTAAATTGTAACTTTTACAAAGATGAGTATTGTTTTGGAAAGTTATATTTAAATGGAATAATACGAACATAAAAAAAGATGATAGGAGTTAACAAGTTATAAATATAAGTCTTGAAATGACAAAAGTAATGTTTTAGTTCAAAAGTGCCATTTTATATAAAAATTGGACTTACGAGTAAATTTTCCAAACTAAAGGACTCTAGTCAAAATAATTGAATTTTGTTTGGTGAAAACTCATATTTTATAATGTAAAGTTAGAAAAAAAATATTTTTGGCAAATTATATAAAATGCAAGTTTACAAGTGTCAGTGAATAGTGAAAACTCATTAAAGTGTATAAACGGTGTTTTGAACTCAAAGGTTAAATTTCACAAGAATTGTAAACAAAGTTGTTTTCAAAGTTGAAATACCGAGTTAAAGTAAAATGGAAATAAACTTTTGATAAAGTATGAAACTTGAAAAATTATGTGTTGGGACTAGTCTCGTCCGAGGTATGTGGCCTCAGTGACTCATAGAAAGGAAATAAAGTGAAAATAGTTAAAAGTGAATAATAAATAAAGGGAAATGGTTATAAAGATGTAACAATTAGAAGGCACTCAGAGGTAACCGAAACATTTAATAAGGGTTTAGATCCCTAGGGCGAGGCTTAATGCTTATACCCCAAACAACTGATCAGTAGCATATTCTGACATGGTGAGAGTCTATGAAAGGTCGTATAACACCCATGGATTGGTACCCCGATTAAGAAAGTAAAAAGATGATTTTGAGCACAATCCTCATTAATTTAAATAAAATTTTATGAAATAATCTGGAAAAGTGTGAAAGTAAGTTAATGATTAATTAACGGGATATGTGTATTGTGAAAAGAAAGATTAAGTGTGAGTTGTCTTATCGTTCAGGTTACATGTTCAAAATGTCAATTGCATGTCACATTGCATTTTGCATGAGAACATTTAATCAAATTATGAATGATTTCACAATTTCTAAAATTTACTTTATATATATAAATACTCTTTGTACGTATTACTCTGCTAGTATTTCTCCTACTAGGTGCATACTCATACCCATCATCCCCCCCCCCCCCCCCCCGATACTTCGGGAAGAGATGAAGGCAAGGAAACCGCGAGAGTAAAGTAGAGATCTATTTACTATTTACTTTTAACGTATTATTTAATTGAAACTTTGACTACATGATTTGGAATTGTTTTGAAGCGTTTTAAGTTTGGTTTGTAATAAGACAAGATGATGTATACTTTTTGAAATTGTCATTTACTCTACGAAGTTGAAAAAACTCTTTTATTTCAAGTGTTCACATAAATTTCATAAGTTGGGCATCATCTCATTGATTAAAATAAAGGTATTTTATGACAAAAAATGTAAAAGCAATATTATACTTTAAAGTAAAAGTTTCTCAAATGAAATCAAAGCGTAAAAGATATTTCGCATTGACACTTGAAAATTGGGTCATCATATATTCTATATATATTTGATTTGTATTTTAACTTATGACAAATCCACCAAAAAAGGCTTGTGTGCATGTTGCTCTATATATTTCACTTCAGCACTGCTACACTGAAGAGTTTCTTTATTGTAGCGATAGCTTATCGTTGGTCGCGTAACTTTATTTGAATTTTATTACTTTTGCTCAAGTTACATCGTTGAGGCATCACTGAAGTGAAAAATATATTTGCTACAATGAAGCATTAATGCCACGTGTTATTATTGTGCAAAAATTGCACATTTTTGTGTTAGATTGTGCACATCTCCCTTGGTACTCGTGCAACACTAAAATCAATCATATATTTTGACCTTTTTCACCTTGTCACTTTTTTATAAGTCTATAAATTACGTACTTGTAACCCCAACATTCCCTTTCAAGCTTGACTGTAGATGTATGTGAGTTTATACTTCATTTTGCAAGTGTGAGAGAAAGTGTGAATTCTTTGTAAGGCAAAATATTTTGTAAAATCTTTCATTCCACAAGAATCATTTTAAGAGAGAAAAATATATGTGAGATAAAAGCTTTTTTTATGTTGAATGTTGTAGTCTTCCATGTTTTAGTCTTATTTTCCCCCTCTTTATATTCTTGAGATATTTTAGTGTTAATACTTGTGAAGTCTAAAAATATTTAAAAGTAAATTAATATGCTTCAAAATGTTTTTAAATTTTGAACAAATCTCTATTTAATTTGTTCTTCGGTTATTTTTAGATTTTACTTATCTCAAACTATATTTATGAATTAAGCCAATAATTTTAACTACACTTTCACCTTAGGTTCTTCACACACCTAGAACGTGATAATATATTCACCGGAGGCTTTTCAACCGTGTTCCAAGATTTGAAACACAAAGTTCTTCTTCCACTTGAAAACGAATTTATTGATTGCATATTAAATAAGACATTAGATGTGACAAAAATCGGTTATGGTTGTGAAGCATGATCCAGCTGTTGATGCCTTGGTGTGAAAGCGCATTAGGCAGAAGTTAAACATTAGGAGTTGTAAGATGTAGTTCCCTTATAAGTCCTTCAATTTTTCATTTGTCGTTCAATCGTTCTGAGGTTTGTTCCCGTTGTGGTTTTTTCCTCATATGCCTTCTGTTATGATATATTTTTTATCTTCTCACTTAGATTAAGTCACTTAATTATTGAAGATAAAATTTGGTGTAGTATACTTAGTAAATAATTTATCACATACACCTTAGGACTTGTTTTTGTTACCCTTAAACTCAAATTAAAGGAAAACTTTATCCCTTTATGGAGAAGATTTTTTAATTGGGTATCATTTGTACATCTCTTATTCGTTGACATACAATCGTAATATCTCATACCCATTTTTATGATGCAAGAAGTTCAGTGTACTGTAAGATAGGTTAAGTAATGATTTTAATAATCCATATATTTGTTAAACAAGTGGGGTATTACATAGTACTCTTAATGGGGAATTGCCTACGTAAGTGTAGGGCCACTTATATGAGAATCTCAAAGGTTTGATTCTATAAATCACTTACGAGATATATGAATATTTAAGGCAAAACTAACACAATTGTGAGAACCAAGTCTTTGAGGAAATGATATATGTTAGACTTATTATCATGGTTTACATAAACAACTCACAGTTTAAGACATTATGTTCTCTATGTAGCTAGTAAATCCTTTAGACTCTCAGTAGGGAAATTTAAAAGCCGTTAGAAACCTCTCCCAATGCGTTGCATTTCCAATTGAAATATCCTTAATGATTGCATGTGTTTTCAAACTCTATCTTCTAATTTACTTCATGTGGGGCATTATTGGAAACATAATGATTTTATACTTGAAATGGGTTAAATCTTGGACCAAATAAAAGTAAGTCCCACACACCTTTTGGTACGTACATCAATGTGTTCCTCTCCGCAAGAATAATAACAAGACATATTCACATGTTCAAAATTATTAAGAGGTGAATGTAACATTAGCCTTAAAGTGTCCCAATTGAAGTTGGTGAAGTAGTGTTTAGCTGGGTAATCCCTCTTGACGACGAAATTTATCACCCATCATCTCATTGGCCAACCTTGACCCCTATTATTTTGAGGTCATATTTAGTATTTGAAGTTTTCCTAAATTAGGTATCGCTCTCGTGGACCGCACCAAAATAGTGATTTACCCCTAAATGTCTAGTTAACTATTGTGCCTCAATGACTAGAACTAGTTAGCTCTAGGTTCGAGGGGCATTTCACCCTTAACCACAAATCATCTGTTGATCTTTAACATAAATCGGGTCGGACCTCCATTAGTTTCACTCAAGCTTCATCATGGTAATGGATAAATCACCCAGGTTCGGGTCTATAAGTAGTGACAATTTCCCTTTAGACTCACTTTCTCTATGGCTCTAGTGGGTTCCCTTAACCAAGTCACTACCTATAAGTATCCAACTCATTATTAAATAGGCATGTGGTTAGAGCCCTGGGCTCCCCCCAATACTTGTAAGTTTCGGGTTTAATGTCCTATTTCACTCCCCGGTGGGTTTATTTTAACATGTGATACTCCAACCGCCACATGTATTGGTTATTCCTAAACGAATCATGAATTGTATAACGAACATACAATGTCTCCACATTGGATCAATAATGGGGTAAGAGCGATAAAAAAATGGCAAATTCATGTAGAGCCACCAAACTGGCCTAACCAACAATCAGAGCTTATGCATTATATGGACAGAAATTAATCGACCGGGTAAGAAAAATAGAAGAAAAGTGAGTATAAAAACTACTCATAAGCTGAGATTAAGGAATGAATGCCCTTTGTCTATCCCAATCCTTTGAAGGGATTAAAGGATATTTGAATCATCAGATCAATATGATTCAATGATAATCAATCTAGATCCTAGTCTTAAGTTGACTGACCAATAAAAATCTAGGAACTAATTTTACTTTCTGTAACCAGTGCAAATTACCTAGAACAAATCCATGAGAAGCATATGTATTGACTATCTTCAGCGCGAGGATTTGAGAGGTAGGGTTCAGTTTTGGTTAAATCAAACCATAATCACAAGGTTTACAAAGAACGATGAATGTTTATACATAAACAATAGATTTCACTTGATTCAGCACTTGTCGAGAACCACTTTGGTAAACTATTCTTTCTTTTCTAATAAATATTTTAATTTTTAGAATTCTGAGTTTATTTTTTTGTTTTTAAATTTTTCCCTTTATTACTAGATTATGATTTGAATTGTGACATAATTTGATGCATGTATTTTTCTTTGAAATATAGTCTGTACTTTTTTTTGGTTGGAATCATGTTTGACTTTCTAATTACCTTGTTAAGATATTGAATGATATGTTTGATGTTATTTATTTAACTTACTTATTAATAATTCGACTTATTTTAGAAATTGTGTTCACATGGGAATTTCTGTAATTTTTTGTTTTGAACTTACTTTTTGGTTAATTTAAGATTTTTTTTTTTATAGTTTTGAAGCTTTCATTTTTCACCCTACATGTTGCGCGCGCACACACACAATGAACATTTAATGGAATTTGGGGGTCAAATTTTAACTTATGTAAACGTGTGTAGGTTGTACGGTTAAAACTAAGATGTGAAATATTTGTTAAGACGAAAATGAAACAAAATTTAGGTGTTTTGTGTGTTTTATTAAGGCTCTTATTGATAAACATTTTAATCCATTCAAATTCCCCTTTTTTATTTTTTTTAGTAAGATCTGATGAGGCTTAGTTCAAGTTTTCCCATGTTGTGTCACACAAAATGAATGTTTCTTGAATTTTGGGGCCAAACTGAAATATATAAAAATGTGTGTCGGTTGTATGGTTGAAACTAATAGGTAAAATATTTATAGAGATTAAAAATGAAAGATTTTCTCTACATTATTCATGTATGTATCTAGGTTTGTTCGTATCTTCCTTTGTTTTGCATTTGAGTTTTGTTAAATTAGGTTCAATGGCATTTGTGAAGTTCATCGACAACATGATAGATTATTTGTAGATCAGAGGTGTTGTTTTTGTGTCTTCAATCTTCATATACCAGAGATGTGATCATTGGAGTTTTTGATGTTCTCCATTTCAACTAGAAATTAAATAAGTAAACTAGAGTAAAATGTGGTAGAGTTTGGGTTCTCCTGTAAGCATTTATGTACGTCAAGTAGGAGGGAACAATATTTATGCTTTAAAATTAATTTTTTTTGTTGACAAAATTTGTTTATCATTCTCTAATCTTGCAAATCTTACAGTCTTATACATATAAAGAAACTCAAAAATGTGGTAGATAGACATATAAATATATAGATATAGATATAAAGACAGAGAGAGGAGAGAGAGAGGAGGAGAAGTGGATAAAAACAAACTCAAAAACAGAAATTCATTCTAGAACAAGTTAATAAAATATAAGTGCTTTTATTTTTAATTTTACATTAATTCATAATCTTACAAAAAAATTAGTTCCAAAACTAAAACAACTTATAATTAAAACATACACATAAAAATGCAAGTTTCTTTTCATGGACGGTTCCCACTATGCTGATTAGTGTCTTTATATTATATAAATTTTATAAAACAAATTACAGATAAAATTCAAAAATGGACATTCATTATAAGTCAAGTTAATCAAACATAAGTGCCTTTTCAGATGAATTCAAAATCCTACAAATTTATTTAGTACCACAACCAAAAGAAATCTTAATTAAAGCAATGAAAAATTATATTATGATCCAATTTTATGTGTACATAAGAAATAGGTCATACAACCTTTTTTTTAGATGAGATAAGTCATATTTTTTAATCTTTTCTTTACTAACAAAGTGTTTCCATGTGCATTGCAAATGATATCGAATATGAATGTTCAATTTAAGTATTAAAAGTAGGGAACAAGGCATTATAAGTAAAGAGAACCATTACCATCTCATAAATCCATGCAATTATTATCTTTTATTGGTAAAGATAACTATAAATGACACAAAAGAAACAATAAATTGAAAAGATCTATGGATGAACAAGAAAGTCAAAAGAGAAGGTTTCACAAATTCATTAACATTTCTATTGAATAAACCAAATTCATGCAAAAATGAACTAAAACTCTTCTTGGCATGGACAATTAATTCATTGGAGACAATTGATTCATTAGGGCATACAATATCATATTGAGAAAATAAATTTCAAAGTCTCAGCTTTTGTTTTCTTTCTTCCTTTTCACTACAAAAATTTATGCCAATTTTCAAACTTGATCCCAATGAAGATCCCTTTTTGTTAAACACAATTTCACTAATTATTCTCAAATTAAATAAAATCTCAAATGAACCACAATGTTTTCTTACTATAAATGATAGAGTCCTTAAATAACTGAAAAAGGTACACCAACTGTAACAAAAAAATGTGGAAAGTGGTATTAGGCATAATTATCATAGTGTTCAATATAAAATTATCTTTTAATTAGTAAGCATAAGTTTAAAAGTATCGCAGCTACATGTAGATATCAAACCATATATTTAAGCCTCTATCATACTCATATCTAAAGCTATTGTATCTATCCATTCGTACATTAAAGAAAAAATTAGTCACTAAACTTATATGTGTAACAAATAAGATAAATTATTATCTTGGCTTGCGCCTTTCAATATAGTGACCTGAAAAATGTAAATGACCCCTCTTCCATGTAACATGAAAATGTCCCACTTTTCATTACATCACATAAAATATATCAAATACAGATGTGTAAAACATAACAGAAGATTAAAACCATGGCTTGTAGAACACAATAATCCCGTATGAGAAAAAGCGGTTATAACCAACCATACCCAACTTATTTAGCATGCAAAATGTAAACATACTACATAATTAAATACGTTTATGCGCTAAGATTTAAAAGCAACCATAAAAATAAAATTTGTCTTCGTCTAAGTCAAGCTCCAGGAATTAATTTTTAATGTCAATATCTTATTTTTTCTAAAATGTTCTATGACCCTTTTGTTATTAAATAAAGGAAGTGTAATAAGTTAATATATAAAAGGAAACAAAGTATAAAAATGCCCAACAATAATGAGTTAAAGCGATTTTTTAATTCTTTTTATCCCAAAGAATATCTCTTCTCAAGGTAATGAATCTATAAGGCATGTTTAATAGCATGGGGCGATATTTTACAAAGTCTTGGACAATTATACCTACCCCACCCCCAAAGAAAATTTCACTAGGCAAGTCATCAAAATGCACATCAGCTAGTGGCATCTTAATGTAAGTTGAAAATTTTATTTTATAAGAAACATACCAAAACTTGAAAAATAAGAGATTCCTTATTTCCCATGGTTTGGCTATCAAACAGACTCTTATTAGATGCAAGTCATTTTTTTTAAAACAATCATGAAAATTGAATTTCTCGAATTTTAAGTTTAGCTTTGAAAAAATTATTTACCTTATATTTATTGGTGTTTTTACATGTTGGAAAAGGCTAAAAAACTATGCAATGTGGTCAATGAATAGGTATAAACATATTAAAATAAATAAATACAAAAATAAATGCTATAAAATATCAGAACTACCTTTTGCTATACAATCTATTGTTAATTCTTGGCTAAAGTCGAGAGCATAAACTAAACATAATATAAATATGTACTTC
The DNA here is from genome assembly GCA_949130495.1 of Sambucus nigra. Taxonomy (NCBI): domain Eukaryota; kingdom Viridiplantae; phylum Streptophyta; class Magnoliopsida; order Dipsacales; family Adoxaceae; genus Sambucus; species Sambucus nigra. The sequence continues at coordinate 141,101,923 of OX422224.1, read as the reverse complement.
TTGATTATTATATTAATTTATACAGGAATTAACATTAATTTCATATAAGTTACAAAAGATATATAAGATATTGTTTCAATACCTTTTAAGTAAACGCCGAAATATAAATTTATAATTTTTTTAATCAATTACTCCCCTTAAATGTTTAAGTTATATATTTTTATTTGCCATCTAATAGTTGCATATTTATTTCTATAGTAATTATTAAAATGATTTAGATACACATTGCGTGTACAAGACTATATTGTTATATAAACGTTGGACCAAAAATTTTTTAATTTGGTTTATGTATGTCTTACACGAATCGGACCTACCGACGATCCTGCGACACTTTCCATTGGATATGTACAACAAATTCAGTGACCTTTTGACCACAACTTGCACACAGCAAACAAATGTATACATCATATTCATATATACATTAGAAATGTCAATTCACAAGTAATGGACATCATAATTTAACGAATACCTGGATAGAATGTATACGGATCACATGATTTTCTTATTTTAAAAAAGGTGGAAGATGATACATAAGATCTTTTTGGCATTTTATGAATATTTTCTTATAACAAATTTAGGTTGTGGTAAATAATATCTATACAAGTACATATGGGATTTGAATTTCCACACTTGTGTTGGTCTGTCTCATATACAAAAAAATAAGAACTCTAGAAAAACAAAACAAAAAAAATCTACACAAGAAATCACTATAATAAAATGAAGAAATGAAATCAACATTAACCAATGATTAACAAAATATGGTAACATACACAAAAATATCCATAGTAAAAAATAACTACATCGTATAATCACCGCAAACCGAGACTCATAAAATATACATAGTTAATAAAAAAAAGTGTTAAATATGTATCGACCGTTATCAGAGCTTACGTATTGTTACCTTTGTATGGCTTTGTGATGCTGCCATGAGGAGGATTATACAAATGACATTGGACTCTATTTCATAATGCCCCTTAGGAAAATGGTTTTAGTATTTTATTGTGTTATTTATGTTCTTATTGGAGGGAGAGTTGTAAGAGCTAAGGTCGGTGGAATATGTGAGACTGGGCGTATTAATGGGTGTAATTTATGTTCTTTTTGGTTTTGATGTATATGAATAGAGGGAGAGTTAAATATACTACGGAGAGAGAAAAGAGAGAAGGCATCGATGTGATTATGATGAGGATCTGGAGATTGCGGTGTGGTGACCGGTCATTAGAGCGATTTGCATTTGTTACATCGGGAGGCGGTAGGAATTGAAGTTGAAGGGAAAGTTGGAAGAGTTAGGGTCAGTGGAATGTGTGAGACTGGATGTATTAATGGCTATAATTTGGGTTCTTTTTAGTTTTGATGTATATGAATATATATTAGGTGTTAATTAGCCATTCTTTGAATTTTAAGGAGTGAGAGAAGAATAATGAGGAAATTGAGTTGGAGGTTATATTCGAAATATTATATTATAGGAGGTCAATTTGGTTATATGATCATTCCAAAAACTTTTGCCTTTCTTTAAGTAGTAGAGATAGAGATATACACTCTCCTTATATTCTTTCTGAATTTAAAGTCGTAGTTATGTTTTTCTTTATCGAACTTTACAAAATCGTAACTTTCAATATATATAAATTTAGTTTTTACAAAATTTATATTTTTGAAAGCTACTAATCGATCTCTATAAAACAAGTTAAATATTCAATATAGAATATTAAAAAACTAAAAAATTAAAAAAACGTGTTTACTTCATTTTTATGAATATAATAAACATTTATCATTTGTGTAATGTTCGTGATAATGTTCCAAATATTTAAAAAAAAAAATCATTTTCTAGTAAACGCAATCAACATTTAATATGTTGATTTTTTCCCCTTTAAATTTGTATACCTATCATGGATCTTATTCGATAAATCTCGCTACGAGGGTTTCAAATATACCAATTTGGTGAAACACAAATTTCTCACTCACATGTTATAACATTTTAAACTTTAGAAGAAGGGAAAAAAGTTCTTATCGTCGCCATTTATGAATGAATTAAAGGCTATTTTACCTTAACCCCCACTTTCTTATATTGTACTTGACGTAACCCCAGTTTGATAATCCCTTAGACATAACTCCTAAAAATCTAAAAGAGTTAGAAATCTATTAAAAATGCTAATGTATTAATTAGACTTAACCCCTAATAGTACTTTATGACCAAAACACCCTCATATGCTATAACAGCAATCAGTTGCTCTTTCCCTCTCCTCTATAACCATCTCTCTCTCTCTCTCTCTCTCTCTCTCTCTCCATGCCAAAATATATGTATCCCTAAACCTTAGAGTATGCAATTCATCATCGTCCTTGTTTGTATCAAAAGTCACCATAGCAACTGTTTTTCAACCTCACCTTGAGGCTCAAGAACCAAACTAGAACGAGAAAGAGAAACAAATAGAAACGAAATCATTTTCTTCCAAATTAGTTCTCGATATTGAAGATGATCTCTGACTGCTATTATAATCCTCGACAATTGGACTACTTGATTTTCTACTCATACCACCTTTTTGCATTCAGACAAGTGAGGTGGCCGATCGACGCCGCCAAACTACGTCGGGCATCGCTAAATAAGTTATCATTCTCAGTATGTGACAAAAATAAGAGACATTTAAAATATTTCCACAAGATAAAAATCAAAATTTTCCAACAAATATAACCATTCATGCAAATTAAAAATTCACCACCATGCTACCTCCAAAATAAATCCCAACTCCAAATAAATATAAACTCAAGTGAAATCCTCCAACTATAAATATCTTACTGAAACCATAAACAACTGTGGAACCGATTGGTCCACCAAATCCATAAATGAAAGTCTCATAAAAAAATCGACGGAATAGAAAGTAAGTCTAAACTACTAAACCAAGTAAAATAAATCTTCAGTTTCACTCCCAAAAATATCTCCAATCACTCATGTGTAGCTACTCCAACACTATACTTGATATGTTAATCAACGCAATGGGTCAGAGCCTAATGCATAAATACTAGCTACTCCTCTCAATTAGGGTCCATAAACTCGGACATTAGAATTATACAAGACAAACATCACAATAGAGTATTTTAAATTAAACGAGATATAAATTAATATGCGGGTAAAATAAACTACTACTAGCTAGTCCCATAACTAAACCACCCCAATGATTAAGTCCTAAAAATGGTATTACCACATTAAATTATCAACTCATGATGATTAATTAAATTTATGGATTCAATCTTATTTATGCGACACCAGTATAGTCAGTTCACCCTATTATGAGTCCTGCGCGTACTCCTGGCACGCTTAAGTTCTACACCACACCCAACTCCGCTCACTATAGCCAGTTTGACCAATTTCATTAGCTCTACATATACTCGTGAGGTTACATGCACGACACGTCATTATAGCCAGTTCGTTCGTATTCTATCAACCTTGCACATACTCGTGATGCCAATACACACCCATGCCGCTATAACCAGTCGACCCGATAACAGTCAGTCTTGCACATACTTGGGATGAAAAATCATTTTTAATACCCGTACTTTCTCCTAGACATTAATTATCAATTTTCTCAAGTTCTCATTATTTTCTATTAATCCCACCCTTTTATCGAGCATAAACCCTCAAACCACCCCTATTCTCATACTTAGAGGTATTCAAAATACAATTATCTCCTAACCTATCATTTAGGAAGATTACCTACCAAGAGTTACCACCTAGCCTCGCACCTAGGCTAAATATCCAACGAAAATGACGTACAATTCAGCCCCATCCTCGAATCATCCATCCGTAAAACCTACACTAACTAGTCCCATACATAGAAAGCGTTACCAACAACTAAGGCCAACCTACTTATCCCATACCTAGCAAGCAACCTAAAATAAGGTGAGAGAAATAACTATCCCAATAATATCATCATCTTTGCGGAGTAAATTATTAATACGATTAACAAATTACATAAAGCATATTTTTAAGTTATCCCCACAATTCTTTAAATTTATTGAAAGATCACTATTTATCCCAGTTATGTCCATTTAATTAAAACAATTTGTTTTCTCAACAATTTATTGAATTTCTATCCACATGCATATATTTAGAAACCTATATCAATAAATCCCTACTCTACAAGATGCATGTAATTAACATGGTTTTACATGTCGAAGATAATTTATCATATCCCTACAATTTATTCTATACGCAAACGTCATAAAATTCTAACAAAATTCCAATCTCTAATTTAATCATGCAGGGGTTTTGAGTCTTAATTCGTATTAAAGATTTGAATAAATAGTCACAAATTTATTTTAACTTACCCTAATTAGTCTCTATAATTTATTTTAGGAAAACAATAATCATTAGTGTTTAGGCAACATTTAAAATGCATAATACCATAGGGGTATAATAGAAATATTCATGCCTATAAAAATCATTTGAAGAATATGATTTTGTGATTGCGTTCCTCTCGAGAAAATAATAAAAACACGTTCTTGGATGATCTTAAGAAATCTTGATTAAGTTATTCAAGTCTTGATTTAAAACTGAGTTTAAAGGGTTTAGGTTTGGAAGAATTGAGATGGTGAAAATTATATGAGGTTCTTGCTTTTGGAGAAGACTAAAATATGTTTTAAAAACCTTAAACCCGTCACTTTGTGTTTTTATAGAAAAAAGGATTTGAGTCTTACACAACTCTAAAATAAAAGATTTTTATTTTTGTAAAACCTACTTAAAACTGAACCGATTTTGTTTTCTAGCAAAGACCGAAAATCTTCACTTTTAACTACAAAGCTAACATTTCTCGAATTAAAATCCAATTTTAATTCCAATTAAAATTTTATTTTATATAAATCAAAACCCACATTTTTAAATACGAAAATAGGTAATTTAAAAAAATTACCAAAATTTTAAATTCCCAAAAGATTATATGTTTTAAAAACATAGAGTGTTACACTTTTCTAACTCTATTAAACTTGGAAAACTTAGGGATGATGGGGAAAATAACAAGGATGGTATGACGGAGCCTGAGAATGAAGCTATTGAAGAGCAGGGAATGGAAATGGATTCTAGGGGAGTAAATCGACTTTGAGGATATCGTAAGTGATCGGTGGGCCTTTGTACTCGATGGCTATAGAGTAATCGAGTTGGTCTTCATTTGGAATGAGAACTCCTTCCCGTGCCTTTGATTTTTCTGATTCCAATTCTATCATTTTATTGTTTAGAGTTTGAGATTTTGGGAAATTGGAAATTTGAAGTTATAATTCGAAAATATCAATCATTGGGGATAGACAAAGGTATATATATATATACATAGAGAGAGAGGGAGAGAGAGAGAGAAAGAGAGAGAGTTGGAAGTGCTAATCAAATGGGAGTTTTGTGGGATGGGGCTTATGAAAATGTTGGTTGGTGTGAGTGAAATTAATCACAATTAATGATTTCTAGAAAGTAATTAATAAACTAACATGAGAATATACATGGTTCAAAAATTTGCCTACATCCACCAAGAGGTCACTGAGTTTTTATTTATGTCTCTCAACGTTTTAAAATTACATCCCCCTTGGTCCTCGGGTATGGGATGTATTTATAGTTTTGAAAAACTAAAGCAATTGAGTTGTTCAAAAAACTTTGTTGGCTTGCTATTGGCTCATGTGGCGATTCCTGATTATCTCGTTCAAGATTTTAGGTAATCGATATGAAATCACTAAACGATAACTATTTAGTATTTATCCATGTGATGAATGCTTGTTCCAATCTTCACTATTAACGAAATGGGTTGGACTAGTGTGATACTTTATTGGGCCTACTCGCGCAGGTCAGAATTGGGTTTAATTATGGTTTGGATCCCACAATTGCCCTTGAAATTCCCCGCCAAATTTAGGCAAGAGTTGGGCCAGATAATTTTAATTCTGTTGGAGGCCCATTAAACTGATCCAATATTGATGAGGTTTTTTTTCGGGTCAATCTTGTAAACAAGGAAAGATGAAGCTCTAAAAATCATTTCGATCTTCATTCGTTATGAAGTTGTACACATTTTTCAAACATTATTTGTTTCCACACTTCTGATACCATTACTTTGTTTCTCAGCCTTCACTATAAAGACTTCAAAGCCTCCATATTTGTGTTCATCTACTCTCTAAGTTCTACTCCTCCTCTTATCATGTCTTACTCTTCACAATATTCATCTTTTTCATTTCCTATGTTGTTCTTTGTATCTTTAAAAATAGTGAATACCCTTCGTGGAAAAAATTATAGGATTTTAGGAAGAATTATTCTATTCCTCCTTGGGTTACGATCGAATGTGACCTTGTACCTAAAAATATTATTGTGATGGAAAAGGGGACACTGGATTCATGCCTAAGCAGTGGTTCAGGGGGGATTGACTTTTCCCCCAAACCCTCTCTTTTTAGAATTCTGTGAATACTTCGGGATAGTCCCATCTCAATGTGCCCCAATACATGGCGTATTGTTAATGGGATACACATAATTAATGAGATTTATAGGACTAACCTCAGTATACCAGAGATCAGATATTTTTACACTTGGTCCCACACTACTAATGGCCTTATATATATATTGGATAAAAAGGGTAACAGAATCCTTACTGTAAACTTCCCTAATTCCAATAAGGGATATTGGGATCAGGGCTTCATTGCCAGATATTGGCAACATCCAGCTTTCCTCGAGGCTAAGAATACACTGGGTTTATGTGCACAACTTGGGCGCGATATAGGTTAATTAATGCCTTTTACTTACTTATATTTTTTGTTACATTATTAATTTTTATTATTGATAATGCTTCTTGTTATATTTCTACGAAGATCACAAGAAGAAAAAGAAGAAATTTTTTAGCCAAATAAATAGTGTTAAACTTTTGAGAGCTTAGAGCGTAAGAGAGTATCTTGCTGGTGGTGATCACCCACGATCAACTTCATTTTTTTTAGTACACCAATACTACTGATAGATTTACTGCTCACCTAGTAGATTACATCCCAGAACTTCTCCTTCCAGATGAATAGGCTTCGTTTTCCTCTTCCTTTTAATCACTAGACGTAAACTCCATTCTTGATGATGAAGAAGACTAAATGTCACCACCCAAAAGAGAGTGCTTTAGATCGATAATGATGATGATGTTCATATCTCCCCCAAGGCAAAGTCCTAGAAGTGGACAGATACTAAAGGCCCCAAGACAGATAATCGAAGTTTGGTCATCAAATAAAAGAGGAAGGATAAGACTCATATGGTCTCCCTCCTTCTAAAAAGAATGATGTTCATCCTCCCCTTTCCAGATCCTCCCAGACCATGTATGTGGCCCAGAACCCTTCCTTGGACCATGGTCGGTTAAGGGGATCGTGCTCACAGCTGATCGCAAGCAACTCAACTTGTTGACTCCTGACCAACTTTCACTCCGTGCTTCTTAAATTGCCAATGGTGAAAATTTTTATTTTCCTTTGTTTCCACTTGATTTTTTATTTGTTGTTATGACTTTAAGACAAGTTTGTCTAACACTTTCCTTAAGTTTTTATTTGTAGTTTGTGGAAGAGTTTGCCCAACTCTTGGATGGTTTCCAGGATAAGTCCAAGATCAACGATGAGCTTAGTCTAGCTCTCTAAGAGTCCTAGGAGGCCATAGCCAATGACCAGAAGGCCTGTGAAAATGAGAAAAACTCCATCGGCGATGCTAAAAGTGAGCTAAAGATCGAGAATGGTAAGTTGAAGGTTGAGAACACTCAACTAAAAATTGATAATGATCGATTGGTCAAGGAGGTGGCCGAGTTCCCGTCGATCAAAGAGGCCCGTTTTGAGAAAGGCTGGGGAAAAGCCTATAAGGATTCCAAGATCTATCTAGCGTACATCCTAAAGGATAGTTTTAAGAAGGGTTAGGATATAGCCCTGGTGAAGACCAAGGTCCAAACTAACTTTGAGCTCTTCGACGAGCACCATCTTGGTTCTCCCCTAAGGGTTGAAGAAGAGGCTACTACCAGCATCCCAACTTACTAGGATAAGGATGTGGTGACCCAAGGAAAGATAGCCGAGATCGAGGAGCAGGTGAAGAAATAAGGCCCTCGAGATCAGGTTTAATGGTTCCTTGTACTTTTTTCCTTTTTGTTCATATATAAGGTCTCAACCCATTTTGTTATATATTAATGAAAGAAAATTTCTATAACTGTTGTGTTGTTTTGAATATCTTTGTTGAATTTTTCTCTTTGTGTTTGTTTATTTTTGTAGCCTGTTACCAAGGGTATTCCCTCCTTTACTAAAAGCCTTGATGATTTTCTTGGACAGGATGCAAGTGCTCAAACTCGTCGAGTATTTGTGTTCATCCATAAACCCTTAAAGAAGATGACCAAGACATAAATTGATCATTCCACCCTCGTAGCTAAGTTGAAGGACAATTTAAAAGAAATAGAAGATGTGGGCTCCTCGATGCAGGAAGAAATAAATAGTTTAAAATCTTAACTTACCAGGGCAAAGGATATAGGGAAGGTTGGAACCTTAATCTAGTCCGAGAATGACGATATTAAGAATAAGATTATTGGTGACGAATAAGATAATCAATGAGCTCACACTATGGTTATAAGGCTTAGTCGTGACGTGAATAAGCTTTGTTACATATTCAGGATGGGCCCTCGAGCTTCCTGGTCGGTTAGCTATGATGAGGGTTGACAAGATGCTCTAGTAAGGTTACAGGAGTCTCAAGATGTGGCCTATAAGCGCATCTGGTTGAATGCCTTGAAGGTGATGAAGGATCCCAAAGACTTTCAACTTTGGTACATGTATCATATTGACTTTTCGGTATATAGGTAACCTCCCTTTGATCGGGATGATAAGTGGGTCCCTTTGGATTCCATGCCTCTCCAACTTGTTGAGAATTACTTAGAGGCTTATGATAGTGACAACGAGTACCGACTAGACCCCAATGATAGTCGAAGGAGGCCGATTATAAAATTCTTGGATCGTCGACCATATTCAGTTGTAACAATTATTTACTATTTATAATTGATATCTTTTTGTAACCTGCAACCGACAATTACCGTATAGTTAATAAATACCAATTTTGTGCATTTTCCCATTCCTTTATGTCAAGAATGTGTTATATTTGTTTCATCTTACCTTTTAGGTTATGTCATCACACTGCCTTAGGCCTAGAACAGACAATGTCAAAATTGTACCTGGTGTATGGGCACTCCACTCGTTCAAGATTGTTTTCTAACCAAACTGAGTTGGTTTTCTACCTAGGGATCCCCCATGGGGCTTTTGATTACATGTGGTGTCATTTATGTTGGTGGTGATGAAGACCTGGGGACTTTAAATTTAATTGTAATAAGCAAATTTTCCATTGTAATTAAGTCAAAGCCTAATCGATGCTTAAAAAGAATAATGTCAATTTTGAGCTCATTACATGGGAATAATTTAAAGCAATTTAATAGCTAAGAAATTGAGCGAATGACAAAGGCCTTTATTCATTAATCCAATAATAAACTACGAGCAATATGAGTTTTGAAATGAAAATTTGCAAAAACTAAGGTGCTGAAAATAAAACTAAAAGTAAAACCTTTTAAAGTTGGCTTCATTCCATGATCGAGGTATCTCTCTGTCCTCCATTGTTTCTAGGTGATAGGATACTTGCAAATTATCCTTGATTACTTTAAACGGACCTTCCCAGTTGGGTCCTAACTTGTCGTATGACGGCGTTTTGGCGTTATCGAGGACCTTTTTGAGGACATAATCGCGACCTAGTTTTTCCTTAGATTGACCCCCCTGCTATACTATTTTCCCAACCATTACTGGTAGGAGGCCAGCTTTATCATGTTTTGATCTCTTCGTTCATATGCTAGTTCGATGACATTCGTTCTAATGGTCAGAAGGCCAACTTCGAGTGGAATTATGGCTTCCATTCCATATGTGAGGGCAAAGGGTGTTTCCCCAGTAGATCTTCTCGGTGTGGTGCGATATGTCCAGAGAATATGAGGGAGCTTATCCACCCAAGTGCCTTTTACTCTTTCCAGCCTCTTTTGTAAGCGATAGATCATCGACTTATTGGAGGCCTCTGCCTGGCCATTTCTTTGGGGGTATGCCATAGAACTGAAGTGGTGCTTGACTCCATGCCCATCGTAAAATCCTTGAAAGGGCTCGCTTTCAAATTATGTACCTTTATCTGTGAATATGGTCCTGAGTACCCCAAAGAGGGTTATGATGTTTCTCCAGATGAACCTGATCATGTCGACATCCCTAATGTTCGCCAGTGGTTCCACTTCAATTAACTTAGTGATATAATCAGTTTTAACTAGCAAGTATTTAAGATTACCTTGCGCATTAGGTAGCGACCCTATGATATCCAACCCCAATTGTGCAAACGGCCATGGATTGTTCAATGGCCTCAGGTCGCTAGCCGATTGATGGAGCTAGGGGAGAATTTTTGGCACTTCTCAAATTTTGAGCATAAATAATTACATATGTCTACATATCTGGCCTTTAGTAGCCTTCTTTGATTACTTAGAATTTCAGAGACCTTCCACCTAAGTGGATTCTATAAATTCCACCGTAAAGTTCATAGAGGACCTGGTCGATGTCCTTTGGGATCACGCATTAAAGGTAGGGGCCTGTGAAAGACCTCTTGTACATCTTTTCCCTAGAACCTAGATAGAATCGTGCAAATTTCACCCTGACTTGATGAGCCTATTTCTTATCGGTTGGCAATGTGTCATTTTGTAGGTATGCGATGATTGGATCCATCCATCATGGATCCTTTTCAATGGAAATAATGTGACCATATGATATTGCCTTGTTATTGTTGGGTTTGGCAAGGAATTCCACTACGATCGTTCTCCTGAGAGTGGAGACAACTGTTGAGCTTAGGGCTACTAGAGCGTCGGCATGTCTATTGTGCCCCCTGGGAAACTGTTGAACGTTGAATTCCTTAAATCTTAAAATTAGCTCATAAGGCACTGCGAGGTAGTTTTCCATTCTTTTATCCTTGGTGTTGAAGCCCCTGCAGACTTGGTTTGACACCAGTTTTGAATCACAGTACACTTCGAGTTGTCTTGCCCTAGTAGACGTGCTTTGCCTAATCTGACTATAAGCGCTTTGAATTCGGTTTGAAACTTTAAAGCCTAACATGAACCCCCACTCATTAAATGCCTCCTCTGGGGTCACAAGGACGATTCCTACTCCTACCCCATTAGAGTTTGAGGTATCATCCCCGCATAATATCCATCTTTTGGAATGGTCCAGCTAATGATCTCTTGATTGCTCGACCATGTGTTGATAGTAGGGGCTTCTCCTGTACACTTCGATATGTTATAGGCCAATATCTTCCCCTTAATTTTTGTCTTCGGCTGAAAATGGATGTCGAATCTCCCAGGTTCTATTGACCACTTTGGTATGCATCCAGAAAGGTCGACTTTGCGAAGCACGGCTTTAAGGGGGAATAAAGTGATAACAATTATGGAGTGGGACTCAAAATAGTGTTAATCTATCAGGAATCTATCACCAGTATGTAAGCCAACTTTTCTAATGATAAGTAATGATGCTTAGCATCAAGGAGTGTCTTGCTGGCATAGTAAACGGGTAATTGTCTTGCCACTTTCTTACAGACCAGGGATGAGCTGACTGCATGGTTTGAATTTGTAAGGTAGAGGTAAGGAGGGTCCCTTTAGTTGGGGATTGTGAGCAATGGAGGTTTACTTAGGTAAGAGTTGATTTATTTAAGAGAACTTGAGTATTCGTCATTCCAGGTGAGGCCCTTCTCTGTAATACCCCATAATTTTATTGACTTTTAAAATAGGATTAATTAAAAATAAAATGGGGATTAATTGAAATTAATTATGAATAATAATTGGAATTCATCCGGATTGAATATTACTAGAGAATAAAGAATATGTGATTGGTCGACCCTAGACCATTTACACTTGAGTATTTAACTCACGAGTTCTTCCACACAATGAACTCTTCTTATCTTCGATGTACCCCATTCTTCGTTGGGTAATGACAAAGGACATTCCAAAATAGTCAGTAGGACCAGTGACGGGGGAATGACAAAGGAAATTTCCCTATGTGTAGAAAGAGAGAATACTAGTGTTGAATGTGTCCATGTTGAGAAGTGAGAACGATAAGTTTAGGAATGGTAAACCATGCCATTTAGGCATAACAACTGGAGGAATGAAATTTCCAGTGGAGGAATTGGGTCAAGAGAATTGGGCCCAGAAAATTTACAACCCGAGAGTAGTGGGATTAGGCAGGACCAGTGGAGTCCTCAACAACTGTAGCATACCGTATTTCAGGGTCGATGGGACCCAAAAAGTAAAAAGGAGGCTAGTAAGGCCATAATTGATGCCTAGAGATTTGGGACCAACGTTTCAATGATGGTCGTATAGTCGTAGAATGGAATAATTTGCCCACTACGAGGAGGGGGCAACTATTGGAAGAAATCCTAGATGCATAAGGATTGCATATGCTCATGGGTGGTGTTGGCAGCTAAGTGTTAGGACCCTACGATTGGGCAAGACTGGTGAAGTTTTATTTCATCCTTGTGAGTAAAGGATTAATTCAAGTGGCATGGGTGTGCCGCAATATATATGAATTATTAACACTAAAAATTCGCGTGCAAGTGGAGTTTAGTGGGTATGATGGTTTTGCAGTCGAGTTGCAAACATATTTATAATTGATAATGGTACTTTTTGATATCGGTCGTAAGTGAGCCGGGTGGGCACTAAGAACATATTTTATCATTATAATTTACTACTACTTTGAGTTAGCAAAGTAGATCTTATTATGGTAATGTGTAGGGATTAATTATCAATTGTTTGAATGATAGTAGATTTAATGATAAGACTATCATGCTGGATATTCTGAGTGAGTAATATTACTGTGGTGAGGCGCCACCTGAAATAGGGTTGGGCCTATAAATATATATGAAAATTTCATGATATCGTCGACTTCAGTGAGTATGTTGTCTAGTTATATGTAAACCCAATGTATAGGAATTTATTTATTGATGTGACTCAGGATACATTGTGATCTTTATCAAGCAGAAAAATATAGCTCGTGAGAGTGCCATATTTCATGTTATTCCTAAGGGACATGAGTAGATTTTTTTAACATACGGATATTATGGGAAGTTACATATTGTGGACTGAGCACCTTACGAATCTCGACGACCGACTATGTTAAGTATTAGTGTATTGGGAGGGTTCCTTGTTTGGATTTATCTTTGCGAGACATTCCACGCATGAAACTAGCAAATGTCGGGAGTTGGAGAGAAGTTTGGTCGATAGTATATAAGTTTCGCACTTTGGTCATTATACATATACAAGAATATAACTGAGAGCTGATAATTCTATTATGACTTAAGGCCGGCAGAGACGCCTAGTCGTGGTATCATTATGAATAAAATAATAATGCACTGAAAGAGTGATTAAGTTATGACTAGTGGGGTGGTTGAGTGTAGTCATATCCTATCAGCATGCCAAGTGCACGAGAATTGATTTACCAGTGGTAAATATTATTAGGGAAATAATGCGCGAGATATAGAGTGTATGGGCGCCCTAGGTGATTGAATCAGTAAGTGGATTATGATGTCGTGTGAAATCAATAACTTTTATCCAGGGAAGCCGAATCTTATTCCGTAAGATTCGTCAGAAGCTTACATTTCACAAGAAACTGATTTTTAGAGCAGAAAAAGGACTTCTAACACATAGTGAGGCAAAGTCACATGGGTCACGGTTAGAGGTACATTTGAGAGAATATAAGATATATTAAGTTATAAATGACAATGGTGATGGGATGCAATAAGGAGAAATATTGCTAAATTCATTTGCAATAGGTCACTTGTCTTTTGGTAAAGAGTGGACCATCCGAAACCAGTAGGGATTTCTCAACCAAAAGAATGGGAAAGCATTGCAAGATTTTTATCGTGAAGGTAACTACTTCCTAGAGGGGTTACGATCCTATATAGGTGATAGTGGATTGGTTGATCGAAGTAGCTCACGTTATGGCAATTAGGATTGATCATACCATAGGACAGTATGCGTCAATCTTTATAACTGAGATAGTGAGGTTGTAACTCCCCGCCTAATTAAATACCGGGTGGCCAGTCCCATACAAAATTAAAACATAATATACAGTTGGCTCATTCTTAGCATCACTGTCGAAAACATTTACAACTCACCCAATACCCAATTAAGCTGGTGTTAAAAACTTTCCAAATTTTAATTTCAACAAAATTCATTTTTAGTTTACAAATAACACAACACATATTAGTCTACAACACAAATAACCGAACAGATAACACAAAAGAATTTAAATGTCATTGGAAAAAACATTCCCACATAATAATCCAATACAGTACCCCCAATGATATTAAATGTAATAAAATGACACGAGTACAAGAGTACTTGACTTAGATAGAAAAGAGATAATTGAGTTCCTTTGGGAGACATGCCCTAACTAAGAGAATATTGTGAATCAAATGAAGATAGGCGTAAGCAATATTCCATAGCTCCATAGCTCGTCATAATTCGCTAAGGTTGGCATCCCTGCTACTGGACACCTGATATAGAAGATACAATAGAAAAGAAAATATGCAAGGAAACGGGTCAGAACCCAATTGTGAAAATTATTTTTAAAACAGTAAGTATTTAACAAGTGCAGTAAAGCATTTATTATGTACATGTTAGTATCCAACTCTCACTTTCTATTCTCACCACTCATCTAGAGTGCACACTTAACATTTCCTATTAACCTCCTAGTTAATGGCTCTTCTTCACTAGTTCCCATAATATGATTCCATCCCGTATCATAACCCCGTATGTCCCATACCATACGTCATACAATTATTCATATACATTTCTCATTAACATGAATCGTTTCTCATTAATATAAATTAAGCTTTTCAATTCTATAAGAATAAACATTCATTAACTTAATTCCATTCTCTTTCTCCATTCACCATTATCTACAATTATCACACAGTAGATAGATTTAGCCACTATATACATTCATTTAATTCATTATATATATATACACATATATAATACGGCACCCCGAGTCACAGCTGCAGTGCAATGTATTACTCTGTTATCATGTCCCATCATCGCTGGTCGCCGAATAGGGGACTAAAGGTTCGGTAAGGATTTCTCGAACCACAAACATAAGCATACAAATTGGAGGCGAACATAGTTCTCGTATCCATGGGTCACGCACATACCTACGTACCCACAGTCAGCGGACTTATCAACTCCCTGATAAGTCTTTCATAGACCTATGTTATTGAGCGACAAATCAAAGATCTCTTGAATTCAACAGGATATGACGGCCCTCACGCGCAAACCTCCCGTCGATAGCATGTAAGCTAGGTATGTCATACACATAAATCATCAAACAATTGAATAGGAATTATCATACCTATAATATAATATCAACAAGGTAATCCCACTACCCTTCGATAATTCCCATACGTAGCATTATATCTTTAACATCCTACGCATTAAAATATTATGGCTTTACTTTTTAATTTAATTATCCACGAGCCTCACTCATTACTCAAGGTTCAAACAAGTTTTTCCTCAACACTATATTCATTAATAAATCACTAATATCCTTCTGGTCCATATCATCATATCTCCCGAATCACTACGAATTAATCTCCCCTTTAAGTAGGTTTAAAATCGATAGTTTCAAATCTCTTATAAAGACATCTTCTTTCACTTAGGATTAAACCCTCTTGTAAACTTAAGGATACCCAGGTGTTATATTCAATCACCCCTACTGGTCCTATATTTAATCCTCAGGCATACCAATTAGAATCCAAAAAATAAATGTAGCAACCGAAATTCCTTTCAATTTGATTATCATTATTCTAATCAATTAAATCCCACTCAAATTAATTCAAATCTTATCTAAGGCTTACTGATCTTCTCTCAGTCCCATAATATTTAATTAATAATCACCAAAGATCTACAAAAGGTTTGGGATAAGATCCAACATTAAAAAGAAACAAGTTTAACAATTCCTGGGAGGTCGATCGATCGAAGGCAGGGGGTCGATCGATCGATCACCCAGATAACAGCCCAATTTTTCTGCATTTCTTCTAGTACGGGTTTCATCAAGTTTGATTATTCAAACCTTCATATTAACAACCCAAATGACTTATAATCCTTACTACATGATATATCAACATATATAAATGATTTCAAATGATCTAAACATCCTAGAATCATCAAGAGATTGAATTAAAAGCATGTTTATATCCTCTTTTTCCAGAAAATTTTCAACATAATATCTTCAATAACACATCAATGGTTTTCAAATTTTCTTCAACAAATTTATGATTATTTCATGGATTACTATCTACTTACAACATTAGTTTGATTCCTATATATTTTCAGTTTCCAAAAATCCATTTACAACTTCATCTTTATCTTCCAAACATGAAAAATCTCATCTTTTTATAACTATTCTAACATGGATAATATACAAACTTAGATTGCCATTATCAAACACTTGCCTATAATGAAGGTCTGATCCTTTGGTGTAGTATATCACAACTGCCTTATTGATGAACTTGTAGAAATACGTTCGCGGCACTATAACATATTTTTGCAATAGCCGCTGACTGAACTGCCCCGACATCCTCGAGTAATGGCAATGAACCTTCACAATTGATTGTTAGGGGGCTGCGGCACCTTGCATGGGTCATGGCCACGATATGTTAGCCTTTGGAACCTGCCCTTGTCCCTTTCCCCTTGCACCAAAGCGTGGAAGTGCGGCCTCTTGAATAAGGCCGCGGCACCTTCAAGTGTTTGAAACCCACCTTGTCGCTTTGTTTTCATCCCATGACCAAAATGGAACATATAGAGTAGGCTGTCTTTTCCTACGGCTGTCCCTTTAGTCTCTTTAACTGCCCTGAAGCTTTTTGAAAGTTGCTTTTAATGGTTGTAGCTTTATTAACATGACTATTGTAGGTTTTTGGCCCCGTCATCCGAACATCAGGCTTTATGCATATATGCTATACTTTCAAGCCTCCTCAGGCTGGATTACGTTATTGCGTCACCCACTGCTAACATATAGGATATTTTCAAGCCTCCTCATGCTGGGTTATGTTATTAAGCCACCCACAGCTAGCATATAGGGTATTTTCAAGCCTCCTCGGGTTGGGTTATGTTATTAAGCCACCCATAGCTAACATATAGGATATTTTCAAGCCTCCTCAGGCTGGGTTACGTTATTAAGCCACCCACAGCTGACATATAGGATATTTTCAAGCCTCCTCAGGCTGGGTTACGTTATTAAGCCACCCACAGCTGACATATAGGATATTTCCAAGCCTCCTCAGGATGGGTTATGTTATTAAGCCACCCATAGCTATAGATATATTTAAAGCCATCTCTGGCTAGGTATTACCAGTCCCTCGACTTAATGACGCGTCCTGAAAGCTAAGAGCGGGAATTGGAAGCCCTCATGACTAATGACAGCATTCCGAGAGCAGAAAATTGGCATTGTAAGCCCCTGTGGCTAATAAAAGCTCCTTGAATCCTCAGATGCTTTCGTGAATATGATCAGCATATGATAAGATATAGTTGCACATCGTGAAGGGAACTTGTGAGATAATTTGTTATTCCTCCATTGGAATCTATTTAAGACAAAAAGGTCTTTTTATGAGATGACGAATTATAAAAACAAGAGAGAAATCAGATATGGCAAAATTTGTTAATTCGTATATTTATATACGTTTGCTCCAGCTAATGACTTTGTAAGGATAATTTAAAGTTCAGTTTAAAATAACGTAAGTAGAAGTTGTCTCTATAAAGTAGGGACAGATGGAATATAAGAGATAAGCATGGAAAATGAGCATGTGTCCTGCGAGATGAGGCTGCATCCCCTAATCATCTTTGAGGAACCTCCTCAGTATCCCTTGCCCAATTAGCCTTTCAATTTCATCTTTCAGAGCATAGCATTGCTCAGTGTCATGGCCATGGTCTTGATGGAATTTGCACAGAGTAGCTTTGTTCCTCTTATGGGGTGGAGCTCTCAGATTTTCTGTCCATCTCAGCAGCTTGTCCTCTTTGATAAACTCAAAGATATCTTCAATCGGGAAGGTCAATGGAGTGTAGGCCTCTGGTTTCTTCTCTGCCTTCTCCACTCTCCTTTTCTGGATCCTGCTGACTGCTTCTGAGGCCGGGTCCTCTTGTAATGCCGCGGGAGCAAAGAATGTTGATGCTATTTTCATGGGTGCCGCACCCACATCAGGAGAGGTTGCGGCCTCTAGCATTAGGACCCTCTGAGTTAGGTAATTGACCTATGTCTGGAGTGAGGCATGACTGTCGTAGAGGTGGTTAAGGTGATTGTATAGCTGCACAATCTCATCTTTGATTTATGTGCTCTGGCTGGACTCTCCTTCCATTTTTTTGCTTTTGTTAGTCTTTACAAAGTATGTGTAATCTGGGAAAAAACTAACAAAAGTGAGTAATCACAGAAACACCAAGTAGGAAATAGGGATGTAGCGTTTTACTACTGCGCTGTTGCAGGGTTCCGCGCCCAGTATATAACACCTAAGTGCACTGTCGCGGCCTTTGTATGACATTCACCAAGGTTGAGCTGAAGAACACCCAAGTCCATTCCTTGATGTTTTGAAGGTTCTGTAAGTACTGCCCTAGCCCAAGCCGAGTCATGGCGGTATTTAAACTACCTGTCGCATCCCTTGCTAGGCAGGGGGAGGGGAGCAACCCCAAAATTGAAACCCAGGAACCGAGCTTTTCTCCGGAAACACGGGGAGAGCATGCCTACTAGGGTCTATCCATGAGAGAATAACCTCTATGTGCGCATAATGGCACAATTCTAATGATAAAACCCCAGATCATAGGCAAAGAATCACAAAAAAGGGTGTAAACATAATTCTTCCCTAACCATTCATATTTTCGGGGGCAAAGCCTATCATGCTTTTCAGCAATGGCTAGATAAAATGATATCACAGGGGTATGTTAGTTAGATTCAAGGTCATAAAAGGGAGACCAGAACATATCTGAATATACAAATTACCCGTTTAAGGGTGTGAATTACAAAATCGAGCTCAATAACCTGAATCTACTCGTGAGATAATGATCCGAAGGATCCTCATAAATAACATAAGGTGTTGAAAATTTCTAAATATAGAGAAACAAGATTAAAATATCTCAGTTTCCCACAGACGGCGCCAAAATGATGATGCTGGAAATAGCACCACCCTTCAAGGTGTTTGTAAGCTCAATTCAGTGTTAACAATGGCAGTATAAAGGTATATAGTAGAAGGAGGTGAGGAGAAGAGGATTCACACCGGAATATAAGTGGTTCAGCCAATTAGGCCTACGTCCACTGTGTAAGTGTATGATATGTATCACTGTATGAGGGCTCTAATGGCCATAGATACAATCTCTCAAGCTTTCTCTCTCTACTGTGTATTTAGACAGAGTTTTCGCTAGGGTTGCTCATTTCGAGTCCCCTCCAGGAAGGAGAAGACATGTATATATAGTACCTGGGGGTGTAATGTACCCCCCATGCATGCAATGAGCATGTGTGTGTTGATCTAGCCAATATAATGAAGACATCTATCACTGTCACATGTAGAGAATGATGATGAAATATTCCCCCCACGTGAGGGGAATGATTTGTTATAACTGATTTGTGTACACGTGTTCCCAACCACACAAATGATGATAAGAGCTCGGCCATCTGTCTGGTCACGACCTCGGCCTGGAATAGTACGAGGTTGGTAAAGTCTAATTGTCACCTAATTCGAGATTAATCATGATGACCTCGGCTTATGTGGAGCCGAGGTTAGGTAGGTGATACCATAAGGTTGGCTGGGATGAGGTTAAGCTGGAACATGTTAGGAAAATTGGCTGATTCCCTGCCGAAGCTGGCCTTAACCTTGGCCTACTCCCAGCCGAGGTTGTCATCCCTTGGATGGCCTGATGAATAACTATTCCCATGGATCATGAGGGCCTCTCTTGACGAGGTTGGTAGTAATGTCGGCCATGGCCGACCTTGCTTGGGACGAGATCGCTGGTCATTGTTCTAAGACCCTTCCAACATCGACCATACTAATGGCCGAGGTTGATGCCTCTGAGCCGAGGTGGTACATTTAAGGCATATCAATCACCCCTAGCCCTTAGTTACCTGTGTGATCAGGTGTCTAAGGGGTATAATTACCCGAAATTGAATTTCTTCAACTGTCAATAGTCTCTTGACAAGTGTCAGCTACTGGAGTAGATAGCGTGCCTGACAAGTTTGATGATGTTGGTTGTCTTTTGGTCTCCCAAGGCAATGATGGGCCTTGGGACGCGTGCACTCATACTTAAGGGTTTAAACCCCATTTTCTTCTCTTTCTTCCTCATTTCTCTCCTTCTCCGAATTTGGTCACTTTTGCAACTTTCTCTCTCAAGAAGAGCTTTGATTTAAAGTGCGTTTGGGTGGTCATTCCTTGGGATTCCATACTTCCCCCTTATAATAGAATTTCGTCCCGAAATTCAAAAAAATAAATCATACTGGTAAGGTCAACTCTGAGTATACATCTCACATCGCAAGTAATATATGTCGTACCGCCCATACAGTACGTTAACGAAAATCCCCGTCGATGTTACACTAAGTCTCACCATATAGTTCCAACAGAATAGAATTTAAACTTTATCCAATCTTCCCTATACCGTCCTCGTGATAAACTTTGGGAAAAATTATCCTCACTTATTAAACAAATAAATCCTGAAGTCACAACTACTTACAGTTTCATAATTTTGAAAACTACTACAATCCAACCATCCAGGGCGCCCATACACCCTATCATACAACTTTCATTATAATATTTATCGTAAAGGTTATAAACTCATATCCTAAAGACCTAACTTATTTCGACTCCCAACGGTTATTAGTTTCATGCTTGGGGTGTCTCGCAAGCGAAATCCAAATAAGGAACCCCCCCGATACACTACTACCTAAAGTAGTCAGTCATCGAAACTCCTCAGGTCCTTAGTCAATAGTATATAACCTCTCTACAAGTTTTATCGATCGCAATTAAAAAGTCTACTCATCTACTCTCTTATTACAGACAAGATGCTGGCTAGTATTAGTACATACGCTCTCATATACCACAAGTAAATCCATGTCGATAGTCACATCATGCTTGGACATGCCCAAAGTAAGTAATCCCATGATAAAAATTAAACCCACGTGATAACATGTAAAATATAGGTGTCCCGCACCCCTCGGTGAGTCTACGTAAATAACAGTGCCTCATAATTCCTTAGATAGAAAACATACCCTCATTCGCGGGTGGTGGTTGTTGAATCGCTGCCTGATGGACGTTATATACACGCCCGTACTAACCCTGTTGCATGAGAGCTGCTGGAATGGGAGGTAGTGCTAGTACTGGAACTGGAGCTGGAAGAGCAGCTGGTGGAAACACTGGTGTCTGTGGCTCCTATCGAGAATTTTGTTGCCGAGGAAATTTGTCTTTATCAGGACAATCTTGTCGTTTATGGCCATACTTATCACACACGAAACATTTTCCAGCAAACTTTCCACCAGTTTGCCCCTGTTGATCCCGACCCTGCTGGCCATTACCTCCTTTCCCTTGGCCCTGATGAGCCTGTCTCTAGCCCTGATGGCCCTACTGTCCTTGCCTATTACCTCTATCCTCAAATTGAGAATCTCCAGATCATAAACGCTTAGCATAATCACCTGTCTGGGATCCCTGCTCACCCTGACGCTGATGACTCTATCCTGGCTGAGTCCCACTAGAACTGCCCCCAGTAGTCTTACCTTGCAGGCTTGACCCAAACCCCCGCTTGACACCCTGAACATGTAAGCGGTTATCCTGGAAGTGAAGCATTGCAGCATTGAGAACATCTGCATACGTACGTAGTGAAAGATTTCCCAATAAATGGTGGCGAATCTTATAGTTCAACCCATCAGTGAACATTAGAATTCTCCTCTCCTCAGTGGGTACCTCTGCTGGTACCAAATTAGTTAATCGCGTAAATTCTTCCTCGTATTCCGCCACCGTCTTCTCTCCCTGCTTCAAATCAAGTATTTTCCACCTCATCTCTGTCTGGATGGCGAAAGGAAAGTACTTCCCATCAAATCGTATCCAAAAGTCTTGGATAGTCATTGTGTCTCTCCCCCCCATAGTGGTCATAGCTTCCCACCATTGCAAAGCTGCCCCTAATAGCTTGAATGTGGCTAGTATTTGACGTTGGACCTCAGTGCATTAGAGCATTCTCAAGTTCCTTTGGATATCTTTCTTCCAATGGCTAGCATTCACAACATCTGATCCTCCCTGAAACTCAGGTGGGTGTGCCTTTTGAAAAGCATCCCTCTCTCGTTCCCATGCAGTAGGAAACACTTGCCCTTGCGCGGGTGGCACAACTGGTGCCTGTGCTGGAGCCTGCTGAACAGCAGCTAGAGCTGCATTGACTGCCTGAGCAATAATTGCAGCAACTTCGGCCGCAGTCATCGTACCCTGAGCTGGGGCGGGTTGAGGCGCACGTTGAGGAGGCATCTGAAACGAGAGTACACTATCAATATTTGATATAACAAAATAGCTGAAGATCGTAAGCGTAAATAGAAAATCAATAATCCTACCCATAGGGCTCTACATTAAAGAACGCTAAGCTGAAAACACAATAAGCCGTACAGATCCTAAAGGACACTAGAACCTGATGCTCTGATACCACCTGTAACACCCCGTCTAATTAAATATCGGGTGGCCAGTCCCATACCAAATTAAAACATAATATACAATTGGCTCATTCTTAGCATCGCTGTCGAAAATATTTACAACTCACCCAATACCCAATTAAGTTGGTGTTAAAAACTTTCCAAATTTTAATTTCAACAAAATTCATTTTTAGTTTATAAATAACACAACACATATTATTCTACAACACAAATAATCGAACAGATAACACAAAAGAATTTATATGTCATTAGAATAAACATCCCCACATAATAATCCAATACAGTAATCCTAACGATATTAAATGTATTAAAATGACACGAGTACAAGAGTATTTGACTTAGATAGAAAAGAGATAATTGAGTTCCTTTGGGCGACATGCCCTAACTAAGAGAATACTGTGAATCAAATGAAGATAGGCACCTAAGCAATATTCCATAGCTCCACAGCACGTCATAATCCGCTAAAATTGGCGTCCTTGTTGCTGGACACCTGATATAGAAGATACAATAGAAAAGAAAATATGCAAGGAAATGGGTCAGAGCCTGATTGTGAAAATTATTTTTAAAACAACAAGTATTTAACAAGTGCAATAAAGCATTTATTATGTACATTTTAGTATCCAACCCTCACTTGCTATTCTCACCTCCCATCTAGAGTGCACACTTAACGTTTCCTATTAACCTCCTAGTTAATGTCTCCTCTTCACTAGTTCCCATAATATGATTCCATCCCGTATCATAACCCCGTATGTCCCATACCATACGTCATATAATTATTCATATACGTTTCTCATTAACATGAATCGTTTCTAATTAATATGAATTAAGCTTTTTAATTCTATAAGAATAAACATTCATTAACTTAATTCCATTATCTTTCTCCATTCACCGTTATCTACAATTATCACACAGTAGATAGATTTAACCACTATATACATTCATTTAATTCATTATATATATACACATATATAATACGGCACCCCGAGTCACAGCTGCGGTGCAATGCATTACTCTGCTATCATGTCCCATCATCGTTGGTCGCCGAATAGGGGACTAAAGGTTCAGTAAGGATTTCTCGAACCACAAACATAAACATGCAAATTGGAGGCGAACATAGTTCTCGTATCCATGGGTCACGCACATACCTACGTACCCACAGTCAGCGGACTTATCAACTCCCCGATAAGTCTTTCATAGACCTATGTTCTTGACCGACAAATCAAAGATCTCATGAATTCATCAGGATATGACTGCCCTCACGCGCAAACCTCCCGTCGATAGCAAGTAAGCTAGGTATGTCATACACATAAATCATCAATCAATTATATAGGAATTATCATACCTATAATATAATATCAACAAGGTAATCCCACTACCCTTAGATAATTCCCATACGTAGCATTATATCTTTAACATCCTACGCATTAAAATATTATGGCCTTACTTCTTAATTTAATTATCCTCGAGCCTCACTCATTACTCAAGGTTCAAACAGATTTTTCCTCTAAATTATATTCAGTAAGAAATCACTAATATCCTACTGGTCCATATCATCATATCTGCCGAATCACTACGAATTAATCTCCCCTTTAAGTAGGTTTAAAACCGATAGTTTCAAATCTCTTATAAGCACATCTTCTTTCACTTAGGATTAAACCCTCTTGTAAACTTAAGGATACCCAGGTGTTATATTCAATCACCCCTACTGGTCCTATCTTTAATCCTCAGGCATACCAATTAGAATCCAAAAAATAAATCTAGCAACCGAAACTCCTTTCAATTTGATTATCATTATTCTAATCAATTAAATCCCACTCAAATTAATTCAAATCTTATCTAAGGCTTACTGATCTTCTTTCAGTCCCATAATATTTTATTAATAATCACCAAAGATCTACAAAAGATTTGGGATAAGATCCAACATTAAAAAGAAACAACTTTAACAATTTTGGGGAGGCCGGTCGATCGAAGGCAGGGGGTCGATCGATCGATCGCCCAGATAAGAGCCCAGTTTTTCTGCATTTCTTCTAGTACGGGTTTCATCATTTTTTATTATTCAAACCTTCATATTAACAACAAAAATGACTTTTAATCCTTACTACATGATATATCAACGTATATAAATGATTTCTAATGATCTAAACATCCTAGAATCATCAAGAGATTTAATTAAAAGCATGTTTATATCCTCTTTTTCCAGAAAATTTTCAACATAATATCTTCAAGAACAGATCAATGGTTTTCAGAATTTCTTCAACAGATTTATGATTATTTCGTGGATTACTATCTACTTACAACATGAGTTTGATTCCTATATATTTTCAGTTTCCAGAAATCCATTTACAACTTCATCTTTATCTTCCAAACATGAAAAATCTCATCTTATTATAACTATTCTAACATGGACAATATATAAACTTAGATTGCCATTATCAAACACTTGCCTCTATTGAAGGTCTTATGCTTTGGTGTAGTATATCACAGGTGGTTCTCCCCTTTCTCCGGCCACTTCGGGTGGTGGTTGGTGACCTTTGGTTCTTTGGTTCTCCTACTTCCAAGAAAGTTTTTCTCTTCCCAAGCAACCTTTCACTCTCTCTAGGAAGATGACTTCTCTATTTTGTGTAAAAGAGATGAATAACCCAGGTACACTTAATCTCCAAATACTTATAATAGGATAAAATCCGAAATCACTATTCATCCCCTATAAAAATGACCAAAATACCCTTTTGGATTATCTTTTCACTTCCAAATGACCCGAGACTCAAAACCAACATCCAAATAGATTTTTCTGACTATTACAACCCTTACGGACGCAACGACACGGTCAAAATGACTATAAGGTCGATAGAAAATAAACTCCTTTTTTAATTTAACGAATTAGTCCCGACACGTCCCATACCGCGTCCGACTAAAAGTTCAAATTACTGAATTAACAACTCACAGCAATATCAATAGCATCACATTCATATATTACCTAAATATCTTTAAGTAATATTCAGAATCATCAATTTTAATATCCACAATTCGAATAAAACCCAAATTAATTAATTTATAATAAAATCCAATTAATCCATTAATTTAAAATATAACCCATTTTAAAAGTCATTAAAATTACGGGGTATTAGAGAGGTTACATGGGTTATCGCTTGATCTCGTGTTCGATTGGGATAATATCTTTGTCATTCAATTTTAGAAGAGTGTTCACGAGGCCATAGGTACCGAGTTGTGATTGAGGAGGGCCTATCATCCATAGACGAATGGGCAGAATAAGTGGACTAATCAGATGTTGGGTAATAAATTATATGTGTACCCTTGGATCTTAGGGGAGGAAGAGCGTAGTCCCTTCCATTCGTGGAGTTTGTGTACAATAAACTCATATAAGTTCACTTTTGGGCATGTCGCCAGTTGAGGTGTGGCACGGTAAGCTTTGTTGTCCTCCTGCTTGTTAGTTAAAGATAGGGGACCAGGTACTATTGCGAAGATTAGAGATGAGTTGGTAATTAGTACATAATGAGGGTAAAATATATACTTCACAAATAACCTACTTGGGTGCGATCGATGCGAGACGAGATCGTATGTATCTTAAAAATGACTAATCTACTAAGGTGAGAATAGTAGAAGGCTAGATTGCGAATATCTAAAATCAAGTTTAAGTAGTGAAACTTAAACGATACGGCTTGGGCAAAGAACCTACGTGACAGGGTAACTTGGAGTTTAAAACGAATATACGTGAGGTGTTCATTATTAAGGGTATTTGATATCGAACTGTATGGGCGGTACGTAGTAGTTTACTTGTAAGCGCGAGGATGTGGTGCGCAACATATAGCCAGAGTTATTTTTATCTGGTATACTTTTTTCGAATTTCAGGACGAAATTTCGTTATAAGGGGAGAAGTATGTAATACCCCGTAATTTTAATGACTTTTAAAATAGGATTAATTAAAAGTAAAATGGGGATTAATTGAAATTAATTATGAATAATAATTGAAATTAATTCGGATTAAATATTACTAGAGAATAACGTAATACATGATTGATATCAAATATTACTTAGTGATTAAAAGTAATAAATGCTTATATGGTCGCGAGTGAATAATACGCGAATTATTGAAATTAAGTCGGGACGCGCGTGTGAGTCGTGTCGGGACTAAATTAAAAGGACAAAAAGGGAAATTATTTTTAAGACATCCATATGGTCATTTCGACTGCGCCAATGAGTCCGTAAGGGTCGAAATAGGCAGAAAAGTCTACCCGGGAGTTTGATTTGGGTCTAGGGTAAATTGGGAACAAAAAGGACACCTCGGAGGGGTATTTTGGTCATTTTTTGGGGGAGGTGAATAGTACCTTCGGGATTGGAGTTTTATTATTTAAGATTAGAGTGTTTTAAACCAATATATTGTTTACCAAAAGACTAAGGAGAGGAAGGGAGAGAACTCTAGGAAGAGGAGGGGTTTTGAGAGCAAACCACAGGTTGCACCACCTTGCACCAGCACCGGAGAAGTGATTGGAAAGGAGGAGGAAGCATCTTACATACATCTTCACCAAAGGATCAGATCTACACCTTAAGACAAGTGTAATTCTTGTTAAAATTAGTGAGTATAATATCCATGTTAAATTAGAAGGGATAAACATACATGAAAACTATAAATCAAAGATGAAAATTTGATGATTTTGATGTAATTCTTGAAATAAAAATTATTTAGGATTATTCCTTTCATGAAATTAGAATTAACACCGTGAAATTTTGGGTTTAATTGATGAAAGAATTTGGGGTTTATATGTGTTCTTGAGAAAGAATTTTATCATGTAGATTTTCTTTAATTTAAAATAAGATTAGTATGATTCATCGAAATTCCATGATGATTTTGATATGATTTGATGTTATACATCATGTACATACTTGGGTATATCATTTGGGATGAATTATAAGGAGTTTGGGATCATTTGGTGGAGGTTTTGAGGATGAATTATGTTACAACCCGTAGGTAAAAATATGTAGAAAAAGGACGAACATTGTATGATAATTTTAGGACTGTTTAAGCAGAATTTAGTAGTGTGCAGGAGAATTTTTGTATAAAATCATGTTCTGCACAACTTCTTTGTTTTAAGTTTTTCCAAAATCAGAGCAGAAAAACCTCGAAATTGTCATTTTTATTTCTAGGCAGATTATAACTTTATAAAAAATGGATTATTGGAAATTAAAATATAATCCAGGTATGAATTGAAGGTAGCTACTGGAATAATTAATTAAATCCTTTCGGTTGATAAGAGATGTTAGGAGTAATGGGAAATGTGAATAAAATGTGAATTTAGTTATGGGATAAACATGAAATATACTACGTGTGAAATTTGTATATGGGATGAGAGTACACCCATTTATTGATATATATAATAGGTGGATAGAATACCTATAATATACTTGTGGTTTAAAATACCATGATACGTAGGATATTTGAGATATAAGTATACTACGTATGAGACTAGTGATATGGCATGTGCTTATGCCCAATTGTTTATATATATAGGTTGAGTGTTTACCTATATGATGATTTGTGTGTATAACATATCGAGACTACTTGCTATCGACGGGAGGTTTGCGCATTGAGGACAGTCATATCCTGATGAGCCTTTGGGGGGTTTTTTGACTTGTGCCTCAGAATATAGAACCTAGGTACGGGCTATCTGTGATAATGATAGTGATGACGGTCATATGGGTGTGTGGTATGTGTGTAGCTATAAGTATACATATGTGATAATGATATCACATATGTATACTTATATCTCTATCATTATCACGCACCCATATGACCGTCATATACCCATAGGCTTGGAACTATATTCGCCTCCAATATGTATGAATTGTAATGATGGTTCGAGTGAGATATGGAACCAACAGTCCTTTATACAGTGACGAGATGTACTGGGACTAGATAGCAGAGTAGTGCGTGCACCGCAGCTGTGTCTCGGGGTACAGTATTGTATATATATAATAAAGTGAATGTGTATATATACATGTGATATTATCTACTGTGTGATTTACGTGGATGTGAAAGATAAATAAATCTGAAATTAATTAAGTATGAGAACACTTAATTATATTGAGATTTGAATTAATATATTTATTTATTACATGTATTGTGAAGGAACTACGTGGGTAAAGATAAGTGCTATGGTTAGTTGATACAATGAGATAATCTAGTGAAAGTGGGAATAGTAACTAGAATAAATTGAGAACACATTAGGCGTGCACATTAGTTGAGAGATAAGAATCTCAAGTGAGAGTCCGAGGATCTAACATGTATATAATAATTGTTAATTGTCGCATTTATTCACTTGTTGTTTTTGAAATCTTTTACAATCGGGCTCTGACCCGTTTTCTCTTGCATATTGTCTGCACTCTTGTATATTCTATATCTGGTGTCTAGCCACATGGATGACCAACTTATAGGATCACATATATATTCGCTATGGATGCTTTGGAGGGTGGACCTTGCATTAGACGCATCATTTAATTGATTCCTATACTCTGTAGTCATTTTCTTCTATGGCATGTTGCCAATGGATCCTTGTCATTTTCATTCTATCTCAGTCATTAGTTTTACTTATGTTGGTGTTGGATACATTTGGTTTGACTTGGTTTATTGTATTGAGATGTTTTAAACTGGGAAGTTTATTCCAGTTATATTAAATAAGTTGTGATGGTTATTATTTATTATTCCTTGTTGTGGATTGGGTTATATGATAAACGATTGCTATTGTTAAAAAGGAATTTTATTTAAAATTAAAAGTTTTAACAATAACTTAATTGATTACTAGGTGGTTAATAATGAAAGAAAAAAAATATTTTTTGATAGTGATGCTAAGAATGAGTCAACTGAATAATTCGAATTAATTGGATAAAGGATTGTCCACCCAATATTTAATTAAGCGGGTTGTTACATTCTCTTTCTTAAGCAGTTGGAAGAACGATCGACAACGCTCGGATGAGTTCGAAATGAAGCGATTAAGTGCT
Organism: Sambucus nigra; assembly: GCA_949130495.1. Taxonomy (NCBI): domain Eukaryota; kingdom Viridiplantae; phylum Streptophyta; class Magnoliopsida; order Dipsacales; family Adoxaceae; genus Sambucus; species Sambucus nigra. The sequence continues at coordinate 141,072,208 of OX422224.1, read as the reverse complement.
GCCAGTATCCCAGTGAGCTTTTGGATCTCGTGTATCATCCTAGGAAGATGGACATTATTGATTGCCTCAATTTGGCCAGGCGTCACCTCAATTCCCCTTTATCTGACCAGGTAACCTAAAAAAATTTCTAACTGGACCTCGAATGAGCATTTGCTTATGTTGAGCTTCATTCGGTATCACTTGAGGATTTGAAAGGTATTGGTTAGGTTTTTAATATAATTGCTCTTGCTTTTGCTTTTGTCGAGCATATCGTCGATGTGTACTTCCATCATTTCCCTCATTTATTGTTTGAACATATTTGTGATCAGTCTCTGGTACGTGGCCCCAGTATTCTTAAGATCAAAGGGCATGATCTTATAGCAGTACAAACCCAATGGCGTTATGAACGAAGTCTTATCTTGATCGGGGCTGAATAGAGGAATCTGGTGATACCCCGAGTAGGCGTCCAGAAAAATCATTCATTCATGAGGAGCAGTGGTGTTAGCTAATTTGTACATCTTTGGTAGGGGAAACTATACTTGGGGAAAGCTCTATTCAGGTCGGTGAAGTCTATGCATATTCTCCAACTACCGTTACTTTTATGGACTACGACTAGGTTCGATAACCCCTTCGGGAATTTATCTTCTCTAATGAACCTTGCCTCCAGAAGTTTCCCTATCTCCTTTTCCATCGCTTTTTCCTTCTCTGGGGCTATTCAAGGAGCCTTCTATACAATCGACTTGAATGTCGGATCTACGTTGAGATGGTGACAGACGACCGTGGGATCAATCCCTGGCATATCGTATGGGTCCCATGCAAATACATCTAGGTTGTATTTTAGAAAAGTGATAAACTCCTTTCTCTTATGGACAGTCAATGTTGTTCTGATAAAAAAACTCCTCTTCGATCGGCTCTAATTAAAAATAACCTCCTCCAGGTTTTTAACGAACCTATCAGCAGGGTGGATCTTAGTCTCCTCCATTACTAGTTGGCCTTAGTGCAGTTGCTATATTTAAGTTGTAGCCCTATATTGGGTTGTCTTTTTCTCCTTCTTGGGCCTAATGGCGGCGATATAGCCTTTTTTAGAAATGGATTGATCACATCTTATCTCTGTTATGCTCCGATCTATGATGCACTTGATCTTTGGGTTGTAAGTTGAAGGGATAACTCTCATGGCATGAAGTCACCCTCTCCCACAAATGGCGTGATAGGGTAAATAAATATCTTCCTATAGATTCTCTATGAGCTTTGAAATATTCTCTGTCCTCACTGGCAGGACCACCTTTAAGGAGCCCCCTACGAGTATGTGATTTAGGAAAAGACAATATTTTTAAAATTTTCTTAATTTTTTATGCACCAATTATGTGAACCAATTTAATTAACCCAATCATATCTTCTTAATCTTAAACATGCATCTAGTGATATTAAGCATATAAAGTAAAGCGAGTTCACAACACCGATGTACGAAGAAACTACTAAGGGAAAAAAACTCGGACGACCCAGGTCCGACATTCATTATGATATAGTTTTACAAAGCATACACAGTAGACCTACACAACGAATCAATCCCCACAAGACTTAACGCTCTTTTATATTTAACCACTCCTCCACAGTGCAATGCAAGAGTCCACCCAAGCAAGTGTCCACAACACACGAGTCTACGTGCACCTCGGTATCCACCAATATAGCCTCAGTAACCGTCTACGATTAGGAACACGGAGTCTACCGTTTCTTCACCATAATCAACACGAAATCAATTGTTCAATAAGGAAGAACAAAACTAGTGGTTCAGACCAAGGTCACAATGACATAAGGATTATGTAAATTCGGATCTTGAAACAAGGAAGGATGTTTATGTTTTAGCTTTAGAAAAAACTTTGTAAATAATTTACAGAACATGTATATCTTTTTATTTTATTCAGCACACCCATTTTTTTAGTCAAAGACGCCTTAAATAATAAAACAAAAATTTCAAGGAAGCGCGTAATTCGAACGAGAACAAGCAATCATTTGTACGAAAACTATATCTCGTTAGAACGAGAAAACAATCTCGTTTGAACGACAGAACAATCTTGTTTGAATGTGGGATAAAATCGTTTGAACAAGATACATAATTGTTCATCCCAGAATAACCAAATCATTTGAACAAGATTGTTTTGTAAGAAAAATCTTGATTTTTGTCCGAAATAATGCCAAAACATACAAATTAACACTGTTTGGAAATTTGTCCTTACAAATCCCCCATTTGGTTATTCCGGGACCAAACCAAAAATAGTGAAATGCTTAGTCGAGCCATCAATCTGAATGACCAGTGTCCCATCCCATAAACCCAAATATAAAAATACAGGACACTAACTGCAATATGTGGGATCGACAAGCATGAGCTTTTGAATGTGATGTAATTGAAGAATCTGAATCTCTGAAAAATCATTACACACACGAAACAAACAAATACCAATTGAAGTATGGACAAATAAACAGAGAAAATCATATCTAGCATGAGTATAACATGTGAAGCATAATTAGATAAACATGAGTAACCAGCTAATGAAAGATCAGAATATGAAAAAGTGTAGCTAGTAAATAGTCACATGAAAAAATTATCACTCGAACAAATGATGTGACTAAATAGAACACCATCCAACAATGCAATATAATGATCAAACATGAATAATCCAAGTCCACTGCATATAAACTGTCACCAACAATCCAGGAGTACCATATAAGAATATCAAAATGATATCAAGCACACGGGTACATAAACTAAGTAGGAAAAATCTTGAAAAAATTTGAGGTCGTTCAAACGAACCACGACGTTGTTCGACAAAGACATCTCATGAGAAACCAGAGTGATATCGCTTCTACCGATGCAAAATAGTGAGCTCTCGTTCGATGCTCATTTGAAGCAAGGCATCTAACGACCCAACACTGTACGTCGACCACATCTCACGCAAATCTCGTTGGAACCATACTTCGAACGACATGACAAAGTCGTTCAAACGACCTTGACAATTCATTATAACGAAAAAAAAATTCTCTATTCCAACACAGAAAAATATGAAACATCAACCTAGAAAGCTGAAACAAAGAACTAAACACCTAACACTTCAAAAATAGGAAAAATACTGACTCAAAAACAAAATTGAGTTACACGTTAACACGGTATTGATGTGACTAAACATGGAATGGAATGTATGGGTGTGAACTAACACAAATGAATAATAATTCCAAAACATAGATACGTTTAAACTCTAATTGACCACTAAATATCATCAAACTATGGTTTAGCCATATGTGACAATTATAAGTTGAACTTAAAGAAATAAACATACATAGTGAACACAAGTCCAGAATTTTGACGATTCTACCAATCAATAGCGTTATGACATGACTTTTTAAACTTAGGACTCATTGTGCAAACCCGTTGATCTTCAACTAAACTCCCTCAAAAGGTAAACATGAATGATAATTCTTTTATAATGAAGTCTTCTTTTTTAAGTTCTATTTTTCTTTTAAGAGATATCCTATTGGCCCGTTTTGGAAATATATGTTCTTTTTAAAGCATTAATTTTTTCTTGGGTTTTTTTAAATGGTGGCTTTCACGACAAGTTTACATGCCTATAACACCCCTTTTCCGTGCACACTCATCATTTTTTCAATATCACTAAGCATATCCTCACGAAAAACGGTTCCTACATGCACAACTCCCCCTAAGTCTTATATGTGCTTAGATGACAAGATTGAGAGGAGAACGTCTCATCAAACTTAAATGTGCATGAGAAGTCAAACATTCAAAAAAGCTCGTGCATGTGTACGATGACATATACGTAGTAGAATCTAAATGAAAATCAAGTTCGAAACAACTCCATTAAGCACATGGTTAAGATCAATTTAGGCGTTCAAAATCATGACCAAATATACTAGCCACATGGACATAATATAATGAAGAGGGTCTAAGCACACCAATATGCTATATCATAAGTGTAAACTCAAGACGCAAAAACAAAAAAAATGTTTTTTTTAAAAATATTTTTTACCAAAGAGGAAAACCTTTTTGTATTTAAAAAAATATATAAAAACAAAATCTTTTTGTATTTTTCTGAGAATGACACAAAATATACACATGCCATAACACTAGAAAAGATATATCATAAAGAAAAACTAGCATATGATGAAAATCTCTAACACGATCATCCGTTAGATTTATCATGGGAAGAATCACGTGCAAGCATACAATAGTCATGAAGTATAATTCCTAAAGCCTCTATGGCCGATTTTCTAGCCCAAGTAGATGTGTAACGACGCATGGGGGTGTTGGAAATCGAAATGATTTTATTCTTAAACTTCATACTAGCATTTTTCAAGTCGTAGCAAAAATATCTAAGGTGACCCTTCCTACCGCAATGAGTGCAAGTGTAGATACGATGGGGGAATGTTACCCAAATGTGGCCCTTTCCTAACGTTGCTAATTAGCTCTCTCACACATATGGTGTTGGCTTTAGGAATAGGAGAAATATGTTCATCGAATCTAATTCCACATATATCATCTTTGAATTGGACAGTGCCTAACATCATATCCAACTTTTTTTACCTAGACTCCAAATTAAACTTAATCTTACTCGAATCTCTTAATCTCCCCTCAAGCTCTCCTATCCTAGACTCGAGTAAATACCTAGACTCCTCAAACTCTAGAATCTCCTTCTTCATAGCCTCTAGTAAATGACAAAGACTATCTCTCTCACCCTCAACATACTCTAGCTTTTCCCGAAGATTTTTCTCTCGTGCCTTAATATCCTCAATCAATGCATCATTATTTTCTATGGAACGTTCTTTCAACCTAGCTTGAAACTTCAAGTTTCCCTTCTTTACCTTCACCATTTCCTAATACAATTCACGAAAGGCGACTTACAACTCACTCTCCTCTATATCCTTATCCTCACTCGATTCAGCCTCATTCACTTAGGGTTCACATACTATAGCCTCAGAAGTGTCATTTATATGAGTATCTTTATGAGAAGATCTATTACCGTTGCTCACATGACAAACCATGAACCAGGTGTAGTTTCACTTAATAGGGTAATCATCTTCGTCTTTTAGATCACTATCACTAACGGTGGCGTTAAATGTTATCGGGTTTTTTCCCTCCTTCTTAAGTCTAGTGGGGCACTTTGCAACCCTATGGCCATAACCCTCACAACCATACTACTTATCTGACTTATCCTTCTTAACATTCTCACTTCAGTTCTTAGGGAAGTGATTGGCCTTCTTATTCTTATTTTTCTCAAAATATTTTGTATCTTTCGATTGCTTTTGGAATTTAAGAAATTTCTTGAACTTCTTTTTGCTAACATGGTCACATGTTCGAATTTGATGTTGGAATCATCATTCAAAACTTTAGTTTCCTCGTTCCAAGCTTTCAAAGAAATGCCCTTTTCTTTCTTCGGCACTTGGTTAGAGGTAAACATGCCAAGCTCATAAGTTTGTAAGTCACCTACGAGCTCTTCTAGTTTCGTTAAGTCAATCATACCCAAAGAGTTTTAAAACAGTCACCTTTGGAATAAATCTTTCAAGAAACAACCACAAGATCTTCTTTATGACTCAATTGTTGGGTATCTTCTCTCCCAAGTTATACGGTGAGTTAACTGTATCGGACAATCTAGCATAGAGTCATCAAAGGTCTCACTCTCTAATATCTTAATCTTATCAAACTGGGTGGAAAGGTTTCGAGTTTGGAGGTTTTAACAGTGTTGGTTCCTTCATGGGTTAGTTGGAGAATATCCCAAGCCTCTTTAGACACCTCACACATCATAATATGGTTGAATTCCTCTGTGATGACTGAAGAATGTAGAGCATGTAAACATTTAGAATTATATAGCAATAATTTATGCTCGGCATCAGTCCACAACTTAACAGGTTTCAAATCACAGCCATCTCCCTTTGTCGTGACTGGTGGAGACCAACCATTTTCAATTTCTAACCACACACGTTCATCTATAGCCTTAAGTGCACACTTCATACTCATTTTCCAATAAGCATAGTTCGACCCATCAAATATAGGTGTTCTAAAGCCATCAAATATTTTAAAATTCATACTTAAAGACACATGGGATCACTCACACGACAACCTAGTGTTCTATCTCTAATACCAATTTGAGGAGGCCCCTACGAGTTGAGCTTTAGGCAAAGACAATCTTTTCAAAATTTTCTTAATTTTATTATGAGCCAATTTAATTAACCCAATTTTATCTTCTTAATCTTAAACATCCATCTAATAAGATTAAGCAGATAAAATAAAGCAAGTTCACAATGCCGATGTACGAGAAAACCACTAAGGGAAAAAACCTTGGACGGCCCAGGCCAAACAATCACTATGATATAGGTTTACAAAGCATAGAGAGTAGAATTAATAATGACTGAATCCCCACAAGCCTTGATGCTCTTTGATCTTCAACCACTCCTCCACAGTGCAATGCAGAAGTACACCTATATAAGTGTCCATAACACACGAGTCCACATATACCTCGATATGCACCGATACAGCTTCAATAACCGTCTACGATTAGGAACACGGAGTTCACTATTTCTTCATTGTAATCAACACGAAATAAATTATTCAATAATGAAGAACAAAACTAGTGGTGCAACCAAGATCTCTATGACATAAGGATTATGTAAACTTAGACATTAAAAGAAGGAAGGATGTTTATGTTTTAGCTTTGGAAAAAAATTGTAAATAATTTACAGAAAGCCTATATCTTTTTGTTCCATTTTCCACACCCGTTTTTTAGTTAAAGACACCTTAAATAATAGAACACAAATTTTGAGGCGGCGCGTCGTTCGAACGAAAATTGTATCTCATTAGAATAAGAAAACAATCTCTTTTGAATGGGGGAACAATCTCATTTGAATGAGGGATAAAATCGTTTGGACAAGATAAAGTGCAAGACATTGTTCACACGACTCTAAACTCGAATTAACTCAGAAACGATTTATAAAAATCATTTTAAAAATAGTTTTTAAATAAAAATAAAACGCTTATAATAAATTCGAGAACCATAAACCACTATCATTCATACCTGAGAGAATCTAAAAAATTATGTCATGACTTAAAACGTGCACAAAAAATGCAGCATGATCTATATTTGAAGCTTGGCCGCTACATCTTCAACATAACATCATAGGCTTAAGGAATCGCGACACATAAAGTCTATCTTATGACTCAAAGTGGTTTTTTTCGGAATAATGCTAAAGCATATAGATTGACACTATTTGGAATTTTTTCCTTACAACCTTACCTACTAGCATGGTCATTTTTCCCGCAAAGCCAACCAAAGAGACAGATGCTTCCTTCAGGTACGATATCTTGAGTTTGAGCTTGTGGAAGAGTCCCAGCAACATCACCTCCGAGGAACTTCCCTGGTCCACCACCAACTTTTCCACGTCCTAGTTTGAAATCCCGAGAGTAATTACTAGCGCCTCGTGGTGTGGGGCTCTCATTCCGTCCAATTTTCCTCCGTAAAAGCAATGTGCTTGTTGTAATCCACGTCCTCTAGTCTCCTGTGCTTACTAGCTTGGTGTGACACTCCTCCTAATTAAACCTTGGGTGATCAAGCCTTATTTTAATTTAAACAGGTTTCTTAAATGGTTCATTCTTAGCATCACTGCCGAAAGCTTTTTAATTTACTAACCAGCTAAGTGAAAATAAGAGAGTGCCAAATTTTATTTTCTTTAAACAGAACAATTAATCCAAACCAACACAATATAATTCTAGTAATATTAAAACAATTGCCTAAATAACTGAATGCAGATAAAGTCTTGCCGAAAACCACGGCCAATAAAAGACACTCAAAATCCAAAATCAGAATAACTGTAGAAGTAAATATAGGACAACATGTCCCAAGTAAGAATACTAAAACTGAGATCCTGTACTAGAACTGAAAAAGAGGAAGTGTCTAAACAATCCCTGCAACATCCACACGTGCTGCAGCTCCCAAATCCCTGGAATGAAATCATGATGGGTGTCCCTGTGGCTGGGCACCTAAAAGGTTTTTAAAAAATTTACATAGCAAGAGTTAGTACTCAAAACATTTGAAAATATTTTGCAAGCAGTTATCACAATTGAGTTATTGATTACACATATTAAGGTTTCGCACAACTCCCATGAAGTTCCTCACCTCTCTTCTATAGTGCATGTCTAACGAGGACACTTAATTCACCTAGTTATACTACCCATAAGCGTAGGTAACTTATTTACTGCTCATTATCCTTATTCTTGTAATAATTACATCACGCTATAAATTATTACTAAGATATTTACAATTCAGTTCATTATCTACTATTCTCAATCTGTATTATGCACATAGGATACATTTTATCACACAATCATGTATTTAATATCAGTTATCACTAACATATCCTTTTTACCTCACATAAAGGACTCTTGGTTCGGAATGATTCATCGACCCCAAGTAAGAGTTGGTTTGGAATTATCCATCGACCCCAACTATTTAAAAAATATATTTATATACACATATTCTGGTTCAGGACTATTTCATCGCGACACCAGTTTAAGATTTGGTTCGGCATTTCACATCGACCCCAAACATATAATAACTTTATGTTAGTTCGGAATGTCTCATCGACCCTAACATAATTAATTTAGGTAAAATTCTCTTAACCCAAACTTTTATATAATTTAGTAGGTACACACCCGACCTAAAAAATATGCCCGTACGTAATATATTTTACTTATATTCACCGTACTCATTAATTTATAATTTATTTCACTATTGTAATTATTCAAGTATTCACGCAACTCTAAGGGTCCTAGTTACCCCTCCCTCAATTCAGTAGTTAAGTTAACTTTAACCTACTGGTATTTTATCGGAATTTACTCTTACTCTTTTCGTAGCTAAATTCCCACAATCCCAACATACGACTATCGATCGTTCCCCCGTCAATCCATTTCCCCAAAATTCCCACTCAATCATTTATGAAGAAATCTAACGGTACACCTACTGGTATTTATGAAGTCTCCTCATAGGTAAAATATCATCACTAAGGTTCCCATTAAGCGATGGTAATTACAAGGAAATTTATTCACAAAATTTTCTACAGTCCAGCCAGGGTCGATCGATCGATGGGATATGGTCAATCGATCGACTACTCGATCGATCGACATTCATGGGTCGATCGATCGATCAAGCAGTGACAGACCCAATTCATCTTCCTCATGCCAGTTTCACCATTTTTATATATCTATCTCTCATGATAATCCACCATATTTGCAACCAACAATTTCTAATCATTCCTACATGTTCTGGGATGATTACTAACGATTTAAAATAACAAAATCATTATAAATCTTGGCCAAATTAACTAAAAATCTTATTAATATTCAAGAACCCTAAAAATACATTCTTTACATCTTTCATCACAATTCCAGATTTTTAGTTCGATTCAATCATCTAGTTTTCTATGATATCAGAATATTTGGAAATCCAAAAACGTTCTACATGCAATCCCTATCAATCATGGATCATAATCATGTGTTTTACTCCCAAAAATACCATAAAAACCATGTTTTTCATCAAGCTTAAATATGGGTATTATAACTCAATTTATTTTGCAAATAACCACTTGACTTATGATTTGTAGGGTCTAATTTCGTGGTTGTTGATGATGGTTGATGATTTTGATCCTTCAATCCTCCTTCCCAACAAATTTGTGGTGAAATCTCCTTAGAATTTCCCCTCCTTCTTTCTTTTGCCTTAGGAAATTACCTCTCTCTCTTCTCTAATGGCTATGATGTATTTTCTTTCTTTCTAACCCTAGCCTCAACTCTTATAATCTGATTTAGGGTTTCAAAATTCGTAGGTCTACTTACCCATAAATGTAAAGAGACCAAAATGCCCTCGAATGGTCCCCGTTTAGCCCGAAAATGACCCGGTACTCAACTAGTACCCCCCGGGTACACTATTTTGACTAATTCGACCCTTTTGGAATCATCTGTGGACTCTAAATTACCTTTTGAGTCTCTTAAAATATTTTTCTAATCTCATCTTCAATTTTTGTCTACGCATGACACTCGGTTGAGATAACTCAGGTACGTCCATAAAATCACTAGACCGTACATATCAACTATCAAAATTTACTACTCACATTTAGTATTATATCACATTAAATTACTCTTCTCACGTAATTTAAGTAAAACGTATTTTATCACATTAAATTACTCTACTCACATAATTTAAATAAAACTTATCACTTTTAATTACTCTACTCACGTAATTTAAATAACACGTATTTTATCGCATTAAATTACTCTACTCACGTAATTTAAATAAAACGTATTTTCCTAATTAAGCAGAATTACGGGGTATTACATACTTCCCCTCTTACGAAAGGAATTTCGTCCTCGAAATTAGAAAAGACGTGTTGTGAATAATTCTGGATATTGTTCTCGCATATCCTCCTCCCATTCCCAAGTGGACTCATCCATATTGTGATGTTCCCACTGTACTCGCACTAAGGGTACCACCTTGGATCGTAGTTTGCGCTCACTATAATCCAGAATAGCCACGGGTCTTTCTTTATACGAGACATCTGGCTGCAAATCGATCTCCTCTAGTGGAATGTGCTAGAAGGTTCTCTCGATCCTCTTGTATTTCTTCAGCGATGCCACATGGAACACATCGTGTATTCGCTGAAGATGCTCAGGGAGTCCCAATCTGTAAGCTACCGGTCCCACCCTCTCAATGATAGGAAACGGCCCCACATATCTCGGCGTTAATTTTCCTTTCTTGTCGAACCTCATAATCCCTTTCATAGGAGAAACTGGAATTAATACCTGGTCGCCCACATCTAATTCCATGTGTCTCCTATTGGCGTCAGCATAACTCTTCTGCCTATCCTGAGCTATTCGAATACGTCCTCGAATTAACTCTATTTTGGAGGAAGTCTCCTGTATCATCTCTAGACCCAATAGCTTGTTATCCCCCACCTCTAACCAACAGGCGGGCGAACGATAAGGCCTCCCGTAAAGTGCTTCGAATGGAGCCATGCCGATAGTGAATTGGTAAGAGTTATTATATGCAAACTCCACCAAAGGAAGGTATGGCTCCCAACCTCCACCAAAATATAGGACACACATCCTTAGCATATCCTCCAACATCTGGTTTACCCTTTCAGTCTGGCCGTCTGTCTGTGGATGATACGCCGTACTCAACCGTAAGTCGGTGCCCATGGCCTCCTGAAAGCTCTGCCAGAAATGTGACACAAATATTTTGTCTCGGTCTGACACAATATTAATAGGAACTCCGTGCAGCTTAACAATCTCTAAAATGAATAGCTGCGCGTACCGCATCGTATCATAATCCGTACGAACCGGTAAGAAATGAGCTACCTTAGTCAGCCGATCCACTATCACCCATATGGAATCGTGACCCTTCTGTGATGTTGGTAACCCAGTAATAAAATCCATCGAGATACTCTCCCACTTCCACACGGGAATCTCCAGTGGTTATAGCATCCCTGAAGGTCTCTGATGGTCAACTTTCACAAGCTGACATGTAACACACTTTGAGACAAATTCTACAATGTCTCATTTCATACCTGACCACCAGTATGATCGTCGCATGTCTTGGTACATTTTGTCCCCACCTGGATGTACTGAAAACTTTGACCCGTGCGACTCCGTCATTACGGCATGCCTCAAATAATCATCTTCGGGCACTATCAGCCTACCATTGAACCGTAGTCCGCCTTCTGAGCTGATGGAGTAGGACTCCGCCCCCTCGACCAGTAACTGTCGCGCTTTGTCCTGACAAAACGGGTCTTCGGCATGTGCCCTTACTACCCGCATGACACTCTCGGGAGTGATAGTTAAAACTGCCATGCATGCTCTAGCTATCTCATCCTCGTTTCGAAGTTCACTCCACTTTGCCTTCCAAATTTCTACCAACTCCCCGGTAGGTCTTCTGCTTAACGCATCTGCCACCACGTTAGTCTTACCAGGATGATACTGTATATCAAATTGGTAGTCTTTCACGAATTCAAGCCACCTTATTTGCCTCATATTCAGATCCTTCTGAGTGAACAAATACTGCAATGACTTATGATCTGTGAATAGAGTGAACTTCTCGCCCAGAAGATGGTGTCTCCATATCCTCAATGCAAAGACGACCGTTGCCAACTCGAGGTCGTGGGTGGGGTAATTCTTCTCATGTGGCTTTAGCTTTCGGGACGCATAAGCTATAGCCTTCTCTTCTTGCTGTAACACCCCCCCCCCCCAAGCCCTTGTAAGGACGCATCAGTATAGACTTGGTACTCCACTTCGCTCCTAGGCAAGGCAAGAACGGGTGCTGATGTCAACTTGTCCTTTAATTCATCAAATGATAACTGACAACTGTCACTCCATACGAAGGGCACTCCCTTCCGAGTCAAGTTCGTCAAAGGTCCGGAAATTTTTTAGAACCCCTTGATGAAGCGACGATAATAACCGGCCAACCCCAAGAAACTGCGAATTTCGATCGGTGTCGTGGGTTGTCCCCACTCCCTCACCGCCGATACCTTACTTGGGTCAACAGCAATGCCTCTGATAGATACAACGTGGCCTAGGAACTGAACCTCCCGAAGACAAAATCCACATTTCTCAAATTTTGCGTACAGCTGATGGTCCCGCAATGTCTGTAGAACCATTCGTAAATGTTCAGCGTGTTCCTCCTTCGTGCGAGAGTAAATCAGAATGTCGTCTATGAATACAATCACAAACTGATCCAAAAACTCCCTGAATACCCTGTTCATGAGATCCATGAATACTGCAGGCGCATTAGTTAGCCCAAACGGCATTACTCTGAACTCGTATGACCCGTACCGCGACAGGAAGGCGGTCTTGGGTACATCCTCTTCACGAATGCGCAATTGGTGGTAACCCGATCTCAAATAGACCTTTGAGAAGTATGCAGCCCCTCTCAACTAATCAAACAAGTCGTCAATCCTCGACAACGGGTACTTATTACGTATCATCACTTTGTTCAGCTCTCTATAATCTACACACAGATGAAGTGAACCATCCCTTTTCTTCACAAATAACATCGGCGCACCCCATGGCGATGTACTCCGTCGAATAAAACCCTGTCCTAACAGTTGCTGAATTTGTTCTCTCAGTTCTCGCATCTCCAAGGGAGCCATGCGATACGAGGCTCTGGCAATCGGTATCGTCCCCAGTGTTAGGTCAATAATGAAGTCTATCTCCCTGCTGGGTGGTAACTCTGGTATCTCTTGAAAGACATCCTCAAAATCCCTCACAACTAGGATTGAGTTCAGAGAAACGACAACCCCATGTGAGGTCTCATCCTCAATATAATATAAATGAGTTCGCGATCCTCCCTCAGGGAGTGGCATTGCCACAAGGAACATCTCTTGTCCCGGTATGGAGAACACGATAGTCCTCTCATAACAATCTACCATTGCCCTATACTGCGCCAATCAATCCATGCCTAGGATGACGTCATATCCCTCCATATCCAGCACTAGGAGGTCCGCCCTAGACTCAATCTACTGACCATAATGTCCATACCCTTACAAATCGAGTGTATAAGGGACCCACTACCCATTGGTGACTCCACGCACATAAGATGAGTGTCAGCTGTTGCTAATAGGCTGGCTGCCCGTGCAAATCTAGTGGTAATAAATGAATGCGTCGCCCCCGTGTCAAACAAAATAATACCCTCAAGTCCATGAATATGAAACATACCCGTAACTGCCGGCGGTGCTGGAGGTGCTGGATGAAATGGAATATCACAGACGTTGAACACACGTCCGTACTGCATCTGTCTCGGCTGTGGGGCCTGTGCTACTGCTGGGGCTAACGGAGCCTGCTGCCCCGATTGGGCACCCTGTTGTTGCGCCCTGTCTGGCTGCGGACAATTCCTGCTCTTGTGACCCTGTTGGCCACAAGTGAAACACTGACCCGAAAACTGTCTTTGCCCTTGGCCCCGTTGGCCCTGACATTATCCCTGTCGCCCTTGACCTTGCTGTCCTCCATTTTGATTCCCTTGGCCCTGTCGGCCCTGAGAAACCGGTTGTTGGGGACCCTGTTGGACCTGTCTGTCAAAGAGATGCTTCACGTGCTTAAACTTCTTGGTAGAGTTCCCTTGTCGGGAATCCTGCCCTAACTGGCCCACTGTTTGCTGTTGTGGTGTGCTGCTGTCGCTACTTCCGCCTACCTTGCCCGTTTGGCTAGGCTCACCTCTCTTGTTTCCCCTCTCATGGAAGTGGTGATCCTGACAGTGTAATAGAGCGGCATTGACGACATCTGTGTAGGTTACCAACGTCGAATTACCGATCAAATGTTGTCTGATTCTCCAGGTCAAGCCATCCATAAATTTTGACTTCTTCCTCTCCTCATTACTCACCTCATTTGGCACAAAGTTAGCCAAGCGGGTAAACTCTTCCTCTTAATCAGTAACTGAGCGATCACCCTGAACCACTTCGCTGAATTTTTTCCTCATCTCTTACTCTACTGCTGGAGGGAATTACTTGCGGTCAAACCGCACCCAAAACTCAGAAATTGTCAAAGTGTCCCTTTCTTCGGTGGTGGTAACTGACTCCCACCACTGTAAGGTCGCTCCCGATAGACGAAAAGTGGCTAGCATCTGTTTCTGTACCTCAGTGTACTCTAGCATGCGCAAGTGGCGCTGGATATTTTTCTTCCAGTTGCACGCCTCCACTACATCGGTACTACTCTAAAATTCGGGTGGGTGACCTTTCTGAAATGACTCTCTGACTCGCTGCCAAGTAAATGGTCCTGCTGGGGCCTGAACTACTGGTGCCACGGGAAGAGGTACTTGGGGCTGAGGAAAATGGGCTCCCATTGCCCTCATAGCTGTCTCGACTGCCTGAGCCACTATCACTGCAACCTGAGTAGTGGATATTAACTCGGGTGGGGGTGGTAGTATCGGCACCTATGGCTCCTGATGAGCCTCCCTCAACTCATCTCTGGCTTCATCCCTCTTCGCTCGCTGTCTCCTTGGTGGCATCTGAAATAAGATTCACATTGTATAAGTACATAGTTTATACAAAATTTAAGAGCAGATGTACGATAACGCTAAAGCGAATATTGAATCAACAGTCCTAATAGTAGGGCTCTAATACAACCAAACGTTACGCTGAAACGTAGTAAGCCGTACAGATCCTATGGACTCTAGAACCTGATGCTCTGATACCATATGTGATACCCCGCCTAATTAAAATAAGGCTTGATCACCCAAGGTTTAATTAGGCGGGGTGTCACACTTGGCTTTTGGTGGGATCTATCTAGAAGGCCTCTATCACGACTGTGACTTCTTGAGCTCCATTCGAATATCATTCCATAGATCTGCTTGATGTTGGGCGCCCCATTTTATTACTGCAAACTCATGTCCTGCCTCATCATTCGGGACGTTGTCTAGTTTTTGGTCGCCATTAGTGATGACATGATCATAATTCTTTTTTATATACTCATTCAAGTTCCCTACTTAGGCCAAATCCTCTATATGAGATTTTAGTGCCTTACATTTTTCCGTTTGGTGTTCGTTTTCCTTGTGGAATGCACATCAAGGCGTATTGTTCCTCTTGGTAGGATCCCTGCCCATTTTCTTTGGCCACTTGAGAAACTATTGATCCCTGATCTTTCCCAAGATCTTGTAGACTGGTTCCTTGAAAACTATGTTAATGGCTTGAAAATCTTTAGACGAGTTCGCTTTTCCCCCATTATTGGCACCATTTTACTTTTTGCTCCCCTTTTTAAGATTATTCTCCTTATCACCCCTTGTTTCACTTTGGTACGGCCAATTTCTATTTGGATGGTATGGACCACGTTCTCCACCTTAGCATACTTCTCAATACACGACATAAGATCATAAATGATTTTAGCCTCCTTCTTGGTGAGAGACTAGTGTAGCATGAAAGTAGAGGGTAAGCTGATTTTGAATTATGCCACGCCAACCTAATCCAAACAGTCTTACACTTCATTAAAAACTTTCCAATAATGTTTGGTGTACTAGCGTAGAGTTTCCTATGGCTTATTCCTCATTATGAGTAGTGAGTTCATACTCTTTGGATGAGAGATGTTAATTATGCAACGGGTAGTGAAGGCTTCGGTGAGGGCTTTAAAGCTCTTAATAGATCTGTAGGGAAGCCTCTCAAACCACTTCTGGGAGACATCACCCAACTCAAAAGGGAAAATACGACACATCAGAGCATCTTTGTGACTCCATAAGGTCATGGCCTCCCTGTATTGCCGAACATGATCTATAAGGCCTGTTTTGCCATCATAGATCTTGACACAAACTTCTTTAGGGGTTCCTCCTACTCAATGTCCCTTGAGAATGGAGACTGCATCTGGATAATTAGATTTCTCCTTGCCAGCTCTTTTGTAGATCTGGTTCCTCGGTGAGCTGGGCGCTGGTCCATTTCCCTCTACACCAAACTCCTTATGCCATCCCTATGGTGCTTGTGATACCTATATAGTCGCAGTAGATAATAAGTTAT
This sequence comes from Sambucus nigra, assembly GCA_949130495.1. Lineage (NCBI taxonomy): Eukaryota > Viridiplantae > Streptophyta > Magnoliopsida > Dipsacales > Adoxaceae > Sambucus > Sambucus nigra. Next base: position 141,055,696 of record OX422224.1, on the reverse strand, counting down.
AAATAATCCAAGGGAATTAATAAAAGTGCTTGGCTTCATCATCTAAGGAGGTCATTTCAGTGTTGGAGTGCTCAGCCTACTTATATATTCTAAGATTGGACACACATGTATTCCTGTGAGCACTTACACACGAGATATACCTTATTAACCACGTGGGATTATAACCACCAAATCTGTTACCTCATTATTATTCTGACGCTCACCACCAAAATTGTTCCGTACTTCAAGGCGTCCATATTTATTACGATAAACATGTATTAAGATGTAACTGCCCGAATTATAAGGGCATTCCATCTCTTTGTAAATATCTAAAAATCACATATAAATAGGATACAAAGGTACAAAAGGAGGGACTTTTTGGATACCTTCTCAAGCCTCGAGTTATATCGAAAAACCCTAAATTGTAACCACGCCAACAAGTGAAATACCAAAGCAATACCACCGTGGATGTAGGTTTCCTCTCCAAGGCCGAACCACATAAAAATCATTGTGTTTTCACTGTCTCTCATCCCCGTTCTTCATAATTCTTATTTCTCAACAATTCTCTCTCTTGATTAATTGTTGTCTCCGTTTTTGGACATCAACAAATAGGCACCGTCTGTGGGAATGTTGTAACAAGCCATTGTAGTTCCTACCTAAAACCACTCATTTAGATCCTTAACAAAGATAGTTTCGAATGGTGGATATGCCATAAAGTAGTCGCATGACGGAGGTTCATACACCACCTACCCCTACTGGGCCAGGCGACCTACACAGTAGACTAGTGAGCCTCGCCAAAGGGTAAGAGGCGATGCAGGATAGTGTTAGGCAGTTGACACATACCCTCTAGGCCAGGCCAGTGCCACTCAACCCAGATAATGTGACTCCCGGACCCGAGGCATCTAGGAGTGGCGCCAGGCGACTTCGCCATCTCCTCACAAGGAGAGGCAACATAATACTGTAGGCGAGCAATGAATAATCCCAAGAGATTGAACTTGGGGTCTTGAGCTAACACCAGTTCCTCCCGATGGATCGGCTCGTAGCAGGACCGGACGTACTGCCTTGGGCTACCTCCTTCATCCAGTCGCCCAGCCACTTCGATGATCAATCGTATTCGGAGGAACTCCCTAGTGTGTTCAAAAGATTAAACAGAGGGTCAGCGTTTAAACATTTGGGCCCACAGTATAACCGCTGGAAAGTACCAGTGGCATCATGCGATCAGTCCCAAAGAAGCATATCAGTTAGGTCCACTACTAGGATCTCCTATCGCTTCGCTCGAGTGTCGGGTGAAGCCGAGCAGACTTCTCAGGAGGAGAGTGATGAGTGCATTATTTTGTATTAATTATACCCAAATCTAGGCTTTGTAAGTTCCGTTGCACCATCAATAAAATGTTTTTAGAGCCATTTTTATTATTTTAGAGAAAAATACAAATTTAAGAATAAATGGGGTTAATAATGCAATTTTGAGAACTTCACGCTCACATCCTATATTCATTGCTAATCTCTTGTTCAAGTTTATTTTTTAGTATTAACAGGTTTAAAAAGAAAGCGGTGAAGTTCGAACACAAATTCAGCATGAAAAGGTCACTTCCGCACCTCTAGGGGCAAAATTTTGTAAGTTGACATTTATTAATGAAAATTATTTTTTTATCCTGCAATATTTGTGTGTCAAATATGATGTGTGGGTAGTTTAATTACTAGGATTTAGGTGATTTTTGTCATGACTATTTAAATTACGCATGTTAATTTAATTTCGTACATATTCCGATGTGTTTAAATTTGAAATAAAATAAAATTCAGTATTCGCTTAAAAATACACAAGAGTGTATTTTTAAACCTCAAGAATTAATTATAAATTCATGTTTTTATAACTTTAAAGTTGTCATTTTTGATGGGTTATGCTTGCACTTAGATGTTTTGATACCTCATCCTTAAATACACATTAAAATTTTAAAACATGATAATTTCGAGGGAATAGGGATTTACGGTGTCTAATTCAAGAGACGTTAAAATATTTTGAATGCATGTAATGTTATATTCTTCAAAATGTACGCGACGAGAGTCGGTATATTTTTGTTATAAATTCGGAATTACGGAATTAAATTGATGTGTTAATTTGATTAGGATTCACAAACGGAACCGACGTCCTAGTTTCTTCCACATTTAATATTACTTGTTCATTTATTGTGTTTTTATCTTTATTTTAGAAACTTAATCACTTTTATACACTCATATGTCTAGTTGGACAATCAATATTTTATAAAAATCGACGAAATCTCTATGGGTTCGATCCGTACTTACACCCGCTATATTTTAATAGTCCATGCACTTGCGGTAGTTTTATAACAAATAAAATTTGACAACAAGTTTTTGGCGCCGTTGCCGGGGATTTCGGTCGATTTTAAGAATATTGGTTTTAGAACTATTTTTTTTTTAAGTCAAAAAATCAAAAAACAAAATCAAATATTCCAGCAGCTATTTTTTTTTATTTTCATAATTAAAATAAAACATTTAAAGTCTTTTATGAATAACCAGTTATTTTTTTTAACACTAGTTTTGTTATAAAGTACCAAAAAAAAATTCGAAAAATTCCAAATTTTCAAAGCTTCAAATATTCCAGGAGCTATTTTTTATTTTCAGAATAATTAAAAAAAATAGATTTTAAGTCTTTTCTGATTAAATAGTTGTTTTTTACAGTAGTTTGTCACAAAAGAACTTAAAATTTTAAAAAACTCCCAGACAATTTTTTTTTCCTGGAAACCTTGAGATTTCGTACATTCTAAAAAAAATTATATTTAAAAAAAATCCAAAAAATCCAATTTAAAAAAATAAAAAATATATATATAAATTTCCAGCAGCCTTTTTATTATTATTATTATTATTATTATTGTTATTATTGTTATTATTTTCAAAAAAAAAATAAAAAAGTATCATATTTAAGTCTTTTTGTGATTAAGTAGTTGTTTTTTACACTATTTTGTCATAAACTACCTAAAAATTTGGAAAAAAAAATCGATATTAATTTTTTTTTTTTTGGGGGGGGGGGGGGAATCTTCAGAATTCAACGCTGCTGTAATTTATACAAAAAAATCGGATTTAAAATCTTTTACAAATAACTAGTTGTTTTTAACACTAATCTTTTCATAAAAGCACTTACTCAAAAATACCAAAAAAAAATTATTTACTTCCAATACGCTTTTTTTTTCTTCTAGTGTATATTTTTTTTTCCAATCTTATAATATGATTTTATTATTGTTTTTTCTTATTCTCTTTAAAACAAAAAAATACATTGTAAGTGCATATGTAATTATTTTTGTATTTAATAATTTTTGTTGCACTTTACGCTTGGTATGGTTTTTTATGTTCTTTTTTCAGATAAAAAAAAAGAAGAGAATAAAAAAAAGAGTAAGAAAAGAGAAAAAAAACACGGAACATAAAGCAATCGTGGGTTAGCGCTAAAGTTACTTGTGCAATCTTGCCACACGCACAAGGTACTCTCGGAGACGACTGAAACGGAGGCGACATTTCCCTCCGATCGACGTCAAATAAACTTCGGCCCGGCGTAAACAAGTGACCGAAAAAAGTCCATGTCGGAGGTAAGTCTTGTGTGCTCTTACGTGAAACTATTTTCGCAAATTTTAATAAGCACGTTGCATAATTTTTCTTAAGGGCAAAAACCCAATTTTAAGATAAGGTGAGGATTTAATCACCATTCCTTAGCCCACAAATCATTAAGCTACCCAAGCATCTGCATAACCCAAGCCATGATTTTAATTTAAAATTTATTAGAGATTGGCCATAGGGTGTCACATAGCTTATAGGCATATTCTTTTCAAGGCTAGGATTAAAAGCTAATCCAAACACGAAATTTTCAAATCGTTGCCATTTTGACCTTGACTAGGATTGGTGGTTTTTAATGAGTCTTCGTACCGACCACCTACCTCGAGGAAGAAATTGGTAATTGAGGCGATAGTTCGGAGTTGGTCGTCTTTTAAATTCTCCCTCGTCGAGAATTAGGAGCTCTTTAATTAGGGAGATTATTTCAGAGACCCATTATCGTCGAATAATCTAGGGAAACTAAATCTCAAAAATTGAACTTCCTTTACCTAATTCAGATAAACTTAAAATTGTTTTGTGTTACCTTAGGAATTTTGTGGTCCTGTGTCGGATTATTTGCTTTCCATCAAAAAAAAAATCGAGTAAGTGCAGTGTATGCTAGGTTGGTGTCGAGATTCTACGGATCGTTTAGCTAGAGTGGAGTCTAGTATTCCTGATATTGTTATAGGTAGCACCTCGATTTTCACCGAAATGGGAGATGAGCTAGAAACTCGTGCCCTAAAGGATTACCTGTATCCCAATAGGGAAAGTCAACCATCATGCATACTTCTTCCCCCGCATAATGCAAACAATTTCGAGTTCAAGCCGAGGATAATTCATTTACTCCCATCTTTCGAGGCACAGAAAAGGAGGACCCATACCTCCACGTACGTGAGTTTGAAGAAATCTGTGGAACGGGTAGGTTACAACAACTCACCGATGAGATTCTTAAACTAAAACTGTATCCATTTTCTTTGAAGGACAAAGATAAGAGTTGGCTACTCTCACTTAAACCAAATTCCATCACTACATGGAATCAGTTGAGTGTTGAATTTTTGCAAAAAAAATTCTCTAACCAAAAGACGGTGGCAATACGTCACGCCATCAATACTTTCAATAAAAAAGAGGGAGAGAATTTATGGATGTACTTGGAAAGATTCAAGGACTTTCTCCCACAATGTCCTCACCACGGAATCGAATTAGGTCGTCAAATCCAAATTTTGTATGAGGGTTTCGATTACACTACTCGATCTATGCTTGAACTTATGTGTAGTGGAGATTTCACAGAAAAGAGTGAGGCCGACGCAGGGTTGTTTTTAGAATCTGTTGTTCAAAAGTCCCAGCGATGGGCACCCCATCGGGATTCAAAGACGACCACAATTAATGAGGGTAATGCTCACCCAAAAGAACAAGGTTTTGGACTAGATGCAAAAGTGGCCATCTTGGTCCGGCGTTTAGAAGCCTTGGAAACAAGTAAAGAGGGTAATCGAGCCACACATGCCGTCGTGCAACATGTAGGGTCACCTATGTGTTTGCTTTGCGATAGTTTTGACCACCTCGTCGAAAGTTGCCCCACCCTTTCGGCTCATAAAGCTCTCACCGAGCAAGCAAACGCCCTCTATCAAAACAAGCCCAAGTACGACCCATTTTCTAACTCGTACAATCCAAGTTGGAAGGATCATCCTAACTTTTCATGGTCTAAAGGTCAATACCATGGTAATGGAGGTCAATCTTTAAGTAACCCACCCTCGGGTTTCCAAAATATTACCCCCGCACCGTCGTTCCCTTCACCCCAAAAGATTCAATCTTTAGAAGAAACGATGAATTTACTTGCCCAAAGTACCCTGTAATTTCAACAGACCACGTAAAGTGTCCTCCAATATACACAATAAAACTTGCATGCCAACACCCAATAGATTGTCAAATTAGAGGTACAAATGAGTCAACTAGCCAATGCTTTGAGTGAGAGAAATTAAGGAATGTTCCCAAGCCAACCCGAGCCTAATCCTAAGGGTAACATGCCTAGGGGTCAGTATGTTGTCCAAGATAACACTAGCACGTCCACTACCCAAGAGAATGCTAAGGCTATAAGCACACTTAGGTTAGGTAAAGAAGTTGAAAATAATGTCTCACGACTCACCATGAGTGAATCCGAGAAAGGTAAGGAAAAGAAGGACCCACCTGTGGATCTGACTTCTTCCTCACCCTCAATTTCTGAACCATCTGTTGAGACCTACATCCCAAAAGCTCCATTTCCACAACGTTTAGTGCCACAAAAGAAAAAGGCTCAAGTGGACAAAATGTTGGAAGTACTTAAGCAAGTACAAATTAATATCCCGTTGCTTGATGCCATACAACAAGTTCCATCCTATGCTAAATTTTTGAAGGACCTTTGTACCATCAAGAGAAGCACAAATGTTCTGAAGAAAGCTTTTCTCGCTGATCAAGCAAGCTCAATCATCTCATATAGGACCCCCGTCAAGTATAAAGATCCCGGGACTCCGATGATCTCCATCAAGATCGGGGAACACACCATTGAGAAAGCCCTTTTGGATTTAGGAACCAGCGTGAATCTACAACCGTATACTGTGTATGAGAAATTAGGCTTGGGGGATTTAAGGCCGACTAAGATTACTTTATCCTTAGCCGATCGATCCGTTAAAATTCCAAGATATGTTGTTGAGGATGTCCTGATTAAGGTGGGAGAGTTTGTCTTTCCAGTTGATTTTATGGTCTTAGATACCCATCAAGTGCATAATCCTAATGCACAAATTCCTATCATTTTGGGTCAACCATTCCTCACCACTTCTGATGCAGTTATTAGGTCTCGTAGTGGATAATTAAATTTATCATTTGGAAACATGACCATGGATCTGAATGTATTTAATTTAGAAAAACAACCACCTAATGATGATGAACCTCTAGAAGTTGATATGATTGATAGTATCGTCCAGGAAACGTTAGAACAGACTTATAATGATGACCCTTTAGCGGCATGCCTTACCCATTTTGGGTCTGAATTTGACATCGAAAGCTCCATTATTGAAGTCAATGCTCTCCTCAACTCCACCCCTATCTTAGAAATAGGATTTTGGAGATCTAAGCCTGAACCCTATCTCTCTCTGCATCACCTCTTCCTCCCTCCATTGAAAAAGCCCCCGAGATTGAATTGATGTCGTTACCAGAATCAGTCGAATATAGGTTCTTAGGACCTTCTTATACCTTGCCTATTATCATTGCATTTGACTTAGACAAAGAACAGGAAGGTAAGTTATTGCGTGTTCTCAGCGAACACAAAGAATCCCTCGGTTGGACCATAGCTGACATTAAAGGGATAAGTCCACCAGTGTGTATGCACAGAATACACTTAGAAGAAAATGCTAAAAATTCTCGTAATGCACAACGTCGACTTAACCCCATACTGAAAGAAATCGTCCGAGCCGAGGTGCTCAGGTTTTTAGATGCGGGTATTATTTATCCCATCTCTGATAGCCAATGGGTCAGCCCCATTCAGGTTGTTTCAAAAAAATCCGATGTTACAGTGGTGAGAAATGATAATGATGAGTTAGTCCCAATTAGGATTCAAACCGATTGGCGTGTCTGTATAGACTATAGGAAGTTGAACGCTGTCTCATAAAAGGATCACTTTCCCCTTCCTTTCATAGACCAAATGCTTGATATATTAGCCGATCACCCATATTATTATTTTTTCGATGGTTATTCCGGTTATAATCAAATTCCAATCACTCCCGAGGATCAAGAGAAAACCACATTCACTTGTCCATTTGGTACTTTTGCTTATCGACGCATGCCCTTCGGGTTATGTAACGCACCCTCTACCTTTCAGCAGTGCATGATGAGTATTTTTTCGGACATGGTCGAAAGGTTTCTTGAAGTTTTTATATATGATTTCTATGTGTTTGGGTCTAATTTTGATGAGTGCCTTCACCACCTTACCCTCGTTCTGAAGAGGTGTAAGGAAAAGAACCTTTTACTCAATTGGGATAAGTGTCACTTCATAATTAAACAAGTCATAGTATTAGGTCATATTATCTCTGAAAAGGGTATCGAGGTTGATAAGGCTAAAATTGATCTCATTTCTAATCTCCCACCCCCGAAAACTGTGCGTGAAATTCGATCATTCTTAGGACACACCGGTTTTTATCGGAGATTCATTAAGGATTTTAGCAAAATCTCTCGACCTTAGTGCAATCTTCTTGCCAAAGACGCACCCTTTGAGTTCACTGATGATTGCCTTCAAGCCTTTGAGAGTCTAAAGAAGGAATTAACTTTAGCACCTATTATGCGACCCCCCGACTGGGGTCAACCTTTCAAAATCATGTGTGACGCTTCTGATTATTCACTAGGTGCGATTCTGGGTCAGCGAGACGAGAAACTTCCTCATGTTATATACTATGCCAGCAGCACTCTTAACGATGCTCAATTGAATTATTCCGCCATTGAGAAAGAGTTCTTGGTTGTCGTATTCACACTAGAAAAGTTTAAGTCTTACTTGATAGGATCCAAATTCATCATTTTCACCGATCACGCGGCCTTGCGACACCTTATCTAAAAAAAACTCTAAGGCCCAACTCATCCGGTGGATCCTATTACTGTAAGAGTTTGACCTCGAGATCGGAGATAAGAAAGGATGTGAGATTATAGTGGCGGATCATTTGTCTAGGTTAACTATTAAATCATCTGATGATTTGTTGCCACTAAATGAGTCTTTCCCCGATAAGAAACTGTTGCTTGTCAACTAACTTCTGTGGTTTGCCGATATTGTGAACTATCTTGCGATGGGTGAGATGCCCCTGCATTGGCCTAAACAAGATCGTTCCAAATTTCTTAAGGAAGCCAAGCATTTCTTTTAGGACGATCCATACCTCTTCAAGTATTGTCTTGATCAAATCATTCAAAAGTGTATCCCTAATCATGAAATTCAGAGCGTAATCTCTTTATGTCATGACCAAGCCTGTGGAGTTCATTTCAGTACTAAGAAAATCGCTACAAAAAATTTGCAGTGTGGATTTTATTGGCCCACAATTTTTCGTGACTCAAATGACTATTATAGAAGTTCTGACCTATGCCAAAGGTTAGGAAATATCACTCGTAGGAATATGATGCCCTTAAATCCCATATTGATTATTGAGGTTTTTTACTATTGGGGCATCGATTTCATGGGTACAATCCCGAACTCTTACGGTAATCTTTACATCCTTTTGGCAGTTGATTATGTGTCTAAGTGGGTCAAAGATATACCGAGTCGAACAAATAATCACCATGTGGTAGTCAAATTTATTCGAAAAAACATTTTTTCCCGATTTCGTACACCTCGAGCCATCATTAGCGATTAAGGAACCCATTTCCGCAATCGGTCATTTGAGCGTCTCATGAAAAAGTATTCTATTATGCATAAAGTAGGATGCTCTTATCATCCTCAAACCAGTGAACAAGTCGAAGTGTCCAATAGGCAAATCAAGCTAATCATCGAGAAAACAGTGAATCCAAATATACGATTATTAGATGCACTGTGGGCTTATCGCACTGCCTATAAAACCCCACTTGGTATGTCCCCGTATAGGCTTGTCTATGGAAAAGCATGTCATCTTCCAGTAGAGTTAGAGCATAGAGCCTATTAGGCCATTAAAACCTTCAATTTTGATTTACCCGCTGCGGGAGAGGTTCAAAAGCTCCAACTCAATGAGTTGGAGGAGATTCGAAATGACGCGTCTGAAAATGAAAAATTGTACAAGGAGAAAACAAAAATATTCCATGACAAGTCCATCCTACGGAAGTCATTCAAACCTGGTCAAAAAGTTCTCTTGTACAACTCTAGACTGCCTCTCTTTCCCGATAAATTGAGATCTAGATGGTCTGGTCCCTTTGTTGTTAGGACAGTCTACCAACATGGGGAGGTTGAGATAGAGAATCCTAAAAATGAAGAAATCTTCAAGGTTATTGGTCAAAGGCTGAAAACGTATCTGGAATTGTGAGATCGAGAAGTGAAGGAAATTCTCCTCCAAGACCCGGTCTACCACAAGTAAACATAACTTGGGTCATGTTTTTGTATCATTTTTTTTCTTTCTGTATTTCTTTTTCTTCCAGGAAACTCATTACGGTAATATATTTCATATCTTTCCCGCCTTTTCAATTTTTGTCTTTTACAATGAGGACAATGTAGAAATTAGGTTTGCGGGTAATGAGGTCATTTTTCTCCTCTAAAAAAAGAAAAAATAAAAGAAAAAAAATTCATTTTTTTTTCAATATAAGTAGGTTTTGAAACGATTTCTTAATATAGAATTGATTCAAAAATCTCTCAAATTATAAAAATTTTGACACTTAGTTATATAATATGATCGAAAATGGACATTGAGGCGAAAGTTAATATGCTTAACGAATAAATGTGGAAATTTTAACCCGGTGAGATTTTGTGCCATTCATTATTTTTTAGAGATTTAAATCAATCTGAGTTAGAATAACTCAAACTTTCCTTCAGCACTTAATTCGTCAATGATCTCAAAATCTTTGTTTTGTTCGATTACTGAAAACGAAAAGTCAAAATATGAATCAAACACACTAAATGTCTTAATGAGTTGACTTGAGACAGAAGAGTAACTTAACGGAACTTGAGAAATGAGATTAGGCCATCGTTTTGAAAAACCAAAAATAAAAGCCTAAATTCATCCCTTTCTACATTATCCCCTTGCAAACCCATTTGTGCCAAAAAAGAAAAGCGAGCCTTTCATTGAAAATCCAAAAATTCCTACCCACTTTCTGAGAATATCAGGATAAAATCATGGTAAAAGGCCAAAAGAAGAATGTTTTCCACAATAATGTGAAGAAAAAAAAGGGGGAAGATCAAAAGAATGCGAATATGAAACAAAAAGGAGAAAAGGCAAAAAAAATTGAAATTGGAAGTTGGAAAGTGCCTAAAAAGTCAAAATCCTGATAATCTCTATATTCTCTGAAACTTTTTGAAACTCCAAAATATGTACTTTCTAGCCAAAATCGAACCCACAATACAACCGAATGAAAGTCCTAATTGATCTCAAGTGAAGTTAGTTATAGTTTGGAGAGAATGAATGGGATATATGGTGTGATTCAATGTTTTCAAAAATTAATCGTTTTTCCATTCACGATATCATAATCATCCATTATAAAATGTCCGTCTTTCATGTTATATATGTGAAGTTGCTCATTAAATTTACTCTTTTATTCACATATATCGAGAGAAACTACTCGTTTTAGAGTGTTCGATTGTGAGTGCATTCCGTGAGATTTTGAAATCAAAACGAACTTTCAAATAATAAATGTAACAATCAAATCTTTTGAAATGGACGGTTATGTTGGCTATGCACACACACACGATAACTTGAGATTGAAAAGTGAAGTTCAACTATATTTATGAAGTTTGCATTCAAACTTGATTATATTACATTTGTGTCTTTTGTAAATAGAGTCAAGTTTTGAATTTTGTGGGTATATTCACGACAAACCCTCACGAGACAAAACTCATCCACTAGGGTAACCTAGGGGTTTAACGGCTTGTTGCACATGCTAAGTGCAACCGTGATTCCTACGAAAGTGAGTTAGATTTTAATTTTTGCTCGAGGACTAGCAAAGTTTAGGTTTGGGAGTATTTGATGAGTGCATTATTTGTATTAATTATACCCAAATCTAGGCCTTGTTAGTTCCGTTGCACCATCAATAAAATATTTTAGAGCCATTTTTATTATTTTAGAGAAAAATACAAATTTAATAATAAATGCGGTTAATAATGCAATGTTGAGAACTTCAAGCTCACATCCTATATTCATTACTAATATCTTGTTCAAGTTTGTTTTTTTAGTATTAACAGGTTTAAAAAGAAAGCGGTGAAGTTCGGATGCAAATTGAGCATGAAAATGTCACTTCTGCACCTCCAGGGGCAAAATTGTAAATTCAAATGACTGATTTCGAACTCGGACCATACACGAAAATTGAAGGCCTTGAATCAAGGGACGACTGATTTCAAACGGCGTGTCAATCGGAGTTGAAACGAAGAATTTATGGCCGTGCAAAGTTCGACGCCGAAAAAAGTCAACAGTCAAATCCTGAAGTCAAACTCATTCCCCTCACCCAACCCAACCCTTAAACCAAACCCAACCCGTGCCTACACCTTGTGTGTGTGTTTAGTTTGTATTTATTTTTTTTAGATTATTATTTGAGTCATGTACATATTTTTAGTAATTTTTATTTTTTATTTGCGTGCATAGTGATTTATATTTTAATTGTTCGTGACATTTTTATTTTATGTTGTTTTATTCATGATTTTATTTTTTTTAGTTTGAGTATTGTATTAATTTTTTATGTAAATATTATTTAGAGTGTGTCATTTTATCTGTTAGATTTTTGTTTTTAGTGTTATTTATTTTATTTTATTTGAGTCATTGTATATTTTTTTATGTCATTACTAATTATTGTTTCTAGATTTATTCTTTTAGTTTTATTAATTTATTTTCATTCTTTTTTTTAGTGTCTTATTATCTTATAGGTTAAATTTAATTATTTTTATTTTTATTATTTTTGTAATTTTTAATTGAGTTGTAAATAATTTGGATACGTTTTATTAGGTGTACAATTAGACATACACATATTATCCTACACACACTCATACCATAAACCAAACCCCCTCACACCTATCTACCATACACACACACACACACACACACACTTAAACAACCCACCTCACCATTCTCATTCTCCCTCCATAAATCACAACCAAAAAGCCACTCACCTCACCACCAAACTTTCCCACCTTCTACTTACAAACTAACTCAACTAAATGCCTAAGCCTACACTTGCCTCTTACCCCACCTGCCACGTCCTTTTCCCAAAAACCCATTACCCACATACCCCATGTTGTCCTATTTTCCTATCAGATTTTGGGTATACATTATGGGTCATCTTTTGATTTAGGGGAGACTTTGGAAAGACTTTTGGATAGAAAAAAAAGACACAATTTGAGAGAGAAAAAAAAAATCTGTGTAGAGAGTATTTTTTAGGCACACTTTGGAGGAGCATATTGTGTATTCTAATTCAAGTATTGGACCCGAAATTTTGTAAGTTGACATTTATTAATGAAAATTATTTTTTCAACTTACAATATTTGTGTGTCAAATATGATGTGTGGGTAGTTTAATTACTAGGATTTAGGTGATGTTTGTCATGACTATTTATATTACGCATGTTAATTTAATTTCGTACATATTCCAATGTGTTTAAATTTGAAATAAAATAAAATTCGGTATTCGCTTAAAAATACACGAGAGTGTATTTTTAAACCTCAAGAATTAATTATAAATTCATGTTTTTAAAATTTTAAAGTTGTCATTTTTGATGGGTTATGCTTGCACTTAGATGTTTTGATACCTCAAGCTTAAATACACATTAAAAATTTAAAACATGATAATTTCGAGGGAATAGGGATTTATGGTGTCTAATTCAAGAGACGTTAAAATATTTTGAATGCATGTAATGTTATATTCTCCAAAATGTACGCGACGAGAGTCGGTATATTTTGTGTTATAAATTCGAAATTACGGAATTAAATTGATGTGTTAATTTAATTAGGATTCACAAACGGAACCGACGCCCTAGTTTCTTCCACATTTAATATTACTTGTTCGTTTATTGTGTTTTTATCTTTATTTTAGAAATTTATTCACTTTTATGCACTCATATGTCTAGTTGGACAATCAATATTTTATAAAAATCAACGAAATCTCTGTGGGTTCGACCCGTACTTACACCCGCTATATTTCAATAGCCTGTGCACTTGCGATAGTTTATAACGAATAAAATTTGACAACAGCGAGTTCGGACGAAGCCAAGGATGAGCAAAAAAGTCAGTCGAAGGTGATAACGAGTCGTGAAAAGTCTCCATCCAGTGCCTGGAAGACCGCCTCGGAGAAATGTCCAAATCAAGGAACCCCCTCCAGTGTGATTTCACAAAAGGTTTGCCCTTTGTGCCCTCTGTTGTGGAATACCCCACTCCGACGAAATTCAAGCCACTAGTCATTACTCCAAACTATGATGGGAAAATAGATCCCATTCTGCATATCGAACAATACCAAGCTGCTACAGACATCTACTTCATCCCAGACGAAATGAAGTGTCAGGCATTCTCTAGCACCATAACCGACTCAGCCCAAATATGATACAACAGTCTGCCTAGGGGACAAACTAAGAATTTTTAGCAACTGGCTGACCTATTTGTCAGTAATTTATGCTTTAGCGCCAAGCCAAGAAGGCAAGTTGCCTGCCTGCTCGGCATCCTCCAAAGGGCAGATAAGAGAACCCGCGACTACATCACCTGGTTTAACACTGAAATATGGAGGCAGTAGATTACAACGAGTTGACTTCCATCACAGCCTTGATGAGTGGGTTGCGACTAGGCAAGATGTTCTAGGTATTATCCAAGGAGCCACCCAAGACCATGACTGAACTGTTAGCCAACGAGGGAATAATCATGAACGTCGAAGAGGTGATAGAGGCCAAAGAGTCCGATGGGTCGAAGCCCTCGGTCAACAAGAGAAACGGGAAGCAGGAACAAAAGAACAAAAGGGATATAAGCTAAGAAAGTATGATGAGTACACGCCCCTCACAGTTGGAGTCCACCATATCCTGGAGGAAATTCAGGAAAATAAAGATCTCAGATGGTTGGGAAAGCTGAAGCTACCGGTAAACAAGAAAGACAGAATCAAGTATTGTGAATTGCACAAGGACTATGGACACAATACAGACCACTGTACAACTATGGAGAACGAGATTAGAGGTTTAATAAGGAGGAGCAAGATGTCCAAGTAAGCTGATAATGGCGACCGATCAAACCGAGAAAAAATAAAAGGAAGGAGACGTTCAGAGTCGCCCTACCGAAGGGTAGCCAATAAAAAAATGATATGGGATGACGACTCGAATGATGATCCAGATCTTACTAAAAATCCCAAGGATCCCATATGTGACATTAGCATGATAGCTTTCGATTTCCATTTCATCGCTCGAGGTGGAGCTAGCGGAGGAGAAGACCCCGCAAAAAGGAAGGAATATCTCAACGAGGCCCAATCTTACGAACAAGAACACGTCAACCTGAAAGCAAGCTTAAAAAATTGGCCACGAAAGGCGAACAAAGACAAGTTAATTGTCGTCTTCTCAAAGGATGATTTGTTCGACGACCCTCTGGTAGTCACTATGGTTATTCAAGAAGGACGAGTAGTGAGGATCCTGGTGGATAATGGAAGCTCTATAGACGTAATGTTCTATAGCTGTTGCAAGAAGTTAAAACTAGAGGACGTGGAACTCACACCTTATCATCAGACTCTAATCAAATTTTCTAGGAGAAAGGGTATACCCCCTGGGAACGTTAGAGCTGGAGGTTGTGGTCGACACCTAGCCGATCTGCCGAATAGAAAAAATATGGTTATTTGTCCTTGATAAGAACGTACTCTTAGCCTACAATGTTATCTTTAGAAGGATCGGCCTGAAGAAATTCGAAGTTGTCCCATCTATGATTCACCAATGCTTGAAGTTTTCAACTCACTTTGGAGTAGGCGTCGCTAAGGGAAATCAAAAGGCGGCATGCGAATGCTATTTTATTTTAGCAGACCAGGAAGAACGGAAGAAGCTAATGACCACTTACCATATCAAGACCATCGATCCCCAAGATGAGGTAAAACTGGTCAAGGGACAACCTGCTGAAGAAATCAAGATAGTCCCACTTGACGATAGCCACCTAGAGAGGACGGTATAGATCGGGTAATAGTTAGATACTCTTTTAAGGAAAGATATTATTAGTTTTCTATGACAACATAAAATAGTGTTCTCTTGGAGCCACAACGACATGCCAGGGATAGATCCCGACTTTATGTGCCACAAGTTGCACATGATGCAGGGCGTAAGGCCAGTTAAGCAGAAATGAAGGGTTTTCGATGTTAACTAAAATCTCATTATTCATAAAGAAGTTATCAAACTACAGTGTAGACACCTTATTTTGTTACCCCCTAACTCCCCTTAGGTTCCTAGTACCTCCCTTCATCACTACAAACCTAGGTCATACCCTGAGTACTGACCTAGAAACCATCGGGAACTCTCGGGCTCCGTTTGACCAAAAAGGCAAACTCTTCAACTCGACCAAAGCTAAATGAATCTTCGAAGGGCACTGAAATCCCTTGCCAACGGTACGTCTTGTGTGCAATTACGACTTACCATGCGAACGAATGATCCGTTTGCGTTCGAAACTTGATCTAGAGGCCACCGGGCGCTCCCGGGCTCTGTTTGACCTAAGTGAACTCTTCAGCTCGACTGAGGCTAAATGAATCTTCGAAGGGAACTGAAACCCCTTTCCAATGATCCATTATGTGCGAAATTCTGACTTACTATGGACGAATAATCCGTTTGACTCCAAGAGGTCACTGAATGCTTCCAGGGCCCGGTTGACCAAAGTCAACTCCCCAAACCGGGTCAAACTCTTTGGAATGTCGAAGTAAATCTCCTAACCTTTCCAACGGTCTGCCCCATGCGCAATTTGAACTTACAATACGGACGAACGATCCGTTTGCGTCCGAATGATTCCCCGTCCAATGGACCGACAAACGCTTCTGAGCCATATTTGACCCAAAGTCAACTCCCGAACCCAAGAGAGGTCCAAAGGACTTTCAAAGGTATCTGAATTACATTTCCAACGGTCTACCCCGTGCACAATTCTGATCAACGGTTTACCCTCGGCAGCCGATTTTCTGAAAAGGCCTGAAACACACTGCCAAATGGCAGGTTCCAGACCTTGCCTGTCGGCAGGTGCCGATAAGCAGGACCAGGTCTATACCGATCGGCAGTGACCTGGGCCTATAAAAGGAGGCCTTTACCTCATTTGCAAAGAAGAGCCCAAATCTGATAACAATTGCTCTCAGCGAATCCCAAAAATCTCTCTCGAAGACAGCGCGATTTCAACATCAAAATCCCTTTCTAACTTCCACTTTCCATCATCCTTTTCATCAAACTTGGTGAATTATCCACTCTCCATCATCATCCAAGTGCAAGGTCTTCTCTCCAACATTCAAGATCAAGCTCAAGATCTTCAAGAAGGTCCAACTTTCTCTTAAATTCTCTTAAATTCTCAATAACTTGTTTTTATTACTTAGCACTTTTATTATCCCATCTCACACATCCTAATATACTTTTTATTTAGTATTATTGCCCAACTATTATTTTCATATAAATAAAACCCAAAAAAATAAAGAAAAGAGGGTTTGCTCATAAATTCCAAATAGGGATTCTCATATTTTTCTCACAACTAAAATATTTTTTATACACACACACACACACTCACAAATAAGAGATCCCCCCATTTGAATTTATGGGATAAGCCCCACCCCTCGTTTTGTATGCGAACTACGTGGACTTTGATGCCTTTATAGGCTACGTAGGCGTCTCGGGGTAAAACCCGAGACTCGAGTCCTATTCTTACTTCCTCTCTCATTTTCTATCTTTTCTAAATCAAATTTTCTTATATTCTATATACTTGTTCTTAGTGACGTACTACCCCATATGCATTATCGTTCCATTATAACGATCAACGTAAGGATAATCGCGTAAATCTTAATTGCTAATATTATTTTTATACCTTCCTACGGATGACTCACTTTATCTCTCCCATGATACAAGTCGAGGATTCCTATCTCCACTATATATATATACACATGCACACATATCACGGGGAAATTAAAAAAGGAAAATAGCAAACATCCATGAGAGACCGAAAGGGTGGAATGGGTGCCTAACACCTTCCCATTTCGTAACTTAGCCTCCGAACCCTTCTCGAATCATTTTGGTTTCGCATGCACCAGTATTTATTTGGATGCCATCCTTCGGAATGGCTTCCCCTTTTTTTATTTTGTTTGTTTTGAGTAAAATAGACTGGCGACTCTAAATATCTCTACATTTTTACACCTCATCTCAAACGACACCGGCCAGAGCGCTCCCAAGAGGGACGCGCGGGACCTGAGGATCCTCCCTTCACGGGGCCGCCCGCGGCGAGGATCGGGGATGGCCACAGTGGCGACTCCGTTGGGGATTTATATGTTTTGAGGGCTTGACTCTATTTACATGGATGTTATATTTGTTTATATTTCCCCCATATCTGCATGTTCCCCTTTTCATGTGTATCCCATGCTTATGCTTCTGTTCACACACTTGTAGAAAATTCTCCAAGTACACTTCACACCACGTTCACCTAGGATCACATATATCTACATGTTGCACGCATCACCCATCCATACTTCGTGTACCTTTGGTACTTGTACTTTGCTCCCTGTTTGGCATAATTAAGAAAAGCATTCTCATCATAAGATACTAATAAGAGAATCATGCATGATTCACACGACATCACCAAAGAGCATTGTTATTGACCAAATTTTACCCTGTAACTGAAGGGTCACTTTGTGATGGGCGCTGGTCCGGCAGGGCGCAGTTAGCTTAAGCGATATGACTCCCACCTTCCATTGGCCAAGTACCTTCGACGTATATCGAACGGTTCCCCTGCATCGTACCGCTTGACCGAAGTTATGACGGGAGGTATATCGCAGGGAATTCGTTCACGTACGCCAAGTATATCGAATTCGCTCTCACACATACCGTCCCCATGAGGTATATAGAGAGGTAATTCACGTACACTCAGGTATATCAAATGTCTTTGTAATACCCCGTATTTTTACGCCTTTTAATTTTGGGGATTTATTAAATTTAATTAGAGATATTAAATTAATATTAATCCGAAAAATCACTTAAATACTTACTAGCGTGATGAGAGTTAGGAATTACTTTTGTTATAAGTTACTTTATGGGTAATATAAGTGGTGTAATTATGATTAGTGAAATTATCATGATAATCTAATTTGATAATTTTAGAAATTTTTCGGGAAGCGCTTGCGTCGTGTCGGGATTAATTTTGGACTATTAAAAGTAAATAAATTATAAGTCACCCGTATAATCATTTTGAGTACGTCAATGTATCCGAAAGGGTCGAGATAGTCAAAATAATGTACCCGGGGGTTTAGTTTGGGTCTCGGGGCATTTTTAGGCCTAATTAACACCCCGGGAGGGTGTTTTGGACATTTTATATTTTTGGGCATAAAAAACCACGAAAATTATAAGGGTATTTCAGATGGAAAGAGTCATCTCCTAGGGTTAGAATCACCATAAACCAAAGACGGCTAGAGGAGAGGAAGAGGAGAGGCCATCCAAGGAGTCTTAGGCCAAGAACTCCACCATTTACACCACCGTCGCCACCAATCAATAGATCACGCAACAAGGATCACAACCCCAAAAATCTAAAACAAGAAATCCCAGGCAAGTATCTATCTTGCTCTATTTCAGTTAATACTCCAATAATATTAGCCTAGGATTGATTAGGACTAGTTTTTGTGAAAGAAAAACATATTATGGAGAATTAAATTCGCATGTTGTATGAGAAATAAATGTATTCTGGAAACAAAATTCATATGTAGAGATTGAACCACGAAATTACAGTAAATAAAGGGTATGAAATCTGGTAAAAGAATGGAAAGAAACTAAACAAAAGAAAAATTAGGGTTCTTGATGTTTTTATGGATTATGCCCCTTTAATTCGTTATTCGGGATGAAAATCCGCATGCTTGACGTAGGAAATCACTTATTTGAGGTTATAATACTTGTAGTATAAATTATTGGGAATTTTGTAGTCAAATATATCATTTTAGATGATGTTGGAAGAACAAACCCGTAACTGAAAATTCTGCAGATTTAACATACCTGCTTGATCGATCGATCGAACCCAGATCGATCGATCGAACACCTGCCATAGATCGATCGACCCCTCCTGGAAGACTTATATTTTCCTTTTTAAATGATTAATTACAATTTAAGCGAATAGTAATCTTTGGTCATTTCTATTAAAACATTTTGGGATATAAAGTAGACCAGTAGGACTTTGGAAATATATGGAACCATTAATGTAAGTCGAGATTAACATTTCACGGGGGGTGTTTTACATATAAGGGACAATAGGAATATGTGTTAAAGGGTGAGACTCGTAAAGAAGTTACGTTGTAAAATAAATGAACACCTACTAAAATTACACTGGGAGAAATAGGAATTTACGAGTGTTACGTAGTAAATTGTAACAATCCCACAAATAAGAATAAGAGACAAACTGTTATACGTGATAATCCAATATTGAGCAATAAGGATAAATATCATAATTATGGGTCGTGTGAGTGTACCTAAATTTTATATGGAAATAGTGGTATACATTTATGGCTGTGCTTATGCATACCATACACATGTAAAAATCATGCCTGCGCTATTTGCTATCCCGGAGGTTACCGCGCTGGGACAGTCTTATCTCGATGGGACCTTTATGGGAGATATTGACTCGTATCCTAGAACATAGGAATCCTTGGTACAGGCTATCGGATCGATAGTAAGACAACCTAAGAGACGTGAGGGTATGTGCTGACCTCTTAGTGACTTGGAACTATGCTTCGCCTCAATTTGTATGTGTTTTGTGTTAATATAGTTCGAGAGTGATTTCGAATTTGTATTTCCCTTAGTATGAGTGATACGGGGACTGGATAGCAGAGTATTCCTTCACCATAAATTTTATGTGGGGTGCTATTAGAATATATAAATATTATATGTGTATTTATTTATATATTTTAAATCTGGAATTTGGGAACTACCTACTATGACTATGGTAAGTAAGAAATGAGTAATTATTTCAACTTGAGAATGATTGTTTGAAAAGTATATTATAATACCGAGAAACTTTATAATCATATAAGGCTTATGTGAGAACTTTGTTGTTAAATAAAACTAACCTCCTAAATATTTGAAATTGTCGACATGAAACCTTAGGAGCAACTTAAGATAAGGCAAGTTAAACCGTTGGGAATATTAGTGCGATAGGTGTTCACATTAGAAGAGAGGTGAGAATTTCTCAAGGGAGTGCCGCACTAATATGTTGGTTGCATTAGCCGGTAGCATTTTAAATACTTGCTAAACTAATTTTAAACTGTTTTACAATTGGGCTCTGACCCGTTTCCTATTTTCTCCTCTCTTGTATATATGTATATATTACAAGTGCCCAGCCACAGGGGCGTCTTGCATAGGATCCTTTGGAAGGAACGTGTTGCATCTTAGGTGGGAGTTGTAGGCCTCTTGCTTAGACGACCTCATTATTGATTCCACTTATAGATTTATTTTATCCAATTGGGCATGTGTCTCCTCTTTCCATTATTCAGTTGTGTTTATCAGATATTGTGATTCGTTTATTTTCCAGTATTTATACTTTGGGTTTTATTACTGTCAGGATGTCTTTAAGTTTTAATGTTGGAATCAATTAGTTGGATGCTTAATTATTTGGATTGTTTGTTCCAGTAGTTGTTGGGTGATTCTTAATTTATGAATTACGTAAAGTTTTAAATATTGGTATTAATAGAAATTGGGAAATTGATGTCTTAAAAATGGTTTTGTCACTTAGCTTAATTAGTTAGGGTGTTAAATTGGAAAAGTTATTTTGTGCGACAGTGATGCTAAGAATGAACCAACCGTTCACCTTGATTATAATTTAATAAAGGACTGATCACCCGGTATTTAATTAGGCAGGGTGTCACAGGTGGTATCAGAGCATCAGGTTCTAGTGTCCTTTAGGATCTGTACGGCTTATTTCGCTTTCAGCTTAGCGTTCTTGCTATAGAGCCCTATTTTAGGATTTTTGTATTCTTGCTTTTACGATTACGTCTTCAGATATTTGAGATTTGATAATAATTGTAGACTAAAAAATTTCTTAACATTTTAGATGCCTCCGAGACGTGCACCAAAGGATAGGCGTGCCCAAGCCAAGCAACCAGTAGCTCCGTCTCAGGGAACGATGAATGTAAATGAGGTAGCCGCTATCGTTGCTCTGGCAGTGAATGTCGCGCTAGCGGTAGTACAGCAGGATCCACCCCTAGTTCAGGCAGTGGCGCCAGTACCGGCACAGCTTCCATCTGCATGGGAGCGAGTTACGAATGCCTTTCAGAAGGCGCATCCCCCAGAGTTTACGGGTGGCTCAGATATTATTGTAGCCAGCCAATGGAAGAAAGATATCCAGAGGCATCTGCGTATATACAAGTGCACGGACGTGCAGAAATAGCTGTTGGCTTCCTTTAAGCTTGTGGGGGCCGCTTTGCATTGGTGGGAATCTACTACCACTCTGGAGGAGAGGGAGGTTATTACTATTCAGTTGTTTTGGGCGCGATTTGATAGCAAATACTTCCCATCCACCGTGCAGACTGAGATGAGGAGGAAGTTACTGAGTCTGAAGCAGGAAAATTCTACCGTTGCTGAGTATGAAGAGGAGTTCATAAGACTTCTCACTATAGTGCCAGATGAGGCACACACTGAGGGTAAAAAAATACTATTGTTTGTGGACAGATTAGCTTGGAGGATCTGTCAGCACCTTATAGGAAATCTGTCTCTGAGTACCTACACAGATGCACTCAATGCTGCTTTGTTATAATGCCACGATCACCACTTCCATCTGTAGGGAAGCAAGCGAGCAGGAGAGTCCGGCCAGCAGGGCAGGACATGGGGTAGTGGTGCTAATGGAGCACCGACATCCCAGGGGTAGACTCGTCAGCATGAGTAGAGTTCGTATCAGGGGGACCCTGCCAAGCGGTTCCGATCAGGTGATTCCAGGCAGGGATTTGGGGGATTTAGGCAGGGCCAGCCTAATCAGCAGGGCCAACATCGTCAGCCGTAGGGTCAGCAGCAGGGCCAACAGCGTTTTCAGCAAGGACAGCAGGGCCAATGGCGGGGTGGTAACGGCCAGCAGGGTCGTAATCAGCAGGACAGAGGGGAGGAAACTTTAAGGGTCGATGCTTCGGGTGTGGTAAGAATGGCCACAGGCGCCAGGATTACCCAGAGGGGGATAGGGCCCCACCGTAGCAGGGTGCCCGTAATGATCCATAGAGGCCATTTTTTCTAGCCTCCCTCCCAGCACCAGCTCAGGTACCAGCCCTACCAGCCATTCTAGTCGCTCCAGTGCAGCAGGGCAGTTACAGTACGGACGTGTCTATAACGTCCACCTGGCAGCAGCTCCACAGGCGCCAGTCGCGATTGAGGGTATGTTTCCTATCCATGGTACTATGGGTCGGGTTTTATTTGATACTGGGGAGACACAGTATTTTATAGCTACCCATTTTGCGAAGGCCTTAGGGTTATTAGCCACAGCAGAGAGCACTATAACATGTGTAGACTCCCCACTGGGAAATGGATCGTTAATTTTCTTTATATGACGGGGTATGGGAGTATAGATTGGTAGCTTGGTCTTACCAGCAAACATGTTAGTCTTAGATATGCATGAGCACGACGTCATTATTGGTTTGGATTGGCTCGCAGCTTACAGAGCCATGATAGATTGTTTCGGAGGGACTATTATCTTTGTCATTCCGGGACAAGAGATATTTGTAGTGGCGATTCCTCGTCCAGAGGGAGGCTCGACCGCTCATTTGTATTACATAGAGGAGGATACCTCTAAGGAGGTCGTGATTCCCTTAGATTCGATTCCAGTTGTTCGCGAGTATTCTGATGTATTTCAGGAGATACCAGGCCTACCCCCCAGTCAAGAGATAAATTTTGTCATAGATTTATTACCAGATACATGACTTATAGCACGCGCTCCATACTGTATGGCTCCGACAAAGATGCGAGAGCTACGAGATCAGATAGAGCAGCTGTTAGGTCAGGGCTTGATTCGCAGGAGTACCTCACCTTGGGGCACTCCAGTTTTATTTGTGAAAAAGAGATATGGTTCACTGAGGCTATGTGTGGACTACCGGGAGATGAACAAGGTCACGATACGGAACAAATATCCATTGCCTATAATCGATGATCTGTTCGTCCAGCTGAGGGGAGCAACTTTCTTTTCAAAAATAGATCTGAGATCAGGATACCATCAGCTACGTATTAGGGAGAAGGATGTTTCGAAGACTGCTTTCTTGACGAGATATGGATCCTATGAGTTTCGAGTAATGCCATTTGGACTCACAAATTCTCCAGCCGTATTCATGGACTTGATGAACCGAGTGTTCAGAGAGTTCTTGGATCAGTTTGTCATCGTCTTCATAGATGATATCCTGATATATTCACACTCTGAAGAAGAGCATGCCGAGAACTTGAGGCAGGTTCTTCAGATTCTACGAGAGCATCAGTTGTATGCTAAGTACGAGAAGTGCGGGTTCTGGTTACGAGAAGTATAGTTCTTGGGGTATGTTATTTCTGAACAGGGGATAGCAGTTGACCCGAGTAAAGTGTCAGCGGTGAGGGAGTGGGGACAGCCCACGATACCGATGGAAGTACGTAGTTTCTTGGGGTTATCCGGATACTACAGGAGATTTATTCAAGGATTCTCTAAAATAGCGGGTCCATTGACGAACCTGACTCGTGAGGGGGTACCATACATTTGGGATGATGCTTGTCAATTGGCTTTCGACGAGCTAAAGGACAAGCTTACTTCAGCACCGGTCCTTGCTTTACCTAAGCCGGCCGTGGAGTATCTGGTTTACACTGACGCCTCTTTACGGGGACTCGAGGGAGTACTTCAGTAGGAGGAGAAGGCTGTAGCTTTTGCCTCCCACAAGCTTAAGCCGCACGAGAAGAATTACCCCACACACGACCTAGAGATAGCAGCGGTCGTCTTTGCATTAAGAATATGGAGACACTACTTATTGGGGGAGAAATTATGCTTGTTCACCGACCACAAGTCATTGCAGTACCTGTTCACTCGGAGAGAGTTGAATATGCGTCAGCGCAGGTGGTTATAATTTGTGAAGGACTATCAGTTCGACATACAGTACCATCCGGGGAAGGCCAACGTAGTTGCTGATGCGTTGAGCCGTAGAACGATAGACGATGTAGCAGACGTCTGGAAATCAAAGTGGAAAGATTTGGGTCACCGGGACACAGCAGCCTGTTCCTTCATATCTGTCATGATAGTGACACCCGAGATTGTTACGAGGGTAATACAGGTATAGACAGCAGACCCATTTTGCCAGGAACAGATTATACAACTTTTAGCTGAGGGTGCTGAGTCTTATTCTGTTAGTTCCGATGGAGGTTTGAGGTTTAATGGGATATTGGTGGTTCTCGAATGATCAGACTTACGTCATGCAGTGATGACCCAGTCTCACGGGTCCCGATTTGCGGTGCATCCTGGGGGAGATAAGATGTACTAGGATATGGGACGGCAATACTGGTGGAGTGGGATGAAAAAGGACATTGCTGAGTTCGTATCCAAGTGTTCTACCTACCAGCTGGTAAAGGTGGACCACCAGATACCGTCGGGGTTGCTTCAGCCATTGGAAATACCCGCGTGGAAGTGGGAGAGTATTTCCATGGATTTTATTACTCGGTTGCCAACATCACAATGGGGCCCCGACTCCATCTGGATGATTGTGGACCATTTGACCAAGGTAGCTCATTTTCTGCCGGTGCGGACAGACTATACCACGGGTCAGTATGCTTAGTTGGTCATTGCTGAGATTATCAGATTACATCGTGTGCCGCTGAATATTGTGTCAAACAGAGACAAGATTTTCGTGTCGCGTTTCTAGGAGAGCTTTCAGGAAGCCATGTGTAAAGAGTTGAGGTTGAGTTCAGCTTATCACCCACAGACAGATGGATAAACAGAGCGTACTAATAAGATGTTGGAGGATATGCTACGCATGTGTGTCCTTGATTTTGGAGGAGGTTGGGAGCCACATCTTCCACTGGTAGAGTTCGCTTATAATAACTCTTATCAGTTCATAATTGGCATGGATCCATTTGAGTCTTTGTATGGAAGGCCTTGTCGTTCCCCAACGTGTTGGCTAGAGGTGGGGGATAACAAGTTGCTTGGACCAGAGGTGATTCAGGAAACCTCCGCTAGGATTGAGATGATCAGGAATCGCATTCGGGTAGCCCAGGATAGGCAGAAAAGCTACGCCGATGCAAAGCGGTTCTTCCGAGAGTTTAATGTGGGGGACCAAGTATTACTACATTTATCTCCTATGAAAGGAGTGATGAGGTTTGGAAAGAAAGTGAAATTGGCCCCGAGGTACGTGAGACCATTTCCCATTATCGAGAGGATTGGGCCGGTAGCATACAAATTAGGACTGACAGAACATTTACATCGCATTCACGATGTATTTCACATCTCATCGTTGAGACGATACCTTCGGGATGACATGGCCCATACCCATATCGCGATTGAGGAGATTGACTTACAGCCCGACATCTCTTACGAGGAGAGGCCAGTGGCTATTCTAGACCATAGCGAAAGGAGATTGAGGTCAAAGGTAGTCCCACTTGTCCGGGTCCAGTGGGAGCATCATAATGTGGAGTATTCCACTTGGGAGCGTGAGGCGGATATGCATGAGAAGTACCCAGAGTTATTCTAACCAGGTACACCTTATTTTTTAAATTTCGGGACGAAATTCTGTTATTAGGGGGGAAGTATGTAATACCCCGTATTTTTATGCCTTTTAATTTTGGGGATTTATTAAATTTAATTAGAGACGTTAAATTAATATTAATCCAAAAAATCACTTAAATACTTACTAGCGTGATGAGAGTTAGTAATTACTTTTGTTATAAGTTACTTTATGGGTAAAGTAAGTGGTGTAATTATGATTAGTAAAATTATCACGAGAATCTAATTTGATAATTTTAGAAATTTGTCGGGACGCGCTTGTGTCGTGTCGAGATTAATTTTGGACTATTAAAAGTAAATAAATTATAAGTCACCCGTATGATCATTTTGAGTACTTCAATGTGTCCGAAAGGGTCGAGATAGTCAAAATAATGTACCCGGGGGTTTAGTTTGGGTCTCGGGGCATTTTTAGGCCTAATTAACACTCCGGGAGGGCGTTTTGGACATTTTATATTTTTGGGCATGAAAACCCACGAAAATTCTAAGGGTATTTCAGATGGAAAGAGTCATCTCCTAGGGTTATAATCACCATAAACCAAATACGGCTAGAGGAGAGGAAGAGGAGAGGCCTTCCAAGGAGTTCTAGGCCAAGAACTCCACCATTTACACCACCGTCGCTGCCAAACGATAGATCACGCAACGATGATCACAACCCCGCAAATCTTTCGCATAAATCTGAATCAAGAAATCCCAGGCAAGTATCTATCTTGCTCTATTTCAGTTAATGCTCCAATAATATTAGCCTAGGATTGATTAGGACTAGTTTTTGTGAAAGAAAAACATATTTTGGAGAATTAAATTCGCATGTGGTATGAGAAATAGATGTATTCTGGAAACCAAATTCATATGTAGAGATTGAACCAAGAAATTACAGTAAATAAAGGGTATGAAATCTGGTAAAAGAATGAGAAGAAACTAAACAAAAGAAAAATTAGGGCTCTTGATGTTTTTATGGATTATGCCATTTTAATTCGTTATTCATGATGAAAATCCGCATGCTTGACGTAGGAAATCACTTATTTGAGGTTATAATACTTGTAGTATAAATTATTAGGAATTTGGTAGTCAAATATATCGTTTTAAATGATGTTGGAAAACAAACCCGTAACTGGAAATTCTGCAGATTTGACATACCTGCTTGATCGATCGATCGAACCCAGACCCTCGATCGATTGAAGGATCGATCGATCGAACACCTGCCATAAATCGATCGACCCCTCCTGGCAAACTTATATTTTCCTTTTTAAATGATTAATTACAATTTAAGCGAATAGTAATCTTTGGTCATTTCTATTAAAATATTTTGGGATATAAAGAAGACCAGTTGGACTTTGGAAATATATGGAACCATTAATGTAAGCCGAGATTAACATTTCACGAGGGGTGTTTTACATATAAGGTACAATAGGAATATGTGTTAAAGGGTGAGACTCGTAAAGAAGTTACGTTGTAAAATAAATGAACACCTACTGAAATTACACTTGGAGAAATAGGAATTTACGGTGTTATGTAGTAAATTGTAACAATCCCTCAAATAAGAAGAAGAGACAAACCGTTATACGTGATAATCCAATATTGAGTAATACGGATAAATATCATAATTATGGGTCATGTGAGTGTACCTAAATTTGATATGGAAATAGAGGTATACATTTATGACTGTGCTTATGTATACTATATACGTGTAAAAATTATGTCCGCGCTACTTGCTATCCCTGAGGTTACCGCACTGGGACAGTCTTATCTCGATGGGACCTTTATGGGGGATATTGACTCGTACCCTAGAACATAGGAATCCTTGGTACAGGCTATCGGATCGATAGTTAGACGGTCCTAAGAGACGTGAGGGTATGTGCTGACCTCTTAGTGACTTGGAACTATGCTTCGCCTCAATTTGAATGTGTTTTGTGTTAATACAGTTCGAGAGTGATTCCGAACATGTATTTCCCTTAGTACGAGTGATACGGGGACTGGATAATAGAGTATTCCCGCACCATAAATTTTATGAGGGGTGGTGTTAGAATATATGAATATTATATGTGTATTTATTTATATATTTTAAATCTGGAATTTGGGAACTACCTACTATGACTATGGTAAGTAAGAAATGAGTAATTATTTCAACTTGGGAATGATTGTTTGAAAAGTATATTATAATACCGAGAAACTTTATAATCATATAAGGCTTATGTGAGAACTTTGCTGTTAAATAAAATCAATCTCCTGAATATTTGAAATTGTCGACATGAAACTGTGATACCCCGACTAATTCAATACCGGGTAGCAAGTCCTTTATTAAATTAATACAAAATGCCAAGTTGGCTCAGTTCATAGCATCACTGTCGAAAAATGTTTTAACAATTTCTAGCCACCTAATATTTAAAAAGTGAGTCGTCAATTTTAATTAGGTCCGATTAACATGCAATAAGTAAATTATGAAATGCTAACACAACCACCATAATGAAATGACAATAGTATAACCATACCATAATAATGAGTCTGTAAGAACACTTCTCACAACAAACCAAATACAGGATTAACAAATACTAAGTTTGAATCATAATTAATTACAACCCGAGTTCTGAAATAAGCTGAATAGATAAAATGTTTCTAAAAGAAATGGGGTGACATGCCCAACTGATGAGGGAATCTACTAATAGAGTCAAGATAGAAAGTGGAGGCATCTACAGTCAAGGTCCTGTAACTTCCACAGCAGCTACAGTACGTCACCTGAATGGAACTCCTATGCATGGTGTCCTTGTGGCTGGGCACCTAAAAGGTTTTTACAAGAAAATATATTTGAAAGCAAACGGGTCAGAGCCCGATTGTGGAAAACAGTTTAAAGTATAGCAAGTGTTTTAATGACAATAAAATAATGAATGCAAAATACATGTTAGGACGTGCTCTCACATGAAATACTCACCTCTCGAGTATTTGTGCACTCCTAACGTACCCGTAGCCATTCTAGTTATTCCCATATCTAATTAGTCCAAAATAAATTCTAACATTACTATATGATTCCCGCTTTAATTTCGACATTTTCATTTAAATAGAGAGCTTTACATTTATTCTCGGTTTCCCATTATTAGTAATACTAGTTACTAGAGATCATCCATTTTATCTTTACAGAACGTTGCTATAATTATACTCACAATTAAATATGACAGTTCATTTCAATTAACTGTATATTATTCTCATCATAAATATACATTACTAGCACCCCGAGACTAAGCTGCGGTGCACACATACTCTGCTGTCCAATCCCGGTACATCAGGTACATAAGGACCACGCATTCCGAATCTCTCAGGAATCGTTTTCAAATAACAACAATCACACAAAATGGAGGCGAACATAGTTCACATCACATGGCTCACGCACATACCTACGCTCCCATGATCAGCAGACTTATTAAATTCTCAATAAGTCCTTCTTTGATCTATGTCCTCGAGGTACCAATCTAAATCCCCCCGTAGGCACACAAAGATTAGATGGCCCTAATCGAACGCAGACCTCCCATGATAGCAAGTATGGTAGGTATGTTATACACATAAAACCACATATACTAAGCATTCGCACATCTTAGATATCTCGTATTATTAATATAGGTATACAACTCATTCTTATATCGTCATTTAATGTTATACGATTACAAGTCTCCGATTTGTATATTAACATTAACGACCCTTCTCACGTCGTAATTAGGTACTCGTTTCCTACTCCACAAATGTCATCCGATTTTATTATAAGGTTTTAAGTTCTACTCCTCAACGTACCCCAATTCTCACAATTATACCCACAAATCAATAAGGGAAGGTTAATACTCCAATTAAATAAGTCTACGGAACGTTTGAAATGAAATCAGGCCAAAAAGGCCATTTTATCAACTCGTTAGAAGTCTCGTTCGAACGAGTTCGTTCAAACGAAAGTCTTCAAATGAACTACCAACTCATTAAAAGGGACACTGTCATCTCGTTAGAAGCTCATTCGAACAAGGTCGTTCGAACGACCTGGGCAGGTCTTCTAACGAGATGGCAGTTTCAGCCCAGAAATTTTCTACTTCGTTTTTCTCAATTTTTCTCTTCTCTAAACTCATTCTAAGATCATCCCAATGGTATTTTAACGTTATTAAACTACTCTAAGTCCTCCTAGTACACTCCTTAACATATATATGGGGTCAATGCTTCCTAAATTAACATATAATCATCAAAATTTCCCTAATCTTGTCCCAAACCCTATAATCATGAACCCAGAATTTAATTACTACAATTTCTCCTTATCAATCCGTTTTCACATCATCAAAAGATATATTTTGTATATGGCATTCATCCAATAACATTCTACATGCAATCCCTATATCATATTATGAATCCTACCTCCAATTTCATGGGTTTTCATCAAACTTCCAATATAAGTCAATTATTCAATTCTAAGCATGGAAGAAACATTCGCTTGAAATTAATGTAATTAAACCACTTTCCTTAGATGTTATGATTATTGTTGAGGAATTGAATGTTGATTCTCCTCCCTTTCTCTACAATTTCTTCCAAAGATGGTGATGGTGGCTAGGGTTTCTTTTGGAACTTCTTCCAACTCCTCCCTATAACTCTCGTAGCCCTCTAACTTCCCAAATGCTGATAATGGCTTAGTGGGTTCTTTTCTAATATAAAAATAACCTCTAAAATTCGTGGGTTTTAATTCCCCTATTTTTAAAATTACCAAACTACCCTTTTGGGTTGCCGGTATGGCCAAAAAATGCCCCGGGATCCAAACTAAACTCCTGGCTAGTGTTTTCTGACTATTTCGACCCTTCCGGACACGTTGGCACACTCAAAATGACCATTCGGTTGATAAAAATAAAATTCACTTTTTAATTTCAATAGTTACATTCCTGACGCGACTGACACGCGCATCTCAACTAAATTTCCCAAATTAATTTAAATATCATCAATACTCATGTATTACCATACATACTCGGAAATAATAAATTTTAACATCATAATCAAATACCAACTCACATCTCGTTAGTATTTACCCGGATTAATTTCCAATTAATTCTTAATTAATTCAATTAATCCCTTAAATAAATATCAATAAAATTACGGGGTATTACATACTTCCCCCCTAATAACAGAATTTCGTCCCGAAATTCGGAACTAAAGAGTACCTGGTAAAAACAGCTCAGGATAACGTTTGCGCATCTCATCCTTGCGCTCCCATGTGGACTCCTCGGCATTATGATGCCGCCATTAAACACGTACTAATGGTACTATCTTTTACCTCAGTTTCTGCTCACTTTGGTCCAAAATAGCAATTGGCCCTTCCTCGTAGGAACTATCTGGCTGAAGATCGATATCCTACAAAGCAATGTGGGTATGGTCCAAATCATCCCTAAGGTATTTCCTTAGCGAAGAAATATGGAACACATCATGAATCCTATGCAAGTGCTCCGGTAACCCAAGTCTATATGAAACTGGCCCAATCCGCTCGATGATAGGAAATGGCCCCATATATCTCGATGCCAGTTTTCCCTTCTTCGCAAAATGCATAATCCCCTGCATAGGAGATACTCTCAGTAACACCTGATCCCCCGCTTTGAATTCTCTAAAGAATCTCTTGGCATCAGCATAGCTCTTTTTTCGGTCCTGAGCTACTCGAATACGGCTCCGTATCATCTCTATCCTTATCGAAGTGTCCTGAATCACTTTTGGCCCAAGGAGTTTGTTATCCCCCACCTCTAACCAACATGCTGGGGAACGACAAGGTCTACCATACAACGCCTCAAATGGAGCCATGCCAATGGTGAACTAGTAGGAGTTATTATAAGCAAACTCCACCAGTGGAAGGTACTGCTCCCAACCACCTCCAAAGTCTAGGATGCACATACGCAATATATTTTCTAACATTTGATTTGTCCGCTCGGTTTGCCCATCGGTCTGCGGGTGATAAGCCATACTCAACCGCAATTCAGTGCCCATGGCCTCCTGGAAACTCTCCCAAAATCATGAAACAAATATCTTGTCTCGGTCAGACACGATATTTAGAGGCACAGCGTGAAGTCTCACTATTTCCGCAATGAAAATCTGGGCATACTGTCCCATAGTGTAGTCTGTCCTCACGGGTAGAAAATGAGAAACTTTGGTCAACCTATCCACAATTACCCAAATGGAGTCGTGACCCCTTTATGACGTAGGTAACCCCGTGATAAAGTCCATGGATATGCTCTCCCACATCCACATTGGAACCTCTAATGGCTGTAGAAGTCCTGCCGGTCTCTGATGATCCACCTTTACTAGATGACAAGTGGCGCATTTAGAAATAAACACGACAATATCTCTCTTCATCCCGCTCCACCAATACTGTCATCTCATATTTTGGTACATTTTATCCCCAACAGGGTGTACCGTGAATCGTGAGCCATGCGACTCTGCCATTACCTCAAATCGCAAGTCTTCCCCTTCTGGAACAACCAGTCTCCCATTGAAGCGTAATCCCCCGTCTGAGCTAACGGTATAGGACTCGGCTCCCTCTGCTAATAATCGAACTATCTGCTCCTGACAGAACGAGTCAATTGCCTGGGCCTTTATCACCCTCGTAACAATATGAGGTGCAATAGTCATCACAGACATGAACGATCGGGCCACTACATCCTGGTATCCCAACTCCTTCCATTTAGCTTTCCACACCTCGGTCACTTCATTTACTGGCCTACGGCTCAACACGTCTGCTACCACGTTAGCCTTCCCTGGGTGATATTGGATATCGAACTGATCATCCTTCACAAACTCAAGCCACCGTCGCTGACGCATATTCAACTCCTTCTGCTTGAAGAGATACTATAGAGATTTGTGATCCGTGAACAACCGAAACTTCTCCCCCAGGAGATAATGTCTCCAAATCCGAAGGGCAAATACAACTGCCGCTAACTCTAAGTCATGGGTGGGATAATTCTTCTCGTGAGGCTTTAGCTTACGGGAATCATAAGCTATAGACTTACTCTACTGCTGTAATACACCTCCAAGTCCTTATAAGTACGCATCGGTGTAGACTAGATACTCTACTCTTGGTCTCGGCAATGCTAACACAGGTGCTGAGGTCAACTTGTCCTTCAACTCATCGAATGCCAACTAACAGGCATCGCTCCAGATGAATGGCACACCTTTGCGAGTCAGATGTGTTAAAGGACCCGCCATCTTTGAGAAACCCCTAATAAATCTCCTGTAGTATCCTGCTAGGCCCAAGAAACTACGGATCTCAGTCGGTGTCGTGGGCTATCCCCACTCCCTTACCGTGGATACCTTCCCCGGATCAACAGACATCCCCCGGTCTGAAATGATATGCCCCAAAAACTAAACCTCCTTCAGCCAAAACCCACACTTCTCATACTTTGCATAAAGTTTGTTCTGACGTAGCGTTAGTAAAACCTTCCTCAAATGCTCAGCGTGCTCCTCTTCTATCTGGGAGTAAACCAGAATGTCATCAATAAAGACAATGACGAACTGGTCTAGGAACTCTCTGAACACCCTATTCATCAAGTCCATAAACACGGCTGGAGCGTTGGTTAAGCCAAAAGGCATAACTCGAAACTCGTAGGAACCATATCTCATTAAGAAAGCAGTCTTTGAGATGTCTTGTTCCCTGATACGTAACTGATGGTATCCCGATCGTAAATCAATCTTCGAGAAGAAGGATGCTCCTCTCAACTGGTCAAATAAGTCATCGATTCTGGGCAACGAATACTTATTCCGTATCGTGACTTTATTCAACTCCCGATAATCTACGTACAACCTCAACGATCCATCCCTCTTCTTTACGAACAACACAGGGTCACCCCACGGTGAAGTACTCCTCCGGATAAACCCCTGACCCAATAACCAATCTATCTGCTCCCGTAACTCTCTCATCTCTACCGGAGCCATACGGTAAGGTGCACGGGCAATCGGCCGAGTGCGCGGCATCTAATCGATCACAAAATCTATCTCTCTACTAGGTGGTAATCCAGGTATATCCTGAAATACATCAGCAAACTCCCTCATGACTGGAATCAAATCGAGTGGTAGCACCACTTCCTTAGAGGTCTCCTCCTCTATATATTACAAATGAGTGGACGATCCTACCTCAGGGCGAGGCATCGCCACTAAAAACATCTCCTGCCCGGGAATGGCAAGGATAATACTCCTACTAAAACAGTCAATCATGGCTCGATACGCAACTAGCCAATCCATGCCAACAATCGCATCATACTCAGTCATCTCTAACACTAACATATCAGCGGGTAAAGTAAACCTCCCGATCTCTATACCCACACCTCTACAAATAAGCGAAATCATGGAACCCCTATTCAATGGTGAATCTACACAAGTAACCGTGCTCTCTGCGGTGTCTAACAACCCAATAGTGCGTGCAAATCTCGTGGCAATGAAACAATGTGTGGCCCCCGTGTCAAATAAAATACGCCCCAAAGTCCCCTGAATAGAGAACATACCCTCAATAGCAGGCGGATCCTGTGGGACTGTGGCATGATGGAGCTGATACACTCTCCCATACAAAAGCTATCCCTGCTGGACTGGGACCACTGGAATGGGTGGTAGTGCTGCCATCTGTGGTGGTGCTGGGAGGGCGGCGGGAAACATAGGCCTCTGTGGCTCGTGTCGAGCACCCTGCTGCTGCTGCTGCGGGCCCCTGGTCCTATCAGGACAATCCTGGCATTTGTGGCTAGTCTTGACACAAACGAAGCACGTCCTCGGGAAGTTTCCCTCTCATTGTCCCTGCTGCCCACGACCCTGTTGGCCGTTACCATTCCTACCTTGACCATGCTGGCCCTGCTGAAACTCTTGCTGCTGACCATTCTGACCCTGCTGGCCCTGATGGCCGTTCTGACCCTGATGGCCATGTTTGAAACCTCCCTGGCCATTCCTGAAACCCCCAGATCTGAATCTTTTATGATCCCCCTGTTGGGAACCCTGATCACCCTACATGTGCTGTCCCTGAGCAGATTGTGCCCCGCTGGCACCATTTCCCTCAGTCCTGCCCTGATGGCTGGACTCTCCTAATCTCTTGCTCTCAGACATGTGGAAGCGATGATCCTGGCAGTGAAGTAGTGCAGCGTTAACCACATCAGAATAAGTGTCCAATGAGAGATTCCCCAATAAGTGCTGATGGATCCTCCAAGTCAATCCATCCGTGAACTTCTGAATTTTCTTCTCCTCGGTTGGAATTTCATCCGGAACAATGTTCAAGAGATTGGTGAACTCAGCCTCATACTCGGCTATGGTCCTCCCCTCCTGCTTGAGGTTTATCAATTTCTTCCTCATCTCAGTGTGAACAGCTGACGGAAAATATTTACGGTCGAACTACACCCAGAACTCCTGCATAGAAAGGGCGCCCCTCTCCTCCGCAGGGGTAATAGACTCCCACTACTGCAATGCAGATCCTACTAGCTTGAAAGTAGCCAGTATCTACTTCTAAACATTCGTGCACTCATACATCCTTAAGTGAATTTGAATGTCCTTCCTCCACTCACTGGATACCACAACGTCGGAGCTACCTGCGAACTCCGGAGGGTGTGATTTCTGAAAAGCATCACGAAGGCGTTCCTAAGCAGACGGGAATGCATGAGCCTGAACTGGCGCTACTGTCGGTGCCTGAGGTGGTGCCTGCTGTACAACTGCGAGGGCGGCATTCACCGCTTGGGCTACAATGGCTGCAACCTCTGCGGCATTCATGGTGCCCGGAACTGGTGCAGGTTGTGGCTTGAGCTGTGCATCCCTAGGAACTCGCTGTGCACGTCGTGAAGGCATCAGAAATGAGAGTAAAGTCTTATAAGTTCACAGTTATTATCTCAAAATAGCGGAAGAGCGAAACATACACAAAAGAATACAACAGTCCTAAAATATAGGGCTCTACATCAAAGAAAGCTCAGCGAAAATATAATAAGCCATAAAGATCCTAAGGACACTAGAACCTGGTGCTCTGATACCACCTGTGACACCCCGACTAATTAAATACCGGGTAGCTACTCCTTTATTAAATTAATACAAAATGCCAAGTTGGCTCAGTTCATAGCATCATTGTCGAAAAACGTTTTAACAATTTCTAGCCACCTAATATTTAAAAAGTGAGTCGTCAATTTTAATTAAGTTCGATTAACATGCAATAAGTAAATTATGAAATGCTAACACAACCACCATAATGAAATGACAATAGTATAACCATACCATAATAATGAGTCTGTAAGAACACTTCTCACAACAAACCAAATACAGGATTAATAAATACTAAGTTTGAATCATAATTAATTACAACCCGAGATCTGAAATAAACTGAATAGATAAAATGTTTCTAAAAGAAATGGGGTGACATGCCCAACTGATGAGGGAATCTACTAATAGAGTCAAGATCGAAAGTGGAGGCATCTACTATCAAGGTCCTGTAACTTCCACAGCAGCTACAGTACGTCACCTGAATGGAACTCCTATGCATGGTGTCCTTGTGGCTGGGCACCTAAAAGGTTTTTACAAGAAAATATATTTGAAAGCAAACGGGTCAGAGCCCGATTGTGGAAAATAATTTAAAATATAGCAAGTGTTTTAAAAATAATAAAACAATGAATGCAAAATACATGTTAGGACGTGCTCTCACATGAAATACTCACCTCTCGACTATTTGTGCACTCCTAACGTACCCGTAGCCATTCTAATTATTACCATATCTAACTAGTCCAAAATAAATTCTAACATTACTATATGATTCCCGCTTTAATTTCGACATTTTCATTTAAATAGAGAGCTTTACATTTATTCTCGGTTTCCCATTATTAGTAATACTAGTTACTAGAGATCATCCATTTTATCTTTACAGAACGTTGCTATAATTATACTCACAATTAAATATGACAGTTCATTTCAATTAACTGTATATTATTCTCATAATGTATATACATTTCTAGCACCCCGAGACTAAGCTGCGGTGCACACATACTCTGCTGTCCAATCCCGGTACATCAGGTACATAAGGACCACGCATTCCGAATCTCTCAGGAATCGTTTTCAAATAATAACAATCACACAAAATGTCGGCGAACATAGTTCACATCACATGGATCACGCACATACCTACGCTCCCATGATCAGCAGACTTATTAACTTCTCAATAAGTCCTTCTCTGACCTATGTCCTCGAGGTACCAATCTAAATCCCCCCGTAGGCACACAAAGATTAGATGGCCCTAATCGAACGCAGACCTCCCATGATAGCAAGTATGGTAGGTATGTTATACACATAAAACCACATATACTAAGCATTCGCACATCTTAGATATCTCGTATTATTAATATAGGTATACATCTCGTTCTTATACCGTCATTTAATGTTATACGATTATAAGTCCCCGATTTGTATATTAACGTTATCGACCCTTCTCACGTCGTAATTAGGTACTCGTTTCCTACTCCACAAATGTCATTCGATTTTATTATAAGGTTTTAAGTTCTACTCCTCAACATACCCCAATTCTCACAATTATACCCACAAATCAATATGGGAAGGTTAATACTCCAATTAAATAAGACTACGGAACGTTTGAAATGAAATCAGGCTAAAAAGGCCATTCTGTCAACTCGTTAGAAGTCTCGTTCGAACGAGGCCGTTCGAATGAAAGTCTTCGAATGAACTACCAATTCGTTAGAAGGGACACTGTCATCTCGTTAGAAGCTCGTTCGAACGAGGTCGTTCGAACGACCTGGACAGGTCTTCTAACGAGATGGCGGTTTCAGCCCATAAATTTTCTACTTCATTTTTCTCAATTTTTCTCTTCTCTAAACTCATCATAAGATCATCCCAATGGTATTTTAACGTTATTAAACTACTCTAAGTCCTCTTAGTACACTCCTTAACATATATATGGGGTCAATGCTTCCTAAATTAACATATAATCATCAAAATTTCCCAAATCTTGTCCCAAACCCTATAATCATGAACCCATAATTTAATTACTACAATTTCTCCTTATCAATCCATTTTCACATCATCAAAAGATATATTTTGTATATGACATTCATCCAATAACATTCCACATGCAATCCCTATATCATATTATGAATCCTACCACCAATTTCATGGGTTTTCATCAAACTTCCAATATAAGTCAATTATTCAATTCTAAGCATGGAAGAAACGTTCGCTTGAAATTAATGTAATTAAACCACTTGCCTTAGATGTTCTGATTTGATGTTGAGGAATTGAATGTTGATTCTCCTCCCTTTCTCTACAATTTCTTCCAAATATGGTGATGGTGGCTAGGGTTTCCTTTGGAACTTCCTCCCACTCCTCCTTATAACTCCCGTAGCCCACTAACTTCCCAAATGTTGATAATGGCTTAGTGGGTTCTTTTCTAATATAAAAATAACCTCTAAAATTCGTTAGTTTTAATTCCCCTATTTTTAAAATTACCATACTACCCTTTTGGGTTGCCGGTATGGCCTAAAAATGCCCCGGGATCCAAAC
Organism: Sambucus nigra; assembly: GCA_949130495.1. Classification (NCBI taxonomy): domain Eukaryota; kingdom Viridiplantae; phylum Streptophyta; class Magnoliopsida; order Dipsacales; family Adoxaceae; genus Sambucus; species Sambucus nigra. The sequence goes on along the minus strand of OX422224.1, from coordinate 141,017,094 downwards.
TAAACCCCTGGCTAGTGTTTTCTGATTATTTCGACCCTTTCGGACACGTTGGCGCACTCAAAATGACCATTCGATTGATAAAAATAAAATTCACTTTTTAATTTCAATAGTTACATTCCTGACGCGACTGACACGCGCGTCTCAACTAAATTTCCCAAATTAATTTAAATATCATCAATACTCATGTATTACCATACATACTCGGAAATAATAAATTTTAACATCATAATCAAATACCAACTCACATCTCGTTAGTATTTACCCGGATTAATTTCTAATTAATTCTCATTTAATTCAATTAATCCCTTAAATAAATATCAATAAAATTACGGGGTATTACAGAAACCTTACGAGCAACTTAAGATAAGGCAAGTTAAATCGTTGGGAATATTAGTGCGATAGGTGTGCACATTAGAAGAGAGGTGAGAATTTCTCAAGGGAGTGCCGCACTAATATGTTGGTTGCATTAGCCGGTAGCATTTTAAATACTTGCTAAACTAATTATAAACTGTTTTACAATCGGGCTCTGACCCGTTTCCTATTTTCTCTTCTCTCTTGTATATATGTATATATTACAGGTGCCCAGCCACAGGGGCGTCTTGCATAAGATCCTTTGGAAGGAAGATGCTGCAGCTTAGGTGGGAGTTACAGGCCTCTTGCTTAGACGACCTCATTATTGATTCCACTTCTAGATTTATTTTATCCAGTTGGGCTTGTGTCGCCCTTTTCCATTATTCAGTTATTTTATCAGATATTGTGATTCGTTTATTTTCCAGTATTTATACTTTGGGTTTTATTACTATCAGGATGTCGTTAAGTTTTAATGTTGGAATCAATTAGTTGGATGTTTAATTATTTTGATTGTTTGTTCCAGTATAGTTGTTGGGTGATTCTTAATTTATGAATTACGTAAAGTTTTAAATATTGGTATTAATAGAAATTGGGAAATTGATGTCTTAAAAATGGTTTTGTCACTTAGCTTAATTAATTAAGGTGTTAAATTGGAAAAGTTATTTTGTGCGACAGCGATGCTAAGAATGAACCAACCGTTCACCTTGATTATAATTTAATAAAGGACTGATCACCCGGTATTTAATTAGGTGGGGTGTCACAGGCTTGTCCACACGTACCGATTTCCCGCAAGAGCAAGACGTATATCGTGGAAGTTATGCCAAAGGGGGGAACCATTCCGATTCACCCAATCAACTGCATACCCGCATATAGGTGTCAAACCTAGGACACGCACTTTAGATTGCCGATTTCAACTCGAAACTCTGCCGAAATTCCAAGTCGGTCTGCGGCCCAATTTTCTCGCATTTTTAAAATGGGACCCTGTCCGTGAGCCTGGTTACAAGTCCAGCCATAGCTTTGCATATATTAAAAACCCCACTTTTCCAGGCTCGGGTCCCGTCGGACATTGCATTTAGGAGAATTAAATACAAGTGAGAACATAATAATCGTAATAATCATGCTAAGTTCCGTCTCCAAAAAAAACATTTCTCCCTTCTTTATCAAAAATCCAAAAATAGTTTCTTCTTTTTTTCTCAAAAATAAATCCCATTCTACGCCTTCTCAGGTCAATCGCAAGCCCTTGGCCTGGCTCTCTATTGGCTTCGGTCTTTAGTTAAATCACCCCGGAGTTTCATCCGTTCCTCTACTACTTCTTCTGAGTCCGAAATCCATCCACTTTTCATGGAGAATATAGATCAAGTACCAGTCATACAACCGGATCTAACGACAGTCCTTGCTCAGCTTGTGTCCAAGATTGACAACCTCCAAACTGAGGTCCGAGAGATGCAACAAAACCAGGTTTCTATTTCTCAAGAGCCCGATGCCCTATTCCCTAGTGTTATGGGTCCGCCCGAGCCTATCTGGGTTCCCGAAGAATATCAGCACGCTCCACGTGCCCCTCCTATCAATCGACCATCGCCTGCCCAGGTTTCGATGCCAAACATTACCCAGCCTATGGCTAACCTGCCTATGGTCGCTGATCCAAAAGAGGAGGAGTTGAATAAATTCAAAGAGGATATCAAAATTCTCACCAAGAAGTTTGACCAAGTCCGAATCTCTGGGAATCACATGGATTACACCCACATGTCTCCTTATCCTAAAGCGAGGTTACCCGAGAAGTTCAAGATGCCAAATATCGAGAAGTTCGGAGGGAGTGGACCCCCGATTGTGCATCTGCACAGCTATCATCGTTCCATGACTCCACTAGGGGCTTATGAAGAAATGATGGCCCAATTATTTCAGTAAACTTTGAAGGATAGTGTTCTCCGATGGTTTTTTTCTCTCGAGGAATCCAGAATCCATAGCTGGGAGGATGTACAAATACAACGAAGAGCTTGAGGTCACCCGTCGTGATTTAGAGGTGCTCGAACAGAACCAAGGGGAATCAATCAGTAACTTCATAACCCGGTGGAGGGAGCAGGCAGCTACCATGACCAATCGACCATATGAGGAAAAATAGGTCAACATAGTGAAGAATAACTTCTTGCCCCATATCCGAACGACGATGGGAGGATAATACTATCCCCACTTTCGAGCTCTCAGAAAAGCAGGAGTAGAAATCGAGGAAAGCCTTGTTAAAATAGAGGTTGAACCGAAGAAGGTGTCCGGACAGTTCACCCCTAGAAATAATGGCAAGCCCTCCAGTGTTACAGTCTCAACCATCAACAATATCTCTCAAATACACTGAGCTCCATGCTCCCCTCTCCAAAGTTTACCAAGCCCTGTTAATCCAAAACCTCATCAAACCCTTGGATCCCCGTCCATTGCCAAATCCACTCCCAAGAAACTTCGAGGCCGACGCTCATTGCGCCTTTCACCAAACTGCTGGTCATACCACCGGTCAATGCTTTCACCTCCGAAACATAATCCAAGATCTCATTGACCGGGGTACTATCGCCCCACCAACCAATCCTAAGCCAAACACTACTCACAATCCACTCCCAAATCATACCAATGCCATCTTCTTAGAAGAAAACCTGGATTTTAATCCCTCAACTCAAATCACACCCATATACTCTCTTAAACCTCTTCAAATTTGCCCATATTTCCTCCTACACCCTACTAGCCTCGCTGATCAGGCACTATCACTCCTTACCATAGCATGCACCGTTGTCCGTACCCATTCTAAAAATGGAAGTATGGAATTGTCAGAGGTGTTAAACTAACTCCCAAAGTTCGGGCTGAAATTGCCCTCACAGATGGTCATCGATTGCCAAAGGTTCAGTATACTGTTCTTGGAAGCACAAAAATGGGTTCGAGATTCAGACGAGTGGGTGGTACCAACTGATGAAGTCAGTCTAGATGATGTTGTCCAGATTATGGTAGAATTATTCGGGCAAACCAATAGCATTTGTAGTATCACTGGGTTACTTGACATTTTGAAGCTACAAGGGCACTTTGTCCCTTCAACCATACATATCCCCACAGAATGGGAAGTCCTGTATGAGGAAGCCGTTGAAGTTATGGAATGTATTGACTTTACATGAAATGATAGAATTGTTGCCACCGGATGGAGGGGAGAATTCAAACATTCGAGTAAAAAACAAGCTTCAGGAAGAACTGGCCCAATAGCCGACATGTGTGGGATGATATCACTTGAAGAACTCCTCGAAGAAGTAAACAGGGTAATAGAACAACCTGAGATTGACAAAGAAACAGGATTCATGTTCTTCCCTTCTTCAGTAAATCACATGACCAGATCAGGGAGACATTACCAGGTTCCAAGCTCACTACTAGCAAATGACAAGGGGAAGGGCTTTGAAAACCTTACTATGCCAGAGATGACCAACGAGGAGAGCAAGATCCTCGATCAACTGAAGAAAACTCAAGCTAACATCACTCTATGGGGGCTTTTCATGTCTTCCTAGCTGCACAGAAATGCTTTAATCAAGCTGCTCACGGACCCACAGTTCCTCCTTCTACCACGCCAAAAGAGACAATAAATCTGGTCGGATCATTGACCTCTACCCGAATGCTATCATTTTCTGAAGAAAAAATCCCCAGAATTGGGCTGAATCACAATCATGCACTCAACATCTCCGTCGAAGTTATGGGGAAGGCCATGCCACTCCGTTGAGGTACACAGATTTAGCTTCGACCCACAAAATTGGTCAACCCCAGCACACCCCTCAGGTCCTCAGAATCGTCCTTGACCCTCTGAATCGGTCATACTCCATCAAAAGCATTATATGGTGTCTATTTGACGGTTATCATTTGTTCCAAACTCACCCATCGAGGGGCTCTATAGACACCCCATTCTGTTATCCCCCTAACTCTCCTTAGGTCCCTAGTACCTCCCTTCATCACTACAAACCCAGGTTATACCCCGAGTATTGACCTAGAAGCCATCGGGCACTCCCGGGCTCTATTTGACCAAAAAGTCAAACTCTTCAGCTCGACCAAAGATGAATGAATCTTCGAAGGGCACTGAAATACCTTTCTAATGGTCCGTCTCGTGCACGATTCTGACTTACCATGCGGACGAACGATCCATTTGCGTTCGAAACTTGATCTAGAGGCCACCGGGCGCTCCCGGGCTTTGTTTGACCTAAGTCAACTTTTCAGCTCGATCGAGGCTGAATGAATCTTCGAAGGGCACTAAAACTCCTTTCAAATGGTCCACTATGTGCGCAATTCTGACTTACCATGCGGACGAACGATCCGTTTGACTCCAAGAGGTCACTGAATGCTTCCAGGGCCCGATTGACCAGAGTCAACTCCCCAAACTGGGTCAAACTCTTTGGAATGTCGAATTACATCTCCTTACCTTTCCAATGGTCTACCCCGTGCGTGATTTGGACTTACCATGCGGACGAACGATCCGTTTGCGTCCGAATAATTCCTAGTCCAATAGACCGACAAATGCTTTCTAGCCATATTTGACCCAAAGTCAACTCCCGAACACGGGAGCGATCCAAATAACTTTTAAAGGTCTCTGAATTACATTTCCAACGGGCTGCCCCGTGCGTGATTCTGACCAACGGTTTGCCCTCGACAGCTAATTTTCTGAAATGGCCTGAAAAACACTGCCAAATGGGAGGTTCCAGACCCTGCCTATCGGCAGGTGCCGATAGGCAGGACCAGGTCTGTGCCGATTGGCAGTGACCTGGGCCTATAAAAGGAGGCCTTCACCTCATTTGCAAAGAAGAACCCAGATCTGATAATAATCGCTCTCAGCGAATCCCAAAAACCTCTCTCGAAGACAACACGATTTTAACATCAAAATCCCTTTCTAACTTCCACTTTCCATCATCCTTTTAGTCAAACTTGGTGAATTAGCCACTCTCCATCATCATCCAAGTGCAAGGGCTGATCTACAACATTCAAGATCAAGCTCAAGATCTTCAAGAAGGTCCAAGTTTCTCAACTTTCTCTTAAATTCTCTTAAATTCTCAATAACTTGTTTTTATTACTTAGCACTTTTATTATCCCATCTCACACATCCTAATATACTTTTTATTTAGTATTATTGCACAACTCTTATTTTCATATAAATAAAACCCAAAAAATAAAGAAAAGAGGGTTTGCTCATAAATATTCTCATAATTTTCTCACACTTTTCTCACAACTAAAACTCTTTTTCTACACACACACACACACTCACAAATAAGAGATCCCCCCATTTGGATTTATGGGATAAACCCCACCCCTCATTTTGTATGCGAACTAAGTGGACTTTGATGCCTTTATAGGCTACGTAGGCGTCTCGGGGTAAAACTCGAGACTCGATTCCTATTCTCACTTCCTCTCTCATTTTCTATCTTCTCTAAATCCAATTTTCTTATATTCTATATACTTGTTCTTAGTGACGTATTACCCCATATGCGTTATCGTTCCATTATAACGATCAACGTAAGGGTAATCGCGTAAATCTTAATTGCTAATATTATTTTTATACCTTCCTACGAATGACTCGCTTTATCTCTCCCATGATACAAGTCGAGGATTTCTATCTCCACTATATATATACACATGAACACATATCACGGGGAAATTAAAAAAGGAAAATAGCTAACATCCATGAGAGACCGAAAGGGCGGAATGGATGTCTAACACCTTCCCATTTCGTAACTTAGCCTCCGAACCCTTCTCGAATCATTTCGGTTTCGCATGCACCAATATGTCTTTGGATGCCATCCTTCGAGATGGCTTCCCCTTTTTTTCTTTTGTCTATTTTGAGTAAAATATATTGGCGACTCTAAATCTCTCCACATTTTTAGACCTCATCTCAAACGACGCCGGCCGAAGCGCTTCCGAGTGGGATATGCGGGACCTGAGGATCCTCCCTTCAAGCTCCCGCCCGCGGTGAGGATCGGGGATGGCCACAACTCACTTTCGAAGGGTTCACTTTTGAAGAGCGATAACCCGGTTGATAATGGCGACCGATTAAACCTAGAAGAAAGCAAAGGAAGGAGATGATCAGAGTCGCCCTACCGGAGGTCAGCCTATTAAAAAATGATAAGGGACGATGACTCGAATGATGATCCAGATCCTCCTAAAAATCCCAAGGATTCCATATGCGACATTAGCATGATACCTTTCGATTGCCATTTCATCGCTCAAGGTGGAGCTAGCGGAGGAGAAGACCCCGCAAAAAGGAAGGCCTATCTCAATGAGGCCCAATCTTACGAACAAGCACACATCAACCTGACATTAAGCTTAAAAAATTGGCCATGAAAGGTGAACAAAGACAAGTTAATCATCGGCTTCTCAAAGGACGATTTTTCGGGGGTATTATACCCCCACGACGACCCTCTGGTAGTCACTATGGTTATTCAAGAAGGACGAGTAGTGAGGATCTTGGTGGACAACGAAAGCTTTGTAGACGTAATGTTCTATAGCTGTTACAAGAAGTTAAAAATGGAGGACGTGGAGCTCACACCTTATCATCAGACTTTAATTGAACTTTCTAGGAGAAAGGGTATACCCCCTGGGAACATTAGAGCTGTAGGTTGTGGTCGACACCTAGCCGATCAGCCGAATAGAAAAAAATATGGTTATTTATCCTTGATAAGAACGTATTCTCAGCTTACAATATTATCTTTGGAAGGATCGGCCTGAAGAAATTCGAAGTTGTCCCATCTATGAAGCACCAATGCTTGAAGTTTCCAACTCACTTTGGAGTAGGCGTCACCAAGGGCAATCAAAAGGCGGCATGCAAATGCTATTTCATTTTAGCAGACCAGAAAGAACAGAAGAAGCTAATGACCACTTACCATATCAAGACCATCAGTCCCCGAGATAAGGTAAAACTGGTCAAGGGACAACCTGCTGAAGAAATCAAGACAGTCCCACTTGATAATAGCCACCTAGAGAGGACGGTATAGATCGGGTAATGGTTAGATCCTCTTTTAAGGAAATAACTTATCAGTTTTCTGTGACAGCATAAAACAGTGTTCGCTTGGAACCACGAGGACATGTCGGGGATAGATCTCGACTTCATGTGCCACGAGTTGAACATGATGTAGAGTGTAAGGCCAGTTAAGCAAAAATAAAGGGTTTTCGATGTTAACCAAAATCTCACTATTCATAAAGAAGTTATCAAACTACAGAAAGCTAACTTCATTGATGAATTCATGTACCCGAAAAGTCTGGCTAACGCGGTCATGGCACGAAAGAAAAATAACAAGTGGAGGAAGTGCGTCGATTTCACCGACCTGAACAATACCTGCCCAAAAGATTATTTCTCGCTACCGAGGATTGATCACCTTGTCGATGCCACAGCAGGACATCACCTCCTCAATTTCATAGACGCGTATTATGGTTATAACTAGATCAAAATGAAGCCCTTTGACAGAGAAAAAACCTCCTTTATTACCCACTGAGGTACCTACTATTACAATGTCATATCGTTCGGTCTTAAAAGTGAAGGTGCCACCTACCAGAGGTTGGTAAACAAAGTCTTTGAAGACCAGATAGGGGTTAATATGGAGGTTTATGTGGACGACATGCTCACCAAAAGTAAGATGGATGCCGACCATATAAACGACCTCGTTCAGATCTTCGATAAATTGGAAAAGTATCAGATGAAGTTGAATCCCGTCAAGTGTGTCTTCGGGGTGAATTAAGGAATGTTCTTGGGTTTTATTGTAAACTAGTGAGGAATTGAAGCAGATCCTGACAAGATCCAGGCTCTTCTTAACATAAGATCTCCGACAATGAAGAAGGAAGTATAAAGACTAACCGGGTGTATGGCAGCACTAAAACAGGTTCGCTTCCAGAGCCACTAATAAGTGATTGCCTTTATTCAAGATGTTGCGAAATTCATTTGAATAGAATGAGGAATGCAAAAATGCTTACATAAAAATTTGCTCCCCTCCCCTCTTATCACGACCATTTGTAGCGGAAACACATTACTTGTATCTCGCCATATCTGAATTAACCATCAGCTCGGTGCTAGTGAGGCAAGAAGAAGGGGTTCAGATTCTAATTTATTATACCAATATAGCCTACCAGGGGACCGAGGTCCGATATCTGTGTATGGAAAAGCTAGCGCTAGCACCGAGGAAAGCTTTGTGAAGGATGAAGCCATATTTTTAAGCTCGCACTATAGTGATCTACACAGACTTACCTTTACGAAAAATCCTACACAAACCTGAAAAATCTGGTCAGCTCATGGCGTGGGCAGTGGAATCGGGTGCGTACGATATTCAGTACGAATCGAGGATCATAATAGAAGGGCAGGTGTTGATAGACTTTATTACGGAATTCACTTATGATGATAAATTATCCGAGAAGATTCCTCTGGGAGAGAGATCTACCCCCCAGTAGCAAACCACCATGCCCAAAAGAGGCCCCAAGCCCAGGAAACACTGAGCAGACTACTCCAGGAGAGAGCTCCCACAAAGAAGATAAGGGATATCACGAAGAATCCCACCATCTTTTTAAGTTCAAAAAAATAGAAGAAGGCGACTTCACCTGAGATTGTCCAATCTGGAAATTATACATTGATGCATCATCCTATTCGGCAGGAAGTGGACCTGGCATCATACTCGCCATGCCAAATGACATAGATGTGGAATACACCCTCTGCTTCCAATTCGAAACATCCAACAATGAGGCAAAATATGAGGCCATTATCGCTGAACTCGGCCTAGTCTCATCCATGGGTGCTGAGCACATCACAACACACAATAACTCCTAACTAGTCGTCAATCAGATATGGGGAGTTTACGAAGCTAGGGAGGAGTCCATAGCAAGGTACCTGGCCATAGTTCGACAAAGGTTAGACGTATTCACGAAAGCAAAAGTACTGAGAATCCCCAGGTTGGAAAACGTACGAGCAGAAGCCCTAGTCAGGTTAACATCAGTGACCAGAACATCATTGAGAAGGACCATACCAATTAAAATAATTGTACAGAGGAGCATCGAGGCAGCACCACATAAAGTGGTAGAGATAAACCTGGTACCTTCCTGGATAGACCCCATACGCTCATAAATTGAAGAAGGAAAGCTTCCAGCAGACTCAAATAAAGCTAGAAAGTTATGCTATAAGGCAACCCAGTATGTCTTGGAAGCAAGAATACTGTATATGAGAGGGTAAACTGTCTCACTTCTAAAATATTTTCACCCAACAGAAGTCAACAAACTCATTAAGGAGGTACACAAGGGATATTGTGGAGCACATTTGGCTGGAAGATTATTGGTTAAGCGAATAGCAACCTAAGGGTACTATTGGCCGATAATAAAGGATGATTGCACAGATTATGTGAGAATATGTGATAAGTGCCAAAGGTTTACAAATATCCAGCGTACCCTATGGGCTCCATTAACTCCGATTGTGCCACCCTTGCCATTCGCCATATGGGAAATAAACCTGGTCGGCCCGTTGTCGAGAACAAAAGGATGATACAAGTACCTCGTAGTGGCAATAGACTACTTTACTGAGTGGGTAGAAGTCAAGCCCTTAGTAGAGATGCCTTACAAAAGGTATTTTAGTTTATCTAGAAAATGATCATATGCCGCTATAGAATACCTTTGCATTTATCACTAATCACGATACGTAGTTCGATAACCAAGATTTCAAAGACTACTGCACTAGATCCAAGATTCGAAAGCTACACCCGGGCACCCACAGTGCAATGACCAAATCGAGGTCATCAATAGGACGATCTTAGAAGGAATTAAAAATAATCTCGATGATGCAAGGGAACTAGATCAATGATCTCTAAAGTGTGCTCTAGTCATACCGAACCACCCCACAAATAGCCACCGAATAAACACCGTACATGCTTGCCTTTGCCGCAGAAGCGATCGTCTCCACTGAGATAGGACTCCTTAGTCACAGAGTCCTCAATTTTGATTCCCTAATAAGTGATTTGGCAAGAAGGCTGGACCTTGATCTGATAGAGGAAGTCAGAGAGAATGCAGCATTGCGTGTGGTCGCTTATCAGCAAAGAGTAGCACGCTAATACAATCGTCGGGTAAAGATGAGCGTCTTGAAAGAGGAGGGTTACGTCCTCAAGAAAGTGATACAGAAGAATAACAAGCTAGAACCAAACTGATATGGACCATATAGGGTCACCAGTGTCATCAGGCCGGGGACTTACTGGATTGAAACTTTGGAGGGTGAGAAGGTCAAAAACCCTGGAATTCGGATCATCTTAGGATGTATAATCAATAACCTGTTAGTTATTTATTTATGTAGCAGGAACCATTTCAATTAATAAAATAATGTTAATTATCTTGTTTCATTGATTTTTTTGTGCCTATGATAAGAATATAAATGTGGCGTTGCCAAAAATAACATTGTCAAAATAAAGATGTCAGTTCGACGACATGACCTCATAGGTTGCAAACCGTCAAACTTGAATAAACTTATTTCCACAAGTGTACTAAACCCTTGTATGACCCCATAGGTCATGAATGAGGTGGTCGGCTACATGTACGATCTCACATGTCGCGAATAATGTGGTCGGCTAAAAAAGTTGTATGACCTCACGGGTCATGAAAAGTTAAATAACTTGACTCCTCGAGTTTGACCAAACCCTTGCATGACTTCACAAGTAACGAACGACGTAGTTGGCTACATCCAATGTATGACCTCATAGGTCATAACACAATGTGGTCGGCTAACATTTGTAGGACCGCATAAGTCGCGAACAGTTATACTTATATCAATTCACCATCATAGGTGCACTACCTAAAAGGTATGTACGACCTCACAGGTTGCGAACAGAAGTACCAAGTATTATCCCCAACAAATCAATAAGATTCAAATAAATAAAGCCATATTTTAAAGGGCAGAAAAGCAATAAGGATTATATCATAAAAATGATGTTCGAAGTTTTAGAAATATTGTTAAGCAAAAACATGATTCATACAAAAATACAAATATGTCAATCAAGTTCAAGCATCAGCGGGCGGAACATCACCCTCTTTTCTATCCAGGTTGCCCACCTCCTCATCATCTCATTGCCAGCCGTTAACAGTTTTAGCGATGGCAAGGAAGTGAGTGGCCACCCTATTTTTAAGCTCCTCATACCCATCTAAGAAGTAGCCTAATATTCAGTATTAAAGTCAGTTGACAACTTGAAGGATTTAATAGCATTAGTACCAGCGTTGTCCAAAGCGTCCCGAGCAATCTGCATCTCTTTTTCAAACTTCTCCCTTTCCACTGCAAGGACATCATTTAAAGTCTGGATTTTGGCATTATCAGTGTTGGAATTCTCCTTAAGAGCCACATTCTCTTCCTCCATCTTTCTTAGCTCCTCAGTCCTGGACATCAACTGTCCACCCCTTTCCTTCAGTTCCTCAAAAACCTTATCGTAACTACCTTTTAGCGTCTTATTCTCCTCAGTAAGTTCATTGTAGGCTACGTGATTAACCAAGTATTTCTCTCATAATATGGTGTACGCTATAGATGCCTAGTAAATAAATAGTAAGGCGCGGTCAGAGTACGATGACGGGACACTTACAAACCATAAAATAAGAATTAGTAAGAAATACGTACCATAAATAGTCGATATTGGGGGCCCACAGGTAATCTGAATTCAAACTACGTAAAAACTCAAAGTCCTTTATGTGGCCCTAGTACCCGAGTAGTTCCAAAGCATTCTTGGCATGGTAAAAGATAAAGTTTGGGCTATATTTTAACTTTTCATATGTGACCTTGTGCTCAGGGTCGAAGTCAAATTCTGAAACCTTCTCATAACGAGACGTGTGACCAGGACCCAACCCGCTTTTGGGATCCAACAAATGACTGATTCCCCTCAGAAGCTTGTGCAGGGGTTACCTATTTTCTTCATTTACCCTTGACCTTTTTTTCTTACTGAAGACTCCATAGGGTATTTCCCCTTACCTCAGCAGCCTCCTGATGTTGAGCAATCTGGTCGGATGCCCTAGAAATGGCAACCTGATCGGCCTTTACCTACTTCTGGTTGACCCCAGTCCTCTTTTGACGAGCTTTAGCTAATGCTTTACAGTTGATAAAGCAAGGGTCCATACCTAAAGTTTCTTCAGAAATATGTTCCTCCACACCTGACAAAATAAGCAAACTCGTACATTAGTATATACATCCACAGTGGAAGAGATAACTATGAAAAAGGTCAAGAAATTAACAACATAATCTACCTGCTTCTAAGTTACTCATCCTACCAACAGACTGATCACCAGTATCAAAATGAGTCTCCCTTACCACCCAACCTTCTTGGGGCACTTCAAATTCCAACAGGATCCTATCGCTGGGTGGAGTGTGATACCCAATAGCAATAAATTTTTCTAAAGTAAATAAATCCTCGAAAGTGGGAGGTTTCTTTTCAGTATAAGAGAAAACCAGGTCAACCAATTACTTGGGTAGCTTGGGAGCTCGATTAACTGAAATACTCAAAAGCATAACAACAACCTCAACACAGTAGCCAAAATGAGAAAACAAGAAGATGAAATAATTATTAAAAGCATTACATATGTTACTGGGCCCATTCCATTCTTTGGGGACCCTATACGACCTATCCCATTCATGGGGCCTAAACTCATAATCTCCTATTATAAACACATACAAACCCTTCCAACTGTGATTACTAGACTAAACCACCATGACCATTCTATACTAAGGTTTTCGTGCAGAAAAATAATAATAATCGGGGGCTTTGACATTATCTTTCAAGCTGTACACATACCTAAAAATGTCCCCCGTCAAGTCAAACCCAGTCCTAAGTTTCCAAAACATCATTGTACCCAGTATAGTCTTATATGCGTTCAGAGGCAATTGAGTTAAAGTCACGCCATAACCTCTCAGAATGGAGCAGATCGTGGGATGAAGAGGAAGCCTCAATTCTACTTGGAAGGCCCATAAAGGAAGGCAAATCTCCTCTGGGCCTCGAACAGAATAACATCTCTCACAAAGATCGGGCATTCTGGTCCGAATTGATATGTGGAGGGCACATTTCTCTCTTATCACATCAAGCTCTTCCTCAGTCACGGTACATTGATACCAATGGGAATCTATCTCAGCTGGATTGTTGCTATTAGAAGACCCAACAAAATCCTCCTCTTCTTCATCTTCACTAGAAGTCTCAGCATGAGGCCCCTTAACAAAAAGGTGGGGACCCATAATTTTGGTTTGTTGTCTTCTGCCCTGTCTGTGGCAGGCTCCTCAAAAAAGGAGTCAGGATTTAGGGGATCCATAGAGATCGTGTTCACCAACTCACCCTCACCAGGGGAAGGGACAAAGTAAGGGGTTTCTAAAATGGGGGAAGAAATATAGGGAACCCCTAGGTCAATGGAGGAACCACACCTAGAAGGGGTGTTAAGAGTATAAAGAGGTTGACCCGAATCCTCTTCTGGTCTAACCACTTGTAGAGGATGGGGAAACCTCCTTTTTGTAATACCATGATGCTCTAGCTCTAAACTTTGAACAATTCATAAACTCTCTTGATATGAAGGGGGAAATTCATACGTTTTCCTAAACTCTGGTTCAGCTAAACCTAGGCCAACCAACTCAATGGCCATCTAAACATTGCAACCACCAGATAACAAAAAGAATTAACCAACAAAGAACCAAAACGGTGAAACCCTAACTAAAGCAAGGAGGGCATACCTGATAGAGTAAGACAATGGCGAATTAAGCTACGGAGAACGAAGGAGGAAGCGCTGAAGTATTTTGGCAGTAAAAAAACTGAGCTTTTGTAGACAATAAAATAACACTTAAGACTTTCTCTCTCTTAAGCTCTGTGTAAATCTTCAAAGTGAAGCAAATAAGGGAAGTGGCATGTATTTGTAAGGACATTGTCCGTCATAATTAAGTATGTCGTATTCCGCTACAAGTTATCGAAGAATTGAGGAAGCTAACATCTATAAAAGACGTATTCGAATTTCAAGTGGACTTCAACATTCAAGCCTAACAATATAAATTTGGTAAAAATATGTTTAAATTCCATTTACATTCCATATTAAAAGTGTTGGGATATTTTATGAGATTTTTAGAAATGGTTTTTATAAAAATATTTTCTTATGAAAAGTTTTTTTTTTTGTAAAAATTTTTCTGATCCCGTAAATAGTTTTTCTTATTGAGGTTTCCAACTATTGTCAAAGTCTGACATTTTTTTGGGATCAGCGCCTATGTCGTTCAAATGACGATGCATCTAGTTCGAACGAGATACTGTCTCGCTCAAACGATGACGTATGTCGCCCGAATGACAGGTCTTTTAGGCTGACACGTCACCGCCTTAATTGTTGCTATATATTGGGCATCCGTCTATTTGTTTTAGGCATGGAGAATTACTGCTTTTGACAGAATACCTTTTTCTAGTGTTTTTATTCTTCTCCAACCATTTAAGGGTTAAAAGCTTTTGTTTTTCAATTCACAATCCCAATTACTTTTATGTGAGTTGTTTTTGTGGAACCCAAGACATATTTTGCTGGAATTTTATGTTGTTGAACTAGGTGCCTTTGAAGGTATGGGATGATAATAGGTACCGCTTGAGGGAGGTACTGGGTTGATCGACTGCGTGTCATAGGGAGTGCTGCGGTATTCCTAGGCTGATTCGAATTGTGATTCTTGTGGTATAGCTGAGTGTGAACCATTGTAGATTTCATTGTAATATGTGTAAGGTACTTACAAATTATAGTGAAATAAAGATTTTTACCCAAAATATTTCTTTTCCTAAAATTTGTGTTTGTCATCTTAATCATCGCTTGGTTTAATTTATTGATTTGATTTTACACGTAGATGCATGTTTAGGGGCTAAATAAAATTGGCGTTTAGTTTGAGCAAATTTAGGCATCCAATAAAATAAGTTTGATTTGGAAATTTACTAATCCAATTGAATCAATATCGCACATGGCATTTTACAAATTGATATCAGAGAAGGTTGCGCTGATTTATAGCTTATTCCTATTTTTCGCATAAATTGTGTGAAAATTGATTTTTATAAAAAATCTGTTTTGTGAAAAATCATAACTTGTCGATTGATCACTTATATAATCGAATGCCTATTTTTGAAGGGTCTAATTATGCCTATTGGAAAGCCCGTATGAAATCACAATTAAAAGCCATTGACGAACGTGTTTGGTTGCTTTGTGAAAGAGGGTGAACTCCTCCCACTGTCACTGCTAATAGTATGACCTCTTTGAAACCTGTGTCAGATTGGACTGAAGATGATTTTAAAACGTCTAATTTTAAATCCCGTGGTTTGAGTGCTATTTCTGGAGTCGTCACCCCCGACGAGTTCCGCTGAATTATGATGTGCACCAGATCTAAAGAGGCATGGGATGTCCTTCAATTGACACATGAGGGTATGATCGCGATTAAAGAATCAAAGTTACAAAATTTGGCCACCCAGTTTGAGACTATCACCACGTCTGAGTCGGAATGTTTTGATGAGTTTTATGCACGTTTGTCGAACATTGTTAACTCAAGTTTTAATTTAGATGAGCCAATTGATAACATGCATGTCGTTAAAAATATTTTGAGATCTTTCTCAAAATATTTTATTCCTAAAGTCACCGTTTTGAATTCATTGGAAAAGTTAAATTCACTTAAGTTAGAAGGGCTCGTAGGAGACCTACAAACTTATGAGATTGACATGTTTCCCCAAACCATTAAGGCTAGGGATAGAGGCGTTTCTTTAAAGACCCAAGTTAGGAAGAAAAAGAAAGAGAGAGTTTATGAGTATGATTATGAGGGAGAGTTTGGTATTGACGACGTGGCCTTGTTTGCGGATTTTTTTAAAAAGTTTCTCAAAATGAACAAAAATAATTTTTTCAATAAAAATTCTTTTGAGAAAAATAAAAAGAAAGAAAAGGCCAAAGAGGGTAGTGAAAAAGAGAGAGGGGCTGATAAAGAAGAAGAGAGTGAGGAAGAATTAGATGATATGACTTCTTTTGAGCGTAAAGGAAAAGGACATAAAGCATTTGAGTGTTCTACTAGGCTAAGGAGAAAAGAGAAGAATGTAGCCATGCCTACTACTCTTAGTGATAGTGAGGGAGATGAGTTCGATAAAGGTTTAACACATGGGATGTGTGTAGATTTTTTGAGTCGAGTGCGTACACCCACTTTGTTCCACAGTGATTGTGTTCACGAGAGTGATGATGATGAGTCGAGTGTTTATAGTGAGGGTGAGAGCGAGTTTAAGAGTGGAGATGAAAATGAGCTCCTAAAGGCTTTTGGGTATTTGTACACAGAGACCTTGAAAACAAATAAGTATAATAGGGATTTAGGTTGTCAGGTTTTAGATTTGGAGAGAGAAAAATAAGGTTTTAGGAGGGAAATGTGTGACTTGACCGACACGTTGTCTAGTCTAATGACACGTGTATCCTAACTCGAGAGTGATCTCAAACGTGCCCAGGAGGTCAAAGTCTTTTTAGAGAATGCATCTAAGAAGGTTGAAACTATGGTTCTCAATCCCATTTTGGGTAGTGGTGAGAGTATAGGAATAAGTCATGACGGTATATCCACTTCTTTTGTTGCACCCGAGCCAGTTCCTACTTTAGTGTTAGATCCACATGACTCTCGACCCGACCCACCTAGGGGGCCCGTTCCCGTTAGGAGAGCATGTGCTAGAGTTTTTGAGAGAGGTGTACCTAGTCCTATTTATGTTTTCTCCCATTGCAAAAAGAGAGGACATCTTAGGGAGTTTTTCTTTAAATTAGGTTATGTGTCACGATTTGCTTCTACACGTGTTCGTGCACATGCACCCACCCATGATACTTTTCTTGCACATAATGATAGAGAGTTTGCACATATTCGGGAGCAAACAAAAATTTTAGTCAAGACTTCACTTGATTTGATGGAGTTGTTTCAAAAGATGTCACCATCTTTGGAAAACTGCTCTGCATCTAATGGATGAGGTTTAGAATTTTTGCTAGCATAGGATGATTTACATGATGTCACTTTTGCCTATTGCTAGCATGTATCATTTTGTATTTATATTTTCCATTTTTATATATTTATCTTAATTTTGCTACTGTTTTGGATCTGTCTTCCCATTACAGGAGCTGTTTTCACGAAAAAAAATTCAGTGGATAAAATTGCATGACATTCAGGGTAATCTGTGAAAATTTGATTTTTTCGTTCAAACAAGAGGAGTTTTCGTTCAAGCGACTTATGATGTCGCGAGAAGCCTTGTTGTTCGAACGACATGGCGCTTCGTTCGAGCGACCCCTAAAGATTTTTTGTTTGCAGTCCTCTGGTTCATATTGTTATATTATTTGGTACTGCTGGATTGATTCTGAACAGTGTTCGAAAAATATAAAAAGATTTTCACTTTTTTGATAAATTTTTTGAAAAATCCAAAAAGAGTTTTGTATCTTGTTTACACCGTATATGAATGATCATTTAGTATGACCAAGTCACAACATCATTCCATATCCATGTGACTATTTGATAGTATTTTAAGATAATATGTTGTGTCATTCACGCGCTTTACAAAGTTTAGAGTCTTTGAGATGATATATAGTGTTGATACCTACATGTTTGACTCATTTGTCATTTATTGCACACATGCACGAATTTGTTTGACTTTTGTGCTTGTCTATCACATGTTGATTGAGTGTTTTCATCTCAATTCTTTTCGTACAGCGAACCAAATGCGATAAAACTTGACAAGAAAATAGTGCATGTTATAAACCGTTTGTGAGTTAGTGTGATTTATTTTGAAAAACGAAAAAGGGATGCGAAAGGTATTTCATTTTTTTCCTTTGCGATAAAGCCACCGTTTAAATGGACCTAAAAAAGTGAGGAATTCAAAATTATCCGGAGTCCAATGAGGTTTAAAAGAGCCCGAAAAAATTGAAAGGCAATAAAAAGAAAAATATGCCAAAATGGCCAATAGATTTTAGTTTCATCACCTCAAAAGAAAAATAAAAAGCATTCTCTTTTAATGAGGGAGTTTGGATGGAATTTAAAACGGTTTGCACGTCCTTGAAAGTCATGAAAAAATATTACATAGTTTTGGACATTATTGGTGTGAAAATAATTTATACTTTGATTTGTTGATTTGATTAAGACGATGTTATCTAAATTCAATAATTTTACATCTAAGAACTAATTTGATGTTCATTCATTAGGAGTACACTTATGCATCGTGCACACATGTCATGATTGAGTCGATTTTCCTATCGAATTTGTTCACACACATTCATTCCATTTCGATGATTTGGTTATCTTAGTGTAAATTCTTGGTGTGTGATTTTTGTAACATCATTTTTGTATTTTTGTATGAAAAATCTGAAAAATCAAAAATAGTTTGTTTGTCTTGGTTTACCGTGACACCCCTATTTGATTTATATTTTTCCTTGTCTATTTCGGACAAATAAGAAGGAGGAGAACGCATAATGACTTTATGGGGGAGAATTGATTATGCTTTCATGTTTATGATTATATCATTTCAAACTCGATACGTCACGAGGTTTCGCTTTGTCTCATGTGTGTAGGTAAAATTGAAGATCATTATGTTGCACACTCTGATGAAAAAAGCTTGAAGTTTTGAAGATTTGATTGTTGAAGAAAAGTTTGAAGACTTGTCATTTTATCTTTCCACTTTTGTTTTTGGGAGGGTAGATTTGTATAGGTCACTTTAAGTTAATAATTTGGATGTTTTTATTTTGTACCGGCATAGACATAGGGGGAGATTTGTAAGGACATTGTTCATCATAATTAATTATGTCGTATTCCGCCATAAGTCGTCAAAGAATTGAGGAAGCTAACATCTATAAAAGACGAATCCGAATTTCAAGTGGACTTCAACATTCAAGCCAAACAAAATGAATTTGGTAGAAATATGTTTAAGTTCCATTTACATTTCATATTAAAATTGTTGGGATATTTTATGAGATTTTTATAAATTGTTTTTATATAAACATTTTCGTATAAAAAGTTTTCTGATCCCGTAAATAGTTTTGCTCATTGAGGTTTTCAATTATTTTCAAAGTCTGAAGTTTTTTTGGGATCAGCGCTTGTGTCGTTCAAACGACGACGCATCTCGTTTGAACGAGATATTGTCTCGCTCAAATGACGGCATATGTCGCTCAAACGACGGGTCTTTTAGGCTGACACGTCACCGCCTTAATTGCTGCTATATATTGGGTGTAAGTCTATTTATTTTAGGCATGGAGAAGCACTGCTTTTGACATAATAACTTTTTATAGTGTTTGTATTCTTCTCCAACCATTTAAGGGTTCAAAGCTTTTATTTTTCAATTCACAATCCCAATTACTTTTATGTGAGTTGTTTTTGTGGAATCCAAGACATATTTTGCTGGGATTTTATGCTGTTGAACTAGGTGCCTTTGAAGCTACTGGGTTGACAATATGTACCGCTTGAGGGAGGTACTGGGCTGATCGACTGCGTGTCATAGGGAGTGCTGCGGTATTCCTGAGCTGATTCGAATTGCGATTCTTATGGTATAGCTAAGTGTGAACCACTGCAGATTTCATTATAATCTGTGTAAGGTACTTACAAATTATAGTGAAATAAATGATTTTACCCGAAAGAAGTTTTTTCCTGAAATCTGTGTTTGTTAGCTTAATCATTGCATGGTTTAATTTATTGATTTTATTTGACACGTAGATGAATGTTTATGGGCTGAATACAATTGGCGATTTGTTTAAGCAAATTTAGATATCCAATTAAATAAGTTTGACTTAAAAATTTGCTAATCCATTTGAATCAGTATCGCACACGATATTTTACATTATTTATACTCTTTAATGAAAGATTGAATAGACACAACATACAAAATTTCAGCAAACCTGCAAAAACTGAAATGGCAGTACAGAGTATCAGCGCGTGACCAGTCGCCATCATTACGTAGCAAACCCCTCAGTTGCTTGACACGTGTCCTTGATATATCATGGGGAAACTTGAAGGAAATCTGCTCGGACTCAGGCCGACTAAGACGTGCCGACCACAAATGGGCCAGTACGAGCATCACATAACACCTCTCCTATCACTTACCCCAAATTAGGAAGTTCCTTCAAGAGGTCTTGGGGGCTTTTTGTTATACTTATATAGTCTCAGCAGAGAATAAGTTCTAAATAATCCAAGAGAATTATCAGAAATGTTCGGCTTCATCATCTAACTTATTAACCACATGTATTCCTGTGAGCACTTACACACGAGATATAACTTATTAACCATGTGGGATTACAACTACCAAATCTGTTACCTCATGATTATCCGGATGCTCATCATCAAAGTTGTTCCGTACTTCAAGGAGTCCATATTTATTATGATAAACATGTATTAATATGTAACTGCCCAACTTATAAGGGCACTCAATCTCTTTAGAAATATCTGAAAATCACCAAAGCTCATTATTTCGATGACGCCTCCCTGGGTGACTCTCATATCCTGAATGCTCTTGGTCGCGCCTGATGCTCCTTCCTCGACTGCGAGTTTTGCTCATCCGAGGGCTAGGAGTCCAACCATGACGTTACCGATTTTCTTAGCAGAGTCCTCTCTCCATTTTTTCTAGTCGCTGCTTGAGGAAAGAATTCTCCTTAATTTGAAGCCTTGCTTCGTATGCGTCGACCATCCATAAGATTAGTGTTGATCTAGGCTGCTATGGCTCTCCTTGAAAAACTGTTGCTTTGGATAAAATTTTGGGTTCCCATATTGGTGGACTTCAGACCTGACCCTATGTGGAGCTAGGTCATCTCGTAAGTCACTAGGTTTGGGTGCACTGTTCGGGTGGTGAGACATCGTAGCTATTATTTTGTAGGGATTTCTTTCGTAGATTGGAAATTGATTCCCACAGAAGATGTCAATTATGAGTGTAATTAATCACAATTAATGCTTTCTAGAAAGTAATTAATAAAAGAACACACAAATGTCACACAACACACAAATATACGTAGTTCGAAAATTTGCCTACGTCCACGGAGAGATCATTGAGTTTTTGTTTATGCCTCTCAAAGTTTCGAGATTACATCTCCCTTGGTCAGGGCTGTATTTATAGTTTTGTAAAACTAAAGCAGTTGAGTTGTTTAAGGAACTCTCTTGACTTGGTATTGGCTCGTGTGGCGGTTCCTGATTATCTCGTCCTAGATTGTAGGTAGCCGATATGAGTTCATTAAATGATAACTATTCCATATTTATCTATGTGATAAATACTTGTGCCAATCTTCCTTATTAACGGATTGGGTTAGATTGGCGTGGTACTTTATTGGCCTGCTCGGCCACGCTAGAATTGGACTTAATTGTGATTTGGACCCTAGAGTTGGTGTTGTATTTGTTATAAGCCGTGAGTAGTTGGAAAGCTGACAAAAAGTAAACGGAGCTGAAAAAAGTTGGAAATTTGAGAATTGGTATTGGTAGTTACAAAAGTATGGCAGAGATGGCATGTAGAGAGAGAGAGCATGGTGGAGATTGGAATAGAAGAAAGAGTGTTTGATATTATAACATTTGACGATTTTGTTCAGAAAATAGTATTAGGAGTAAAGTTTAATTAACACATTAACGTTTTTTAATAAATTTCTAACTCCGTTAATTTTTGGAGGGTTATATCTAAGAAATTATAAAATTGAAGATTACATTAAATATGATATTATAAAGTGCGGTTAAGTCAAAATAGCCCTTGAATAATTATATATGGTGCTTATACAAAAAAAAAACAATTGGTCTAAAAGGAAATAAAAATAAATATATTATAAAAAAAATGTTCAAATGTAAGGAATGCGAAACGCAATTTAAAATTAAAACTCTTGAAAGAATAATATAAAAACGAAAGCTTCTTCCCGTGGACGCTTCCTATTATCCCCACCAGTCTCTCCCCATGATTTGCGTCTTATTATCCGCCATCATACCCTCAATTTGCAAGCTTCGAATTCAAACATCCGAGACTGCTAAATTTCACCTTGATTTTTCTGTAAGTGCTCCCAACATCTTTTTTTTTTTATGTCTGTAATTTTAACTGGGAAGTGGTTAAAAATGTTTCATTTTATATACCATATGTAATATTCTTGATCACATTGATTAGGCAACTCTTAAATTGGAACAAAAATGTTTTCTAATGAGATCTTTTTGAAAAATAAACCTTTAGGACTTATTTCAGTACATAATAATTGTTTAAAAAATTGAGTAGTTCTCCTCACACCTAGGGGTGTTCACGGGTCGGTCGGTTCGGTTTTGATCGGGTTTTTTGGGCGAACCGACCATGTCGGTTTTTGGAGGAGGAGAACTGAACCGAACCGAAAATGCTGAAAAACCGAACCGAACCGAATCGGGTCGGTTTTTGACAGGGCCGGTTCGGTTTGCCCGTCGGTTTTTGACAGGGCCGGTTCGATTTTTTCCTTTATTTTAATAAAAAATATATATTTTTAATACGTAATATAAATATAAAATTAAAAAATATAATATAATATGTCAAGACTAATATAAATATAATATAAAATATAAAATTAAAAAGTATAAAAATTAAATCGGTTCGGTTCGGTTCAAAATCGTTTTTTTATGCCAAAACCGAAAACCGAACCGACCCTGTCGGTTTTATACCTGATTAAACCGAACCGAACCGACCCTAAAAAAAACCAGGCCCGAAAATTTTCGATTCGGCTCAGTTTTGTCGGTTTGTCGGTTTTTTTGCACACCCCTACTCACACCCTCAAATTATACCATGTGTACTTGAGATACCAACCAATATATGTATTATTTTAATATTAGTAAAATTTAAGGGGGCATTTGCATAATTTTTAAAGCATAATTTGTAAAAATATATAGAATTAAGAGGTTAATATGCTATGTAGGATAATATATGACAACCTATCTCCACCTCTCCATTGATTTATAGTAATAGATGATGTGAGAAAATGTTGATGGATATGGTAAAAGTTTTCCTTTTTTATTTTGTTCTTACTTTGGCAGGAAATATTGATAGATTATAAATTTATAATCAAAAGTAAGATTTGAGCAATTCATGGTCTATTTTCATAGTGTGAATATATTTAAGGGGATTTATTGGACACTCATCCACAATGGGATGGCCCCGAAAAATGTAAATATAAACATTTAGGTTGCCAGAAACAGGGTGCATTTCATAGTGGGACTGTGTAAAAAATGAAAGTGTTCCTTGACCCACTTTGCGTGGATATTTTAGATACAATTTTAGAAAATGGGATAGATAGTGTTCCTTGCATTAAGATTTTAGATACAATTTTATATTTTTTTCTAGCAAATAAATTTTGGGATGGAAAGTGTTTACTGCCCAAACGAGTCATCAGGTTTGGGATGGAAACATTTTCCTGCGGAAGAGTGTGGTTCCGGTTTACACGTTGAGTAAATATAATGTAAATTTACATCCTAGCTACATTTTCTTTTGTCGCCAACTACATTTTTTCTTAGACACTGGGAAGAACAAGCGTAGTTTTATCAATATTGGCGTCCCATTGTGGATGGCCTTAGACAATCATACTCTTCTTTATTTTATTTTGCTCAGTTTTTTTGGGTTATTTGGCCTTAGTCCACCATTGTTTTTCTATTCTAAGTTTGACCCTCACTATTCTCTTCTCTGACTTTGATGCCCAAAATGTGTCATAAATACTCATAAAGCATCATAAAAGTATTTTTATGATGCTATTGGAATAAAATCCAAAAAGTGAAATTCGAGGGTGTCAAACTATGAAAGGGTGGCCAATGACTAAATAATTTTTTTTCTTTTAGCAGGTATTGTCTTTTAACAGTATACTAGTCATACTCTTACCATGCGGAAGAAAGCGTCTTTGAGTCATGGGAAGGCAATGGAGGGGATTCCTGACGTTTCTGAGTTCAGAAAGGCCCCATTCTTTGTTGATGAAGATCAGTTCATTGACGGCTTGAAGGCAGTTACCGACAATGGCCCAAGCACTGCAACTTTGCAACCAATGTTGGCATGGCCAGAATCAAAGGAGGCCACTGACAGTGATATTGCCTCGCCCGAGAGAATCCTTCGATGCCGAATCGACAGGGGTGATTTTCCATGGGTAGACATAGAGTTACTCGCACCAGGAGGTTCACCAGATAATTGGGAGAAATGGACTGACCATATTCTTAGTTCCAGCCATCATAGGGACCTTTTGGCAAAGGCAGGAATTCTTCGAACTGTTTGTGCTTTTCGAGACTTGAAAATATCCAAGAACTATGCTGCCTTAGAAACCCTGCTTTCGCGATGGAGCTCCGATACTCACACTTTCATTGCTTCGTGGGGAGAGTTTACGGTATCCATTGAAGATATTTGCGAACTAACTGGCCTAAATGTTATTGGGGAACATGCCCTTTTGGAGGCTCTTGACGATGAGGACCAAATAGTCAAAACCCTTCAACAATGGTACTCCGAATGTGCCAGCTTCAAGGGTCTTAAGGAGACTGATTCTAACAAGTCTTCTTATGGTCAGTGGCATCGTTTCTGTTTTGAAGATGTTCAGAAGCTCCCTCCTTCCAGCAAGAAGAAGCCGATCACATTGCCTTCTAAATTGCAAAAGGATAGGGCTTATTTGGCAGCCTACATTGCAGCCTTCCTCTCAAGGTTCCTTTTGCCTGGGAGTCCCCATGATTGTCCCAATAAGCTCTGGTTTCTTTTGGCGGCTAAGTTGTCACTGGGAAGGAGTGTCCCGATTTCAGTCCTCGTTCTTGGTAATCTATACACTTGGCTGGATCAGATTTCTCGAGACATGGCCCGCTCGATGGGTCGTTTCATTTTGGTGAACTATGCACCCACTATTCTGCTGATGGCCTTTCTTTACGAGAGGTTTCCAAATTTCGCCCCCAGAGTTGAACCGTTATCTGATGACGGGAGCCAATTGCCTGTTCGAATCCAACGGTGGCATAATCGGACTACAAAAACGATATTGGCTGCCTGTATCGATGAGGAATCCCACTTCTGTATGAGGCCTTACGCTTCGAATCACTGTACCTTCTCTCATAATTTCTTCTCTGAAACTCTTGACGATGCAGTGAACACAAGGAGGGCAGCTACAGTGTTGTTATTCACACCCTGCTTATTGCCCACAATCACTGCCTTGGGTGAAGGGACCGTGGAGTATAACCCTCATCGAACTATGAGGCAGTTCGGTTTTGACCAGGGAGTCCCAGTGCAACCAAAGGGTTTTAAAGCCTGTAAGACTTCATGGGGTACCTTTACGTCAAAGGGGTTTTTATGTCGATGTAGTGAGCTGAATTTTGTGTTTCCTCCAAGGAATCGATTGGGACATGTGTCCACAAACTGGAATCTGCACTGGTCAAAACAGGCACTTTCCTTGGTAAATTTCGTGTTTGGAAATGCTGTGCAGCCCCCTCTTGAGGAAGTTCCTGCCAATGATCCCACCCTTCGAAAGCCAAAGAAGGACGGTCGAAATGGGAAACGAAGAATGCATTCTAGCAGTGCTAAAAAGGTGTTGACACCGGTGGCTGCTACTAATCCTTTAGGAGCTTGTGCAAGAAAAACAACCCGGAGGAACAAGGGGAAAAGAAAATATATCCCTGAAAAAAAAGAAGCCCCTCCTTCGGAAGATGACGTTTCTGAAGTTCCATTAAAAAAATTCAAAGAGGCCATTTTGACCAGCAAACGGAGGAAGACCGGATCTAGTTCTTCAAAGGCTATCAGGAATAACCCAGTCATCCAACCTTCAAAGGATGGTTGTACCCTCGAGGAACCTGCAGAGGAGGGCATATCTCC
The DNA here is from genome assembly GCA_949130495.1 of Sambucus nigra. Classification (NCBI taxonomy): domain Eukaryota; kingdom Viridiplantae; phylum Streptophyta; class Magnoliopsida; order Dipsacales; family Adoxaceae; genus Sambucus; species Sambucus nigra. The sequence goes on along the minus strand of OX422224.1, from coordinate 140,990,998 downwards.
CACTCAAGATGAAGTCGTGACAGAAGAGGCAGCCTTGCCTTTTCGAGAAACTGAATTTCATGGCAATAGTGGAGAGTCGTCCCTCTGGGATAATGAGGTCGCAGCTGATACCCCTATGCAGGGGGACGAGGATTCGGCCTATCTGAGCACTGGCTCTGATGGAGATCAAGATTCTTCGAAAACTGTGGGAGGGGGTGACCGAGATACCCGTACCGCAACTGGAGCTCTTTCCAACCTTTTGAAGGCTATTGACGTCCCTTCAGATGTCGTGGCAGGCTTAGAACTGATAGACAGGAGATACCCCAAGACATTCGAGAAGGTGCACTTTAAAAATCTTGACAGTCCTTACTTTAGGGTGCCCCTTCTCGAGACGCTTGTGGTGGTAGCTCGAAAGATATGTGAGCAGGAGCCTGATACTCCTAAAGAGAGATTGAAGGAATTTGAAGCGACGCTGAACCAGTTCGAAACACTCGGTTTTCAACTTGGCTGGCTTCGTCGAAGGATGAATGCTGGCAAAGAGATGCCTTGTTATACACTCTTTGAGGAGTATTTGAATGCTCAGGTGAAGCAGGAGAATTTGATAAAGGACGATAATGCCGATAAAGGTGAACTGAAGTGGCTTCAAGATCGGGTAGTGGAGGTCGAGCAGCGGAGAGCAGCTCGTTCCCAAGTGCTCCAGCAACTTTTGGAGGAACAAGCATCTCGACAGCACGTTCTTATTGGCACCTTTAGTTTCAATATCTTTTCAGACGATGAGTTTAGTTATTTTTGCTTGAGAAAATGAATGTGCAAGACAATTAAAATTGTGGAGAAAGGTGAATTGTTATATTTGGTTGTATCCATTACCCTCATATTGCTCCCGGGCTGCATCTTGTAATCCTTTTAAAAGATCTAATTATCATATATTTTGTCTTCAATGTTACGATCAGTATATGTTTCCAAGCTTTTTCTATCTAGAAATTACTAGAATGATTTATTATATTAAGTTCGTAGTATCTCTATGTTCTTTTCAACAGTTGAAGCTTTTCTTACTAGAAAATCTATAGGTATCTGCCATTTAGACTTATGTTTTCTGGAATGCTTATGAGCCTCAACAAAGAAGACTAGTTTCTTCTCCTATTTTGCTCAGTATTGATTATTCAGGACCTTATTAAATTGATCAGAACGCTTCGAGATGAAGGGCTCAGGATATTCAGTGAATTGGACCATATATATATGTGCAGAATGGAATAACGGGTTATTATCTTCACTTTTTGTGTGGCTTTTTAATTATCAAAAATTAAAGTAATCTTGGTTTTACAACTCATATATACTTAATCTACAGTGTTTCTTGTATGGTTGCAAAGTATTCCAGATATTCGGTTGAAGACATCAAATAATGTGTTCAACGGTAAGTTATCACTTTATCATTCAGTAGTTTTTTGTTACTAATTCAATATTTAATTTTCCTGAACTCTATTTGGCTCTGAGCGAATTTCTGTGAGGACAAGAAAGGTGTTAGTCTACTTGAAGTCTGTTTATTCAAGTTGCTTCTGAAAACATCAATTAAGAGAAACACAGGAGGCCAATAGGTACAGTAATGAGTATGGATCCTGAACTGCAGATAACCCTTTAAAATACTGTCTTCAAAAACTATCCTGAAGTCCAAGCCCCCCTTGTCTTTTCTCTTAAAATGTCAGATGATTAATATTAGCCATTTTATTTGAGGGTTTTATGATTTGAAAATCTCTTTTTTTAGCATTTTACTGTTTCATTGTTATTTTGTTCTCAAAGACTAGGAAAGTGAAGATGGAAAAATGAAAGTTGTTGCGGTTGCTCGCTGCAAGTTTCAATAACTGTACGTCTCTTCTCTCATTTTTCACTCTTTAATGTCTGACACTGTTATCTGCATTCTCTCATATTTGTTCACAATTTTAGTTTTATTATACAGTGAACAATCATTTTCGGTGGTTAAAATTCAAAAGTAGAATGTTCTTGTTTATTTATGATATAATAAAAACTTATTTTGTATTTTTAGTGGTGACATGCTTGGTACGTGACCATTAACTTTAGCGATTGAAAACCAAAGTCTAAGTTACAACATAATTAGTAAAAGGTACTAAAGTCGAAAAGCCCATATACGGAGGTATTTAAGTAAAAATCATAAAAAATGCATGATTTCATATAATATTATAATGTTCATGCATGCATTATTTTCTTTTTGAGATAACTTATCTTTTGCTATTTTGATTCTCATCTTCGAGATAGTAAGCTGATTTTCGGCATTGAACTTTGAATAGTTTGTAATATTTCTGGTAGAGTTTACAGGTTGGTGTTGGGGTTACATTAGTTGTGATCAGTTGATGCTGTCTAATTTGAGTTTCTGTTAGTGAAATTTTAATTTTGTGTTGTTTCTCTCCTTTTGTTTTGAGAGTTCTCGCAAGTGCATAAAACCAGTTTACCCTTTGGAGTTTCTTTCTTCACGGATAAAAAAAATATTTCTTAACAATTGAACTTCCAATGTATCATGACTTATTTTGGCATTATGCTTTTACTTCTATCTCAATGAAAGCCATATTATCCTAATGATTAGTTTTCAAATGAATGCGTTATGTGCTTAGCGATAGCTACATTTTCTGCGGAACATTATGTGATGCAGATCATGAGTGATGAAGGCTATGAGTGAATTTTTTCCAAGGTTCTAAAAAATGCGGGGCGTGATCGAGGCGTGGAGGCAAGCCTTAAGCCTTAGAAGCCTAGGCGGGCCTTGACGTAAAAAGCGTGAAAAGGCGTTTAGGTCTTTTTAATATATTTTAATATTTTTTAACCATAACAAGGCTATTAAAATACTAAAATTGTACATATCATAAAAATATGTTGAATATTTGCAAATAAAAATACTATTTGATTATTTTGGATGAGATAATGGTCCGGTTTGTAAAAAAATCTTTAAAAGGCGATATCGTTTCACTAAAATATTGCTGTTTTTAGAGAAAAAGTACGCCTTACCAAGCATAAGGCGTCAAAATCTTAAGGCGAGGCGTTTCTTCCAAGCCTCAAGTCTAGGCGGGTTTTTTATAATAGTGATTTTTTCTAATAGATATTTTGAGAGGCTTTTAGAATAATGATATCATTATTGAGGCTCACTACTTCATGATATCATCATTCTTTACCATTCTTATTTATTTTATTATACTCTCTCTCTCTCTCTCTCTCTCTCTCTCTCTCTCTCTTTTATATATATATATATATAGGGAGAGGTTCACAAGTGAAACTAGAAGATGAACTTTTTAATGAATCTTAACAAAGTAACATCTAACAACTCATTAATTTTAATTTTTATGTTGTAATTGGTCCACATCAGTAGCAACGAACACGCGTGTCGATTTATCCCCAACTCCCCCCCCCCCGACAACCCTGCTATAAGGGCTGCCATGGTGGGGGTTGTGCTGTGAGTGCAATCAGCAGCATTACTGGTTTTGTTTCCTATTCCATTACATGCTTCCTGAAAAGAACATAATTGGTGATATTTATTTACATGGTCACACTGACATTGATTTGAAATTGAATATTGGGTTTATGTGAATATTAGAGATGGAAGAGAGCGTTTTATGACTGAACATGTTAAATCTCATAGATTTATCGTTTGAGAACGATAGTCTCCTTTCAGATGACTTTTCTTTTGTCAGCGATGGATATCGATTTTCAGGTTTTCTTTTGAACTCTATTACATTACATGATAACAAAACTATGTCTCCTCATGTTTTAATATTTTTCGTATCAAGAGTGCAATCTAGTCCTATTTTTTGTATGATTACGTTTCATGTTATGTTGTGCCAAGAATTGTATTGATTTCTCACATGTCTACAATTAGTTACAACATACAAAGACATGGAAATCAATTGGAACTAACATGATTACAATAGAATGGAGTACATCTACCATAGGTTCCTAACTGAAAAAATTAAATCACCTCCTCCTCCACTTTTTTTAGTTAACTGATGTCGTGTGGGTTCTGTTTGATTTATTCCGAAATAATCCTGTCGCAGTCCTTCCTTGTACCATCTCTGTTGATTGGGATCAAGGATAGATAACACGTACGCATCTGTTTCTTATGTAATCGGATGGACTGTTGACTTAGTAGGCCATTGGTGATGAGTCACCTGAAGACAACGAATGCGGAAGTTTGTAGTTTTATCTTAAGACAACCGATGTTTGCCGATAGGCAACTAGAGACTTAGACTAATCATTGTAGGGACTTAGACTAATCATTGTCACCTTCCCAGACCTGAACTGTCTTAAGATAGAACCACAAACTTCTGCATTGGTTGTCTTCAGGTGACTTATCACCAATGGCCTACTAGGTCAACAGTCCATCCGATTGCGTAAGAAACAGATGCGGACATGTTGTCTATCCTTGATCCCAATCAGCAGAGATGGTATAAGGAAGGAATGCGACAGGATTATTTTGGAATAAATCAAACAAAACCCACACGACATCAGTTGACTAAAAAAAGTGGCCATGTTTCCATTGTAGGAGGAGGTGATTTAATTTTTTCAGTTAGGAACCTATGGTAGCTGTACTCCATTCTATTGTAATCTTGTTAGTTCCAATTGATTTCCATGTCTTTGTATGTTGTAACTAATTGTAGACATGTGAGAAATTAATACAATTCTTGGTACAACATAATATGAAACGTAATCATACAAAAAATAGGACTAGATTGCACTCTTGATACGAAAAATATTAAAACATGAGGAGGCATAGTTGTGGTATCATGTAATGTAATAGAGTTCAAAAGAAAATTGACATTCGTCGCTGACAAAAGAAAAGTCATCTGAAAGGAGACTATCGTTCTCAAACGATAAATCTATGAGACTTAACCCGTTCAGTCCTAAAACGCTCTCTTCCATCTCTAACATTCACATAAACCCAATATTCAATTTCAAATCAATGTTAGTATGACCATGTAAATAAATATCACCAATTATGTTCTTTCCAGGAAACATGTAATGGAATAGGAAACAAAACCGGTAATGCTGCTAATTGCACTCACAGCACAACCTCAGATGGTTGTTTCCTAATAAACTAAATGTAGCTTTAAAAGCTAAAACGTTATTTTGAGTTTTTTTTATATGGACTATTGAAATGTTTAAACATCATATAAAAAAACTCAACTCAAAATCATTTACAAAATGGATATGCGCTAGCTGTATGTACCGTTTGATATGTGCAAGAGTCTGACTCTCTCTCTTTATACACACACACATGGTATCCTTCTCATTCACTACACTTTGATTAGAGAGATCAATTTATGAGGATGAATGGGATATATTCCACTTTTATTGTTTATTGTGTGTATGTAAATAACCGACGCGTTTACATCAAATTGGTATTAGAGTGGTTGCCCTTTTGGTCTATTAACACCCAAATGGAGTTGGAAAATTGGGAGTAAGGGTGGTTATAGCTCCTCGCACCACCACACGCTGGACCTTCCCCAAATTGGTTCTAGTAGAGCAATCAAAGCAAAAGACCAACGACTCTATTTCTCTATTTCGGGAGGCTCACTAACTCCCTCTTCACAACGAGTCTCCACAAGTGTGTCAACCAGACCTTTCGACTCATCCTACTGCTATGGAGGCCCCATTCGACCCTCGTCCTTGCTCATCTGATGAATCCAGTAAGTCGCACACCCTGGTGTTGCAGTCCCAAACAACCACTTCCCAACTTCTGTCAATCCAAATCCTAAGCCTTGATTGCTTTCGACCACCTCGTGGTTCAAATCTAACCTTCGCTTCAGTTGGTAACACCCAAGCCAACCCGATTTCATAAAAAACCCTATATCGGATCCAAATAGTTCCCTCTCAGTGTGATCCTCACCCCCGACTACCTTAAAACCCTATACAACCACTGGTATTCAACCAAACATAGCTGAAACTCTCTTGAACCATTTTAACCAGACACGATTCTACCTAAAACTACAGCCACCCTTGTTTTTCCCAATTCTCCATACCTATCATCCTACAAATCTTGCTATGAGGATCCCCTAGCCTCGACATTGTACCTTTACCCCTAAGTCGCCTCTATGTGGCTCTGACACAACACATATTTCAGTGTTCAGGTGAGCCTGTCTACAAAACCCCTCACCCCTCCATAAGTGTTCCCCTACCATGTCTCGTTGGCCATGATTTACACCCTCACAACTACGACCCCCTTTATACCCTCGAATTTGCTTCACCATAACCTATTCTACACCTATTTCTTTTCAAAGGAGAAGTTGTACGTTGTCGTCATCGACATCATTTAGAGAAACAGTAGCATTACTCGGGAAATGAATAAGAAGCTCGAGTTACCCACAAGCCGTTACGTGTAATTCTGGAATATATGCAAGGGCGGAGCCAGGATTACACAAAGGGGTGCGCTAACATTAAGCAATAATCATAAATAAAAAAATGAACAGAGAAAAGATAATTGAAAAACTGAATTTTGATAAATAATAATATTTAAATAACACAATAATAACAAAATTCTTATCTCAATTTTGAACGACGAGTCTTTAAAGATTTAAATTCATCAATTATAGAATCTAGATCAATCTTTAAATTAAGATCCCGTTCAAGGTAGAGAGTCATGCAACCAGCAAGAAATTCATTCCCCATTAAATTGCGAATTGTTGTTTAACATGTTTCATCCCAGAAAATGCTCTCTCCGTAGTCGCAGTGGAAACAGGAAGATTCAATACAAGACGAATTAATCTATCAACCAGAGAGTAGGTCTCCGATTTTCTTGTTACAAATAGTTTTCAACACAAATCAAGAGTAGAAATATTTTGAAATTCGGGATCACTAGACAAATCAAGTTGATAATGCATTAGTTGGCATCTCAAAGTATGAATGTCTTGTCCGGTAAAATCCTTAGGATAGAATTTTTCAGCAACTTTGCAAATATTCTCCGCATCAAATGATTTAAAAGCATCACTAGGATCCAAACTCGAGCTAAGAGTAAGAAGTTCCATTGCCCCCTCGTTGAATCTATTTTCTAACTCCATCAATTGAAAATCTATCGTGCAGTTAAAAACATCAAAGTGATAATAATGTTCAACGGTGATATGATCTTGTTGCTGACATTCATGTCTCTTACCCTCGTCATAATGAGAGTTCAAATTAGGTATAGCAATGCTATGTCGGTAACAAAATTTTACCACGTTCTCAAGGAAATTGCCCCAATCGTCATTTCTCAGTTTTTGAAGGAGAACTTTTGTTGTAGAGACTAACTTTAAAGCATTCAAAATGTCTTGAGTTTGACATTGTAAAACCTGGCAGAGTGTATCAGTGATTCCCATGATTTTTTCTATTAAGTGCATGATAAATATGAATTCAAAACTCCGCATAACTTTAAAAACGCCATGAGCTTGTCCACATATTTGTGCACTTGCCCCACTCTTTTTAAGAGTTTCAATAACTATATAAGACGCATCATACAAGCCCATTAAGTCCCGAACAAAATCATAATGTGAGCTCCAACGAGTAGCTCCAGATCGATGCATAGTACCAATCTGATTAGCCCCTTTCCAGATTTTCGTTCACCACTAGCCAACATACGTTCAATTCAGTCTCATCCCTTTGTGCATTTTTAACTCACAAATACGTTTAGGAGAAGAAGCAACAAGATTGGCAATACAAGTCAAGTGAGAAAAGAATTGCCAAACACTACTCTCGTCTTTTGCGACCGCAACTAAAGCTAGTTGTAGTTGATGGGCAAAGCAATGTACATAATACATATATGGGCAATCTTTAAGAAACAATGCCTTCAAACCTTTCCAATGACCTCGCATATTACTAGCGCTATCATACCCTTGACCTCATAAGTTTTGAATCAGGAGGTTGTATGGAACAAGAATATCGGTTATCTCTTTTTTAAGAGTGGATGATGATGTATCCTCAACGCTAACGATATCAAAAAAATGTTCCATTAGCATACCATCATAGGTGACATATCTCAAGATAAGAGCCATTTACTCTTTTTTAGACTTGTCTTGTGATTCGTCAACAAGAATACAAAATTTCCCCCTCCCACTTTATCAAAAATCATCTTTCTCACTCTATGAACGAGAATATCAAGAATCTCCTTTTGAATATGATGAGAAGTGTATTTTACATTGTGTGGGCCACTTTGGAAATACTTAAAAGTACTTCATTATCTTCAGCTTTAAACTTCAATAATTCGAGAAAGTTTTCCCGATTCAATGAACTTGGACTGTCATCATGACCTCTAAAACCTAATGCTTGAAGTGCAAGAATTCAAACGGTTTGAATGCTTTCCTTGAGACGCATCCGATTCTTTACAATTTCTTCCATCGATTGTTGGTTCAACACTCTGTCAATATGTTGGGCCGATGTCTTTAAATTGTTAAGGCACTCAACATATTTGCTATGTAGAGAAGATGGAAGCCCGACATGTTGTAAAAATACACAATTTGCACCATCATTAACTCTCTTCCAATTGTCAAATCCACCGAAGGTAAGTGTAGAACGAATCCTCGATTTACTTTTCTCTTCAAAAAGAAAGCATGGGAAACAATACGCTTTATTCGCTGAGGGGGAATACTCTAACCAAGAAAATTGTTTGAACCAATCATATTGAAATCTACGATATTGCTTTCCTATCTTTGTTCTTGGATACTCGGAGAGGTTAGGTTGATATGGACCCAAATTCATATAAGCTCATTTAATTGTATCTCGTTGAGTAACAGATTCTATTACATATATTGGACTACATAACGCAGGATCTCGTTCAATAGTCATTGGATCAAATTGTTTTGTTTCAACACTTTCTGTTTCAACTAGAGGCCGCGACTCGGGAATTGAGATATTACTTGCTTCGGATGTATCCTCTTTCGATGAATCTTCACCTTCTCTCTTTTTGAAGAATGAGAAAATAGTTTTTCCTCTCTTGGGTGGGGGTTGATAATGTGCCATTATATTTATGGCCTATGATCCTATCAAACAAAATTAAAAAAATAAACAATTAAAAACCTATGACATTGATTTAAAAAATGTATAATATTATTTAGATTAAAAACGTAATAATTCGCAATAAAAAATGTACGTCATTATTTGCACTTTAACAATTCACAATAAAAAAATGTACAACATTGTTTACAATCTAATAGTATATTTAAATTAAAATATTACCTTACTTTGGTCTTTGGAAGTTTGGAAGAATGCACCACAAATTAAAAATCCTCAAGTTTAAACCCTAAAATTATGACAGTTGAAATGAGTAAGATATTAGATTTGATGTCCCCTAATGTAAAAAAACAAAAAATACACCACAATATTGCAATCATATTGATAATATTAATATTACAAATAATAGACAAGGATGTATTTTTTTTATTAATCTGAGATTGTAAAAATAATAAGAAAAAGATTAAAAATCTTACTTGGAATTGGAAAGAAAACCCAACAGGAAAAAAAAAGAGCCACAACCGCTAACAGTTCTTTTTGTTCTTCTTGAAATATGAATTGGAAAAGAGGAGTTGGTTGGTTTTCTTGAAAAAGGGACGTGTTTGTGTGTAATTAGTGGGTTAGTTAGGGAGGACTCTTTTGTGTTTTGAACAATCACGTGTGTGTTTTTTTTACCTTGTGGGTATAACTAAGTTTATGGGTTGGGCTAAGGTATATAATTTTTTTCTAGTGGGCTGTATATATGGATAACTTAAAATTTTTTTTTTTTACCTGGGCTACAACCCAGGTCTGCCCCTCCCTGCCTCTGCCTGTGAACATATGAGATTCTCCCTTAAATTTGACCTTGCGAACTAATCATTATGTGAAATAATAACTCCCTAATCGATTTATTATTATGATTTTGTCAAAAACTTCCATGCTCTTTGTTGCCCTAAAGTCATATAATTATTCCGACACAAATCTAATATCAGTAAAGTTCTCAGCCTGTTGGATTTCATGTTATTTTGTACTTTTCCTTTTATATTGGGGCTCATTATGTGTTGGGCTTTAGTTTTTTTAGTCTTCTTTATTCTTGAATCATATATGATATATAACATCCCTATATTAGTATAAATACATTTATTAATCCCATATTTGGGTCAGTCGTCATTTCATAAAATCCTTTTTGGTATCAGAGCTACCCTTGTCCCTAATATTCTCTCTCATAAACCCTAACCCTAATCGCCCTTCTTTTTAAACCCTTACCCTAATTACCCTTCTCTCTCCACCTATAACTTCAGATCTGGATAGGCAACCGCTTTTCGCCCTGGAGCTTGACTTCCAGCCCTATGCGATCACCTCAGATCATGTTCCAGTCAACTTATATCTTTTTTCTCTTTCTCAAAGGTGTGACCCTAGGTAGCAGTCACAACCTCCTCTCATGCATACTTTGAGGCATCAACTCCTTATTCAACGATAAGAAAGGGTGGCAAACTCCTAGGCTAGGGTTCCGACCAGATTAGTTGGGGTATATCCTTTGTAGTGCCTAATCTAGGCTTTCGACCTAGTTGTTATGTAATGAAATAAATAATTACTCCATTTCATTTTAGCCTGATGGGTTGTTCGATGGCATTTTTCTTTTACTTTACCGTGTATCTGGCTATTTACTTTGTCATTTAGTGATTCGTATATGTTTAACCGATTATTTGAGATATTCTTAGTTGATTTCTTGTACCCAAGTGGTATGGCTGAATCAGGTATTGACAAAGATATTTTTCATTGGCAAAATGTACCCCAGTTCAATTGGCCATAAGGCTCCTCGTGAATGGGTGCAATTTTGCATTAGAATACTGTTTCGATAATAAGGAGATGGTTTTTCGTCATCATCCATTGTTACAACATAAATTGCACCAATATGACAATTTGGTTCATCTAGCTTGGACAAAGGTGTTGATAAACACTTGTTCCCATGCAGCTACTCCTCCAGTTGTGGCTTCTTCTCTCAGTTCCAATGCCACCATTACTTCTGGTACCCCCTTCGCTTTTAAGTTCAGACTGCAAAGCCCACTTATATTTTGGATTCGGAGCTGCTGATCACATGATGGGAGAATCATCTCTTCTTTTCTCTCCCACTGTTCCCATTTGTTAGTACGTGCGTATTGCGGATGACTCTCTACACATATCCATAGCAAGGGGGAGGTATGTTTGTCTCCTAATATTTCTCTATCCTCAAATGCATATTGCCCTAATTTATCTTTTAATCTCTTATGCGTTAGTCAACTTTCCACAAATCTCAATTATGCTATTGTGTTTTTTCCTATGCATTGTCTCTTGTAAGATTTGTGTACAAATAAGATAATTGGCAGGGGTTATGAGCGCGACGAGTTGTACTATTTCAAGGAACCTCCACTATCGCAACCTCCCACCGTTAGTCTTAGTTCTTCCATTTTGCAGATTTCCATTTCTTCTTATGTTTTTCTCACGACCTTGCAATTGTGCCATGCTCACCTAGGTCATGCCAATTTTTAGTATCTACGTTTGTTATTCCTATATATTTCGTAAGCGTGTAAGGATAAAAAATTCTTATGTGAAGTATGTCATCTCTCAAGCATACTAGGACTAGTTATATTCCACACATAACTCGTGCTCCTATTATTTTTTATTTGATTCACTACGATGTGTGGGGGTCATCCCCTCTTACTGCCTTTCTGGTCATCGTTATTATGTATCCTTTATTGATTATTACTCTCGGTAAATTGGGTGTATCTTCTTGAAAGGAAATATGATATTCTACCCTTGTTTGTTCAATTTACCGAAATGATTAAAGCTCGATTTAAGACGGTGATTCATAATACCCGGTTTAATAATTGGGCGTGAGTATGTTTATAGTGAGTTTAGGTCCCAATTTAATCAAAAGGGATCTTGCATCAACTCACTTGCCCATATCTCCCTAAACAAAAATGGGGGTAGCTAAACATAAAAATCGATGCCTAATGAGTGTAGTTCGATGCTTGTTGAATTGTATGAAGGTGCCTAAATCCTATTGGAATCTCATTGTCCTTATCTCCACCTTCATAATAAATCGTATTCCAAGTCGTTTTTGGTGGTGGGGTGGGGTGGGGTGGGGTGGGAGAGGGGAGGCGCCTCTCCAGTGCCTTCAATCCTATAGCACTTTGTTCCATATTCTTCCTCATGCGTTTTAGTGTAATTGTTATGTTCATGATCGTAATCCCTCTCGATAAAACTTGAACATAAAGTTATTCGATGCATTTTTGTGGGGTACTCCTCGATGTCTAAGGGGTATCGATGCTATGATCCAGTATCAAAATACATGTATCATTCACTTGATGTTACTTTTCATGAGCATGTCCTATTTGATGGAGCTGATATCACTTTACCAGCACCTCCCCCTCGCTTCTAGTTGAAGAGGCTCCTCTTGTATCTCGTCCCATTCCATTATTTGATGAAGCTCCTACTTTTGATCCTGTCGAGCGTACTTTGCAGGTATATTCCCATCACCTTCGGTCGCCGCTACCAGTTCCCTCTCCGGACACAAGTATCATAGATTCTTCTTTACTATCTCACACTTCAGATTTACAATCTCGTGTTCGATGCCCCCTTCCTGATATGGTCATACTTGTAGCACTAACCACTCTATATACCAGTATATATTATATGATGGCCTTTCAGGACCTATTGAGCCTACTTTGGCTAAATCAACTCCATTTTTATTCCTCGTTTAGTGGTTGAGGCTCTTCAGTATCCTAACTGGGTGGATGCAATGAAAGTCGAGTTGGATGATTTAAGTAAACTGACACTCGGGAGCTTGTGTTATTACCTCCCGGTGAAAAGACAGTTGGATGTACACTACACCAAAACACAGCCCCTGATATTAATAATCTGGCACAGTTTAAAACTGTGCCAAATTTTAGCACGGTTTAATAGCAATGTGGCACACTTTAAAACAGTGCCAAAATTTGGCACTATTTTAAAGTGTGCCAAAATTGAGTACACTTATTAAAATATATAATACCCAAAAAAATATATTAAAGAAACATATTCATTCCCGCTCTTGGCCCGCGCTCTCTCTCCTCATTCCCACTCTCGCCCCTCCGGCGCATTCTCCTCCGACGCCGATCAATGGTTCTCTCTTCGTCTCATTGATCACTGTGGCCATCCCCGATCCTCCCCATGCGGGTGGGCGCATGGAGGAAAGGATCCTTCGGGTCCCGCGCGTCCCTCTCGGGAGCGCTTTGGCCGACGTCGTTTGAGATGTGGTGTAAAAATGTAGAGAGATTCAGAGTCGCCAGTCTATTTTACTTAAAACAGACAAAAGAAAAAGGGGAAGCCACCCCGAAGGATGGCATCCAAAGACATACTGGTGCGTGCGAAACTAAAATGATTCGAGAAGGGTTCGGAGGCTTAGTTACGAAATGGGAAGGTGTTAGGCACCCATTCCGCCCTTTCGGTCTCTCATGAATATTTGCTATTTTCCTTTATATTTTCCCTCGTGATATGTGTGCATGTGTATATATAGAATGGAGGTAGGAATCCTCGACTTGTATCATGGAAAAGATAAAGCGAGTCATCCGTAGGAAGATATAAGAATAATATTAGAAAAATAAGATTTACGCGATTACCCCTACGTTGATCGTTATACTAGAACGATAACGCATATGGAGTAATGCGTCACTAAGGGCAAGTCTATAGAATATAAGGAAAATGGATTTAGAGAAGATAGAAAATGAGAGAAAAAGGACTCGAGTCTCGGGTTTTACCCCGAGACGCCTACTTAGCCTATAAAGGCATCAAAGTCCACGTAGTTCGTATACAAAACGAGGGGTGGGGTTTATCCCATAAATCCAAATGGAAAATCTCTTATTTGTGAGTGTGTGTGTGTGTGTGTAGAAAAAGTGTTTTAATTGTGAGAAAAGTGTGAGAATCCCTACTTGGAATTTATGAGCAAACCCTTTTTTTCTTGTTTTTTGGGTTTTATGAAAATAAAAGATGTACAATAATACTAAATAAAAAGTATATTAGGATGTGTGAGATGAGATAATAAAAGTGCTAAATAAGAAAACAAGTTATTGGGAATTTAAGAGAATTTAAGAGAGAGTTTGAGAAAGTTGGACTTGAATATCTTGATCTTGAATGTTGGAGATCAGCCCTTGCACTTGGATGATGATGGAGAGTGGCTAATTCACCAAGTTTGATGAAAAGGATGATGAAAAGTGGAAGTAAAAAAGGGATTTGGAAGTTGGAATCACGTTGCCTTCGAGAGAGGCTTCTGGGATTCGTTCAGAGAGATTTTTATCAAATCTGGGCTCCCCTTGCAAATGAGGTGAAGGACTCCTTTTATAGGCCCAGGTAGGTGCCGATCGGCATATATCTGTTCCTGCCTATCGGCAGGTGCCGATAGGCAGGGTCTGGAACCTGCCATTTGGCAATGCGCTTCAGGCTTTTTCGGAAAATCGACCGTCGAGGGCAAACCGTTGGTCAGAATCGTGCACGGGGCATACCGTTGGAACGGTAATTCAGAGACCTTTGAAAGTCCTTTGGACCGCTCCCGAGTTCGAGAGTTGACTTCAGGTCAAATATGGCTCGGAATCATTTGTCGGTCCATTGGACGGGGAATCGTTCGGACGCAAACAAATCATTCGTCAGCATGGTAAGTCCGAATCGCGCACGGGGCGGACCGTTGAAAAGTTTAGGAGATGTACTTCGACATTCCAAAGAGTTTGACCCAGTTTTGAGAGTTGACTTTGGTCAACTGGGCCCGAGAAGCGTTCGGTGACCTCCCGGAGTCAAACGGATCGTTCGTCCGCATGGAAAGTCGAAATTGCGCCCGAGAGGGACCATTGGAAAGGGTATTCAGTTCCCTTCGAAGATTCATTCAGCCTCGATTGAGCTAAAGATTTGACTTAGGTCAAATAGAGCCCGGGAGCTCCCGATGGCCTCTGGGTCAGGTTTCGGACGCAAACGGATCGTTCGTCCGCATGGTAAGTCGAAATTGCGCACGGGGCGGACCGTTGGAAAGGATATTCAGTGCCCTTCGAAGATTCATTCAGTCTCGATCGAGACGAAGAGTTTAACTTTTGGGTCAAACTGAGCTGGGGAGTGCCCGATGGCCTCCAGGTCTGTACTTGGGACATTACCTGGGTTTACAGTGATGAAGGGAGGTACTAGGGACCTAAGGAGAGTTATGAGGGTAACAGAATGGGGTGTCTACAGAGCCCCTTGACAGGTGAGTTTGGAACAAATGATGACCGTCGAATAGACACCACATGATGCTTTTGAGGGAGTATGACCGATTCAGAGGGTCGAGACCGATTCTGAGGACCTAAGGAGTGTGTTGGGGATGATCAATTCCGCAGGTCAAAGCCGAATCTGCGGGCTTAGGGTAAAGGTCTAATAATCGAGGTCAATTCCGACCTAAAGAGTGGTGACAACCGAGAACCGGGGTCAATTCTGACCCAATTCAGGTGACGATCCAAGATCGAGGTCAATTCTGACCTAAAGAGTGGTGACGATCGAGGACCGAGATCAATTCTGACCTAACTCAGGTGACGATCCAAGACCGGAGCCAATTCTGACTCAAGAGTGGTGACGACCGAGGATCGAGATCAATTCTGACCTAACTCAGGTGACGATCCAAGACCGGGATCAATTTTGATCCAAGAGTGGTGACAATCAAGGACCGAGGTCAATTCTGACCTAACTCAGGTGACGATCCAAGACTGGAGCCAATTCTGACCCAAGAGTGGTGACGATCGAGGATCGAGGTCAATTCTGACCTAACTCAGGTGACGATCCAAGACCGGGGCTAATTCTGACCAAAGAGTGGTGACGATTGAGGACCGAGGTCAATTCTGACCTAACTCAGGTGACGATCCAAGACCGGGGCCAATTTTGACCCAAGAGTGATGACGACCGAGGACCGAGGTCAATTCTGACCTAACTCAAGTGACGATCCAAGACCGGGGCCAATTCTGACCCAAGAGTGGTGACGACCGAGGACCGAGGTCAATTCTGACCTAACTCAGGTGACGATCCAAGACCGGGGCCAATTCTGACCTAAGAGTGGTGACGACCGAGGACCGAGATCAATTCTGACCTAACTCAGGTGACGATCCAAGATCGGGGCCAATTCTGACCCAAGAGTGGTGACGACCAAGGATCGAGGTCAATTCTGACCTAACTCAGGTGACGATCCAAGATCGGGGTCAATTCTGACCCAAGAGTGGATAAAGATTGGATTTTGATTCTGCCGGAGAAAGAGCTTTGTGATTTTGATCTGAGCTGGGGAGCTGATAACTGGGGAAGCTTTTAGGAGACCTCGCAGGGGGGAACAACCTATTTTGGGTGCTGTAGGAGAATTCCGCTAGGGAAGTGATCAGGTGATCCTTAGGGATCCTCCGGAGCTTTGCCGGGAGGAGTTTTCACTTGGTTTTTGAGGATTCCGCTGGAAAAGAGGGGTTCCGCTTGAGGGAATGCGAAATTTTCTTAGTAAAAAGGCTTTAAATCCTTCCTGGGATTTTTGCCAATTTTCCGGGGATTTTTCGAGGTTTTCTGATATTTTCTGGGAATTTCTGTACGAAATTTAAGGAGGGTGCCGGTCGGCATAGTATGAAGGGTGCCATTCGGCAGTGGCACGGACTTTTGGGCTACCTCGGGAAGGCAAGGGGAAACTTGGGGACCTCAGGATGTAGATGATGAGGGTGCAGGCTCCTCTGGTAGCTGTGGGTAGGACTCTTGGAGAGTTTATTTATGTAATAGGGAATGTATGTGGGGATTTTATTTGGCTTTTTATGGTAGTAGGGGGAAGGGGGTTATCCGTTCCTTTTCTTATGTAATTCGTACTGTAATTTCTTATTAATGAAATAAACAAGTTTCTGATCACCCAGCTGTGCCTTTTGATGAGTTTTGTATTTTGAATTATCTATATTGATCACTAAGGCATACATAATCCTTTTGTTAAAGTATTTTTAGAATGAACCGCCCTTCTCGGAGGTAAGAAAAGAATAGTATTTTGTGAAAAAGAAAGGGCCGCACTCATGTGAGGAGTATGAGTTGCCTACGTACCTCTGAGTTTTTTTGAAAAGTTTTAAAATAGTTTTTGTAGAGGATCAGGCCCACGTAGTTCTGGGTAGAGGGAAACGAAGAGTTTTTTTTTTTTAGAATAGAAGGGGGATGAGAAGAGTAGTAGCGCGCCGAGATTTCGGACTAGGGGTAGAATTTCTTGAGACGGTCCAGATTGACTGGACGAGCCATCTCCTCCCCATCTTGGTCAGTGAGCATGGCGGCACCGCCGGATAAGATTTTCTTCACAATGTAGGGGCCGCTCCAATTGGGTTTGAATTTCCCTCTGGGGTCCTAGATGGGTTCTATTATCTCTTTGAGGGCTAAATCCCCCTCCCGGACACTGCGATCCTTGACTTTCTTGTTGAATGATCGTGCTATTCGACGATGGTACCCCTGTATGTGGTAAAGAGCTTTTAATCTTCTTTCATCTAGGAGGGCTAGCTCATCAAGACGGATTTGGCACCAGTCTTCTTCACTAACTTTGCTTTCGAGCATGACGCGTAGCGAGGGTATTTCTAGCTCCACAGGTAGGACTGCTTCCATGCCGTAGACCAGGGAGTAAGGGGTAGCCCCAGTAGAGGTTCGGATTGAGGTTTGATAGCCCCAGAGGGCGTACGAGATCCGGTCAGCCCAATCCCTACAACTTTCGGTCATCTTGCTGATGATGGATTTGAGGTTCTTGTTGGCGGCTTCAACTGCACCATTGGTCTGAGGTCGGTAGGGAGAAGATTTGTGTCTCTGAATCCCGTACTCGTTGACTACTTCTGTGACTTCTGCTTCGAAATGCAGCCCATTGTCTGATACCAGCTCGTGCGGGATCCCATATCGGCAGATGATATTTTTCTTGAGGAATTTGGCCACTTTCTTGGCATTCAATACTGCGTATGACTCAGCCTCGACCCATTTGGTGAAGTAATCGATGGCAACCAGGGTGAACTCATGTCCGTTTGAAGCCTTTAGTGTAACCTTTCCTATGATGTTGACACCCTAGGTGGAGAACGGCCAGGGAGAGATCATGTTGTATAATT
The DNA here is from genome assembly GCA_949130495.1 of Sambucus nigra. Classification (NCBI taxonomy): domain Eukaryota; kingdom Viridiplantae; phylum Streptophyta; class Magnoliopsida; order Dipsacales; family Adoxaceae; genus Sambucus; species Sambucus nigra. The sequence goes on along the minus strand of OX422224.1, from coordinate 140,972,960 downwards.
CTCGCGGAGGCAAGTGTTGAAGGTTGGAGAATTGTTGGCATTTGAGGCACCTACGGACATAGGCGGTGCAATCCTGGATCATGGTGGTCCAGTAGTAGCCCTGTCGGATGATCTTCTTGGCGAGCATGTGACCATTCATGTGGGGTCCGCATTCCCCGCTGTGGATTTTCTACATTATTTTCTCAATCTCAGCCCCTGCGATGCAGCGTAGAGTTCCATCGAAATTCCTCTTGAGTAGAGCTTTATGACAGATGATGTACTGGGCGACCAGTCTTCGGAGGGTTGTTCGATCTTCCTTATTGGAACCCTCAGGATACTTACCATGTTTGAGGAGGCACCAGATATCATAGTACCAACAATCGGCTAGTTCAGGATCTTCAGTGGAGACAAGCTCAATATGGTAGCAATGGGTCGGTTTGTCTTGCTTTTGAATTAGGAAGGGGGTCATTGTTTTTCCTTCGGGCATGTCGACCATGGAGGCCAAGGTGGCGAGAGCATCAGCTAGGTTATTCTTTTCTCGGGGTAGGTAATGGAAGGTGATATCTCGAAATCGGGAGGCTAACTCTTCTAATTGGGCATGAAAGGGTTGGAGATTTTCGTCCTTGACTTTCTACTTTCTGAGCACTTGACCGATGATGAGGGAAGAATCCCCGTAGACATCAAGGTATTGAATACCTTTCTTGAGACCAACTTGGAGGCCCACTATGCATGCCTCGTATTCCGTCATGTTGTTGGTGCAAGGGAAATCCAATTTAATGGCGACGGGAGTGTGGGAGTCATCTGGGGCGATCAGGAGTATCCCAATGCCATATCCCTTTTTGTTGGCAGCGCCATCAAAGAGCATTTTCCATCGAAGGCGGTCTTGAGTGGTGCAGAGGATATTTTCATATAGGAATTCGGAAATCCAAACCTCCGTTTCTTCTATAGGGTAATCGGCGAGGTAGTCAGAGATGGATCTTCCTTTAATGGCTTTCTGTGTGACGTACACGATATCGAACTCAGTTAGAAGCATCAACCATCGGGCCATTCGACTGGATAAGGCGGGTTTCTCAAGCAGGTATTTGATGGGATCCATTCGGGATACATGTTTGATGGGGAAGGCGAGCATGTAGTGTCGCAACTTTTGGGTGACCCTGGCAAGTGCGACACATGCCTTTTCTAAAGCAGTGTAGTTTACCTCGTACCCGGCCAATTTGCGACTGGTATAATAGATGGCTCTTTCTTTGCGGGAGTCTTCAAGGTATTGGGCTAGCAAAGCCCCGACTGCAGTGTCGGTTATGGTTAGGTATAGGAGCAATGGGAGACCAGACTATGGTGGCATGAGAACTGGAGGTTGGGTCAGATATTGTTTGATTTGGTCAAAAGCTTCTTGACAGGCCTCATTCCAAACCTTGGTTGAATCTTTTCGAAGGAGCTTGAAGATCGGTTCACAGATAGAGGTTAGCTGGCTGATGAACCGGCTGATATATTGTAATTTCCCAAGAAACCCTCGGACTTCTTTCTCTGTTCGGGGTGGTGGCATCTCAAGTATGGCTTTCAGCTTTGCAGGATCTGCTTCTATCCCCTTTTTGCTGACCATGAATCCCAAGAGTTTTCCCTTTATAACGCCGAAGACACACTTCTGTGGATTAAGTCGCATCTGATACCGTCGTAGTCATTCGAAGAACTTCCGGAGAGCGGGAACATGACCTTCTCTAGTTTTGGACTTGATAATCATATCATCCACATAAACCTCGACCTCCTTGTGGATCAGATCGTGCAGGATGGTTGTGGCAGCCCTTTGGTAGGTAGCCCCAGTGTTCTTGAGACCAAATGGCATGACAATGTAGCAAAAGGTTCCCCATGGGGTGATGAATGCGATTTTTTCTTGGTGGTCAGGGTGCATCTTGATTTGGTTGTATCCGGCAAACCCGTCGACAAATGACTTGAGAGCATGACTGGCTGTGTTATCCATGATCATGTCGATATTGGGTAGCGGATAATCATCCTTTGGAGAAGCTTTGTTTAAATCTCCGTAATATACACACATTCGAACCTTCCCTCCTGATTTCGGCACAAGTACAATGTTGGCTAGCCATGTGGGATATTCGATCACCCGAATGAAACCCACGTTTAACTATTTGACCACCTCTTCTTTGACCTTGAGCGACCATTCGGTGCGGAGTTTTCTCAATTTTTATTTCACTAGCTTGTAATCTGGGAGAGTGGGGATCTTGTGCTGAGCTATTTCAGGATCGATACCGGGAATATCATCATACGACCATGCAAAGACATCCACGAACTCCTTCAGCAATTCTTCGAGTTGTGCGCACTCATGCTCGTCAAGGGTGGCCCCTATCTTAATCTCCCGCAGTTGGCTATTAGAATCGAGATTAATAACAACGGTCTCTTCTTCATTAACTTGAACGCAGTTATGTTGTTTATTATTAACCTTATTTAGATCAATTAAGAATTGTTCATTTGCAAAATCATCATCATCAAAAGTTTGATTAGAATGCAAGCAGTTAATGTAAGGCACCGCAAGATACTCAAAATCTTCGTTTATTTCATTGATAGGAAAAAAACATTGAGAACCTCATCAAAAGAGGTCTCGATTACATTTGAGCAAGGATAGACAACAGAAGAACAAATAGGGTAAACATTGGGGTTAGGGGAGATTTCAAGAGCTAGAACTAGCGCAGCATGCCAGTTGAGGAGAGGTGTATCAGCAACTTTAATCAGACGGGATGGGTCCATTGATGTAGTGCCTGAATGAACCATGCAGATTGCCAGCCCCAATATCTGTAAGTTGAAGGAATCTTCAGAATCGCTTTCCTCAGTCTCTTCGGCATCTTTGATGAGCGGTTGTACTTGGTGTGGGAAACTTTCGGCCCATGGGTAGCTGTCTTGGAAAAAGATTTCCATTCCCGGCCTCATCTTCTTGTCTGTGTGGTCATACCATGGTTCTGGAAAGCCGCAAAAGGGGAAGTCCTCGCCTTCTTTGATGAATCGTCCATTCAAGGAGTCTCCTGAGATAGTTCGGATACAGTCTAATCTTCTCTTTGGTCGAGATTGGCGGATCATTCTGAGCTCTTGTTCTGATGGTTGATACCCTAAGACACAAGGAGGAAAAGATTTCTTCAGTTCGATGGGCTCAAGTATCCCTTGCTTCCTTTGCCCTGGCCCCAGTCCGGGCATGAAGTGCATGTTTTTGAACATCTTAATCACATTGACATTGCCATGAGGGTCATATTCTGGACAAACCCTTTCTTTAAAACCGTCCCCTGCCGGGAGTAGGAGTGGTTCAACTCGGAATCCCGATAGGAGCATATCATTTGACCCGTGCTGTATCTCAAGAATTGGACTGCTAGTGCTTGCACCCCCGATATTTTCGTCGTCGCCCAAAATGGTGATGACTCGCCCGTCGGCGAAAAACTTCAATTTCTGATGGAGTGAGGAAGACACACCCTTGATATTGTGGAGCCAGGGGCGTTCGAGCAACAGGTTGAAACAAGCTGGGATGTCTATGACTTGAAATTCAACGACAGGGTTTATAGGGCCAACCCTATTACAAGTTTTATGGATCCCATAACCTCACGACGGGTATTATCGTAGGCACGCACAGCGCGGAGGTTGGAGCGAGGTCGCTTTCTTTCAGGCCTAAACACTTGAAGGTTCTCAAAGGGCAAACATTCAAGGAGGATCCGTTATCGACAAGAGAGAGTGGCACGGCCTTTCCCATAACTTCGACGGAGATGTTGAGTGCATGATTGTGATTCGGCCCAATTCTGGGGATTTCTTCTCCAGAAAATGATAGCATTCGGGTAGAGGTCAAGGATCCGACCAGATTTACCGCTTCTTCTGGTGTGGTAGATGGAGGAACTATGGGTCCAGTGAGCAGCTTGATTAAAGCATTTCTGTGTAGCTGGGAAGACATGAAAAGTCCCCATAGAGTGATGTTATCTTGAGTTTTCTTCAGTTGATCGAGGATCTTGCTCTCCTCGATGGTCGTCTCTGGCATATGAAGGTTTTCAATGCCCTTCCCTTTGTCATTTGCTGGTAGTGAGCTGGGAACCTGGTAATGTCTCCCTGATCTGGTCATGTGATTTACTGAAGAAGGAAAGAACATGAATCCCGTTTCCTCGTCATTCTCAAGTTGTGCTGCCACCCTATTTATTTCTCCGAGGAGTTCTTCAAATGATATCATCCCACATATGTCGGCTACTGGCCAGCTCTTCCTGAAGCTTGTTCTTCACTCGAATCTTCGAATTCTTCCCCCTATCCGGTGGTAACAATTCTGTCTTTCCCCGTGAATTCGATGCATTCCACAACTTCAACGGCTTCTTCATACAGGTCCTCCCATTCTGTGGGGATATGTGTGATTGAAGGGACCAAACGCCCTTGTTGTTTTAAAGTGTCAAGTAACCCGATGATACTACAAATGCTATTGGTTTGCTCGAATAATCCTACCATAGTCTGGACAACATCATCTAGGCAGACTTTGTCGGTTGGTACCACCCATTTGTCTGAATCTCGGGCCCATTTTCATGCTTCTAAGAACAGTGTGCTGAACTTCTGACAATTGACGACCATCTGTGAGGGAAATTTTAGCCCGAACTCTAGGAGTTGGTTTAACACCTCTGACAATTCCATACTTCCATTTTCAGAACGGGTACGGACAGCGATGCATGCTCTGGTAAGGAGTGATAGTGCCTGATCAGCGAGGCTAGTAGGGTGTAGGAGGAAATATGGGCAAATTTGAAGAGGTTTAGGAGAGTATATGGGTGTGATTTGCGTTGATGGATCGAAATCTGGGTTTTCTTCTAAGAAGATGGCATTGGTGTGATTCAGAAGTGGATTGTGAGTAGTGTTTGGCTTAGGATTAGCTGGTGGGGCGATGGTAACCCGGTCAATGAGATCTTGGATTACGTTCCGGAGGTGAAAGCATTGATTGATGGTTTGGCCGGCAGTTTGGTGGAAGGCGTAATGAGCATCGGCCTTGAAGTTTCTTGGGAGTGGATTTGGCAATGAACGGGGATCCAAGGGTTTGATGAGGTTTCGGCTTAACAGGGCTTAGTAAACTTTGGAGAGGGGAGCATGGAGCTCAGTGTATTCCCTTCGGATGGGGGCAGGGCGGCTTTCTGGTGCCCATGATGTGGTTGGTTGAGAGATGTTGTTGATATTCGAAACGGTAGCACTGGCAGGCTTGTCATACTTTCTAGGGGTGAACTGTCCGCACACCTTCTTCGGTTCAACCTCTGTTTTAACGAGGCTTTCCTCGATTTCCACTCCAGCCTCTTTGAGAGCTCGAAAGTGGGGATAATATTGTCCTCCCATCGTCGCTCGGACATGGGGAAAGAAGTTTTTCTTCACTATGTTGACCTGTTCTTCTTCAGATGGTCGATTGGTCATGGTAGTTACTCGCTCCCTCCACCGGGTTATGAAGTTACTGACTGATTCCCCTGGATTCTGTTTGAGAAGCTCTAAATCACGACGGGTGACCTCAAGCTCTTCGTTGTATTTGTACTGTGACATGAATTCTCGGGCTACATCCTCCCAGCTACGAATTCTGGATTCCTCAAGAGATAAAAACCATCAGAGGGCACTATCCTTCAAAGTTTGCTGAAATAAATGGGGCATCACCTCTTCAGAAGCCCCTAGTAGAGTCATGGAACGATGATAACTGCAAAGTTGAACAATTGGGGGGCCACTCCCTCCGAACTTCTCGATATTTGACATCTTGAACTTCTCGGGTAACCTTGCTTTAGGATAAGGAGACATGTGGGTGTAGTCTGTGTAATTTCCAGAGATCCTGACTTGGTCAAACTTCTTAGTGAGCATCTTGAGATCCTCTTTGACTTTATTCAACTCCTCCTCCTTTGGATCAGCGACCACAGGCAGGTTAGCCATAGGCTGGGCAATGTTTGGCATTGGAAGCTGGGCAGGCGGCGACCCATTAGCAGGAGGGGCACGTGGAGCGTGCCAATATTCTTTCGGAACCCAGATAGGCTCGGGTGGACCCATAGCACGAGGGCATAGGGCCTCGGGATCTTGAGGAATAGGAACTTGGTTTCGTTGCATCTCTCGGACCTCGGTTTGGAGGTTGTCGATCTTGGACACGAGCTGAGCTAGGACTGTCGTCAGATCCGGCTGTATGACTGGTGCTTGATCTGTATTCTCCATGGAAAATGGATGGATTCCGGACTCGAAAGAAGTAGTTGAGGAACAAATGAAACTCCGGGGTGATTTGACTGAAGACCGAAGACAATAGGGAGCCAGGCCAAGGGCTTGCGATCAAACTGAGAAGGCATAGGATGAGATTTATTTTTGAGAAAAAAGGAAGAACTATTTTTGGATTTTGATAAAGAAGGGAGAAATGTTTTTGGATTTTTTTCGATAAATAAAGGAGAAATGTTTTTGGATTTTTGATAAAGAAGGGAAAAATGCTTTTGGAGACGGAACTCAGCATGATTATTATGATTATTATGTTCTCACTTGTATTTAATTCTCCTAAATGCAATGCCGGACGGGACCCGAGCCTGGAAAAGTGGGGGTCTTAATATATGCAAAGCTACGGTTTGGACTTGTAACCAGGCTCACAGACAGGGCCCCATTTTAAAAATGCGCAAAAATTGGGCGGCAGGCCGACTAGGAATTTCGGCAGAGTTTCGGGTTGAAACCGGCAATCTAAAGTGCGTGTCCTAGGTCTGACACCTATATGAGGGTATGCAGTTGGTTGGGTGAATCGGCATGGGTTCCCTCGTTTGGCTTGACTTCCACGATATACGTCTTGCTCTTGCGGGTAATCGGTACGTGTGGACAAGCCATTTGATATACCTGAGTGTACGTGAATTGCCTCACCATATACCTCGTGGGGACGGTACGTGTGAGAGCGAATTCGATATACTCGGCGTATGGAACGAATTCCCTGCGATATACCTCCCGTCATGACTTTGGTCAAGCGGTACGATGCGGTGGAACCATTCGATATACGTTGAAGGTACTTGGCCAATGGAAGGTGAGAGTCATATCGCTTAGGCTAACTGCGACCTGTCGGACCAGCGGCCATCACGAAGTGACCCTCCAGTTACTGGGTAAATTTTGGTCAATATCAATGCTCTTTGGTGATGTTGTGTGAATCATGCATGATTCTCTTATTAGTATCTTATGATGAGAATGCCTTTTCTTGATTATGCCAAATAGGGAGCAAAGTACAAGTACCCCAAAAGGTACACCAAGTATGGATAGGTGATGCGTGCAACATGGGGATATATGTGATCCTAGGTGCACGTGGTGTGAAGTGTACATGGAGAATTTTCTACAAGTGTGTGAATATAAGTATAAGCATGGGATACACATGGAAAATGGGAACATGCGGATATGGGGGGAAACATAAGCAAAATATAGCATTCATGTAAATAGAGTCAAGCCCACAAAAAAAACACATATCCCCAGCGGAGTCGCTACTGTGGCCATCCCCGATACTCGCCATGCGGGCGGGAGCGTGGAGGAAAGGATCCTTCAGGTCCCGCGCGTCCCTCTCAGGAACGCTTCGGCCGACATCGTTTGAGATGTGGTGTAAAAATGTAGAGAGATTCAGAGTCGCCAGTCTATTTTACTCAAAACAAACAAAAGAAAAAGGGGAAGCCACCCCGAAGGATGGCATTCAAAGACATACTGGTGCGTGAGAAACCAAAATGATTCGAGAAGGGTTCGGAGGCTTAGTTACGAAATGGGAAGGTGTTAGGCACCCATTCCGCCCTTTCGGTCTCTCATGGATATTTGCTATTTTCCTTTATATTCCCCCCCCCCCCCGTGATATGTGTGCATGTGTATATATAGAATGGAGGTAGGAATCCTCGACTTGTATCATGAAAAAGATAAAGCGAGTCATCCGTAGGAAGATATAAGAATAATATTAGAAAAATAAGATTTACGCGATTACCCCTACGTTGATCGTTATAATGGAACGATAACGCATATGGAGTAATGCGTCACTAAGGGAAAGTATATAGAATATAAGGAAAATGGATTTAGAGAAGATAGAAAATGAGAGAAAAAGTGAGAAAAAGGACTCGAGTCTCGGGTTTTACCCCGAGACGCCTACGTATCCTATAAAGGTATCAAAGTCCACGTTGTTCGCATACAAAACGAGGGGTGGGGTTTATCCTATAAATCCAAATGGAAAATCTCTTATTTGAAAGTGTGTGTGTGTGTAGAAAAAGTGTTTTAGTTGTGAGAAAAGTGTGGAAAAAGTGTGAGAATCCCTACTTGGAATTTATGAGCAAACCCTCTTTTTCTTGTTTTTTGGGTTTTATGAAAATAAAAGATGTACAATAATACTAAATAAAAAGTATATTAGGATGTGTGAGATGAGATAATAAAAGTGCTAAATAAGAAAACAAGTTATTGGGAATTTAAGAGAATTAAAGAGAGAGATTGAGAAAGTTGGAACTTCTTGAAGATCTTGAGCTTGATCTTGAATGTTGGAGAGCAGCCCTTGCACTTGGATGATGATGGAGAGTGGCTAATTCACCAAGTTTGATGAAAAGGATGATGAAAAGTGGAAGTAAAAAAGGGATTTGGAAGTTGAAATCACGCTGCCTTCGAGAGAGGTTTCTGGGATTCATTCAGAGAGATTTTTATCAGATCTGGGCTCCCCTTGCAAATGAGGTGAAGCCCTCCTTTTATAGGCCCAGGTAAGTACTGATCGGCATATATCTGTTCCTGCCGATAGGCAGGGTCTGGAACCTGTCATTTGGTAGTGCGCTTCAGGATTTTTCGAAAAATCGACCGCCAAGGGCAAACCGTTAGTCAGAATCGCGCACGGGGCATACCGTTGGAACAATGATTCAGATACCTTTGAAAGTCCTTTGGACCGCTCCCGAGTTCGGGAGATGACTTCTGGTCAAATATGGCTCGGAAGCATTTGTTGGTCCATTGGACGGGAAATCGTCCGGACGCAAACGGATTGTTCGTCCGCATGGTAAGTCCGAATCGCGCACGGGGGAGACCGTTGGAAAGGTTAGGAGATGTACTTCGACATTCCAAAGAGTTTGACCTGGTTTGGATAGTTGACTTTGGTCAACCGGGCCCGAGAAGCGTTCGGTGACCTCCCAGAGTCAAACGGATCGTTCGTCTGCATGGAAAGTCGGAATCGCGCACGGGATGGACCATTGGAACGGGTATTCAGTGCCCTTCGAAGATTCATTCAGCCTCGGTTGAGCTAAAGAGTTGACTTAGGTCAAATAGAGCCCGAGAGCGCTCGGTAGCCTCTGGGTCAGGTTACGGACGCAAACGGATCGTTCGTTCGCATGGTAAGTCGGAATCGCGCACGGGGCGGACCGTTGGAAAGGGTATTCAGTGCCCTTCGAAGATTCATTCAGTCTCGGTCGAGACGAAGAGTTTGACTTTTGGGCCTCCAGGTCAGTAGTCGGGACATGACCTGGGTTTACAGTGATGAAGGGAGGTACTAGGGACCTAAGGAGAGGTAGGGGTAACAGAATGGGGTGTCTACAATCACGCTGTGCTGGTTATCTCTCCGACGCGTTCTCTCTCTCCGACCAGCGCTCTCTCTCCCCGCTCTCTCTTTCTCCGGTCAACGCATTGTTCTCTCTGCTCTCAGCTCTCTATCTCTCTTCGCTCAGATCCCTCATTCCACTCATCCCAATCAGGTAATAGTTAAAAGCATCTGTATTTTTTTAACCTAAGTTAGGTATCATATTTGATCCTAGAGTTTATGCAATCCGTGATTTGATTCATGTTTGCATTTTTAGGGTTTTATATATACATTTTAAAATATTTATTATGTTTTTTTTAATGTGTGAGTTTTTTGTGCAAATTGAATGTTGATAATAAAAAAAAATCATTGATTTTTGGACGGAGCTTGGGATCTTTTATTGGTAATCTATGTTTTTATGTTCTTACCCTTCTATTTAAAATGAATATTTGTTCTGATTCGTATAGGTTACAAAGTTTTAAGAAACTCTAAGTGCTAAATATTCAATAATAATGTAAAAACAACACATTGAAATAGTAAGTAGACACCCCACTAAATAAATGGATAAATGAGATTTTGTGTTGAAAATCTAAGAAAAAGCAAAAAAAAAAAAAACTATTTAAATAATAAGTAGACATTAATACTAAACATTCAATAATAATGTTACACATGTAGAAAAACCTTAGACCCGTTCAAGAGGTCTCACTATGACTGTGGTGAGAACTCTTGAATTGTCCCATTTTTGGACAGTTTGGAAATGCAAAAGTTTATATTGTACATAATATTTATGCATGTCCTATTTTGGAAAATTCGGTGATATCTCTTTATGGTCTTTGGGTGCATACTAGATTGATGTAGTGTTTTGTATTTTCTTGGTTGAAAAACTTAAGTAACACATGAACATTCCAAAGTTAAGTTGTGTACTTAAAGAACTGTAGGGAGATGATGGCGAAATTTTTCAGATTAGGACATGGCATGAGACATTATGAACAATAAAAAATATGCATTTTCGAATGGGATAGGACCCTTACCCTATAGAGGAGATGGAGGAAATATATGAGCTAAAATATACACATATTTACACTTGAATAAACTTAAGTATATTTACAGTGAGCGTTTATATTATTATGTGTGTTCTTTAAACTTATCAGGATGTTGTCGGGAATCAACAAATAGTAGATAAATGAGAAAAATATCGAGACCGATACATATAGAGATGGGGTGTTACCGTTTTTACATTATGTGTGTAATAATAGTTCGAATGCTAAACATTCATGTCCCTGCAGACGCTGTCATAATGGGGAAGGACATGTTGTTATAAATGATATATTTGTTCATTTAATGACATATGGTATGGACATGAACTATACCTTATGGCATTTTCATAGTGAGACATTAGTTGCTAATCAAGTCCAACCACCACCTCAATCTGTGACACCTACAGAACACGCTAATGTGCACAATATTCCAATTTTGAGTGATCTTGTGAATGATGCTTGTGAGATGTTTATGGGTGAAGCATAACCTAATGAACCTAATTGTGTAGGCAGTGATGAAGTCCCCCAACTTTTGAAGTTCCCAATGATTCGCACACACATAAATACAAAGGCAAGAAGTATGATCGTTTACATCAACTCGCACAGGAGCCATTGCACCCAACTACTGGTTCTTCGCGTCATACCACAATGTATGCTCTTATAAAGTTGAATGATTTGAAAACACAATTCAATTTATCGGATGGTGCTACAGGTGGCATTCTTAGATTGTTAAATGAACTACTTCCTGAAGGGAACGACTTGACAACTAGTTATACAGAAATGAAAAACACCATTAGAGATCTCGGTATGGATTATGTTAAGTATGATGTATTAACAACTGTATACTATTTTGGAAAGAGCATGAAAAATCTAATAGATGTATAAAATGTGGTTCTTTACGCTACAAGTTTACTTGTCTAGACGAGAACAGGGTAGAAATTCAGAATACTAATGAAAAAAAGTACTCTAGGGTTCCTAAGAAGTTAATGTGACATTTCCCTCTAATCCCTAGGCTAAAACGGTTGTATACTATAAAATGGATAGGAAAGAAAATGACTTGGTACGCTCGTACAAGCTCTTGTATGGAATTCTTGTGTCATCCCCGAGATTCAACATAATGGGTAAATTCAAACATTATGTGGAGAGATTTTGTAAAAGATCCGCGAAATATTCGACTTGCAATAGCAACTGATGGTTTCAACCCGAATAACATGTTTGGTCGTAAGTATAGTTGTTGGCCAGTGATAACTCAACCTCTTAACCCTCCTCCATCAATGTGTATGAAAAGTGAGTTTTCAATGTTGTCTGTATTGATTCCCGGACCAAAGTCACCATCAAGTAATATTGATGTCTTCCTCTAACCATTGGTCGATGAGTTAAAGATCTTATGGTCTGGAGTTGAGGCTTGGGATGCGTACAAAAATGAGAAATTTCAGTTAAAAGTAATGTTGATGTGGGGTATACTTTATTTTCTAACTTATGGGATGTTACCAGGTTGTTCAACTTAAGGTTACATTGGGTGTCCTGTTTGTATTACAAATACATCTTCTCAATATCTTTCTAAGTCAACGAAATGTTGTTACCAACGATCTCGTATGTTCCTTCCTAAAAACCATCCTTACAGGTTTGGCACATCAAAGCAAACATTTAATGGTAAAATAGAGGATGTTATGGATCCAAGAAAGTTAACAAGTGTAGAAGTTGAGTAGATAGTGTCACTTATCGCTCGAGAAGGTGTTTAAAGAGAAGGAGATGGAGAGGAAAATAAAAGGGGAAAGGGAAAGGGAAAGGGAAGGGGAAGGGGAAGGGGAAGGGGAAGGAGAAGGAGAAGGAGAAGGAGGATGTCGTAATGGAAGACAATTATTGTACAAGTGAGGGTGACGATGAGAATCTAACAGGTACCGAGGTTTTTTTAAGGAGGTCAATTTTCTTTGACTTAGAGTACTGGAAGGATCATGATATTAAACATAATTTAGCTATTATGCATGTTGAAAAGAATGTCACAGAGACTCTTTTATGTACAATACTCTCAGTGAAAGGTTCATTAAATAAAGATATGGTCAAAGCCCGTGAAGAGTTGAAAGATCATTTGAATCTTAAAACGAAATTATGGATGAAAGATGTTGAAGGCAGCAATAAAAGGCGGATGCCAAAGGCACCTTTCGCATTAGGAAAGGAAGAGAAATAAGCTTTTTTTCATACACTAAAAATATTCAAGGTACCGATTGGATTTTCATCAAATTTTAGCAACAAAGTTAACCTCGATCCACCTGGATTTACCGATATCACGTCATTATGCAACGGTTGCTTCCTGCGTTGCTTATGCATTCATTTTCGGATCATAAGCCTTTGTTAAAGCTATACAACGGATAAGGATATTCTTTAATGTGTTGTGTGCCAAAGTGATATTTAGGGAACATCTTTTGAAGGCTAAAAACGCATTGGTAGAGGCACTTTAAGTCTTTGAAATTTATTTTCCCCTGCCTTTTTTGTGGTGATGGTCCACCTCATGCACCATTTAGCTGATGAAGCTTTGACAGCTGGGCCACCAAGATATCGGGCGATGTGGTTGTTTGAGAGAGAAATGGGAAGATATAAAAAGTGGTCACGAAACAAGAGGTGCATTAAAGGGAGCATTGCTAATGCGTATTTGTTATATGAAACTTCTTTGTATGCCATGGAGTACATATCGAAAAGAGGTGAAGGAACTCATAAGAGGAATCTGGAGGATTTTCTTGACGATGAGTTTGATGACTCGAAATGCCAATGAGCATTGGGTAAAAGTAAAGAATTGATCTTAAATAATATACAATATGAGCAAGTGCAAAGATGGGTTTTATCTCAATGTGACGGTGTTGATGAATGGAGAAGGTACACACTTAGTTCTATGATAATTCATATTAATTTATTGTAATGTGATATTCTTATTTTTGAAACAAATTTCTTGTAGAAAGTTTGTCGTAACTGAGACCCAATCGAGGTATAGAATTGATGATTTCATCCCTTGGCTAAGGAACGAGGCAAGTCTATATTTATACATGTAAATTTTTATCAACTGTAATTGTTTTTAATGACACTCTAAAAAATTATCAATTCCTTACAGGCCTCAAGATTTAATGATACGGGAATTTTTCCATATGCCTATGGTCCGCTCCATAGGGTTACTAGTTATGAGAAATTTCAATGCATTGGGTACACCTTTTGTACTTATGGACATGAAGAGAATCATAACTTTCAGTGTAGTGGTGTATCCACTAAGGCGTTTAATAAGAAGGGGATTGTGACAACCTTTTATGGAGTTATTAGTCAAATACTCGACCTCAATTACATTGAGTTCACACATACGGTCTTTTATTGTGATTGGGTGGATGTTAATGATATGAATGCTTGCAAAGTTGAACCCACCTCAAAATTGGTGATGGTGAATCTTAGTAAGCTCATGAGTAAAAATACCATTCACGATGATCCGTTCATCCTTACATCTAAAGCAAGTCAAGTATTTTATAATCAAGATGTAAAGCTGAAGGGGTGGTAAATTGTTTTACACTCTCCCAAGAGACTGACAAAATAAATAGATGCGATTGATATTGACCGTACAATGTATGACTCCATTCTCGAGGAAAATGATAAATTGCTAGAGCTTTTGGACACGGATTTTTAGTGGAATGATTTAGTTTATAAACTAGTTTTTGAATATGCAATATTATATTTTTTGTTATTTTGAAGGTGTAGTATTTTATTTATTTCGTTTGTTGTTGTTGTTATAAACATGTAATAGTTTACTGTTGTTTGAACATTTAATACAGTATGGCTGTTTGAACTTGAAATTCTATGTTTACTGCTGTTTGAACATGTAATATACTGCTGTCTATTTGAACATGTAATCTTCTTTATATTGCTATTTGAACATGTAATATTCTTGTTAATGTTTATTCTGATTATTTTGGTGTCCAATAGTGTCAGTTTTTTCCAGATAAATGTCTCATATGGGTGATACTTCGCAACCGTCAATAAATGGGGTGATACTTATATTAACCTCCCGTTCTAAGGTTGCTTGAGGTGCTACAAGAGTAGGTGATGACTCTTCCAATAAGAAATTAAAATTTAATGAGCATGGCCTTCTAGTTGGTGACGATTCATATACACTCTCAACTAGGTTGGGAGACTTAGCAAGGACACATGTTCCCATTTCTTATACGAGTTAGAAACAAGTGGATGTGCGATATAAGAACTCAGTTTTGTCATCATTAATGGTATACTATTCTTTTCTTTTCCAAAGAATGTAATAGTTAGTAAATTCAAATATGTGATGTTTTTTATTTTATTTCTCCATATATTGTAAAAAGCGTTCCCAGATTTGCACGAAAGTCAGAAGGTTATTTTTATGAAAAAAGAGAACGATGCTTGGAAAAGTTCAAGTCAAAGCTAAGGGTTAATTTGAAGGATGGTGATGTTGAAAAGTGGAAGGAGAAAGTGCCACGAAATGTCAAATCTGAGGACTGGGAGGTGTTTTGCAATAATAAAGATTTAGAGGTTTAAAAAAATTTGCTAAGAAAGAACAAAGAGACTAAACAAAATTATGTGAGAAAGACAACTCATAACACAAGCCATCATGGTTATGCCCGAGCTTCAGAGAATTGGAGAAATAAACATGGGCGTGCACCCACTCGTGCTGAATTGTGGTTGGCAACTCATAGAGTCAAAGGAGGTGGTTATGTCCCTCATGATAAAATATTTGCGGTAATTTAAATTTTTTAATGTTTGTTTTGTCTAAAAAAAAGTATTGTATCATCAAGCCTAATGTTAATATATTTTTGTGCAGGACCAAATTCAATTGCTTTTGGATGTATATAAAGCGAGTGGTCAGGAGGAGACCTTGGATGTCAGGCCTATTTTTGAAGTTTTCGAAAAAGATATGCGGGGGCGTTTTCGTTGTGTTGGGTCCACAATTTCGAGAACCGCTATATTAGGGTCGGTATTTTTTAGAGAAATACTTGAAGAGGTGAAAGAGGACACCGAAAATTGGAAGGATCATGTTGATCACCTTAGGAGTGAAATAGAGGGGATGAAGTCCTCATTATCAGAATTCATTACTGACTTCAAAATCGAGAAATTTCATGTGTTGGACACAACGTTCATGAGTTAAGTACTTTAGGCACTGGAACTCCTTCGTGTTCTCTTTCCTCCCCTGCATTCAAGGTTCCAAATTTTAGCTCTCTAATTGAATGCAACATACTATCCCACACACGTGAACTTATTGCTTATGGGAGGAAAACACAACTAGGAGTCGTCTCTACCGTTCACTTTCATACGTTGAGAAAGAATGAAGTGCGAGTTTTACTCGATGACATCAAAGTGCCCAAGTATCCAGTTTGGGGTGGAAATCAAGCTCATTGTGAGAACTTGGAAGATGTTGGTAAAAATGGAATTATGTATTGGCTCGACGACCTTTTGTCCTCCTAATGGTGACACCGACGCATGATGTAATTGAGTCAACTTTTGTAACTTTTGTGATATTGTGTTTGATGAACAACGAGCTCTTACATCATTAAAATAGTTGTCTTGGTGCAAATTAAGTATTGTATCCACTTTTGTAGTCCCAAGTATAAAAGTAACTATCACTTCTAACAATATAACTGCTATCTTTGTTTTTTGTTTGTTTGCATATTATATTTTCTTTTGTGGTGTGTAACACCCCGTATTTTTTAGGATAAATAATTTAGCTAATTTGGAGAATTAGAATTTAAATTAAATTGATGATTTGGAGAAACTATTTAAATTGGAAGATTCAATTTATTTTGAGAATTGAGATTTAAATTAATTCGGGTTATTTCTTTTAAGAATACATGTGTCGTAATTTGAGATTTTATTTACGTAACTCGGATGATGATTCTGAGTGTACGGTTGAGTCCATAAGGGTTGAGATAGTCAAAATAGAGTACCCGGAGGTAGTAATTGGTCTCGGGGCATTTTTAAGCATAATTGGACTCACACGGGAGTGATTGGGCCATTTTAATAAATCCCACAAGCCTAAAAACGGGATTGACATAATAAAATCAAAACGTGAGAGGGTATGGCATCCATAATTCATTTTAGAAAAACCCTAGTTGCAGAGGAGAAAAGAGGGATCAAGTGGGAGAGCTTTTGGGAGTCAAGCCAAGAGGAGATTGATGTGTTCTTAGTCAAAATCTCCATCTACATCAAAGGATCAGACTCTACGAAATTTCCAGGCAAGTAGTTAAAATTGATTTCATTTAAATTGAGGTATTGCGATTCATACCATGGTGGGTGTAAACCATATTCATTTTGAGATGAGTTATTATAGCATAATTCATTTTTGGAGGGTATCACATGTTAAATATGGGTTTTGGGGATTTAAGCATTTAAGGTGAGATTGATGTTTAATTAATGGGAGAATACAATCATATGATGTTAGAATATGATTTATAATCGAAAACACAGTAGGAATTGTTGTTGAATTTGAATTATTGAATCGAATTGAATTTGTGATTTAAGAAATTTTAAGAAAAACCCAATTCAGGAACCCTAGAAGTTTTAATGAGAATAAATAATGATTGATGATATATATTAGTGTTAGAACCTATTTATAGATGTAATATACATGGGGTATAAATTGGGTTGATGTTTGGGTTAAATCCATGGAGGTTTGAGGGTTATAAATAGAGAAAAACGAGTTAGAGAAGAAGATGATTCGTAGTCCGTCGGAACGGTCTAATTTAAAGGCAGAATCGATCCGATTTACCTGTTTGTCAAAACATGAAACGTTTAGATCTGTTCGTCACGGCTGTGTGGGCGCTGACCTTGTATTTTTCTAATTTTTTTAAATTATTAATGATTTTTCTACGAAAGAGTGTCTGAAACCGAAATCCTTTGTGAGAAATAAAATCTGGATTGTTAGGGATGTCCGTAGATGAGTGAAGGACTTTGGAAAAATATAAAGGAACATTATTTTATCCTTGGATTAGATAGGTATGAATTCGGGGTATGGATTAAGGAGTATTTATAATTAACGACACTCGATAATATGTGTAAAAAATATACTAATGTATTCGAATGAGAATTTTGGATGAGTTTAGCATGCGGGCTGGTATCTTAAGGTGGCATTTAATTGATAGAAATTAAATGGAACCAAATACATAGAGTCTTATGGTATGAGTATTAAGTATTATTAAATTTAATAAGGGTGTTAAACTTATTAACCGAATTTGGTGAAATGAATTCTAAAAGGTTAAAATACGAGCCAATAAATGGGGTCTGAGCATTTTGGTTGAGTGATACTACTTGAAAAAAATAATAATTGAGGTGATAGTAATTAAATTAAGGGTCGGGGCTTTGACTCTGATATTTCTCAGGCTATTGCTACGGGAGTTAGGCACAGATTAGCCGATTTAATTTATTATAGTGATATATAATAAATATTCGAATAGTGAATTTAACGAGAGGTGTTAACCTTAATAGTGGATTTTTGTTAAACAAATTCTAAAGGGTGAAGATATAGACCATATGAGTGAGAGAAAGTATTGTAGTTGGGTGACACTACTTTAATAAATTAATTAATGTGAAATTGATTAGATTAATCGGTGTAATTTGAAATGTAATGAATCCGGCGGATGAGCGAACCTATGACTTAGATCAATAGGATATGAGTGAATTACCTACTGCAATATTTTAAAGGAAAATTGGCACACTTCGAGTAGTGAGGGATAGTGGGGAATATACGATGAGACGTATACTTGAAATTAAATAATACGTAAGATCTTTGGGAGATATATATGCTATGTATGGAATATATGATATAGGTTGTGTGTATACCTATACTGATTTGTATGATTTATTATGTGTATGACATACCTACCATACTTGCTATCACGAGAGGTTGATTTTCGAAAAAGGGCCATCTTATCTTTGTGTGCCTTTGGGGGGATTTAGATTGGTACCTTAAGGACATAGGACTGTGAATGACTTATTTGTGAGTTGATAAGTCAGCTGACCATGGGAGCGTAGGTATGTACGTGACCCATGGGTATGTGAACTATGTTTGTCTCCAATATGTGTGATTTGTATTGATACGGTTCCAAAGTGATTCAGAATTCGAAGTCCTTTATACAGTGCGTGATGTATCGGGACTTGATAGCAGAGTATGCATGCACCGCAGGTCTCAGCCTAGGGGTGTTGTATTGTATATATATAATTAGTGTGATAAATATATATACTTGTGATTTATTCTACTACGTGTGTTTGGTAGATGATGTACCAGGACATGACATCATAGTGTACACGTACCACAACAGAGCTTAGGGGTGTCGTATTAGTATATATATATAATAGTGTGATATATGTATACTTGTGATTTTATTCTACTGGGTGAGTTTAATAGAAGAGAAAGATAGTGACATTAAAAATAACTATATTATGGGGAGAAATAAACATATACTGAGAAATTTATAATGGGCTAAAAGACATGAAAATTCGATAACGTATTGTATCGGCAATACGGGTAGGCATAACGAATTATTTTGTAGAAGGAGATTCGATATGGCTAGTTAGGTGGGGTAGCTTAACTAGGAAAGGTAGAAGGCGAGCGTTAAGTGTGCACATTAGATGAGGGGTGAGTTATGTCTCAAGAAAGTGCGACACTAGCTTAAATATGAAAAGTGTGCATGCATATTTAACTATTGCAATTTAACGGCTTGCTAAATATTTTCAAAACATTTTACTTAGGCTCTAACCCGTGTCAAAAATCTTTTCCAAATCATTTTAGGTGTCCAGCCACAGGGACGCTCAGTTTGAGGATTCTATCCAGGGATGCGCAGCTACAGCTCTTGTGGAAGTTGCAGGACCTTGTTATAGACACTTCGTTCATTTACTCCTAGTATAGGAACTTTTCTTCAGTACTTATTTGGTCATTTCGCCCTCAGATTTTGTATTTAGTTTATTTATTGTACTTTATGTATCCAGGTTAATTCTTTAGGGACTATTGTATTTTATTGTTGAACCGATAGTTAATTCAGCTATCTTTATTTATGATTATTCATTTGTGTTGGATTGTGTGGATGGTTTAAATGGGCATTTATTTCTGCATGTTGTTAATTAATGTAAGATAAAATTTGGCACCGGTGTAATTAAATTACGAGGTGGTTAGTAACCTTAAAAGGTTTTCAACAGTGATGCTAAGAATGAGTCATATGAGACCAACGTGTTATTTTGATCACGGGCTGGCCACCCGGTATTTTAATAGGCGGGGTGTCACAGATGGTATCAGAGCATCAGGTTCTAGAGTCCTTAGGATCTGTGCGGCTTATTACGTTTCAGCGTAGTGTTTTTGATATAGAGCCTTGTTATACGATTATTGTATTCCTTAACGTATATGATTAACGTTCTCCTGCGATTAAGTATAGCTTAGGTGATTTATATACAAGTTCCGTTAGACTTCATACACTGAACAATTTTGGGACGACCAATGAGGGTTGTTAGAAGGATGGCAGGAGGGGAGACTCAGTAGGAGCCATGAATTATGTTGAGAACAGTAACCACGATTGGAGTCACCATAGTAATGGGAGGAGAAGATCCAAAGATAATTGTGTAGGGTGGAGTGCAATGGCACCCATGATTAAATTTTGAGCATAAAATTTTAACTCATAGACGTTGAAGTAGTTGGAGTCGGTCACCACAACCATGGAGGGTGTTAAGTCCAGGAACCATTTGAACCGCGAGTGCTATTGACAATCAAAAGCATGAGTTTTATCCCGGGGTGATTGGGATCTGTTTTGTCTGACTCGAGCGAGTCACAGTAGTTTATTTGCACTAGATTCGCATGTGAAATGGGTTTAGTAGAGGTATCGTTAATATTACTATAGTGTGTGTTTATTCACCGTTGAGTTAACGGAACTCTCTCTTTAGTTCCCTATGCAGGGGAGAGGGTGGGGACACTGAGAGGAGATATATTTTATGAGGTTAGCTGGTTTTGAGAGGTGATATTCGAGGTATGGTTTATTCTGGGTACGGACTGTTAAGCGATGGTGAGCTGTTACAACAAGCCTATCATGTTCGTTGTTCCGGGGTAGGATGGGTATTTTTATGACGTCTCACTTAAAAGAGGGTCGAGCTCGCGATGATAGTTTTATAAAGTAGACTTCAGAGAGTACATATGTCTAGTTATGTTGGATCCCGGTGCATAGGAACTTTTACTAATGTGATTCTAGGTATATCAAGTTTACCGTTGAGTGGAGAGATTTAACTCATTGTGTAAGTGATGAGAACTTAGTGATAGTGAGAGCATAGTATTGTATGACGCCTTGAGAGATATGGGCATAAATGATTTGATTTATGTGTTGGGAGACAAAATTTATGATATCTTGCTTATGTGCTTGGGATGCACGGATTTCGATGACCGATAATGCTAGGGGATAGTGCATTGGGGAAAGTTCTTTTGAACTTCATTACAGGAGGTTACACACATGGATCGTAATAAACGTTAGGAATAGAGAGCCGTTGTTGGATGCTAGTGCATCGGTTTTAAATGTTATATTATTAAACGAGTAAAGGAAACACTTTAAGTTGAAAGTTAATACGATATATGGCCAGTGGAGCCAGGTAGTGCTACGAAGGATGCGCTGCGAAATTTTTTGCACCACAAGTTAATGGGTGGGGCAAGGTCGAGAAGGATTTAATTTGCAAATTGGGATAATAGGGAATATCCGTACGTTATAGACACGTCGAGAGTGCAGAGCTGAGCTTGAGATAAATATGTTACGTACGTAACGTTAGTCATAATTATACTAAAATGTTTAGGTTATAGTATATAGTATGGTGAGACTTTGTGTTCGCTGTTCTGAAATATGATTTACTTGTACTAGTACTACCTGAAAGAGGTTCTAGTCTATATATTCGTTTATATATGTTATCGTGTGTCGAATAATAGACTTATGTGGAAGTGTTTGTATTATTACATTTGATCCCGGTAAGTAGGGATGTTTACTGATGAGATTCAGAGTGCATATGTTTATTAACGAGCGAGGATATATAGCTTGTGATTGACTCGCGCTAAGATACTAGTGATAGTAAGGGGCGCTAAATTGTACGATGTATTTGGTAACATGAAATGGTCGAGTATATTTTTATGTCAGGAGAAGGGATTTGTGGGTACGTGCTATGGACTGAGGGCCAAACGGATCTCATCGATCGACAATGCTAGGTAGTAGTGTATCGGGGGGTTCCTTGTTTGGATTTCGCTTTGCGAGATATCCAACGCATGAAATTTAGCGCAACGTTGGAAGTGGGGAGATGTTTGGTCACTAGCACATAGATTTGGTACCTTGGCTATTATGCATTCAGGTAGTTATAACTGTAATTAAAAGTTGTATTACAATTTAAGAATAGTGGAGTTGGGTAACCTTTGTGCAATTATGCACGGGTATAGGGTGTATGGGTGCCCTGGACAATTAAAATAATTTTAATAAAATTCGCGATTAGAGGGGGTAGAAATATGTGTAGCGATCTTAGAGACATGTGAGTAAGGAAGTATTCGAGGCTAGGAGTACTAGACTCATCTTAATTTCGAGGACGAAATTCCTTTGTAAGGGGGGAAGTATGTAACACCCCGTATTTTTTAGGATAAATAATTTAGCTAATTTGGACAATTAGAATTTAAACTAAATTGATGATTTGGAGAAACCATTTAAATTGGAGAATTTATTTAAATTGGAAGATTCAATTTATTTCGAGAATTGAGATTTAAATTAATTCGGGTTATTTCTTTTAAGAATACATGTGTCGTAATTTGAGATTTTAGTTACGTAACTCGGATGATGATTCTGAGTGTACGGTTGAGTCCATAAGGGTTGAGATAGTCAAAATAGAGTACCCGGAGGTAGTAATTGGTCTCGGGGCATTTTTAAGCATAATTGGACTCACACGGGAGTGATTGGGCCATTTTAATAAATCCCACAAGCCTAAAAACGGGATTGACATAATAAAATCAAAACGTGAGAGGGTATGGCATCCATAATTCATTTTAGAAAAACCCTAGTTGCAGAGGAGAAAAGAGGGATCAAGTGGGAGAGCTTTTGGGAGTCAAGCCAAGAGGAGATTGATGTGTTCTTAGTCAAAATCTCCATCTACATCAAAGGATCAGACTCTACGAAATTTCCAGGCAAGTAGTTAAAATTGATTTCATTTAAATTGAGGTATTGCGATTCATACCATGGTGGGTGTAAACCATATTCATTTTGAGATGAGTTATTATAGCATAATTCATTTTTGGAGGGTATCACATGTTAAATATGGGTTTTGGGGATTTAAGCATTTAAGGTGAGATTGATGTTTAATTAATGGGAGAATACAATCATATGATGTTAGAATATGATTTATAATCGAAAACACAGTAGGAATTGTTGTTGAATTTGAATTATTGAATCGAATTGAATTTGTGATTTAAGAAATTTTAAGAAAAACCCAATTCAGGAACCCTAGAAGTTTTAATGAGAATAAATAATGATTGATGATATATATTAGTGTTAGAACCTATTTATAGATGTAATATACATGGGGTATAAATTGGGTTGATGTTTGGGTTAAATCCATGGAGGTTTGAGGGTTATAAATAGAGAAAAACGAGTTAGAGAAGAAGATGATTCGTAGTCCGTCGGAACGGTCTAATTTAAAGGCAGAATCGATCCGATTTACCTGTTTGTCAAAACATGAAACGTTTAGATCTGTTCGTCACGGCTGTGTGGGCGCTGACCTTGTATTTTTCTAATTTTTTTAAATTATTAATGATTTTTCTACGAAAGAGTGTCTGAAACCGAAATCCTTTGTGAGAAATAAAATCTGGATTTTTAGGGATGTCCATAGATGAGTGAAGGACTTTGAAAAAATATAAAGAAACATTATTTTATCCTTGGATTAGATTGGGATGAATTCGGAGTATGGATTAAGGAGTATTTATAATGAATGACACTCGATAATATTTATCAAAAATACGAACGTATACGAATGAGAATTTTGGATGAGTTTAGCATACGGGTTGGTATCTTAAGGTGGAATTTAATTGATAGAAATTAAATGGAACCAAATACTTAGAGTCTTATGGGATGAGTATTAAGGACTATTAAATTTAATAAGGGTGTTAAACTTATTGACCGAATTTGGTGAAATGAATTCAGCCAATAAAGGGAGTCCGAGCATTTTGGTTGAGTGATACAACTTGGAAAAACAAATAATTGAGGTGATAGTAATTAAATTAAGGGTCGGGGCTTTGACTCTGATATTTCTTAGGCTAGTGGTATGGGAGTTAGGCACAGATTAGTCGGTTTAATTTATTATAGAGATATATAATAAATATTCGAATAATAAAGTTAACGAGAGGTGTTAACCTTAATAGTGGATTTTTGTTAAACAAATTCTAAAGGGTGAAGATACAGACCATATGAGTGAGACAAAGTATTGTAGTTGGGTGACACTACTTCAATAAATTGATTAATGTGAAATTGATTAGATTAATCAGTGTAATTTGAAATGTAATGAATTCGGAGGATGAGCGAACCTATGACTTAGATCAATTGGATATGAGTGAATTACCTACTACAATATATTAAAGAAAAATTGGCACACTTCGAGTAGTGAGGGATACTGGGGAATATACGATGAGACGTATAATTGAAATTAAATAATACGTAAGATCTTTGGGAGATATATATGATATGTATGGAATATATGATATAGGTTGTGTGTATACATATACTGATTTGTATGGTTTATTATGTGTATGACATACCTACCATACTTGCTATCACGGGAGGTTGATTTTTGAAAAAGGGCCATCTTATCTTTGTGTGCCTTCGGGGGGATTTAAATTGGTACCTTAAGGACATAGGACTATGAATGACTTATTTGTGAGTTGATAAGTCAGCTGACCATGGGAGCGTAGGTATGTGCGTGACCCATGGGTGTGTGAACTATGTTCGTCTCCAATATGTGTGATTTGTATTGATACGGTTCCAGAGTGATTCAGAATTCGTAGTCCTTTATACAATGCGTGATGTACCGGGACTTGGTAGCAGAGTATGCATACACCGCAGGTCCCAGCCTAGGGTTGTTGTATTGTATATATATAATTAGTGTGATAAATATATATACTTGTGATTTATTCTACTACGTGTGTTTGGTAGATGATGTACCAGGACATGATAGCATAGTATACACGTCCAACAGCTCAGCTTAGGGGTGCCGTATTTGTATATATATAATAGTGTGATATATGTATACTTGTGATTTTATTCTACTGGGTGAGTTTAGTAGAAGAGAAAGATAGTGACATTAAAAATAACTATATTATGGGGAGAAATAAATATATATACTGAGAAATTTATAATGGGCTAAAAGACATGAAAATTCGATAACGTATTGTATCGGCAATACGGGTAGGCATAACGAATTATTTTGTAGAAGGAGATTCGATATGGCTAGTTAGGTGGGGTAGCTTAACTAGGAAAGGTAGAAGGCGAGCATTAAGTGTGCACATTAGATGAGGGGTGAGCTATGTCTCAAGAGATTGCGACACTAGCTTAAATACGAAAAGTGTGCATGCATATTTAAGTATTGCAATTTAACGGCTTGCTAAATATTTTCAAAACATTTTACTTGGGCTCTGACCCGTGTCAAAAATCTTTTCCAAAACAATTTAGGTGTCTAGCCACAGGGACACCCAGTTTGAGGATTCCATCCAGGGATGCGCAGCTGCAGGTCATGTGGAAGTTGCAGGACCTTTTTATAGACGCTTCGTTCATTTACTCCTAGTGTAGGAACTTTTCTTCAGTATCATTTGGGCATGTCGCCCTTAGATTTTGTATTTAGTTTATTTATTGGACTTTATGTATCCAGGTTAATTCTTCAGGGACTATTGTATTTTATTGTTGAACCGATAATTAATTCGGCTATCTTTATTTATGATTATTTATTTGTGTTAGATTGTGTGGATGGTTTAAATGGGCATTGATTTCTTCTTGTTGTTAATTAATGTAAGATAAAATTTGGCACCGGTCTAATTAAATTACTAGGTGGTTAGTAACCTTAAAAAGTTTTCGATAGTGATGCTAAGAATGAGCCATATGAGACCAACGTGTTATTTTGATCACGGGTTGGCGACCCGGTATTTTAATAGGCGGGGTTTCACATGGTGTTGGGATAAAATATTATTATCAATCCTTTTTTTTTCTTTGCATCAAATATTTTTGTCATGGATGATGATTATAGCTTCAGTAAAATGAGCATTCGGGACTCGATTATGGATCACTTAAAGAAAGGTTAGTTTATTTTATGTTGGATGCTAATATTTATATTTTCCAATTTAACATTTAGTTATTAATTTTTAATTTTATTTCTTGTGAGGTACACATATACGGTTAGGAAGGATACAGACAAATGGATTCTCCATAAGATCCTCTTCCACCTACTCCACCTTACTTCAAAGTACTTCCCTCTAAGGTACAAATCTACAAATATAACAGTTATTTATTATGAGGTACAAATATACGGTTAGGCTCATATAAACTTTATGATGATAATTTAACGGGGATTAAGGATAGTGTGGAAGGTGGTGGTGAGTTGGAAGTGAAAGGGGAGAAAAAGAAAGATGAGAATTCAGGTAAGAAAAATGGGTCGAAGAAGGGAAGGATATAAATGTTATATAACAGTTATATAAGTGTCATATTAGCAGTTATATAACCGTTATATATATTAGTTATATAACATTTTCCCAAGGCGATGGTAACTAATCAAAGTGATGTTTGAATGTAATTACTAGTTTGGTCACGGTGGTCTGAATGTAATCAAACTACTCAAAGGGTCCATAGATCCACATCGAAGATTAACTTTAATATAATTCTAAAATGGTTAGTCAAATATTTTTGAATGCGAGGGGCATTTCTAAAAAAGGTGCTATGAGAAGGATTAAAAAGATGAGGCTCCTATATAATTTATCAATGCTTGTTTGCATAGAGCCAAAAGTTGAAGTAAGGAAAATGGACAATTGTAAGAGGACATTTCATTTTGATAATATTATTATGATGGTATTAATGTTTTGGTGACCTCCCTAATAAATCATTGTTTGACTATGAAGATTGCATACCCTTTAATTAATCTGAAAGAAAATCAAAATTTCCGTGGTTTATTCTAAGTGTTTGAAAGAAGACAGGAAAAGTTTATGGTAGTACCTAGACTTATTGAATACTGTAGAGATATGGATAGTGGGATGGGATTTGAACATTGTTAACTAATAAAATGACAATGTTAGAGGTTTAACTTATGATATCCTAGACTGATTAGATGATATATGTCTAGAGGATACGAGTTTTTCAGGTACTAGATTCACTTGGAGGAATAAAAGGAAGGGGATGCAACTGTTTGGGAAATAATTGATAAAATTTTGGTTAATAGGAGTTGGCATGATTTGTTTGATCGGGTTTATTTATAGAATTTCAACAAGGTGGCCTCTGATCACTATTCCCTGCTTTTGTCCATCAAGCCTAAGGTAGATGATATTTCAAGAACGTTTGTTTTTAAAAGGTTTTAGGCTTATCATAATGCATTCAAGGATTTAATTAAAACTCACTAAAATTATTATGCGAAAGGGAACCTAATAAATGCCTTGTATGCTAATAGTAAAAGAATAGTTTTTTTTTAAGAATGTGGAGTAATGAGAAATGTGGTAACATTTTCCAAAACAAAAAGAATGCATAGGATGAAGCTTTGAAAGCTGAAATGTGCTATGCAAATGATCAATTTGGCTAACAGAGCTAACATGAAAGCAGTGCAGAGTTAGCTTACCATTTAAAAATTGTGGATGACTTTCAGAGGCAAAAATCCAATTGTAAATGGGATAGATAAGATGATATCAATTCTAAGTTCTTCCATGCTAGTATAAAGTTAGAAGAGCTAAATCCTTTGTCGATAAAATCAAAAATCAAAACGGGGAGTAGGTGATATATAAATAACAGATCAAGGATGCTATAATGGATTATTTTTCATCTCTCTTTGCCTCTGACTTCATTAGCTTATCTGGTGAATATTTATCACCTTCTATTCCTAATTTGATTACCAAAGAGGATAATTAAGAACTTACTCAAATTCTAGAAGTTAAAGAAGTTAGACAAGTTATTAAATTTTAACAAGATATGTGACTCTCCCGATTTTAGAATGTTCAAAACTCCTCTGGGATGTCCAACTGTAATAAAACTAATCAATGTAACTTGTAGGAACTGGCCACGTAGTCACGATTCTCCCGGTTTGAGAATATGACTATAATTTAAAAATATCTAGATTAGGCTTAAAAACAAGTCGTTAAAGGGTGAAAACCCAAACCAGCTCCCAAACGGCCCCGTAAGAAGCATGAACACCTCGCACGGGACCAATATAACTTGTAGGAACTGATCGTGTAGTCACGGGTATCCCGGTTTGAGAATATGACAATAATTAAAAAATATTTAGATGATTCTTAAAAACATGCCGTTTGAGGGTGAAAACTCAAACTAACCCCCAAACGGCCTCATAAAAGGCCCTAACATTTCGCATGTGGCCAATGTAACTCGTAAAAACTGACTGTGTAGTCACGGGACATGTGGTTTGACAATACGATGATAATTTGAAGATATCTGGACTTTCGCTTAAAAACATGTCGTAGTGGGTGAAAACCTAAACTAGTCCCCAAATGGCCCTGTAAGAGGCATGCATACCTCGTGCGGGACCAATGTAACTCGTAAGAAATGATCGCGTAATCACGGGTCTCTCAGTTTGATAATATGACGATAATTTAAAAATATTTATATTAGGCTTAAAACATGCCATTAAAAGGTGAAAACCCAAACCAGTCCCCAAACGTAAGAGGCATGAACACCTCGCACGGGACCAATGTAACTTGTAGGAACTGGCTGCATAGTCACGGTTCTCCCAATTTGAGAATATGATGATAATTTGAAAATATCTAGATTAGGCTTAAAACAAGTCGTTAAAGGGTAAAAACCCGAACCAGCCCCCAAATGGCCCCGTAAGAGGCACGAACACCTCGCACGGGACTAATGTAACTTGTAGGAACTGATCGCGTAGTCACGGTTCTCCCGCTTTTAAAAAATGACGATAATTTTAAAATATCTATATTAGGCTTAAAAACAAGTCGTTAAAGGGTGAAAACTCAAAACAACCCCCAAACGGCCCCGTAAGAAGCACGAACAATTTACACGGGACCAATGTAACATGTAGGAACTAACCGCGTAGTCACGGTTCACCCAGTTTGACAATATGATGATAATTTGAAAATATGTAGATTAGGCTTAAAAACAAGTCGTTAAGGGGTGAAAATCTAAACTAGCCCACCAAACGACCCCGTAAGAGGCACGAATACCTCGCACGGTACCAATATAACTTGTAGGAACTGACCGTGTAGTCACGGGTATCCCAGTTTGAGAATATGACGATAATTTAAAAATATTTAGATGATTCTTAAAAACATGTCGTTTGAGGGTGAAAACTCAAACTAACCCCCAAACGGCCTCGTAAAAGGCACTAACATTTCGTATGGGGCCAATGTAACTCGTAGGAACTGACCACGTAGTCATGGTTCTCCCGGTTTGAGAATATGATGATAATTTGAAAATATTTAGATTAGGCTTAAAAATAAGCCGTTAAACGGTGAAAACCCAAACCATCTTCCAAACGGCTCCATAAGAGGCACGACCACCTCGCACGGGCCTAATGTAACTTGTAGGAACTGACCGTGTAGTCAAGGGTCACCCGATTTGAGAATATGATGATAATTTTAAAATATTTAGATGCTTCTTAAAAACATGCCGTTTGAGGGTGAAAACTGAAACTAACCCCCATAACGGCCTCGTAAATGGCACTAACACTTCGTACGGGGCCAATGTAACTCATAGGAACTGACCGTGTAGTCGCGGGACATATGATTTGAGAATACGATGATAATTTAAAAATATCTAGACTTTCGCTTAAAAATATGTCGTTAGTGGGTGAAAATCTAAACTAGTCCTCAAATGGCCCCGTAAGAGGCACGAACACCTCATACGGGAGCAATGTGTAATACCCCGTACTTTTGACTATATTTATTTTTGGGATTAATTAATTAAATGCGTAGTAATTGGAAATTAATCCGGGTTATAAATACTAATGTGATGTGAATTGGTATTTGATTAAGTGCATATATGATTATATATGTATTTGATATTATAAAATTTGTCGTGGGATTTATATACGGCATTTTAGAAATTTTGTTGAGACGCGTGGGACCGCCGCGTCACGGTATAATATTTTGATATTAAAAGTGAATTTAAAATCTATAATCCGTATGGTCGTTTTGAGTGCGCCAACGCGTCCGGAAGGGTCGAGATAGTCAGAAAACACTAGCCGGGGGTATAGTTTGGGTCCCGGGGTATTTTTAGGCCATTCCGGCACCATAAAGGGTATTTTAGTAATTTGGTATTTTGGGTAATTAAAAGTGACGAAAATTGAGAGTTGTAATCTGATAAGGAATTGACCCAACCAACCCTTATTAACCCAACAAGCTACGGAGGTTTATTAAATTAGATTTTCATAAGTTTCCCCAAAGCAAACCCTAGCCACCATAGCCTTTTAGAAAAGAAAGCTTGGAGAAGGAGAGAGAGAGAGGAATTCTGCAGAAATTCTTCATCAAATCTACATCAAACCAGAAATCAAACCAAGGCAAGTGTTTTAATCATATTTAAATTCGTAGAATGTTTCCTCCATGTTAGAAATTTGATAAATTACAACTGTTCTTGAAAGATAATGAAAACCCATGTAGTTTGAAGTTTAAAACTTGGAGATTTTGAAGAGGATTGCATGTAGTATGATAGGTAAATGATTTCCCTTATATTAATTGTGATTTGAAGGAATTAAAATGAAATAAATTCTAGGATTTGATGATGATATAAACCTAGGGTTCATGTTCTAGAGAAATTGGGAAAAGTGTAAAGATTTGTAAATTTAGTTGATGGTATGATGATTTAATCCTGGAAAACATGTTAGGAGATGATGTAAATATGTTTAGGATGAATTAGAGACCCTAAAACGTTATTGGGATGAACTTTGGAGAAGGATTAAAGTGTTAAAAATGGTGAAAATCGAATTGGGAAGAAATCTGGGCCGAAACTGGCCACTCGTTAGAAGCAGTTTCCCAGGTCGTTCGAACGAACTCGTTCGAACGAGCTTCTAACGAGTTGACCAGTCGTTATTAACGAGTAGGGATTTTCGTTCGATATCTCGTTCGAACGAGATATCGTTAGAAGGGTCAGTTCGTTCGAACGAACTGGGATCTCGTTCGAACAGCCTCGTTCGAACGAGACTTCTAACGACCTGACAGTCCAAACTCGTTCGAAGTCTCGTTCGAACGAGACTTCTAACGAGTTGACAGTTTGGTCCTTTTTGGACTGTTTTGATTTTTGGAGTCCCGGAAACTGGTTCGAGGGTAGAGTTAACATTCTTTGATGATGTAAGGATAGATTTGTGACTTTTGGGATTGAGAGGAGAAAATTATATACGAGAGTTATATCCAATAAACCATTTGGGTTAAGACATGAGTGTCTACTACAATGTGAGGATGAAATATAGCGCGTATAATTACAAACCGAAATACTACGAATTGTGATAATTATAGTTAGTACGAGAGGGCAATATGTACTACGATTAAAACTCGGTATTACTAAGATGTGTGTTTACTTAGTATTGTTATATGGATTGTGTGTATGCCATACCTACCATACTTGCTATCACGGGAGGTTATGTTCGCTTAGGACCCTCTAATCCTTGTGTGCCTACGGGGGGGATATAGACTGGTACCTTGATGAACATAGGTCATAGAAAGACTTATTGTGATATTAATAAGTCCGCTGACCATGGGAGCGTAGGTATGTGCGTGACCCATGTGATGGTGACTGTGTTCGCCTCCACTATTTGTGATTTGTGTTATCTGAACTATTCCTGAGAGATTCGGAATACGTGATCCTTATGTACGTGATGTACCGGGATGGATAGCAGAGTATGTGTGCACCATAGATTAGATTGCGGGGGTGCTTGTATCGTATATTTATGATGTGAATAATATACATTAAATTAATGAGAATCCTCATGTTAATGTTGTAAAAATATTACGGTGTTATTTCGAAGTTATATAATGAGTTAACTGATAGTTATATCAATGGTATATTTAGTAACTGAGTTCACATTAAATCCCTATTTAATTTGCGAGCATTATATGTTAATAGAACCGAGTACAAAGGGTAGGAACTATTACAGTCTAGCTAGTTATGATGTCACTTAGCTAGTGGTTATATTATTGTAGATGGGTACTTGCGTTAGGAGTGCACAGTTAGACGAGAGGTGAGAATATCATGTGAGTGCACGTCCTAACATGTATTTTGCATTTAATGTTTTAAATGTTTTTAAAGCACTTGCAGGTTTTTAAAATATAACTCCACATTCGGGCTCTGACCCGTTTGCTTTTCAAATCTCTTTTTCTTTGTAAAACCATTTTAGGTGCCCAGCCACAAGGACACCAAGCTTAGGTACTGATTCAGGTGACGAGCTGTAGCTGCTTGTGGAAGCTACAGGGATTTACATGTAGACGCTTCTATCTCTTTGGATTCCAGGGTCACCATCTATCAGTTGTAGGGCATGTTGCCCATTTCTATTTGAAGCATCTTTTATATTTCAGTTTTCAGACTTCAGCATGTTTTATTTCAGTTTCAGTTATTCATTTCAGTTATGGGATTGTAGAGAGGAGTTTTTCCTCTAGACTTTATTTACTGTTATGTGATGGTTATTCGTTTTACTTCATTATGGTGAATGGTGTTATAGTATTCCTTTTTACACTTATTGCATGTTAATCAGAATTAAATTAAAATTTGGCAACTTGATTTTTTAAATACTAGGTGGTTAGTAATAATAAAATGTTTTCGACAGTGATGCTATTAACTGAGCCAACTTGGCATTTTGAATTAATTTTATAAAGGAGTAGCTACCCGGTATTTAATTAGTCGGGGTGTCACAGGTGGTATCAGAGCATCAGGTTCTAGTGTCCTTTAGGATCTGTACGGCTATTATGTTTCCGCTACGTTTTCTTTGATATAGAGCCCTATATTTTAGGACTGTTGTACTCTTATTGTGTATGCTTCGTTTTTCAGCTATTTTAAGTTTATAAACCGTGAACTTATAAACTTTGTTCTTATTTCAGATGCCTCCACGACGTGCACGACGAGTTCCCAGGAATGCAACGCCCGAACCCCAGCCCGCTCCAGTTCAGGGCATGTTGAACGCCGCTGAGGTTGCTGCTATAGTAGCCCAAGCGGTAAATGCCGCGATTGCCGTGATTCAGCAGGCACCACCTCAGGCGCCGGTTGCCGCGCCAGTACAGGTTAATGCATTCCCGTCTGCTTGGGAGCGTGTACGTGACGCTTTTCAGAAAGCGCATCCGCCGGAGTTTGCAGGTAGCTCAGATGTGGTTGTCTCGAGCCAATGGAGGAAAGATATGCAGGGGCACTTGAGGATGCATGAGTGCACTGATGTTCAGAAACAGGTGCTAGCTACTTTCAAGCTAGTTGGATCTGCGCTGCAGTGGTGGGAGTCTATTACCACCGCGGAGGAGAGGGATACCCTCACGATTCAGGAGTTCTGGGTGCGGTTCGACCGCAAGTACTTTCCGTCCGCAGTTCATACAGAGATGAGGAGGAAGCTGATGAGTTTGAAACAGGAGGGCAAGACAGTGGCCGAGTATGAGGCCGAGTTCACTAACCTGTTGAATATCGTTCCAGACGAGATTCCAACAGAGAAGAAGAAGATAGAGAAGTTCACCGACGGGTTGAATTGGAGGATCCGTCAGCATCTGCTAGGGAACCTATCGTTGGCCACTTATTCCGATGTGGTTAACGCTGCATTGTTGCATTGCCAGGACCACCGTTTTCATATGGCCGAGGGTAAGCGGTCGGGGGAGTCTAGCCATCAGGGCAGGACTGGAGGACATAGTGCCAGCGGGGCACAATCGGGTCAGGGGCAGAGGCAGAATGAGCAGGGCTCCCAGCAGGGGGATAATAAGAGGTTCCGGTCAGGGAACTACAGGCAGGGTCAGGGAGGTTTCCGCCAGGGCCATCAGGGTCCAAACGGCCATCAGGGCCAGCAGGGGCAGAATGGGCAGCAGTTTCACCAGGGCCAGCAGGGCCAAGGGAGGAATGGTAACGGCCACCAGGGCCGGGGGCAGCAAGGACAGAGGGGAGGGAACTTCCCAGGGAAGTGCTTTACTTGTGGCAAGACTGGCCATAAGAAGCAGGATTGTCCTGATAGGGGCAGGGCCCCACAGCAGCAGCAGCAGGGTGCTCGCCAGGAGCCGCAGAGACCTATGTTTCCCGCCGCTCTTCCTGCACCGCCACAGATGGCAGCATTGCCACCCATTCCAGCAGTCCCAGCTCAGCAGGGGCAGCTACAGTATGGACGTGTCTACAACGTTCACCAGGCTGCAGTTCCACAGGCACCGCCCGCGATCGAGGGTACGTTTCCTATCCATGGCACTATGGGTCGGGTATTATTTGATACGGGTGCTACACACTGTTTTATAGCTACTCACTTCGCGAAAGCTTTAGGATTGTTAGCTACGGCAGAGAGCACAGTGATGTGTGTCGACTCACCATTAGGGAGTGGGTCACTTATTTTCTTTATATGCCGGGGAGTGGGAGTGGAGATTGGTGGTTTGGTATTACCTGCAGATATGTTAGTGTTAGACATGCATGTTCATGATGTGATCATCGGTATGGATTGGCTCGTAGCATATAGGGCCATGATTGATTGCTTCAGCGGGAGCATTGTTTTTGCCATTCCGGGGCAAGAGATGTTTATAGTGGCGATGCCTCGCCCAGAGGGAGGATCGACCGCTCATCTGTATTACATTGAGGAGGATACCTCTAAGGAGGTTGTGATTCCTTTAGATTCGATCCCGGTTGTCAGGGAGTATTCAGATGTGTTTCAGGAGATACCAGGCTTACCACCCAGTCGTGAGATAGACTTCGTTATAGATTTGCTACCGGGTACGAGACCTATAGCACGTGCACTGTACCGTATGGCTCCAGCTGAGATGAGAGAGCTACGGGATCAGATAGAGCAGCTTTTGGGACAGGGCTTTATTCGCAGGAGTACCTCACCTTGGGGCGCTCCAGTTTTGTTTGTGAAGAAGAGGGATGGTTCACTGAGATTGTGCGTGGACTACCGAGAGTTGAATAAGGTCACGATACGGAATAAGTATCCGTTGCCTCGAATCGACGACTTATTCGACCAGTTGAGGGGAGCTTCTTTCTTCTCGAAAATTGACTTGAGGTCGGGATACCATCAGTTGCGTATCAGGGAGGAGGATGTCTCGAAGACCGCATTCTTGTCGAGATATGGTTCTTATGAATTTTGGGTTATGCCTTTCGGCTTGACCAACGCTCCAGCAGTGTTTATGGACTTGATGAACAGGGTGTTCAGAGATTTCCTAGATCAGTTTGTCATTGTCTTCATTGATGACATTCTGGTTTACTCTCAGACAGAGGAGGAGCACGCCGAGCATTTGAGGCAGGTTTTGCAGACACTTCGTCAGAACGAGCTGTATGCAAAATACGAGAAGTGCGGGTTTTGGCTGAAGGAAGTTCAGTTCTTGGGTCACATTATTTCCGACCAGGGAATATCAGTTGATCCGGGGAAGGTATCGGCGGTGAGGGAGTGGGGACAGCCCACGATGCCAACGGAGATTCGTAGTTTCTTGGGTTTAGCAGGATACTACAGGAGGTTTATTCGGGATTTCTCAGAGATAGCAGGTCCTTTGACACATCTTACTCGTAAAGGTGTGCCGTTCATTTGGAGTGATGCCTGTCAGTTGGCATTCGATGAATTGAAGGACAAGTTGACCTCAGCACTTGTGTTAGCATTGCCAAGATCGGGAGTTGAGTATTTGGTTTACACCGATGCGTCTTTGCAAGGGCTTGGAGGTGTTTTGCAGCAGGAGAGACAGGCCATAGCTTATGCTTCCCTCAAGCTTAAGCCTCATGAGAAGAATTACCCCACGCATGATTTGGAGTTGGCAGCGGTAGTATTTGCCTTACGGATTTGGAGGCACTATCTTTTGGGGGAGAAGTTTCAGCTGTTCACGGACCACAAGTCACTACAGTACCTGTTCACGCAGAAGGAATTGAATATGCGACAGCGTAGGTGGCTTGAATTTGTGAAGGACTACCAGTTCGACATCCAGTACCACCCGAGTAAGGCTAACGTAGTAGCAGACGCGTTGAGCCGCAGGCCAGCAGATGAGGTGGCAGAGGTGTGGAAAGCTAAGTGGAAGGAATTGGGACACCAGGATGCAGTGGCCCGATCTTTCATGTCTGTGATGACCGTTACACCGCAGATTGTCACGAAGGTAGTACGGGCACAGGCTAATGACTCATTCTGTCAGGAGCAGATAGTTCGATTACTTGCAGAGGGAGCCGAGTCCTATACCGTTAGCTCAGACGGGGGATTGCGCTTCAATGGGAGATTGGTAGTTCCGGAAGGGGAAGAATTGCGGCACGATGTTATGACAGAGTCGCACGGCTCACGGTTCGCGGTACATCCCGGAGGGGACAAAATGTACCAAGACATGAGACGGCAGTATTGGTGGAGCGGTATGAAGAGAGATATCGCTGAGTTTGTCTCGAAATGCGCCACTTGTCAGCTTGTAAAAATGGATCATCAGAGACCAGCAGGGTTACTACAGCCGTTGGAAGTTCCGGTGTGGATGTGGGAGAGTATATCCATGGACTTTATCACGGGGTTGCCTACGTCGCAGAGGGGTCACGACTCCGTTTGGGTAATTGTGGACAGGTTGTCCAAGGTCGCTCACTTCTTACCCGTAAGGACTGACTACACTACGGGACAGTATGCCCAGCTCTTCATTTCAGAGATTGTGAGACTTCATGGTGTGCCCCTAAACATCGTGTCTGACAGAGACAAGATATTTGTTTCGAGGTTTTGGGAGAGTTTCCAGGAGGCAATGGGCACGGAATTGCGGTTGAGTACGGCTTATCATCCGCAGACTGATGGGCAGACAGAGCGCACCAATCAGATGTTGGAGGACATGCTACGCATGTGCATTATTGACTTCGGGGGTGGATGGGAGCAGTACCTTCCACTGGTAAAGTTTGCTTACAACAACTCCTATCAGTTCACTATTGGCATGGCTCCGTTTGAGGCGTTGTACGGTAGGCCTTGTCGTTCCCCAGCATGTTGGTTGGAGGTGGGGGACAACAAGCTACTTGGGCCGGAAGTGATTCAGGATACTTCGGCAAGGATTGAGTTGATTCAGAGTCGCATTCGGGTAGCTCAAGACAGGCAGAAGAGTTATGCCGATGCGAAGAGATTTTTCAGAGAGTTCCAAGTGGGGGACCAGGTTTTGCTTAGGGTTTCTCCGATGAAGCGGATTATGCGATTCGGGAAGAAGGGGAAGTTGGCACCAAGGTACGTGGGGCCGTTTCCTATTATTGAGCGGATCGGACCCGTTGCGTATAGACTTGGACTACCGGAGCACTTGCATCGGATTCACGACGTGTTCCATATTTCCTCGCTGAGGAAATACCTTAGAGATGATTTGGCTCATTCTCACATTTCTGTGGAGGACATCGATCTCCAGCCGGATAGCTCCTACGAGGAGGGGCCAATTGCTATTTTGGACCGAAGCGAAAGGAAACTGCGGTCAAAGATAGTTCCGTTAGTGCGTGTTCAGTGGCGACATCACAATGTCGAGGAGTCCACATGGGAGCGCGAGGATGAGATGCGCGAGCGTTATCCAGAGCTGTTTTTACCAGGTACTTTCTAGCTTCGAATTTCGGGACGAAATTCAGTTATTAGGGGGGAAGTATGTAATACCCCGTACTTTTGACTATATTTATTTTTGGGATTAATTAATTAAATGCGTAGTAATTGGAAATTAATCCGGGTTATAAATACTAATGTGATGTGAATTGGTATTTGATTAAGTGCATATATGATTATATATGTATTTGATATTATAAAATTTGTCGTGGGATTTATATACGGCATTTTAGAAATTTTGTTGAGACGCGTGGGACCGCCGCGTCACGGTATAATATTTTGATATTAAAAGTGAATTTAAAATCTATAATCCGTATGGTCGTTTTGAGTGCGCCAACGCGTCCGGAAGGGTCGAGATAGTCAGAAAACACTAGTCGGGGGTATAGTTTGGGTCCCGGGGTATTTTTAGGCCATTCCGGCACCATAAAGGGTATTTTAGTAATTTGGTATTTTGGGTAATTAAAAGTGACGAAAATTGAGAGTTGTAATCTGATAAGGAATTGACCCAACCAACCCTTATTAACCCAACAAGCTACGGAGGTTTATTAAATTAGGTTTTCATAAGTTTCCCCAAAGCAAACCCTAGCCACCATAGCCTTTTAGAAAAGAAAGCTTGGAGAAGGAGAGAGAGAGAGGAATTCTGCAGAAATTCTTCATCAAATCTACATCAAACCAGAAATCAAACCAAGGCAAGTGTTTTAATCATATTTAAATTCGTAGAATGTTTCCTCCATGTTAGAAATTTGATAAATTACAACTGTTCTTGAAAGATAATGAAAACCCATGTAGTTTGAAGTTTAAAACTTGGAGATTTTGAAGAGGATTGCATGTAGTATGATAGGTAAATGATTTCCCTTATATTAATTGTGATTTGAAGGAATTAAAACGAAATAAATTCTGGGATTTGATGATGATATAAACCTAGGGTTCATGTTCTAGAGAAATTGGGAAAAGTGTAAAGATTTGTAAATTTAGTTGATGGTATGATGATTTAATCCTGGAAAACATGTTAGGAGATGATGTAAATATGTTTAGGATGAATTAGAGACCCTAAAACGTTATTGGGATGAACTTTGGAGAAGGATTAAAGTGTTAAAAATGGTGAAAATCGAATTGGGAAGAAATCTGAGTCGAAACTGGCCACTCGTTAGAAGCAGTTTCCCAGGTCGTTCGAACGAACTCGTTCGAACGAGCTTCTAACGAGTTGACCAGTCGTTATTAACGAGTAGGGATTTTCGTTCGATATCTCGTTCGAACGAGATATCGTTAGAAGGGTCAGTTCGTTCGAACGAACTGGGATCTCGTTCGAACAGCCTCGTTCGAACGAGACTTCTAACGACCTGACATTCCAAACTCGTTCGAAGTCTCGTTCGAACGAGACTTCTAACGAGTTGATAGTTTGGTCCTTTTTGGACTGTTTTGATTTTTGGAGTCCCGGAAACTGGTTCGAGGGTAGAGTTAACATTCTTTGATGATGTAAGGATAGATTTGGGACTTTTGGGATTGAGAGGAGAAAATTATATACGAGAGTTATATCCAATAAACCATTTGGGTTAAGACATGAGTGTCTACTACAATGTGAGGATGAAATATAGCGCGTATAATTACAAACCGGAATACTACGAATGTGATAATTATAGTTAGTACGAGAGGGCAATATGTACTACGATTAAAACACGGTATTACTAAGATGTGTGTTTACTTAGTATTGTTATATGGATTGTGTGTATGACATACCTACCATACTTGCTATCACGGGAGGTTACGTTCGCTTAGGACCCTCTAATCCTTGTGTGCCTACGGGGGGGATATAGACTGGTACCTTGATGAACATAGGTCATAGAAAGACTTATTGTGATATTAATAAGTCCGCTGACCATGGGAGCGTAGGTATGTGCGTGA
Source organism: Sambucus nigra (assembly GCA_949130495.1). Taxonomy (NCBI): domain Eukaryota; kingdom Viridiplantae; phylum Streptophyta; class Magnoliopsida; order Dipsacales; family Adoxaceae; genus Sambucus; species Sambucus nigra. The sequence goes on along the minus strand of OX422224.1, from coordinate 140,933,636 downwards.
CCCATGTGATGGTGACTGTGTTCGCCTCCACTATTTGTGATTTGTGTTATCTGAACTATTCCTGAGAGATTCGGAATACGTGATCCTTATGTACGTGATGTACCGGGATGGATAGCAGAGTATGTGTGCACCATAGATTAGATTGCGGGGGTGCTTGTATCGTATATTTATGATGTGAATAATATACATTAAATTAATGGGAATCCTCATGTTAATGTTGTAAAAATATTACGGTGTTATTTCGAAGTTATATAATGAGTTAACTGATAGTTATATCAATGGTATATTTAGTAACTGAGTTCACATTAAATCCCTATTTAATTTGCGAGCATTATATGTTAATAGAACCGAGTACAAAGGGTAGGAACTATTACAGTCTAGCTAGTTATGATGTCACTTAGCTAGTGGTTATATTATTGTAGATGGGTACTTGCGTTAGGAGTGCACAGTTAGACGAGAGGTGAGAATATCATGTGAGTGCACGTCCTAACATATATTTTGCATTTAATGTTTTAAATGTTTTTAAAGCACTTGCAGGTTTTTAAAATATAACTCCACATTCGGGCTCTGACCCGTTTGCTTTTCAAATCTCTTTTTCTTTGTAAAACCATTTTAGGTGCCGAGCCACAAGGACACCAAGCATAGGTACTCATTCAGGTGACGAGCTGTAGCTGCTTGTGGAAGCTACAGGGATTTACATGTAGACGCTTCTATCTCTTTGGATTCCAGGGTCACCATCTATCAGTTGTAGGGCATGTTGCCCATTTCTATTTAGAGCATCTTTTATATTTCAGTTTTCAGACTTCAGCATGTTTTATTTCAGTTTCAGTTATTCATTTCAGTTATGGGATTGTAGAGAGGAGTTTTTCCTCCAGACTTTATTTACTGTTATGTGATGGTTATTCGTTTTACTTCATTATGGTGAATGGTGTTATAGTATTCCTTTTTACACTTATTGCATGTTAATCAGAATTAAATTAAAATTTGGCAACTTGATTTTTTAAATACTAGGTGGTTAGTAATAATAAAATGTTTTCGACAGTGATGCTATTAACTGAGCCAACTTGGCATTTTGAATTAATTTTATAAAGGAGTAGCTACCCGGTATTTAATTAGTCGGGGTGTCACACAATGTAACTCATAAGAATTGGCCGCGTAATCGCGGGTTTCTTGGTTAGAGAATCTGATGATAATTTGAAAATATTTAGATTATGATTAAAAACAAGCTGTTAAAGGGTGAAAACCCAAACCAACCCCCAAACGTAAGAGGCACGAACACCTCGCACGGGACTAATGTAACTTGTAGGAACTGATCGTATAGTCACGGTTCTCCCGTTTTGAGAATATGATGATAATTTGAAAAATATATAGATTAGGCTTAAAAACAAGCCGTTAAAGGGTGAAAACCTAAAGCAGCCCCCAAACGGCCCCGTAAGAGGCACGAACACCTTGCACGTGACTAATGTAACTCGTAGGAATTGACCGCGTAGTCACGAGTCTCTCGATTTGAGAATATGACAATAATTTGAAAATATCTAGATTAGGCTTAAAAACAAGCCATTAAAGGGTGAAAAAATAAACCAATCCCCAAACGGTCCCGTAAGAGGCACTAACACATCGAATGGGACTAATGTAACTCGTAGGAGCTGACCACGTAGTCATAAGAATTTCTATTTGTGAATACAATAATAATTTTATTTCGTATATGAAAATTTTCAGCTTGAATAAGATTTTTTTTTAAATTACTCGGTTACTAATATCATCTCCTTTTGTATCTTATTTTTTTACAGGATAACATTTTGTCGTTAGCTTTTATCCACGTGGAACACATGAAGTCAATGGTCTACAATAAGGGGATTATTTACTTAATGTCGTTACACATGAAGTCATGCGGGCTTTTGTAGTTTTATTATTAGCTTTTATGGCCGTGCAGGCTTTTGTAATTTATTGTTATATTTTATGGCCCTGCGGGCTTTACATTACGCAGGTATTATATTAGCAGGTTTTAGAATGTCCAGCAAATAGAGGAAACTCTGCCCAATTTTTGAAGTCTGTGAGCTATTATTACTTGTGTTATTTTGAAGTTTGTATGTACATTAGTTTATCAATAACTTTCGAGATTCGCAATTTGTGAATTTTCTTGTTTTCAAATAATTATTTTTTTCTTTGATCCAAAAAATTTGGTACAGTTCAAAATCGTGCCAAAAGTGCATCAATTTTTGGTACAGTTTTTAACTGTGCCAAAAGAGTATCAAAATGTATCGATCTGGCACAATTATAAAGTGCGCCAAAAGTGTTCCAGAAATATCAAATTCTGGCATAATTTTAAAGTGTGCCAAAAGTGTTCTTGTTTGGTCAAATCTGGCACACTTTTTTGTTGTGCCAGAAAAAAATGGCCATTTTGCCTGATTCTGGCACAGTTCAAAACCGTTCCAGATTTGATCTGGCACAATTTTAAACCGTGTCAGATTGTTATTTTCGGTGTAGTAGTAAATAGATCTTTAGTGTGAAGTATATAGTTTATGGATCCATTGCTCGTTATAAGGCGAGACTTGTCACTAAGGGATTTAATCAGGTTCCAAGGAAAGAGTGTGGTTCTACTTTTTCCCTAATTTCCAAGATTACTTATTTGCGACTTCTCAATTCCCTTGTGATATATCACTCTTGGCACTTACATTAGTTAGATGTCAAGAATGCTTTTCTTCATGAAGATTTTCTCGAGATTGTCTATATGGATCCTCCTCCTGATTTCATTTTCCATGGTGACTGCTTCGGGACATACAGAGACTTTCTAAGCCTACATACTTTCTCGGAATACTCCCCTCAACCTAAAATCAGGAGGAGGATCCATATAGACATGTTACCTCATTCCCAAGGAAAATGATTTGAAAAGGTTTAACAGGTGTTTTACATGTAACAAGATAAGATATTATATACATGTTAGTACAACGTTCTCTCACTTGAGATCCTCACCCCTCAACTAATGTGCAAGCCTAACGTACTACTCTAATCCACCTAGTTATGCTACCCGCCCAACTGGTTTGTCCTACATCTCTTCACATTTAATCATTTATAGTGCCCACCCATATTGCCCATACAATACGATACTACCTTTTCTAATTTTTTATATTCATTAGGAATTACTAGTAAATGATTCAGTTCTCATACACATTGGTTAATTTAGATATCACTATCTATCTTATCTACTAATACACTCGTAGCAAGATCAATCACACATATATATACTATTATTACTCTTATCATATACACATATATAGCACCCCTAGGTGGAGACTTGCGGTGCAGTCATACTCTGCTATAAAGTCCCGGTACATCACATACTATATAAAGACACTGGTTTGGATAATCTCCCTCGAACCATAAATCAAATCACACAATATGGAGGCGAACATAGTTCTAAGCCTTTGGAATACGCTCATACCTGAAGCACCCAAATGATCGGTCACACCCTTATTCACAGAAGTGGTACTCAATCCTTAAGTTCTATGTTATGAGGTACAAGTCAATATCCCCCTAATTGGCTCATCAAAATAAGATTGTTCACGACGCGAAACCTCCCGTGATAGCAAGTAGCCTAGGTATGATTTCACATACAAATCAAACAATAGGTATAAACACCACCATATATATATATACTAGCGGAATGCCCGTGCCTGAAGGCACGGCGAAAATTTTCAAAATACATAATCGCTAAACGACAAATATTTTCAAAGTACATAACTACAAAACGGAAAAAAATTCATTCTCCAAAAAAACAGAGTGTAATTTTTTTTAATGGCCATAATAAAAAATGGCTAATTTTTTTTAAAATAGTAAAAATATTTTTTTTTTAAATAGTACAAAAAAATCAGTTTTCAACCAAAAATAAAATTTGTCAAAAAAAACACTTTTTTAAGAAAACAGTTTCTTAGGAAAATAAATTTTACGTTTTATAAATAATTTTTTAATGAAAAAATAGATAAGATTTTATGTTTTATAAACAATTTTGTTTATTTATAAAAAACTATTTTTTTATTAAAAATATAATATTTTGTTTTTTATCAAATGTATTTGTTTTAGTTGGAGGTAGACAAATTAGATATTTAAATTTTATAAACCTAAGGGTATAATTGTCATTTACTATCAAAGGGTGTAGGGGAAGACGCAGAGGGTGCAAAAATAGCTAATCCCTAAAAAATGGGTAGTAAGTACTTGGAAATTTTAGCCACAACATTGCACATTATGTCATGCTTATTTTAGATTATTTTTAGACAATTGTGGCATATAACATTTGTGTCAAAAATTTAACCCGTGTTGTGTCTTAATGTATTATTCATATATTATTATGCTTAAATAAGTATATATATTATTAAATTTGTTCGTTGTCATGTTAGATAAAAAAACACAATTTTGTGCTTGTCTTAATGTATGTTGTGTCGTGTGTGGGCACAGGGAGCTTTTTTTAAAGTTTAAAAAAATGGTTTCTTGTGTAAAAACAAAGGACCTAACATGCTAAAATAAATATTAGTTGCTAGAATAAAAAGGAGTAAAAGACTCTAAAAAAAATATAGAAACAGACGCAAGATAACCTGTAAAAGATGGTTAGTGGGCCCCGCAGTATATTTTTTTTTAAATGTATTGCGTCTCTGTCAGCCTTGGGCCATGAAATGCTCCATCAGGGTGCTGCAACTTGTATAATAATAAATAATATATGTGTAGGGTAGAACACCTATTATATATTATAAGAGACAAAAAAAAATATCTCAACTAAAGCTACATGCCAAAGTGACACGATTATCCATAGAATCACCTCTTTAATAGGTTTACATGGGTCCAATTCTTGGAGTTAACTCTTTACTAAAATTTACAATTCAAACTCAAACTTATCAAAGTAATCAGTACAAAAAAATTAAAAAAGAACATGAATTATACAAAAAAGATAAACAAAAATTTAACTCAACTTAAGGTAGGTGTATGAACGCATGGATTTATTGGATTGGTGCAAGACACTTAATAAATGAAAATAAACTCAGTTACATATCCAATATTCTCTAGTGATTTACATTAAAACAAAGTACTGTTGTTTTTCCATGAGGACATTTATCATGCAGTGGACCACATTCTAAGTACCACATTGTCCAGACCCATTTTTGTTTAACAGAGTTTGTATGACTCAATGCAAATTATTAAGAACAAAATTGCAAATCTAAATCGCGAGAATATGACTACTAAGTAGATAGATGAAAAAATGAGAATAAAGATTCCGTCATCTTCTTAAATGTAAAACTCAAAATCCAAACCACCACAGTTCAGGTACAATGGCAGAGGTCCATAGCTTTTAGTCATCTTCTTAAAGATTTCGTTGCCTGGAAACTATAGAATAAAGAAAAATAAAGATTCAAGTATTATTTATAAACAAAAAAATAATGATAATAAAAAATTAAAAGGATTCAACAAAGTACCTCCCCAAAACTAAATACAACAGAAAATATATAAGAAGAGCTATATCAATAAAAACTGAGTCTTTTAGTTGAGGATGGGAACCCAAAAGAGCTATATATGGTTCTTTGTCTGCAAAATCAAACTCATCCACTTAGGTTCGGACCGTTGGCCCCAAACCTCTTCCAAAGAAATAAACAAAACCCCCATATTAATTACAATTAAAAAAAATCAATATTATCAAACACACCAAAACAATCACCTTGTAGTTACTACACACAGAGTATCACTATCATCAGTCTTCATTGAGTAGCCAAAAGGACACAGAAACATTGAACCATCGAAGTTGAGGAAAAGAGGTCAGCAATGAGACAAATTTGGAAGCAAGCACGGTTTACCCATATTTTTTACCTGAAGTTGTGGTTATTAATAGTTGAGAAAACTCGGAATAAATTTGGGTTCCCAACATTAACATGATAAAATGAATAAATAGCATTTACATTACCCCTCGCATTTCAGCCGTGAGTTTGAAACCCGGAGGCACCTTTATATAAATAGAGAATTAAGGTAAAGGTCATGTTCCTTCCTATATTTGGATTTTTAGGACAATGCTTTTCAAGTTTATAAATCTAGTCCCTGTGGTACAATAGCATTTATAAATCTAGTCCCTGTGGTACAATACCTTTATTTTTTGGGGCCGCGCCAGCGGCACTATTTTTCACCATTTTCATGGTAATTTTAGTACAGGGACTAAATTTATAAAATTATATGGAATGTCCTATTTTTATACACTTTGACCACTACGAGGACCTTTTCCCAAAACCCCCTTATATAAAATACTTAAATTTGCAAATATAACCAAACAAAAAAAACACTTCAATTAAAAAAGTAGGAGGCACCATCCAGGAGGCCACTTCAATTAAAAAAGACTTCAAACCTTTACAGAAAAACCCCAAATCAGATTTAATCAAGATTTATTTCTAAAAACCCTAGATTATCATTCATGTTCAAGAATCTCAACATAATTCCAGATTTCTTCCAAATTTCGTGATATTTCTTATCAGAATTCATCTACATATATCAGGGATCAAATATATTATCATTCCTACAGAAGAATATGAATTATACCTCAAATTTTAAGTTCATAAGTTTTTAGAAATCATCCTATTCTAACATGGATGGTATATCAATGCAAAATTTAAAAAGATAAACACTTGCCTTAATGTGGAAATCTGATTTCTGCAGGGTTAGTGGTGGGATTTGTGTTCTCCTCCTCCTGATCTACAATCCGATGGTGGTGATGGTGTAAGAAGGTGGTTTTTGGCCTTGAAACCCTAGGGAAAACTCTCGTTCTTCCTCCCGTGACCCCCACTTCGGTTTGGTAACTGATAACCCTAACTCCCTATAATACCCCGCCTTGTTAAACTATGTATTGATTTTATATAAGGAAGAACAAATGATAATTTACTGGAAATCATGGGGGACAAGTTAGATTATAACTATAAAGAAAATTATCAAATTATGGATTTCCTATATGGATTATAGTATCATCAATTATAATTATAGGGATTTGAGTGGAACAAATTGGAGTAAATAAGGAGCATTATTAGATGAGGAATTTTGATTTATTGATTTTCTATTAATTATGTAATAGATGACTTCTTGAGAATTGGAAATAGTTAGAACAAATATGTAGGCTTAGGAGTGGATTGCAAAGGGAAAACGCCGTCGTTTCCAATCGATTGTTCAAACGACTTTGATGGTCGTTCGAACGACAAGGATTTTGTCGTTCAAACGACAGTCAGTGTTGTTTGAAAGACGTCTGACATACTTGTTCCCCTTGTGCATTGTCGATCTCTCATTCGTGGGTTCAAACTTGGGCCTGACCATCTGATCAAAATCAGAGACTATGTGTGACTAAATCCTTAGGCATTGTTGTGTATTATATAAGGAAAATTTGGATTTGTTACTACCACAATTATTGTCAACATATCCACCATTTGAACGGTCCATCTGATGGAGGAATTAGATGAGGTTTTATATGTGTATAAAGAAAGAGGGTGAGGAAGGTTTATTCTCATTTCTCCCTTCGTAGAGAAGAGCTCGCAGCTCTCTCCATTAGTGCACTGCTTTAACACTGTTTGAGTCAATGGAAATATATAAAAGTATTCACATAATTAATAACAAAGTCCCAGTTGTTCATATAAAACTACGAATATAGGAGTTGGTTGTTGGGTTTTTGGATGTGTATTTGAAGAAGGGTTATTTTTAGAAGAATATAAAAATATATATAGTGGAGGATTTGTAAAGGGTTTTAAATGGTGTCTCTTGGAGCCTAACTTGGTGGTGCAAGACAACCCCTTTGATACCACCATAGGAGGTGGGGGGTTATCATCTTCATTGATTCTTCCATGCCTTCCACTGACTTGGACATCGTTGAGGTGGGATAATCTACGCTTTGGCATTTGAGACTCTTTAGTGTATATTGTAGTCTTATAATTGTTCAATATTAAGAGGAGGATTATCAAGAGGTAATATTGGGTTTCTAAGTAAACTAAAATAGGCATTTTTATGGGAACAAAAATATAAGGAAATATTGTTGTGTATATTTTCTAATATATACTAGAAATAGATATTTTTATGGAATAAAAATGTGAGAAAATATTGTTTGTGTATATTTTCTAATAAATCTGAAAATGGACATATTTATGGAATAAAAATGTAGGAAACAATTATTTTAGTGTGTTTGCTAATAAAACTGAAAATGGACATTTTTATGGAATAAAACTGTAAAAAATATTATTATGTTATATTTCTAGCGAAAAAGTAAATAAATAAACATTTTTATGGAATAAAAATGTGAGAAATGTTATTTTGGTGTATTCCAAGTGAAAAAAAATAATAAACATTTTTATGGAATAAAAATGTAAGAAAATATCATTTGTGTATATTTTTATAAAAAAGGAAATAAAGGACATTTTATGAAATAAAAATGTGAAATGATGTTAGTGTTGTCAAAATGTTTATGGAAATAAATTTTTTTAAGTTTCTTGCAAAACGAAAATTTGGGAGCTTAAAATGTAAAGGGTATTATTTTGTGTGTCAAAGGTGTTAAAGTGACATGTGTGAAAGTTGAGAAAATGTGTGATATTAAATAAGTGGTTAAAATGCCTAAAGTATTTCAAATGTTAAGTTGGAAACTTTATAACCATTTTAAGAAAAAAAAAATACACTTGTTAAAGGACTAAATTGCAAGTTTGATTAATAAAGGGTAAATTGGTAATTTATTTAAAGTGGAATATTTTTATGGAATAAAAATGTTAAAAATTATCTTTACACTAATGTGTGTGAAAATAAATTAAGTCCTAAAATGTGAACGATTTTAATATAAGTCACGTGTGTATGGATAAGGGACTTAAAGACGATAAGAAATAATTTTCCAAGCGTTAACGGAAAATGGATGGCTAAGTCCGAGTTTCGGCTTCGACCGGGTAAAAGTAAGAAAATGGAATAATGTGGACATTTGTAAAATGTTAAAACACATGAAAGGAACTCGGATGACACCGAGATAAAGAAAAAAGGGCCTGGAGCCCTTCAGTGAAAAGCCATAAACCACTGGCCAAAGCATATGGTGTGCATAGCCATTGGTGTGTAGCCTGTGTAAGTATGCGGTTAATTAGAAGATTCCGAGAAAAAGATGTAGTAAATATGAAACGCATCGAGAAATGGGTTGTGGGGTAATGTGTTAACACAACCTAACTTGAATGGATGAATAAATGTTCGGGTAAAGGCTAAATGGACAAGTAAATGCGTAAACCTATTAATGTCCATAAGATAAGGTAAAATGGGATAAAGTAAGTGGATAAATGGGTGATTAAGCAACAGAGTTATTAAACCCACAATTTCATAAGTTAGTATTGAAAAGGTTTTCAAGTAACAAATAGTTAGTATTGAAAAGGTTTTCAAGTAACAAATAAGTATTTTCTTACATAATGAATGCATGAGTTGAAATGGCAATTTTCAATGAAAATTCTAAAGCGTGTGCCAATGCGTTAAAAAGAGTAATTCTAGTAAAGGAATGTAGTTAGGTAAGTCAAGTATATGTAACAACCCTCACTTTTAAGAGACTCATTTTATATTAATTCACCGCATGAAGTAATTATATAAAATGTTGAGAACTGGAGTAAATATTAATTGAATGAGTTGAAAGTTAATATTTACTAGATTGTTGCATATTTACTGTATGTGTAAGTAAATATCATCAAGTTGAATGCTTTATAGTGTCATGTGTTTTAAATGACATTATGATTTAAATGAAATCGGAACTCGAAATAATTTATGAAATTACCGGATGCCATTTTAGAGGGCGTAGTCAGTCCCAGAATGTGCGAGGTAGTCAAAATAAGTGCCATATTATATTTTTAGGTTCCGGGCACTTTTGACTGGTTTTAACTTAAACGCGTATTTGGGAGTTATTTTAATGTGGTATTAATCATTTAAGTTGGGAATTTTATACTTAAGCCACGATTTAGTCTTGCTAAGCCTCTTATTTCTCACATGTGTATTGTCAAACATAGAGAGAGAGAGAGAGAGAGAGAGAGAGAGAGAGAGAGAGAGAGAAGAAGAGAATTGAAGATAAAAGAGGAGAAAGAAGAGAGAAATTGGAGATCGAAGATTGGGATTGCTTCTACCACAAAGAAATCTGAAATTCCAACCTCAAGGCAAGTTTTCTACTTGCTAATATATGATTTAAGATGAGTAAATTGTGTGATAGTTGTGTATTAACATTTATGGATAAAAAATGGAATTTATGGTTGTTGATGTAAAAAATTAGATCACTCTAATAATTCAATCACAGATAAATAAATTAGACAAAAGATTTTTAAGTGGTTCAGCCTTATAAGAATGGCCTACGTCCACTGTTGTGTTATTGCTGAGTGTTTAGGAATTCTCGATTACAAATTATCAAGAAATTCCTTTCTTGATTCCAGGGTTTGGATTCGGGGTCCCTTACAATGAGGATTGTACAATGTATTTATAGCCCTGAGGCTGTAATGTGAAAGGGTAATACATTAAATGATATACATATGAAAGGGTAATACATTTAATGCCCTTTTTGCATGTGCGTCTGAATGATAAGCATTTAATGAGCAGTTAAACTGTTGGTATCCTGCTTCGAGGTGCAGCTCGGATCGCCTGAGTTGCTCGGACCGCTTGAGCTTCTCGGTGCTAAAGAGTTCCTCGGAGAGGTCTGTTACTCGGAGTGTATGAGTTCCTCGGAGTAACATGGTTCCTCGGGGCGTGTGATCATCTCAAAAGTGCTTGTTGTTTCCATGTAGATAGCCACGTGTCTTCATATGATTGGTCCATGTCAGCAGATTAAATTTGGTATCAACAGAAGCCCCCAATGTTTCATAGTTCAAAATTTGAGGAGTATGGAACATTCTTTCTCGGAATATGGTAGCTTTAAATAGTCTTCCTGATTTTTAGGAGCGTTTCCCTTGTATTTATTTCTCCTTCCCAATTCGTAGAATCATGCTTTTTTGGACTTTTCTGTGTGCTTCGATTCCCGCGTCACTTTTCGTCTTTTTAGCCGCTGTTGTCCGCTTTGATTCCCGCGCCACTTTTCATCTTTGGTAATGTAATCATCCTTTTTTGTAATCATTACTTCACCATTTCCCAAGGCAAGGTATTTAAACTTCACAGACACTCCCATCGTCTTCTACCTTTTCAAATTTTTATCTTTGAGTTTTACGTCGTCTCTTCCCACTCTCTTGTGCGTTCATCTTTTCCGTCATTCGTTGTCAGCAGATCCATTCTTTTCCTGTAAGATCTTCTTCCTTCTTCTTCATTTCTTTATTCACCATGGTTTATCCTGTTGAGTCTCTTGAGAAGTTTCGTTCTGATTTCTCCATTCCCTCATGGGTTGTTTTGGAAGAGCTTTCTGAGCCTTCTAATTACTTCCATTTGGCTGAGGGACATTGGTTCCCCAGTCTCTTTTTTGCTGAGTGTGGATTTTCTTTTCCACCAAATTCCTTGTGTCTGGAATTCTGTCAGTACTTTGACGTTGTTCCTGCACGAATATCCCCCAACACATGGAGAATAGTTAATGGGGTGCATAGGTTAAATCAAATCCATGGAACTCGAATAGGAATTCCAGAAATCATGTACTGCTATAGATGGACAATTAATGATAATATTTTTTATTTAAAAACTAGATTTTTAAATAGAGCCTTAGTAGTCAATCTCCCTGGTGCCAATAGGGATTATTTTGAACACGGGGTTGTCATAAAAAATTGGCAACACCCTCCATTAGCTGGAGATGAGGTTTACCAGGGTCCCAGATGCCCTCCTTATGGCAATGGGATAGGTTATTTTTATTTTATTTTATTTATTTTGAAATCATGTTTCTCTTTTGTTTGATAAAATGTGCCACTGATAACAATGTTTATTTATTTGCAGTTGATAACAAGAGAAAGTGCCCAAAAGATGCAGATGTCAATATAAGGCATTTGAAACTTATCTGGAGTCTGCATCAAAGTGTTGCTGATGAGCACATTAAATCGGCTTCGTATCTGCTCCAGTACAAGAGCTACACCACTTCTTTCAGTGCTCGTCCAGTGATAAGTGAGTCAGAGCCAGTACCAGCTTCACCCAGCTCATCGCCTGAATTCCATATTCCTTTAAGTGAAAGGATGAAGAAGAGAAGACCTCCTACCCTGTTTGAGAAAAATGCCTCCGGCTCTAGGGAGGCAAAAAGGAGTAGGATTGATGTCCCAAGGGAGGGGACAAAGAAGACTGATGCAGCTCCTCCAGCTGCTCCTGTTAAAGTTACCGAGAAGCCCGCAGTGGCTCCGAGTAGCTCCACTGCTCCTGGAGAGGTGATTGTGATATCACTCACCAAGGGTTCTTCCTTGGTTGAATCTGTACCTGTTCCCCCGAGGAGGCTGAAGAAGAGCTCCTCGATCAATCTGGCTGACACCATTACTCAGCCCCTAGCTGTTGGGGTTGGAGTTCCCACTTTTATTCCCCCGAGCTCTTCCATGAGCTCGATAAAGTCCTGGATCATTCCCGAACTCCAAGGTACTGAGTAAAACCTTACTCGGGATATGGTTACCTCGCTAGCTGCTCGTCACCTTGCTTCTGTAAGTCTCTTTACTTTGAATTTTTCATATTTCCTTTGTCGTTTCTGTTTCTGACCTGCTTTCTTTTTACTTTCACAGTTGACGAGCTGCTTCAATATAATTTTGAAGAAGGATGAAGCAATTAAAGCTTCATGCTCCTCGTCCAGCGTGGAGAGAGCTCTGGAGGAAGCTACAAAATCTCTGGCAGATTCTCGCCAGACATATGCCACTGATAAGGCTGTCTGGGAAAAGAAGCTTGCCTCCACCGAGCAGGATAAAGCTCGAGCTGTTGAAGCCTCTAAAGAGTTGGAGAAGAAAAAGAATGCCCTGGAGAAGGCAAATAAAGAGCTCGAAGAGAAGCTCAAAGCTGCTAGAGATCTTGAAGATAAACTCAGGGTTGCTGAGGAAAGGTTGGGCCAGCTTCAAGAAGTAGGTCGGCAAAAGGAGGAAGCAGAAAATAAATTGAAGGATGCTGAGAACCTGCTGTCCGAGAAACTTTCCTCGGAGAAGCTGAAGAGGAAAGCTGCTGTGAAGAAGTCCTTCAGCTCTGGCTGGGACAAGGAGTGGAACAAGGGTTTGGCTGTCATGGTATCGCAAGTGGACTATGGCAGTCTCAAATACTTTAGGGATGGATGGGTTACTGCCCTTCAGGAAATGAAGGTCGACGAGTCTTCCGAGCTCTTCCAGAGACATATCCCTGGTCCCCCTCCAACTCCAGAAGACTTAGAAGAGGATGAAGCTACCTTCGAAGAGTCTTCGATGATGATGGGAGATCATGCCCTAGCCATCCAGCCTGCTGCTGAGGAAAATCAGCAAGTTTTTTCTTCCTCCGAGCAACTGCCTACTCTCCCCGAGCAACTATCTCTTCCCTCCGAGCAACCTACCTCTTCATCCCAGCCTCCCGAGAAGGTTTTGGGAGATAATGAAAAGGTGTAGTGTTGTTCGGGTTTCTCTTTATTTTCTTTCTCTTTATCAAATGTAACCCAGAATATGTAACTCTGAACTATGATCTAATAAAACTTGAATTTTTTTTGCATACTGTTGTCTATTTTCTATTCATACTCTGCTTATTCTTCTTATTGATGATTGCTCTTCTTTCTCTGCTAGTTTCTGGCCAGGATGGAACTGCTATCTGCCCATGATACAAAGTTGCTGCAATAATGTAATGAGTACTTTAAGGTTGGTCACATAGACCTGAGTGCTGCACAAGTTGTCGACATCCTCGGCCAGGATGCTTCAGAACAAGCAGTGGAAGCATATCAATATCTGAAGTGTCTGCTTGATCGGGCTGTAGCCAATAACGTTGCCTATTATGAAATGATCAAGGATCTTCAAAGCACTCTCGAGGACCTTCAGCTGCAATATAAAGAATCCACTGCCTTGTTGCATGAGGGGTACGAGAAGAAGTACCAGCAGATTATTACCGACAAGGGCTACGAGAAGCTTTTTGCTGGGTACGATGTAAGGGAGAGAACCTTGAGAGGTGAGGTCGAACAATGCAGACAGATTGCTGAGTTGCTGGAAAAGGAAAACAACAACCTGCAAAAGGAGCTGTCACAATTGAAATCTGCAGCTTCCACTTCTAGTGCCTTGATCCCAGTGACCGACGAGGGATTTTCGTTCTTAGAGGTTGAGAACGCCAAGTTGAGGGACGAGTTGAAGACTTTGAAGAGTTCGGGCCCTTCCACATCTTCTCGAGGACGAGCAAGAGCTCATCGGGGATGAGCAAGAGCAGCTCGAGTTCTTGTCGAGGAACAGAGGACTCAGTCTGCCTTAGAGAACCAGGCCTTCCAACTAATGGCGAAGAACCAGGCGTTGTCTGATATGTCAAAGAAGATTAGAGACCTGGAAAAACAGCTCTCTGCACAGAAGTCAGTCTTGGAGAATAAGGAGCTTTTCATCAAGAATTTCCACGAGCAGCTAGAAAGGCTAACATATCAATTCCACAAACAGCCCAGGGAGTTCTGGATGGCTGGATACAACGAAGCACCATTCCACTTGGACGATCGTATCCAGAATGCCAACAATGAGGGCTACAAGCAAGGCTGGTTGAATGCCTTAGGTGTGCTGAAGCTCGAACAAGGTCATTATCTGTGGGACTACCATGATCCCGGGTTGCTCGACTTGCCTGTGCCACCATACAATTTGGAGATGGATTGAATCCCTGCTCAGGCCATTCCTCGGATCTTAATTTCAAAGTATCTCGGTGACTATAATTTACATTCTCAAATCGAGGTATCTCGTCCCGAGCATCTTTTAGATCGACCATCCATGATGAATACAAGGATGTTGAAAGATCTTAATTTCATCAATTCTCCTCTGTCTTTAAATGATCCGCCTGCTGGTGAGGAACCTGTGTCAAAAGCAGAGGGGAAGAGACCAGTAGAATAGGAATTTTTGATGTAATAGTTAGTATACATTTCAATATCAATGTACTTGTAATTTATTTTGAATTTAATGAAAGACTTTCATTTTGTTTGCAAATCTTGATTGCTATTGTCTTGTAGTTATCAAACACTTTATATTTGCGTATATCTGTTAAAAAGATAATAATATTATGTTGTTTGTCAACCAACTCAGTAATAATTAAAAAGTTACAAGTATCAGTACTGTTGCTCGATCACTTAATAATAAAGTAATGAGTATAAAAATGTTGTTTAAAATGTTTCCAACTAACCAAGGTTGTTAGATTCTCCATGTCGACCAACTACAGTTAGTGGGTTTTTATCCCCGACCAGCCATAGTTAGTCTTTTTGAAATAATTTTACCCATAAAATGTTTCCGACCAACCAAGATCGGTAAATTTTGCTTGTCGACCAACTACAGTTGGTGGGTTTTTATCCCCGACCAGCCATAGTTAGTAGACTTTTATCGCTTTCTGGAATAATCTTACCTCCCGACCAACATAAGTTGGCATTTTCGAGAATATATGTACCTCCCGACCAACATAAGTTGGCATTTGCGAGAATATTTTGCTTCCTAGCCAAACAGGTTGGAATTTTTATGAATATTTCGTTTCCTAGCCAAACAGGTTGGTATTTTTAGGAATATTTCGTTTCCTAACCAACCGAAGTTGGCATTTTTAGGAATATTTTGTTTCCTAACCAACCGAGGTTGGCATTTTTAGGAATATTTTGTTTCCTAACCAACCGAGGTTGGCATTTTTAGGAATATTTTGCTGAGCAGTTTGAGATTTGCCGAGTTTTGCCGAGTAGTGTGTAGCACTAGTATTCCCCGAAAAATTCTCAATAAAAAGGAGAGACTTTGGCAGAATATCTTCATTTTATTCATACTGATGGAACTGTGTTACATATACATCACTGATAATACTTGCGCAGGTGTTCTGCGTTCCATGCATTCTTAAACTCCTCGCCTTCTAAAGTGGCTATTCGATAAGTTCCTGGTCGAACAACTTTTGTAACTCGGTATGGTCCATGCCAATTTGCCTCCAGTTTGTTGTGCTTTTGAATTACTTTCTTCAGCACATAGTCTCCTTCTTTCAGGTCACATTTCTTCACCCATTTGTTGTAGAACAAAGATGTTCTCTGTTGGTAAGCAGCATTTCTAATGGCTGCTTCTTCTCTAACTTCTTCGAGCATGTCTAAATCCAATCTTCTCATTAAGTCGCTGACAGGGGAATTGAAATTCAAAACCCTGTGTGTTGGGAGGCCCAACTCGGCAGGTATGACGACTTCACTTCCAAACGCCAGCATGTATGGTGATTCTCCAGTTGCTACTCGGGGAGTAGTTCGGTAAGCCTAAAGTACCGATTGTAACTCGTTGATCCAGTTTGCTTTTGAATCATCCAATCTTTTCTTCAAACCGTTCAGCAGCGTTCTATTTGTCACTTCAGTTTGTCCATTGCTTTGAGGATGGCCTGGTGCTGAATGAACCTTCAAAATGTTTGACTGATGACAATAGGCGGCAAACTCCTCGTTATCAAATTGTGTTCCATGGTCTGTGATAAAGGCATGAGGTAGACCATATCGACAAATGATGTTCTTCCAAATAAATTGGTACACTTTCTCATACGTTATGTCAATGAGTGGCTCAGCTTCTACCCACTTAGTAAAATAATCCACTGCAATGACGAGATACTTGAACCTTCCTCGTGTCGTTGGCAGTGGGCCAACCAAATCAATCCCCCACATGGAAAATGGCCAAGGGGACGTTATGGGTGTCAAAAATTCTTGTGGAGTTCTTCGGATGGAGGAAAAATGCTGGCACTTGTCACATTTCTTGGCATAGGCTATACAGTCAGCCCTCATCGCCAGCCAGTAGTATCCCTGCGTCATCACCCTTTGTAAAAGAGTCCGACCTGCTACATGTGCTCCACAGGACCCTTCATGGATCTCTTCAATCAATTCTTTCACCTCGGAGGGATGTACACCCCTCTGTAAACCTGCCATAATTCCTCGCCTATACAAAATACCATTAGTTAATACGTACCGAGCAGCTTTAAACTTTAATTTTTTGGCGGCGAGTTTGTCAATTGGCAATTCTCCCTCCTCGATATACGCCCTGATGGGATCCATCCAAGATGGTCCTAAATCAAGGGTGATAAAGTTCATCGTCAGATCTTCATCTATGCTCCGACCAACTAACACTTTAATTGGGATTGTTCGTCGTAGCTCGGTGTGAGTAGCTGATGCTAATCGAGCTAGGGCGTCTGCTCTCGCATTCTCCATTATTGGTATTCTGACCAGCTAAATAGCGGAAAATTCTGACACCAGCTCCTTTGCCTTTGCATGATATCTGATCATTAATTCTCCTCTAACTGCATATACTCCCATCATTTGGTTTACGATCAATTGAGAGTCACTGAAAATCACAACCTGCTGCGCCTCCATAATTTTTGCCAAATTAAGCCCTGCAATCATGGCCTCATATTCAGCCTTATTGTTGGAAGCTTTGAATTGGAAACGCAAGGTGTATTCCATGTCGACCTCGTCCGGAGTGCTCAAAACTATCCCCGCGCCACATCCTGCAGTGCAAGATGAGCCATCTACATATAACCTCCATATAGGTAACTCGTCTTCAAATTTCTGATCAGTCAGAGTTCCTCAGTGAAATATTTGCTGCTTCCTTTCCTCCTCAGATTTTTCTTGCTCTTCGTCGATCATTTCTTCTTGCCCTTTTACCAACCGTAGTTGGTTTGAGCTCGAATTCAATGATCCTGTAACATCCACTTGCCCTTTTACCAACCGGAGTTGGTCTGAGCTAGTGTTTGTTGATCATGTAACATCCACAGGTTGATCAGCGAGCAACTCTTGTTCCTCGTTCGGAGTCCTCACAACTATCTCTGCGTCACATCCTGTAACATCCACACGCTCTTTTACCAATCGGAATTGGTCTGAGCCTATGTTTGTTGATCCTGTAACATCCACAGGTTGATTAGCGAGCAACTTTTTCTCCTCGGCGGTATCAGGATAGGTGAACTCCTCTATAAAATCTGCTACAGCCTGCCCTTTTAATGATGATTTGGGTTCATAAATTATATCATATTCACCGAGCTCTATTGCCCAGTACATCAATCTCCCTGATTTTTCTGGCTTATGAAGGGCTTGTCTCAATGGCGCATCGGTATATACTACTATAGTATGAGCCTGGAAGTATGGCCTCATTCTCCTACTCGCCTCAATCAGCGCCAGTGCCAATTTCTCCAACCTTGGATATCTGATCTCTGCTCCTCGGAAAGCCTTACTTGTGTAGTAAATTGGCTTTTGTACTCCATTCTCCACTCTGATCAACGCCGAGCTAACTGCATTCTCGGACACTGCAAGGTACAAATATAATTGTTCTCCCATCACCGGCCTGGACAATAGTGGAGGTGCTCCCAAGTATTTCTTTAAGTCCTGAAAAGCCTTCTCACATTCATCATTCCACTCAAAAGTCTTTCTGAGTGTCTTGAAGAATGGGAGACATCTATCAGTTGCTCGTGACACAAATCTGTTGAGTGTCGCTACTCGTCCTGTGAGACTCTGTACCTCCTTCTTCGTCGTTGGAGATCGCAGCCCTAATAGAGCTTTGATCTTTTCAGGATTTGCTTCAATGCCTCATTGATTGGCAATGTACCCGAGGAACATGCCTTCTCGTACTCCAAATATGCACTTCGTCGGGTTCAGCTTCATTTGATATTTATCTAGTTGATCAAAAGTCTGACTTAAGTCAACTAGATGATCGACAGCTTTCTTGCTTTTCGTCAGCATATCGTCAACATAGACTTCCATATTGTCACTGATTTGTTCAGCAAAGACCTTGTTCATCAGCCTCTGATATGTCGCACCTGCATTTTTTAAACCAAAAGTCATAATATTATAACAATAAGTTCCCCTAGGGGTAATGAAAGAAGTACTCTCCCTATCTTCAGGTTTCATTTTGATCTGATTGTAACCAGAATAAGCATCCATGAAGCTCAGCAATTCGTGTCCCGAGGTAGCATCCACCATTTGATCAATTCGGGGTAATGGAAAGTGATCCTTTGGGCATGCTTTGTTGAGGTCGGTGAAGTCTACACACATCCTCCACTTGTTGTTCTTCTTCTTTACCATCACCACATTAGCTAACCAATCTGGATATTTAACATCTTCAATGAAACAAGCTTTCTGGAGCTTCTCGACTTCCTCCTGTATCGCTTGATTCTTCTCGGGACTGGATACTCTTCTTCTCTGCTTCACAGGCTTGATCTCCTTATTCACATTGAGCTCGTGGCATAAGAAGTTTGGGTCTATCCCAGGCATATCTTCATGACTCCACGCAAAAGTTTGTCTTCCGCTTCTAAGGAAAGTTATCAATTCCTGTTTTAATGAGGCTTCCAACGATGAACCTATTTGAGTAGTTCGCTCAGGGTGTTCGTCGTCCAGAATGATGTTTTCAGTAGCTTCCACCACTTGACCCTTCATCAGTTACTACTCATCTCGAGGGTCCAATGTTTCAATTTCTACACCTTCATCCACTTGATAGGTAGTAGTCTTTTTCTTTGATTCTTCCAGTTCTTCTTGCTAGGTGGATGAATAATAGCATTCCCGAGCTACTTTCTGATCACCTTTCACAACTCCTACTCCAAAGTTTGTTGGAAACTTTAGGCACTGATGCACTGTAGATGGTACAACCTCGAACTTCTTCAATCCTACTCTTCCCATGATGATATTGTATGATGATTGGACATTCTTGTCCATTACGAAGAAACGTATTCTTTCTATCCGACAAGCAGGCCACGTACCAATGAATATATCCAACTTGATTATCCCAAGTGGAAATAATTTCTCGCCAGCAAAACCGATGAGGGGTCTGTGGTAAGGCTCCAGTTGAGATAACTTTAGATTTAAACTATCAAAACACGTGTAGAACATAATGTCTGCCGAGCTACCATTGTCGACCAGCACTCTTGAAATCATTACCTCCTTCATTCTCATCTTGATCACCAGTGGATCATCGTGAGGATATAAAACACCTTCAAGATCATTTTTTGAAAAACCGATGACCAATTTCTCCTTGTTCACTTTTCTCGGGCGATCTTCCTCAGCTAGATTTATTCGCTGAATGTACGAGCAAGCTTGAGCCTCACCGAGGCAAGATTTTCTTTCTGCAGTAAGGTCTCCTCCTCCTGCATCTCCTCCTGTAATAACATTACAATTAAATGACCCAAAGCGTACTGAAAATACCTCTCGTTTTGGCTGCCTTGGTTTCTTGGGAAGATCGGGGTCATCCTCTGGATCAACTTCATGGTTTCTCTTCTTGTTCTCTTCTGCTCGACGAGGAGATCTAGACCTCTCTCTAGTTCGGTCGTTGTTTCTTCTTTCACCTCCCCGATCAACATACTTTGCTAGCTTTCCTCGTCGGATGAGTGTTTCAATCTCATTTTGAAGAGCTATGCAATTTTTAGTCATATGGCCATGATCCTTATGGAACTCGCAATATTTTTCCCTATTCCTCGTGTCAGGGTCTGCCTTCATTTTCTTTGGCCAGTTTAACTCCTCGCTGTTCTTAATTTCTTCCAGGACATGGTTGATATTCGCCTTCAAAGGTGTGTAATTATCAAATTTCTTCAAGACCTCCCGTGACGACCTATTTTTTGATTGTTTATCACCACCATTGTTCTTATGTTCTTTCTTCTTAGCTTTATCACCTTCCACCTTGGTTTCTTTGGCGTCCATATTATTCTTCGCAGACATAACCTCCTCAGCATTCATAATCTTGGACGCTTTTCCCATCAGGTCCGACATGGTTCGAGGTGGATCTTTGGCCAAAGTGTAATATAACTTGTTTGGCGACAGTCCACTCATCAAAGCGGTAATCACTGTCTTCTCCTCATAATCAATGACTTCGAGTTTTTCGTTATTAAAACGAGTTATATAATCTCTGATACTCTCACCAGCTTTTTGTCTAACACTTAACAAATGTGCTACTCGTTTAACTGGCTTTGCTCCAAAGCAGAAATTCCCAATGAATAACTCGGCCAGTTGAAGAAAAGTTGAAATCTTACCCCGAGGAAGATTATTATACCATATTTGAGCAGATCCGGTAAGTGTTCCCGAGAATGCTCTAATCTCATCTCATCTGGGACAGCATAGATATCGGCTGCAGCTTGGTATTGTTCTATATGAAGGATAGGGTCAGTTTTCCCATCATACTTGGGAGTCACAACAGGTGCTTTGAACTTTGATGGTGTTGGAAAATCAATAATATCCTGGACAAAAGGTGTTCCTCGAATAAAGGTTCGTTGTAGAGGGTTCTTGGCCTTAGCCATTTCCCCTAATCTATCTCTAGCCTCTGAATAGATCATTTCCATGCATCATTCCCTTCCTCGGGCCTATTGGTTCGAGCAACTGATAGTGTTGAAGTGGCTTCCAGGGATTTATCTTGACGAGCAGCTGGTCGGTCATAGGATCTATCTTGACGAGCAGCTGGTCGCGACTGGGCAGATCCTTCCCTTAAATCTGATGGTCGTCTAAAGCTCTTCGACGCTGCATTAAGAGGACTTTTGTTCCTCCTAGGGACTAATCGGTCGAAAGGAGAAACCCTACTTAATCTTTCCAATGCGCTGGTCCTTTCTGGGGAGAGGGTGACACGTTGTTCAATATCTGTGGCTCGCACTGACGAAGTTCGTCCAGGTTGATAAGAAAAATCTTCAAATTCCTCATTGCGATATGAATTAGCACGCCTAGTATGCGAAGAAGGCGCACGGGTATTTCTTTGAATGCTTCGTGGTCCGAAATGGGATGATGCACCGCTATGGAGGGTTTGGATGAGTTGTCGCATTGTTTCTTGCATGACGGTCTGGCCCTAAACCAGATTTTCCATTATTCCAGTCAGATCTGGAATAATTGGTGGAGCAGATGGATTTGGAGGGGTTCCAGCGTTTCGATTACTGGATTCAGGAATATCAGCCATTGGTAATGGATTGTTTTTGGTGAGAAAA
Source organism: Sambucus nigra (assembly GCA_949130495.1). NCBI lineage: Eukaryota > Viridiplantae > Streptophyta > Magnoliopsida > Dipsacales > Adoxaceae > Sambucus > Sambucus nigra. The sequence goes on along the minus strand of OX422224.1, from coordinate 140,911,652 downwards.
CGATATTACGAGTCGTTTCCCACAGACGGCGGCAATCTGTTGATGTAAAAAATTAGATCACTCTAATAATTCAATCACAGATAAATAAATGAGACAAAAGATTTTTAAGTGGTTCATCCTTATAAGAATGGCCTATGTCCACTGTTGTGTTATTGCTGAGTGTTTAGGAATTCTCGATTACAAATTATCAAGAAATTCCTTTCTTGATTCCAGGGTTTGGATTCGGGGTCCCTTACAATGAGGATTGTACAATGTATTTATAGACCTGAGGCTGTAATGTGAAAGGGTAATACATTAAATGATATACATATGAAAGGGTAATACATTTAATGCCCTTTTTGCGTGTGCGTCTGAATGATAAGCATTTAGTGAGCAGTTAAACTGTTGGTATCCTGCTTCGAGGTGCAGCTCGGACCGCCTGAGTTGCTCGGATCGCTTGAGCTTCTCGGTGCTAAAGAGTTCCTCGGAGAGGTCTAGTCCTCGGAGCGTATGAGTTCCTCGGAGTAACATGGTTCCTCGGGGCGTGTGATCATCTCGGAAGTGCTTGTTGTTGCCATGTAGATAGCCACGTGTCTTCATATGATTGGTCCATGTCAGCATATTAAATTTGGTATCAACAATGGTGTTTAAACCCTAATCTTATTTTATGATGATAAAATTGTGGGTTTCAGTAGTTAATAATCACGTAGGATGATTTGGGGTAGTTTAATGTTGTTGGATGCGTGTAGAAATGGAAGAGATTTAAGTTTTGGGGAAAAACTAGGGTTTATAACCCGTAACCCATTCTTGGTAAATTCGCAGGGGAGAATCGATTCGGCCCTAGGGCGAATCGATTCGCTAAGGGGTCAGCTTACAAGTCTGCAAAACCCAAAACGATTCGGGTTAGGGACGAATCGATTCGGCCAACTGCAGAATGTTGGTTTTGTCATCCGAATCGATTCTCTTTTGGGCGAATCGATTCGCTGCCTGGGGCGAATCGATTTGGCCTTTGGGCGAATCGATTCGGAATTAGGTTGTTTTTGAGTTGTTTTTCTAACTCAATTTTTATTCTTTTTCTTTAAGATTATGACCTAGGAACCTTCTTGTATGAATTAAACTTAGAGTTCTAGAGTCATAGATGAGTGGGGTAACCACCCTAGAATAGAATGGTTTATAGGGGGATTGTTACGGGGGTATGCCAATTGATGTTAGGGCATTCTTTTCTTTTAGTTGATTATTATGAAACTAGGAGTTGTAGTATCATATTGGGAGACTTTAGAAGCTCAATTGAGCTACATTAGTCTTGATGGTTTACAATAACACCACAAACGAACCTTGGGAGAATAAATTGAAAGTTTATTCATTCATTGAGGTTACAATGATAAGATGTATTAAGTATATCTCCGGGTAAAATATGAGGTATTTACAAAAATGTAAATGACTATGGTATCGTATAAAACGAAACATACATATGAAAAAAGAGTAAATGAAAATGAGATGGAAATGGTAACGATTACGGTAAATGATAATTTACTTAATCATGAATATGGTAAATGATAATTTACTTAAACACACATCTCTAAATGCTATCATAAGGGAAGTTCGCGCGTGAGGTGATGCCCCCTGGCTAATGAATGCAGGGTGGATATAGTCCTAGGCCATATGAACGATTATTGTATGTTTCTGCGCTGGTGAGGTGATTCTGGGTGTGATCATGACTCTCCCGCAGGCATATGGTCGCTTCCCGACGTCTTGCGTTATTGGTGCCCAGGTTGTCTTGTTTGATAGGCCCTGAAAGATTATAGTCATTTACGGGCGCGTCCAGTGGGGAAACCCGGAGGGGCGGCCTTAGAATCGTTATATGTATATGAATATAACAATTCTTAATCAAGTGAGACTTGATGTATGATAAATGCCATAAAGAGCATATGATAATGATTATATTCCTGATAAGGAATGGAATGCCACAAAGAGCATATGATTGAGATAAAAAGCCACAAAGAGCTTATAATTGTAATTATATTTTCCTGATAAGGAATGGAACTATGAAATGAAATAGTGTTCATGATGGAGGCTTTTAATTAATGTTAATCATTCTCATTCTCTAGTTTAATTAAATTAGATCTATGATTATTTAAAATGTCTTAGCTTACGCATTAAATTGTGTAGGTAGATTTTTATTCCTGTTAGTCATGATTTAATGTTCATAACTGTCATACTCTTTATTCATCTGGTGATCATATAAAACCGGGCCCTGACCCGTTCATATTTCTTGTCGTGCATGAATCTTACATCCGCTCAGGTGCTCCGCCGCAAGAATGCGCGTTCTGACTTTACTATTCTGATGTCTTTGGGGAGCCGTGATACTTCGCGGATTTTACGGGATACTTGGTATAGACGTTTTCATTCTTGTACCCTAGTTATGATCGGGTCTTTTACTCGGGCGTGAGGCCCAAGCTTTTGTAATTGTTTAATGTAATATATTATGTAATTTACTGAACTTGTTTAGTATTATTGTATGAGTCTATTGACCGACAGTATATTCGGTCCCTTACTGTATATTTGATGTGCATGTAATATTATATCTTCGGGGTTTCCACTTTCTTTTTAAATTGGGTTGTTTAAATTCTTCTTTAACTTTAAAACCAAAGTTTTTGACAACCCATTTTTCTGAAATATGGAGTGGTTATCCTGTATACTTTGTATATTGTTTTGATGCTGAGAATGATTCCATCCATGATTCCTGTTATATTGGAGTATCGAGCTGGCCACCCCATATTTTGGTGAGCGGGTTATCCCAGATGGTATCAGAGCATCAGGTTCTAGAGTCCTTAGGTGTCTGTGTGACCGCTTTACGCTTTCAGCGTTGCTTTTGATTGGACATAGAGCCTTAGGATTAAGATCGTTGATTTCTCTTGTGAGATTTCGTTCTCCTGCCATGAGATAGAACCCATAGAATCTGTTGCGCGTTCGTGTGAGATTAGTAGGTCGATTGAAGAAGGGTGCCAGGGAAGGTTGTTATGAAGGCGTCACGAGATGGGATTACTAGGAACTGTAAGTTGCGATCGGGGATGAGGACTGCTTTGTAAGTCGCTCCTTTTTTTGTGGCATTTTCTTATTTTGCTACTGCGACTACTAAGTAAAGTGGATATAGTTTTTCCAAGTATCGCTAGAAGTACAGAGTGGTACTAAGCTTAGGATTCCAAGCGACGTTAAATTTAAGTCGAGAAGAGCCCATGATAAGGGCCACATGTTGAAGTAAGATGGAGGAGATGCATCCTCATTCGGTAGGAGTATAAGGTACAGGAGTTTTGGCTTAGAGAAGGGTATAGAAGTTCCCAAATGAAAAGGATGGAGGAAAATCCTTCACCCGTAGGAGTAGTGTTGAGCCGGTGAGAACGTAGCACCACATTTGTGGGTGCAGGAAATTTTGCCCATGGAGAAACCTGTTGAACGTTTTCAACAACGAGTTTCTCTGGGAACTGGAATAAGGAGAAGGTAGATCCTCAAATGTTCACACGAGGTTCGGTCAGAGGCCAACAGTGAATAAAGAGCTGTACGGTTAGGGAGGTCGTGCACCAACATAAGGTTGGTATAAGGAAGAAAGAGCCCTTCAGTGGAATAATAGGATCCAGAATAAGTGTCGTTAACACTTCTGAAGGAACAGTGCCCGGAGAGGTTTCATTGAACTAAGGAAGGGGAGGCCGGTAGCGTGTTCTCTTTTATTGAGAAAGTAAAAGGGACTGCGTGGATAATTATTTGGCAGCTAGGGGCGGAACAATGGCTACGACGTGGAATGTAGAACCACTCATCTTGATTCTGTTGATTGGAGATCAAGGGCAAGGATAAGGTGCCTAGTTGGCACGTTGATGGAAATAACTTGGTTCGGATAAGACTCGAGTATGGTGTCTGAGAACCATTAGGATTGACCCAGGGTGATTGGCAAGAATGTTGGTGGGAATTCCACCTTAGTAGTGGGTGGTGCATTCCTTATGATAAGATAGGGTAGTATTGTGTTTACTCTATAATCGGGTGTGTATATTGAGCTTGTGGTAGTATCGACGCTACTATAAATAGGATAATTATATGACTTCCGTGGTATGGAAGTTCTATATTTTCCTTCACTCGTTATAAAGCGAGTGATGATATTTTTTAAAGTATTATGTGCATTATATGCTACTTGTATGATGTGTATTATGCAAGTAAAGATATTTTGGTTTGATTGGGGAGATAGCAAGAGGATAAATTACGAGGCTACCCTACTTCTAGTTTCAGGATGGAACTAATCGTCCTATAATATCTCTCCTGGATACAGGTTGAGACTTTATTGAGGTGGTTTGAGGTAAGTAGGAGGTTTTCATTACTTGTTGTGTTATCTTCCTTGAGTTTTTGATTGTTTGTTTGATTTGTTGTGTTTGTTATGCCTTATCTCCACGACCAACAAGTTAAGTAGGCATGTGTTGGAGGGGTTCCTTGTTTGGATTTCGCTTTGCGAGACACTCCGCGCATGAACACTTAACGACGTTGGGAGTGGAGAGATGCTATTATTTTTTTTTTATTGTGTTGATTGAGAGTTGGGTTGAAAGACTTAGCCGAGAATCACGTAGTTGAGTGATTAAGGGCTATTAAAGTGCGAGATAGAAGCATTGAATATAGTTCTCTCCTCTGATCGATGTAAGGGAGACTGAGGTATGAAGTCGACTTGAGACCTACTGTTATGCCTTGATAAGAAGGCTATTTAAAAAGTTGTGTATATAGTGGGATAAATATTTGTAAGACTTTACAGAAATTAAATGTCCGATTAGTTGAAATCCTCAATTATTTGAATGGTAAGACATAGAAGTAGAATCTTATTAGTAGGGTTACGAGTTAGAATTTTACTGGTCCCGAGCATGTGTCTTAGATTTTTATATCTTGATGGCCGACGATGCGAGGTAGTAGTGTAATGGGAGGGTTCCTTGTCTGGATTTTGCCTTGGCGAGACGTCCCACGCATGAAATCGAGCGAATGTCAAAAGTTGATAAAGGTCTTGGGCGCTAGGGATATACTTAGTATAATACGTATACGACTCGACTAGGATATATATCGACCTTAGGATTATTAGGACGTAAGTCCTTTAGGGCATGTGTCATTGATTTAGGAAGGCTGTAGGGAGTTTACCATGAATAGGTTGTGGGTTAACTCTAAGATGGATTAGGTCCCTAGAAATAAGAAGTATCGAATCTCGAGGGATTCGGAAAGTTAGGCCAAAGGAGACGAGACCTCTCTTAGTTAGAGTGTTACGTTGGTAACCTAACTTTCAAGGAGTTAAAAGGATGAGTTGACTTTCACTCCTGAGCCCATGTTGTTAAGCTCGAGGGTGGATTTAACAAATAAGTCTCTGCCAGGAATGGGAAGTAAAAATACTGGAGCATGGACCCATTGTTTATGCGTCTTGCAAACTTGAACCTTGGGGAAGTATTATCCCATGCTTGATTTAGGATTCATTGCGGTAGCAATCGCCTTAAAGAAATGGAGGCACTACTTCCTGGGCAGGAAATTTGATCCTTCTCGCGATCAAAAAGTTGTTACAATATGTCGTGGGAGGAATATAATGGGTGTTTGAGGTTCATAAAAGAACTATCAATTGGATGTTCTCATTCGCTAAGGGAATGCGATTGGGTTAGTAGATGCGTCAAGTAGAAAACCCGTCGAAAAATTAGTGAAGGCATGGAAAGCCAAATAGAACGAGCATAACTAGGAAGACTTTGGAGCAAAAGCATTCATGTCTGTGACTGACCATTTCACCCACTCGTGTGAAGAGAGTAGTGGTGAAACGAAGAAGGGTATATTCATAGACGTCTTTATTGAACTGCCGACACCGAAATGGTCATGATCCTATTTGAGGAAATTGTTGATCGTTCGACCAAATCGTTTCTTTTCCGACCATTGCGGGCGGACGATATGTAGAGGAGTATGCCCCGCTCTTTATGGAGGAAAGGTAGAACCGTATGAAGTGCCTATCAAAATAGTGGTGGACCGAGACTAGATATTCGTGTCGAAGGTTTGGTAAAGTTTCCAGGAAGTAATGGGAACCGTGTGGAAATAGTGTATATCTTGCCACCTTATAGTGGATAAGTGAATGGAAGAAGTTAACGTAAGGCCGAAAGGCATACCTTGAAGGTGCGCCTTAGGCTAAATGGATGGACGGGAGCAGTAGCTTGTATGGATGGAAATTTCTGTACAATAATTTAGATCATTTTCTAAGGTATGGCACCATGATTGGCCTTATGTAGCTGGTTGAGAAATTCGCATACTCATTGGATGGGACCAACGGACGATATGTTCCTTGGAGTGGTCCCGGAACATTTCTTTAATGATTGGGATTATTGGGCCATCTACTTTGAAGGCCTACGCCTATGCGAAGAGAAGTTGAGTAGTGTTGGGGTTAAGCTATTTATCGATTGGTGTAGGTATCCCCGAGGAGGGATGTAATGTGATTCAGGAAGTAAGGTAATTTGTGCTGAGACATGTGGGTATATTCTTCCGCCATAGGAAGGTAGGATCGATAGTGATGAATGATTTGGTGCTATGTTAAAGCACAAAGAATGTAAACTGAGATCGTTAGTGAAGACCTTAGTCCGAGTCCATTTGGGATGCCACAAAAACGAGGGGTTTGTGAAGAGTGATAGAATGATAGTCTAGATTGGTGTACCCTTTTTGCGATTAGCGTACGCCTGAATTTTGAGGGCAAAATTCCCTCATAAGGGGGGGAGTATGTAACAACCCTCACTTTTAAGAGACTCATTTTATATTAATTCACCGCATGAATTAATTATATAAAATGTTGAGAACTGGAGTAAATATTAATTGAATGAGTTGAAAGTTAATATTTACTAGATTGTTGCATATTTACAGTATGTGTAAGTAAATATCATCAAGTTGAATGTTTTATAGTGTCATGTGTTTTAAATGACATTATGATTTAAATGAAACCGGAACTCGAAATAATTTATAAAATTACCGGATGCCATTTTAGAGGGCGTAGTCAGTCCCGGAATGTGCGAGACAGTCAAAATAAGTGCCATATTATATTTTTAGGTTCCGGGCACTTTTGACTGGTTTTAACTTAAACGCGTATTTGGGAGTTATTTTAATGTGGCATTAACCATTTAAGTTGGGAATTTTATACTTAAGCCACGATTCAGTCTTGCTAAGCCTCTTATTTCTCACATGTGTATTATCAAACATAAAGAGAGAGAGAGAGAAGAAGAGAATTGAAGAGAAAAGAGGAGAAAGAAGAGAGAAATTGGAGATTGAAGATTGGGATTGCTTCTACCACAAAGAAATCTGAAATTCCAACCTCAAGGCAAGTTTTCTACTTGCTAATATATGATTTAAGATGAGTAAATTGCGTGATAGTTGTGTATTAATATTTATGGATAAAAAATGGAATTTATGGTGTTTTAACCCTAATCTTAGTTTATGATGATAAAATTGTGGGTTTTAGTAGTTAATAATCACGTAGGATGATTTGGGGTAGTTTAATGTTGTTGGATGTGTGTAAAAATGGAAGAGATTTAAGTTTTGGGGAAAAACTAGGGTTTATAACCCGTAACCCATTCTTGGTAAATTCGCAGGGGAGAATCGATTCGGTCCTAGGGTAAATCGATTCGCTAAGGGGTCAGCTTACAGGTCTGCAAAACCCGAAACGATTCGGGTTAGGGCCGAATCGATTTGGCCAACTGCAGAATGTTGGTTTTGTCATCCGAATCGATTCTCTTTTGGGCGAATCAATTCGCTGCCTGGGGCGAACCGATTCGGAATCAGGCTGTTTTTGAGTTTTTTTTTCTAACTCAATTTTTATTCTTTTTCTTTAGGATTAGGACCTATGAATCTTCCTGTATGAAGTAAACTATAAAACCCCATGATTTTGGGATCGAGAAATTAAATTTTTGGGAAAATAAAATTTATTTAATTTAAGAATTTTAAAATTTGGGAATTGAGGTCCAAAAATAAAGAACATTTCAAAGTATTCTGGATGATGATTTTGAGGGTACCATCGATCCCGAAAGGGTCGAGATAGTCAAAATGACTGTCATTGGGTTTTATTTCGGCTCCGAAATGTTTTTAAGTCATTTTGACTCGAATTGGAGTAAACGAGTCATTTAAAGTGTGTATTAACATTTAAAATTGGGACTTATATTTTAATGTTTAAGAGGCTTACGGATTAAGCCATTCTCATTTGAGAGAAAGAGAGAAAAATCCCTAGAGGTAGAAAGAAGAGAGAAAGAAGAAGAAAGGAAGAAAAGCTTGGAGATTCCGGCCCAAACGCGACATCGAGGACGATCCAACCTCTACAAATCGAGGGAAGTGTTTAATCTTGCTAAATAAGTCATTTGTGTATTTCATTTCATAATTTTTGGGTTAAAGAAATGGATTTTTGGGTATAAATATCAAACCTAGATTTTTGGGTTTAAACTTGAAATCAATGTTTAGATATGAGTTTGATGGTGTAGAAATGGTTGGGATCAACTTTGGGTTTATTTGTTGGCTTAGAATCATGTTGAGATGAAGGTTTAGGGGTTAGAAATGAAATTTTAGGGTTTGAAATTCGTGGGTTCAATGAAGAAGAAGAACCATTCAAATTCTGCAGACCCGAATCGATTCGCCCCTTAAGCGAATCGATTTGGTTTAGGAAAATTGAAAGGTCTGCATTGACCGAATCGATTCAGACCCAAGGCGAATCAATTCGACCTGAGACAGAAGCCCAGGTCTTTGGACCCGAATCGATTCGCCTTGGAAGCCGAATCGATTCGGAATAGGGCCGAATCAATTCGGAAACAGGGCATTTTGAGGAATTTTCTCTATAGTGAATTATTACCCTTTTTGGTTGGGTTTATTGATTTGGGGCCTTCTCTTATGATGTAAGAGATATGTTTTGGAGACATATAAGGGGTTTCTCACACGTTATGATTATGGGAATTTCTTGGAACAATTTGGGAAAAATATATCCATGTATGCATTGGGGTTGTGTATAGAGATTGTGGGGAAACCTCATTGGGGTTGGGAATCCTAATTATAGATCAAAGTAAGTATAGCTATGATGGGAGGTTAATAACTCTTAGAGAGAGTTGCGAGGGTATGTTGTGAAATTCTAGGCCGACATTTATATCGAATCCTTATAAAGATAGGATATTATTAAGATACAATTTGTGGCCCAATGATGAAGAGTGGTCGCAGATCCTTAGTAATGATAAATTTAAGGAATAAATCAGAGAGGCGTTAGACTAGGGGATTCATAAGAGTGATTGAACCATAGTCGAATTCAAGAGCGATGGGATCATATTACCAACTAGAGTAGCGTGCGTAAATCTAGTCGGGGTAATTGTTGTTTATCGGTGTGTGATTTACAACGGGTACTTTCCCTAAGTAATGGGATCATGTGATGAATGTAAGATTGAGCTTGAGGCTTATAGACTATTAGTTATGTGTATACCAATAGTCGAGATTATTACGAGATTCATCAATGTGCTCTCGGATATAGATGGGATGTATAGTGATGGTTTCATACACTAAACTTTGGGTGATAACCCTAATGTTGGATATTGATTAGGCACATATTCTTCACATTTATCCCATTAATTTCGATATTTTTATGATCCCGTGCAGTGTAAATAGATTGGATTTGTCTCAAATTTATGATACTAACCTATTTTGGAAAGTATTTCTTGTTTTGTGTATTTCTCATGTGTTTTACAGGTATTTCATGCAAGTTAGTGCGAAGGAGAATGCAAAACAGTGAAAGAAACCAAGAAATGGGGAGTTCAAGGGCATTTTCGTAATTTTTTAGCCTTAGTCCGGAGGTGGGTCCAATTGGAAAGTTGAAAATCTCTAAATTACAAGAATATTGGAAAAAACGGCACCCCAATCCGAGCTACGGTGAAGAAGTTATGCCCATTTAAAGTTGGAGACAGAAAGTCAAAAGTTGAAATTAATTCTGGAACCTGAAGAGACAACTCTTGAAATTTCTTGTTTAATTCGTTTTTATTAGTTGAAAAACGTGGAGAGGCATGTGAAGAGTTAATTTTTTGTGTATAAAAGGCCAAGCCCTACATCCTTCCAAGGGAGACGAATTCTAGAGAGTAGAATAGAATTTTAGAGAGAGAAAGTCAGATTTTAGAGAGTTTTATTAGTTTTTCTTTACATAGAAATTTTCATAAACCCTAGTTTGTAAGGTTGAAGAAGAAGAATTTTTCTGGATTCAAGTTCATCTCTTTTCCCTATTGCTGAATACACATATCAATTTTTCATTCTCTTATTTATTCTTTACTTTATTTCCAATTCAATTCTCAATTGTTTTGCAATTTGTTAACAATGTTTGTTAGATCCATAATTCCATATATTGTTATGAATTTGTTTTCTAATAAAACCATGTATAGCTAAATTTTCAAGGGTTGGGATGCATGAACCCAACCCGATGTGGTATGCATAGCTATAAAATTTGTCCTCTAAATTAAATAAATGATTAGATCGTGTTGTATAATTTCACAACCATCGTAGACCTTTTGACCTCGTTTGCCCTAGGTAACTGGGGTGCTTAAGGATGCAACGCGCGTGAATTATTGCGACACTGCTGATTAAGTGCGAAAAGTGTGCGCGTGTAAAGTGCACAGTCGTTGTTTTCGTTTCGCCAACTCAATACAAAAATCTAAGTTACTACTACACTTGCGAGGCAAGCACAGCGGTAAGTCGGGTATCGAAAATCCACAGAGATGAGATGTTAGAATTTAAGTGATTTAATACTCCTAAAATAAAAGTGTAAAAGATGATTATACACAAAAAGGAAAAGATGCATAAAAGGGAAATAGTAATCTAGGCGAGGGAAAATAAAGCTATATTAAGAAAGTGAGTAAAAACTATAGGTTGCGTCGAATATCCCTCACCCGAGTTAATTAGTATAAAATGGTTACATGGGTCGACGATTTATTACAAATGCGTCTCGTTTCGACAGTTAATTAAATCAAGGGTTGTCACGCCCCTAAATTTGCATAAAAGTCTAATATGATTTTGGTGTCAACAAATACCCCGGAAATTACGCACGCAAGGTCGTAAGAATGGAGCATACATGATATACCCCGTCAAATCCCCTAGGCATAATAACTAGGTCAACACACTCGAAATAGACCCGTAAACTCCATCACCAAAGGAAAGAAACACGTCAACCCTAGGTGAGTTCAATCCAAGACAACCTAAACTAAATTAGCCACTAAGCATGATAAACAACAATAATTAAAGCACCTAATTAAATTACACTACAATTTATCTAAGCAAGAAATAAATGGAAAGCATGGAAATATAGGTTACAAAGCTTGAGAACAAAAATGGACATTACATTAATGGAGAAGAACATGAATAGTGATACTTACATACACAAATGGGTGTAAACCCAAAGAGAAGAGAGGAGAGGGAAGCTCCACAAAGAGTCCCCAAAAACTAACCTAAAAATGAAATATCTCCTGCAAAGAAAAGCCCCCAACATTCTATTTATACCCCAAAACAAACCCCAAACAAAACCAAGCCAAAGAACCCAAAATAAGTCAATTTTCGTCCATATCTGATGGGACCGGTCGACCGCACGTTTGGAATTTGCCTTGGGCTGGAGGCAGCCCACTTTTCCACTTTGAACCAATTTTGAGGCGTTGCACGGAAACGGCTATAACTCCCTCATACGGAATCGAAATGAGGCGTGGTCGGAACCGACGCGAAGCTAATTCAATTCTCTACATGATTATGTTTTGAAAGCCTCCAAATTATGCAGTATGAAATTACCAAAATTCCCTTGAAGTAGAAGAAAATACCGAAACCTTCCGGAAATGGGCATAACTTCCACATACGGAGTCAGAATGACGCACGGTCAGTGGCCACGGAAAGATAATTTGATGATATACATGTTGGTAACTTCATTCCATAAAAAATAGTGAGTTTGAAAAGACCAAATTGCCCTTGAAGTATCATTCGATGACGAAACTTCTCCGAAATGCAACCAAACCTCACTTTTAGCGTTCCAATACCTACAAAAGCACAAATAACCCCTGGAAAGTATGTATATATCCAAATACAAGGTTGTCTAGTTAATGAGCATAATTATAGGCATTTAGGACCGTAAAAGTGCTAGAATGCATAAAGATAACGGGCGGAAATATGCAATATGTGATACGAATCACACCCCCTAACTTAAACATTGCTAGTCCCTAGTGATGAAACAAGCAAAACTAGTCCAAAGAAGGAAATACAAAACGTATATATGCATCGAAATATAATTGCCACTTTCGTAGGGAACACGATTGCATTTAGCATATGCAATAAGCCGTTAAACCCCTAGGTTACCCTAGTGGACGAGTGTCGTCTCGTGAGGGTTTTCAGGGATGATACCCACAAACATCATATGGTTTCCTCAAAATATGCCCAAACCAACATGCGACAAGCCCAACAAAAGCGAAAAAGATTTCATATGCATTATTAGCAAAGTGAATGAATTCACGAAAAATTCCGAATCATTAACATTATAGAATGCACCTCATAGAATTGAAACCTTAAATGTGGGAGGGGAGCGAGCACATGAAAAGTATGATTTGGCAAAAACTTAAATAAACCGGATAAACATTAAAGCAAGCATATATTCAATCCTCACGGGCATTACGCTCATCAAGCAAATTCACTCGAAACAGGGAGGTAACACACCGAACATGCGGGCATAAAGAGTAAATGTAAGTGGAAACTAGGCCGCACACATGTCACAAACGAAGAACGCAATATATGAAATTAAAAACTGTAATCTCAATGAATGATACTGCTCATTAAAGGAGGCGAAATGTATTTTCACAGATTATCAAAACTATTTAAACCTTTGAATTACATCTACTTAAGATCACATAGGACTTTAATAGGGTTATATTGTAGGTTAGGCTAGGGTATGAAATGAAGGAATGTATGTACGGATTCAAAGTGTTCAGAATGAAAACTCGGGATAATGGGAAAATGCGGGCAATATCAAAATTGGAAAACAAGTTCCAAAACGGCATTAGATATATCAACGGGGAGAGTAATCAAAGCTTATTGAACTATATACAACATATACAAACTTCTCTTTCTTTTTCTTTTCTTCTTTTTCTCATTTTCTCTTTTGTTTTCTTTTACTTTTTGCTTTCTCTTTTTCTTCACTTTTTTCACTACTTTCTTTTATTTACTTGTCAAACTCTCATATGCCTAAATTGCAACCGGCATCATAACAACATCATTCAATCCCAAGTAACATTCCAAACAAAGGTATGGAAAGTGTATGTATGGTCTAAAACTCCAATTTAGAGTTAGTTATGGTAATGGGGTTATGAAACGAAAGGCTAATATTTAGGCTCAAAGGGGTTAACGAGGGTAAACATATAAGAGTGAGGTCAAGGCTAATATGGGTGATATATCAAAGAGGGCCTATGATCATTTCACAAAGTTTACGCAATTCTCGAGTCAAAACAATATATGAAAATCATGATCAAGTAACACAATTCAAGTATGAACTCAATTAATGAACGGTCAAATGAAAGAATAGTGAGATTAACAAAGAATTCAACGTTTTTAATGAGAAAAGAATAGTGTATACACTCACAAACGACGAAAGGTACAAAGCTTACTCGGTGTAAGTATATACAATGCAACAAAATATTACCGAGTTATAAAAATCTTAAACCAAATCAATATAACAATAAAAATGCATGTGCTCATGGGATTAAAGTTTAATTCATGAAGTTATTCATAATATCAATAATCGAGACTAAAGTCTAATAACTTCTAAAATCGAGAACATGCATCATTGGGTTGTCAATTGGATCGGGCAATTATTGAAATTTATAATCGAAAACAAAGGCAAAATGCCCAAAAAGGAGAAAAAAGAAAGAGAATCTTTTTGAAATTTTCAATTTTTCTAAGAAAAGCATACTAAGTAACTAACATGTGAGCAAAAACATGGACTAAATAAAGAAATGGATAGAATATCCCACACCCCCTAACTTAAAACTTGACATTGTCCTCAATGTAAATTAAGAACCAAGTCAAAGAGAGGAAAAGAGCGATATTACCCAAAAGTGGAGCGATCCCCATAAGAACAAGTCCAAAGAATCTACAAAACAAGTTAGTACCGAGCATAGCAAAAACAAATAACAAAAAGTTAACTAATTACACTAAACTAGATTAAAAAGGAAAGAAAAAATAAAAAGCTAACTATATACAACCTACTATTTAGACTTCACACTAACTGTACACTATAAGTCTAAATAGTTGAGGGTCCACCATAAGAACGATTTGACTTTGAAGGATAACCGGTGTACCCTCACATACATGCATGCCTCCCGAAAAATAGGAATTCCGTTCAAACAACGGAAGGCACGTGGGTGGTGGAAAAGGTGGACCATCCCCAATTAAAAATTTGGGAGGGAGGATGGGGGATTTGGATAGGACGGGTGACAAATACACAAGGGGACCAAAAAAAACTGAATTTCCTCCTAAAGATTTAGCAAGCGGAATGGGAGGTGGCGCACATGAGGGCAAAGATGCCTTCATGGAAAGCAACTCGAGCAAGTACTCCTCGTCGGTGAAAGGGTTGAACGTTTTAAAGTTCGGTACCGATTCATCGGATACTTGTGACGGTGTGATAACGGAGAATGAAAATGGGGAGGAAAGAAATTCAAACCCAAGAGATGAGTTATCATCACTCAAAGTTGGAATTTCAAAGGAGATAGGATCATTTTCAATGAGACTTTCTTCTTTGGGATCCAAAGAAGAAATCATCTCATTGCAAATGGATACTACATCCGTTTCATCCTCGCTTTCATTATCAATTAAAAGGTGGGCCAAGTGACGAATGGTTTGTTCCAATTTAGGCACAAAGTCCTCAATTGGTTCAAAACATTCCTCGACTTCAAAAGTCTCGGAAGACAAATCGTTGTCGGATTCGAATAATAAATCCAAGTCTTGCTCCCAACAACGATTTTCTTCCCGATAACGTTCTTCATACCTCTCATTTTCAAGCATGAGCAAACCCTCACCGAAAGTCATTGGCCGAGGTACGGATGCTTGAAAATGAGGAGTTTGAAAATCATTAGCGGCACTAAAGTTAAACTCATTATTATAGGAATGTTGAAAACTATTGCAATTCGTTTCAGAATTCCTATTATAAGGAGGTAAAGGCCCAAAATCATTGTCATCATCATCAAAATACACGCACTCCAAAGTTTGACTTTTGTAATACTCGCCCAAAGTGATTTTTGAATTTGTAATTTTTTGGGACTCTAAGTATTGACCAAAAGTCATAGGTTTACAAGAATTTTGAGAATTATCATAATGATTACCGAAAGGATTGGAATAAGACATGCTTACCCCAAAGATGGCTCGAAGTGATGAAATCCCCAAAGTGATGCGCGCGCGAAAAATTCAAGCGGTTCTTGGCGCTCAAATGTAGAAGTCCTACAAAAATGTTAGGCAAAAAATACAAATAGAAAAAAAATACTACGAAATACTAAATCAAATAAATTCTAACACAACAAGTCCCCGGCAACGGCGCCATTTTGATTAAGTGCGAAAAGTGTGCGCGTGTAAAGTGCACAGTCGTTGTTTTCGTTTCGCCAACTCAATACAAAAATCTAAGTTACTACTACACTTGCGAGGCAAGCACAGCGGTAAGTCGGGTATCGAAAATCCACAGAGATGAGATGTTAGAATTTAAGTGATTTAATACTCCTAAAATAAAAGTGTAAAAGATGATTATACACAAAAAGGGAAAAGATGCATAAAAGGGAAATAGTAATCTAGGCGAGGGAAAATAAAGCTATATTAAGAAAGTGAGTAAAAACTATAGGTTGCGTCGAATATCCCTCACCCGAGTTAATTAGTATAAAATGGTTACATGGGTCGACGATTTATTACAAATGCGTCTCGTTTCGACAGTTAATTAAATCAAGGGTTGTCACGCCCCTAAATTTGCATAAAAGTCTAATATGATTTTGGTGTCAACAAATACCCCGGAAATTACGCACGCAAGGTCGTAAGAATGGAGCATACATGATATTCCCCGTCAAATCCCCTAGGCATAATAACTAGGTCAACACACTCGAAATAGACCCGTAAACTCCATCACCAAAGGAAAGAAACACGTCAACCCTAGGTGAGTTCAATCCAAGACAACCTAAACTAAATTAGCCACTAAGCATGATAAACAACAATAATTAAAGCACCTAATTAAATTACACTACAATTTATCTAAGCAAGAAATAAATGGAAAGCATGGAAATATAGGTTACAAAGCTTGAGAACAAAAATGGACATTACATTAATGGAGAAGAACATGAATAGTGATACTTACATACACAAATGGGTGTAAACCCAAAGAGAAGAGAGGAGAGGGAAGCTCCACAAAGAGTCCCCAAAAACTAACCTAAAAATGAAATATCTCCTGCAAAGAAAAGCCCCCAACATTCTATTTATACCCCAAAACAAACCCCAAACAAAACCAAGCCAAAAAACCCAAAATAAGTCAATTTTCGTCCATATCTGATGGGACCGGTCGACCGCACGTTTGGAATTTGCCTTGGGCTGGAGGCAGCCCACTTTTCCACTTTGAACCAATTTTGAGGCGTTGCACGGAAACGGCTATAACTCCCTCATACGGAATCGAAATGAGGCGTGGTCGGAACCGACGCGAAGCTAATTCAATTCTCTACATGATTCTGTTTTGAAACCCTCCAAATTATGCAGTATGAAATTACCAAAATGCCCTTGAAGTAGAAGAAAATACCGAAACCTTCCGGAAATGGGCATAACTTCCACATACGGAGTCAGAATGACGCACGGTCAGTGGCCACGGAAAGATAATTTGATGATCTACATGTTGGTAACTTCATTCCATAAAAAATAGTGAGTTTGAAAATACCAAATTGCCCTTGAAGTATCATTCGACGACGAAACTTCTCCGAAATGCAACCGAACCTCACTTTTAGCGTTCCAATACCTACAAAAGCACAAATAACCCCTGCAAAGTATGTATATATCCAAATACAAGGTTGTCTAGTTAATGAGCATAATTATAGGCATTTATGACCGTAAAAGTGCTAGAATGCATAAAGATAACGGACGAAAATATGCAATATTCGATACGAACACTGCTTTACTCATTCTTTGATTATGTATGATGCGGGCTTGAACCTCATATATGTAATGCTTTGGAGTACTAAAGACTGGGTCTGATCAATTATCTAATTTATGACTAATTTTGTACTGGCATACACACTAGGGTTTGGGGGAGTGTATTCTTAACCCATTTCTTCCTTTATATTAATTCCTTCTTAGTTAGTTAATTTTGCATGCGTAGGTTAATTGAATTTAGTTAATTCATAAATAAAATCCAAAAACTAATCATCTTTTTATTTTATTTTATTTTAACATCAACTTTAGGATTAAACTACCTTACCTTTGTCGTCACGTTCACACGTCCTAACTCCCTGTGGATTCGATACCCAGACTCGCCACTATACTCCTTAAGAGTGTAGTTACAAGTTTAGGTTTTTTTTGTATTGAGGTTGGAGGCCGATAACAACAACTAGCGTATTACACGGACGCTCGGTTTTACACTCGATCAGATATATACATGTATTTTTGGGAGACTATTCATCATAGGAAAAATGGATGAATATGCTTCAAGTGAGGGATTGTATTCACATATCGAGGTAAATTAAATGAGTTTGGGGTGACGGCTAGTATATTGAGGATTATGTATACTTATAGCCGAGTTTATAAATCTTATAGATATGAACGAGAAATAGATTATATATATATATATATATATATATGGATATGAAAAATATGGATATATTTATGATGTGGATATACATGATATGAATATCTAAACCTTATGTGATGGTTTAATCATATAATGGGATCATATGGATGTGTATATATTGTGCATCTGAACGATATATATACTTATGTGGTTAAGCATACCCCGCTCATGCTATCATTGGGAAGTTTTCGCGCAGAGGGTGAGCATCCTGGCTCAAGGAGCAGGGTGTGGATATTCCCCGGGTCATAGTCGTCCATTGTGTTATTATGTGATATGCATTTCTTTTGGGGTGGGACGTGGTGGGTATGTCTCGTCTCATTGACCGTTTAGGAGCTATGATCGCTTCCCGGGATGTCGTGTGTGTGTGTTTGGCCCCGATGTCGGTGATATTGAGTACCACCGTGGTCCCTAGGATGGTATGTGAGTAATGCCCTGGAAGATGATAGCATGGTGCAGTTTATCGGCGATATAGCATTGTACATCATATGTGGTATGTACACTTGGTCATGGGAATGGATGATGGTATATATATATATATATATATGGTTAGAATAAATGCCTATATATATATATATATATATATATATCCTATAGGTGTATGGATATAGAATTTTTATGGAGTACATCTTGGATGATTATGGTGTACTAGATTATTGGGGGTTGATGTATCGCATTTAAGGAATATTTTGGTTACATCATCCCAAGGATATTATTGGAGATTTTAAGATTGTTCTTATATGGTAATCTAAATTTAGTAGAATTGTATGTATGGCATAATGGATCTCTAGGATCGACATTGTCAAGGAGTAGTGTAACAGGGGGGTTCCTTGTTTGGATTTCGCTTTGCGAGACGCCCCACGCACGAAACGTAGTGCAATGTTGAGATTGGAGGGAAGTTTTGTCAATAATAATTTTGTATGCATGTTATTTAGAAATTAAATCATATGATTCAACCCAAATGTATATGGGTAACGTATTAAGAATTATAATTGATTAAATTATAAATCGGAATCCATTAAGCCTAGTATGGCATACATGTTTGTAAAAATAATTAAGTGTGTTTACAAAGAGTGGATTCTTGGTTAAAGATAGGAAGGCATGTCTTATGGGTATAGGCTATGCCTATGGTAATTTAGGTTGTCCTTATAGGTGGGGTAATTTAACTAAAATCTCAGGACGCGAATAGGTGCGCGACGTTAGATGAGAGGTGAGTTGGGGTTTCACGAGAGTGCAATTCCACTTTAATTATGAAATAAGTGCATTGATATTTATTATACACGGTTAATACACTTGCTAAATATTTTCACAACTCGGGCTCTGACCCGTTTACTTTTCTCTCCTACATGTATATATATATTACTACAGGTGTCCTACCGCATGGATGCCGGATGACCTTCTATCCAGAGTCTTGGGAGCCGTGACAGGTGCGGACTGTTGCGGGATGTAGAAAGTGGTCGCTTCCTACTTCTTTAAAAATCTAGGTAGGATTCATGTTGTATATCGGGTTTGTACCTAAGGGATATTTATATATATGTTTATATTTATTCCATTTCAGTTATTGTATTGTCTGTGACCCGACAACTTATTCGGGTTTATTTCTTTGTGGCATATTCATTTGTAGTTACTCGTTTCATTTATCATCGTTCTTGTATGCATCTTTATTTTCTTTGTTAGTAGCTATAGTGTTGGTTTGTTGTCTGTTGCATATTTTATTTAACTTTAACATCTCGCTTATATGATATCGGGTAGTTAGTCTTATACTATTTAGTACCACCAGTTGATGTTGAGACTGAGCCATCTGAGACCCTTGATTTAATGTAGTATAGGGTTGTCCACCTATTATTATTTTAAGCGGGGTGTTACATAAACTTAGAGTTCTAGAGTCCTAGATGAGTGGGGTAACCACCCTATAATATAATGGTTTATAGGGGGATTGTTCCGGGGGTATGCCAATTGATGTTAGGGCATTCTTTTCTTTTAGTTGATTATTATAAGACTAGGAGTTGTAGTATCATATTGGGAGACTTTAGATGCTCAATTGAGCTACGTTAGTATTGATGGTTTACAACAACACCACAAATGAATTTTGGGAGAATAAATTAAAAGTTTATTCATTCATTGAGGTTACAATGATAAGATGTATTAAGTATGTCTCCGGGTAAAATATGAGGTATTTACAAAAATGTAAATGACTATGGTATCATATAAAACGAAACATACATATGAAAAAGGGTAAATGAAAATGAGATGGAAATGGTAACGATTACGGTAAATGATAATTTACTTAATCATGAATATGGTAAATGATAATTTACTTAAACACACCTCTCTAAATGCTATCATAAGGGAAGTTCGCGCGTGAGGTGATGCCCCCTGGCTAATGAATGCAGGATGGATATAGTCCTAGGCCATATGAGCGATTATTGTATGTTTCTGCGCTGGTGAGGTGATTCTGGGTGTGGTCATGACTCTCCCGCGGGCATATGGCCGCTTCCCGGTGTCTTGCGTTATTGGTGCCCAGGTTGTCTTATTTGATAGGCCCTGGAAGATGATAGTCATTTAGGGGCGCGTCTAGTGTGGAAACCCGGAGGGGCTGTCTTAGAATCGTTATATGTATATGAATATAAAAATTCTTAATCAAGTGGGACTTGATGTATGATAAATGCCATAAAGAGCATATGATAATGATTATATTCCTGATAAGGAATGGAATGCCACAAAGAGCATATGATTGAGATAAAAAGCCACAAAGAGCTTATAATTGTAATTATATTTTCCTGATAAGGAATGGAACTATGAAATGAAACAGTGTTCATGATGGAGGCTTTTAATTAATGTTAATCATTCTTATTCTCCTGTTTAATTAAATTAGATCTATGATTATTTAAAATGTCTTAGCTTATGCATTAAATTGTGTAGGTAGATTTTTATTCCTATTAGTCATGATTTACTGTTCATAACTGTCATACTCTTTATTTATCTCGTGATCATATAAAACCGGGCCCTGACCCGTTCATATTTCTTGTCGTGCATGAATCTTACATCCGCTCAGGTGCTCCGCCGCAAGACGCCCGTTCTGACTTTCCCATTCCGATGTATTTGGGGAGACGTGATACTTTACGGATATTACGGGATATTTGGTATAGACGTTTTCATTCTTGTACCCTAGTTATGATCGGGTCTTTTACTCAGGTGTGAGGTCCAAGCTTTTGTAATTGTTTAATATAATGTATTATGTAATTTACTGAACTTGTTTAGTATTATTGTATGTGTCTGTTGACCGACAGTATATTCGGTCCCTTACTGTATATTTGATGTGCATGTAATATTATATCTTCGAGGTTTCCACTTTCTTTTTAAATTGGGTTGTTTAAATTCTTTCTTTAACTTTAAAACCAAAGTTTTTGACAACCCGTTTTTTTGAAATATGGAATGGTTATCCTGTATAATTTGTATATTGTTTTGATGGTGAGAATGATTCCATCCATGATTCCTGTTATATTGGAGTATCGGGCTGGCCACCTCATATTTTGGTGAGCGGGTTATCACAGTATAATGGTTTCAAATGTTGAACCGGGAGTGTTAGATAGCGTGAAAAATGCTAAGTATAATGTAAGAAAGTATTTTACAAGATTAAGGTAAATTAATCTAGGCAAGCATTGTTTTCGAAAGTAAAATGGTTAATTCATTGAATATATATTTTCAAAGGTGTGTGTGTGTGTGTATATATATATATATACAACTTTGTAGATGGGACTAAAGCCAAAAAAACCTAATGTGTGGATCTTAAGTATTTAGTCCTATTTATATTGATTTATTTGTCACCACTCCTATGTTTTTATTTTTTTAGTTGTTGGTCCTATATGAGACAAGTGTCATTGTCTACAAAAAGAAGGATGGGTAGTTACAAGGAAGTTATAGGCGGTTTTGGGTGGTTATGGAACTTTTTACAATTTTAAAAACACATGGGAGTGGTGCCTAAATACAACTTTGTAGATGGGACTAAAGACAAAAAAACCTAATGTGTGTGTGTGTATATATATATATTCACATTAATGTGTTGTAACGTGTGAGTATTTCCTTTTTTCTAATTCGTTTCTATACTGCTTATATATTTTCACTCGGCATAGGCTCACACCTTCGCTTTGTTACGAAAGGTTGGGTGCGGGTTCGTATTTTGAGGGCGTCATATAGGTAAGTGCACTTTATTTATTTTATGTTAGTATCTCTGTTTACATGGACTTCGGGATACTCATCGTAGGTCCTACACGTAGTTTATCTTGAAACTGATATCGCATGCTAAATAAGTGAAATGTTAATTAAAATAAAACTATACTAGCATCATTATATAGGATGTTTCATTTCACTTCACACATAACGCTCGATTCGGATCGGGTTAACTCACAGGTAACCCATGAATCTGGGTCGGGTTGTTACAAATGGTATCAGAGATCTAGGTTTGAGGTTCATTTCGAGTGTGACATGGTGAGGTCAGTATTGGATCCTTTCAACATCATTGAGGTTTGGGTCGATCATGCTAGTTTGATGACAGTTTAGTTTGTGTCCTCGATGGTAAGGTCAAAGAGGTTAGCACGACAAGTAAGCTAGTGCCGAGTGGCATACGATCAAGTAAATTATTTTAGATCGCTTTCGCAAATTATGATTTAAGTATGTAATAATTTATGGGTGTACATGTAAGCCAGTAAGTGGTGACGCCATGGTTCTTAGTGTGAGGTATTTGTGTTCCAGCCTTTGTTGACTTAGAGTCTTTGGAGATGTTAATAGAATGAGAAGCCGCCCATTGAGAAAGCGCACTAAATTATGAATAATCAACAATAGGAATTGATTGAAAGAGTGTCATAGTTATGTAAAGAGAAATCATGATTTTGAACTATATGTAGCCTCGGGGTGACACATATGAGGGGCCAACATCAATAATATAATTAGGAAAATTTTCTCCCTGGGGTGATGCCATGATTGATGAGTAATATGATGAACATGTAAATTGTATGGGTCAACGCTAGAGGATGAATCAGTCTTAGTTGATATGATGTTATCCTTATAGGTGAGTGCCTTAGTGGCCATTAGTCGATGTATGTATCTTATGAACCGTGATTAGAATTTCTACCCATTTATGGCAAAAAGGGGGTCATGTGAGTGACAATGATGAGTAGTAGTGACAACGGAGTGAACCTTAGGTAGCTCTCTGGAGTAGTAATTGATAGAGTAATGCAACATTTGAGGAATATGATACTTAGTGACATCAGTGGTGTATACCTAGGTATGTAAGAGTTGTACATGGTGCCTTATATCCTACAAAAAACCTTAGTAGTAGTTGAAACGTCGTATAGTGTTCAGCATGACTTAGCTGGAAAGCTTGAAACTAAGAGAATGAAAGATGTGTTTATAAGTGTGTTTCGTAGTGAAGAAGTAATAGGTCCCTTCATTGAGAACTTGGGTTTAGTATATCCCGATTCATGTGCCTTAACTATAGTATGAGTTTAGAAAATCTTGATGATTGAGGTAACCTAGGAGAGAACCTAGTCAATCTTGGTGAGTGAGTATCAAAATAAATAAGTTGTAATGTTTTACGACGTCAATAGAGAGAGCCTCCTCTTGGGCAATACTCGACGTCCTATGTACTACCAAGAACTTGGATGGTATTAATACATAGTTTGACAACTGTAGTGTGGCATTGAAAGATAGGATCCCTTGTGTTGTTGTGAGCATGGGTCTTAGTGTTCATAGGCAATGCTCGACATCCCGTATCCTACTAAGTATATAGTTGTGTTAATTAGTAGGTTAGCACGTAGTATGATGTCTATATAGTATGAGGCTTACATAGTAAAGCATTTCAAATATAATGGTCGAACACTCATAGGGGTTCAAATAATGTGCTCTAGTGAGATTGACTTCGGGTTAGTAACATGGTTAGGCAAGTGAAATTGTATCAAAAATTCTTTAAAATGTATACTAAGGTTTTTCTAGCGAATTGGTTAATGCGAGTGGTACACATTCCTTAGTAATAAGTAAACATTGAGATTGGGTATCATGTATTACATTTTTAATTCATTGTTACATTGAGGTTTATGTAGTCGTGTACATTTCATAGTGATAAAACTCGAGGTTATGTAGCATAGGTCATAATATGACTTGTGGTTTCTTGTAATTGATGTATAAGTTGTTTAGAGAAATAATTGACTTTGATGTTGTCACCTATGAGGCATTGGGAGTCATTATTGTATCAAAATTTACATAAGTGGTGGTGAACCATTTGATGACTATAATTAGATCATGTTGACTTGTGATGGTGCCTTGGAGTTAGTGCTACAGATTTATTTATAAGCATGTGTCATGATATGACCTTCGAGGAGAATTTTGAAAATAGGTTGAGTAATGCTAGGTGGTGCACTTGGGAGACTTAGAACACGACGATGTTCGTTATGAATTTTAGAGACGACCCTCGGAATGAAGTGTTCGATTTGATTATACAACCTAAGGGTACTACTTATGTGGTTAATAATAACTATGGTGAGGGAAATCTTAGGTCTTAGGCATGAATAATGCTTGAATGTTTGAGGTGCCATTAGAATGACTATAATTTGGAATCATTTAGGCTGTGTTGAGAGTTGTAGTAATGGTCTGTGAGTTAAATGTTTAAAATCGGGTGAGCGTGGTATTTCACTTTATGAGAGTGATCTCAAAAACTGAGGTTAGTTATTGCGAGTTAAAATTTTGAAGGCTTAGGTACGACGGGTCAGTGTCTAGCGACAACTATCGAAGGAATGTAAATCCAATTGATTGTACTTATCAATGTTTGGAATGTTTAGGGGTGTGTTTCGGATGGATCGGATCGGAATAAGGGTGTTCGGAAAAAATTCCAAAACTT
The DNA here is from genome assembly GCA_949130495.1 of Sambucus nigra. Classification (NCBI taxonomy): domain Eukaryota; kingdom Viridiplantae; phylum Streptophyta; class Magnoliopsida; order Dipsacales; family Adoxaceae; genus Sambucus; species Sambucus nigra. The sequence goes on along the minus strand of OX422224.1, from coordinate 140,886,921 downwards.
TCGAAATTTTAAAATCCTTTCCAATTCGGAAAAAATAAAAATCGAAAAATCATTTTTTTTTCCTATTCGGCTGATTCGAAATATTCGAAAATTTTGGAAATTTCATTATTCGAAAAAATCTCGGAATACTCGGAATTATCAGTTATAATATTTTCAAAAAATATCATAAATATAATTTTTCTTTAGGAGGGCAGAGTGTAAGAAAGTAATAGTTCAAAGTGATAAGTGTAATTTTTTTTTAATAAATAAAGAAAGTGGTAATAGGTTGTCTAGACAGTGATAGGTTATTGAGCTTGTTCTCTTAATTATGATGCCAACAAATTAAATGGCATCTCCATTCATAACATACAACCAGTTATGGCAATATCTTTACCAAGACTAACAACATTACTTCTGTATAACTCCTAACCCCACAATATCATGAAAGAAAAAAAAAAGACATTAAGTTTTCTTACATAACTGCCAAATACAGAAATTGATCTGTTTTATAAGAAAACTCTTATATTTGTTATACACAAGATACTATTATATATGTTATATGCATGATACTAAGTGTTCAATTTCTTCTATAACAGTTATATGCCAAATACACTGTTATATAAGAAATTGAACATTTAGTATCTTTTAAAATTGAACACCTATAAGATACTAAGTTTTCTTATAAAACTGTTCAATTTCTTACATAAGTAATGATCCTTAACAGATGATATAAAACTGTTAACTGTTAAACTAATAAATAATAAATTATATATATATAAATGTTAGTAAAAATGTATTAAAATAAATAAAAAAAATTATTATTTAGGAAAATATTTTGGATAAATCGGATTGGCGTGATATTGGAAAATTCGGATCGAAAATTAAAAAATTCGGAATTCATATATGATTTCCAATTCCATTCCAATTTTTTTCGGAGAATTCGGAATCGGAAAATTCAGAAATCGTCGATTTTAAATGGTGCCATAATCGGAAAAATACGGATCGAAAAATGAAAAATTCGGAAATAACTAACACCCCTAGGAATGTCGCATTGGCTCTAAGGAGGGATGCCTAGCGTTTCAACTTCTCAAAGAAATTAGTTTTGTATTCCGTCCATCCGGCATGGATGGATGATCCGTGGTAGGAACTCGTCAAGGATAAGAAGCTAATCCAGGGCACATGGCAAGGCTAAGACGAGTAACAAGTATTGGTAAAAGTTAGGGACTTCAAGCATACGTTATGGGTTGCACTTCTTATGTCATCTTTGATCCCAGTAATGGAAAGTTGTTAATCAGTTGTAATTCAGATGCGGCGCGGTATAAGCTCAGTTGTGATGCGGGTTAGGCTGATTATGGGTGATGCGTCATGGTGTATGAGTATGCTTTTCTTCGAAAGAACCTTATTCTACACCAGTTTGTGTGTGCACATGATCTTGCATTTGCTACATCTAGTTGCATATTTTAGTCGATTGTTTTAGGTTAACATGCGTCATTTGTTAACCAGTGTGGCTAGTCATGACTTGGAGAAGAGATCGCAGCTCTCTCCATTGGTGCACTGCTTTAACACTATTTGAGCCAATGGAAGTATGCAGAAACACTCACACAATTAATAACCAAGCTCCCACTGTTCATATAAAACTACAAATATAGGAGTTGGTTGTTGGGGTTTTTGGATGTGTGTTTGAAGAAGGGTTATTTTTAGAAGAAGATAAAAATATATATAGTGGGGGTTTTGTATAGGCTTTTAAATTGTGTCTCTTGGATCTTAACTTGGTGGTGCAAGATAACCCCTTTAAGGTCTCCTTAGGAGGTGGGGGGTTATCATCTTCATTGATTCTTCAATGCCTTCCACTGATTTGGACTTCATTGAGGTGGAATAATCTACTCTTTGCATTTGAGACTCTTTAGTGTATATTGTAGTCTTATGATTGTTCAATATTAAAAGTAGGATTATTAAGAGGTAATATTGGGTTTCCAAGTAAACTGAAATAGTCATTTTTATGGGAATAAAAATGTAAGAAAATATTGTTATGTATATTTTCTAATATAAACTGCAAATAGACAATTTTATGGAATAAAAATGTGAGAAAATATTGTTTGTGTATATTTTCTAATAAATCTGAAAATGGACTTATTTATGGAATAAAAATGTAGGATACAATTATTCTAGTGCGTTTGCTTAGAAAACTGAAAATTGACATTTTTATGGAATAAAAATGTAAGAAATATTATCTTGGTATATTTCTAGTGAAAAAAAATATTTTTATGGAATAAAAATGTGAGAATGTTATTTTGATGTATTCTTAGTGAAAAAGAAATAATAAACATTTTTATGGAATAAAATGTAAGAAAATGTTAATTGTGTGTATTTTTAGAAAAAAAAATAATGGACATTTTATGAAATAAAAATGTTGAATGATGTTAGTGTTGTCAAATTTGGGAGCTTAAAATGTAAAGGGTGTTATTTTGTGTGTTAGAGGTGTTAAAATGACGCGTGTGAAAGTTGAGCAAATGTGTGATATTAAACAAGTGTTAAAGTGGATAAAGTGTTTTAAATGTTGAGTTGGAAACTTACTAACCATTTTGAGAAAAAAAATGTACTTTTTAAAGGACTAAATTGTAGGTTTGGCAAATAAAGGGTAAATTGATAATTTACATAAAGTGGAACATTTTTATGGAATAAAAATGTTAAATAATGTCTTTACACTAATGTGTGTGAAAACGAATTAAGTCCTAAAACATGAACGATTTTAATATAAGTCACGTGAGTGTGGATAAGGGATTGAAAGAAGTTGAGAAATAATTTTCCAAGCGTTAATGGAAAAACGGACGGTTAAGTCCGAGTTTTGGCTTTGGTCGGGTAAAAGTAAGGAAATGAAATAAAGTGAACATTTGTAAAATGTTAAAACTCGTGATGGAACTCGGATGACACCGGGATAAATCAAACCCTTGGGTGAAGAGCCTTAAACCACTGGCTAGAGCATATGGTGCACATAGCCATCGGTGTTGAGCCCGTGTAAGTATGTGGTTTATTGGAAGATTCCAAGAAAAAAATGAAGTAAATATGCAACTTATTAAGAAATGGGTTGTGTGGTAATGTGTTAATACAACCTAACTTGAATGGATGAATAAATATTCCGGTAAAGGGTAAATAGACAAGTAAATACGTAAACTTATTAATGTCCATAAAATAAGGTAAAATGGGATAAAGTAAATGGATAAATGGGTTATTTAAGCAACCGAGCTATTAAACCCACAATTTCATAAGTAAGTATTGAAAAGGTTTTCAAGTAACAAATAAATATTTTCTAACACGATGAATGCGTGAGTTGAAATGGCAATTTTTAATGAAAATACTAAAGTGTGTGTAAATGAGTTAAAAGGAGTAATTCCGGTAAAGCAATGTATTTAGATAAGTCAAGTATAATGGTTTTAAGTGTTGAACCAGGAGTGTCAAATAGCGTGAAAAATGATAAGTATAATGAAAGAAAGTATTTTACAAGACTAACGTAAATTAATCTGGGCAAGTATGGTTTTCGAAAGTAAAACAGTTATTTCATTGAATATATATTTTCAAAGGTATATATATGTAGATACATATATATTTTTGCATGAATGAGTTGTAGCGTGTGAGTATTTCCTTTCTTTCAATTCGTTTCTATACTACTTGTATATTCCCACTGGGCATAAGCTCACACCCTCGCTTTGTTACGGCAGGTTGGGTACGAGTTTGAATTTTGAGGGTGTTATACAGGTAAGTGTACTTTATTTATTTTACTTTAGTAACTCTGTTTACTTGGACTTCGCAAAACTCTCTGTGGGTCCCACATGTAGTTTATCTTGAAACTGGTATCACATGCTAAACAAGTGAAATGTTAATTAAAATAAAACTCGACTAGTAACATTATATAGGTTGTTTCATTGCACTTCACACATAACGCTCGATTCGGATCGGGTTGACTCATAGGTAACCCATAAATCCGGATTGGGTCGTTACATTCCCTTTACCTGGTATCAGATATAATCCTCTAATTATTGTGGGTTTATTATATCCAAATTTTCAAAAAGACCAAAATACCCCTTTGGGGTGCCGGTTTGGCCAAAAAGTTCCCCAGGACCCAAACTAAAACCCCGGGTAGACTTTTCTTACTATCTCAACCCTTACGGACATATCAGCACACTCGAAAAGACCATATGGAATATGAAAAGTAAAATTATATTTTATTTCCCAAATTAAGTCCCGACACGACTGATATGCACATCCCGACAAAATTTACTGTAACTGTCGTATTTCTCACTCACGACAATCATAATATTTTCTTATCATTATTATTACTCATTCACTTAGTAATATTCATTATAAATAAATATTAACACTTATCTCGCAAATTAATATTTATTTTACCATATTAATTTTCAAAATATAATTTAATTAATCCCAATTAATTCCCAATATAAAAATTAATAAAATTATGGGGTGTTACATACTTCCCCCCTAATAACGGAATTTCGTCCCGAAATTTGAAAAAAGGGAATACCTGGTATGAATAACTCTGGATACTTTTTGCACATCTCATCCTCGCGTTCCCAAGTGGACTCATCGGCATTATGATGCCCCCACTGAACCCGCACAAGTGGAAATACCTTCAACCTTAGTCTCCTCTTGCTATGGTCTAAGATGGCAACCGGCCTCTCCTCATATGAAATATAGGGTTGCAAATCAATATACTCCAAAGCAATGTGAGTGTGACCCAACTCATCCTGGAGATATTTCTTCTGCGAAGAAATATGAAATACATCATGAATCCGATGCAAGTGCTTCTGTAACCCAAGTCTGTATGCGACTGTCCCAATCCGCTTAATGATAGGGAGTGACCCCACGTACCTCGATACTAACTTCCCTTTCTTCTCGAACCTCGTTACCCCCTTCATAGGGGATACACGTAGTAGCACCTGATCCTCCACATTAAACTCCAGGAAGAACATCTTAGCATCAGCATAACTCTTTTGTCGGTCTTGGGCTATCCTCATACGACTTTGAATTAGCTCAATTTTGGCCGACGTATCCTGAATTAACTCCGGTCCTAGAAGCTTATTATCCCCTACCTTCAACTAATAAGAAGGCGAACGACAAGGTCTATCGTACAACACCTCAAATGGTGCCATGTCAATCGTGAACTGGTAGGAGATATTGTATGCTAACTCCACCAGTGGAAGATACTCCTCCTAACCTCCCCCTAAATCAAGGATTAATTAGGCATAAATTCTTCACATTTATCCCCTTAATTTCGGTATTTTTATGATCCCGTGTTGTGTAAATAGCTTGGATTTGTCTCATATTTATGGTACTAACCCATTTTCGGCAAGTATTTCATATTTTGTGTATCTCTTATGTGTTTTACAGGTATTTCATACAAGTTAGTGCCAAAGAGAACTCAAAACAGTGAAAGATAACCAAAAAATGGGGAGTTAAAGGGAATTTTTGTAATCTTGAAGCCTTATTCCAGAGGTAGGGCCAACTGGAAAGTTGAATATCTTTCAATTACAAGAACACTGGAAAAAATGGCACCTCAATCGGAGTCCCGGTGTGAAAGTTATGAGCAGTCAAAGATAGAAGAAAAAGTCAAAGAAAAATCGGACCGATCCGAAATACCAAGTTCCAGTGAACCCCGGACCGAGGACGGATCGAAGTTGATGAAAATTAAACGAACCGGTTCGGGTATTTAGTCACGCTCAGAATCCGTTACAAAATTGGTCACGCTTTCTAAGTGTGACAAATTTCCAGATACGGGATTTTTATTTTGTGCTTATCTTTTAGCCAAAAGAGTTTTATATTTTGGGAACTCTTATAAACGACCTCTAGCCTATATATTTATTCATTAGGACTCTTTTTATTAGGATTTCATTGATGTAAAAGCTCCATAACAGGTAGGAACATCTAGGAGAAGAATTTACATACTTTGCACCTTTAATTCAAGAGCTTTTCCAGTTTTTCTTCAACCTTTGATTTCTTCTTGTAAGTTCTTGTCCTTCAATCTTGGTAACTTTTATTTCCAGCACTTTTATTATTATTTCTCATATTTCATCTCTCTTTCCAAGCAATTATGAGTTCATGCAACGTAGATAACGTAGTTTTCATTAATTTCACCATGTTAGGCTAGGTTTTTAAAGGTTGGGATGCATGAACCCAGCCTGATGTGGTAGTTGCATGTGTATGAAATTAATCCTCTAAATTTAATGGTTTATTACGACCGTATTACGTAGATACGCGACAATTGTAGATCTTTGGATCTCGTTTGCTTCAGGATAACCGGGATGCTTCAGAAAGCAATTCGAATGTAACTATCGCAATACCGATTTACTCGTCCTCTGATTAAGTATGGTGCGAGCTTGAACCTCATATACGTAATGCTTGGGAGTACTAAATTCTGGGTCTAATTAATCACTTAAATTTATGATTAGTTTTATACCAACAATACACTAGGGTTAAGGGACTGTATTCCCGTCCTGTTTTCTTCATCATATAGTCCAAGTTTCAGTTCAATCATCATCAATAATTTAGGTAATTTAGAAATGTTGCATTCCATTAATACGTTGGTGCATTAAATAAATATTTTCAAAATTGCATTTAGTTGTAGTCAATTCCCAAAACATATCATCTTTTCCTTTTTCTTTAGAGTCAGAGTTAGGATTCCTTCATCTGTCTAACGTCGTTACAACTTTATTGTCCTATTTCCCTGAGGATCGATACCCGACTTATCGAATTATTACTTGAGCGACAGGCTTGCACTTGAGCCTCGAGAGTACGCATTTCTGAGACACATTCTTAGTCGCGTTAAGTTTTTGGCGCCGTTGCCGGGGAACTACGTAGACTTAGGATTAGATCAAGTCAATCTCAAACTTTGACCAAAAATTTCCAAAAAATCCAACATATAACCATTTGAAAAAGCACAAAAATATTCATCATCATCTCTCATAAGCCTGTTAATGCAAAATTCTGAACTCACTCCAACTTCCACAATACTCCAATCCACATTCACTAAAACTCGATAGGAGAGTACACCCCTGATAGCCCTCACACTCCCAACGATCCACAATTATGGGTTCCACCTCCCATACCGCCTCACTCAATTTCAAATAACACTCCATTTTCCCTCTTAGGACACACTTCAGAGCATGCCCTGAGTATACCAAGTGAGGATACCGAGTCTTTGAGAGAGAGAGACATGTCTCAACACGGTAGTGCAACCTCCGATGAGGGAGAGGCCCCGTATCACCCTTTGAGAGACGTCTTATATCCCGAGCGCACTGTCACTTTGGGATGCATTTTACTCGCGTATAATGCAGGGAAATTTCACTTTAGGAATGGGATGATCCAGATACTTCCCACTTACCATGGAATGGATTTAGAAAATCCATACGCCCACATCATGGAATTTGAGGAGGCGTACGAGACTCTCAGTGATCAAACTTGCACAAAATATATGCTCCGCCTTAAACTCTTCCCATTCTCGCTAAAGGATAAGGCTAAGACCTGGCTATGGTCTTTACCTCCAAATTCGATTTCATCATGGAATGAGCTACAATCTAAATTTCTCAAGAAATTCTTTCCTCCACATCGAACGAACTCCATCAAGGCTCAAATTCAAACTTTTTGACAATTAGAAAATGAGTTGTTTGATCGATGCTACGAGCATTTCAATGAGTTAATTACTTCGTGTCTCCATCATGGTTTTGATAAAATGCAAATCATTTCCTTCATCCATAAGGGGCTAAACATTAATTCCAAGAAACTCGTTGAAACCATGTGCGATGGTCCATTTGTTGACTTAGATGCCAACAATGTTGAGCTTCACTTGAGGTATGTCGCCGAGACTACCCAATCCTGGGATACATCTGACCCTAATGCTCAAAATCGAAATCTCCAAGTGACCATCACTCCATCGGCGTCTGACCTATTTCATGTAGAAAATAATTCTATAACAGACTGTCGATTCGATGTAATTGAGAAAGGAATGTGATACCTACTTGAAGTATATGGAAGAGGATTATCCGGATCCATCCCAAACCCCTTAGAGAAGGTGTGTGCGATTTGTGAGGTGGGTCATTCAACAGAGGAATGCCCGACGATACCCGCCTATAAAGTTATGCTTCAAGAACAAGTGAGTGGTATAGGAGGATTTAAGGGTAATTTCGGTGCACCCCACTGGAATTCTTCCAACCCTTCATGGGAAAACCATCCTGGTTTTAGCTATGGGGAACAACATGTTGCGATGAATCCTAATTCATATGTTTCCCCTCCTCCACCACCGCACTTTCAACAAGCTCCACACATGCAAGGACATGTGCAAGCACCACCACCTCAAGGAGCATGTATAACTCCATCGCGGAGAAATCTCGAGGATACGATCAACCACTTTATAAATACCCAGAATGCAACTAATGCTAGGCGTAGGCACATTATCAACGACATGAATGTGAACATTTCAAAGTTTCAATCATCGTTGAGTATCCAAGAGAAGGGAAAGTTTCCTGCCCAGGGCCAAAGACCTCTCCAAGGTCAAACTAGTGTTAGCTTCACACCCCATGACCATCTTGAGAAATGTAGCGCAATTACCACTCTACGTTGTGGGAGAGTAGTCAACTTGTCACCTCCCCCACAAGACATACCTAAAGATAAGGAGATTTCGCCCGGCACGAAAGAGGCCAAAGATGTCCCCTTGAAAGAGAGTGATAAAGAAAACACTAGTGAGCCCGAGGTAGTAGTGAAACCACCCACCGCAGCACCATTTCCTCAAAGGTTGGTTCCTTCCCACAAAGGAAACCCCCGTGATGAAGTGCTAGATGTGCTAAAGCAAGTAAAGTTAAATTTACCTTTCCTCGATGCCATTAAGCAAATTCCAGCTTATGCAAAAGTCGTCAAAGACTTGTTAACAGTGAAGAGGAAGATGAAGGTAAAGAAAAATGTATGTCTAGCACAGAACCTGAGCTCCATTCTACTTAATGATCTCCCCCTAAAATTCAAAGATCTCGGTGCACCCACCATTTCCTGCATCATTGGAGAAAATAAAATTGGAAAGGCCTTACTTGACTTGGGAGAAAGTGTCAATATCCTCCCTTACGCCATCTATAGGCAACTTGATCTGGGCGACCTTAAGCCCACAAAGATCACTCTCTAATTAGTGGATCGAACAGTGAAGATCCTAAGAGGTATAGTCAAGGACGTGATCGTTCAAGTTGACACTTTCTACTTCTCGGTAGATTTTGTCATTTGGGACACGGAGCCCTCCTTCACCTCAAGAAATCATGTTCCCATCATTCTTGGGCGCCCATTCTTAGCTATGGCTAACGCAATTACCAATACTCAAAATGGGCAGATGAAACTCACTTTTGGTAACATGACCTTAGAGACTAACATCTTCCATATATCCCAACATATGGGGGAAGAAGATGATCTTCACGCGGTGAGCCTAATCGACGAGATCGTAGAGGAGAACTTTGAGGAAAATTATTGTGGAAATTCCCTAGGGTCTTTCTTAGTGTTGAGCCATGAGAATGAGGGGTCCCACAAGAGAGAGCCGTTATGGGTGTGCCTTATTGCATCAAGTAATAGCGGTAGTTGTGAAGATGAGAGAAAATTAGGGGAGATGGGTGAAGTGACCGAGATTGAGAGAGAGAGAGAGAGAGAGAGGGGTTATAAGAGAGAAAAATAGTGGAGTTAGAGATCGAGCAAGTAAGGGAGGACGTAGGCACTACTCGAGAGAGAGATCTAGGGGACATGAGCATGGAAGAATTCGATCCGGTAGATGAGAGCCTTACTATTGAAGTCCAATCCTTATTAGGCTCTTGTACTCACTTAGAAGAAAGCGAATGGAAAGATAAAATCGAGGAATTCCTTCTTTGTGACCATACACCCATACCACTAGAGGTCCCGAAGGCTATTGAGGAGAAAAGTTGTGTTTCGTCCGACTTAGAGCCCGATCCATGCGTTCAAAAAATTAAAAGAAACGTAGGTGCTCCCTCCGAATCGGTGCACGCAGGCCACGCTTTGAGTAAGCATCACGAGGATCCCTTTCCATTTAGTCACGATGAGTCTCCTGATCTGTCCTTTATCTATGGGCGAGGTCCCAACTTGTTTCGATTATTGGTTTACGATATGAAGACGGGAGAGACGAGGAGAGCATTGAACCCCGTTCATGGGGTCGGGTGAGTTTGTGGAGAGATGAGAGGTCGTCGCACCCCCGACGCGTATGGGATGATTTTTATTGTATTATTGAGTCATGTCTTAGGGTCATTTAGTGTCTTTATGCATTTTAAATATTTGTTTGTTTTATTTTTCCGCACTTTTAATTCACTTTGAGTTAGATTTTAGTCCTTTTTGCTTGAGGACAACGCAAAAGTCTAAGTTAGGGGGGGTCACAAGTGCGTTTTTCTAAAACTTCACAAATTTTCAAAAATCCCAGAAATTTAAAAAAAAAATCATAAAAATGTGAAAAATCCAAAAATATTTTTTGTTCAAAATAAATAAAAATTGGAATTCAAATTTTCTCGAAAATATCATGAAAAGTCGGTTTAAAGTCTCAAGTTATAAAATTCAAAATATACAAAGCCGAAATTGACCAAAGATGGAAATTGAGCGAACATAGACGACTTGACGAATAAATGTGGAGATTAACAACCCCGATGAGATTCGAACCTTTCATTTTTGTGAAATTTATAAATCAATGCGAGTTTATGATTAACTCAATGTTCTTTTCAGCGTTTTAATAAGTTGTTGATGATCCCTATTTTATTGTTTTGGTCGGTTATGGGAAATGTGTGAGATATTATCTTGAATAACGTGCATTAAAATATCTCTAAACTAAATTAATCTCAAGACGCATATGGTAAAGCAACTCGCATTTGGACAATGAAGTAGGCCCTCGTTTGTCACCCAAAAATATTGGGCGAAAAAGTAGAGAAAAACTATCCCTTTTGTAACCCAAATTGAGCCGAATAAAATTTTCCTTTCGTTTGACAACCCGAAAACCCCCAATTGTCCCGGAATTGTGAAAAGGGATAATCCCAGAAATTAAGTCTGGAAAGTGCAGAAGAAGGGGCAAGAAAAAATAGCTATGCTCGACAAAAATAGCAAGAAAAGAAAAAGAGTGAAAAATAAAAAAAAAATAAAAAAAGAAGAAAAAATGAGCAAAAGCCGAAAAATGCACTAACGGACATCATAAGATAATTTTCCAATTCCGAAGTTCCCAATCACTCCAAAAATACCCAATTACACCTTTAGCCCGAAAAAGTCCTAACCGAGTCCAAAATTGCGTAATTGGTTACCGCGTGGAGAGCAAAAACACAAAAAGATAATAAAAGAGATCAAAGATACTAATTAGAGGCAATGTTCCCGTTTTCTATATCCGTAATCCAATGATGAGATCCGGTTACCATAAATTTCCGTCTTTTTACTTGTATACGTGAATTTGGTTCCACTACATTTAATCTTATAAATTATGCATACCGAGAGAATAGCCACATTCCGAGTGATTCGTTTGAGAGAGCATTCCGTGAGATTTTGAAATCAAAATAAATTTTCGGATAAGTAACGTAATGGTCAATCGGTGGAAATTCGCGGTTAAATCTTCGGCTTCACACACACGCATTATGATTTGAGACTCTTGAACTTGAATTAATGATGACTATTTTTTGGAAAAGTTTGAATTACACAATTTTTGCGTATTTTGAGTTTTCTTCGAGTCGAATTTTGTGGGTATATTCGATGCAAACCCTCACGAGACACAACTCATCCTACTAGGGTAACCTAGGGGTTTAAAGGCTTGTTGCATACGCTAAATGCAATCGCTTGCCCGCGAAAGAGGTATTCTATCCCAATAAAAGTTTTTGAAGGGTCTTTAAATCATACTCTCATTCTTTTACATTGCTCGGGATGCGCAAAGTTCTAAGTTAGGGGGGTTTGATTAGGCATAAATTCCTCACATTTATCCCCTTAATTTCGGTATGTTTATGATCCCGTGAGGTGTAAATAGCTTGGATTTGTCTCATATTTATGGTACTAACCCCTTTTTGACAATTATTTCGTATTTTTTGTATCTCTTATGTGTTTTACAGGTATTTCATACAAGTTAGTGCCAAAGAGAACTCAAAACTGTGAAAGAAAACCAAGAAATGGGGAGTTAAAGGGCATTTTTGTAATTTTGAAGCCTTATTCCGGAGGTGGGGACAATTGGAAAGTTGAATATCTTTCAATTACAAGAACACTGGAAAAAACGGCACCTCAATCAGAGTCCCGGTGTGAAAGTTATGAGCAGTCAAAGATAGAAAAAAAAGTCAAAGAAAAATCGGACCGATCCGAAATACCAAGTTCCAGTGAACCCCGAACCGAAGACGGATCGAAGTTGATGAAAATTAAATGAACCGATCCGGATATTTTGTCACGCTCAGAATCCGTTACAAAATTTGTCACGATCCAGATCCGTTACAAAAGTAGTCACGCTTTCTAAGTGTGACAAATTTCCAGATACGGAATTTTTATTTTGTGCTTATCTTTTAGCCAAAAGAGTTTTATGTTTTGGGGAGTCTTCTAAACGACCTATAGCCTATATATTTAGTTATTAGGACTCTTTTTATTAGAATTTCATTGATGGAAAAGCTCCATAAAAAGTAGGAACAACTAGGAGAAGAATTTACATACTTTGCACATTTAATTCGAGAGTTTTTCCAGTTTTTCTTCAACCTTTGATTTCTTCTTATATGTTCTTGTTCTTCAATCTTGGTAACTTTTATTTCCAACACTTCTATTATTTTTTCTCATATTTCATCTCTCTTTCCAAGCAATTATGAGTTCATGCAATGTAGATAACTTAGTTTTCATTAATTTCACCATGTTAGGCTAGGTTTTTAAAGGTTGGGATGCATGAACCCAACCTGATGTGGTAGTTGCATGTGTATAAAATTAATCCTCTAAATTTAATGATTTATTACGATCGTATTACGTAGAAACGCGACAATTGTAGATCTTTGGATCTCGTTTGTTTCAGGGTAACCGGGATGCTTCAGAAAGCAATTCGAATGTAACTATCGCAATACCAATTTACTCATCCTCTGATTGAGTATGGTGCGGGCTTGAACCTCATATACGTAATGCTTGGGAGTACTAAATTATGGGTCTAATTAATCACTTAAATTTACGATTAGTTTAATACCAACAATACACAAGGGTTGGGGGATTGTGTCCCTACCTTAATTTTCTAATTAGTTTCAGTTAACTTCTTTATTTTTTACTTTTTCCTTTCTCACTCAATCATCATCTTTTACACTTTATTTTTTGAAGTAAAAAATCAATTAAAATCTATCAAACATTCCCTGTGGATTCGATACCCAGACTCGCCACTATACTCCGCAAGAGTGTAGTTAAAGTTTAGATTTTTTTGTATTGTGGTCGGAAGCCAATAACAACGACTAGCGTATTTACACGAACGCTCGATTTCCACCTCGATCAAGGATACACATTAATAGCATATCTTTTAAAATCTGATTAGTCGTCTCTGTCTACCCATCTGTCGACGGGTGATAAGCCGTACTCAGCGCAACTTGGTACCCATAACCTCCTATAAACTTTGAAAATCGAGATACAAAAATCTTATCCTTATCGGACACAATATCTAATGGTACCCCATGCGACCTCACTATCTCAGCAATGAAAATCTAGGCATACTGTCCCATAGTAAAATCAATCCGAACTGGCAGGAAGTGATCTCCCTTAGTCAATCGATCCACTATCATCCATATGGAATTGCGACCTCTCTACGAAGTAGGCAACCAGTAATAAAATCCATGGAAATTCTCCCCATTTCCACATCGGGATCTCTAATGGCTGTAAAACTCCTACGAGATTCTGGTGGTCCACTTTCACTAACTGATAAGTGGTACACCTCGAAACAAACTCATTAATGTCTATCTTCATCCCACTCCACCAGTACTGCCTGAAAATAATAGTATAAAGCTATTTGTTTACTATGTTATTAAAAAAATATTAAAGTTTAAGCAAACTCCGAATAAACTCTTTGATTGAAACTCTTTTCAAAAGAAGTCACACAAGATGTGTGCAAACAGATTAAGTATGGATGTTAAATCCGGTAGTTGATTACCTTAGGTATAAAACTAAAACCTATACTATGTCTTTATTATGAAACCACACATAAATAGTTAAGAAATATTCAAGAAAATTAACACTTGATTTTAACGTGGTAAAATCCCAAATTGGAGGAAACATACACGGTGACCTCAACGCCACCAACAAAAAATTCCACTAAAAAACAATCACAGTACAAGTTACAACACTAAGCAAGAAATATCAAGATCCTAAATCTAAGTCAAGAAAATATACCTACACGAGTTACTCCACTCTCAAAGCCTTCTGACTTGATTTTGATTTTCCTTTAACAGCCTCCTTGCTTTATCCTTGTCCACTGATTGTAGCAGCTCTATCAACACCAGATCTCTAAAAAAAACCACTAATTCTATGTGTTCGTGTGAGAATGAAAGTGTATGTGATGTGAACTAAATGCAAAAATGCAACTCACATCTTTCAGAATAGTTATACAACAATTCCTACGAATTTACAAATCAATTTATATGACATACAAATACTGATTCACTTTATTTTGAAAATCAAACTTCAGTTTTATCAAATCTAAATCAAACCTATTTAAAAATGACATTCTTGTTTCAAAACTTATTTTCTTTACAACTTTATTTCACAAAATGTGAAATATATGATTTAACCTTTAAAATGTTTAAATCCGAAGACTTTACAAAAATCATAAGTCTCTTTTTTAAATAAATTAAAAATAGAGAAGGATCAACAAAATAAGATCCAAGAGGACTAAGAACCTAACAATAGTTGTGTAATGTTCTCTTTTGGAAATCCTCAAAATTTCTACAAAGAAATATGAGTTTTCGCAGAGAAATGTTCTAAGAGAGAAAACTAGTTTGAAGAGGTCTTCAAACAACAAATACTCCAACAGCTTAACACTCAGAGAAACCCTAGATATAACACTCAAGTTTTGGGTTTACTAGTATTTGGATAATGAAGGTTTGGTGTTTGGTAATTATGAGAAAACACTTAGGCCCCGTTTGGTTGTCCAAAAATTGTAAATTGTATTATTAATAAATTGATCCATTTACAAATTGACCCATTAATTGTGTTTGGTTTCATTAATGAAATGATTCACTAATTTCCCCATTTTAGTTCATGTGCAATATCTGAAATTGGAACATTTCACAAAAAAAGTGAAATGAATCCATTTGAAATAGGAGTCACATAAAGTGCATGTCCCCTCTCCTTCTCCCCCTCCCCCTCTCCCTCTCTCTTTCCCTCCTCCTCTCTCTCTTGATTTGTTTTTATCTTTTTTTCATAGAATCTTAACATCAATTTCAAATTACCAAACATTGTGTAAAATTGGATTTAACTCATTTCAAATTCACTCATTTATAATTCATTAATTCACAATGAACCAATTTACATAATCAAACAATTTGCGCAACCAAACTGGGCCTTAGGGTTTGATCTTGGATGATTTAGGGTTTTCTCACTATATTATTTTTTCTCTCTTTTCTCTCTAGTTTTCTCTCAAAATGAAACGAAGTCAAAAACTTTCTAACTAAAGACCCTAGGCTTCCTTATATAGTGGTCGAGGAAGGATAGAGAAGGCTAAACCAAATCAAAGGCTGAGATTGAATAGACTGTTGGACTTCTCATCTAAGGGCTACAAACAGGCGGTGATTAAATCATCGTTGATTGGTTCTAATGAGGGTCATAAGGAAACATGCAGATCGTCGATGAGATATGATCTAATGGATGTGATTGACTCTTAACTCCAAGACTCATAAGAAACACAAATCACGTCAATGGAATGACAACACGTGTACAACCCTGATGAAACACAAAATGCGTGTTTTAGCTTTTATTAAAATCTAACTTTGACCCCAGAAGTTTCTAGCGATTTTGTATTCTACCCAACCAAAGATTTTAGGTTAAAAAATATTCTCATTTTAATCCCAACACTTTTAAAAACATAATTTTAATAAATTCAAAAATTATTTTAAATGTTTTAAAAATGTTTTTTTTAATTAAATTTGTTGGAAAAAATTCCCAAAGTTTATATAGCCCATTATCTACATATATCATCAATTCTATGCAGTGTAAGTGTCCTAATGTGGTTCATGATAGTAATACTTCCCCTTGAAGATCATATGAGGTTCTTGGACCGATTTTTCATCTTGTAGCTTGCATTCTATGAGAGAGAGAAACTCTAAAAAATCGAATCCTATTTTGTCTTAATATCCAAACTATTTGGAACTCCCATATGACACAGACTCAAGTAATTCAACCATATAGTGTGTTCTCACTACCGTATCATGTCTTGGTGTATCTTATCCCCTCTAGGATGCACCGTAAATTATGACCCGTGTGACTCTGCCATCACCGCATATCGCAAATCCTCCCCCTCTGGGACCACTAATCTCCCATTGAATCGTAAACCTCCCCGTGAACACATAAAATGTGACTCGTTTACCCGAGCTAGAAGTTGTCTGATCCGATCCTGACAAAAAGAATCTGATGCCTGTGCCTATGCCACCCTCATGACAATACTAACTCCTTTCATTTTGCCTTCCAAACTTCAGCTACATCCCCTACTGGCATGCGACTCAACGTGTATGCCACCACGTTAGCCTTTCTCGAGTGATACTAGATGTCAAACTAATAATCTTTCATAAATTCCAGCCACCTGTGCTGACGAATATTCGGCTTTCTCTGAGTGAACAAGTACTGCACTAACTTTTAATTTGTGAATAGGTAAAATCTCTCTCCCAACAAATAGTGCCTCCAAATCCGCAACGCAAACATGACTGCCGCTAACTCCAAGTCGGGGTGGGGTAATTCCTCTCATGAGACTTAAGCTTGCGGGAAGCATAAGTTATAGCCTAATCCTTTTGTTGTAGCACCCCCCAAGTCCCTGTAGGGACGTGTCAGTGAAAACAAGATACTCCACTCTTGCCCTGGGAAGTGCAAGTACAAGTGTTGAAGTCAACTTGTCCTTCATCTCATCAAAATCCAACTGACAAGCATCATCCCAAACAAACAGCACACCTTTGCGAGTCAAATTATTCAATGGACCCATAATCTTCGATAATCTCCTAATAAACCATCTGTAGTACCCGAGTAACCCTAAGAAACTACACACCCGTGTCAGTTTCGTGGGATGACCCCACTCCTTCACCGTTGACACCTTACTGGGGTCCACCGATATCCCCAACTGAGAAATAATATGCCCCCAAAATTGTACCTCATGCAGCCAAAACCCGCATTTTTCAAACTTTGTATACTACTGATGCACACACAGTGTTTGTAAAACCTGACATAAATGCTCGCCATGCTCACACAGTGTCTGTAAAACCTCACATAAATGCTCGGCATGCTGCTCCTCAGTCCGAGAAGAAATCAGAATGTCATCAATGAAGATGATAACAAATTGGTCCAAGACCTCTCTTAACACCCTATTCATCAAGTCCATAAACATGTTTGGCACATTGGTTAGCCCAAATGGCATAACCTGAAACTCATAGGACCCATATCTCGGCAAGAAGGTAGTCTTAGACACGTCCTTCTCCCTAATACAAAATTGGTGATACCCGAATCTCAAATCTATCTTAGAAAATTAGGCGTCTCCTCTCAACTGATTCAATAAGTCATCGATTCGATGCTACGAATACTTATTCTGTATCATTACTTTATTCAACACCTGACAATCCACACATAGGCATAAAGATCCATCTTTCTTCTTCACAAAAAATACTGAGGCAACCCAAGGCAAAATACTATGACGTATAAAGCCCTTCCCCAACAGCTGCTCAATCTGATCTTGTAGCTCCCCTCATCTTCATAAGAGCCATATGATACGGTGCACGAGATATTGGATGAGTTCCCGATGCTAAGTCTATAATAAACTTAATCTCTGCTAGAAGGAAATCTCGGTATCTCCTGAAACATATCGGCAAACTCACGTACAATAAGAATCGAATCGAGGGAAATCACCACCCCCTGAGAGGTCTCCTCCTCTGTGTTGTACAAATGAGTGGGTGATCCTCCTTCATGATGAGGCATCACCACTAACAACATCTCATGTCCGGTAATCGCGAACACTATGATTCGGTTATAACACTCCATCATGGTCATATACTTAGCTAGCCAATCCATGCCTATGATTGTGTCGTACTCTGACATATCTAATACAAGCATATCAACAGGTAAAACTAGTCTCCTAATATCTATACTCACACCCCGGAATATAAAGAAAATCAGTGTCCTATTACCCACTGATGAGTTTACACATGTAATTGTACTATCTGTCTTCTCTATTAACCCCACGGCTTGTGAAAATTTAGTGGCTATGAACGAATGTGAAGCTCTAGTGTCAAATAAAATGTTCCCCAAAGTACCATGGATAAGAAACATACCCTCAACAACAGGTGAAGCTTATGGAGTTGCAGCCTGGTGGACATGATACACGCACCCATACTGAAACTTCCCTTGATGGGATGGGGCTACTGGAACGGCTGGTGCTGCAGGCAAGGCTAGTATGGGTGTTGGTATTGGGAGGGTGATGGGGAAGATAGGTCTTTAAGGCTCCTGACGGCTGCCCTACTGCGGCTGAACCTTGCCCTTATCAGAGCAATCCTGTCGCTTGTGTCTAGTCTTGCCACAAATGAAACACTTGCCGATAAAATTACCTCCCATGAGGCCCTGCTGACCTCGACCCTGTTGTCCATTACCACCTCTACCCTGGCACCACTGAAAACGCTATTGACTCGGCTGGCCCTGATGGCCCTACTAGCCCTGCCTGAATCCGCCCTGTCCCTATCTAAAATCCCCTAAATGGAACCTCTTAGTAGTATCCCCTGGTGGGAACCCTGATCACCTTATCTCTGCTGACTCTGAGTCGATTGTGCCCCACCGGCACTGCTACCCCCAGTCCTACCCTTCTGAATGGACTCTCATGGGCGTTTGCTTCCCTTAACATGGAAGCGGTGGTCCTGACAGTGTAGTAGCACTGCATTCATCACCTCAGTATAAGTCTTCAGGGCTGGATTACCCAATAAATGATGTCGGATCCTCCAGGTAAGACCTTCCATAAACAATTGAATCCTCTTATCTTCCATCGGCTCCTCACCGAGAACAAAATTTGCTAGTGTGGTAAACTCCTCATACTCCGCTACTGTCCTCCCCTCCTGAGATACGTCCAAAAATGTTTGCCTCATCTCAGTCTGGATGGTGGAAGGGAATTATTTACAATAAAATCACTCCCAAATAAATAGGATAGTCAAGGTTTCCCTCTCCTATGAAGTGGTGATGGACTCCTACTACTGTAATGCTGCCCCTACTAGCTTAAAGGTAGTTAATATCTGCTTCTGTACCTATATACACTCATAAATCCTCAAATTCCTCTAGATATCCTTCTTCCATTGGATTGCTGCAACTATATTAGGGTTCCCCTAAAAGTTTGGAGGATGTGCCTTCAGAAAGGCATCTCGGACTTGCTCCAAAGTAGAAGGAAATGAGTGGGTCAGAGATAGAGCAACCACCTGAGGCTGGGGTGGCACCTTTGGTGTCTGCTGGGCAAAAGTAGTCAGGGTTACATTAACCGCCTGTGCTACAATGGTGGCAACCTATGTAGAATTCATAGATCCAGGGGCCTGAGATGGCTGTGGCTCGGGTCGTGCCTCTAGGGTGGCTCGTGGTTCACGTCAAGGAGACATCTGAAATGAGAAAGAATTTTCCATCAGTCCACAATTCAATATGTCTTAAAATAGCTGAAGACGTAAATGCATAATAAAAAATACAACCGTCCTAATAATAGGTCTCTATATCAAAGGACGCTACATTGAAAATCGTAGTAAGCTGCACAGATCCTAAGGACACTAGAACCTGATGCTTTGATACCATCTGTGACACCCTGCCTATTTTAATCCTGGGTGATCAGTCCATTATTAAATTAAATAGGAATCATTAATGGTGTCATTCTTCTCATCACTATTGAAATTCAATTTAATTAATAATACCCTAGTAGCCCGGTGTCAAAATTTTAATCTTAATTATTAATATATAGTAAATAAAATTGGAAGGAATATATCATTCACCATTTCCATGCACAGAACAATGAATAATAAGATAATGACATAAGTAAATAACTGGGTCTGGAATAACACTCAAGAGAATATCCAAATGCAATCATCCATAAGTAAAGTCTAAATAAATGCTCGAATTAAACGAAAATAACTAGAAATACAAAATCTCCGCAAATAGTATCCAACTATCAATGGGCGACATGGCCAACTGAGATAAGTAAATATAACTAAGAATTGAATAAAAGTGAAGGCGCCTAATAGAAAGATTCTACAACTTCCACAGCTGCTGCTGCATGTCAAGTGTAGGAACTCTTATACCTGGCGTCCTTGTGGCTGAGCACCTAAATTTTTTTTATAAAAAGGATTTAAGGCAGGCCAGATCCCAAGGAAAATGATTTGAAAAGGTTTAGCAAGTGTTTAACATGTGACAAGATAAGATATTATATACATGTTAGTACAACGTTCTCTCACTTGAGATCCTTGATAAGCACCCAAAACTATACAATTTATACCCCCAATATACGTACTTTTGTTGCTAATTCTCGACAATATGGGTCTTATGTGCTTAATTGTTCAATATTCAGGCTTAATTGCAATTGCGGTGTCAAAAGCTATATTTTCAGGCAATTTGGAGTTAAAATGGAGCTAATTACCTCTCTCATAACCAATCTCGTATCCTAAGCCTAGCCTAAACCTACCCTAAACCCTGTGTGTGTGTTTGTTTGTGTCCTTTTATATTTTTTAGAATTTTTTTTTGGTTTGTGTCATTTTTATTTTTAGGATTTATTTTAGCATTTTTAGGTTTTATTTGCTATTTTTATATTTTATTTTTAATAATATAATTTTATTTTATTTTGATTTTATTAATTTTTAGTTTTAGCTTTTATTTTAGTTTTATTTTATTTTATTAGGATTAGAATTTTTTGGATTTCATGTATTTTTGTGTTATTAGAGTTTGCATTTTCTTTTTAGGATTTTAATTTTAAGTTTTATTAGATTTTATTTATTTTTATTTTTTTATTTCTTTTTAGTTTCAATGTTGATTTGAGTCTTTATTTTATTTTTAGAATAGAAATTTAATTTTTAAATTTTTAGTTTTTATAGTTTTATTTTATTAATTAGTTTTAATTTTATTTTCAAGGGTTCAAATTGACACATACACACAAACCCACTCACTCCTCACCCTAACTTATCCTACACCTCTACACACACAAACATCCTACACCACACACACACCTAAACTACACCATTACCCACACCTTTTGTCCCCTACACCCCACCACACCTTATCCCTTCTATCATCATCTTCCCCACCACACAAACCATCTCACTCTCTCTCTCCTCTATTTACCCCATTACCAAATCAAACCCCACCAACAAACCTCCTGACTCCCGACCTGCCCTGTTTCCGGCGATCCCTCATCCGCTTCTACCCCTGCCGGCCACCTCTGGCCTCTCTCCCTCACTCCGATCCGTCGCCGGCAGAGCCAACCTCCAGCCAGCCACCGCCGCGACCTCCTCTATCGCCGACGTGTCCCAAACCGGAACTCACCCATGGCCGGATCTCCCTACACCCAAGAACCCACCTAACCGACAGTGATCCACGAGCACCGGCGACCCTCTGCCCTGTCCGGCCCGAACTCGACGAATCCTGCCAGCGGCACCCGCAGTCGACCCGAAACAAACCCGGTCGAAACCGGCGACGTTAAACCCAGCGCTGGCCCTACTCCGGTCGTGACCCTCCTGACAGCACCGCCGTCATCAACCTCATCTCCGGCCACAACTGGTCGACGACCCCTCGACCCACTTTCATCCATCCACCCTCCAACCAAAACCCAAACCTTTCTTCAACCATAAATCCATTTCAACCCATGAAACCCCCAAACCCATTTTCTCCCAAATGCCAAATCGTATCCTCCTGCCAGAACCAAAGACCAAGTCATCTAAATGTCCACATGTGCATAATAAACCAACTTAAACCCTTTTTCCCATTATACCCCCAACTACCTACTTATCCCCTTTTTCTCAAAACACCCCTCAAACCATATTAGATTTTATACCCTCATTCTCCCACTATCATGACCACATACCCAAACCACATGCAACCTCCATTAAATTTCTAAATAAACCCTCACCCAATACCTTACACACCCTCTTGCACCTTTGTCTACCCAAAATACCCCTTAGCCCCATGTGTGCCATGCATCTACTACAAAATAAGACTCAAGACACCATTTGGAGACTTATCATCAAATAGAGAGAGAAAATTCTAGAGAAAAGTAGAGAGTTAGGTTAGAATAAATTAGGTAGAAATATTTGTAAATAATTTTACTTTTATTTTTTTAGATATTTGTGAGTGATAATTGTGTGAGATTCAAGTTGAGTAAATTTTTCATTTATATCTTTGTTGACACTTACATGCTTGAATTTCAAGGATAGAGTTCAAATTGCCAATTTCAAGGAGACTTGTGAAAATTTGTTCTCTTTCTCTACTCTTTTATTATATTAATGCCTATTGAATATTTATTTATTATGTTTGATACCATGTTAGGCTAAATTCCCTTTCAAGGGGTGGGGGAAACCCTTATTTGATATTATTTTATTTTTATTAGTGTAATTACTTGAAAAGTCCCTTTGAATGTTAATTTTGATCCCTCACCCTTAGATTTACGCCTCGAGAGAGGGTAAATGATTTTCGAGAGAAAATCGAAATTCTAATTATAATACCCATTTTAGATTCGAACTAGAGATAGGGGTTTCTTAAGTGGGGTATTATAACTTGAATTTCAACTCTAAAATTATTTTCTAAGATTTACATGAATTTTAATCGATCGATCCTAGCGGGTGATTAATTAAAAGGAGTGTAGATCTATTTTTCTAGAGTTGTGGGGTGTTAAACTTAATTTTCTAAAAGATTACTATTGTAATTACACTTGCAACGAGAGTTGGTTTGTAATTTTGATATTAATTTGGGAGAATTCAAATAATTAAATTAATTAATTAGAATAGCTAAAATTTGCTGTGTAATCCCATTCCTTGATTGTTCTCACAATTATTCACCTCACTTTATCTCTTATTTTAGTGTTAGACTTTGTTTTCATTTTAGTCACTTTCTAATTTGTTGTTTTCATCTCACATTAGTTTAGTTTAGTTTAAATCATCACCTCACCCAATTGTTTTAATATTTGAAAAAGCTAAAAAAAGTAGAAAAAGTGAAAAAGCACAAAAAGAAAATAAAAAGTGAATTACAATTTTGTTCCCTTTGCTTTACAACCTTGAAAGTGGATTGATACCCTTACTTACCTCTACACTTTAGATTGTTATATTTTGTAGGTATTTGAGGTTTTGACTAACTTGGCTTTCAACAACGACATACACAAAAGCAAAGTTATCAAATGGCGTCGTTGTCGGGGATATAAAAAGTCAAGTTATCAAAAGGCGCCGTTGCCATTCCTCGGATTGTGAAGTTCGGAGCGGATTCAATTTTGCAGGTCATTTATTTCCTATTTTTTGTTGCATTTTAGTACCATTTTTTGCATTTTATTAGAAGGCTTGTATTTAGGATTATTCTATTCTTGGCTTGTATTACGGTGCTTAGAGGCACCATTTATTTTCCAATTAAAAATTGTAATAATCAAAGACAAGCGTGATAGGAAAATCGGACAAGGTAGAGAGAGGGCGTCCATTGGCGAGGATTTAGAAGCCTCTCTACCTTGGGTCGGTAGGACTCCCGGGGACGACTGAGATAGGCGTAATCTCCCCCCGATCGACTCAAATTTTTCGGCACCCCACGGCCTAAAAACCGTGGGAGGTACATTTCTTACACCCTAGCGCCTCTCCTGTTAGCGAGTCAATTATTGTGTGTACTTGTGTGCTCTTGTGTGATTTTATTCTCGCATTTTTTTTGAATGGTGTGATGAATTAAATTACTAAGACCCACACTCGGTCACTCACGAGAAGGGATTTCATCACCCGACTCACTCTCTTACCAATTTTGTGCTACCCAAGCCATCATTGATTTAAAATCAATCAACTAGGAAGCCCAATAGGAGAATATTTTGCAAAGACGGTCACTCATATAAATTCCGTGATTTTTTATCGCCTGCGAACTTAATTAAAATTTGACTACCCTTTCACTAAATTTAAAGATAAAAATTGGCTATGTGCTAGTTAGGATTTATCCTTGACTTGTGTGTGTGTCCAATTCCATTTTTTGGTAGTCGATTTTAATTGGTTCGTCCAAACTTCTGAGTCCATATATTTTTCCCCACCTTTTCTTCCAAAAAAAAAATCCAAAAATATTTTCTTTCTTTCATTTTAGAAAAATCCAAAAATATTTTCTTCAATTATTTTTATAGAAAAATCCAACAATATTTTCTTCCATTATTTTTAGAAAATCCAAAAATATTTTCTTTCCTTTTCAAAAAATTTAAAACTCCAAAAAAATTCCCCCTCATGGCCGAAGAGCGTCCTTTACGGGACTATTTTGGTCATTTTCCATTGACACGTGACACGTGTGAGAGTGATCCCAAGCCGTCTCTTTATGATATTCTTAGTCGTTTCACCTCTCTCACAAGTACCGTTGGTGCTCTTGACCCATCCATGCATGCACCTCCTATTCCATCACCCTCGGTGTCAAGTGTCGGCGTGCCTCATCCATTGTTGTGCACCCACTGTTATTATGCCGATCACATGTCCCATGAGTGACCATACTCTTCATATCCATACAAACCCACCACGGACCATGTGTATCCATATGACACTGTTTCGAAACCCACCTCGGCCTATTATCCCGATATACCTAATCCCGAGCGATGTGAGTACCCAAGCTATTCGTGGAGGCCTGATCACCCTTCCACACAATACGAATCACAACCCGATGTTGTGGATCCTCACACATTCCCACAGTTGTCATGGCAACCTTGTTCACCTATTCACGATCAGTTCCCTCACTGCGCACCCCATGAGTATCAACCATTTGTCCATCACGAAAGCAATCCTTTCGTGTATGATGAACTTGTCCCCGCTCCACACACTTCATATGAGTATTCTCCATATAGTCCCAATTATAGCGAGTTGTGTCCACCTCAACCACCAACACCACCCATCATTCCACTAACACCTTCATCCACATCCGCTCTCGAAACCCTCTTGCAAAAGTTCATACTTGAGCAAGAGCAAGCAATTCAAACTCAAGCTCTCCAAAGGCTTGAACAAAGGCTAAATGAATTGGAGTGTGAGCGAGAGTAGGATATTCCCATGGCCCCACCCATCATTGCAACCGAGTGTGATGATGATGTGTCCTCTTGTGACCCAAATTTTGAGTGTGACCAACCCTACCACCCCGAGAATCTGGAAGTTGAGACCATCCCATGGTCCGGGTCCCAAGTCGACAATTGTGTTGACTTACCTTTCGATAGTGAGCCTGATCTAATCCCACCATGTCCACATGAACCCCACTTTGAGGTTCCCATTCCCATTCCCTTCGAATCCAAAAAAATGCTCGAGTCTACACCTATCGAGCTTCACCCTTGTGTTCCCGAGGAACCAATTTATCCTAGGTTAGCTCCGACTACGAGTGCTCACCATTTTTCGGAGATAGAATCTGTGATAGTTCCTAACTATCCGAATATGGATTATGTCCCACCATGCATGGCTCCCTTTGAGCCTCATATTTCTAGTGATTCCTCTATCTCTGAGATTCGTGCCCTGTCTCACCCACCCACCACATTCCCAGATGCTACTATTATGGCGAAGTTGACCACTCCATTTTTAGATACCACTGTCCCTTGTGAGTATTCCTTTACTCCTCCCATTGAGTGTGTGTCTCCCACTCTTGAGTTGGATCATCTTCCTCCACCATTTATCCCACCCGACCCACCCATTGTCCCTTCTACCCCACCACCTGGTTTGGATCTTGATTTTACCCATTTCAAGTTTCCATCTAAATTTTTAGATCCTAACCTAACACCATACTCCACCTTCTATGAGAGTATTTTTTATGCTACTCTCCACTTCCGTGACATCGAGCTTGTTCCTCTATGCACACCACTTCTTTGTGGTGTTGATTTTTCTCAACAGCTCCTAGGCGTGTCACGGGGAGACCATTATCATCGCCCATTCATAGAACGGTCGTGTGATTTCTATGAGCCTCACCCCATTCCACTTACCAAATCCTTTTTCCTTCCCATACAACTTGAGCACTATTCTTACAAGGCCCTAGTTGCCCTCACCTTACGGCTCAACAAGGCTCGTGATCGATGCCTATTCAACCTCACCCTTTTCATAATCCCCACCCGCCCATGGTTCAGCGATACTTTGCATCGCGTGATGCACTTTGCTATACAAGTGCATTGACCACTTTAGTCTGTTTCCAACAAGACTGGCGCTTCAGTCTTGTTTGGGGGTGATTCTCATCACCCCAATTTTTCTGCCACCCCACCCCATCATTGTTCTTATCTAAGGGGTGAGATTCCATCGGTCTAGCTGAATACATTAAACTTAGCGCTACCGAGAGGCAGCCCTCATTTCTTGTACTAGTCTCATCCTGTTTGGGGGTGGTGTTTCACATCACCCTATGCTTTACATGCTTTATAGACTTGTACACTTTTTTTCTCTTATCATCTATTCAGGTTTCATCTTGGCTACATATGTTCACTTCATTAGCGGTTCATTCTGGTAATCTCTTTCCTACCTTATGTTATCAATTTTAAAAATCATTTTACTTAACATCGAGGACGATGTTCCTTTTTGTTTGGGGGTGGGAGATTTTATCAAAATCGTGCCTCTTTTGGAAAATTTTGATTTTTAAACCTGATTTTTAAAATTTCGTGCAGTTGCTTTCATCTCATTCATTGATGTGAATTTTCAATCATCCATCTTTTTAAGTCTAGGAATCAAGCTAGAGAATATTTTTCAAAATAGCTTATGTAATACATAACAAGGCATGTTGCACCATGAATTTCTAGACTCAATAAAAATTTGCGCACTTATCATGTCAATATGGTTTAGAGTTGAGGAGTACTACAATTCTGTTGAAAACCTTAAGGATCACTAGTCGAGACTTTAGGTCGTGCGATTTGTGCCTTTCACCCTTTTAGAGTGTTTTACGCAATCTCTGAGTCACAAGTTGATTCAACTTCCTTTGGGTCCGCACTTTAATAGTTGTATGATCTCATTATTCTTTATTTTTGGCTTGATGTCCTTACTAAGCTTTGTAGATGTACTCATAAGTTTACGTGCGTGCTTAGCGGAGTCCAAACCAAATTTCTTCACTAGGTCTCTAGCATACTTGGATTTGGAGATGAACGTCCCATCCTCTAGCTGACGAACCTGGAGACCAAGGAAGAAAGTAAGCTCACCTACCATGCTCATCTTAAACTCACTTTTCATTTCCTCCTCAAAGTGGTGAGCATGCTGGGAGCACATGGACCCAAAGACTATGTCGTCCACATAGACCTGGGCAGTAAAAATAGCACCGTCATCTCTCCTGACGAACAATGTCATATCAACTCCCCCTCTCTTGAAGCCACGGGATAAGAGATAGGAAGTAAGCCTCTCATACCAAGCACAGGGTGCTTACTTCAAACCATACAAGGCTTTTCTTAAATAGTAGACGTGTTCAGGGTGCATAGGGTCTTCAAACCCTTTTGGTTGTTCCATAAAAACCTCCTCCTATAGAATGCCATTTAGAAAGGCACTCTTGACATCCATCTGATATAGCTTGAAGTGCAGATGACATGCGATGGCGAGCAGTAAATGGACGGACTCAAGCCTCACAATAGGAGCGAATGTCTCTTGAAAGTCTACACTCTCTATCTGTGTGTAGCATTGAGCAATCAACCTAGCCTTATTTATGATACTGGTACCAGTCTCATCCATCTTATTTTTTAAAATACACTTGGTACCTATCACATTAGTTTCACTAGGTCGGGGGACTAATTCCCAGATGTCATTCTTTCTAAATTGAAGCAACTCGTCCTATATTGTAGAGATCCAGTGTTCATCTTGGAGTTCTTCTTTATAGTTCTTGGGCTCGAGTTTAGATGTGTAAATGCATGGATTCAGATCAAGGCCATCGTGGATGATCGTGTTGACGTGTCGAGTGTAGCAGTATCAGACATACATACTGTGATCAAGGATGAATAGAAAATTCCTAGATTCTACCCCGGACATTTATAAAATTATGTCCTAACAAATCTCCCCCTATGTCTATGCCGGTACATACATAAAAAATTTGAATTATGCTATCTCCATAAAGAAAATGACATATAAGATAATATCCCCATTAAACCCTCAAACTGAGAATACTAACTGACATGTCGTTAATCAAACTTCAACATCTTCAAATCTTCAGCTTTTCTCATTAGGGTGTGTAATCCAATAATCATCAATTTTGTACCTACACATATGAGATAAAGCAGATACCCGTGACACACAACAATTTGAAATCTAATGACATGCAAAACACACATGAGATAAAATAGATACCCGTGACACGCAACAGTTTGAAATCTAATGACATGCAAAAATCAAAGATCAATTAAGCTTAAGTAAATCATTGATAAATCAACCAAACAATTCTCCCCCATAATTCATTCTCCCCCTTTTTATGATGTCCCCAAATAGACAGATATGAGAAGCACAAATAAATTCAATTGGAGAATGTCACAAGGTAATAAAATTTCTACTTTTTAAATTTTTCAAATTTTTCCACACAAAATATACAACAAAGAATCACACCATGAAAGAATACAAAAACAACCAAGTCGATGATAGCGAAAATGTAGGGGAGTGAGAAAATTCGATAGGAAAATCAATGCATACAAACATAACATATGTGCATGATGAATATCGGATACTCCTAACAAATGAACTCAACATCTTCCTTAGGTGTAAAAAGATGGAATTATAAGAAATTGACTCAATCAAATAAGCAAATCAAAGCTCAAAGTGATTTCCACACCAATAACTTCCAAAACTATTTAACGCCTTTTCAAGACTTTCAAGGACGTGCAAACCCATTTTAAATTCCATCCAAACTCCCCAATGCATATTTTCTTTTAGAGGTAATCTAAATTCTCAAACATTGGAGAATTGGTGCAAAAACTTAATGGCCCCTTTTGGCATGAATTTCTTTTTATTGCCTTTAAATTTTTTCGGGCTCTTTTAAACCTCTTTGAACCTCGAATAATAAAATTCCTCAATTTTTTAGGTCTGATATAACAGTGTCTTAGTATTCGCAAAAGCTAAATGAACCTTTCGCAGCCCTTCCTCCTTTTCAAATAAAGCACACAACCTCGCCAAATGGTTCTTACATTCACTACTTTCTTGTCAAGTTTTATCGCGCTTGGTTCATTTTTTAAAGACATGATTGAAGTGAAAACACCCAACCAACATGTGATAAGACAAGCACAATAATCAAACAAATCCATGCACGTGTGCAATAAAGTAAATCATGAGTCAAACAAGTAGGAAGATATCACTAATCACATCTCAAAGACTCCAAACAATATAAAGCACATGGATGAAA
The DNA here is from genome assembly GCA_949130495.1 of Sambucus nigra. Lineage (NCBI taxonomy): Eukaryota > Viridiplantae > Streptophyta > Magnoliopsida > Dipsacales > Adoxaceae > Sambucus > Sambucus nigra. The sequence continues at coordinate 140,857,218 of OX422224.1, read as the reverse complement.
TGATGTAGCGTCTCAAATCATTATCAAACAATCATGTAAAATATGGAAATGGAAGTTGTGACTCGGCTATCTTAAATGCTCATCCATAAGAGGTGTAAACAAAATACAAAAATCTTTTTGTGCTTTTTTAAAATTTTTATAAAAAGTAAATCTTTTTATATTTTTCAAAAAAAATATAAAAAACAAAAAAAATAATAATACAAATGATACAAACTAGCAATAGGAATCATATGATATGAACATGACAATGCATCCTATCCTAGACAAGAACCAACCCCCTCAGTCAACTATGCAAATACCTAAAGAGTTCATAAGACTCTCGTATCTAAGGCCATCTAAAGGCTTCGTTATAATATTAGCTAACTGGAGGTCGATAGACACATAACTCAGGGATACGACCTTCTCCTCAACTAACTCACGGATAAAGTGCTCGCATATCCTAATGTGTTTTGTGTACGAATATTGGACTAGATTGTGGGATATGTGTATCGCGCTCGTGTTATCACAGGAGATGGTCACGGTGTCCTGTGATATCCCATAGTCCTCCAGAATCTGCTTCATCCACAGAAGTTGTGTGCAGCAACTTTTGACGACTATGTACTTAGCCTCCACAGTGGACAAAGAGATGGAGTTTTGCTTCTTGCTTAACCAAAAGACAAGAGCAGAACTAAAGAAGAAACACCCACCAGAAGTCCTCCTACATCCAGCTGCATGCTCAGGACAATCAGCATCTGAGTATGTGGACAAATGGTCAGTGGTATCAAAGGAATACCAAATGCCATGGGAGAGAGTCCCACTCACGTATTTGATAATATGTCTAAGAGCGCGAAAGTGTGACTCTTTAGGGGACGCTTGATATCGTGCACAGACTCCAACACTATAAGCGATGTCGGGACGACTAACAGTCAAGTAGAGAAGACTGCCTATCATACTCTGATACAAGGTTTGCTCAACGAGAATGACATCTTTTTTGAGTTGTAAGAAACGCGTGTCTTGAAATTTATCCCGAATACTAGATTTTCATCCATACACCTTCCACTTTTCCATATATCATCCCCATTACATTCCTATATTCTTCCATATTCCCATTTATTCCCCTTATCATCCATACACATTCCCCACCACATTAACACATCATCTTTCATTTTCAAATAAAAGAGTGTGATTTCAAATGTAAATGTCTTCATTGTTGGTTTGAAAAGTGAGAGAAAAACAAAAAAGAAAAAAAATTAGAAAAATATCAAATTATAGAAAAAAAGAAAAGAAAAATCGAAAAAAAAAAGAGAAAAGAAAAGAAAGAGAGTTTGTAGTTAATTTTTATGCAATAAAGACATTTTGTTCTTCAAGTATAGAACACTCTTCTATCATATCCATTCATATATCACCATTATATCCTACATCACATATCCACCATCCATCATATCATCACCCCATCCTATTTCACTATCACCATCCATATTATCCCTCACATCATCATATCCTTCCCATTTCATTTCCCCCTCACCCATTATCATCCATATTTTCCCATAGGTGTTCGGGCAAATGAAAGTCAACGTGGTGAATAACTCGACGTTCTCACTATAGTGATTAACATTCTTTCATAAGATAATTTTTCTTTCAATTGTTCGTTCTTTCTTATACGTGTGTGAGACGTTTGAACTTGCTTACATTTACTCACCTCCTCACACACAAGAGACCCATATCTCGAGAGTGCGTTTGAGAGAGTTATATCTAGTGAGATTTTGAAGTTGAAGCATTGATTCCGATAAGGCAATCTAGGAATTACTCTTGTGATACTCGACCCGTTTTGACTGATTCACACTACACACGTTGAGTTCTAGGAAGGATGTGCCTTGAGTATTTACTTAGCTAAACTTTTTACGCATTCTAGCTTGTATTTCTGAAAATATTTCTCATGTGATGGATTGTGCGATTATTCTAAATCTAATAAGAGATTGATTGCCTTTCAATAAATCATTTTGCAAATAAAGAATTTTGTGGGTATATTCCCTACAAACCCTCACGATACACAACTCGTCCTGTAGGGAAACCTATAGGTTTAAAGGCTTGTTGCACATGCTAAGTGCAATCGCAAGTGCCCGCAAAAGTGGTACACTTTTGGTTACTTATCTTTCTCTTTCTCTCTATCTTATTGCTCAAGGACTAGCAACGCTCTGTTTGGGGGTGGTGTGATAAGCACCCAAAACTGTACAATTTATACCCCAAATAGACGTACTTTTTGAAAATATGTTAATAAAGCCGTTTATTAAAAATAAACTATTTAAGTAACTCCGAGCTGTTTTTTGAGGAAACTCTTTTCTTGAAAAAACAAAACTATTTGAACACAAGATGTGTTTAACAAAACAGTATGTACGAGATCTATTCAAGATTTTACTAACAGGTTTATAAAACAGTTTAAATAAACTTTAAACTCAGCACAATCAAGAATTAGATGAGGAGATGTCGAAAGATTAAGTTCACGATTTTTTACGTGGTAAAACCTCACCAATTAGGGAAACATCCACGACTCCCTCTACGGAGTAAAATGAAAAAAATCCACTAAAACAAATTTATGAGTTACAAACTATATAACTAACATGCATACAACTCAGACCTATATAAGTTTAGGAATGTACCCTCTGGTGTCCTTATAACTTCTCTGCAGTTCTGATTGTAGATGTTGTTCTCCCAGTTTGTTAACTTCTTATTTGTTCCAGCACTTTACGTCGACTCTTTGTTCACAAGATCTTATTACCAACACTTTTCGTGTTGTAGTGTGAAAGTGTTTGTGGAGGTGCTCTCTAACACATGCATACACACACTCACACTTATTAAGTACAAACAGTCCTAACAAATTACATATAAGACTATATGTAGTGATTTTTCTTTTTCTCTCTTCTCACAAAACTTTGAACCTGTTTTTGACCTTTAAATCAAATCCACGGATATCTTGCTTAGAAAACAGTCAATATCTTAATCAATCTCAGAGTTTTGAAAAGATTTTTGAGATTGAAAACCTCCAATTGTGATTCCAAACTAGGTCAAAGGTTTAGTTTTAAGAGAACTAGAAACATAAGACATTTATTGTTGATTTCAAAGTTAAAAGCAATTTTCATAAAAGAATCAACAATATATTTCTCAAGATGAGAAATAAACTATGTAAATCTAAGTGTGATGTAACATGCAGAACATAGATCTGAAATTTCTATGAAGAAGAAAATAGATCTAGGTAAACAGTTTAAGTTGGAAACAAGATCTAATCGAACAAGAGGTTACAGCAACACAAATATCACTCAAAAACTCAAGAACACTCAGCGTAGTGTTTTGGATATGTAGGAGTTTTTTGTGAAGTGTTTGGTTTGAAAGAGGATTGACGAACAGGGGTTAGGGTTAGCTCTCTCTCTTTCTTTCTGGTTTCTCTCTTCTCTCTTCTCTCTACTCTCTCTTTTTTATTCTCAGGAATGAATTGGCCAAAAGTCTTGGACGAATGAGAGGAGGATCCTTTTTATAGGACGAAGAGAAGGATCGAGAAGCAGGTTCAAAAACAAGGGTCAGGATTGAGTCAATCTGTTTTGACTTAAATCCAAGGGCTCACAGAACGCGGTGGTTAAAAGTCACCTGATTGGTTCAGGAGGGATACACAGGGATTACCAAAGAAAGCATGCAGGACGTTGATAAGGTTTGATCCAACGGTTGTAAAGCTACGCGATTGTATACTCCATGAAGAAACACAAATCCCACCAATCAACAAGCAACAGGTGTTAACCAATAACTCGATATAAAACGCGCGTCATAAAATAATTACAACCAAACCCTGAAATCTCTGCCGCTTTTGGTTTCTACCCAAACCAACTTTGAGCCAATAAACCCATTAATCAATAATTAGAGATTGAACCCACAAACTTCTAAAATCAAGTTTTAATTAATAAAATCTTTATTAAAAAATGTTTATAAATCCCAAAAAATATTTAAAAATCAAATTTAGGGATTTAAACATACTCAACATATGTACACACATAAATATGCAATGTGACATGTACATGATGCATTCTACTGTGTGTGAGTGTTGGTAATTAGATCTAGATCACAACAAGATATATGAATGAAATAGCAAACCAATCTCTGAGGTTCTTTGATTTATAGGATAGACATAATTTTGTCACAATTTCCAAACTAGATGAGCACTTATACAATATAGACTCAAGTGAGTCAAGAGTATAAGAGCTTCACTTTTGTTGCTAATTCTCGACAATATGGGTCTTATGTGCTTAATTGTTCAATATGCAGGCTTAATTGCAGTTGCGGTGTCAAAAGCTATATTTCCAGGAAATTTGCAGTTAAAATGGAACTAATTACCTCTCCCGTAATCAATCCCGTATCCTAAGCTTAGCCTAAACCTACCCTAAACCCTGTGTGTGTTTTGATTGTGTCCTTTTATATTTTTTAGAATTTTTTTTAGTTTGTGTCATTTTTATTTTTAGGATTTATTTTAGATTTATTTTAGAATATTTAGGTTTTATTTTCTATTTTTCTATTTTATTTTTATTAATATAATTTTATTTTATTTTGATTTTATTAACTTTTAGTTTTAGTTTTTATTTTAGTTTTATTTTATTTTATTAGGATTAGAATTTTTTGGATTTCATGTATTTTTAGTGTTATTAGAGTTTGCATTTTCTTTTTAGACTTTTAATTTTAAGTTTTATTAGATTTTATTTATTTTTATTTTGTTATTTCTTTTTAGTTTCAATGTTGATTTGAGTCTTTATTTTATTTTTAGAATAGAAAATTTAATTTTTAAATTTTTAGTTTTTATAGTTTTATTTTATTAATTAGTTTTAATTTTATTTTCAAGGGTTCAAATTGACACATACACACAAACCCACTCACTCCTTACCCTAACTTATCCTACACCTCTACACACACAAACATCCTACACCCCATACATACCTAAACTAAATCATTACCCACACCTTTTGTCCCCTACACCCCACCACACCACACCTTATCCCTTCTATCATCATCTTCCCCACCACACAAACCATCTCACTCTCTCCTCTATTTACCCCATTACCAAATCAAACCCCACCAACAAACCTCCTGACTCCCGACCTGCCCTGTTTCCGGCGACCCCTCATCCGTTTCCACCCCTGCCGGCCACCTCTGGCCTCTCTCCCTCACTCCGATCCGGCGCCGGCAGAGCCAACCTCTAGCCAGCCACCACCGCGGCCACCTCTATCGTCGGCATGTCCCAAATCGGAACTCACCCATGACCGGATCTCCCTATACCCGAGAACCCACCTAACCGGCAGCGATCCACGAGCGTCGGCGACCCTCTGCCCTGTTCGACCCAAACTCGACGAATCCTGCCAGCGGCACCCGCAGTCGACCCGAAACAAACCCGATCGAAACTGGCGACGTTAAACCCAGCGCTGCCCCTACTCTGGTCATGACCCTCCTGACAGCATCGCCGTCATCAACCTCATCTCCGGCCACAACTGGTCGACGACCCCTCGACCCACTTTCATCCATCCACCCTCCAACCAAAACCCAAACCTTTCTTCAACCATAAATCCATTTCAACCCATGAAACCCCCAAACCCATTTTCTCCCAAATGCCAAATCATATCCTCCTGCCAAAACCAAAGTCCAAGTCATCTAAATGTCCACATGTGCATAATAAACCAACTTAAACCCTTTTTCCCATTATACCCCCAACTACCTACTTATCCCCTTTTTCTCAAAACACCCCTCAAACCATATCAGATTTTATACCCTCATTCTCCCACTATCATGATCTCATACCCAAACCACATGCACCCTTCATTAAATTCCTAAATAAACCCTCACCCAATACCTTACACACCCTCTTGTACCTTTGTCTACCCAAAATACCCCTTAGCCCCATGTGTGCCATGCATCTACTATAAAATAAGACTCAAGACACTATTTGGAGACTTATCATCAAATAGAGAGAGAAAATTCTTGAGAAAAGTAGAGAGTTAGGTTAGAATAAATTAGGTAGAAATATTTGTAAATAATTTTACTTTTATTTTTTTAGATATTTGTGAGTGATAATTGTGTGAGATTCAAGTTGAGTAAATTTTTCATTTATATTTTTGTTGATCACTCACTTGGAAGGTTGTATGCTTGAATTTCAAGGATAGAGTTCAAATTGTCAATTTCAAGGAGACTTGTGAAGATTTGTTCTCTTTCTCTACTCTTTTATTATATTAATGTCTATTGAATATTTGTTTATTATGTTTGATACAATGTTAGGCTAAATCCCCTTTCAAGGGGTGGGGGAAACCCTTATTTGATGTTATTTTATTTTTATTAGTTTAATTACTTGAAAAGCCCTTTGAATGTTAATTTTGATCCCTCACCCTTAGATTTACGTCTCGAAAGAGGGTAAATGATTTTCGAGAGAAAATCGAAATTCTAATTATAATACCCATTTTAGATTCGAACTAGAGATAGAGGTTTCTTAAGTGGGGTATTATAACTTGAATTTCAACTCTAAAATTATTTTCTAAGATTTACATGAATTTTAATCGATCGATCCTAGCGGGTGATTAATTAAAAGGAGTGTAGATCTATTTTCTAGAGTTGTGGGGTGTTAAACTTAATTTTCTAAAAGATTACTATTGTAATTACACTTGCAACGAGAGTTGGTTTGTAATTTTGATATTAATTTGGGAGAATTCAAATAATTAAATTAATTAAATAGAATAGCTAAAATTTGTTGTGTAATCCCACTCCTTGAATGTTCTCACAATTATTTACCTCACTTTATCTCTTATTTTAGTGTTAAACTTTGTTTTCATTTTAGTCACTTTCTAGTTTGTTGTTTTCATCTCACATTAGTTTAGTTTAGTTTAAATCATCACCTCACACAATTGTTTTAATATTTGAAAAAGCTAAAAAAAGTAGAAAAGGTGAAAAAGCACAAAAAGAAAATAAAAAGTGAATTACAATTTTGTTCCATTTGCTTTACAACCTTGAAAGTGGATTAATACCCTTACTTACCGCTACACTTGAGTTTATTATATTTTGTAGGTATTTGAGGATTTTGACTAACTTGGCTTTCAATAACGACATACGCAAAAAGGCAAGTTATCAATCCTCACCCCTCAACTAATGTGCAAGCCTAACGTACTACTCTAATCCACCTAGTTATGCTACCCGCCCAACTGGTTTGCCCTACATCTCTTCACATCTAATCATTTATTGTGCCCACCCATATTGCCCATACAATACGATACTACATTTTATAATTCTTTATATTCAATAGGAATTACCTGTAAATGATTCAGTTCTCATACACATTGGTGAATTTAGATACCACTCTCTATCTTATCTACTAATACACTCGTAGTAGGATCAATCATACGTATATATACTATTATCACTCTTATCATATATACGTATACAACACCCCTGGGCAAAGACCTGTGGTGTATTCATACTCTGCTATCAAGTCCTAGTACATCACGTACAATATAAGGACATTGGTTCGGATAATCTCCCTCAAACAACAAATCAAATCACACAACATTGGAGGCGAACATAGTTTTAAGCCATTGGGATACACTCATACCTAACGCACCCAAATGACTGGTCACACCCTTATTCACACAAGTCTTGCTCAATCCCTAAGTTCTATGTCCTGAGGTACAAATCAATATCCCCCCAATTGCTCATCAGAATAAGACTGTCCATGATGCGAAACCTCCCGTGATAGCAAGTAGCCTAGGTATGATTACACATACGAATCAAATAATAGGTATACACACCACCTATATATATATATATATATATATATATATATATACACACACACACACTAGTGGTGACCCGTGCGATGCACGGTCAGATGTAACACATTTTGAAATATAGTATTCTAATTTATAAATTTAAACATAATTATTATCAGTATTAAAAATAAAGATCGTAGCCATAACCATAAGCATGTAAATATAATAAGATCTGGTGAATGAAGAGTACGACGTAAAATAAATATGAGGAAATGAATGGCAAGAACTATAATGTTTAAATACTCTTATTTGAGTAATATGAATAATATTTAATACTATTATTTAAACTCGGTTAGTAATTTATAAACACTCAATAATGCCATCAGTGCCTTAACACGGTTACAAATTTATCCACATTTCATGTGTCTCGTCGATATCACACGTGACATTCATGTAAACCTAAATTTCTTATAAAGCCGAAAATATGATTATAAAATATCTAAAACAACGAAGAAGGATTATTTGTAACAAAACTATTTTTCTAATTGCTTAATTGACAACAACTGAATTCAACTATTTAAAATTAACACCGTCTAATATTTGAAATGACCGCCATCAAATGTTTTAACCACGTCTTTGTTGTCATTGATCGCATGTGTAGAATACAAAACAAAAATAAAATGTACACAATAGAAAAAGGTAAAAACCCAGCATAAAAAATACACACAATGAAAGACAAAACAAAATTAAAGAAAAAGAGCCAAGTAAACATGCAAAAACAACAACAAATTCCATTAAGAATTCTATGCAGACTCACATGAAAAAAGTACAATACGTTCGTAGAAAAAATAACTTACTCTTGATAGTCAAAACTACAAAGCCCAAAGGTAAATATATGCAAAACTCTAAATACCCGGTAACACAACAAATTTAGTCAATAACCATAGCAAGGGATGATTACCTAACAAAAATTAAATCTCAAGGGAAAGTTCTAAAAGCTAAAGAAATATAGCTAACTTGAAACTTCATATGCCCACAAAAAAACATAGCATGTATTGTTGAATTGAAAGAGTAATTGACCAAATACAAACACTACTCGTGTTGCATTTTTTGTGTTTGTATTTGGAAAATAAAGCTTCGGATCGTGTTACTTTTTTTTTGTGTTCGTATTTGATAAATAAGATTTCGTGTCGTGTCATTTTTTTTGTTTGTAATCGCAAAATAAAATTTCATGTCGTGTTACTTTTTTTTTACCAAAAACGAACATGATCCATTAAAATGTTGTATTACACGAAATTTTTATTTATTTTTATTTAACACCAATACATTCCAAATAAAGTGGCATGGCACGACATAACTTAGTTATGTTTTATTATCAAAATAACTGACATGAAATGATACAAAATATTTTTTTGTTATCAAATACGAACATGACTCGGTTAAAATGCAACACACCTCGGGTAAAAATGGCACAACGTAAAATATTATTTATTGTTTTTTTCATCCAAGTTTTTGTTCTTTTTATTGGTATCAAAAGAGCATAAAAAGGTAATTATTGATAAAAATATGTTTAACAAAAAGAAAACTTTATTTTTAGTAAATAATTAGTACATACATGACAAACCTCTGAATTACAATTTTATCGCAAGTACCTACACATGTGAGTGTGAAATTCCTATGTAGACCATATTTTTGTGTGTATGCATATATTTTGATCTTGTCACCATATAACTTTAGCAAACTTTTATTATGGACATGGATGTTCCTCTATATAGTGCAACACAGAGTTATCCATGGGAAAATATGTGAGGAATATAAACACCTCCATGAGGTATTGTATCCATTTAGATTTGTTTATAGTTATGAAAAAATGATGTCATGTCAAATATTGTCCTTTAGATTTGTTTATAATTTATTTTCTGATAAATAAGTGGTATTCGTAGATGGAGAATTTTTTTTGGCCATATTGGCCCATAATATTATCTATATGATTGTTATTATATTTCATGTTTATATAAAACATTATAATCCACTGTATAAACCATTTAATGGGTATGTGATGGGACATTGTTTCTTCAACCTTAATTTATGTGTAGGAAAACCATTTAAAGCCATTGAATTCAGTTCAAATGTTACAGATATATGTTTTTGAAATGGTATATAACCACGGTTATATATAATGTTACGTCACAGGTATATAAATACCAATTATATGACCTTATGTATTTATATATCCGATATATAACAGGTATGTTTATATAACTTAAATCACAAACATATAACATATATGTTTGTATAACAAAATAAAAATTAAAATGCAAATTATGGGAGTTGTATCTTTTATTTTCGTTCCATACCCAACTTTTTATCGACCCAGGTTTAAAAACAAAGTCAGTGCAAGGAGCATAAAAACACATTCTCTTATTCTTAGAAAAAGAAAGAGCACAAAAACATAAAAACTTAAAAAACTACACATATGATATTTAATGGTTAAAAAAAATCTAAAAACTGATATGTAAATATTAACACAAAAGCTGGGAGAAACAACAAAATATAAGCACAAACCTACACTAACAGAGATGGAAACCCAGAATGGACAACTTGAAAATGTGACGCTCTAAGGTGGGTTAAACTTTATATGGTTGCAGATGGACAATCTATATAATAAGATGCGTATAACACTGACATTACAGAATAACAGAAAATTGGGTTTGGGTAGTTTAAAAACATTAAGAGATTATAAAAAATCGTATAGGTTTGCATAAAATATATAAAAATGCAAAATTTTATTTCTCTATCTAAAAAAAACATAACAGAATAACTTACTGGATTGGGAGACAGGAATGACCATACTGAAACTTTGAGTTACACCTTCAAATGGATAGTGAAGAGGAATGGAAAAAATGATTGAGATGGAAGGTTAAGAAGGAAAGAGACGTGTGGGATTATTAAAAAGAGAGAGGTGTGGGAAGTTAAGATTAAACAGAGACGTGTGGGAAATTACCTGAAAAGTATCTAAGTGAAAGCGTTTTATAAAGTTCAACCCAAAAACCCATATATCACCAACAAAGCTTATCTTTCAACACATCTGGCTAAAAACTTTTAAGAATTTCAAACCAAAAACCCATATATCAGTAAGTTTTGTAAAAATCATGTTTATTTATGCTTGATGGAGGGGGGGGGGGGAGAGGAACCTATTAAATGCAAACAAAGTTTATCTTTCAACACAAAACTTAGAAGGTGCAACAAAATTATCTGAGTGAAAAAGTTTCAAAATTTTCAAACCAAAAACCAATATATTAGTTAGGTTTGTAAAACTCAATTTTCTCTGTTCTTGACAAAGTTGATGAAGGGAAAAGAGGTAGCAGCATTAGACGTCCGCTTGACACTTTATAAAAAAAAATTTGTCTTCCAAATGTGAGGTGACATCTTCGAAAGGAGAGAGAGACCTGCTTAACACTATAAAAAAAACATTGTCTTCCAAATGTGGGGTGACGTCTTCCAATGGAAAGAGAGAAGATCGCTTGATAGTATCAAAACAACTGTTAGTGAAATTCATCTCAGTGTGTATACATGGTATATGTGGCACTCTTTTCGTAGGTGGGAGGAGCAGTTGTCTTAGTCTACAGGTGATTGGTAGGTGTGTAGAAAGGATAGAGCGAGAGAGTTAAGGGCTGAAAATCGGTAGATGTTTGAGGGATGAATAAGATGGGAGTTGATATCAAATGTGGTTAGGGAACTGAACGTGCATGGTGAGTGGGAGAATTGGGTCAAGATCCAACTGCTATAATTTTTCATGTATTCTACTCGATATATATTAGATGTAGCCCCGTGTAATTTTTTTTTTTTCAAAAAATCAAAATTCTGAGAATTTAGGATTCAACTTTTGGAGGCTTCTCAACGCTCGACTACATATATATATATATATATATATATATATATATATATATATATATATAATCATCATTGGTACACACGTAACCTACATCATATTCCCTATACGTAGTATAGTAACTCTCGAATATCCTATGTAGTGTAATACTTCTCATGGTATAATCCCCAGTGTTTCCCAATACCCAAATGGTTACCATTTGCCCCTTAAGTAAATTCAGCAGGTATCTCACTCAAGGCCTATTGGTCTCGGTCCTACGTTCCCCTAATTTTCTATAACAAGAAATCATTATCTGAATAAGCTTTTATTACCTATTAAGCTTAATCAATTTTAGCCTTAAGTTCTCCTCGTGTGACTAACCTCAAACCCAATATTAACATACTGGTAATTAGAGTATCTCTCATTAGGATTTTAAAATTAATTTGAAGGTCAACCCAATTGTTTCCCATGAGTTCTAGACAAAAAAAGGGAGAAAATAGTGCCAATCTGGGACACTGAATCGATTCGGCCTTGGTATGAATTGATTCGGCCTTGGTATGAATCGATTTGCTTTCTGAATCGATTAGATTAAGGAGCCGAATCGATTTTCCGTAGTAGTTATCATCTTCGTCCCTACACTGTTACGGGAATCCTCCATTTTTAAACCTCCAAACCAACATTACACTATCCCAAAGACCCAACCAAAGGTCTCTAACATTATAGTAACATGTATCAATGATTTATAACGTATTAGAATCATTAAACCTAATAGAACAACCCCAAATCATATTTCATAAAGATTTATATCTAAAAACCCTAGATTATTATTCATGTTCAAGAACCTCAATATAATTCCAGATTTCTCCCCAATTTCATGATATTTCTCATAAAAATTCATCTACATATACTAGGGATCAAATATATTATCATTCCTACCTAAGAATATGAATTATACCTTAAATTTTAAGATCAAATTTCATAAGTTTCATAAGAAATCATCATAATCTAATGTGGATGGTATATCAGATCAAAAGTTAGAAAGATAATCACTTGCCTTAATATGGAAGTCTGATTTTTGTAGGGTTGGTGGTGGGATTTGTGTTCTCCTCCTCCCGATCTACAATCCGGTGGTGGTGGTGGTGCAAGAAGGTGGTTTTTGGCCTTCAAACCCTATGGACAACTCTCCTTCTTCCTCATGTGACTCTCCCTTTGGTTTGGTAACTGATAACCCTAATTCCCTTTAGGTGTTATCAAATATAATCCTTTAATTTTCTTGGGTTTATTATCTCCAAAATTTCAAAAGATCAACATACCCCTTCGGGGTGCCGGTTTGGCCTAAAAGTTCCCCGGGACCTAAACTAAACCTGCAAGTAGACTTTTATGACTATCTCGACCCTTTTGGACACACTAGCCACTTGAAATGACCATATGGAATATCAAAAGTGAAATTATATTTAATTTTTCAAATTAAGTCCCGACACGACTGATACGCGCGGCCCGACTGAATTATCATAACTGTTATATTTCTCACTCACGACAATCATAATATTTTCTTATCATTATTATTACTCATTTACTAAGTAACATTCATTATAAATAAATATTAACCCTTATCTCTCTAATTAATACTTACTTTATCATATTAATTTTCAAAATGTAATTTAATTAATCTCAATTAATTCCCAATATAAAAATCAATTAAATTATGGGGTGTTACACCACGCACCACACACATGGACGCCATCCATCATATCTTGAGATACTTTAAGTCTTCTCTAGGTCTTAGGTTATTTTATGTGTCAAGAACTTTGATAGGGCTCTCTTATTTCACTGATGCGGATTATGCGCGGTTCAAGACCGATAAACACTCCACTTTAGGAACTCTAAAAGGACGCGCTCCCACACCTGCACGATTTTATCCCCGCTTGTCCTAGAAAAAGCAAAAAAGAAAGTGGCGTGGTTCCCTCGTGCTCCCTCATTTCTTTATGGAAAACTCCACCATTCTTTGGGAAGGTATCGCTGAAATTAGACATCCTAACATGGTTCCTCACCACTAATCACTTCACATACCTTGGGTAGCCCCCAATATGTACTTACATTGTCACCAGAAGGTAAAAAAGGGTCACAACTAGATGGTCTGGGTTTGGATGTTGTTGTATGAAATTTTTGGGATGGTTAATGATGTGGGACACCCACTACACTTTCTAACATAAATCAGGAAGGAAAAACTAGTTTTTCATCTACATAAGTTCGTGGGTGATACGTCATGAATATTGCATATTTGCACCCTTTATCTTTGTGCATTCTAGCACTTTTACATTCTTAATTCCGATATTTATGCTCGTTAACTAGACAACCACGGATTTGGACACATATATGTTTTGCAGGGGTTAATTGTGCTTTTGTAGGCATTGGAACGCTAAAAGTGAGGATCTGTTGCATTTCGGAGAAGTTTTGTCACCGGAAGCTACTATAAGGGCATTTTAGTCAATTCACACTTCATCTTCGGCTCATGAAATTTCCACGGATGTGTAGTTTGTTGATTAATCATCACGTGGCCTCAAACGAAACTTCATTGGGAGCCCGAACGAAGAAGTTATGGCCATTTTCGTATTCAACCTTTTGTCCCATGTGAAGACCAATCAAGGCTGGAAAAAACAGAGTACCGGTCAACCGCGCCCAGGGGGGCGGTCGACCTCATATTAGGATTTGCCTTGCAACCTTTCTAGTGGTCTTTCCCTGAAGGACCGGTCGACCGGTCCCTGAATCGTGGTCGACTGATGGTCCCAGTTACCCGATAATTTCCCTTTCCTTTCCTTTTATTTTTTCTTTTTCTTTTCTATTTTTATTCCCAACTTACTATATAAGAGAAACTTTGTTCTCTTTTGTAAATATCTTGAATTTTACATTAAGTTTAGGGTTTGTGAGGATATTTGGCCCTTATCCATTTCCTTTGGGTGTTTTACCCATTTTTATGTATGTAAGTTTCACTTTTCTATATCTCTTTCATTTGTTTAATGATTTCTTTACTTGATTCCTTTCAATTCCATGCCTAGTTAATATTTATTTCTTATTATTCATTGCTTTCATAATTAGGTTCACTTGCTTTCTTTCAATACATGTCATTTACCATGCTTTCTAGCTAATTTAGTTTAGGTTGTGTTGGATTGAACTCACCTATGGGTTGATGTGTTGTTTTGCTTTGGTGATGGAGTTTTTACCTATTTATTTCTAGTGTGTTGTCCTAGTTATTACGTCTAGGATATTTGACGGGGTATATCATGTATGCTCCGTACTTACGACCTTTCGATCATAATTTTCGGGGTATTTGTTGACGCCAAAATCTTATTAGTCTTTTATGCGAATTTAGTGGTGTGACAACTCCTAATTTAATTAATTAAAGAAATGAGACACAATCCTAATAACTCGTGAACCCATGTAACCATTTTATACTAATTAACTCGGGTGAGGGATATTCGATGCAACCTATAGTTTTTCTTCATTTTGTTAACGTAGTTTAAATACACTCGCCTAGTTTAATCCTTCCCTTTTTGCATCTTTTCCTTTTTGTTTATAATTATCTTTTACACTTTTATTTTAGGAATATTAGACCAATTAAATTCTAACAACTCGTCTTTGTGGATTCGATACCCAGTCTGGTCGCTATACTCCCTTAAAAGAGTGTAGTCATAGTTTAGGTTTTTGTATAGAGTTGGTGAGTCGAATATAACACGACCGGTGCGTAGGTGATGCTCACACCGCGGCGAAACCCAACCTATCAAATGGCGTTGTTGCCGGGGACGAGTTTGTTTTAGAATTTATTTGATTTAGTATTTCGTAATATTTTTTTTCTATTTGTATTTTTTGCCTAACATTTTTGTAGGACTTCTACATTTGAGGGCCAAGAATCGTTTGAATTTTTCGTGCGCGCATCACTTTGTGGAATTCGCCACTTCGAGCCATTTTTTAGAGTAAGCATGTCTTATTCCAATCATTTTGGTAATCATTATGATAATTCTCAAAATTCGCGTACCCCTTTGACTTTTGGTCAATACTTAGAGTCCCAAAAAATTATAAATTCAAAAATGATTTTGGGCGAGTATTACAAAAGTCAAGATTCGGAGTGCATGTATTTTGGGGATGATGATAACGATTTTGGGCCTCTAATTCCTTATAATAGGAATTTTGAAACAAATTGCAATAATTTTCAAAATTCTTATAATAATGAGTTTGAGTATAGTTCCGATAATAATTTTCAAACTTCTCATTTCCAAGAATTCGCACCTCGACCTATGACTTTCGGTGAGGGTTTGCTCATGCTTGAGAATGAGAGGTATGAAGACCGTTATTGGGAAGAAAATCATTTGTGGGAACATGAATTGGATTTATTATTTGAATTCGACGATGATTTTTCTTCCGAAACTTTTGAAGTCGAGGAATGTTTTGAACCAAATGAGGATTTTATGCCTACTTTGGAACAAACCATTCTTGACTTGGCCCATGGTTTAATTGAGAATGAAAGTGAGGATGAATGGATGTAGTATCCATTTGCAATGAAATGATTTCGTCTTTGGATCCCAAAGAAGAAAGTTTCATTGAAAATGATCATATCTCCTTCGAAATTCCAACTTTAAGTGATGATAACTCATCTCTGGAGTTTGAATTTCTTTCCTCCCCCTTTTCATTCTCCGTTATCACACTGTCACCATTACGTAATGAATCGGTGTCAAACTTTAAAACGTTCAACCCTTTCTATTGACGATGAGTACTTGCTCGAGTTGCTTTCCCTGAAGGTATCTTTACCTCCTTGCGCGCCCACTCCCATTCCAATTTCAAAATACTTGGAAGATGATTCAATTTTTCTTGGCCCCCATGTATATTTGTCACCCGTTTTATCCAAATCCCCCATCCTCCCTCCAAATTTTTTAATTGGGAATGGTTCATTTCTTACTCCTTACACATGCCATTCGTTATTCAAACGGAAGTCCTATTTTTCGAGAGGCATGCATGAAAGGGATGGTCCGTCGTGAATCTTTCAAAGACAAATAGTATTTTGGGTGGACCCTCAAAAATTTCAACTTCTATTGTATAGTTAATTAGAAGTTAAAATTGTAGGTTGTAAATTATTAGTTGTTATTTTCTTTATTTTTCTTCTTTATTCTTACTTATAGTCTAGTGTAATTAGTTAAAAAAATTATTCTTTCCTTTTGTTATGCTTTGGTATTAATATGTTTTGTAGAATCATTGGACTTGTACTTTCACGAGATCGCTCATTTTTGGGTAATATCGTTATTTTCCTCTCTTTAACTTGGTTCTTAATTAATATTGAGGACAATGCTAGGTTTTAAGATAGGGGGTGTGGGATATTATATCCATTCATTGGTAGTTTATTTGATTTTGATTACATGTTAGTTACTAAGTATGCTTTTCTTAGAAAAATTTAAAAATTTCAAAAAGACCTTCTTTCTTTTTTCTCCTTTGTTGGGAATTTTTCCTTTGTTTTTGATGATAAATTTTAGTAATTGCTCGATCTAATAGACAACTCAGTGATGCATGCTCTCGATTTTAGAAGTTATTAGGCTTTAGTCCTCAATCATTGATATTATGAATAACTTCATGAATTAAACTTTAATCCCATGAGCACATGCACTTTTCTTGCGTTATTGATTTGGTTTAAGATTTTTATAACTCGGTAATCTTTTGTTGCATTGTATATACTTACACCGAGTAAGCTTTGTACCTTTCATCATTTGTGAGTGTATACACTATTCTTTCCTCTTTGAAAACGTTGAATTCATCAGTAATCTCTCTAATATTTAGCATGATTTTCATATATTATTTTGACTTGAGAATTGCGTAAACTTTATGAAATGATCATAGGCCATCTTTGTTATATCACCCATATTGGCCTTGACCTCACCTTATATGTTTACCCTCGTCAACCCATTTGAGCCTTAATATAGCCTTTCTTTTCATTAACCAAAAATCCCATAACCAACTCCAAATTGGAGTTAAAACCATACATGCGTCTTCCATACCTTTGTTTGGAATGTTACTTGGGATTGAATGATGTTGTTGTGTTGCGGTTGCAATTTAGGCATGTGAGAGTGTGAAAAGTAAAGAAAAGAAAAAGTGAAAAGGAGAAAGAAAGAAAACAAAAGAAGAAAATGAGAAAAAGAAGAAAAGAAAAGAAAGAGAAGTTTGTATATGTTATGTATAGTGTTCAATAAGCTTTGTTTACTCTCCCCATTATTATTTTCAATGCCTTTTATGGATTGTATTTTCTAATTTTAGAAATTTCCCGCATTTTCCATTATCCTGAGTTTTTATCTCCGAACACTTTGAATCCATATATAGTCCTTTCATTTCATAACCCTAGCCTAACCTACACTTCAACCCTATACAAGTCCTATGCGATCTTAGGGTGAATTTAATTTAAAAGTCATAATAGTTTTGATAATCTGTAAAAATACATTTTGCCTCATTTTTTATATAGCGTTCTTCATTTGTGACATGTGTGCGGCCTAATTTCCATTTCCATTTACTCTTTATGCCCCATGTTTCGTGTGTTACCTCCCTGTTTCAAGTGAATACATTTGATGAGCGTAATGCCCGTGTGGATTGAATATATGCACCCTTTATTTTTATCCGGTTTATATAAATTTTTTTCAAATCGTACTTTGCATATGCTCACTCCCCTCCCATGTTTTAAGGTTTTAATTCAATAAGGTGCGTTCTATAATGTTAATAATACGGACTTCAGTGTGAATTCATTCACGGTGCTAATAATGTGTATAAAATCTTATTCGTTGTTGTTGAGTTTGTCGCATGTTTATTGGGCATATTTAAAGGAAACCATACGATGTTTGTGGGTTTCATCCCTGAAAACCCTCACGAGATGACACTCGTTCACTAAGGTAATCTAGGGTTTTAACGACTCATTGCATATGCTAAAAGCAATCGTGTTCCCCATGAAAGTGACTTTTATAGTTCGATGCATATATACGTTTTGTATCGCCTTCTGTGGACTGGTTTTGTTTGTTTCATCACTAGGGACTAGCAATGTCTTAGTTAGGGGGTGTGATACATCACGAATATTTCATATTTATGCCATTTATCTTTGTGCTTTCTAGCACTTTTACATTCTTAATTCCTATATTTATGCTCGTTAACCAAACAACCTCTAATTTGGACATATATATGTTTTGCATGGGTTAATTGTGCTTTTGTAGGTATTGGAACGCTAAAAGTGAGGATCCGTTGCATTTCGGAGAAGTTTCGTCACTGGACGCTACTTCAAGGGCATTTTAGTCAATCCACACTTCATTTTCGGCTCATGGAATTTCCACGAATGCATAGTTCGTTCAGTTAGCATCATTTAGCCTAAAACATCACTTTATTTGGAGTCCGAACGAAGACGTTATGGCCATTTCCGTATTCTACCTTTTCTCCCATGTGAAGACCAATCAAGGATGGGAAAATAGAGTATTGGTCGACCGCGCCTAGGGGCCGATCGATCGCATATTGGGATTTGCCTTGCAACCTTTCCAGTGATCTTTCCCCGAAGGACCGGTCGACCGGTCCCTGACCCGTGGTCGGTCGGTGGTCCCAGTTACCCGGTAATTTCCCTTTCCTTTTCTTTTCTTTTTTCTTTTTCTTTTCTGTTTTTATTCCCAACTTATTATATAAGAGAACCTTTTTTCTCTTTTGTAAATATCTTGAATTTTACATTAGGTTTAGGGTTTTGAAGGAGATTTGGCCTTTCTCCATTTCCTTTAGGTGTTTTACCCATTTTTATGTATGTAGGTTTCACTTTTCTTTGTCTCTTCCATTTGTTTAATGCTTTCTTTACTTGCTTCCTTTCATTTCCATGCATAGTTAATATTTATTTCTTGTTATTCATTACTTTCACAATTAGGTTTACTTGCTTTTTCAATACATGTCATTTACCATGCTTTCTAGCTAATTTAATCTAGGTTGTGTTGGATTAAACTCACCTATGGGTTGATGTGTTGCTTTTCTTTGGTGATGGAGTTTTACTGATTTATTTCGAGTGTGTTGTCCTAGTTATTACGTCTAGGATATGTGATGGGGTATATCATGTATGCTCTGTACTTACGACCTTTCGTGCGTAATTTTTAGGGTATTTGTTAACGCCAAAATCTTATTAGTCTTTTATGCGAATTTAGGAGTGTGAGAACTCTTAATTTAATTAATTGACGAAACGAGACGCAACCTTAATAACTCGTGAACCCATGTAACCATTTTATACTTATTAACTCGGGATGAGGGATATTCGACGCAACCTATAGTTTTTATTCGTTTTGTTAACGTAGTTTAAATACACTCGCCTAGTTTAATACTTCCCTTTTTGCATCTTTTTCTTTTTGTTTATAATTATCTTTTACACTTTTAATTTAGGAATATTAAACCAATTAAATTCTAGCAACTCGTCTTTGTGGATTCGATACCCGGACTGGCCGTTATAGTCCCTTTAAAGAGTATTGTCATAGTTTAGGTTTTTGTATAGAGTTGGTGAGCTGAATATAATATGATCGATGCGTTGGTGACGCTCGAGCCGCGGCGAAACCCAACCTATCAGTGGGCCTTTAGCAAGAACACAAACATTGCTCACATTTTTATAAGGGGCGCGGGACCTCACGACATGACTCCTACTAAGACGAAAAGGCTTCAGTATTTCTTCAAATGACAACCCCATTTTAAAAATTGTATATACAAAAATATCTTTGACGTGCCTATATTAGAACTAATTATAGGTGCACATAAAAATATTTTTCTTCATTATGAACACTAGTTTTGAGTTGTGGACTTATTATTTTTTTAATTTTAGTTCATATTACTAATAATTTGGGAAGTCGAAATTTAAAGTTATTTTGAAAAAAAATCAAAAGTTTATAGGTACTCCAATTGATCTTTAAATAAACACGCATGATATATTCCACGTGATCGAGTCATCTCATGTAAAAGTTGGGGGCAACTGCAAATGGAGAATTTAACACGAGCTCGATCTTCTTCATGGTCTTCTACACACCAAGCTCACCATATACAACAAATGTATGTATGGCAAGCACCTCACATGACCTAATTTAGCAAGGGATCCCATCTTAGCAAAGGGACCAATGGTCACTTATCTAATGCATCACTTACCAAGTCAATAACTCACTCCACGCCATAATATTTCCTGAGTAGTAATAAACAATTAAAACCCTTTGAGCACAAAAAAGAAATTATCAGACAAGGCAAGTTTGCATACCATGGTCAACACTCATCACTATTTACATGTTCCTTTTGTTGTCTATTCCTCCTACAACATATGAGAAAGTAAAATAGGAAGGTTCATCGAGACATCTACTCGTTCATCTAAACAAATATGTGATCACAAACAAATATTCCTCTAACCATCGCATTTTATAAGATTCTCCTACCAATTTGACAACCAAGACTTGAACAGGGGATATAAATACTAAGACTCGTTTATGGTGGAGCACAACTAACTCAAGATTTACTAAGAATTTATTCTCTCTCAGTTCTCCTATCATACTCCTCGGTCTTGTAACACACCTACGTGCACTTGTAATTTGGCCCTTCGGCCCCATATTAATATAAGGAGAGAAATAGGGCATTCCAATTGTGGATGTAGGACCAACAAACTGGGTCTAACCACGTTACATCCTTGCGTCTTAAAATATCCTAAACAGTTTCGATAGGACGAGCACCTTTTTCAAGGAATTATAGAATATAAGGAACATTTAATTAAGTTTCATTCTTTATCAGATCATAAAAACCCACTTTTCGAAGATCTCTTCCTTCCCTTCGGGATTTAACATCAATTGCAATGATTATATTCATACTTTATATTTTGCTCTTGGTCCAACTAGCACACTTCACATTTAGGTGGAGTCAAAGTCTCACCAGATTTTGGCTTCATCATGTAGCATAGAGGGTTGCAGTGTCTTTTAATGTCTTTAAAGTGCATTTTTAATATTTTTACCTTTTAAGGCTTAACCTAACTAGCAAGCTAAGTTTTTCCTAGAAATAAGGCTCTTGGCCATCTATTGTACGAATTTCTACATTTTGAACGATAAATTAGAGATATTTTTTGGGCTATTGGCCCCTAAACATATTGTTGTTGTGAAATTAGGAATTGATGCTTTAGGCATTTAACTTCACATCAAATTGGTATGAGAGAGATGTCCGAACCTTATGTGCTCTCCGATGTGGTTGTTGTAGAGCCATGAGTAAGGATCGGAGGAACCGACGAGTCACTTCTCTAAAATTCACTCCAGCAGCCGACGGCTAAAAGCCACCACCTCATCCTCCACAACTAAAATCCTTACCACACTCCGGATCTGAAAATACCACTCTAGGCCATTTATCTAGGTTATTGAACCACCAAATATCCCTATCGCAACCACAAATTTTTAGATCATAGTCTTTACATGCCTTCGCTGGAGTCCAATTGCATTCTTTGATGTTCGGCGAGACCCACCGAATATCGCCCTCAAGAACAAAAACCATCACGAGTAACTCGGGTCTCTAGATCTGACACAACTAACACTTAAAACTTTATATATGTCGAACGTCCGATCTTTTCTTCCACTAAAGACAATCACAGGGGTCTATCCATGTTAGACACAGACTTAGAATCCATCAGTGGTTATTATTCACATTAGGCAGCAATGGCCCCAAATGCCGATGTTCTTACCTCATACTGGTGTCGCTGGCCATTGAAAATAGTCATCGAATCGATGTGACCTTCCTCGGAGCTCCAACATCCATAGAGGGTGCAAGGACAATAATTGCCTTTTACAAAAAACAAACCCTAGCTAGGGTTTCTCTTATTAAATTCAAATATGAAGGTAATACCCATTATATTCATTCCACTTTTAAACCTAAGTGTACCCCCATTTATAAATTATTGAATTCACACAAACACTCCTTTAAAGCTATTTCAAACCCTGCCTTAATATTTACTTCTATTATTCCCTCAGCACTCTAAAATATTTGCAAATCCACCCCCGTCACTTTTAAAAATTATTTGGAGCCCTTCCCAACTTTTAAAATTTATATTTTAGCCCCCAAACTTCTAAAAAATATTTCTTAACCATTGAACTTTCTAAAGGTCCAATTTCATCCTTTATTTTTTTCCTAAACCCCCAATTGTATCACAACATCATTCCTCGAGGAGGACTATTCCCGTTTTTATATGTTGTGGAATAAAGGTGGTGGTGTTGATTATGAAAATGATATGGAAATTTCTGTCGAGTTTGAGAAATTGATCCGTGTCGTCATCGAAGAACTCAAAGTTCGACTTGACGACTTGGACCAGTTTGGAGAAACTCTATATCGAGAATTTCAAAGTTTTCAATTCAGTGCCTACTCCATAGAGAAGTACGAGAAACACCATTAACTCTTTAGTCAATGATGCATAGAGTATCTTGAGTTGGAAATAATGCGTAAGCATTTGGTACACGAGCGGGCGGGGCATTTGGCCCGTTATTTTGAGCATTTGTCCACCAATACGACTCTTTCTCAGAACGACGTCATTCCTATACACGATGATGATGCTCGCTACCTAATCACACTTAGTGAGGATGTCCCCGAGGATATCAAGGTCTAGTCGACGGATGGTATGGAACCTGAGTTCTTTCCATGCTATTGAATTTGTTTTTTTAGGAGGATAGTTAGCTCACTAGTACCCGGTTCCATGATTCAGATATTTTCGAGCTTGATGAATTCTTTCCCATATTTGGGGAATAATATGTTGGATTCTTTATCAGAGATTTCTTTGGTATATTAGTTGAGGATGGTTAGATGATTCACACGCATTTTCGCGAGGTAATGGCAAATGATATGGATGATCTCTTCCCACCCTTTAAGGAATGATGATGATTTTAATGAGGTTCATTTGTTAGAGGGTGAGTCGTTACTTCGGGGGGACGTGCTTGGATATGGGTATGTCCCTATTTGGGATATTGTAAGGAGAGTTACGATGCTCTTTTACATGGATTGGCATTGAGGAGACTCGTCATGATGGGTCAAATGGCATCGTTGGCCCTCCCTAAGGCGCGCCGGGGGGGGGAGGGGGGGGGAGGTGGTGATGATTATTTTTATGGCAAGCTCTGGGGCTGAGTTCTCAATCGATTAGATTTTGTGACTATTATCCCGAGACTTTTCTAGCCGATATGCCGAGCATTTTTTAGGACATCTTTCCTTTCAATTAGGGGAGTCCACTGATGGGTATTCGCTAATTTGTCACCCACCTCCCATGCTCGGGTCGATTTTTTTGAGTGGGAGAGAGTGATGTGTATGGGGTTCCCGAGTTATTTGTATTTTAATTTTTTTTTTAATTTTTCAGTTTGTATGAAGCTATTTCCCCGTTGTAGTTGTTATTTTAGGATAGACCTTGACATTGTTTTATAATGTCTTTAAAGTTCCCTTTGTAGTTTTTTTTTAATCTTCTTAGACTTAGTTTACAAATTATGAAGCACAGACTCAACATGTAATATGTGTTTCGACACGACCTGCGACACATGATTTTTTCAACAACTTGGATACGAAACGCTAGGGTACCTATATATATATATTAATGAAATAAAATAAAATTTTCCATAAAATACATTGTTAGTACATTTTTAACATGAAATTAAGAAAATGGACTATATAAAACAAAATTTAAATGAACTAACATTAAACATAATAAATAAAAAAGAATCACCATCACATAAGAAAAGATATTAAAAAAAATAAAAAACAACAATTTTAAAAAAGTTTTAAAAATTAATTTTACGTGTCCTTTTACTTGTCCCAGAATGTCTAACCTAAAAAAGGACTCACATGTCCCAACATTCCTGAGCATGTTGACTTGAGTCAAAACTGACTCGTGACTTCCGAGAAAGTGTCCGTGCTTTATAGCTAGCAAATTATGTTTTTTTTCTATAAATAAGGACCTTGACCATTCACTATACAAACTTTTACATTTGAAGAGATGAATTAAAGATATTTCTTGAGCCAATGATCTCTACCGATTATGTTGTTGTTGTTGCTATTGTTGTATATTTAATACTTTATTCTTCTTCCTTTTAACTTCAAATTAGTATATTATGCAAGTGTACACAAGTATGTTATGGGAGCAATATAGTTATACTAATTAATTATACATTTATCTATCTAACTATTATTAACCGAAAGCACCTCCGTTCATTTCTTCTCAATAGTTAAGCTACCTACGTGGAAACTCTATTGTATCTTTATCCTTCTCATATGTTTTTAATATACTTATCCTCCTTAATATTCATGAATGTCTTTTGCCCTTTTTCTTCGTCCTTTCTTATCGCCCTTAACAGTCACCCAACAGACTTAACCCATAATTTAATTGTATTGAATATAATATACACATATTAGCATATAAACATGTTGGATTTAATTGGATATGAAGGAAAAGAAATTGTTGAAAGGTTATTTTGCAGTGGTAGTAATCATGTACATTCTCCTCATCTATGTCGTCTCTTGCAGGCACCTTTTTTCAATCAAATTAAAAAAAATCATTATTCACCCTTCCTAAAAGTAGACCAATGTTATTTTGGTTATGTTGGACGCTCCTACTGGAAAATGGACGGTTATGGGCGATTATGGACATGTCAAAAATGGATACGGATAAATTTGGACGGGTCAAAATCAGGTCGAACAGAATAATTTGGACGGGTCGGGTCGGGTCGGGTCGGGTCAAATCCGGATCGGATTGAGTCAAACCCGAATCGGGTCGGGTTAACCCGCCTTTCTTTTTTGAAAAAACAATTATTATACCATATACTGATAAATATGGTATAATAATTTTCAAAAAAAATATACAAGTAAATACTTAAATAAAAAAACCTTTAAACTCTTTGGTAATTTGAGTTTTATTTTTTAGAGGTTCCAAAACCATTTTGACCCGCTAATGACCGGCCAAAAAATCGTCTTATTGGATCGCTCAAATCATTTTGACCCACAAACATAATTAATGGCCCCAAACACATTATTTTGGATGGGTTATGGACGGTTTCATCCTCAAGAGCCCATATTACCGGGCTAGTTGGAGATAACAATTTGTATATATTGGAATGATACATGGTTTCATAAGACTATCTTATATGTGGTTGATGTAATCGTTTTATAGTTCCTAGATATTGGATTTGAACGTTTTTATTTTTTTGCATTCACTATTTCAAAATTTTGACAACCGCTCCTCTTACACACAGGTAAATATAATTTCAAATAGGTTAGTTTTAATTTTTTACTTTTAGGTCCATTTAAATGGAGATAAAATATTTTTCAACGTAATAAAAAGTAAAATGGTGAAACATGTTTTCACCTATGTAGATTTAAATTTTTTTCACTATTTTTTTTTGAAGTTATATAATAATAAGGTATCAGTTTTTCATAATTTCACAGCAACAATAGCAACAAAAAAAAAGAAAAAGAAAGGCTAGGGGTAATGTCAAAAGAACAAAAAAAAATGATTTGATTACGTTAGTTCTAATTTCTACTGTTGCGCTTTAGGATATAGATGCAAACTTGGAGTTTGTTCTTTATATGATTGAATATTTATTGGAGTTTTGAATTTCATTTTTTTTCATTTTTGTTTAAACTAATACTTTTATTCTATTTGTAATTTATTCAAGCGAGAAAGTATTAACCGTTTCTATTTTTTTAGTCTTTCCAGTGCAATTATAAAAATATTGGTCAGGTCCAATTTATCGTTGTTATTATTTTCATGATATAATTTTAGGGATAATATTCAAATACTTTTTTACCAATAAAATTATAGGGCTTTTCTTATCATCATCTACTGAGGTATATGGGTGATTTTTTGCGAAATGATTATCACAATGGTCTAAGCCCCGCATCGTGCGGGTTTATACCTAATTACTCTTATAAACGGAAGCATAATAATTAATTTTACCCATCCATCAAGCTCACCACGTGGCACATCCTAAAAAAGTTTCTCCATTGTCTCTTTTTTTCTCACCGCGGGTGAGCATTTATTACCGGTAGTCCGTGTTAAACATTTTTTTATCCATCTATTCATATGCCATTTTTTAATGAGTCTCTCTCAAATAATCTCATCTCCTCTCTCTCTCTCTCCCCCCCTCCCCATGTGTGTGTGTGTAAATATTTTAATATCCTCTCCCTTTTAGTCTTCCTTTTATGTCCGACCTCTCTCTCTCTCTCTCTCTCTCTCTCTATATATATATATATATATATATATATATATATATATATATATATATATATAGGAGAATTCGCACCTATATCATGATGTATACATCACACCATACATTACACCTAGTTCTAGTCCTTAAAAAACTTTCTTTCCAATTTTTTTATTTTTCCCTTGATATTAACCTTCCAATAAACCCATGTTCAAAAAATTAGATCAAAATATATTTTTAGTTATTTTTACAAACTGCTCAAAATACCTTATTTAGAAGGGTCTGCGTCAGCAGTTTTTGGTTATTTTTTAAAAATAGCTACAAAATATATTTTGACCTAATTTTTTTGAATATGGGTTGATTAGAAGGTTAATTTCAAGAGAAAAATAAAAAAATTGGAGAAATAATTTTCTGGAGACTAGAACTAGGTGTGATGTATACATCATGATGTAGGTGAGCCTCTCTCTCTCTCTCTCTCTCTCTCTCTCTCTCTCTCTCTCTCTATATATATATATATATATATATATATATATATATATATAAAATAAGGAGCAATAGTATTTTCACTATTCATAAGTTTGGAAGACACTTCACAATTCCAATCGAAGCCAACAAGGCTAGAAATGGAGGGTGAGATTAATATTTGCACAATAATGTTATGTACCTCCCTACACCTTATTTTATAATCTAATTATAATTACAATTTTATCCTACTAAAATTTATTTTCCCTACCATTTTACTCCTAATTTTTTTACTTTAATTCAAATATAAGGGTTACTTTTGTAACCTACCAAAAAAAGGAAAAGGGAACATAGTTTCACTTACTACTTTTAAACAACCCGCCCTTAAGAATCTCGCCTCTCTCCTACTTTAATTTGAATTATTTTCATAATACTACAACCAAACATATAAACTCCTGACCGGGAAGACGATCACGCTGGAAGTCAAGAGATCTGACACTATTGACAACGTGAAGGCAAATAAGGTTTTTAGATCTAAAATTTTAGATATATACCTCTGTTTTTAGTTCTAAAATTTTAGATCTATAGAATATTTTTCTCTGTTTCACTCTCTTTAGATCTATTAAATCTACAATCATACGAACTGATTTGATTTCCCTTGATCAGTTTTTATTTTGTGGCTTTATTTATAAATTGGTTTGATGGCTTCAATCTAATCTGGTTCCATCAACCAAAATGATCGGTGATTCTATTGTTGATAAGTTAGATATAGTTTGACCGTAGATTCAGATATATATGCACATGGTTTGCGTGTTTTTGTCAAAGATTTTATCATCTTTGTCGTTCAAGTTTTGGGTATTGATGATCAAATTTCTTTATTAAAAAATATTCTATAGTAGATGGTTTCTTTTGGGTTCTAATAAGGCTTTTTCATAATTAATGCTTAAATTTTTATTTATTAACATGCGATGATCTTAGTGGCAGTTTTCGGTAGGTTTTGAAGAGTTCATACCCCAAAGAGGATATATGGGGCTACTTTGTCAACCTATGTGAGAAGAGATATGGCAAAACAAAGAAGGTTGAGATTTTTTTTTTTTTTTTTTTTTGTATTTGCTTCATAACTCTCATTATTTCTTAATGGGGAGAACTTGATTAAATTTTTAAAGTTTTTGATTATGTTTGTAAATAGACGAAAGAAAATTATCAAATACTGTCGTAGATAACATATATATCTTCGTAAAATACATATCTCGGAATGTGTTGTAAATTTATGGCTTAATTGCAAACTCAATAATAAATTATTCAATTTATGTACATGTACATAACACACATACACGTATATATATTTTATTTGTACATATCTTATGCATAATTGATTGTTTAGAACTTTGAATGTTACATTAAAGAAACTCTTTTTCACCCCAAATTAGTATTTCACTATTCTTTTTTTGGTGTATTAAATTTAATAGTTGACTTTCATTTTTGATGTTATTTGTATATTAGGAGGTTCTACTTTGTTGATGTTTAAATAAGTTTGTCCATTGCATAGGGCTGCACCCTTTCATACAGGCAAGTATTACTTCTGTAATTATATAATCCTTTTTGTAACCTTGTTGATTAATATTTTAGTAGTAGTTTTCTTCGTACATATTTCAACACTTTCGTTAGGGGCACATGGTCAGTTGATCTCTATCATGTTGGCAACAGGGGACAATGTTGGTAACTAGGGGCAAAGTTGTGTTATATTTTCAACCTTGCGGTTGGTTCGGTATTGGTCGCTATCAAGTGAATGGATATGTATATAATGCTGATGAAGAACCCAAGATTTTAATGATGAGTCGCTAAGAAGATACTACGATGAGATTCTAGCTTGCCTCCAAATTTCATTTTTGTTTATCTTACTATTTACTCATTTTAATGTTAAGGTATTAATATTTGCAATTTTGAATGCAAGACCATCATGAATATTCTTCCTGTAATATTTACAATTTTTAAATATAGGGGTCATGAACCCAATTAGGCATCAAATGAAAATGTGCAAGTAGTTTCCTAGAAGTGTTACCCGTGGTTTTTGTGTTAGACAAATTGAAATGTTTTTAGTCCTTAATTGGTAGCTTCACATGCCTATTTTTTTTATCTAGATATATTTTCTTAAAATATTGATATGGTTTGTCCTTCGAATTCATTTCCTCTTTTAGGTTTATCTTCCATGACTCCTAAACTACTTTTAGTGAACTTGATATTGTAAATTCTAATTAGGGTCTGAAATTTATAATTTTAGAATTGCAATTAAGCCTCATTGTGTGTTATTTGGTACAAAAATGAAAAATATTTTTAGAATTATTTATGTTATATTTTGTGCCTTTTGAACTATTAAGCTTCATTTAACATTATTTGGTGGATTTTGAGTATAAAGTTTTGGATTATTTACCAAACTTCATATGTTATCGTTAAATATTGGATTATTTACAACTTCATATGTGATCGTGTATTGAAACCTTAAGATCGTGTATTGTTATTTTGAAGTTTTGGTAATAGTGGACTGCTCTTACCACATACTGTGTGATATTCTACTTTAGATAATTCAATTTCTTTTAACTTTTAATATGATTTCATTTATGATTGACATCATTGCTAAATAGTTTTTTGTTTGATTTTTATACAGATCCAATTATACAATCGATTGTCATGCAATATACATGGAGGTGAATGAAAATAATCAAAATAAAGATTTGGTGGTGATGTTGGATGCAATGACACATTCGTGGCATACGATAAGGCATTGATTTTTTTTAATAATTAAGTGTTTGTAATACCCCGTATTTTTATAATCTTTAAATTTAGGGATTTATTAAATTGAAATTGAGATATTAATTTATATTAATTCGGAAATAATTTTAAATATTTACTAGCGTGATGAGAGTTAGTAATTATTGAGAATTTGTTGAATATTACTCAATGGATAAAGTAATATATATAATATAATTTATGGAATTATCATGAGTGTGTAATTTGATATTTGTGAAAATTAAATCGGGACGCACCTATGTCGTGTCGGGATTAAATTATTATTATTTAAAGTGAATAAATTATAAGTCACCCATATGGTCATTTCGAGTGCGCTAATGTGTTCGGAAGGGTCGAGATAGTCAAAATAATGTACCCGGGGGGTTAGTTTCGGTCTCGGTGTGTTTTTAAGCCCAATTGACATCCCAGGAGGGTATTATAGACATTTTATATTTTTGGGTAATTAAACCCACGAATTTTCTAAGGATATATCAGCCTTTAGGAGTCATCTTCTAGGGTTAACAAACACAAAATCAGAAAAAGACCATTAGAGAAGGGGTTGGAGAGCTTTCCAAGCCACTCAAGGCCAATGACTCGACCGTTTACGCCGCCACCACCGCCAAAGCGTAGATCGCGTGACAAGGAACGTAACCATACCACTTTCGTCCACAATTTAGAAACTCAAATTCTAGGCAAGTATCTATCTTGCTTTATTTTAGTTAATATTTCAATCATGTTAGTCTAGGGTTGTTTAGAACATGTTTCATGGAAGAAATTATATTTTTGGAGATTTTAAATCGTATGTGTAGAGGAAGTAGACGTATTTTGGGCATCTAAATAACATGTAGAGGATAAGCCACGAATTTGTATGGGTTTAGAAGTAAGAAATATGGGAAAGAATTGAAAGAATGGAAACTAAAAGAAAATTAGGGTTCTTGTAGTTTATGTGAATTTTACATCATTAAATCATGATACTTGATGAATTTGGACATATTTTACGTAGAAAATCTTGTTGTTAGGTATATGGTACTTGTAGTATTATTAATTGAGAGTTTTTGAATCGTTAATGGAGATTTGGTTGAAGTTGTAGAGGTAAACCCGTAACTAGAAAAGAGCAGGTTTCGTCATAACTGCTTGATCGATCGATCGATCGACCCCCTTACATCGATCGATCGCCCCTCCTAAAAATTTGCATAATTCTCGTCCGATGGTTTAATCCGGTTAAAATTCATGGGAACCCTTGATTATTATTGTTGGGGTATAATGGGATATAGATAAGACCAGTAGGGTCTAGGTAGACCCCGTTGAGTGAAATTTAATGTAGGGGGAGATTTTGGGTTAACGAGGAATTACTTTTGCGTATAAGAAAATAGGCGTATGTTTAATAAAAAGATCGAGGCTCGTAAGGGAGTTAGACCAGAAGGTGAGTGAGTGTATGGCTACTGAAATTATACTTAGAATACTTCGAGAGAGGAGAAGTGAGTATGACGTGAATTATAAATGAGAATAAAAATGATGAGTCCGTTATGCGAAATAATTGAGTAAAATTTGTAAATGACGGATAATTATAATTATGAGTCGTGGGCGCACCTAATTTGGAAATGTGGATATATATATATATATGACTATGTGATTGTGCATATATTATATATTGGTATAAAAATCATACTCGAGCTACTTGCTATCACGGGGGTTTTTGCGCTGGGACAGTCTTATCTCGATTAGGACGTTATGGGGGATATTGACTCGTACTCTATAACATATGATTCCTTTGTACAGGCTATCGGATTGATAATCACACGGACCTGAGAGACGTGAAGGTATGTGCTGACATCTTAGTGACTTGGAACTATGCTTCGCCTCCAATTGTATGTGTTTTATGTTAATACAGTTCGAGAGTGATTCCGAACTAGTATTTCCCTTAGTACGAGTGATACGGGGACTTGATAGCAGAGTATGTCAGGACCATAGATTTTATGTGGGGTGCAGATAGTATATATATATATTATATGAGTGTCTAATATATATATATATATATACATACATAAGTATGAGAACTTTCTACTGTGCATAAAAGTAATTAAGTAATGAGTAAATACTCCAACTTTATTATAAGTGTTTTGGAATTTTGTGACATCACTGGGTTATTTTAAATAACGTAAGATATAGGAGAGAGCTTAATTTTCAGAAATTAATGATCTTAGCCACAGTATTTATCGGAATGAAATCTTATGCGAAAGTTAAGCTAGAATAAACTTCAGAGATTAATAGTACGGTAGGCATGCACACTAGAGGAGAGGTGAGAATTTCTCAAGAGAGTGTCGCTTACTAATATAGTTGTTACATAGCTGGTAAGCTTTTTAAATACTTGCTAAACTAATTTTAAACTGTTTTACACTTGGGCTCTGACCCGTTTCCTGTTATTTCTCTTCTCTTGTATATATATATATATATATATATGTATATATTACAGGTGCCCAGCCACAGGGGTGTCATGCTTAGATTCCTTGGAACGGACGCGCTGCAGCTTAGGTGGGAGTTGCAGGACATTGCTTAGATGACCTCATTGATGACTCCACTCTTATTTTTAGTTCTTATTAGTTAGGGCATGTGTCGTCCGTTTCCCAATTCAGTTGAATTTGTCAGAGATTAATGTTCTTTTATTTTTAGTATTTGGTATCCTTTGGATCTTAACTATTGTCAGGATGGTTTCATTCATAGTTTTAAATTGGTTTGGTTTATTTAGATGATTTAAATTCTTGTGTGCTATTATTCATATTTAGTATTTATAAAATCTTAAATTGTTGGTTATTTTAAAGGTTTTCATAATTGGACTTAATAAAATGAAAATAAGGTTCTAAATTGTTTTTGAAGAGTTGCGCGTGCGTTCAAATTAAGAAATTATATAATTAAACTCAATTTTTCCCAATTAAACCCTAA
Organism: Sambucus nigra; assembly: GCA_949130495.1. Taxonomy (NCBI): domain Eukaryota; kingdom Viridiplantae; phylum Streptophyta; class Magnoliopsida; order Dipsacales; family Adoxaceae; genus Sambucus; species Sambucus nigra. The sequence goes on along the minus strand of OX422224.1, from coordinate 140,824,186 downwards.
ACATGCATCTTAGGCGTGATTAAAGAAGATGTAAAACATGTAAGAACATTCAAACACACATATGAGAAAAAATCTTCCAAAGGGGCAAAACCTTTTATTTTTCAGTATAATTTGTAAAATACAATTACACGGATTACAATGAAAATACAGTGACACAGAAATACCCGCCGGTGTCGATTCTGTAGTCGACGGCTAGAACTTTCCCTTTCCAGGAGGTCAACAATGAAGAAGAAGGACGATCTTCTCCACAAGGGTTGAATAAACACAAGGCTGTGTTCTTGGGTTACAAACTGGATTCACAAAGGTATGAAAAGTAATGTCAATCAAAACATGAGTCTTGGAACTCAAAAGGTGAAGACTAGAGTATTTAGGACTCTTAAAATCGTCTATGAAAGTCTTAGAAACAAACTCCCCGAAGTTGATTTAAATAAGATAACCTTAGCCGAAAAAATCTCGAATAGATCTCTGCAATTTTACCTCAGGCGGATCGGTTTGCTTCTAATGTCGAACTGGTTCGATAGCGGATCGGTTTATTTTTGAAAAGGGCCTCTTCGATTTTCAATCGATTCGGGGTTTACTGGTTTGGACCATAGCGGATCTGTCTGACTTGAGGCGGACCGGTCCGGAGGCGGATCGGTTCTTTTTTTAAATGGGCGGACCGATTAGGTTTACCAGAAATGATATTCCAAGATGAAGATGCTTTGATATTTGGATCCGTTGATGTAGATGCGATCTCGAATTTCTTCAACGGTGTAACGGCTTACGACATACAAATAGATAATGGACAAAAATGTCCTTACAAATCTCCCCATATGTCTATGCCGGTACATTCATAAAAAATCCGAATTATCAACTAACAAGTTTGCCTATACAAATATACCCTTCCATGAACCCAAAATTGAAAAGGTACAAATGAATAAGTCTTCATCGTTTGATCTTCAAGTCTTCAAAACTTCTCAAAGCTTTTCTCATCAAGGTGTGCAATATATGATCATCAATCTTTATACCTACACACATCAGAAAAAGCAAATACCAAGTGACATATCGAGGTTGAAATGAGATAAACATAGATACCAATTTTTGATGAAAGCATACTTTATCAAGTCTCAAAAACTCAAAACTCCCCCATAATATGATAATTATTTCTCCCATTTTTTATGATGTCTCCAAATAGACAAATGAGAAGAATAAATCAAACAATCAAAATCGGGGTGTCACAAGGAAATAAACTTCTATTTTTGAATCTTTCAAAATTTTTCACACGAAATATATCAAACAAGAAAAATCACACCATGAACGAACACAAAAACAACCAAGTCGATGATAGCGTAAATGAAAGGGTGTGAACAAATTCGATAAAAAAATCAATGCATACAAACATGGCATATGTGCATGATGAATATCGGATACTCCTAACGAATGAAGTCAAAATCTTCCTTTGGTGTAAAAAGGTGGTAATATGAGACATTGACTCAATCAAATCAACAAAGCAAAGATCAAAGTGATTTCCACACCAATAACGTCCAAAACTATTTCATGCTTTTTCAGGACTTTCAAGGAAGTGCAGACCGTTTATATTCTCCAACCAAACTCCCTCAGATATATATTTTGAATAGATGCGATCTAAATTCTCAAACTTTGGATAATTGATGGTGAAACCTAATGGCCCATATTTGGCATATATTGCTTTTTATTGCCTTTAATGTTTTCGGGATCTTTAACCTCTTTAGACCCCAGATAATAAAATTCCTCCATTTTTAGGTCCTTTTTAACGGTGGCTTAGAATCGCAAAGGCTAAATGAACCTTTCGCAACCCTTCCCCATTTTCAAACGAACACACAATCTCACTAAAACGGTTATTACATGCATTCCAATCTTGTCAAGTGTTATCACATATGGTTAGTTGTATAGATAGAATTGAGATGGAAACACTCAAGCCAATATGTGATAGACAAGTACAATAATCAAATAAAGTCGTGCATGTGTGCAATAAAGGAGATATGAGTCAAACATGTAGAAAGATATCATTAATCACATCTCAAAGACTCCAAATAATGTAAAGCAGATGGATGAAATGATGTAGCCTCTCAAATCTTTATCAAACAGTCACATGGATAAATGGAATGAAATTGTGACTCGGTTATCTTTAAATGCTCATCCAGAAAAGGTGCAAATAAAATACAAAAATATTTTTGTGATTTTCTAAATTTTTATAAAAGAAAATCTTTTTGGATTTTTCAAAATAATAACTATTTGTACAACAAAGCAATAATACATATCAAACAAACTAGCAATAGGAAGCATATGATATGAACATGAGAAAGCATCATATCCCAGACACAGACCAACCCCTCAGTCAACTGTGCAAATCCCCAAAGACTTCCTAAGACTCTCAAATCTAAGGACATCTAAAGGTTTCATGAAAATATCGGCTAACTGACGATCGGTGGGTACGAAACTCAGGAATACGACTTTCTCCTCAACTAACTGACGTATAAAGTGATCGTGTATCCTGATGTGCTTTGTGCGCGAATGTTGGACTGGATTGCGGGATATGTGTATCGCACTCGTGTTATCACAGGAAATAGTCATGGTGTCCTGTGAAATCCCATAATCCTCCAACATTTTCTTCATCAACAAGAGTTGTATGCAATAACTCCCGACGGCGATGCACTCAGCCTCTGTAGTAGACAAAGAGATGGAATTTTATTTCTTGCTCAGCCAAGAGACAAGAGCAGAACCAAAATAGAAACACCCACCAGAAGTTCTCCTACAACCATCTACATCCCCGGCCCAATCAGCATCAGAATAGGCGAACAAACGGTCATCGGTATCAAAGGAATACCAAATACTGTATGAGAGAGTCCCACTCACGTATTTGATAATACTTTTTAGAGTAAGTAAGTGTGACTCTTTCGGGGATGCCTGATATCGCGCACAGACTCCAACACTAAAGGCTATGTCGGGACGACTGGTAGTCAAGTAGAGAAGACTACCTATCATACTCCGATACAAGGTTTGCTCTACGTCCTTGCCTAAAGTGTCCTTACAAAGCTTGGTAGAGATACTCATAGGTGTACGTGCATGCTTAGCAGAGTCTAACCCAAATTTCTTCACTAGGTCTCTAGCATACTTAGATTGGGAGATGAACATCCCATCCTCTAGCTGACGAACCTGGAGACCAAGGAAGAAAGTAAGCTCACCAACCATGCTCATCTCAAACTCACTTTTTATCTCCTCCTCAAAGTGATGAGCATGTTGGGAGCACGTGGATCCAAAGACAATGTCGTCTACATAGACCTGGGCAACCAAAATAGCACCGTCATCTCTCCTAACGAACAACGTCATATCAACTACCCCTCTGTTGAAGACACGGGCTAAGAGATAGGAAGTAAGCCTCTCGTACCAAGCACGGGGTGCTTGCTTCAAACCATACAAGGCTTTCCTCATATAGTAGACGTGCTTCAGGTGCTTAGGGTCTTCAAACTCTTTTGGTTATTCTATGTAAACCTCCTCCTGTAGAATGCCATTTAGAAAGGCACTCTTGACATCCATCTGATATAACTTGAAGCGCAGATTACATACGATGGCGAGTAGTAAGTGGACGGACTCAAGCCTCGCAACAGGAGCAAATGTCTCCCCAAAGTCTACACCTTCTATCTGTGTGTAGCCTTGAGCGACCAACCTAGCCTTGTTTCTGATTATGGTACCGTTTTTATCCATTTTATTCTTGAAAATCCACCTGGTACCTATCACATTAGTCTCACTAGGTCGGGGGATAAGTTCTTAGACATTATTCTTTTTAAACTGAAGCAACTCATCCTGCATAGTAGATATCCAGTGTTCATTCTTGAGAGCTTCTTTATGATTCTTGGGCTTGACTTTAGACGTGAGCAAAAATAGCTAATAACGTTCTCGAGCTGAGCACGAGTCTTGACCCCTAGAGTGGGATCACCAACAATGGCAGAAGGGTTATGACTCTTGTGAACCCAAGCAGGTGTGTCCCCTAGCGCAGGAGTAGGTTCCACAGAATGTGGGTGAGGTACAAGTAAATTGCTGTCAGACACATCCTCATCCTCACACTGGAGGCTAGAATCAATAAACGCCGAAGGTTCTTCATCTTGCATGATGACGTTTATTGACTCCATAGCCTTAGAGCTCTTCAGGTTAAAAACTCGGTACGCTCTACTATTCGATGAATATCCTAACAGTATTCCCTCGTCGTTTCGGGAGTCAAACTTTCCTAATTGATCTCTATCCCGTAGGATGTAGCATTTACTCCTCAAAACATGAAAATATGCAAGGTTGGGTTTCTTTCCAGTCCATAATTCATAAGGTGTCTTAAGTGTGTGTGGACGCAGATAAACCCTATTCACCATGTGGCATGCAGTAGACACTACCTCTGACCAAAATCTTCTAGAAACCTTACGACCTAGAAGCATAGATCTAGCCATTTCCTGGATCGTCCTATTCTTTCTCTCAATCATCCCATTTTGCTGAGGAGTCTTCACGGCAGAAAACTCATGTTTGATCCCAAGGCTATCACAGTAAAGATCTACCTTTGCTTCCTTAAATTTTATGCCGTTGTCACTACGGATCCTATTTATAGTGACTCCATGTCGATTTTGTAGGAGACGGCACTTGGTCGTTAAAAACTCCACAACATCGGATTTCTCCCTCAGAAAACCTACAATCGAGTATCTGGAGAAATCATCCACCATCATGAGGATATACCTCTTACCACCCAGACTCTCAGTACGAGTAGGACCCATAAGATCCATGTGAATAAGCTTAAGTACATGAGAGGTGGTAATGGAATGCAACTTCCTATGGGGGTCTACGAATTTATTTTCCCAACTGACATGGTCGACAAACCATCGAAGTTGGCCTTCCAAGTGATGGTAAACCACGTACTATGTCCTTTTTAGCTAAACGAGTTAGATCTTTAACGTTCATGTGACCTAGATGATGGTGCCACAGATCCATGGGAGTGATCATGGCGCTATTGCAGACAAGTGAGGATGTGGGCTCAGTCCCATAGCAATTATCCTTTGTCCTCACCCCTCGCACTAAAAGTTTACCGGCTTGATTATAGACCTTACACGCGCCCCAGTCAAACTTTATGGCAAAGTCAGCGTCGCACAGTTGGCTAATGCTGATAAGGTTTGCTTTCAAACCTTTGACGTACAAAACATTTTCTAGCTTAGGAAATCCTGGTAACTCTACAGTACCACATCCTACAATGCTAGACTTCCTCCCATCTCCAAAGGTGACTCTACCATCCTGATAATCCTCAAGAGAAGTAAAAAATGAGGCATCACATGTCATATGTCTGGAGCACCCACTATCAAAATACCACTGTCAGGTATTATGGGCTTTGAGAGCGACATGAACAACAAAGGCCTTTTTATCTTTCTTAGGTACCCAAGAAGTGGTGACCTTTTGTTTACCTTTATTATTGTTAGTTTTAGCCGGAATGTGAGTAGCATTCACTAACGGTAAATACATCCGTCGGAATTCCTCCATCAAACTCTGTGATGTGGCAGCTAAAAACTCAACTCGCTCTCTTAGACTGTTAAAATCATCAGAATGCTGTGGTGGAGCAGTAGTATGCTGTGTCCGAGCCATACTATAGCAAAATTCCCTGAGATGGCCTTTTCTTTTGCAATATGTAAAAAAGAACACAGTCAAAGGCGGACCTTGGTTTGCTTTTCTTGGTCGAACTCTCCTTCGAGGTTTTTTATGATGGCCAAAAGGAGTCATAGTAAACTCAGGAACTGGTTCAGGTGTAATTTGGGATGTGGAGGCACCATCATAACCTATTCCCTGCCTATCACCAAAACCTAAAGCTGGGCCGAGGAGCCTCTTTCCCATCTTCCCAGATCTGTCCTCGATTTGTACCTTGACTTCCCGTGCTCTCGCCGGATCATGAGTAATCTGGGATACAAGGGGTTCAAGTTTCTTCTGAGTCTCCACGGAGGAATGGAGATCACTCGTAAGACTAGCCACTTGTTTAGTCAAGTCCCCTCTCTCTTTCTCAAAACAACTTTCTCTCTCTCTAAACAAACCCTCTTTCTCAACACAGGCAGTCTCTCTCTCTCTTAAGGTAGTGCAGGTGGAGAACTCTCTCTCTCTCTTGATTTTCTTAAATCTACCTCTAAGGTGGTGATCCTAAGAACTAACGCTTTGTTATGCTTTTTAGTTTTAAATGACTCAGAATAAAGCTCAGCATAGGCGCGTTGAAGATCACTCTCGCTCTCACTTGTGTCATCCTCCCCCTCACTTACATCGATATCACTATCGAGGTGTCCCTGTGAAGCAGCATCCTCATCGTCATGAGGATCACTAGAAGTACTCACATGACTAGCCATGAATGCGATGAAGTTACACTCATGCGGTGACTCATCTCCCGAGTCCACCGACTCGACCTCACTTTCATTGCTAAAGGCAGCATTAAGGACAGCTTTGCCCTTTTCTCTGTTCAGACACGTGGCACACTCAAAGGCTCTATGACCCCTACCGTCGCACTCAAAGCATCTCTCACTTTCTTTCTTAGGAGGATCTTTAAAATCTTTTTCATTTTTCTTTTCAAACTTATTTTTCTCAAACTTCTTTTTTTCTTTAAAATTACCATTTTTCTTGAATTTGAGAATTCTCTTGAAATTTTTAGCAAAAAGGGACAAATCATCTAAGTCAAAATCACACTCAGAATCTGACGTTTCAATATATCTCTTTTTAGATGACTCAACTCTCTTTCTTGTCGACCCCTCACTTTTTCTCTCTTGGGCATTAAGTGCAATTCCTTTATCCTTAGACTTGACAGATTTAGAAAACATATCAATTTCGTACATTGCAAGTCTCCTGCAAGTTCTTCCAATTTAAGCGTATTTAAATTACCCATAGAATTTAACACAGTGACTTTAGGGATGAAACGCTTAGGAAGAGAACGAAGAATATTTTTAACAACTCTAGCATTAGGAATGTGTTCACCAAGATTAAAGTTGGTATTAACAATATCAGATAGCCTAGCATAAAAATCATTGAAATATTCAGTTTCATGCATGGTGATGGTTTCACATTGAGTTATTAAATTTTGCGGTTTAGACTCTTTCACAGCATTAGTTCCTTCATGGGTGAGTTGTAAAACATCCCATGCCTCTTTTGACATGGTGCACGTCATTATGCGTTTGAACTCATCAGGTGTGACAGACCCAGAAATAGCACTTAAACCCTTAGAATTGAAAGATGACCATTTAAATTCTTCTTCAGCCCATGTAGAAACAAGTTTTAAGTTGGTCACGTTTTCAAGAGTGACAGAAGGAGGTGTCCACCCTCTTTTAACCAAAATCCAGACACGTTCATCAATGGCTTTTAATGCAGATCTCATGCGGGCTTTCCAGTATGCATAGTTTGTCCCGTCAAAAACTGGCATTTTATTATATAACTTCTCCATTATGAACACACTCATTTTTTAAAAATTAATTTATTCAGAAAATTGATATCTTAGAAAAAATTTGCGGAAAATTAGGAATACGCGATAGATTAGCGTAACCTGCTCTGATTCCAATTTGAAGAGTTGTGCGTGAGTTCAAATTAAGAAATTATATAATTAAACTCAGTTTTTCTCAATTAAACCCTAAACATGCATCTTAGGTGTGATTGAAGAAGATGTAAAACATGCAAGAACATTCAAACACACATATGAGTAAAAATCCCCCAAAGGGGAAAAACCTTTTATTTTTCACTATAATTTGTAAAATACAATTACATGGATTACAATGAAAATACAGTGAAACAGAAATACCTACGGGTGTCGGTTCTGTAGTCAGCGGCTAGAACTTTCCCTTTCCAGGAGGGCAGTAAAGAAGAAGAAGGACGGTCTTCTCCACAAGGGTTGAACAAACACAAGGCTGTGTTTTTGGGTTATAAAGTGGATTCACAAAGGTATGAAAAGTTGTGTGAATCAAAACATGAGTCTTGGGACTTAAAAAGGTGAAGACTAGAGTATTTAGGACTCTTAAAATCGTCTATGAAAGTCTTAGAAACAAACTCCCCGAAGTTGATTTAAATAAGATAACCTTGGCCGAAAAAATCTCGAACAGATCTGTGTGATTTTATCTCAGGCGGATCGGTCCTCTTCTGATGTCGGACCGGTCCGATAGCGGATCGGTGTGTTTTTTAATAGGGCATTTTCGATTTGCAATTGATCCGGGGCGGTTCTTTTTTAAAATGGGCGGACCTATCCGGTTTACCAGAAATGATATTCCAAGATGAAGATGCTTTGATATTCGGATCCGTTGATGTAGATGCGATCTTAAATTTCTTCAACGGTGTAACGGCTTACGACATACAAATAGATAATGGACAAAAATGTCCTTACAGTTTTGACACTTAGCTTAAATATTTAGGGTGTTAAATTGGAAATTTGATTTGTGACAGTGATGCTAAGAATGAACCAACCGTCCACCTTGATTTTTAATTTAATAAAGGACTGATCACCCGATATTTAATTAGGCGGGGTGTCACAGGTGGTATCAGAGCATCAGGTTCTAGTGTCCTTTAGGACCTGTACGGCTTATTTTGCTTCCCGCTTAGCGTACTTGATATAGAGCCCTATTTTTAGGACTGTTGTATTCTTGTATTTACGCTTACGTCTTCAACTATTTTAGATTTGATAATAACTGTAGACTAATAAACTTCCTTCTCGTTTTAGATGCCTTCGATACGCGCACCCCAAGACAGGAATGCCCAGGCTGAGCAGCCAGCAGCTCCGACTCAGGGAATGATGAACGCAATTGAGGTAGTCGCTATTGTTGCTCAGGCGGTGAATAACGCATTAGCGGTAGTGCAGCAGGCTCCACCCCACATTTAGGCAGTGGTGCCAGTACCAGCACAGCTTCCATCTGCATGGGAGCGGGTTAGGGAGGCATTTCAGAAGGCACCCCCTCCCCCCCCCCCCCCCCGGAGTTCTCGGGTAGTTCGGACATAGTAGTCACCAGCCAATGGAAGAAATATATCCAGAGGCATCTGCGCATGTACGAGTGAGCTGATGTACAGAGATAGCTTTTGGCTTCCTTCAAGCTAGTGGGGACCGCTTTGCAGTGGTGGGAGTTCACTACCACCTTGGAGGAGAGGGACAGCATCACGATTCAGTCATTCTGGGCGCGATTTGACTGCAAGTACTTCCCATCCACCGTACAGACTGAGATGAGGTAGAAATTACTAAGTCTGAAGTAGGAGAATATGACTGTTGCTGAGTAAAAGGAGGAGTTTACTAGGCTTCTCACTATAGTTCCAGATGAGGAACCCATAGAGGGGAAGAAGATATTGTTGTTTGTAGATGGATTGGCCTGGAGGATCCGTCAGTACCTCATAGGCAATCTATCATTGAGTACCTACACTGCTTTATTACACTGTCACGGTCACCACTTCCATCTGTAGGGGAGTAAACGAGCAGGGGATTCTAGCTAGCAGGGCAAGACAGGGGGTAGTAGTACTGGTGGGGCACTAGTATCCCAGGGGCAGACCCGTCATAGTGAGTAGAGTTCTCATCAGGGGGACCCTGCCAAGCGATTTCGATCAGGTGACTCCAGACAGGGATTTAGGGGATTCAAGCAGGGCCAACAAGGCCAGTCTAATTAGCATGGCCAACACCATTAGCAGCAGGGCCATCAAGGCTAACAGTATTTCCAACAGGGCCAGTGGCGGGGTGGTAACGGCCAACAGGGTCGTGGTCAGCAGGGGCAAAGGGGAGGTAACTTCAGGGGCAGATGTTTCGGGTGTGGCAAGAATGGCCACGGGCGCCAGGGTTTCCCAGAGGGAGATAGGGCCCCACAGTAATAGGGTGCCCGTAATGAGCCGTCGAGGCCACTCTTTCCAGCTGCCCTCCTAGTGCCAGCTCAGGTTCCAGCCTTACCCTCCATCCTAGCAGCTCCAGTTCAGTAGGGGAAATTGTAGTACGGACGTGTCTATAACGTCCACCAGGCAGCAACATCTCAGGCACCACCCGTGATTGAGGGTACATTTCCTATCCATGGCACTATGGGTTGGGTTTTATTTGATACTGGGGCGTCGCACTGCTTTATAACTATGCATTTTGTAAAGGCCTTAGGGCTATTAAACACAACAGAGAGCACAGTGACATGCGTAGACTCACCACTTGGGAATGGATATTTGATTTTCTTTATATGTCAGGGTGTAGGAGTAGATATTGGTATCTTGATTTTACCAGCAGACATGCCAGTCTTAGATATGCATGAACATGAAGTTATTATTGGTATGGATTGGCTCGCTGCGTATAGAGCCATAATAGATTATTTAGGTGGGAGTATCATCTTTGCCATTTCGGGGCAGGAGATGTTTTTGGTGGTGATGCCTTGGGGAGAGGGAGTCTCTTCCACCCATTTGTAATACATAAAGGAGGATACCTCTAAGGAGGTTGTGATTCCCTTAGATTCGATCCCAATCGCTCGTGAGTATTCCGATGTATTTTAGGAGATACCGGGCCTACCCCCAGTCGATAGATAGATTTCGTCATAAACATGATGTCGGGTACTCGACCAATAGCACGTGCATTGTACCTTATGGCTTCAGTAGAAATGAGGGAGTTACGAGATCAGATAGAGCAGCTATTAGGTCAGGGCTTCATTTGTAGGAGAACCACACCTTGGGGCGCTCCATTGTTGTTTGTGAAAAAGAGAGATGGTTTACTGAGGTTATGCGTAGATTACCGGGAGCTGAACAATGTCACAATAGGGAACAAATATCCGTTGCCCCGAATCGATGACCTTTTCGACCAGCTGAGGGGAGCAACCTTCTTTTCAAAGATAGATTTGAGATTGGGATACCATCAGCTATGGATTAGGGAGAAGGATGTGTCGAAGACTGCTTTCTTGATGAGGTATGGGTCCTATGAGTTCAGAGTCATGCCGTTTGGGTTGATAAATGCTCCATCCGTATTCATGGACTTGATGAACCGAGTGTTCAGAGAGTTCTTGGATCAGTTTGTCATCGTTTTCATAGATGACATCCTGATATATTCACACACTGAGGAGGAGCATGCCGAGCACTTGAGGCAGGTTCTTCAGACTTTACGAGAGCATCAGCTGTATGCTAAGTATGAGAAGTGCGGATTCTGGTTATGGGAGGTACAGTTTTTGGGGCATGTTGTGTCGAAATTGGGAATATCGGTTGGCCCGAGCAAAGTATCAGCGGTGAGGGAGTGGGGAAAGCCCACAACACCAACGAAAGTGCGTAGTTTCTTGGGATTAGTCGGTACTACAGGAGATTCATCCGAGGCTTTTCGAAGATAGCGAGTCCATTGAAGAATCTGACTCGCAAGGGAATTTCGTATGTTTGGGATGCTGCTTGTCAATTGGATTTTGATGAGCTGAAAGATAAGTTGACTTCGACGCCAGTTCTTGCTTTGCCCTAGCCGAGAGTAGAGTATCTGGTGTACACTAACGCTTCTTTACGGGGACTCGGAGGAGTACTTAAGCAGGAGGAAAAGGCTATATCTTTTGCCTCCCGTAAGCTAAAGCCTCACGAAAGGAATTACCCCACCCACGACCTAGAGCTAGCAGCGGTCATTTTTACATTGAGGATTTGGAGACATTACTTGCTGGGGGAGAAGTCTCACTTGTTCACAGACCACAAGCTACTGCAGTACTTGTTCACTCAGCGAGAGCTGAATATGCGTCGGTGCAGATGGTTGGAGTTTGTGAAAGACTACCAGTTCGAGATACAGTACCACCCGGGAAAGGATAACGTGGTTGCTGATGCGTTAAGCTGTAGACCGATGGGCGATGTAGTGGATGTCTGGAAAGCGAAGTGGAAAGAGTTGGGCCACCAAGATGCAGTAGCCCGTTCCTTTGTATCTGTCATGACAGTCACACCAGAGATTTTTATGAGTGTGATACGGGCACAGTCAGCGGATTCGTTTTATCAGGAACAGATTGTACGGCTTTTAGCTGAGGGTGCTGAGTCCTATTCAGTAAGTTCTGATGGAGGTTTGAGGTTTAATGGGAGATTGGTGGTCGCAGAAGGAGAAGACTTACGTCATACGATAATGACACAGTCACACGGGTCCAAATTTGCAGTACATCCTAGAGGGGATAAGATGTACCAGGATATGAGACGATAGTACTGGTGGAGTGGGATGAAGAAGGACATTGTCGAGTTTGTGTCCAAGTGTTCTACTTGCCAGATGGTAAATTTAGACCACCAGAAATCATCGGTATTACTTCAGCCATTGGAGATACCTACATGGAAGTGGGAGAGTATTTCCATGGACTTCATTACTGGGTTGCCTACATCACAGCGGGGTCACGACTCCGTATGGGTTATTGTGGAACAGTTGACCAAGGTAGCTCATTTTTTGCCAGTACGGACAGACTATATCACGAGCCAATATGCACAGTTGTTCATTGCTGAGGTTGTTAGACTATATGGGGTGCCCTTGGATATCATATCTGATAGAGACAAGATCTTTGTGTGGCGCTTCTAGGAGAGCTTTCAAGAGGCCATGGGTATAGAGTTGAGATTGATTTCAGCTTATCACCCTCAAACGGATGGACAAACAGAGCATACCAATCAGATGTTGGAGGATATGCTACGAATGTGTGGCCTTGATTTTGGAGGAGGATGGGAGTCGTATCTCCCACTGGCGGAGTTTGCATACAATAACTCCTATCAGTTAACGATCGGCATGGCTCCATTTGAGGCATTGTATGACAGGCCTTGTCGTTATCTCTCTTATTGGCTAGAGGTGGGGGACAATAAAATGCTCGGACCTGAGGTGATTCAAGAAACTTCAGCTAGGACTGATCTCATTAGGAGTCTCATTCAGGTAGCCTAGGACAGGCAGAAAAGCTACGCCGATGTAAAACAATTTTTCTGAGAGTTTAACGTGGGGGACCAAGTAATACTGTGTGTATCTCCTATGAGAGGAGTGGTGAGGTTTAGAAAGAAGGTGAAGTTGGCTCCAGGTTATGAGAGACCATTTCCCATTATCGAGAGGATTGGGCCGGTGGCATACAGATTGGTGTTGCCAGAGCATTTGCATCGCATTCACGATGTGTTCCACATCTCGTCGTTGAGACGATATCTTCGAGATGACATGGCCCATGCTCACATCGCGATAGAGGAGATTAATTTACAGCCCGACAGCTCTTACGAGGAGAGACCAGTGTCCATCCTAGACCATAGCGAGAGGAAATTAAGGTCGAAGGTAGTTCCACTTATACGAGTCTAGTAGGAGCATCATAATGTGGAGGAATCTACTTGGGAGCACGAGGCAGAAATGCGCGAGAAATATCCAGAATTATTTTTACCAAGTATGCCTTATTTTTCGAATTTCAGGATGAAATTCCGTTATTAGGGGGGAAGTATATAATACCCCGTATTTTTATAACCTTTAAATTTGGGGATTTATTAAATTAAAATTGAGATATTAATTAAATATTAATCCGAAATTATTTTAAATATTTACTAGTGTGATGAGAGTTAGTAATTATTGGGAATTTTTTGAATAATACTTAATGGATAAAGTAATATATATAATCAAATTTATGGAATTATCATGAGTGTATAATTTGATAATCGTGAAAATTAAATCGGGACGCGCCTGTGTCATGTCGGGATTAAATTATTATTATTTAAAGTGAATAAATTATAAGTCACACATATGGTCATTTAGAGTGCGCTAATGTGTCCGGAAGGGTCGAGATAGTCAAAATAATGTACCCCGAGGTTTAGTTTCGGTCTCGGTGTGTTTTTAAGCCCAATTGATATCCCGGGAGGGTATTTTAGAAATTTTATATTTTTGGGTAATTAAACCCACGAATTTCCTAAGGATATATTAGCCTTTAGGAGTCATCTTCTAGGGTTAACAAACACAAAATCAAAAAAAGGCCATTAGAGAAGGGGTTGGAGAGCTTTCCAAGCAACTCAAGGCCAATGACTCGACCGTTTACGCCGCCACCACCGCCAAAGCGTAGATCGCGCGACAAGGAACGCAACCATACCACATTCGTCCACAAATGAGAAACTCAAATTCCAAGCAAGTATCTATCTTGCTTTATTTTAGTTAATTTTTCAATCATGTTAGTCTAGGGTTGTTTGGAACATGTTTCATGGAAGAAATTATATTTTTGGAGATTTCAAATCATATGTATAGAGGAATAAGACGTATTCTGGGCATCTAAATCACATGTAGAGGATAAGCCACGAATTTGTATTGGTTTAGAAGTAAGAAATTTGGGAAAGAATTGAAAGAATGGAAACTAAAATAAAATTAGGGTTCTTGTAGTTTATGTGAATTTTACACCATTAAATCATGATACTTTATGAATTTGGACATATTTTACGTAAAAAATCTTGTTGTTAGGTATATGGTACTTGTAGTATTATTAATTGGGAGTTTGGGAATCGTTAATGGAGATTTGATTGAAGTTGTAGAGGTAAACCCGTAACTGGAAAAGAGCAGGTTTCGTCATAACTGCTTGATCGATCGACCCCCTTACATCGATCGATAGACCCCTCCTGGAAAATTGCATAATTCTCGTCCGATGGTTTAATCCGGTTAAAATGCATAGGAACCCTTGATTATTATTGTTGGGGTATAATGGGATATAAAGAAGACCAGTAGGGTCTAAGTAGACCCCGTTGAGTGAAATTTAATGTTGGGTGAGATTTTGGGTTACCGAAGAATTATTTTTGCGTATAAGACAATAGGCGTACGTTTAATAAAAAGATCGAGGCTCGTAAGAGAGTTAGACCAGAAGGTGAGTGAGTGTATGGCTACTGAAATTATACTTAGAATACTTCGAGAGAGGAGAAGTGAGTATGATGTGAATTATAAATGAGAATAAAAATGACGAGTCCGTTATGCGAAATAATCGAGTAAAATGTGTAAATGACGGATAATTATAACTATGGGTCGTGGGCGCACCTAATTTAGAAATGTGGATATTTATATATATATGACTGTGTGATTGTGCATATATTATATATTGGTATAAAAATCATACTCGAGCTACTTGCTATCATGGGGATTTTCTCTCCAGGACAGTCTTATCTCGATTGGGCCTTTATGGGGGATATTGACTCGTACTCTAGAACATAGGATTCCTTGGTACAGGCTATCAAATTGATAGTCAGACGGTCCTGAGAGACGTGAGGGTATGTGCTGACCTCTTAGTGACTTGGAACTATGCTTCGCCTCAAATTGTATGTGTTTTATGTTAATACAGTTCGAGAGTGATTCCGAACTAGTATTTCTCTTAATACGAGCGATACGGGGACTTGATAGCAGAGTATGCCAGCACCATAGATTTTATGTGGGGTGCAGATAGTATATATATTATATGAGTGTCTAATATATATATATACACACACACACACACACATAAGTATGGGAACTTTCTACTGTGCATAAAAGTAATTAAGTAATGAGTAAATACTCCAACTTTATTATAAGTGTTTGGGAATTTTGTGACATCACTGGGTTATTTTAAATAACGTAAGATATAGGAGAGAACTTAATTTTCAGAAATTAATGATCTTAGCCACGGTATTTATCGGAATGAAATCTTATGAGAAAGTTAAGCTAGAATAAACTTCAGAGATTACTAGTACGGTAGGCGTGCACACTAGAGGAGAGGTGAGAATTTCTCAAGAGAGTGTCGCTTACTAATATGGTTGTTACATTAGCCGGTAAGCTTTTTAAATACTTGCTAAACTAATTTTAAACTATTTTACACTCGAACTCTGACCCGTTTCCTGTTATTTCTCTTCTCTTGTATATATATATGTATATATTACAGGTGCCCAGCCACAGGGGCGTCATGCTTAGATTCCTTGGAACGGGCGGGCTGCAGCTTAGGTGGGAGTTGCAGGCCATTGTTAAGACGACCTCATTGTTGAGTCCACTCTTATTTTTAGTTCTTATTAGTTATGGCATGTGTCACCCGTTTCCCTATTCAGTTTAATTTGTTAGAGATTAATGTTCTTTTATTTTCAATATTTGGTACCCTTTGGGTCTTAAGTATTGTCAGGATGGTTTCATTTATAGTTTTAAACTGGTTTGGTTTATTTAGATGATTTAAATTCTTGTGTGCTAGTAATTATCCTTAGTATTTATGAAATCTTAAACTGTTGGTTATTAAAAAGGTTTTCATAATTGGACTTAATAAAATGGAAATAAGGTTCTAAATTGTTTTGACACTTAGCTTAATTATTTATGGTGTTAAATTGGAAATTTGATTTGCGACAGTGATGCTAAGAATGAACAAACCGTCCACCTTGATTTTTAATTTAATAAAGGACTGATCACCCGGTATTTAATTAGGCGGGGTGTCATAATGTTGCTTATCCTAGGTCCACAATTCTGTTTTCATGATTATCAACATTTGTTTTGAATATTTATTTCGTGGATGACAAGTCAAAATTTATTTTCTTCGATCAACACTTTTAACTGTTAGTTGGTTAGATGGGTTAAAGTAGTGCCTAACTGGACATCATGGACACTATTTTACATCACTCATTCTTCAGGAAAAAAAAAACTCAGCAAACACCTCCCTCCCATATACTTAATCAAGCCTTTAACTCAATTCGTGGGTGTCATAAGTTAATTTATATATTTATTGGTGTATTGGTGTTATTTTTACGAATTGGGTGAAATCAAGGATTTTGTTTATACGAGGTTTGGGAAGGAATATTAGTATTATTGCAATGGACTATTAGTATTGTTATTGTTGGAGTACTTTTTATTTTTGAAAGAGGGCGGATAGTCCTGTAAACAAAGAAAATTTTGCCTAAAATTTTAAATTGTCTACACTTTTGTGTTGTAAAAGAAACTCTATGACTTAAATTTACACGATTCAATACTTCGAAATTTTATACTTATAATATATAAAAAAAAAATATTATTTACATTATACACAACTTTATACTTTTCAAAATTGTTTACACCATTTGAATGTTGTTGGACTATTTGTTATTTGTTAACCAGGGGGATAGTCCTATAAACAAAGGACATTATGATCAATTTTTTTAAATTACAATTTCTTTTGTTGGGGAATAATGTTTTATTCCTTTTTGCAATTATTATTTATATTTGTTTAATATAAATAACGTCGATTTTTTGGATAAAAATAATGTTAATTTTTTAAAATAAAAAGGATTTTTTTTAATTAATGTCTATTTTAATTATAAAAAAAAATTAGGTAATTGTGTTGTCTTTAGTGGATTGCCCCATGTTCTTCATTATTTTTAAAATATTTAATTTTTGTACCTCCTTTCTATTATAATAATTACAAATTTTTGATCTATTTAAAATACTAACTCTTTTACATTTCTAACACAAGTCAAAATTTTAAAATGAACATAACACCTTCATGAAAGAAAATCCCGACATATATACGTCTTCAAAAATGTCAATTTCGAATCAATGTTTTGATTTTCCTCTCGTATGTAAAATTTGCAACTACTCTATAACGATTAAAAATAATAAATTTGTGAAATAATAAATTACTAAAATAGTTTTACCGTGCCATTACAACGTATTATACAAGATCTATGGATTATTATTATTGTTGCGAATTAAATATGACATATGGTTCAATCAACAATGTACAATTTTAAAAATTTGTATCGTGCCTTCAGGCACGGGCATACCCTAGTGTGTGTGTGTGTGTCTATATATATATTGTTGTAAACTTAATGGACATAGAGAGAATAGAAAGAAAATTATAGATGGAGAAAGTGTTTCTCATTCCATTGGTATCTCAACAATGAGGTCATGTTTTCAACTAGTTCATGTGACATTTAATGCTGTAATATCATTTTAAACGTCAATTTTTTCACTGAGCAATACGGGGGATTAGATGAGACAAAGTGGAAATATTCCACTATAATTCTCATCATTCTTTAGGAATGAGAAGTTCTTTAGGAAAAATTTATACTTCTAGTACGTTCTTTCCTCCCCCTAATGGCGAGAATAGTGTCTCATCAAAATAAAATTGCACATATACTATAAACATTGTATTTATCAATGGTTCAATAAAGGGTGAATCATAAGCACCATATATACCCTTGTGCTATGGTCATTGTAGAATAATAAATAATTAAACCATGGAGTTGTAGGCTCATGACAAAGTGCAATTTATATTATAACCCCTTGAATAATATGTATAAAAATTTGTGAATTATTATTATACATAATTCTTACTTTGTTATAATAATAAATAATTGAACCATGGAGCTGCAGGCTCATGACAAAGCTGCAGGTCCTATATTAAAATAAGTCACAAAGTGCCTAGCGAGAATTATGTATAAAAATTTGAACTTTTTATCATTTGTATATGAGAACTTTTGGTTCTACACGAATAGATGAATTTCAAGTTCAAAAGTACTAATATCGAAGGAAAATAAATTCTCTACCCATTTATATCAAAAATTCAGATTTGATTAGGTGATAGAAATATTAGAGAAAAATATTCAAGCAAGTGCCAAATAATTTTTATTAATTTCGACCAGTAATAATCCATCCTCTTTATTAAAAAAAAAGTGAGAGCAGAAAAATTCACAATAAAGGATTCACGAAAGCAATCACAAAAGGCATAAAGTAAATAAAATCACACACAACAACGATTTATGTGGTTCGGCAACTTGCCTATGTCCACGGAGAGGTTACTCATTTTCTATTAAGTGTCTCTCAACGATTATAGTTTTTTTCCTCCCCTTGTCTTGGGTCAGGGAGTACAATTTATATTCGTGTTTGTTACAGAGTTTGAGTTGTTTAAGGAAATCCATCATAGTTCATCGATTATCCATGAGGTTCTTGAATATCTCGATCGAGATTCTTGGCACTTGATTTGACCAAATCTGTAAGTATCCTCCTCTAACTAAACTGTCCATGTTAAAACTAAGCCATAATTTGGGCCAAGATAACTCAAGTTATCTTGGTCAGCTACTCTCATGGGCTTTTGAAAAATGGGCTCCCATAATTTCCCCTTAAATCTTTGGGCTATTAATTATGGGTTAATGGATTTCAACTGTATTGGCGGTCCAGGTCCCCATAATGTAGTGAGATTACATAATGGTATTTTCGTAATAACAAAGCTTGCAACGAGGGCACGCTTGTCTTTAAGAAGAAACTGAAGTGCCAAAATATTTTTGAAAAGTCGAAACCCATCATTTGAGTGTTCTGGTGTTCAGTTGTTTCTTACTCAAGTGTTTGTTCACTACTTCTGGTCATCCTTGCACATACTTTGTTCCTAAGCTCTTCTTTTGATTCAAAAATTAAAGTTTCTTTGTTGGATCTCCGCCCATCTTCTTGGGCCATTTGATTAAGGGTCCATCCTTGATCTTGCTGAAAATCTTGTAAATAGGTTGCTTAAAGATAGTGTTAACAACCTTGCAGGGGTCATTCTTACCTCCCCATTTGGAGCCATTCTTGATCCCGTTCTTACTTCCCTTTTCTGGGCTTCATTATTCTATGTCTCTTGTTCACCTTTTCTCAACCATTATCCCCCCCATTAGGATGGACTACATCTTCGACCTTGGCATAATTCTCGATATGGTCCATCAGATCATCGATGTTTACGGCTTCGTTCTTGGTGAGAGATTAGTGCAGCAGAGAGGTGGTCGGCAAGGCAATTTTTAAAGATGCTACGACAACTTGCTCCGAGAAGTCCTTGATCCCATTAAATATCTCCCAATATCTTTTGGATTAATATCTGAGGTTTTCCTGAGGCTTTTTCTTCATAGTGAGAAGTGCATCTATCAGCTTAGGATGGGAGTTGCTCGTTATGAAACGTGCCATGAAAGCCTCTACCAATGCTGCGATATTCTTGATCGACCTGGAGGGGAGTCTCTCAAACCACTTTTATGCTACATCGTGTAGGCTAGAAGGTAATGTCTTGCACATCGGTGCATGATTGTGGCTCCATAAGGTCATTGCCTACCGATATTTCCTAACATGATCTATGGGATTTATTTTCCCGTCATAGATCTTAAACCTAAGGACAACAAATTTCTTGGGGGTCTCATTTGATTAAGGGTCCATCCTTGATCTGGATCCTCAGTGCACCTGATGTTGGTCCATCTCCCTACGGACTAGAATCATCAAATCCTCACTTGGTCGATCATTGTTCCTGTGGCGCCTCTCCTGGTGGCCACGCTCTGATCGTGCTTACTCAGGTCTGTCACGTTCGGTTCTTTCCTGGTCACGCCTAGTATTCCTTCCTTAGTTGGGGGAATCTACCCCTTGAGGGCTAAGAGTCATGTCTTTTAAGTTACCTCTTAAGGCCGGCATTTTCTTCTTCTTGGCGTCAAGTTGCCACTTTTTGTTCTTAAAGTCGACCTTCATAAGCATTGACCAACCTAGAAATCTGAGTGGACCTTGGAGGTCCATAGCTCTCTTCTGAAGTTTGCCTTTTCTGGTGAAATCGCTACCAACCTACCGTAACAAGGCGAGGATGTGAAATGATGCTCAGTGGAAAATATACAAACACAGTATAGAATCGAACGGAAGAAAGGGGACTCAACACGTTATGCCTACGTGCACATATACAACTACATTGTAAACATATATATACCTATACTTAATGCCTGAAATGGTTTTACTTCTGAAAATCTTATTTATCCAGATTAATTTACCTTAATCTTATAAAATAGTCCCTTTTTACTCATTTTAGTATTTCACTTTATTCAACACACCCGGCTCCACACTTGAAACTACTAGTTTAATTTATCCAAAACCATTCATTTACCCAAATTCCACCTTTTTATCTTACAAAAGACTCTTTAGTATTTTCGTTGAAACTCACCCTTTCATCACATGCAAACACTGTGTTGGAAAATAATTATTTAATCTTTGATAACCCTTGTCAAAAAATTCTTGTGTTAAATTATGGGTTTAACCGCTTAGGTTGCTTAATCACCCATTTACCCACTTACTTTGCCATTTTCCTTACTTTACGAACATTAATTAATTTCACATTTACTTGTTCATTTTAACCTTTATCGAAATAATTATTAATTCATTCAAGTTAAGTTGTATTAACACATCACGCAACCCATTTCTTGACATGCTCCTTATTCCTTTATCTTTTCTTAGAATCTTCCAAATACTGCATACTTTAACGGGATCCACACCGTTAGCAATATGCACCATATGCTCTTGCTAGTGGATTTAGGCTTGTCACCCTTGGGATCCGGACCCTTCTTGATTATGTCGGTGTCGTCCGAGTTCCTTTTAATGTGTTTTAATATTTTACAAATGTCTACATTAATCCACTTTTATTTTTTGTCCGGACGAAGCCAAAACCATGTGTTACACCCAACTTGTGTTACACTTCGAAATTTTACCATTTCATGTCCTTTAGACTTTAATCTTTATTTTATTACAAACACCATATTTATTTAGGACCACTTGTGTAACACATTTCCAACATTTTTATCTCATAAAAATGCTCCACTTTAAGTAAAATTACCATTTTACCCATTTGTTTCCAAAATCACCTTTTACTCCATTTTCAAAAATGTTAATTTCTTACGAAACATTATTAAGTTACCCATATTATCTCCATAAGTATTTTAACACCCTTTTTAACCTTGGAATAATATTCTTCTTAATTAAAAATACCTTTACCTCTTTAATTCCTTTCAATTCCATAAGTGTTAATATTTTATAACACTACTAAGTTATACACATTAACTTCTCCATGTTTACCCATTAACACTTATTCAATACCTTTATTAATATTTTCTCTAGCCACACATTTCTTTACTTTCTTTATTCAAGAAATCCTTTTTACACTTAAGACTACTTTTATAAGAAAATACCATTTCTTTTATTTTATATATAGTCTTACGCTTTATCCTTATCATATTTTTAACTCTTATTTCACATATTAGAATTTCCAATTTGTATCATTCCATGTTTAAACCTAACTAATTCTTCTTTAAACTTATTTACAAACTTAGTGCCAAATTATTACAAGCTTATATGCACGAGAAGATGAATTTTAAACCTTAAAACCCTACTAAATGGCTTAAACATATCTTTTCATTCTAGAAATTCATCATACTTGCAAAAATATATTTTTGATACATAAAGATATTTAATTTTCTTCAAACTCACATAATGTCTATTTTTCACAAAATCTTCATTTTCGTAAGAAACATTGTTTCACCAATGTTTACCGAAATAAATCATTACTTCCAAACATTGTATTTCATATAAACACCATTCTTTTTAGAAAATACACTATTTTCATAAAATATAAACTTTTAATATTTCAAAACTTAAAAATATTTATTCAATCACTATTTTCAAATAAATATTATTTTTCCAATATTTTTATTTCATAAAAATATTTATTAATTCTACACATTAATTTCATCATTTATTCAAATGTACCCTACTCATGTAATCTAATTACAAGACTAATATGCAAATATAGTCTTAATACTAAGAGTTAGGTTTTTCCACCTCTAAGGGCTCCAGTAGTGGTAGAAATATTAGTATAGGAGGAACAACCTCTACCTTTAAAGGTGGCCTTAAGGGGTTGTTAAATTCATCCTCCAAAAGTGCTCCATCCAAGCTTTTAAGCAAGACCCACTTCAAACTCCATGAAAATCCATCTTCATCTTCTTCAAAAATCCCCCAACACTTCACCAAAATTTATAACTCTTCTTCTATCATGGATTCATAGTGGAAATGGGTGTATATCGTTAAAATATGGTGGAATATACCAAAAAATGATTTTTTGTGATTGTAACATGGTGGAGGAGTGGTGGTTTTCGGTGGGGAACACCCCCAATAAAATGGCCAAACAAGCCTAAATGAAAGGCCCCAAAATCTTAAATCTCCGTTTTGGCCAATCTGGGTTGTTCTGGGCTTGACAACACGCCAAATCAATCGCCAAGAATGTGGCAGCGCACAAGGAGAATTTGATTAAAAGAAATTCGATTTACGTCGTTCGAACGACAAGCCCAAGTCATTCAAATGACTTCTCTATCTTATTCGATCCTTGGTTCGCGCGACCCTTCGTGCGACCTGCTATTGTAAAGCAATGGCATGTCGTTCGAACCCCTACATCTTGTGAGATCCATCTCACTACTAACGATGTGGGGATGTCGTTATAATGACTCCTCATAGTCGTTCGAATGACCCTTGTCCCATAATATGATTTATTTATCCAATTTGACCCAAAAATTTTCTCATTTTCATCCTTAACTCCCCATCGGAATAGTTCATATATAATTTAATTAAATTTCTCGACAGGGTATTACAAACTTCCCTCCTTAGGGAATTTTGTCCCCAAAATTCTCGATCCATTAACCCTCAAGTTTATGGGGTCCACCAATCTCTATTCTAAGTCCTAAAAATCCTCCAAGACAAATCATCAAAGTCCTCAACACTAAGGTCACCAAATACTCCACATGCGACATGATTCAACGCTCACCGTTTCGCTGACCATGACATTACATAATCGACTCTGAGTCTTCACTCGCCTTATAATCAAGTCCAAATCATTTCTAGCACCACCTATTTTGGTAATTCAGGCGTACTGGCACCTCTATGGGCAACCTTTTTAGATGTCAACACTCACCTCATGTGATCTATAATACAACCAACTGTCACATTCATCATCAAAAATCAATTCTAGCCTAGGACCGTATATCCAATTCTCCATAATTTTTTTAGGCTATCATAACCACACAACTCGCACGAGCTTGCCGATAACCGTCCTATGCTACTCTTTCAGTAAAAGGAGGAATATTCCCATCAAATCATCACCGCACGTCTGATTTACACATTCTGCTACATCATTCTGATGACTCTAATACTACCTTAGGTGTTTCACCCTTGAGTGCTCACTAGAGTCTCACTCTAGTCCATCCACAGTGGAAAAACAAAATCGTATGCCAAGTTTCCTTGATTTCCAACAGTATATTGTATCCTCAAGTCATCCCCCCTCTCTTCGCCACCTGATCCACTGAATGCCAAGCCGACCAGTCGAAAATCCACTACTCCTAAAAAAAATCGATACTACGAGCAAACTGTGCGGTCAATAACGTAACCACCCATACGCAGAACTTTATGTAATGAAAAGAATACCTCAGATGGCACACCTAGTTATCGAGTTGCATTGACCATATTCGGTCCACCGTGCTCTCCCAGGCCCAATCGTGTTGCACCATGGCATGACACCAATCCGAGTCACCACATAGGTGAAAATATCGGTCCCCGATTATCGAAACCAAAAGGGATAAACGACAGTCAGAAGTAACAAGCAACTGTCTTAAGAAACTTCGCCCATAAGTGTCTGACTCTGACTTACAGAACAGAACCTACGCCTTATACTTGAAGTCATGCCACACATTCCTAGAGTTATCACAGAGCACAAATTCTAACCGCACACCCTAACTTGGGTCACTAGCAGTGGAGAATCGAATCGCAACCATTCATTCTCATAATACAGAGTAATTTATGAACCGATATTCCTTTAGGAAGTCAACGACGACTTCCCTCCTTGTGAGCAAGGACCTACCTTTCACATCCTTGGCGTACATAAACCATTTCGATTCGCGGGTACTTCATGCCATTGTCTACATTGACCTTGTCCAATTACCAGTGACAACCTCACCAACCTAATACACCTAGGTTATCATGTGCCTTAACGTATCGTGATCGAAATCCCAAACTTCCATAGTTATTACTTAATTCAAGCGAGACACTCACCTTGCCGTGTCTTATGACCACACTAGATTTCCACTAAACTAACCGCCGGTTTCTACCCACACAAAATTTACGTGACGACCACACCCGCCACCATTGGCATCCTAAGGGTAGTAAGTACTACACTGGTTACATCTCCTAACCCTAACTAGTTTGTCACGACGTGCCAAGAACTAATCATTACATTGCTAAGGCTACCCTAGTGTATTCCATCGATACATTGACTTAATAATCATGTTTCGATGTTACCCCACCTCGATTTCCATTTTTAAGTCTTCACATGGCATTATCACTCTAATTTTTGAATACATTTTCTAGTACATACATCAATCGAGTATCATCACACATGTACTATTCATTCCATGACATCCGAGCATCACCCCTTTAAGGATATAACTATCACCCTACCTTAGGTATTGCACTACCCATTTGTGCCCATTTGAAAAGCCATACCCAACACATACACTACACGACCAGTAATCTGGGATCATCACCTGACCCTCAACGCAATCGTTACTAGAATGCTACTGCCTCTTTTTACCGGAATTAATTAGTGTCCTAAGAACACCAAACACATCTCATGTAAAAGTCTCAAAACCCGACAAGATTTCATCGTCCATACATATATCATTATAGGTGCATTATACAAGCCTTTCAATACCCACATTGCAATTATTCGGTGATCGTAAAAACATTAGTCTACAAGATTCTATCTATAGTGCACTTTAACCATCAAACACCTCAAGGCATCACAACATTCAATCTTTATCCTCAACGACGCCACACAATTTGTCTTAAGGGCACCTCAAATGCCTATGAATTACTCTCACAATGGGATTACCTCGCACCTAGCAATGATTTTGGCGGTCAAAACAAGTTTCTACACCTAGATAATCA
Source organism: Sambucus nigra (assembly GCA_949130495.1). Classification (NCBI taxonomy): domain Eukaryota; kingdom Viridiplantae; phylum Streptophyta; class Magnoliopsida; order Dipsacales; family Adoxaceae; genus Sambucus; species Sambucus nigra. The sequence goes on along the minus strand of OX422224.1, from coordinate 140,798,538 downwards.
TCTTGTCTTTCTTCCAAGCAGTCTTGACTACAAGCATCTGTAAACCCTAAACCCGTACTTACATAGAAAATCATAACTGGATTACTGCACCGATGGATGTAGGTACCATTTCTGGACTGAACCACAAAAATCCTGTCTCCTCTCATTGTCTCCCATATCCATTCTATGTTTCCTTTTATAATTTATTTGTTATTGTTTATTATCATAAAACCCCTGACTAAGATACAAATTACCCAAACCATTTTTAGACAATAAAGTACACCAATTGAATTTTCTCACAACCAAACTTTATATCCAATATTTACCGAGTCACACACAAAAAATTGATCTAAAACTTCCAAACATTATACTAGATATATTTTGCTTTGAATTGGATATGTTGAAATAATATATTCATATAATAATGCAAAAAAAGTAGTTTATTATAACTTTCTCAATCATTACATCTACCAATGAAATAGATAACAAGGTTTGATAATATTAAAATTTTCCTAAATTTGTACAACTATATTCTTTTTCTATTTATGTTTTTAATTGAAAGCATCATTTCCTTCCCATCCAATTTGAACTTATAAGCTCATTTAATATTGTATTAGATAGTTCAATTTTATATTTCCCTATATCATAACTTTCAAGTTCAGATTACTACGTCACTTATCACAAGTCGTTTTATTAGTAGGGTTTAGTTTCTACAACATATTAAGGTCTTCACATCTCTATATTCTATTTTAGTGGCTTTTTTCCTATGAAAATTTACATTGGTACATCACATATGTATTCCATTACACACCAACATATCGTTTACCAGATTTTGCTTTTCTCTTAATTATGACGTTTTCTAATGAATAAATCCAAATTTTCATTCGGCCATCACAAGCCCTTTCTTTACAAATAATATTTTTGAACTGTAATTTATTCTACCTATAATGGTAGCACCATATATCATAGAAATAAAAAAGAATTGTACGTAATACATATTGTATAACAAGAGCTATAAAGCTCCCACGCATCGCGTGGGTCTAAACACTAGTTATAGTTATAATCCACTTAAAAAAATCACTAGAATACTAATTTTTTGTGTGTTTTTGTGTATGTTATATTATCCACAGAGCAGTCTTCTTTTATTTGTGCACAATACACATTTATTTTTTATACATGTCTTAAAAATAATTTTATTCAATGTGAACATATTAATGTATTACGTAAAATTATTTTCTTTCCTTAAAAAAGGCTACATAATTCTATCCTTTAAAGTATCTATATTGGTTGTATTTTACCCACAAGGTGAGGTGTTAAATGTAATTCTTAGAATTGCCCAATAAACGTGGTTCTCACGCGCAAATGGTGGGCGTGAGATAATTGTGTCCCAATGGGCATATCGTTAGAAGGAAACGCCACAAACTCCCGCGTGCATGCAAATCCTGTCTATCCAAACCAAACCATACCATATATATCTCCAAACCTTGTCATTTCTGTCCCATATTAATTACCATTACCAATCCCAATCACTAATTCCATTTTAGCAACATTCTTTCTCCTTCTTTAAATAATCCACCCACCCACACACACAATTTTGTATTCAAAATTTGAGTGAAATTGTAACAAACAATGGCAGTTGTTGTTCAAGAGTCTTTGTACGTGGGTGACCTTCACCATGACGTTGTTGATGGCCAATTATATGACACATTTTCTGAGTTCAAGAGCCTCACATCTGTTCGGGTTTGCCGTGACACGTCCACCAGACGTTCTCTTGGTTATGGCTATGTCAACTTTGTGTCTCGTCAAGATGGTAACAGTTTTCTCAATCTTGATTTACATAGTTGAAAATGCAATGTTGGTATTTCTTAGGATTTTAATGGGGTTCTATTTGTTTCTTGATTAGAATTGTGATTGATCTATAAGAAATGTGAAAACAAGATTTATGTAGTGTGGAAAAATGTAATGCATGTACAAAATATAGATTGTTGTTTACTAGTGGGTGGGTGTGTGTGTGTAGAATAGTGACATTTGATTCTTTTTTAGTGGGTTTCTTGATGTTTTGTTTATTTTATGGTCGAACCCATGTCAAGATTTGGGTCTTTTTGTTAAATTTTGATCCAAATCCGATGTTTGATTTTGGGATTTTATTTTAGTTGGTATTTGTTAGGATTTTCTTGAACTTTTATCATAAATTTATTGTGATTGATCTATAAGAATTGTGAAAACAAGATTTATATGTGGTATGTACAAATGTAGTGCATGTACAGAATGTAAAAGGTTGTTTACTAGTGTGTGTGTGTGTGTTGGGGGGGGGGGGAATAGTAACATTTGATTTTTTAATGGGTTTCTTGATGTTTTGTTTATTTTATTGCCGAACCCATGTCAAGATTTGTGGTTCTTTTTGTTAAATTTTAATCCAAATCCAATGTTTGATTTGTGGCATTTTATTTTATCTGTGTGTGTGTAGAATAGTGGCATTTGATTTTTTTAGTGGGTTTCTTGATGTTTAGTTTATTTTATGGTTGAACCCATGTCAAGATTTGGGGTTCTTTTTGTTAAATTTTGATCAAAATCCGATGTTGGATTTGTGGGAATTTATTTTAGTTGGTATTTGATAGGATTTCAATTGGGTTTGATTTGTTTCTTGAACTTTTATGAGAAATATATTATATATCATGATTAATCTATAAGAATTGTGAAAACAAGATTTATATGTGGTATGTACAAATGTAGTGCATGTACAGAATGTAGAAGGTTGTTTACGAGTGTGTGTGTGTAGATTTAGTAACAAAAACAAGAGGAAAATTATTGGAGTAATATTTGATCTTTTGTTTATTCCATATTGTGTGATTTTTCGTCGTCCCCATCTCAGGAATTGTGGTTCTTTTGTTAAATTTTGAAGTAAATCCATTATTCAATTGGTGGGATTTTATTCAATTTTAGTTGGTTTTGATTTAGTGCTTGAACTTTGATCAGAACTTCTTTCTGATTTCCTGCGAGTAATCAAGAAGAAATCGAAAACATGATGCGTATATATGTCACTTGTATTTCATTATTTATTTACTTGCATCTTTTGTTAATTGGGTGGGTTTAGTGTGCGTTCTTGATTTTTTTTTCTCTGTTTGTTGGGTGGCTTTTGTATGATTTCCTGATTTTTCGTTCATTGGATGTTGTGGGATTTCTTGATCTTTTGTTTATTGGCTGGTTTTAGGGGGATTTCTTGATCTTCTGTTTATCCAATGATTTTAGTGGGATTGTTTGTTTGTTTATTCAATAGTTTGCTGTGATTTTTTGATTTTTTGTTTAATGGATGTTTTGGAATTCTTGAATTTTTGTTTATTAGTGTAATTTTAGTTTTATTATACTCTGTTTTGAGTTGTGTGGTAAGTTTCACAATGATAACAAATGTGATGTGTTTTGAAAGTAAAGAAACAGAATGTTATCATTTTCTTGTATCTGGTTTCATTAGTTGGATTTTTGGGGGATTTATATCAGCTACTGTTTGTTATTGAATATTGGTGTTTTCTTCTTATATTTGTATCCCTCTTTGATTTTGAGCAGCCGTTAGTGCTATTGAGGCGAAAAACAACTCAACACTGAATGGGAAAGTGATCAGGGTTACATGGTCTCGTCGGGATCCTGATTTGAGAAAAAGTGGAATTGGGAATGTGTTTGTCAAGGTATTTAATTATGTTATCTTGGTTTAACAAATGGATAGTTGGTATTGAGCTGTGTGTTTTTTATGTTTATTGTTGTCCCAATTGAGTTTTGGATGTAAAATCAGTTTTCCGTGTTTACTGCAGAACTTGAGTGAGACTATTGATAATGTGAAGCTTCAAGAATTGTTTCAGAAATTTGGGAATATTTTGTCATGCAAAGTTGTTGTGTTTGAGGATGGGAAGAGCAAAGGATATGGCTTTGTCCAGTTTGAGTCTGAGGAATCTGCACTTGCTGCTATTGAGAATCTCAATGGCACTACTGTTGAAGGGAAACAAATGTATGTGCTCTTCTTGGTTTTCAATTTTTTATGATTTGTTAGTGGTATTGTTCAATCCCTACCCCCTTACATTCCTTTCTTGGTTTATATCTCTTAACATTTCTTGATAATTGGGAACAGGTACGTGGGTAAATTTGTAAGGAAGAGTGATCGCTCTTTACCCAGTGAGGATGCTAAATATACAAATTTGTACATAAAGAATCTGGATACAGATGTCACAGAAGAACTTCTTAACGAGAAGTTCTCTGCATTTGGGAAAATTGCGAGCCTTGTTATATCAAGAGACGATAATGGGGTGTCAAGAGGTTTTGGATTTGTGAACTTTGACAACCCTAATGATGCTAGAAAGGCAATGGAAACCACGAATGGATCACTACTTGGTGGGTATATATGTTCACTTATTGAGGTTAATTTACTGAACAGAACAGTTTCCCTTAACTAATTTTACCCTGTGGCTATATTGAATAGGCTTGAAGGTGCTGTATGTAGCCAAGGCACAAAAGAAAGCTGAGCGTGAGCAAATTTTGCATCAACAGTTTGAGGACCGAAGAAAGGAGCAAATCTTGAAATGCCGGGTACTACAATTGCCCACCTTCCTCTGCATACTTTATTTTCCTTATTGAAGTAAATGATGATTCATTTTTTAATTTTGAGTGTAGGCCTCAAACGTATATATCAAGAACATTGCTGATGATGTTACTGATGATGAGCTGCGAGAACACTTCAGTGAGTGTGGAATGATCACTTCTGCTAAAGTTATGCGAGATGACAAAGGAATTAGCAAGGGGTTTGGATTTGTTTGCTTCTCCACACCTGAGGAGGCGAATAAAGCTGTGAACAAAATCCATGGTGAGTTCTTCTGCTCATGAATGTGATTCAAATAAATGGAATGTAGACGCAATAACCTCTATGGTTTAGGAATGTAAATTTTGTTGGGTTATTATTGTTGGTCATATACATGTGGAGAATAAATCTCACCTGATAGAAGCAGAAAGTGTGCTACACTGTCAGTGGTGCTTTTTTAAATTACTACTAAAATATGGAAGTTGACACTGGTATTTGTTCTCTGCAGAAATAGTGAGGGGGGGATTGAGAGAACGATCTACGCGATTGTATTAGTGTAGTTCTCTGGAATGCAAAATATTTTATTCACATCAGATTATTGAAACATACATAGAATGCTGTAGCAATTGAATAGATACAATGTACTAAATTGATCTGATATTTTTTTCCTTCTGGGATTCCCTACCTATTGCAGCAACATTTCGTATTTCATATACTAATCTGAATGAATTGGCCTTCATTAGTTCCACTTGATCTCCTCTTTTAACACATCATTTGCTTTAATATAAGACATTGGATTTATGAATTGGATAAATTGTTTTTGGCTTATAACTTATGTGAAAAGACGCGAAGCAACAGACCCTTGACCACATCGGCTGTCACATTAGGTTTCTGTAGGGTGCCCTTCACCCTAATATTATGATCGACAAAATTACGTGTCCTTCCATGTGTTAGAACGAGTTATTCTTTAGACTGCAAATTGACTTTTTCTTGGACGTTTACAGGATACATGTTTCACCACAAACCACTCTATGTGGCCATTGCTCAAAGGAAAGACGAGAGAGCTGCACAATTAAAGCTTCAGCTTGCACAGCGCATGGTTTCACAAGTACCTCCTCCAGCAATTATTCATGAAGGCTTTAGTCCTATGTACTATACCCCTAATGGTGTTGTTTCACAAGTGCCTCCAGGAACAGGGTTACTGTGTCCGTCTCTGGGCCTGAGGCCTGGTTGGGGAGCTTTCCAACAATCTCCAATTCCCTTGGTAAGTTCCCCTGTACCTTTTAGGCAACACTTGGTTGGCAAAGAATCAATGGGTGTGATCCTTAAAATTTCCTTTTTTCAGGTTCCGAACTCACCAAGACAACAAAGACATAACAGGGGAAGGATGAATGGGCACATGCATGCACAGGGTGGCGCTCATGTTGTTTCATATGTGACACATTCACAACGCACTCAGTCTTTGACTTCATCAAAAGATTCAAACAGTTATCAGGTGTGGTTTACTTTCATGTATATCTCTCATAACATTTTTTTTGTTTAGCTATAGCATGTTAGTACCTAATAAACATCTTTACTTGTCAATTTCAGCGTGCAGGGCAGGTTAAGTTTGTGTCAAATGGGCGCCTGCGTGAAATGAACAAAGGAAATGGAGCACCTCCGGCCACTAGAAATTCAGGTGGATCAGATATGTTGAGTAGCATGCTTTCTGCCTCCCCGCCGGAGCAGCAGAAACAGATACTTGGCGAGCGCATCTTTCCCCTCGTCAAAAAACTCAAGGTAGTTTATTTTTGTTTCTGATCTCTTGAAACACTTCAAATGTGTATTATACTGATCCAAGCTTTGTAATAATTGCAGCCTGAACTCGCAGAAAAGATCACAGGAATGCTTTTGGAGATGGATAACTCAGAACTGCTGCTGTTACTGGAGTCCCACGAGTCGCTGGTTTCCAAAGTAAAAGAAGCTGTGCAAGTACTGAAGCTTTCCAAGACCAAAGCCTCCACTAAAGACGCTCTTCATCCTAGTCATAACCTATCATCCCAAGTTGCAGTGAACTGAAAGAGGGGCAGTTTTGTTTTAAAGAAGTTCTCCCACTGATTAGAGAGCCCTGCCACCTGGAGTTCTTATGAGTAGGCGTGTTTTGTTTTTTTTGATATCAAAAACCATCTCTATTACTTTCATTCACAGAACCTGAAATAAATTCTGCTTCTGCTTCTTGCAAATATAGTTTTGATGCTGTTTCTTCAAACTGTCACATAAGGCCTAAATCGGTGTTAAAAATTGAAATTACAAAAAATCAAAACCTCAAAGACGACTAAATCAGGTTAGGTGTTCTCAACTTTAAGCAGGCATGCTACACCTTGCATCTTGCCAAAAACACCGGTGATCATACTCCACGTTCACCTCTAGCTAATTCTCGGACAGCTCCTCTCTTCATTGCCTCATCCCAACTCCCATCCATTTTAACTTTTATACCACCTGAAAACAGTTGCAGATCCCAAAATGTGAGTAAGAGGGGCCAAACAATAAATATCTATTTTTGTAGAATGGTATGAAGAAAAATAATTTCATTTTAAACACCTTATGCGATATTGAGGTTTTATCCGTTTAGTCTCTTTATATATTTGCTTAATAATATAGATTTGGTTGTATTCTATGGATTCGTCTAATTCACTGTCACCGTAAGATGATAAAAATCTTCGAAGTTCCTCAATCAAGATTTCGGCTAATATATTTCTTCTAATATATTTCAATACGTTTATAGTATCTATAAAATTCAAAATATGCAAAAATTGTGCAATTCAAACTTTTCCAGAAAATAGTCATCATCAAGTCATATTTACGAGTCTCAAACCGTAGTGTTATCTTCTTGTGAATATCCTTGTAAGTTCCACCATTAATAGTGGCATATGGGTTAATAGGAATGATTTCACAATAACTTATGCCTTTGTCCGAGCCCAATCCACACCGAGCCCGGTGTGTTGAGTTTTACCTTTTTAGATTTTCTTAGATTTTTATTTTGAGTCGTTTTATTTTTAGGAATTATTTTAGAATTTTCTAGGATTTATTTTCTAATTCTCTATTTCTTTATTTTGATTTTGATTTTGATTAGTTTTTTAATCTTTATTTTATTTTTTTAGGATTAGATTTTAGAAATTTATTTTTTAGTTTTATTAGATTTTAATTTCTTTTATTTTAGTTTTATTAGTATTATATTGTTTTAGTTTTAATAGAGTTTTATTTTTATTTTTATTTTTATTTTTATTTTTCATTTTTTTATTTAGTATCTTTTAATTTTGAGATGTTACCCATCTTGCAAAACCTCCATAACCAACCAAAACACCAACCTCCATATCCATACCCATTTTTTTTGGGGACATATACCAAATAGTCCCTCGGACATTTTTTAATACCCATTTAGTCCAAACTTTTTTATTTTGCCTCAAAAAGTCCTTTGCCACATATTTTGGAGAGGGAGTGCCGCTGGCGCGGACCTCTAAAAATAAGAGGATATTGAGTGCTTGAGGGACTAAATGAGTTAAACTAAAAATGTGTCCTTTTTAAAAAATATATATTTATAGTAGGGACTATTTAATAATTGACCCTTTTTTTTTTACCACATTATAACCAAAACAAAAAAACCCTTCTGGCCCATTCCTAAAACCAAATTAAACCAAAGAAAGAAAAAAAAACACAAACCTTTACCCACCTGAAAATCGGGCACCACCTACACCACCCGACCTCTACCCCTCACCAAAACCCGGTCCCAACCCGAGACCTAAACTAACCCGGTCGGAACCCATTTGTTCCTGCCGCCAACTCCCCTTGTCGGATCGCTACTCAAAACCGACCCACTCCCTTAAACAGTCATCAAAACCGAACCCACCTGCCCCTGTTAACCTGATTCCAACCCGAGGTAGCAAACCCATTTGAGTGTCCACAATTTCTCCACCTGTTAAAACCAAACCAAAAATAAAACAAAAAAGGGATTTTTACCAATTAGTCCCGTTTACTAAGTATGTAGTTCAATAGGTCCTAACATTTTTTTTTTGCTCCATCAGCTCCCATGAAATAAGATTTTTGTTCCAATAGGTCCTATTTGTAAACATACAGTGAATATTCACTGTATGTACAAATAGGACCTATTGAGAAAAAAATGTTGTGATAGGACCTATTAGGAAATATTCCCTTCAAATAGGACTTAATGGGAAGATCTCCAACAAAAAACCACTTTGACTTGGCCAAAAAAAAATCCCTACAATATCTCTCCATCCAAACTAATCCGTGGACTATAAAGGGAGAGGGATGGAACTAAACAAAAAGGAGACTGTCAGATAAACAGACGGAGATAGAGAGAGAAAAAGTGTGTATATTATGTACAATTTAGGATCATGAAAAAATTTCAAAAAAATACAAAAAAAAAAAATTAGTTTAGTTTAGAATAAATTTTTAGGTTTGTTTTTATTCTTTTTGGTGTAATCAAGTACTGGATTTGTGAGAAGATTGAGACGCGTGTTTATGCACAGTTGACACAAGGAATTATTGCGTATCGTATTTTTTCCCTCTTGTTTCAATTTTTATTAATGCTATTGTGATTGTTGTTTATTCTAACATGAGAATGTTTGGCTAAACACCTCGTTCAAGAGGTGGGATGCACTGCGAATGATATTAATTTAATTAATCAATTTCATTAATTGTATATTTCTAGGTAAATTAATTTTTAACTGTCACCAAATAATTTATGTAACGAGAGTTAGTAAATTAATTGAAAAAATTAATGTTTGAATTTAGGAATCGAACTAGAGATAAGTTTTTTCGATATTTGAATATTAATTCGGTGTTGAAATTTGAGGATTGATGTTATTTTCGTTAAATTGATAGTGGGTTATTTTCTGAAAATAATATAATTCCTAATTTTTCATCGCATGACATTTTTAAATTAATTTTCTGAAAAAGATTTTATTAAATTTATAATTATAACGAGAGTTAGATTATCGAGTTAATATTATCTCGAAATATTTCAAATTAATAAATTGAGAAATCAAAATAATTGAAAATGCAGTGCAATCCCATTTCTTGGCCAATACGAGTTGTTCTAGACAAGTTTTATAGTACTCAAGGAAATTTTGAGAGTGGCTTTTGAAGACAACGACGACCGTATGTAAAAAGCTTCTTATCAAATGGCGTCGTTGCCGCTTTCTTGATGTGGAGACAAATTGAAGACTTGTAATTTTTTTTTTTTTGGTGTTGTAATTATTATTCCTTCTCCCTCCTCCTTAGACTGGTTGTATAGGATTATTGAAGCTTTATATTTATTTTGGTGCATTTTGACACCACTTTATTGTAATAATTATTCATAAAAACAAAAGCGAAAAGGGAAACCGGACAAAGTAGAGAGAGGGCGTCCAAGGCGAGGATTTTTGAAGCCTCTCTACTTTGGGTCTGTAGGACTCCTGGGGACGACTGAGATAGGCGAGATCTCCCCCCGGTCGACTCAACTCAGTCTTCACCCCACGTGTGTAAAAATCGTGGGAGGTACAATTTTTTTATCCCTCGCGACTCTCCTGCCAACGAGTTCATTTTTTGTGTGATTAATTGCTCATATGTGCTTTTAATTTCTACATCGCACTTAAATTGAATGATTTGATGAATTAATTTGCCTAAGACCTGGACCCGGTCATTGAAACGAGAAGGGATTTCATCACCCGACTCATTCTCTTATCCATTATGTGCTACCCTAGCTATCATTAAATTTAAAATCAATCCACTAGCTAGCCTCGTAGGCACACATTTTTTGCAAGAGACGATCACAAAGATAAATTTCGTGATTTTTATCGCCCGCGGACTTAATTAAAATTTGACTACCCCTCTCACTAATTTTGAAGATAATAATTGGCTACGTGCTCGTTAGGATTTTTTCTTAACTCGTGTGTGTCCAATTCGATTCTTTAGGTAGTCGGTTTTCATTAGTTCGACCACATCAAGAGTCCATTTTCTCCCATTTTCCATAAAATACCAAAAATATTTTACTTTATTTTTAAATATTTTCCAAAAACCCAAAAATATTTTTTTTCCATATTTAAAAATGCCAAAAAGATTTTCCTTTTCTTATTTTCAAAAATCACAAAAAGATTTTCTTTTCTTTTGGAAAATATTTTTTAAAAAAATCAAAAAAATATTTCTCTTGTCATCACCGAAGAACGTCCTTTACGGGAATACTTTGGCCATTTCCCATTCTCTCGAAGCTTGTTTGACGATAAGCCCGAATCGACCCTTCATTCATTAATTCAGGGCTTTAACTCTCAAACGCACACCGTTCATACTCCTGTTTCGTCCATGCACACATCTCATTTTCCACCGCCTCCGGTGACGAGTGTCAACCCATCACATGCATCACCGTGCACACACTGCTTTCTGGTGGACCATTTGTCCCATGAGTGTCCATTTATATTCTCTCCATCTGTCTGACCCCACTATGGAACATATGCGTCCATATGACACTGGTTTGGAACCACCCTCACCGTATTCTCACGACCTATCCAATGCAGAGGGGTATAAATACCCAAGCTATTCATGGCGGCCTGATCACCCTTCCATTCAATATGAATCTGAACGCCATGTTGTGGATCTTTACAGTTTACTACAGTTGTCATCACCACCTTGTTCCCCTCATATCTATCAGTCCATTTACTATGTTCCTCGTGCTGATCAACCTTTTGTCTCTCACGGAGATGCTTCTCCTGTGTATGACCAACTTGACCCCGTTACCCATACTTTATATGAGTCTTTTCCACTGATATGCCCAAAGTGCACCTTCCCATTCGAGACATTAACCTCAGCCTGACTCACAACCGAGGTGGTAAAGGCTCATAGTGACCGACAGTAATATCGTCCCTCACAAGGTCGGCTCTGGCAGACGTTGCAATAACCTCATCATCAAGGCTTGTATCTGGGTTTAGACATCCATCCACAACATCCGCCCAGGCTGATGTTACATTGTATCAACCGAGATTAACTAAGCACTTGGGCTCAACTTTTATAGGGTCGGCCACAGCCGACGCTGCCAGCATCACCTCAAATGAGCCCTGCATATGACCATGAACGCATGGTGTCGGCCGAGGCCGACGTTACGAGTATCATCTAAGACCAGCAAAAGACTTATAAGATCAATCAACAAGCACCATGTCATCATCGGCTTCGACCGACGTTACACCTCATACCCAACCTCGGCCGGACATCCTGGCCGAGGTCTTCATGGAACATTGATCTCTGACAAGTCAAGGGTCGTACTCCACCAACCTCGTACTCACCCAAGCCGAGGTTGGTATCAAGCTAAGACAATCGAGCATTGACAAGGGAATGCAAGGGTAGGAACACGTGGATGGAATCAGTTATAACCGAATCAATCCCCTCACGTGGGGGAATATTTCATCATCATTCTCTACATGTGACAGTGACAGATGTCTTCATTAGATTGGCTAGATTAACACACACATGCTCATTGTATGCATGGGGGGTACATTACACCCCACACACACTATATATACTTGTCTTCTACTACCTTGAGAAGGATCTGAGAATTACAACCCTAGCTGAAACTCTATCCAATTATACAGTAGAGAGAGAAAGCTTAAGAGATTGTATCAATGGCCGTTAGTGCCTTATTCTAGTGACTTTACTCACTCACTTGCACAGTGGACGTAAGCCTAATTGGCTGAACCGCTTATATATTGGCTTTCATCCTCTTCTCCTCAACTCTATTTCTTATATTTAATATACTCTTTTGCTGTCATTGTTAACATTGATTTGAGCTTACAAACACCTTGAAAGGTGGTGCTATTTCCAGCATCATCATTTTGGTGCCGTCTGTGGGAAGCTGTCTCTTCCTCTTTTTCTTCTTAACCTCACCGGAGACTCTGGTGGTGAACCAGACCTCACCCCTTGCGTGGAGTTGTTTCACCATTGAAAGAGGTCCTTCAAGGTTTTAAGCTCATCTTCTTCACAAGCTCTTTAGTTTTAACATATGGCACCGGAGTTGCCACTATCTCCACTACTATCGGGTGCCGAAGGACCTAGTTCCAGCCAGGCACCACCCCAGTCCGAAATGGCTGAGGTGTCTGCATCCTTGAGGTCCTTGGCTGCAACGCAGCAAGCAATGAAGGAATAATTTATGCATCTCAGTCAAAACATGATGAGGCCACCTGGGATCTCACCGGAGATGATTACTCCAGCGGCTGTTCACCCCCATCCTGAAGCCAGGGGACCACCCCAGGCACCACGAAAAGACCAACCAACACCTCAGCAGAGGAGGGACGTTGCTGACCCTAGGCGTTTGCGTCTGGGGAGGCAAGGACACCCTTGCCCTGAGGATAGGTATGACGATATGGAGGCAGAAGACGTTCCAGAAGATTGTTGGGAGCCGTATGAGGTTTCAAATAATACAGTGCGTCCTATCCAGCAGAGCCGAGGTTATGGAGGCAAAAGAGGTGAAGGTGCCCAATAAAGAGGGTTAGCTTTTGATCGATTAAGCAGAGGGTCGGCCTTTGAAAGGATCGACCCAGTAAATGACCTAAGACAAAGGTTATCCAGGTCAAGAAGTGCAGCAGGGTCACAAAGGGGATATGGGGAACATCGGCCTCATCCTGGCCGATTCTGACCCTAGCAAGGCCGAGACAGGAACCAAGAAGAGGTCAACAGCCAACGTTGTGCTGCTGGTGGGGAACCCTCAATCCACCCAATGGAGGTGGCTGGGGATAACCTCGTCCAGGCCGATGTTTCAAGACCGTAGAATGACTCCATTCAACGCCTTGAAGAAAAGATAAGAGACCTCATCAAAAGTCGAGACCCACTGCAAAGAGGTTTCTCAGAAGGCTCTCCATTCGTAGTTGGGATAGTGAGCTTCCCAACCCCTGCCAAGTTCAAACCACCTACGGTGTCTCCTAAGTATGATGGTAGCACCAACCTTGTACATCATATTGAGATGTACCAGTCTGCGGTGGACATTTATTCAATACCAGATAAGATGAAATGTCGGGCCTTCTCCGGGACTTTGACAGGAGCTGCACACATCTGGTTTACCTCTCTTTCGAAGAATTCAATTGATAACTTTAAGGGCTTAGCTGAACGATTCATTCACAATTTCTGTTTTGGTGTAAGACCTCAAAAGAAGACCACCCATCTGTTGTATGTCAAATAAGGCAAGAACGAGGGCCTAAGAGACTACATTTCTAGATTCAACAAAGAGAAATTGGAGGTTGAGGATTATGAAGAGAATATAGCCATGACGTCGCTCATCGGAGGACTCCAAAAGGGGAAGTTGCTATGGAAGCTCGCGGAAGACCCTCCCAAGTTTATGGCAGAGCTATTGGCAACTGCAGGGAAGGTCATGAACGCCGAGGAGGCTATGGCCGCGAAGTATGAGGATGAGAATGGAAGTGGCAGTGGGAAATTCCAAAGAAATAAAGATGGAAAGAAGAGGTCAACCGACGATAAGTTTGCACGCTATACTCCTTTAACTGTGAGCTACGAACACATCCTCAATGAGATCAAGAATTACCGGTCTCTAAGATAGTCGGAGAAGCTGAAGGCTCCTCTGCATAATAGGAATAAGAACTTGTGGTGCGAGTTCCATCAATACCATGGCCATGTGACAGATAAGTGCTTCGCCTTAAAGGATGAGATCGAGAAGATTTTGAAATTCGGGAAGCTGAGGAAGTATATTGATGGTAAGGCCCCTAAGAAGGGAAGAGATGACCCTAAAAAGAAGAGAAACGACAGATGTTGAGATGATACTCCAGCAAGAAGAGACGATGACTCAGATAGAGATGATGAAAATGATCCAGACCTCCCACCAAAAGACGACAACTCCCCGATGAAGAGGGTTGGAATGATATCCTTTGGTATTAACACCATCTGTGGAGGACTTGCTGGGGGTGGCTCCGAAGTTGCTGACCGAAAATCTCATGTGGCAGATGTCAAGTCAGTCACCAAAGTAGAGGTTGTGAATCTGACATCTTCAGAAGATAAGTAGAAGAGAAAGAAAGTGGATATGGATACTCTTATAGTTGGATTCTCCCGAATCGATTTCAAAGGTATCTTAGCTCCGCATGATAACCCTTTGGTAATTACAATAAGAGTTCATGAATGTGAGGTACAGAGAATCCTTATAGATGGGAGAAGTTCGGCGGACGTGATGTTCGGGCCATGCTTTAAAAGCCTAGGCCTCAGCAGAGCTAGGCTAGTCCTCTATCATCATCCGTTGATGGGCTTCAGTGGGGAGAAGGTCCATCCGTTGGGCATGTATGAGATGGATGTGCGAGTGGGGGATGAGTGGCCTAAAAGGTTGACCCGGAAGATCAATTTTTTCATTATGGATGAAAACGTCTTATCGGCATACAACTTCATCATAGGACGATTTACCCTTAAGGAGTTTGAAGTCGTGTCGTTAACAGTCCACCAAATGCTAAAATTCCCGACCCCCTATGGGGTAGGGGAGGTGCAGGGTGACCAGACCATAGCACGAGAATGCTACTTCAACTCAGCCGAAGAAAGAGAGGCCCATAAGAGAGCAACCACCACGTATAACATTGATACACTTGATCCAAGAGATGAAACAAAGTTGAAGAAATAAGAGGCCGCGAAAGAGGTAGAATCCATCGTCCTCAATAAGGACGAATAAAAAAAACCGTCCAAATCGGCAAGGCCTTAAAATTAGATATCAAGTAAGAGCTGATAAGATTCTTGAAGAAGAGGCAGAGTGTCTTCGCTTGGAGCCACGCAGACATGCCTGGCATCGACCCAGAGGTTATGTGACACAAACTCAACGTGACAGAATATGCTAAGCCAATCAAACAAAGACGAAGAGTTTACTCCAGGGAAAAATATGACGTCATAAGAGAGGAGGTAAGAAAATTGAAAGAGGCAAAATTTATCAAGGAAGTTATATACCCAGAGTGGTTATCAAAAGCCGTCATTGTGCCCAAAGCCAATGGAAAATGGAGGATGTGTGCAGATTTCACCGACCTAAACAAGTCTTACCCTAAAGACAGTTACCCCTTACCTAGGATAGATTAGATGGTAGATGCCACGGCAGGGCATGAGCTTCATGGATGCGTATTCAGGCTATAACCAGACCTTCATGGATGTTGAAGACTCAGAGAAGACAGCCTTCATCACCGACAAGGGGATATATTGCTATAAGGTTATGCCCTTCGGCTTAAAAAATACAGGGGCCACGTATCAACGTCTTGTGAATAAGATGTTTGAAAATCAAATTGGCAAGACTATGGAGGTGTATGTAGACGATATGTTAACGAAGAGCTTGAAGGCTTGCACTCACGTGGCAGACCTAGAAAAGAACTTCGATACCATGGACCTATACCGAATGAAACTCAATACCGCGAAATGCGTCTTCGGGGTAGGAGGTGGAAATTTTTTTGGATTCATTATCAATCAGAGGGGAATAGAGGCGAACCCTGAAAAGATCAAGGCTTTGATTGATATGAAGACACTAAGAAGTATCAAAGATGTTTAGAGGCTCACTGGAAGAGTAGCTGCACTCAACAGATTTGTTCCAGAGCGACGAACAAGTGTCTTCCGTTTTTAAGGTGCTTAGAAAGGCCTTCGAATGGGACAAAGAGTGTGACGAGGCTTTTAATCAGCTCAAGTCCTACCTCAGATCTCCCTTGCTCTTATCTTGGCCCATAGTGGGAGAAAAGTTGTATGTTTATCTAGCAGTCTCTGAGTCAGTTATAAGTGCAGCCATAGTGCGGGAAGATGTTGGGGTTCAAAGGCCTGTGTACTTCAATAGTAAGTCCCTCCAGGGGTCTGAACAAAACTATCCTCAAATGGAGAAATTGGCCTACGCTTTGATACACGCTTTGAGGAAGATGAAACCCTATTTTCAACCGCACTCTATGGTCATCCTCACTAACTCCCCACTTAGGCAAGTCCTCCACAAGCCTGAGAAGTCAGGCAGATTGATGACCTGGGCCATTGAGTTAGGAGAGTATGACCTTACTTATCAACCCAGAGTGGCCATTAAAGGGCAGGCACTTGAAGATTTTTTTGTTGAGTTCATGTGGGAAGAGACCGAAGTTAAGAACAATCTAGTGATCGCAGAGGGCTCAAATAGTAACGTCTTTTGAAACCCGAAAGAGGTTATGTCCAACAGAGCTAGAAACGGAATAGCCGAAAATGAGGAGGACAGGTACCTCTTCAAGAAAGGAGCCATGTGGGAGGGGAGCTTCTCTTCGAATGAAGACATATGGAACCTCTTCGTTGATGGGTCTTCTTACGAAAGTGGAAGCGGTGCGGGGTTGATACTCTCAGCTCCGAACGGTACCAAAGTTGAATATGCACTAAGGTTCAACTTTAAGGCATCAAATAATGAGTCAGAATATGAGGCCATGATAGCGGGCCTCTCCTTGGCAAAGACCATTAAGGTTGGTCGACTCCTACTTCATAGCGACTCGAGGTTAGTTATTAACCAAGAGTTTGGAGTTTATGAGGCCAAGGATGAAAGAATGGCAAGATACTTGAAGAAGGTAAGAATGATGCTATAAGGCTTTAAAGAGTTGAAGATAAAGAGGGTACCTCGGCAAAATAACAGCCACGCAGATGCGCTAGAAAGGTTAGCTTCAGCAATAAGGACGGACATTAGACGGGCAGTACCAGTTAAGATCCTACTCTAACCGACTATTGAGGAAGAAGAGGTACCAGCCCTTGCCTCAACTTGAACCTAGGGGACTCATGGATGGACCCCCTCATCAGATATATCAGAGAGGGAGAGCTGCCTGAATCGAAGCCAGAGAGGAGGAAACTGAGGTACAGAGCTACAAAATTCTCAATAGTAGGAGATATCCTATATAAGAAAGGATTTCTGTTACCTCTCCTCAGATGAGTTTATCCCACAAAGGTTCCCCGCATCCTACAGGAGGTATGCGAGGGTTCTTGCTCCAGTCACATAGGAGGAAGACCTTTGGCCAAGAGGATTATCACGTAGGGATACTGGTGGCCGACCTTGGCCAAGGATGTTGCAGCCTACATGAAGAGGTGTGACAAATGCCAAAGATTCTCCATTATCCCCCATCAACCTATGACGTCAATCAGTTCCCCTTGTCCATTGGCAGTATGGGGGATTGACTTGGTGGGTCCTTTGCCAAAGGCTGCGAATAATTACCGATTTCTGATAGCAGCGATTGACTACTTCTCCAAGTGGGTGGAGGCTGAGCCGATGATCACGATCACATAATAGAAGACCTTCCAGTTTATCTAGAAGAGCATCATATACAGACATGGCCTCCATAACACCCTCATCTCAGACAAAGGAACTCAATTTAAAAATTCTTCCTTGGAGAAGTACTGCGAGAGAGTTGGGATCAAGTAATTTTTCTCTTCTCCTGGTCGACTTCAGGAAAACGGTCAGACCGAAGTCACGAACAGAATAATCCTTGACGGGGTCAAAAAGAGGTTAGAAGAAGCTAAGGGGAGAGAGACTAAAGAGGTTTATGCTGTGTTATGGGCCTACAGAACAACGACTAGGACACCAACAGGGGATACCCCATTTATGTTAGCACATGGCTCAGAAGTCATCATACCAACAGAGGTAGGACTCCCCGCTCACAGAGTTCAGACCTATGACCCTGAGAAGAATGGGGAGGAGAGAAGACTTGACCTAGATTTGGTTGAGGAAAGAAGGGAAGACGCTGAGATCAGACAGGCAGCCTACCAGTAGAGAACAATAAAATTCTACAACCAAATGGTGAAATCGAGGCCCATAGCTGTAGGAGACCTAGTGCTGAAGAAGACATTGCAAAAAGCAAACAAGCTTCACCTAAATTGGCATGGCCCTTACAAAGTGATCGAGGAGGTTGTACCCGGGACCTACAAGCTGGAAAACCTCGAAGGGGAACTTTTCTCCAATCCATAGAATGTTGATCATCTGAAAAAAATATTACATATGAGGTTGCAATGGTTCTCTGTAAATGTATCAACTTATGAAGAGACTATTAATGAGATGATCAGTTCTTGTGTCAATTATTGGTTCATTATGCTTTAGTGGAGAAATTTATGGGGGTAACATCTTAGTTTGATGACCTTAGATCTTAAAACATCATAACTTGGTGACAAGGTCTGAGGTGAACATCATATTTGGATGACCTCAAACCCTAAACATCATTAATTTGGTGAAATTTATGGGGGTGACATCTTAGTTTGATGACCTAATACCTTTAAACATCACAAGTTGGTGACAAGTTCTGAGGTGAACATCATATTTGGATGACCTCAGACCCTAAACATTATTAATTTGGTAAAATTTATGGGGGTAACATCTTAGTTTGATGACCTCAGACCTTAAAACATCATAAATTGGTGACAAGGTCTGAGGTGAACATCATATTTGGATGACCTCAGACCTTAAAACATCATAACTTGGTGCAAGGTTTGAGGTGAACATCATATTTGGATGACCTCAGACCTTAAACACCATAATTTGGTGATAAGATCTGAGGTGAACATCATAGTTGGGTGACCTCAGACCTTAAACATCATAACTTGGTGACAAGGTCTGAGGTGAACATCATATTTGGATGACTTTAGACCCTAAATATCATTAATTTGGTGAAATTTATGGGGGTAACATCTTAGTTTGATGACCTCAGATCTTAAAACATCATAACTTGGTGACAAGGTTTGAGGTGAACATCATATTTGGATGACCTCAGACCTTAAAACATCATAACTTGGTGACAAGGTCTGAGGTAAACATCATATTTGGATGACCTCAGACCTTAAACATCATTAATTTGGTGAAATTTATGGGGGAAACATCTTAGTTTGATGACCTCAGACCTTTAAACATCACAACTTGGTGACAAGGTCTGAGGTGAACATCATATTTGGATGACCTTAGACCCTAAACATCATTAATTTGGTGAAATTTATGGGGGTAACATCTTAGTTGGATGACCTCAGACCTTAAACACCATAACTTGGTGACAAGGTCTGAGGTGAACATCATAGTTGGGTGACCTCGGACCTTAAACATCATAACTTGGTGACAAGGTCTGAGGTAAACACCATAGTTGGGTGACCTCAGACCTTAAACATCATAGCTTGGTGACAAGGTCCGAGGGGAACATCATATTTGGATGACCTCAGACCCTAAACATCATTAGTTATATTACAAGTGTAAAATCATAGTGTGGTGATGAAGACACGCGCCAAAACAATTCAAGGCCAAGAGAAGCAAAATTCTCCTCAGAGAATGGTATAGCACAAAGAAGTTAGAGTTACAGGTCAAAAGCTAATAAAAAATGTTATCAGAGTATACAGACCGATGTAAATCAAAAACAAAAAAATTATAAATAAGAGCTTCACAAAATAAGGCCTAAGTGTCTACAATCTCAGGGTTAGTGGCCATGCCCACGCTTCCTTGGCTAATGTTGGTCACTTTTACCCCATCATCCTGAGGATTAACGTCTTCAGTCCTTATATCTTCTGGTTAAGCAGTCTCGGCAGGCACAGCACCTCCCTCCTCCTCGACCTCTTGTAAGGCCTGAGAAAACCAGGGATCAGCATAGCCCAGACCAACGAAGTCCGAGGCTGCCAGGCTCCCTGACTCCTTCTCTTTCATTGTAGCCCATTTTCTAGTGGCCTTAACACCCCTTTTGAGGTATTCAAAGCCAAAGCTGACGAATTCGTCAGAGACCTTGTAGTCCTCTAAGATCTTCTCTGAGGCGTCCTCCAAAGCAGCCTTCACAGTGACGTCAACCTTGTATTGGAGAGAGTCAGTCTGGATCTTCAGAGCAGAGATGTGGTCCTTCTTAAGCTTTCCCATGTCCTTCTCCAGCTGCTTAAAATTAGCTTCAGACTTCTCTAAGGAAGCCTTTAGATGCTCCACTTTAGCATGTAGAGCGGACTCTGTCTTCTGAGCCTCTTTGCCCTTCTCAATCAGAGGGAGCTTCCTCAGAGTCGACAAACTGGTGCATGGTGAGGATACCCTGCAAAACACATTTAGACACATAAGTTCAAGAGTCAATGAAATTTAAAGCCGATGTTACACTTCAACAACAACAGTAAAAGTCTTACTTGGATAGATCGGTGGAGGCAGAACTCGGCCAGCACAGGGGTGTCCAGAGAACGGTAGAACCATTTGTCAGCGTCAGTCATTACGGAGCCGATAGCGTCTAAGGCCTTCATACTTTGTCCAATAAGGCTATCACCGATCTTCAGCTGCTCCAGACGAGCAACTAATGCGTCCTCAGAGGAGATGGGGATCGCGTGATCCCCCTTTGAGGTTTTCTTCTTCTGCTTCTGATCCTCAGGGGCAGGGTCATTGGATTTCCTTTTTTGGATTCATTAGACCTTGAAGTGGTAAGAGGAGGAGGAGGCGCATTCAGGCCTACTTTATTAACTAGTTTTGTAAGGTTGGGGGCTGCCATTTCCCAAATATCTTCTGATACTCCTTCCGGACGCTCTGCAAAAAGAAAAGATCTGAGTTAAAAGATCAGAGCCATATCAAAATCAGAGGTACAACTTGTTGAAAAAATAAAGTAACTTACGAAGCTCGGTCAGGGCACTCCCCCCAAGGCCAGTTTCAGAGAGGTAGTAGGGGGTCATCAAATGCTCGTACTTGATCGGCAAACCATGCTCCCCCTGATCTTGATGGTCTTTGACCTTCTAAAAGTTATTCTAGCTTAATTCAGGGTCGGCCCTAGCAGCCATTGACACCTTTCCCCACCTCATAGGTATTCTCGGCTCTAAAGATGAAGAGGTGGCACAGGCACTAAATTCCCATGACCCTGAGGCGAAGAAGTATCGTGGTTTCCAGTTATGGTTCGAAGTCTGGGTAACCAGCAACATCTTCTTATGGGACTTCTGAGCTAGAAAATGGTAGTAACTCGGATGATTCCTAGCATAGGAGGGCACGTATCACCCTATGAAGACCTGGACGGGAAGGTCTGAATGATGGACTGCCCTCCATAAGACGATAGCTCCAACCATCACCCTCCAGGCATTAGGGGATAATTAGGAGGGAACCAAGTTAATATGAGATAATGTGGCCCTTATTATTGGATGAATGGGAAGACGAAATCCTAACTTGAACATCTGCTCATATAGACAGATTTCACTATCTCGGCCGCCAAAGGCCCTTTCATCCCTCAGAGGCCTCCGAAGTTTTATGGAGGGACCTATGGAATAAAGTTGCCTAAAGGCTAGGAGGTCGAATTCGTTGATAGTTCTTTCTATCTCGGACGCCTCTGAGACATCAACATCACTCTCGTGACTATCATCCTCATCCCGGGCAGCATCGGCTTGGGTAGGGGTGGGAGCACCAGTGGGGAACCTCTGAGCGAACTCATCCCCTGTGGCAGACGACAGGGGGATAGCATTGATAGGTGGTGGAAGGGCCACACTAGGTCCTATAATTTTAACATCAGAGGAAGAGTGTGAACTGCTAGAACTCTTCTTAGACGAGGCACGACTGGAAACCTCGGCTTGGTCAGGGGCTTGATCCATCCTGATGGAATAATCCATGGCTTCTTGAAAAGAATCCACAGACATAGGGTCTGATGTTGACAACTCAGACTCAGACATCGAAATGGGTTCTATTGGGACCTTTGCTGGCACAGATGGCTCAGGATATATCACCTTCAAAGAGAGTGGAAATATAGGTCTGAGGGGGAAGACCTTAGCCCTACGAGCTTCCTCTTGGGATCGCTCTATATGCCTAATCTTTTCTAAGATCTTCTCCCTAAGAGAGGGGAAATCCTCTAAAAGTTGGTATAAATGTCTGAGCATGTAAGGACCAGACTACACTTGAAACTCAAAGAAACAAACAAACAACTTGTCTTAACCTAATGAAGGATCTAAATGATACTTTAGAACAAGAATAAGTATGAACAGTCTTAAATGTCACCAAAAAACTCTTGATATCTCACCGAAAAAATCTTAAATGGCACCGAAAAAATCAAACTCTCACCGAAAAACCCAAGCTCACACTAGAAATTACATAAATGGAAATTAAAAGGAAGGAAACGGTAGGACAAGGTGGAGAGGATACCTGGATGATCGTGGAATAAGAGGAAGGAGATTAGAATCGAACAAGCACCTCGCAGTAGCAGCAAAAGCTCTTGAAGAGAATGAAGTTGCAGAGAAAATCACTGGCGGGAAAAGAGGAGAGGAAATAAAGAAGAAAGAATGAAAGGAGGGTTTTAAACCCATAATCATTTTGGCGCGCGTCATAGGGCTCATCATTGCCTTAGGAACCCAAAGGTACAAACCATGAACGCACGCTAATCACTTAAGCAAGTGACATATGTCAAGATAGTATTGGCACATAAGAAAACTTAGCCTCGGCCTTGCAAATACCCCTCAATCACCTACTCACATAGGTAACTAAAGGATAGGGGTGATTGATATGCCCAAAGTGCACCTTCCCATTTGAGACATTAACCTCAGCCTGACTCACAACCGAGGTGGTAAAGGCTCATAGTGACCGACAGTAATATCGTCCCTCACAAGGTCGGCTCTGGCAGACATTGCAATAACCTCATCATCAAGACTTGTATCTGGGTTCATACATCCATCCACAACATCGGCCCAGGACGATGTTACATTGTATCAACCGAGATTAACTAAGCACTTGGGCTCAACTTGTATAGGGTCGGCCACAGCCGACGTTGCCAGCATCACCTCAAATGAGCCTTGCATATGACCACGAACACATGGTGTCGGTCGAGGCCGACATTACGAGTATCATCTGAGACCAGCAAAAGACTTATAAGATCAATCAACAAGCACCATGTCGTCATAATCTTCGGCCGACGTTACACCTCATACCCAACCTCGATCGGACATCCTGGCTGAGGTCTTCATGGAACAATGATCTGTGACAAGTCAAGGGTCGTACTCCACCAACCTCGTACTCACCCAAGCCGAGGTTGGTATCAAGCTAAGACAGCCGAGCATTGACAAGCGTATGCAAGGGTAGGAACACGTGGACAGAATTAGTTGTAACTGAATCAATCCCCTCACATGGGGGAATATTTCATCATCATTCTCTACATGTGACAGTGGCAGATGTCTTCATTAGATTGGCTAGATCAACACACACATGCTCATTGCATGCATGGGGGGTACATTACACCCCCCACACCCTATATATACTTGTCTTCTACTACCTTGAGAAGGATTCGAGAATTACAACCCTAGCTGAAACTCTGTCCAATTATACAGTAGAAATAAAAAGCTTAAGAGATTGTATCCATGGCCATTAGTGCCTTATTCTAGTGACTTTACTCACTCACTTGCACAGTGGACGTAAGACTAATTGGATGAATCACTTATATATTGGCTTTCATCCTCTTCTCCTCATCTTTATCTCTTATATTTAATATACTCTTGTGCTGCCATTGTTAACATTGATTTGAGATTACAAACACCTTGAAGGGTGGTGTTGTTTCCAGCATCATCATCCACCTCCTAGTGTTTCTAGCGAGTTGTGTCCACCTCACCCACCACCACCACCCACCGACATATCCCCACCACCTTGCACATCCGCTCTCGAGAGACTCTTACAAAAGTTTGCGCACACTCTTCAATCTCAAAATGAAGCCCTTCAACGGCTTGAACACAGGTTTATTACATTTGAGTGTGCGAACGAGTCGGATTTCACCCCAACTCAGCCCGTTGTTGCTTCCACGTGGAACGATGATGCGTCGTCTTGTGCCACTAATTTTGAGTGTGACCAACCCTATTATCTTGAGAATCTCGAAGTTGAGACCACTCCATGATCCAGGACCCAAGTTGACAATAATATTGACATATCCAGTGCCTGTGAGACTGATCCCACACCGTCCCATCCCATCCCCTCGAACCCACCATTACGGTTTGTCTTTCCCCTCCCATAGAATCCTTCATTACGTCTGAGCTTTTACCTTATGCCCCAATTTCATATGTCTCTGACATGCCCCTATCTTTTAGGTTAGCTCCGGCTATGAGTGCTCACCCATATCCCGAAATAGCATCAGAGATGGTCCCCACCTCTCTTGATATGGATCCTACCCCATCATATTTGGCTCCCTTTGAGCCGAATATTTATGTAGATTCATCTATCTCAGATCTTAAAGCCTCGCTAGATCCTTTCACCACCTCGGATGGTGATGTAATGGTGGCTAAGACGATCACTCGCTCGTTTATTTTCACACTTCCTCCTGCGAGTGCCCTTGAGGATCACTCCGCGCCTCGTGAGGAGTGTGTGTCTCCTACTCGCGAGTTAGATCATCTTCCCCCACCCTTTGTCCCACCCGATCCAACCATCGTCCCTACCACCCCACCATTTGATTCGGACCTTGCTATTATTATTTTCGTGTTCACATCTAAGCATTTAGGTCCTCACCTACACCCACCCTCCACCCTAGTGATCCACGATCACATTTATGCATTTTTTATCGACCCCACCATCCATGTGATAATTTCTGCTACTCTCCCCCTACGTGACACCGAGCTTATTACTTCATGCACACCACTATATTGTGGTGTTGATTTTTTCCATCTACCGCTCCCTGGCGTGTCACGACGTGACTGTTACCATCGTCCATTTATAGAACGGTCGTGCACTTTCTCTGAGGCCCACCCCTTCACTAGTGCCAAACCATTTTGCCTACCCCACCAATTAGAGCACCATTCTTATAGGGCCCTTGTTGCCCTCACATTTACGCTCAATAAGGCTCATGATCGGGGCCTGTACATCCTCAACCTTACCCTTTATCCATGTACCCTCCCACCCGCCCATAGTCCACTGATTCTTTGCATCGAGTGATGCACTTTGATATACAAGTGCATTGACCTATTTTCTCCTTTATCCAGCAAGACTGACGCTTCAGTCTTGTTTGGGGGTGATTCTCATCACCCAATTTTTCTGCCGCCCCGCACTTTCATAGATCTTATCTTTAGGGTGAGTTTCGATCGGTCTGGCTGAAGACGTTAAACTTAGCGCTACCGGGAGGCAGCCCGTCGTTTATTCTGAGTATGAGTCTTATCCTGTTTGGGGGTGGTGTTTCACACCACCCAATGCTTTTCACATGCTTTATAGACTTGTACATATTTTTGTATCACATCTGTTCTTCAGGTTTCATCTATCCTCCAGAATTCTATACATTTCACTAGTGGTTCATTATGGTACTATCTTTCCTCCCTTGTGATTTTATTTTTATATATATGGTTTTAAACATCGAGGACGATGTTCTCTTTTGTTTGGGGGTGGGAAATTTATCAAAATCATACCTCTTTTAAAAAAAATCAGAAACAAGTGATTTTAAACATTTTGTGCAGTTAAATTTAAATTTTTATTACATGAAATGTCTATCATATCTCTTTTAGAAATCTCGGAATACCCGTGTTTGACCCTAAAATTATGATTTTGACAAATAAAATTAAATAATAACTCTTAAAGCGTGTTTGCACTATGAATTCTTAAACTCGGCAATTTGCACTATCACGTCTACAATCAAAAGTTGAAGAGTAATATATTCTTAAAAAAACCTTAAAAGATCACTAGTAGAGACTTAAACCCGTGATATGTGAGCTTTTCACCTTTTTGAGGGTTTTTACGTATCTTCGAGTCATAAGTTGACTCAACTTTCTTTGGATACCGCACTTAGTCGTTGTATGGTCTCATTATTTTTTCAAATTTGTCTTAATCACTGAGAATGACATCATCTTCTAGTTATAAGAAACATGTGTCATGTAGTTTGTCCCGAGCACTAAACCGAATTTGCCATACACTTACCATTTTTACCCTTCACTCTACCTATTATCATTCCACATTTTTCTTATCCATATGTGTCCCAGATACCATCCACACATCAATTCCCATAACTGCCATAATTTATGAGAAAAAAAGAGTGTTTGAAATTTTCCATGTAAATTGTCTTCATTTGTGTTATGAAATGAAAAATGCATCGCAATAAAAAAATAGAAAAAAAGAAGCAAAGAAAGAAAAAAATAGAAAAGAAGAAAAAGAAAGATGCAATCATAAGTTCAAAAGACGAAGACAATAGTCAATCAAAGTGTGTCACACTCTTCTCAAAATACCCCATCATTCATCTTCTTCATTTTCCCCTCATACATTTTCACCCTTGGTAAAGTGTTCGGGCTAACGAGAAGTCTATATGGTGAATAACTCGACATTCTCAACATAGTGGTTAGCATTCGTTCATGAGATCAATTTTATTTCATGTATCCGTCATCTTTTAGAAAGTATGTGAGACGTTTGAACTTGTTTACATTTACTCACCTCCTCACACACTAGAGAGATACACTTACCCAATTCTCAGAGAGTTCGATTCAGAGAGATATATTCAGTGAGAATTGAAGTCAAAGCTTTGATTCTATAAAGGCGATCTTAGAATTACTCTAATGATACTTGAGATTACTTCACACTACACATTCTGAGTTTTAGGAAGGATTACGCTTTTGGTATTAAGTAATTTTATATCTTATTGAATACGGTGTTCCTTGACGTCCTTTTAAGTTGAGTTGTATAGCATTTCATAATCTACTCAGAAACTGCATTCAATAAAATTTTGAATTTTGTGGGTACATTCACTGCAAACCCTCACGAGACACCACTCATCCTGTAGGGCAACCTATAGGTTTAACGGCTTGTTACACATGCTAAGTGCAATCGCCAGTGCCTGCGAAAGTGGCACACTTTTGGTTACTTATCTCTGTTTTATCTCTATTTTTGCTCGAGGACTAGCAATGTTCTGTTTCGGGGTGGTGTGATAAGCACCCAAAAGTCTATATTTTATACCCCGAATAGATGCATTTTAGTTGCTCATTTTAATTAAAATTGGCCTCATGTTCGTATTTTATTATTTCTCAGGTCAATACCCAGTTACGTTGTTAATTGATGCTAAATCAAGTCGATTGCGATCCAATAGCGTGCATCGAAGAAATCAAAGGAGACCGTGAAGTCTGGAGTCCATTTATGAACTTGCCCGACGAGTTCCAATGCCCCAAACCAATTCTAAGCCTAGATCGAGCCCAGTCCATACTCCGAGCCCGGTGTGTGTTGAGTTTGTACCTTTTTAAATTTTCTTAAATTTTTATTTTGAGTCGTTTTATTTTTAGGAATTATTTTAGAATTTTTTAGGATTTATTTTCTAATTCTCTATTTCTTTATTTTGATTTTGATTTTGATTTTTATTAGTTTTTTAATCTTTATTTTATTTTTTAGGATTAGATTTTAGAAATTTATTTTTTAGTTTTATTAGATTTTAATTTCTTTTATTTTAGTTTTATTAGGAATATATTTTTTTAGTTTTAATAGAGTTTTATTTTTATTTTTATTTTATTTTTATTTTTCATTTTTTTATTTAGTGTCTTTTAATTTTGAGATGTTAGTTTTTTTAGGTTTATTAGATTTTAAGTTCTTTTTATTTTAGTTTTAGTTAGGTAATGTTAATTTTTAGGGGTACAAATTAAACACTCACTTACATTCAATTTTCATACACCTAAACACACTTAAAACACCACTCACCCACACCTTACACCCATACACCACACCACACATAACTCCACATCATTCCATCTTCTACAACAAACCCCCAGACTTTCTCTCACCTCCACTATTAACAAACACATCTTGCAAAACCTCCATAACCAACCACATCACCAACCTCCATATCCATACCCATTTTTTTTACCACATTATGACCAAAACAAAAAAATCCATCTTACCCATTCCTAAAACCAAATTAAACAAAAGCAAAAAAAAAATACAAACCTTTACCCACCTGAAAATCGGGCGCCACCTACACCACCCGACCTCTACCCCTCACCAAAACCCGGTCCCACCCCGAGACCTAAACCAACCCGCTCCGGTCGCCAACTCCCCTTGTCGGATCACTACTCAAAACCGACCCATTCACCCTTAAACATTCATCAAAACCGAACCACCGACCCTTGTTAACCCGATTCCAACCCGAGGTAGCAAACCCATTCAGGTGTCCACAATTTCTGCACCTGTTAAAACCAAACCAAAAATAAAGCAAAAACCCACTTTGACTTGGCCAAAGTAAAATCCCTACAATATCTCTCCATCCAAACTAATCCGTGGACTATAAAGGAAGAGGGATGGAACTAAAAAAAAAAGGAGACTCTGAGATAAACAGACGCAGATCGAGAGAGAAAAAGTGTGTATATTATGTACAGTTTAGGATCATGAAAAAATTTCAAAAAATACAAAAAAAAAATAGTTTAGTTTAGAATAAATTTTTAGGTTTGTTTTTATTCTTTTTGGTGTAATCAAGTACTGGATTTGTGAGAAGATTGAGACGCGTGTTCATGCACAATTGACACAAGGAATTAATGCGTATCGTATTCTTTCCCTCTTGTTTCAATTTTTATTAATGCTATTGTGAGTGTTGTTTATTCTAGCATGAGAATGTTTGGCTAAACACCTCGTTCAAGGGATGGGATGCACTGCGAATGTTATTAATTTAATTAATCAATTTCATTAATTGTATATTTCTAGGTAAATTAATTTTTAACTATCACCAAATAATTTATGTAGCGAGAGTTAGTAAATTAATTGAACAAATTAATGTTTGAATTTAGGAATCTAACTAGAGATAGGTTTTTTCGATATTTGAATATTAATTCGGTGTTGAAATTTGAGGATTGATATTATTTTCGTTAAATTGATCCTAGCGGGTTATTTTCTGAAAATAATATAATTCCTAATTTTTCATCGCGTGACATTTTTAAATTAATTTTCTGAAAAATATTTTATTAAATTTATAATTATAACGAGAGTTAGATTATCGATTTAATATTATCTCAAAATATTTCAAATTAATAAATTGAGAAATTAAAATAATTAAAAATGCAGTGTAATCCCATCTCTTGGCCTTCTCACATTTATCACACTCGGTTACATTCTTTATTTCGTCATTTAGTAATTTTAGCATTTAATTAGTTGATTTTTCCCTTGAAATTGTTTTTAAAAAAATAAAAAAATCAAAAAAATATTTTAATTGGAATTGCACGTTTTCACATTAATCGTTTCACCTTGAAAGTAGGATTGATACCCGTACTTACTGCAATACGAGTTGTTTTGGACAAGTTTTGTAGGTACTCAAGGGAATTTTGAGAGTGGCTTTTGAAGACAACAACGACTGTACGCAAAAAGCTTCTTATCACTTAGCAATGGGATTTTCTCCTAAAGTAGGCTCTGCTAATTTCCTAATCTTTTCTTTTTCTGCTTATATATCCATAGTCTTTTGTTTGGACATATCTTGGGTCTTTAATGAGGCTTGTTGGGTTTGATCTAGAATTTCTTGTTGTATAAGTGTTATTTGCTTATAACACTTTTGGTCTGGACACTTACATTCTTTTTGTAAGGGTTTAGTTATTTCTTGTGCTTCTTGTTGATTTGTATGTCTAGGTCCACCATGCTCAGCTGAAGAACTCTAACGGGTTATTGGTCTATAATTGGGCTTGACCTGCAGTATTTTGATCTATTAGAGGGGCGATAACATTAAACTCATGTTTATTGCTAAGTAATATCTTATCATTATATTGGGTAGAAGTATGATATTTACTAATAAAGTCTTGGCCTAATATAAAGTTTCCTGTGAAACTAGGTCGGGGTTCCATAATTCAAAACTGGTGATTTACAGTTTTATTTTGTCTGATTTGCTATTTTGAAAAAAATAGGAATGGTCTGAAAATATAAGGTAAATGGTTATCCATTAGCTACCTTACCATGGATCTCATGCTTAGAGTCCTGAGAAGACACTTCAAGGAAGGTATTAGCCTTATAAATACTCTGTGAGCATCATATATCTATAAAAGCTTAAAGTCTTTTAGTATTATCTTTGTGTTGTATAAATAATTCTACAAAACAAGCATTAGGTTTAGTATAAATTCCTAAAGTATTCTTTCCTATAATAAACATTCTTTTTCAAGGTTTATCTATAATATATATTGGTGTTAAGTCTTCTGTACTGCTTTTCGAGTATCTTTCTTCTAGGTCATAGGAAATTCCTTTTCCCTTTAGGTCTTCATTTTGTTGTAATCTCTTAGCTATATTTTTATCAATGTATTGATAATATAGTTTATTATCTTAATCTATTTTAGCATCATATTAGGTAGTATAGTTTGCTCAAAATCTAGTTCTCCAACAATCTTCATGGTAGTATAATTGACAAATAACACAAACCATAAATAGTTATGTTTGTATGGTCTCAAAACATTCTACACAAATAAAGTCTTTCTTGTTGCTTTTCATTTTGAATGTGCAATAATGTTCTTCATCGTAGTAATATCTAGGTATATATGTTAGTAACTCAGGATTACTAATTGTCCATATTTTCTTTAAAAAGAGGCTTAATATACATTTATACCAAGCTTCTTCAAAATCTATATAATCATCTTCCTGATCATTTTGCGACATATATAAGTCTAGAGTATATTGGGAGTCTTCATACTCATCAGTATCACTATTAGAGTCTTCTGCATCACTAAATGTATATGCACTATAGATATTGGTATTAACATTATTTCCTATGTCTGATATTTCTATAGCATATGATATATCTAATTCTTCTTGATCTATAAAATCTAATAGTGTATTAATAATCATAATACTTTCTTTGTCCTTCTTATTAGGATATTATTTAGCAGAGTGTCCTTTCTTGCCACAAGTTCAACATTCTTTGGTATAAGTCTTAGATTGAGCTACTTATTTTTCTTTCCTGTAATTAGAAACTTTCTTATGTTTGTTGGTATTCTTCTTAAAATATAGTCTTTGGTTAAATCTATTTTTCTTAGCTCTAAAATTGGTTTCTCTAAAGGTAGTAGATGGTCTGAATTTATATTTCTTTGGAAAACCTAAACGCCTAGCCTTTTGTTTCCAATCTTGTTTGCTCTTTTTTAATTTCCTTCCATTAAACTCATTAACACATCCCCATTAGATTGGAGCAATGTATCTTTCGTCTTTAATTGGAGGAATTTGTTTGAAAGTCTCTTCAATGAACTTTCCTTGACATATATCTCGTCTTTTAGATATAATATAGTCTTTGGCAAAATTAATTTTTTCACCAAGGGAGTTGTTCTTGATTCCAGCAACTCCTAGCTAATTTTTGATTTCATTAATTAGGATTTGTCCAATAGCTGGTATTTTTCTAAAATATTCATCTTTTAAGTTCTCATCAAATTCTTTAATTTGGTAATATAATTGTTCGTAATTATTGTTGTATTCATTGATCTTATCTAATTTGCAAATACTAAGAAGATCTAGCTTAGTTTTCGCTAAGTCTTGTTCCTTAATTTGAGGTAAATGTCCAGCTCCAATGAATTTTGTTGTAAATAATTGAATATATTCTTTAATTGATCATTCATATTTATGGTGTCTCATTTTCTTATCTTTCGCTATGGATTTTGCATCTGTAGCTTGTCTTAGACTATCTAAGTAATTCTTAGCAATTCCTCTAATAGATTTCTCAGCATATCGCTTACATGAACTTTCATCCCATTGTTCATTAGCTGCAAAACACATATTCATTCGATTATGTCATTCATCTAAGGCTTTATTTATATCTTGGACATTATCTAAATCAAGGTATATTCTAATTGGGTTTATGGCTTGACTTGCCATGGTCTTAACTGGAGTAAAACTCTTGTCACTGGTTGGAAATTCTTTTATATAATCAGGTTTAGTCTTCACTAGAGTATTTGAATAAATATGAATATTTATTCCTATTGGTTTACTAACGAGTCTAGGAGCATCATTCAGCCTACTACTCGTTCTAATTTTCTAGTTAGCAGGACCTACCTATGTAGTTGGCATTAATCTTTCTTCTCCTTCTTCCATTAATCTAAGGTTTCTAATAAGTTCTATGGTATTCTTAGATTCTTTTAATTTTAATATATGTGTTGATACCAAAATTAGTATGCTGATGTGGACGAATAATAAGAAGACACGTGTCAATCTACGTGGCACAATTGCAACGAGGAAGTTCATTCCCCCGACCAAGTCAAAATCACTCCGAGCAACAACTATACTCCGAGGAACTCCAGCTCTCCAAGGAACTCCAACGCTCCGAGGAACTCTTAAACGACGAGCAACTAAGGCGGTTCGAGCTGCATCTCGACCGCAGCATTGATTGCCAGATAATCAACAGTTCAACTATTCATTGAATGCTTATCACCTTGACGCACACGTTTGAAGAGCATTAAATGAATTACCCTTTCATATGTGTATTATTTAATGTAACACCCTTTCATGTACAGCCTAAGGGCTATAAATACCTTGTATCACCCTCATTCAAAGGGACCGGAATTTCTTGATAGAACTTGTAATCGAGAATTCCCCAAACACTCAGCAATAACATAACAGTGGACGTAGGCCATTCATACAAGGCTGAACCACTTTAAAATATTCTGTCTCATTTATTTATCTGTGATTAAATTATTAGAGTGATCTAGTTTTTTACATCAACAGATTGGCGCCGTCTGTGGGAAGTATTGTTATTATCGTTTTTCACCAAAAATTATTCATCATCAATGGCAGATAATCCGGAATCCAGCAATAAAAACGCTGGAAATGCTGGAAATCCTCCAAATCCCTCTGCACCTCCAGATCTGGCTGGGATTATGACGAATCTGGCTCAAGGACAAACCGCCATGAAAGAAACAATGTGACAACTCATACAGACCCTTCATGGCGGTGCACCTGCACGTTCAGGACAGCGAAGTGGTCAGAGGCAAACCTACTTACTTTCTTCACGATCCAGGCGTACTGAGTCATATCGTAATGAGGAATCTGATGATTTCTCTTATCAACCTGGGCGAACTTCGTCAATAAGGGCTACAGATACTGATCAACGTATCACTCTCTCTCCAGAGAGACCCAGTGCCTTGGAAAGACTGAGTAGGGTGTCTCCTTTTAGTCGATTAGGCCCTAGGAGGAATAGGAGTCCACCTAAGTCCATGTCGAGGAGTTTTCGACGACCATCAGATCTAAGAGAAGGATCAGCACAATCACGACCAGTTGCTCGTCAAGATAGATCTCAATAGGCCACATCAGAACAATCAATTGCTCGAACTAATAAGCCCGAGGAAGGAAACGATGCGTGAAAAGGTTCCATTCAACGATTGGAGGATAGATTGGGAGAAATGGCTAAGGCGAAGAATCCCCTACAACGAACTTTTGTTCAAGGGACACGGTTTGCCAAGGCTATTGTGGATTTCCCTACCCCGTCAAAGTTTAAAGCACCTGTGGTGACTCCCAAATATGATGGAAAGACAGATCCTGTTCTACACATAGAGCAATATCAAGCTGCCGCCGACATCTATGATGTCCCCGACGAGATGAGATGCAGAGCATTCTCGGGAACTCTTACTGGATCTGCCCAGATATGGTACAACAATCCTCCTCGGGGTAAGATTTCAACTTTCTTTCAGTTGGCCGAGTTGTTCATCGGCAATTTCTGTTTTGGAGCAAAGCCAGTAAAAAGAGTAGCACACTTGTTAAGTGTTAGACAAAAATCTGGTGAAAGTACTAGAGATTACATAACTCGTTTCAATAACGAGAAACTGGAAGTTATAGATTATGAAGAAAAGACAGCAATCACCGCCTTGATGAGTGGGTTGTTGCCTAACAAGTTGTATTACACTTTGGCCAAAGATCCACCTACAACTATGTCAGAGTTAATGGCGAAAGCGGCCAAAATCATGAATGTCGAGGAAGCTATGGCTGCAAAGAAGAATATGGATAAAGAAACCAAGGTGGAAGACGACAAATCTAAGAAGAAAGAGCATAAGGGCAATGGCGGTGACAAGCATTCCAAGAATAATAAATCATCATGGGAAGTCCTGAAGAAATTCGATAATTATACTCCTTTGAAAATGGGTATTAATCATGTCTTGGAAGAAATCAAGAATAACGAGGAAGTAAAGTGGCCAAAGAAACTGAGGTCAGACCCTGACCTGAGGAACAGGGATAGATATTGCGAGTTCCATAAGGATCACGGCCATATGACCAAAAATTGCATAACTCTTCAGAATGAGATTGAAACACTCATCCGAAGAGGGGAATTATCAAAGTACGTTGATCGGGGAGGCAAAAGAAGAAATAATGATCGAACTAGAGAGAGGTCTAGATCTCCTCGCCGAGCAGAGGAGAAAAAGAAGAGAGACCATGAAGATGATCCAGATGAAGACCCCGATCTTCCCAAGAAGCCAAGGCAGCCAGAACGAGAGGTATTTTCCATACGTTTTGGGTCATTTGATTGTAATGTTATTACAGGAGGAGATGCAGGAGGAGGAGACCTTACTACAGAAAGAAAGGCTTACCTCGGAGAGGCTCAAGCTTGCTCATATATTCAGCGAATAAATCTGGCCGAGGATGATCGTTCGAGGAAGGTAAACAAAGAGAAGCTAGTCATTGGCTTTTCAAAAAATGACCTGGCAGGTGTTCTTTACCCTCACGACGACCCTTTGGTGATCAAAATGAGGATGAAGGAAGTAGTGATTTCAAGGGTGTTGGTAGACAATGGTAGTTCGGCAGACATCATGTACTATTCATGCTTTGACAGCTTGAATTTGAAATTATCTCAATTGGAACCTTATCACAGACCCCTTCTGGGTTTTGTTGGCGAGAAAGTTTTTCCACTTGGGACGATCAAGTTGGATATATTCATTGGAACTTGGCCTGCTTGTCGGACAGAGAGAATACGCTTCTTTGTGATGGATAAGAATGTGCAGTCAGCTTATAACATCATCATGGGAAGAGTTGGCTTGAAGAAGTTCGAAGCAGTTCCATCTACAGTACATCAATGCCTAAAATTCCCAACAAACTTCGGAGTAGGAGTTGTGAAAGGTGATCAAAAAGTAGCTCGAGAATGCTATTATTCGTCTGCCGAGCAAGAGGAGCTTGAAGAATCAAGGAAAAAGACTACTACCTACCAGGTGGAGGAAGGTATAGAAATTGAGACACTTGATCCCAGAGATGAATCCCAACTTGTAAAAGGACAGGTGGTGGAATCTACAGAAAATATTATTCTGGATGACGAGCACCCTGAACGAGTAACCCAGATAGGTTCATCGTTGGATGTTTCAATAAAACAGGAGTTGATAACTTTTTTGAGAAACAGAAAGAAAACTTTTGCATCAGGTCATGAAGACATGCCAGGAATAGATCCAAACTTCTTATGCCATGAACTCAATGCGAATAAGGAGATCAAGCCTGTAAAGCAGAGAAGAAGAGTGTTTAGTCCCGAGAAGAATTAAGCCATACAAGAGGAGGTCGAGAAGCTCCAGAAAGCCCAATTCATTGAAGATGTGAAATATCTAGATTGGTTAGCAAATGTGGTGATGGTAAAGAAGAAAAACAATAAATGGAGAATGTGTGTTGATTTCACTGATCTCAACAAGGCCTGCCCAAAGGATCACTTTCCATTGCCCAGAATTGATCAATTAGTGGATGCTACCTCGGGACACGAGCTGCTCAGCTTCATGGATGCTTACTCTGGTTATAACCAGATCAAAATGAAACCTGAAGACAGGGAAAGCACTTATTTTATTACCCCTAGGGGAACTTATTGTTATAATGTTATGCCTTTTGGTTTGAAAAATGCAGGAGCGACATATCAGCGGCTGATGAACAAGGTTTTTGCCGAACAAATCAGTTGCAATATAGAAGTCTATGTCGACGATATGCTGACAAAGAGCAAGAAAGCTGCTGATCATCTAGTTGACTTAGGCCAGACTTTTGATCAGTTGGATAAATACCAGATGAAGCTCAACCCGACGAAGTGCACCTTTGGAGTACGAGAAGGAATATTCCTCGGGTACATCGTCAACCAGCGAGGCATTGAGGCAAATCCAGCGAAGATGAAAGCTCTTTTAGGGTTGCGATCTCCAATGACGAAGAAAGAGGTGCAGAGTCTTACAGGACGAGTTGCAGCGCTCAACAGATTTGTATCTCGAGCAACTGATAGATGCCTCCCATTCTTCAAAACACTTCGAAAAACTTTCGAGTGGAATGATGAATGTGAAAAAGCCTTTCAAGACTTGAAGAAATATTTGGGAACACCTCCATTGTTGTCCAGGCCAATAATGGGAGAAAAGTTGTACTTGTACCTGGCAGTATCAGAGAATGCAGTCAGATCGGCACTGATCAGATTGGAGAATGGAGTCCAGAAGCCAATTTATTACACAAGTAAGGCTTTCCGAGGTGCAGAGATCAGGTACCCAAAGCTAGAAAAATTAGCATTGGCATTAATTGAGGCAAGTAGAAGAATGAGGCCATATTTCCAGGCTCATACCATCGTCGTGTATACGGATATGCCATTGAGACAAGCCCTTCATAAGCCAGAAAAATCAGGGAGACTGATGTATTGGGCAATAGAGCTCGGTGAATATGATATTGTGTATGAACCCAGATCATCATTAAAAGGGCAGGCTGTAGCAGACTTCATAGCAGAATTTACATATCCTGATACCCCCGAGGAACAAAAGTTGCTCGCTGACCAACCCGTGGATGTTACAGGATCAACAGACACAAGTCCAGATCAACTCTGGTTGGTAAAAGGGCTTGTGGATGTAGAAAGATCATCAAACTCAAACCCAGACCAACTCCGGTTGGTAAAAGGGCAAGAAGAGATGATCGACGAAGAGCAAAAAATACCAGGGGAGGATGAAAGGAAACAGCAGATATTTCACCGAGGAACTTTGTCAGATAAGAAATTTGAAGATGAGTTACCTATATGGAGGTTATATGTAGATGGCTCATCTTGCACTGCAGGATGTGGCGCTGGAATAGTTCTGAGCACTCCAGACGAGATCGACGTGGAATACGCCCTGCGATTCCAATTCAAAGCTTCCAATAATGAGGCTGAATATGAGGCGATGATAGCAGGTCTTAATTTAGCAAAGATTATGGAAGCGCAACAAGTGATGGTATTCAGTGATTCTCAATTAATTGTGAATCAGATAATAGGAATATATGCTGTTAAAGGAGAATTAATGGTCAGGTATCACGCAAAGGTGATGGAATTATTGACCAAATTTGATGCCATCCAGTTGATCAGAATACCAAGACTGGAAAATGCACAAGCAGACGCACTGGCCCGACTAGCATCAGCTACTCGTACCGAGTTGCGAAGAACGATACCAATTGAGGTGTTAGAAAGTCGAAGCATAGATGAAGACCTGACGATGAATGTTATAACCCTTGATTTAGGACCATCTTGGATGGATCCCATCAGGGCATTAATTGAAGAGGGAGAATTGCCGGAGGATAAACTCGCGGCCAAGAAAGTGAAGTTTAAAGCTGCTCGGTATGTACTAACTAATGGTGTTTTGTATAGACGAGGAATTATGGTAGGTTTGCAGAGATGTGTGCATCCGTACGAGGTGAAGGAATTGATTGAAGAGATCCATGAAGGGTCTTGTGGATCCCATGTAGCAGGTCGAACACTTTTACAAAGGTTAATGACACAAGGATACTACTGGCCGACGATGAGGGCTGATTGTATAGCCTATGCTAAGAGATGTGATAAATGCCAACATTTTTCCTCCATCCGACGAACTCCACAAGCATTGTTGACACCCATAACTTCCCCTTGGCCTTTCGCCATGTGGGGAATGGATTTGGTTGGACCACTGCCAACGACCCGAGGAAGATTCAAGTACCTCGTCGTTGCAGTAGATTATTTTACTAAGTGGGTAGAAGCTGAGCCACTTATTGACATGACGTACGAGAAGGTGTACCAGTTTGTTTGGAAGAATATCATTTGCTGATATGGTCTCCCTCATGCCTTCATTACAGACCATGGAACACAATTCGATAACGAGGAGTTTGCTGCCTATTGTCGTCAATCAAACATTCTGAAGACTCATTCAGCACCAGGCCATCCTCAAAGCAATGGACAGAATGAAGTGACGAACAGAACATTACTAAATGGTTTGAAGAAGAGGCTAAGTGAGGCTAAAGCTAATTGGATTAATGAGCTACAGTCAGTATTGTGGGCTTACCGAACAACTCTCCGAACAGCAACTGGAGAATCACCATATATGCTGGCATTTGGAAGTGAAGCTATAATACCTACCGAGTTGAGTCTTCCAACACACAGAGTGCTGAATTTCAATTCCCCAGTCAGCGACTTGATGAGGAGATTAGATTTGGACATGCTCGAGGAAGTTAGAGAAGAGGCAGCCATTAGGAATGCTGCTTATCAACAGCGAACAACCCTGTTCTACAACAAGAGGGTGAAAAAATGCGACTTAAAAGAAGGAGATTACGTGCTGAAGAAGGTCATTCAGAAGCACAATAAGTTGGAAGCAAGCTGGCATGGACCTTACCGAGTTACTGCAGTTGTCCGACCAGGAACTTACCGAATAGCAACTCTAGAAGGAGAGGAATTTAAGAATGCATGGAATGCTGAACATCTACGCAAGTATTATCAGTAATGTAAAATGTAAAGCAGTTCCATCAATATGAATAAAACGATGATGTTTCACCATCCTCTTTCTTTTTATTGAAAGTTTTTCGAGGAATACTAGTGTACAACACTACGCTGTTCAGCAATTTATGGCAACACTGATAGTTCAAACCTACGACCAACTCCGGTTGGTAAAAGGGCGAGAACGAACTATACTCCTTTGGTTAGGAGGCGTACACTACGCTGTTCAGCAATTTATGGCAACACTGATAGTTCAAACCTACGACCAACTCCGGTTGGTAAAAGGGCGAGAACGAACTATACTCCTTTGGTTAGGAGGCGTACACTAACTCAGGTTGGTAAAATAACTAGTGGACATGATAGTTCAAACCCACGACCAACTCCGGTTGGTAAAAGGGCGAGAACGAACTATACTCCTTTGGTTAGGAGGCGTACACTAGCGTGACCAACTCAGGTTGGTAAAATAACTAGTGGACATGATAGTTCAAACCCACGACCAACTCCGGTTGGTAAAAGGGCGAGAACAAACTATACTCCGTTGGTTAGGAGGCGTACACTAGCGTGACCAACTCAGGTTGGTAAAATAACTAGTGGACATGATAGTTCAAACCTACGACCAACTCCGGTTGGTAAAAAGGCAAGAACAAAAGATGATCGACGAAAGGCTAATCTCGGTTGATTAGGAAACAAAATATGCTCTCAAATGCCAACTTATGTTGGTCGGGAAGTAAGTCTATTACATAAAAGTTCCTCGAAGAACAAATATTCCAAACTGTACCAAGTATGGTTGGTCGGGGATAAAAACCCACTAACTGTAGTTGGTCGACGAGGAGAATTTATCGACCTTGGTTGGTCGGACACGTTTTATGAAAAAGACAAAAATTTACCAAGTATGGTTAGTCGGGGATAAAAACTCTTACTAACTATAATTGGTCGACGAGCACAATTTAACAACCTTGGTTGGTTGGAATAATTTTCAACATTTCTGATACTGGTAACTATTTATTACTAAATTGGTCGATGAACCATACAATATTGTTATGCAAGCACAAATATAAAGTGTTTGACAATATCAATAGCAATACAAATTTGCAAACAGAAAATGAAAGTCTTTCATTAAAACTCAAAATAAATTACAAGTTACATGTGTGTACTAACTATTACATTGAGATCCCTACTCTATTGGTTTCTTTCCCTCTGCTTTTGAAATAGGTTCCTCGCCAGCAGGTGGATCATTTAAAGTCTGAGGAGAATTAATAAAGTTCAAGTCCTTCAGCATCCTAACGTTCATCACAGAAGGTGTGTCCAGTAGATGCTCGGGACGAGATACCTCAATTTGAGAATGAAGATTATAGTCACCAAGGTATTTTGAAATTAAGCTCCGAGGAATGACACGAGCTGGGATCCATTCCATGTCCAATTTATAAGGTGGTACAGGCAAGTCTAGTAGCCCAGGAGCATGATAATCCCATAAATAATGGCCCTGCTCTAGTTTTAATACACCCAGGGCGTTCAATCATCCCTGTTTATAACCTTCGTTATTGGCATTTTCAAGGCGAGCATCCAAGTGATAAAGGGCCTCATTGTAGCCTGCCATCCAGAACTCACGAGGTTGTTTATGGAATTGGAAAGTTACTCTCTCTAACTGCTCGTGAA
The DNA here is from genome assembly GCA_949130495.1 of Sambucus nigra. Taxonomy (NCBI): domain Eukaryota; kingdom Viridiplantae; phylum Streptophyta; class Magnoliopsida; order Dipsacales; family Adoxaceae; genus Sambucus; species Sambucus nigra. The sequence continues at coordinate 140,757,858 of OX422224.1, read as the reverse complement.
GGCTCCTGGCAAAAACATCCTTATTATTCAGAGCAGATTTTGTCGATGCAAGTTGATCCTCCAGAGTTTGGATTTTCTTGGACATTTCAGACAAAGCCCGATCTTTTGCATTCAATTGGTACGCTTGAGTTTCCATTGTTGACAGAGTACGAGCTTCTTCAATACTAGAGGAGTTCTTGATCGACCCTGAGCAGGTGGAGTACTTCGTTCCTCGACAACATCCTGGGCAACTCTTCCTCGCCCACTAGAACCTCTTCCTCGTCCCCGAGTAGAAGTTGAAGTACCAGATCTTCTCAGGATATCCAACTCTTGCCTTAATTTGGCATTCTCAACCTCTAAGAAGGAAAATCCCTCATCAGTCACTGGGATTACTGCTGTTGAAGAAGAGGCTGCAGACTTATATTGTGCTAGCTCTTTCTGCAAATTATTATTCTCTTGCTCCAGCAGCTCAGCAATTTGTCTACAAGCTTCAACTTCTCCCTTTAGGGTCCTCTCCCTGACATCATACCCAGTAAGGAGTTTGTCGTAGCCCTTCTCGGCAGAAAGCTGTTGAAATTTCTTTTCATACCCCTCATGCAACAAGGCATTTGATTCCTTGTACTGAGTCTGAAGATCTTCTAAATTATATTGAAGCTCTTCGATCATGTCATAGTAAGCCACGTTATTGGCCACAGCTCGATCAAGTAAGCCCTTCAGGTATTGATAAGCTTCTACTGCCTGCTCTGAAGCACCATGGCCAAGGATGTCGGCAACTTCTGATGCACTTAGGTCTGTGTGACCAGCTTTATAATATTCATGGCATTGTTGCATCAACTTTGTGTCATTAGCAGACAGCAGATCCATCCTGGCCAGAAACTAACAGAGAAAGAAAAAGAAGATCAAGACAGAGTGCATATAGAGAAGAGACAATCATATGGAAGAAAAGAACTCAAATTTTATTAGATCATAAGGCAAAGTTACAAAGATCTGGGGTACAAAGTACAAGTAAAAGGAAAAATAAAAGAGAATACCGAACAACTTCACACCTTTTCCTTGTCTCCCAAGACTTTCTTGGGAGGCTGGGACGAGGAGATTGGTTGCTCGGTGGGAACAACGATTTGGTTGGCAGAAGTTGGGACTTGTTCAGGAGGAGCAGGCAAGGAAGAAATCTCCTCGGTGGCGGTCTGATTGGGTTATGGAGCAAGGACTTGATCACCCACTATCACTGAAGACTCCTCGGATGCAGCTTCATCCTCTTCTTCATCTTCAATAGCTGGAGGAGGACCAGGGAGATGTTGTTGAAATAGTTCTGAGTCCTTGCTCACCTTCAGTTCCTGCAGGGCAGCAACCCAACCATCTCGAAAGTATTTCAAACTCCCATAATTGACCTGGGTCATCATTGCCGCTACCCCCCTATCCCATCCTTTGTCCCAACCGGTTCGAAAGGATTTCTTCACAGCCATTTTTCTCTTCATTTTCTCCGAGGAGAGCTTCTCGGATAGAAGATCCTCAGTGGCTTTCAACTTGGCCTCCACCTCCTCCTTCTGGCGATTTACTTCTCGCAGAAGGGTCAGCTCTTCCTCGGCCGACTTCAACTTATTCTCAAGCTCCCCAAAGCTTGTGAGCTTCTCGGCATATTTTTTATTCTCTCTCTCCAAATCCTTCACTTTATTGCCCAACTGTACCTTCTCTGCCTCAGACGCAGTCAACTTATTTTCCCATTCACCCCTATCCTCGTCGTATTTTTGACGGGATTCCTTCAGAGATTGGGCCAAACCCTGGAAAGCATCCTCTACTCCGGACGAGGAGCTTGAAGCCTTGAGCACTTCATCTTTCTTCACTATGGTGTTAAAGCAGCTCACCAGCTGAAAAAGAAGGTAATGAAAAGTCAGTGCCGAGATACATATATTGACTGAAAGAAAGAAAAATTCAGGATAAGAGAAACTTACTGAAGCAATGTGACGAGTATCTAGGGATGTCAGCATATCCCTAGACATGTTTTATTCAATTCCTTGGACTTCAGGAATAGTCCAAGTCTTTACCGAGCTCATCGCAGAACTCGGAGGAATAATGGTTGGAACTCCAGCTCCACTAGCTTGGAGCTGGGGAATGTTTTCAGAAAAACTGACCGAGGAGGATTTCTTCAATCTCCTCAGTGGTACTTCAGCAGTTTCAGCCAAAGAACCTTTGGTGGGGGAGATGGTAACCACTTCCTCAGAAGTACTTCTCTTGCTCGGAGCCACTGGAGGCTTCTCGGCAGCCTTCTGAGCAGCAACAGAAGGAGAAGCGTCCACTTTCTTTGTCCCCTTTGGGACATCAACCTTGTTTCTCTTTCCATCACCAGCATAGGAGGTCTCCTCGAAGATAGCAGGAACTCTTCTCTTGCCCATCTTCTGACTTAGAGGAATATGAGATTCTGGTGAAGATTCCTCAGAAGCTGGCAATGGTTCACTAATGCTGACCACAGGACGAGTAGTAAAGGATGATGTGTAGCTCCTGTACTGCAACAAATATGAAGCAGACCTGATATGCTCGTCTGCAACTCTTCGATGCAAATTCCAGATATGTTTCAAATGTTTAATGTTTATTTCTGATTCTTTTGGAGTTTTTCTCTTACTGTCAACTGCAAACAAATACATAGTGAAATATCAGTCATACATTTTGTCAAACACAATGAAATCATAATTTCAAAAAACAAAATAAGATGAAAATAACCTATCCCATTGCCATATGGCGGGCATCTGGGACCCTCATATACTTCATCTCCAACTAGAGGGGCATGTTGCCAATTTTTAATGACTACCCCGTGTTCAAAATAATCCCTGTTTGCATCAGGGAGGTTGACTACTAAGGCCCTATTCAAAAACCTAGTTTTTAAATAAAAAACATTGCCTAAAATAGCCCATCTGTAACAGTACATAATCTCAGGAATTCCTATACGAGTTCCATGAGTTTGATTTAACCTATACACCCCATTAACTATTCTCCATGTGTTGGGGGCTATTTTTGCAGGGACAACATCGAAGTACTGATAGAACTCTAAACACAAAGGATTTGGTGGAAAAGAAAATCCACATTCAGCAATAAATAGGCTAGGGAACCAATGTCCCTCAGCCAAATTAAAATAAGTTGAAGGTTCAGAAAGACTCGCCAAAATTACCCAAGATGGAATAGAGAAATCATAACGAAATTTCTCAAGAGACTCAATAATGTAAACCACGTTGAATAAAAGAAGAAGGAAGAAGAGCTTACAGGGAAAAAGGAGATCTGTTGACAAACAAACGAAGAAAGGGATGAACGCACAGGAGAGACAAAGCTATAGAAAACTCGAAAGCAGAAATTGAAAAGGTAGAAGACGATGGGATTGCCTCTGAAGCTTAAATACTTTGTCTTGGGAAACGGTGAAAGAAATGATTACAAAAAGGAAACTATTACTCTACCGGCGGCTAAAAGGACAAAAAGGGCATGAAGATCGAAGCGCCTATAAAAATGCAAAAAAGCGGATTCTGCGAATTTGGAAGGAAATTCAAATATGAAGAAAAGGCTCCTAAAACCCAGGAAGGTCATTTAATATCGCCATATACAGAGAAAGAATGTTCCATACTCCTCAAAGTTCGAAATATGAAACATTGGGGGCTTCTGTTGATACCAAAATTAGTATGCTGATGTGGACGAATAATTAGAAGACACGTGTCAATCGACGTTGCACAATTGCAACGAGGAAGTTCATTCCCCCGACCAAGTCAAAATCACTCCGAGCAATAACTATACTCCGAGGAACTCCAGCTCTCCGAGGAACTCCAACGCTCCGAGGAACTCTTGAACGACGAGCAACTAAGGCGGTTCGAGCTGCATCTCGATCGCAGCATTGATTGCCAGATAATCAACAGTTTAACTATTCATTGAATGCTTATCACCTTGACGCACACGTTTGAAGAGCATTAAATGAATTACCCTTTCATATGTGTATTATTTAATGTAACACCCTTTCATGTACAGCCTAAGGGCTATAAATACCTTGTATCACCCTCATTCAAAGGGACCGAAATTTCTTGATAGAACTTGTAATCGAGAATTCCCGAAACACTCAGCAATAACATAACAATGGACGTAGGCCATTCATACAAGGCTGAACCACTTTAAAATATTCTGTCTCATTTATTTATCTGTGATTAAATTATTAGAGTGATCTAGTTTTTTACATCAACAATATGGTCTTGGGATATCATATTAAATATATCCTTGTCTTGGAATCTAACAAAATGACTTCTTTTAAGATGTTATTTAAATGTCTTCATGCCCAAAGTTCAAGATTCTAGCTTTCTCTTTAACTAAATCTTTTTGTTCAAATGATCTTCAAGGTCTAATTACTGGAGCTTGTCCTAATAATCTAGAGATAGCTTTACTACTACATTCTCCTTCTGAGGGATAACTAAGTATGGCTTCTCCCATATTCCTAAATCTAATTTCTTCAGTATGGGGACTTTTGATAGTAGTCTTAGGAGGACCAAACTCGATAGTAACATTTCCAGTTACATTATCTTTGTTGAAAAATGTGGGTTTATTTTTTGACATCTTGGTCTCTTGAAATTCTGGCAATCGCCAAAGAGTCTCGACTTTTTTCTTTCATTAGTCCAGTATTTTTAATACTGTAAGTATGGTTGTAGTCTAAACTATTGGTTCTAACCAATATTTCTTCATTAAGTCTTCCACTAGGAATTCCCGATTGCATTCCTTCACAAGTGAATTGGGAAAATTTCACATAGCTTTGGAATTCTATATTGATATTAGCATTTGGGATAATATAGTCTTCATAGCCATTTGCATGTAGGATTAACATAAAATGTTTGGTTGTGTCTACGGTTATCGTAAATGATGGAATGACATTAAAGTATCCTATATTATCTGACATTTCTAATTGGGTTATCCCAATAAGTCTTTTCTTAAAATCTTTCCATCTTTTATCTATTAAGCAACCTAATATGTTGATATTATTTTGAGGTCTATGCAAACCTTAGATTCTTGCTTGAAAGAGTCCAAAGGTTAGGAACTTAAATTTTCTACCTCTTCCTCTTGATTTTAGCCATTCTGAGTCAAAAACTTGAAGCTCAGTATAGGACTTGTCTAACACATGATTAACAAGTTTATGTATCTAGCTGCTGGAAGTTTTCTATTATGTATGTAATCTTCTACAATTTTCCAATCAATTTCACCCCATTCTTTCCATTGAAGAGTGTTGGTGAAGTTTCTTTCCTTCCACCATGTTCTAACATTGGAGGATGCATCTTTAAGTCTTTGGATCATTAAATTATTATGTCCAATGTTTGGGATAGGTCTAGCTATCTTACTAATCTTATCTAGTCCATCGTTTATGATTCTTCTAGATATGGTTTTTCCTTCCTTAGTTTCTATATAAGGGGATTCTCTAAATTTATAGGAGATTGCTTGTTTTTGTTCTAGTATTTTTTCAATTCTTTCTAAAGAGTCTGAATAATCCTTTTGTCCTTTTATCTGACTAAGGATTTCTTCTTTAAAGAGCCTATTTTATCTTCTTGCATTTTCATCAATATCTTCATTATGATTAGTAAGAGAATTAGCAATCTTTGCAATGTAGTCTTTTACTTCATCATTTTTGTCTTGATTTTGCATAGATTCTTGTGTTATTCTTGCTTCTATAGATTCTATAGATTTTTCTATTTTATCTAAACGTGTTAGAATAAATGGGGAGTCTAATTCTTCTTGGGAAGGTTTATCATATATAAACTTAATTCCCTTCATAATGTCTTCATATTTATCTTCTGCGTGATCTATATTAAGTCTAAGTTCATTAACAATATTATCCATTTTGGATAGGTTATGGTTTTCCATATTATATAGACAACTGGCTAAATTTTGCTGAAATTTAACAAAGTCTATATCGAGTGTGGTTAACTGTGACACCCCGCCTAATTAAATACCGGGTGATCAGTCCTTTATCAAATTAAAACAGGAATCTCATTTGGTTCATTCTTAGCATCACTATAGAAAAACTTTTTAAAACTTACTAACCACCAAGTATTCAAAAAGCTGGTACTAAATTTTATCTTTTTATTGAACAACAACAACGCACGAAAAATAATTACAATAACCAAACCATCCACACAGTAAAAATAATCTGAACCAAATACCAGATAAATGACTGAAATAAAATCATACTGAATAAACCATCGGTTCCCAATACAAAAATCCAACTAAACATCTAATGAAATCAAACTGAGTTAACAAATACAAAGTCTGATAAACTGAATAAAAGAAATAGCTGAAGAGGCGACATGCCCAAATGAAATAACTGAACTGCATCCTGCTCTAGAAATGAAGTGACCGAAGCTATAAAATCCAAATCCTACAAGCATCCACAAGTGCTACAACTACGCATCCCTGGAACAAATCATCAAGCTAGGCGTCCCTGTGGCTAGACACCTAAAAGGTTTTAAAAATATTTTGCAAACGGGTCAGAGCCCAAGAAAACCTTTTGAAAATATTTAGCAAGTATTTAAATCACAGTTTAAAATCAGTTATTAATTACACATGTTAATTCAACGTACACTCCCTTGAGTTCCTCAGCTCTCAACTAATGTGCACGCCTAACGTCATCTACCTAACTATTCTACCTAGCCCAACTAGGTCCCATCAAGAACTAACTAACAACTCACAGGTTTAGCTCCCCCGTACTATCCATACAGTACGCCACAATATACCCTTCACTGTCACTAAGTCTTTATTTAAGTTGCTTTTTAACTTATCCGTACCGCCCATACAGTAATCTATCAATCTAACTGATAATTAACATCTCCCTTATGTTATTATTAGATCCAATTTAACATTTCACATATGTTATCGTTCAAACCATTTCATTAAGTTTCTCTACTTAAATTTCATTTTAGATATACGTTATCTATCATTTCTACTATTTACACATTAGTAGATTTAGCATTGTTTAGATATACACTATATAGGATCCCTACTATCACACATAAGTATATTAAACATTGTTTTAGATATACCATATCTAGTCTTATTACTATCACACATCATTAAGATAAATCACCCATGTGTGTATATATATATATATATATATATAATCTAGTATCTACCGGACTGGCCACCACGATGCACACTTGCATACTCTGCTATCAAGCTCATGTACCTCTCATACCAAATCAAAGACCATCGGTTCGGATATCACTCTCGAACCATAAATCAAATCAACACATATTGGAGGTGAACATAGTTATATGCCTTTGGGCTACGCGCACACCTAACGCACCCAAATGACTAGTCACACTATCATACACCCAAGTAGTGCTCAATCCCTAAGTTCTATGTTCTGAGGTACAAGTCTAAAATCCCCCCAATGGGCTCATCAGGATAAGACTGTCCTCTACGCGGAAACCTCCATGATAGCAGGTAGCGTAGGTATTTTCACACACATAAGAAAGTACATACTAGGCATACACACAACCTATTAGTATATCGCATATAGGCATACACACAACCTATTCATATGTCGTACATAGGCATACACATAATCTATAAATATAATTCGTATATGTATACACTCAACCTATAAGCATCATCCATCAAGGCATACCCTTAACCTATAAATATAATCCGTATCGGTATACACTCAACTTATAATATAATCCGCATAGGTGTACACTCCCCCTATAATAGAGTCCGTATAGGTATACACTCAACCCATAATATAATTCGTACAGGTGTACATTCCACCTATAATAAAGTTCTTATAGGTATACACACAACCCGTAAATATAACCCGTACGTAATATATATCTCTCGAATATCCAACGTACTATCAATTTACGATTATGACTTTCTATCATATTTTCCCGAGTATTATTCTCTACGTGAAGGCCCTAATTACCCCTTAAGAGTAGTTAATTCATTCACACACTATTGGTCTACATTATAGGTTCACTCATTCTCTCCATGATCCGTTCTCATACTATCGAATTTATTATTCCCCAATTCATGCAATAATTTCTAGCCTTACTTCTCTCATAATGGATATGCCTTAACCCTACATCAGGCCCACTGTCATCTACTACGTCCCTCATTATATTGTAAAGATGTCACAAAAATTTTCCCAATTATCAATTCTCAAATTCTAGGCTTAAAAAGGAAAAAATGTCAAATATAGGCAAGCCGAATCGATTCACCAAGAGGCAGAATCGATTAGAAAAGTGGAAGGTCTCCTTCTTCGTTGGAAAGTTACCCTTTTCACCATTGAAACTTCCTCAAAACTTCATTAAACGTATTCAATCTCCCAACTAACATAACCAATCGTCTATTATAGGTGTAGGGATAACTTTGAATTTAATTAATGCATTAAATCCTCTAAATTTTAGTTCAAGAACAGATCAAAACTAAATATGCACTAAAACCCTAGTTTCTCATGTTCTTCATCTCTTTCAATCAAGAACCCAGATTTCTTTCATTTTTACCATCACATATATTCAGATTTCGTATTACTCACATACATAGGCTCAATCTACATGCAATCCTACCCAAGAACATGTGTTTAAATCCTTAATTTTCCAAGAACTTCATTTAAAATCGTCAAATATCAAACCTTACACTACATGGGTATTATAACCTTTTAGAAATAAGCAAGATAAACACTTGACTGGATATTGTAGGTCTGATTTGTGCAGAAATATGGTGGAGTTTTCTTCCTCTCCTTCCGATCTACATTCCGATGGTGGTGGTGGTGCAAAAGTGGTATGGAAAGCCTTAGAACTCCTATCCTTCCTCCTCTAGTGGCCTCTATCTATTTTAACTTCTAACCCTAACACCCTCAACCTACCTAATGATATAACTCTAAAAAATTCATAGGGCCATTTACTCCAAAAATTCAAAAAGACCAAAATACCCTTCTGGGGTGTTGGTTTGGCCTAAAAATACCCCGGGACCCAAATCAAACCCCCGAGTACACTTTTTTTACTATCTCGACCCTTCCATACATACTTGCGTACTCAAAATGACCATTTAGATGACCCATAAATAAATTACCTTTTATCTCATAAATTTAAGTCCCGACACGACTGACACGGGCGTCCTGACTAAATTATCGTAATAGCCATATTTTTCACTCACGACATTCACAATGCATTATTAATAATTTATAACTCATTCACTAAGTTATACTCAATATAATTCATACAAATAAATATTAATCCTTGTCTCGCTAATTAATATTCATTTTTAATCCGATTAATTTCTTATTAATTTCCTGTTTTAATTTAATTAATCCCAATATAAAAACCATTAAAAATACAGGGTGTTACATTATCCCTTTTGTCTTAGCTTTTAAATATAATTGTAAGTCTTTAATAAAGCTACTATTGTAGTCTTGTGTGGCCGCTATAGATGTTGAGATTAAATTTATTCTATCAAGTATAAGTCTTGATGCCTTAGCAGCATTAGCAATCTCATTTTCATTTATCTAGTAATAAAATATTTTATCACTTATATTTTCTAGATTTCTTTGGTAAAAATTTGTTGGGTTTGAATGGAGAGGTTTCCAGGTACCCCATTCCAGTCTCACTTAACTATTTCCATTAGGAAGGTAATTGTCTAATCTTGGAATAAGTTTGGTTTGTTCTTTGATGAGTTTGACTAACTCACTTTCTTGGTTTCTTGCCAGAATTTTAAGTTTTGAAATTTCCTTATTAAGGACTTCTATGTGATTAGTCTTAGTATTTATATCATGTAATACTTCTACAAGGTGTATGGGGATTTGACTATCTATTTCTTATAATTCTTTTGAGATATTTTTTACCTTTGTTTCTAAATATTTGAAGTCTGTGGATAATTTTCTTAAAATAAGGAGGATACACTTATTTTGGTCTAGTATGTTATTGATATCACTAGCAGTAACTTTCCTGTTGTCTGCGTGTTTAGCTGGAATGTGTTCAATATGTGAACAGCCGTATATGTGTGAGGTTAAGAAACCTTCTGGGTCTAAATCAGTTACAGGGATGGGTTGGTAGTCTGGATGGGTTCCAAAAATATCTTTGTAAATGTGTGGAATAAATCCCAAGGGCATTAAAGTCTTTTACTAATGTAGATCTGCAAGGAGCGTCTTAGCTCCGATACCAAAGTCGAGTTCTCTCTATACGGAGTTAGAAGTTGGATTATCTCTGATACCAAATTCGGTTTTCTCTACTTTCTTAAATTTGCATGGTCTAAAACATAAATCTCTGATATATTTAGTCTTAAAATAGAATTTCACTAAAGGGTATTAGATATTGTCTTATTATGGTCCTCATTTAAGGACCTCATAGGATATTTTCTATATATATATAAATCGACTCTCGAAAAAAAAAATTAGATTCATTTTTTTCGTTTGGGTTCAAATCGAATTAGAGGATTGGGGTGGAGGGTTGTGACGTCGTTCTCAGTTGCTTCGGTGTTACATTATCGAAAACAATGACATTTTTCGACAATGTAACACCAAATGGAGATGAATGGTTGGAAAAACTTAGGTTCATCATACTAATACCGAAATTTATGAATTTCATCGATATCAGAGTGTCGAATTATATCATCGTTCTCGACACTAATTAGCTGCTGAAGTTATAGTTAGGCTTTTTTAATTAAAAAAATTGCATAGTATTTAATGGTTGAAACATACGTACATTTTAGGTGGCAAAATCCGTATGTTTTTTTTAAGTTGTGCGAGTGAAAACAAATAGGTGTGCCTTTTTAGCACGACCTTTTGCCAAAATTAAGGGTGAGTGAGATGGATCTACATTTCCCATATTATGTGGCATCCTCGAAATACGTGTTTAATGTCCTCAATGTTATGAGAAGTGTCATAATTCGCATTATTAGTACGACCTCTAGTCATTGTATGTTGGTTTGTTAAGATTTTACCATAAAGTGGCCAAATAAATACTTTTAGTTTTTTAGGAGTTTCTATCTTCCAAATATTATCCCAAGACTTATAACTCGGGGTATTCATGTCAATGTCAACAAATGGGATGTAGTACGACTTAATGAAGAATCTCTTATTTGCATAAGGGTTCCAACTCGGTCTGTTGGCCCTATATGTCATTCTAGGAAGGGGCTACCCATTATATGCTTATTGTTAATTAGTATAGAATATACTATTTACATTTGGTAAGTCCCAACTCCCCTCAATGGTAATGAGGGATCCAACAAGCTTAAAGTTTTCTTTATTTGCATCATTTGGTAGTTTCATTATCCCATCCCCACACCACCAATCATCGTAAGTGTGGATTATATTACCATCACCTCTGATCCATTTCATATTTTTTACAAGAATATTAAGGCATTTGTGGATGCTTCTCCACAAGTGGGATGCATTTTTCTCCTAGGTTAATGCCAATGCCTAGGATTAAGATCATTTTTCTATTTATATTTTAAAAACTTGAATCCATAGGGGGTCTTTTTTGGTCATGAGTCTCAAGCCTAACTTGGCAACTATTGCCAATTTGTTATGATCTCCACTACGCAAACTAATGTCCCCCACTTCTTAGGTTTTCAAAAACTTCCCTAATATACAAAATGCACTTTTGATCGTTGTCACCCTCTCCCCATAAGAAATTTCTATTGATTTTATCATGAGTATGACAAATGATTTTAAGGAGCATCGTCGTTTGCATAGTGTAGTTTGGGGTGGTGTACGTAGTCGATTTGATAAGGGTGTCCCTATCAGCTATAGATAAAAGTTAAGAGTTTCACCACTCAAGCCGCTTATTAATATTATTTACAACATCGTGGGTTAGGTGTGAGGCTCATACCACAAGTGTGGTTAAACTCAAGGGTCTCTCTCCAGGGGGACATTAGGGGAGACAAACATTTTGGACTTAGAAAAATTAACTCTTTGGCTAGAAACCTGACAAAACTTGTTAAGAGTTTCCATAACAATAAGCATGAGGAGATGTTAAAATGTGTAAAAAAGATGAGGTCACTAACAAATAACAAATAAAAAATGTGAGATAAAAGGGCCTCAAGGGGACGCTTTGAGCCCTTCACTCCTTATTGTTACCTTCCTCTAAAATCATGGAGGATGGGGTATTCCATGCACATCACAAACAAATAAGGGGAGAGGGGATCCTCTTGTCATAACCCTCTCGTTGGTTTGAAATTAGGGATAGGGGTACCATTCCAAAGGATAATTATTGAGTTGGTGTTCATACAACTCAAAATAATTTAATGCCCATTTATTACCTTTTTTACTACCAAGAATGTGGATGATTTCTTGTGTCATGATAATGTTATTCTAGGTTTGCCTTACCGGGAGAAATCTCGCTTGAAAATTTTCAATGAATCTATTGAAATTGGTTCTAAGTCTATTGACAATAACTTTAGCTAACATTTTGTAAACCACATTACAAAGAGTGATGGGACCAAATTAATTAATAGTCCCTGAATTGTCCAAGTTGGGTATGAATGTAATGTCACTCTCATTAATATGATTTAAAATGCGTGTAACAATCTCAACAATCTCAATTTTCAAGCATGGATTTTTAATATAAATTTGAACAGATAGTTTATTTCTTTCGTTCGCCAAATTTTACCAATACAATTGCCCTAAAAATTCTGCACGATAATATAATATAATTATATATATATATATATATATATATATGCGTGCGTGTGTGTGTGTAGAATTCGGATGTATAGTTTTATTATTATCGCGTGCATCATCTTATTCTTAACATGATACTCATGTAAATTGCATGATTTTGTACTATATATATATTTTATAACTTGAATATAATTCTAAGCATAAGAATTTAGTTTTGTAAAACTTGTCAAAGATTTTTGTAAAAAAATTAAAAAAAATAAAGAGAGAGAGAGAGTGTGTGTGACGAACTTGAGGGGGCAGATAGAGGGGGATAGGAGTGGGGGTAGTGTGTGAAGATGGGAATAAAAGATGATGGTGGATGAAATGAGTGTCTGGGGGAGTGGAATAAAATAAAGAATAGTTTTTTAATAAAACGATAAAGGAGTGTGGGATGTGGGGAAAATTAGTGAGTAGGTAGCTAATAAAAATCTAAAAAGATAAAGAGATGATGGGTATATGTGTGGAAAGGAAATTAAGGAAAAAAATATGATGGATGGATGGATTGGATGATTGTGTTGGAAATAATTATGTGGTAAATATTAAAAAAATAAAAAGAAGTTAAGAAAGAGAGAGGGTGAAATAATACAAAATTTTGTATAAGAGGAGGGGGTTAGTTACCCTCTCTTCATTTTCTTAGTTACAAAAACAAAATTAGAGGTTGAAGAAGAAGAAGAAGAAGAAGAAGAATTACAAAAAATAGGAGGATTATTTAAGGAGGAAAGCTTGGACTATTTCAAAATTATTTTTTATCTACATTCCAACTTAGATATTATTTCAAGATGAGCCATAGTTTTTTTTTATTTTATAATATGCTAAATATATTTATAAGGGATCAAAGGTATTTAGTCCCACTTTTAAACATTCATTTATATCCACTCCCATGTTTTTCTTTTTTTAGTCGTTGGTCCTATTGTAACAACTGTAGGACACGTGTCATTCTCTGCGAAGAGAAAGAGAAACAGTTACAAGGCGGTTGAGGGAGGTTTTGAGTAGTTATGAGACTAAATACAATTTGAAAAATACATGGGAGGGGAGCCTAAAAAACTTTGAGCATGAGACTAAACCCAAAAAAACTATATTTATAATTGCATGAAATAAATTGTTGAAATTGAAATCTTCATGCTTAGATGTAAAATATAATTAAATTTTGTAAAGATTTAAGTACGTTTATATAGATATGTATATATTTATGGGTATGAAATGACATGTAGCTAATGTTATAAGGCTTTATATTTTGTTTCGATTTATAATTTATTTTTAAATTTTGCTTAAACAAGAATTGTCATGTTTTGACTAAAAATTTCCCACTTGAAATTTATGTAATTTATAGCATGTTTACTATTCACAAAATTTACTCTTCATGAATATATGTTAAATATGGAATAAAATTAAATAAATATAGTAATATTCTAAAATTCTTATTAACTTTGCATATTGTTAAAGGCATAAGATAATATTTGAATATTCAAAACTGTATACTATGTGATTATTAATTCGATAGAAAATTTACTAAAAGAAAGAAATGAAAAGATTATTATTGGTATTTTTTTTAGAAAAATAGAAATTTATTCAATTAGATAGAGAGAAGAGCCCTCTCTAAATGTCTTACAAGAGCTAATGACATGTATGGAAACAAAAATTAAATGTAGGGAAAATTTAAAGAATCTAAAATTAAGGCATCATTAATCCTTCTAGAAATACCAATAGCACTACTGAATTGGACATTTCTACTAAGACTAGTAGCTTCCCTAGAGAATAGATCAACAACATAATTGACTTTATGAGAATAAAGGTTGAATTTGACTTGAAGATTATAACTGAAAGTTTGAATTTCCTTGATAGGTCTTCTAAGCTTCCAATGAGAATAACTGAAATTGTTTGTAATACCCTCCAAAATAGTCCTTGAACTGATTTCCACTTCAAGGTTACTATCACCTCTACTAAGATTGTATTCCAGAGCCCTCTTGATTGCTAAAGCCTCTGTCAATAAATAAAAATCTCCAGTTTCATAGTTAAAAAGAGCCCAGATCATACTACCATTGCAGTCTCTAAGAATAGACCCCATCCTCATATTACCATTATTATCAATCCAACCTTTAGAGTTTATTTTGATAATACCAGTTGATGGTTTCTGCCATCTACCAATCTAATCAAAGGAAGGATAAACTAAAGGATTCTTAAGATTGAAAGTGTTAATAATGTTTAGATTAACATCTTTTCCAATACCAGTAAAGGAATAACAATGAGCCAATTCAGAAATTCTGTTAATAACATTAGAAATAATATTATTAGAGAACATCTTTTTTCCTTCAAAATGAGCCTTATTTCTACTATGCCATATCTCCCATGTAATAGAAACTGGAATGGCTTTGAAAAGCCATTTAGATAACTGAGAGTGACCTGATTGAAGCCACCAATGGATCAAGATACCAAGAATGGAATTTTTAATAAGGAGACAGTCCATTAAATTGCAGAAAAAGAGCCACACCTTCTTAGCTACTGGGCCTTTAATGAAAAGGTGCCACACTGTCTCCTCATTGTCTCTATAGTAGCTTTACAGTAGGTACATCTAGAAGCTAACTTAATTCCCATAGTTTACAAGGCTTTATTTAAAGGGGCACTCTTAGTAAAAAGCTTCCAAGATAACACTGACATCTTGGGAGGGATTCTAGAATACCAAATAGCCTTAAAAGAATAAGAAGAGAGTTTATAGTTTCTACTTAATTCATAAGCAGATGCAAAAGATAATTTACCATTAGAAGAGGGATTCCACACTAATTCAGTATCTAACACCTTTGTATTATCTTCTAACTTAGACCAAAGTGCATAAATTCTTTTAAAATCCAAAGAAATATATTTACCATCCCTATTAGAATATTTCTTGTTCATAAACTGAGCCCACAAATCTTCACCAGACTGAACCTTCCAAGCTAGTTTTAGATTAGTTGCTTTCAGCTCAGAGTACAGACATTTAATTCCTAGGCCTTCTTCTGCTGAAGGATAACACAAACATTCCCGGACTATCCAATAATATTTCTTTCCAAAATATTTAAAAACTCCCCAAAAGAAATAACTTAAAAAATTGTTAACAATCTTAATGTTTTTTTTTAAGGGTTTAAGGAAAAGAGAGTATACAATGGAATAGAGGAAAGGACCGAAGTAATCAAAGTAAGTCTTCCACCCATAGGTAGAAACTTATTTTTCCAACTACTAATCTTCTGAGAAATAGCTTGAACCAAGGGATCAAAGTAACACGCATTCCTTCTACCTTTGAATAGAGAACTACCCAAGTATTTCAATGTCCCGTTCTCCATTCTTATTGGTAACTATTTATGTGTGTTGATAAAATGTGAATATAATGGATAAAATTTCAGATGATGGTATACTAAACGAGTTTAATGAACCATAATGAAAAAGTGTGTGATTGAATGATCATAGTTGATATGATAAACAATGTATTTAGGTGTTCTAAAAATGAGATAGATTGATCTTTCGATGATTGACGAGATTTTGAAGAGTTAGATATACAAATTTCAAAAAGTATGTAAAGGAAGTATAATGGATAAAATTACATAACTACCGAGTCACGAATGAGATATTTTAAGTCAAAATATCCTAAGTAAATCCTTAGAGTTCATCACTGCTCCAGTATATTGATTAAGGGCTAAAAATCCTGAGCGAACTCGATCACCAAGATGATTTTATAAATGTGTTATATAAGGTTAGAAGGGGGTGGGGACTTCCATATTTTTGTGACGCACTTTCGCACGAATTTTTAAATTATTTATCTCGTCATAAATGTGAGGCTTGGACCATTATTTTAGTGCAAACATAATGTATAACCATCTGGTATTAAAAATTAAACCTAAGATTGATGCCCCAGTGCAAGTTTGGATTTTGAGAGGTGTTATCATTATAGGGGTAAGGGGGAATCATTTGTGTAGGTCGGAACAGTAAGGGGCCAAAGTCGAATGAACTAAGCTTAAAAAAAATAGAAGCCTTATGTTTAACTTCAATATAAGAGTTTTTAATAATAAGTTATGTTAATTTATTTCTATTAATATTATACTACATCAAAAATTAAAAAAAATGTATGTTTATAATATTTCTCTCAAAATTGCAAAAATATTTAAATGGGAAATTTGACTCTATTTTTAATTATGACACTTTACTTTAAGCAGTTGGGCATTGTTATAATAAATGTTGGATTTACACATGTTATTTTAAATACGAGGCGTTAAAAATAAGAAAGTTGAGTACAAAAAATAAATTACCACCGCCACTAATGGGAAATTACATTTTTATCCAGGGATGTGAGCTAAAATAACTCTCTTATTCCATTGAATTAATAATGGCTAGTATATTATTATCTATGAGTGAGATGGTTATGTCCTTAAATAATTGGACGTTTCATTCTGTGATTCATACCAGTATTTTAAACACTGACTCGAGTTGAGTTTGTGAACACTCGGGTGTATCCATTTCAAATGGACGCAACCGAATAGCATAAGAAGGAACAACCATAATTAGAAGTTGTCCATCGATGCAACGTAGTGGATTAAAACATTTGAAAATCGTTGTAGAATTAATTTACAATTCATTTTAAATTTCCGTTTGTTATTTTGAACTTTGGCATGTGGTCCACCTTTGATAACTATTTGTCTTTATGATTGAAATTTATTATCTATTTTCATTTGGGACTGTAATATTATTATGTTTTTTGAAAACCATGTGTGAGATGAGATATTACATGTTATTTCCATTAAAATTCTTGTAACATAAG
The DNA here is from genome assembly GCA_949130495.1 of Sambucus nigra. Lineage (NCBI taxonomy): Eukaryota > Viridiplantae > Streptophyta > Magnoliopsida > Dipsacales > Adoxaceae > Sambucus > Sambucus nigra. The sequence goes on along the minus strand of OX422224.1, from coordinate 140,740,438 downwards.
CATTAAAAAATTTCCCTTACCAAATGAGATGTAAGTCTAAAAATAAATTCACACTGGAATTTTGATCAATGGAATATTGGCTGGAAATTAACTCAATCAGATATTTAATTGTCTGAAAAATCGATTCGTGACAGTTTGGTATCAGAGCTCAAGTTACCCTAGACTGGATGGGGAAAGAGTCTAGGTTATCCACAGATCTTGAAATAATGGGCTTGCTAGATTCATGCTTTCGATTATGTTTTCTACGAACTGAACTTTTTTATTGTTTGAAGAAAATGGATAGAAAAACAGGACCACATAACACTCGGAATAATAATTCTCTAATCGAACAAGTAGATATTGTGGCGTCTAATACCGCAATGACTGAAGTGAGAGAAATAATGTCAGAATTGCTCCAGGTGTTCCAAGACAATCGCTAGAATAATCGAGAGGATTTATTAACAAAACGGTATGAAGACTTTAGGTCCTTAGGCGGTTAGAAATTCAATGGGGAAGGCAGTCCAATGGAAAACAATGCATGGATCCAAAAGTGTGAGTTGACTTTTGAAAAAATACATCTCACTCTGGAGCAAAAATAGGAGCTAGCTGCCCAGCAGCTACAGGACACAGATTTGTTCTGGCGGGGATCAGTTTGTAGTAAACTAAACATAACAGAAATGACATGAGGAGACTTTAGAACTTAGTTCATAGATTACTTTATTCCTAAGTCCGTAAGGTCACAATTATATAAGTAGTTTCAGGAACTCACTCAGGGAACGATGTATGTTACCGCATATGCATCTAAATTTAATGAACTTTGCAATTATTCTCCCTATCTGATAGAAACTGATGAGATGAAGAATGAGAAATTCATTGATATATTATGGTATTATCTCTCTAAGTCAGTGCTTATTTATGCACGGGAGATATATAGCACTGTAGTGGACTTGGCCTTAAAATTAGAGCAGAAAGACCAAAAAATAGAGAAAAGAAGTATGGACAGGGTAAGGTTGGAGAAACATCAAAAGATTCTCATTTCCAGTCTCAGAAAAAAGATGTTGGAGAGAGTGTCACCGAGTAACATCCTTATGACCAGAGTCGAAGAGGTCAGCGAGTGCAAAGGCTAACTAACTGTGGATAACTCCAACCGAAAAACCAGGGAAATTTTAATCCCCAATGTCAACGGGGCCAAGGCTGGGGAGGTCAACGTCACTAAGTCCATCCTAGTCAACATCATCAAGGAAACTTTGATCAGTGTAACCAGGGTAACCATGGATGTAAAGTCCATCCAATAGACCCTCATTCACATGTACACAGATTGGAGCACCGTCCGCAGGGAGAGGTTCATGATAGGGGAAAATAATGTGTTTAGCTACCAACGGCCAAGGCATATCTCTAGGTATTGTCCTATGAATCCAGGAAAAAACATTCAAGGGCAATAAAATATCCAAGGTCTATGAAACCATGCCAGTAAGAAACAACGTGCAAGATACAATAAATCTTTTTTATTCCAAAGTGCGAGTGCTATTTAACATGGGTGCTTCACATTCTTTTATATTTAGACAATTTATCGAGAAATAGCGTAAGATTTTTACCCCTTGATTCATACCTTTATGCATTGATACACCCCTAGGAAGATAAGTTACAATATATGAATAATATAGAGACTTTGAGATAGAATTTGTAGGAAAAAACTTTTAGCATATTTTATTGTATTAGGGTTTCAGGGTTCTCCATTATCCTTGGAATGTATTGGTTTACGAAACACCATGTATCCTAATATTATGATGGGAGGAGTATTCGCATAGATATTCCAATTTTTTCATACCTTACACATACTTAACAAGATAGTGGGGAATCGGTGATGGCTAGTTTCCATTTTTCATTAGAAGTATTGAAGAAATATATAAGTCATGTTGAGATTGTATACGAGTTTGAGAATGTCTTTTAAGAAATTCCCAGACTTCCACCCAAACGGGAGGTTGAGTTCAAGATTTATATTTTACCCAGTACATGACCTATCTCCAAGGCAGCGAATCGCATGGAACCTAAAGACCTGGAAGAAATGAAAAAACAACTAGAAGAGATGCTAAAAACCAGTGAGAATACTTTAATAGTTTTATAATTTTTAACTAATTGTACATTTATTTCTAAGTAAGAATAATCCTTTTGAGATCTGTATAACATAGGTTCACATTCCCTCGTAATTCATCATGGGGAGCACTTGTAATTTTTGTGTCTAAGAAGGACAGCACACTACGATATGTATTGAATATCATGACTTGAACAAAATGACGATTTAGAATAAATATCCTCTTACCAGGATTGATGATCTCCTTAATCAGTTGAAGGGAATAGCTTTACACATTTTGGCTTAAGAACTAGGTACCACCATATAGGAGTAGTAGATTAGTGTAAGGACAATTACCAATCGAGTGAATTTATTTATAATTGGCTTAATTTTGGACAAAACATTTGAGTCATAGGTTAGTCATTGTATTATTGAACTCGTAAGCATATGCATTTTTTCCCTCATTATGAGCGAACTTGTTTCATGTGGTGAACTCCGTACGTGATGTTTGATGTGTTACAGTGAAGAAGTGGTCTATTTCATGTTTTAATCTGTACGCGATTATTAATTCTCATTGGTGGATATCGAAGCATGCATGGACTCGTGCGTTGTGGCAGCATGCGCTGGTGGACTCTAGCATTGGACTGTGGAGGAGAGGTAGAAGATAGAAGAGCATAAGGCTTGTGAAGGAGATGATTTGTTGAGCAAGTCTACTGTTTGTCTTTCGTAAAACCTTATCATATTAATTTGTTTGGTTGGGTCGTCTGAGGTTTTTCCCTTTGTGACTTTTGTCATACACCGGCACTTTGTGGATGTTTTACTTATTTTATCTGTTTATCTCCTAGATGCATGTTTTAGGTTAAAAAGATAAAATTAGGTAAATCGATTTTTCACAACAAAGGTTTAAAATTGGTGAAAAAGTTTTATTAGGTTTAAAATTGTTTAGAGTTTTTATCTTTAAAATTAAACATATATATTTATAAAAATAGACTTTTTAATTGCAATATTATCCCAGCCTGAGCAGAACACCTTATAGGGCCTTTCTCAAGTTGCTTTCGGGGTGGGTTTTTCCATATTATTGTGTTTTGATCCCGAGTTGTTAGACATCAATTTTGGTGGTTTTGATGGTATTAGAACCCCGTTGTTTGATGAGTCAAACTACGCATACTGGAAAATGCATATAAAGTCAACACTAAGGCTATAGATGAGCGGGCATGGAAAGTAGTTTTAAATGGTTAGTCCCCATCTACAACCTTGGAGGGGATATGATTCCCAAACCATTAAAATCATGGAGTGAGGTTAAGCATAAATTAGCAAACTATAACTCAAAAGGTTTGAATGATCTATTTTATTTTGTCACCCCGGAGGAGTTCAATTGTATTATGACTTGTGAAATGTCAAAAACAACTTGGAACGTACTCCAACTCACCCATCAAGGAACTAGTATTATGAAAGCTTTCAAGCTCCAAAACCTTACCACTCAGTTTGAAATGATTAGGATGTTGGAGAGTGAGACCTTTGATGAATTTTACGCTAGATTTTCTGACATAGTTAACTTGTCTTTTAACTTGGGAGAAAGAATACCCTAAAATCGAATAATCAAGAAAATCTTAAGGTCATTGCCTGAAAGATTTTTTCCAAAAGTGACAGTTTTGAATTATTTGGCTACTTTAGACTCTATGAAACTTCAAGAGCTTGTAGGTGACTTACAAGCTTTTGAACTTGATATATTTTCCTCCAAGACTGAGAAAATGAAAGATACAACCATTGCTTTAAAAGCCCTAAAGGAGGAAACACCTGTTTCAGATGATGAATCTGACATCGAGTCCGAGGATATGGTCATGATTGAAAAGAAATTCAATAAATTTCTTAAATTCAAAAACCAATCGAAAGATTCTAAAAGGTTTGAGATAAACATGCATAATAAGGCTGATCACTTCCCTAGAAATCATAATGATAACCTCAAGAGGGATGAGTTGGGAGATGTTATGGTTGTGAGGGTTATGGACATAGAGTAGCCGAGTGCCCCAGTAAACTAAACAAGGAGAGTAAGAAACCAAAGGTGTAAAATGGCACCATTAGTGATAGCAATCCGAAAGAGGGACCTAATTCTCCCATTGAGTACAACTACATCGCGTTCATGTCTAGTCATGTGAGCATTAATAAAAAAAATCTTCCAATGAGGATATTTCTAAACATGACACTTTCGAGGCCATAGATTTTGAATCCCAAGTGAGTGATGGTAGAAAGAGTGGAGATGAGAATGAGGATTAATATGAATATGAGGATTAGGATTAGGAGAAGAGTGAACTCCAATTTCCTTCTTTGAGTTGTATGCAAAAATATTCAAAGTGAGAAAGGTTTACTTGAAGTTTGAAGGTAGGTTGAAATAGCATGTCGTAGAGAATAATGGTAATGTTATGATTGAGGATATTAGGGCACTTAAGAGGAATCTTTGAGAGAAGTTAGAGTATGTTGAAGGTGAGAGTGATAATCTTCGTGGTTTGATGAAGGCTATGAAGAAAGGTCTTCTAAAGTTTATGGAATCTATGCATTTACTCGAGTCGAGGATAGTTGAGCTAGAAGAGAGATTAAGAGATTTAAATAGAGACAAATTTGATTTGGAGTCTATGTCGGAGGCACCGTCTAAATCAATGATGACAATTATGTAATTGGCTTCGATGATCAAAATACTTCCACTACCCAAGCCAAGACCATGTGTTTAAGAGAGTTGGCTAAGAAAGTTAGGAAAGGTCAACCCTTAGGTAAAACTCCTCGTCGGGTTTATACTTGCACTCATAGCAGTAGAAAATTTCACGTTATGAGGTTTTGTTATGATCTTAAAAACGGTTCTAGAAAGTCTAAGAATAAAGTCACCAAAGCTCTCCAACACCCGAGAGCGCCACGATACACCTATGTGGGTTAGGAAATCGTATTTGGAAGCTTTACATATTATACTTATTGATTCTCATTTACTTTCACATGATACTTCCCATGATATATCTAATGGTTGATTGTTTTTTCATGTCTACATATACTAGTTTGTGCTTCATGATATACGTTTCTCAGTGTTATGAAGTCTGCATCTTTTATATTTTGATTTTTTTCTTTTATTGAGGCATATTGAAAAATACAAAAATAGTTTATATGTCTTTTGACTTAGTTTATTTTCAAATTAGTATTTTTGAAAACTTTATTAAAACTCAAAAATATTTTTAGTGTATATTTTAGTTTTACACATTGTGTGGCATATCGGTATGTTTGAATCCAATTCATTCCATGCTATCCATTGACTAGGACATTTGGTTATGATTGTTAATGCTTAGATTGTTCTTAATTATGCTTACATGGAGTTATTTCGAACATGATTCTCGTAATGGATTCACTTTATATATGCCTCTGCACACATATGCACGAGCTCTTTGGATTTCAACTTCACATACTTAAGCTATGTGATATGTTTTGTCATCAATTTGATCATTGTGACTATGGGGACTTTGTACATGTAAGAAGCGTTGCCCTTGAGATTATTTCATTTTATTGAAAAATATGAAGGTACACAGGAAAGGGATATGAAAGGAGAAAATCTCCTTTTAGGAAATCCATCATTGGCAAGAGCCTAATGAAAAAATTAAAGGCAATAAAAACAGAAAAATTTCTAAGGCCAACATGTTTAGTTTATTTGATTTTCAAAAATTACATCTTCGAAACAATAAAGAGAACACAAAATATTACATATATGTTTATCTTTTGAGGGTGTTATAGTTAAAGATCAACGAGTTTGCACAATGAATCCTAATTATGTTTATTTTGTCATGATGTTATTGATTTATAAAATCATAAATATTCTATGCTTGTGTCCATTGTGCTTGTTTGTTCATAAAATTCACTTTATCTTATCACTTGAGGCTAAATATTAGTTTGATAAAGTTTTGCGATCAAATAGAACTCTCGAAATATATTTGAGTGTTTAGGTCATAATTCATTTGTATCTAGTGTACAACCATGCATTCCGTTCCACATGGTTTGACACATCCATATTGTGCTTGTGTGTAAAGCTTATGTGTTTTGTGTCGGAATTTTTTGTGGTTGTTTATATCTATATATGTGCCAGTATTTCATTGGTATATTTTGCATATTTTATATATGGTATCGTTTTGAGTCTTTACAGTTTGTGTTTAGTCCATGTTTTCCATATGCTTTGTCTTTGGGTTTTATTTGGCATACTACATAATCATATTAGCATCTCTCATTGGATGCATTGAAATTGCTTATGTCATATTGGTAATTTCAAATTGGTATCATACTTTATTTCTTATTTATACCGGTATCTTTTTGCATCGATATTGATATTGTTTTATCATTGTTTGGATTATTTATGCTTGAGTTGCTATATTCTGTGTTTGTCACACTCTACACCATTTCATGATATTATTCCCTCCTCCCTATTTCAAAATTGGCATATCATGTTCACACATTTAGGGGAGATTTGTTTTTTTTAGGGGGGGGGGGGGGGGAGGGAAGGTAAAAGTTTAATGCTTCCTTACTTTGTCTATTCCTGAATAAAAGGGGGGAGAAATTGTGTCATTCCTTTCATGATTAGGATATCTTTATCTTAGGGGGAGATGTCTCACCTAGGTTGAGATTATTTTAGACATTGTTCGAATTTTATTCATATGCAAATTTATACTTATTATATTCTCTTTGCATTTGAAGGTGTGTTTAAGTGTGCTGGTTTACAACATGCGACAAATTTTTCATGCGTGCAAAATTACTCAGAGTTTGTGACTGCCAAGCGTCTGTGCTCTTACTTTGGAGGTTGGGGATTGAGTATTTTTAGAGAACTTGATGACCCATAGGATTTTTATTTTAGTTTTGTTCCAAAATAGCCGAAGGAAGAGATATATAGAACGAGAAAGTCAGTCCCTTCGAATGAACTTGAGTTTCATTAAAACAAAATGAGATTCTCATTCGAATGAGATATGTGTTTTTATTCTAAGGAGTTTACCGCCTCGAAATTTATGTTTTCATTATTTAAGGCGTATTAGACTCAGCTTTTATAAGAAATTTTGGGAAAAAAATAATTCCTTATTTGTTTATCAAAGTTTCAATGCCCTAGCTTCACCTTTTGAGTTTAAATATCCAAGTTCTTATATTCATATTATGGCCATCCCCCGGATCCTCGTGGTGGGAGGGATGAAGAAGAGGGGCATCTTCAACGTCGAGAGGATCTTGGCCCCGCGCATCCCTCTCGGGAGCGCTTCTGCTGGCGTCGATGATGAGGTGAAAATGTGGAGGGATGGAGTCGCTAGTCTATTTTACTTAAAACAGACAAAAGAAAAGGGAGTCGTCCCGAAAGACAGCATCCAAAGACATACTGATACATACGAAACTAAAATGATTCGAAAAGGGTTTGGAGGCTAAGTTACAAAATGGGAAGGTGTTAGGCACCCATTCCGCCCTTACGGTCTCTCATGGGTTATTGCTATTTTCCTTTATTTCCCCGTGATATGTGTGCATGTGTATATGTAGTGGAGATAGTAATCATTGACTTGTATCATGGAAGAGATAAAGCGAGTCATCCGTAGAAATGTTCCTAAAAGAAATATTAGAAGATAGGATATACGCGATTATCCTAGCGTTGATCGCTATAATGGGACAATAACGCATACGGAATAATACGACACTAAGAATAAATATATGTATATATAAACATATAGAATCTAAGAGAGTTAAGTTTAAAGAATATAAAAAGATAGGAAAAAAAAGTAGGAATAGCATCGAGTCTCGGGTTTTACCCCGAGACACCTACGTAGCCTATAGAGGCATTAAAATCCACGTAGTTCGAATGAAAAACGAGGGGTGGGATTTATCCCATAAATCCAATCGGGGACTTCTCTTATATGTGTGTGTGTGTGTGTGTGTGTGTGTGTGCGTGTGTGAAAAAATGTTTTAGTTGTGAGAAAAGTATGAGAATTCCCGTTTAGAATTTATGAGCAAACCCTCTTTTTCTTTTTTTTTTGGGTTTTATTTATATGAAAATAAGAGATGTGCAATAATACTAGATAAAAAATTATATTAGGATATGAGATGAGAGGATAAAAGTGCTAAGTAATAAAACAAATTAATGCGAATTTAGGAGAATTTAAAGAGAGAGTTGAAAAGGTTGGACCTTCTTGGAGATCTTGAGCTTGATCTTGGATGATGGAGAGCAGCCCTTGCACTTGGGTGATGATGAAGGGTGGTTAATTCACCAAGTTTGATGAAAAGTGAAGGTTGGAAAAGGGTTTGGATGTGGAAATCACGCTGACTTCGAGAAGGGTTTTCTGAGCTCGCTGAGAGTAATAGGTTTCAGATCTTGTATTTTTTGCAATGAGGTTAGGCCCTCCTTTTTATAGGCCCAGGGCATTTTCGATCAGCATAAACCTGGTCCTGCCAATCGGCAGGTGTGTTTTGTCACACTGTCGATAGGCTGGGTTTGGAACCCATCGTTTGGCAGTCTCTTTCAGGTTCCTTCGAAAAATCGATCGTAGAGCGCAAACCGTTGATCCGAATCGCACACGGGGTGAACCGTTAGAAAGGTACTTCAGAGACCTTCAAAAGTATTTGGACTACACCCGGGTCTGGGAGTTGACTTTGTCTCAAATGTGGCTTGGAAGCTTTCATCGATCCTTTGGACAGGGAATCGTTGGATGCAAACAGATCATTCGTCCGCATGGTAAGTCAGAATCGCGCACGGGGTGGACTATTGGAAAGGTTAAGAGATATACTTCGACATTCCAAAGAGCTTGACTCAGTTTTGGGAGTTGACTTTGGTCAACCGAGGCCTGGAAGCGTTCTGTGACCTTTCAGAATAAAATGGATCGTTCGTCCGTACCGTAAGTCAGAATCACGCACGGGGCAGACCGTTGGAAAGGGGTTTTAATTCCCTTTAAAGATTCATTCAGTTTCAGTCGAGCTGAGGAGTTTACTTTGGTCAAATGGAGTTTGGGAGCGTCTGGTGACCTTCTGATCAAGTTTCGAGGGAAAATGGGTCGTTTGTCTGCACCATAAGTCAGAATCGTGCACGGGACGGATCATTGGAAAGGGGATTCAGTGCCCTTTGAAGATTTATTTATTCTCATTCCAGCTGAAGAGTTTAAATTTTGGTCAAATGGAGCCTGGGAGTGCCCAATGGCCTCTAGGTCAGTACCCGGGGTATGACTTAGGTTTTTAGCGATGAGGGTAGGTGCTAGGGAACCTATGGAGAGGTTAGGGGTGTTAGAATGGGGTGTCTATAGATCCCCTCAACGGGTGAGTTTGGAACAAACGATAGCCGTCGAATAGACACCACATGATGCCTTTAAAAGAGGTCAATTCTGAGGACCTGAGGATGAGGGTGACCGATTCAGAGGGTCGAGGCCGATTCTGAGGGATTGAAGATGAGGGTGACCGATTTTGCGGGTCGAAGCCAATTCTGAGGGATTAAAGATGAGGGTGATCGATTCTGCGGGTCGAAGTCAGTTCTGAGGGCTTAAGTTGAGATGACCAATTATGAGGGTCGAAGCCAATTCTGAGGGCTTAAATTGAGATGACCAATTATGTGGGTCGAAGCTAATTCTTACGGCTTAAGTTGATGACCAATTCCACGGGTCATAACCAATTATGAGGGCGAGGGCTTAAGTTGAGATGACTAATTTTGCGGGTCGAAGCCAATTCTGAGGGCTTAAGTTGAGATGACCAATTCTGCGGGTCAAGTCAATTCTGAGGGCTTGTCAAAGCCAATTCTGAGGGCTTAAGTTGAGATGACCAATTCTACGGGTCGAAGCCAATTCTGAGGGTGAGGGCTTAAATTGAGATGACCAATTCTGCGGGTCGAAGCCAATTCTGAGGGCGAGGACTTAAATTGAGATGACCAATTATGCGGGTCGAAGCCAATTCTTAGAGCTTAAGTTGAGATGACCAATTCTGCGGGTCGAAGCCAATTCTGAGGGCTTAAGTTGAGATGACCAATTATGCGGGTCGAAGCCAATTCTGAGGGCTTAAGTTGAGATGACCAATTCTGCAGGTCGAAGCCAATGCTAAGGGCTTAAGTTGAGATGACCAATTCTGCGATCGAAGCTAATTTTGAGGGATTAAGTTGAGATGACCAATTCTGCGGGTCGAAGCCAATTTTGAGGGCTTAAGTTGAGATTGTGAGTCGAAGCCAATTCTGAGGGCTTAAATTGAGATGACCAATTCTGCGGGCTTAAGTTGAGATGACCAATTCTGCGGGTCGAAGCTAATTCTGAGGGCTTAAGTTGAGATGGTCAATTCTACGGGTCGAAGCCAATTCTGAGGGCTTAAGTTGAGATGTTCTCGGGGAACTCTGTCGGGGAAATTACCTCGTGATTTTGATTTGAGCCGGGGAGCTGATTGCTGAGGAAATCCTCGTATCTTTTGGCGATTTTGCCATGTAATAGCCAGTTTGATGTTGTAAATTCCACTGGGGAAGCGATTAGGTGGTCCATGCTTTGCTCAGGGAGACTCAAGACCTTTGGGGTACGTTAGAGGTCCTCCGGGGACGTTGTCGGGAGGATATTTACTTGGCTTTTGAGAGTTCCACTGGGGAAATAGGGGTTCTTCTTGAGGGAGTGCGAAATTTTCTTGGTGAAAATGTTCTAAATCCCCTCCGAGATTTTCAGGAATTTTCTGAGGAGTTTTTAGGGGGTTTTGGTATTTTTCAGGAGTTTCTATATGAAAATTTGAGGGGGGTGCCTGTCGGCATGGTGTAGAGGGTGTCATTCGGAAGTGGCACGGACTTTTGGACTACCTCAAGAAGGTAAAGGAGCAGTGTCGATCGGTAGGTTTGGGGTCAGTGCCGATCAGCAAGACCTTTGGCATCCTATAAAAAGGGGGCGGGTTCCCCTCATTTTTCACAGCTTCTTATCTTCTCTTTTTCTGTGATTTTATTCTCCGATTCGTTCTAGCATTTCACAATCTAAAAAATGGCCGCTTTTGTGAGCACTGCAGTACACCGGGAGTGGTTGGCTATTGATAACTGGGTGAATGTGTAGTGGAGGGCTGGGGCGCCTCTTACTTTGGGGAGTGAGAACTCTTTTTATTCATTCGAGCCGGTTGCGGATGAGCGATATTTGCTGCGGGAGCCATCGCATCATCGCTCTTCGAGGGTGGTAAACCCTGGCAGTTATGTAAGTAAAATGACTTTTGGCATTCCTTTTTTGTGGTTTTCCTTTTTTCTTGGATTTTTACAAGGTTTTTCTTTTGGAAGTTCGATGTTTCTTTGTCAACTATTCATGCCCGCAGGATGACGAGGCTTAAGGATGTCTAGGAGAACCTTCCATCTGTGGTGCGTTGGGTGGTATCTTCAACAGGATTTGGGAGGTTGGCGTCTGTGCTGGATGAGATGCCTCGTTCGACGGCAGTTTTATGCGCTCTGGGGGAGGGATGGTGGGACACTACTCACACCTTCCATTTTGGTTTTGGGGAGATGATTGTGACCCCCATAGATGTGCAATAGCTATTGGGGCTGGATTGTGATGGAGCACAGATAGAGGTGGATCGCACTTTATGGGTGAGGCCGGAGGCTGTGTGGGCGGCGCTAGGTGACGTGGGAAGATATTTTTTGGGGACTCCATTCGTCTGTCCCTGCTGAGGGATGTTTTGCTGGGGAGGGTGATTGATGTGGAGGACGGGCTGTAGGTGAGGCAGATGGCCCAGTTGTTCATTTTATTGGTGCTGGGGGGATTTTTAGTGGTGTCGAGCGGCGACGTCGTCAATTTATGGTTTTTACCATACTTGAGGATGTTTTCGAACATCCCTCTCTATGATTGGGGGAGCCTGGATTTGGCGACCCTTTATTTTTCTCTGGATGCATTCAGTCAGTGCTGCTGGCAGTCTTTCAGTGGATCCACGTATCTTCTTGAGGTATTCTTTAATTTACGCATTTTTATTTCATGCATTTGCATTTTCCTTATGCGTCTCTTTTTTATTGCGGATTTTTGTCTTTAGCAAACGTGGTTTTATGAGGTGATTGGGTGTAATACCCAGCTGATTTCTCTAAAGGATGAGACCGTTGAGGACTTTTGCCGATTGTATCGGTGGCGAAAGGCCAATCGGCAGTCGAGGAGGTCTCTCTCACTGGAGGCGGTGCATCAGGTCTTGAATGGCCTCACCAATGATAGGGTAAGATTTTTCCTTTTTCAGTCTAAGACCTTCTCTGATTCTTTATTTGACTTATATCTGTTGGGGATTTTTCAGGTGACTTTTTACCCTTGGGAGATGATCATTCAGGATACGGGGTTGACTAGAGTGAATGCGCAGATAAGGCATTTACTGGCGCATGAGTTTGGCCACTCTTGTTATCTTGGGGAGAGGGTGGGCCAAGAGATTGCCGAGGAGGTGGTGGTGGTGCTACCTGCGAGGCCCCATATGTCTATGAGGCAGGAGCGGTTATTTATAGAGGATCGCAATGATGATTGGCGAGTCCTATATATTGTACACTGATGCGGCTGTGCCGTATGATTATATGGACTTCATGACGAGTTGGTTGATGGCGCTTAGACTATATGATGCACTTACCTTCCCTCCTGTGGGTTCGAGTCAGCCAGTGGGGTCTTCTTACAGCGATGGTGGTCCGTCGATATCTACGACGATGGCGACTTCAGATGTCCACTTTGTGCGGTTGCATACTCCTTCATACAACATTCGGTGGGCTGATGGAGGGATGGTGCCTATGTTGCATCATCCTCATGCGATGGACTCGGAGGAGTTGGGCTTGACAGAGGAGGTTTCGTCATTTGGTATATCTTTATGTTCTTCTCTTTTCTTTCTTTTTGGTTTCTCTTATTCGATACTGATTCTGCCTTTTCTGGCAGCAAGTCCTGGTGTCCACCACTTGGCTAAGGGGTATTAGGGACTGGATATCTTCGGTGACTGCCCATATTTGGGACGCGTTTCCTGTTCCTTCTTGCTTGGTGTCATTTGCCTCATTCGGGGAGGAGTCTAGTTCGGGTAGCGGTGGTACATCATCTCGTCGCAGGGGGAAAGAGAGTGCGTCGCAGGGATGGAAGCCCTTAGAATAGTGAGGGGAAAGGGTAAGTGAGAGAGAGAGAGAGAGAGAATGTGGGTTCGGGCTGAGTCCTGTTATTTTTCTGCTTTTTTTTATTTTCCTGCCAGACTGATATAACACAGAGAAATATTTATGCAATGCAATGAAGTTTTTTGATTATCTTATGTTAATGATGAATGAATGAATGCATACACCTGCGCTTTTTACTTTGCTGTTGAGATCGTAAAAAGAAATATTTTTGGGATTTGAAGGAAAGTTTTATTTAAAATGAGAATTTATATAAAGATGAAAAGGGGATTTCAAATTCTGTTTGAGAATACCAATTTATTTGTATTGAGTTTTCTGATATTGACAAAAGACGAACAAGGAAAATTTCTAAAAACAGGGGGTTGCCGATCGGCAAGCACCCTATCTTGCCTATCGACAGGTCAGTACAGTTCCATCAATTCAAAGCTTTAATTGGTACCCTCTTCAGCCTTTGGTACCTTGTGGGGCAGGGTTCCCTCCGATTTCTGCAGGGGTTATATTTTTTATGAGAGGCTTTCAAGTATAAAAAGGGGTAAGGGTGGAGTGTTTTCATCACACCTTCACATTCCTACTTTCTTGTTCTGTGAGATGGCTCTCCCTGGTAGTGTGGAGTTTGCCAACTACCTCGAGACTTTGGAGGCAATGTCAACGTCAACTATGATGCTTTAAACATGCGTCGAGTTTCTTTATGGCATAATCGGCCCATGGAGTGGAATATGGTGATGGCAGCGATACAATTTTGGTACCCCGAAGACCATGTATTTTGTTTTGGCTTGGAAGAAGTCTGTCCGACATATGAGGAATTTTCTGCCATGTTGGGAGTAAATCCTAGTATAGTGGCTGCTATGCCTAAATTTTCTTGGTCTCCCCGGGGGATGTTGGTTGGACTTCTCCACATCTTACCCTCGGTGGGTAGATCATTGATTACTGGAAAAATGATTTCTCTTCCGGCGGTGCTGCGATCTGTGCATTTGCAGGAGGTTGGTGATGCTAGATATGCCGAAGCCGTCGTTCTGGGCCTGGTTTCAAAATTACTGCTGGTGACTGGGGAACTGCTGCTGGACCCATAACTTGCAGTTATTACTTCATGGATGTCCTACCGTTGCAATCCTGGGGCGGTGATACTGGTGGAGACTCTGAATGGTCTGGATGCCTGGCGAGAAGGTCGTTCTGTCTTTCTGAGGGGTAGTCCTGTGATCCTGTTCATGTGGTTGTCTAAAAGATTATGCTTAGTGACTCCTTCAGAATATCCTTTGTCGGCTGTACCCAACTTCTTTTCACGTCATTTCATCAGTGTTGGTCTGGATATCGAGAGCTGGGAGAATTGGTCTGTGGAGCATGGGGCTCAAAATCTGTACTGGTCAGTGCCTTGGTGGGGATAGCTGCTGCCTATTTTGGAACTGGGGGAATGCCTGTATGTCTGGATGGTTGGTCTCAGACAGACCACTTTCTATTTCCCCTTGCAGCTTCTGCGCCAATTTGGCTGGGAGCAGGTCGTGCCACCTCAGAAACTAGATTTCTTTCTGGTAGAAGATCTGATAGAGCGTCTGCGCATGCGACTTGGCTCTTTGTGTGAGAGTCGGTGTCCATTGTCCCGTCCCTCTCAGTCTGTTGGGAGAGTTTGGCACATCCCTGGGGATTATATGAAGTGGTTGTGGAGAAAAGTGGTCAGCGAGATATTGGCAGTGGAGACTGGATAAAGGTGGCTTATTTTATCTGATACCATCGAGGGAGGTGTGGTAGTTTTTCCGAGGCTGGTTCAAGATTATCGGTTTATAGAGCGTCTGCAGCACTCCATTCAGGAAAGGGAAGCATGGGGACCCCAGGATGTAGATGACGATGATGGAACGGGATCCTTTGGTAGCGGTGGGTAGGACACTTGGAGAGTTTATTTTGTAATGGGGAATAAATTTTGGAATTTTATTTGGCTTTTTAGGAAGGTAGGGGAAAGGGAGTCATCCATTCCTTTTCTTATGTAATTGCACTGTAATCTCCTATTAGTTAAATAAACAATTTTTTGATCATCCAGCTGTGCCTTTTGATGAATTTTGTATTTTTGAATTATCTATACCGATCGCTAAGGCATGCATAATTCTTTTGTTCAAGTATATGTTAGAATGAACTGTCGTTCTCGAAGATAAGAAAAGAATAGTTTTTTGTGAAGAAGAAAGGGTCGTGCTCATATAAGATGTATGAGATGGCTATGTACCTCTGGGGGGTTTTGGAAAGGTTTTAATTTTTTTGAAAATGGTTTTTATAGAGGATCAGGCCCACGTAGTTCTGGGTAAAAGGAAATGATGATATTTTTTTTTAGAATAGAAAGGAGAAGAGAAGAGTCATAGCGGGCCGAGATTTCGGACTAGGGGTAGAACTTCTTAAGACGGTCCAAGTTTACTGGATGAGCCTTCTCTTCTCCATCTAAGTCGGTGAGCATGGCGGTACCGCCGGACAAGATTTTCTTGACGATGTATGGGCCGCTCCAATTGTGCTTGAATTTCCCTCTGGGGTCCTATATGGGCTCTACTATTTCTTTAAGGGCTAAATCCCCTTCTCGGACACCGCGGTCCTTGACTCTCTTATAAAATAAACGCGTTATTTGGCGATGGTACCCTTGTATGTGATACAACGCTTTTAATCTCCTCTCGTCCAAGAGTGATAGCTCGCCGAGGCGTCTTTGATGCCAGTCCTCCTCACTGACTTGGCTTTCGAGCATAACACGAAGGGGAGGGAGTTTTAGCTCCACGGGTAGGACTGTTTCCATGCCGTAGACTAGAGAATAAGAGGTAGCCCCAGTAGAGGTTCGGGTTGAGGTTCGGTAGGGAGAAGATTTGTGTCTCTGAATCCCCTACTCGTTGACCACTTATGTGACTTCTACCTCGAAATGCAGCCCGTTATCTGACACTAGCTCGTGCGGGATCCCATATCGGCAGATGATGTTTTTCTTGATGAATTGGGCCACTTTCTTAGCATTCAGGATTATGAATGACTCGATGAGGCAATTATTAAAGGTTAGAAAACTATTATCATTTGAGGAATTTTCGGACATAGGCGGTGCAATACTGGATCATGGTGGTCCAGTAGTAGCCTTGTCGCATGATCTTCTTGGAAAGAATGTGATCATTCATATAGGGCCTACATTCCCCGCTGTGGATTTTCTTCATTACCTCTTCAATGTCAACCTCTGTGATGCAGTGTAGATGGGTTTCATCGAAGTTTCTCTTAAGCAGTGCTTTATGACAGATGATGTATTGGGCGACCAGTCTTCGGAGGGTTGCCCGGTCCTTCTTATTGGAACCCTGGGGATACTTACCATGCTTGAGGAGGTGCCATATATCATAGTACCAGTAATTAACTAGATCGGGATCTTCTTTGGTGATGAGCTTGATGTGGTAGCAATGGGTTGGTTTATCTTGCTTTTGGACCAGGAAGGGGGCCATTATTATTCCTTCGGGCATGTCGACTATGGAGGCTAGGGTAGCAAAGGCATCGGCTAGGTTACTTTTTTCTTGAGGTAGGTAATTAAAGGTGATGTCTTGGAATTGAGAGGCTAGTTCTTCTAAGTGGGCATGGAAGGGTTGGAGTTTCTCTTCCATAACTTTCCATTTTTTTAGCACTTGACCAATGATGAGGGTAGAATCCCCGTAGACATCTAGGTATTGAATACCTTTCTTAAGAGAAACTTTGAGGCCTACCGTACATGCCTCGTATTCAGTCATGTTATTGGTGCAGGGGAAATCCAACTTGATGGCGATGGGAGTGTGGGAGTCATCTGGGGCGATTAGAAGTATCACAATGCCATATCCCTTTTTGTTAACAGTTCCGTCAAAGAACTTTTGCCATCGGAGATCGTCTTGAGCAGTGTAAATGATGTTTTTATCTGGGAATTCGAAGATCTAGTCATCAGCTTCTTTTGTGAGGTAGTCAGCAAGGTAGTCAGAGATGGCTCTTCCTTTTATGGCTTTCTGCGTGACGTACACGATATCAAACTCGACTAGGAGCTTCAACTATCGAGCCATTCGGCTGGATAAGGCGGGTTTCTCAAGCAGGTACTTGATGGGGTCCATTCGATATACAAGTTAAATGGGGAAGGTGAGCATGTAGTGTCACAACTTTTGGGTGACCCAAACAAGCGCGACGCATGCTTTTTCCAAAATAGTGTAGTTGACTTCGTACCCGGCCAATTTGTAACTAGCGTAATAGAGGTATCTTTGTTTTTGGGAATCCTCAAGGTATTGGGCTAGAAAATCCCCAGCTGTAGTGTCGGTTATGGTTAGGTATAGAAGCAAGGGGATACCAAGCTGTGGTGGCATGAGTACCGAAGGTTGGGTCAAATATTGTTTGATTCGATAAAAAGCTTCTTGGCATACCTCATTCCAAACCTTGGTTGAATCTTTTCGGAGGAGTTTGAAAATAGGTTCACAGATGGAGGTTAGCTGGCTGATGAACCGGCTGATGTATTACAATTCCTTTAGGAAACCACGGACTTCTTTTTTTGTTCGGGGAGGTGGCATCTATAGTATGGCTTTTAGCTTGGCAGGATCTGCTTCTATCCCTTTCTCACTGACCATGAATCCCAAGAGTTTTCCCTTTGTAACGCCGAAGACACATTTCTATGGATTGAGTCTCATCTGATATCGTCGCAATCGTTCGAAGAACTTTCGGAGAGCGGTAACATGACCTTCTCTAGTTTTAGATTTGATAATCATATCATCCACATAGGCCTCAACTTCTTTGTGAATCAGATCGTGCAGGATGGTTATGGCAGCCCTCTGGTAGGTAGCCCCAGCATTCTTGAGACCAAATGGCATAACAGTGTAGTAAAAGGTTCCCCACAGTGTGATGAACGCGATTTTTTCTTGGTGATCTGGGTGCATTTTAATTTGGTTATATCCGACAAACCCGTCGACGAACGACTTAAGAGCATGACTGGTTGTGTTGTCAATGATCATGTCGATATTGGGTAACGGGTAATCATCCTTTGGAGAGGCTTTGTTCAAGTCCCGGTAGTCTACACACATTCGAATTTCGGCACAGGCACTATATTGGCTAGCCATGTGGGATATTCGATCACACGAATGAAACCCACGTTCAGCTGTTTGATTACCTCTTCTTTGACTTTGAGCGACCATTCGGTGCAGAGATTTCTCAGCTTTTATTTAACCGACTTGTAATCAAGAACAATGGGGAGCTCATGTTGAGCTATTTCAGGATCAATACTGGGCATATCGTCATAAGACCATGCAAAGACATCCACGAATTCTTTCAATAATTCTTCGAGTTGTCCACGCTCATGCTCGTCGAGGGTAGCCCCTATCCTAATCTCGCGCAGTTGGCTACTAGAACCGAGGTTAACAATGACAGTTTCTTCTTCATTAACTTGAACGCGGTTATGTTTTTTGTTATTAACCTTATTTAGATCAATTAAGAATTATTCATTTGCAAAATCATCATCATCAAAAGTTTGATTAGAATCTAAACAGTTAATGTAAGGCACAGCAAGATACTCAAAATCTTCATTTATTTCATTGATAGGAAAAACAGCATTGAGAACCTCATCAAAGGAGGTCTCGATTACATTTGAGCAAGGATAGACAACAGAAGAATAAATGGGGTAAACATTGGGGTTAGGTGGGATTTCAACAGGTAGAACCGACATAACATGCCAGTTGAGGAGAGGTGTATCAGCAGCTTTAATCAAATGGGATGGATCCAGTGATGTAGTTCTTGAATGAACCATGCAGAGTGTCAGCCCCAGTGTATGCAAGTTGAGGGAATCTTCGATATCTCTGATGAGCAGTTGTACATGGTGTTGGGAGCTTTCGGCCTATGGGTAGCTGTCTTGGAAAAAGATCCTCATTTCGGGCTTCATCTTCTTATCTGTATGGTCATTCCATGGTTCCAAAAAGCCATAGAAGAGGAATTTCTCGCCCTCTTTGATGAATCGTCCATTCAAGGAGTCACCTGGGATAGTCTGGATGCAGTCTAGTCTTAACTTTGGTCGAGACTCGAGGATCATTCTGAGCTCTTATTCTGATGGTTGATACCCCAAACCACAAGGAGGGAAAGCTTTTTTCAGCACAATGGGCTCAAGTATCCCTTGTTGTCTTTATCCTAGCCCCAGTCCGGGCATGAAGTGCATGTTTCTGAACATCTAAATCACATTGACGTTGCCATAAGGGTCATATTCCGGACAAACCCTTTCTTTGAAATCATCCCCTGCCGGGAGTAGAAGTGGTTCAACTCGAAATCCTGATAGGAGCATATCATTTGACCCGTACTGTATCTCAAGGATTGGTTTACTAGTACTTGCACCCTCAGCATTATCGGCGTTGCCTAAAATGGTGATGACTCATCCGTCGGTGAAGAACTTCAATTTCTGATGGAGTGAAGAAGACACACCCTTGATACTGTGGAGACAAGGTCGTCCCAGCAACAGGTTGAAATAAGCTGGGATGTCAATAACTTGGAATTCAACGACAGGGTTTATAGGGCCAGCCCCTATTACAAGTTTTATGAATCTCATTACTTCTCGACGAATATTATAGTAGGCACGTACAGCAGTGGAGATTGGAGCGAGGTCACGTTCCTTCAGTCCTAAAAATTTGAAGGTTCTTAATGGTCAGACATTCAAGGCGGATCTATTATCGATAAGAGAGAATGGTACGATCTTTCCCATAACTTCGACAGAGATGTTGAGTGCATGATTGTGGTTTGGCCCAATTCTGGGTATTTCTTCTTCAAAAAAGGATATCATTTGGGTAGAGGTCAAGGATCCGATTAAATTTACCTCTTCTTCTGGTGTGGTAGAAGGAGGAACTGTGGGTCCAGTGAGCAATTTGATCAAAGAATTTATGTGCAGCTGGGAAGACATGAAAAGCCCCCATAGAGTGATGTTAGTTTGAGTTTTATTTAGTTGATCGAGAATCTAGCTTTCCTCGAGGGTAATTTTTGGCATAGGAAGGTTTTTAACGCCCTTCCCTTTGTCATTGGCTGGTAGTGAGCTTGAGATCTGGTAATGCCTCCCTGATCTGGTCATGTGATTTACTGAAGAAGGGAAGAACATGAACCCTGTTTCTTTGTCGATCTCAGATTGTTCTGCCACTTTGTTTATTTGTCTAACGAGCTCCTCAAATGATATCATCCCACACATGCCGGCTACCGGGCCAGTTTTCTCAAAAGCTTGGTCTTTATTCGAATCTTTAAATTCTTCCCGCCATCCAGTGGCAATAATTCTTCTATACACCCCATTCTGTTACCCCCTAGTACCTCCCTTCATCACCACAAACCTAGGTCATGTCCCGAGTACTGACCTATAAGCCATCGGGCACTCCCCGGCTCAATTTGACCAAAAATTCAAACTCTTCATCCCGACCGAGGCTGAATGAATCTTCGAAGGGAACTGAATACCCTTTCCAACAGTCCATCCCGTGTGCGATTCTGATTTACCATGCGGACGAACGATCCGTTTGCGTTCGAAACCTGACCCAGAGGCCACCGGGCGCTCTCGGGCTCTATTTGACCTAAGTCAACTCTTCATCTCAATCGAGGCTAAATGAATCTTTGAAGGGCACTGATTACCCTTTCCAATGGGCCATCCTATGCGTGATTTCGACTTACCATGCGGACGAACGATCCGTTTGACTCCAAGAAGTCACTGAATGTTTCCAGGGCGTGGTTGACCAAAGTTAACTCCCCAAACCGGGTCAAACTCTTTGGAATGTCTAAGTACATCTCCTAAACTTTCCAATGGTCCCCCTCGTGCGCGATTTGGACTTACCATACGGACGAACGATCCGTTTGCGTCCGAACGATTCCCCGTCCAATGGACAGACAAACTGTTTCGAGCCATATTTGACCCAAAGTCAACTCCTGAATCCTGGAGTGATCCAAAGGACTTTTGAAGGTCTCTGAATTACCTTTACAAGGGTCTGCCTCGTGTGTAATTCTGACCAACAGTTTTCCCCCGGCATCCGATTTCCCGAAAAGGCCTGAAACACACTGCCAAATGGCAGGTTCCAGACCCTGCCTATTGGAAGGTGCAGATAGGCTGGATCAGGTCTATGCCGATCGGCCGTGACCTGAGCCTATAAAAGGAGGCCTTCACCTCATTTGCAAAGGGAGCCCAGATCTTATAAAATTCACTTTCAACGAATCCCAAAAACCTCTCTCGAAGGCAGCGTGATTTCAACTTCCAAATCCCTTTTTTACTTCCACTTTCCATCATCCTTTTCATCAAACTTGGTGAATTATCCACTCTCCATCATCATCCAAGTGCAAGTGCTGCTATCCAACATTCAAGATCAAGCTCAAGATCTTCAAGAAGGTCCAACTTTCTCAAACTCTCTCTTAAATTCTCTTAAATTCTCAATAACTTGTTTTATTACTTATCACTCTTATTATCTCATCTCACACATCCTAATATACTTTTTATTTAGTATTATTGCACACCTCTTATTTTCATTATAAATAAAACCCAAAAAACAAGAAAAAAAGGGTTTGCTCATAAATTCCAAATAGGGATTCTCATACTTTTCTCACACTTTTCTCACAACTAAAACACTTTTTCTACACACACACACACACACAAATAAGATATCCCCCATTTGGATTTATGGGATAAACCCCACCCGTCATTTTGTATGCGAACTACGTGGACTTTGATGCCTTTATAGGCTACGTAGGCGTCTCGGGGTAAAACCCGAGACTCGAGTCCTTTTCTCACTTTTTCTCTTATTTTCCAATCTTCTCTAAAGCTAATTTTCTTATATTCTATATACTTGTAACGTATTACTCCATATGCGTTATCGTTCCATTATAACGAACAACGTAGGGGTAATCGCGTAAATCTTATTTTTTTAATACTATTCTTATGTCTTCCTACGGATGACTCGCTTTATCTTTTCCATGATACAAGTCGAGGATTCCTACCTCCATTATATATATACACATGCACACATATCACGGGTGGAAATATAAAGGAAAATATCAAATATCCATGAGAGACCGAAAGGGCGGAATGGGTGCCTAACACCTTCCCATTTCGTAACTAAGCCTCCGAACCCTTCTCGAATCATTTTGGTTTCGCATGCATCAGTATGTCTTTGGATTCCATCCTTCGGGATGGATTCCCCTTTTTTCTTTTGTCTGTTTTGAGTAAAATAGACTGGTGACTCTGAATCTCTCTACATTTTTACACCTCATCTCAAACGACGCCGGCCGAAGCGCTCCCGTGAGGGATGCGCAGGACCCGGGATGGCCACAGTGGCGACTCCGCTGGGGATTTCTGTATTTTGAGGGCTTGACTCTATTTGCATGGATGCTATTTTTGTTTATGTTTTCCCCCATATCTGCATGTTCCCCCTTTTCCATGTGTATCCCATGCTTATGCTTATGTTCACACACTTGCAGAAAATTCTCGATGTACACTTCACACCACGTGCACCTAGGATCACATATATCCGCATGTTACAAGCATCACCTATCCATACTTGGTGTACCTTGGGTACTCGTACTTTGCTCCCTGTTTGGCATAATCAAGAAAGGCATTCTCATCATAATATACTAATAAGAGAATCATGCATGATTCACACGACATCACCAAAGAGCATTGTTATTGACCAAATTTTACCCAGTAACTGGAGGGTCACTTCGTGATGGCCGCTGGTCCGACAGGTCGCAGTTAGCCTAAGCGATATGATTCTCACCTTTTATTGGCCAAGTACCTTCGACGTATATCGAACGGTTCCTCCGCATCGTACCGCTTGACCGAAGTCATGACGCGAGGTATATCGCAGGGAATTCATTCACGTACGCCGAGTATATCGAATTCGCTCTCACACGTACCGTCCCCACAAGGTATATGGTGAGGCAATTCACGTACACTCAGGTATATCAAATGGCTTGTCCACACGTACCGATTGCCCGCAAGAGAAAGACGTACCTCGTGGAAGTCACACCAAAGGGGGGAACCCATGCCGATTCACCCAACCAACTGCATACCCGCATATAGGTGTCAAACCTAGGACACGCACTTTAGATTGCCGGTTTTGACCCGAAACTCTGTTGAAATTCCGGGTCGGTCTGCCGCCCGAATTTTCGTGCATTTTTAAAACGGGACCCTCACTACACCAAATCTGCCCATTTGTCAAGGTCATTGACCTTGAAAAATTCACCTTGTCAAGGTCAATGACCGTGACATTTCGAGGCGAGACAACTTTTTTTGTCACGGTCGTGTCACGGTCATTGACCTTGTCAAAAAACTCGCGTTTTGTGCCACGGTCGTGTCAAGGTCAATGACCGTGACACGTTTGTCACGGTTATAAACCGTGACAAAGCCGTGACCCTTTTTTAAAAAAATTGTCACGGTCATTGACCGTGACAATTCTGGGCAGAATTTAAAAAAAATCTGCTGGGCAGTATGGCCACTGCCACTGCCCAGCAGTATATTTGTACCTGTTATAGAAACGTTGTACCTGTTCCAAACATCATATATCCAACACAAACTAAAGATAATGCAAATATATATTCATGACAGTATAATCCAAATCTTCAAAGTAAAAATAATCTACATGACGATATAATCCAAATATAATTAAAATGGACAAACTTAAAAATAATGTTACTACATGTCTTGGGTAAATGTGAGGAGGTGAGTAGGCCACACGACATACGAATTGACGCACCCACTAATATACGTCGTGCCGCATTGTTCGCGCAACCATAATAGGGAGTTCTCCTTCCCGGGTATGACATGCGTGACGAGCACCCTGGACTCCATCTGTTGAAGCACACGTCCATGGACTATTCCACCCTCGACGATATTCGGGTCCCTCAACCCCCGCCCTATCCGGTGGCCATCAAATATGTCCAATATGAACACGCTCGGCCAACCAATTGTCGATAATGGTCTGTTGGAGGGCGTCAAATAGGGAAGTGGATCGTCGAAGTACGAACGTGTCGGTGATGAAGCAGCGAGGTCCACATCCTCGTCATCCTGCGCCTCGTCCTCCCGCACCTCCTCGTCCTCCCGCACCTCCCCCTCCACCGCCTTCTCCTTCCCTTTCCCTTTCCCTTTCTCTTTACGGTCTCCACCCAACGTACGCTTCATGAATGCGTACATATCTTGGACCGTCGCCTCCAAACGGGACAGCTTCGCGTCGTGTGAATCCACCGTTCGAGCCAACCCGGTGTCGCTCGTCTCCAATCCGATGATCCTAGATTTGGCCACCCGCGAGCTCACTCCCCTTGTCCTCCCCTTGCGATCAGAGCCAAGCACTTGGCTGAGTGCGTCTGTGGACAAAGATGCCTTGTCGGCATCAGACTGCGACTCATGCACTTCCTTAAGCTTTGCCTGAAACGACAAAAAGCACATGATTAGTAAAATAAGTAAACTAAAAAATTATAACGTAATTAACAATAATTAAACTGTCGGATTACTTACAATCGTGGCCGCGACGCTCGGGGACACCTCCTTGTCCTTCCCCTTCTTCGTCCAAAGAGCCACATAAGTATCGAGCCTATGTGGCTTACCCCCTGGCCCACTCCCTACCCCCTGAAATAAAATAAAGTAAAGTAAAATTAGTATCGGCCCCGCAAAGTAAAATAATATCCAATAATATATTTCTGTAGTTATAGATAAATTAAATATTACCTTCATCCTATGCTCCACCTCAGCGTAAGAGGTCCGGCCGGAGTAGTGCACGTCCGTCTTTTTAGCCCGATTTTCCCTCCCCGATTGGCGAGATGCCAATTGTCGATCCTCTATCTCATTGTCAATGAACTTTTGCCATTGTGCCAATGAGATCGGATCCTTGGGCGGGACGGATCCGCGCCATTGTAAAATGGACTCTCGTGTTTTTCCAAAGTACCGTGTCCGCATATTTTTTTCCACGTCTTGTGTTGCTCCCTCAACTGCTCCAAGACGGAATCGCGTAGCTTTGGATCCAAGTTGAATTGTTCCTGTCCAACAAATACAATGTTAGTTGCGAATAAATATAAATATAAATATAAATATAAATATAAATATAAATATAAATATAAATATAAATATAAATATAAATATAAATATAAATATAAATATAAATATAAATATAAATTGAAATTGAAATATTCATATAAATATTACCTGTAGTGCCGCCCAAACACCTAACTTGAGCTCATACGGCACCTCCTTCCAACTCATAAACCCCGGGCCGATGACCGTCTTTAGCAGCTCGAGGGATCTCGCTAAAAGCTCCGACTTGTTTTCGACGGTAATCCCAAATTTTCCATATTTGGGGAGCCTAGGGGCGGAGGAGCCCTCGTCGCCTCCGCTACCACCGAACCCAGACGACGACATCATCATAAACAGCATCATCATCTTCGCCCTAACATCTGAAGGAGACATTTTTGCTGTAAAAAAAATGTTATTAGTACAGATAAAAAAAATGTTATTAGTACAGATAAAATTTTTGTAATATTATGTTTTTTCCAAATATTTAAAGAGTTATTAAATGGGTGCCCCACCCCTGCCCCCTCCCCCCACCACACACACACGCACACCTACGCACACACACACACACACACCCCACCCCTACCCACCCCACACACACACACACCCCACCCTTACCCACCCGGCAAGTTAATTAGAATATTTGTAGGACTGAAATTGATTTAGATTATGCCTATCTATGTAACTCTAAAACCTAATTGTGATTAAAATCTGATTTATATGGATTAATTCTATTACATTTATAATTTAACTAATAGAGTTGAATTTTAATATTAATCCTTTGGTTTATTTAACTAACTTTGGTTTGGTTTATTTCTAGTTGAATCTGAGTTATAATTTTTAGATTATGTATAGGAATTGAATTTTAATATTAATCCTTCATAAATCCCTTGAATACATGCATAAATTTGTAGAGATTGAAATTAAATTGCTTGAGATTGAATTTCTATGTTTCGAGGTCATTATTTGAAAATACTTAATTACCCTTTGAAAACCTTTCATAACACACCTATGTATTAAATATGGGTTAGACCTCTTAGCTTGCTCAACCACCCATTTACACACTTACTTTACCTTTTATTTACATTATGGATATTATTCAATTCACACGTTTTTTGTCCACTTTAACCTTTACTGAAACATTTATTAATTCATTCAAGTTAGGTAAAACCACGCAAGTATCTAATACAAATATTATCATTCACAAATTAAGTCCCATAATTTTTGCACATATCACAACCCGTAATCTTTTAACATTTAACGATACCAATTACTAAACAATTCTATTATCTACGATAAATACCAATATTTTTCAACACTGTATCCCCCAATAGTAATAATGAATTAACATATAATTTTCAACTCCAACAACATATGCTTCAACTTAACCCAATCTTCCCAATAATACCAACTAATCAACACCCAACATCCAAATCCAACAACATAGGTCTAGAACCAAAGTTTGTACATAATAATTTATAGTCTCCAAGAAAGTACCATTTTTATTCATAATATTTACGATTATCAGTTTCTCGTGTATTAGCCAAATTTCCAAGATTTCAATTGTAGCACAACACATTAATTTATTGTAATCATACACATTATAATGAGTATACAATTTGATTTTTGTAATCATTTCTTAGGCCTTCTTATTCTCTAAGGATTTCAAAGTTAATATAAAAAAATACCCCCTGCCCACACACACACACACACCACCCCACCCTGCCCCACCCCCTGCCCCCCTCCGCCACCCCCTCCCCCGCCCCACCCCAACCCGCCCCCTCCCCCACCCTGCCCCACACCGCCCCACCCCCTACCCCCATCCTGCCCCACCCCGCCCCACCCCCTGCCCCCCTCCACCACCCCCTGCCCCCATCCCGCCCCACCCCCCACACACGCACACACATACACACATATATATATACACATACACACATAAATATACAGACAAATATATATATATAAATGGAAGAGAGAGAGAGAGAGAGAGAGAAATTGGACCTGAGAGAGAGAGAGAGAGAGCAGCGTCGAGAGAGAGAGAGAGAGAGAGAGAGAGAGAGAGAGAGAGAGAGAGAGGGAGGGAAGGGCGCGGGAGGGAAAAAAGAAGGGGGGTAGGGTTTTTGCTGGAAAAGTTATCACGGTCGTGTCAAGGTCTTTGATCGTGACACGACTTGTCACGGTCATTGACCGTGACACGACCGTGACAAATTGAATTGTCACGGGCTTGTCACGGTCAATGACCGTGACAAGTCGTTGTCACGGTCGTGTCAAGGTCAATGATCGTGACATAAAACGCGTGTTTTTTTGTCACGGTCAATGACCTTGACAAGGCTGGCCGGCTGAAAGGTGATAATTTGCCCATTTTGGTGTAGTGCCTGTCAGTGAGCCTGGTTACCAGTCCAACCGTAGTTTTGCATATATTAAAAACCCCACTTTTTCAGGCTCGGGTCCCGTCTGGCATTGCATTTAGGAGAATTAAATACAAGTGAGAACATAATAATCACAATAATCATGTTGAGTTCCGTCTCCAAAAATATTTCTCCCTTCTTTATCAAAAATCCAAAAACATTTCTCCCTTCTTTATCAAAAATCCAAAAATATTTCTCCTTTCTTTATTAAAAAAAAATAGTTTCTTCCCTTTTTCTCAAAAATAAATCCCATTCTACGCCTTCTCAGGTCGATTGCAAGCCCTTGGCCTGGCTCCCTATTGGCTTCGGTCTTCAGTCAAATCACCCTGGAGTTTCGTCCATTCCTCTACTACTTCTTCCGAGTCCGAAATCCATTCACTTTCCATGGAGAATACATATCAAGTACCAGTCATACAACCGGATCGGACGACAGTCCTAGCTCAGCTCGTGTCCAAGATTGACTACCTCCAAATCGAGGTCCGAGAGATGCAACGAAACCAGGTTCCAATTCCTCAAGAGCCCGAGGCCCTATTCCCTCGTGCTATGGGTCTATTCGAGCCTATCTAGGTTCCTGAAGAATATCAGCACGCTCCACGTGCCCCCCCTGTCAATGGGTCACCGCCTGCCCAGCTTCCAATGCCAAACATTGCCCAGCCTATGGCTAACCTGCCTGTGGTCATTGACCCAAAGGAGGAGGATTTGAATAAAGTCAAAGAGGATCTCAAGATGCTCACCAAGAAGTTTGACCAAGTCAGGATTTTTGGGAATTACATGGACTACACCCACATGTCTCCTTATCCTAAAACGAGATTGCCCGAGAAGTTCAAGATGCTAAATATCGAGAAGTTTGGAGGGAGTGGACCCCCGATTGTTCATCTTCGCAGTTATCATCGTTCCATGACTCTACTAGGGGCTTCTGAAGAAGTGATGGCCCAATTGTTACAGCAAACTTTGAAGGATAGTGCCCTCCGATGGTTTTTATCTGTTGAGGAATCCATAATCCGTAGCTGCAAGGATGTAGCCTAAGAATTCATGTCGCAATATAAATACAACGAAGAGCTTGAGGTCACTCGTCGTGATTTAGAGCTGCTCAAACAGTATCCAGGAGAATCAGTCAGTAATTTTGTAACCCGGTGGAGGGAGCAAGCAGTTACCATGACCAATCGGCCATCCGAGGAAGAACAGGTAAACATAGTAAAGAAGAACTTCTTGCCCCATGTCCGAACGACGATGGGAGGACAATACTATCCTCACTTCCAAGCTCTCAGAGAGGTTGTAGTAGAAATCGAGGAAAGCCTTGTTAAAGCAGAGGTTGAACCAAAGAAGGTGTTCGGACAGTTCACCCCTACAAAGTATGACAAGCTCGCTAGTACTACAGTCAACCATAAATAACATCTCTCAACCAACCACATCATGGGCACCAGAAAGCCGCCTTGCCCCCATCTGAAGGGAATACACTGAGTTCCATGCTCCCCTCTCCAAAGTTTACCCAGCCCTGTTAGGCCTAAACCTCATCAAACCCTTGGATCCCCGTCCATTGCCAAATCCACTCCCAAGAAACTTCAAGGTCGATGCTCATTGCGCCTTTCACCAAACTGTCGGCCATACCACTGACCAATGCTTTCACCTTCGAAACATAATCTAATATCTCATTGACCGGGGTACCATCGCCCCACAGCCAATCCTAAGCCAAACACTACTCATAATCCACTTCCTAATCATACCAATGCCATCTTCTTAGAAGAAAACCCATATTTCGATCCCTCAACTCAAATTACACCCATATACTCTCCTAAACCTCCTCAAATTTGAGCATATTTCCTCCTACACCCTACTAGCCTCGCTGATCAGGCACTGTCACTCCTTACCAGAGCATGCATCGCTGTCCGTACCCGTTCTGAAAATGGGAATATGGAATTGTCAGAGGTGTTAAACCAACTCCTAGAGTTCGTGCTGAAATTGCCCTCACAGATGGTCATTGATTGCCAAAGGTTCAGCACACTATTCTTGAAAGCACGAAAGTGGGCCCGATATTCAGACAGATGGGTGGTACCAACCGACGAAGTCAACCTAGATGATGTTGTCCAGACTATGGCAGGATTATTCGGGAAAACCAACAGCATTTGCAGTATCACCGGGTTACTTGACGCTTTGAAGCTACAAGGGCGTTTAGTCCCTTCAGTCACACATATCCCCACAAAATGGGAGGACCTATATGAAGAAGCCGTTGAAGTTGTGGAATGCAATGACTTTACATGGAAAGACATAATTGTTGCCACCGGATGGGGGGAAGAATTTGAAGATTCAAGGGACGAACAAGCTTCAGAAAGAACTGGCCCGGTAGCCGACATATGTGGGATGATATCATTTGAAGAGCTCCTCGGAGAAATAAATAGGGTGGCAGAACAACCTGAGATTGACGAGGAAACGGGATTCATGTTCTTTCCTTCTTCAGTAAATCACATGACCAGATCAGGGAGACATTACCAGGTTCCAAGCTCACTACCAACAAATGACAAAGGGAAGGGCATTGAGAACCTTCCTATGCCAGAGATGACCATTGAGGAGTGCAAGATCCTCGATCAACTGAAGAAAACTCAAGCTAACATCACTCTATGGGGACTTTTCATGTCTTCCCAGCTACACAGAAATGCTTTAATCAAATTGCTCGCTGGACCCACAGTTCCTCCCTCTACCTCACCAAAAGAAGTGGTAAATCTGGTGGGATCCTTGACCTCTACCCGAATGCTATCATTTTCTGAAGAAGAAATCCCCAGAGTTGGGCCAAATCACAATCATGCACTCAACATCTCCGTCGAAGTTATGGGGAAGGTTGTGCCACTCTCCCTTGTCGATAACGGATCCGCCTTGAATGTTTTCCCTCTGAGAACCTTCAAGTGTATAGGCCTGAAAGAAAGTGACCTCGCTCTAACCTCCGCCATTGTCCGTGCCTACAATAATACCCTTCGTGAGGTGATGGTATCCATAAAACTTGTAATAGGGGTTGGCCCTATAAACCCTATCGTTTAATTCCAAGTCATAGACATCCCAGCTTGTTTCAACCTGTTGCTCGGACGACCCTGGCTCCACAATATCAAGGGTGTGTCTTCCTCACTCCATCAGAAATTGAAGTTCTTCGTCGGCGGGTGAGTCATCGCCATTTTGGGTGACGACGAAAATGTCGAGGGTGTAAGCACTAGCAGTCCAATCCTTGAGATACAGCACGGGTCAAATGATATGCTCCTATCAGAATTCCAAGTTGATCCACTCCTCCTCCCAGCAGGGGACGGTTTCAAAGAAAGGGTTTGTCCAGAATATGACCCTCATGGTAATGTCAATGTGATTCAGATGTTCAAAAACATGCACTTCATGCCCGGACTGGGACTAGGGCAAAGGCAGCAAGGGATACTCGAGCCCATCAAACTGAAGAAAGCTTTCCCTCCTTGTGGCTTGGGGTATCAACCATCAGAACAAGAGCTCAAAATGATCCACCAGTCTCGACCAAAGAGAAGATTAGACTACATCCCAACTATCTCAAGAGACTCCTTGAATGGACGATTCATCAAAGAATGCAAAGATTTCCCCTTTTGCGGTTTTCCAGAACTATGGTACGACCACACAGATAAGAAGATGAAGCGTGGAATGGAGATCTTTTTCCAAGATATCTACCCATGGGCCGAAAGTTTCCAACACCGCGTATAACCGCTCATCAAAGATAGCAAAGAGACTGAGGAAAGTGATTTCAAAGATTCCTTCAACTTACAGACACTGGGGCTGACCCTATGCATGGTTCATTCAGGCACAACATCAGTGGATCCATCCTATCTGATTAAAGCTGTTGATACACCCCTCCTCAACTGGCATGCTGCTCCAATTCGGCCTCTTGAAATCTCCCGTAACCCCAATGTTTACCCTATTTCTTCTTCTGTTGTCTATACTTGTTCAAATGTAATCGAGACCTCTTTTGATAATGTTTTCAATGCTATTTTTCCTATCAATGAAATAAACG
The DNA here is from genome assembly GCA_949130495.1 of Sambucus nigra. Classification (NCBI taxonomy): domain Eukaryota; kingdom Viridiplantae; phylum Streptophyta; class Magnoliopsida; order Dipsacales; family Adoxaceae; genus Sambucus; species Sambucus nigra. Next base: position 140,708,905 of record OX422224.1, on the reverse strand, counting down.
AGGATTTTGAGTATATTGATGTGCCTTACATTAACTGCTTGGATTCTAATCAAACTTTTGATGATGATGATTTTGCAAATGAACAATTCTTAACTGATCTAAATAAGGTTAAGAATAAGCAACATAACCGCGTTCAAGTTAATGAAGAAGAGACTGTTATTATTAATCTCGATTCTAATAGCCAACTGCGCGAGATTAGGATAGGGGCCACCCTTGACAAGCATGAGCATGCACAACTCGAAGAATTGCTGAAGGAGTTCGTGGATGTCTTTGCATGGTCCTATAATGATATGCCCGGCATTGATCTTGAAATAACTCAGCACGAGATTCCCAATCTCCCAGATTACAAGCCAGTTAAACACAAATTGAGAAAACTCCGCACCGAATAGTCGCTCAAGGTTAAAGAAAAGGTGGTCAAACAGTTAAACGTGGGCTTCATTCGGGTGATCGAATATCCCACGTGACTAGCCAACATAGTACCTGTACCAAAATCAGGGGGAAGGTTCGAATGTGTGTAGACTACCGAGATTTAAACAAAGCTTAATTAAAGGATTATTATCCGCTACCCAATATCGACATGATCGTGGACAACACAGCCAGTCATGCTCTCAAGTCATTCGTCGATGGGTTTGCTGGATACAACCAAATCAAGATGCACCCCGACCACCAAGAAAAATCACATTCATCACCCCATGGGGAACCTTTTGCTATATCGTTATGCCATTTGGTCTCAAGAATGCTGGGGCTACCTACCAAAGGGCTGCCACAACCATCCTACACGATATGATTCACAAAGAAGTTGAGGTTTATGTGGATGATATGATTATCAAGTCCAAAACTAGAGAAGGTCATGTTCCCGCTCTCCGAAAGTTCTTCGAACGACTGCGACGATATCAGATGCGACTTAATCCACAGAAGTGTGTCTTCGGCATTATAAAGGGAAAACTCTTGGGATTCATGGTCAGCGAAAAGGGGATAGAAGCAGATCCTGTAAAGATGAAGGCCATACTTGAGATGCCACCACCCCGAATAGAGAAAGAAGTCCGAGGTTTTCTTGGAAAATTGCAATATATCAGTCGGTTCATCAGTCAGCTAACCTCCATCTGTGAACCGATCTTCAAGCTCCTCCGAAAGGATTCAACCAAGGTTTGGAACGAGGCCTTCCAAGAAGCTTTTGAGCAAATCAAACAATATCTTACCCAACCTCCAGTGCTCATGCCACCATATCCTGGTCTCCCTTTGCTCCTATACCTAACCATAACCGACACTGCCACAGGGGCTTTGCTGGCCCAATACCTTAAGGACTCCCATAAAGAAAGAGACATCTATTATGCCAGTCGCAAATTGGCTGGGTACGAGGTCAACTACACTGCTTTGGAGAAGGCGTGTGTCGCACTTGTCTGGGTCACCCAAAAGTTGTGACACTACATGCTCGCCTTCCCCGTCAAACTTATATCCCGAATGGACCCCATCAAATAACTGCTTGAGAAACCTGCCTTATCCAGTCGAATGGCTCGTTGGTTGATGCTCCTAACCGAGTTTGATATTATGTACGTCATACAGAAAGCTGTTAAAGGAAGATCCATCTCTGACTACCTCGCCGATTACCCTGTAGAAGAAGTAGATTTCCGGATCTCCGAATTCCCAGATGAAAATATCCTCTACACCACTCAAGACCACCTTCAACGAAAAATGTTCTTTGACGGCACTGCCAACAAAAATGGATTTGGCATTGGGATACTTCTGATCGCCCCAGATGACTCCCACACTCCCATCACCATTAAATTAGATTTCCCTTGCACCAATAACAGGACAGAATACGAGGCATGCACAGTAGGCCTCAAAGTTGCTCTCGAGAAAGGCATTCAATACCTTGATGTCTACAGGGATTCTACCCTTATCATCGGTCAAGTGCTCAGAAAGTGGAAAGCCAAGGACGAAAAACTCCAACCCTTTCATGCCCAATTTGAAGAGTTAGCCTCTCGATTCAGAGATATCACCTTCCATTACCTACCCCGAGAAAAGAATAACCTAGCCGATGCTCTTGCTACCTTGGCCTCCATGGTCGACATGCCCGAGGGAATAACAATGACCCCCTTCCTAGTTCAAAAGCAAGACAAACCGACCCATTGTTACCATATTGAGCTTATCTCCATCGAAGATCCCGAACTAGCCGATTGTTGGTACTATGATAACTGGTGCCTCCTCAAACATGGTAGGTATCCCGAGGGTTTCAATAAGAAAGACCGAACGACCCTTCGAAGACTGGCTATCCAGTACATCATCTGTCATAAAGCTCTACTCAAGAGGAACTTCGATGGAACTCATCTACACTGTATCGCAGGGGATGAGATTGAGAAGATAATGCAGAAAATCCACAGTGAGGAATGCGGCCCCCACATGAATGGCCATATGCTTGCCCAGAAAATCATCTGATAGGGCTACTACTGGACCACCATGACCCAGGATTGCACCGTATATGTCCGAAGATGCCTTAAATGCCAACAATTCTCCAATCTTCATCACCTACCTCCGCGAGAATTATACAACATGACCTCTCCCTGGCCGTTATCCACCTGGGGTGTCGACATCATAGGGAAGGTTACACCAAAGGCTTCAAACGGACATTAGTTTATCCTAGTCGCCATTGATTACTTCACCAAATGGGTCGAAGCTGAGTCATACGCAGTATTGAACGCCAAAAAAGTGGCCAAATTCCTCAAGAAGAATATCATCCCCCGATACGGGGTCCCGCACGAGCTAGTGTTAGATAACGGGTTGCATTTCGAAGCAGAAGTCACAGAAGTAGTCAACGAGTACGGGATTCAGAGACACAAATATTCTCCCTACCGACCTCAGACCAATGGTGTAGTTGAATTCGCCAATAAAAACCTCAAAGCTATCATCAGCAAGATGATCAAAAATTATAGGGATTGGGCCGACCGGATCCCGTAAGCCCTCTGGGGCTATCGAACCTCAATTCGAACCTCTATTGGGGCTACCCCTTACTCCCTGGTCTACGGCATGGAAGCAGTCCTACCTGTGGAGCTGGAAGTACCCTCGCTACGCGTCATGCTCGAAAATAAAGTTAGCGAAGAAGACTGGTGCCAAAGTCGTCTTGATGAGCTTGCCCTCCTAGATGAAAGAAGATTAAAAGCTTTTTACCATATACAGAGGTACCATCGTCGAATAGCGCGATCATTCAACAAGAGAGTCAAGGACCGCAGTGTCCGGGAGGGGGCTCTGGCCCTCAAAGAGATAATAGAACCCATCTGGGACCCCATAGGGAAATTCAAGCCTAATTGGAGCGGCCCCTACATTGTGAAGAAGATCTTATCCGGTGGTGCCGCCATGCTCATTGACCTAAATGGGGAAGAGATGGCTCGTCCAGTCAATCTGGACCGTCTCAAGAAATTCTACCCCTAGTCTGAAATCTCGGCGCGCTACTACTCTTCTCATCCCCCTTCTAAAAAAACTCTTCATTTCCCTCTACCCAGAACTACGTGGGCCTGATCCTCTGCAAAAACTATTTTCAAACAGATAAAAAACCTTTTCAAAAATCCCAGAGGTACGTAGGCAGCTCATACACCTCACATGAGTGCGGCCCTTTCTTTTTCATAAAATACCATTCTTTTCTTACCTCCGAGAACGGCGGTTCATTCTAAAGAATACTTGAACAAAAGGATTATGTATGCCTTAGCGATTAGTATAGATAATCCAAAATGCAAAACTCATCGAAAGGCACCGCTGGATGATCAGAAACTTGCTTATTTTATTGATAAGAAATTACAGTACGGATTACATTAGAAAAGGAACGGATAACTCCCTTCCCCCTACTACCATAAAAGCCAAATAAAAATCCCCACATCTATCACACAAATAAACTCCCCAGGAGTCCTACCCACAGCTACTCGAGGAGTCTGCACCCTCATCATCTACATCCTGAGGTCCCCAAGTTTCCCCTGTCTGAATAAAGTGCCGTAAACACTCCATGGACCGATAAGCCCGAACCATCTTCGAAAAGACCACAACACCCCCTTCCATGGTGTTAGATAAAATAAACCATCTTTGTCCAGTCTCCACTGCTAACATCTTGCTGACTACTTTCCTCCACAACCACTTCATATAATCTTTGGGGACATGCCAAACTTTCCCGACAGACTGGGAGGGACGGGTCGACGGACGTCAATTTTCCCACAAAGATCCAAGCAACAGACGCAGGCGCTCAGTCAAATCTTCTACCGGAAAGAAATTTGAGGTCCGAGGTGGCACAACCTGTGCCCAGCCAAATTGGCGCAGAAGCCGCCAAGGAAAATAAAAGGAGGTCTGCCTGAGACCAACCAGCCGTACATATGAATACTCTCCTAGCTCCAGAACAAGATGCAACTTCCCCCACCAAGGCACTGACCAATACAGACCACGAGCCCCATGCTCCACAAGCCAATGCTCCTAGTTCTCAACATACAGACCAACATTGATGAAGTAGCGTGAAAAGAAGTTGGGTACGGTCGACAATGGATATTCTGGAGGTGTGATAGTGGGCAAGTAAGTGAAAATGCCAAGGTGTGATGAAAACACTCCACCCTTACCCCTTTTTATACTTGAGAACCCTCACAAGAGACATAATCCCTGCAGAAATCGGAGGGATTCCTACCCCACAAGGTACCGAAGGCTGAAGAGGTTACCAATCAAAACTTTGAATTGATGGGACTGGACTGAACTGCCGATAGGCAGGTCAGGGTGCTTGCCGATCGACAACCTCCCCCCTATTTTAGAAATTGCCTCTTTTCCTCTTTTGTCAAATCAGAAAACTCAATAAAAACGAAGTGATATTCTCAACAGAATTTCAAAATCCTTTTAATAAAAAAACTTTCCTTCAAAAAATTCCAAAAATATTCCTTTTTACGGTCTCAGCAGCAAAGTAAAAAGCGCATGTGCATGCATTCATTCATCATTAATAAAAGATAATCACAAAAATCCATTGCGTTGCATATATCTATTTTTTGTGTTACATCATCTTTGCAGGAAATAAAAAGAAAAATAAAAAACAACGGGACTCAGCCCGAACCCACATTCTCTCTCTCTCTCTCTCTCAAGAGCTTCCACCCCTGCGAGGTGCTCTCTTCCCCCTATGACGAGACGATGCGCCACTACTACCTGAGCCTGAGTCCTCTCCGAACGAAGCATACGGAACCAAGCAAGAAGGGACAGGAACCGCATCCCGAATATGGGCAGTCGCCGAAGATATCCAGTCTCTGATGTCCCTTAGCCAAGTGGTCGACACCCGGACTTGCTGTAAGAAAAAGCGAAATTAGTATCAAAACAAAAAGAAAGAAAGAGAGGAACAGAAAGGTATACCGCAGGTCGGAGGACCTCCTCTGTCAAACCAACTCCTTCGGATCCATCGCATGAGGACAGTGCAACATAGGCATCATCCCTCCATGAGCCCGTCGAATGTTGTATGAAGGGGTATGCAATCGCACAAATGGAACCTCTGAAGTCGCCGCCATCGCAGATGCCGACGGACCACCTCCGCTGTGGGAAGATACCACCACCCGACTCGAACCCGCCGGAGGGAAAGTCAGTGCATCATATATGCTGGGCGCCATCAACCAGCTCGTCATAAAGTCCATACAGTCATACGACGTAGCCGTATCGGTGTACAACAAGTAGGACTCGCCAATCATCGCCGCGATCCTCTCATCCTCCGATAGTAGTCGCTCCCACCTCATAGACGTAGGAGGTTGTGCAGGTAGCACCACCACCTCCTCCTCAACAATCTGGCGAACCACCCGCTCCCCGAGGTACCAGGAATGCCCGAACTCATGTGCTAGCAAATGCCTCATCTGCGCGTTCACCCCGATCGCCCCCGCATCCTGAATGGCTGTCCCACAGGGATAAAAGGTCACCTGAAAATCTCCAAGCAGGCGTAAATCAATACAAGATCAGAAGTTGCAAAAACTAAAACTGAAATGGAAAGAATCTTACCCTACTACTGGTCAGGTCATTCAAGACCTGACGCACCACCTCTAGAGAGAAAGATCCCTTCGACTGCCGATTGGCCTTACGCCATCGATACAATTGACAGAAGTCCCCAATAGTGTCATCCTTCAAAGCGATCAGCGGGGTATTACACCCAATCACCTCGTAGAACCACGTCTGATTTCACAAACAAAAAGAGACGCATAAGGAAAATGCGAATGCATAAAAGGAAAATACGGATGCATGAAAGGAAAATGCTCAAACTGAAGAATACCTCAAGAAGGTACGTGGTCCTAGTAAAGGTCTGCTGGCAGCACCGGCTAAATGCATCCAGAGAAGAGTAAAGGGTCGACAAATTCAGACTCCCCCAATCATAGAAAGGGATGTTTGAAAACATCCTCAGGTACGGCAAGAACCACAAATGGACGACGTCGCCGCTCGACGCCACCATGAAACCTCCCAATACCAGCAGAATAAATAACCGGTCCATCTGCCTCACTTGCAGCCCGTCCTCCACATCAATCACCCTGCTCAGTAGAACATCCTTCAGCAGGGACAGCCGGATAGAATCCCCAGAAACTATCCTCCCTACATCACCAAGTGCCGCACGCACTGCCTCTGGTCTCACTCATAAAGAGCGATCCGCCTCTATCTGCTCTCCATCACAATCCAACCCCAGCAGCTGCTGCACGTCTATGGGAGTCACAGTCATCTCCCCGAAGCCGAAATGGAAGGTGTGGGTAGTATCCCACCACCTCTCTCCCAAAGCGCATAGGACCGCTGTCGAATGAGGCATCTCATCCAGCACCGATGTCAACCTCCCAAAACCCGCTGATGATACCACCCAACACACCACAGGTGGGAGATGCTCCCAGACATCCCTGAGCCCCGTCGTCCCGTGGGAGCGCATGTTCTTCAAAGAAATATCAGATTGGCAAAAAGGAAAAGTCTCATCAAAAGTCAAGAAAGAAATGAATATCACCAAAAAGAAAGGAATGACAAAGGTCGGGTTACTTACATAACCGCCGGGACTCACTCTCGAAGAGCGATGATGCGATGGCTCCCGCAGCAAGGTCTGCTCATCCGCAATAGGCTCAAACGCATCAAAGGAGTTCTCACTCCCCAAAGCAAGAGGTTCCCTAGCCCTCCACTCCACATTCGCCCAGTCATCAACAGTCAACCACTCCCAATGGACTGCAGTGCTCACAAAAGCGGTAATTTCTTGAAGATCAAAATGCTAGAACGATATACAGAGAAATCACAGAAAGAGAGAAAGCAAAGAAGCTGTGAAAAAAATGAAGGGATTCGCCCCCTTTATATAGGATGCCAAGCGCCATGCCGATCGACACTTCCCACCACCATACCGATCGGCACTGACTCCTTACCTTCCTGAGGTAGCCCAAAAGTTTGTGCCACTGGCGAATGGCACCCCTCATACCATGCCGACCGGCACCCCCCTTAAATTTCGTGCAGAAATTCCCAGAAAATACCAGAAAGCCTCGAAAAATCCTCGAAAAATTCCTAAAAATCCCAGGAAGGATTTAGAACATCTTCACCAGGAAAATTTCGCATTCCCTCAAGAAGAACCCCTCTTTCCCAGCGAAATCCTCAAAAACCAAGTGAATCTCCTCCCGGCAGAGCACCGGAGTATCCCTAAGGATCGCCTGATCACTTCCCCAACGGAGTTTCTTACAGCACCAAAATAGGTTGTCCCCCCCCCCCCCGTGAGGTCTCCTAAAGAAACAAAAGCTTCCCCAACTATCAGCTCCCCAGCTCAAATCAAAATCACAAGGCACTTTCTCCAGTGAAATCAAAATCCAATCTTTATCCACTCTTAGGTCAGAATTGACCTCGGTCTTGGATCGTCACCTGAGTTAGGTCAGAATTGACCTCGGTCCTCGGTCGTCACCACTCTTAGGTCAGAATTGACCTCGATCTTGGATCGTCACCTGAGTTAGGTCAGAATTGACCTCGGTCATCGGTCGTCACCACTCTTAGGTCAGAATTGACCTCGGTCTTGGATCATCACCTGAGTTAGGTCAGAATTGACCTCGGTCCTCGGTCGTCACCACTCTTAGGTTAGAATTGACCTCGATCTTGGATCATCACCTGAGTTAGGTCAGAATTGACCTCAGTCCTCGGTCGTCACCACTCTTAGGTCAGAATTGACCTCGGTCTTGGATCGTCACTTGAGTTAGGTCAGAATTGACTTTGGTCCTCAGTCGTCACCACTCATAGGTCATAATTGACCTCGGTCGTGGATCGTCACCTGAGTTAGGTTAGAATTGACCTCGGTCCTCGGTCATCACCACTCTTAGGTTAGAATTGACCTCGGTCTTCGATCGTCACCTGAGTTAGGTCAGAATTGACCTCGGTCCTCGGTCGTCACCACTCTTAGGTCAGAATTAACCTCAATTATTAGATCTTCACCCTAAGCCCGCAGATTCGGCTTTGACCCGCAGAATTGGTCATCCCCCACCACCACTTTAGGTCCTCAGAATCGACCTAAATCATCATTCCATCCCTAGCACACTCCTTAGGTCCTCAGAATCGACCTCGACCCTCTGAATCGGTCGTACTCCCTCAAAAGCATCATGTGGTGTCTATTCGACGGTTATCATTTGTTCCAAACTCACCCGTCGAGGGGTATGTAGACACCCCATTATGTTACCCCCTAACTCTCCTTAGGTCCCTATTACCTCCCCTCATCACCATAAACCTAGGTCATGTCCCGAGTACTGACCTAGAATCCATCGGGCACTCCCCGACTCAGTTTGACCAAAAAATCAAACTCTTCATCTCGGCATAGGCTGAATGAATATTTGAAGGACACTGAATACCCTTTCCAACGGTCCATCCCATGCACGATTCTGACTTACCATGCGGACGAACGATCCGTTTGCATCCGAAACCTGACCCAGAGGCCACCGGGATCTCCCGGGCTCTGTTTGACCTAAGTCAACTCTTCATCTCAACCGAGACTAAATGAATATTTGAAGGGCACTGAATACCCTTTCCAACAGTCCATCCCGTGCGCGATTTTGACTTACCATGCGGACGAACGATCCGTTTGACTCCAAGAGGTCACTGAATGTTTCCAGGGCCCAGTTGACCAAAGTCAACTCCCCAAACCGGGTCAAACTATTTGGAATGTCGAAGTACATCTCCTAACCTTTCCAATGGTCCCCCCGTGCGCTATTTGGACTTACCATGCGGACGAATGATCCGTTTGCGTCCGAACGATTCCCGTCCAATGGACAGACAAACGCTTCCGAGCCATATTTGACCCAAAGTCAACTCCCGAATCCTGGAGCGGTCCAAAGGACTTTTGAAGGTCTCTGAATTACCTTTCCAAGGGTCTACCCCATGTGCAATTCTGATCAACAGTTTTCCCCCGGCATCCCATTTCTCGAAAAGGCCTGAAACACACTGCCAAATGGCAGGTTCCAGACCCTGCCTATTGGCAGGTGCCGATAGGCAGGATCAGGTCTATGCCGATCGGCAGTGACCTAAGCCTATAAAAGGAGGCCTTCACCTTATTTGCAAAGGGAGACCAGATCTTATAAAATTCACTTTCAACGAATCCCAGAAACCTCTCTCGAAGGCAGCGTGATTTCAACTTCCAAATCCCTTTTTTACTTCCACTTTCCATCATCCTTTTCATCAAACTTGGTGAATTATCCACTCTCCATCATCATCCAAGTGCAAGGGTTGTTATCCAACATTCAAGATCAAGCTCAAGATCTTCAAGAAGGTCAAACTTTCTTAAACTCTCTCTTAAATTCTCTTAAATTCTCAATAACTTGTTTTTATCACTTAGCACTCTTATTATCTCATCTCACACATCCTAATATACTTTTTATTTAGTATTATTGCACATCTCTTATTTTCATTATAAATAAAACCCAAAAAAACAAGAAAAATAGGGTTTGCTCATAAATTCCAAATAGGGATTCTCATACTTTTCTCACACTTTTCTCACAACTAAAATACTTTTTCTACACACACACACCCACACCCACAAATAAGAGATCCCCCATTTGAATTTATGGGATAAACCCCACCCCTCATTTTGTATGCGAACTACGTGGACTTTGATGCCTTTATAGGCTACGTAGGCGTCTCGGGGTAAAACCCGAGGCTCAAGTCATTTTCTCACTTTTTCTCTTATTTTCCAATCTTCTCTATAGCTAAATTTCTTATATTCTATATACTTGTAACGTCTTACTCCATATGCGTTATCGTTCCATTATAACGACCAACGTAGGGGTAATCTCGTAAATCTTATTTTTCTAATACTATTCTTATGTCTTCCTACGGATGACTCGCTTTATCTTTTTCATGATACAAGTCGAGGATTCCTACCTCCATTATATATATACACATGCACACATATCACGGGGGGAAATATAAAGGAAAATATCAAATATCCATGAGAGACCGAAAAGGCTGAATGGGTGCCTAGCACCTTCCCATTTCGTAACTAAGCCTCCGAACCCTACTCGGATCATTTTGGTTTCTCATGCACCAGTATGTCTTTGGATGCCATCCTTAGGGATGGCTTCCCCTTTTTTCTTTTATCTGTTTTGAGTAAAATAGACTGGCGACTCTGAATCTCTCTACATTTTTACACCTCATCTCAAACGACGCTGGTCGGAGCGCTCCCGAGAGGGATGCGCGGGACTCGAAGGATCCTCTCCCTTTGCGCGCCTTCCCGCGCGACGACAATCGGGGATGGACACAATTTTGTCTTTCCATATAAAGTCAATGCATTCCACAACTTCAATGGATTCTTTATACAGGTCTTCCCATTCTGTGGGGATATGTAAGGGTGAAGGGACCAGGCGTCCTTGTAACTTCAGAGTATTAAGTAACTCGATCGTACTATAAATATCGTTGGTTTGCCTGAATAATTTTGCCATGATTTGGACAACATTATCTAGGCTAACTTCATCGGTTGGTACCACCCAACTGTGTAACTCTCGGGCCCATTTCCTTGCTTCCAATAATAGCGTACTGAACCTCTGGCAATTAATGATAATCTATGAGGGCAATTTCAGCCCTAACTCTAGGACTTAGTTTAACACTTCTGATAATTCCATTCCTCCATCTTTAGAACGGGTACTGATAGCGATGCATGCTCTGGTAAGGAGCGACAGTGCTTGATCAGTGAGGCTAACAGGATGTAGGAGGAAATATAGGCAAGTTTGGAGCGATTTGGGAGAGTGTATGGATGTGATTTGAGTTGAGGGATCAAATTCTGGGTTCATTTCTAGGAAGATAGCATTGACATGATTTGGGAGTGGGTTGTGAGTAGTGTTTGGCTTAGGATTGGCTAGTGGGAAAATGTAACCCCGGTCAATTAGACCTTGGATTATGTTTCGGAGGTGAAAGCATTGGTTGGTGGTATGGCCAGCGATTTGGTGAAAGGCGTAATGGGCATCTGCCTTGAAGTTTCTTGGGAGTGAATTTGGTAATGGACGGGGGTCCAAGGGTTTGATAAGGTTTCGGCTTAGCAGGGCCTGATAAACTTTGGAAAGGGGAGCATGGAGCTCGGTGTATTCCTTTCGGACTGGAACTGGGCGGCTTTCTGGTGCCCACGAAGTGGTTGGTTGAAAGATGTTTGTAACACCCCGCCCGCCCGGGGAGAGCGAGGCGGAGCACCACTATCGATAAAATTAACCAAATACGCAAATATCAAGGTATAGAGCATCTAAAAGAATCCCACAATAATATAAATCCACTAATCTCAATTCTCAAATTTAAATACAATAATTGTCTCTCGAAATAATACAACTATCTATATCGAACTAAAAATAAATCACCAAGTTCTCTATACAACAAAAATAAATGCAAATCTTCTCTCTCGAATATTCTTCCCAAAATATCCAAGATAAAATCAATCTCCAATTAATCCATAGCGCTCAAATCGAAGCTGACCTGCCAACTAAAAGAAAATATAGGGAAGTATACAATACGACAGGAAAGATGCTTAAAAAATATATTAACGATGAATAAAGCGTAACAACACGAGTACGAATATTCAAATCAAATGCAAATCTCAAATCATTTATCAATAAATTTCTCAACAACACATTAATCGGGTCACCAGGCCTCACCCCATCCGCATATGCTTTATCAAGACATAGCCCGGGAAGCAGGAATTTTGGCGGGTGCCCAACATCCGTGCCATATTAAAATCTCATGACAACGTTCTCAACAACAATATAATGATACCACATGAATCAAAATAATTCAACAATTATTTCTCCAGATTTCAAAGAATTTAACAATTAAAATATGAGTTCAATTAAACATGAAATCAAAGGAATAACTCTCGAGAGATTTAAAGATCATATTGTGTAAAACTCCATATCTCAAAATCATCACATAAATTCATCCTCAAAATATGATCGTACCATCACGTTCCTCTCGTAAAAATAATCAAATCACGTTCTAGTCCCAACACGAGATAACCCCAAATAGTCATATTTTAAAAACCCAGAAAAATCATCTCAAAAAATTATTTAAATCGCTCATCTGACTTGAGATTTGGATTCTAAACGAAAAATTGAGTCAGATATGTGTTTGGGATTTTTCTCAAATCTCATTCAAATGCACTCAAAAAGAAGATCTAAACATTCCAAATTGGCTCTTCTCATTCCACTCGTTTTTTCCTCTTTGGATTTCGTTTTTGGCCTCCCTTTTTCATCCTCTTTTCCTTATAATCACCTATAATATTCCTTATATAGCCCCTCTCTCAAACCCTAGCTTGGAGCCTAAGCTAATGCATATTACTATATTGCCCTTTAATTCAAAATTATCAACTTTACATATTTAAACCATTATAAAATGTCCAAAAATAATTTAAATTTAAATGTTTGATTCGATTTCAAACCAAAATAAATTATTTTATCCCCGATTAATAAAATAATAATATTACTGAAATCTTGTGTAATATTCATAAATAACCCTCAAAATAAGGGGTATTAGACTGCAGCACTGGCAGGTTTATCATATTTTCTGGGAGTGAACTGTCTGGACACTTTCTTCGGTTCAACCTCTGTCTTAGCAAGACCTCGATTTCTACTCTTACTTCTCTGAGAGCTCGGAAATGGGGATAGTATTGTCCTCCCATTGTTGCTCGAACATGAAATAAGAAGTTCTTATTCACTATGTTGACTTGTTCTTCCTCAGATGGTCGATTGGTCATAGTGGTTGCGTTTTCCCTCCATCGGGCTATGAAGTTACTGATTGATTCCCCAGAGTTATGTTTAAGCAGCTATAAATCACGGCGGGTGACCTCAAGCTCTTCGTTGTATTTGTACTGTGATATGAATTCTCGGGCTACATCCTCCCAGCTACGGATTCTGGACTCCTCGAGAGACAAAAACCATCAGAGGGCGCTATCCTTCAAAGTTTGCTAAAATAATTGGGCCATCACTTCTTCAGAAGCCCATAGGAGAGTCATGGAACGGTGATAACTGCGAAGATGAATAATCGAGGGTCCGCTTCCTCTGAATTTCTTGATATTTGGCATCTTGAACTTCTCGGGTAACCTCGTCATAGGATAAGGAGACATGTGGGTGTAGTCCATGTAATTCCCAGATATTCTGACTTGGTCGAACTTCTTAGTTATCACCTTGAGATCTTCTTTGATCTTGCTCAACTCTTCCTCTTTTGGATCAATGATCATAGACAAGTTAGCCCCAGGCTGGGCAAGGTTTGGCATAGGAAGCTGGGCAGGCGACGACCCATTAACAGGAGGGGCACATGGAGCGTGCTGATACTCTTAGGGAACCCAGATAGGCCCGAGTGGACCCATAGTGCGAGGTAATAGGGCCTCAGGCTCTTGAGGAATAGGAACCTGGCTTCGTTGTATCTCTCGGACCTCAGTCTGAAGGTTGTCAATCTTGGACACAAGCTGAGCTAAAACTGTCGTCAGATCTGGCTGCACAACTGGTACTTGATATGTGTTCTCTATAGAAAGTGGATGTATACCGGACTTGAAAGAAGTAGAAGGGGAATGGACGGAACTCCGGGGTGATTTGACAGAAGACCGAAGCCAATAAGGATCCAGGCCAAGTGCGTGCGATCGACCTGAGAAGGCGTAAAATGGGATTTATTTTTGAAAAGAAAGAACGAAAATATTTTTAACAATTTTTTTTTTAGATTGAGAGACAAATATTTTTGGATTTTTTATAAAGAAGGGAGAAATATTTTTGGATTTTTGATAAAGAAGGGAGAAATGTTTTTGGATTTTTGTCAAAGAAGGGAGAAATATTTTTGGATTTTTGATAAAGAAAGGAGAAATGTTTTTGGAGACAGGTCTCAGCATGATTATTATTATGTTCTCACTTGTATTAAATTCTCTTAAATGCCAAAAGTGAAATGCCAAACGGGCCAAGCATAGAAAAGTTGGGTTTGTAACATATGCAAAGTTATGGCTGGACTTGTAACCAGGCTCACGGGCAGGGTCCCATTTTAAAAATGCACGAAAATTTGGGCGGTAGGCCGACTCGGAATTTTGGCAGAGTTTCGGGTCGAAACCGTCAATCTAACATGTGTGTCCTAGGCTTAACACCTATATACGGGTATGCACTTTGGTTGGGTGAATCGAAAAGGGTTTCCCCCTTTGGCGTGGCTTCCACAATATACGTCTTTACTTTTTAGGGTAATCGGTATGTGTGGACAAGCCATTTGATATACCTGAGTGTACATGAATTACCTCACTATATACCTCATGGGGACGGTATGTGTGAGAGCGAATTCGATATACTCAGCGTACGTGAACGAGTTCCCTACGATATACCTCCTGTCATGACTTCGATCAAGAGGTACGATGCGGGGGAACCGTTCGATATACGTCGAAGGTGCTCAGACAATGGAAGGTGAGAGTCATATCGCTTAGGCTAACTGCGCCCTGTCAGACCAGTGCCCATCACGAAGTGACCCTCCAGTTATTGGACAAAATTTAGTCAATCATAATGCTCTTTGGTGATGTCATGTGAATCGTGCATGATTCTCTTATTAGTATCTTATGATGAGAATATCTTTCTTGATCATGCCCAACAGGGAGCAAAGTATAAGTGCCAATGGTATACCAAGTATGGATGGGTGATGCGTGCAACATGGTGACATATGTGATCCTAGGTGCACGTGGTGTGAAGTGTACATGGAGAATCTTCTACAAGTGCGTGAATAGAAGCATAAGCATGAGGTACACATGAATAGTAAAAGGGGGACATGCAAATAGGGGGATATATAAGAAAATAAAACACCCATGTAAATAGAGTCTAGCCCTCAAAATGAAAATCCTCAGCGGAGTCGCCACTGTGGCCATCCCCCGGATCCTCACGGCAAGAGGGACGAAGAAGAGGGGCATCTTTAACATCGAGAGGATCTTGGTCCCGCACATCCCTCTCGAGAGCGCTTCGGCCGGCGTCGATGATGAGGTTAAAATGTAGAGAGATGGAGTCGCAAGTCTATTTTACTCAAAACAGACAAAAGAAAAGGGATTAGTCCCGAAAGACAGCATCCAAAGACAGACTGATACATACGAAACCAAAATGATTTGAAAAGAGTATGGAGGATAATTTACGAAAGGTACTTCAGAGAACTTCAAAAGTCTATTGTACTGCTCCCGGGTTCGAGAGTTAACTTTGGGTTAAATATGGCTCGGAAGTGTTCATCGGTCCTTTGGACGGGGAATCGTCAGACGCAAATGGATCGTTCGTCCTCATGGTAAGTCAAGATCATGAACGGGGTGGACCGTTGTAAAGGTTGAGAGATGTACTTCGACATTCCAAAGGGCTTGACTCAGTTTGGACAGTTGACTTCGGTCACCTGATGCCTAGAAGCGTTCGGTGACCTTTCGGAGTAAAACGAATCGTTCCTCCGTATCGTAAGTCAGAATCGCGCACAGGGTGGACCGTTGGAAAGGGGTTTCAATGCCCATTGAAGATCCATTTAGTCTCAGTCGAGCTGAAGAGTTGACATTGGTCAAACGGAGCCTGGGAACGTTCGGTGACCTCCTGATCAAGTTTTAGAGGCAAATGGGTCGTTCGTCCACACCGTAAGTCAGAATTGTGCACGGAATGGATCATTGGAAAGGGGATTCAGTGCGCTTTGAATATTCATTCAGTCTCAGTCGAGCTGAAGAGTTTGACTTTTGGTCAAATGGAGTCTGGGAGTGCCCGATGGCCTCTAGGTCAGTACCCGGGGTATGACTTACGTTGTAGCGTTGAGGATAGGTGCTAGGGAACCTATGAAGAGATTAGGGGGTGTTATAATGGGGTCTGTACACATATGCTCTGAGATCTTTTGTTTGGGCACCAAAGTTTATTTTTCTTAATCGTGAGAGAATTTTTTTTGTGCGGTGGAATGCGTACGTTCTATTTGTTGTGTTGCGGTGAAGAAGTGGATTATGTGTTCCAATCCATAGGCGGTTATTGTATCGGTAGATACCGAGGTGTGCATGGACTTGTGCATATTGGAAACTTGTGTGGGTGGAATCCTGCATTGTAATATGTATAAGAGTTATAAGATAGATGAGCGTCATCCGAGGTTTTTTGCTTTGTGGTTTTTCTCGTACATCGGCTCACTGTGGATGTTTTACTTATTTTATCTGTTTATCATTTAGATGCATCTTTTTGGGGAAAAAAATTAGTTAAATCAATTTTTCACTACAAATGTTTGAAATTGTTGCCCAAGTTTTATTGGGTTTAAATTTTTTTGAAGTTTTGATTTTTAAAATTGAAAATTCTAAAAATAGACTTTTTGTTTGCAATACCGTCCCTGCATAAGCAGCACACCGTATATGCGCTTTCTCAAAGAGAGCATTCCCCTTGTAGCATTTCGTACATGATATAGACTCTATGAATTTCCAGTTATGCCATTTGGGTTGACTAATACTCCAGCTTTGTTTATGGACACGATGAACCGAATATTCTGACCCTACCTAGTCCGGTTTGCCATTGTCTTCATTTTAATATAATATCATAATGAGGAGGAACATAATCTTCATTCGAAAAACCGTATTACAAACTCTCAGAGAACACAAGTTGTAAGAAAAATTCAGCCAGTGTTATTTTTGGGAGCCACCTGTTAGATTTTAGGGTCATGTGGTTTTAGTGGAGGGCATAGCTGTAGACCAAGAGAAAGTTAAAGTCGTCGAAGAATGTGCATAACCAACTACGTGAGAAGCTTTTTGGGACTAAGTAGTAACTACGAGATATTTATATGAAGTTTTCCCTTATTACTGCCCCAATGACTAAGTTGACTCATAATAATATAAAGTTCGTGTGGACTAATGATTTTGAGAAGGAATTTCAAGAGTTGAAGCATTGGTTGCCCATAACTCCTATTCTTACAATTCTAGAGGCATGAGGAATGATCGTGGTATTTACCGACACGAGGGATACCAATTTAGGTTGTGTACTGATTCAAAACCATAAAGTGGTTTCATATGCTTCTCGACAGTTGAGGCCTCATGAGAGGAGGTATCCTACGATCGACTTAGAATTGGTAGTTGTTTGCATTAAAATTTTGGCGATACTACTTGTTCTTGGAACAATTTGAGTTGTACACTGATCATAAGAGACTTAAATGCCTATTCTCCAATAAATAATTGAATACGATGAAACTAAGATGGGGTGAGTTTCTCAATGGCTACAATTTTAAGATACTTTGCCATCCGGGAAAGGCAAATGTAGTGTCTGATTAACTCAATTGAAAGAATGGTGCAATAGATTCTTGCCTCTTACTATTTTCACCATTTCAGTAGACCAAGAAAGTTTTTATTGGTAGTTTTATTGTTAAACCAACCTTGATGAGTAAGGTTAGACAAATGCAAAGAACGGATGGATTTTTATTGAGTCGTATAAATGACTTGGTGGTAGATTTACTTGACGACTTTCCCACGGAGTGGTTTTTTTTACTCTGGGGGAGGTTTACACTTTTGAGGGAGACTTTGTGTGCCAAACTTTACCACGTTAAAGTGGGAGGTTTTAGATTAAGCATATTGATCCCGTTACACCATTCATCTTGGTGGAACAAAAATGTATCATGTTGTTAAGCGAACATTTTGGCTAGAAAGTTTGAAGAAAAATGTGGGTGAGTATGTCGCTCATTCTAATGTGTGCCAACAGGTAAAGGCGGAACACCAAAAACCTTATGGGTTGTTGCAACCTTTGGAGATACCTGTGGAAATGGGAATGTATTTCTACGGATTTCATTCATGGACTACCACGATCCCAGAGAGGCATTGAGTCTATTTAGGTTATTGTTGATCGACATACCAAGTCAGCACATTTCATCCATGTGAGTGTGCACAGGACTAATTATAAGAGATGACCCAGTTACACATCCATGAGATAGTTCATTTACATCATACGCCAATGTCAATTATATCAAATCGAAATCATATAATTGTGGCAGAATTTTGGAATAGTTTTCAGCGAGCTATGGGTACAAAGTTGGATTTTAGCACCGCCTATCATCCACAGACTGATGGTAAAACCGAGTGGGTAAACCAAATTCTAGAGGACATGTTGAGGGCATGCATACTTTATTTTAGTGGTAGTTAGGAGGAGCACTTAACATTGATAGAGTTTACGTATAATAATAGTTATCAATCTACTATAGGTATGTCACCTTTCGAGGAATTATACATGAAGTCGTGTAGGTCATCACTATATTGGACATATGTAGGGGATGTACATGTTTTAGGACCAAAGATGGTTCGGGTGACAAAAGCTAAATTGAGTATCGATAAAGAGAGAATTACGCTTTACCTAGAGTCGACGTGAGAGTTATGCCAGTCGGAAGCGCAAGGGAGTTGAGTTTAATAGGGGGATTTTTTATTTCTGAAGGTCTCGACAATAAGAGGAGTCATAAGGTTTGGAAAAAAAGGGAAGTTTTCCCCTTAGTTTGTGGGACCTTATGAAATTATTGGGTTATTCAAAACTTGACATATAGATTAGCATTGCATCTAGCACTATCATCAATTCATAACGTATTCCATGGATCACTGCTGAGGGAATATATGAAAGACCCAACTTAGGTTATTTCGCCTACCGAGATTGAAGTTTGTGATGACTTGACACAAGTTGTAAGGCCAATTACAATATTAGGCCGAGATGGTAAATGCTTGAGAAATAAGAATGTCAGGTTAGTAAAGGTATAATAGAGTGCGAATGAGAATAATGTCACATGGGAACTAGAGGATAAGATACGAGAGTAATAGACTAAATTATTTTTGTAATATTTTACATCAGGAAAACTCGGGACGAGATTTATTTGAGGTGTGTATAATGTAACAACCTCAATTTTCATGCATGTATTTTTAATATAAATTTCAACCGCAAGTTTATTTCTTTCATTCGCCAGATTTTATCAAAACAATTTCCCTTAAAATTATGCATAAGATTATATATAAATATATATATATAATACTGTTCTAAAAAATCCGCCTAGGCTTGAGGCTTGGGAGAAACTCCCCGCCTTAAGCTTTTTACGCCTTATTCTTGGTAAATCCCTTAAGGCGCACTTTTTTCTAAAACCAACAATGCCTTAGTGAAACAATATGGCCTTTTAAAGAATATTTTCTACAAACTGGACCGTTATCTCATCCAAAATAATCAAATAGTATTTTAATTTGCAAATATTCAAAAATATTTTTATGATATGTACAATTTTAGTATTTTAATAGCCTTTTTATGGTTAAAAAATATTAAAATATATTAAGAAGGCCTAAACGCCTTTTCACGCATTTTTAAGCCTAAGTCCCGCCTAGGCTTCTAAGGCTTAAGGCTTAAGGCTTGACCTCCACGCCTCGATCACGCCTTGCGTTTTTTAGAACCTTTATTTTATATATATATATAAGAGGGTAGCTTAGATAAGACGGAGGCGTAACCCTTTTTGGAGTACAGTAATGATAAGTTAATCAAGAAACACCTTTGACCGAGTAAAACACATAATCACAAATCTATAGAGATGAGCTCAGTTTGACCTTACAAATCTCTCGTGTATAACGCAAAAGAGAATAATGAACTCAGAACTAACTCATTCAGAGGGAGAGAGAAGTAAGCATCCTAGATATACCTTGGCAGGCATCCAAACACACCAACCACCCTCAAAGATCCCTGTCAAGTGTTAAAACAACGTAACAATGGTGGGTGAGTGAACTCTGGTTTGTAATAAATCTCTCTCTCTGATGTATATTATCCTCTAGCAATAACTTCTAAACTCTCAAAAAAGAACATCCCTTCCTCAAAGGTGGTTGAGGCCCTTAAATAGCCCCCACACCACTACCGAGATAATTCAGTTATTAATAACTGTGAAAGACATCCCCCATACTTTATGTCACAAACATTAAATGCCTGATTCACTAGTTATCTCCACGTCATAAATATTAAATTCTAAGACATGCCTTTTGCCTAACCACCATGTGTCAGGGGGCTGTCGTCACAGAGGTGGCTCACCAACTGTCTGACAGCCCCAAATACCATGGTGGTTTACTCAAGTGAATATTCGATATTGCCTAGCTGGCTAGTGACATCACATAAAGTAGACATGACATTTAAGCAGAGGGTTTTTTGGTTCACAACTCAACGCCCGATGGAACTCAAGGCTGCTTTGCCTAAGCTTCCATAATAAAAGGTCATTCGGTTTTTTACAAGGTGTATCTAAGATGGTCAGGACAAGCCCCAATGGTGCCTCACTTCTCAATCCTCCAAACCAAGTCCCTTTGAAGTTCCCACGGAGTGGTAATTCGATAGAGCATGAAAGCTCTCCCAGGCCCTGCCAAGCCTGGTCTATCGCGAGTACCATTTTGACCTCTCACTGAATGCCATTATAATTGTTACATCATTACAATCGTTATAGCTCATGGTCAATATAAACAAAAGATACAACATGACTAAGTAATGCAACAAAGCTAACGTATGAGCTGCCACAATGAGCCATCATGCTAAGCTGCCTCACTTAAGCTGCCACGCTGGGCTTCCTCACTTGAGTTGCCTCGCCTGAGCTGCCACGCTGGGCTGCCTTACTTGAGCTGCCTCGCTGTCTTAATCCCAAACACTGTTGTTAATTTAGAGATTATCTCTAATCTCAAGATTACCTTCAAGCCCCCTAAATTTGCCCCTTCGTGTAGAGATTTCTTGTGGGAACAAGAAATGTCTGCACGAAAACTTCTCAATCCGATGAACCTTCTCTGGGTGAAAAAATTCTGGAATATTTTCCTTCGTTACAATCACTGTGGTTAATGCCTCCAGAAAAAAGTAAAATTCTCCCGATGTACCTGAGTCGAAGCGCTGGGGATTAATGGTATTTTGGCGAAGGGACATTATAACTTTTTCCTATCACTGAGCTTCAACCGTTTTGGCTTGACTATTTGAAATTCTCTCGAGACACCTGATGGCTTTCTTAATTTTTCATTTAGACTCTTGGGTTGTAAATTTTCTCCCTTGTAAACTTCTCCCAAGGAAATTCTCCCATTTCTGAGTGTACTTATCCGTTTGGACTGTGATGGGCCATCCTTTCTTCATTTTCAAAAAATGAAAAAAAAAATCCCCGATGTAATTGAGTCACTCTTGAACATCATTGGGGCTTGTGGCAAGGGGACATCATAGATTTTTGGAACCGTTGGAACATCTTCTCCGTTGCGAGCCATATGTCTGACAAAAATTTTGGCGCTAAAACTCAAACTTGTCTACGAAGAAAACCCTTTCCCTTTCCCACGTGTCACTTCAACAATGACGTAGTGTTGTCTTTTTAACTACCTGGACCCTCCCCAAAACTCCACGTGTCCACTTGGAATGATTATTGGTGGCTTTGCATATGTGTTGGTGGGAAACTCAAAAGACAGGTTGAAAGAATTCAAACGTTTATTTTTCAAAACACTTAACTATTTTCTTCGTCTTCTTCAGACTTCGGGCATACTTTAGAGAGAGAAAGTCTGCAAGAACTCCATTATTGTCCAGCTTTTCGTCGTCTCTTTCCTCTGTAATCATCTTCAACCTTTGGTTACTCTATTTCTACTCATTGGTATCTCTTTCAAGCTTTTTATACCTCGGTTTAGTCTGCAATGGCTTCTTCAAGCAACCCAGGTGCATCTGCCACCAACACTCCACCTGCCACCCCTAGTGCCACCACTTCTACCGTCGCTATTACTGAGGGCGCCACTTCTTTGACTTGCATTTTTAACGCCAAGTGTGATGCCATGGTACTTGGTGATGAGGATGAAAATGTTGTTGACTGGGGCTTTCTCCCCTAGAGGGGACTCTTCGATTTCTCCTTGAGCGAGGGGACTTCCCATGGTCCCACATTGACTTCGAAGGTCCTGGGGGTTCTCTTGCTCACTTTGCTACCTGGAACACTCACATGCAGAGTTCCCACGCTGCCATCCTCACAAAAATTGAGCTTCATCGAGCCAAGTGGTTCGGTGAATTTACTCTATTAAAGAACAATGCTTCCCCCCCCCCCCCCCATCCTAGTGTCTCGCTGGAACGTTACCACTCACACTTTCATTACTGCATGGGGTGAGTTCGCAGTAACATTGGAAGACATTTGTGAACTTCTGGTCCTTTAGGCCACAGGCCATGAGACCTATTCTGATGAAGCTTCGGACGCCCAAGAGGCTGCTAACCGTTCAGAGTTGGATAGTATATGCCGAAGGTTCACAAGTTCTTCAAATAAAGCCACCTTCACTCCCCTCATCAACTATTTCTTCCGAGATAATTCTAAGGATAGCTCTTCTGAGGTTGCCCCATGTCAAGGTACATTATTAGAACTACATGCTTACATCCTTGTCATTCTCTCTCGCTTTCTTTTACCAGGGATACCTAACGACCAACCCCTAAGGAACATCATCAATATATCCCTTCGTTTAGCTCGGGGTATCAAGCTTCCTCCGGCTGTAATTGCCCTGGGATCACTCTATTCATGGCTTGATAGAACCCACTTTGACACGTAACGTTCTCTTGGCCGTTATAACCTGGCCAACTTTGCTAACTGCATACTTCTGACTGGTTTCCTCTATGTCCATTTCCCTGATGTAGCAGCTAAAACCAACCGTCTTCCTTTAGGAGAAACAATTCTGCCTCCTCATTCTTACGTTTATCACAAGAGGCAAAGTTGGAAGAACTTAGTCTCTATTAATAACAAACGGGACAGTTTTGTGATGCGGCCCTATGGAGAGTAAGTTTTCCTCCATACTTGTGATTTTTTCAGAAGTGAGACAAGGGTGGTCCAACAAACAACTGTGGGGGTACACATGCAAACAACGAGTGGGCGTTGTAATGTTTGCATGTGTACCCCCACTCGGTGTAATGTTTGCATGTGTACCCCCACTCGGTGTAGGATGGTAAGTAACTTATAGATAACAAAAGAACCACAATTACAACCCCCACAATTACAACCCCCACAGTTCTTTTGTTATCTATAAGTTACTTACCATCCTACACCGAGTGGGGGTACACATGCAAACATTACAACCCCTATTGATGTTCCCGTAAATTTAGTTTTGACCAAGGGGCTCCTTGCCCCGTTTTCCAGCTAAACCACACCAAGGGCATGTTTAGCGAGGCTTATTCTTTCTTCACTTACACTGCTGTATGGGGGGACTGTGACAACCCGTATATAATTATGATAAATTATATTTAAATCATACTTATCATATGTGATATGAATAATGTTTTATTAGTATATCTAATGTTAAGTGATTATGGTTAGTATAATTCTACTTTCATAAATCATGAAATGTCGAATTGTTTACGAACACAAGATTTAGTTATTTTCGATGGAAATGTTCCTGTTTAAGACTAGTTTTGACCCTTATAACATTTCAATTGACTTGAGGTTAAAACTACATAGTTGTAGATATGTGAGTTAGGGTTGTAACAAAACAAACGGTGCATCAAACAGATGTTCGAGTAAGAAGTTAGGTCGAAATTACGAGAAGGGGCGAATCTGTCAATTCCCTTAAGTGGTAAATTGTCTTTTATTAAACCAAATGTTTTAATTTGATTGGATGGATTGGGAGGCAGACTTGGCCGACTTAAAACTCTCCCTTAAGCTTATTTCTTCAGCAAATAAGTCCCTAGGTTCAGTTTGAGGTGTTATTATCTTGAGGAAAGAGAGGTAGAAGTTAAGGAAGAAAGGGTTACAAGGAAAATCTAGGAAAACAATTCCAAGAAAATCCTTAAGGTGTTTCCAAGGTAATATTATGTGTTAATATTATTTTAAACTTCTATTATACTTATTTCAAAGTATATAAATCGTGAATTATTGATCCAAATTCCACCCTCCTTTGTGATAATATGTATTGGTTCATATGTGAGATAAGTGGTGTTATATGTCATATTGTTTTGTATTAAAACCCTTTGTATTCAAACTTGAATATCTCTTTGCGTGATTACTGGAATTCAGAAATTCTAATTGGATATGAAAATATACTTATATATTCATATCATATCCGAAAATCAGAATTTAACTCCTTATGGTTAGGTATTAGTGATGGTTGCAAGTTGGTATATAGTTGTTGTTTGTATATTTCATTTCGGTATGCCCTGAGTTTGGTCAAGATTTTGAGATAGTAAATGAAGTCCAAATATTGTGAAACTTTAATTATGTACTATTAAGTATGTCTAATGAAAGTGTGTTAAAAATCATGAAAAGTTATGCTGTAGAAAAATTATGAAAATTCTTGAAAGTCGAAGGAACAATAGAGGAGTTTGTAGGGCAGATTTCTTGTGTTGTAAAGAAATGGCCATAACTTGCCCTAGGAAGCTTGAAAAATTACACCGTCACTTGTAAAGGAAAGTATATTCAGATATGTTTTCATATTGATAAGCTTGGACACCTGTATGTGTACTATTTATGAATATGGGATGGTTAAGTATGGAGGACAATAATTTGAGGCCATATTGGATACTCCATGAAAGAATGTTTTTATTTGCTTTTTCCCAAGGGTATTTTGAGTACATGTTTCATGTGTATATATATTCAGAAGTATACTTTTATGTTTACTTGAGTTTAGTTATAAATTCTTTATGAGTTAGTTTCTAGGGTTGAATGTTCATGACCTTATCAACATACATACCATCGTTTCGTCTTTACATATATTTCATGGAATATGACTTGAGTAGAATCATATTGGGGTTGTGTACTCATTTAAAGTTACATACTTATATTAAAATAATACTTATGATTGAGCTTTAGTACTGATTTAGTTGGATGAACAGGTTTAAGGTCAAATCAACCAAGTTCAGCTCCACCTGAGGGAAACGTGAATACATAGTTGACAACACAATGTGAGTGTACTTACTGAGTTGATTTTGGATATGACATATATATATCATATGTTGATATGTTATGGCTTATTTAAAAGCCAAGAGATGTTGAGATGTTATGGCTTATTTAAAAGCCAAGAGATGTTGAGATGCTATGGCTTTATAAAAGTCAGGATATGTTGAGTTGCTATGCAATTCAAGAGATGTTAGGTTTTTAAAACCTATGGATATGATTATTGCCTACGGGCAGGAGATGTGGGGTTTATTAACTCCGGATATGTATATGGCCTAATTTGGCACAGAGATGTATATATTAATATTTTGAGATGTTAATATAGTGATTTTACTATATAGAGATGTAGTACATTCACTGAGTTTTTAAACTCATGGTTTTATATGTTTACATTTTCAGGTTTTCCAGCTGCCACTGCCGGGTCTAGGAGGTTGGGTAAATAGAAGTAGGGTCTTGTTAGTTTGTTTTATAAACTGCACTAGTGTAATTAAGTTAAATGATATGTGAGTTCTGTTGAAATTGTCTCCTTAAAACGATTGGATTTTTTTTTATATTCCGCATTTTAACCTTGAAGTTGTTTCAATATGTATTGCCTAAATAATAAATAAATTAATATTGTGGTTTGTAAACTATTTAGTTAATTATATCCTAATGGGGTTAGGGTGCGACAGGGACAATGTCTGACAGAGTCACCATCCCTAGTATCTTCAGGCAAGGAGATGTGACTTATTTATTTTCCACCAAGTATTAGCCAAATCAACTGGCCCAAATCTTTGAATTTATTGAGGGGACTCCTGTATATCCCCCAGTGCTCTCATTTTCTTCACAGGAACTAGGTTTGAAAGGCAATTCCATTCTGGAAATGGAGTTCCCTTTTAGCAAAACTCCCAAGGAACCTCCCACAAAGCTTCCTCCACACTGTTCCATGATTCTTGTTGCTTCTCCAAAGCCCAAGAAGGCCCCATCACCCAAACAACTTGCTCCTTCTGAAGGTGTTTCTGGTGAAGGGGTTCCAACCGAATCCACTTCTAGTGAAGGACCTTCCCAACCATCAGCTAAAAAAACTAGGAGGTCCAAGAGTGGGGCTTCCTCAAAGTCTAAGTCCCAACCTCAGTCTCAAGCTCCGTTTGAGGCATTCCACATTACCTCCGTTCCTCCTCCCATGTCTGTCGAAGTGAGTGAGGAGTTGAGGAAGAAAATTCAAGCTGAGGTAGAGTGCATAAATTTTGAGTTTCGATGACACGCTCCCGCCATTCCTCCTGCTGCTGCCTTCCCCACTATCTTAGTATATCCATCTGAAGGAGGGTCAAAGTGAAAGAAGATCTCAAAGGTTCCTCCAAGTGTGGGTACTGCTGGTACGAGGAAAAAGGCTCTAGGTACTAAGTCCCAGAAGAAACGGGCTCCTAATGTACATCTCTCCCCAGCTCCTTCTGCTTCTTCCCCTCCTTCCTTGCCAATGGTGATATCATCCCATTCTCCCTCTGGATCAGAGGTATACATGTGTTTTTTCCATTTTTTCTATAACAAACTGCATTTGTCTAACTCTTAGCAACTTTGGTGCAGGAAGCTGAAGAAGAAAGGCCCAGTCCCCCTGTGAGTCCTTTCGTGGGG
This sequence comes from Sambucus nigra, assembly GCA_949130495.1. Lineage (NCBI taxonomy): Eukaryota > Viridiplantae > Streptophyta > Magnoliopsida > Dipsacales > Adoxaceae > Sambucus > Sambucus nigra. The sequence goes on along the minus strand of OX422224.1, from coordinate 140,682,004 downwards.
GGACGTTTTGGTTTCTCTCATACCAGTGTAACTCCTCCCCGTTCCCCCATGATCGGGCTTACTTACTCTCATTGTTTGTCCTCCAAATGTGCGAAGGATGCTGCTGCATGGGTGATTTCATTGAATCTGTGGGAATTTCCTCTCATTCAGAGAAAGCTCCCCCAGCTTCTTCTGAATTATCACCCCAGCCCGAGGTTCCTCTGCCCATCGTTCCAGCTGTGAAAAATTCTCCAGAGGTAGCACATTCTGAACACTATTAGGTCTGACGTCTTTTCTCTCTCTTTTTTATGTTGAACTTTTACCTCTTGGGATGCCTCAGGTCGAAGGGGCTTCTGTATTGGCTAACATTCTTCTTCCATCTATATTGACAAGATCCATCACTACATTTCCCCTCTTTAGCAACATTGCTTAGGTGAGTTAAATGTGAAGTATGTATCTTTTCTTCTGTATTTATTCCCCACTTTTAACACTTAGCTTCATTTTATAGTTCTCTCCAGGTCTAATCCCACCAATGTCTTTCAGGACTCTTCCCATCCCTAAAGCCATTGTTGACCCTTCAGCCCAGCATGGTGCTTCTTCTGGCACCAAAAGTGTGGGTGCATCCATGGAAGGTCAAATGTCTTCGTCCAACGCCACCCCAATATGGCCTTAGTACCCTTAGTTGGCGCAGGATCTTTACCGAACATTGAGGTTCCTCTAGTTGAAGGTGTCATTGAGGCTTTTGAGGAGATGAACATGCCCCCTGCAGTTCCCACCATTGTAGCCTCCTTGGTGACTCCCATTCTTGCTCCAGTCGTTGTTGAGGTATTCGCTAGTTTCTCTTCGTTTCTTATTGTTTGTCCTTTATTCTTGACAATGTATAATCTAGAAGAGTCTCATTTTTCAAACATTCAAACTCCACTGGTAACGGTGACTTAATAATGAAAACACTTGTTAAGATTTTTTTGTCAAATTCCACCAATAACGGTGACTTAATAATGATAAACACTTGTTAAATTTTTTGTAAAACTCCACCAGAAACCGTGACTTAACAATGATAAACACTTGTTAAGATTTTTTGGTCAAACTCCACCAGTAATGGTGACTTAACAATGAAAACACTTGCTAAGATTATTTTTTTATCAAAATCCACCGGTAACGGTGACTTAACAATGAAAAAACTTGTTAAGATTTTTGGTCAAACTCCACCAGCAACGGTGACTTAACGATGAAAACACTTGTTAATTTTTTTTTGGCCAAACTCCACCAGTTTCTATGACTTAACAATGAAAACACTTAGTAGGATTTTTTGGTCAAACTCCACCAGTAACGGTGACTTAACAATGAAAACACTTGTTAAGATTTTTTTTGTCAAACTCCACCAGCAACGATGACTTAACGATAAAAACACTTGTCAAGATTTTTGTCAAACTTCACCAATAATGGTGACTTAACAATGATAAACACTTGTTAAGATTTTTTTTGCTTGCACTTATTACTTCTTCTACCTGTTCTCAGGTTGCTAGTGCGTCCCTTACAGCTAGAGAGAGACCTTCATCAGTCCCTTTGCCCATCACGTCGTCCCATCGTGAACAGGCTATTTTAGAAGAATCTAGTCATAACAACCAAGGTTGCACGACAGGTGCTGCAGTCGATAGCGAATCTAGTTATGATCTTCCTCTGCCTAACCTGGCTCCTCATGAATTCTATCTCATGGTCATTCAATGATCTCCCCAAATTCTTGCCAGCCATCATTTGGTAATTGAGAAGATTGAAAACCATCACCCTGAGACTTTCATTATCGATTGCCTTCGTAAAAACATTCGGGTGATGAGCTACAGGCTTCAAGGCATGGCCATTATTATCAGTGATCTCGTTAGTACTCCAACTGCAAATGTTACCATGCCCCTTCTTAATCAATTTCTGGGTTATTTAAAGGAGTTAGGTAGAGACAACTTTTGATTTAATTGGCTGATTGAACACTTAAAATTTGAAGATCCAGTAATTGGCAAGCCAGATGGAACTGCTGTAGAAGCACCAGGAGGATCAACGAGTTGAGGAAGCTAGGTTGGCCGAGTTATCACCTCTTCTTGAAGCTGCCAACAAGGAGGTAGAGGATATCTAAGAAACTCTGCATCTGGCGAAGCTAAAATGTGAGAAACTTCTTATTGAGCGTGCACAAGTTTAAATAAGGCTGAAGGTTTCTATTAATGCCCAACAATTATGCCTATCAGCTTCTTTGGGCCTGTCTGGAGATTTTTCTCTGCTCCAGACTTGTGGTTCCTCTTAGGCCGATAATCTTTCTTCACACTTGTATACATTTTCCTTTTTTCTTTTATGTAATTCTCAGGCAATAGTTCCCAATTTTGTAATGCCTCAAAATTTATGAATGAAAGAAAGGTTATATGTTTTTTCGTGACACTTCTTCATGCTATAACTACTTGCATAAAATACAAACTCTGTAATCTTTCATTTCACTCAAGTTGCAACAAAAGATATCCCTTCAAAAAGAAAATATGTATATACTCACAACAAAACAACTAGATACAACGATGATCTAAAGTTAATTGCTTATACATGACAAATTTTTAACCATTTATTATTAATCTTATATGGTTTGTCTTATTCCATCTTAGAAATTAAGCAACAACCTAAATCGTGAGCCTCCTTTACAATGAAAGGTCCCTCCCAACTTGCTGCAAACTTAGGCAGAGGAATCCCCCTGATGTGCTTCACTGCTTCCTTCAAAACGACGTCTCCCTCCACGAACTTCCTTGGTCTCACCAAGTTATTATACGCCTTGTAGAGTTGCTTCGTGTACATTTAAAAGTGTTGCATCGCATTATCTCTATGCTCGTCCAACGCTTCCAACTGCACATGTCAGTTATGAGGGAGCATGCTAATTCACAAGGCATATTGGGCAGAGGGAACTTCCAACTCCACTAGGAGAATCGCTTCAACACCATACACAAGGGAGAACGGAGTATACCCTGTGGGCTTCCTTTTAGTTATTCGATAGGCCCACAACACAGCTGGTATCTTGTCATCCCAGGATCCTGGGAAATCCTCCATCGTCTTGGCCAAAATATTAACCAATGTTTTGTTAGTTGCTTCGATATGACCGTTTTCCTTTGGGTATGACACCGTTGAAGTGTGATGAATAATGGAGTACTTGTCTGTGAGCATTGTTACCTCTGAATTGACGAAGGGTGTTCTGTTATCAGAGAGAAACCTTTGTAATCCCAAAATAACAAATGATTTATTCTCTAATGAAGTTGCTCACCACCCCTGTCGTTGCCCTTCTTAGTGGTATTGCTTCAGCCCACTTCGTAAAGCACTCTCTTGCCACTAGTATCCAGATCTTCCCCCTTGAAGAAGGATGTACTGCCCCTACTAGGTCAAAGGCTCAAGTGTGAAAAGGATAAAGTATTTCCAGAGAGTGTAGATCCACTGATGGAGCATGGATCATATTTCCATGCAGTTGGCAAGCTTTACATTTTCGAACGAACTCAGCAGAGTCTTTCTCCATCATTAGCTAATAATACACCAACGTCATCAGCTGGTCATACAACTTTGCCCCTCCTATGTGAGTTGGATCATGAGCTTATTTGAGGACTTCGGTTGCTTCCTCCTTTGTGATACAATGCAATGGCGTATTAAAGTACCCTCTTCGATAAAGTTATCCTTCTTGAACGTAAAACCTGAGGGCCCTTCATTTGAGTCCCATCACATCCATATTCTCTATTGGGATAAATCCATATTTGATGAAGTTAATATAGGGCTGCCTCCAATCTGGTTGAGCTTCAATAAAATGGCACTCAGCTGCTTCAAAGAACAGTTGGTACTTGTCACACTTTCGTTGTAGCTCTGTTGCATTTTACTTCATCCTAGGCCAAAAGTATCCCTCCCTCTAAATTCTTTTGTAAAGAGGGATCTCAGTTGTCTCGTAGTACTCCTTATGCATTTTCTTTAGTCTCCGCTCTGCTTCTTCTGGGCCGATACATCTTGATATCCATCCTCCTGTATTTCTGAAGTAGAGGTTTCCCTGATTTGTAAAGTATTAGGCTCACTCTCTCAGTTTCATCGCTCCTTCCCCAGACTCTAATTGTTTTCTAATCTCTCTGACCAAGCGTAAATTCTTCCTAATTTAGCCCCTTAAGTTAGTGATTTTAATATCTCGAACAAGGTAATTGAATCATTTTTAGTCCATATCACTCTATTGTTCGTTTCTAACAAAATTCCCTAGTTTTTGTGTAATTGTGATAAAGATTTCAGGAATGGAAGGCAATAAAAGAAAAGAAGAAAACTAGAAGAAATGTAAAAGGGCAAAAGTGTAAATTCCATTCAGAATTCGGAAGCAACGTCAAAACTGAAGTTGAAGAGCATGAGTTCACAAGAGCATAGGAAAAAACGGCACTCAAATCGGAGTTCTAGATCAAAAGATATGGTCAGTCAAAGTTCAAGGAAAAAGTCAAACTAGAAGAATTTCGGACCGATCCGGGTTGGATCTGGACCCATCCGACTAGGCCCGGACCGATCCGGTAAAAAGAAAAGAACCGATCCGGTGTATTCGGACCGATCAGAGGCTGAGCCGGACCGGTCCGGTCGTGTGAAATGCTGACAATTAATTGTTCAATTAAAACAGAGCAACTCTTGGAAAAACGTACCAAAAAGCATTATTGGCTATCAATTTCGATACTTGGTGTTATAAAAGCTAGTGCCCTATATCATTTGAAGGTTACAGACCAACCAAGTAAGTAGAGAGAGAATTGTAGCAAGTTGTTAGTTGTTGCTAGATTACAAATTAGCTAAAGAATTTTAGAGTTAGTTTTTGAGAGAACCATTCAGAAGTTTAAATTTCTTTCATAAGAACCCTCGTTTGTACTGCTGATTAAGAAGAAGTTATCTGGATTTCAATTTCATTTACTTTCCTGCTGCTGAATTCAAGTAATATCATTCTATTCTCTTTTACTTTATTATTTGCAAATTTATTTCTCATGTCTTGTAGTTCCATAATTCTGAGTATGAATTTGTTCTTCAATCCAATCATGAGTAGCTAAATTTCCCAAGGGTTGGGGTACATGAACTCAATCCAAGGCAGATTATCTATGTAGAAAATAGAGGTTAAATTAAAATATTGATTGAATCGTGAAAGAAAATTATACAAAAACTGTCAATCTTTTAATCTCTCTTGCCCTAGGTACTTGAGATGTTTAAGAAAGCTTTGCTAGTATAATTTATCATTCACCGCTTTATACCTATTTTTTATTTCATATTGTGCGGGCTAGATCCCTCATATATGTAATGCTTAGAAGTTATAAAGGCTGGATCTAATCAATTATTTTAATTTACAAGTCTAGTATTCTCTATGATAATTTGCTAAGGATTGAGGGATTGTATTCTACCCTGTTTTCTCCCATTTGATTAAAAAAAATTCCTGCAATTTTTAGTCTGCTTTCATTAAAATTTCCAGTTTGCTTTTGTTAAGAAAAGTTTTATTTCGCTAGAAATCTTCCAAAATCATTAATCATCTTTTTGTTTCTTTTAAGAAATCATTTTCAGATTTAATAATTTTCCTGATTACTATTTGACATTTTCCTTCCCTGTGGATTCGATCCCGACTTACTGGGTTATTACTTGAGCGATAGGTTTGCACTTGAACCTAGAGTGAACGCACTTTTAAGACAAATTTTAAGTCGCGTCACTCTCCCCTCTAGTCAAAGTCATCCTCTATCGACAGAATTGACTGTACCATCGAGGGAGTTGTTCTTAGTTAAATCATTATTGTAGTTGTATCGTCTCTCATGATCATCTTCTAAGCGATGGTGACATAGGCGTCTGGATGACGATTTATTATTCGGGGATGCCTTTTGATTGTGGTTCGATTAAACTGGTTGAGAAGCCTCTGGATGATTGTTATGTAAGGTGACAGACTGAGGTGTTTCAACGCATACCCTCTATTTACTTGCTTAATCACTAAGTTCGAATCACCCTTGATGCAGAGTGAATGAATTCCCCTTTGAAGGGACTTCAACAACCCCAGTACCGACGCCTCATACTCTGTTTCATTATTAGAACAAGGGAAGTCTAATTTGTAGGAAAGACAAATTTCTTCCATACCTCTTGAAATAATAACTCATGCTCCTCCTTTCTTCTTTACTGAAGATCCATCAAACTGCATCATCCATTCCTCTTCACTTGCATTTAAGTGATTAGCCTGTAAATCATCTCCTGGAATGCTCTCTCGTGGTGGCTCATATATCCCAGACGGAAGATTTCTAAGAGGTTTATATATGCCTAGCTTTTGATTGCACAAGGGACCACACATTTCAAGCCATACTTTGAGAGGATGAGGAACCACCTAGATGCCCTACCAATTAATATAGCTCTTGCTAACAAAAACCTGATAGGATCACATCTCGTTACAATATGAATTGTAAAAGACAACATATAATGTCTAAGCTTTTGTGCTACAAACACTAATGCTAAACAATGACTTTCCAAGCTACTGTACCTAACCTCTGGCCCATGTATGATTCTACTAAGGTAGTAGACTGGTCGTTCCTGCCCGTCAATCTCCTGTGCTAACAGAGCTCCAACGGACCTCGTAGTGGATATGAGGTATAACTACAGCGGTATTCCTGCCCTTGGAGGAATCATTATCTGTGGTGAAACGAACAGCTTCTTCAGCCTGCGAAGAGACTCCTGGTGAACTTCCTCCCACTTTAACTTCGTGTTCTTTCGCAAAAGCTGCATCAACAGGTGTGTTATTTCGACTAATCCAGGCACAAATCTCCTAAGGTAGGAGACTTTGCCGAGGAAACTCTTGATCTCCTTCTCCGTTCTTGGACTTGGCATCTCTAAGATCGCTCGCTGTTTGTCTTGTTCCATCTGTACTCCCTGCCGATTTACCACAAAGCCTAGAAACTTTGCACTGGTTACTCTGAAAACGCACTTCAATGGGTTCATCTTCAGTTTATAATTTCTACATTTAGCAAATATTTTCCTCAAATCACTCAGGTGGTACCCCTCCTTCTTCAATTTAATGACCAAGTCATCCACATAAAATTCCATAAATTTGTGAAAAAAGTCATGGAAAATGGCCATCATTGTTCTTTGATAAGTAGCCCGAGCATTTTTTAGTCCAAACGGTATTACCGTGTACATGAAGTTACCCAACGAGGTTTTAAATATTGTTTTCTTCGCATTTGTGGGGTCCATCTTGATTTGGTTGTACCCTACATACCCATCCATAAAACTATACATCTCATGTCCGGCCATTGCATCTATCGAGCTATCGATGGAGGGCAGAGGGAACTCATCTTTGGGATAATCTCTATTTAAGTCTCTGAAATCCACGCAGATTCTCATTTAATTCTTATCTTTCTTACCCACTGGGACAATGCTAGAAAGCTAAAGAGGGTGTTGTATTGGTTTGATTAATCCTTCTGTCAATAGACGTTGGACCTCTTCTTTGATCTTTAAGTCCAATTCAGGCTTGTATGTCCTCATTGCTTGCTTGACCGGAATGGCTGAAGGCATCACGTTTAATTTGTGGCAGTTTACTTCTTCATCTAGCCCCTCCATCTCCGTATATGCCTTGTCTCCTCCTCTTCTTTTGCTATATTTATCTGCTCCAATTCTTGTGCTTGTGGCTTTGGTTGGTCCGTCATGTAGTCTGGTTCTTCGATGACATCCTCCACGAACTCCTATATGTTAGAATTGTCAATCATCATACATTGTCCCCATTGATCCACTAGAAAATATTCATATATCGGGTCAGCCTCCTCGTCAACCTCTGCCATAGCTCTTTCGATTGCCGTTAACACCATTATAAGCGATAAACCGCATTTCCTTCCTCAGTAACAATCTTCTTTCATTATCTTCTGGCCATTGCAATTGCCTTTCTTTTCCTCGCCCTTAAAGCCTCTGCCTTTCTTCTTTTAGAGAACCAACTCAGCACATTTTGTTGTGTGACCTCGTGTTCCATCGAGTCTATTCTGGGATGTATCATGTCTTTTAGTTGCTTTGAGATTTTCTCAGGTCGAGGGACCACTTGGTGGGCTTCTTCTGTTACTCCTTTGTCGCTTGCAGTTCTATCATTCTGGTTGTTCATAGGTCCTATCCTTTCTCTGATCGAGGGAACCCAGGCTCCCTCCATTCTTCTCGTTAGGACTCTCACATCCTCCTCCAATTCTGTATAAAATATTACATCCACTAGGTGAGCTTCTTTGACAACGAAGGGCCTCTTCGTAGCTCGTATAGTGATCTCAGTTCCTTTAATATTCACCTTGGCACATTGGTGATATGTCGAGGGAACTAGTCCTTGGTTATGCATCCACACTCTTCCTATCAACAGATGGTAGGAAGTTGTGCTTCTATCACATGGAACTTGATACGGGAAATCAGATTTCCCATTATAATCCCAACTTCACATAACCAATGGATTTGGAAGACTGGTTGTCATAACCTGAAATCACCAAAGGCGTGGGGACCAATCTTTCTTCTGGGATGTTAGATGCGTGGAAATAGCTAATTGGTATGATGTTGATGGATTTACCCATCCATAAGAGCCCTTGCGAAGCTAACCCCGTTGATGCTGGCGGTCACACATAACGGTCAATTATGGGGAAATCTCACGTCCCTATCTGCATCGCTGAACGTTACTTCTGACAGAAATTTCTTCACCAACCTGGCCATGGGTCCTATCCATCTCAGCGAAGGGACTGTGTTCTTCCTCTCAATATCCATGATTGCTTGAGTTATCTCCAGCCTACTTTCTTTTGGTATTCCCACCTGATCAAAGAACCATGCGAATTTTAGGAATCGTGAAACTGCACAGTACTCCAAGCTTTGTTCCATTTCCTCACCTTAAACGTTGTGTATGTCCTCTATATCCCTGGCACTTGCTTCGTCATAGGCTAACACCATGTTAGCCATTCCCCTGGTACACTCCTTTAGAGCCTCTTTAAACTCCCCCTGCTCTGTCATCAGCTCCCTCGTTTCTCTTTCTGCCTCCCCGTCATAGGCCACCACCAAATTGGCCCAATGTGTTAGAAGTGGGTTGTCATTAATATTTTATGGAAGGATTGCAGTGTCCCTGTCATTACATATTTATCAATAATTCTACTTAACGTAAAATAACTTCCCGTTGGATGTTGAATCTTCCGATAGATCTGGAAGTACTTGGGACCCGCTATGGTCGCTGCGCCTGGTTCCACGGCGAAGATACCCTTAGGTTCATACACTGTTCCTCCTTGAACCATGGCGTTGTAACAGCTAACAGCCTTCTCTACTGTACAGGGTAAACGATGGTGGATCCTCCCTATATCTTCCAAACTTTCTCTTGTTATCCTTTTTCGACAGTTTGCTTCCTTCACTTTCATCAACCTATCCCACTCACGGGGACGGGCCGCGAGCTACAACGGGTGTCCCAGGCTGTCTGAACATCATTGGTACCATAACGGGGTTCGGCTGAACTACCAATGATATGTTCCTTGCTGCTTTTAGAAATGCTACAAAAGTCCCTTCGCGAGTTTCATTAATCAGGTGACAGGTGTACTTCGGGAGCAAACCCTTAGCAGATAGTTGTAATAGTTGAGACTCTTTAGCTTCTTACCTCATGTCGAGGGACCTTTCCCTGAATCTTCTAACATAAGCCACCACATCCTCTTCTGGTTATTGCCTTTCCTTGCCCAATTGTGTTAATGTGAACTCATATTTCGCCAGAAAGAACTTGTGGACAAATAAAATGTGCATTTCTTCCCATGTTGGAACACTCTTGGGCGCCAGATGAGAGTACCACGTATAAGCTTTATCGGTTAATAACTTTGAAAACTCCCTCAGCTGGAGCCTCTTGTTGTTACAGTGATCCCCTAGATGTTCGACGAAATGTTTGATGTGCTCCTTCGGGTTTCACCCCTTTCCTGTGTACTTTTCGAAGATAGGAGGAATATAATATTTTGGGTAAGGTTCATCGTTATATTCCTGAGGGTAAGGCATCCAAAAAATCATTATAAACCGAAGCTACCTTGGCAGAATATTACGAGGAAGCTTGCATGAACTTCAACATCTCCTTCTGCATCTCTTTTCTCATCTCCTCCATAGCTGATACCGTTGAGGGAACGGCCAAAGGGACTATAGGTGGGACGAACATTGCACCTGGAGTAACCAATACAGTTAGAATGATCTTTACTCTAGGGGTTCCCACCGTTGGAATCACAACAGGGGGTATGCTTCCTGGGGCAGTTCCTGTTGGAACTGCGCTTGGTGGGGCTGTTGGAGCTACCCCTGGCGTTACGAAGGAGTTGGCCTCAAATCCCCCCAACACCGTTGAAGCTACAGGAGTTTGAAAAACTCATAGAATTTATTCATGAGGAGTTAAACTTGAATTGGTCCCAACCCGACGCTCGTGGAAGCTTGCGTCACCCCTGGAACGCCTGTCACCATTTGAACTGAAGGTACCTCCACTCGAGAAGCTCCATCTCTGGAAGCCTCTAGCTCCCTCGCCACTTGTTCTTCATTGTGTTGAATATCATCAAAGTTAAGTCTTCGATTAACATTATCTTGTTCCATACTCTTTGCTTAGAAGAATACCTCCCCAGCAGAGTCGCCAAATGTAAGAGGGCGGTTTAGATAAGATGGAGGCATAACCCCTTTTGGAGTACAGTAATGATAAGTTAATCAAGAAACACCTTTGACCAAGTAAAACACACAATCACAAATCTATTGAGATGAACTCAGTTTGACCTTACAAATCTCTCGTGTATAACGTAAAAGATAATAATGAACTCAGAAGTAACTCATTTAGAGGGAGAGAGAAGTAAGCATCCTAGATAGACCTTGGCAGGCAGCCAAACACACCAACCACCCTCAAAGATCCCTGTCAAATGTTAAAAGCTTCGTAATAAATGACAATGGTGGGTGAGTGAACTTTGGTTTGTAATAAATCTCTCTCTCCGATGTATATTATTCTCTAGCAATAACTTCTGAACTCTCAAAAAAGAATATCCCTTCCTCAGAGGTGGTCGAGGCCCTTAAATAGCCCCCACACCACTCCCGAGATAACTCAGTTATTAATAACTGTGAAAGACATCCCCCATACTTTATGTCACAAACATTAAATGCCTGATGCACTAGTTAGTTCCACGTCATAAACATTAAGTGCTAAGACATGCCTTTTTCCTAACCACCATGTGTTAGGGGGTTGTCGTCATAGAGGTGGCTCACCAACTGTCTGACAGTCCCAAATACCACGGTGGTTTACTCAAGTGCGGATTTGACATTTCCTAGCTGGCTAGTGACATCACATGAAGTAGAAGTGACATTTAAGTAGAGGGTTGTTTGGTTCACAACTCAATGCCCGATGGAACTCAAGGCTGCTCCGCCTAAGCTTCCACGATAAAAGGTCTTTCGGTGTTTTACCAGGTGTATCTAAGATGGTCAGGACAATTCCCAACGGTGCCTCTTTTCTCAATCCTCCAAACCAAGTCCCTATGAATTTCCCACAGAGAGGTCATTCGATAGAGCATGAAAGCTCTCCCAGGCCCTGCCAAGCCTGGTCTCTCGCGAGTACCATTTTGACCTCTCACTGAATGCCTTTATAATCGTTACATCATTACAATCGTTATAGATCATGGGCAATATAAACAAAAGATACAACATGACTAAGTAACGCAATAAAGCTAAAGTATGAGCTGCCACGCTGAGCCATCATGCTAATCTGCCTCACTTGAGCTGCCACGCTGGGCTGCCTCGCTTGAGCTACCTCACTGTCTTAATCCCAAACACTGTTGTTAGTGGGGGGACTATCTCTAATCTCAAGATTACCTTCAAGCCCCGTACAATATATATATATATATATATATATATATATATATATATATATATATATATATATATATATATATATATATATATATATATTTGTGTGTGTGTGTGTGTGTGTGAGTTGTGTATATTTATATGAGTAGAAAAAAATATATTTTTGCCGATAAATAAAAACTTGAATGAGTTCGAATATACAATTTTATTTTTATCGCGCACATCACCTTATTCTTAACATGATACTCATATAAATTGCATCATTTTATGCCAAAAATAAATTTTATAAGTGGAAAATAATTCTAAGTATAAGAATTTTTTTTTGTACAACTTTTTAAAGATTTGTGTAAAAAAATTAAAAAAAAAATGAGAGAGAAAGAGAGGAATTTGAGGGGGGGAAGAGAAAGAGAGAGGAGTGTGGGGGGAGTGTGTGAAGATGGGAATATAATATGATGGTGGATGAAATAAGTCTGTGGGAGAGTGTAATAAGATAAAGAATAGTTTGTTTAATAAAAAGATAAAGGAGTGTGGGATGTGGGGTAAATGTGTGAGTAGGTAGGTAATAAAAAATTAAAAAGAAAGGAGGTTGATGGGTATATGTGTGAAAAGTAGATAAAGGAAGAAGAGATGATTTATGGGTTTATGATTGTGTTGGAAATAATTATGTAGTAAATATTAAAAATATAAAAGAAGTTAAGAAAGAAAGAGGATGGAATGATACAAAATTTTGTATAAGAGGGGGGTTGGCTACCCTCTCTTCATTTTCTTAGTTACCAAACAAAATAAATTAATTAGAGATTTAAGAGAAGAAGAAGAAGAAGAAGAAGAAGAAGAAGAAGAAGAAGAAGAAGAAGAAGAAGAAGAAAGAAGGAGAAGAAGAAATACCAAAAATTGGAGGATTATTCAAGGAAGGAAGCTTGGATTATTTCAAAATTATTTTTCATCTTCATTCCAACTTAGATATTATTTCAAGGTGAGTCATAGTTGTTCCTTTATTTTAGAATATACGAAATATATATATAATTGCATGAAATAAATTATCAAAATTAAAATATTCATGCTTAGATGTAAAAAAGAATTAAATCCCTTTAATATTTAAGTACGTATATATAGGTATGTATATATTAAGGGTATGAAATAAAATGTATCTAATGTTGTAAGGATTTATATTTTGTTTCGATTTATAATTTTTTTTTAATTTTGCTTAAACAAGAATTGACACTTTTTGACTAAAAATTTTGGAGTTGAAAATTATGTAATTTATAGTATGTTTACTATTCATGAAATTTACTATTCATAAATATATATATATTAAACCCGAAAGAGAATGAAAGAAATATAGTAATATAATATAAAATTCTTATTATCTTTTCATATTATTAAAGACCGAAGATAATTATTGAATATTCAAAACCTTATATTGTGTGATTATTAATTTGGAAGAAAAATTACGAAAAGAAAGAATAAGAAAAGATTCTTAATGGTAACTATTTATGCGTGTTGATAAAATGTGAATATAATGAATAGTAATCAAGATGTGGGTATACTAAACGAGTTGAATGAACCCGAATGAAAAATTATGTTATTGAATGATCAAAGTTGAGATCTGATAAACAATATATTTTAGATGTCCCAAAAATTATATGGAATGATCTTTCGATGATTGACGAGATTGTGAAGAGTTAAATATACGAATTTTTAAAAATATTGAAAGGAAGTATAATGGACAAAATGAAATAACTACTGAATCACATACGAGATACGTTAAGTCCAAATATTCTAAGTAAATCCTTAGAGTTCACCATTGCTCTGGTATATTGATTCAGGGCTTAAAACTCTTGAGTAAACTCAATGAGCAAGATGATTTTCTAAATGTGTTATATAAGGCTAGGAGTAGGTGGGGCCTTTCTTATTTTTTTGTGATGCCTTAAAACATTTTGCTCAACTTTTTAAATTATTTGTCTTGTAAAAAATATAAGGTGTGGACTATTATTATGGTGCAAACATAATGTATAACCATCCAGAGGAAAAATCAAATCTGAAATTGATACCCCGGTGCAAGTTTGGATTCGGAAAGGTGTTATCATTATGGGGAGGAATATGGGAATCATCCGTGTAGGTCTGACTGAGGCCAAAGTCGAATGAACTAAGGTAAAAAAAGAAAACTTTAAAATCCTTAAGTTTATATTTAATTTAAGAGTTTTCAATAATAAATTATGTGAAGTTAATTCTAAGAATATTATACTACATCAAAAATACAAAAATAAATATATGTTTATAATATTTCTCTCAAATTCCAAAACTACTTATATGGAAACTTTGACTATATTTTTAATTATGCCACTTTACTTTAAGAGATTGGGACCAATTATAATAAATATTGGGTTAACACATGTTATTTTAAATCTGAGGGGGTAAAAATGAGAAAGTTGAGTACGAAAACGAAACTCTGGCCACCACTAATGGGAAACTATATTTTTGTCCCGAAATGTGAGCGAAGCTAACTCTCTTGTTCCATTGAATTATTAATGGTTGGTATATTATTATTTATGAGTAAGATGGTTATGTTTTTAAATAATTATACGTTTCATTATTTGATTCATACAAGTATTTAAATACTGACTTGAGTTGTGTTTGTGCATACTCGGGTGTATCCATTTCAAATGGATGCAGTCGAACATTAAGCAGGAGCAACCGTAATTGGAAGCAGTCTGTCGATGCAATGTAGTGGAGTACAACATTTGGAAATCATTGTAGAATTAATTTACAATTCATTTTAAATTTACATTTATTATTTTAGACTTTGGCATGTGGGCCCCCTTTGATAATTATTTGTCTTTGTGATTGAAACTTATTATCAATTTTCATTTGGGACTGTAATATTATTATGTTTTATAAAAATCATGTGTAAGATGATATATTTCATGTTATTGCCATCTTAAGTCTTGTAGCGTGGGCATTTGAAAAAAATACCCTTATTAAATGAGACATAATTCTAAAAATGAATTCATACCGGGATTTTGGGCAATGGAATATTGGGTGGGAATTAACTTGAACGTATTTTTAATTATCTAAAAAATCAGGTTGTGTCAATGCGACAAGTGATAAACAATTATTTATACATCTAGCAAAGCATGGGTTAATGTGATCCTAAAACCTCTGGTAGCACAAAGGTTAAACCCCATCAGACCCAGACACCTAAAAGGTTTAATGCTAAAGGTGGAATTTCTAACTCTCCAATGGAGATAGGAAATTCCATGGTACTATTATCCTTATTATTAAACTCGAACATAATATGATTATTTAGAAATACGAAAGAGAAAATTTGATATAATTTGAATGATTCTGTCTTTTTTGTGAATATATAGAAGGGGCCCCTTTGGGAATTCGCCTAAGAACCAAAATTATTAGTGTTGACCTTTATGCTTGGTTCATGATCAAGCCTCCCACTATTATAAAGGCATCTTAACATGTTAGAGCAGCGTTCACGATCGTGAAAGTGGGTAGTAATGATGTTTGAACACGAACATAATTATTGACTAGCATGTTTTGGTCTTTATTGGTCTCCTAATTAGAGATTTGTATAGTGTGTAATAGTATATATACTCATGTCCCTCACTTCTTGAGCTATCATGTTCAGGTTCAAAAATATGCTTTGTCTTTTTTGTCCATAAGGTCATTCTAGCAAAACTTCACATTATGCCATCATTCGAAAAGCTTCCATAATCTCATTTTGGCATCCTTCATGTTCACACTCTAGGAATACCACTTTAAATGCAGGTAAAAGTAATTGGAAAACTTTAACACTTTTTTCATATTCAAATAAACTTTTTCATAATTAGAAGATTGATGTGCATGTGTTTTTATGGTTCTTTTTTAATATTGGTGATATAATTATTCAATATATATTTTATACAAATATATTATTAAGAAACATAAAATAAATATATCATATTTTATTTTCATTGAAGTTCAAACATACATAGGATTTTCTTGTACTATACAAGATCAGGGAAATTTGAGGATTGATCGAGTATGCGAAGGTTCAGCAAAGGTTACCTTCGCTGGTTACACCCATTTCTAGAGCTTTTTATTTTTCATTAGTGAACTTCCCCATAGATACGAAGTTTTGTTTTGGTAGTCGTAATTTTGTCCAAAAAAAAAGATATGTATTTTTCATGGGAATCCGCAAAACATAAGATTGAGACAAATCTTTTTTTATATTTGAGTATCATGATCTTGGTGGTGAGGTCACTCCCAGGATCCCTGGAACAAAACTGTATCTCTTCTCCCCCTTACTTTTCTGGAACGATCGGTGATCCTGACAATGCAGCAAAGCAGAATTCACCATATGAGTGTAGGCGATGAAAGTCGTATTCCCTAATAAGAATCTCCTAATGTGCCAAGCTATCCCTAACACAAACTTTCCCATTCTCTTTTCTTCAGTGTTTACATCATCTTCAATAAATAAGGACAATGCAGTAAACTCCTCTTCATACTCTGTTATGGTACGTCCCTCCTACTTAAGGTCCATAAACTTACTCATCTTTAATTTCATGGCTAGTGGGAAATACTTTCCCTCAAACTTTATTCATAACTCATCAATGGTCAACTGGTCCCGCTCCTCCAGTGTGGTGACAGACTCCCACCACTGTAGGACTGCTCTTATTAGTCAGAACGAGGATAATATCTACTTGTGCACTGTCTTGCACTCAACCATCCTCAGATGTCTCTAAATGTCTTTCTTTCACTAATTGGCCACCGAGATATATGTATTCCTAGTAAACTCTAGAGGGTGGTCTTTAGTGAAGGCCTCCCTGGAACTAAGCCCTGGGTCTAAATGGGTAGCACCAACTGCTTCGGGGGTGGTGGTTGTTGTTGTGACCGAAAGTCCTAGAGCATGGCGACCATCGCCGTAGAGACTTCTTATATCACTATAGTTTAAATGTATAGTAGTTATAGGTGGTACTAGTGGTGGATGTGGGTGTAATTAAGGCTCCCACTGAGTCTTATCCTCTGCAGACTCGGTGGTCACAAGTCGTGGTCTACCGCATTTAGTGTTTGCCATCTGAAAGAAAATAAGATTCGTATTATTAACAAATCTTAAAGAGTACAGCGATTCTTAATCATCTGGATCTACATATCAAAGAAATGCAGCGCAGAACGTAATGATCGCAACAAAGATACTAAGGACACTACAACCTAGATGCTCTGACACTAATTTTAATAACCCTCATTCTTCACGTAAAGGTTGGCCAGACTCAAAACGCTGAAAATGGGCCTTATCTAAAATTTATACCATTCTTAGAATCAAATTGTGAAAAGGAAGTTTTAATTTGAAACACACACGCACAATAAAAACATATGAAGTAATAAATAGACAATAAATAAGTTTAACCTCCCATAAGTTATAAAACATCCAACCCAAATGCACCTGAAAAATATATGTCTAAAATAAATAAATCTTTGGATTATGCCCATACAATATCTGAAATAAAAAAATCGACTGGAATAGAGAGTAGCAACCTAAGCTAGAATCAAAAGAACTAAATTCGTTACTAGTTAAATGCAACTACAAGTCTGATCCTCTATCAGTCCTGTTGTCCTTGTCTATAAAAACCTGGGGAGGGAAACATTTTATAATTTGGGTCAGTGCCCTAAAGTTGCAAGAATTAACTTACAAAACTAATAAATAATTATGTAGTCAATTTAATTTACACAATGCCCATCAGCAATCGCATGCAGTAAGTATCTCACCCCTCATCTAAGTGTAATACTATACGCATTTTCATCCCAATCCCAAAAGTGAAATTCGATATCTACACTAATGTGATAAGATCAAAGGCATCTAGCACATAAATATTAAACAGGAGCTAAACATATACACTTAATCCCCAAATATGAATCTTTCGATTCATTTGGATCTCACGCTCAATTACTTATGATAAATTCCCATATCGTTTTTTGAATATAATAAGCCTATCCTCTACTCTCTTTTCATATTCCAATATCATTTCATCACATTATGTATTTTACATAGCATTGTGTCCATTTGAAGTTGTCCACATCATTAAACTACATGAATTTGTTCATAATTAATATGTATAAATATATATGTCCTTACATATATACGGCAGATGAAGGAATCTTCCAACGGTGTCCTGTTCATGCTCTATCGTGAAGTCCGGAGGAGTCCCTCACTAAACGAACATAAACAAAACATACATAAGCAGGGTGGTCCCTACACAGTACACCATTTGAAGGTCCATACTCCCTACGATGGCAATGAATCCGGTTATCCCACTTGCCTCATTGCAAACAATTTCGTTGAACGTGGGACATGAAATAACAACCTACACTACTCCTAGACCACTTGTCCCGATGCATGCTACGGTCTGAAGACGTACACGACCCCAACCGATAAATCGTCCACAAACACGGGTATGTTCACACAATTAATAATTACATATATTTAGCACACAAAATGTATAGGTAATTATCATCATAACTACCTCAATTAATTTTCACCAATCCTCAAATAACACCTTGTCATAAGAACTAACACCTAAGTTTATTGTTAATATCCCCAATTAATGAATAGAGACACAAATCTATTTTTAATTAAATATCCACTGACTTGGATAACCTGCCACATACTCGCTTGAGTTCATAAAAATCCTCTGAACGTTCCCGCTGTCCAACCTTGACCCAGTCTAGGAGTCGAATTAATTCGCCTTCTAAAGTAGAATCAATTAGCCCTGGAGGCCGAATAGATTAAATTTATGGCGGTAGATCAACTATGTTTTTCTTGTATGAGTTTAATCTCCAAAAATCCAAATTAATTTCCAAAGTTCTACTCACTTCAATTCTAAGAACTACATCCCTATTATAGTTAAGGAAACATGACAACCTTATTGTATACGCATGGTACCCCCCCCCCCCCCCCCCCCATAAATTCAAGAAATTTTATCTAAAACAGTCTAAGTTATCTAACCCAATCAAGATCATAATTCTCTTCTAAGAATTTCAAAAATAATGAGATCAATACAATATTTGCAATCTATTATAAACATAAATCCTATAACATGGATTCTGGTAATATATTTCCCCATAAAACGATATCAATTTCGAGTTTTTCACCAAAGTGTTTAATTCTCAAAACATGATTACTCTTTGATTAATCCTTAACAGTATTGAATTCAAATCCATTTGTTTTCAATCTCCAAATCACCTTTTAACCCGTAATTGGCATGAGAATGTATGCGTATGAATCAAGAAACAAATTATAATGAGTTTGGCAAGAAAATTCTTGCCTTAAACAGATGATGTGAGCCTCCTCTCTTGAACCTTGTTCCTCCCTTCCTATCCAACCTTGGTAACTTCCTCCAGGGGGTGTGGGGCTGCTAGGTTAACTCTAATGTGGATGGGTATGTATTTAGGTTGTGTTATTAACATAATTTAAATCTTAATCACGCATCTCCATTTAATAACCAATTTTAGGCCCCTAATAAACCCAAAATAATATCCGAATTGGTCCAAAATCTTGCCTAAAGGTATACCGATCCCCGGGGCCCAACTTAAGATGTTTAAAATGCCTGAACGAGTTTCCAAATCACTCTTAAATGCATCCAAATTATGTCTTCCTCAAATTATAAATTTTATTATGTTTGATCATGACATAATATTAATTCAAGCAGCATGCAATTTAATTATCTATAAATATACACATTTGGCATACATGAATCACATAATCATGCATATTATATTCAAGCAGTTTATTCGCGCAATGTGTTTATTTAAAACTTTACCAATTTAATTATTATAAAAACACGGGGTGCTACATCTCCTTATTTCAATTATTCATCCGACGTATAAGCTTCAATCGAGTGTTGAGATCTAGCTGCAACACTTTACCATTTCCAGCCCTTATGTATGTTATATACGCGTTGGATTATGTGTATGGGCGCCCTAGTACTGGCATACTGTGGTAGTTGTATGTGAGCCTTTTTTGTTTATATTTTGATGATACATGATAAGAAGTGTGTATATAGTCCTATGACATCTGTGCAATTTATGATTTTATGCGTATGCAAATTTTGAGGACGGATTCCATTGTTAGAGGAAAATTAATACCCTAGATTTTTGGGAATTAGTTAAATGATTATTGGATTATTTATTTATATTTACTCGGGTTAATTAGTGTTCAGTTAATTGGGTTTCATTTGTTTGACTTAATAACCAAAAATTAAAATGATACTTTTAAATATTATGTGGATGACTTGTTAAATATATTAACTCAGTTGTATTAATTTGATATTTCGGGTTGGTATGTGTGGATAGGACTCTCGGGGTGTACGGAAGCCCGAAACGATATTTTTAATATGGAAACTGAGGGCTCAAGGTAGGTATACCTTTGGGGCAAGTTTGAACTGTATCCGATTAGTATTTCGAGCTTATATGGGGTCCAAAAGTGAAAGACGCGGTAAATTTTAAAAAAAAGTGCCGAGATCTAATTCAAAAATCACAGGAATCAAAAAATTTGGTAACATTCTCAGCATAACAAAAACATAGATAAAACTGAATAAGTACCCTATCGAGATATAAATGAATACAAAATGAGATAAAACCATCCCTCATATCATCCAATTATTAATACAAAATAAAAATAAGATATAAAATGTATCTCCAATATAATCCCCAATACTTAACGTAAGTACTACTTGTACAACCTCTAGCTCGAGATAGCTAAATAATTACCATGGCCTGCTGAATCAAAAATAAAAATAATAAATATATGAGCTACACTACTCGACTTCTACACCCTAGAGATGATGAATAACATGTCTCTAGATATACTCTTCTAATGAAATAACCCAAGTCTACGGTATCAACAAAAGCCCTGTAAAAATAGATTCAAAAAAATATAAACTCAAGTTTACACATCATAATAATTTAATTGAAGTTGGTCCTCAATAATAATACATCTTTATTCCCATTTTACGTGGATTTTAACTCATTTAATTACCTTTCCACGCAACCTAAATACACATGTGGTTCTACTCCCAAGCCCATATGTTACCCATATGACTAAAGTTCATATCTTAGTTCATTATTCTTTACTTTCTCATTTTCAAATTAATCTCTTATAATAAAAATCATTTTATTTTACGGTATGATCTTATCTTAAGCGCATCTTACTAACTAATGGAAGTATCGCTAATAATTTCTAAGTACGATTCTGAACACGCATCTCAGGTCTATACATCCTAAAAAATCTCATGCCAAAATTATGTTATATACGCATCTAGTATATTTATTTCATAATGCACAGGTCATAGATTTATAATCATACATTTATAGTATAAAACATATACACCACTAATATAAGATGTAAATCGGTACAACTAACTCAAGTAGTGCTATAACCAATTACATATATCTTAGGAAGACAATCTATACGTCTAACCTCCACATAAGTACGATCTTAATTACGTACATAACAAATGGGCTATGCTCGCCCCATAAAGGATACCCTCTTTGGTATGTATCCCACGAGCACCCACACATGGTATGTAGCACATAAAACCCCCAAATAAACATAACCCTTCGCAATAGGGTATAAACAAATACAGACAACCTTACATAAACGGGTTACACATAAAGTATCTATTATAATTAGTTAATTGCCATATTAAATATAATCGATCATATAATATTAACCCGGTATTCTAACGTCCTCTAAATTTAGGTATCATATAGCACCTAACCATATAAGAGAATTAACTAAATATAATCCCTACCCAACTCCACTGATTACACGTATATTCTAAACAATCGGGTAATATACACAACCACTAACTATGTATTGATCTCATAATTTATCTCCATAATCGGCCGTATACTAAAGGTCCCCAAACAACAATATAAAAATCTCATCGATTCTATAATTAATACCCTAATATCTCATATTTTCATCCCAAAACAACTCCCCAACCAAAAACCAAACCAGTGAACATAACACTAAGCCCAAACCCTGAATTCTAGCCTTGCGCACTATCGGTAATATATTGATAACAAATTCAATAAAAATAAAATAATATAATACCAATGCCCACACGTTCGTAATTCAATTATCTACACATACAAAATATAAAAGTCGTGTGCATGTGTAACGCCTTGACCCAGATTTTAGGGTTGATAAAGAATCAACCCGACCCGAACCATGCATTAATCGTGAAGTGCAATGAAACACCCTAAACAATTTTTTTAACCTAGCTTTATTAATATCTAAAGTTACACTTACTAGCATGCAATTCCAATTCCAATTTACATTTACTACGTGATAGGACCCAAGGGAAGTGCCCCCAAGGCCAAGTAAATAGAGCTACTAATCGTATTTACAAGAACATACTTACCCGTAGGACGCTATCAAAGTACGGAACATCGTACAACCTGTCGTGATAAAAGGAGGGATGTGAGCCGAATGCTCAGTGGGATCATACATAAATGCGATATACGAACGAACGGCAAAAAATGAGCACTCACACGCTACACTACATGCATGTGAAAATATGCATATATCTACATATATACCTTTGAAAAATACATGTACCAATGTATTCACCACTTTATTCCATAAATGTTATTTGATATCGTTTAACTTCCTTAGCTTCACAAAATCGTCATTTTGTATTATCATGCTTTGAAAACTAGCATATATTCCCATTAACTCACGCATAGTAAAAAATTATCCTTTGTTCGATAAAAACCTTTCGTTTACTTAGAAACTTTTATTACTCAACGTTCATTAACTCACGCTAGAATTACCCACCCATTTTATAGGACTTTCATTCAACGTACGCACATACCGTGTTTAGAAAAATATTCTTTTTCCTTTGAAAGCCTCATGTAACACACGCTTGTGTTATTTATGATTCAAACATCATTAGTTAGCTAAGCATCATTAAGTCACCTTATTTAACCATCCCATATTACCACATGAACAATAAACATTTAATACGTTATTCTTGCATTAATAAATTATTGGATCAATACCATCCAGTTATGCCTCTTTCATGAATATTCGATTCATTACTTAACATTATCTTTAGGGAATTCGCCAACACACACACACATCACAACGCACGCACACCCACGGTTTCACGAAATTTCACCGTCCGGCACCGAGCGCTAAGTAAACTGCAGTTGGTTTGGGGTCGTTCACCACTAGAGACAGCATAGCCCTGCTTAATTATTTATCCCGGCATCATCCAATATTTTTATCTTGCCAATGTATACAACACTTTCATAATGTTGACATTAATTTGCCTTTTCGGGGCCGAAGCCAAAACATTAGGCTTAACAGTCCATTTTTCATTATTTATTTAGGAAAAATCATTATGTTCCAATAAAGTCCCTTTTTCTACACACGCACTAATTTTTACACCGAAAATCATTTCCTCTTTAAGGACTTAAATATTTTTTTTCATATTAGTGCCAAACACTCTTTAACATTTTTATTTCATAAAAATATCACAATTTAAGTAAATTATCAATTTACCCTTTTTCTTTACCAAAATTTGCAACCTTATCCTTTTTCAAGTGTTATTCGCCAAAAATACCCCTTTATAGTTCCAAACTCAACACTTAGGAATTTTAGTCATTAAAACACTTGTTCAACTTCTCACTTCGCCAAAATTATACATTTTGCAATTTAACCTTTTTAATATATGAAATCACGCTTTTTACAAACTAAAGTCTTATTTTTCATATTTAGGCCTACACACTTTATTTATGAGTTTTAACGCTAAAATCTCATTTTAGTCTACATTTACACATTTGACACTCTAGATTTCAAACTTAGTGTTATACACTTTAATTATGACTTTTTGCATAAAGACCCATGCTTAGTCATTTATTTCACGCTTAGTCTTCTTTACTTTCATTATTTACCCGAAGACTTTAGTTTCACCTGTTCACTCATTAAACCCACTTTATTTCCTTATGATGAGTTCACATACGTTAAAATACCCATTTAAAATGAAAGCATTCCTTCACATATAAAACCCTTTATTTAATGTAAGAAAATATATATTCAAGTTACCAAATGGCATGAACAACCTCAAACATCACTTAACATAGAAATCATGTTCTCTTTATTTAAAATACACTTTTAACCCATTTTATTTTATAAAATGTCTATAAATAGTGTTATGAAAATTTAACGCTCTCAGAACTAATTTAAAATCATCTTTTAAATGCTCATTTATACTCAAAACATTAAGCGTGCAATAAACCCATTAATGTATTATACCCACTTTATTACACATTATTATACCCCAAAAGTGTAAAAATAATCTGATTTTTTTTTCAATTATAAAACCCATTTAAAATATCTCTTTGAAACCCATTTACACACAAGAATATGAAATACCACTAGTTAATCTCATGAATGTAAACCAACAAACATACTACATATATTAAGCCTAATAAATGAAATTAACTAGCTGAAATTATGAATCTCTTTAAACCCAATCAAGGTTAGTATATCCCACCTCTAAAGCTCCAAAATAGTGGTGGTAGAAGAGAAGATGGGTGACTCCCCCACCTCCAAAGGTGGCCTTAAAGGAAGTCACAAAATCTCCACTTTTCAAGTTTTAATGGAAGCTCCAATATTGTTGTACGAAATGCTCCTTCTACTTAAGAAAAACACCCTCTTCAACTCCTCCAACAACTCCAATATTCACACCTTCTTCAACCTAATAATATTACTAGGGTTCACTAAGGTGGTATGATATGGTTTGCACTCCACTAATGTGTTTCTAGGTGGTGTATGGTGGTCTGGGCAGAACACTTCCATGGAGGTTCCATCTAAGAGAGAGAGAGAGAGGCCACAAATCCAAATGGAATCCAAATAACCCTAGCATCCCCATCCTTATCCTTTATATACTAGAGCCCTACCCACTCAATGTTGCCATTTTCGTCACTTTCTATCTCCTTTTTTTTTAAACTCTTAAGTTGAGATTCATATTCCTTGCATTTTATTTGGCTGAAAAATCATATTTACAATAGTCGTTTGGCCTCCCGAATTGTCCTGTACAAGGTGCATATGAATCGAGATCTCCGCGCAAAACAATTTTTTTTTCGATTTTTTCTTTGCATAGTAGTATTCCTTATATTTTTATGAGTCTAAATATTTGGTGGGAATATTTGTTTGGCTTACCGATTTTCCTAAACAATTCGCGCAAGTTCGCGTCCTGCGCAACACGTGCTGACAAAATCCGTCTAAAATGGGTCTAAATAATTTTTTCTGTAGACGTCGAAGAAGAGAAAGTTGCTCGAAATTAAATTTTAAGTCGATCTGGAGATTTTTGTAATTTTCTTAGCACTTCTATTTTTTTGACACAAAATAATATTTATTTATTGACTTTTGACCCCATGGTATTTTTATATGCATTTCTTTGACCCTATAAAAGTGATCATATCAATATTTGGGACCGCGATGCATCCTACAAAAATCGCGCAAAGTTGTTGATCTTGCGCGTCACGTACGACTCGAATTATTGGATTATTAACAATGACCGTGTCACGTCCATTCCTCGGTATTTTCCATCGAACTAAATAATTCAAATAACATTAAGTATATATTTTCTAGGGCGAGGTATTATATTCTTCCCCCCTTAGGAAATTCCGTCCTCGAAATTTATGATCATCAAGCTAACAAATCATCCATCCAACAATTTAACTCCAAACCAATATATCTTTAACACAATAGTTTATCCCAAAATTTTCATACCATTAATTCGATACAACCACGGTGGATCCTAAGGTATTATTACTAACTCCCAAACATGCCCAACATGTCCATCTAAGCAGTACCTCAAAGTAGTTGATAGTTAGTAACACCATGTTAATACTCCCAATAACTCTTTATCATGAATTATTCCGAACATCGGGATTTACAAGCCTATGTTTCATCAAACAGTTTGGATCTTGCCTAGCCTAGGAAGATACATCCTCAACATCAGTAACTATTCACATTAACGATTTTGAGACATCCATTTAATCTCAATGGTCCATCTGATCGATACCTCCTACTAAACTACGGGTTAAGCTAGAGTCATCCGAGGTATGACAACCCAAATACACATGAGAGGCTAATTCTCAGTCGGTAAATTTTATACGGAGTGTAATAATAGCATTTAATATTCCATAATATTCGTATCTTAGAGTCGTGACTTCAATTCCACGATTTACAACTAATTGCAAATGTTAGCTTACGATTCTGTTAGCCTGAAGCTATCAAGTACACTTGCAAACTATATGCAATAGACCGCGAGAATCCGCGTACACGCTAACTCGTGTAAAATAAAAGTTCTTTCGAAGAAGTGCATACTCATATACCGTGATGCATCGACCTCAACCCGTCCTATTCGCATCACTACTGAGAGTATGCAATGCTACACCTGAATACATACCCATAATTGAAACAACAACATCCCAACACCGGGATCAAAGAAGGCGCAATAAGATGCAATGGATCAGGCGGTTGTCACGCCAACATGAAATAATTGAATTCGGGCAATGAACCATACCACGCGAAGTATGAACCACAGCGTACACTTGAAGTCTAAAATTTTCACTGACATATACGTATGTTAAAGCATTAGCCTAGCCACGTGCCCTAACTTGAATCACTAATCACTACTACCCATTTTTAGAGACAACGACTTGGGAACCGATTCACTTGGGAAGCTAAAATGCTAGGCTTCCCTCCTTAAGACCGAGGTTACTTGTTATCCTTCATATTAAAGCGAAGTTACATTTCTCATTTCTTAATGCTAGTCACTGGCCTACATACTCAAGTCTCCACAATATCAAAATGTGATTGCTAACTTTCAAACCTTGAGATCTTTCTCATCTAGTGAAACACAATAGTCACATAATTTTACCCTACGGACCATTGCTTCAATCCTTAGCAATATCCTACGTGATCTCAAATCATAATTATCTGATTAGTTATAATGACATATCGATTTTTCAAGCATTATCCATGCCTAATACCTAATGATTTTCCTCACTAGAGTCATACTAAGCCATACGGGTTGCACACGTAGTTCTATAATCAAGCCTAACACTCCATTCTGAGTGCTATCTCTAAAATCGTGATGAACATCATCGTGTCCTAAGTCTCCCAAGTATAAAACCTAACATGTATCAACCTATTTTCGCCATTATTAACAAAGGTCATACCTCAACACAATCTTATTAACAAGCCATGGTGCTAACTCCTAATTATTGCCACAAAATGACACGACTAAATCGAACTACAAACATCAACAGCCTATGCATCCACACAATAAATTTCCCAATCCTTAATTGAAAGGACACCAATTCAACCATCTCCAATGATCATGCACAATCTCGAGTAAGAGTGATCATAACAAAAATTCTACCAAGTATAACAACTGATCATGGCCGTTAATTTTTTTTTTGAGGGTCAAACACTAACCCAATTACTACGTGTTACACCAATTGTAACTCTATGTCCTTGATATCATAAGAAATCCCCAAAGTTCAAAGAGATATCCTTGTTATCTTAATACACGAGCGCAATCTAAAGTTCACCATTACTAGGGAGTGTCTATCACTTGTACTAATAACTCGTTAGATAATCCATAACATATATCTCCAAGGACTTATCAATGAGGATTCACGTGTCTGCCCATAACTATAACCCGAGATCAAACTCATCACGACGTATAACCTAGCCTTATCGAACACTCAGTTATGACAATTAACTTGTCTCAATACATAGCCATCATACTCATTTGCTTGATCACAGGCTATCACCACTATAAAACCTTTGGTAGGGTATGGGACATCAGGTACTACTTATAAAACTTTAGACCAACACCTTTGACAACACAAGAGATCATATACCTTAACAACACGACACCTTCCTAAACCACAAATTTATTTAATCATTCAACATGTTAAGTCCCAAGGAATCTATATATTTGTTATTAAATCACTTCAAATCATAAAGGTTATCTAAACCCAAAATATAATCAAGTTACTTAGGCATTCTAATTTCCATAGAATTATTTACTCACAAGTCACGTTACTTACTTAGTCACCTAATCCCATAGATGAAACCACAAGCATACCAGTTAAGATGAAACTGAAATCATTAATACTTTCTAATCATCAAACTTCCACATGGTATATCTCACACAAGCCTAAGGTGCCACAACCTAACGACCTACACCAAAAACCGATACTTGTTAGATAACACTACCATAAAAAATGCAGTGAAATAAGAATGGATACTAACTTAGCCAATCACCAACTCAAAGACAAGGGTACACCGTGCTCAAGACCTCAATTTTTCAATCAAGGTACAAATCAAAATCGTCACCAGGCAAGCGATCATCTCTAACTAACAACGACGCCGAAAGATCCGCTACCGACCTCACCACGTCACACCCGAAAGGAACATTGAAACTAAATCTCTGATACCAAGTTGTAATACCTTGACCCGAATTTAAGGGTTGATAAAGAATCAACCCAATCCGAACCTCGAGTTAAATCGTGAAGTGGAATGAAACACCCTAAATAATGTTTCTAACCTAGTTTTATTAACATCTAACGTTAAACTTACTAGCATGCAATTCCAAATTACATTTATTACGTGATAGGACCCAAGGAAAGTTCCCCCAGGGCCAAGTAAACAGATCTACTAATCGTAATTGCATGAAAATACTTACTTGTAGTACGCCCTCAAAGTACGAAACACCGTACAACCCGTTGTGACAAAAGGAGGGATGTGAGTCGAATGCTCAGTGGGATCATACACAAATGCGATATAGGAACGAACGGTAGAAAATGAGCACTCACGCGCTACACTACATGCATGTGAAAATATGTATATATCTACATATATACGTTTGAAAAATACATATACCAATGTATTCAACCGTTTTATTCCAGAAATGTTATTTGATACCGTTTAATTTCCCTAGGTTCACAAAATTGTCATTTTGTATTATGATACTTTGAAAACTAGCATCATTCCCATTAACTCACGTATAGTAAAAAATTATCCTTTGCTTGAGAAAAACCTTTCGTTTACTTCCAAACTTTTATTACTCAGCGTTCATTAACTCATGCCAGAGTTACCTAACTATTTTATAGGACTTTCATTCGATGCAGGCACATACCGTGTTTAGAAAAATACTCTTTTTCCTTTGAAAGCCTCACGTAACACACGTTTGTGTTATTTATGATTCAAACCTCATTAGGTAGCTTAAGCATCATTAAGTCACCTTATTTAACCATGCCATGTTAACACATGAACATTAAACATTTAATGCGTTATTCTTGCATTAATAAATTATTGGATCAATACCATCCATTTATGCCTCTTTCATGAATATCCTATTCATTACTTAGCATTATCTTTAGGGAATTCGCCAACACACACACACCCATCACAATGAACGAACACTCACGATTTCATGAAATTTCACCGTCCGGCACCGACTGCCAAGTAAACTGCAGTTGGTTTGGGGTCTTTCACGACTAGGGAAGCACTGCTTAATTATTTATCCCGACATCATCCGATATCATTATCTTGCCAATATGTTCAACATTTTCATAATGTTCACATTAATTTACTTTTTCGGGGCTGAAGCCAAAACCTTGGGCTTAACCGTCCATTTTCCATTATTTATTTAGGAAAAATTATTATGTTCCATTAAAGGTCCTTTTTCTACGCACGTGCTAATATTTCCACCGAAAATTATTTCCACTTTAAGGACTCAAATAATTATTTTCATATTAGTGCCAAATACTCTTTAACATTTTTATTTCATAAAAATGTCACAATTTAAGCAAATTACCAATTTACCCTTTTTCTTTACCAAAGTTTGCAACCTGATCCTTTTTCAAGTGTTATTCACCAAAAATACCCCATTCAAGTTCCAAACTCAACACTTAGGCATTTTAGTCATTAAAACACTTATTCAACTTCTCACTTTGCCAAGATTACACATTTTGCATTTTAGCCCTTTTAATATATGAAAATCACGCTTTTTACATATTAAAGCCTTATTTTTCATATTTAGGCCTACACACTTTATTTATGAGTTTTAACGGTAAAACTCCATTAGTGTCTACATTTATACATTTGATACCCTATATTTCAAACTTAGTGTTACACACTTTAATTATGACTTTTTGCATAAAGACCCATGCTTAGTCATTTATTTCACGCATAGTCTTCTTTACTTTCATTATTTACATGAAGACTTTAGTTTCACCTATTTACTCATTAAACCCACTTTATTTCCTTATGATGAGTTCACACACGTTAAAATACCCATTTAAAATGAGAGCATTCCTTCACATATAAAACCCTTTATTTAATGTAAGAAAACATATATTCAAGTTACCAAATGGCATGACCAGGCTCAAACATCACTTATCATATAAATCAGATTCTCTTTATTTAAAATACACTTTTAACCCATTTTATTTCATAAATGTCTATGAATAGTGTTCTGAAAATTTAACACTCTTAGAACTAATTTAAAACCTTCTTTTAAATGTCCCTTTCTACTTCAAAACATTAAAGGTGAAAATAGAAAACCCATAAATGTATTATACCCATTTTGTTACACATTATTATATCCAAAAAGTATTAAAATAATTTGAATTTTTTTTTCAATTATAAAACCCATTTACACACAAAAACATGAAATACCACTGGTTAATCTAATGAATGTAAACCAACAAACATACTACATATATTAAGCCTAATATATGAAATTAACTAGCTGAAATTATGCATCTCTTTAAACCCAATCAGGGTTAGTAAATCCCGCCTCTAAAGCTCCAAAATGGTGGTGGTAGAAGAGAAGGTGGGTGACTCCCCCACCTCCAAATGTAGCCTTAAAGGGAATCACAAAAGCTCCACTTTCCAAGCTTTAATGGAAGCTCCAACAATGCTCCACGAAATGCTCCTTCTACCTCGGAAAAATACCATCTTCAACTCCTCCAACAACTCCAATAATCACACCTTCCTCAACCCAATAATATTACTATGGTTCACTAATGTAGTATAAGAAGGTTTTAGCTCCACTAATGTGTTTCTATGTGGTGTATGGTGATCTGGGCAGAACACTTCCATGGAGGCTCCATCTTAGAGAGAGGGAGAGAGGCCACAAATCTGAATGGAATCCAAATAACCTTAGCATCCCTATCCTTGTCCTTTATATACCATAGCCCTACCCATTGAATGTTGACATTTTCGTCACTTTGTCTCTCCTATTTTTTTTTTGAAAATTTTAACTTGAGATTCATATTCCTTGTATTTTTTTTAATAAAAAATCATATTTACAATAGTCGTTTGGCCTCCCGAATTGTCTTATACAAGGCACGTAAGAATCGGGACATCGGGACCTCCACGCAAAACATATTTTTTTCGATTTTTCTTTGCGTGGTAGTATTCCTTATATTTTTATGAGTCTAAATATATGGTCGAAATATTTTTTTGACTTACCGATTGGCCTAAACAATTCACGCAAGTACGCGTTCTGCGCGACGCGTGCTGACAAAAATCCACCTAAAATGGGGTATAAATGATTTTTTTTGTAGATGTTGAAGAAGAGAAAGTTTCTTGAAATTAAATTTTAATTTGATCTGGAGATTTTCGTAATTTTCTTAGCACTTTTATTTTTTTGACGAAAAATATTTTTTATTTATTTTTTGACTTTTAACCCCATGGTATTTTTATATGCATTTTTTGGACCCTATACAAGTGGCCATATCGATATTTGGGACTGCGATGCATCCTACACTAATTGCACAGTTGTTTATCCTGCGCATCACGTACCGCTCGAATTACTTAATTATTAACCATGACCGTGTCACGTCCATTCCGCAGCATTTTCCTTCGAACTAAATACTTTAAATAACCTTAAGTATCTATTTTCTAGGACGGTGTATTACAGCATGACATAAGGACATTACCGTTTGCATGCCCAAAAATATAAATACATCTTTCTTCAACCCTGAGTCCACTGTTATGAGCCTGTATCCCAAATTCATCACTAACGGCCTCAACCACGGTTCTACTACCTCAAATACACCCAAATATGCCTAAAACAATAATAGCTCAAACTCTAAGTTATCTCTACCAATATTAAATAATTTAATAAGGATTTACGTAAAAAAATTTAACAGATAAACATAAGAATCCTATCTCCTAATTAATTCTGAGATTTGGTTCAAGATTCGAATTTAAACAATGGCTTTGGTAAGATCCATTAACATGATTCAAATTATAACAAATTAGATCCAATTCCAATGACAATTCATCAATTGACTCATCAAACCATTATAATTTATTAACTAAGGGATTAAGGTTAATTTCCTCAATTAAACTAATTTAAAAAGTGATTTTATAATATTATAATCATATTATAAACATACTAGTTACGAATCCAATGGATTACTAATACAACAACATAATCCCAATTAAATAATTAAACAATGTCACTTGCCTTAGGCGTAAGATAAGAATTCAAGCCTCAAATCCCCAAATCTCCTTACCCCTGAGTCTTTCCTTTGTCCCTAGCCTTCTAGTGTTTATCTGTGACAACCTGCTCCAAACAATAACGGGTGGCCAGCCCTATACTACAATAAATCAGGTATCTCAGATGGCCCAGTCTCAACATCAACTGAAAAAGCTAAATAAAATAAGGCTAACTACCCGAAATCATTAAAAGTAGGTTGTCAAAAATTTAAAACTTTTATTTAACAACAACAACAAAACCAATTTTGCAATTGTAACCAACAATACACAACTAACTATGATGAGTGAATGTGAAAACTCCAATAATATAAAAGAGTACAATACAATGTACAAGAAAATCTCTACAATGAAATACCCGAATAAGCTGTCGGGTCACAGACAATACATATAAACTGAGGAATGAAATATAAAAGTGTTAATCTACAACACTTGAGTCTAAACTCAATATACAAACTGAATCCTAATCTAGATATACAAAAGATAGGAATCGACTAAGACAAAGTGCCGCAACAGTCCGCTATTGTTACAGCTTCCACGAATGCACTGGATGGATAAACATCAATGGCGTTCTTGCGGAGGAACACCTAAAGTAATACAATATATACATAGGAGGAGAAAATATAAGCGGGTCAAAGCCCGAGATGAAAAACATTTTATAGCAAGTGTATTAAACGGCATAATAATTATAAAAGAATTATGACATGATTTAATGGAATCGTCCTCTCCATAATAATCCAACTCACCCCTCGACCAGAGCGCGCACTAAGCGTATGCACGTGGTCTCCAAATAAATGCCCAATTCTAATTAGGTAATTTAAATCTAACTAGGTCCCAAAATAAATGTTCGATTAAGTTCATCTAACTTAACTCGCAATCTACACTTATCTAAATTCCATTTAAAACATTATTTTATTCTTAATGTTATAGTTCTCTTTATATTTGTTCATTTGTTGAAAAAATAAAGTTACATAACCATCATCATCACAATCCATCACATCATAGTACTATAATTTCATATATTCTAGTTATGCCCACATATGG
Source organism: Sambucus nigra (assembly GCA_949130495.1). Taxonomy (NCBI): domain Eukaryota; kingdom Viridiplantae; phylum Streptophyta; class Magnoliopsida; order Dipsacales; family Adoxaceae; genus Sambucus; species Sambucus nigra. Next base: position 140,648,562 of record OX422224.1, on the reverse strand, counting down.
CATGAAATCATTTATATAGTTAATTATGTATGAGTTATTAGCATCAAGAGTTAAGGACTAAACTTCTCCCGATTCCTAATACGGCACTGCATTTCGTGCGAGGGACGTCTCGCCGAGGCGAAATCCAAACAAGGAACCCCCCCGTTACACTACTCCTGACCGTACTGATCCTCAAGATTCATTATGCCCTCAATGCAGGATGCATGTAACCCAAGTTATTCCATTTCAATTAATTAATATTCCTAATTCTCAACAGTACACGGCGTTTCATGCGTGGGACGTCTCGCCGAAGCGAAATCCAAACAAGGAACCCCCCCCCCCCCCCCCGTTACACTACTCCTGGCACTGTCGATTGTCGGGATAGGTGATATATATATAAGTATGAGCATTTAGGACTAACTTCTCCCCAATTTCCAACATTAAACAGCGGTTCGTGCGTGGGACGTCTCGCCGAGGCGAAATCCAAACAAGGAACCCCCCGATACACTAATCCTGGCAATGTTAGTCGTTGAGGTCCATTATGCCCTTGATACCCAAGTACAAGCACAATCAATAACCATCCAACCGAGCTATAACTCGAGGATGCATGCTCACATGCTATCATCTTCCAGTTGCCCATACTCGTAGCAATTGGGGCCACCTGGTGGGGTTCCACGGCACCCACCTCGTGATCAACTCACGCACACAACGTCCTGGGAAGCGGTCATAGCTCCGAACCGGCAAGTGAGAACGTCACATACCCCTGAATTCTCACCCCCAAAATAATGCATATATATATCGCATAATAATCACATGGACGACTATGACCTGGGGAATATCCACACCCTGCTCTTTGAGCCAAGATGTTCACCCTCAACGCACGCAGCTTCCCAATGATAGCAAGGAGGGGGTATGATTCACTATATATATACATATACCATCACATAAGGTATACATACATCATCACATCATATAAAGATATACCATCATATAAGGTATACATGTAACATCATTTTCATATTTATTATACGCTCTTTGGCGCAAAGAAATTCATATCATTATTTAGTACATCTCTCTCTTTTGATATACTAACCGTCAATTCTCACACATCTTTCCCCACTTAGTATACACTATACTATTTCTCGTTTGAAGCTCACATGTCGCTTCGATTAGCATTTTATCTTGTAAGACATCTCCCGAATAAATCATCAAAAAGGATATATCTATATCCGTGTGCACTTCAATTTGCATTCATAATTCACCATCCATAATAGTGTTCAATTCATTTTATGAACCTTTCAAGTTATCCCTTTTGGGATTGGATCCTATGCTCCCATATCTCTAAATTAGTCTCATTATTTTATATGAGTTTAGTGATTGTCATTTTCAAATACAATCTCCAAATGAAGGTGGGCTTCCCCACTTAGAGTATACCAAAATTTCTAATCGGTATTCCCCAAATTTAGTCAACATGACTCCAATAATTTGTTATAAGGGAAACTCTCTAAAAGTCTCCAAAACATACTTCAAATATCTCCTATAGAGGTTCTCAATCGATAACATCGAACGAAACGGGATGAAATTCTTCCTAGAAAAACATCTCCAAAAATCCCATGTTTCCGAATCGATTCGGCCCCAAAAGCGAATCGATTCGGCCCATCCGAATCGATTCGGTCCTATGGACCTGGGATTCTGCTACATACCGAATCGATTCGCAAGGGGCAAATCGATTCGGCCCTAAAGACCTGGGGATTCTGCAACAGACCGAATCGATTCGGAAGGGGTGAATCGATTCGGTAAGTGCAGCAAGCTACGAATTGGGTTATTTTCTTCTTAACCCAAAATTCCCAAAAATCAATTTTATCATCAACCAACCATTTTGCCTCAACCCAATCACATATACAACATTATTATTCATCCAAAAACACATTTTAATTAATTTCTAACCCTAAATTCATTTTCTACACAACAAATCTAAGGTTTTCCCAAAAGTTAGGTTTTGATAAACTAAACCTAAAACCCCAAATATTTTAATCCACAAATCATGCAATAAATGCTACACAACAATTATTTAGCAAGTTTAATCACTTGCCTTGGGTTCGTAGGGTCTGAATCCGCCTTGAGATCGCGTATTTGTCGGAAATCCTCCACTTTCTCTCTCTTTTATCCTTCCTTTTCTTCTTCTTTCTTTCTCTCTTTCTATTTCTCTTTCTCTCTTTGGAGAATGAATCTCCCGTAGGCATTTTAAGCCTATTTTCCCAATGTACACATATTTAAATGATAATACACACTTTAAATGACTCGGTAACTTTAATTCGAGTCAAACGTACTTAAAATTATTCCGGAACCTAAATAGACCCCAAGTACAGTCATTTTGACTTTCTCAACCCTTCCGGACACAACTACACCCTCAGAATCGCCATTCGAGACACTTTCTAACGACTCCAAATATTGACCTCAATTGTCAATTTAATTATTCTCCGAATAAAATAATATTTATTTTTCCCCAAATAAATAAATTATCGTCTCCAAGACCTCGGGTTGTTACAAACTTCCCCACTTACAAAAATTTCGTCCTCGAAATTTTAGCTAAGCCTAATTCTCCAAAGCTCAACTAGATCTACTACACCCATCCTCACTAGTCCTATCTCCAATTCTCTAACTTCCCACGACGAATTAATTTAATTTATTTTAAGTTGATTGTGAGTCTTATAAACCGATTTCCACAACTAGGGCGCCCATACACCCTTTATATTCGAGCTATCGCTCGCACCAATCATAATGAGGTTTCATTTGCCTCCACAGTTCCACAATTCCATAAATATAATTATACTAACAATATTAATATAGTAAAAATTTTGAATGGTCCAAACAAATAACTCCTCTTAATTCCTGACATTTGCCAATTTCGTGCGGGGGAACGTCTCGTAAAAGCGAAATCCAAACAAGGAACCCTCCCAATACAGGCGACGTCGGGGATTAAGAGTTTGTTAAATCAGGACTAAAGTTTGAAAATATTTTGGTGAAAATCCTTTTGAAATGGCCCAATGGCCGATAAAAGGTTTTATTTTGAAAACAGTTTATTTAAAAAAAATAGTTTGTGTTATATAATATTCATACATAATGCCTTGTGTCCCACACAAGGTCTTTGCAATTTTTCATGCACATAACAACATATAGCTCACAAAAATTAGCATAATTATGAGATAAAATTTTCCTGCGTCCCCTCAAACCACAATCTTTAAACTCTTTTCAATAATGATCTCTTATATCATATTCACATATTGCCATTTATAAGGCTCATCCATATCTGGAATACAACAATTAAATAAGTCTAACATGACTATATAAAAGAAGTAGCTTTATCATTACTACTTATCACATAACCACAATTCTTACATTCACCACAAGGTTTATAGCTCTTTTGAGCATATTACAAAATTATCTATTCTATCGAAAGATAATTAACATAAGAGCCTAACTTGCTCCAAAATCCCCTTTCGGGTCACAACACACAAAATAGGGTTATAATACTACCCATACATAAATATCTCTCATACGATATTCCCAAAACTTCATATAGTAATTATCCCATTCATAAAGGAAAAAAAAATTACCTGCGTCATCCATCTCTAGTCCGATTGTCCTTCCTCATCAATGGACTCCCAAACAAGGTCCCCCTGTCTAAAATGACCTCGAATCTGTTGTAGGGGTTGAACTTCCAACACTTCACCAAAACGTGGTACTTTACCTCTTTTAGGACAATCTCTCTTCCTATGACCTATTTCTTTACAAAAGAAACATTTACCCACAAATCCTTTTTGCCCACTCGCATTACTGGCACTCTCATCGCCCAACTTACTTGATGAACTCGAATCTCCAAAGTTCTTACCCTCTCGCGAATGAAGATGACATTCATGACACTTTAATAGTACCGCATTCACTACCTCGACGAAAGTCACTAACTTAGGACCCTCGAACAAATGCTGCCGAATTCTCCAATCTAAACCTCAAACGAACTTTGATATACGTTTCTCTTCCGTGTTTACCTCATCAGGTACTAATTTCGCCCATCTAGAAAAATCTTCATCATATTCTGCCACCGTTCTATTACCTTGAAGAATCTCCATATTCCAAGTCGGGGAAGGAAGATACCTTTGATCAAAAAATTCCTAAAAATCTATTATAGGTAAATTATCTCTCTGTTCAGATGTGGTGACAGACATCCACCATTGAAGAGTTGCACCCGATAACTTAAAGGTGGCTAAAACTGCTTCTGCACCTCACGACACTCAACCATTCGGAGGTGCCTTTGCATACTATTTTACCGTTGACTTACATCCATTGCATCAACTCCCCCTGCAAACTCGGGAGGATGCCCCTTACTAAACTCTTCCTTCACTCTCTCCCATAAAAACAATCCTAAATGGGTCTGGGCTGCTCAAACGGCAGGTTGCTACGCCATCGTAGAAATGGCAGCAGTTACTGCTTGTGCCACAATATTGGCGACTTCATCTGTAGTCATGTTCCTTTGAGGCATTTGGGGTTGCACATCCCCTTTATTTGCCCTGACTGAACGACCACCCTTTGGTGGTATCTGAAACAAGAACAATTGTATCAGGACGCCTTTCAAATATTTTCGAATCACAGAAGAAATATGGACGTATAAATACAACCGTCCTAATAATAAGGCTCTACATCAAGAATGCTTACGGAAGATCGTAGTAACCCGCACAGATCCTAAAGACACTTGAACCTGATGCTCAGATACCATCTGTGACAACCCGCTCCAAATAATAACGGGTGGCCAGCCCTATACTACAATAAATCGGGTATCTCAGATGGTCCAGTCTCAACATCAACTGACAAAGCTAAATAATATAAGGCTAACTACCCGAAATCATTAAAAGTAGGTGGTCAAAAATTTAAAACTTTTATTTAACAACAACAACAAAACCAATTTTGCAATTGTAACCAACAATACACAACTAACTATGATGAGTGAATGCGCAAACTCCAATAATATAAAAGAGTACAATACAATGTACAAGAAAATCTCTACAATGAAATACCCGAATAAGCTGTCGGGTCACAGACAATACATATAAACTGAGGAATGAAATATAAAAGTGTTAATCTACAACACTTGAGTCTAAACTCAATATACAAACTGAATCATAATCTAGATATACAAAAGATAGGAATCGACTAAGACAAAGTGCCGCAACAGTCCGCTATTGTTACAGCTTCCACGAATGCACTGGATGGATAAACATCAATGGCGTCCTTGCGGAGGAACACCTAAAGTAATACAATATATACATAGCAGGAGAAAATATAAGCGGGTCAGAGCCCGAGTTGAAAAACATTTTATAGCAAGTGTATTAAACTGCATAATAATTATAAAAGAATTATGACATGATTTAATGGAATCGTCCTCTCCATAATAATCCAACTCACCCCTCGACTAGAGCGCGCACTAAACGTATGCACGTGGTCTCCAAATAAATGCCCAATTCTAATTAGGCAATTTAAATCTAACTAAGTCCCAAAATAAATGTTCGATTAAGTTCATCTAACTTAACTCGCAATATACACTTATCTAAATTCCATTTAAAACATTATTTTATTCTTAATGTTATAGTTCTCTTTATATTTGTTCATTTGTTGAACAAATAAAGTTACATAACCATCATCATCACAATCCATCACATCATAGTACTATAATTTCATATATTCTAGTTATGCCCACATATGGCATGAAATCATTTATATAGTTAATTATGTATGAGTTATTAGCATCAAGAGTTAAGGACTAAACTTCTCCCGATTCCTAATACGACGCTGCATTTTGTGCGTGGGACGTCTCGCCGAGGCGAAATCCAAACGAGGAACCCCCCCGTTACACTACTCCTGACCGTACTGATCCTCAAGATTCATTATGCCCTCAATGCAGAATGCATGTAACCCAAGTTATTCCATTTTAATTAATTAATATTCCCAATTCTCAACAGTACACGGCGTTTCATGCGTGGGACGTCTCGCCGAAGCGAAATCCAAATAAGGACCCCCCCCCCCCCGTTACACTACTCTTGGCACTGTCGATTGTCGGGATAGGTGATATATATATATAAGTATGAGCATTTAGGACTAACTTCTCCCCAATTTCCAACATTACACTGCGGTTCGTGCGTGGGATCTCTCGCCGAGGCGAAATCCAAACAAGGAACCCCCCCGATACACTAATCCTGGCAATGTTAGTCGTTGAGGTCCATTATGCCCTTGATACCCAAGTACAAGCACAATCAATAACCATCCAACCGAGCTATAAATCGAGGATGCAGGCTCACATGCTATCAACTTTCATTTGCCCATACTCGTAGCAATTGGGGCCACCTGGTGGGGTTCCACGGCACCCACCTCGTGATCAACTCACGCACACAACGTCCTGGGAAGCGGTCATAGCTCCGAACCGGCAAGTGAGAACGTCACATACCCCCAAATTCTCACCCCCAAAATAATGCATATATATATCGCATAATAATCACATGGACGACTATGACCTGGGGAATATCCACACCCTGCTCTTTGAGCCAAGATGTTCACCCTCAACGCACGCAGCTTCCCAATGATAGCAAGGAGGGGGTATGATTCACTATATATATACATATACCATCACATAAGGTATACATACATCATCACATCATATAAAGATATACCATCATATAAGGTATACATGTAACATCATTTTCATATTTATTATACGCTATTTGGCGCAAAGAAATTCATATCATTATTTAGTACATCTCTCTCTTTTGATATACTAACCGTCAATTCTCACACATCTTTCCCCACTTAGTATACACTATACTATTTCTCGTTTGAAGCTCACATGTCGCTTCGATTAGCATTTTATCTTGTAAGAGATCTCCCGAATAAATCATCAAAAAGGATATATCTATATCCGTGTGCACCTCAATTTGCATTCATAATTCACCATCCATAATAGGGTTCAATTCATTTTATGAACCTTTCAAGTTATCCCTTTTGGGATTGGATCCTATTCTCCCATATCTCTAAATTAGTCTCATTATTTTATATGAGTTTAATGATTGTCATCTTCAAATACAATCTCCAAATCAAGGTGGGCTTCCCCACTTAGAGTATATTAAAATTTCTAATCGGTATTTCTCAAATTTAATCAACATGACTCCAATAATTTGTTATAAGGGAAACTCTCTAAAAGTCTCCAAAACATACTTCAAATATCTCCTATAGAGGTTCTCAATCGATAACATCGAACGAAACGGGATGAAATTCTTCCTAGAAAAACATCTCCAAAAATCCCATGTTTCCGAATCGATTCGGCCCCAAAAGCGAATCGATTCGGTCCTATGGACCTGGGAGTCTGCTACATACCAAATCGATTCGCAAGGGGCAAATCGATTCGGCCCTAAAGACCTGGGGATTCTGCAACAGACCGAATCGATTCGGAAGGGGTGAATCGATTCGGTAAGTGCAGCAAGCTACGAATTGGGCTATTTTCTTCTTAACCCAAAATTCCCAAAAATCAATTTTATCATCAACCAACCATTTTGCCTCAACCCAATCACATATACAACATTATTATTCATCCAAAAATACATTTTAATTAATTTCTAACCCTAAATTCATTTTCTACACAACAAATCTAAGGTTTTCCCAAAAGTTAGGTTTTGATAAACTAAACCTAAAACCCCAAAGATTTAATCCACAAATCATGCAATAAATGGTACACAACAATTATTTAGCAAGTTTAATCACTTGCCTTGGGTTCGTAGGGTCTGAATCCGCCTTGAGATCGCGTATTTGCCGGAAATCCTCCACTTTCTCTCTCTTTTATCCTTCCTTTTCTTCTTCTTTCTTTCTCTCTTTCTATTTCTCTTTCTCTCTTTGGAGAATGAATCTCCCGTAGGCTTTTTAAGCCTATTCTCCCAATGTACACATATTTAAATGATAATACACACTTTAAATGACTCGATAACTTTAATTCGAGTCAAACGTACTTAAAATTATTCCGGAACCTAAATAGACCCCAAGTACAGTCATTTTGACTTTCTCAACCCTTCCGGACACAACTACACCCTCAGAATCGCCATTCGAGACACTTTCTAACGACTCCAAATATTGACCTCAATTGTCAATTTAATTATTCTCCGAATAAAATAATATTTATTTTTCCCCAAATAAATAAATTATCGTCTCCAAGACCTCGGGTTGTTACATTATCCCATGATCCAAATAAAATTTTAGGTTTAGTCTTCAAACCGTATGAACCTCCTTCCCACGAAATTGATTTTTGCCCCAACTTAAGACACAACCTAAAGAGGCCAAGTAATCTTCTTAATGGTCTAAAACCCTTCCCATGTTATGTACCAACCTAATGGGATTAAACCCCAATATATTAAGTCAAAACAAACATTCTAATTGTCCTAAAATCCAATTCAAAATATGACAATACAAATTACTATTTATGTAGTATGAGTCCAAATATAAATTAATTAATTAATGAATTATCATATATTGAGTCTGAGTTCAAATACGAATAATGTAACACATAAATATAAACAATGGCATCGCATATCATAGAAAGCACGCATAATTCCCACAATCAAAATTAAATAATGTATAGAAAATATGGGGTATTACAATCTCTCCCCTAATAAAAAGAATTCCATTCTCATAATTTATAACAAACCTCTCACTTACTTGAGTTAGAAATTTATATTACCTCGTATAGAATGAGTCAAAACTATATCCTAATATAGAATGAGTGAAAATCGTCTCCTTGTATAGAATGAGTCGAATTCATCTCATCATGAGTCAAAATTGTGTCCTCGTAATTCAAAACCATCTCCTCGTATAGATTGAGTCAAAATCATCTCCTCATATTTATTGAATCAAAAACCATCCCCTCATACAATAAGAGTCAACATCATCCCCTCGTGAGTCAATATCATCTCCTTGTGTAGAATAAGTCGAAATAATAACCTCATGTGGATTGAGTCAAAATCATCTCCTCGTATAGAATGAGTCAATAATCATAACTTGAAATATAATGAGTCAATATTAACTCCTCATATCAAATGTATCATAATAGATTGGGGTATTATTGCCTCTGCGCTCCCGAGTGGATTCCTCCTTATTGTCGTCATTCCACTGCACATGTGCCCTTGGTATCTCCTTGGAATGCAACTTTTGGTTTCGATGATAAAAAATACCCATTGGATACTCATAATATGATACATCCGAGTTTATATCAATCTTACCTAAATCAATATTCTGATATACAGTCTTAGGGTGTAAAAACCGACGAAGTAGAAAAACATGAAACATGTTATGCACCCTATCAAGGTGATCCAAAAGTGCTAGATAATATGCAGCCTTCCTCACCTTATATAACCATGAATGGGCCAATATAATGAGGGGCCAATTTCCCCTTTCCTTCGAACCTCGTCATCCTTTTCATAGGGAAAACTCATAGTAAAACCTGCTCGCCCACTTAAAATTCTATCGGCTCTTGATTCTTATTGACATATCTCTTTTGTCTATACTGAGAAATTTTAATTCATTCTATGATCAACTTGATCTTTTCGGTTGTCTCTTGGGTGAAATTTGGTCCCAACTGTCTACCCTCACCTGGATCTAGTCAACATACCGATAAACGACACGGTCTCCCATAAAGTGCCTTATTAGGGTACATAGAAGAGGAGTTTTGATTACTATTGTTATATAGAAACTCTATCGATGGAAAATGCACATGTTCGCAACATATTATTTAATACATGATTGACCCTCTCGGTCTGGACATCCGTTTCCAGATTGTATTCCATGCTAAGATGCAACTAAGTCCTTATGAAACGACTGTAAACTCTCTTAAAAATGTGCCACAAGTGTAGGGGGCTGCCATCGAACCCCAATGAGAAGAGAGGTACACCTATAGTGAGAAGTTATGTCACCTTCTCCTTACATATCTCTTCTTGTGACTACCCTTAGATCACACGTACCACGATCTATGGAGTCACTAAAGCATACTCATGAATACCCTAGTTAACTCTCCAATCATATATATTGAGTTTCAGTTGGCCATATAAAGATCCGAGATACTACCATTGGGTAGTCAACTCAACACTCTTGCCACCATGTTAGCGTTCCATGGGTGATAATTGATTATGAACTGGTAATCCCTAATGAATTCAAACCACATGTGTCTTTATCCCCTAGATGTTTAATCTGCTCTCTATTATCATTCATCTCCATAGGTCCATACGATATGGTGTTTTAGCTATCGACTTCATGCCAAATGTTAAATGTATAATAAAATCAAGCTCCCTACTCGGTGGTAAACTTAGAATCTCAGTGAATACATCGGTGAAATCCTGAACTACGGGATTTATATATAGGGACATTGTGGTCTCCTCCTGACTTTCCTCATTATTAAAATACAAGTGGATAGTATCCCCACCCTCATATTTAGGCATAACTACAAAATACATCTCTTATCCAAGTACGGCAAATATAATTTTCCTACACAGTCGGTTTGAGCCCGGTATATACCCAAACCCAAAATCACATCGTATATGTGGGTATCTAAAACATAAAAATTGTCTACAAGTCATAGCCTATCAACATCAATGCCTACCCCATCACAAGTCTCAGTAATAATAGTGGATACATCCAATGCAATAGCTATGGATAATCTCCTAATGAAATAAGTCAGAATAATCCCTAATAATCCCATAAAGCGTCGTACAATAAATGAATGTGTAGTGATAAGCACCCAAAACTGTACATTTTATACCCCGAATAGACGTACTTTAGTTGCTAATTCTCGGCAATTGGGTCTTATGCGCTTTATTGTCTATTTTGTAGGTCGAATGCACGTTGCGGTGTTCAAACGCGTATTTCAAGGCAGTTGTGTGAATTATGGAGCTAATTACCATTGTCCCGTACCCTAGCCTACCTAAACTTGTCCCGAGCCATGTGTGTTTGATTTGTTCCGTTTCATATTTTTTATATTTTTTTAGTTTGAATCTTTTTTATTTTTAGGATTTATTTTTTATTTCTTTTTATTTAATGATGTTTTATTTTGATTTTTAGTTTTTAGTTTTTAGTTTATTTTATTAGGATTAATTTTTAGGAATTCATTTATTTATTTATTTAGTTTTATTTGAATTTGTTTTTTTAGATCTTTAGTTTTTATATTTTTATTAGGTTTTTAGTTTTATTTCTTTTATTTTAGTTTTATTTTATTGATTTGAAGTTTTATTTTAATTTTAGTTTTTATAGATTTTATTTTTTTAGGATTTTAGTTATTTTAAGTTTCATTTTTTTTAGGGTCATGAATTAAACACACACACAACCCCTCACACCCATCTAACATACACTCCCATACACCTAAACACTCCCTCACCCACACTTCCTACACCTTACCACACACAGCACAACCCACTCCATCTTCTTCCTTTCACCCAACCACACACTCTCTCTCTCCAAACTTCATAGCCACAAACCCCATCTCATCACCCACCTGAAACCCGCATAGCCCTGCAAACCCACACACTAAAACTCATATAATCTCCCCACCTGCCTAAACCCGGCGTTGGTGAGCCACAACTCGCTCCGGTTAGCCAAGCCAAAGCCCGCGATCGCCCCTCTCCGGCGCACCCCCTTCTGTCAACCAGCCTCAAACCCGGCGTCGGCGAGCCACAACTCGCTCCGGCCAGCCAAACCGAACCCCACACTCCGGTGACCTCCCGCCAGTCGACCCATTCCCAGCGTTGTCCTAGACCCACAATCACCCCCGGCTACTCGAACCCAAGCCCACAAAACCCGCTTCCAATACTCGATCCGACCATGGCAAACCCATTTCCTAAATAAAACCCATGAACCCATTTCCATTTGCTCCAAGCCAAGCACGATTCTTCCACCTTCCAAATGCCAAACCAACTTAAGCCAAACTAAAAAACAAGTCTAAACCCCACATGTGTTTAATAAACCAACTTAAACCAGTTTAATATCCTTTTCCCATTCTACCCCAAAACCCCTCTAAACTAAATCAGATTTGTTACCACCCCACTTCCCACATGACTTCACCTCTTACCCATACACATGTGTGCATAATTCCCTAAATACCCTCACCTCAACACCTTACACACCTTTTACACATCAAACCTACCCAAATTACCCCCATGCTCCATGCTTACTATTTAAGGAAGATGAAGACCATTTTGATAAATATCTCAAAATTAGTTTTTAAGCTTTATGTGATAAAATTATCTCCATCCCTCTATGTTGAGTATTTGCATTTTTAGCAAATATCTCAATATAGAGGTGTGTAGTGAAATTTATCTCTAGGATAAATTCAACCCCACCCCTCTATAATGATTTTTTGCATTTTTAGCAATTATTTCAAAATAGATTGATGTAGTTGAATTCATCCCTTATGGGAGGTAAATTCTAACCCATTCCTTTATGTTAAAATTTTGCATTTTTAGCAATTATCTCAATATAAAGTAATGATCTAGAATTAATTTCTTTGGAGGAGTTCTAATATACAATTTTATAATGTTAGGATTTGCATTTTTAGCAAATCTCTTTTATTATTTAATTGTCCATTATGAATTCATTACTTATCGTTTGTTTTTATTTTTATTTTGTATTTTTTAGTTTAGATTCAATAAATACATGAGTGAGGGATTGTAATTGAGAGATTGCTGATTTAATTGAAGATTCCATTCCAATTCAAGGCTTAAATGGGTTTGATCTCCTCCTCTTGATTACTTTTAGTTTAATCCTCACATGCCCTTTTTGTATACTTTTATTTTTATTTTTTTGGATGATGATTATTAAGGGCTCATCTCCCATTCATGGGATGTATTTTGATGCCCTCATGAGTCCAATTTAGTTAGTTTACTTTTTAGCACAATTTGTTTACCTCATTTTTTATTAGCTTTTACATCTTAGTTAGTACTCTAAAAATTAGCATATAGTTAGTTAATAAATAATCCCTTGAAAAATCCATAAAAAATGGAAAAAATATGATAAAATGCAAATGAATCTATATATTTCCTCTCCACTTTTGTGTTTCATCCTTAGATATGGATTGATACCTCACTTACCGCTATATTCTAGTTTTGTTCTACTTTTATAGGTTTGTGAAGATTTTTTATGGAAAGAGGAGTTTCACAACGACACAAAAAAAACATAAGAGAATCAATTTCTTATCTATCAAATGGCGTCGTTGCTGGGGAATAAATGAATGTGTAGCAGCCGCATCAAATAAAACCCTAGTTAAAATGACATGAACTGATAATATACCAATAACTTCCTGAATAGGTGCTTGGTCATTTTGATAGACATTTACATACTGCAACTGAGGCCGAGGTGTTGTAGTTAGCGAAGAAAGTTCTATTGGTGACTGTTGTCCAGAAGATGGGAGAACTGGAACTTGCTATTAACTCACCTGCTTATAATGAGGACAAAGCCCTGCTGCCACTGGTCCTAACTATAATAGCCATGTTAGCCCTGCCTTGTTGTCGATACCATACTAGCCCTTCTGGATTGTCTTGTACTTATGTGGGTAGTCCTTTTTCATATGGCCTAAACTTTTACATTCGAAGCATACTGGGGAAGATTATATCTGAGAGGTATCACCCGGCCTCCCTTGTTGCTTCTAACCTTTCCCACTTTGTTGGGGATTTTTTTAATTGTAACGAAACCTCCCTCACTCTTAGCCACACCTTCTAAGCCCCCTTTTTCAAACTCCTTCTTATATTCAATACGCTCTCTTCAAAGCGAGGCATCACATCCGCTTTTTGTGTGTACATAGTGTATCTTAGGTTTTCCATAACAATTCACCGTATAGGGTAGATGAGACACTTTACCAAATACTCGATTTCTTTCTTCTCCATATTCACTTCCTCCGATGCAAAAAAATGCTAAATTTGTAAACTCTTATATTCTATCATAGTATGAGTCCCCATGCAAAAGTAGAAAAACTTTATCTTCTTCTGTGAATGGATTGATTTGAGGAAATACTTGTCATTGAACATCTTCATAATATTTTATTACTATTCACCAAAAGTATTACTGGATATGTGCTAAGAGTGTTACGCCTAATATCTCTTAATTCTCGACCGAATGAAACATCATGTATTGGACATCTTATGAATGAAATCCAATATGGAACCCACCTAATACACTTTGGTCTCGTCATGTCGTTCATTAGTATAAGACTCCCAAAATTTGTACTTAACGATAAGAATGCAAAGAAAAATGGATGTATGAAAAACTAGAATGGACCAATGGAACCTATGTTGCCTTGGACAATGCTCTGACACCAATTATATGTAACAACCCTCGACTTTGGAGACTGAGAAATTAAATTTTGGGAAAATAAAATTTAATTAAATTGAAGAATTTTAAAATTTGGGAATTGAAGCCCAAAAATAGAGAACATTTCAAAGTATTCCGGATGATGATTTTGAGGGTACCATCGGTCCCGGAAGGGTCGAGATAGTCAAAATGACTGTCATTGGGTTTTATTTCGGCTCCGGAATATTTTTAAGTCAGTTTGACTCGAATTGGAGTAAACGAGTCATTTAAAGTGTGTATTAACAATTAAAATTGGGGCTTATATTTTATGGGATTTAAAGGCTTACGGATGAAGCCTCCTCATTTGAGAGAAAAATAGAAAAAGCCCTAAAGAGAAAGAAAAGAGAAAGAAGAAGAAAGGAAGAGAGAGAGGAAGAAAAGCTTGGAGATTCTGGCCCAAACGCGACATCGAGGACGATCCAACCTCTACAAAATCAAGGCAAGTGTTTAATCTTGCTAAATAAGTCATTTGTGTATTTCATTTTATAATTTTTGGGTTAGAGAAATGGATTTTGGGTATTAATATCAAACCTAGATTTTTGGGTTTAATCTTGAAATCAATGTTTAAATATGGGTTTAATGGTGTAGAAATGGTTGGGATCAACTTTGGGTTGATTTGTTGGCTTAAAAACATGTTGGGGTTGGAGATTAGGGGTTGGAAGAGGTAAAAAATCGAATTTTAGAGAATTTGGATTTTGGAGAAATTAGCCATTTCGTGGCTTTCTGAACTAGCCGAATCGATTCGCCCCTAGCGAATCGATTCACCAGGTTGCAGAAGCCTCAGATCTTTAGGGCCGAATAGATTCACCCATAGCGAATCGATTCGGTATGTGGCATACTCTCAGGTCCTTTTGGGCCGAATCGATTCGCTGTTGGGCCGAATCGATTCGGAGCGGCCGAATCGATTCGAAAACAGGGCATTTTGAGGAATTTTCTCTCTAGTGAATTCAAACCCTTTTTGGTTGGGTTTATTGATTTGGGGACTTCTCTTTTGATATAAGAGATATCTTTTTGGAGACACACAAGGGGTTTCTTCCATATTGAGGTTATGGGGACCTCTTGGGATAATTTGGGAAAGTAGGTTTGCATGTATGCATTAGAGTTATGCACCGGGATAGTAAAAGACCCCACTGAGGATGAAAATCCTAATGTTAGATCACGAGAGTGAGTCTATTTATGAGGTGAAGTTAAGAACTCTTATGGAGAGGGTTGCAAGGGCATGGCTCGAAATTGTAGGACGAGGGTAGTGCAAAATCCTTATGGTCGAATAGTACTAGAGATAATTATGTACTTTCGAATATAGTTGAAATGTGTAGTGACGGGTTCCTACACTAAACTTTGGGTGATAATCCTAATTTTGGATATATATACATGTATTTTGGGAGACTATTCATCTTAGAAAAATGGATGAATATGCTTCAAGTGAGGGATTGTATTCACATATCGAGGTAAATTAATGAGTTTGTGGTGACAACTTGTATATTGAGGATTATGTATACTTGTAGCCGGGATGATATATCTTATACATATAAACGAGAATTAGTTTGTATATATATAGATATACGGATATGTGAACATATGTATATATATCTGTATGGATATGAATATATAGATATATCTATGTTGAGGATATATAAGATATGGTGTGAATGGCTTTTGAAAATGTGAAAATGAATGTTTTCAAAATGGAACGATAAATGATTTTCATAAATAATAATTTATGGATACACACCTCCCTAAATCGCTATCATAAGGGAAGTTGCGCACGTGTGGTGAAGCCCCATGAATAATGAATGCAGGGTGGATATAGTCCCTAGGCCATATGACGTTTATTATACTGCGCTGGTTAGGTGATTTCGGGTGTGGTCATGACTTTCCCGCAGGCATATGGACGCTTCCCGACGTTTGTTAGGTTCCTGGGTTTTCCTTGTTTGATATGACCTGGAAGATGATAGCTATTTAGGGGCGCGTCTAGTGGGGAAACTCGGAGGGATGGTGTTAGATATATTAAAGCAATTTATGCTAATAAATTGGCTTTAATTACATTTCCCGAATGGAAGAAGGGAAATGGGTTATATGGTTGGCTTCGGTAACACTTCTCGGATGTAAGAAGGGAATGTGGAAGCATATGATATGGTAAAAGCATTTTTATGATAACAAATATGGCTTTTAATTACATTTCCTGGATATAGGAAGGGAAACGGGATGTTTTCAATTGGAAAAGCATTTTTATGTTAATAAAATTGGCTTTAAAAAGGTATACGTTCTATTAAAGCAATTCATGCTAATGAATTGGCTTTTAAGTGCATTTCCTGGATATGAGAAGGGAAATGGAAGTTTTGATATAAAAATGATAAGTATTGGTAATTACTTGTATATGAATCCTCAGTCCGGGAGGTAGATCCGGATGTGTATTATAAGTGAAATTGAATTAGTAAATCTCAGTCCGGGGGATTTTATCCGGATGTATACTGTAAGGTATATATATAAGTAAGAATGAATGCTTATATATATTTTTATATATCCTATAGATGAAAGGATATGGAAGCTTATTGGAGTACATCTTGGATGATTATGGTATACTAGATTATTGGGGGTTGATGTATCGCATTTAAGGAATATTTCGGTTACATCATTCCAAGGATGTTATTAGAGATTTTAAATTGTTCTTATATGGTAATCCAAATTTGGTAGAATTGTATGTAAAACATTATGGATCTCTAGGATTGACATTGTCAAGGAGTAGTGTAACGGGGTGGTTCCTTGTTTGGATTTCGCTTTGCGAGACACCCCACGCACGAAATGTAGTGCAATATTGAGAATGGAGAGAAGTAATTATATATAAGGCATAATGGACCTTTAGGATTGACATTGTCAAAGAGTAGTGTAACGGGGTGGTTCTTTGTTTGGATTTCGCTTTGCGAGACCCCCCACGCACGAAACGCAGTGCAATGTTGAGATTGGAGAGATGTTTTGTCAATAATTTGTATTCTTGTTAATTAGAAATTTAAATTCTATGTTTCAACCCAAACATACATGGGTAATATATTAAGAATGATAATTGGTTCAATTATAAATTGGAATCCATTTAAGCCTAGTATGGCATATAGGTTTATAAACATAATCTATTATGACTAGTAAAGGGTGGATTCTTGGGTATGCTAGGAAAGCAGGTATTGGAGGTATAGGCTATGCCTATGTTTAGTTAGGTTGTCCATATAGGTGGGGTAACTTAACTAAAATCTAAGGACGCGAATAGGTGCGCGTCGTTAGATGAGAGGTGAGTTGGGGCTTCACGAGAGGGAGATTCCACTTTAATTATGAAATAAGTGCATTGATATTTATTATGCACGGTTAACACACTTGCTAAATATTTTCACAACTCGGGCTCTGACCCGTTTGCTTTTCTCTGTTGCCTGTACATATATATACTATTACAGGTGTCCTACCGCATGGATGCCGGATGACCTTCTATTCAGAGTCTTGGGAGCCGTGACAGGTACGGACTGTTGCGGAACTTCGATTGTAGTCGCTTCCTACTTCCTTAAAAATCTAGGTAGGATTCTTGTTGTATATCGGGTGTATGTGCAAGGGATATTTATAAAAGTTTGTATTTATTCCATTTCAGTCATTGTATTTGTTGTGACCTGACAGCTTATTCGGGTTTATTTCTTTGTAGCATATTCATTTGTAATTACTCATTTCATTTAGTATAATTCTGGTACGCATCTTTCTTTTCTGTGTTGGTAGCTGTAGTGTTGGTTTGTTGTCTGCTAAGGGTTTTATTAATTTTTTAACATTTCGCTTATATGATATCGGGTAGTTAGTCGTATACTATTTAGTATAATTGTTGATGCTGAGAATGAGCCATCTGAGATTCCCGATTTAAAGTAGTATAGGGCTGTCCACCCGTTATTATTTTGAGCGGGTTGTTACAGATAGTATCAGAGCATCAGGTTATAGAGTCTTTAGGATCTGTGCGAGTTTTCTGTGTTCTTCCGTTAACGTTCTTGATATAAAGCCCTATTGTTAGGACTCTTGTGTTCACTGCGCTTATCTCCTTCTGTGAAGTGTATTCACTTGATTGACGTTGTGATAATAGTTGCTTCCGTTTCAAACGTCGCCTAGATTATGTCGTCTAGGAAAGGACAAGATTAGAGATACAATGCCCATAACGGATTTTGGGTACGCTTTGATTGGAGGTAATTATTTTCCTCGATTCTAGTAGTGGTTCAGGGTGTTTTATCTGTGGTTGAGTAAGAATAGGAAATTTACTCGAATGGTGAATCTCGGACTTGGTAAGGTAAGTCTGTGGAGAGAGGAGGGTAGTCCTTGGGAGGATTTTGAGGAAGGTGATTCTCCTATGGAGAAATATGTTTGGGAATAGCGATTGTCCTAGAAGGAGTGAGTAAGTATGGCCTTTGTATGGCACCTTTCGAGAAAATAAACCGTCTCATAAAGAGGTAGTAAAGAGTTATATTATTGATTCCGGGAGTGCGGAATGTTGAGGTTCGTTGATTAACGACTATAAGGTCATTTATCTTATGGATAAGTTAGGGTAAGTAATTGTAGTGTTCCAATGAGGGAAGAACTCATTTTATGGAAAGGTGGTGATATGATGTAGAGGAATTTTACACTTGAGAGGTTCAAGGTTTGGTAGACTTCTGTCGAGCGGATAATTTAGCTCGTAGTTGTGCTAGTTTTGAGAACAAGGTATTGGTTAGAGTTTTGTATTTGTTGAGACCTTCTGTCTTAAACATGAGGTGATTGTTTGGCGTGTCGAAAGACGCGGAATTTATTTATATTATATACTTGTATAGGCCTTCGGGAAATATCTAAAATATGAAAATCTTTTTATAAAACCTTAACCCTGGTTCAATTAATCTCAATCCTCGACTTAGCTACACAGTAGTGTATTGGGAGGGTTCCTTGTTTGGATTTCGCTTGCGAGACCTCCCCCGCACGAAGGTAGCTAGTGTCAAGAATTGAGGAGAGTTCAACCATTGGGTATTTTCAAACTTCTATAAATAATTAATATGTTGTTATAGATTATATTGTTAAGGGTTATATTATGAATTGAGGCTAATGGAGCCTGATTATAATTCTACGAGTTGAAACTCGGGTACGGGGTGTATGGGCGCCCTGGGTAGCTAGTTGATTTTAAAATTTATATGGTTCGATGTGAGAACCGGGAAGGATCAGTATAGTGATCCTGAGGAATGATGTAAGGACTAGATGAGATTGAGGTCCTAAGTATAATCTAAATTTTGCGGGCGAAATTTTTGTAAGGGGGGAAATATGTAACAACCCTCGACTTTGGAGGCTGAGAAATTAAATTTTGGGAAAATAAAATTTAATTAAATTGGAGAATTTTAAAATTTGGGAATTTAAGTCCAAAAATAGAGAACATTTCAAAGTATTCCAGATGATGATTTTGAGGGTACCATCGATCCCTAAAGGGTCGAGATAGTCAAAATGACTGTCATTGGGTTTTATTTCGGCTCCGGAATATTTTTAAGTCAGTTTGACTCGAATTGGAGTAAACGAGTCATTTAAAGTGTGTATTAACAATTAAAATTGGGACTTATGTTTTATGGGATTTAAAGGCTTACGGATGAAGCCTCCTCATTTGAGAGAAAGAGAGAAAAAGCCCTAGAGAGAAAGAAAAGAGAAAGAAGAAGAAAGAAAGAGAGAGAGGAAGAAAAGCTTGGAGATTCCGGCCCAAACGCGACATCGAGAATGATCCAACCACTAAAAAATCAAGGCAAGTGTTTAATCTTGCTAAATAAGTTATTTGTGTATTTCATTTCATAATTTGTGGGTTAGAGAAATGGATTTTGGGTATTAATATCAAACCCAGATTTTTGGGTTTAATCTTGAAATCAATGTTTAAATATGGGTTTAATGGTGTAGAAATGGTTGGGATCAACTTTGGGTTGATATGTTGGCTTAAAAACATGTTGGGGTTGAAGATTAGGGGTTGGAAGAGGTAAAAAATTGAATTTTAGAGAATTTGGATTTTAAGAGAAATTAGCCATTTCATGGCTTTCTGAACTGGCCAAATCGATTCGCCCCTAGCTAATCGATTCGCGAGGTTGCAGAAGCCTCGGGTCTTTAGGGCCGAATCGATTTGGATGGGCCGAATCGATTCGCCGTTGGGCCGAATCGATTCGGAAGGGCCGAATCAATTCGAAAACAGGGCATTTTGAGGAATTTTCTCTCTAGTGAATTCAAACCCTTTTTGGTTGGATTTATTGATTTGGGGCCTTCTCTTTTGATATAAGAGATATCGTTTTGGAGATACACAAGGGGTTTCTTCCATATTGAGGTTATGGGGACCTCTTGGGATAATTTAGGAAAGTAGGTTTGCATGTATGCATTAGAGTTGTGCACCGAGATAGTAAGAGACCCCATTGAGGATGAAAATCCTAATGTTAGATCACGAGAGTGAGTCTATTTATGAGGTGAAGTTAAGAACACTTATAGAGAGGGTTGCAAGGGCATGGCTCGAAATTGTAGGCCGAGGGTAGTGCAAAATCCTTATGGTCGAATAGTATTAGAGATAATTATGTACTTTCTAATATAGTTGAAATGTGTAGTGACGGGTTCCTACACTAAACTTTGGGTGATAATCCTAATTTCGGATATATATACATGTATTTTGGGAGACTATTCATCTTAGGAAAAATGGATGAATATGCTTCAAGTGAGGGATTGTATTCACATATCGAGGTAAATTAATGAGTTTGTGGTGACGGCTTATATATTGAGGATTACGTATACTTGTAGCCGGGATGATATATCTTATACATATGAACGAGAATTAGTTTGTATATATATAGAGAGAGATATACAGATATGTGAACATATGTATATATATATATATATATATATATATATATATATATATATATATATATATATAGAGAGAGAGAGAGAGAGAGAGATATCTATGTTGAGGATATATAAGATATGGTGTGAATGGCTTTTGAAAATGTGAAAATGAATGTTTTTCAAAATGGAACGATAAATGATTTTCATAAATAATAATTTATGGATGCACACCTCCCTAAATCGCTATCATAAGGGAAGTTGCGCGCGTGTGGTGAAGCCCCCTGAATAATGAATGCAGGGTGGATATAGTCCCTAGGCCATATGGCGTTTATTATAATGCACTGGTTAGGTGATTCTAGGTGTGGTCATGACTTTCTCGCAGGCATATGGCCGCTTCCCGACGTTTGTTAGGTTCCCGGGTTTTCCTTGTTTGATAGGGCCTGGAAGATGATAGCTATTTAGGGGCGCGTCCAGTGGGAAAACTCGGAGGGACGGTGTTAGATATAGTAAAGCAATTTATGCTAATAAATTGGCTTTAATTACGTTTCCCGGATGGAAGAAGGGAAATGGGTTATATGGTTGGCTTCGGTAACACTTCTCGGATGGAAGAAGGGAATGTGGAAGCATATGATATGGTAAAATCATTTTTATGATAATAAAAATGGCTTTTAATTACATTTCCTGGATATAGGAAGGGAAATGGGATGTTTTAAATTGGAAAAGCATTTTTATGTTAATAAAATTTGCTTTAAAAAGGTATACGTTATGTTAAAGCAATTCATGCTAATGAATTGGCTTTTAAGTGCATTTCTTGGATATGAGAAGGGAAATGGAAGTTTTGATATAAAAATGATAAGTATTGGTAATTACTTGTATATGAATCCTCAGTCCGGGAGGTAGATCCGGATGTGTATTATAAGTGAAATTGAATTAGTAAATCTCAGTCCGGGGGATTTTATCCGGATGTATACTGTAAGGTATATATATAAGTAAGAATGAATGCTTATATATATTTTTATATATCCTATAGATGAAAGGATATGGAAGCTTATTGGAGTACATCTTGGATGATTATGGTATACTAGATTATTGGGGGTTGATGTATCGCATTTAAGGAATATTTCGGTTACATCATCCCAAGGATGTTATTAGAGATTTTAAATTTTTCTTATATGGTAATCTAAATTTGGTAGAATTGTATGTAAAACATTATGGATCTCTAGGATTGACATTGTCAAGGAGTAGTGTAACGGGGTGGTTCCTTGTTTGGATTTCGCTTTGCGAGACACCCCATGCACGAAACGTAGTGCAATATTGAGAATGGAGAGAAGTAATTATATATAAGGCATAATGGACCTTTAGGATTGAAATTGTCAAGGAGTAGTGTAACGGGGTGGTTCCTTGTTTGGATTTCGCTTTGCGAGACACCCCACGCACGAAACGCAGTGCAATGTTGAGATTGGAGAGATGTTTTGTCAATAATTTGTATTCTTGTTAATTAGAAATTTAAATTCTATGTTTCAACCCAAACATACATGGGTAATATATTAAGAATGATAATTGGTTAAATTATAAATTGGAATCCATTTAAGCCTAGTATGGCATATAGGTTTATAAACATAATCTATTATGACTAGTAAAGGGTGGATTCTTGGGTATGCTAGGAAAGCAGGTATTGAAGGTATAGGCTATGCCTATGTTTAGTTAGGTTGTCCATATAGGTGGGGTAACTTAACTAAAATCTAAGGACGCGAATAGGCACGCGTCGTTAGATGAGAGGTGAGTTGGGGCTTCACGAGAGGGCGATTCCACTTTAATTATGAAATTAGTGCATTGATATTTATTATGCACGGTTAACACACTTGCTAAATATTTTCACAACTCGGGCTCTGACCCGTTTACTTTTCTCTGTTGCCTGTATATATATATACTATTACAGGTGTCCTACCGCATGGATGCCGGATGACCTTCTATTCAGAGTCTTGGGAGCCGTGACAGGTACGGACTGTTGCGGAACTTCGATTGTAGTCGCTTCCTACTTCCTTAAAAATCTAGGTAGGATTCTTGTTGTATATCGGGTGTATGCCCAAGGGATATTTATAAAAGTTTGTATTTATTCCATTTCAGTCATTGTATTTGTTGTGACCCGACAGCTTATTCGGGTATATTTCTTTGTAGCATATTCATTTGTAGTTACTCATTTCATTTAGTATAATTCTTGTACGCATCTTTCTTTTCTGTGTTGGTAGCTATAGCGTTGGTTTGTTGTCTGTTAAGGGTTTTATTAAATTTTTAACATCTCGCTTATATGATATCGGGTAGTTAGTCGTATACTATTTAGTATAATTGTTGATGCTGAGAATGAGCCATCTGAGATTCCCGATTTAAAGTAGTATAGGGCTGGCCACCCGTTATTATTTTGAGCGGGTTGTTACACTATGACACCCCGTAAATTTCAAATATATATTGATTAGAAAGAATTCAAAATCATGAGAACCAAAAAACATTGGTAACATTCTTAACATAACATAAAACATAAATAAAACTGAACAAGTACCATATTGAGATATAAATGAATACTAGGTGAGATAAAATCATCTTTGTTACCATCATATTGTTAATAAAAAATAAAATCAACTCTGGAATATAAAATATATTTTTAATATAATCCCCAATACTGAATATAAGTACTATTTTTACAACCTCTCACTCGGGAAAACTAAATAAATACCAAAAACAATAATTTCACGATCTACACTGATCGACTTTTACATCCTAGAGATGATGAATGACATATCACTACATATACTCCTCCAACTAAATAATAGGTCTACGGCATAAAGAAAAGGCCTAAGACTTGCAAAAATAGATTCGACAATAACGTAAGCATCCAATTTACGCGGAATAAGAAATTAATTGAAGTTGGTCCAAAGTAATAATAATACATTTCCTTACCATTTTAAGTGTATTTTAACTCATTTAAGTTAATTCGTCCAAAAAACCTAAATACATATGGGTATCTACTCCCAAGACCATATGTGACCCATATTAATAAAGTTAATCTCTTTGTTCATTTTTTTTTTATTATCTCATTCTTAATTTAATCTATTATATTAAGAATCATTTAATCTTATGGTATGCTTTTATCTTAAGCACATCTTACTAACTAATGGAAGTATCGCGATCAGTATCTAAGTACGATACTAAACACGCATCTTAAGTCTATACGTCTTGAACAAACTCATGCCACACTTATATTATGTACACCTCCAGTACATTTATTGCATAATTCTCGGATCATAAATTTATAGTTATACATCTTTAGTATAAATCACATACAACACTAGTATAATATATAAACTTGTATGACCAACTCAAGCCTCTCAACACATAATTATATGTATCTAAGGAAGACAATATATATGTCTGACCTCCACGTAAGTACGATCTAAATTACATAGATAACACATGGGTTTCGATCGCCCCATAAAGAACATCCCATCTAATATGTATCCCACAAGCACCCACACATGGTATGTAGCACATAAAACAATCAAATAAGCATAATTCTTTCCAACGGGGTTTAACAATTACAAAGAACCTTATATAAACGGGTTACACATAAGTCTTTATTATAATTAGTTAATATGGTGATTAACTATAATCGATCATATATGATTAACCCGATATTCTAAGCTCTTCCATATCTAGGTGTCATATCACATCTAACTATATAGAAAATTTAATTAAATATAACTCCTACCCTATTCCAAGGGTTATACGTACATTTTAAACTATCGGGTAAAGTACACAATCACTAACTATCTATTGATATATAATATATCTCTAAAATCGGACCTATACTTATGGTACCCCCAAAACAATATAGAAATCCCATTTATTCTCAGATTAATACCTTAATATATGATATTAAAACCTCAAAAAAATTCCCCAATCAAAATTATAACCAACGAACACAACACAAATCCCAAACCTAAAATCACGAACCCAGACTTCTAACCTTGCACATTATTGGTAAACTATTTATAAGAAATTCAATAAAAATTAGACAAATACGAATCCAACTCCCACGAGTTCGTTATTAAATTATCTATAATTAAAAAAGCTAAAATTTATGTGCAAGACCCAAAAACATTACCGGTCTCATGCCCCAAAAATCCCAAATCTAAAAAATGCGTCTTTCTTCAAACCTGAGTCCACTACTACGAGCCCATACCCCAAACTTGTCATTAATGGCCTCCACCAAGGTTCTACTATCTCATATGTACCCAAATTGTGACAACCCGCCTAATAAAATACTGGGCGATCACTCCTATATCAAATTAAAACAGGAGTCGCATATGGATCATTCTTAGCATCACTGTCGAAAATCCATTTAATTACTAATAACCTATTAGGCCAATATCAAAATTTTACTTAACTACTCTTTTTAAACAACCATAAATAAAACATCCACACATTTTATGCGTAAATGAAACTAAAATGAAATAAAATAACCGAACACTCAGTCAAAATATGCCACCATATCGAATGTCGTACTAAAAGAATAAATAAATGCAATTGAGCCCTTGGCTCGAATGTTTATACAGTGCCTCCTAACTAGAGTATAAGGGTAGAAGCGTCTATCGAGAACCTGCACGCATCCACAGCTGCTGCAGCTGTCGTCTGACTCGAAGGAAGTGTCATTCAGGAGTCCCTGTGTCTGGACACCTATATAATATATATATAACAAGAAAGGAAAAGTAGATAAACGGGTCAGAGCCCGAGTTCGAAAATATTTAGCAAGTGCATAAATGCCTTATTTTTAGAAAAAGGTTTTATCTCATGTTTAAGTTTGGTATCGCACTCCCATGAGATACCCCTCACTAGGGGTGTGCATGGTTCGGGTTGGTTCGGTTCCATTATGGAACCAGAACCAGAACCGAAATGGTTCGGTTCTCTGGTTTTGGAACCAGAACCGAACCGAATATTTATGTAGAACCGAACCGAACCAATGGTTCTCGGTTTGGTTTGGGTCGGTTCACGATTCCTGTTAATTTGTGATTAAATTAAAGTTTAAATCATGAAATTACCATTCAAGTGTGGAATTAAATAAAATAAATAAAGTTAATGAAATTAACTTGAATATCCCAACATTCAAGAATAAAATACATGAAATTAACTAGAATATTTCAACAAGGTAATGATTAAAGCATCATCCAAAATACATATTAAATTCAAATACATATTAAAGCATCATCCGAAATACATATTATCATCCCCTCAAAAAGAGCTGATCTGAAATACATAATAAATTCAAAATTCATATTAAATTCAAAATACATAAACCATAATTCATAATAAATTTCATCCACGCAAATAGAGCTTTTTCCTTCCAAATTTCCAATTGAAGTCATCTTCATTTGTTCAACTCGGTGAAGCGTTTCTGCAAAAAAAATGAAACGGCATGAAAAAAACCAAACTATCTCGGAGTACAATTTTTATAACAGTTAGTTATATATGTTATGACATATATAACATCATAACTGTTATATATGTTAACATATATAACAGAAAAATGTTATATATGTTAACTGTTATAACATATATAACAGAAACCTGTTATATATGTTAAGTTAACATATATAACAAGCTGTTATATATGTTAACATATATAAACCATAATTCATAATAAATTTCATCCACGCAAATAGAGCTTTTTCCTTCCAAATTTCCAATTGAAGTCATCTTCATTTGTTCAACTCGGTGAAGCGTTTCTGCAAAAAAAATGAAACGGCATGAAAAAAACCAAACTATCTCGGAGTAAAATTTTTATAACAGTTAGTTATATATGTTATGACATATATAACATCATAACTGTTATATATGTTAACATATATAACATGGTTATATATGTTAACATATATAACAGAAACCTGTTATATATGTTAACATATATAACAGCTTTCTGTTATATATGTTAACATATATAACAGTTGCTGTTATATATGTCAACATATATAACCAAAACTGTTATATATGTTGACATATATAACAGTTTTCTGTTATATATGTTGACATATATAACAGTTTTCTGTTATATATGTTGACATATATAACAGTTTTATGTTATATATGTTGACATATATAACAGTTTTCGGGAATTATAGCAAATAACATATACCAACTGAAATTTTACCTCAAGTCAACACGGGTGTAGTAGAGAAAACCGCTGCAAGTTCGGGATCTTCCGTGATGACTGCAAATAACATATTTTTACATATTAATAATTCAGTTACATATTAATAAAACAAAAAAAAAAATTGCATAATAAAAGTTACCTGATTCTAGATCTGACATTTCATCTAATCGCATCTCAACTTCTAGTGGTAATGATGATGCGCGAAGCCAATCTTGTCCACAAATCAAGCACTCTGCTACCTTAGGGGATAGGGAACTACGAAATTGGTCAAGGACGCGCCCTCCCGTGCTAAAGGCTGACTCTGAAGCAATGGTAGAAACCGGTATAGCTAAAACATCACGTGCCACTAGAGCAAGTGTTGGATACCTACAACCATTCAATTTCCACCATGCTAAGATATCGAAATTTGGTCCATCCTTTGCTACCCCTTTATCAAAATACATATCAACTTCGGACTTTGAATCTACACTTTCTCGTTCTTCCAAATGTTTCAAAAACTGTGATTGAAGAGACTTAACTTGCTCACCATTTTCACCTTCCAAGGAATCAACTTCAATATCATTTGAAGATTAAGTGTTCTTTGAATGAGAACTCGTACCGACAAACATTTGATAATGAATGTACATACGATGCATAACTTCTTGTATTCTCGTTGATAACTCATTCACCTTTTCCAAATGATAAATTCTCCCATAACAAAACTCCACATACTTCAACTTGTATCGTGGATCCAACACAACCGCAACCAACAACATCATATTAACTTTCTCAATGTTTCCTCAATATTTATCAAATTTTTCCTTCATTTTTTTAGCCATGATACTCAACCGAATATCACTATGTTTAGCCCAATCACTCAATAATTGTTCAATTGCACACACTTGATGAAAATAATCATTTGACGTGACATACAAAGACCTGGATAAACGTTTGGTCACGTCATAAAAAACTTTCAAAAATTTTGTTAATACTCGAGCATTATCCTAATCCTCCTCACTAGGTACCCCTTCCTTAAGATCGGAGGCAAAGTTTGTTTCAAGTTCATCCAACCTTTCAAATGCCTTTTGAAACTTGAGTGCGGTTTCTAACATGAGAAATGTGTAATTCCATCTTGTGGGGACATCAAGACACAAAGAGGATTTGGACATAATTTGTTCTTGGTCACAACAAATTCCGAATTGTTGTGCTCTTTGTGGAGAACTCCTAATGTATCTCACAACACCACGAATTCTAATAATGGACGTCTCTATCTCTTTCACCCCATCCCTCACAATCAAGTTCAATATATGGGCGCAACATCGCATATGAAAAAATTCACGATCTAAGACAAATGCATTTTTTTTGGAAAGTTTTTTCTTCAAGTGGGCAATACCAGTGTCGTTAGAGGAGGCATTATCAACTGTCATTGTAAATACTTTTTCTACACCCCATTCAACCAAACATGCTTCAACGGCCTGGCCTATAGCAACACCCTTATGACTAGCAAGGACAGAAAAATTGAGTATCCTTTTTTGTAATTTCCAAGTACTATCAATAAAATGAGCGATAAGACACATGTAACTCATATTTTGAATTGAGGTCCATGCGTCAGTGGTTAGACAAATTCTCTGAGTCTGATTTCGCAAACCAATTTTTAAATCTGTTTTCAACCTAGCATATAACTTGACAACGTCTCTAGCAATTGTAGTGCGGGACACATGCTGAAATCTAGGTTGACAAACACTCATAAACAACCTAAAGCCTTCACGTTCAACAAACCTAAATGATAGTTCATCAATCATAATCATTTTGGCAAGTGCCTCTCTACAATCCCCCTGGTCAAATTTCCAAGGTACTAGTTTACTCTCCTCTTCGTCATCCTTTTGAAAAACTAAATTTGTTTGCTTTGTATCTTTATTAAGTGGATAAGCTCTACATCTCCCAAGGTGCTTCCTTAAGGTACTAGTTCCATAAGAACTTGAACATGCATATACAGATGAACAATAGTTACACTTACATTGATCGGCTTTACTCCCATCTTCCTTTTCTATTTTAGTGAAATGATCCCACACATCAGATTTGAACTTCTTTTTAGCTACCTCGGTCGAATCCTCGGCTGCTACTTGTGATGCTTGGGTGGTGGTATTTGTCGTTGGCTGAGAAACAGAAGTTGGGTGACAAAAAGTAGTGTCCGCAGTACTTGACATCTACAAATAAAACAATAAATAAGTTAACATTATAACTAAACCTAATAGCCATGTGCACAAGTGATAATGAAAGATAAATAAAATCATTTTAACATTATAACATTATAACATCATTTTATCTATTAAACTATTAAACATTGCAACATCATTTTATCATTATAAACATTATAAAATCATTATAAATATTATAAAATCAGTTTAGTATACCCAAACTCAATGAAATCAATAATGTAATTTTTTTCAAGGTGTACCCAAACGAAATCAGTTTAGTATACCCAAAAAAATGTTTAATAGTTTAATAACCTTAGTATACCCAAACGAAATCACAATAGTATACCCAAATGAAATCACAATAGTATACCCAAACAATAGTATACCCAAACGAAATCAGTTTACCCAAACAATAGTATACCCAAACTCAATGAAATCAATAATGTAATTTTTTTCAAGGTGTACACAAACAAAATCAGTTTAGTATACCCAAAAAAATGTTTAATAGTTTAATAACCTTAGTATACCCAAACGAAATCACAATAGTATACCCAAACGAAATCACAATAGTTTACCCAAACGAAATCAGTTTACCCAAATAATAGTATACCCAAACTCAATGAAATCAATAATGTAATTTTTTTCAAGGTGTACACAAACAAAATCAGTTATGAAATATCAGTTACGAAATCAGACGAGCGAAATCAGTTACGAAATCAACACATACACAGAGAGAGAGAAGGGTATTTTGGTGTTGATAAAAAAATTGGTGGAGTGAAAACCCAAATAACCTTCCTATAACCGTATGACAAGAGGTGCGATTAACCGTTTTTAAGAAATCAGTTACGAAATCAGTAGCGAAAACGAGCGAGAGAGAGAGATGAGAACTTACTGATTTCGTTGAAGACGAGCGAGACGAGCTGTTGAACCAGAGAGAGCGAGACGAGCTGTTGAACCAGTAGTTGAGCGAGACGAGCTGTTGAACGAGACCGAGGGAGAGACGACTGTTGAACCAGAGAGAGAGACCGCTGTTGAACCCTAAAATGAATTGGGCGAGAGAGCATTAGAGAGTGAGAGAGACGGCTGGGTTGTAAAATTACAAAGTTAAATGACTTAAACCCTAGGTCCTAAAATGTAAAGCTAAAGGACTAAAATGTCCGGTCATGTTTCGGTTCGAAATACGGGTTTTTGGTTCAGTTTTCTGGTTCGGGTATATGGTTCGGTTTTCGGTTCGGTTCGGTTTAGTTTATATACGAACCCGAGAACCGAACCGAGTATATCGGTTTTTTTTTTGGGAACCAGAACCAACCCAAAATTAAAAAACCCGAACCAACCCGAACCATAGAGGTCGGTTTGGTTCGGTTCTTCGGGTTTACGGTTTTAATGCACAGTCCTACCCCTCACCTCTCTTCTATTAGTGCACACCTAACGCACCCTAACAACATGCCCTAGTCAAGCTATCCCTCCTAACTAGTCTAATTTACCCGTCTACTAGAATCCTATACATCCCGAGTACTAAGGGCTAAACTTCCTTCCATTCTCAACACTGCACTAAGTTCGTGCGTGGGGTGTCTCGCGAAGAGAAATCCAAACAAGGAACCCCCCCGATACACTACTAATTGGCAGGGTTAATGGTAGAGATCCATTAGGCCCGTAGCACAAAACTAAAGTATAAATACATACTTATATATTAACATCCATATCATACTTATTTAATATACATTTTATAATATACATCCGGATCATATCTCCCGGAGTGAGGATTCATTTACATTTTTATCCCAAAACTTTGCATTTTCTTTCTTATATCCAGGAAATGTATTTTAAGCCAATTCATTATCATGAATTGCTTTAACATACCACAAAACTTTTTAAAAGCCAGTTTTATTATCATAAAAGTGCCTTTCCGTTTTATAACATCCCATTTCCCTTATTCCATCCAGGAAATGTATTTTAAAAGCCAATTTTATTATCATAAAAATGCTTTTCATATCATATGCTCCCATTTCCCTTCTTCCATCCAAGAAATGCAATTGAAGCCAAATCATTTATCCCATTTCCCTTCTTCCATCCAGGAAATGTAATTAAAGCCAATTTATTATCATAAATTGCTTTAATTCCAATAATGTCCCACATTATTGAAAAATAGTTATATATTCATATTATATAACGCGTTCTAAGACCGCCCATCCGGGTTTCCCCACTGTGCGCGCTCCTAAATAGCTATCATCTTCCAGGGCATATCATCAAGACAACCTGGGATCCTACAACGCAAGACGTCGGGAAGCGGCCATATGCCTGCGGGATAGTCATGACCACACCCAGAATCACCTAACCAGCGCAAAAACATACAATAATCGCTCATATGGCCTATAGGACTATATTCACCCTGCATTCACTAGCCAGGGGGCTTCACCATTCGCACGCAACTTCCCTTATGATAGCGATTTAGAGAGGAGTGTATCCATATTTATTAATTATGAAAATCATTTATCTTTCCATTTTGAAAACATTTATATTTACATTTTCAAAAGTCATTTGTATCATATCATGTATATACTTTGATCACATAATGTATATATATACCATATATTCATCCTCGAATATATCTATGTGTCCATAATTGCCAACTACATCTAGCGATGACCATTAATCCCAAAAATTCTCTCAAAGAATCATAATCATGCATTCATATACGCATGATACTAAACCCAAGTATTTCCTCACTTTGATAACTAATAAATACCTTATTTTTATTTAAGGACTCATTGGATATCTCCAATTACACCAATTCTCACTAAGCGAATACATATATCTATATTCCCAAATTTCATCCTAATCATCTTATAAGATTCACTCAACGGTCATCGGTATAATTATGCTTTCTATACGCATAATTATATGGGCCTAATACCTACTAAAATATCCCAGGGATTATTCCCCCCCCCCCTAACACTCCTAAATTAAGGAGGTTGTGGTTTCCATTTCCACGAACCCAAGGACTACATCTCGCCCAATTAATCATTTAGAGCTACCCACCCTATTTTAGGAACCCCAACATTCTAAATCCTCAACTTATCTATTTTCCTCGAAAATATAATTTAAGGGTTTTACATTAAGACCCTCACCTTGCCCTCCTAGATTTCCTTAATTGGAGGACTATATACTCCTAAAGAATTTCTTATTTTATCCCTTAATTAACCTCAAAGAAATACGAATTGGAATCTACCCCATCCAATTCACCCTAAGAAAGATTGTCCACTTTCAGAAGGGGTCGATCGATCGACCCTTGGCCGTCGATCGATCGATCGAGCCTCCATGATCGATCGTTCGATCATGGCGGACAGCTTCTTCTCCGAGAAGCTGTTTCAGCCATTAAAGCTTCTCCCAAGCTTTTAACTCCGCACCCCACGGCCTACAACTTCAACCAACTACAAATACACATAAATAAAGGGTTCTAAATATCCTAGAACCCTAAACCACCAATTAATTTCAATTAATTTCTAAGTATCTCCAATTAGAAAATTTTAGGGGTTTATTCGTTTTATCTCCCGAAAACCCGTTTTATCCACGAATACCCAACCCAAAATATTTAGGATTTATTTATATCAAACTACGGTACGAGATATTTATGCAAAAAGGAAATAAAGCAAGTAAACACTTGCCTCGTGGATATAATCGGACGATCCCGAGTCGAATCCCGCAAAGGTTGGCCGGAATCTCCCATTTTTTCCTCTTTTCTCTCCTTCTCTCTCTCTTCTCCCTCTTTTCTCTTTTCTTTCCTTTTCTCTTTCTCTTCCTCTCTCTCTTGACTTATAAGGGAGAAAAATAAGGGTTTAACTCTTTAAACCCTAAAAACGACTCGTTTACTCAATTACGAGCCCTTTTAACTCTAAAATTTCTCGAAACTCATTTTCGACCATCGGACACTCTTTTCCGACTATCTCGGACATTCCGAGACTCATGGCGCAGTCAAAATTACCCTCCGAGGTTCTTGACCGCAAATCACAATTTCAGCCCAAAATAAATAAATGCGGTATTCCCATTAAAATATTTTCTTCTGTCGCTTTATCCAATGACGACATATTATTAAAATACTCCAATTCATTTACTTAATCCCAAAAATAAACATATCACCCATCGATAATCATCTAATCCTCGAAAATCCTAAAAATCACTATTCACAATAATTCCTCAAATTCCAATTTACATTAAATTATGGAATTTAATTGTCTCCCAAAAGGACGGGTTGTTACACAAATATGGTCTAATAACACTAGTAGATAAAACTCTAGGATATCTCTACAAATATTAGATGATTTAACAAGGATTTTAGTATAAAACTTTAATATTTAAACTTAAGAACCCACACTTCATATTTCTCCCAATTTATTCTTATATTTGGTTCAATATACAAATTTAAATCGGGGATTTAATAAGATTTAATAACGCGATACAAATTATAATGAATTAGATCTAATTCCAAGGTTATTTCATCAAATGACTCATCAAACCATTCTAATTGATTAACTCCTCAATTAAACTAATTTCAAAATTGGTTTTGTGAGATTAAAATCGTAGTATAAACATATAAATTAAGAATCGAGTGTATTATAATGCTAAACACAATCTTAATTAAATACTTAAATAATGTAAACTTGCTTTAGGCAAAATGTAAGAATTCAAGCGTCAAATCTCCAAACCTACTTCCCCTCGAGTGCCTTGTCTCTCCCTAGCCTCCTAGGGTTTCTCCCATGCTCCAAATATGTTTTTAGGTTTAGTCTACTAAACTTATAAACCTCGTTCCCACGAAATTGGTCTTGGGCCCAACCTGAGACACAACCTAATGAGGCCAAACAATCTTCTAAATGGTCTAAAACCATTCCCAAGTTATGCATCTACCCATGGGCTTAAATCCCAATATATTAAGTCAAAATGAACATGTTAATTGTCCTAAAATTCAAGCCAAAATATGACTATAAAAATTATTTTTTATCCGGTATGAGTCAAAATATAAATTATTTAGTTAATGAATTATCCTATATAGATTTCGAGTTCAAATACGATTAATGTAACACATAAATATAAATAGTGACATTGCATGCCACATAAATAACACATAATTAATTCCCATAATTAAAATTAAATAATATATAGAAAATACGAGGTACTATAAAAAGTGAGCCTATAATGGACCTGCAGATTTGGGGTTTTATATAGGTTTATAAGTCTCACTAAACACTTTAACACAACATAATTAAATCCTGGTTTCAGAGGCAAGCTTTGGTAGAGGAAGGCAAAAATATAAAAGGGACTAATTAAGAATCAAGATATTTGTTTAACGTGTTAATATGTAATCGATTTATGACTTTCATTGTTTTTATGAATTAAGGGATTATAAGCATGTTTTTAGGATACAAAATCTTATTTAGATTTGTATGATATGATTTTTCTAAACTCGTTTAATATTTAATTGATTTAATTCATGTTTGGGTTAAAACACGTGTTTAACTTAGAATAATATGAATTATTCATGAGAATACACTTGATTATCATGTTTTTAGTCGATATAATCTTTAGTTTTGATTCGTGTATTATTTGAACGATTGATCTATGTGTAATCACGTGTCTAAAGAAATGATTAGTGATAATCGCATATTAATTGGGCTTATTTACCTGAAATTGATGGATTATTGATTGTATGTCAAGATATTGAAATTGAATCCTTAATTAATTAAGAATAATATTTAGAATCGCTGGAAACTTGTTATATGCGTTAGATTATTATTTAAGGTATGAAAACATAGGCTCCCTGACCCTGTTAGACCAATTGGGCCTAGGATCGGATCGATCCAACCTTGTAGAAATTTGACATGTTGGTTTTTTAATGGGTTTTGCGGAATGGTTTGGATTGGTATGATGAGTTATGTGTTGATATATATTTATATCATGAGGTTATATATATATAACGGGATAAACTAAAAAATACACAAGATGTGGGGCCACACAATTTAGGTGGGGTAGTTTGAGTGCGGTTAGTTGCGTTTGGGTGTTGTACCTTATGCTTCAATTATATATATATATATATATATATATATATATATATATATATATATATATATATATATATATATATATGTGTGTGTGTGTGTGTGTGTGTGTGTGTGTGTGTGTGTGTGTGTGGATGTTCTTAGGCTATGAATTAGTCTTTATTTTATATGTGTGTGTGTACAGTCAGGTTCTCCAACACACCTCACTTAACATACCTATGAACATACCCATTTTTAAAAAATAGTTAAAACTGTATTTTTCAACGAAATTTGGTATATGTGATATACAAAGTAAGGAGATCATCTAATTCAACAGGGAAGTGGCTGAGATGATGGAAAAAAATTGAACGGTAAAAAATGCACACATGTATACTCACTTTTTATTTCACCCACTCCGGGGTTGAATTCTTTGATGATTTTTTTGTACACGATCTCCTTAATATGTATATCACGTATACCAAATTTGGTTGAAAAATACAGTTTTTACTGTTTTTAAAAATGGGTATGTCGTAGGTATGTTAAATGAGGTTTGTTGGATATGCATGATTGTATATATATAATATTGTATATGGGTAGGAATATGGTTAGACTACGAGTTTAGTATTAGTTGCATATATGTGTATATATGGGAATGGGTACATATTTATAGTTAGATGTCCATTAGATTGTGGGAATTAGTCACGGTTATAAATATATTAGCGTGTATATATTTTTGGGTATTTAGTCCGTTTGTGAGAATAATGCATGAATGTAACAGAATGTTAAATACCTATGCATCTGGATTGGGGGCAGTTTAACATATATTGGATATTCTATATTTCGATGGTTATAGTTAATTGATATAGCTATTATATACATGTATAAATATACATGGGAATTCGTTATAGCTATAAGGGTAATTTGGAATTTCATTGGTTTATATAAAACTTGATTAACAGGGTTATAACTAACAAGTGAAATGTTAAAACACTCTGGGATTAGGTTAATCATAATAAGTGATAGATGATTAATAGCATGTGGCTTTGGTATATCTTTAGTGATGGAATTTATTAGGGTAATGTCACTCTTTAATATTTATGGGGCCATAATTGGGATATTGCTCGGTCGGTGGATGGTTGCGTATATATGTTGGGACAATAAACCATACGAGTTAGAGAGTACTCTTGTTAAGGTCTATTTGGTTTGATGATAGATAACGTGAGTTGGGTTAATACTCTTTGTTGTGGTCAAGTTAGGATAATTGATTTTCGTGGACGACGTGTTATACATATATTTATGGGAGTATACACATATTAAATTTGGGGGGTATTTGCTTAGGGAGTCTCGTACCATTGTCTGAGATGATTAAGCCAACTAGACAGAAGTGTATCGAGGGGTTCCTTATTCGAATTTTACTTGTGAGACATTCTACGCATGAAGCCCAGTTAGGTCGGGAGTTACGAGACACCATGTGTAAAATCCTTACGACTTAGCTGATATAGTTGATTGATTTATGTGGATGTTATTTGTGAGTCTTGGGCTAATGGATCTTAGTGACTATCTAAGCTAAACAGAAGTGTATTGGGGAGATTCCTTATTCGGATTTCACTTTTGAGACATACCACGCATGGAGTTTAGTAAAGTTGAGAGTTGGGAGACAGTGAGTCACTAGGTTATTAGTTAGTATTTAGTGTATAAATTGTGAGGATTGTTAGCCTTAATGTTATGGAAATTAACTTGGATTGGGTCGCATTTTACTATTTTTAAGCAATATAATATTTCTTTTAAGTTTAGGACGTGGCCCAAATCAATAAAACCGTTTACCATATGTAACATTATTGTTATATAGGAGCAGTATGACTAAGCAATTATAAGTGGGTTGAGTTAGGGATGGCAGGAAGGCGGGTTTGGGGCAGATTTTAAAAAACCTACCCTCCCCCCATTTTAAATATTTTTAGCCTGCCCTGCCTCGCAACACGTGACGAGCTTATTTTAAGGGGCCCTCAATTCGTTTAATCCTGTTTTATATGAACTCGAAACCCCCTCCCCCCATTTAAACCTCGCGGGTCACAGTCCGCCCCGTTTATATTACTCTGCCCTGTTTATTATGGAATATTAAAAAAATCATGATCTATATATTTTATTAATACTAAAAAAATTTAGCACGCCCCATAAATTTCAACATTAAAATTCCATCTTCACCTATAAATTTCAACATTAAAGTGAAGCATCACCTATAAATTTCAACATTAAATTTTTAGCATCACCTAAATATTTTAACACTACATCAAAATGTCCCTAAAAATTAGTAATATCCAAGACAAAAAGTTACACGCACAAAAAAGGTCTCAACAATCTTAAATACAAGTTCACATAACATAAAAATAGAGAGGATGAAATTTAATCAACTGACTCTCCACGAACTTCAACATCATCCTCGTATCATCAACTCATCAAAACCTAAAAAATTAAATCAATGCAATGAAAAAAATGATCAAATAAGATGGTAAGTGTCATTAGACCTAGTTTATCACTTTTACAAGCTTAAAATGAATGCTAATTGTTTGGTTCAGAACAAGGTTCTAATGAATGCCACAATAATACAAGAGAAGGTTATTTTCATTCAATACTTTAAGTCTACCAAGGTATATAAAAAGTGTATATATATAGGCCTTTACACCTAATCCATCTAATACCAAATTTACGAAATTAAACCTAAGAAATCTAATAATCCAAACTACAAAAATAAAAGGGGAAAAAACATAAAAAATAAAATTAGGGAAATTATGTTCATTGGTTTTATTATTAAGACTGTAGCTTCAAATAAAATTTGAATTATATACTTTTATATTACATTTTCTTGACAAGAAATATATTTAGTTAGTGAAATGAAACCATACAAAAAGTAAAAGCTAGAAAAATTTAAAAACAAAATAGCATTTGTTTAGTTTCACAAAATATGTGGTTAATTCCATACGTTGATTTTGAAAATAATAGGCCATAAATACTTGTTTGGATTGATTTTAATTTTTTTATACAATATCAATAAATTAAAATATAATTTAATAATATTTAAAATATTTTAACTATTAAAAAGTTACCTTAAGCCTCCATTGGTTGGGACTCTTCATCACAAATCATAGGCCTCGAGTTGGCAGTAAAATCTTCTTATACATAAATAAAATATAAATATAAACAAACAAGTAGATGATAATGTTGAGGGGACTCAGTTTCTTAGCGGCGGAGTGGTGGATCTAATCGAGCATCGGAGCTGATGACAGAGGACAGAGTTGATCGAGAGAAGGAGAGAGAGTGAGTGAGTTGATAGAGAGAAGGAGCGGTAGGTTTTTTTTTTTGGTGTGGTTTAGTTTTAGTTTTTTTTAGTGTGTGCGTGTGTATATATATATATATATTTGTGTGTGTGTGTGAGTGTGTGTGTGTGTTTGGTTTAATTGTAATTAACATACATATAAAGGGTATTTATGTAGGCATAAGTTAAACGGGACGGGGTGGGGTGAGGCGGTTTTATTTAAATTACCCCCCCCCCCCAATTTAATTAACGGGTTCTTAAAACCCATACCTGCTCCTAATCATTAATTGGGTTTTAAAATCCGCCCCATTAGGTTTGATTCAGGTCGGAGGTCCTATGGGTCGGGTTAAAAGTGCCATCCCTAGACTGAGCAATCATAGTTACAGAAATTAAAGATCCAGTTCATTATCCTTAGTGTGGGATTTGATTTTATTTCAATTATTATTCTACTTGTTTTTGTATCTAGAATATTTATTTACATTTCAGTTGGAGACTTTTTTATATTACAAACTTGTTATAGTGGATTCAGTTTCTATTAGAGATTTATTTTAAACTGCCGAAAAATAGGTCGTCTTAAAAAATTCATGAGTTTTTCTTCGAACGACATAATTAAAAGTGTCGTCTTAAAAAAGTTCACAAGTTTTTCTTCAAACGGCATAACTAAAAGTCATGCGTATTGGAAAATTTGAATGTTTTTATACCTAATTATTTTCCTAATGCATTGGAAGTCCCCAAACGGCCAAAAATAGCTTGTAGGGGACTACGGAGGGCCAAAACCTTATTTACACTCAAAGTCCCATAACATTATTATTCTTATGTCGTGGATGGTTTTTATTTACTGCCATTTTTTATCATTGATGCTGAGAATGATATAAATTGCACAACACTCCTTATGTTCACGTACAACTTGATCAGCTAAGTGTGGAAAAAAAATGAGTGTTATAATTAGTATCAGAGCATCCGGGCTGTAGTATTTTTTGGATCTGTGTTATGTTCGTTCCATTTTCTATCGAGCATTATTTGATGTGTTTAGCGCATGCCATAATATTTTATACTTTGGTGTCGTGATGGCGCACTTTTAAACATCATTCGTATCCATTTTTGCGTTGGTGAGACTCGAGGATCATTTGAGCATATAGGAGCATGCAAATGAAGACTGTTGTGAGTTAGTGGTAAAAGATAAAATCCGTAGCTGGAAAAAGGCATTCTCCACAATTGGGAAGATGATTATGCCAGTTATTGTGATTGGAGTAAGGACCTCAACTTATAGATTTTATGAGCATAAATAGGGTATGTGTTTAATTGTTATTAATTTAAAGACAGAAAATAGTTTGAGTCTTTAAGGAGGCTATTAGAGATTTTGGTTCCACTTATGTTGATATGGACTGTGATGGGAATTAAGGCCGATAGAATGCCTTTATATGATTTAGTGCTCCTAAGAAGGGGAAATGGGTTGCTACATTTTAGCAAGATAAGAGTACTGCAGTTACACGTGTACGTGTGGTTAATTCTTATAAGATAGTGGAATTGTGTTATGCTCAAATAAAAGCAAAGCATATTGTTAACGGATAAACCCGTTTGAAATGAGAGATTAATAAATATATAAGACTTTTAACTTTGAAGTAGGGTTATCACGTGGTTCTCGAGTATGAGTTGGAGTTAGCTAAAAATGATATGTTACTACACTTGAGTGTGTGAAGCTCAGAAGCACGAGGATTGATATTTCTATGAGATGACTTAATAAAAGTTAAAGTGAGAATGAGTTACCTACATTTGAGGGCACGTACAATGGATGCATTAGTTATGCCGAAGGTTATGGAATGATTAAGTTCCAAAGGGCTCAATGGATCATGTTTTGATTGAGGACCTTATATATGAGTGTGAGGCCAAAAGTATTCCTTTTAGAGATAATGGGAGATATGGAAGGGAATGTAATGAGATAGAAAGGTGATCCATGAGAAAGAGCTCCTGCTATGATTTATGATTATCATTTTATTAAGTTTTGTGTATGGACATGCAACAGGTGCCTGAATGTGGATTTTAGGTAATGACTAATGAGAGTTTGATTGAGGCTTATATACTTTATGTATTCGAATTTACTATAGTCACCCGAGTGATAGTTATAGGTTTCATAAGATTTGGGATGCAACACCTCAATAAAAGTAAATGAAAAGAGGTGGGTATGTTGTTATATATGTGAAATGAAATGTCTTTCAACCAAGAGATGTTTGAAGGTCATGTATGGGTATCAATGGATATTATCCACTGGCTCAGTTGACACAACAGGAGTCTGGGAAATAATAACTATCGTGCTATACATACGGTCAACATGCTACCTTGTGGTAACGGGTACCATATCATATGACTGGGTATGTCCTTTCATGTTTTTACCTTATATGCATACTTATAGGGGAATGTTTTATAGATGTGATAGGTGTCGATACGAGGATGTTTGAATTTTATGGTTTGTTATAGCATGGGTCATATGTTAATTTTTGCATACTAGGTTGTCATAACGTGAGTAAGATGTTGAGTTAGATACTACAGTTTGTCTTGCCATGTCGTGAGAGAGCTGATGGGCAAAAGGGCATGGATGATTTGTCGCAGTAGGAGTGAGTTGTAGATCAGTATTGTCATGTTGGTATTGTCGCAACACTGACTAATGTCTAGAATATTGGTCTTGGTTTAGGCTTTTTTTATTTAGGGGAGTCGATGGGCTATTAGGTCCAGCAGTCAAAGGGTGGGTTACTACAATATACAGAGGCTTCCTTGTTTGTATTATTAGTCCAACGTATAATTTTTTTTCTAAGTGTTGATATCTGGATCCAATAACTTATCATTTCCCAATCCTTGTGTGTGTTTTATTCACATGGAATTGGGTGTTGGGGCACTCCAGCGGTGGCATACTATGGAAAATGTATGCGAGTCTTGTTTCTTTATCTTTTAACAATACGTAATGGGGTCAAGTGTATATGGTTCTAGGATATATGTGTGATTTGCGACTTTATGCATTGGCAAATTCCGACGACGGAATTCCATTATTAGGGAGGAAAAATGAAATAACCTATATTTTTGGAAATCAATTTAATGATTTTTGAATTGTTTGTTTATATTTACTTGAGTGAATTAACGAGTAATTAATTGGTTTTAATTATATTGGATTATTAACAAAAAAAATTATGAGAATTTTAAATATTTTTTAGACGACACATGATTAAATTTACCCAGTTGTATTAATCTAATATTTTATGTTGGTATGTTTGGATGGGTCTCTAGGCTGTACAAAGGCCTAAAATGGTATTTTTAATTTAAAATTTTGGTCTTGGGGTAGGTATACTTTTGGACCAAGTTTTAAGAGTATATGATTAGTATTTTGGACTTATTTGGGGGGCCAAAAGTGGGCCATTGTGGAACTATGGATTTGTGGTTTTAAATAGGTTTATAATCGTCATTAAACACCTTAACACAACATAATTAAGACCATAGTTTGAAGAATTGGGAGAGGAAAAAGAAGATTCAAGATGGGATCACCGAGAATCAAGATCTAAGCTTCTTTAAGGCAATAAATAATATATTGCTTACGGTGTTAATATGTAATCAATTTATGACTTTCATCATTTCTTATGAACTAAGAGATTAGATACATGTTCTTAGGATATAAAATCTTATTTAGATTCTTGTAATCATATTTTCTAAACTCGTATAATGTTTAATCGATTGATAAGTTGATTTAATGCATATTTAGGTTAAAATACATGTTTAACTTAGAACAATATGAATTATTAGTCAAAATATACTTGATCATCATGTTATAAATCGTTATAAGCTATAGTTCTGATTCATGTAATGTTTAAACAATTACATTATGTGTAATCATATGTTTAACTAAAGTATTAATGATACAAAAGGCGGGTTGTTATGTAAATTCAAGTGTAATAATCAATAATAATGATTATAATCCGGTTTAAGGATGTTAACGGGCTTCCGGTATATTAGTGTATATTATATCCTTCATGCAAATCATATTATGTATATGTATGTATTATACACATTAGGGTTTTGACACTTTGGGTATATTAGTTGCATTTGGGTGTTGTAGCTTATGCTTCATTGTTATATATATGTATATAAAAGTGAATATATTTGTATACATGAGTGTGGATGTTCTTACATGTTATTGTCTAAAACTGATTGATGATGCCGGAATCAGCACCACCAGATAAGGTGTTTTC
This sequence comes from Sambucus nigra, assembly GCA_949130495.1. Taxonomy (NCBI): domain Eukaryota; kingdom Viridiplantae; phylum Streptophyta; class Magnoliopsida; order Dipsacales; family Adoxaceae; genus Sambucus; species Sambucus nigra. The sequence continues at coordinate 140,605,384 of OX422224.1, read as the reverse complement.
AAGCTCAATCTAAGAACAACAATGGCAGCATAGTTATGTAATAGGTAAGAGAATGAGATGAGGGGAAGAGGAGAGAGCACCAGAATATAAGTGGTTCAGCCTAACTTGGCCTACGTCCACTGTGTGTGTGTATAATCTCACTGCAATAAGGCACTAATGGCCATGGATACAATCTCTCAAGCTTTCTCTCTCTACTGTGTATCTAGACAGAGTTTTATCTAGGGTTGAATATCTGGGATCCTTTTGCAAGGTAGAGGATGGCCTCTATATATAGTACCTAGGGGGTGTAATGTACCCTCCATGCATGCAATGAGCATGTGTGTGGTTACCTCACCAATATGGGAGTGCCATCTGTCACTGTCACATGTAGAGAATGATGATGTAATATTCTCCCCGCGTGTGGGGAATAATCTTGTTATAACTGATTTGTGTCCACGTGTTCTTATCTAAATGTCAGCAGGTGCTCGGCTATTGCGTCTGGGGTATGACCTCGGCCTTGATGAGGCCGAGGTTGGTGAGTCTTGATACCTGTTCAGTCCGAGGATTCCATGGAGGTCTCGGCCTAATTGTGGCCGAGACAATGGGCAAGGTCGGCCTGAGACGAGGTTGAACTGGTGGCTTGATGATGTTGCTGGTGGCTTCCTGCGAGCTCGGTCTACATCTGGCCGAGGTTGCCATTCCAAGGTATACGAGAATGCTGCCGATCCTTGTGACGTCCCTTGGAGAGGCTCATGGTAGTGTCGGCCTGGGCCGACCTTGATATGGCCGAGGGGCGATATCGCGTGTCCAAGAGATGCCCAACGTCGGCCATAATACCGGCCGAGGTTGGTGTCTCTAGGCCGAGGTTACACTTGGGGCATATCAATCATCCCCCAGCCCTTAGTCATATGTGAGAGCAAGTGACTAGGGGATTACTACACCTCTGAGGCCTGTCTGTTATAAGCCAATACTTGCTTGACACTTGCCCAATGCTGGAACATGCTTGCTTGGTAGGCGTGTGCTGTCAGCCGCCCTTTGGGGCTCCCAAGGCAATGATGGGCCTTGGGAGTTGTGCCTGAGTATATAAGGGATTTGAACCCTTCTTTCCTTCTTTCTTATTCATTTCTTCCATTTCAGCCGCTCTCATTCCTGCAGCTTTCTCTCTCTAGAAAGATCTTGGTTCAAGGCTTTTGGGTGGTGATTTCTCGCGTCTTCTCATCTCTTCCTTACCATTTCATCCTCAGGTAAGGTCTACCATACTTTTTCCTTTATTTTTCCTGCAAGCACCCTTATTTTCGTATTTTTCGGCGACACCACCATAATTTCAGGTGAGCTATTCTTGCCAAATTTAAGTAGTTTGATCTTTAGATTCCTTTGCTTTATCAGCCAGTCTTGTTTGTAATTTTTGGAGTTTAGGAAAATCCCTAAGTGTAGTGTCGTCCTCTGATTCTCAGACCCTTATATCAGCTTCTTGAGGAGTTCCCCTCTCTTAGAGAGAAGACTTTAGAAAAGATTAGGCAAATAGAAAGAGCACAGGAGGAGGCTCGTAGATCACAAGAGTTTCCCATTAGACCCATATTTCCACCACCTCTGAAGATGATATATCCCGACCCCCCGGAGAACTTCTATCAGACATAGGTTCCTGCTGAACCCATACCTATGTCTGAGTCTGAATCTTCTACCTCAGACCCCATGTCTGTGGATTCCTTTCAAGAGGCCATGGACTTCACACCTAGGCCTGATCAGGCCCCTGATCAGGCTGAGGTCTCCAGCCGAGCCTCGTCCCATAACCACTCAAGCACCTCAGGGTCTTCCTCAGAGGTTGAGATTCTTGAGCCGAGTGTGGCCATTCCACCACTAATTGACGCCATCCCTATGTCGGCCATCACAGGGGCAAGAGTTTGCTCAGAGGTTTTCGAGTTACCCATCAACATCTGCTCCGGCCGACGTTGAGTTGGATGATGATGAGGTTGAGAGCAATGTCGACGTCTCTGAGGCGGTCGAGATCGAGAGTACTATTACTGAGGTAGACCTTCTCTGCTTCAGATATCTGTATTCTATCAGCCCCTCAATAAAACTTAGGAGACCTCTGAGGGAAGAGAGGGCTTATCATGGCCGAGACGGCGATATCTGTTTGTACGAGCCGATGTTCAAGTTGGGGTTCCGTCTGCCCATTCACCCCATTATCAAGTCCATCCTTTCTTATATTAATTTGTCCCCCTCCCATCTCTCTCCTAATGCCTGGAGAATCCTAATAGGGGACATAGTGTTATGGAAGGCTGTCCACCACTCATACCTTCCAGTTCAGGTCTTCGTAGGTTGTTACGTCCCTTCCTTGGCCAAAAATCATCCGAGCTACTACCATTTTGTAGCTCGGAGGCCTGAGAAGAAATTGCTTCAGGTGACCCAGACTTCCAACCATAACTGGAAGTCTCGGTACTTCTTTACTTCAGGGCCATGGGAGTTTGGCCCATGTGTTCCCTCCTCCAATCTGGAGCAGAGGATGCCCCTGAGATGGGGTAAGGTCACCATGTCTGCCAGGGCCGACCCTGGCCTAAGTCTACAGAACCTCCAGAAGGTGAAAGCCCTTCAAGATCAGGGGGTACATGGTCTATTTGTCAGGTTCGAACACTTGATGACTCCCCACTTCCTCTCTAGGACAGGTCTGGGTGGAAGTCCCCTTGCCGAGCTCGATAAGCATTTTTGTTTTGCAAGTTTAACCTCTGAGTTTATTCATGTCTGATTATCTAACTCAGGTCTACTAATTTTTTGCAGAGCGACCAAAGGACATTCCAGACGAGCTTTGGGAGATGGCTGCACCAAGCTTGACAAGACTTGCCAAGAAAGCAGGTCTTAACGCTCCTCCCCCAGCTCCCTCTGCCTCTAAGCGCCCAGCCAAAAAGAAGAGGGCTCCCGAAGGTCATGCCCCTGAGGATCAGAGGCCGAAGAAGAAGACTACTGAAGTTGCCATCCCTATCTCTTCAGCTGACATCCTGTCGGCTCGTCTGGATCAGTTGAAGTTAACTGACAGTGTAGTCGGCCATAGTATGCAGGCCCTGGATGCCATCGGCTCTGTAATGACCGAGGCTGACAAACGCTTCTATAGGTCTATGGACACCCCATTGCTGGTTGAGTTCGGCCTTCACAGAGCCGTTCAGGTATGATTTGATCCTTCTTCATAAATTCTTCTAAGTGTAACATCTGATTCTTCTTCAGCTTACTCATGATCACTAAATAAGCAGGGTCTGACCGCTATGCACCATTTATCTAACTGGACTCTGAGGAAGTTGCCTCTCATCCAAAAGGGGCAAGAGGCCGAGAAAGTCCAGAGTACTCTGAACGCAGAGATCGAGCGCCTCAAGTCTGAACTGAAGAGCTCTGAGGAGAAGGTGAAGGGGTTGGAGAAGGACATCTCCCAGCTCGGCAAGGATCATGCTGCTGCATTAAAGGCTAAGGACGACGTTCTGCAGCAAAAGGTCAACTCAGCTGTCAGGGCCGCCCTCGAGGACGCCTCTGAAAAGATAATTGCTGACTACAAGGTCTCTGATGTGTTCATGGGTTTTGGCTTTGAATACCTTGAAAGAGGAATCAAATCCACTATTAAATGGGCAGACGTCAGGGAGAGAGAGGCCGACACTTTGAAGGCCTCTGATTTCGTTGGTCTCGGCTTTGCTGATGCTCAATTTGCCCAAGCTCTTCAAGAGGTTGAGGAAGAGGCTGCCGCTCCTGCCGAGACTGCTACATTAGAGGTCACCGAGGTTGGAGGGGCAGACCTTTGTGATGATGCGGCCGAGGTGACTAATTAAGCCGAGGGTGTCAACGTTCCCCCCTCAGACTCTTAGGATATTTTGATCACTGTTTGTAACTTAACTGTATTATGGAACTTGTTTGTAATCATTGAACATCTTATTATTTCTGAATGTATACCAATCTCTGATGAGGACCATCTTCACTTCCTTTTTTTTTAATGTCATGTGATGTCTTTCATTCTTAGTTCCATTGTTATGGTGTCTGCTAAAAATAAATTTGCAATGGTCTTGTTTAAACTCAACCAATGGTCCTGAGCTCATACCTTCTCACCAATGAATGGTGTTATGAAGGCCTGAGGTCATTACATAGGAGGTTATCCTCATAATTAATCTCACCAAATTAATGATGTTAAGGGTCTGAGGTCATCTTATTATGGTGTCTGACCTCAGACCTTGTCACCAAATTATGATGTTATAAGGGTCTGAGGTCATTACCTAAGAGGTTATCCTCATAATTAATCTCACCAAATTAATGATGTTAAAGGTCTGAGGTCATCTCATTATGGTGTCTGACCTCAGACCTTGTCACCAAATTATGATGTTATAAGGGTCTGAGGTCATCACCTAAGATGTTATCCTCATAATGAATCTCACCAAATTAATGATGTTAAGGGTATGAGGTCATCTCATTATGGTGTCTGGCCTCAGACCTTGTCACCAAATTATGATGTTATAAGGGTCTGAGGTCATTACCTAAGAGGTTATCCTCATAATGAATCTCACCAAATTAATGATGTTAAAGGTCTGAGATCATCTCATTATGGTGTCTGACCTCAGACCTTATCACCAAATTATGATGTTATAAGGGTCTGAGGTCATCACCTAAGATGTTATCCTCATAATGAATCTCACCAAATTAATGATGTTAAGGGTCTGAGGTCATCTCATTATGGTGTCTGACCTCAGACCTTGTCACCAAATTATGATGTTATAAGGGTCTGAGGTCATCACCTAAGATGTTATCCCCATAATAAATCTCACCAAATTAATGATGTTTAAGGGTCTGAGGTCATCTCATTATGGTGTCTGACATCAGACCTTGTCACCAAATTATGATGTTATAAGGGTCTGAGGTCATCACCTAAGAGGTTATCCTCATAATTAATCTCACCAAATTAATGATGTTAAAGGTCTGAGGTCATCTCATTATGGTGTCTGACCTCAGACCTTGTCACCAAATTATGATGTTATAAGGGTCTGAGGTCATCACCTAAGATGTTATCCCCATAATAAATCTCACCAAATTAATGATGTTAAAGGTCTGAGGTCATCTCATTATGGTGTCTGACCTCAGACCTTGTCACCAAATTATGATGTTATAAGGGTCTGAGGTCATCACCTAAGAGGTTATCCTCATAATTAATCTCACCAAATTAATGATGTTAAAGGTCTGAGGTCATCTCATTATGGTGTCTGACCTCAGACCTTGTCACCAAATTATGATGTTATAAGGGTCTGAGGTCATCACCTAAGATGTTATCCCCATAATAAATCTCTGATCTAAGAATGAAGCAAGAACTGTCATGGGAACTGATCTTTATTAATAACCTCTTCACAATAAGATGGTACATTTACATAAAACTCTATGCAACATCATATGTAATATCTCTTTAGGTGGTCACCATTCCATGGGTTAGTGAAAGGTTCTCCTTCTAGGTTTTCTAGCCTGTAAGTGCCAGGCACAACCTCTTCTGTTACTTTGTAGGGGCCATGCCAGTTTGGGTGAAGCTTATTTGCTTTCTGTAGGGTCTTCTTATCACTAGGTCTCCCACTGCAATGGGTTTTGACTTCACCCTCTGGTTGTAGAATTTCGTTGCCCTCTGCTGGTAGGCTGCTTTTCTGACCTCTGCGTCCTCTCTTCTTTCTTCGATAAGATCTAGGTCTAGCCTCCTCTCTTTTCCATTATTGTTAGGGTCATAGGTCTGAATCCGATGAGTTGGGAGTCCTACTTCCGTTGGTATGACGGCCTCTGAGCCATGGGCCAGCATGAACGGGGTTTCTCCTGTTGGTGTCCTTGCCGTGGTTCTGTAGGCCCATAACACAGCGTAGACCTCTTCAGTCCATCTTCTCTTCGCATCTTCTAACCTCTTCTTGATTCCGTCCAAGATAGTTTTGTTTGTGACCTCGGTCTGACCATTTGCCTGAGGTCGACCAGGAGATGAGAAGAACTGCTTAATCCCTACTCTTAGGCAATACTTTTCTAAGGAGGAGTTCTTGAACTGGGTCCCATTATCCGAGATGAGAGTGTTTAGGAGGCCATATCTGCATATGATATTCCTCCAAATGAACTGGAAGGTCTTATGCTCTGTGATTGTTATCATCGGCTCTGCCTCCACCCACTTTGAGAAGTAGTCAATGGCAACTATCAAGAATCTATAGTTGTTGACAACTCTTGGCAAAGTTCCTACTAAGTCAATTCCCCATACCGCAAATGGCCATGGAGAAGAGATTGACGTCATAGGCTGATGGGGTTGATGAGGGATAGTGGTGAACCTTTGGCATTTGTCGCACCTATTCACGTAGTCTGCAGCGTCCTTGGACAAGGTAGGCCACCAGTATCCCTGAGTGATGATCCTCTTGGCCAGGGGCCTTCCCCCTATGTGGCTAGAGCAGGAACCCTCATGAACCTCCTGTAAGACCCGGGGAACTTCCCTGGGATGCACACATCTGAGGAGAGGCAATAGAAACCCCTTTTTGTACAAGACGTCTCCTACCATTGAGAACTTGGCATCCCTATATCTCAATTTTCTCCTTTTTAGTTTGGACTCACGCAGCTCTCCCTCTCTTAGGTATCTGACGAGCGGGTCGATCCATGAGTCTCCTAGGTTCAGATTGTGACAAAGGTTATATACCTCTTCCTCCTAGATGGTTGCCTTTCTCAAGACCTCGATCGGAATGGTCCTTCCCATATCTGTCTTCATTGCCGAGGCCAGCCTTGCCAATGCATCAGCGTGATTGTTACTTAGTCGAGGCACTCTCTTCTGTTTTGCTTCTTCAGAATATTCTAACAACCTTCTTACCCTCTTTAAGTACTTGGCCATCCTTTCATCTTTGGACTTGTATATCCCCAGTACTTGATTTACAACCAACCTTGAGTCGCTATGGAGTAGGAGTCGCTTTACGCGAAGAGTTGTTCCCAATAAGAGACCTGCTATCATGGCCTCATACTCGGACTCGTTGTTTGAGGCCTGGAAGTTGAATCTCAAGGCGTATTCAATGTTGGCACCATTTGGAGCCGAGAGTATTAGCCCCACACCGCTTCCACTATCACAGGAAAAGCCATCAACAAAGAGGCTCCAGACGTATGTTTCTGATGAGAAAACCCCTTCTGTCATAACTCCTTGCTTGAAGAGGTATCGATCCTCTTCGTTCTCTTCTATTCTGCTCCGGGTTTTGCCTGAGATGACCTCTTCCCGATCTCGGAAGACATTTGGTGCCGCCTCTTCCAAATTTCGAAAGACACTACGGTTTGTCTCTTCGGCATCCTCTAGGCCTTTCTCTGTCTCGGCCTCTTCCCAGGTGAATTCTGCAACAAAGTCTGCAAGGGCCTGCCCTTTGATGGCTGTCCTAGGCTGGTAGGTAAGATCATATTCTCCTAATTCGATGGCCCAGGTCATCAATCTCCCAGACTTCTCAGGTTTATGCAGTACCTGCCTTAGTGGGGGTCAGTGAGGACTACCATAGAGTGAGCTTGGAATTAAGGCTTCATTTTTCTTGAGGCATGTATTAGGGCATAAGCCAATTTTTCCATGCGGGAATAATTTTGTTCAGACCCTTGAAGGGCCTTACTGTTGAAGTATACAGGCCTTTGGATCCCATCCTCTTCCTGTATGATGGCCGCGCTGATGGCTGATTCAGAGACTGCCAGATATACAAACAATCTTTTTTCTGCGATGGGCCGAGACAGCAATAAGGGAGACCCTAAGTAGGACTTGAGTTGGTTGAAGGCTTTTTCACACTCTTCGTCCCATTGGAAGGCCTTTCTTAGAACTTTAAAGAATGGAAGACACTTGTCCGTTGCCCTAGAAATAAACCTGTCAAGGGCAGCCACTCTTCCCGTGAGTCTTTGAACATCCTTGATACTCCTAGGAGTCTTCATGTCGAGTAATGCCTTTCTCAGGGTTCGCTTCAATTCCTCTCTGGTTAACGATGAATCCCAGGAAATTCCCAGCTCCTACTCCGAAGACACACTTTTCTGGGTTGAGTTTCATTCTGTATGAGTCCATAACATCGAAGGTCTTCTCAAGGTCCGCTACGTGAGTACAAGCTTTCAAGCTCTTTGTTAGCATATCGTCTACATACACCTCCATGGTCTTACCTATTTGCTCTTCGAACATCTTATTGACAAGACGTTGATATGTTGCCCTTGCATTTTTCAGACCGAAGGGCATCACTTTATAGCAGTACGTCCCTTTGTCGGTAATGAAAGTTGTCTTCTCTGAGTCTTCGGCATCCACGAAGATTTGGTTATAGCCTGAATACGCATCCATGAAGCTCATGAGCTCATGTCCTGCTGTAGCATCCACCATCTGATCTATCCGAGGTAAGGGGTAGCTGTCTTTTGGGCAAGATCTATTTAGGTCAGTGAAATCGACACACATTCTCCACTTCCCATTGGCCTTGGTCACGATGACCGCATTTAATAGCCACTCCGGATAGGTAACTTCTCTTATAAACTCAGCCTCTTCTAATTTTTTCACCTCTTCACGGATGACGTTGTATTTTTCCCTGGAGTAGACTCTTCGTCTCTACTTGATAGGCCTGGCATCTTTGGCTACGTTGAGCTTGTGACTCATCACTTTAGGATTGATGCCCGGCATGTCTACGTGACTCCATGCGAAGACACTCTGCCTCTTCCTGAGGAAGTTTATCAACTCTTCCTTGATTACCGGATTAAGGGCTTTGCCGACCTGGATGGTTTTTTCCGGCTCGTTCTCATCGAGGACGATGGATTCTACCTCTTTCGCGGCCTCTCCCTTCTTCAATTTTGTTTCATCTCTTGGATCAAGAGTATAAATGCTATAAGTGGTGGTGGCCCTCTTATGGGCTTCTCTCTCTTCGGCTGAGTTGAAGTAACATTCTCGCGCTGTGGTCTGGTCACCTTGCACTTCCCCTACTCCATAAGGAGTCGGGAATTTTAGCATCTGATGGACCGTTGACGGCACAGCCTCGAACTCCCTAAGGGCCACCCTTCCTATGATGAGGTTATAGGCCGAGAAGACACTCTCGTCCATCACGAAGAAATTAATCCTCTTGGTCAACCTCTTAGGCCATTCGTCTCCCATCCGTACGTCCATCTCATACATGCCCAAGGGGTGAACCTTTTCACCACTGAAGCCTATCAGGGGGTGGTGATAGGGGACCAGTCTTGCTCTACCAAGGCCTAAGCTCTTGAAGCAAGGCCAAAACATCACATCTGCCGAGCTCCCCCCATCCACGAGGATCCTCTGCACCTCATATCCATGCACCCTCGTCGTTATGACCAAAGGGTCATCATGGGGGGCTAAGATACCTCTGAAGTCGAGTCTGGAGAACCCAACTACGAGGGTGTTCATGTCTACTTTCTTCCTCTTCTGTACTGTATCGGAAGACGTTAGATTCACAACTTCAAGCTTGGCCACTGATTTGGCCTCGGCTACACAAGCCTTTCTATCAGCTACTTCAGATCCACCACCTGCAAATCCTCCGCATATTGTGCCAACACCGAAAGAGATCATACCAACCCTCTTCACCGGGGTGTTGTCATCCTTTGGTGGCAGATCGGGATCATCTTCGTCATCACCTACTGAATCATCGTCTCTTCGGGCCGGGACGTTGTCACGGCATCTGTCATTCCTCCTTTTCTTATGGTCATCTCTTCCGCTCTTAGGAGCCTTACCGTCTACATATTTTCTCAATTTCCCAGATTTTAACATCTTCTCAATTTCATCCTTCAAAGCGAAGCATCTATTTGTGACGTGACCATGATCTTGGTGGAACTCACACCATAGGTTTTTGTTCCTCTTATGTGGTGGGGCTTTTAGCTTCTCTAGCCATCTCAGAGCCCTGTCATTCTTAATCTCATTGAGGATGTGCTCACAACTCACAGTCAGAGGAGTATAGTGAGCGAACTTGTCATCACCCGATCTCTTCTTCCCATCTTTCTTGCTTTGGGACTTTCCACTGCCACCGCGGTTCTCATCCTCATACTTGGCGGCCATTGCCTCTTCCGCATTCATTACTTTTCCTGCGGTTGCCAGCAGCTCCGCCATAGACCTAGGGGGCTCTTCCGCCAGTTTCCACAATAGCTTCCCCTTCTGGAGACCTCCTATAAGGGCGGTCATGGCTATGTTCTCTTCATAATCTTTGACCTCCAACTTTTCTTTGTTGAATCTTGCTATGTAGTCTCTTAGGCTCTCACCCTTGGCCTGCTTGACATACAACAGGTGGGTAGTCTTCTTTTGAGGCCTCACCCCAAAGCAGAAGTTGTGGATAAATCGCTCAGCCAGGCCTTTGAAGTTCTCAATTGAGTTCTTCGGAAGGGAGGTGAATTAACTGTGTGCAGTCCCTGTTAATGTCCCAGAGAAGGCTCTACACTTCATCTCATCGGGTATCGAGTAGATGTCTGCTGCCGACTGGTACATTTCGATATGATGCACAGGGTTAGTGCTGCCATCATACTTGGGAGACACTGTAGGAGGCTTGAACTTAGCTGGGGTTGGGAACCCCACTATCATAGCCACAAATGGGGAGCCCTCTGAGTAACCCCTTTGCAATGGGTCCCTGCTTTTAATGAGGTCTCCTATCTTCTCCTCAAGGCGTTGGATAGAATCATTCCATGGTCTTCGGCCATCGACTTGGCCGAGGTTATCCCCTGCCACCTCCCTGGGATGGACCGAGGGTTCCCCTGCCACGACACATTGGCTGTTGACCTCTTCCTGCTCCCTGCCTCTTCTTTCACAGTGTCGGCCTTGATCTGGCCGACCCTTCCTGTTCCCTCTCTGAGAGCCTGCTGCGCTCTTTGATCTCGACAATCTCTGTCTTAGGTCATTTATCGGGCCCAGTCTCTCGAAGGTCGACCCTCTGCTCAACCTATCAAAGGCCGACCCTCTTTGTTGGGCCTCATCACCTCTTCGGCCGACACAACCTTGACTCTGCCTAAGAGGCCGTACCGTGTTATTCGACACCTCATACGGCTCCCATCAGTCTTTCGGGGCCTCTTCCTCCTCTATATCATCATACCTGTCCTTTGGGCAAGGGTTTCCCTGCCTCCCCAGGCGCAAGCGCCTAGGGTCAGCAACGTCCCTTCTCCGCTGGGGTGCAGGCTGGTCCTTCATTGGTGCCTGGGGTGGTCCCCTGGCGTCAGAATGAGGCTGAACTACCGCCGGAGTGATCATGTCCGGTGAGACTCCAGGTGGCCTCATCATAGTTTGGCTGAGCTGTGCAAATTGCTCCTGCATGGCTTGTTGTGTTGCAGCTAAAGATCTCAAGGCTACTGCTACCTCCGCCATTTCGGACTGGGGGGGCACCTGGCTGGAACTAGGCCCTCCACCCCCGGGCGGCGGAAGAGGCGGTGGTAAGTCTGGTGCCATATGTTAACACTATATAGCTTGAGTAGCAGATGAGCTTAGTACTTCACAGGACCTCTTTCAATGGTGAAACAGCTCCGCGCTAGGGGGAGGCCTGGTTCACCACCAGAGTCTCCGATGAGGTTAAGCAGAAAAAGAGGAAGAGATAGCTTCTCCTTCCCACAGACGGCGCCAAAATGATGATGCCGGAATCAGCACCACCAGATAAGGTGTTTTCAAGCTCAATCTAAGAACAACAATGGCAGCATAGTTATGTAATAGGTAAGAGAATGAGATGAGGGGAAGAGGAGAGAGCACCAGAATATAAGTGGTTCAGCCTAACTTGGCCTACATCCACTGTGTGTGTGTGTATAATCTCACTGCAATAAGGCACTAATGGCCATAGATACAATCTCTCAAGCTTTCTCTCTCTACTGTATATCTAGACAGAGTTTTATCTAGGGTTGAATATCTGGGATCCTTTTGCAAGGTAGAGGATGGCCTCTATATATAGTACCTAGGGGGTGTAATGTACCCTCCATGCATGCAATGAGCATGTGTGTGGTTACCTCACCAATATGGGAGTGCCATCTGTCACTGTCACATGTAGAGAATGATGATGCAATATTCTCCCCACGTGTGGGGAATAATCTTGTTATAACTGATTTGTGTCCACGTGTTCTTATCTAAATGTCAGCAGGTGCTCGGCTATTGCGTCTGGGGTATGACCTCGGCCTTGATGAGGCCGAGGTTGGTGAGTCTTGATACCTGTTCAGTCCGAGGATTCCATGGAGGTCTCGGCCTAATTGTGGCCGAGACAATGGGCAAGGTCGGCCTAAGACGAGGTTGAACTGGTGGCTTGGTGAGGTTGCTGGTGGCTTCCTGCGAGCTCGGCCTACATCTGGCCGAGGTTGCCATTCCAAGGTATACGAGAATGCTGCCGATCCTTGTGACGTCCCTTGGAGAGGCTCATGGTAGTGTCGGCCTGGGCCGACCTTGATATGGCCGAGGGGCGATATCGCGTGTCCAAGAGATGCCCAACGTCGGCCATAATACCGGCCGAGGTTGGTGTCTCTAGGCCGAGGTTACACTTGGGGCATATCACTGATATTAGGGAGTTTTTAGGTCTTAGCTAATAAATACCAATAATAACTATAACAAACATAGAAAAAAATAATTTGAACTTAATAGAGACGAGAGATAGAGAATGGGACAAAGGGTTTAATGTGGTTCATCCCAATGAGGTGACTACATCCATAAGTTCAACGATGAAAATAATCATATATGTAAGTGTGCCATTATAAAGTACTCTTAAATGGACGTGCTCCTGAAGAGCTCAACTGAAATGCAAAATATTTAAATAAAGAATTCAATAATGAATGACCTTGGGTTAACTAGCTACTATCTGAGCTTGCAGATTGAGTATAATTTATATTAAATTCATATCCATTAGTCAATGAAAAGTCCTGCAATGTTCAATGTATATTAATCATATAATTTTAATATACCAATGCTCTCCGGTATTTGTATACTAAATTATCCATATCATCCTAAAGGGGATGAAAAATATAAATTTGGTCCTGAAGTACCATATGCGCATGTTATTATAGTATTTGGTCCATAAATACTATACTTATACGTTATTAGTATATTGATAAACATGACATAATGCATTATATTGGATATTATAGTTGTAGCCAATATCTTGACAAAGATAATTATCACTAACTTACAAAGCATGGGACTAATATTAGTATTATGTGACACTCTCATGGAATTATTGATGTAATACTTTTTAAATCTTATGATCCACGTCAAGTTAGTAATGTATATGCAGATCATCTCTGCGATCCTCGTAAGGAATAATCAAAGCACTTATGACTTACCTCAAATGACATACGGTCATACTACTACTTATGAAAGGCAATGGTACTTGTATGGCTCAAACTCAAAGAGGTTACGTCGAGGGAGATATGAACACATTTTAGCTATTTTACATACATGAACTTCACAAGAGTTATGCTATTAAAGTCAAATATATTTGATAAAGTGACATGTTTATCCCTCTTCACCAGGGTCTAATGGAAGTCGAGCTAATGAAGAAAAATGAAATTGAAGTAATAGACGATCAAACTATTCACCATATCAAAGCTTTATTTCATAAGATTGTGGGAGACTAATATACATCGACTCAATCATCAAAGAAATGCCATAATCACGGGGAATAACCAATAGGGGGAGAATTTAAGAACATGATATTTTGGATATAAACGCGTTGTACTATTTTTTTCTTTAACCAGTTTCTTCCCATTGGGTTTTCCAGTTAAAGGTTTTAACGAGAAACACTAAAAGTGTCCAACACCGATTCAATTATAATAAAAGTTATACTCTTTTTTCTTAACTTTGTTTTTTTTACATTGGATTTTTCCCTAGTCAGGTTTTAATGAGGCAACAATTATTGAATGTTGGATATAGTGTACATCCATGGGGGGGCATTATAAAATGCGCATTAAGTTTATGTTCACTTGTACTCCAGCCCGTTGGAATTTCACAATTATTAAGGGGTCTATTGGATTACCTTATTTTGTACCATAAATAAAAGTCACACCCTTTAAATATTCATATATTAATCAAATGAAAGACTCACTCCCTCTAAATTCTCTCAGTGTCATCTTTATTTTACAACACCTATGGTATAAAGATCAAATTTTGAAGTATGCTACAATCATTAAACGATGAAGAATACGTCGTAAACGTCGAGTAAAAAGCACGTTGGCATGAATTGTTGTTCTAAAAAAATAGGAGTAATGATTCGATAAAATTAAATACCAAGTTCATGAACGTTGATATAAAACGCTTTTATGGGTCTTAAATTGTTTATTTCAATATTGGCGAATTATTGGATATATTGTTTGATAAAGTTGCCATATTTAGTAAGGGGAAGGCGCGAGATGAGATTTATGTCACATTTTATATTAAGAATATCCCCCCTTAAGAAGAGAAATAATTAATATAACACCTCTTTGATATGAAATAATATTATGAATGTAGTATATAAGTTTTATTTATTTGGATTAATGTGTATGCATGTTGTATATATGATTGTTAGAATAACGATCCTGGAGAGTTTTTCACTGTGAGCGTCGAATAACACTTTTTTCGTCTGTCTGAGTCTATAGTAGACTCACCTAAATCCCATTTCGGACACAACTCCCTCTTCCTCCATTTAAACAAAGATAATATCGCACTTTCAACTTCCATGATTTTCCACTCGATTACACATGAGCCTTGAACGAAATTCTCAATTCACTACATCAAAACTGCCAACTTGTCACGGTAAAAAATCGTGACAAGGCAAACTTGTCAAGGTAAAAAAACGTGACAAGTTTGGGGATGACAAAGGAAATTATCACGGACTTGTTACTATCAAAGTCTATGATAAGAGTTGAACTTGTCACGGACTATGACCTTGACAAGTCCATGACAAAGAAAAAATTATCACGGTAAAAGTTCGTGATAAGTCCGCGACAATTAAAACTTTGTCACGGACTTTGGTCGTGATAAGTTTCCTCTGTTAAAGACTTGTCACGGTCAAAGTCTATGACAAATCTGGGCATAATACAAAAAAATTGTTGGGCAATATGACCACTGAAACTGCCCAACAATATATTTTAACCTGTTAGAGCATATTTAAACCCGTCCAAACAGCATATATATCAAGCAACATTCAATAATTGATAAAAACTACATATGAATTAACAAATATCCATAACCAACCAATAATTATCCATAACCAAATGTTGATGTAAAAAACTAGATCGCTCTAATTATTTAATCACAGATAAATAAATAAGACAAAGATTTTTAAAGTGGTTCGGCTAGGAATAAAGCCTACGTCCACTGTTATGTTATTGCTGAGTGTTTGTGGAATTCTTGATTACAAGTTCTCTCAAGAAATTCCGGTCCCTTTGAATGGGATTGATACAAGGTATTTATAGCCTTGAGGCTGTACATGAAAGGTTCGATACATTAAATGATATACATGTGAAAGGGTAATACATTTAATGCAGCGTGTGCGTCAAGAATATAATGAATAGTTGAACAGTTGTCCGTCTGGTAATTAATGATACGACCGAGATGCAGTTCGGACCGCCTTAGTTGCTCGTTGATCAAGAGTTCCTCGGAGTGCTTAGAGTATCTCGGGATGATAGAGTTCCTCGGGGTGTCCTCCTCGTTGCTCGGAGAGAACATGACTTGGTCGGGGGAAATAAACTTCCTCGTTGTTATTGTGCCATGTAGATTGACACGTGTCTTCTTATTATTGGTCCACATCAGCAGATTAAATTTGGTATCAACAGAAGCCCCCAATGCTTCATGCTTGATGGGTTACTTGAAAGGATGGAGTATTTATTCTGCAATGTTGCTCGGTGCTCGTGAAATTCTTGATCTACCTTCTTGATTTGTTCAACATAAAGTGCATTATCTTTTGGACGACATATGATGCCGCTTGTAGCTTGTCATAATCTTCAAGTATGTTGATTGGTTTGCTAGCCGACCAACTGCTTCCTGTGTCGAGCAACTGAGTGCTAACTTCACGTGCTTGATTTTTCTGATTTAAGCTTATCTGAATACTTTGTCGAGTAACATATAGCTTTTGAACCCAACTCTTCGATCTGATTAGTACCAGGCTAGTGGTGGACTTCGAAACATTTTCTCATAAATTCTTCTTCATTATTGGTCGAGACAGTATTAGCAAAAGATCTCAGTGCTGCAGATGCTGATTTTGACTTCTACCTCTGCTCGGGGACGAGCAAGAGCTTCTCGGGGACGAGCAAGAGATTCTCAGGGACGAGCAAGTGCTTCTCGGGAATGAGCTAATGCTTCTCGGATAGATCATCTGTGATGAATATCAGAATGTTGAAAATGTCTTAACTTCATAAACTCCCCTTATATTTTAGATGATCCTCCTGCTGGCGAGGAACCTGTTTCAAAAGTAGAAGGAAAAGAAACCAATAGAATAGGAATCTCAATGCAATAGTTAGTATACATTTTCATTCTAAATGTATTTTGTTTTTTATTTTAATGAAAGACTTTCATTTTTGTTTGCAATCTTAATTGCTATTGTCTTGTAAAATACTTTACATCTGCGCTTATGTATAAGTTAAAAAGATAACAATATTGTGTTGTTCATCGACCAACTTAGTAATAAAAAGTTACAAGTATCGGTAACGTTGCTCGATCACTTAATAATAAAGTAATGAGTATAAAAATGTTTAAAAATTTTTCCAACCAACCAAGGTTGTTAAATTATGCTTGTCGACCAACTACAGTTAGTGAGAGTTTATCCCCGACTAACCATACTTGGTAAATTTTTGTCTTTATAAAATGTATCCGACCAACTAAGGTCAATAAATTCTCCTCGTCGACCAACTACAGTTAGTGGGTTTTTATCCCCGACCAACTATACTTGGTGTATTTTGGAATATTTTGTTCTTCAAAGAACTTTTTGTAATAATATTACCTCCCGACCAACATAAGTTGTAATGTGAGAATATATTTTTATCTTACCAACCGTAATTGATCATGCTGGTGTACACCTCCTAACCAAAGGAATATTTTTTGGCTCCTTAGAGCTTTTGGCTCCTTAGAGCTGTCCTCCTAACCAAAGGAGGTTGGCTCCTTAGAGCACTTTTGGCTACTTATAGCACTTTTTGGCTCCTTAGAGCACTTTTGGCTACTTATAGCACTTTTTGGCTCCTTAGAGCACTTTTGGCTACTTATAGCACTTTTTGGCTCCTTAGAGCACTTTTTGGCTACTTATAGCACTTTTTGGTCCATTAGCTCTGACGATATCCTGGCGCTGAATGAACCTTCAAAATGTTTGACTGATGATAATAGGCAGCAAACTCCTCATTTTTAAATTGTGTTCCATGGTCTGTGATGAAGGCATGAGGGAGACCATATCGGCAGATGATGTTCTTCCAAACAAATTGGTACACCTTCCTTCTCGTATGTCATGTCAATAAGTGGCTCAGCTTCTATCCATTAAGTAAAATAATCTACTGCGATGACGAGGTATTTGAATCTTCCTCGAGTCGTCGGCAATGGTCCAACCAAATCAATACCCACATGGAAAATGGCCAAGGATAAATGATGGGTGTCAACAATGTTTGTGAAGTTCTTCGGATGGAGGAAAAGCGTTGGTACCTGTCACATTTCTTGGCATAAGCTATACAATCAGCTCTCATCGTCGGCCAGTAGTATCCCTGCGTCATCACCTTTTGCAAAAGTGTTCGTCCTGCTACATGGGCTCCACAGGACCCTTCATGGATCTCTTTAATCAATTCATCTCGGAGGGATGTACACATATTTGCAAACCTGCCATAATTCCTCGTCGAGCAGCTTTAAACTTTCATTTCTTGGCAGCGAGCTTATCTTCCGAATACCATTATACCGAGCAGCTTTAAACTTCCATTTCTTGGCGGTGAACTTATCCTCCGAATACCATTAATTAGTACATACCGAGCAGCTTTAAACTTCCATTTCTTGGCAGCGAACTTATCCTCCGAATACCATTAATTAGTACATACCGAGCAGCTTTAAACTTCCATTTCTTGGCAGCGAGCTTGTCCTCCGGTAATTGTTCCTCCTTAATATATGCTCTGATAGGATCCATCCAAGATGTTCCTAAATCAAGGGTAATAATATTCATCGTCAGGTCTTCATCTATGCTCCGACTTTCTAATGCTTCAATTGGTATCGTTCTTCGCAGCTCGGTACGAGTAGCTGATGATAATCGGGCCAAGGCGTATGCTCTCACATTCTCCGTTCTTGATATTCTTACCAGTTGGACAGCAACAAACTCTGATACCAACTCCATCACCTTTGCTTGATACTTGATCATCAATTCTCCTTTGGTTGCATATATTCCCAACATTTGATTTACGATCAATTGAGAATCACTGAAGACAATAACCTGCTGTGCCTCCATAGTATTTGACAAATTAAGACCTGCTATCATGTCCTCATACTCAATCTCATTATTAGAAGCTTTGAATTATAAACGTAAGGCGTATTCCCTGTCGACCTCATCTGGGCTGTTCAAAACGATCCCTGCCCCACAGCCTGTAGTGAAAGATGATCCATCTACATATAGCCTCCATATAGGCAACTTGTCTTCTAATTTCTGGTCTGACAGAGTTCCTCGGTGGAATACTTTTCGCTTTCTTTCATCATGTCCTGATACTTCTGAATACACCTCTTGAATTTCGATATACCTCCTGAACTTCAATATACCTCCTGAACTTCAATATTTCTCCTGAACTTCAATATACCTCCTGAACTTCAATATACCTCCTGAATGATGATTAGTCGGGGTTGAATTTGATGCTCGACTGCATGATGATATAAGAATATGCCACCAAATGAACAAATATATCTGTAATAGAAGCCCCCAACTGTGGAATGTGAACTTTGAATGAGATTTATCGACCAATACCAACCGGAGTTGGATTTTATCTACCAACCGGAGTTGGATTTTGTCTACCAACCGGAGTTGGATTTTATCTACCAATCGGAGTTGGTGGTAATTGATAATGAATGATGAAGACTTCCTCGGAGCTGACCAACAGATTGTTGGGAATAAGATAATATAAATGCTGGAGACCTCTTCGACGCTGACCAACAGATTGTTGGGAATAAGATATAATATAAATGCAGGATACCTCCTCGGCGATGACCAACAGATTGTTGGGAATAAGATATAATATAAATGCAGGATACCTCCTCGGCGATGACCAACAGATTGTTGGGAATAAAATATAATATAAATGCAGGATACCTCCTCGGCGATGACCAACAGATTGCTGGGAATAAGATATAATAAATTCCGGAGATATCCTTGGAGTTGAATAAGATATAATAAATGCTAGAGACATCCTTGCTGAAATGAGAATAGAATATGCATCCAAATAGATATAAAGAATAATTAAAAATAATAAAGTGCCTTGCCGAACCGTCGAGGTAGAATCATATAATGCCGAACAAGAATAAGATCTTTCAGAACATAAGAATATGGCCGAGAACGTTGTCAGGCCTGAATATAAATAAGAATTATCCGAACGAATGTTGTAATTCTCCTTAAAGCTGAATAAGTATCTTGTCGAGGCATAATTGCAGAATGCCGAATAAGAATAATATTTTCCAGAACATAAGAATATGGCCGAGAACTTTGCTGGGCCTGCATATAAATAAGAATTACCCCGACCAACTATCCGTTGGGGGTGAAATATAATAAATGTTATAGTTCTCCTCAGAGCTGAATATGATAATAAGTATCTCGTCGTGCTCCATATTGAGATGAATATAGAATATGAATCCCAATGGATATATAGAATCATTTGTGCTGGAGCAGATATCATAGCAATAATAAAATCAATAGTTCCTCGCTGAGGTGAAATTTCATACTGCCGAGCTATGATAATATTTTTCAGAAGAGTAAGATTATTTCCGAGCATTCGTCGGAGTTGAATCTTGTACCTGTAAAAATTAATATCTTGCTCTACCATTTGTGTAGGCTGAATTGATTAGTCATGAGAATAATTTACTCATCCAATCAATATATGATATGTATATGCTTGAGAAATAAAAATATTAATTTCAAAATATCAGGGGTGCTTAGCATTGTTTAATACCCCAAGATTCTACTGCTGCCGACAAACAACATGGATGTTGCCGACCAACATTTAAGGATATCTCAAATTATAGAATATATGGTTGGATGACCAGAATATCTCGAATCTTTAGATCAAAAAATAACATTCAATGTAAATTTTAAGCCTTAAGAATGTTAATTAAATGAATAAATATATAACCCACTAGATCGTGTGATTTCGTCAAAGAAACCTTCTGATGTGATGAACGAGGGGCCAAAATATCAAATTTGTGCCCAAAGTCTTGATATGGTCATGATTATTTTACTGATCCTCTTTTACAAGAGGTGGGTAATGATTTTTCAGGTGAGAGAAAATTATTTTTTATAATGATCCCTTCCTATTCCCAATTTGGAGAGATAAAAATATGGTGAATGATTAAAGTCATTACCAAATTTATATAAAAAATCAATCAATTTGACTTTATTGACATAGATGGAAGATGAACCAAATTAATTATATAGTTCATAAAAATGAATGCAAAGAGTCTCAAACTTGTGAATGCAAATAGACTCAAACTTGAAGAGATAGAGAATATATATAGGTCATGATTTCCATGAGAAGACTTTTCATTGTCTTTAACCTTTTCCCATTCTTTTATTAAAAATATGATGGGAATTTGAATAGACATCAAATATCTTACAAAATTTATTTCAAAATCAACAATGAAAATGATCAAATCTTATCATCGTCGCATATATTGGCATATGTAATCATTTAAAATATTTATTCCATGATATAAAATTAAAACTTGAGAATCAAGCAAAGAATTATGATTTATGAAATCCATTATTTTTCAGATTTCTAAATAAGGATAAATCTAACAGTTATGATTTAAAAATCATGATATGCAACAATTTGCAGATAAAAATTGGACAATTAATTTATGTATATAAACATAAAAATCATGATTGAATCAAAAGATGTATGTATAATTGATTATACGTAGAGAAAATAAAAACTTAGCTTTTGGTGGAGAACAACGCTTGTAACACGTTCCCACAGACGGCGCCAATCTGTTGATGTAAAAACTAGATCGCTCTAATTATTTAATCACAGATAAATAAATAAGACAAAGATTTTTAAAGTGGTTCGGCTAGGAATAAAGCCTACGTCCACTGTTATGTTATTGCTGAGTGTTTGTGGAATTCTTGATTACAAGTTCTCTCAAGAAATTCCGGTCCCTTTGAATGGGATTGATACAAGGTATTTATAGCCTTGAGGCTGTACATGAAAGGTTCGATACATTAAATGATATACATGTGAAAGGGTAATACATTTAATGCAGCGTGTGCGTCAAGAATATAATGAATAGTTGAACAGTTGTCCGTCTGGTAATTAATGATACGACCGAGATGCAGTTCGGACCGCCTTAGTTGCTCGTTGATCAAGAGTTCCTCGGAGTGCTTAGAGTATCTCGGGATGATAGAGTTCCTCGGGGTGTCCTCCTCGTTGCTCGGAGAGAACATGACTTGGTCGGGGGAAATAAACTTCCTCGTTGTTATTGTGCCATGTAGATTGACACGTGTCTTCTTATTATTGGTCCACATCAGCAGATTAAATTTGGTATCAACACCAAATAAAAAAAAATACATATAATATCCAACATTCAATATTCAATATGCAAATCAAATAAATACCCATAATGTCACGGACTAGGGGCATGAACAAGTCGAAGAGGAAGGTAGGCCACAATACATGTGAATTGATACATCCATCAATTCGTCGAACATCGCATTGCTATTCCAACCCAAAAGGTGCATTCTCTCTTCCAGGCACGATATAGGTGATGCGAAGCTTTGCCTCTATATCTTGTATGACACGTTCATGAACTACACTACCCGAGTGTGTGTCCTGGTCCCTCACCCCTAGCTATTGATGTGCCGCCAAAGATGTCTAAAAAATACATGCTCGACCAACCCATTATTGACATAAGCCGTTTGACGGAGGGCAAGATGGGAAATGGATCATATGCAGATGACGAGTGGGTGTGTATCGGTGATGAGGGCGAGAAAGATGGAGCAGTGGCATCCTCGTCTACTTCCTTCCCCTTCCCCTTGCCTTTACATGAGGTGGACCTCAACTGACGCTTCATAAACTCGAACATATCGAGGAGCATCACCTCCAACCTTTCTAACTTATTGCTATGGGTGTCCACCTTACGATCCAACCCGGTGTTGCTCGTCTTAATCTCGGTGAGCCTCGACTTCCCCACCCGAGAGTTCACCCCTGGTCCTCCCCTTGTGATCCGCCCCGAGCACTTGACTTAGTGCGTCCGTAGTCAAAGATGACTTGTCGACATGAGACTGCTTGTCCATAATCAAAGGTATCTAAACCTTTTAATTTGGGAGATCTATCTTAGGGGGAGACGTCGATTTCTTAAGTAGGTCATGTTAGACAAAGGGGGAGAATTTAATTATGCACTTTATATTGTTATATTCCCTATGCGTTTGATAGTGTGTTTAAGTGTGCACGTTTTTCATCTTAAAGGCAACATTTCAAAGCAAGCAAAGCTTCTCATTCCATGTGTCGGTCAAACGTCAGTAATTTTTTATCTTGGGTGGGCTGTTTCTTATTAGATGAGCTTGACAACCCGTAGGATTTTTTTATTTTAGTTTTATCCCGGAATAGCCAAATGGGGAGATTTGTAAGGACAAATTTCCAATTGAGTCAATTTGTTAGAGTTGGATTAATTCCGAATAAAACTATTTGAGTCATAGGATAGGAGGTTGTTTTGTCCTTCAAGCCTATGACGATTGAGTTGAAGACGTAGCGACCAATAAATTGAAGATATCATCATTGTCAGTTTTCGTGCTATGTTTCACGTCCTCGACCTTTCATTATTTCCATGGTCTCTAAAGGTATGAATTCATATGATATATATACAAGGACCTGAAAATTTATTTTGGGTGTCATATTTTTACTAAACTTAAGTTAAAAGGGAGTTGTTATTTTTTAAAGAAAAATAAGCATTTCTGAAATGTTGTTAGTAGGTCGTTTGAACTACCTCGTTCGAACGACATCCCCCGGTCGTTCGAACGAGCTATCTAACGAGATTCTTTACATTTTCTCTTAATTCTCGTTAGAAAGGTCGTTAGAATGATATCGTTCGAACGAGGTTGTTTGAACGAGATTCCTTTATTTTTATCTGTTTTCTTGTTAGTAAGGTCTTATGAATGACCAAGGTTTTTTTGCAGCAGTTTCATCAGTTTTTCATAAAAACCACCCACTTCCCCACTTTCTTTTTATCTGATTTTAATAGTGCGGGAACTGACTTTTTAGACAAACTTTTCCATACTTTCAAAGTGCTTTTGAGAGAAAAATCTTAAACAAAAAAGTCTATTTGTTTATGTGAAACCAAATGATTTAATCTTTACACAAAAACATGTTTACACCCACATAGTTTACTTTGATCCAAGTTTCAATATATATATTTGTTTTGAGATCATCATCTTGGCACCGAGTATCATCTCTACGCTAAAAGGAGAATGTTTCCTACCAAGGATTTCGTTTGTTGATTCGTGATGTGCATATGGAGGAGGGCTCCGTGTGTGATTGACGGTTGATTCGCCCCATTGGTGGGTTCTGAGACGACGGTGGATTCCGGAGTTGTCAACTAGGTGAAAGTGGAAGAATGAAGAAATGTCAAGGCTTGAAAGGGAGTCGAGTTATTGAAGTAAGTCTTTTGTTGTATCTTCTGTAAAATCATACCTAGTGGACTTATGGCTGGGCTGTCCGAGATTTTTCCCGTTGTGGATTTTCCTCGTACATCGTGGCATTGTGATTGTTTTTATTTTTATCTTAAAAAAAACACATAGATGCATGATTAGGCAAGCAAGATAAAAATTGATTTAAGTCATAACTTTTGTGTAAATTGGTGCTAGTTTAAATTTGGGTAATTTTAGTTTAATTCAAATCAACTAATTTAATTTGGAAATATTGATGCTTGGTTTGTTTGGCAAATTTAAAACTTGAATTAATTTTTGTTTAATCTTAAAAGAATTTAAAAATTTGGAACATTGTGTGAACCACCCCATATTTGAATCTAAAAATTATGGTATAAAAAACATATCTTATAATTTAAAGGAAATTGACATTCTCAAACCGTGATAAAAAAGCGTATTTTTTTGTCACGGTCTTTGACCGTGACAACCTGGCCGGGTGAAAGGTGTTGTTTTGACATTTTTGTTGTAGTAATTCATCCACATTTTCTTCTTCTTCCGAGTATTCCCTAATTGTATCGTAAATTTAACCATAAAATTTGTTGAAGGTTTATTTAATTTTATAATTCTAACATTCTTTGATTACTTAAATGGGCAAGTAAGGACCCTCTTCTCTTCTTCCCCCTGTAATTTGGGAGGAATGACAAGTCTTTATTTAGTTGGTTTATATCATTTGAATATGTGATGTTGATTGTAGATTTGTATTAAATGTTACTTGATTTTCCTTATTTATGGGTTTGTATGATATGTTCACCGAAGTGAGCTCAATCATGAGTTATGGTGATTTCAAGAATGTTTAACCCCTACATTCTCCTAAAAGAGGAAAATATTTGGGTTAGAGCCGATGTTAACATTTTGTTGAGATTAAATTTTTCACAAAATCTAATCATCGAACCATTACCAAAAGTTTACAATATTACTCATTAGATATTGCAATACTAAATCACTAAGTCAGTCACGTTTAGTGATCTTTGAGAACATCTCCAATAATATTGTTCAAAATTCTTGGGCACATATGTATATCTCCTTGTCATGTCAGTCTCATTCGTATACCCCCCAAATGTTTATTGCTGGCTAAAACCACGATCCATGCGTTGTTGCACAATGCTAGAAGCACCGTGTCAGCTTGTGCAACAAATCATGTGTGAGGGTGTGTAAGTTTGTAGTGGGTAACCACGTGTTTATAGTTATATTGCATGGACGCATTAAGTTTGAAGGTATTTTCTGAATATCCATGTTTCTTTTAATGAAATATGTAATTTTTCAATGTGTTACACCATCTAATATATGTTGATAGACTGATAATATATGTGTACTATTTCAAGATTTTTTTAAAAACTTATTTTTTGTGATTGTATATTTTGCCTATCTTTGATGCTCAACGAGGTTAAACAAGAGAGTATTCACGAAGTTTTGTAGATTTTTATAGCATTTCGTTCGTTTGATGGCTTTCTTGACATACTTACTCCGTTGTAAATTAAAAATCATTATCTTTACTTTGTATAGATGAATGATACACTCAATCAGTGTTGCATAGAGCAGTAGATGCCCCTATAACAAGAAGAATATTGTTGGAAATAGAGGGTAAAAGAAAAAGAGGTCGCCCTAAGCTATTGTGGGAGGAAATTATTAGGAGAGACCTTAAGGAATTAAATTTGAATGATAATAATGCATGTAATAGATTAAAATGGAAAATAAGAATCCACGTGGCCAACCCCATATGATGGGATTAAGGCAAGGATGATGATGATGATGATATACTCAATCAACGACTAAAATTAATTCTTATTCATCATCGTGAAACTTGTTTCGTTAATTATGTAAAAAAAAAAGCCGACTCTTAATTTGTGATAATTTAAAAAGAGTACTGATACGCTTATCGGGAGTTAGTATTGGTGCACTATGAAATGTGATTTACATGTATTGTATCATAACATATTGAGTACTGAATCGTTCTAACTAGGCTCGTGTTTCGATTGGATCGAAAAACGCCTTTTCGAAAAAAATTATGATTCTTTTGGAAATTAAATAACTATTCTGATTTTCGATTCAATTTTTTCGAAAAATTGAAAAATTTCCGAATTCGGTAAAATCGACAAAAATCATAAATTCACCAAATATATTAAAAATTCAGAAATTTCGAAAATTCCAAAATTTCAAAAAAATAAATTTAGGATTTTCGATTACTCGAAATTCTCATTTTAAAGAAACAAGGATCAAATACCAAAAAGTCCCTCAAACATTTTTTAATACACATTTAGTCCAAGCCTTTTATTTTGTACCAAAAAGTCATTTATTCTCTTATCTTTAAAGGTTCGCGCTAGCGGCATGATAAAACCTTTTTGACATGGTGAAGGATTTTTTTGTGCAAAATAAAAAAGCTTGGACAATACATGTATTAAAAGAAGTTTAAGGGACTATTTGGTATATGTTCCAAGAAATAAAGAAAATGGTTTAACCCAACATGTAAATACATGAGGATTTAACCCATTTTTTCATTTGTTTAGAAGTTAAAAGGATAATCTCGTTTCATAAAGTAATACTTTGGAGCATTTAACCTCTCCCAACTCATGTGAGATATGGAAAAATTTTAAAAAATCGAAAATCGAAAAATAATTCGGGAAAAATCAGATCGGAAAAATCGAAAAATTAGAATCATTTCCAATTTTTGATCCGATATTTTCGAGAAAATCGAAAATTGACAAACTAAAATTTCATTATAAATTTAGAAAAAATCGAATTGAAAATTGAAAAAATGGAAAGTTCGAAAGAAAACAATACCCTAGTTCTAACTTTGTATAGTATATGTATAATATTATTCATTTAAAAAAGAGTACTGGACTCTATACTCGGAACGGAGGAAATATTATGCTCTTTTTGAGTGTGCGATTGTTCCCCCCATAAAATCTAATTTAGTGTAAATTTGATGTTTTCACGTTACCGCCGGCGCGAGTTATCAAATAAGTAAGGGTTTTGTAAAGACAGTCATGAATCAACTGGTATAAATAACGTCTAACCCCGTGATAACTTTGTTTTCTCATGGAGACAACTAACACCAAAGGCAAACCCTCATCAAGGAGAAAACTACCCTCCTCCGATTCCGAATCCAGTAGCAGCGGCTACTCGCCGGAAGATCACAGTCACCGTCGCCGGAAAACCACATCACAAGACATTGCCGATTATTTTTCCAACCAAGCTCAAAAAAGGGTACTTTACTTATTTGACTAAATTGTTGAGTTTTTGTTTGGAACTTACTGTTTTGTTCTCGTTGTGGTTTTGTGTAACAGGGGATGAAGAAACTGAAATCAAAGGACGTTGATGGTTATGGGTTTAATCTTGGTAAAAAGTAAGCTCATTACATTAGTTCCCCTATGTTTTTTATTGGTTATTTATATATTTTATGTTGAATGTGTGAAAGAAAGAGTAAGGTTTTGTTAGGCTAAAACAATTTTGACTACCTCAAAAAATGACACCCCTCCCCCAAATCACCTACACAATCCACTCAATATATGAATATTTTTTATTTATATTATACTTTGAAGTTGGAAAGACTTCTTAGCACAATTTTAATATATAAACGTGTTTGCATATTATTTTTTCAAATGATTCACAATTAATTTTTTCTCTAAAATATTATTATTTTTTTCATAAGTTCGAGGGTGGGATTGGGGAATGGGTTTCCCGCCAAAACCCCTGTGGAAATCTTATATATTCTTTAAATAATCATATATCTGAATATTTTTATTTATATTATATTTTGAAAATTGGAAAGACTTTTTAGCACAATTTTAATATATAAATGTGTTTACATATTATTTTTTTAAAAAAAAATGATTAACTATTATTTTTTCTCTAGTTTCATTTATTTATTTATTATTATTCTTTTTAAATAAGAGAATATTAATTAAATGGTGTTTGAGGGACTTTTTGTAATAAAATAAAAAAAATTTGGATTAAATGTATATTAAAAAGCCTTTGAGAGACCTTTTGATAATTGATAGTATAAAATTCTAGAGTACGATTAAAAGTGGTAACATAATATTTTTTCTGAATCATATTGGGTCACAAAGGGGAACCCGATCCTCTATAAATTATCCAATGTTGATTCCCTGAAAGCAATGAAGGATGGAGGCGAGGATAGCTCACCCACCCCGCCCCATTGCCATCCCTTATAACATCTCACCGTATGTCACCTCAACCCCGAAGCCATCCATACTTGAGTACTTATTTGATTAGATGATAAGAAAAAACACTGTTTGTTTGTTATAGTACCAGTTGAAAGTAACGGCCATGATCATAATTAGCCTCACTATAAATCTAAACCCTCTATTCATTAATAGGGGTAACCAACTCCACCTACTTAGGAACTCATAACTCTCTAGACCGTTGCTAAACTTCTAGTTGCCTTAACTACACCACCATAATGAGAGTACTTTGTGCGGAACATTGATGGAGATACACCAATTTAAATTATATTTTAATTTTAATCGTGCTAAAAGGTGAAGCACATTCTAAAAGGTCTATGTGTCAATATTTATCAATGATTTATCATACATTCCACATTTTACTTTTATTTAAACACGTGCATGATAAATCAGACGGAAAAAGTAAACTAACTCGTAACAATAGATGTAAGAGGAGAAAAACCAATTAATAGAAAAAACTTAGGGCCAAAGTAACAATATTCCCAAAAACTTGGTAAAGATTACTGTCTTACACTACCTTCCCTGCTACCTCCACAATCAACTTTTTCATCTAACCTTTAACAAGCTAGATGCATCTACAATGTTGATGATAGAGTGAGTAAGGGCTATAAAGTCCAATCATCGGCTATTACTCCTCCAAAAAGGGGATTTGACACAATAACCAATGAGATCATTGACTTTCTGCCAAAAATATTGGTACTAGACAGTGTTCTCCAGAGTGAGCATGGGCTTTTGTTGGGACAAAAGGTCCGTCTCTATGGCGAGGCTTCAGTGAAGCCCGGTCGTGAACCCAGACATAAGATTCCCCAAACTGACAGAAATGGTCGTGGGCAGCGAAGATCCACTTCGTTGGAGTGAAACACCAACGAGGAAGGTTGCGAATCTGTCCAGAGCATCTGTCAAAAATGAGTAAACAACAAATATCACATCCAACTAAGACCAGGGCCTAATTTTAGTGAAAATGGGACCTCTACATAATAAGCCTTAGATTTGAAAAAATAAATTTCATACTTAAAATGTATTAAAGGCATATGATGACAATGGCAACAAATCTCAAACACACATTTGGTTTTGAAAAAGATTTGAACAAGTTTTAATATTCTGTTTTCATACCACTGCTTCACCTCCATACTTGAACGCCTGGTGCTTGGATTGTCTTCTCCTACCTACTTTGGACGTCTTATTCTCACCATCCATCACTCTATAAGGCTCCCTCATTGTACTGCCTTATGATATAAGCATTCCCTCCAGGATGGGTTACGCCTCAGCTATTGAGGAGTGTTCTCTCTAATCTCTACCCAAAATATACTACCCTTCTACACATACTATCAACCTTTTTGTTGCAATTACCCATATGAACTTGCTGGAAATAACCATCCAAGATAACGTCTTGTGCAGCGACAGTTCCTCTCTGTTCTGTTACTCCATGCTCTGTACAAATTCTTTCGTTGATTTATTTGTTTGTCCAGGGTGTCTTGCTTTGTCTGATTATCACCCAAACCCAACTGGGTCAGCTTTTGTACATGCTGTTTCAATTGATTTTTGTGATCTTGTTGGGTGTGGAGGCAAGGTGTTTCATTTCCTAATGATGTTGCACTTTCAACAATGCAACTACTCACCACAACATGCTAAAACATTGATGCGAGCACACAATTTCACAAAAAATCGAAGGGAATCGGCCCAGGAGCCAGAAGAATAAGCATCACACGAGGGA
This sequence comes from Sambucus nigra, assembly GCA_949130495.1. Taxonomy (NCBI): domain Eukaryota; kingdom Viridiplantae; phylum Streptophyta; class Magnoliopsida; order Dipsacales; family Adoxaceae; genus Sambucus; species Sambucus nigra. The sequence goes on along the minus strand of OX422224.1, from coordinate 140,575,697 downwards.
TGTCATTCTCTATAAAGAAGAATCTATCCTTTAATGGACTACTAATATAAGCTATATAGACTACTAAACCCTAACATAATAGGACTAAGTTACGTAGAAACTTAATCCAAGAAACCTACAACAATTAGGAAACTAAAAGAAATATGAAAGCTAATTGAAATAAAATACTCTAAATGACTTGTTCTCAGATATAACCAAATATAAAGAATTTTTTTATAAGAGACTAGTCACAAAAAATAAAAGACAGATCTTGTATACAATCACATGTGTGTGAATATGTCAATGAGAAGTAAATAATTTATCCTCAATAATTGGGTGAAGAGAAGCAAGTCGCCAGCAGAGCAGCTGCGGTGACCGGCATCAATCACAGGACTCGGAGTATTTGTATAGCAGCGATGATGGAAGCTACCGTAAGGGCAAGAAGAGGTCTTCTTTGAAGAGGATCACTGAAGAAGACATTGCTGAGTATCTTAATAAGAAAGCTCAGGAAAAGGTACTTATTTGAATGAATTCACTTGGCTGATGAATTATCGTTGTTTGGTTTGAAGGATTTTGTTATTGTTTTGTTGAATTTGTGACTTTGGTTTGACTCTTCAGGTGATGAAAGCAGGGAAGGAAGTGCAATCGCAGTTCGTTTCTAGTAATCTAATTAAGATCAATCCTTTGGGCAAGAAAGTGCTATCTCCGGCAGTTCCTGGTTATACAATTGACATAAATCCTTTGGGCGATCCTAATCTCAATGAAAAGTAAGCTAATTTTCCCTCTATATCTAATACTAGTCAGTTACACATTTTGATGATTTAATCTCAATGAGAAGTACTCTGATTTGTCTGTTCTATTTGGGAGAAGGGAACAATATCATCACCCCTCGGGCAACTGCAGTAGCCGATGGGACTTGGAGAACTCGGAAGGCAGTGACAGTGGAAGCAACCATGTGCGCAAGAAGAAGAGAATCACTGATTACTGGTCCAAAAAAGCTCAGAAAACGGTACTTATTTGAATACGTTTGGCTTGGCCAATGATTTTTTTTTTGTTTGTTTCTAGGGCTTTGTTCTTCTTGTATTGTTAATTTTGTGACTTGGTCTTGTCATTTCAGGTGACAAAAATAGTGAAGGAAGTGCAATCGCAGATGATTCCCAGTTATTTTAATGAGATTAATCCTTTGGGACATTGCAATCTCAATGAAAAGTAAGCTAATTCTTCCTCTTTGGGTTATTCTATCTCTGATTAAAATAAGCTCATTATTACTCTATGCTTGGGCGAAGAGAGCGAAGCTGCCTTAGGGGTCATTCTAACAGCAGGGATGACGGGAAGAGCTGTGAGCGCACTGAGAAGAGGATCACTGAAGAGGACATTGCTGAGCAAGCTCAGGAAAAGGTATTTATTTGAGTAAATATACTTCGCCAATGAATTATTCTTGTTTGTATGTTTTTTTTTTTCTCGTTTTCTTGCTGATTTGGTGACTTCTGTTTGACACATCAGGTGGTGAAGATAGTGGAGGAAGTGCAAGCTCAGACTGTTTCTGGTCATTCAAAGGACTCTAATTCTTTGGGTGGATGTAATCTCAATGAACAGTAAGCTATTTTCTCCTCTGTATTTAGTGTGGGGTTCTTTATGAATATGTATGCACATATACATTTACAGATTTGAACAGGTACTTAGGCATATAAAGTAGTAAGCTGCATAATTGATTTATGAAAAAAACATGAGTTCGAAGTTGTATTTGTAAAGTTCGCATACTGCTCTTAAGAATATTATGGGTGTCTATACATTCACCAAAGACTGGGCAGTCAATTAGACGATCTGTAATCCAATGGTTCTAGTTTAACGACCATTATGAGTTGGTTGTTTGGAATAGATTCTTTCTTGATTAGAAACCACATTTAAAAAACTTGTTGAACCTCGTCCAGTTTAGTTATTTCTTTTTGCATCACTTATTTTTATGTTAAGATTAATAATGTTCTTTGGAGTGCAAATTTTGGTCATCTCGAATCTCAATGAAAAGCAGGCTAATTTGTCCTCTATATTTGGTTGAAGAGAACGAAGTTGTGGGAGCAGCCGCCTTAGGGAGGACAATGACAGCAGTGATGATGGAAGTGACCGTGAAGGCGACAATAAGAGGTCGTCATTGAAGATGGTAACCGAAGAAACCATTGCTGAGAAAGCTCAGGAAAAGGTCTTTATTTGAATAAATTTGCTTTGCTGATGAGTGATTGTTGTTTGAGTTTTGAGATTTTGTTCTTCTTGTGTTGCTGATTGACTTTGGTTTGATGCTTCAGGTGATGAAGGAGCCAGAGGATGTGCAATGTGAAACAATTTCTGGTGATTCAAATGAATATAATCCGTTGGGTGGATCTAATGTCAATGAACAGTAAGCTAATATGAGCAATTACTTTATATTTAATCTATTGGCCTATTAGATGTAAAACATGATGAATTAAATAGCCATTTGAGGGATGACTCAATACCATTTTATATGAAATATTTCTGTCAAACTAACTCTGTTTTTAAATGTTAGGCAATCCAACATCATGTCTTCAGCGGCAGATAATTCAAATCTTAGTTCATTGCATCCAGTTTCTCCTGTCTCACTGTCATCTCAACAAGCCCAAAAGGGAAAAAAGAAAATCATTGTTTTAGATGATGGTTCTGTTGTGGGTGATTATTCGAAGGCATGGAATACCCGTACAGGAGATTTTGTGAGAGATCATATCCCAGTTAGCTACTTGGATTGGAGGCAAGTGCCACAAAGCCTTAAAGACAGGGTTTGGAATAGTTTAATGGTAAACACTTTTATTTCCATGCATTGTTCAACTAATTTATGTATTGATTTTTGATTAAAAAATTCGCGTGTTTTAGTTTTTGACTATCATATTCAACTGCTAGGTTGAATTTGAACTTGATGTCCCACCGGATGTGGCTCGTCCATTGTTGGAGAAGTCATGGCCACAAAGATTTAGAACCTTTAAAAAAGCATTGCGGAGCCTTTTGAAGAGTGATGATCCTCTAGGAGCTGAGCCAAAAGGTGTTAATACAGATGTTTGGAAAAAGTTTGTAGAAAATGAGAGTGATCCCCAAAAGCAGCAGATAAATGCTAAAAACGCTGAGAATCGGCAAAAGCTGAAGTATTCTCATTGTCTTGGGCGCCGTACTTACGCCCAAAAACAGTACTTAATGGTGTGTATTTCACTTACACTTTCATTTATTGGACAACTTTTATTTATCTAACTCATTAAATTTTAATGTGTAGCAAAAAGATCAGCCTGAAAAATTAGTTGGGCGAGTAAATAATTGGCTGGTGGCGCACAAGCGTAGTGATGGGACTGTGCTGGCGAGTGCAAAGAGCTTATATGTGAGTACATCATGCCCATGTTTAGTTGTGGAAAACTATTTTATGTTTTCTATTTACAATTTCAATCTCCAATTCTAATTTTCATTTTCAATAGGAAATTTTAGAAGACTGGAAAATGCGTTCATTTGGCGGATGTACATTATTTATTTTAAAATGTAATTTATATAAATTTGGGATTCAAAATGGAATTACACTAAGTTTGGGGCTGCAATGTAATTTACAGAAAGTTCAGGTGCTAATATGTACTTCTCATGAAGTTAGGCTAAAATAATCCAATTTACAGAAATGGAATTTGTATGAATTCAAGGGACCAACATGTTAGCACCTGAACATGTTATATGCTAACATGTTATATGCAGAAAGTTTTGAAGTCAAAATGCCCCCAAAGTCAAGGTTTTAGATGTAATTTATAAAAAGCCCAGGTGGGGGTGTGTCTTGCTTTCTTCTCAAGCCAGGAAGGGTTCCTGAAGAAGCGAGCTAACAAAGTGGCTTGACTTGAGTTGTAGGGGTGTAAGCCCTTACCTGTTACAACCAAATGTAATTTTGGGGTTAAAGCTGTAATAAAAATTAGTGGAAAACTGGTTAAGGTTTTTCTCAATTTTCTGGAGAATCCGGAAAACTATTTTCTAAACTTCTATTTGGAAAAAATATCAAACTTGAATGCATTTGCCATTTATTTATTTTTATTTCAGTAGAAAAGTTTTGGAATTTTTTCTTCTTCTGAAAAACAACCTTGTTTTCTCACAAGTAAACAGTGCCTATTTTTTCTAATATTATTTTGCCGGCTTAAACTTTGGCTGATTATATTTATTTTATCATCACATATATCACTTTTATATACTACAGGATGAAATAAAGGCTGCTCAAGATAGAAGAAAAATTGCAAACATGACTGGAAAGGGCTGCAGTAACCCTTTTCTAGACCTCGAAAATGACGAGTTAGCTGAAGTATTTGGGAAGGAGACTAGGGGAAGAATTCGTGGAATGGGTTCCAGCATCCATAAGAAGCAACTAATTCATATCGGGGTGGCAAAGGCAAAAGTTGAACAAATTAAGAAAGCAAATGAAGATGCTGAGTCGATGAAAAATGAGCTCATCTCTAACATTACTTTACAGCTAGACAAGTTTAAGGATATTATGGAAACGGTGCTTTCGAAACTATCAAATGGTACCAGAAGTGAGCTGGGGTCCGATTCTGTCTTTCATCGTACTTATCCTGTTCATAACTTAAATAATGCTTTTGCCACAATGGGTGCATCTCATCCTCTTCATCCTAAGCCGCCAGTCATTTTACTAGATAAATTTGGTAAAGAACTTGCAAAAGGGTATGTTGTGACTGATAATGCAGCCGGAGGGAATGCAGCCGGAGAGTGTCCCATCAAAGAGGTTGGAATCGGCGAAAAGAAAGTGTATGCCGAGGAAGTGTTTGTGCCCAATGCTCGTTTGTATGACCCTCCTCAATGCGGTAACACTACTATGGCAAGTTATGTTGCAGGGGGATTTTTGATTTGGCTAGACTGTTGGTTAAAGTATATTTGACCCCCCCCCCCCCCCCCCCCCCCCCCCCCAAATATTTTGAAGAATTATCTTATATTATTAACTTCAGCATTGTTTATTGTTAATTTAAGCTTGGATGTATGAGACAGTTTGGATCATGCTTGTTACTTTTGTAAAGGGTTATGCTTGTTTTACCAAGAAGCTGAGATCAGTCCTGTAGACAGTTATGCACATTAACTTTATTAGAGGATTATGGTTGTTACTTTTATGGATTTTGATTGTTGTGAATTTTTCTGGCATATTGATGTGTATGTGTTTTTCTCGTTATACTAGGTAAAAAACCTTTTTAACTCCACTATCGGTTATTGCAATGATTTTATTCACTTTTGTTGATATGACACAGGGACGAAACCAGGATTTAAACTCTGGGGGGGCCAGAAATTTATAAAGCAAAATCTCAATAATAATAGAAATATACATATACGTATATACATATATATTGACATAAATATATTTATCAAGAAAAAGTAAAAATTACGTGGAAAACAAACCAATTATTTATTAAAAAATATCAAAGCTTTATCAGATTTGCTAATTGATTGATTTTGATACTATAATTAAACATATTACAATAAATAATTAAACAACATTCAATGAATATAATTGGACAATTAAGTGGATTTTAAATAAAATCTGCAATTACAATTAATTAACAATCAATATTTGTCTTAAGTTATAATATACAAGTAGGTATGAAATTAAATTCGTAATTAAGTAACTATATGAATTAAATTTATACTTTATATCATTAGGTTTAATTAGTAGATTAATTCCAAGGTTACAACTATTAATTTTTATCAACTTTACATACAATAATTAAAATTTTGGAAGAATGTATTAATTAAATAAATGCATCTTGTTCATAAAAGAAGGAGAAGAAAACTTACCGATGGTAGGTTAATGGCTTCTTGACAGGCATTTTTTGTGTTTGATGTTTTTTTTCAAGTAAACAAGAATGTAACAAAGTTTTCAAAGAAATAAAATAAATTAGTAGAAACCGTTGAGGATAATAGGGAGAAGTGGTGTGATAGGTTAAGTAAATGTGAGAGTTTGGTTATAAAAATATAAGGGGCCCACTTTGAAAAGTGGAACCGTGTAGAAGTAACAACCTTAAAACCATATGGTGAGTTTAAGCTTGTATAACAACTATTTACTCCTTAGTTTACAACTATTTACTCCTTAGTTTTAGGCTTGGGAGGGGGCCACCAGTACAATATATTTTAACTCACATAATTCTACAAAAGCAACAGAAAAAATTCACGCCCTAGGGGGGGGCCATGGCCCCCTTTAGCCCCCATGTGGTTTCGCCTCTGATATGACATATCTTTTCATTTTGAAAAGGTATGATTTCCCATCTATTATGACTATTCAAGTTCATGCTGTATGTATAGTAGTGGCATTCCATTTATGAACTATACTATTCACCTTGACTTTTATTCTGCATTTCCTGGCAGGTTTTGTTTACCTCAGGAAGCATTTTCTTGCTGAATGTGGGAAGATGAATGCTAATGTAAATGATATCAGTATATATTGTGGATAATCTTGGATTATTGGTGTTTATCTCAATTTTCTTATTTACCTATTTATATATAGACAAAATAGTCTTGTCCATATTTTTTCTGGATTTTTTTTATGCTCTTCTTCGGTTGCTTCTAATCTCAGTAACCTTTATTGTAATTCCTTTTATTATTTTAGAAAACTGTTTTGGATAACATATGTCATCGAGCATCTCTCCTTTTGTTATTTTATGTTCTTCAATAAACAATTATCTAACTACTCCTAATTAAGTTTGGTTTCTCGATTATGCCAGTTATTTGATGTGGAGGTTTTTGAGTGCTTATTATGACAGTTCATCCTTTATCTTAAATGAGCTTTTGAATATATTTAGGTTCCATTTCCATTCTTATAGGGACATGTAGCCACAAAATAGACAATGTAAAATTTCACACAAAACAATCAATTTCCTTAGAGCACTAAACGATGATAAACTGTCATTATAAGCACTCAGGGGTACAGTTTTTAAATGGATAAAGCTTGTTTACTTGCTGTTGGGCTTGGACGCCTCGAGCTTACTTTTTTGAGGTTATTTTAAATTGTTTATCAAAGAATTACTTACATATTTATTTGAACTAATAGAAAGATAAACAAAAATTGATTAATTAAAGATTTTAAACCATAAAAGGATCCACAAATAAAATTTTCACTTTACAATTTAAACCAACAAACTCTAAAATTAACTCTAATAAACATTAACTGTTTAACCCTAAAGTTAACACAAGTTTAACAAAAAACCCATTACACCCCAAAACAAACAGGGTCAAACCACACACGTTACAAATCCACGACACCCCAACCCATCAAGGTTTTAAAAGACGTGATGCGTGGTCGAGGCGTAGAGGCCAAGCTTCAAGGTTTAGGAGTCTAGGCGTGCCTAGGCGTAAAAAGATGTTTTTTTTTAATTATTTTAATTATTTCAAGGCTAGTAATATAATAAAATAATACATATCTTGAATTTTGAAAATATATTCATATGTTTGGTAGCCATCGTTCTCATATTCATGCTCCATAACCAATATTTGTCAACTAATCCTTTGTTTTTTTTTAAAAAAAGTGCCTCAAGTCTTTTACCAACAATAAGGCATAATAAGGCGTAGACGATGCGTTTTTCTCGCGTCTCAAGTCTAGGCGGACCTTTTAGAACATAGCCATTAATAATACTTACTCTAACCAAAAGCCCAACCGCACAAAATTACGACTTAATTAATCAATACACACCATCTTACAACATGCGTAAAAACCAAACAAGACACTTGTAAGCCATTAGAACCAACACACATCACAACTTCCATATAGCGTGAAAAAACAACCATGGCAATACCCACCAACCACCAACCAAATCACCATAAACGCTCCTCCCTTCTAGCTGAAAATTGTACACCAAATCAAGAAATATGGCTAACAAGATCTACTAAAGACAAGGAGCAGGAGATAAGAAACCGGATAATACATCAGTCGACCCATTTAACCCTCCAAAAAAGTTTGAGTTTAAGTTATTTTTGGTTAGTTATGAATATATCCCCCCAAAATTAAAAATTATTTTTTCACACCTATATTTTCGAAAATGCTTATACATATACTCCAACACTCTTTACTTAGTGGAACTAGCTCTTTCGGAGTTTCACCTGTTGGTTCCCCCTCCCCCTCAATGGAAGAGGAACTAGTTGACTATGGACGAACTCCTTCCAATGATAATCACAGTTCTTCTTCGGGTGATGTGGGTGACTCGGATCTCCGTGGTGAAGGCACTACTAACAATTATGCTTTGTTATCAGTTTTGAGGGAGTCTTCCAGTAATGACGAGGCACCACATTCTCCTTCGGGGGTTAGCTCCGCTACCAGACCCATTCCTTATAGTCAAACTATGCCTCCCGCTGCTGTAAGTCTTTCTTTTATCGGAACCTTTATGTATATGATCTTCTTGCTCTTTCATCATTGGCTTATTTACTATTAAAATGTTTGCCATATTTATGCAGGTTACAAAGGCGAGTAGTCCTCCATTTCCCCCATTACGACGCGCTCTTTATCAGCGAGAGAGGAACTCTATGCTAATTTCTTCTCAGGGTATTATCATAGAGGTTTACTACTACCCCCCTTTCTTTTTTAGTGGGCCATAAATTACATTTTGATAAATGTTACATATTGGTACTTTTTTGCAACTTTCATCTGTCGATCCTACTAGCACAAGGACCATTTATGTGGCTTCATGTTCTGCTCATGTATATTTTCTGATGCTCTCAATTTTCACCATTCTCTTCTCTTCTTTCTTTCCTATTTTTTTCTTATTTGTTTACGATTGCAGAGGATTCTGCCTTCCAACCTTGCCACTTCATCTTCTCTTCCTTTAGTGGTAAGCACTTCTACAGTCGAGCCCCGGTTACCTCATTCCCATAGGTACATATTTCAAAGGTTATCTTACTTCAACGGTAAGCACTATCTTCCCCTTGACATTTTTCATTTCTCAGGCCTGGCAACTTTTAGCTTTTCCCCCACGAGAGGGACTCTTCCCGTTCTTGATGTTACTATCTCGAGGTTGTCTTCTTCGGGAAGGATCTCAGTTTCCCGCGCCCACATATCTATGGATGGTAAGCCTTTGATTCAGCCTATCTCCCATAGTCCAATATTTACTATGGCCTCGACTACCGAGCTCACGCCATAGTTTTCTTCTTCTACTCAAGTGTTGGTAGATTCTTCTCCTAGGGCCATGTAGGGGTGGCAATTTTAGAAACAACACGAAACGGCACGGAGCGAAATTAACACGACTTATCGTGTTCGGGTCGTGGTTATTGGACCCGCTGTCGTGTCGTGTTCGTGTTGAATTTTAGACACGAAATTGACCCAAAATAGACCCGTTAAAGACCCAACAGTGACCCCGTTAAGACCCATTATGAACCCGATTAAAAACCCATTATGGATCCGTTAATAACCCCATTAAGACCCAATACAAATCTATTAAAAATAAAAGACTTTTATTAAAAAGCCCAACCCAACCCAAAAACCCATAAAACATTTTAACTCCCTCGATTATACCACAAAACCAAACATATCAAACCCTACCTAAAGCTACCCCAAAACTTTTCTCCACACCGGCGGTTTTGTTTCTTCACCACACCGGCAGCTTTGTTCATCTCCTGGCGATTTTGTCCGATGGTAAGCATTCTTCTCCCGACGGTTTTCACCGCTTTATCGATATTTTTTTTAGATCGTTCCGTGCAATCGTTTGATCCGTGCAATCTCAGATGTTTTTCAAATCGTTTGTTCCGTGCAATTGTATTTTTCAGATCTCAGATATTTTCACATGTTTTATCTCAGATGTTTTTTTTTCAGATCTCAGTAACACATATCTCAGATATTTTCAGATCTAAGATAGAATCGTTCTCAGATGTTTTTTTCACACGATTTTTTTTTTCGAAAATAGAATCCGAAAATAGATTTTCACACGATTTTTTAGTTCGTTTTCACTAACGATTTTTTAGTTCGGTTTCACGAAAATAGAATCAGATGTTTTAGTTCGTTTTCAGATGTTCTAACAAGTTTCACTAACAGTTCTCTCACACGATTTTTTTCCAGTTATTTCAACTAAACACCTCTATTTATATTTGTATTTTTTATTATTTGTCTAACATTTATATTATTTTTTTCATTTGGCAGATCTGAAAATGAACTCAAAATTAACCTTGACTAAGGTTAATGAGAAGAAAAGATCAAAATCATTTGAAGTTAGAGAGAAGAAAAGGGTGAAATTTTCAGAACCTCTTGAGAACAATTTAAATGAAAATGAGGTAATTATGTTTATGTATTCTATTTTATTAGATTTATTTTGTTTATTAGTATGAATTTGTTTATTTTTTGTAGTTTGTCTTATATATGGTGTTATGATTTTTTTTAGGTTGAAAGCGGAGATGATAGTTCTTGCGAAGATGATGGTGATGACGTTGTTGAAGTTAATGTGAAATTAGAGACGGAAATACAAGGGGATTCAGTCAAGCAATGTAGGGAACGCCGGTCCGAGGTGTGGAATTTTTTGACGTTCTTCCCATTGGTGATGATGGAAAAGAAAGAGCCAAATGTACTAAATGTTCTAAAATTTACATGTGTTCTTCTAAGAATGGCACGAGTAGCTTGAGAAAACATATGAAAAAGTGTCCAAGAAGGGATAAAAATGACGTATCCCAAATGTTAATGAATTAACCTCGTGGGTATATGTCGATGCGCTCTTCCAAATTTGAGCCTCAAAGATTTCAGGAGTTAATTACTGAGGCCATTGTAATGCATGATTTACCCTTTCAGTTCGTAGAGTATGAGGGCATTAGGGCTATTTTTCATTACTTATATGGGGATGTGATAACTATCTCAAGAAATACCGCAAAGGCTGATGTCTTAAAAATGCATAAAAGGGAGAAGAAAAAATTAAAGAAAATGCTTGAGTTAGCTCCCGGTAGGGTTTCATTGACATCCGATTTATGGTCTTCAATTAACACGGATGGATTCGTTTGTGTCATTTCACGTTTTATTGACAAAGATTGGAAATTGCAAAAAAGAATTCTCAATTTTCAAGTGATGCCACCTTCACATAATGGTATTTGCTTAATCGAAAAAATATCCAATTTGTTGTCTGAGTGGGGCATTGAGAAAAAGTTGTTCACTATCACGTTGGACAATGCATCAAGCAATGATACATTTATTGAATTGCTAAAAAGCCAGTTAAATAATGAAGGCTCACTTTTAAGTAAGGGTGATTATTTTCATATTCGATGTTGTGCTCATGCTTTGAATTTAATTGTTCAAGATGGTTTAAAGGCAATAGATGAAGGGGTGATAAAGGTGCGGGAGTGTGTGAAGTATGTAAAAGGCTCACAAGTTAGAAAAGCAAAATTTATGGAATGTGTGAAATTTGTTCATTTGGATGCAAAGAGAGGATTACGTCAAGATGTCCCAACTAGGTGGAATGCAACATTTTTAATGATAGAGAGTGCTATATTTTATTGCCGTGCATTTGTTCGTTTAGCACTAAGCGACTCAAATTTTTTGCATTATCCTAATGAAACGGAGTGGGGAAAGATTGAGAAAATTTGTAAGTTTTTGAAGGTTTTCTATAAAGTGACTTGCATCTTCTCTGAAAATAAATACCCTACAGCGAACTTGTATTTTACTTCCGTTTCCATGGTTGAGTTCACTTTAAGAGAAGAAATGCAAAGTTCGGATGTCTTTATGAAGCAAATGGCATGTAAATGTATGAGAAATTTTCCAAGTATTGGTCGGATTATAATTTGCTTTTGGCAATGGCTGCGATTTTGGATCCTCGTCTCAAATTTCAATATGTTGAGTTCACTTACAAAAAACTTTATGGTATCAATAATTATCAAAGTCGTCTTGTTAAAGAAAAGTTGTTTGATCTTTTTGGTGAATACATGAGCAACTCTACTATGAGCGAGAACACTACAAAGGTGGATGGATGTAAGAAAGTTGATGATGAGAAGACAAATGTTACCGTACTAAGTCGAACCACCAAAAACATGTTCAAGGTACATATGCATTGCTGTTTTTTTATTACTAAAGTTGCTGTTTTTTTTAATTGAAAAAATATGTTGTTTTTTGATTACTATAGTTGCTGTTTTTTTTAAAGAAAAAACATGTTTTTTTTTTTTTTTTTACTAAAGTTGCTGTTTTTTTTATTGAAAAAATATGCTTTTTTTTATTACTAAAGTTGCTGTTTGATCTTTAATGAAAAAACATGTTTTTTTTTTTATTACTAAAGTTGTTTTTTTTTTATTGAAAAAATATGCTCTTTTTTTAATTACTAAAGTTGCTGTTTGATCTTTAATGAAAAAACATGCTGTTTTTTTATTACTAAAGTTGCTGTTTTTTTTATTGAAAAAACATGTTTTTTTTTATTACTAAAGTTGCTATTTTTTATTGAAAAAATATGATGTTTGATCTTTACTAAAGTTGTTGTTTTTTTTATTACTAAAGTTACTAAAGTTGATCTTTAATGAAAAAATATGTTGTTTTTTTGTTGTTTTTAGGAGTTCTATTCTTATGAGAGTCGAGCACTTTCTTCAATACAAAAGACACAACTTGAGATGTATTTAGATGAGCCAAGGAGTGACTTAGCAGAACAATTGGATGTTTTAAGTTTTTGGAGAGCTCATCAATACCGATACCCTGATCTAGCATGCATGGCTCGTGATGTCTTAAGTGTCCCTGTATCCACAGTTGCATTGGAGTCGGCGTTTAGTAGTGGTGGTCGTGTGCTTGATCAATATCGGAGCTCACTTAAGCCTGAAACTGTGGAGGCGCTGATTTGTACTAGAGATTGGCTTTTTGACATTAAAAGTAAATTTATATTTCTTTACAAATCGATTTTTTAAATAAACGATTTTCACTTAATCATTTTGGATTTTTGTACTATTAAGGTGATTTGGAGCTTAATTTGCTTGAGCTCACTGAAGACATCATAGAATTGGATAAGAAGGAAAGCAATTCATAGGATACTATCAAGGTTAATACATGCAATTTTTAATATTTAATTAGTTTCACTTGTATTACTAATTTGTTTTATTCTAATAATGCTTATATTTTTTTCATAGGAATGATATTGTGCAAGATGATGGAAGAAATAATGATGCAAGCACTAAGGAGAGTAGTGATCTTTTGAAGACTTTATGTTGTCATCTTAACTACAAAACTTGTATTTGTGAATTGTAATCTCATTAACAACTTTAAGTATGTTTGAAATTTTTTGGAACTTTTGGTGGTTGAGATTATACAAGTTTTAATTGTGCTTGCTTATTGTGATGTAATTCTTCCTTGTGCATGTTTTACTATTTAAATTTGATATAATATGGAATATTTGCAAATTGTTGATTTAATATGTAATAAGAATTAATTGAAAAAATATGCTACAAATTGTACTCCATTCGTGTCATGTCGTGTAGGGTCAAACATGTCGTGTCAATCGTGTTGTGTTAATGGGTTTTAATCAATCAAAATTTTAAATCGTGTCAATCGTGTCGTGTCGCGTCAGAAACGGGTCGTGTTCGGGTTGTAAAAAAAATAACACGACATCGGGTCGTGTCGTGTTCGTGTCACTAAAAAATATTTCGTGTCGTGTCGGGTTGGTCCTGAACCCGACCCAATAACACGATTTGCCACCCCTAGGGCCATGATAATAACATGTCTTAACATTTGCAGGCCGTCAGCACAACCCCTGCTGCGCCAGTGATCATCTTTCACCCTTCCTCCTTGGATGGGCCCCAGGTACTTTATTATCTTCTTATAAGCCATTTCTCTAATTACCCTATACTTAACAAAGCTATCTTTTTTTTTTTACAGTTGTCCCTTAGTAGGGTTTCATCGGTGGCTCTTTCTACCATTTCTTCGGCAACCCCTACAACATGCGGGCCACCATGACCTGTTACAAGGTAACCATTTTTGCCATGGAATTTTGAGTTTTATCCTATATACTTGCCTTTATGAGGTAGGTGATTTGCTGATTCCTAACCCACTTTTTTTTCCATTTATAGGCTAGCTTTACGGAGGCTTCGTTATCTGCGACCAGTGTTGCTGAGGCAGCCCCTTCAGGAGCACCTGCGGCTCTTCCCTCGACTGCTGTGGAGGGCATTACTCAGATATCGTATATGAGAGTAGTCATTTTCTTTATGCCACCAGTGTATCCTTATGCGTTCAAATGTTTGTCAACATTTACCTATTTCTTCTATTCTCAGGTTAGTGCTGCTATCATTCCGGTGGCGGCAGAACATATGGGAGGAGTGTCGGTGAGAGAGGTATTAAACTGGCATACCCCCTGTTTTTACTGTTCCCCTTTTTCTTCTTGCATATACTGTGCAAGTGTTATCATCTTCATCTTTGTTTCATTATTTTCAAGTGAGTGAGGTTGCTCCGGTAACTGTGCGGTCCGATGGTGGGGTTGAAGCACCTTATACTCTTGACTCACTTGAGTCTACATTGTATAAGTGCTCATCTAGTTTGAAAATTGTGACAAAATTAGAGTCCCATTCCCTAGATACCAAAGAGTCTCAGAATCTTCTTCTTAAGCCACACTTGATTCAATTGAAGGTATAAATCTCAAATCACACACTAGGGTTGCATACATTGTTCATGTATTGCATTAATTGATTGTGCGTGAGTTATGTGTGTTAAATCCCATTTAAATTGATTTTAATAATTTTTTGGGAATTTTTAATAATTTTTAAATGATTTTTTGAAATTAAAATTTGGTTTATAAAACTTTTGGGGTCATTCTGTAATGACTGTTATTACCTTTTTATACCTGAAAGTTGAGTTGGGTAGGATCCGAATACGCTTGAGACTTGAGGGTACGTGTGTAATTATTTTTAAAACACGCGTGTGAGAGCTCATCTTAGCCCTACACCTGTCCATGTTATACCGGCTAGATTTGTGTTTGTTGCAAGACTCAAAGCTCGTGTGTTATCTCAGCCATTGGATTTATGTTATCAACGTTCTGCATGCGTCCAAACTCAGTCCACGTGTAATCTTTCTAGAACAATTAGAGGACGTTTAATCCATCGCTTATATTTCACCGATGGATCAAAGGCAATTGGCCAAGACCAAATCTCACCCTTAGATTTGGATAGCCATTCTTGAACCTTCGCCTCTCAGTATAAAAGGATGCTAAGCCTCTGCATTCAAAGACTTTTGCCAGTTTGTCCAAATAGAGAGAGAAGAGAGAAGAGATAGAAGAGAGAATCCAAAGATAAACCCTAACCTATTTCAAACCCTAACTCATTTTTCCTAAACCGTTTACACCAAACACCATACATGAGTGTTTGAGAGTGATTCTGGTAGAGGTTTGAAAGTTGTTTGGGAGTTTTATCCTCTGAGTTCGAGATCTTACTTCTAACTTAGACATTTCTGGTTATATCTGTATTTCTTTTTTATAGAAACTGTAGATCTGGTTATTGCATGTCATATTACACTTAGATCTGCATATTTTAGTTTCTCATCTTGAGATAACACATTTGTTGATTATTGTTCTGTAAATGTTTTTCAAAACGTTAGAATCAACAAATTATTCTTTTTCTGTTTCTAGTTCTTATGAAACAAGACTTTTGACCTAGTTGGAATCGCAATTGGTGATTTTCAATTTCAAAAATATTTTCAAAACCCTCTGAAATTGATCAAGACCTTGAACCGTCTTTCGAGCAAGGTAACCTTGGATTCTGGGATTATTTGAAAGGTAAAATAAAGTATTTTTATTTCTAAAGAAGAGAGAAACTAAAAAATAGCATCATTTAGATCTGATCTGTAATTTACTAGGACTTGTTTGTATAAATAAGTGTGTGTGTGTGCATGCATGTGTTAGAACACTTTCACAAACACTTGTCAAACTACGACACAGGAAGTGTTGGCTGTAAGATCTTAAAACTTCAAGAGTCGACGTAAAGTTAGAACAAAGTGGAGAAGTTAGCAAACTGAGAAAGCAATGTCAACATCAGATCTGCAGAAAAGTTAGAATCAAACCAGTGGGTACATATTCTAAACTTGTATAGGTCTGTTTTGTGTACATGTGTGTTATATAGTTTGCAACTTGTATATTTTGTTTTAGTGGATTTTTAGTTTGTAACTTAGAAGTCACTGTGGATGGTTCCTCAGTTGGGTGAGGTTTTACCACGTTAAAAAATGCCTTGTCCTTAATCTTTCTACATCTTCTTATCGCATTCTTATGGTTGTGCTGATTTAGTTGATTTAATATTTTTAGTTTTTATTTTCAAAACTAGTTATAAAATCTTGATCATATCTCATACAACTTTCATTAAACACTTCTTGTGATTAACTAGTTTTGATTTAAAGAAAATAGTTTCTCCAAAAAACAGTTCAGAGTTACTTAGACTGTTTAATACTGAATTAAACGACTTGAGTAACAACTTTTTCAATTGGTATCAGAGCTTTGGAAATTCTTTTTAAAGATCCTGTGTTTCTGAAATTATTTTCTTAAATTAAAGAATGGACGAGAAATCTAAAATATTTGGTAACTTGTCCAGACCTCCTCTCTTTGATGGAAACAACTTCCCTTACTGGAAAGTAAGGATGGTTGCTTTCATACAAGGAACCTTAGGAGATGATGTCTGGGATATTGTTGAAAATGGTTATACTTATCCTACTAAACCAGCCACTGAAGGAAGCAATGAGAGGATTAAGAATGTATTACGTGAATTTACTCGAGAAGAGAAGTAATCCTCTCTGAACAATAACAAAGGCAAGAATGCCATTTTTATGTCTATAAATGAACATGAGTTAAAAAGGATCTCATCTTGTACCACTTCTAAGGAAGCTTGGAATACACTGGTTACTGCACATGAAGGCGACTCTAGAGTTAAGGCTACTAAAACACAGATGCTTATCCAGCAGTATAACTCTTTAATCATGTCTGACTCTGAGTCACTTGATGACTTTTACATGAATTTGATTGATATTATGACCAAACTGCATGCTAATGGGATAACTTATGATAGACATGAAATTGTCTCTAAAATACTAAGGTCATTACCACAGAGATTTGATAACAAAATATATGCTATTGAGGAAATGAGTGACCAAAATCTCACTCTTGAATTACTCAGTAGTAAACTGAGAACTGTGAAAATGGAATTAGAATTTAAGAAACAATTGACCTAGTCCCATAGGAAACAGACTAGTTCCAATTTGAGTTTTTCTTCTAAGCTGATGAAACTTGAGCTTAGTATTCCCAATAATGATTCTGATGAGGAATGTGATATAAATAGTTTGGATAATCAAATTGCCTTGATGTCAAAGCAATTTAAGAAAATTGTGAAATTTAGAAATAAAATGGCAAACAGACAAGGCAAGCCAAATTATCCAACTCAGTCTAACCACAAACCGCAAGAGAAAGGTCAAGACAAACATCACAAGGACATTCATACGAGACCTAACAAATACTCCAAGAATATGGAATGTTTTAGATGTGGTAAATTGGGTCATATAACACAAGATTATAGAGTTAATTTGAACACGACCAATAAACATACTAGGGCCAACATTTGTAAGACATGGGATGATTTAAGTGATTCTGAAAATGAGAAACTTGAGTCATCTGATGTTTTTGATCCTTTCATGTCTTTCTTTGCCAAGATAGTCTATAATGATGATATGTCTGTGCCTATATATGAGAATCACGTTAGTAGCTCCACTTCTGCTGTTATGAATCATGCTGCTACTGGTTTAGATGCTTTAATTTCTGAGAATAATGCTAGTTCTACTACGAGGTGTATGAGTCAAAAGGAAAACGATAATGATGATGTCAATGTGCGTGTGAGTTCAAGAAATGAATCCTTAGGGGTCACTTCACACACTTCACTTAGTGATTCTGACATTGAAGACCTCCCTGATATTCACATACTTTATGCCAAGACTCTCAAGAAAAGCTCTAGACTAGAGAAGACAGTGAAAGATCTCACTAAGAAACTAGAAGACCTAAGTCTAATGGTTAAACTTAACGCTGAAGAGTATACTACCCAATGTCTAACTCATGTGAATGAAGTCAAAAGTTTTGATAAAAAATTAAAGAATTTGATTGAAATAAATGAAACTCAGGAGAAAAAATATAA
The DNA here is from genome assembly GCA_949130495.1 of Sambucus nigra. NCBI lineage: Eukaryota > Viridiplantae > Streptophyta > Magnoliopsida > Dipsacales > Adoxaceae > Sambucus > Sambucus nigra. The sequence continues at coordinate 140,557,622 of OX422224.1, read as the reverse complement.
AGCGACATTATTAGAATTGGAACAAGCTAAAGAAAAGACAACAAATGTTTTAAAAAAATTGCAAAATTTGAGAATAATTCAATTGCTTTGATGGTTTTGTTACTGATTCAAAAACCAATTATGATGATCGAACTGGAATAGGATTTTGCCCAAATTCAAAGACACAAATTAAAAAGTTTAAACCAATCAAGTTTGTGTCAGGTGGCAAAAGACCTATAGAAACCTGTCCAGATTTTCAAGCCTTAAATGATGAGTTTGATCAAAAACAAAAAAAGTTGGATATTGGGGAATCAAGTCACTCTAAGTGTGATAGTTTGACTAAGGCTAAATACGTCTGCCCTCCAATTAGGAAGAGTGTTTCTTCGTTCCAAACTGTACTCCCTAGGAATAAGGTTCAACATCAAAATGTCATGAAACCTATGTTTAGAGACTTTCCTAAGGAGATACCCTCTTCAAGCAATTTATATTGCTCATACTGTGACATATACGATCATTCTTTTGAAGGTTGCTACTCTAGACGTTTAGTAAAATATGTCTGTAATACTCCTCTATACCATAACTTTAACTACTCTAGGAGAAGCCGTAATAACTATGTCCTACCTAGACAACCAGATAAAAACTCTAACTATAGAAAGAGAAAGACAAAACCTAAAAGATCATTTCCAAGAAGGATTCCTAGGCACTTTCCTATACCAAATGCTCATATCCCTCATAAAACTTAAATGCATGCACAAAATATCTTTCAACACAAATCTAAAGCTCGTAAATTTTATCAAATGAGAGCAAATATGTACAAAATAAAAATAAGAGCTGTTTGGGTTAGAAAAGATGAGCTATTACCCCAAATGAAGTGTAACATTGTGAATACTGCTTTAAAAGATGAACACACTCCCTCTGGTTGGTATTTAGACTCTGGGTGTTCAAAGCATATGACTGGCGATGATACAAAACTTTTAAACAAAACCAGCTTTACTGGAGGAAAAGTCATTTTTGGTGATGGTGTATCATCTCAAATCATTGGTAAAGGAACACTCCAAGAAGAAGGAATGCATGTTCTTGAAAATGTTATTCTAGTAAAAAGTCTCAAGGCTAATCTACTTAGTATTTTGCAATTTTGTGACTAAAATCATACTGTCACCTTTTCAAAGAATAATTGTAAAATTTTAAATGAAAAAGGTGAGTGCATATTACGGGACTCCTGACAATTTTTATATTGTCCAGAACAGTACTGAGGTCTGTAATATTGCCAGAATGGATGATAATAAAATATGGCATAATCGAATGGGTCACATAAATTACGATAGCCTTAGTAGATCGTCTTCACAATAAATAGTTAGAGGAATTCCAAAGATCAAACCTATTTCTAACATTGTCTGTGGATCATGTCAGGAAGGCAAAATTGTTAAAGCACCTCATAAGAAAGTTAAAGATATCCTTTCCTCTAAACCCTTGGAGCTCATCCATATGGACCTAATGGGTCCTTCTCGTACTGTTAGTCTATGTGGACATAATTACATTCTAGTTATGGTAGATGACTTCAACATGTTTACTTGGGTAGCCTTCTTAAAACAAAAGTCTGACACTTTCAGAACTTTTTTAAAAATCTTACTTCGTATTGAAAATGAGAAGGACACTCAAGTAAATAGAATTCGTAGTGATAGAGGTGGATAATTCATAGATACAGGTGTTATAGATTACTGTGACTATAATGCTTACAAACATAAATTTAGTGCTCCTAAGACTCCTCAACAAAATGGATTTTCCGAGCGAAAGAATCGTACCCTTCAAGAGATGGCAAGAGTTATGATTCATGCCAATTATTTACGTAAATATTTTTAAGTAGAATCAGTTCGTACTGCTTGCCACATCATAAATAGGGTCTATCTTAGGAAGAATTCAAAACAAACTCCTTACGAACCGTGATATGGGAAGAAGCCTAATCTTAAATACCTTAGAACTTTTGGTAGTACATGTTATGTCTGTAAAGACAGAGAACACTTATCCAAATTTGATACTCATGGAGATAAAGCCATTTTCTTAGGATATTCTCCTGATAGTAGAGCGTACCGTGACTATAATCTTTGCACTAAGACTTTAATGGAATCCATAAATGTTATTGTAAGTGACACTACTGTTGAGAGCAAGACTAGAAAACCAACTATTATGGAAGAGTCTGAAAATGTTTTAGAAAAAGACTCTCCAGAAATGGATGATTCTTTACTAATTGAGAAACCTGATGTACCTAACTGGGTTTCTAAAGATCATCCCATAGATAACGTTGTTGATAAACCTTGTGAGCCTATACGTAAAAGATCTCAGTTGAGAAACTATGCTCATTATGCATGTTTTGTTTCCCTTGTGGAACCAAAGAATGTAAATGAGGCATTGAATGACCCTCAATGGATTTTTGCTATGCAGGAAGAACTTCTTCAATTTGTCATTCATGATGTTTGGTATCTTGTACCTAGGCCTGATTATAAAAAGGTTATTGGCACACGTTGGTTATTTAAAAATAAAGCTGATGAAAGTGGGATAGTCATTATAAACAAAGCCAAATTAGTGGCTCAAGGATATTCTCAAATTGAAGGAATAAATTTTAACGAGACATTTGCTCCTATTACTCGCTTAGAATCTGTTCGTCTTCTCTTTGCCATAGCTTGTTACTTGCATTTTACGATTTATCAAATGGATGTAAAGTCTGCCTTCCTTAATGGAATCTTGACTAAAGATACCTATGTTGAACAATGAAAAGGGTTTATTGACCCTTAGTATCCAAACCATGTTTATCGTCTTAAAAAGGCTTTGTATTGTCTAAAACAAGCACCAAGAGCTTGGTATGAGCGCCTTCCCAATTTTCTCTTACATAAAGGTTTTAAGAGAGGTGGAAATGATCAAACCCTATTTGTCAAATATTTTGACAAACATATTATTATAGCTCAAGTTTATGTTAACGATATCATTATTGGATCAACATCCCCTTCAAAAGTTAAATATTTTTCTGAAATTATGCATGAAGAATTTCAAATGTCTCTTATGGGGGAGTTACAATTTTTCCTGCGTCATTAAGTCAAACAGAAATCAGAAGGGTTATTTGTTTCGCAATCAAAATATGCTTTAGAGATTGTAAAAAAATTCGGTCTTGAAAGTGCAAAAGAAGCTAGAACTCCCATGAGTACTACGGTCAAATTATCTAAGGATGTGAATGGAAAATCCATTGATCCTACTCTATATCGTAGTATTATAGGAACCTTACTGCCTTGCATCCTGATATTATGTACGCAGTTTGCGTGTGTGCCTGTTATCAAAATAATCCTAAAGAGAGCCACTTAGTATGCATAAAAATAATTATAAAATACATAAAAGGCACTCTAAATTTAGGACTCTGGTACACCAATGATATTTCTGTTACTATAATAGGATACACAGATGCCGATTGGGCAGGGTGTACTGATGATAGTAAAAGCACATTAGGGGCGTGTTACTATATTGTTAACAATTTGGTAGGATGGAGTAGTAAGAAACAAAACTCCACTTCTTTATCCACAGTTGAATTTGAATACATAGCCGCTGGTAGTTGCTGTGTTCAATTACTTTGGCTTAAGCAAATGCTAAATGATTATGGTATTCAAGAAGATCAACTACATCTCTATTGTGATAATCAAAGCGCGATCAATATCTCTAAAAATCATGTTCAACACTCGCGAAAAAAATATATAAAAATTAAACATCATTTTATACACGAATTAGTTGAGAATAAGGAATTAGAAATCAATTATCTTCCTAATGATTTGCAGCTCGTAGATATGTTTACCAAACCTTTGGATTACAATAGATTTCTTGCTTTGCGAAAATCGATAAGAATGGTTTGTGCTGAATAAACTTCTATGACTTAAGTATTTTTCCTTTTGTCCATTTGAGACAAAATGGGGGAGAAGTTTGAGTCTTATGAGTTCATTTTTGTTTGTACATTTGATTAATAAGCTTGATCTTAGCGTTATTTGCAGGAATCTATACAGTTGTATTCAACCGATGCTATTAGGGTATTGGCTTGTAATTAGTTGAGTTATGTAATTTTCTTTTTCTAGAAAATGGGTAGATAGAATTTTTGTATAGGAATAGGTTTTTCCTTATTTCTTTGTAGCCCTACGAGTCCTAGATGACACAAAGGAGATTTTGTTTCATATTTACAAAGGGGGAGATTGAAGCACCTTATACTCTTGACTCACTCCAGTCTACATTGTATAAGTGCTCATCTAGTTTGGAAATTGTGACAAAATTAGAGTCCCATTCCCTAGATACCAAAGAGCCTAAGAATATTCTTCTTAAGCCACACTTGATTCAATTGAAGGTATAAATCTCAAATCACACACTAGGGTTGCTTACATTGTTCATATATTGCATTAATTGATTGTGTGTGAGTTATGTGTGTTAAATCCCATTTAAATTGATTTTAATAATTTTTTGGGAATTTTTAATAATTTTTAAATGATTTTCTGAAATTAAAATTTGGTTTATAAAACTTTTGGGGTCATTCTGTAATTACTGTTATTACATTTTTATACCTGAAAGTTGAGTTGGGTAGGATCCGAATGTGCTTGAGACTTGAGGGTGCGTGTGTAATTATTTTTAAAACACGCCTGTGAGAGCTCATCTCAGCCCTACACCTGTCCATGTTATACCGACTAGATTTGTGTTTGTTGCAAGACTCAAAACTCTTGTGTTATCTCAGCCATTGGATCTATGTTATCAGTGTTCTGCATGCGTCCAAACTCAATCCATGTGTAACCTTTCTAGATCAATCAGTGGATGTTTAATCCACCGCTTTCATTTCACCGTTGGATCAAAGTCAATTGGCCAAGACCAAATCTCAGCCTTAGATTTGGATAGCCATTCTCGAACCTTCGCCTCTGCATTCAAAGACTTTTGCCCGTTCTTCAAAATAGAGATAGAAGATAGAAGAGATAGAAGAGAGAATCCAAAGAGAAACCCTAACCTGTTTCAAACCCTAACTCATTTTTCCTAAACCGTTTACACCAAACACCATACATGAGTGTTTGAGAGTGATTTTAGTAGAGTTTTGAAAGTTGTTTGAGAGTTTTATCCTCTGAGTTCGAGATCTTACTTCTAACTTAGACATTTCTTGTTAGATCTGTATTTATTTTTCATAGAAACTGTAGATCTGGCTATTGCATGTCATATTACACTTAGATCTACATATTTTAGTTTCTCATCTTGAGAAAACACATTTGTTGATTACTGTTCTGTAAATATTTTTCAAAACTTTAGAATCAATAAATTATTCTTTTTCTGTTTCTAGTTCTTATGAAACAAGACTTTTGACCTAGTTAGAATCGCAATTGGTGATTTTTAATTTCAAAAATATTTTCAAAACCCTTTGAAATTGATTAAGACCTTGAACCGTATTTCGAGCAAGGTAACCTTGGATTCTGGGATTATTTGAAAGGTCAAATAAAGTGTTTTTGTTTCTAAAGAAGAGAGAAACTGAAAAACAACATCATTTAGATCTGATCTGTAATTTGCTAGGACTTTTTGTATAAATAAGTGTGTGTGTGTGCATGCATGTGTTTGAACACTTTCACAAACACTTGTCACACTACGACACAAGAAGTGTTAGCTGTAAGATCTTGAAACTTCAAGAATCGACGTAAAGCTGGAACAAGGTGGAGAAGTTAGTAAACTGAGAAAGTAACATCAACATCAGACCTGCAGAAAAGTTTGAATCAAACCAGTGGGTACATATTCTAAACTTGTATATGTCTGTTTTGTGTGCATGTATGTTATATAGTTTGCAACTTGTATATTTTGTTTTAGTGGATTTTTGGTTTGTGACTTAGAAGTCACCATGGATGTTTTCTTAGTTGGGTGAGGTTTTACCACGTTAAAAAACGCCTTGTCCTTAATCTTTCTACATCTTCTTATCTCATTCTTGTGGTTGTGCTGATTTAGTTGACTTAATATTTTTAGTTTTTGTTTTCAAAACTAGTTATAAAAGCTTGATCATATCTCGTACATCTTTCATTAAACACATCTTGTGATTAAGTGGTTTTGATTTAAAGAAAAAAGTTTCTCCAAAAAATAGTTCGAAGTTACTTAGACTGTTTAATATTGAATTAAACGACTTGAGTAACAACTTTTTCAGGGGTGGCTGCGAGAGAGGTATTAAACTGGTACCCCCTCTTTTTACTGTTCCCCTTTTTCTTCTTGCATATACTGTGCAAGTGTCCTCATCTTCACCTTTGTTTCAATGTCTCCAGGTGAGTGAGGTTGCTCTGATAACTGTGGAGTCTGATGGTTGGGTGATTGCGAGAGAGGTATTAAACCGTCATACCCCCTCTTTTTGCTGTTCCCTTTTTTCTTCTTCTATATATTGTGCAAGTCTTCTCATCTTCACCTTTGTTTCATTGTTTCTAGGTGAGTGCGGTTGCTCTGATAATTTTGGAGTCTGATGGTGGGGTGGCTACGAGAGTGGTATTAAACTGGCATACCCCCTCTTTTTGCTTTTACCCAATTTTCTTCATGCATTTACTGTGCAAGTGTTCTCATCTCTACCTTTGTTTAATTATTTCCAGGTGAGTGAGGTTTCTCCTCCGGCGGTGTCCACGGAGCAAACAGAGAGTGCCGGGCTGCACACTTCTCAGGTACTTGACTATCACACTCGAATTACCATTCCTCAGTTGTTGACTTGTGAATTGTGTTGATAGTCATTATTGATATTTCTTATGTTTAGCCTGGTGTGTCCTCTTTGTCCGACCACCTTTAGACTGGCGAAAACATGGTCACCCCCTTTAGTTTTGGGGTAAGTTTTCTATCATAGTCCTTGATAGGGACTAGCTCATAATTGCCTTTCTTTTCTTTTGACTTATCATAAATACTTTTTTCAGGCTTTTATTGGAGGGTCCACCAGGGCAGCTGATGAGGGAGATCGTAGTTCTAAGGCCACTCTTACGATCGATGATGCTAATTCTGGTGGCGAGTCTTCTTTCCTACCTTTTGAGATAGGATCGTTCCATTCTGATGGTGATGTTGAAGTAGAGGCCCTTGCAACCTTTATGAGTAGACTGTGGTGTGAGGAGCGACCAAGACGCTTCAGGACACATGAGTGCCAGGTCTTAGATTTGATATTAGAGCATCATCCTGAGATATTCACTCCTCATAGTGTACTTCATATTGATAGCCTCATGGTGTTCAACCTGAAGGCTCTTGCTATCCGTATTCATGAGTTCTTGGCTACTTCTCTCGTTGAGCTGACTAGCGCCCCTACCTTGTTATTTTTGGATGCTCTTTGTGACTTGTAGCAGTTCTATCATTTTCACCTGGATTGGCTTGGTGCTGGAGTTCGTCATTTTCTGAGCATTACCTTCCGAAAGATGGTGAGACTTCACACCTCCATACAGTCTAGGGTTAAGCAGCAACAGGCTGAGGCTGAGAGAATTTGGGGTCAGATTGCATCACTTTAGTCTCATATTACGTCACTTCAGTCCCAGCTTGATAAACTTGAGTCTGGTGATCATGAAGTTGAGGCCAAGATAGCTAGGCTGGAGGAGGAGTTCTTGTAGGAGGCTGGTCCATCATATGACGGCTCCCTCTCCCGTGATGACTTATTTTTTTTTATTTCTAATGGATAGGATAGTTCTTGCTTTGTGGTATTTTGGCTTCTATGTGTACAACACTGATCATTCGTAAATGAGAAAAAAATGATGTTTTGATTCTCATGCACTTTCCTTTTCCCTTGCTTCCCATCTATACTTTTTGCGTTTGTTTAGTAAGACCTGCTCTAATTTTTGTGAGCATTTGGTCAACTTAGGCTGCCCCATATATTGCGGGGTACTTGCATTAATCTTAGCAAGTTATGTATATATATGCATTATTCTTTTAGACGCACCTCTTATGATTGCGAGGTGTTTGCATGTTACTATTTTGGATCACCCCGTCCTGTCAGTGGGGGTGCTCCTGCACATTATTACTTGTGTTCGTAAGGAATATACTTGGAGGGGGTGGGGGGTGGGGTGACCCCATCTCCTTCCCTTAAGTTCCGTTTCATTAAAAAAAGTTTAAATTAGCTAGCCCCTAGTCTATGGGGTCCTTGCTCTACATTTTCTTTAAGAGCTTTCATGTTCTCAAAATATTAGAGAGGGGGAATTTGTCCCCCTTCTTCACATTTCTATTAATCTAGTCAAGTAAAGCATTTCTCTGAGAACATAAATTAAGATTTATTTTCTAAAAAATGTTATTACCTAAAACATGTAAATAAGCTCAAATAAGCATAACAATGGCAGAGAAAGTATATGTTTGTAGAGTGGGAGATGAGGTGAAGGAGATGAACACAACAATATAAGTGGTTCGACAATTGCATACGCCCACTATACAGGTGAGTGTTAATATCACTAGATGAAGGAACTAACGGCCATCGATACTGTTGATGCAAAAAACTGGACCGAATCCCATTTTTATGATCACAGATAAATAGATAAAAGCAATCCAATCAAGCACATGAGAGACAAAGATTTTTAAAATGGTTCGGCTATAAGAAAAAACCTACGTCCACTGTTATTTTATTCCCAGGGGTTTACAATAGCACAATGTGGTGTAGAGAGAGAAAAAGGTGTGGATCTTGTGTATGGTGTCTCTCATCCTTGTCGGATCTCCTTGGTTCTCCCCCCCCTTTTGGCTAAGGGAATACATGTATTTATAGTGATGGGAGATAAAGAGATTCATTGTATGTAGACATTTATACATTATGTCTACATTCAACGAATCTAATTGCTTGGTATGCTATGTGTTGTCATCTACAATATAAATGTACATTAATGATCATTAAATGCGTAGTTATCCTTTGATATTCCTGGTTGGTATGCCGACCAACATTCCTCGGGTGCCGACTAATACTCCTCGGGTGCCGACCAACTTTCCTCGGGTGTCGACTAACTCTCCTCGGGTACCGACCAACTCTCCTCGGGTGCCGACTAACACTCCTCGGGTGCCGACCAACTCTCCTCGGGTGTCGAATATTGCCACGTAGGGTGACACGTGTCCTTTTCTAATTGGTCCTCGTAGATGGAGAATTTTTGCGTTAACAGAAGCCCCCAATGATCCATGCTTGATGGTTTACTTGAAAGGATGGAGTATTTATTATGCAGTGTTGCTCGGTGCTCGGGAAATTCTTGATCTACCTTCTTGATTTGTTCAACATAAAGTGCATTATCTCCTGGACGACATATGATGCAGGCTGATCGATGGTTGCTAATCTTTCTTTTGAGTAACTCTGTGTGCTATGTATCACCCCTGGGAATTTGGATGCAACCATGCCATAGTATGCAACTTGTAGCTTGTCATAATCTTCAAGTATGTTGATTGGTTTGCCAGCCGACCAAATGCTTCCTGTGTCGAGCAACTGAATGCTAACTTCACGTGCTTGATTCTTCTGATTTATGATCCTCTGAATACTTTGTCGAGTAACATACTAGCTTTTGAACCCAACTCTTCAATCTGATTAGTACCAAGCTAGTGGTGGACTTCGAAACATTTTCACACAACTTCTTCTTCATTATTGGTCGAGACAGTAGTAGCAAAGATCTCAGTGCTGTAGATGCTGATTTTGACTTCTACCTATGCTCGGGGATGAGCAAGAGGTTCTCGGGGATGAGCAAGAGCAGCTCAGACAGACCCTCAGTGATGAACATCAAAATGCTGAAAGATCTTAACTTCATAAACTCCCCTTATGCTTTGGATGATCCTCCTACTGGCGAGGAACCTGTTTCAAAAGCAGAGGGAAAGAAACCAATAGAGTAGGAATCTCAATGTAATAGTTAGTATAAATTTTCATTCTCAATGTATTTTGTTTTTTGAATTAAATGAAAGACTTTCATTTTTGTTCGCAATCTTAATTGCTATTGTCTTGTAAATATCAAACACTTTACATTTATGCATATGTATTCGTTAAAAAGATAACAATATTGTGCTGTTCATGGACCAACTTAGTAATAAAAAAGAATTACAAGTATTAGAAACGTTGCTCGATCACTTAATAATAAAGTAATGAGTATAAAAATGTTTAAAATTTTTTCAACCAACCAAGGTTGTCAAATTGTGCTCGTCGACCAATTATCGTTAGTGAGAGTTTTATCCCCAACTAACCATACTTGGAAGATTTTTGTTTTCAAAATGTATCCAACCAACCAAGGTTGATAAATTCTCCTCGTCGACCAACTACGGTTAGTGGGTTTTTATCCCCGACCAACCATACTTGGTTCAGTTTAGAATATTTTTCTTTTCGAGGAACTTTTTTATATTCTTACCTCCCGACCAACATAAGTTGGCATGTGAGAGCATATTTTGTTTTCAAACCAACCGAGATTAGCATTTTTAAGAATGTTGTTCTTGCCCTTTTACCAACCGGAGTTGGTCATGGGTTCGAACTATCAGGTTCTTTCAAACTATCGGGTTCTTTCGAACTATCTGGTTCTTTCGAACTATCTGGTTCTTTCGAACTATCTAGTTCTTTCGAACTATCTGTCCACTAGTTATCTTACCAATCGTAGTTGGTCACGCTAGTGTACGCCTCCTAACCAAAGGAGTATATTTTTTGGTTCTTTCGAACTATCTGTCCACTAGTTATCTTACCAACCGTAGTTGGTCACACTAGTGTACGCCTCCTAACCAAAGGAGTATATTTTTTGGTTCTTTCGAACTATCTTACCAACCGAAGTTGATCGTGGGTTTGAACTATCGGTGTTTGCTTTTATTGCTGGGCAGCGTAGTGTTGCACACAATACTGACTGTAGCTCATTAATCCAATTAGCCTTACATAGCCTCTTTTTCAAACCATTTAGTAATGTTCTGCTCGTCACTTCAGTTTGTCCATTATTCTGAGGATGACCTGGTGCTGAATGAACCTTCAAAATGTTTGACTGATGACAATAAGCGGCAAACTCCTCGTTATCGAATTGTGTTCCGTAGTTTGTGATGATGGCAATGACGAGGTATTTGAATCTTCCTCGGGTCGTCGGCAGTGGTCCAACCAAATCAATTCCCACATGGCAAATGGCCAAGGAGAAGTGATGGGTGTCAACAATGTTTGTGGAGTTCTTCGGATGGAGGAAAAACGTTGGCACTTGTCACCTTTCTTGGCATAAGTTATACAATCAGCTCTCATCGTCGGCCCGTAGTATCCCTGCGTCATCACCTTTTGCAAAAGTGTCCGACCTGCTACATGGGCTCCACAGGACCCTTCCTGGATCTCTTTAATCAATTCTTTCACCTCAGAGGGATGTACACATCTTTGCAAACCTGCCATAATTCCTCGTCTATACAAAATACCATTAATTAGTACATACCGAGCAGCTTTAAACTTCCATTTCTTGGCAGCGAGCTTATCCTCCGGTAATTGTTCCTCCTCAATATATGCTCTGATGGGATCCATCCAAGATGGTCCTAAATCAAGGGTAATAATATTCATCGTCAGGTCTTCATCTATGCTCCGACTTTCTAATACTTCAATTTGTATCGTTCTTCATAGCTTGGTACGAGTATCTGATGCTAATCGGGCCAAGGCGTATGCTCTCACATTCTCCATTCTTGATATTCTTACCAGTTGAACAGCAACAAACTCTGATACTATCTTCATCACCTTTGCTTGATACTTGATCATCAATTCTCTTTTGGCTCATTATTAGAAGCTTTGAATTAGAAACGTAGGGCGTATTCTATGTCGACCTCGTTTGGGCTGTTCAAAACGATCCCTGCCCCACAGCCTGTAGTGCAAGATAAGCCATCTACATATAGCCTCCATATAGGCAACTTGTCTTCTAATTTATGGTCTGACAGAGTTCCTCGGTGGAATACTTGTCGCTTTCTTTCATCATGTCCTGATACTTCTGAATACACCTCTTGAATTTCAATATACCTCCTGAACTTCAATATACCTCCTGAACTTCAATATCAAAAGTAATTCCTGAGCAAGAAAAACAACTCCTGAATGATGATTGGTCGGGGCCCCGATCGTTTGAGTTTGTGGAGTTGAATTTGATGATCGACTGCATGATGATATAGGAATGTGCCACCAAATGAACAAATATATCTGTAATAGAAGCCCCCAACTGTGGAATGTGAACTTTGAATGAGATTTATCGACCAATACCAACCGGAGTTGGATTTTATCTACCAACTGGAGTTGGATTTTGTCTACCAACCGGAGTTGGATTTTATCTACCAATCGGAGTTGGTGGTAATTGATAATAAACGATGAAGACTTCCTCGGAGCTAACCAACGGATTATTGGGAATAAGATAATATAAATGCTGGAGACCTCCTCCGCGCTGACCAACAGATTTGTTGGGAATAAGATAATATAAATGCTAGAGACCTCCTCGGCGCTGACCAACAGATTTGTTGGGAATAAGATAATATAAATGCAGGATACCTCCTCGGCGATGACCAACAGATTGTTGGGAATAAGATATAATAAATGCAGGTTACCTCCTCGGCGATGACCAACAGATTTTGGGAATAAGATATAATATAAATGCAGGATACCTCCTCGGCGATGACCAACAGATTGTTGGGAATAAGATATAATAAATGCTGGAGACATCCTTGGAGCTGAATAAGATATAATATAAATGTTGGAGATATCCTTGGAGCTGAATATATGATTATAAATATTTGTCGAGCTCCATGCTGAAATGAGAATAGAATATGCATCCAAATAGATATATAGAATAATTAAAAATAATAAAGTGCCTCGCCGATCAGTCGAGGTAGAATCATATAATGCCGAACAAGAATAAGATCTTTCAGATCATAAGAATATGGCCGAGAACGTTGTCAGGCCTGAATATAAATAAGAATTATCCGAACGAATGTTGTAATTCTCCTTAAAGCTGAATAAGTATCTTGTCGAGGCATAATTGCAGAATGCCGAATAAGAATAATATTTTCCAGAACATAAGAATATGGCCGAGAACTTTGCTGGGCCTGCATATAAATAAGAATTACCCCGACCAACTATCCGTTGGGGGTGAAATGTAATAAATGTTATAGTTCTCCTCAGAGCTGAATATGATAATAAGTATCTCGCCGTGCTCCATGTTGAGATGAATATAGAATATGAATCCCAATGGATATATAGAATCATTTGTGCTGGAGCAGATATCATAGCAATAATAAAATCAATAGTTCCTCGCTGAGGTGAAATTTCATATTGCCGAGCTATGATAATATTTTTCAGAAGAGTAAGATTATTTCCGAGCATTCGTCGGAGTTGAATCTTGTACCTGTAAAAATTAATATCTTGCTCTACCATTTGTGTAGGCTGAATTGATTAGTCATGAGAATAATTTACTCATCCAATCAATATATGATATGTATATGCTTGAGAAATAAAAATATTAATTTCAAAATATAAAATAATATGCCAAATGTGTGTGAGATGGACAAATTATTATCAAATATGCATCATAAATAAGACGTAAAGTTTTTTGTAAATTTATTTAATCTCCAACAACTAATCAGGTATAAGTTCCTGTTTGAAAATTATTTATCACTTGGTTTTAAAAATATTTTTGGGGTGATCATAAGTTAAAAAAGACTTAAGCTCCCTGCTTGTCCCCAAGCCGAACTCGTGTTTAAAGAAATATCAGGGGTGCTTAGCATTTTTTAATACCCCAAGATTCTACTGCTGCCGACAAACAACATGGATGTTGCCGACCAACATTTAAGGATATCTCAAATTATAGAATATATGGTTGGATGACCAGAATATCTCGAATCTTTAGATCAAAAAATAACATTCAATGTAAAATTTAAGCCTTAAGAATGTTAATTAAATGAATAAATATATAACCCACTAGATCGTGTGATTTCGACAAAGAAACCTTGTGATGTGATGAACGAGGGGCCAACATATCAAATTTGTGCCCAGAGTCTTGATATGGTCATGATTATTTTACTGATCCTCTTTTACAAGAGGTGGGTAATGATTTTTCAGGTGAGAGAAAATTATTTTTTATATTGATCCCTTCCTATTCCCAATTTGGAGAGATAAAAATATGGTGAATGATTAAAGTTATTACCAAATTTGTATAAAAAATCAATCAATTTGACTTTATTGACATAGATGGAAGATGAACCAAATTAAGTATATAGTTCATAAACGTGAATGCAAAGAGGCTCAAACTTGAAGAGAGAGAAAATAGATCTGGGTCATGATTTCCATGAGAAGACTTTTTATTGTCTTTAACCTTTTCCCATTCTTTTATTAAAAATATGATGGGAATTTGAATAGACATCAAAGATCTTACAAAATTTATTTCAAAATCAACAATGAAAATGATTAAATCTTATCATCGTCGTATATATTGGTATATGTAATCATTTAAAATATTTATTCCATGATATAAAATTAAAACTTGAGAATCAAGCGAAGAGTTATGATTTATGAAATCTACTATTTTTCAGATTTCTAAATAAGAATTAATATAACAGTTATGAAAAGATCATGATATGCAACATTTTGCAGATAAAAATTGGACAATTAATTTATGTATATAAACATAAAAATCATGATTCAATCAAAAGATGTATGTATAATTGATTATACGTAGAGAAAATAAAAACTTAGCTTTTGATGGAGAACAATGGTGGTAACACGTTTCCCACAGACGGCGCCAATCTGTTGATGCAAAAAACTGGACCGAATCCCATTTTTATGATCACAGATAAATAGATAAAAGCAATCCAATCAAGCACATGAGAGACAAAGATTTTTAAAGTGGTTCGGCTATAAGAAAAAGCCTACGTCCACTGTTATTTTATTCCCAGGGGTTTACAATAGCACAATGTGGTGTAGAGAGAGAAAAAGGTGTGGATCTTGTGTATGGTGTCTCTCATCCTTGTCGGATCTCCTTGGTTCTCCCCCCCCTTTTGGCTAAGGGAATACATGTATTTATAGTGATGGGAGATAAAGAGATTCATTGTATGTAGACATTTATACATTATGTCTACATTCAACGAATCTAATTGCTTGGTATGCTATGTGTTGTCATCTACAATATAAATGTACATTAATGATCATTAAATGCGTAGTTATCCTTTGATATTCCTGGTTGGTATGCCGACCAACATTCCTCGGGTACCGACTAATACTCCTCGGGTGCCGACCAATTTTCCTCGGGTGTCGACTAACTCTCCTCGGGTACCGACCAACTCTCCTCGGGTGCCTACTAACACTCCTCGGGTGCCGACCAACTCTCCTCGGGTGTCGAATATTGCCACGTAGGGTGACACGTGTCCTTTTCTAATTGGTCCCCGTAGATGGAGAATTTTTGCGTTAACAGATACAATCTCTCAAGCTTTCTTTCTCTACTGTGTAAGTTAACAGAGTTTTAGCTAGGGTTGTAATATCTCGATCCCTTTACAAGGTAGAGGATGACCTCTATATATAGTGTTTAGGGGGTGTAGTGTACCCCCCAAGCATGCAATGAGCATGTGCATGAAGATCCAACCAGTATAAGGATGACGCTTGGTTGATCTTAAAAAAAACAATGATGACCTCAATATTCCCTCACGTGGAGGGAATGATTCAGTTACAACAGATTTGTCCATGTGATCCAAGTCCTACATATGCATGTAAATGCTCGGCTGTCTTCAATTGGTGCCAACCTCGGCCTGGACGAGTACGAGGTTGGTGACGTCCGACCCTTGCCTTGTCCGAGATTAATATCCATGAAGACCTCGGCCAGGCTGGCTGGCCGAGGTTAGATATGAGGCAGTTGTAACATCGTCCTGGGCCAATGATGACATGCTGATTGATGATTGAGCCCCTGAGACTTTGCTGAGTTCGGGTGATAAAATGTAACATTGGCTGTGGCTGATGTTGGTGTTGATGGATGGTTTAATCCATGTCCTTGTTGATCTCGGTTGATGCCCAACAGATGTTGATGTATGTTGTTGATGCAATGTCGGCTGGGGCCGACCTTCTGAGTGACGACCTTGTTGATGGTCATCATAGGCTTCTGTTCACCTCGGCTGTGATATTGGCCGAGGTTTGTTGCTCTGAGTAATAGGGTGCACTTTGGACATATCAATCGCCCTTAACCCTTAGTTACCTATGTGAGTATGTGATTGAGGGGTGTTGCAAGGCCAAGGTTGAGCTTTCTTGTGCGCAAATATTCTCTTGACACATGTCACTTGCTGAAGTGGATGGTGTGTCTGTCAAGGCGTGATGTTTTTGATTTTCCTTTTAGGCTCCCAAGGAAATGATGGGCCTTGGGACGCGCGCTAAAATGATTGTGGGTTTAAAATCCCTCCTTTATATTTCTTCTTTCTTTTTCATTTCATCTCTCTCTCTTCCCGCCCTAAGCTTTTTCTGCAACTACAATTCCCTCAAAGTTTCCTGTGCTGGCTGCTATTGAAGGTTCCCTTGCCTCTAAAACCTCTTCTCCTCCATTTCGCAGTTAGTCCGGTACTATTTCCCCCCTTTTTCTTCCATTTTCAGCCTTTATTTTTCATTTATGCTTTTCCCGGTGAAGGTTTGTGTTTTTTGGTGAGTTTTTGAGTTTTCTGGTGACCTTTTTCTTAGGTGTTGTTGGTTTGAAAACCTTCCACCTTGCTTATTTGATACTTAGTTTAGGTTGAGTCAAGTTATTTATCTATTTGTGGTTTTGAGTCCCAAGTGTTGTGTCATCTGCCTTATGCCCAGACCTCTCTATCAACTCATAGAAGAGTTACCTTCCCTTTGCGAGAAGACATTTGAAAAAAATTAGGCTGACAGAGCTATCCCAAGAGGAAGCTCCTAGGGCTGAGGGATTCCCCCTCAGACCTATATTTCCTCCACCTCTGAAGGTAATATACCCTGAGCCAGCCGAGCCTACTAAGCCAGTAGAGGTTCCAGTGGACCTAATACCCATGTCCGAGTTTGAGTCATCTACTTTAGACCCCATATCTATAGACTATTTTTAAGAGGCTATGGATTACTCAATCAGGCAAGATCAGGTTCCTGATCAAGCCAAGGTTTCGAGTCGTGTCTCATCACATCAGGGGGCTAACACCTCTCAGTCTTCTTCTGATGTCAAAATTATAGGGCCAAGTGTGGCCATTCCCCCCTTTTTCGATGCTAATCCCCTATCGACCGCCACCAGGGATGAGTTCGCTCAGAGGTTTACTGATGGTCCCCCAATATCTGCCCAGGCCGATGTCACTAGGGATGAAGATGATGGGCATGAGAGCGACATTGACACCTCTGAGGTAGCCGAGATTGAGAGCTCCATTAGTGAGTACGATCTTCTGGATTTTAGGCACCTCTACTCAATAGGTCCTTCCATTAGTCTTAGGAGACGTCTGAGGGGTGAGAGAGCATTTAGTGGCCGAGATAGGGAGATCTGTGTCTACGAACAGATATTCAAGTTGGGTTTTCATCTCCCTATCCATCCTTCAATAAGATCCATATTGTCCCATATAAATTTATCCCCTTCACAACTATCCCCCAACGCCTGGAGGGTGATGATAGGGGCTATCGTCCTTTGGAGGGCAGTCCACCACTCAGACCTTCCTTTTAGGGTCTTCACAGGCTGTTACGTCCCCTCCTCTGCCAAAAATCACCCTAGCTATTACCACTTCCTAGCTAGGAAGTGAGATAAGAAGATGTTGTTGGTTACCCAGACCTCCAATCACAACTGTAAACCTCGATATTTCTTTGCATCCGGGGGATGGGAGTTTAGTCCCCATGAGGCATCTAGAATATCGGTTCCAAGGACCCCTCTGAGATGGGGAAAGGTCAAGCTTACTGCAAAAGTCAGCCCTGGACTTAGCCAGGAAAGTATTCAAAAAATTAAGGACCTTCAAGATCAGGGGGAGCAGGGTCATATGGTTAAATACGAACATCTGATGACCCCCTACTACCTCTCTCAGACAAGGCAAGGTGGTAGTTCTTTGACAGAGCTTCATAAGTATAATTTTTCATAAGTTGTATCTCCTACTTTTCATGCCTCTGATTTACTGACTCAGATACTTCTTTTTGCAGAGTGCCCTGAAGGTATTTTTGACGACCTTTGGGAAATGTGTCCCCCAAGTCTCATAAAGATGATAAAGAAGGCCGACCATAATGTAGCCCCTCCTCCCAATCAGAACATCGGCACGTCCAAGGCCGATGTTACGAAGAAGAGGAAGACCACAACGGACTCGGAGCATCAGAGGTCGAGTAAAAATAAAAAAAGGGATCGTTCCATTCTGATCTCTTCAGAAGAAGCCCTGATAACTCGTCTTTCTCAGTTGAAGATTAACGATAGTCTGATTAGCCATAGTCTGAAGGCTATTGATGCCATCGGATCTATAATGACCGAAGAGGATAAGCGTTTTCTACGCTCTCTGGATATCCCTTTGCTGTCTGAGTTTACCCTCCATAGATTAATTCAGGTACTACTTTCTGCTATTTTGCTCTTCTAAGTGTAACACCAACCTTTTCTAAGTTAGACCATGCTCATACGTTTGATTTTCCACTGTAGGGTATCTTGTCCATGCATTGTTTAGTTAACTAGACCCTGATGAAGTTGCCTCTCATAGGGAAGGGTCAGGAGGCTCAGTAGGTGTAGGCCTCCTTGAATGCAGAGATTGAACGTCTACAGACAGAGTTGAAGGAGGTTAACAATCTGGTTAAGTAGAGGGATAGGTACATAGGACAGCTCAAGAAGGATCATGAGGTAGCCCTGAAGGCTAAAGATGGTGCCCTTCAGACCAAAGTGGATGCTGCAGTCAAAGCTTCATTAGATAATGCCTCAGAGAAGATACTTGCAGACTATAAGGTCTGTGATGAGTTCATCAGCTTTGGCTTTGAATACCTTGAAAAAGGTATAAAAGCCACTGGTAAATAGGCGACCTCCAAGGAAAAAGAGTCATGAAGTTTGACTGCCTCAGACTTTGAGGGTCTAGGCTTTGGTGATCCCCATTTTGCTCAGACCTTGCAAGAGGTTGAGGAGGCCGGTACTACCCCTGCCGAGACTGCTCCCTTGGAGGTCACTGAAACTGAAGAGGCCAACCCTCAGGATGATACAACAGAGGTAACCAACGTCAGCTAAGAAAAGACGACTATTATTATAGAAAAGATGACTATTGCTGCAGATACTTAGGCCTGGTCCTGTAAAGCGTTAAGCTGTAATTTTTGTTTCTTTTTATCTGTAATTTTTGTGAACTCTGGTAGCATGTTTTGGTATATTTGATTTGTAACTCTAACTGTTCAGTGGTAAATATTAATACCATCTTCCTCATATTATATTGGTCCTTTGTGTGTCTTCTCTTACATGTTGTTTTGAAGTCCGAGGATACCATATAACGATGTTTACCTTAAGGTCTGAAGTCACCATATAATGATGTTTAAGGTCCGAGGTAACCATATAATGATGTTCCACCCTCATAAATTGCCACCAAATTAATGATGTTTAAGGTTTGAGGTCATCAAATTATGATGTTTACCCTCATAATTTTACCAAACTAATGATGTTTAAGGTATGAGGTCATCAAATTATGATGTTTACCCTCAAGATTTCACCAAACTAATGATGTTTAAGGTCTGAGGCCATCATAATATGATGTTTACCCTCATAAATTGCCACCAAATTAATGATGTTTAAGGTCTGAGGTCATCAAATTATGATATTTACCCTCATAATTTTACCAAACTAATGATGTTTAAGGTCTGAGGCCATCATGATATGATATTTACCCTCATAAATTGCCACCAAATTAATGATGTTTAAGGTCTGAGGTCATCAAATTATGATGTTTACCCTCATTATTTCACCAAACTAATGATGTTTAAGGTCTCAGGTCATCAAATTATGATGTTTACCCTCATGATTTCACCAAACTAATGATGTTTAAGGTCTCAGGTCATCAAATTATGATGTTTACCCTCATGATTTCACCAGACTAATGATGTTTAAGGTCCAAGGCCATCAAAATATGATGTTTACGCTTATAAATTACCACCAAATTAATGATGTTTAAGGTCTGAGATCATCAAATTATGATGTTTACCCTCATAATTTCACCAAACTAATGATATTTAAGGTCTGATGCCATCATAATATGATGTTTACCCTCATAAATTACCACCAAATTAATGATGTTTAAGGTCTGAGGTCATCAAATTATGATGCCCTCATAATTTCACCAAACTAATGATGTTTAAGGTATGAGGCCATCATAATATGATGTTTACCCTCATAAATTGCCACCAAATTAATGATGTTTAAGGTCTGAGGTCATCAAATTATGATGTTTACCCTAATAATTTCACCAAACTAATGATGTTTAAGATCTAAGCTCATCAAATTATGATGTTTACCCTCATAAATTGCCACCAAATTAATTATGTTTAAGGTTTGAGGTCATCAAATTATGATATTTACCCTCATAATTTCACCAAACTAATGATGTTTAAGGTCTGAGGCCATCAAATTATGATGTTTCTCATCATTTCACCAAACTAATGATGTTTGAGGCCATCAAATTATGATGTTTACCCTCATAATTTCACCAAACTAATGATGTATAAGCATAATGAAACAAAGTATTGACCCAAGAATTGCTCTTTTCATTAATATCCTCTTTATAAAATGATATATGCATTACAAAGTAACAACTACAACATCATATGTAATATTTCTTCAAGTGGTCAGTGTTCCAAGAATTGGAGAAAGGTTCCCCTTCGAGATTTTCTAGCCGGTAGGTACCGGGCACAGCCTCATCAACTACTTTTTAAGGGCCATGAGCTTATTTGCCTTTTGTAATGTCTTCTTTAGAAATAGGTCCCCCACAGCTATAGGTCTTGTTTTCACCCTTTGGTTATAGAACTTTGCAATTCTCTGCTGGTAGGCTGTCTGTCTAATCTTCGCATCTTCTCTTCTTTCCTCGATCAGATCCAGATCAAGTCTTCTCTCTTCCATATTCCTCTCAGGGTCATAGGTATGAACTCTATGAGTGGGAAGTCCTACTTCTGTAAGGATGACAACTTCTGAGCTATGGGCCAACATAAACAGGGTCTTTCCCGTTAGCGTCCTTGCTGTCATCCTGTAAGCCCATAACACTGTATATACCGCTTTTGTCCATCTCCCCTTGGCTTCTTCCAACCTTTTATTAATAACATCAAGGATTGTTCGGTTCGTAACCTCCGTCTGACCATTTGTCTGTGGTCGGCCAGGGGAAGAGAAAAATTGCTTGATGCCTACTCTCTCACAGTATTTCTCCAAGGAAGCATTTTTGAATTGGGTCCCATTATCTGAGATGAGGGTGTTTGGAAGACCATACCTGCATATGACGTTCTTCTAGATGAACTGGAAGGTCTTTTGTTCTATAATTGTGATCATCGGCTCAACCTCTACCCACTTGGAGAAGTAATCAATTGCAACTATAAAAAATCTATAGTTGTTGGTTGCTCTTGGTAATGGTCCTACTAAGTCAATCCCCCATATTTCAAACGGACAAGGAGAGCTAATGGACTTCATAGGTTGATGAGGTTGATGAGGGATGGTGGGGAATGTAATACCCCGTAATTTTATTGATTTTATTTAAGGGATTAATTAAATTAAATGAGAATCAATTGCGAATTAATCCGGATATAAATACTAGCGAGATGTGAGTTGGTATTTGATTACGATGTTAAAATTTAATATTTCTGAGTATATATGATAATATATGAGTATTGAAAATATTAAAATTGTCGCGAGGCAGAAATACGACAATTTGGAAAGTTAGTTGGGACGCGCGTGTCAATCGCATCAGGAATGAAATTATTTAAATTAAAAAGTGAATTATATTTTTATCAATAGAATGGTCATTTTGAGTGCGCCAACGTGTCCGGAAGGGTCGAAATAGTCAGAAAACACTAGCCGAGAGTTTAGTTTGGGTCCCGGGGCATTTTTAGGCCAAACCGACAACCTAGAAGGGTATTTTGGTAATTTTATAAATATGGGAATTAAAACCCACGAATTTTAGGGTTAAATAATGTATTAATAATGAACCCACTAGGTCTATTATCAACATTAGGTAAGTTAGTGGGCTACGGGAGTTAAAGGGAGAGTTTGAAGAGGTTCCAAAAGAAAACTCCAACCACCATCACCATCCTTGGGAGAATTCTGTAGAGAAAGGGGAGAAATCAGCCTTCATTCACCAACATAAATTCAGAAGAAATAAATCTAAGTCAAGTGTTTTGATATTTTTAAGTGCATTGAATATTTCTTCCATGTTTAGTGTAGGAATTATTTTGTCTTGAAAGTTTTGAGGAAAATCTGATGAAATTGTTATAGAAATTCTAAAGTTGGGTTAGGGATTGCATGTAGAAGGACTATGGATGAAATTAGTATCCAAAAACTTAATTATAATGATTTAAAAATGAATTTATGATGATTAATTAGACACAATGAAATTCTGGGTTCATGTTTATAGGGTTTGGGGTAAAATTTTGGGATTAATGATAATTGCTTGTTGATTGGGAGGATTTGACCCCAAAAATATGTTAAGAAGCAACCTAAGAGGACTTAGAGTAGTTTAAGAACATTAAAATGTGATTGGGATGATCTTAGGATAAATTTAGAGAAGAGAAAAAGGAAGAAAAAATGAAATTGGAAATTTCTGGGCGTAGTCTGCCATCTCGTTAGAAGACCTGCCCAGGTCGTTCGAACGAGCTTCTAACGAGATAACACTATCCCTTCTAACGAGTTGGTAGTTCGTTCGAAGCCTTTCGTTTGAACGACTCGTTCGAACGACCTCGTTCGAATGAGACTTCTAACGAGTTGACAGAATGGCCTTTTAGGCCTGATTTTATTTCAAATGTTCCCATAGACTTATTTAATGGCGTAGTAACCTTCCCTTATTGACTAGTGGGTATAATCGTGAGATTGAAGTACGTTGAGGAGTAAAACTTAGAATCTTGTAGTAAATCGGATGACATTTGTGGATTAGGAAACGAGTACCTAATTACGACGTGAGGAGTTGAAAACTTTAATGTATATAAATCGGGGACTTGTAAACGTATAACACTAAATGACGGTATGAGAACGAGAAGTATACCTATATTAATATCTTTAGATATCTAAGATGTGCAAATGCTTAGTACATGTGGTTATTTGTGTATAACATACCTACCATACTTGCTATCATGGGAGGTCGGTGTTCGATCAGGGCCGTCTAATCTTTGTGTGCCTATGGGGGGATTTAGATTGGTACCTCGAGGACATAGTTCAGAGAAGGACTTATTGAGAAGTTAATAAGTCTGCTGATCATGGGAGCGTAGGTATGTGCGTGACCCACGTGATGTGAACTATGTTCGCCTCCATTATGTGTGATTGTTGTTATTTGAGAACGATTCCTGAGAGATTCGGAATGCGTGGTCTTTATGTACGTGATGTACCGGGATTGGATAGCAGAGTATGTGTGCACCGCAGCTTAGCCTCGAGGTACCAGTATTGTATATTTATGATGAGAATAATATACTATTAATTGAAATGAATTGTCATGTATAAATGTAAGTGTGAATAATGGCAACATTGTAGTTGAATTAAAAATGGAAAAATCTCTGGTAAATAATAATATTTATTTTGGGAACCGAGAAGAAAAGTAAAACTCTTTGTTTAAATTAATATGTCGGGAATTGAATCGTGAATCGTATAGTATGGTGAGATTGTGTGTTGGGCTAGTCAGATATGGGAATAACTAGAATGGGTACGGGTACGATAGGAGTGCACAATTAGTTGAGAGGTGAGGAACTCTTGTGAGTGCACGCACTATCATGTACTTTATATTCACTGTTTAATTATATTAAACACTTGCTGTATTTTAAACTGTTTTCACAATCGGGCTCTGACCCCTTTGCTTTCGAATCTATTTTTTTTGTAAAAACCTTTTTAGGTGCCCAGCCACAAGGACATGAAGCATAGGAGTTTCATTCCGGTGACGTGCTGTAGCTACTGTAAAAGTTACAGGACCTTGTCAATAGACGCCTCCACTTTCGATCTTGACTCTATTATTGAATTTTCTCATCAGTTGGGCATGTCATCCCATTTCTTTTAGAGACATTTTATCTATTCAGTTTATTTCAGATTTTGAGTTGTAATTAAATAATGATTCAAACTTTGTATTTGTTTATTTCAGTATTCGGATTGTTGTGAGGAGTATTCCTCCAGATTCATTATTATTCAAGGGTTATTCTATTGTGACTATGTTATGGTTGTATGTTAGCATTTCATAATCTAACTCATTGCATGTTAATTGGATTTAATTAAAATTAGACAACTCTCTTTTTAAATATTAGGTGGCTAGTAATTGTTAAAACGTTTTCGACATTGATGCTATGAACTGAGCCAACTTGACATTTTGTATTAATTTGAATAAATGAGTAGCTAACCGGTATTTAATTAGTCGGGGTGTCACAGAGAATCTCTGGCATTTATCACATTTCTTCATGTAGGTAACAACATCTTTGGCCAAGGTCATCCACCAGTATCCCTGAGTAATTATCCTCTTGGCTAAGGGTCTTCCTCCTATATGACTGGAGCAGGAGCCCTCATGCACATCTTGCAAGATGTGCAGAACCTCTGAGGGGTGGACACATTTGAAAAGAGGGAGAAGGAAACCTTTTTTATACAGGACGTCTCCTACAATTGAGAACTTGGCATCCCTGTACCTCAGCCTTCTCCTTTCTAACTTTGATTCTGGCAGGTCTCCCTGCCTGATATATCTGATAAGAGGGTCCATCAATGAGGATCCTAGATTCAAATTGAGGCAAGGTCTGGGAACCTCTTCTTCTTTAATGGTCGGTTTGAGCAGAATTTCGACTGGTACTGTTCTTCTGAAGTCTGTCCTGGTTACTGAGGCCAACCTTGCTAGTGCATCTGTGCGACTATTATTAATTCGGGGTATCCTCTTCATCTTCACTTCTATGAAGCTTTCCAATATCATTCTCACTTTCTTCACGAATCTAGCCATTCTTTCATCTTTGGCCTCGTATACTCCCAATATTTGGTTGACGACCATCCTTGAGTCACTGTGGACTAGGAGTTGACCAACACTAAGAGATTTTGCCAAGGAGAGACCTGCTATCAATGCCTCATACTCAAACTCATTGTTTGAAGCCTTGCAGTTGAACCTCATCGCATATTTAATGTCGGTACCATCTGGTGCTGACACTATCAACTCTGCTCTGCTTCCACTTTCACAAGAAGAACCATTAACGAAGAGGTTCCAAATATCTTTATTTGAAGAGAAGTTCCCCTCTGATAGGGTCCTTTGCTTGAAGAGGTACCTGTCTTCCTCGTTCTCAGCTACACTTTTTCCGAACTTGCTTGACCTAACCTCGTCCGGATCACGGAAGATGTTATTGTCTGGCTCATCTGCAATCTCTTGACTATTCTCAATCTTAACCTCTTTCCAGGTGAACTCTGTTATAAAGTCTGCAAGAGCCTTCCCTTTGATGGCAACCTTGGGTTGATAAACATTGTCGTATTCTACCAACTCGATGGCTCAGGTCATCAACCTGCCCAACTTCTCAGGCTTGTGGAGGATCTGTCTTAGTGGAGAGTCAATGAGGACAAACATAGAGTGTGCTTGGAAGTATAGCCTCAGATTCCTGGAAGCGTGTATTAGGGCATAGGCTAACTTTTCCATTCGAGGGTAGTTCTGTTCAGACCCTTAAATGGCCTTACTATTGAAGTATATCGGACTATGTACTCCATCATCTTCTCTTACTATGGCAGCACTAATGGCTGACTCTAAGACAACTAGATAAACATATAAAATTTCCCCCAAAATGGGCTGAGGCAGGAGTAGAGGGCATCCGAGGTAGGACTTGAGCTCTTTGAAAGATTTATCGCATTCCTCGTCCTATTCGAAGGCCTTTTTAAGCACCTTAAAAAAGGGAAGACACTTGTTTGTAGCTCTTGAGACAAACCTATTAAGTGCAATAACTCTTCCGGTTAGCTCTGAACATCTTTGATAGTTTTAGGTGTCTTAATTTCAAGCAGAGACTTAATCTTCTCGGGGTAGGCCTCTATTCCCCTTTGATTGACGATGAACCCAAGGAACTTTCCTGCTCTTACTTCGAAGACGCACTTGGCAAGGTTGAGCTTCATCCTGTATAAATCCATAGTGTCAAAGGTCTTTTCCAGGTCGGCCACGTGAGTGTCATCTCTATGTCTTGTAGCAATAGGTCCTTGGTCTTTCCATCTGATCTTCGAACATCTTATTTACAAGATGTTGATAAGTGGACCCTGCATTCTTCAAGTCGAAGGGCATGATCTTGTAGCAATAGGTCCCATTATCTGTGATGAACGCTGCCTTCTCTATGTCTTCCGGGTCCATAAAAATATGATTATACCCAGAATAGGCATCCATGAAGCTCATAAGCTCATGCCCTGCCGTGGCATCCACTATCTGATCAATTCGCGACAGGGGAAGCTGTCTTTTGGACAAGACTTGTTCAAATTAGTGAAATCTACGCACATTTTCCATTTTCCATTGGATTTTGGCACGATGACTGCATTGGACAACCACTTGGGGTATATGACCTCCCTGATGAACTTGTCTTCTTCAAGCTTTCTGACCTCTTCTCTGATGACGTCATATTTCTCTCTTAAATATACTATCCTCTTTTGCTTGATGGGATTTATGTCTTCCATAACATTGAGCTTGTGTCACATTATCATAGGATCAATAGCTGGCATGTCTGCATGGCTCCAGGTAAAAATCCTTCATCTCTTCCTCAAAAACTTCACCAATTCTTCCTTGACCTCGGCTCTTAGGGCCTTGTCGATTTGGACGGTTTTTTTCGATTCATCCTCATTAAGGACGATGGATGTTACCTCTTCTGTGGCCTCTCCCTTTTTGAGTTTCATCTCATCTCTAGTGTCAAGGGTGTCGATGTTGTAGGTGGTTATTGCCTTCTTATGAGACTCTCTCTCTTCCACAAAGTTGAATTAGCATTCTCGTACCGATGTTTGGTCACCTTGCACTTCCCCTACCCTATAAGGGGTCGGGAATTTTAGCATCTGGTGAATTGTTAACGATAGTATCTTAAATTCTTTGAGGGATACTCTTCCCATGATGGGGTTATAAGCTGAGAAGATGTTTTCATCCATCTCAAAGAAATTAATTTTTCTGGTCGACCTCTTAGGCCACTCATCTCCTATTCTTACATCCATCTCATACATGCCCAACAGATGAACCTTTTCTCCACTGAAACCGATCAAAGGGCCATGATAAGGGATAAGCCTATCTCTGCTAAGGCCTAGGCTCTTGAAAAAAAGCCAAAACATTACATCCACTGAGCTTCCCCCATCAACGAGGATTCTCTGTACCTCACATCCATGCACCCTTGTAGTGATTGCCAAAGGGTCATCGTGTGGAGATAGGATACCTTTGAAATCAAGTCGGGAGAATCCAACTATAAGAGTATCTATATCCACCTTATTTCTCTTCTATTTAGCCTCTGAAGATGCCAGATTCACAACCTCTACTTTGGTCACTAACTTAGCCTCTGCCACATAAACTTTGCGGTAGGCTACCTCTGTTCCACCCCTTGCTAGTCCTCCATATACGGCGTTAACATCAAAGGAGATCATACCAGCCCTATTCACAGGTGCATTGTCGTCTTTTGGTAAGAGGTCAAGGTCACCTTCATCTTCATCATCCGAGTGCTCAGCTCTTCTTGTTGAGGAATCTTCCCGACACCTGTCGTATCTCTTCTTTTTAGTGTCGTCTCTTCCCCCTTGAGAAGCTCTACCATCGACATACTTCCTGAGCTTTCCAGACTTCAACATCTTCTCAATATCATCCTTCAAGGCAAAGCACTTGTGAGTCAGATGACCGTGGTCTTGATGGAACTCACACCACAGATTCTTGTTCCTCTTATGCGGAGGAGCCTTCAGCTTCTCCGTCCATCTCAGGGACCGATCATTTTTTATTTCATTGAGGATGTGCTCGCAGCTCACAGTTAGAGGAGTGTAGTGTGCAAACTTATCATCTGCCACCTTCTTCTTTCCATCTTTCTTCCTTTGGAATTTTCTGTTGCTACTCCCGTTCTCATCCTCATACTTTGCGGCCATTGCCTCTTCAGCGTTCATAACCCTACCAGCTGTTGCTAACAGCTCGACCATGGATTTTGGAGGGTCTTTCACAAGCTTCCACAGTAACTTCCCTTTCTGCAATCCTCCTATAAGAGCTGTCATAGCTATATTCTCTTTGTAATCTTCTACTTCTAATTTCTCCTTGTTAAATCTTGCAATGTAGTCTCTTAGGATATCATTCTTTCCCTGCTTGACATATAGCAGATGAGTGGTCTTCTTTGAGGTCTTATCCCAAAACAAAAGTTGTGAATAAACCGTTTCGCCAAGCCTTTAAAGTTCTAAACACAGTTCTTCGGAAGAGAAGTAAACCAAATATGCACAGCTCTTGTCAAAGTGCTTGAAAAATCTCGGCACCTCATCTCATCAGGAATTGAATAGATGTCTGCCGCAAACTGATATATCTCAATGTGATGTACAGGTTTGGTACTTCCATCATACTTGGAAGACACCATTGGTGGTTTGAATTTGGCAAGGGTTGGGAAGTTTACATTTCTTGCCACAAATGGGGAGCCCTCAGAGAACCCTCTTTGCAGTGGGTCTCGACTTTTGATGAGGTTCCTTTTCTTCTCTTTGAGACATTGGATGGAGTCATTCCATGGTTTTGCAAAGCCTGGCCAAGGTTGTCCCCAGCCACCTCCAAGGGGTGGACTGAGGGTTCCTCGGGTGCAGCACAACGTCGACTATTGACCTCTTGGCCACAGTCTCGGCTATGTATGGGTCGGCCAGGGTGAGGCCGATGTTCACCATCCCCCCTTTGAGAGCCAGGAGTAGTTCTCGACCTGGATAACCTTTGCCTTAGATCATTAAGTGGGCCGAGCCTTTCAAAGGCCGACCCTCTACTCAAGCTATTAAAAGCTGATCCACTTTGCTGTGCCTCACCGACCTTGGCCCTTCTTGCTCCATAACCTCGGCTCTGCTATAAAGGACGTACTGTGTTCTCTGAAACCTCATATGGCTCCCAGCAGTATGCTGGAGCATCATCTACTTCAATATCATCATACCTATCCTCAGGGCAAGGGTTTCCTTGCCTCCCCAGACGTAAACGTCTAGGGTTAGCACCGTCCCTCCTCTGTTGAGGTGTAGGTTGGTCCTTTCGTGGTGCCTGGGCTGGTCCCCTGGTCTCTGGATGTGGTTGAATGGTCGCTGAAGTAATCATTTCTGGTGAGATCCCAGGTGGCCTCATCATATTTTGGATTAGATGGGCAAACTTTTCCTTCATTGCTTGCTATGTTGCAGCCAATGACCTCAAGGCTACTACCACCTCAGCCATCTCGGACTGGGGTGGTGCCTGGCTAGAACTGGTTCTCCAATACCAGATGGTGGAAGAAGTGGTGGTAACTCCGGTGCCATATGTTTGGTCTAAAGAGCTTGTGATGAAAATATGAGAGCTTAAATACCTTAAAGGACCCCTTTCAATGGTGAAACAACTTCACACGAAGGGTAAGGCCTGGTTCACCACCAGAGTCTCCGGTGAGGTTAAGCTAGGAAAGGAAAAAATAAATCTTCTCGTTCCCACAGACGACACCAAAATGATGATGCTAGAAATAAAACCACCAGATAAGATGTAAACAAGCTCAAACAAGCATAACAATGGCAGCGAAAGTATATGTATGTATAGTAGGAGATGAAGTGAAGGAGATGAACACAACAATATAAGTGGTTCGGCAATTGCCTACGTCCACTGTGCAGGTGAGTGTTAATATCACTAGATGAAGGCACTAACGGCCATAGATATAATCTCTCAAGCTTTCTCTCTATACTATGTAAATTAACAGAGTTTCAACTAGGGTTGCAATATCTCGATCCCTTTACAAGGTAGAGGATGACCTCTATATATAGTGTTTAGGGGGTGTAGTTTACCCCCCAAGCATGCAATGAGCATGTGCATGAAGATCCAACCAGTATAAGGATGACACCTGGTTGATCTTAAATAAACAATGATGACCTCAATATTACCTCATGTGGGGGGAATGATTCAGTTACAACATATTTGTCCACGTGATCCAAGCCCTATATATGCATGTAAATGCTCGGCTGTCTTCGATTGGTGCCAACCTCGGCCTAGACGAGTACGATGTTGGTGAGGTCTGACCCTTTCCTTATTCGAGATTAATATCAATGAAGACCTCGGCCAGGCTAGCTAGCTGAGGTTAGATATGAGGCAGTTGTAACGTCGACCTGGGCTAATGATGACATGCCGCTTGATATTGAGTCCCTGAGACTTTGCTGACTTTGGGTGATAAAATGTAACGTCGTCTGTGGCTGATGTTGGTGTTGATGGACGGTTTAACCCATTTCCTTACTGATCTAGGCTGATGCCCAACCGAGGATGATGTGTGAGATTGGTGAAATGTTGGCTGGGGTGACCTTATGAGTGACGACCTTGTTGATGGGCATCACAGGCTTCTGTCCACCTCGACTGTGATATTGGTCGAGGTTTGTTGCTCTGAGTAAGAGGGTGCACTTCGGGCATATCATCTGGAAGTATCCTGAATTCCCCACTCCTCTCACCATAAAGGGACCTTCCCAATTGGGTTTAAACTTTGATGCTGACATGCTGCGAAGGTGATGAGTAGATGCTCTGAGGAAGAAGTCTCCCAATTGAAATTTTCTGGGCATGACTATGTTTTCATAAGCTATTGACAGCTGATGGGTGTAAACTTTGAAGTTATCCCTCGCTTTATCTCCGTGTTTGTCCAATGCCTCGATCTGCATGTGTCATGGGTTAGGGATGAGTCCATTACTTAGAGTAACCCTAGATGATGGTACGACCAATTCCACCGATAAGACAACTTCAGTTCCATACACTAGTAAGAATGGAGTAAATCCAATTGGTTTTCTCTTTGAAGTACGGTAGGACTATAGCACCATGGGTAGCTTCTCATCCCATGCCCTTGGCATGTCTTCCGGTATCTTTTTTCAGAATATTGATGAAGGTCTTGTTGGTGGCCTCTACCTGGCCATTTCCCTTTAGATAAGAGATGGTTGAGCGTTTATGCACAATTTTATATTTGTCAGTGACGAGGGCCATCTCTTTGCATACAAACTGTTTCCCACTGTCTGTGAGTATCACCTTGGGTATACCGAATCTGCATATGATGTATTCCTTGATAAATTGGGTTACCATTTGGGTAGTCACCCTTCTTAGGGGAATGACCTCCGCCCACTTGGTGTATAAGTATGTAGCTAGGATGATGAACGCTTTACCATGAGAGGCTAGTCTAATCTTTGCCACTAGGTCAAGTGCCCATGTGTGGAAGGGATAGGGAGATGCTAGACCCTGCAAGTTGATAGAAGGGGCATGCACCAGGTTGCCATGTACTTGCCAAGCTCTACACTTCTTTACATAACCAATGGAATCAGCTTCCATGGTTGGCCAATAATACCCTAGTGTCATCAGATGATTATATAGTTTGGCACCTCCATGTGGGAGGGCTCATGGGCTTCCTTCAGCACCCTCTCTATTTCTTTTTTAGCTATGCATTTCAGTGCCTTCTCATTACAACCTTTCCTGTATAGATCCCCTTCCACCAAGTAATAATAGGCTACCCTATTCCCGAGATAGATTTCATCCGCTCTCTCTGCGGGTAGCTCATCGTCTTTCAAATATGCTATATACGATTGTCTCCAATCTTTAAAGTCTTCTACAAAATTGGCTTACGATAATTGATCGAAGTGACTTTGACACTTTAAACAAACTTGCTACAGGTAAGCAGCCTCTGTGCTCATAGTAGGCCAATAGTAGCCCCCTCACTGCAACCGACGGTAAAGTGGGATGTCGGTGTCCCCATAATATTTTTCATGCATTTCTGCTAACCTCTATTTTACTTCTTGCTCCCTAACACACCTTTCTAGTAATCCTCCAAGACTCTTACAGTAAAGTATTCCTTACAGCAGGTGGTAGCTAGCCAGTTCCAACATCTTTATCGTCCCTTCTTTTTGTCTCCAACTGCTTTACCACTAGGTGTATCTAATCTTCTCTCTCATTGCTTAGGAACGAAGACTTCACCATAGTAGTTATTATTCTCCGACGCACCATGATCGTTGCTTCTGCCTCATCCATATCCACCTTCCATGCTATCGTGGCCAACACATCAGGGTGCCAATTCATGGTTCTTGCATGTCTCTCAATAGTCACTTCTAGGAATTGTCCCAACAGTCTTTGGATGATATACCCGGCAACGGCGCCATTTGATAGATAAAATTAATTTATGTCTCTTTTGTATTTGTCGTTGTGAAATTCCTCTATCCATAAAAAATCTTCACAAACCTATAAAAGTAGAACAAAACTAGAATATAGCGGTAAGTGAGGTATCAATCCACATCTAAGGGTGAAATACAAAACTGGAGAGGACATATATAGATTCATTTGTATTTTATTATATTTTTCTATTTTTTTCTATTTAAATTTTTTATGGATTTTTCAATGGATTTTTTAACTAACTAACTACACTATTTTTTATAACTACTAATTAAGAAGTAAAAGCTAAAAAAAAGTGAGATAAACAAAATTGGCCTAATAAGTAAACTAATAAAATTGGACTCATGAGGGCTTCAAAATTTCATCCCATAAATGGGAGATTAGCCCTTAATAATCATCATCCAAAAAATATATGATAAACAAATGAAGCATGAGATGATTAAAATAAAAGTAATAAGAGAGGAATAGATCAAACCCATTTAAGCCTTGAATTGAAATGGAAACTTCAATTACATCAACAATCTCTCAATTACAATCCCTCGCTCATGTATTTATTGAATCTAAAATAGAAATTACAAAATAATAATAAAAAGGATAGTGGATGAATTCATAATGGACAATTAAATAATAAAAGAGATTTGCTAAAAATGCAAATCCTAACATTATAAAATTGTACATTAGAATTCATCCAAAGAAATAAATTCTAGATCATTACTTTATATTGAGATAATTGCTAAAAATGCAAAATCTCAACATAAAGGAATGGATTAGAATTTATCTGCCATAAGGAATGAATTCAACTACATCAATCTATTATGAATTAATTGCTAAAAATACAAAAATATCATTATAGAGGGGTGGGGTTGAATTTATCCTAGAGATAAATTTCACTACACACCTCTATATTGAGATATTTGCTAAAAATGCAAATACTCAACATAGAGGGATGGAGAGAATTTTATCACACAAAGCTTAAAAAATAATTTGGAGATCCATTTTCAATGGCACCAAGTCTTCAATTTATATGGTGCACATGAAGGCTAGGGGTAAATTGGGTAGAACAAAGTTGCACATGGGGTGAGTGAGGTGATAAAATCTGATTTGGTCATGGGTTTTAAAAGGTGCAAGTGGAGTGGTTTGTTTGGTGGTATTTTAGGAATAAAGGGTAAATGGGGATAAAACACATGTGGGTCTTTATTGGTTTACTTTTATTTTGGTCTTTTGGTTTCATTTGGTTGTGTTTTGTAGCTGACACGATTTTGGCATTTGGGGAGAATGGAAATGGGTTTTGGTCTTTAGTTTGTTTTGAAAAGTGGGTTATAGGTTGGTTCGGAGCTGGTGATGGTTCGGGTTTGAGTTGTCTTTGGGTTGGACACGACCAGCAGGGTCGGTGGTGGGTTCGACAGTGGGCGGCGGTGGGTTGGACTGGCCGGAGGTGCAATTTCGTCGCCGGATGGAGGTTGAGTTCGCCGGACAGGTGGGTCGGAGGGTATGGTTGTAAGGTGATTCGGGTTTGGTTTTTGGGTATGAGGATTGTTGGTGGTGGAATGGTTATAGGTTTTTTTTGGTTATAGAGGTATGGAGAGAGAGAGAGAGAGAGTGGTGGGAGGCTGAAGATGGGTTTTGGTGGGATTGTGTGGGAGAGGGTGTAGGGGATTGTGTGAGGGTGAGTGTGTGGTTTGTGTGTGAATGGTGTGTATAGAGGTAGGGTGTGAGTGGGTTTAGTTTAGGTGTGTGTGAGATGTGTATGATATTGGGGTGTGTTTGTTAGTTTGTGACCCTTAAATAATAAAGACTCAACCAAAATTAATAAAACTAAAAATAAAAAATAAAATCTAACTAAAAATAAAACAAACTAAAAATAAAAATATTAAAACTAAAAAAAAAAATCCTAAGCTTATATAAAAACTAAAATAAAACAAAAGAAATAAAAACTTAAAATCTAAATGAAAACTAAAGTCCTAAAAAATATAAAATCTAATAAACTAAAAATAAACTCCTAAAAACTAATCCTAATAAAACTAAAAACTAATAAAAATCAAAATAAAATAAATTATAAAAATTGAAAATAAACCTAAATAAATCTAAAATAAAACCTAAAAATAAAACGACTGAACTAAAAATCTAAAAAAAAATATAAAAGGGCACAACCTAAACATACACAGGGTTCAGGGTAGGTTTAGGCTTGGTTTAGGGTAGGCTAGGATACGGGACAAGGGTAATTAGCTCCATAATCTGCACAATTATCTTTAAATACGCATTTGAACACCGCAACATGCTTATTGAGCTACAAAACAAACAAATAATTATATAAGTCCGATTTATCGAGAATTAGCAATTAAAAACCGCCTATTTAGGATTTTATTTAAACACTTTTGGGTCTTATCATCCCCATAGGGTGCCAAGTTAGCATGCTTGAAAACAAACTCCCCGTTAACCTGTTTTACTACTAGGTTAGAGCCCCCCGATTGCATAGTACTTTGATACCCCTCCGGAGCGCTTCTTACATGCCCAGAATGAGAGCTTTATATTCAACCTCATTATTTTAGCATTTGAAGTCTAACGTGAAAGACAGGGTGATCTTTTCCTTGCTGCTCGAGAGTATGTTACCTGCACCTCCTGCGCCTTGAGCACTAGAGACATCAAACTCCATTTCCCACTTTTCTATTTACTCTACCAAGCATTCTTGGAAGCTCTCCCCAAGTAGTTCCTCATTCGGGGGCTCAAAATTTCCACTTAGGAAATGGGCCAACAGGTTTGATACTGCTTGACTCTTGATTGCTTCAAGCACGACACACTTTAAATCATACTCCGACAATATAAAAAACCATCTCGCTGCATGTCCCACAAGTATTGTTTTTGCTAGTAGGAACTTTATAGGTTCACACTTGGTGACTATGTGAACTGTGAAGGCTAGCAGATAACATCTCAACTTCTGAGCCCCAAAAACCAAGGCAAGACAATGCCACTCCACGCTAGTGTATCTAGATTCCATTACAGAGATTACTCTTGCCAAGTAGTAGACTGGATTTTCTACTCCTTCCTTCTCTTATGCTAAGAGTGCCCCTTTGGATCTCTCTGTTGAATTGAGGTAGAGTAGCAATGGTGCTCCCGCTTCTGGTGGGACCATCGTGGACGGAGAGGCTAAAATTTCTTTAACCTTCTCAAATGACTTCTTCTTCTCTTCTCCCCAAATCCACTTGTACTTGTCCTTTAACAGGGGCATGAATGGGTGAGTCACTTTTGCTAATGTAGGTATAAACTTCCTCAGGTAGGATACATTCCCAGGAAGTTCTTAAGCTACCTATGACTCTTGGGTGTGGCATCATCACAATGCCTTTCCTCTTCTCTGCATCTACTTGCACCCCCTGTCTGTTCATAAAAAAAAACTAAAAACTTTCTTGCGGTAACCCCAAAGGCACACATAGAGGGATTCATCCTCATCTTACAACTGCGACACCTCTTAAATATTTTCCTGAGGTCCTGTATATGTTTGCTTTCCTCCTTGGATTTCACCACCAGGTCATCCACATAAAACTCTAGTATATCATGAAATAGATCATGAAAGATTTTCATCATGGTCCGTTGGTATATGGCTATTACATTCTTCAGTTCGAAAGGGATGACTGTGTAGTGGAAATTCCCTAATGGTGTGCAGAAGGCAGTCTTCTTCGCGTCTGCCAGATCCATTTTAATTTGGTTGTAGCCAATGTACCCATCCATGAAACTATACATCTCATGTCCTGTGATAACATCAACCAAGATGTCTATATTCGGTAGAGGGGACTCATCTTTGGGACATTCCCAATTCAGCTCACAGAAGTTTACACAAACCCTAATTTGGCTTTTGTCCTTCTTTGCAATCGACACTATACTGGAGAGCCATACAGGATGCTGAATGGGCTTGATGAACCCTTTTACCAGTAACTTCTCTACCTCTGCCTTTATCTTCAGGTCTAGGTCAGCTTTGTATGTGCACGTATCTTGCATTACTGGTAGGGCATTAGGGAGGATGTTCAATCTAATGGGAGCTCACCTCTGGGTCTATTCCTGGTAACTCTGTGTACTTTTAGGCAAACACATCAGTGAACTCCCTGAGTAAGTCAATGAGCTCTTCTTCTATTTTGGTTCTAGAATCTTGGAGATTAGGATAGGTCTTATTCCACCCGCTTCTGGCCGCAAATTAATCTCCTGTAATTCTTGTAGCTTCTCTCTGGGTCCATCCTGCATGAGTTATGGAGCTTCTTCTGGTTCCTCGACATGCTCAATGATATGAGATTCATTAAAAATAAAACACACAGGTGACGGGTCAGTGCTCTCATCCTAGAACACCGCTCGGGCAGATCTTTATAAGTGGTAGATGACCTTCCTATCGGGTAAGACCACCTTTTTACAAGTTCGAGGAGGCTTAGACACCTCCTCCACTTTCTTCTTTCCTTTTGCTACGTGGGGTATCACTCTTACTCCCAAGTGATCATGAACAAACTTCTTCTACTGGATACTCCCTTCAAACTTTCTTACAGAGACCTTCCTTTCCTCATCCAATTCCGTGTAGAATGCAACATCTACTAGATGGACCTCCTCAATAGTGAAGGGTCTCTGCATGGCTTTGATGACTATCTCTGTACCTCTAATGTTGGCCTTCACACACTGATGGCAAGTGAAGGATACTATGCCGTCGGTGTGCATCCATACCCTCCCAATGAGTAGTTGATAGCTAGTGTTAGCATTAATAACATTGAACTTGATGTGGGAAGTGAACTTTCGCAACTTGATTCCTACGTTTACATATTCGATATATTGCATTCTATCATTGTCAAATTCAGAAATCACTAGTGGTACTGACACTACCTTATCCTAGTCAATTCCTGTTTCCTATAATATGCTGATGGGCATGATGTTAATATATGCTCCTGCATCCATTGACGTTCTATGAAATGAGACTCCATTAATCATAGTTGTAACATATAATGGACGGTTGTGGAAGTAAGGCACCTGCCTATCTGCCTCTGAAAATACCATCTCAAAAGTATACCTCTTGATCAACCTCCCGATTAGCCCCTGCCAATTTAGCGAGGGGTCTCTGCGCTGATGCATAGCTTCTAGGACTTTCCTCATGATGGCTATTCCTGTGTCATATTTCACCCCTATCTGGTTGAAAAATCACTTGAACTTGGGGCTCCTTGCTATGGCCTCACACTCAGAATCTAAGTCTACCTCATACATCTGGGTATTGCAAACATACTCTGCTTCTGACGTCCCCCTTCATCCAGAGAGAGGATGCCATCCACCTCTCCCTCTGAGGGGTTCACTTGCTCAATTTCCCTATTTCCATCCTCTTCTTGTTTCAGAGTGAAGAACCACTCCTCTCACTTTCTTTCCAGCTCAACTCTTCTTAGTGATAACTTTTCCAATCCTTCACATAAGTGATCACCACTCTCCTACTCCATTAGCTCTTGGTTTGCTTCTTTATCATAAGAAACTACTATGTTGGCAGTACCAAAGTGATGTGTTGGAAGTGGGTTCTCATTAACATCCACAGGAGGGATATGCAAGGTACCATTGTCCACCTTCTCGCCAATGATCCTTCTCAAGTAGTAACAGTGTTTGGTGGAGTGTTGCACCCGCTGGTGTGGCTCGCAGTATTTTGGGTTGGCTTTATCAGCTATAGTTGTGATTTATACTTTCAAGTGAGGAGGACCTTCTACCCCTTCTCGTACCAAAGTACGATAACAATCCATAGCTTATGCTTTGCTGTAAGGTAGTGGCGGTGGGGCATCTTCCCCAAACTTCCTCTTATTATCGGGACTGCTGTTCTTGGACCCAGAGCCTCCCTTATTTCCTTTGGGATTTCCATACACATAGTTAACTACTTGCCTCCTCAAAACTTGAAACCTCCCAAAAGTCAGTGGCACATGCATCCTCCAACTCGAGGCCCTTGGCTTGATAATCATAGCTATGTTACTGGCGACCCCGGTGAACTCTCTATAAGTTCCATATCTCGTTTCATTGATCAAATGCAACTTGTATTCCTCCAAGAGTCCCTTGACACATATTTGCAGCAGCCTTGACTTCACTACATCCTCATGGATATCTAATTCTCTATCGCAAAAGCGTTTGATATATTGCATTAACTCCTCACCAGACTTCTGGACCTCCTGTGCCAGGTGCCTCAATGTGAATTCATCGTCCGCTACGAAGAACTTCTGAAGGAACTGTCTGTGCATCTCTTCCCTAGTAGGGATGCAATTAGGTGCCAAATGGGAATACCATGTGTAAGCCTTCCCTGTGAGGGTCTTAGATAATTCCCTTAACCACAGATTCTTGTCACCAGCATGTACTCCCAAGTACTCAACAAATCTCTTTACGTGCTCTCTTGGGTTCTCCCATTTTCCACAGAACTTGATAAATTTTGGTGGGATATACCCCTCTAGATATGGCTTCTAATATACTTCCTGTGGGTAGGGGTCTTGCAACTCCTCATATAGATGAGGGACCTCCCCCTGAGAAGAGGAGAGAAACTTCTTCACCTCCTCCATAGTAACAGCCTTGGAGGGTGACTCCTCCAAACTCATGCTCTTAGCTACTGGTGAGCCTGATAGTGCCGTAACCTGCTCCGGCACCACCTTCCGTGGAGGAATAATATCTATCGAAATTACAACTGGGCTGGATACCCCTCCAGAGGGGCAGCAGCTGGTGTTACACATCCTTAATCCAAAATTAATAAGTATACATTGTTTTGCTTCAAGAAGTAAAAAAAACATTATCATGAGATTCATACCTACCATCGAAGTCGCTGTCGGCGAGCTGGTCTGTCCTCTTTGAGGAGCAGGTGCCTTGGCTCCGATCACCACCACTTCTTCCTGAGTAGTCTGGTGACTGTGAGTTCCATTCCCAGATGGAATGTCTTCAAAAACCAGCTTCTTAAAAATATTGAAACGTTATTTGTCCATCTCTCCCTAGTAGAGTCGCCAAATGTAGGAGGGTGGTGAGACCGGGGACTATGAATAACTGGAAAGGGTGAGGCGTGACCCACTCTAATGGACACTATCTGTAAGATTCTCAAGAACTTCTGGTGTAATTTCTAATAGAACCTTCCTCTTTTAGTAAAAATGGAGCTCAAACTGGAACTCACTCCCTGCAAGAAGATGTACCTCCACAACAAGATTAGTAACTTTTCTCAAGAGGAGCTCCTAAGAATGATGGCTATCAGTGAGGAGTGAAAGAACAAGGCACTTAACACTAAAGAGAGAGAACAAGGAGAGAATGCTGGGAAGTTCTGGTGTAATTTTGATAGAGTAATAGTGCAACTTGCGTTCTATCTTATTTGACTTTGCCCAGGGGTCCTATTTATACTTGGGCACTAGGGTTGAGTTGGCACTTTTGGGCGCTAAAATTAAGAGGGTTAGTGAGGGATAAGGTCTGAAATGTAAATATCTGCCTGTCCCCTCTGACAGGTGCCACCTGGTGCAAACCAAAGTCAAAAAGCAAATATGTCTCCCAATGGAGATAAAACATATGATTTGGTTAATATCTTTTGAAACGATAACTTGTGGTAAAAGCTTTTTAAACTTAAGAGAGGAGGCCTCGAGGACCTCCTCCTCTAAAAGTGTCAATCTTGAGGGGGGGGGGGGGGGGGGAGGGGGGGGGGGGATTGAGGACCCCTCTCTTCTAAAAATCTTTTTTCTTTATAGGGGACTTGGGGGCCCTCTCTTCTAAGAAAATCATTTTCTAAAAGTTCATTTCTTGTGAGCAGCCCTTTGGCTGCTCACTTTATTTGAGACTAAGTGTGAGATGTGTGTGGTCTTGAGTGACTCCTAGGGTCTTCCTACTAATATTCTCTCAGTCCTAAAGTGCTAAGTGCTTGAGCTTGCTCAAAAAACCTTGTTCCTCACCCGACAAGCCAAAACTCCCAAGAGATCCCAGCTGACCTATTTGAGCCCCGCCTGCTCAACTAGGCTACATTTACAAGAAAGTAAGTGTTAGTACTTTTGTTCTTTTAAAGAATGACTTTTCATGATGAGGGGTTTTTCAAGGTAGCCACTCCCTCATTCCGACTTATTTTCTAGAAGCTTAGGGGGAGGACTTTTAGGGTCCCTCGCCCCAGGTTTTGGTCGAGGACCCTGAGGGTTCTGTGACCAAATGTTTTCTGGAGGTTGAGGGACCTTGGGGGTTCCTTCATAATATGAATTTTTTGCCATTAAGGGACCCTGGGGTTTCCTTCACCAATATGGATTTTCTGCGGTTGAGGGACCCTGGGGGTTCCTTCACCAATATCGATTTTCAGCGGTCGAGGGACTCTGAGGTTCCTTCACCAATATGGATGTTTTGCGATTGAGGGAGGTTCCTTAACCAATATGGATTTTCTGCGGTTGAAGGACCCTAGGGTTCTCTCACCCATATAGGTTTTATGCGGTCGAGGGACCCTAGGGTTTCGTTCACTAATATGGATTTTCTATAGTCGAGGAACCCTGGGGTTCCTTCACCAATAGGAATTTTATGCAATTGAGGGATTTTGGGGTTCCTTTACCAATATGGATTTTCTACGATTGAGGAACCCTAGGGGTTCATCAACCTTATCTTTTCTGTAGACTAAGGAGGGGGTATTTGAGGTACCCTCACCCCAAAATATAATGTTAAAACTTGATGCACCCTTCTACACTTGCATTAAACAAGCCAAAAAAAATTGAGAAAATTTTATTCCAAGTGTGACTCGGAGTTTTGCTTTAGGATGAGAATGACATTGATATCGATGCAATAATTATTTAGTCCCCAAATCAATTTTTCTTAAATCAATCGAGAAAGTAGATGATATTAATCAAGTCTTTACCTTTAACTAATTTTTATTGAATTGGCCGAATTAATCAACTCTTCCATATTATTTTTATCTTGGATTATATCCAATTTCTACATTATGATGAGGGTGAGTTTGTTCACCGACGTACTAACCATTTTTTGTTCTTAAACCAATTTTTCTTAAACTAGCCGAATAAGTGATGGAGAACAACCCACACTTGTCCTCAAACTATTTTTTATTAAGTTAGCCGAACCAATTAGATTTTTCAGTTGCCTCCCTTTTGAAAATCTTGAATCACATCCAAGTTTTACATTTCAAATTAGGTTAAGTTTGAAAAAAGAATTTTACTTGAGACTTGGCTCATCACTTTTTAATTTATGATTTATGACTTTTAGTAGGGGCATTTATGCCGACCTTCCTATTGCCAAATTTTTTTATACCATTGCTGAGATTGATTAAAACTTATGAGGTCATATGTAGTCTTTGTGGGTTTCTGCCTTAATCTTTCCAGGCTAGGCTTATATACCCTCATAGTTTTGTCCCAAAGATGAACTAAGCCTTGGTTAGGTTCAGCTTTTCCAGGAGCCAACCCTTATTTATGTCATAGTTTGAGAAATGCTTGTGAGTTCAGGTCCCTTAACATTTCCCTTTTTCTATCATAGACAAGGTTTAACATGATAAGGAGTAGATATAACACATCAATCAGGTAGGATATGAGGGAAACTTGTATTTATATTCATCCACAAGGGAAAAATTTACTTTATGTAAAAACTTATTTACATAATTTCTATTCCTCGCCTGGGTCATCGTTTGATTCTGTATCCTATGCCTTTTTACCTTCCTTTTTATTTGCTTTATCCCGACCATGAGATCCTGGACTTTTCCTTTTCTCTTAAAGACGATCATTCTGATTTACGAATTTATTCAACCAACCTTTCTTGATGAGCTTTTTAATCT
Organism: Sambucus nigra; assembly: GCA_949130495.1. Taxonomy (NCBI): domain Eukaryota; kingdom Viridiplantae; phylum Streptophyta; class Magnoliopsida; order Dipsacales; family Adoxaceae; genus Sambucus; species Sambucus nigra. The sequence goes on along the minus strand of OX422224.1, from coordinate 140,515,540 downwards.
CAATATTAAGATCATAACAATCATTTGTGTCATGGTTGTGGTCTTTGTGAAATTCATAGTGCTTGTTTTATTTCTCTTAGTTAGTGGGAACTTCAACATTCCTAGCCATTTGAGCTTTTCATCATCCTTAATTTCATTAAGGATATGATTCACTTGTGTGGTTAGGGGAGTGTAACTAGTGAACTTTTGATCCGACTTCTTACCCCCTTTGTGTTTGTCTTCACTCTGATAAGATTTATCTAACCCATCTTCTTTGAGCTCTCTCTTTTTGGCTGCCATTTCTTCTTCGGCTGCCATGAACTTCCCGACCTTTGCAAGAATTTCATTTATCGTGGTAGGAGGGTCTTTAAAAAGTTATCAATATAATTGTCTATTCAATATCCCATTAATGAGGACTGTCATCACAATCTTTTCATCATAGTTAACAACTTCAAGTTTTTTCTTATTGAACCTGGAAATGAAACCTCTGAGTTTTTTCCCTTTCTCCTTTTTAAAATTAAGGAGGTGGTAACCCTTATCGCTGGTTTGAGGCCAAAATGAGAGTTGTAAATGCATTTTTTTGTCATGAAAGAAATTTATTTATATACAAAGGGGAGGAATCCCACAAAGAAACTTACAACCATACTAAGGGCAAAACAAACGAGGCTTTTTATTAATAGAACCCTTACAAAGTGGAACTAGACATATTTAAATGAAGGAAAATCCAAGTTATCCATCCTAATTATGGTTTTGAGCTCCTTAGGAATAATATCATCTTGAGAAGAGAAGATAGACTAACTTTGAGAACTGCCCTTCTTTGATATAAAAAGTCTGCAACCATGTTGGCTTCTCTATATACATGCTTGAAGGAACAAGAAATATGAGAATAAATAATACATTTTTGAACCACTAGACATTTACCTTTCCAAGGACACTTGATTTTGTGAAGCAAAACTTCAATGAGAATCTTAGCGTCAGACTCAATAATTAACTCGTAGCCTTTAAAGTCTTGAAAGTACTTCAATCCAAGTGAAAGGGCAGCAACACTTGATTCCAAACTAATCTTTTTTAAATTGTCATCAGTTTGAAGCAAATATTTGACAATATTCCAATTTAGGATTGACATATTTGGAGGAAGATTAGTATCCCATATAAGCTTTGAAGAACTGATCTAAATAGAAGGTTGCCTTTTGATTTCCCAAGTTGATTTGAAACTAAAATCCCCTGAGGGATTGGTTGACCATTATATTTGATCATCCTGATTAGGCCATTTCTTAACTGCTAAAATAAACTCCACTAATGCTAATGCAATGATTGATTCAATTTATCTTTATCCCAATGACCAAATATATTTAATTTATCTTTATCCTAGGGACCATCATTAGACCATAACTCATTAAATTTGCAACTTCTTTAGGAACTGATCAAATAAAAAATAGGGCCGTCTTCTATCCATTTGTCCAGGAACATATCATTGTTTTTATCACCCAACCTCCAATTAATATTTTCTTTAGCTATCTCTATGACTTGGCACATTTTACCCAAACAGTAGACATTAATTTGAAAGTTGCCTCCATAGGATGAAGGCCTTTGCAATATTTGGCTTTGATATAATTTGTCCAAACCTTTTCACTTCGGAAGTTCCACCATAACTTGACAGCCATTGCTTTGTAGATGTCCGAAGACTTCGAACTCTAAGACCACCCTCTTGGATAGGTTTTGATATCATGCTTCAATTACACCAGTGATGTTTTTTAACCTCTTCAGGTGTTCCCTAAAAAAATCTAGCAAAGAGAGCTTTAATTTTATCCAAAATATGCTTTATAGGACACAATGCTAATATGGTATGAATTGGAATGGTACATAACACACTGTTGATTGGAGCTAGCTTACCACCCACCGAAAGGCATTTAGATTTCCCTCCTCTAAGCTTGTTCCTAATCTTCAAAAGTAAGTGTTTAAAATAGGCAGTCTTTTATCTCCTTGCAAAAAGATGACAACCCAGAAATATAATATGGAATTTTTTTATGGCTATACCAATATAAGAGCTGATTGAATTTGCATTAGGCTTGGATATCTTCTTGGAAAGGAAAATATAACACTTGGCTTTTGTTAATCATTTAGCCTGTAGCCCTTTCATACTCCCTTATAGCTTCCACAATAAGTTTCAGGTCTCTCTTGGCTCCCGAGGAGAAAAGAATCAGATCATCAGCATAAGAAAGGTGATTGAGTCTAGGAAAACACAACGAAAATTTATGTAACGCCCCTTCCCGGATTTATGGGTTACCTGTAGTCAACTTAGTTCGGCTCAAAGTGCAATGAAACAACTTATATAATGTTGCTAGTCCATTTTTATTTTAATTAACGTTTCACTTGTTTAGCATACAATTCCAATTTCGAGTTCAAACTACGTGAAGGACTCGTGGGAATTATCCTTCGAGTCCAAGCCTACAGATTTACTAATGTAAAATTAAATAAAACACTTACCCGTAGAACACTCTCGAAATACGAACCCGCATCCAACCTACCGTAACAAAGATAAGGGTGTAAGTCAATGCCTGGTGGGAATGTACAAATGCATTATAGAAATGAACGGCATAAAGAAGACTCTATACGTTATTCCTATGTGCACATGCAGTTACCTTATATAGATACTTACATATACTTAACGCACGAAATCGGTTTACTTTCAAAAACGTTATTTAACCCGATTAATTTACCTTAATCTCATAAAAGACTTCTTAATTCTTAACTTAGCATTTATGACTCTATTTAACACACACGATTAAATACAGGAAACCACTACACTTTGTTTAACCGAAACCATTTCTTTACCGAAATTATCCTTTCCATTTAAAGCAATGCACAATAATATTTTCATTGAAAATAACCTCTTTCAACACACGCGAACACCGTGTTAGACAATACTTCTTTAATCTTTGAAAAACCTTTCACAACACACCCTTGTGTTAATTACGTGTTACACTTGCTTAAGTTTCTTAACTCACCCATTTACCATTACACTTCCACTTTCATTTACTTTATGGTCATTAATCAAATTATACATTCCTTGTCCCCTTTATCATTTATCGAAACATTCATTAATTCATTTAAGTTTGGGTGTCTTAATACATCTTACCACGTAACCCATTTCTTAACATGTTCCTTATTCTCAGAATCTTCCAATAATTTCGTACTTTAACGGGCTCCACACTGCCGACGATGCCACCATATGCTCTGACCAGTGGTTTTGGGTCTTTCACCATAGGACTCCGGGACCTCTTTAATTATCCCAGTGTCATTCGAGTTCCTTTAATGTATTTTGATATTTTACAATGTCCATATTATTCCTTCTTTCCATTTTTACTCGGACGAAGCCAAACCTGGGGTTTCACCCCAATTTGTGTTACACTTTGAAACCATAATTTCATGTCTTTTACATTTTAACTATGATTTTGTTCAAAAAATCATATCATTTAGGACTAATTTGTGTAACACCCATTCCAATATTTTTATTTCATAAAAATGTTCTACTTTAAGTAAAATTATCATTTTACCTTTTTTTGTTCCAAACTTCTGTTTTCTCAAAACACCTTTTAAGTTACTTATACTACTTCTTAAGTGCTTTCAACACTTTACACCCTTTTAATATTTGGAGTATCATTCTTCCCAAGATGGAAACCTCTTTATTCCATTATTTCCTTTCCAAATTCATAAGTGTTAATCTTTCAAATATTATTAAGTTATACACACTAACTTCCTAATGTTTAATCATTAACACTTATCCAACACCTTTACTAACCATATTTCCAAATTTTACACTTCTTTACTTCTTTATTCAAAAAATCTAATTACATGTAGAGAATACTTTTATAATAAAATACCATTTCCTTTTTATCAATACATGTAGTTTTATGGTGTTATATTCATCACACCTTTAACATTGTTTTTCACACACTTTGAATATTAGAATTTTTATTTTTCTTATTTCTTGTTTAAACCAAACAAAACCTCCTTTAAACTTATTCACATATTTGTTATTAAAATACTTTAAGTTTATATGCATGAGAATATGGATTTTAAATCCTAAAATCCTATTTAGTGGGTTAAATATACATTTCATCTTAGAAATTTACAATACTTGCAAAATTATTCTTTTCAAAGCATAAAAACATTTTTAATTTCTTCAAACTTAGCAAATGTCCATTTTTTTTCAAAACCTCCATTTTACAAGAAACTTCAGAATATTATTTCACCAAATATTTTAGCAAAACCAACATTATTTCCCAAACATTTTGTTTCATAAAATGTTTAACATCAAACTTCTAGAAAATGCACTATTTTCATAAAATCCCAATCTTTATTTCAAGAAACTTTGAAATGTGTATTCTTCATTTATTCTAAAAAGTGACATTTTCTAACATTTTTATTTCATAAAAATATTTATTATTAATTTTTGTTAGAAAACTCATCATCAAGTTCATATGCAAACTACTCATAACATTCTAACAACAAGACTACAAATACATAAAATAGAGTCTTAATCTAAGAGTAGATATTTCCCACCTCAATGAAGCTACAACAATGGAAGGAATGGAAGATCTAATAAGATGAAAACCTCCCACCTTCTAAGATGGACTCAAGGAGGCTTACCCACTCCAAAGCATGCTCTATTTAGCTTCCAAGTGAAATCCCTTCAAACCCACTTCAAACACCATGAAAGCTCCATCACCATCTTCTCCAAAAATCTCCCAAATAAGACCTTTAAAAATTCATATCTATGCTCAATAATGGTGTAAATGGGTATTCAAATCATAGATGTGGTGAAGACTAGAAGAATATGGTGATTTAAGGTGGATATTTGGTGGTGGAATGGATGTTTGAGGTGGAAATAGGCTCAACAGTGGTGGAAGAACACCATTAATCTCTCTCTCTCTCTCTCTCTCTCTCCTTCAATATTCCAACAACTAATATGAACCCAAATAAGCCTTATAAAGCACCCCAAAGCCTTAAAATCTTATTTTTCCCAATTCGGGCTCACCAGCTCGATGTCTCATCCATCTAACAGCCTAGAACGAGACAACGTACAAGGGCAGTCAGATTTCAAAATTCGAAGGTTGTCGTTTGAATGAGATTTGCCCCTCATTTGAGAGAGAAAGGAGCCTCGTTCGAGCAAAAAGCATTAAGTGAACTTCACGCGACCCTGGACAGTTATGCAGTGAGTTCTCACTCGAAGCTCGGTTGATACCCTACTTCATGCGACCTTGCTTCTCATTTCAAACGACATCCATGTCGCTCGAATGAGCCTTTCCTCCAATTTCTTTTATTTAATTCAACTTATGTGGGGAAATTAAATGAAACAGTAGGGTGGGGTATTATAATTAAAATCCAATCAATTTGTTCAATACTTTGCTATGATTCCGGGAAAATACCTCCGCCATAATAATAAATAGTCCAGGGGATAAAGGATCCCCTTGCCTTATACCCTATTAGATTTGAAGAAACCCTTGGAGCCTCCGTTCACTACAATAGAGAACCAACTATTTGAAATAATTCTCCACATCATATGTATCCAGTGCTCAGAGAAACCAAACTTTCTTAACACATGAACAAAAAATATCCAAGATCCTATCATAGGCCTTGGCAAGGCCTAACTTAAAGATCACATTACCCCCAAAGTTCTTTTGATAGATCATTGAAATAGCTTCCTGGGCTAACATGACATTCTCCAACATGTCTATACCTTTTATAAACCCACTTTGGTTGACATAAATTATATTTGGGAGCACCTTTCCTAATCCGTTTGCTAGAATTTTTGATAAGATTTTGCTTAGGAAATTGACCAAACTGGTTGGTCTTAAATTTGATATGGTTTTAAGGGATTCAACTTTAGGGATCAAAGCAATTAAAGAGGAGGTGATGCTTATAGGAATATGGGCTCCAAGAAAGAAGCTTTGCTCTGCTTCAATAATATATTTTTGATTATCTCCCAAAACATTACATAAAAATAACCATCAAAGCCATTATGGCCATCACAACTACTACTGTTCAGCTACAAAACCACCTACTTAATTTTTTCTTGATCAGGGATACTAGAAAGATTGTTATTACACTCTAGAGAAGTAGAGTTTGTGTTAACAAAAAAAAATCATTTTCTCTATTGAGGTTGCCATCTTGAGGAGTAAATTGATCGTGAAAATAATTCAATAGTAGCCTCTAGAATATCTTGGCCTCCCCTTCTTGACATCCCATGAATATCTCTAATTTCAGGGACGATTAAGCTTATTCTTTCATCCTTAATAAAGTTGTGAAAGAAGGATAATTTTTTGTCTCCTTCCTTGAACCATTACTCTTGTGACTTCTGCCTCCAATATTGATCTTCAATTAAAAGATTTTGAGTACATTTAGTACGAGCTAAAGACAGGTTCTCCCTATTCTCCTCTAAAGTATATATATATATATATATATATATATATATATATATATATATATATATATATATATATATATATATATATATATCAAAATGTAACTCATTTTCCAAAAGATAATCTTCTGTAGCTCTAGCTTCTTGAAAAATATCACCAAAAGTTTCACTACTCCATGAAGAAAGGCATCTTCTAAGGGCTTTGAACTTAAGGGAGACGGGGACAAAAGGGTTTTTATGAGCGATTGATTACCATGCTTGATTCACCACTTGATACATGTTAGGATTATAACACCAAAATTGAAGAAATTTATAAGTTTTAGGCCTTATATCAGATGGATTTTGGAATTGAGATAAGAAGATGGTAATGATCAGAATACAATATGTTAAGGTGTTTCACTTCTTTAGTGCCCAGATGCAAAGTTGGTTGATTGCATAAAAATCTGTCAAGTCTGCACCAAATCCTTTCAACGAGATCCTTGAATCTTTTTATTTCCCCTTTAGGTAAACTTGTGTACATACATGTGCTGCCCCCGTGAGGGTGCCTGAGAATGCTCAACACCTCATTTCATCCGACACTGAATAGATATCGATAATCAACTGATACATCTCTATGTGATGAATTTGGTTTATGCTCCCATCATATATTGGTGTTACCTCTGGGGGTTTGAACTTTGGACGAGTATGATAGCTAATAATTTCCAGGATGAATGGAGACCCTTCCATATATCCCCTTTCAAAGGGATTCTTTATCTTTATCATGTCACCCAACTTATTTTTAAGCCTTTGAGTGGAACTTGTCTTTTCACTTTTAGGGTGGTTGTCTTCAGACCCTTATCTCCTTGATCCTCCTTAGCTCTTATTAGTGAATGTATGAGACTAATATCTAGGTTCACATAGGACGACCCCTTGAGTATCGATGTTCCCCTATGCCCATCAGAGAATTATCTCATATCATATTGGCTTTGAACAGCGTGTGGGACATGACGTCTGGGTCCTAGCTTGTAAAAGGTTGATTGTTTTATAAGCATAGTGAAGGCACCGGTCCTCTATTTCAATGGATGCTTTGTCCAAGTTGAAGATACTATTCTTGGAATAGAGTATGTTTTGAGCGATTGATAGGAATAGTCTGGGCTTCTTGGCTGAGATTCTACCTCAGCCACTTCCTCATCTTCTCAAAAACATTCGTTCTGATCCTCTCCTCCATTTTCGAATTCAAGATGAAGAGAGACTTTCACATTTATGTGTCTTATGTTTTATGGCCCAACTTTCCTTATTACATAGACCAACTCTTGTGGGGTTTTTGTCTACCCTTGATAGCTGGAGTATAAGGGTTTGGAACCCCCTCCGATGGTCTTCCCACTAACGTGTTAGTAAAATCAATCATCTGAGATTTCTTTTTTTCTTGGTTTGCTATCATCATTTTTGGTGCTCTGCTGAGGTCTTCCATCATAAAAACCTACAGATATTGCTTTATCAATCGATGATCATCCATCGATCGATCGATTACCCAATCTTTTGGCTACTTCCATTCCAGTATCCCGATTTATCGATCCATCGATCAACCGATTGTCCATCGATCGATAGATCAACCTAGTTCAACCCACTTTAATCGATTAAGATCCATTCATTTCCCACACTCCCTTATTATTTTTCTTACCCGACTTTTGACATTTCAAGACCTATCCCTCTTAATCTTCATTCCCACCCAAATCACTCAAATATCCTTTTTAACGATAAAGGTATGATTTGTTCTTATTTTCATGGATTGATTGGGGAATTTGTATCTATTTTCCACGATGCTAGGGTTTATTTGTTTTGAATGTTATAAACTTGTTTAAATGAAGTTTTCACATGAATTCTTCGAACTGTTTTTAAATTATCACCATGTACACACAATTTTTGTTATTTATGTTTCTATTGTGTAGTTTCGGTTGATATACCACTACATTTGGATTGTCTTGACGCATATATACAACTTCATGAGTATGTTGATGACGTGGTATCCTAATTTCCAATTTTTATTCATAAATGCTATATTTATCTTGTCAACTCAACTCAACTCAACACATTTACATGAATATATTATTGATTGATGAATGGGACTGCTTGATTGGGTTAAACATTGTTATATTGGATTGTTGGGATGTTCATGCATTGTTTGGGTGTTTGTTAACTTTACCTTTCAAAAATTTGTTCCAACAATTTTTCAAAATTTAAACGCTATTTTCTTGTGAAAAATCACTCATGAACACATATTATGACACATTCTTGAAATGTTCATGTCTGAGGGGCCTATGCTAGTTAAAATGTTTCCCTTACCCCCATTCCCACATTGTGCGCACCAAGTGTTCGATACAATGCTTAAACTGAACCATACATTTGTGTGATTTTTCACTCGCTGACACACGTTGACATAATTTGGCACAATGTGGTATGGTTTCAAAAACTTTAACATGTCGGTCAACCGATTTGTGCCATATATACTTCTTTAACTCATAAGTTTTTATTTCGCATTGTAATTTATATTATTGTGACTAATGTTTTGTAGGTATACATGGCTAAAATTACAAAATACGACTCTATTCGGTGCGTACCACCTAAGGGTGTGGACATTTTCCACTGTGCTCAGGAACAAGATTTGTATGTTGCATAATGTTAGGTCTCATAATGGCCGTTATCTATAAATTGTGCATGAGTGTTTGATGATATACCCATTGAAGCTCGTGCTCTCCTCCACATATTCAATTGGAAGGATTTCTTCACTATAAATAGGACTATTAATGGAGAGTTGGTGCGGGTATTTTACGCATAATTGGTATTGGTGAAAGTAAATAAAATTGACTTCGAGGCTTATATTTGGGGGGTTAATATTTTTTCACTCAAAAAGATATGGCCCATTGGATGGGAAATGTAACGACTCGACCCAGATTTCTGGGTTACCCGTGAGTTAACCCTGTCCGAATCGAGGGTTATGTGTGAAGTGCAAATGAAACAACCTAAATAATGTTGCTAGTCCAGTTTTATTTTATTTAACATTTTACTTATTAGTTTGCAATTCAAATTTTGGGATAAACTACGTGAGGGACACATGGGGAGCACCCCGAAGTCCAAGTAAGAAGAGCCACTAATGTAAAACATGAGTGAATATACTTACCTGCATAGCGCGCTCAAAATACGGAGCCACTCCCAACCTGCCGTAATAAAGTGGGTTATGAGCCTATGCACAATGGGATTTATACAAATAATATAGAAACGAACGGCATAAAGGAATAATTACGCGCTACAAACCATGCATGAGATAATATGCATATATCTACATACGTATACCTTTGAAATACACATGCCAATGCTTTAACCATTTTATTTTTGAAACCTTATTTTCCAGATTAATTTACCTTAATCTTATGAAAGGCTTTCTCCATTCACACTTTACTTAACGCACCCGGTTCAACACTTAAAACCGTTACATTTAACTTAGCAACACCATTCCTTTACCGAAATTTCTCCTTTTATTTATTTAAATATAATTTAGCAGTTTTATTGAAAATCAACATTTCAACACACGCATTCACCGTGTTAGGAAATACCTATTTAATCCTTGAATTTTCTCTTTACATCACACTCTTGTGTTAAATATGGATTTCACCATTTAGATTTTTTATCCACCTAATTTTCCACCTTATTTATCCATTTTCCTTATCTCGTGGACATTAGTAGGTTTAGGCATTAACTTGTCCACTTATTCTTTACCGGCACATATATTTCGTTTATTGAAGTTAGGTTGTATTTACATATTTATCGTACAACCCATTTTATTACTTGTAGTTCACATTTCATTTAACTTTTTCTCAGAATCTTCCCATACCGCATACTTACACGGGATCTACTCCGACGGCTATGTGCACCATATGCTTTGGCCAGTGATTTAGGGCTTTTCACCTAAGGGCTCCGGGCCCTTCTTGCTTATTCCTGGTTGCATCCGAGTCCTTATTAATGTGTTTTAACATTTTATACATGTCCACATTATTCCATTCCTGTAACTTTACCCGATCGAAGCCAAAACCCTAACTTAACCGTCTGTTATTCCTTTAAAACTTGGAAAAATCATTTCTTTTCTTCTTTAAGTCTCTTATTCACACACGTGATTTATGCTAAAATCATTCACGCTTTAGGACTTAATTCATTTTTACACATACTAGTGTAAGGACATTCTTTGACATTTTTATTCCATAAAAATGTTCCACTTTAAGTAAATTACCACTTTACCCCGTATATGCCAAATTTACAATTTAGTCCTTGAACCAGTGTTACTTTCTTAAAATAGTTATCAGGTTTTCAACTTAACATCTAAGACACTTGAGCCATTTAACACTTGTTTAATATCACGCTTTCCCCAACTTTGAAACTTGATGCTTTTACACTTAGAATATGTAAAATAACACCTCTACATAATATACTTCTATTTTCACTCATTCTTTTAAGACCAAGATCTCTATATGTTTTATTAGATGTTTAGATTAAACACAACTTTATTTAATCTTGCTCATATATTTATTATCAAAATACTACAAGTTTATACGTATGAAAAAGTGGACTTTAATTACCAAAATCCACCAAGTGGATTAAGCATACATTTGTTCTAGAATTACACCATATTGCAACAACATGCATTTTCCTTTAATTCTAAAAAAGAATAATAATTCCTTACATTTTTATTCCATAAAAATTTTCATTCCTTTCTTTTTACTAAAAATAAACTAAAATGACATTTCTTACTTTTTTATTCCATAAGAATGTTTATTATTTCATTTTCAGAGAAATACATCAAAATAACATTTCTTACACTTTTATTCCATAAAATGCTTATTATTTTCTTTTACAAGAAAATATACTAAAATAATTTGTGTCACTCACTGCCCTCTATTATAATCTAGTCAAATGAATTGGACACCATAAATAGGAACCTTATCCTTACAATAGTTGCCATATCAAGTATAAAGTTCTCATCAATCGACAGAAAAATGATCAGTGTTGATCCAAAGGTTAGAACAGTGACAACGCTTCCAGCAGCATCTGAGGCGATCTGATCGGACGATCGTTTGAGCGATGGGGCTCCTGGTTCAAGTGATGATATATGTCACTCAAACGATAAGAATGTCATTTGATTGACCGGTCTGGACACCTGGATCTTCTCTTGTGTCGTCTTTAGGTACAGTTCTTACGAGGTGCTCTTTTTTTTTTGTAACTGAAACTCTAACAACTTTCTAATTTCCAAGGAAGTACATGACATATGTAACCCCAAATATTTCCACGAGAAGGCACATAAAATAAGTAGATCCATTATATGCATCCTCTCCTCTATACTAGTTTGACCCCATGGACTTAACATATATGTTCTTAGCACCTAAAATAGTCATTCAATGATTTTCACTCCCAACCAAGAGTCCCATAAAAATCAAGCAATGTTATATTTTACTGTGTTGTGTACCGATAATGTTTTTCTTACTATATTACCCCTGCTTGTGTCCCATCCACTCCTCGGCTACTTCATGATGCATTTGCTAATATAATAATTTCAATCATTTGAACTCAGGTGACCATCCATGCGGACCATGCAACATGAAGTCTGATTTTTTTATCCCTACGTGTAACTCATCACTTTATGTAACCTTTTTGGACCAATACTTATATATTTGTTTATCCAATAATTTTCTCCGGATAGACTATTAAAATTTATGAAAAAAATGTATTCCAAGGATGGGGTATTACAAACTTCCCTCCTTAGGGAATTTCGTCCTCGAAATTTTAGGTTTATCACAACTTATAAACTAGCTATCTACAATTGGTTTCCAATCCCGGGACATCCTCAATGCTATGGTCTAAACCTAAGGATTTCAATTTCACTAGCCATCATTATTAATCCGGTCACGACAACCCGAAGGTCTTACTTGTGAAATCTCTAGCATGCCTAACATGTCTACCTAAACAAAACCTCAATATGACATATTTCTCGATGCACACATCAACGCTAATCACGTTATTACATAATTCTACCCAATCACTATCAACTACGAGATCCCTATGCTAACCTAGGTTTAGTCTGGGTATCACAACTTACATATGTAGAATTGATCATCTCCTAGATCTTCAAAATTTCAAACCATACGCAACAATATCATCCTATGTTTATCAGGCTCCAATATTCATAATACTATTAAGTCACAACCTCGAGACACACAACCAAGTCGTAACTAGTTATATTGTCTAACTAGCAACAAGTTAACCTAAAGTGATCAAGCAACACATGCAACTAATGCAAAAAATTGAGACCATGCGCATACGTGAACTGATGTATAATAAAGGTGCATCTGAAGAAAGCGCACTCATATACCATAACACATCAGTCACAACCGACCTAGGCAGCCTCACTACTGAGCTTAAGTAGCGCCTCACCAAAATGTTAACCCACAGTGTACAATTGAATTCTATAACTCTTTACTGATATCTGTTAATCACTGTAGACTTGCCACATACCCTGGCTTGACTTCCTAATCTTTATGAGTTCTAAGCACGAATCATCCATCCGTGCCGTACAAACGAAATACATACCGATTTCTTTGGGAAGCAGAAATACTAGGCTTCCCTCGTTAGGACTAAAGCCACATTCCTACCATTGGTAAGCACACCCCATTAAACCAAATGAATTTATGTTCCTTTAACACTTAAAGCTAGTCACTGACCCATCATACCCGGGCCTTCAAAATTTTAACTCGCGATAACTAACCTCAGTTTCAGAGATCACTCTCATCAGGTGAAACACCACGCTCACCAGGTTTCAAACCTCCAACTCACAGACCATTTCTACAACTCTCAGCATAGTCTACGTAATCCCAAATAATACCATCCCAACGGCATCTCTGACTTTCAAGCATTAGCTATGCTTAAAACCTAAGGATTTCTCTCACTAGAATCATACGATACATGTAGCATACGTGGGTTCTATAATTAAGCCTAACACTTCATCCCAAGTTCTATCTCTAAAAACCACAACGAACATCATTGTTTTCTAAGTCTCCCATGTGCACCACCCCGCCTAATCAAATACCAAGCGATCACTCCAATATCAAATTAAAACAGGAGTCTCATATGGTTCATTCTTAGCATCACTGTCGAAAACCAATTTAATTACTAATATCCTATTAGGCTAGCATCATGTTTTAATTAACTAATCTTTTTAACCAAACCACCCAAATAAAACAATTACAACAGTTATATGCAATAACTGAAATGAAATAAAGAAACCGAACACTCGGTACAAAATAATACAACCAAATCAAATGCCGTATAAAAGGCGATAAAGGAATAAGTGAGTACAGTTGGGACATCAGCCCGAATATGTCTACAATACCTCCTATCTAGATCTCAATGATAGAAACGTCTATAATAAACCTGCGTGCATCCACAGCTGCTACAGCAAACGTCTGATTCGAAGGAATCATCATCCAGGCGTCCCTGTGTCTGGACACCTATATATATATAGATATAGCAAGAGAGGGGAAAATAGAGAAATGGGTCAGAGCCCGAGTTTTGAAAACATTTTAGCAAGTGCTTAAAATCCATATTTTTAAGATATGATCTTTCTCATAGTTAAACTGGTATCGCACTCTCATGAGATACACCTCACCCCTCTTCTAATAGTGCACAACTATCACATATATTTTACACAACCTTGTTAAGCTACCCCTCCTAACTAATATATTTACCATCTTATAATAATCCTCATTAATCCGAGTACGAAGGACTAAACTTATACCCATTCCCAACATTATATTATGTACGTGCGTGGGGTGTCTTGCGAAGAGAAATCCAAACAAGGAACCCCCCGATAACTATTATGTGACAATGTTGATCGTCGGGATCCATTAGGTCCTCAGTACATACAATTATGCAGGAAAGAATCCCTAAATACCTCAAATCCAACGTACGTAAGATTTTGATATAGGTTTAGAATTACTTTATTTTATTCTCATGTTCTTCTAAATGCCCAGCTGATAATACCATAAGTACACATTTAAAAATAGAGTCATCAACATAAGACACCAAACAGGATTTCGATATACACACATTATTCTCTTTATGTATACATATCAATTTATATAAATACAACAATATTGCACCTTTGGTTGATAAACCCTTAGTGCTACGCATACTCGGCTATCTAGTCCCATTACAACGCTCACACATAGAGGACAACAGGTTCAATCTCTCGAGAACCAATAAAAACACCAACACATATTGGAGGTGAACATATTCCCAAGACGATGGGCTATGCACATACCTACGCACCCATACGACCGTCATCACTATCATTCACAGATAGCCCGTACCTAGGTTCCAGGCTCTAGTGGTATGGATCTAAATCCCCCGAAGGCACACAAGATCCGGTCGTCCACAATGCGTTAACCTCCATTCGATAGCCAGTAGATAGGTATGTCATACACATAATAAACAATCATACAGTTACGCATTCCACCTATATAAATATAACATCAGTGAGGTATTCACACAACCATATAATAACGATAGGTATTTGTCTTACCTATACAAATAATTCCCCATAGTTATTAATTTAACTCATATATATAATATTATCACGGCATACGCCTAGCCCATATAATAGATCCCAATCGTAGTATATTTATATCTCGAATATCCTACGCATTTATCGATTATAACCAATTCTCAATATATTATTTCCTAACTTTTCTCACCGCACGATGATAATACCAATAACATCGTTGTATTTATTCATTTTATATTATATATAATTTAACGACATCTTCTATACAATCTAAATAACTTCCCAATATATTTTGGCTATAATTTCCAAACTCTATAGCAATAGCCAATAACCTCAAGTGTTCCCTTTCTTAATAATATAAACATTCATACACTTAAATTACTACCCCAATACGTACTCTCTTCTTTAATATTCAAATCACTCCTTAATCACTTCATAAAGATTTGTACAAATAATTCCCGAATGTACCAATTCATAATAATTAAATAACATACGCTCTACACCACTTAATTCCTTACGTATCTCCTCACTTATAATAATCGTCGTCCATAGATGCATAGGGTAATTGCTCAATTCTTTTTAGTACGTATCCTAAATTTCATCCTAGTCACCTCGTAGGATTTTACTTAACCAAGGTCGGTATATAAATACCTTTTCTACGTGCACAATTACTTATATAAAATTACCCACCTAAATACCTCTTTAAGTATTACTCTTCACGAACACCCCTATTTGGGTAAGTCTTCGATTTTACTTTCAACTAACCTAAAGTACACATCTCACTTGAATAATTATTTACAAGTCCCCACACTATTTTTAGGAACCCCAAATATCTCACTCTACAGTTTATTTTCCTAAAAAATTCGCATTATGTGCCACACCATTTTTACACTTTCCTAACCACAATTATCTTCCTTAAATGGTTAGGAATAAGTTACCCTTGTTGTATAATTATTTACTCAAATAAAAAAGCTAGGAATAATTAAATTTGGAATTTAATACATATATACATAATCAATCGAAACTGCCAGAATTTCTGAAGCATCGATCGATCGATGCCTGGCCATCGATCGATCGATCAAACTGGGCAGCTTCTTCTCCGAGAAGCTGTCGAACCATTAAAGCTTAACCCAAGATTTTATATCTTCTTCTATCATCCTTCATCCTCAATCAACAACATTTATATACATCAAAGGGGTTCTAATCATCCTAGATCCGATTTTCAACAATTAATTTCAATAAATTCAAAGTTTCTCAAATTGGGTATTAATCGAGTTATATCCATTTTAATCTTCCTTAAACCCATTTGATCCACGAAATTACACCCAAAAATCTTTAGTTTTACACCAACTACAATATGAGAAATTAACACACTCAATCGTAAAGAAAGTTAAACACTTGCCTCGTGGATAAAATTCGACGACCCCGAGTCGAATCCCGCGAGGTTTGGTTGGAATTCCTTTTCTTCCTTCTTCTCTTCTCTTCTTCCTCTTCTATTCCTTCTCTCTTCTCTTTCTCTCTCTTAGGGAAGATTTTAGGGAAGAAATGAGGGCCGCCTCTTATTAAACCCGAAATTGGGTGTGTACCCAATTGTAAAATGACTCGTGTACTCATTTACGAGTTCCTACTAGTCCAAAAATCCCCGGAACCTAAACACTACCCCCGGATACTCTACCTTGACTATCTCGGCCATTCTGAACCCAACAGAGAAGTCAAAATCTCCATCCGAGTCACTTAACTAAAATTCACTAACTAAACTCAACACGTTCAATACGTGTGTTTTCCAATTAAAATATTTTTCTTTGTCGCTTTACCCAACTGCGACATGTAATAAAAATAATCTACTCATATACTTAGTCTCGTAAGAAAATATAATCCATGTAAATATTTATCCGACACTTGAAAACTAATATTTACTATTCACTTTATAATATTAAATTTATTTAATTTCACTAATAAATTCTAAAATTACTATTTATAGAAATTCCTCAAATTACCAAATCACGTGCACAGTGTAATTTAAATACTTTTAAAAGTATGGGGTATTACATACCGTCCCCCTTACAACAAAATTTCTTCCTCGAAATTTAGATATAGCCTATACCACTACTCTAGGATCGCTATATACACTATGTCCTAGCTTAATCAAATTTAGATATAGCCTAATACAATGGTCCCCCACCATATTCCACCTATCTCAAGGCCTATGCTCTAACGGACTAGCCTAATCACAAGCTTAACTAAATCTCTATATGTTATAACGCTACCTCGGTTGTAAAGTTGACTCTAACGTCGTATCGCACCTAGTGCTTCTTTAAGTGCATATAAAGAAAATGAGCCTATAACTATTTCTCTAACTTATTGGTCCCATCGGAGATTCGTTACTCCAAGCATTCACTCATTTACATCAGGACATATAATTTCCCTAAAAAAGAAAACTACACTAGCGCTCGTCTATTCCCGTCACTCTTTTCGCTTATCTTAGCTGTTCCAACTCGTATTGCAGAAAAATAATTGGACCTTTGCGTACTTCCTACGACATTCCATCCAATACATCTGAAATCCATTTATAACTGCCTTGCAGTATAATCTCTAGCTTTATATACTACATCCCTTCTATTTAGGTACTTACGAAGGTTTCCATACACCCTTTTAACCTGTGCCCATCTTCACAACCATGGTAAATGTCTGATACGTAACACTTGCTCTAAATAATGGGCCTCATTTCGTTGGCCTAGTACTAACACCTGGGTACCCTTAACCCAAAAAATTTTGAAATTAAATTCTCCCAAAACATGGAAATTCGATCCTTCTTAAGGTTATCCTACCGATCTTCTTGTGGTTAACTCACAATAGTCTTCCTATATGAGCGCCACTAGTCTTACTGATCTTACTTCTTGGTAGTCCTAAGATCAAGGTGTTTCTAACACACGTAATAAGAGTACTATCCTAACTATATCCTTAGTGCCCAAGACCTCTATCGACTTTCGACATTTTCTCGATTTCGTGCGTGGGACGTCTCACAAAGAGAAATCCAAACAAGGAACCTTCCTGATATACTACTCCCTCGCTTCGTCGGTCATCGAGATATAACGGTCAAAGGGGCACCAACGGGACGTTCTAAATCCTACCTTGTTAACCTACTAATGTAATTCTACCACTATATCCTTCCATCTTGATCAAATGGAAAGTCCAACTAATCTGGGCGCTTACTCTCTGCAAAAGTGTCACGAACGTCATACCCAAAACGTATTTCCTCTAAATTTTCTTTTTATTCAAAGCCTAGCTATAAGTCTCAAATCGATTTCCTTCACCTTACCTCACCCACATACTTTCGGTGAGAGAACACTTTATGTGTTTCTCCGTAGCACTTATATCTCTATATAATTATAAAGTCATCAAACGGCTCCGAGTCTATAGTGTTTTCTCTACACTAGGTGACTTATCGTCAAAACCAACATCCTTGCATTTTATAACCTCTCTCCACTCCCGACGTCGTTAAGGTTTGTGCATGGAGCGTCTCTCAAGCGAAATCCAAACTAGGAACCCCTCCTATACACTTCTACTTAACTTTGTCGGTCTTGGAGGTCCGCTAGTTCAAATATACCACTAGGATAATCCCATCTGTCCTATCGTCAAAAGTGTGGCGAAAACTCCTAATTTTGTCAAGGAGCCTTACCATTAGCGCTTGCATTAACACTAAGTCTTTAGTGCAACCAACAATGAGCTAAATCCCACAGCTCAACATTAAATGATGCATACTTTAAATCATACCTATAAGATCCTCATGCACTAAAATCATGGCAAGGAAACATTTACTTATCGAAGTTCCACCTAATCATATACTAAAGGCAAGCTTATCTAGAATTTATCTTGCATTCCACTATTTATTATATCCGTAGGTATATGTTTCACACCTCTCATAAATATATATACAATATATTATACATAACATGTATATCCATACTTATATATTATACACTATATAAGTATAATAACCATCCCTCAGAGCTATAACTCAGTGGATGCAGTCTCTCGATGCTATCATCTTCCAGGGAATTAATTACACATCATCCTGGGTGCCAGTGGTCGGATTATCACACCAACTTGGTAAAAAACCAAATCATATAAGTATACCAATCACACACACACACACACACACAAATATATATATATATATATATATAAACATATCATATATATACGTCTCAATATGCCCGTATATATATACAATATAATCCGGCTAATCGTGCATATCTCTCGTAACATAAGCTCGTATTTTCCCAAATATTCAACTCGATTTAATTCCCATACGTATTCACTTACTTATAGTATAAATAAATATTAAGCTTAGTACAACTAACTCGTATCCCAATTTCATCCAAAATTCTTATTCGAGTCCCAAGGGTCCTTTTTCTCATAACAACTCTTGAAAATCACTAATTCTCTCAAGTTTAATTTATGGCAGACTACATACCTTGCCTTAAAACAATTATAACTCACTCTACAGAAGTCCAATCACTAGTGAGTTTATCATTCCACAAAAGAACCCTCTATCTCTATTTTACCTCCCCTACTTCGGTACTAAGTTCACTTAACCATGTCACTCTTTATTCACCGTCGGTCTCTGACCGATCCTTATGTGAATAACCTAAAAACTGCATACTCTTTATTCTTTCTAAATAAAAGGAATTTGCAGTTTAAAACCATCTGTAGAATTCATTTATGAGTAAAACTTCATGCTCCCCCAAATATGGTGACCATCGTTCCCACCATTTCAATATTGCTCTTACGAGTGAAAAAATTTTCCTCAAATTTTCACATATGGGTATTTCCATACACAACTCTAAACCAGAGCTTCTGAGCCTTCTACTTCCTTTGGATGAAACTACACTCCTTCCGCCTAGATCAACTTCAACGTACGGCCCTCATCAAAGACCTCTTAAACTTTTTGCCAATTTAACCTCATTGGGTAATTCAAGTTTATCACCATTCTTTACTATAGCAGTACTTGATAATTATAACTACTATGCTTTAGTAGTCGTTGCAACAATTCATAACAATGCCAAAAGGAAAGTGACCTTTACTACAGTCCTCATTCCCAACATCAACTTACAGCTCTAACTAAGCCCCACCTCCTGCTGCCCTCACAACGGCCTTCCATGGTCGCCCTTCGTCGATCAGCACATGAATCCCGAACGAGCGCGCAAAAGATTTACGATAATTTTACATAATAGCAGGAGAACGAAATCTCACAAGACTATATCAACAATCCTAATCATCAGGCTCTATATCAAATCAAAAGCAACGCTGAAAGCGTAGTACGTTCGCACAGATTCCTAGAGGACACTATAACCTGATGCTCTGATACCACCTGCGACAACCCCGCCTAATAAAATACCGGGCGATCACTCCTATATGAAATTAAAATAGGAGTCTCATATGGTTCATTCTTCGCATCACTGTCGAAAACCAATTTAATTACTAGTATCCTATTAGGCTGGCATCAAATTTTAATTAACTAATCTTTTTAACCAAACCATCCAAATAAAACAATTACAACAGTTGGATGCAATAATTGAAATGAAATAAAGAAATCGAACACTCGGTACAAAATAATACAACCAAATCGAATGCCGCATAAAAGGCGGTAAAGGAATAAGTGAGTACATTTGGGCCATCAGCCCGAATATGTCTACAATACCTCCTATCTAGATCTCAATGATAGAAGCATTTATAATAAATCTGCGTGCATCCACAGTTGCTTCAACAAATGTCTCACTCGAAGGAATCATCATTCAGGCGTCCCTGTGTCTGGACACCTATATATATATATATATATATATATAGCAAGAGAGTGGAAAAGAGAGAAACGGGTCAGAGCCCGAGTTTTGAAAACATTTTAGCAAGTGCTTAAAATCCATATTTTTAAGATATGATCTTTCTCATATTTAAACTGTTATCGCACTCTCATAAGATACACCTCACCCCTCTTCTAATAGTGCACAACTATCGCATATCTCTTAGACAACCTAGTTAAGCTACCCTGCCTAACTAATGTATTTACCATCTTATAATAATCCTCATTAATCCGAGTATGAAAGACTAAACTTCTCCCCATTCCCAACATTATATTACATTCGTGCGTGGGGTGTCCCGCGAAGCGAAATCCAAACATGGAACCCCCCGATACACTACTACGTGACAATGTTGATCGTCGGGATCCATTAGGCCCTCAGTACATACAATTATGCTGGAAAGACTCCCTAAATAACTCAAAGCCGACGTACTTAAGATTTTGATATAGGTTTAGAATTACTTTAGTTTATTCTCATGTTCTTCTAAATGCCCAGCTGATAATACCATAAGTACACATTTAAAAATAGAGTCATCAACATAAGACACCAAACAGGATTTCGGTATACACACATTATTTTATTTATTTATACATATCAATTTATATATAAATATAGCATTATTGCACCCTTGGTTGAGAACCCTTAGTGCTACGTATGCTCGGCTATCTAGTCCCATTACAACGCTCACGCATAGAGGACAACAGGTTCAATCTCTCGAGAACCAATAAAAACACCAACACATATTGGAGGCAAACATAGTCCTAAGCCGATGGGCTACGCACATATATTTGCCAAATTGTCACGGTCATTTACCTTGACAAGTTCAACTTGTCAAGGTCAATGACCGTTACAATTCCTGGGGTGATAATTTTTTTTATCACGGACTTGTCACAGTTAATGACCATGACAAGTTCGTAAGAATTGTCATGGTCCTTGACCTAGACAAGTTTGTCACGGTTAAGGACCATGACAATAGTTAAAAAATTGTCACGGTCAAAGACCGTGACAATTCTGGGCAGAATTAAAAAAAAATCTGCTGGGAAGTTTGGCCACTGCCACTGCCCAGCAGTATATTTTTACCTGTTATAGCAACGTTGTACCTATTCAAGCATCATATATCCAAATAAAATAAAGATAATGAAAATATACATTCAAAATAGAGACAATATGCATCACTATGTAATCCAAATATAATTCCAAATGTACCAGCTTAAAAATAATTCAATTCAAATAATGTCACTACATGTCTTGGGTAAGGTTAGCTTTGAGAAGCTGAGTAGGCCACACTATATATGAATTAACACACCCACTAATATACATTGTGCCGCATTGTTCACGCAACCACAATGGGGAGTTCTCCTTCCTAGGCATCACATGCGTGACGAGCACCTTGGACTCGATGTCTTGAATCTCAAGCCCATGAACTAGTTCACCCTGGCCGATATTCGGGTCCCTTAACCCCCGCCCTATCCGCTGGCCACCAAATATGTCCAGTATAAACACGCTCAGCCAACCAAGTGTCGACATCGGTCGGTCGAACGAAGCCAAATAGGGAAGTGGATCATCAAAATAAGAGCTTAAACATGTCGGTGATGAATCAGCGAGGTCCACATCCTCGTCCTCCTGCACCTCCTCCTCCACCACATTCTCCTTCTCCTTCCCTTTCCCCTTACGGTCTCCGCCCAATGAATGCTTCAAGAATGAGAACATATCTTGGACCATCGCCTCCAAACGGGATGACTTCGCGTCATGCAAGTCCCCGGTGTCGTTCGTCTCCAATCCGATGATCCTAGATTTGGACACTCGTGAGCTCACTCCCTTGTCCTCCCCTTGCGATTAGTGCCAAGCACTTGCTTGAGTGCGTCAGTGGACAAAAATGCTTTATCGGCATCAGACTGCGACTCATGCACTTCCTTAAGCTTTGCCTGAAATGACAAAATAAGTAAAATAAGTAAAACACATGATTAGTAAAATAAGTAAATTAAAAAATTATAACGTAATTACAGAAAAGTAAACTGTCGGATTACTTACAATCGTGGCCGCGACGCTTGGGGACACCTCCTTACCCTTCCCCTTCTTTGTCCGATAACTTAAACTTTTGCGTGTATGTTGTTGTTGAAAGCCAAGTTAGTCAAAACCTCAAATTACCTACAAAATATATTTCAAACTCAAGTGTAGAGGTAAGTAAGGGTATCGATCCACATCAAGGGGGTAAGCTAGAGACAAACTCAATTGTAATTCAATTTTTATTTTCTTTTTGGGCTTTTTACTTTTTGTATTTTTTTTAGCTTTTCAAATATTAAAACAATTTTCAAGGGTGAGGATGTAGAAATAAGACTAAACTAAATTAAAGATCTAAACAACTAACTAAAAAGTAAAAATGAAAAATAAAGTCTAACACAAAAATAAGAGATAAATGAGATAAATAAATTTGAGAACAATCAAGGAGTGGGATTACACCACAAATTTTAGCTATTCTAATTAATTAATTTAATTAATTGAATTCTCCCACATTAATATCAAACTTACAAATCAACTCTTGCTGCAAATGTAATTTTAATAGTAATCTTTTAGAAAATTAAGTTTAACACCCCACAACTCTAAAAAATAGATCTACACTCCTTTTAATTAATAACCCGCTAGGATCGATCAATTAAAATTTATGTAAATCTTAGAAAATAAAAATTGAGTTGAAATTCAAGGGATAATACCACACTTAAGAAACCCCTATCTCTAGTTCGAATCTAAAATGGGTATTATAACTAGAATTTCGATTTTCTCTCGAAAATCATTTACCCTCTCTCGAGGTGTAAATTTAAGGGTGAGGGATCAAAATTAATATTCAAAGGAAATTTTCAAGTAATCAAACTAATTAAACTAAAATAACATCAAATAAGGGTTTCTCCCCACCCATTGAAAGGGGATTTAGCCTAACATGGTATGAAATTTGACAAATTAATAATCAAAGGCATAAAATAAATGAGAAGATAAAAGAACAATTAAACCCAATCTCTTGATGCTTAATTGAACTTCAATCCATGAGTTGGAATCAACATCCTTCAATTTGAATGATCCAAACAAAATTACATCACAAACTTCACTCAAATTAATTCTCACAAGAATTTATTTTCCCTCGCTATCTAAAAGAAAGTAAAATAAAATAAAATCTAACCTAAAAAAAAACTAAACTAAAATGGTATTTCTCTCTATACAATACTCTTTACTAATTCCTATTCTAAAGCTTTTTCAAATGGGACTTCATCTTCTTTTTATAATAGGCATGGAGCTAGGGGTAAAAATGGTAGGATAAAGGTGCAAGAGAATGGGGTGTGTGCACATGGGGGTAAATTGGGTAATGGGAGTGCACATGTGCATGGCAAAGGTGTGAGGTAAGGAAGGTATATGGGTGAGGGAATTGGGGGATAAAAATCTGATATGGTTTATGGGGTATTTTAGGAAAGTGGGTAAAAAGGGGATTTGAGGGTATTTGGGTAAAATGGTTTTAAGTGGGTTTTAGAACATGTGGCAATTGGTTTTGGTTTGAGTTTGGTCTTTGGATTATGCAGGTAAGGAATCGTGCTTGGCTTGGAGCAAAGGGAAATGGGTTCATGGGTTTTGTTTGGGAAATGGGTTTGAGAAGGTGATACGGAGTGAACTCGGGTCGGGGGTTAGGTGGGTTGTCGGGCCGTGACTGAAAGTCCGACCGGAGATGGATTTGACCGGAGGTAAATGGGTATGGCAAGGTCGTGGCTGGGGGTGAGATCGCTGGTAGGAGCTTGGGTATGGAGAGATAAGGGTGGATCAAGTTTGGGGGATTTCGGGTTGCTGCCATGATCTGAGTGGGATGCTGGTCAAAGGTCCGGGTATGGAGGATCAGCGCTAGCCCCTAGCTCCGGCCAGGTGGTTGGGGGTAGGAAGTGCATGTGCGGTTAAGGCCTGATTCGGGCTCGGGTTTTAGTCGTCGGGTTTGGGGTATTGGTTTGTGGGTGAAGGGGGTTGGTTTGGTTGGGTTGTTGATGGGTATAGTTGGGTGGAAAGATGATGGTGGTGGGTTTGTGGGTTATGGAAGATGAGATAGGAGAGAGAGTGGAGGTTTGGGAAAGAAGATGGTGGTGGCTTTGATTAGGTGGGTGAGGGTGTAGAAGAGTTGGTGTGTGGATGAGGGAGTGTTTTGTGTGTGAGTGGGTTGTAGGGTAATTAGGTGTGAGGGGTTGTGTGTGTGTTTAACTTATGATCCCTAAAAAAATAAAAAATAAAATAAAACAAAATAAAATTTTTACTAAAATAAAAATCAATTGAAATAAAAATGACACGACACGACACACTATACAAACTCTAAAAAAAACTAAACACGAATAAAATAAAAAAAAAAAAAAATGAAATAATAATAAACTAACTAAAAACTAAGAAAATAAAAGAAAATATAAAAAAAAACTAATACACGACACGCTCAAAATTAAAATATAAAAATCCTAAAAATATATACATGACTCAATAAAATAATAAAATAAACTCTAAAAACAAAATGACACAAATAAAAATTTAAGTAAAAGAAATAAAAGAAATAAAAGTGGACAAATCAAACACACACGGGTTTGGGACATGCTAAGGCTAAGTTTGGGGCTACGAGGTAAGGTAATTAGCTCCATTTTTGTTGCAATTTCCATGATTTGAGCATTTGAACACCACAACATGCATTTGACCTACAAAATAAACATTTAAGCGCATAAGATCCAGATTGCCGAGAATTAGCAACTAAAATACGTCTATTCGGGGTATAAAATGTATAGTTTTGGGTGCTTATCAAGTGCGTCAGTGGACAAAGATGCCTTGTCGGCATCAGACTGCGACTCATGCACTTCCTTAAGCTTTGCGTGAAACGACAAAATAAGTAAAATAAGTAAAACACATGATTAGTAAAATAAGTAAGTTAAAAAATTATAACGTAATTACAGAAGAGTAGACTGTCGGATTACTTACAATCGTGGCTTTGACGCTCGGGGTCACCTCCTTATCCTTCTCCTTCTTCGTCCGAAGAGCCACATAAGTATCGAGCCTATGTGGCCTACCCCCAGGGCCACTCCCTGTCCCCTGAAATAAAATAAAGTAAAATTAGTATCGACTCCGCAAAGTAAAATAATGCAGAATAATATATTTCTGTAGTTATAGAAAAATTAAATCTTACCATCATCCTATGCTCCACCTCGGCATAAGACGTCCGACCAGAGTAGTGCACGTCTGTCTTTTTTTCCCGATTTTACCTCCCCGATTGGCGAGATGCCAATTGTCGCTCCCCGATCTCATTGCCAATGAACCTTTGTCATTGTGCCAATGAGATCGACTCCTTCGGCGAGACGAATTCATGCATTAGGATAACGGACTCTCGTGTCTTCCCAAAGTATCGGGTCTGCATATTTTTCTTTCACGTCTTGTGTTGCTCCCTCAACCGCTCCAAGACGAAATCGCGTAGCTTTGGATCTAGGCTAAATTGTTCCTGTCCCCCCCCCCCCCCCACACACACACAACCCCACCCCCACTCCCTTCCCCCACAACACACACACACACATGCACACACACATATACACACACACACTCACACACACACACACACGCACAAATATGTACAACTACTACACATACGCACACTACACATCCCCACCCCCACCCCTACTGCCCACACACACGCACACTATACAAGAGTGAAAATGATAAAGTGAAAATCAATTAAAAGCATTAAAAATGGATGTTTCAGTACAAATTGGAATATTTATTACAAATTTAAAAATTGTTTAAAATTCGGATTATCATAAAAAATGAATTGATATTCGGTAGGAGCAACCAAGTCATCCACACTACTATTTAGACGCTTTCGCGCGTGTTGGAAAATTGACCACGGATTGTTGTTGATATACTTCGAGTAAAACACTTGGTTAACCTTTTGAAATGCACAAACAAACGGCTCATCACTCACGTGGTCATTGCTCTTCAAATTGGACAAGTCAACCATGATCAAATTGGTGACATGATCAACTTTACAAGCATTTTTATCCTCAACTCTTACCCAGTCACATTAAAATTCAACCTCTTTGAAGCTTATATAATCCAATTCAAATATATTTCGGATTACACCATAGTAAGTCATTTCAGCTTCAACGAGGTTTTTGTCTTTTGCGCTCGCTCGAAAGAAAGTAAGAGCCTTGTATGAAATGCCCGAGTTCTGTACATTTTTACTATCCTCATACACTTTAGCGCCGAAAACGTAACCGTTCAATCGTTAATTTTTGTAGCATAATTCACAATCCTTTGCAAGTTGGAAGAAAATTTAGATGGGACCTTCAAATTATATATTATGTCTAAAAGCACCTTCCTTTTCCCACTCGCCAAAGTAAACGCACTAGGAGGAATTATTGTCCTTCCCCTATTATCTTCTTTCAACTATAGTTGTGGATTAAGTTTCAACTATTTAAGGTCTTTTCGTGCATTTTCTCCATCCTTCGAATGACTCCCCCTAAGGCAGGTGCCCACAATATGTTCAGCGAAGTTCTTCTTTGCAAGCATCACATCCATTACATGGCGCACCGGGTTATTTTTCCAAAAAGGAAAGTCAAATAAAATTGACCTCCTAGACCATGCCTTTCTTATCTCAGTTTCATTCCCAGTTGGGGTCTTCTTATGCTTGACATTATTAAATTTGGGATTCTTACCTGGCATATTAGGGCCACATTCAGAAGATTTACTTTCAATTTCTGAACCTGAAAGTCGTCTCGACGGTAGCCTATGTTCAACCCCGTCCAATAAAAAATTGGAACCTTTCTTAAATCTGAAACTATGAGCCAGGGGTAAAAACCTCCTATGGTAATGGTATACATTTTTTGAGCTAAAGGATAGACGAAGAGATTCAGTCTCCTCTCCACAAATAGGACACCCCAAATAATCATGTACTACACAATCGAATAATGTCCCATAAGTTGGAAAATCATGAATTACCCATATCAACATAGCTTTCAGCATAAACTCTTCTTTTCTAAAAGAGTCAAATGATTGCACACCCTCTTCCGACAACTCATTTAATTCTTCTACCAAAGGAGCCAGGTAGACGTCGATGTCATCACTTGGTGCCTTTGGCCCAGGTATCAACAAAGCCGTCATCGAAAATTCAGGTCTCATACACTGTGAAGGAGGGAGGTTGAGTGGGGCTAGGATCACTAGCCATACACTCTGATTGGTACTTAGATTTCTAAATGGATTGAAACCATATGTTGATATAGCCAAATAAATGTTGCGCTGTTCTCGAGCAAAATCGGGATACTCATAATTCATCCTCCTCCAAGCTGTAGAATCAATAGGATGACGCATGATATTACCCCCTACTTCTGCCCTAGCATGCCAAGTTATTGCCTCCGTTATCCATGGTACTGTGAAAAATCTCTTTAATCTAGGCCCAACGGGAAAATATTTCATCACTTTTTGAGGCACTTTTGAGATTGTGCCTTCCTTACTAGTAGATTGGACATATCTAGGTTGATCGCATACCGAAAAACGATTGAGATTTTCGTACTCCTTTTGGTATAGTATGCAGTCATACACACAAGCATGAATCGATTTATACTTCATTCCCAAACCTTTCAAACTGTTCTTCATAACAAGATAGCTATTTGGAAGCGTATTCTCCTTGGGTAGTAAGCCCTTCACCCATTTCATAATTCTTGTCATGCTATTGCCAGACAAACCATACTGCATCTTCAAACTGTGCAAACCAACCATGACATGTAAAGTTGTTTGAACTTTCTCACAGCCAGAGTATAACGGTTGGGTCGCCTTAAATTTTAAACTTTGGTAGTCATCGTCAAGGTTTATCTTGATATCTTCACGAGCACTTGAACCGTGTACATCATCAGTAACCTCATTCTCCTTTGCTTCATAAACCCCGTACACATCATCAACTAAATCCTCTAACATATTATGATCTACGTCGTCCCCTTCTACATCTATCCTACTTGTTGAAGGTTGTTGTGAAGGTTGGTCAGGGAAAAAAGGAACTTTCAATTCACCGTGAAAACTCCAAAATCGATAACTATCTTGCATATCCGATCTTAACAAATGTAGTTCAACTGTTTTCCACTCAAACACCTTACCATTCTTACACCTCGCACATGGACACGGAAACTCTTCATCATTATGACATCTCTTTTGCGTATTTCACAAATTCATTAGCACCTCTGCGAAACACATCCCCCATTCTATTTGTCTCATCCATCCACTCTTTGTATTTCGGAAATTCCATTACAACTACCACAACTAATCACCTATTAAAGGTAAGAAGCGTATATTCATGTATTAGTATAAACAAAACTTAGATTTATAGTATGTTTCATATAATTATGTCTTATTTATATTTGATTTTTAAATTTAAATTTCAAATTCAAATTCAATTTATAATAGAAATTTCTATTTCCTCCATCTTCTCTAAAGGTTGAGTGGCCCAATCCCATTTAAGACCGCATTTTTCTGTAATATACTTAACAGCTCATGCACATTGTTACGATTTGAGAAAAATTCGGCAGCATATCCCCGTAGTTCTCCAAGTACACGACGTAGATTGGCAAGTGTGAGTGTTATTTCAATTGATCAATTGAAATAACAATCACACTTGTCAATCTAGTATGTACCCAGAGAACATTAGGATACGACTGCAAAACTTCCTCCAAAAGTAACAACTTTAAGACACTAAGAATATTATTATACATAAATTATGCAGTCCCAAACTGTCCAAATGGGACAATTCGAGAGATCTCATTACAGGGGTAATGACTCTCGAACGGCTCCAAGGGCTATTGAATGCGTACGCATAAGAACTAGAAGGCTAGTATCTATGCACTATATGTATTTTCAAGTATGTTTCATTTAATTATCATACTATATATATATTGTTCATTATACAAAGTAATTTAAAAAAAGTTGAAAAATTCCACCCCCATATGGACAATAATCCAGTGGTTATGCCAAGTTTTTAAAATTAACCAACCCAACATCAATCCACTATAATCCAATCGCAATGTCAGCAACAAATGTGTATCCCGTACTCCTTCTAATTCATCTACTCAATTAATTATTTTCATCAATTAAACTAATAATTAAATTATCAATTATTAATTTACTAATTTACAATGAGGGGAAATCCTACCGTCATATATTAATTTACTAAAAAAATGAATAATCAATCGATTCGTTTACAAGGGACACTACTTACTAAAATTAACCCACACACATGCACACACACACACACACACACACACACACACACACGCGCACGCAGCCCCACCCCCCGCATCATTTCCCTCTCTCGCACATACGCACAAACACGCACACTACACACACATATACACACACGCGCACATACAAACACACACAACCCCCACCCCCATCCCTGCACCCTCCCTCCTGCCCCACCCCTTCCCCCACCCCCACCCCCACCCCCTTCCCCCACCACACTCACACACAAATAACCCCACCCCACCCCCACCCCCACCCCCTTCCCCCACCACACACACACACATACACACACACGTATATACACATACACACACACACACACACACACACACACATATATAAATGGAAGTGAGAGAGAGACCAACCTGAAAGTAGAGAGAGAGTGAGAGTAGCGCGTAGAGAGAGAGAGAAATTGGAGGGAAAGAAATCGGTGAGGAAAAAAGGAGGGGAAAGGGTTTTTGCTGACAGATTTGTCACGGTCATTGATCGTGGAAACTGTGCTTGTCACGGACTTGTCACGGTCAAGCCTTTGTCACGGACTTGTCACGGTCATTGATCGTGATAAAAATGAGTGTTTTTTTGTCACGGTCAATGACCATGACAAGGTTGGCCGCTGAAAGGATCCCAATTTTCCCATTTTAGTGTAGTGATACCTACGCACCCATACGACCGTCATCACTATCATTCACGGATAGACCATACCTAGGTTCCATGCTCTAGTGGTACGACTCTAAATCCCTCAAAGGCACACAAGATCCGGTCGTCCACGATGCGTTAACCTCCGTTCGATAGCCAGTAGCTAGGTATGTCATACACATAATAAACAATAATATAGGTACACATTCCACCTATATAAATATAACATCAGTGAGGTATTCACACAACCATATAATAAATATAGGTATTTGTCTTACCTATACAAATAATTCCCCATAGTTATTTATTTAACCCATATATATAATAATATCAGGGCATACGCATAGCCCATATAATAGATCCCATACGTAGTATATTTATAACTCGAATATCCTATGCAATTATCGATTATAACCAATTCTCAATATATTATTTCCTAACTTTTCTCATCGCACGATGATAATACCAATAACATCGTTATATTTATTCGTTTAATATTATATATAATTTAACGACATCTTCTATACAATCTAAATCACTTCCCAATATATTATGGCTATAATTTCCAAACTCTATAGCAATAGCCAATAACCTCAAGTGTTCCATTTCTTAATAATATAAACATACACACACTTAAAATACTACCCCAATACGTACTATCTTCTTTAATATTCAAATCACTCCTTAATCACTTCATAAAGATTTGTACAAATAATTCCCGAATGTACCAATTCATAATAATTAAATAGCATACGCACTGCGTCTCTTAATTCCTTAGGTATCTCCTCACTTATAATAATCGTCGTCCATAGACGCATAGGCTAATTGCTCAATTCTTTGTAGTACGTATCCTAAATTTCATCCTAGTCACCTCGTAGGATTGTACTTAACCAAGGTCGGTATATAAATACCTTTTCTACGCCCATAATTACTTATATAAAATTACGCACCTAAATACCTCTTTAAGTATTACTCCTCACGAACACCCCTATTTGGGTAAGTCTTGGATTAAACTTTCAACTAACCTAAAGTAAACATCTCACTTGAATAATTATTTACAAGTCCCCACACTATTTTTAGGAACCCCAAATATCTCACTCTACAATTTATTTTCCTAAAAAATACACATTATGTGCCACACCATTTTTACACTTTTCTAACCCCAATTATCTTCCTTAAATGGTTGTTGTACAATTATTTACTCAAATAAACAAGCTAGGAATAATTAAATCTGGAATTTAATCCATATATACATAATCAACTGAAACCGCCAGAATTTCTGAAGCATCGATCGATCGACGCCTGGCCATTGATCGATCGATCGATCTGGGCAGCTTCTTCTCCGAGAAGTTGTCCAGCCATTAAAGCTTAACCCAAGCTTTTATCTCTTCTTCTATCATCCTTCAACCTCAATCAACAACATTTATATACATCAAAGGGGTTCTTATCATCCTAGATCCGATTTTCAACAATTAATTTCAATAAATTCAAAGTTTCTCAAATTGGGTATTAATCAAGTTAAGTCCATTTTAATCTTCCTAAAACCCATTTGATCCATGAAATTACACCCAAAAATCTTTAGTTTTACACCAACTACAATATGAGAAATTAACGCACTCAATCGTAAAGAAAGTTAAACACTTGCCTCGTGGATAATATCCGACGACCCCGAGTCGAATCCCGCGAGGTTTGGTCGGAATTCCTTTTCTTCCTTCTTCTCTTCTCTTCTTCCTCTTCTATTCCTTATCTCTTCTCTTTCTCTCTCTTAGGGAAGATTTTGGGGAAGAAATGAGGGCCGCCTCTTATTAAACCCAAAATTGGGTGTGTACCCAATTGTAAAATGACTCGTGTACTCATTTACGAGTTCCTACTAGTCCAAAAATCCCCGGAACCTGAACACTACCTCCAGATACTCTACCTTTACTATCTCGACCATTCTGAACCCAATGGTGCAGTCAAAATCTTCATTCGAGTCACTTAACTAAAATTCACTAACTAAACCCAACACGTTCAATACGTGTGTTTTCCAATTAAAATATTTTTCTTTGTCGCTTTACCCAACTGCGACATGTAATAAAAATAATCTACTCATATACTTAGTCTCGTAAGAAAATATAATCCATGTAAATATTTATCCGACACTTGAAAACTAATATTTACTATTCACTTTATAATATTAAATTTATTTAATTTCACTTATAAATTCTAAAATTACTATTTATAGAAATTCCTCAAATTACCAAATCACGTCCACAGTGTAATTTAAATACTTTTAAAAGTACGGGATATTACATACTTCCCCCCGTACAACAGAATTTCGTCCTCAAAATTTAGATATAGCCTATACCACTACTCTAGGATCGCAATATACACTATGCCCTAGCTTAACCAAATTTAGATATAGCCTAATACAATGGCCCCCCACCATAATCCACCTATCTCAAGGCCTATGCTCTAACGCACTAGCCTAATCACAAGCTTAACTAAATCTCTATATGTTATAACGCTACCTCGGTTGTAAAGTTGACTCTAACGTCGTATCGCACCTAGTGCTTCTTTAAGTGCATATAAAGAAAATGAGCCTATAACTGTTGCTTTAACTTATTGGTCCCATCAGAGATTCGTTACTCCAAGCATTCACTCATTTACATCAGGACATCTCATTTCCCTAAAAAAGAAAACTACACTTGCGCTCGACTATTCCCGTCAGTCTTTTCGCTTATCTTAGGTGTGCCAACTCGTATTGCACAAAAATAATTGGACCTTTGCGTACTTCCTAAGAAGTTCCATCGAATCCATCTCAAATCCATTTATAACTCCCTTGCAGAATAATCTCTAGCTTTATATACTATGTCCCTTCTATTTTGGGCGGTATATAAAGTTAACTTACGAAGGTTTCCATACACACTTTTAACCTGTGCCCATCTTCAGAACCATGGTAAATTTATGATACGTAACACTTACTCTAAATAATGGGCCTCATTTCTTCGGTTTGGTACTAACACCTGGGTACCCTTAACCCGAAAAATTTCAAAATTGAATTCTCCCAAAACTTGAAAATTCTATCCTTCTTAAGATTATCCTACCGATCTTCTTGTGGTTAACTCACAATAGTCTTCCTATATGAGCGCCAATAGTCTTACTAACCTTACTTTATGGTATTCCTAAGATCAAGGTGTTTCTAACACACGTAATAAGAGTACTGTCCTAACTATATCCTTAGTGACCAAGACCTCCGACATTTGCTCGATTTCGTGCGTGGGACGTCTCACAAAGAGAAATCCAAATAAGGAACATTCCCGATGCACTACTCCCTCGCTTCGTCGGTCATAGAGATATAACGGTCTAAGGGACACCAATGGGACGTTCTAAATCCTACCTCGTTAACCTACTAATGTACTTCAACCACTATATCCTTCCATCTTGACCAAATGGAAAGTCCAACTAATCAGCGTGCCTACTCTCTGCAAAAGTGTCACGAACTTCATACCTAAAACCTATTTGCTCTAAATTTTCCTTCTTTATAAAGCCTAGATATAAGTCTAAAATCTATTTCCTTCACCTCACCTCACTCACATACTTTCGGTGAGAGAACACTTTCTGTGTTTCTCCGCAGCACTTATATCTCTATATAATTATACAGTCATCAAACGGCTCCCATTCTATAGTGTTTTCTCTACACTAGGTGACTTATCGTCAAAACCAACATCCTTGCATTTTATAACATCTCTCCACTCCCGACGTCGTTAAGGTTTGTGCGTGGAGCGTCTCGCAAGCGAAATCCAAACAAGGAACCCCTCCTATACACTGCTACTTAACTTTGTCGATCGTGGAGGTCCGCTAGTTCAAATACGCCACTGGGATAATCCCATCTCTGATGTAAATTTCGATACAATAATGACTCCCAATATCTCATAGGTGACGACATCAAAATAAATATTTCCTTAAATAGCATACGCATTTATTTCAAGAAACCACCAGTCATACCATGACCTATGCTACACAACCTCGAGTTTATCACTATGAAATGAACAACACTACATATACTTCGATGCAATAATGAATCCCAAATGTAACACACGATACCCAACCTCAAATTTTCTATTATAAAGGGACGCGTACCACTCACATTAACATCTCACTAGATAAACCTTAGTATACGTCTCCAAGGAATTTTGATACAGGCTCATATGCCAAATCATATTACTACCCAAAGTTAAGCCCACCAGACTCCATCTTTCGAACTCCTATAAGTGTTAAACCATTATGACAAAATTTCCTCATTATGTAAACATCATACATGTGCCAACCTACTAATTATCACAACTATATATTTTGGTAGGACACAAGACGTCGAGCATCACCTATGAACACTAAGGCCCATCCTCACGAACGCCACGAGGGATCCTATCTCTCAATGCCAAACTAAATTCACGAAAATCTAAATTAATACTATCCAAGACTTGTTAGGACACATGACGTCGGGTATCGCCAAAGAGGAGGCCCACCCTAACGCCGCCGCAAGTGGTCCTAGTCTAAAACATCACAACTCATTCATTGTCACTCACGTGACCCTTTGCCATACTTGGCGAGTAATTCTAATCACGGATCATATGGTATATTCATTTGCCAAAGGCCACTAAGGCACTCACCCACAAGGATAGAAATATATAAACTAAGACTAACTGTTCCTCTAGTGTAAGCCCACACAAATTCATATTCTCATCAGCTCTACCATCAATCACGGTATTACCCTAAGGATCGAATGGCCTAATTATCACATCAGTATTGAAGTCTCATATGCGTAACCCCAAGCCTACATATAATTTAAAATCACGATTTCTCTTTACATAATTATGACACTCTAACTATCGATCTTTATCATTGATTCACAATCTGGTGTCACTTGCCCAATGGGCGATATGTCATTCCATTACATCTCAAAAGACTCCACGTTTATAAAGGATAGAACACAAACTCCTCACACTTCGAACCACGGTGTCACCACTTACTGGCTTACATGGACACCTGTAAATTATTACATACTTAAATCAGAATTTACGAAAGCGATTTATAACAATTAACTTGATTTGTATGCCACTTTGCACGAATCCACTTGTCGTGTTAACCTCTTTGACATTACTGTCGAGGACATGAGCTATAATCATCACCAAGCTATCGTGACTGGACAAAACCAACACTGGCGTCAGAAGATCTAATGCCGACCTCAGCACGTCGCACCCGAAAAGAACCTTGAACCCAGAACTCTAATACCATTTGTAACGATCCGACCTGAATTTATGGGTTACGCGTGAGTCAACCCAGTCCGAATCGAGCGTTATGTGTGAAGTGCAAATGGAACAACCTAAATAATGTTGCTAGTCCAGTTTTATTTTATTTAACATTTCACTTATTAGTATGCGATTACAATTTCTACATAAACTATGTGAGGGACATATGGGGAGCACCCGTAAGTCCAAGTAAACAGAGCCACTAATGTAAAACATTAGGAAATATACTAACCTGCATAGTGCTCTATAAATACGGAGCCACACCCAACCTTCCGTAATAAAGTGGGTTATGAGCCTATGCCTAGTGGGCTTTATACAAATAGTATAGAAACGAACGGCATAAAGGAATACTCACACGCTACAACCCATGCATGAGAAAATATGCATATATCTACATACATATACCTTTAAAATACACATGCCAATTCTTTAACCATTTTATTTTTAGAATCTTATTTACCAGATTAATTTACCTTAATCTTATCAAAGGCTTTCTCCATTCACACTTAGTATTCTCACTTTACTTAACACACCCGGTTCAACACTTGAAACCGTTACATTTAACTTAGCAACACCATTCCTTTACTGAAATTTCTTCTTTTATTTATTTAAATATAATTTAGCATTTTTATTAAAAATCACCATTTCAACAAACGCATTCACCGTGTTAGAAAATACCTATTTAATTATTGATATTCTCTTTACAACACACTCTTGTGTTAAATATGGATTTCACCATTTATATTGCTTAACCACCAAGTTATCCACCTTATTTATCCTTTTTCCTTATCTCATGGACATTAGTAGGTTTACGCATTAACTTGTCCCCTTAGCCTTTACCGACACATTTTTTTCATTTATTAAAGTTAGGTTGTATTTACATATTTACCGTACAACCCGTTTTCTTACTTGTAGTCCATATTTCATTGAACTTTTCCTCAAAATCTTCCCATACCACATACTTACACGGGGTCTACACCGACGACTGAGTGCACCATGTGCTCTGGTCAGTGATTTAGGATTTTTCACCTAAGGGCTCCGGAGACTTATTGCCTATTTTCGGTTGAATCCGAGTGTTGGAGACTTATTGCTTATTAATGTGTTTAACATTTTACACATGCCCACATTATTCTAATCCCTTACCTTTACCCAACAGAAGCCAAAACCCGGACTTAACCGTCATTTTTTCCATTAATACTTGAAAAAATCATTTCTTTTATTATTTGAGTCTCTTATTCACACACACGTGATTAATGCTAAAATCATTTACGCTTTAGGACTTAATTCATTTTCACACATACTAGTGTAAGGACATTCTTTGACATTTTATTCCATAAAAATGTTCCACTTTAAGTAAATTACTAATTTACCCCTTATTTGCCAAACTTGCAATTTAGTCCTTGAACAAGTGTTATTTTCTCAAAATAGTTATCAAGTTTCCAACTTAAAATTTAAGAGACTTTAGCCATTTAACACTTGTTTAATATCACGCTTTGCCCAACTTTCAAACTTGACACTTCTATACTTCAAATATGTAAAATAACACCTTTACATAATATACTTCCATTTTTCACTCATTCTTTTAAGACTAAGATCTCTATATGTTTTATTATATGTTTAGACTCAACACAACTTTCTTTAAACTTGCTCATATATTTATTATCAGA
The DNA here is from genome assembly GCA_949130495.1 of Sambucus nigra. Lineage (NCBI taxonomy): Eukaryota > Viridiplantae > Streptophyta > Magnoliopsida > Dipsacales > Adoxaceae > Sambucus > Sambucus nigra. The sequence continues at coordinate 140,477,825 of OX422224.1, read as the reverse complement.
ATACCACAAATTTATATGTATGAGAAAGTGGAGTTTAATTACCAAAATTTCACTAAGTGGATTAAGAATACATTCGTTCTAGAATTTATACCATATTGCAACAACATATATTTTCCTTTTATTCTAAAAAAGAATAATAATTCCTTACATTTTTATTCCGTAAAAATGTCCACTGCTTTCTTTTTACTAAAAATACACTAAAATGACATTTCTTACATTTTTATTATTTCTTTTTCTCTAGAAATACATCGAAATAACATTTCTTACATTTTTATTCCATAAACATGTTTATTATTTTCTTTTAATAGAAAATGTGTTAAAATAACATTTTTAGTCCGTAAAAATGTTTATTATTTTCTTTTACTAGAAAATATACTAAATTAATATCATCACACATTTTTATTTCTTAAAAATGTCTATTTTCAGATTTATTAGGAAAATACATAACAATAATGTTTTCTACCTTTTTACTCCATGCAAATGTCCCTTTATTATGTTCTGAAATTTATTCTATTACAAAGACTTATTTTATATCATCCTTTGATACCATTTCATACTAGGATAATATGACTAATACTTAACACTAGAATGCAAGCCAATAAACTACATGCACATGTTTAACCTAATATATGTGAACATGCGGAAATATACGCAATATTAAACTTAAACCCAAGTAAATATTTCCTACCTCAAATGACTTAAAATGGTGGTGATGATGAAGATGGATAATTCCCCCACCCTTCAAAGACGAGACGCAATAACTCCACTAAATAGTCCTCCATTAAAGCCAGTGGCGGACCCAGGATTTCTGATCGGGGGGAGCGAATTTTTTTTACAAAGGCCGGGGGTTCGGGGGCGGGAGCCCCCAAGGCGATTTTTTTTTAGGGTCATTTTTACTTTTTTTTGGCAAGTTTTTAACCCTAAAAATGTTAATATTTATATTCACCCATTTTTTTCTCCACTTTGTTTGCAGACTTTTTTCAAAATACCTCGACAAAATATTACCCTAAATTATAAATAACAATAAAAAAAATTCAACATAATTGCCCTAAATTTAAAAATATATTTCAAATTATGTTTTGACAATTAAAATTAGTAAAAAATGATAAAACTAATATAATCACGGAATAAGCAACAATAACAAATAATCAATAATTTTATTTTTAAAATACTCATAAACCAATACCCAACAAATTGCCCTATATTTCAAAAAATACAACAAATTAATTTAACAATATATTTACAATAAACTATTTTTTTTAATAAACTAATTTTTACAATAAACTAATTTTTTTTACAATAAACTAATTGTTTACAGACCCTCTATTTAAACTAAATGTATAGTTAAAAAAATTAAAAAACTAAATGTTTAAACAGATTAAACACTAAAAATTGTATAGTAGATTAAACACTAAAAATTGGAGAAAGAAACTAAATGTTTAACTAAATGCTCTGTTTAAACACTAAAAATTACCTTTTTTGCTCTGTTTTTGCTCTGTATAGAGCCTACGGTTATGGATGCTCCGGTTTGCTGCTCTGAGTTGAAACGGATTGGTGCTTGCGGGCGGAGAGGAGGAGAGGGCGGGCGGGCGGAGACGGAGAGGAGGAGCCTGTACCGTGAGGAGAGGAGGAGCCTGTACCGTGAGGAGAGGAGCTGCTACTGCCCTGCCCTGCCCTGCCCTGCTGGATTTGGGCGGCGGAGAGAGGATGGTAAAGGGACTAATCGTGAGGTCCGAGGAAGAGAGAGGAGAGGTTAGGTTAAACCGAAATAAACGCGTGCGTGTTTTGTATTATCAGCGTGCGTGTGTAGAAATAAGAATAAGCTTTATTTGTATGTGTGCCCCTCATACTTAATATACCTTCTATCTTAAAATATTACACAAAGGTCCATAAAAAAAAATATACCCAGGAAAAAATTCCGAAAAAACCTAGGTGGGCGGCCGCCCACTTTTGGGACCACCTTGGTCCGCCCCTGATTAAAGCTCCATGAAACCCTCTTAAAGTGCCTCAAATAAATAACTCTTTACAGAACCTCCAGCAAACATCATCTTATATATTTCGCGGCTTACTCTTTTCGATGGGGAAATCAGTATCTTCGGTTGTGAGTGTATTTACTACACTGTAAAGAAAATCGATTGGTTCATTGTTGGATAATGGGAGAAAAGCATTAAGAGAGAGTTGGGAGAAGAAAACTGCAGTTTGTGTAGCTCACTGCCCTCATATCCCTCTATTATAATCCAGTCGAACGAACTGGACACCATAAATAGGAACTTTATCCATACAGTAGTTGCCATATCAAGAATGGAGTTCTCAGCAATCGATTGCAAACCGATCAGTGTTGATCCAAAGGTTAGAACAGTGAAAACGCTTATAGCAGCAGCAGAGGTGATCTGATCGGACGATCGGCCGAGCGATGGGGCTTCTGGTTCAAGCGGCGATGTTTGTCACTCAAACGACAAGAAGGTCATTTGAGCGACAAGTATGGATGCCCGGAGCTTCTCTTGCGTCATCTGCAGGTACAGTTCTTACGAGGTGCACTTTTTTTTTTTGTTGTAACTAAAACTCAACAACTTTCTAATTTCCAAGGAAGGACATGACATATGTAACCCCAAAGATTTCTACGAGAAGGCACATAAAACAAGTAGATTTGTAATAAGCATTCTCCCCTTTTTCCTAGTTTGACCCTATGAACTTGTCATATATGTTCTTAGCACCTAAAATATTTATTCAATGATTTTTACTCCTAACCAAGAGTTTCATAAAAAATCACGCAATGTTATATTTTAGTGTGTCGTGGACCGACAATGTTTGAATTACTATATTACCCCTGCTAGTGTCCCATCCGTTCCTCGCTTACTTCGTGTCGTATTTGCTAATATACTAATTTCAGTCATTTGAACTCAATTGACCATCCATGCGGACCATGCAACGTGAAGTCTTCTTTTTAATCCCTACGTATAGCTCGTCACTTTATGTGCCCTTTTTGGCCCAATACTTATATATTTGTTTCTCCAATAATTTTCTCCGGATATACCATTAAAAATTAGGAAAAAAGTGTATTCCAAGGATGGGGTATTACAGGTAATGTGGTGGACCCGAAGGATTTTGTAAACATGGGTGACGTGAAAACTATCGAATGGAATCTGTTAATTGAATAGTTGGCACCTGGACAAGTTTGGGAGAAGAAGATTTTCAGGACGGTTTGTGTGGAGGACTTTCCCCGATCATACACTACATCAATGTGTACTCGCTCATAGTCACGTCAAATCGATCTGAGGTGCAACATAAGCATCCGAAATTCTTTATGCGTTAATGAACAACACGAGCAATATCAGTTTGCCCAATTTATTCAAGGATATGATTCATGCTACCTCCATAGAGAAGGTTTGGAGGAGTTATCTCCTAATCCATGCTTTGGTTATGAAAATTTTCCTTTCAGCAAGATGCCGTGAGTTAGATAGTGACCGAAAAAGGGTCCCGGTAAATCCCCTTACTAAATGGAATATAAAAAAAAGCTTGGGTTACTTTAAGGGGAAGACGACCCAGATAAGGGCAAGGGTGGAGGAGGACGAGTTCGGTGAGGAGACCTAGTTGTGGCAGGCCGAGCAGGTGTGTCCACAATGGGAGGCACCAATGTCTTTAGATGCCCGATTTACATAATTTGTAGCCCGATCTAATTAAAGGCTGGCAACGTTTGAGGCTAGGTACGAACAGGACCATGTCAACTACCACTATGGCTTTGGGATAATGTAGTCAACAATGTGTGACACCCCATCTAGTTAAACATCGGTTGATCGGGACTTTATTGAATTAAAACAGGTTTCTCTTATGGTTTATTCTTAGCATCACTATCGAAAACTTTTCAATTACTAACCACCTAAGTGAAATTAGACCGATGCTAATTTGATCTTTCCTTAACAGACAAAAGAACAATGCGTAAGACTAAATTAAACATTCCTAATATATTAGAGTCAACCATCACAATATATAAATGAGTAAGGATTTTTCGAATAAACCATTCGACTAAAATCAAACCCAATACTCCATAAAAATAAAAGAACTAAAAGACTGAAAACGGTCAACGGACAACATGTCCATACATGGAATATGAAAATGTGATCCTACACTAGATTTGAATGGACGAATCGTCTAATCAAATCCTGTCGGCATCCACAATGCTACAACTCCGCGTCCCTGGAATGAAGTCACGCTTGACGTCCTTGTGGCTGGACACCTAAAAGATTTTGAAAATATTTTACAGAAAGCGTTCGTATACAAAATGTTTTGAAAATATTTAGCAAGCGTTTATTACATTGAAATTCGGTTATTGATTACACATTTTCAAGTACACTCACTCTTGAGCTTTCCTCACCTCTCATCTATAGTGCACGCCTAACGTTATATACTTAGAATAGTTAGATATACTACCCAAGCTAACTGGGCTAAAGTATTCAATCGAACTTATCTACACTTCTAAGTTCCCGTACCGCCCATACGGTACATCAACTCATTAACATATCTCATGTGTTAATTATCAACATAAGTAACATTATTCATGTGATATACTTTAAATCGCCACATTAAGTTTCTCTTACTTAATTATCATATCGATGTCCACAATCGGAATTAACATTCACATATGTTATTAACTGCCTCACATAATTAAGTTTCTCGATATAATTCATCCATATTAGATATACTCCATCTAACTGACTACTATCACACATAATCAGATTAATCGCAATGTATATATTTCACGCACAATATATACATATAAATATATAACTCATTATACTATCCTCGTATCACCCATTAAGGATTTATTGGTTTGGATGCTCCGGCGACCCCAATTTATCATGTCATTTACATTGTTCCGGATAGCCTTCGACCCTAATGCAAATGTTATATATATATATATATATATATATATATATATATATATATATATATATTGGTCTAGATGTCCCATTGACCCCAATATTATTTATGTTCGATATTTGTCCGGATAGCCCTTGACCCCAAATCGAACTTTCATGTATTGGTCCGGATATTCCATCGACCCCAATACCTCTAACATACTTTAGGTATTCACACCGCCTAAGTATTCATACTAGTACGTAGTATATTTCTCTTGAATACTTACCGTACCTATCCCTTTATGATTTATCTCACTATCGTATTTAATTGAGTACTTACACAACTCTAAGGGTCCTAGTTACCCCTTTATTAATTTCAGTATTTAAATCAATATTTACCCTACTGGCCTACTTATTAAATCATTCTATCTTTTCGTAATTCGTTGTCTTTCTCTCTGATCGATTTTGACACAATTCAACCCAATACATTCTCGTCTTAATTCCCTCAATAAGACTAAATTATGAACCAAGTATAGGCCTACCGTAACATAATAACTCTCTTATTATATCTTAACAAGGTTCTAAAAGTCTCCATGAAAATCATTTCGAAGGACTAGACCCCAAAATAAAATTTTAAGATCTTTTCCAGAGGACCGAACTAGTTTGCCCAATGAACTGAAGTGGTTCGCCGACCTGCACTTCACCTTCTTTACCCAGTTCATGCATCCTTCGCTACTTTCAATTTCCAACTCTCATGATACTTCACGAAAATTACAACCAACATGACTAAACCATTTTTACATGTTTTAGGGAGATATCTAACGTGATTTTTGCATCAAATCTTTACAATTCACATACAAGAAGGGATTTAAACCTCAAATCCTCAAGAACCCTAGGTTTACATGTTCTTCCTCTATTGTTCATCAAAACCCAAATTTAATTCATGGATAATAGCACATAATCACTAATTTATTATCCTCTACTGATTTCAAATTGTTCTACATGCAGATCCTACCCAAACATGTATTTAAATCAATATTTTCTTCCAAAAACCAACAAAATAATCAATATAAATAAAACCCTAGACACATGGGTATTATAACTTCATGTTGAATGCAATAAACAACTTGACTTAACAGAATATGTCTAATTTCATGGTGTTGATGATGTATTGATGGTTCTCTCTTCAAATACTCACTCCTTAGACGCTTAGGATGCAAGATTAAGATCCAAATTCTTCAACAACACCTCCTAATCCTTGATAATGGTTTCTCCCTTCTCTCTAATGGAATTTCTTTATTGTTAAGGTTCTTAACCCTAACTTAATCCCCTTAGCATATGATATTAACTTGAAAATTTCGTAGGTCCCTTAACCTCTATTTTTTAAATGACCAAAATGCCCTCAATAGGTGCTGGTTTGGTCTAAAATTGACCCGGGACCCAAACTATACTCCCGAGTACACTTTTTTGATTATTTAGATCCATTCAAGATCATCAATCTAAATTATCATCTGAGTCACTAAAAATATATTTCCTTTCTCAACCTTAAATTAGTCTACACGCAACTCCCAGTTGAGATAAAATAAAATACGCACATATCACTCGCTATGCCGTTTAATTCTAATTATCAATTATTTACTATTCACACTTAGTAAATATTATATCATAATATTAATCAATATCAATCTCTCGATTAATATTTAATAATCACATTTATTATTTAATCACCTTAAATTACTTCGCTCGCGTAATTTAAATGCAATGTATTTTTCCCAATTAATTTCCGAATTAATTAAATTAAAATACGCAGAATTATGGGTTTACACAATGCAGGACCTCTTCACATATCAATGGGGACAAGATGTGCCGATACTTCCATATTTCCAGGATCCATATGCGCCCCATGATCTAGATACCGCATGACTCTTAGGTGGTCCCAATTATTATATTTTATGTTAATGTAATGTGGGGATATTTTCTTTTTACTTCAATAATTTGTAATATGATCTGTAAACTTTGTCTTGATTGTTTTAAGTCTGTTTGTATGGAATTATGAAATTATTAATGGTAATGTAGTTTTTAGTAGTTTTACCCGATTTTGATGTACTTGCATTAGCATTTTTACAAAATCAAATTGTGACATCAATTTATTAAGTAATTACGATTATGGCACTCTACGTTATTGTGACTTATGGCATGATTTCTTTAATTGAATCCATGTATTGTATAATCTTCATTTTTCTTGTTATGTTTGTATAGGCTCACCGTTCCATATCTTAAGTATCGCTCCAAATTGGGGTACTTTATTTCTATCACTCGTTTTCATATTGGCTTTTATTACATCGAGGAAAATGTATGATTCAAGTTAGGGGGTGTGATTTATCTTCTTAGTTTTTATTAATTATGAGTTATGTGTATATTTATTTAAATAAATAAAATAAAATTCAAAAATATTTTTCTTTCATTTTCTCTCTCTCTTGGGCCTCTTGCCCTTATTTTCAATGACTATTAAATTGACGCCCTATCCAATTGCCTTTACAATGACCCATGTTCTATATTTTAGAAGTTATTAGACTTTAGTTCTTTAATCATAGATATTAAAAATAACTTCATGAATTTAAACTTTGAACCCGTGAGCACATGGAGTTTTCTTGTTTTTATGATTCGGTTTAAAATTTTGAAACTCGGTGATCTTATGTCGCATTATTTACACTTTACAAAGCAAAAGTTTTTCTTTCTTCAATTGCGAGTGTTTATACAATTACTCTCTCTCTCTCTCTCTCCTTAAAAACTTTAAAGTTATCAGTAATCTCATTATTCTTTCTTTGATCATTCATTAACCGAGTTCATACGAAATATGTTACTTGAGAATAATTTTCGACGTTGTTTTAATTGTAGAATCACGTAAGCTTTAGTAAATGATAATATACCCTCTTTGTTAATTAATCCATATTGACCTTGACCTCAACCTACTCCCAGTTGATCCTAAATATAAACATTCGTTTCATCACCTTAGTCCCATAACTACCTCCACATTGGAGTTTTAACCCATCATATACCTTTCTCACCTTTGGTTTGGGATGTTACGATGTTTGTGTCACGTGGTTGTCTTTTTGCATTGAGTTGAATTCAAAATACAATTAGAAAAATAAAGTAAAATAAAATAAAAGGAAAAAGATGAACCCCAAGTTCTTACTTGTTCAATTAAGAAGTCATACTCCACTTATATAGTTATGCTTTTTTAAGTTATTTTTCATTTTTTTGTGGTTAGATGCACCTTTATTACCCCAAGTTTTTCTTGCCAAACCCTTTGAATATGTGAATATAAACTTCTTTTCCTAACCATAGCTTAGACTATGTCACGTCCATATAAAGTCTTATACAATCCTAGGCTAATGTGATTCGAAAGTCATAATAATAGCGATAATCTGTAAAAGTATGTTTCCCTCTTTTAATGAGCGATATCCATTCATTGAGATTACAATTTTTATTTTATATAAAGCGTTCTTCATTAATAATATGTATGTTGATTTTCTTCTTTTTACATTTACTTGTTACACCCGCATGTCTCGAGTGTGTTGCACCCCATTCAGAATGTTTTCATTTTTGGGTGTAATCACCGAGAGGTTTGATATCATGATAGATTTTATTATTTATCCGGGTCATAATTTTTTTTTCAAATCAAAACATCAACTCGTGCTCTCTCATCATATTCATTTTAAAGTTTCAATTACAATGATTCTATTCTACAAATGTATCTAATTACAGACTATTGGGTGGACTCTTATTTACTTTGCTAATAACTTGTTGAAATTTGAATTATTGTTAAGTTTGACATTGGATTTAAATCCTCATTTTATTTACGCATTCTAGCATTACCACCCCCATTTCCTTCCATATTTATTCTTTTATACTGTATAACCTCTATTTGCAATATACATACATACATACTATGCGTGTGTATATATATATATATTATACTGTATAACCTCATACAACTGATTATGATTTAATCTTAAAGACCGTTTTAGTTGTGATAGTCCGAGGCAGGGGAATTATGCTAGACCTCTTTAAATCCCAGTTTCACATTCGTTAAGTAAAACTCGCTCATTTCAATCGTATCTAGGTAAGTGTTCTCCTTAATTGTGGTTCACTTAAGTTCGTTAATTCTACTGAAAACATAAATCATCTTTTCTTTTATTTTTTTTTATCTCTTGTTTAGTACCATTTAGCTAAAGAATGTTGACTTTACTTCACATAAATACCGCGAAATTTGACTCCGGTCTTACCAGGGGTTTTACTAAACTGGTGATTAGCTTACACTTGCGCTATAAAATATTTTAGGTGAGTCATATAACTCCTCATACACATCATCTCCCCCTATGGGTCAACTTCCTGTATCATAGATATTTCTCCCCCTTTTTGACAATGTGAGAGATAAACTTTCATCCCCCTTTTTAACACAAGGTCAAGGGAAAAAAATTATTTTCTCCCCCTTTTTGACCTAAATAGTCAAAGGAAGATATAATCATAGATAATGGGTATAACATCGTAATAAAGTAAGATCATAATTACAAATAGAACTAGTGAAGAGCAAGATAATAAAGCATGTGAATTACCAAAGCTATATCACGGGAATTAGCAATGAACATATACATGTGTATAAAAAGAAATAGTCATGTGAATCTCAAAAGCACGAACTAGAAGATGAATGATATCAAACAATAAGTACAAAAGTCGGATATGTGATATACAATCAATCTACCTAGTAAAATGAGATCATGAATTATGCATGGATATATCAATATGAGCATAATAATATGGACAACACAACATAATCCATAAAATAAATAAAAAAATCCATAAATCAAACCAATAAGTGTCCAAGTACCAACAAAAAGGGTACAAATATACAAATACAGACCATGAGTACCAAAGTACCACACGCGTACTATAAAATGATCTAAATGAAAATAAAGACAAGAATAGAATATCTAATCATCATTAGACATATCATCATACTTTGCATAACCATCATCATCGATCTTGTCATCATTATCGTCATCATCCTCATCATCAACATACATGGATGGAACAAGAATATGGCGGAACAATATCATCAAAATTCAAGATAATACAAGATCTCCTTAAACACTTAGTAATGAACGTAACCTCCATAAGTATGCTGGCCAACTCTTGATCAATTATGTCAAAGTGCTGTGTAAAATATGCATCAGAATATGCCATCTCATTTATAATCCCACAAAACTGTCCTCTCATATGAGGAAACCTAGTTTCCATAAAATCTGTTTGACCATGATTCGCTCTAGTTTCACGAATGGGTGCATGCTGAGGTGCTGGGGTAGGAGAAGGTGCCCGTACATCCAGGTCAATGGGATGGTGAGGTGCTGGTTTTGAAGTCTATATAGAAGAGTGAGATGATCTAATTATCAAAACAACACCAATAATGGTAGAACCCTAATTTGTAAGCAATCAATGGACCACTAATGAATACAAGTAACCAGTGATCAACATCCCATAAGGAAATGCCTCCCCTCCTATATTTGTACACATTCTCCTCATCACCTGAATAACTAACTCAGGATAATGCCATGCGCTAAAAAATACATCAACCTACCAATAAGGTACGGGATGTACTGAGTGTCACATCTAGGCATGAGGTTGTTAACAACCAAGAAATGAAGTAAAGTGTAACTCCGATCCACACTCGTCTGTTTAAAGATAGAGCTTATCTAACTTGGATTACATCTCACTGGAATAAATGTAACCTGATCAACTATGACTCAACCCACACAATAAGAATCAAAATTGTTCTCATCAAGATGAGTCTCTAGACCAAATTTAATAGCACAAGCATCACTAGTAAGCTCAATCGTAACACCAAGAAAAAAATAATGTATTGCATGTGTGGTCGAGGGTGGTATGATCATGTTCGCATAGAACTCATGATCAAGTGTAACACTGTTCGACTGATGTGGCTAAATCAAGGGTCAATTACGATTGACAATAGAAATTGACCCTCCTCATATTTCTCAAGATGCTCTAATTTTACATCTCTCTCAGCGATAAAAGCTCAGGTTATGAAATTCTACGTAAGAGGCGAACCATTTTTAGTGAATAAAATTCTAGAGGCACCATCAGTGGCTTGTGGACTGGGAATCAAGGAACTGAGGGCCTATTTACAACATTTAAAAGGTCGGGGATTATATGGTAACTCTTGGAGTCGAGAAGTATCATCCGTACCACTAGGTATATGGAAATTTTTCCTAGCTTGAGTTTTCCCGCTCACCATAATGCAGAAATATGATAAAGAACAAGAATTAACGAAAACACTTGGGCATAAATGACAAATGGTATAAGAGACCCAAACGTAGAACCCAAATATCACCAATAAATCGCCCAAACATGAAATCAAGCACCTAAGAAGATATATCTAACCTGGAATCACTGTAGAAGAAGTAAATCAACAATAAACAAGTATTGGACTTACCAAATTGAAAATAAGGCAAACAACACCAAATAGAAACACTGGGTATTTCGTTAATTACTAATGAATATTCTCCTAAAATCCACCTAAATTAAAATGCAAACTTGAAAATTCTCTCCAGGTGTGATTTTAGCTAGGGTTTGAGGCCTGGAAGAAGTTTGGATTTGAAATTAGAACTGAACAAACCAAACTCATTTAAACTTATCGACAACTGTATAATAGTAAAACCCTTCCTAGTGAACGGGCTCTGTGTGAACGGGGCCATTTTTAAAATCGTGTGAACGAAATAAAAAATGAATGAATCCCAACTCTCTCAATATCAGAAAAATTAATGAATCCACTGCATGATAAACATTCACTTTTGACTTGAAAAGTACAAAGTTTGGGACAAATGCAAAGAAAAAAACATAAAACCAACAACTCACAAACACACACATATAAATGCAAACCTAAAAGTGAAAAGTGTGATTATGATTAGGCACATATGAAAATTTGATTTGATGAAAAAATTTCCTTTTAATATTATTTAAAACATGAATTAGGAACATATTTAATCCAAATTACAATCAATTCAACATACAAGGGATCAAATTCTCATCAAATCAATTTCTTTCAACTTTATATTATTAATCAAGGTATGATTCATGTGACAAATATGTGTACAAAATCAATATGAATACACATAATAAAATTATATGTTCATTACAAATGATGCTTTAAAACAATTATTACATCAATATCATTTAATCTCAAATAAATGGTAGTTTCTAACCATTTTACTCCCTCAAGCACATGTTGTTCAAACTAGTTTTAATGCCAACTAAAAAGAAATTGTCATTTGTGAAAAAGCTAACCTATATCTTGTTTTTTATGCTTGTTAAGCTCTTGGCTTGTGTCTCTTTCAAACATATTGGCTTTTGCCATTGATTGTCTTTTCACACACCTCGATGGCACCTACCCAATAACGTTTGAATTCAAAATTGGGTGAAATGACTTTATTGGTAGCCCTTATTAACACTTAAAAGAAGTCATTTTTCAATGCCTTCATACTATAAAACATATAAAAATATAACAAATGGACCATATGAACTTTTAAAACCACCGAGATCTTGAGATTTGATCATATGATCAAATTAAGAAATAAAATCAATAATCACATAAGTATCATCAGACGAATCAAGTGATATGCATGTGATCAAGTTGTGTGAGATCAATACCATAAACTTCAACAAATTTGACAATCATAATTTTGCAAATGAATCTCAACCTAACAATTAAATTAATCAACATTCAAATGGTTAAAAATTCACCTTTGACCATAATTCAAGTTAAATTAATCATCAAATAAATAAGAATCAAAGACCTAACCACATATTCTCAAAAAATAAGCAAACTCAATTTTTTTGGAATTTTTAAATAACAATGATGCATGTATATACAAAATTATGTTCAGTAAATAACATAGGATTGAAAGAAAATGCATGAAAAATGCACATATGTAAATAGTCCTTACAAAAATATGAAAAGCGATACCAAATGAAACTCTCACCCAGAAGACTTATTTTCCCACAAATCAAGAATTAACTAGAAAGGGAACCTACACAAACACGACCATTGTCATCCTTAAAAACTATATATCTAGATAACGATAGGTGTTCCATCTCCCGGATCAATAGGAGGAATAAACTTGAACTCTTTCATCACAAACTTTCTTTCAAAAACATCAATCTCGACCCTCTTCAAGGTGCATTTCTAGGTATTCCACTACCTATCCTTTGTAACATCCCGTATTTTTGAGTAATTAAAAACAATTTTTTTTGTTGAATTTTAATTTTCATGTGCCGTGATTTGATGAAATTAAATATGTAGGGGGAAAATTATTATGGTTAGTGGAATAGTCTGTGCGACAATTATTATATGTTGCAACGAGTGATACGTGTAGACTAATTTAGAACAAGGTGGGAAATTATTATAGAGTTACTTAGATGGTGATTTCGAGGTCACGGTTGATTTCAAATGGGTCAATATAGGCAGAATAGTGTACCCGGGGGTTGTAATTGGGTTTCGAGGCCTTTTTAGTCATAATCGTGCCCACACGGGAGTATTCGGGTCACTTGGGCTTGGCCCGTATGATTAATTTCGGGAATTGGGATTTAAAACCTAAGATTAGTCATTTAGGGCAGTAACATATCATATCTAAAACCCTAAGAATCAAAGGAGAAGAGAGGAGAGACCATTAGAGAGGAAAAAAAGAGAGTTTGGAGGTGTAGTGCCTTGATTCATCCACAATTGTTATCGGAATCAAAATCGGAGCGAGGAGAGATCAATACTATCAGTAACAGACGGATTCTAACCTAAAATAACAAGGCAAGTGTTTATGTTGCGTGTTTTTAAGAGGTTATAATATTCATGTAGTGTAGGGTTTTATAATTGTTAATTTAATTGATGCTCTTGGGGTTTTTGAGGATTAAACACATCATCTTGGGTTGGATTTGCATGTAGATTTAATCCATATGTGATAAGAAAATGAAATTAGTATATATGTGAGTTTATGATTGTTTACGGATGAAGAACAATGAAAACTACGATTTTATGTTTTTTTTGAAAAAGATAATCGGTTCTTGGGATTGAATTTGTGATGAATTAATGTTAGATTTACATTGGAAATCATTCCTATACTCTTATATGATTAGTTATGTTGGCTTTAAATTTGGTGAAGTTTCATGAAGAATTGAGAAAGATATTAGGGTGAGAAATCGTAAAAACGTAAAGGAAGAAGATGAACTGCTGGTGGCGAATCGATTTGGCTGCCGAGATTTGCCCAATTTTTCCTTTTTGATGATCATTACTCTTGGGATGAACTATGGAGAACTTGGGGGTTAATCTTATAATTAATTAAAGACTTGGAGGAAGTTGGTAGTTATATGTTTAAGACTCGATTAGATCTTAATGTGGGTAGTATTGGAACTTTAAACCGATGAGAGTAAATTGAGTGGGTTACAAATCAATAAATTGGAATTGAGATTTCGGGAAGAGTAGACAATGAACTATGGCTATAAACAGTAGAGTATGAGTGTAATAACTACTAAATTAATTTAAGGGGTAATTATGGGCCCTTTAGATAGAGAATAATAGTCGGGAAAACACGATAGAGAGTTATAATCGTAAATTGATATGTATGGTAAGTATTCGAGATATATATATACTACGTACGAATGATAATTATAGGTTGAGTGTATATCTATAAGGATTATATTATAGGTTGAGTGAATATCTATATAAATTATACTATAGGTGGAGTGTATACCTATATGTATGATATTTATAGGTTGTGTGTATACTTATATGGATGATATTTATAGGTTGTGTGTATACCTATACGGATTATATTTATAGGTTGTGTGTATGCCTATATGTGACATATGGATAGGGTGTGTGTTTGCCTGTTACGCGCTTTCTTATTTTCAAATGTTTTTGGCTCTGAACCATCTTGTAAAATATTTTCAAAACCTTTTAGGTGTCCAGCCACATGGATGCCAAGCTTAATGATCTGTTCCAGGGACGCATGGCTGCAATACTTATGGATGACTGCAGGATTTGGATTCGATGCTTCAGTTGCTTCATTCCTAGAGTATGATTCTGTTTCAGTTATTTCATTTGGTCATGTCTTACCTTCAGCTATTTCATTTGCTTAGTTGTATTAGACTTTGTATTAGTGGATTCATTTTATTTCATAAACTTAGTTAGATTTTTGTATTGTGAACCGATGGTTTATTCGGTATTATTGATTTAGTTGTTTATCTTGTTATGGATTCATATTGATATTACTGTTTGGATGATTTGGTTATCGTATTTAATTTCCAAATGTTGTTATTAATGAAAGATAAAATTTGACACATGCTTAATTTAACATAGGTGGATAGTAAAATAAAAAGTTTTCGACAGTGATGCTACGGATGATCCAGAAGAGATTCTTATTTGTTTTAATAAAGAACTAATCACCCATGGTTAACATAGGCGGGGTGTAACATCCTCAGTATCCATATCTCATTACTCATTGGATTCTTATGCATAGTCATTGGAATTTGAGTGTAATGTCTAGGTCTAGGTCTAGGAAACTCACATCCAGACTCACCTTTATTTTGGACTCTGAACGACATCCTTCTCATCAAATCACTAACTTTACCCCTAATCTAATTAGTAGGATCTCTTGCGTACATTTTCTTCTTATTGTCAATGAACCTACAGTTTTTCTCCCTCAAACACAAACATTCTTAGTTTGTGTGACCTTATACCTTATAGAAATTACAAAAAAGGACATTCCTTCTCACAACATGGCCTTTCATGTTGAGATTTCAAAACAACTTCTTCAAGCCTTAATTTTTAAATCAAAATGTAGAATATGATTCATTTTACCACAAAATGAACATCCATCTCCATTTTTCACAAAATCTAATTTAGTCTTAACCCACTTCTTTTTCAACATTGGAGTTTGTTCCTTATCATTATTTTTTAAGAATATAACTTTTAACTTTTAATTTTGAACTTGAAACTTTTGGTTTGTCAAACCCAATTCCATGATTGTTACGTTTCAATTGAGCATGGTTTAGAAAAATACTATCAAGAACATTCGTTCTATCGCACACTTTGATTTTTGAATCCTCGGAATGTTGCATTTCAATTTTTAATTTTTCAAAAGAAACTTTTATAATTTTGTTGTGAAGTTTTATTTCTTCATTTACTTTCAAAATTTAGGCATTTTGTGATTTCAAATACTCACATTCTTTTGTCAAAACATCAATGACTTTTTTGAGTTCAAAAAAATCCAATTTAACATTATTAAACTTTTCATTTGTAATACATGCAGAGTATCGAAAGCCTAGAACGATCAAATTATGATAAGTTAAGCCTATATATTTCCCTATATCCCCTTGTAACTTAGTCAAATTCAAAAATACCCTAACAAAATTGAAGCTACTCATAATTCCTTACGAGCTTAATTCAAAAATTCAAAAATACAGTATACCTTAATCCCAAATTTTGAATCCCAGTATACCTTAATACCTTAATACCAAAAATACAGTATACCTTAATACCTTAATTCAAAAATTCAAAAATACAATATACCTTAACAAAATTCAAAAATACCCTAACATAATTCCTTACTCATAATTAAGTTTTGAATCCCAATTTCTCAAAGGTATTTTTGAAGATCAAAAACTTAAAATTCAAAATTCTTTTCAACCAGAATACCTTAATCCTTCAAACTAAAGTCAAACTCTTCCCTAGGATAGCAGAAACCAAACCATACACTTAAAGATATAGGTACCATTTTTATATGTGCTTTAGGTGAAAACAGTTTTCCTTTCAAAAAACTTTTTTCTAATTTAATTTAACTACCAAGTGTGAACCAATTTTACTTAAACCCAATTTTACCTTTTTTAATCTTAAACATTCATCCACCGTGATTAATTAATTAAAATAAATCAAGTCCACACAACGCCGATGTATGGGGAAACCACTAAGGGAAAAAAATATCCTTGGACAACCCTAGCCAGACAATCACTATTATATGGTTTACAAAGTATAAATATTAGACTTATTCAACGACTCGATCCACACAAGACTTGATGCTTTTATCTGCTTCAACCACTCCTCTACAGTGCACCGCATGAGTCCACCTACGCTAGGTCCATAACACACAAGTCCACATGTGCCTCGATATCCACCGATACAACTTTGGCAACCATCTACGATTCAGAAACCAGAGTCCACCGCTTCTTCATCGCAAAACTCGACGAAAAAGTTTGTGTTCAATAGAGATGAACAAACTCCAATGATGCAAACCAAGATCTCTATAACCTATGTGTATGAAAGTTCGGATCTTGAAACAATATGGATGGTTTTATCTTTGAAATCCTTTGAAAGCAAGCTGCAAAAAATTAATACGTTCTTTTTTGGTTTTTATGTTCTGCATTCTCAAAATTCTGAGTGAAAGACGCCTTAAATAAAAACTTTAAGTCGGCACTTCATTATAATGGAATCACCATGCCATTCGAACGACATATCTATGTCGTTTTAACGACTTAGCCACTTCATTTTAATGACACTGCAATGTCGTTTGAACGACTAAAAATGTTGTTTGAACCATCTAAACAAAATGAGATGTTTCATACGGATTAGAAGATAAATTAACTCAGAATAAATGTTTTAAAAACATTTTAAATAAAAATTCATCCTTAGAAAATATTTTCGAATCCCATAAACATTATGCGTTTATACTTAAGAGATTTCGTAGAACATGATATGATATGAAGATGCGAAACGTGCACCAATAAACACAACATGATCTATCTTTGAAGCTTGTCCGCTATGTTTTCAACACAACATCATAGGCTTATAGGAACTGTGACATGTAAAATCTATCCTATGACTCAAATTGGTTTCTGTCTGGAATATTGCCAATACATATAAACTGACACTATTTGGAAATTTATCCTTACAAATCTCCCCCTTTGGCTATTATGGGACAAAACTAAAAAAGATGCCTGGCCGTCAAGCCGAATGACCTAAATCCCATCCCCTAAACCTAAAAGCAAATACAGGACATGATCTTGTAAACTGTAAGATGTGGGTTCTTGGAATACAGTTAGTATTAAGTGAGGTGTAACCCCTTATCAAGATTGGGATCAACACCGTGCAGTATTGAATGTTGACAGTGAATTCAGGTGAATAAGAGACAAAGCGATTCAATATTCATACTTTTATTAAATGATATGTTGCACAATAAATACACAACAAGCATAATAAATATATGGGACCAGCAAGTAGCTTGGTCAGAGGGAGAAAGAGCAAGGACTCTAGGCACAATAAAGGCAAGGCAGGAACTTCAAGCTCAGTTAATGATCACTGATATGGGTATTAAATGGGTGTGGGAAATAATATTCTTACAATAGCTCTCGTGTATGGAGGAAGTTGGGCAGCAATTTTAGGCTCAGAATGCTCTCCTTGTTAAACTGTTTGTCTGGTGTATTTATATAAAGCCCAAGTTACTCGAGTAAACTATCCCGTGTTTAATATGATTGATTACATTAAATGCATAAGTACCTCCCATTAATGTTGAAGATATTTCATTAAGTTCATGGGATCTAATAATTTGGTGAGAAATTATTTCATTGTCCGGAGGTATGGCGGGCATTAATGAGGGACGTGACGTGGCAACTTGGGGCTTATCTTGGAACGACTAAAGGGTCAGGTTTGGTGAACTAGACCTGTTGTCCTAAGGATAAACCCACTTAAGTGCTGTAACTTTGAATCCCTCAATGCCAGACGTTATGACGTCATAAAGTAGGTAAACAGTGACTTTGGTAGGTGTATAGTCACATCAGTTAGGCGGGATGGCATCTACTTTAAGGTTGCTAGGCTGGTAGGTAGATCGAGTATTTAATTTTCTGTTTGTTGCTTAAGAACTATCTTAAGACCAAGGCATAAATATTAAGGTAGCTCGAGGAGGTTCCCTCGAACAAGTAGGAGTTGAGCTAACTCGGCTGTAGTGGCCCGAGCAACCATATGTACTAAGTGAAGTTTTGCCCAAGTGTGCCAAGAGGGTTAGTAATTGTATTCCCAACTTTGAGTTGCTCCCAATCCTCCAAACCATATCCCTGGGATGTCCCGAAGAGGAGGTTGTTTGATAGAGCATGTTAGCTCTCCCATGCCCTGCTAGGCATGGTCCTTCGTGGGTACCAAACAACCTTGATCAACACATAACATAAGATAAAGTACATGGTATAATTAATTCTATTTCCTACTACAAACTATTGTCATTCAAGTGACTTTAATATATAAGTTGGATCCTTAGAACCAGGTCCCTAGGAGAATCTTCGAGGTAGGTCCTTAAGGCCACCTCTATGGAGAATCTTTGAGGTGGGTCGTTCGAGCAACTACTGTGGATAATCTTTCAGGTAACTTGCTCGGGTGACCTTTATCCTCCTTCTTCGTCTGCCAATAGCCAGATTAAATAAGTTAATCACTCTTTGGTGGGGACTCCCCTTATATTTGCCCCTTCGTAAAGATATTTGTTTATCACGTGAAGAAATATCTGTACAAAACCCTTTGTTGATCTTCAATCCTTTCCTGCAACAAGTTGTCAATATACCTGGGCAATCGATTCACAAGAAATAATAAATTATTAGTAGTGGAGGAGTTATATCTTCCTCATCTTTTGAACTGCCTCGTCTGTTTAATAAATATCTTGGCATACTTAATAATATCTTTTCCTTTTGTGATGCTTCATAATTACTCGTGGAAGATGCCTTGGGGAAAGTGAAGAGGTTTATTCAAATTTCCCTTTAAACTCTTCATTTCTTCCAAGACCCAAGCATGTCTTATTTAATGAGATTTTCTTTTGTGCCTCCGTCTATGACACGTGGAAGCGCCAGGGTACGGGCGTGTTCCCCACATTTCTCATTTGCACATTTTCTCCCCGAAACATCATCATTACAACCCTTGAACTCTGTTACAACGCATGCGTGGTGAACACGTAGTCGATTTGATCATTATTGCGCTCTAAGAACTGCCTTTTGGCGCCCATTGGGGTCTGTGTTGACCCTATAAAAGGGGGTGTGCCTTCATTTCAAATTTCTACCTTTGGGTTTCATTTTTGAGTTGAGCTTTTGTGAGAGCAGACTTTGTCTTCTTTTCCAACTTCATTCCTTTCAACTTACCTTATTCTCCTAAGTTCCCCATGCCACCCATCGTTAAGAGAACTCACTCTTCTTGGAGTGCTTCCCCCGAAACTCAGGTGCACCAAAACCAATGGGCACATTACCTTTGTGCTCCCTACTTTGGGGATTTTGATTGCTTTTGGTAGATGGGGAAGAGGTTTCCCGATGATCTAGAGCCGATTGAAAACCCTAAGTTATTGATGGACGAGCGAGAGGATGTTGAGGACTTTGCCTACATCACTACCACCACCGTTACTTAATTTCGTGTTGAGTGTGGTGATTTTCCATACTTCAAGGTGGAGTTTGAACCTTCTTCCGATGTTGTAAGGGGTTAGGTCCTTGGACCGACTACATCCACTCCAAATACTCTGTTCAGCTTGCTCTTATTGGCCTATCCTGCTCCAGTTGGCTGGGTGATCTCACTCTTGCCAGAAACAACACATCCCTCCAGCTACTCGTTTCTCGTTGGTGCCATAGGTGACACACCTTTGTGGCCTCTCAGATTGACATCACGCACGTCTTCACGTGATGTAGTCGTAAAATATCGAATCTCTGAATAATCACTACACATACGAAACAAACAAATACAAAGTGAAGTATGGAGGAACAAATGATATATAAAACAATTTGTTAAACATGTGAGCAAATCATAATTTGATATCAATTTTTAAACACATTTTTCAATATAGCTCAAATCTATATGATACCAATAAACATGGAAACATATGTGCTCATCCCAAAATTCCCCCTGCATCACATACTATGTCTCCCCTTATTTGTCTCGAATAGACACCCAGTGAAAAAGATAAACAATCAACATTATATCTATCATAAATAATCATATGAAGCATATATTGATAAAAAAATGTAGCCAGCTAGAAGATACCAAATTGTAGCTAGCAAACAATCACATAATATGAATCATAAATATCAGGTATTATGTGACAAAACGATAAAAATATAGTGTAAAAATCAAAGCATGAATAATCAATATCAACTACATACAAACTGTCCAAAACAACCCAGAAGTACCAAAACAGTGTAATATCGGAATATATACGAAGCGGGTACAAAAATAGAGAAAAAGATAAATATACTCTTAGGTTCGTTTGAACAACTCATGCATCTCGTTCGATCGATGTAAAGAGGCAACCCTAAAGAGTCGCCTGTCCCGTGAAGCAAACATCTAATGACCTATCTTGCGGCCATATCGGACACTTACTGTTCCTCGTTACTAAGGCCGCTTGATCCAGTCTTTGAATGATGTGGACATGTTGTTCGAACGACAAAACCAAGTCATTTAAACGACTTCAAAAACTTTCAATTCCAATTCTAAAAATATGCAGGATTTGCCCAACGAAGAAATCAACTCCAAACAGGAACTGGAAAATCAAAACTGTAGCAAAACAGACTCAAAAAAGCAAATATGAAACAAACAAAACATATGAGTTAAATTCTACCATATTACTGGTGTCCTTAAACATGGTTATGGAATGAATGGGCTTGACTTACAAAAAATGAATCACAACTGAAACACATAAAAACGATTAAGAAGCTCTAATTTATACCTAAATTTCATCAAACTTAGTTTTATCCATATGTGACAATAAATATATTGAGCTTAACAAACTAAACAAATGGCATGCACACAAATTCGAAATTTTGACGATTCTACAAAACAAATAGCATCATGACATGACTTTTCAACACTAGTATTCGTGGTGCAACCTCGTTGAACTTTTTCCAACCAAAGTCCCTCATAGATACATAATTATTTTTCTATTTCTTTTGAGGTTCTAAGCTCTCTCCTTTGAGAATTCCTATTGGCCCTTTTTGGCATATATATGATATTTTTAATGCCTTAATTTTTTCTCGGGCTCTTTTAAACGGTGACTTTTATGATGAGATTATTATTCTCTCGCAACCCTTTCCTATGCACACTCATTGTTTTAATGAAATAATTTCTATCCTCACGGGCAACGGTTCTTATATGCACACCTCCTCCAAAGTCTAATTACGCATAGTTGACAAAATTGAGAGGAGAATATCTCACCAAACTCAAATGTGCATGAGAAGTTAAACATTCATGTAAGTTCGTGCATGTGTGTGCAATGGAATATATACAAAGTCGAATCAAAACGTAAATCAACTTTGAAACAACCCCATTAGGCAAATGGTTAAGATCATTTTAAGCATATATAATTATGACCAAATGTCCTATCCACGTGGATAGTGAAATAGTGGGGGTCCAAGTACACCAATATGCTACATAAAATATGTAAACTCACAACACAAAAATAAATCAAAAATCTTTTAGTGTTTTTAATTTTTTTTTTACCCCAAAAGATTTTTTTTTTGTATTTTTCCAATAAGACTCAAATAAAAGGAAAAAAAATATAATACAAAGAGATAAACATGTCATAACACTAGCAAGATATATATCATGAAGCAAAAACTAGCGTACGACAAACATGAAAACACAATCATCCATAAGAAATAGCATGTGAAGCATCATATGATAGCATGTGAGAACCAACCAACCTAGCATTTAACATCTACAAAAAATATTTCCTAACCCAAACAGGTGTGTACCTAACTCGAGAGGTTATGGGAATCGACGAAACACTACACCTAAATTTCTTAGAGTATTTTCTAAGATCATAACAAAAAGGGCTCAGGTGATCTTTCCCACCACACTACGAAATGTGTAAACACGACGAGGAACGAGACTTTTGGGTTGAGCTTTTCTAACACCTTGGGATGTGGTTGACCCTCTAAAACAAACTATGGTTTTTTCTTTAGCAATAGAAGCACTAGAACAAGATAATCCACTACCATCACTACTTTAGTCGTTTAAATTATTTTTAAACTTCAAAAAAACGTTGGACTCAAGAAAAGAATTAGATTCCTCAAACTTTAGGGAATTTTTCTTTAAATTTTAATTTCCCCTAGAAGGTTATCTCGCTCCGCTTAGCTGTGAGAAAGCTCATCCCTAAGAGTCTTCTCACGTGCCTTAAATTCATTTATAAAAAAATTTTGATTAACGGCACAAACATTCATACTAGAATTATTCAAGTCCTCTAATTTTTTCTCCAAAACAAGGACTTTATTCTCACTCACTTCCTTGGCCAATTTTAAAGATTCAAAGTCATCATACAAGGAAACAAACTTCTCATGAGTGATATCTCTTTGAGTTTGAAACATTTGCAAATATTCATATTTTTAAAACGAGAATTTTCTTCAAGTATATCAATTTGTTTTGCAAACTTCAAATTCAAAAGATTTAACTCGTCTAAACTTTTAGAATCCATCGAGAGAAAAATAAGCCAATAGAGAGAAACAAATAACCACCAAAAACAAAGCACTAAACAGGATCAAACATAATAATATAGTGCAAACTGCTCTGATACCAATTTGTAGGGTCCTTTTTATGTGTGATTTAGGTGAAAATAATTTTCCTTTCAAAAAACGTTTTTCCAAATTTATTTAACCCCCAAATATAAACCAATTTTACTTAAACCCAATTTATCTTGTTTTATCCTAAACATGCATCTAACACTTTTTACAAAGGAAACCACTAAAGGAAAAAACCTTGGACGAACCTAGCCAGACAATCACTATGATATGGTTTTACAAAGTACAAAAAATAGACTTACTCAAAGACTTGATCCCCACAAGCCTTGACACTCTTCTATGCTTTAATCACTCCTCCACAGTGCACCGCAGGAGTCCACCTATGCTAGGTCCACAACACACGAGTCCACGTGTACCTCGGTATCCACCGATATAGCTTTGACAACTGTCTATGATTCAGAAATCAGAGTCCACCACTTTTTCACCGCAAAACTCGATGAAATAATTTGTGTTCAATAGAGTTGAACAAACTCCAATGTTGTAAACTAAGATCTCTATAACACATGTGTATGAAAGTTTGGATCTTGAAATAATAAGGATGTTCTTATCCTTGAAATCCTTTGAAAACAAACTGCAGAAAAATGTATATGTTCTTTTATGTTTTTTATATTCTGCATTCTCAAAATTTTGAGCGAAAGACGCCTTAAATAAAAACTTTAAGTCGGCACGTCATTAGAACGAAATCACCATATCATTCGAACAATATAGCTATGTCGTTTGAACGACACTGCAATGTCGTTTGAACCATTGCAAATGTCGTTTGAACTATCTAAACAAAAGGAGATGTTTCATACTACTCTGAAAACATATAAACTTAGAATAATATTTTAAAAACATTTAAAAATCATTTTAAATAAAAATTCATCCTTAGAAAATATTTTCAAATCCCATAAACATTATGCGTTCATACTTGAGAGATTCTCGGAACATGATATGATATGAAGACGTGAAATGTGCATGAATAAACATGACATGATCTATCTTTGAAGCTTGTCCTCTACATCTTCAACACAACATCACAGGCTTATAGGAATCGCGACAAGTAAAATCTATCCTATGACTCAATTTGTTTTTTGTCCGGAATAATGTCAATACATACAAACTGACACTATTTGGAAATTTGTCCTTACAAAAGCCATTTCTATACTCTGTAACCCCACTATGTTTGGTAATTTCTAAAAAACCAAAGTAGTTGAAACTCGATCATTTTTGAACCTCAATCCATGAAACAAATATATTTGGATTACTCATGAAAAATTAGGCTGGCTTGGTTCATGAATCATCTTAAATGGTTTAAAAAAATCAAGAGATATTCTAGGTAAAAGTTTTGTAAAAACCTAGTCAACTATCGAGAGATTGAAGATGAACTTCTCAGCCAGAAACATTGACCAGGTGCTTGAGGGCGCGTGGCCAATTACTTTTTTTTTTCAAAATTTTTATTTAAGTTTTTCGGTCAAAATGGTATAAGATATGGTAGTATTTTGTCAAACCTAGCTCAAATTACATAAAACAAAGGTTTTGGTCTAAAAGTATTTTCATAGAATTACAAACTGAGCCCTCTTACTTATTTCATGTTTTGAATTTTTACACCAACTTTTTTCCACATATTCTTTGATAAATTTTAACCCGAAAAGTCGCCTAGACCATTTTTCAAATATGACCTTAAGACCTACATTTTAAACTTTTAAATATAATTACAAAATAACCCCTACACTTTAAGAAATAAAATTTCTTTATTTTTGCTTTCAAATTAAATCTTATCCCAATAATATACATTTACAACTATGGTGATTGATAGATAATCAAGCACCTGAACCTCCCAATCCCAACTAAATCCATGTTTAAATATGTTCTCCACAACCAACAAGTAGGTTTTGCCCTTTTTATAGTAATTTCATTATATTTGCTATAACGGCTATTGATATCACACTGCGAGAGCCATAAATTACTCTTACTATGTTCTTGTTATGATATTGCCATGCTATATATATTGTTAACTATCATTGGTATTTGAATATGCATTATTTGGATTAACTTAAACCCTTATCTCTAATAACTGATTTCATGAGGTTGCTGTAAATGATTGAATGAGTTCACTCAAGCATTTATGTGCTAAATGTCATTGTTACAAGCATATGTATAACTTAGGGAGTAGGCTTCCATGTTATCTTATGGAAATTTTCTACTTTGCTTATAGGTGTCAAGTTGTTTATAGAGACAAGTTATGCTACATATATATGAATGTAATTCCTGTAAAATTTGTGTAGCCTGGTTATTTAAAATCCAATGGTTTTGAAATATTATTTGGTTATACATACATTCTTGATTCTTCTATACCTGCTAGTAGACTGACAATTATGGGATTATTTGTTTAAAACTCATTCATTTTCTTCTCTATCCATAAGAATTATTGCCTTTGCTTAATTCATAATGTCCTTCAATAAATAATTAAATCCATACACTCCTCAAACCTCGATGTTGATATATTTGTTATAAAATTGGTTAAAATCTACTTAACATACTTGTGCTACTTCATTTTTACATCCAGATGTCCCTCACTTTTTATGATAAACACAAATCACTGGTATGCTTTTATAACTATATAAAAGTAAGTTAAGGAATATGGAAGCAAAAAATGGCATTTCTCAATGACCTACGTCATTTTTCATTTTTGGGATAAAATATAACACTTATAATTCACCCTTATGTTTGGTGATACAATGTATGTGATACGATGTTAGTTATCTCTATAATGGATTAAGTTTTGTTTTCCACCTTAACTTTAGTTTCATTGCTTTGTTACTTTCTTGTATATTCATATAAAAAATAAGGTGTGAAAAGTTGGTATCAGAGCGCGATTCGAAAATGCGCCGGGTTAGACTCCTATACGGGAACAATATAGGATATTAGTTATTTTACATAGCATGAATATTTAGGATTCTTAGCTCTTTCATTTTGACATAACTCTGACAAATCAATGGGAATATACTGTAAAGCAACAATCATTTCTCAAGCTCGGCGTTATGGTTCAAGAAGTAGATGATGAATGGAGAAACTCAAGTTCTGCCATAAAACATCTCGTACTAGCCAACCGAATATTTGGCAAAGAACAAGCTATGAGAAAGATGTGAGAATATACTGATGACCCAATTATTTGTAGCACCCTAAAATTTCGAGGACATGAATTAAATTATTTTTAGGAGAAATAATACTTATTCTAATTTGGAGAAATTTAAATTCACGATTTGGAGAAATTATTTAAATTAGAGGAATTATTTAATTTGGAAAATTGAGATTTAAGTATTCAGATTATTTTTGTGTCGCATTTCTGAAGTAAAAAATTGGAGAATGCTATAAAGTAATTCGGATGATAATTCTAAGTGCAAGGTTGATTCTATAAAGGTTGAGATAGTCGGAAAAGAGTAACCAGGGGTAGAAATTGGGTTTAGGGGCATTTTTAGGCATAATCGGGCTCACATGGGTGTGTTTGGGCCATTTTAAATTAGCCCACAAGTATAATTTCAAGATTGACTTTAGAAGATCAAAATTTAAGAGTTTGGGGTGAACACAACTCTAAAGGAAAGATATTATAAAACCCAAATTAGAAGAGTTTCGACAGATACAATTCTAAAAGGAGAAATCTAAAGAAGAAAAGGGGGAGAAATAAAGGAGATTATTGACTCAAATAAATTTGAGTGTGTTATTTGAGGAATCATCATCAACACCAAGAGTTCAGACTCTACGAACTAGGAAGGAAAGTGGTTAATTTGCTTCAATGTAAATTTGTGATAATCAATTCATATCATAGTGGGTGTGATAAAATTATTATTTTTGGGATTTGGGGTGAATGGTATAAATTTGGGTTTTCAGTTTTATATAAATCCTACTTGTTATTTGGGTATTTGGAGAGATTGATTTATCAAGAGTATTATGGAGAAATCAAATACTGTTTGTTGAGTAGGTAATGAATTTGGAGTTTGAATTTGTTTAGAGGTTGTTTGTTTATTAATAATTTCAGTAGCTATGGTTTGATTTAAAAGATATACATAAGGGATTTCTGGGTTAAAGGTTAAAGAAACCTTCCATGGCGTCGAACTAAAGAAGAAGGAAGAGGAGAGAGAAAACAACCGATCGTTCGAACGATGTTGACGGTCGTTCGCACTACGTGGACGGTCGTTCTAACGACGCATAGAGATAAGGCGCTTGTTTGCTTAATTGTGGTTGGGCATGAAGTAATGTGTTTGGGTTAACGAAGATTACAGTGAGAGATTTACATCCTTTTAGGTTTACGTATTATCAAAGGACGTGAGTAGAAATAATTTTGTGGGGACAAAAGAATGAATTAAGTATGGAATTGGAGGCGATAAATTCTAAGGAATAAATTATGGACCAGGGGAGCGTGCCTGGGTATTTTAGTTGAGTGATGCCATGATAATAAATTAATTAATTGGAAAGTAATTAATTAAAACTTATAGCCGGGTTAATTTATTATAGGATGATATAATAAATTGTTAAATATTACATTTAATAAGGAACGTTAACTTTAATAATGGAATTGTGAGAAGTAAGTTCTAAGAGACAAAATTTCGAACCGAATGAGTGAGTCTAGGTATTTTAGTTTGGTGACACAACTGGAGAGAAAAATAAATAAAAGTGAGATTTATTAAATTACAAGTCGGTATATAGACTTGGGTATTTTAGGCTAGTGCTACGGGATTTGTGCACGGATTAGCCGGGACTAATTAAACATATATATGAGGTGATTGTGTAGTTGCGTGTTTTATAAATACTGGTGTGAATATTATTTATAGGAATACATACCCCACTAGTGCTATCACAAGAGGTTGTGCGATGTGGGTGAATCCCCTATCTTGAGGAGCAGGGCGAGTATAATTCCCAGATCATAGCGTCCATTTTCAAAAGTGAGGAGCTTTGGGTATGATTTGTCCTCACTCTCGGTGGGTAATATGACCACCTCCCACGCTTATATTTGTACCTGCTTCGGTGGTATTTAATCGTCTATAAGTAACCAGGTAGATGAGTATACCTGGGGTGATTATATTTTAGAGAACATCCGGTGAGTGCCATATATATATATATATATATATATATATATATGATTGTTGTAATATAGGATAGGTATATATGGTGTAGATTTATATACGGGTAAACTACATGAAGTGCAATTGTATTAAGTATATACGTATATAAGAGTATAAATATTTTGTATACGGGCATAGTACATAAAATAATAAGTTATTTTGTTATATAACTAGTGAGTATGATATATAGTGAATTTAAAGAGTATTAATTAAGTTAATGGGAGAAATAAGTTATGAAGTAAAAGTACGAATTACTCGGGCTAGAGTAAAGTGTCAAGGAGGGTCAAGACAAGGCTAGTTCGATGGGGTAGTGTAACTAGGAGGGTTAGGGAAAAGCGTTAGGTGTGCACAATAGTTGAGGGGTGAGTAATATCTATAATGAGTGCGACATTAACTTAAATATGAAGAGCATTCATGCATTTTAATTGTTGCATTTTAATTCACTTGCAAAATATTTTTAAAAGGATTTGGGCTCTGACCCTTACTTGGAAAATATTTTCAAAATCCTTTAGGTGTCCAGCCATCAGGATGCTAAACTTGATTTGTTCTAGGAATACGTAGCTGCAGAAGGTGTGGATGTTGAATGATTTGGAGTTAGCCACTTCAGTCATTTCATTCCTAGAGTAGTATGCAACTCAGTATTTTATTCGGGCATGTTGCCCCAGTTATTTTTATTTTATACTCAGTTTATTATTTCTGTTGGATTATTATTTTGGATTTGAGGTTTTGAGCCGATGGTTTATTCGGCCAGTTTTTATTTATATATTCAGTAGTGATTTTGACTCAATGATTATGTGAATGGTTTAAATTATAGTTTGTTACATATTGTTATTGTAAATAAAAAGATAAAATTTTGACATCATCTTTTTGAATACTAGGTGGTTAGTAAGTTTTAAAAAGTTTTCTACAGTGATGCTAATAATGAACCAAATGAGAAACCTCTTTTAATTTAATAAATGACTGATCACCCAGTATTTAAGTAGGCGGGGTATCACAGATGGTAACAGAGCATCAGTATCTAGTGTCCATAG
The DNA here is from genome assembly GCA_949130495.1 of Sambucus nigra. Classification (NCBI taxonomy): domain Eukaryota; kingdom Viridiplantae; phylum Streptophyta; class Magnoliopsida; order Dipsacales; family Adoxaceae; genus Sambucus; species Sambucus nigra. Next base: position 140,448,191 of record OX422224.1, on the reverse strand, counting down.
GATTTGTACAACTTTTCATGTTTTAGCTTAGCGTTCTTTGATGTATAGCCTTATGATAGGATTGTTGTAATCTTTTATGTACGCACATTTATGTTCTTCTGCTATTATAGATGCATGAACGGTAAACTCATACTACTCGTTTTGAAATTTCATGCCATTGGAGAGAGAACAATAGACTAGCCTCGCTAAAGGGTTTGAGGCTGGACAAGTACCACATGTACTTAGTGTACTGCAGGGAATGGTGACAGTCACAGAGATAACATGCATTGTAACACAAGCAGTTACTACCGCACTACTGTAGTATCAAGATCATCAAGCTCAGAGATTAGGGAGAAAAAGAACAAGGGAAATTAGTCAATGGGATAATACCAAAGGTAACAATGAAAGTGAAACTCCATGGCAGGTACATGGTTCTCGACAGAAGGATTCAGCTAAGAAATTTCGACTAGGGAGTTACCAGCCAGAACGTCGTGGTCCCACAAAGGTGCGAAAGGGTCCTAATCAGCAGCAGTAGGTTTTCCATGGTCGTTAGGGGCAAAAGAGCAATGGGGGAGGCTGGAAGGGTCGAGGCCACCAAGGCCACCAAAGCCAGCATCAGGGGAAGACTCGTCAGGGCCATCAGGGCCAACGACAGGGAGTTTTGCTGAGGCGATGTTACAGTTGTGGCCAGTCCAGTCATGAGAAGAAAGAGTACCCACAAAAGGTTCACCAGGGATAGACCCAGGGTCAGCCTCTCCTTGGCCAATAGTGTCAAGGCTAAAAAAAGCAAAGGCACTCAGACTGCTATTTTTTATGTGGGAAGAAAGACCATCAGAAGATGGAGTGACCCTTTGATGGTAGTTGTTATATGTGTGGGGAGGTGTGTCACATTATCCTCCAGGGAGCCATTAATCTTACTTGGAATGACATTTACTCTCCGCCCCGCCCCAAATTGAAGCCACCTAATTTGGAGATATTTTTTACAAAGTTTCCTCTAACTCCTCATTTAGCTCACCGACGATGATCCATTCGAACCCGATGACTTTGACTTTCCCCCTACTCTCATCCATCCGTAAACGATGCTATTGTTTGAAAGAAAGAACTTTTGCGTGTATATTTTTTCTTTTGTCGTTGCTTGAAAAGTCCTTCTAATCCAAACCTCAAATACCTACAAAATATAACAATCTCAAGTGTAGAGGTAAGTAAGGGTATCAATTCACTTCGAAGGGGGTAAACTAGAGACAAACTCAAATGTAGTTCAATTTTTATTTTCTTTTTGTTCTTTTTCACTTTTCTACTTTTTTTTAGCTTTTTCAAATATTAAAACAATTGGGTGAGGTGATGATTTAAACTAAACTAAACTAAATGTGATATGATAATAACTAACTAGAAAATTACTAAAATGAAAAATAAAGTCTAAACTAAAATAAGAGATAAAGTGAGGTAAATAATTGTGAGAACAATCAAGGAGTGTGATTACACCATAAATTTTAGCTATTCTAATTAATTAATTTAATTAATTGAATTCTCCCAAATTAATATCAAAATTACAAATCAACTCTCGTTGCAAATGTAATTTTTAATAGTAATCTTTTAGAATATTAAATTTAACTCCCTACAACTCTAGAAAATAGATCTACACTCCTTTTCATTAATCACCCGCTAGGATCGATCAATTAGAATTTATGTAAATCTTATAAAATAAATTTAGAGTTGAAATTCAAGTAATAATACCCCACTTAAGAAACCTCTATCTCTAGGTCGAATCTAAAATGGGTATTATAACTAGAATTTTAATTTTCTCTCGAAAATCATTTATCCTCTCTCGAGGCGTAAATCTAAGGGTGAGGGATCAAAATTAACATTCGAAGAGAAATTTCAAGTAATCAAACTAATTAAACTAAAATAACATCAAATAAGGGTTCCCCCCACCCCTTGAAAGGGGATTTACCCTAACATGATATAAAATTTGACAAATTAATAATCAAGGCTACTAAAATAAAATAGAAGGGAACAGAACAAGCAAACCAAATCCCTTTGAGAAAGTTGAACTCTACACTTCCAAATTGAAGCATACAATCCCTCTAATTGAGCATCCAAGTGATTCGAAATTAAATATCCACTCAATTAACTCTCTTACAATATTTAATCTCATAAATATCTAACAAAAATAAAAATAAAAAAATAAAACTATTTACAAATGGTGTTTTTCTCTTTAATTTTCTCTCTAGAAATTCCTATCTAAAAAGTTCTCCCTGAAATGAGGTCTTCATCTTCATTTATAGTAGATGAATGGAGCATGAGGAGTGTTTTTGGGAATGGACTTGAGTGTGCATGAAAATGGTGAGAGGAGTGTGAGGTCATGTGGGTGAGGGGATTTGAGAATAAAATCTGATATGGTTAACGGGGTATTTTGGGCAATGGTTAAAAGTTGGTAGTTAGGGGATAATTTGGGTAAAAGGGTTTAAGTGGGTTTTATGGCACGTGGGGGATTCCTGATTTGGTCTTCATTTGGTGTTTAGCTTTGGTTGACTTGGAGAGTTTTTATGCAGGTTGAAAATCGTGGCTTAAAAAGGGGATATGGGTTTGGTTTGGGCTCGCTACAGGTTCGAGTAGGATGCGTGTCGCCGGTCAGAGTTGTCGCTGACGGATGGAGCTGGTTTCGAAGGCCGGAGGGATCTGGGTTAAGGGTGACGCCGGCATGGGTAAAGGACGGGGGTTCGACGGCGGTTAGGGATGGAGGTTTCACCGCCGGAGGTGGGACAACGGAGTTGGGATGGAGGTTTCACCGGTGGGGCGCGCTGGAACAGGGTTGAGGCGCAGGCAGGCCCCGGGGCTAGGGAGATCGGCGCCGGGTTCGGGTTGTAGGAGCGACAGGGGATCCGGTGTAGGGGCTGCTGGGTAGGTGGATAACAGGTGGTTCAAGGGGCATCGCCGGAGCTGGCTGGAGTTGGTTCTTGGGTATGGGGATTAGAGGGGTTTGGTTTGGTGTAGTGGAGGTATAAGGTGGTTTAGCTTTTGTGGAGGTTTTGGGTTATGGAGGTGAGGAGAGAGAAAGAGGTGGGAGGTTGAAGATTGGTTGGGAAGGATTGTGTGTGTGAGGTGTAGGGTAAGGTGGGTGAGGGAGAGTGTTTGGGTGTATGATAGTGTGTAGGGGAGTTGGGTGTGTGAGAGTTTATGTGTGTGTTTTATTTAGACCCTAAAAAGTAAAGACTTAACTAAAATTAATAAAATTAAAAATAAAAAATTAAAATAAAATCTAACTAAAAATAAAACAAACTAAAAACAATAAAAATAAAACTATCAAAACTAAAAAAAATAAAATCCTAAGCTTATATAAAAACTAAAATAAAACAAAAGAAATAAAAACTTAAAATCTAAATGAAAACTAAAGTCCTAAAAAAATATAAAATCTAAGAAACTAAAAGTAAACTCCTATAAACTAATCCTAATAAAACTAAAAACTAATAAAAATCAAAATAAAATAAAATTACACTAATAAAATAAAATAAAACCTAGAAAATACTAAATAAATCTCAAATAAATTCTAAAAATAAAAATGACTCAAACTAAAAATCTAAAAAATATAAAAAAAAGCGACAAACAAAACACACACAGGGTTTTGGGTAGGTTTATGCTCTGTTTAGGGTAGGCTAGGATACGAGACAAGGGTATTTAGCTCAATTTTAAATGCAAATTGAACAATTAAGCGCATAAGACCCAAATTGCCGATAATTAGAAATAAAAATATGTCTATTCGGGGTATAAAATATACAATTTTGGGTGCTTATCACTCCACCCCCAAACAGAGCGTTGCTAGTCATCGAGCAATAAGATAGAGAGAAAGAGAAAGATAAGAAACCAAAAATGTACCACTTTCGCGGGCACTTGCGATTGCACTTAGCATGTGCAACAAGCCTTTAAACTTATAGGTTGCCCTACAGGACGAGTTGTGTCTCATGAGGATTTGCAGGTAATATACCCACAAAATTCTTTATTTGCAAAATGATTTATTGAAAGGCAGTCAATCTCTTATTAGACGTAGAATAATAGCACAATCCGTCGTGAAATAAATGATATCTGAAATACAAGCTAGAATGTATAAAAAGATTTAGCTAAGTAAATACTCAAGGCACATCCTCCCTAGAACTCAACGTGTGTGGTGTGAATCAGTCAAAACGGGTCGAGTATCATACGAGTAACTCCTAGATTTCCTTGTTGAAATCAACGCTTCAACTTCAAATCTCATGGATATCTCTCTCTCAATCAAACTCTCGAGATTAGGGTAAGTGTATCGCTCTTGTGTGTGAGGAGTTGAGTAAATGTAAGCAAGTTCAAACGTCTCACACACACATAAGAAAGAACGACCATTTTGAAAGAAAAGTGATCTCATGAAAGGAATGCTAATCACTATAGTGAGAACGTCGAGTTATTCACCACGTCGACTTTCATTTGCCCGAACACCTAGGGGGAATATATGGATGATTATGGGTGAGGGGAAATGAAATGGAAAGGATATGATAATATGAGGTAGAATGTTGATGTATGGATGAGTAATGAGTGATGGATGTGTAATGGATAAAATATGGATGCGATATGTGAGAAGAGTGTATACACTTTAGGCACAAATGTCTTTATTACATAAAAATTAACTACAACTCTCTTTTTCTTTTCTTTTCTTTTCTCTCTTTTTTTTTCTTTTTCTTTTCTTGCTATTTTTTTTTCTCTTTTTTATTTTATTTTTTTCTCTTTTCAAGCTAACAATGAAGACATTTAACATTTGGAATCAACACTCTTTTTCGCAAAAATGATGATGAATGATATATGAATGAAGTGGGGAATGTGTATGGATGATGAGGGAATATGGAAAGGTAATGGGTGAGTGAATGGAAATGTGATATGGAAAAGTGGTAAGTGTATGGATGAAAATCTAGTATTCGGGAGAAATTTCAAGATACGCATTTCTTACAACTCGAAAAAGATGTCATTCTAAGTGATCAAGACAAAATTTTTATGAAAGAATAATGAGATCATACAACAATTAAATTGTGGACCCAAACGAAGTTGAATCAACTTGTGACTCGGAGATTGCGTAAAACACTCTGAAAGGCACGAATCTCACAAGCTAAAGTCTCCACTAGTGATCCTTAAGGTTCTCTTTAGAATTGTTGTACTCCTCAACTCTAAACATAATGACGTGATAAGTGTGCAAATTTTATTGAGTCTAGAAATTCATGGTGCAAAATGCCTTGTTACGTATTACATAAGCTATTAGAAAAAATATTCTCTAGCTTGATTCCTAGACTTTTGCAAGATGGATGATTGAAAATTCACATCAATGATTGAGATGAAAGAAACTGCACGAAAATTTAAAAATCAGGCTTAAAACTCAAAATTTTTCAAAAGAGGCACAATTATGATAAAATTCCCCACCCCCAAACAAAAAGGAACGTCGTCCTCGATATTAAGTAAAATGATTTTTAAAATTGAGCGCATAAGGGAGGAAAGAGATTACCAGAATGAACCGCTAATGAAGTGGATAGATGTAGCCAAGAATAAACCTGAATAAGTGATAAGAGAAAAAATGTGTACAAGTCTATAAACATGATAAAATATAGGGTGATGTGAAACATCACCCCCAAACAGGACGAGACTAGTACAAGAAATGCGGGCTGCCTCCCGGTAGCGCTAAGTTTAATGTCTTCAGCTAGACCAAAGGGATCGTACCCTAAGGATAGAAACTAGGAAAACACTGGGTGGCAGAAAAATTGGGGTGATGAGAATCACCCCCAAACAAGACTGAAGCGTCAGTCTTGTTGGATAAAGGCTAAAATGGTCAATGCACTTGTATGGCAAAGTGCATTACACGATGCAAAGCATCAGTGGACCATGGGCGGGTGGGTATTATGGTAAAGGTGAGGGTGGAAAGGGTGAAGAGGTATCGGCCATGGTCCTTGTTGAGCTGAAAGGTGAGGGCAACAAGGGACCTTTACGCATGGTGCTCAAGTTGGTGAGGGAGGCGAAATGGTGTGAAAATAGCGATGGGGTGGGGCTCATAAAAATCACACGACCGTTCTATGAATGGGCGATGATAATGGTCACGCCGTGACACACCAAGGAGCTGTTGAGAAGAAAAATCAACACCACAAGGGAGCGGTGTGCATGGAGTAACAAGCTCGGTGTCACGGTGGAGAGTAGCACCAAAAATACTCTCATAGGTGGTGGAGGATTTCATGTGAGGATCTAAAACTATATATGGAAACTTGAAATGTGTAAAATCAAGATCCAAACCATGTGGTGGGGTGGAAGGGACAATGGGTGGGATAAACGGGGGAGGAAGATGATCCAACTCAAGCGTGGGAGACACACACTCATTGGGAGGAGTAAAAGAATACTCACAAGGGAGTGTGGTTTCTAAAGATGGAGTGGTCAACTTCTCCATAAGAGTAGAATTAGTGGATGTGGTGGGTGGGTAAGACGAGGCACCAAGATCTAAGATAGAGGAATCACTAGAAATATCAGGCTCAAAGGGAGTCAAGCATTGTGGGACATCATTCATATCCGGATAGGTAGGAAATATCACGGATTCTATCTCGGGAATATGGTAAGAACTCGTAGCCGGAGCGAACCTAAAAGATATGGTCATGTAAGAGACATATGCAGTTGGGGCATAAGGTAAAAGCTCGGGCATATTTTTGGATATGATGGGAGTGGGAACCTCATGGTGGGGTTCATGTGGACATGGTGGGATTGGATCAGGCTCACTATCGAAAGGTAAGTCAACACAATTATCGACTTGGGACCCAAACCATGGGATCATCTCAAATTCGAGATTCTTAGGGTGGTAGGGTTGGTCACACTCGAAATCCATGTCACAAGAGGACACATCATCATCACACTCGGTTGCAACGATGAGTGGATCCATAGGAATGTCCGACTCTCTCGCACACTCCAATTCATTTAACCTTTGTTCAATCCTTTGGAGATATTGAGTTTGAATTTGAGTGGCTTGCTCTTGCTCAAGTATGAACTTTTGCAAGAGTATTTCGAGAGAGGATGTGGATGGTGGTGGTGGTGGAATGACGGGTGGTAGCGGTGGTTGAGGTGGACACAACTCGCTCTATTCATGACTATATGGAGAATACTCAAATGAAGTGGGTGGAGTCGGGCCAAGTTCATCATACACGAAAGGATCGCTTCCATGATGGACAATTGGTTGATACTCATGCGGTGCGTAGTGAGGGAACTGATCGGGATAAAGTGCACAAGGTTTACATGACGACTGTTGAAACTTATGAGGATCCACAACATCAGGTTGTGATTCGTATTGCGTGGAAGGGTGATCAGGCCTCCACGAATAACTCGGGTACTCACACAACTCGGGATTAGGTATATCGAGATAATGGGCTGAGGTGGGTTCCGAAACAGTGTCATATGGATACACATGTTCCATGGTGGGTTCGGATGGATATGTGATGTAAGGGCACTCATGGGACATGTGATCGGCATAATAACAGTGGGTGCACAACAAAGGATGAGACACGTCGACACTTAACACTGAAGGTGATGGAATATGTGGTGCGTGCATGGATGGGTCAAGAGTATCAAGGGCACTCGTGAGAGAGGTGAAACCACTAAGTATCTCATAAAGAGACGGCTCGGGATCACTCTCACACGTGTCAATGGAAAATGACCAAAGTAGTCTCGTAAAGGACGTTCTTCGGCCATGAGGGGAAAAATATTTTTTTGGAATTTTTAATTTTTTTTTTAAATTTTTTCAAAAGAAAATATTTTTGGATTTTTTAAAAATAAAGGAAGAAAATATTTTGGATTTTTTTTTAAAAATAAAGGAAGAAAAGATTTTTGGATTTTTTTGAAAAATAAAGGAAGAAAATATTTTTGGATTTTTCTAAAATGAAAGAAAGAAAATATTTTTGGATTTTTCTAAAAATAATGGAAGAACATTTTTTTGGATTTTTTTGGAAGAAAAGGAGGGAAAAAATATGGACTCTTTGAATTTTGAACTCACTCACTAAAACCGACTACCTAAAAATGGAATTGGACACACACACAAGTCAAGAAAATTTCCTAACTAGCACATAGCCCATTTTTATCTTTAAATTTAGTGAAAGGGTAGTCAAATTTTAGTTAAGTCCGCGGGCGATAAAAATCATGGAAATATGAGTTATCACCTTTGCAAAATTTATTCTCCTAGTGGGTTACCTAGTTGATTGATTTTTAATTTTAATGATGGCTAGGGTAGCACAAAATTGGTAAGTGAGTGAGTCGGGTGATGAAATCCCTTCGCGTGAGTGACCGGGTGTAGGGCTTAGTCAATTAATTCATCACACCATTCGAAAATAAATGCGAGAATAAAATTACGTAAGAGCACACAAGAGCACACAAAATAATTGACTCGCTAACAGGAGAGGCGCGAGTGTGTAAGAAATGTACCTCCCACGGTTTTTAGTCCGTGGGGTGCCGAAAAATTTGAGTCAACCGGGGGGAGATCACGCCTATCTCAGTCGTCCTTGGGAGTCCTACCGACCCAAGGTAGAGAGGCTTCTAAATCCTTGCCTTTAGACGCCCTTTCTCTACCTTGTTCGGTTTCCTTATCACACTTGTCTTTGATTATTACAATTTTTAAAATGAAAAATAAAATAAAGGTGTCTCTAAGCACCGCAATACAATCAATGATAAAAATCCTAATACAAGCCTTCTAAAAATATAAAAATGGTACAAAAAATAATAAAGTGCAAAAAAACAACAAATGAACTACAAGTTGAAATCCGCTCCGAGCTTCACGATCCCAAGAATGACAACGGTGCCATTTGATAGAAATGACTTTTGCTTGTATTTTTTTTTCGTCGTTGCTTGAAAAGTCCTTCTAATTAAAACCTCAAATACCTACAAAATATAACAATCTCAAGTGTAGAGGTAAGTAAGAGTATCAATCCACTTCCACGGGGATAAACTAGAGACAAACTCAAATGTAGTTCAATTTTTATTTTCTTTTTGTTCTTTTTCACTTTTCTACTTTTTTTTAGCCTTTTCAAATATTAAAAAAATTGGGTGAGGTGATGATTTAAACTAAACTAAACTAAATGTGATATGATAATAACTAACTAGAAAATTACTAAAATGAAAAATAAAGTCTAAACTAAAATAAGAGATGAAGTGAGGTAAATAATTGTGAGAACAATCAAGGAGTGGGATTAGATAACAAATTTTAGCTATTCTAATTAATTAATTTAATTAATTTAATTCTCCCAATTTAATATCAAAATTACAAATCAACTCTTGTTGCAAATGTAATTTTTAATTGTAATCTTTTAGAATATTAAATTTAACTCCCCAGAACTCTAGAAAATAGATCTACTCTCCTTTTCATTAATCACCCGCTAGGATCGATCAATTAGAATTTATGTAAATCTTATAAAATAAATTTAGAGTTGAAATTCAAGTAATAATACACCACTTAAGAAACCCCTATCTCTAGTTCGAATCTAAAATGAGTATTATAACTAGAATTTCGATTTTCTCTCGAAAATCATTTACCCTCTCTCGAGGCGTAAATCTAAGGGAGAGGTATCAAAATTAACATTCGAAGGGAAATTTTAAGTAATCAAACGAATTAAACTAAAATAACATCAAATAAGGGTTCCCCCCCACCCCTTGAAAGGGGATTTAGCCTAACATGATATAAAATTTGACAAATTAATAATCAAGGCTACTAAAATAAAATAGAAGGGAACAGAACAAGCAAACCAAATCCCTTTGAGAAAGTTGAACTCTACACTTCCAAATTGAAGCATACAATCCCTCTAATTGAGCATCCAAGTGATTCGAAATTAAATATCCACTCAATTAACTCTCTTACAATATTTAATCTCATAAATATCTAACAAAAATAAAAATAAAAAAATAAAACTATTTACAAATGGTGTTTTTCTCTTTAATTTTCTCTCTAGAAATTCCTATCTAAAAAGTTCTCCCTGAAATGGGGTCTTCATCTTCATTTATAGTAGATGAATGGAGCATGAGGAGTGTTTTTGGGAATGGACTTGAGTGTGCATGGAAATGGTGAGAGGAGTGTGAGGTCATGTGGGTGAGGGGATTTGAGAATAAAATCTGATATGGTTAACGGGGTATTTTGGGCAATGGTTAAAAGTTGGTAGTTAGGGGATAATTTGGGTAAAAGGGTTTAAGTGGGTTTTATGGCACGTGGGGGATTCCTGATTTGGTCTTCATTTGGTGTTTAGCTTTGGTTGACTTGGAGAGTTTTTATGCAGGTTGAAAATCGTGGCTTAAAAAGGAGATATGGGTTTGGTTTGGGCTCGCTACAGGTTCGAGTAGGATGCGTGTCGCCGGTCAGAGTTGTCGCTGACGGATGGAGCTGGTTTCGAAGGCCGGAGGGATCTGGGTTAAGGGTGACGCCGGCATGGGTAAAGGACGGGGGTTCGACGGCGGTTAGGGATGGAGGTTTCACCGCCGGAGGTGGGACAACGGAGTTGGGATGGAGGTTTCACCGGTGGGGCGCGCTGGAACAGGGTTGAGGCGCAGGCAGGCCCCGGGGCTAGGGAGATCGGCGCCGGGTTCGGGTTGTAGGAGCGACAGGGGATCCGGTGTAGGGGCTGCTGGGTAGGTGGATAACAGGTGGTTCAAGGGGCATCGCCGGAGCTGGCTGGAGTTGGTTCTTGGGTATGGGGATTAGAGGGGTTTGGTTTGGTGTAGTGGAGGTATAAGGTGGTTTAGCTTTTGTGGAGGTTTTGGGTTATGGAGGTGAGGAGAGAGAAAGAGGTGGGAGGTTGAAGATTGGTTGGGAAGGATTGTGTGTGTGAGGTGTAGGGTAAGGTGGGTGAGGGAGAGTGTTTGGGTGTATGATAGTGTGTAGGGGAGTTGGGTGTGTGAGAGTTTATGTGTGTGTTTTATTTAGACCCTAAAAAGTAAAGACTCAACTAAAATTAATAAAATTAAAAATAAAAAATTAAAATAAAATCTAACTAAAAATAAAACAAACTAAAAACAATAAAAATAAAACTATCAAAACTAAAAAAAATAAAATCCTAAGCTTATATAAAAACTAAAATAAAACAAAAGAAATAAAAACTTAAAATCTAAATGAAAACTAAAGTCCTAAAAAAATATAAAATCTAAGAAACTAAAAGTAAACTCCTATAAACTAATCCTAATAAAACTAAAAACTAATAAAAATCAAAATAAAATAAAATTACACTAATAAAATAAAATAAAACCTAGAAAATACTAAATAAATCTCAAATAAATTCTAAAAATAAAAATGACTCAAACTAAAAATCTAAAAAATATAAAAAAAAGCGACAAACAAAACACACACAGGGTTTTGGGTACGTTTATGCTCTGTTTAGGGTAGGCTAGGTTACGAGATAAGGGTATTTAGCTCCATTTTAACTGTAAGTTGCTTGAAAATATAGCTTTTGACACCCAACGTGCATTTAAGCCTGCATATTGAACAGTTAAGCGCAATAGACCCAAATTGCCGAGAATTAGCAACAAAAATACGTCTATTCGGGGTATAAAATGTATAGTTTTGGGTACTTATCACACCGCTATTGTTCTTGAGTGAAGGAAAAATGATATTCCCTCCTCCTATCAGTAGTATAACTAAATAAAAAGGTGGAGTTGTAACTAATACTGTGTTGTATAATTGTAACTTGTAAGTGTGCAATGTGCTTAGGATGATAGTGTGATAGTATGCTAATATAACATAAAATACCAATTGTAAAAACTCTTCCGTATTATGTAACCTTGTTAGAAGTTACTTCTATATGCTCTCTCCATAGAATATTACTCTTAGGCATCATATTTATTTAAATGTTATAACTTATTATGCTTTAGAACTATTAACACTCGCTCTCCTTCCAATAAAGGCTGAACTGAGAAGACTCACACTGAGAAAATTAGAAATTGCTTTCAAGAATTATCATCTCTTGCTAGGCAGCAGCAAACACCGACTCAACAACCGACTCTGAAAGAGTTCACAGATGAAACACGTAGAATGAAAGCTCTTAAGGAATTTCTTAGACAACAACCCCCTTCCTTTCTTGGAAAGTAAGGAGCAAGTGAGGCTGAGAAATGGACATGCCAAATTACAAAGATATTCAACGGGGTAGGAATTACTGTTAATCTCTGAGTAATTTTAGTACTCTCTATATTTGAAGGTGAATCTAATTTTTGGTGGTATGCTGTAGCCCGAAGTCGTAATGTAATCGCCCAAACCTGGTAATAGGTCGAAAAAATATTCTTCAAAAAGTATTTTTTTGAGTCCAAAAGAGACCAGTTAATCGGGATTTTTTGAGATTATAACAAAAAAAATGTCCATAGCCCAATATGAATACAAGTTTATCGAGTTATCCCGTTATGCACCCGAGTATGTTAGAAGGAAAGACAAGAAATGCAAACATTTTGAGAGAGGATTACACCCAAGAATTAAGACCTCTGTCATACCTTTGTAAATTTAAGACTTTTCCTAACTTATTGAAGTTTCCTCAATCGTTGATTATAATCCCTTATCAGGTTGATATGTACACCCATTTAATCCCAAAAAAAGGAACAATTATGTTGCTTGATGATTAGGCATAAATTCTTCACATTTATCCCCTTAATTTTGGTATTTTTATTATCCCGTGCGGTGTAAATAGCTTGGATTTGTCTCATATCTATGCTACTAACCCTTTTTGGTAAGTATTTCGTATTTTGTGTATTTCTTATGTGTTTTACGGGTATTTCATGCAAGAAAGATGGAAAAGAGAATAAAAAATAGTGAAAGAAACCAAGAATCAGGGAGTTGAATTGCATTTTTGTAATTTTCCAGCCTTATTGTGGAGGTGGGGCCAACTGGAAAGTTGAAGAGCTTTCAATTACAAGAACACTAAAAAAACGGCACCCCAATCCGAGCTACGGTGAAGAAGTTATGCCAATTTGAAGTTGAAAAGAAATCCAAGAAAAAGGCTGTCAGACCCAAACCGAACCGAAGCTGAGGAAAAAGAAACGGTCCTCCCATTTGTCACGCACCAAATCCGTTACGAAACATATCCGTTACAAAATTAGTCACGCTTTCTGAGTGTGACAAATTAGCAGATACGAGATTTTTTATTTTGTGCTTATCTTTTAGCCAAAAGAGTTTTATGTTTTGGGGACTCTTCTAAACGACCTCTAGCCTATATATTTAGTCATTAGGACTCTTTTTATTCAGATTTCATTCATGTAAAATCTCCATAACAAGTAGGAACATATAGGAGAAGAATTTACATACTTTACACCATTAATTCAAGAGCTTTTTCGGTTTTTCTTCAATCTTTGATTTCTTCTTGCATGTTCTTGTTCTTCAATCGTTGTAACTTTTATTTCTAGAACTTTTATTATTATTCACCATGTTAGGCTAGGTTTTTAAAGGTTGGGATGCATGAGCCCAACCTGATGTGTTAGTTGCATGTGTATAAAATTAGTCCTCTGAATTTAGTGATTTATTACGACCTTATTGCGTAAGAACACAAAAATTGTAGATCTTTATATCTCGTTTGCCTCTGGGTAACCAGGATGATTTAGAATGCAATTCGAGTGTCACTATCGCGATATCGATTTACTCGTCCTCAGATTAAGTATGACGCGGGCTTGAACCTCGTATGCGTAATGCTTGGGAGTACTAAATTCTGGGTCAAATTAATCAGTTAAATTTACTATTAGTATTATACCTGCAATACTCTAGGGTTGGGGGATTGTGTCTCTACCTTTATTTTCCAATTAGTTTTAGTTAACTTCTTTATTTTTCCCTTTTTCCTTTCTCACTCAATCATCTTATTTTTATTTCTTTTTAGAGTCAAAGTTAGGGTTATCAGTCTTGCCTTTGTCGTCACGTTCACTTGTCCTAGTTCCCTGAGGATTCGATACCCAAACTAGCCACTATACTCCACAAGAGTGTAGTTATAGTTTAGGTTTTTGTACTGCGATTGGAAGCCGATAACAATGACTAGCGTATTTACACGGACGCTCGGTTTCCGACTCGATCACTTGAACCTTACCCAGATTTCGGGTCCAACCTTATCCTAGCCCTAGTAGACAAATCTATTCCCAAATTCGCCATAGAAATACCAATCCAGTAATTGGATGCCATGAGTGTCAAGAGGTAGGACACATCCATTCGCAGTGTCCAAAACTGTACCCACTAGTGATAAGAAACAAACACGTTACTTCCCTAAGACCCAAATGAACATCTTCTTAATATAATTAGCGAATGCCTTATACCGCTGGTAGAAATCTTGAACTGCTCCCCAACCATGGGAAGAACTGTGCTAAATTGCTTGTACAAAATTTGCACGACGTGGTGGAAGGTACGATACTCTTTTATAACCACTCTACTCATATCTTATTTGATTCTGGATCAACCCACTCATTCATTAGTCTTAAACTAACTGAAAATCTGTAAATTTTACTAAAATCAGTAGATACTCCTTTAGAGATAGGATCACCCACGATGAAATTAGCACCTACTTAAAGTTATGACAAATGTTAAATTCAACTAGGTATTGATACACTCTTTATAAAAATAATAATCTTAGATATACGCAAATTTGATATCATTATTGGAATGGATGTGTTATCAACACACCATGCTTATATCGATTGTTATCTAAAAAGACTATACTTTCGAGACCAAAAGAATCATTCCTTTATATTCCTAGGAACTGATCAGTCCGAATCTTCGACATCCAAAATCCAAATTACCAATTCCCTTTTGATATCTCAGTTCTTAGAATTTTTTGATGATGTTTTTCTAGAGGAGTTACCTGGAATACCACCCTCCCTAGAAGTTGAGTTTACAATCAATATTTTCCCAAATACCTACCCTATCTTGATACCTCCATATTGAGTGCCCTCCTTAGAACTTCGTGGAATTCATACCCATCTAGATGATCTACTTGAAAAAGGTTTTATTTTGCCTTAGTTAATACTTGGGGGGCATCATTTTTTTTGCAAAGAAAACCGATGAAAGTTTTAGTTTCTATATGGACTATCGTAGATTAAATTATGTAACGACTAAGAATAAATATCCCTTACCCAGAATTGGAGATTTATTCGCTCAACTGAGGAGAAGGATCTTTTCAAAGATTGACTTGCAGTATGGTTACCATCAGTTATGAGTTAGAGAAGAGGATATTCTAAAAATCAGATTTCAAACTCGTTATGGACATTTCGAATTTAACGTAATGTCTTTTGGATTAACCAATGCCCCATGTAGCCTTTATGGACATAATGCATCGAATATTTTGACCTTTTCTCGATCAATTTGTAGTCATATTCATTAATGATATTCTCATTTGCTCCTAAGATCCTGAAGAACATGCCCAACATCTAGAGGTAGTGTTAGGTATCCTAAGGAACCATCATTTTTATGTCAAAAGGACCAAATGCAACTTCTCGATGAAGGATGTAAAGTTTTTAGGACATGTGATTTTTGAAAATGGAATCCAAGTCGACCTAACAAAGATCATAACCATTTTAGGATTGAAAAATCCGACCAGTGTTACCGAGATTAAAAGTTTTCTTGGACTAGCTGGTTATTACCATCGTTTTGTGGAAGGATTTTCAAGAATTTTTCTTCCATTAATGAAGTTAACTAGAAAGGAAATACCATTTATATAGACTTCTGAGTGTGAGAAAGCATTCCAAACTTTAAAAGATAATTTGACTAATGCTGTTATCCTAATTATTCCTTCTTGTAACGTAAGCTATGCCATATACACCGATGCCTTTTATCAAGGTTTAGGTTGTGTACTGACGCAAAAGGACAAGTAGTTGAGTATGTGTATTGACAACTCAAGACTCACGAGTGTAATTATCCCGTGTATGATGTTGAGTTAGCAACCTTAGTTTTTTATTTAGAAATATGACATCATTATTTGTACGGTGATGAATTTTAAGTATTTTTAGAGCATAAAATTTTGAAATACATATTTACCCAAAGAAACTTGAATTTGAGACAGAGAAGATGGATGAAATTTTTGAAGATTACCGATTCAATATAGGCTACCATCCTGGAAAAGAAAGTGTTGTAACATGACGCCTTAAGCGTAACCCCATTGGAAGACTTTACAATCTGATTTCTTATGATGTTGCTGCCACCATAGAGCAATATAATCTTTAAATAACCCACTCTTTTTCAAAATTCACCAATATCTTTGCATGCCCAAACTCGAGAAAGAATATATTAGAACAACAACTTCAAGACCCCTTTATTACTAAGCAGTGCACTGGAAGCAAGACCAAAGAGTTATTATGTGAGAAGGAGTCTGCTCTATGATTTAAAAATATATTGTATGTACCTGATGATTCATATTTACGAAAAGAAGTGTTACAAGAAGCTCATCATTCTAAATTTATGATACATCCTAGAAGCTAAAAAATGTATCATGAATTAAGGAAGTAGTTTTGTTGGCAAAACATATGGAACGATATTGAGAACTCTGTTAAGATATGTATCACCTATTAACAAGTGAAGATAGAACACCAGTGCCCCGGTGGACTCCTCCAATCTCTTCCAATCCTTGAGTGGAAATGGGATGACATCATAATGGGCTTTGTTAGTGGAGTACTCAATACATATCATGGATACAATTATGTTTCATAATAACATATCGACTCACCAAGTCTGCCCATTTTCTCCAAGTAAAGACATTTGATTCTTTACAAAAACTTAACAAACTCTACATCTAACAAATTTTTCGACTACATGAAATTATTTTATCCATAATTTCAAATCGACATTCTCATTTCGTAGGTAAATTTAACAGACACTCAAAATCGCAATGGGTATTAGACTTCATTTCAGTATTGCGTTTCATCCTCAGACCAATGGACAATCTGAACGCACTACACAAAAATTGAAAGACATGTTGAGAGACTGTCCTTTAGATATGCCCAATAACTAGAGTGAGCACTTGTCATTAATTGAGTTTTCTTATAGCTACAATTATCAGTCAAATTTCAATGTCGCCCTATTTGAAGCATTACATGGAAGACCATTCTGATCACCATTATGTTGGACCGAATCAGGAAATAACAAGTAATTTGGTTCTCAAATAATTCAAGAAACTACTGAGAAGATACAATAGATCAGAGATTGACTAAAGATACCCCAAGACCTATAGAAGAGTTACACTGACCATCAGAGTAAGCCCTTAGAGTTTTGAATTTCTGATTAGGTATTCCTAAAAGTTTTGCCTCGAAAAGGAATTTTACGATTTTGAAAGAAAGGGAAATTCTCACCAAGATATATTGGACCCTTTAGCATCATCAAATGTGTTGGCTATGTGGCCTATGAATTGGAGTTACCTCCATAATTGTCAAATATTCGTAATGTATTCCATGTGTCCGAGTTACATCATTATATTTCATATCGAACACATGTGATTACATGGCATGAAATATCTATTCATCTAAATCATGAATTTGAAGAGTGTCCTATTCAAATTCTTGACCGTCTGGTAAGATTTTTTGACGGAAATAAGTTCCTTTAATAAAGATAATCTTGGAACAGTATCATCAGCAAGAAGCTACTTCGAAACCAGATGAATCTATGAGGAAATAATATCCCGAAATTTTTGCTGTAAATTTGGGGTCCAATTTTTTATTAGGTAGGTAAAATGTGATATCTGCGTAGTATTGAAACCCTCTAACGATTAAACTACGATCAATTAAGCCTATATATTTCCCTATATCTCTCTTATAACCTAGTCAAATTCATAAACACCCTAGAAAAATTGAAACTATTCATGAAACTCTACAACTTTGCTTTATGTACCCCTTAAGGTTATAAAATAACCAAAATACCCTATTAACTTTTCAAGAAGCATAACTTGACCTCTATTTCACCCCAATACCCAAACCTTATATCAATTTGAATCTTTATACCTGGACTAATTAATTTTAAATTCCTAACCCATGAAATTTCGTAAGAATACAAACATACCCCTTAAATATGGAAATTTAATCAAATAAAAACTCAACATTTTCTTTAAGGACCAAATTCAAAACAAACATAATTAGCTTTCCCCTTCCAACAAAGCATCCAAATCAGTAGAAAATGACAAAATTCACATGGTTAATACCCTCCACACAAGTGAAAATTTTGTGCTCCATTATTATTGTAAGGACATATTTTTAATAAGTCCGTCACAATTTATTATGTCGTATACCACTACAAGTCGTCGAAGAATTAAGAAGATTGCATCTACAAAAGACGGATGCGAATTTCAAGTTATCTTCAATCCCAACAATATGAACTTTGGTAAGATAATGTTTTAAAGTTTCATATATATTTCATATTAAGAGTGTTGGGATATTTTTAAAAGGAGTTTTAAAAAGCTTTTATATAAAAATGTTTTTATAATATTCTTAAAAGGAATTTTCAAAAGGCTTTGTTATAAAAAATGTTTTATAAATGTTTGTTTTTAAAAAGGTGTTAACTGTTTTAGAAAAAAATAGTTTTGAGAAAATTTCAATGGCAATAAACGCACCTTGGATTCGACGCCAATCTCGTTCGCGCAAGATCACCATCTCATTCGAACGACATGTGGATGTCGCACGTAGTCATTTGAACGACACACGATCTTGTTCGAGCGAGATGGGGTTTTCGTTCGAACGAGCTGTCTTTTTGGATGACACGCTGCTTTAATGCTGATCTCTTTGACAGCCTCAGACTTTCTTATATAAAGGATGTCAGCCTTTATTTCGAAAAACGTGGAGAATAGTTTCAACTTTTAAGAGTCTTATTCTTTTGAAACTTTTGTGTATCTGCCCAGTTTTAATTCAATACCTTTTGGCATAAAGTTTTTCTCCAAAGATTTTAAGGGTTCAAATATTTTGTTTTTAATTCACAAAATCCCAATTACTTTTATGTGAATTGTTTTGTGGAACCCAAGAACATATTTTATCTTTGTTCATTCTGTGTGGGAAGAGCTCTACAACCGACAGCTGTGTGCTATTGTGGAGGGAGTCCTTGTGAATATTTTTAGACTGTGTGTCTAGGATTGCGGTCCTTGTGGTATAGTTGCGGGTGAGTCACTGCAGATTTCTAGTCGTTTCTTTGGAGGTTTGACGAAGACACCGTGCGTTACACTTGTGGGAGATTATCAGGTTGTATGTAAGTGAATGGTCTTGTAAATTCTTCAAAGTTCTAGAAATAAAAGGTTTTGCCCTTTCGGGGATTTTTCCTTAACTTTGTGTCACATGCTTTATCTATTTATGGTTTGACATGCACACACACATAGATGCATGTTTAGGGGCTGGTTTAGTTTGTTTGAATTTAGACTCTAATTAAATAAGGTTTCTTTGGAAACTTGTGAATTAATTTGAAATTGGTATCACACATTTTCAATTATCTTCTTAAACCAAGGAAAAATCCACCTCCTTTGAAAACCAATCAACTGTGTCTGGTCTATACTATATATTATCCACGAATTCCAGCCTTAGAACCTAGTTTTTCAGCATAACAAAACTTATTTTTTCACTCCAAACTGGTAGCTTATGATTTTATTCACCATTCTATAAGGACGTGGTTTTATAAATGTCTGTAGAGTATCTAGAATTCTTTGTGTTGTCCTAGATCACAACAAGTATGTCATATACCTCTACAGTCGGCACGTCACAACATGATCATCCAAGATGGACTCTATCCAAATCCTTATCATCTCGTATAATCAATACGCTCCCACCATCATCAATGTGTAATCGTGCATCGTTCCCAGTTCAACTGTTACTCCACGACGTTACGTTCTGTGTTAAGAATTAAAGGAAGAAAGAAGAAATTCATGGATCAAAAAATTGAACCGGTTCGCCTTTTATAAAGTCCAATCCGAATCGGTTCGATGACCTCCTCAAAATTTTATTTTTCCTTATAAATACCTATTTTGGGGCGTATTTGTTTCAAGACTTTGTAAGAACATTTTCGAGAGTCCTACGACATCAAGTATTTAATTTTTTAAATCCCAAAAACCTTGAGATTCATTCAATCATTCTAAATCATATATCTGAATCGTCATAAACCCTTTTACTTATCATTACCATTCTTAGAGTGATACTTATGAAGAAGAAAGGTTGTCTTCACTACTGATCGTTGGATCTCTTGCGGGATCTCTTGCCGATGACGACTAACTGACGCCTGCGGGTATTTGTGTGTCAAGCTGTATTTCTTTGTAATTGTAAGTGTTACGAATTATAGTGAAATAAAAGGTTTTTCCCCTTTGGGAGATTTTTCCTCATATTGTGATTGACTTGCATGCTTGAGAATATTTAATTTGTCTGTCACAATTTTTTTGCAAGTGTTAGTAATTTTTGGGATAAAATTGGATTTTAATTAAACAAGTTAGAACATTGATTACTGGTGCACTCTCAAATTGGTATCAGAGCCTACTACACAATTATAACGTGTAATGTTTTTTGCAATTTTTTCTACATATAAATTTTGGTTTAAAATTTGATTTTTGAATGAGCGCAATTTCAATGGAAAACCTGTATAATCGAGTGCCAATTTTTGACGGGTCAAATTACGCATATTGGAAAGGCCGTATGAAATCTCACTTAAAAGCCATTGACGAACGTGTTTGGGTTGTGTGTGAAAGTGGATGGGCGCCTCCCATTGTCATCGTAAATAATGTAACTTCTTTAAAATCTGTGACTACATGGTCTGAGGATGAATTTAAATGGAGGACATACAACTCACGTGGGCTTAGGGCAATTTTTGGAAACATCACCACCGGCGAGTTCTGACGCATCATGATGTGTACCACTTCAAAAGAAGAATGGGATATTCATCAACTTACCCATGAAGGCACTAATTCTGTTAAAGAATCAAAATTGCAAAATTTAGCTACACAATTTGAGATAATCACCATGCTTGAATCTGAGTGTTTTGATGAAATCTATGCATGCTTATTTAATATTGTTAACACTAGTTTCAATTTAGGTGAACACATTCCTGATGCTAGAGTAGTTATAAAGATTTTGAGGCCACTACCTAAGTGTTTTATCCCTAAAGTCACTGTGCTAAATTCTTTAGGAAATTTGAGCAGTCTGAAATTAGAAGAATTAGTAGGAGACCTCCAGGTTTATGAAATCGACATGTTTCCTAACATGATAAAATCAAAAGAGAATGGCGTAGCACTTAAATCCCAGGCTAGGAAGAGTAAGGGTTCAGCTAGAAAGACAGGTGAGTCTTCTAAGAGAAGGGAGGAAGAGTTCACTGATTCAGAGTTTGATTTTGACTTAGAAAATTTGGTCTTGTTTGCAAAAAAATTCAAGAAATTTCTTAATTTAAAGAAAAATGGCAATTTCAAAGATAATGTTTTTTAGAAAGATAAGCTTGAAAAACAAATGAAAAGGATAAAAAGGACGCACCTAAGAAAGACGAGGAGCGATGTTATGAGTGTGATGGTAGAGGTCATAAGGAATTTGAGTGTCCTACTAGGTTGAGACGTCAAGACAAAGCTACTCTTAATGCCTCCCTTAGTGATGAGAGTGAGGTTGAGTCGATGGATCCTAGAGACGAGTCACCGGATGAATGTAACTTCACTTCATTCATGGCTAGTCATGCAAATACTAATAGTGCGCCTTACGACGGTGAGGATGCTACTTCACAGGGACACCTCGACATTGGAGGCAATGTGAGTGAGGGGGAGGATGCTGTAAGTGAGAGCTAGAGTTATTTATGACGCGCGTACGCTGATTTATATGCTGATTATTTTAAAACTAAAAAGCATAACACAACATTAACTATTAGGATAGTTGCCTTAAAGAAAGATTTGGGAGAGGCGAGAGAGAGAGAGTCCTCCATTAGCATTGCCTTGAGCGAGAGATAGACCATTTGTGTTGAGAGAGAGATAATTTGTGTAGAGAAAGAGAGTTAGTTTGGAGATAGAGAGAGATATTTAGAGAAAGAGAAAGGGGACTTGACCAAACAGGTGTCCAGTATTACGAGTGAGCTCCAGACCTCCATGGACACTCTAAAGAAACTTGAAGACCTTGTATCCAAGCCTACTCATGACCTTGAGAGAGCCAGAGAGGTCAAGGTAAAGATAGAGGACAAATCTGGAAAGATGCTTGTCGCCCCTACTTTAGGTTTTGGTTAAAGTAAGGGAAGTGGTTTTGATGGTGCCTCCACATCCCATGTGACACCGAAACCAGTTCCTGAGTTTACTACGAATCTATATGGCCATCACCAAAAGCCCCGGATAATAATTCAACCAAGAAAAGCAAATCAAGGTCGGACAAAGATTGTGTACTTCTCTACCTACTGCAAAAGAAGGGGACACCTTAGGGAGTTTTGCGATTGTTTGGGTTGGACACGACTTACATTTGCTCCACCATGTGCCACTATCGATTTTTTGAGTCTTAGAGAGCTGGTTGAGTTTCTAGTCTCCACATCTCAGAGTATAATGGAAGAGTTTCAACGAATTTCTATGCATTCAGTGGACACTTCTAAAATCCCGACTAGATCCAATAATGACAAGGGAAAATAGAAGGTTACCTCATCTTGGGTGCCTAAACTCGACGCAAAATCCCTTGTCATTAATATTTCTCTTAAAGCACATAATACTTCTCAGTGGTATTTCGATAGTGGGTGATCCAGGCATATGACAAGTGATGTCTCATTTTTTACCTACCTAGAGGACGCAAGGAAGGTAAAGTCACCATTGGAGGCGGGAGAAAGTCTAGCATAGTACAACGAGGTACAATAGAGATACCAATATTTACTAAGCTAGAGGATGTTTTGTACATCAAAGGTTTGAAAGCAAACCTTCTCAGCATTAGCCAGCTATGCGACGCTGACTTTGCAGAAAAGTTTAATCGAAACGAGTGCGATGTTTATGATCAAACCGATAAACTTTTATTACAAGGGGTGAGGACTAAAGATAATTGCTATAGGATTGTGCCCAAGTCCTCATTTATCTACAACAGCGCCATGATCACTCCTATGGATCTGTGGAATCAACGTCTAGGTTATGTGAATTTTAGAGATTTGGAGAGATTATCTAAAAAGGACATAATGATTATGCGCGTGAAATGTGTGCTCGTGTAAGGGCACATTCGTTGTTTTCATTTCGCCGCGATAATACAAAAAAACCTAAGTTAGGACTACACTTGCAAGGCAAGCACATCGGTAAGTCGGGTATCGAAAATCCACAGGGACGAGTTGCTAGAATATATATGATTTAATATTCCAGAAATAAAAGTGTAAAAGGTGAATTACAAACTAAAAATGAAAAGATGCAAAAAAGGGAAATATTAATCTAGGCGAGTGTTGATGTAAAAAATTAAATCACTCTAATAATTCAATCACAGATAAATAAATGAGACAAAGAATTTTAAAGTGGTTCAGCCTTATAAGAATGGCCTACGTCCACTGTTTTGGTATTGCTGTTTGTATGTGAATTCTCGATTACAAGTTATCTCAAGAAATTCCGGTCTGGGGTCCTCCTACAATGAGGATTGTACAATGTATTTATAGCCCTGAGGCTGTAATATGAAAGGGTACTACATTAAATGTTATACATATGAAAGGGTAATACATTTAATGCCCTCTTTGCGTGTGCGTCTGAATGATAAGCATTTAATGAATCAGTAGAACTGTTGGTTATCCAGCTATTAATGCTTTGTTCGATATGCAGCTCGGACCGCCTGAGTTGCACGGACCGCCTAAGCTTCTTGGTATTCAAGAGTTCCTCGGAGAGGTTTGTTCCTCGGAGCGTATGAGTTCCTCGGAGTAAGTAGTGTTCCTCGGGGAACTAGTCTTCCTCGTTGTAGTCTTGTTCCTTGGAGTGAGTGGGTTCCTCGGAAGTGTTTATAGTTGCCATGTAGATAGCCACGTGTCTTCATAGGATTGGCCCACGTCAATTTGGTATCAACAGCGAGTGTATTGAAATTAGATTAACAAAGCGGTAAAAACTATAGGTTGCATCGAGTATCCCTCACCCGAGTTAATTAGTATAAAATGGATACATGGGTCGACGAGTTATTATCGATGTGTCTCGTTTCGACGGTTAATTGAATCAAGGGTTGTCTCGCCCCTAAATTCGCATAAAAGCCTAATAAGATTTTGGCGTCAACAAATACCCCGAAAATTACGCACGAAAGGTCGTAAGCACGGGACATACATGATATGCCCTGTCAAATATCCTAGGCATAATAACTAGGACAACGTACCCAAAATAGATCCGTAAACACCATCACCAAAGCAAAGCAATGCTTCAACCCGAGTGAGTTCAATTCAAATACAGCCTAATTTAAATTAGCTAGAAAGCATGATAAAAACGCGGTAAAGGAACGCGATAAAGTTACACTAGAAAGAAAGCATGTGAATCTAATTATGAAAGCATGTAAATTACAATACAAAGCAAGAATAAATGAAATACAAGCTATATTAATGGAGAGGATGATGAATAGTGCAACTTACAACCCAGTTGGGTGTCAAACCAAGAAGAATTAAAGAAGAACTCTCCAAAACCCTCAAACCCTAAGCTATTCTAACCTAAAATCTATTCTATAACTACATTTTTTATATTTACAACAAAATTTGGTTTATATAGTAAGTGGAATTAAATTATAAAAGAAAAGAGAAAAGAAAAGAAAAGCCAAAATTTCAGCTGGAAAGAGGAGATCGATTGATCGATGGCAAAAATATCATCCCACTCTCTCCCCACGATTTGGCAAAACTGAAGGATCGATCGATCGATCGATCAAGAAGGTATGAACACACAACATTCCTTTTCCTCTTCTTTTCTCCTCTTTTAGTTTCATTATTTTTCCCTTCCGCTAAAATCATCGTAACTTCTTCGTTCTGAATCAGAATCGCACACTGTTTGCGGCCACACGAAGCTTGCGAGGAGGGATATAACTTCCGTGAGGTTAGGCCAGGTGCCCAAGCTATGAAAAGACTAAAATTCCCTTAAACATGAGATCGTGTATGAAAATCGAGCGAAATGCGTCCGAACTTCACACTTAGCATCCAAATACCTATAAAATCTCAATTAACCCCTGCAAAACATGTTAATGTAGAAATGTGAGGTTGTCTGGTTATGAGCATAAATATAGGGAATAAGATACCCGAGGGGGCTAAAATGCATCGGTTCGGAGGATGAAATACGCAATATTTGTGTATTATCACACCCCCTAACTTACACATTGCTAGTCCCTAGCAATGAAATATGATGAAACAAGAACTACAAGCAAACCAAAAGTAGGATAAGTACAAAATTATGGTATAAAAGTATAAGGCCACTTTCGTGGGTGATTCGGTTGCATTTAGCGTATCCAATAAACCGTTAAACCCCTAGGTCACCCTAGAGGACGAGTGTCATCTCGTGAGGGTTTTCAGGGATGATACCCACAAACATCACATGGTTTCCTCAAAATAAGCCCAAACCAACATGCGACAATGAGAAACGTGTGTGCTCGCGTTCAAATGATCAAACCATATATAAAACCCTTTTAACACAAACAAACCCTAAACATGCAGCAGTATGTGATTGAATAAATAGATAATATACGCAAGAACATTCAAACACATGCAATTAAGGAAAAATCCCCCTCAGGGGCAAAACCATTTATTTTCACTATAATTTGTAAGAAAACGGCTTACAATCGGATTACAATTAAAATACAAGTTGACTAAGAATTACCCTCGGGTATCGGATTCTGTAGTCGCAGCTGGAATTATCCCTTTCCAGTAGGGCTGAAATGAAGAAGAAGAACGGTCTCCTCCACAAGGGTTGAACAAACCAAAGTTGTGTTCTTGGGTTGCAAAAGGATTCACAAAGGTTTGGCAATGATGTGTGAATCAAAACATGAGTCTTGGGACTCAAAAATATGAAGACCAGATGCATTTGGACTCTCAAATTCATCTCCTAAAGTCTTGCAAAATAACTCCCCCGAAGTTGGTATTTATAGGAAAAAATATGAAGAGTCCCACGTTCTTAAAACTCTAAAATTCTATCCAGCGTACAAAAAAAATAACATTCTTTAAGGAATTTTCTCTATCTTCAAAAGGTCATAACTCCTTCACCGTAGCTCGGATTGAGGTGCCGTTTTTTCCAGTATCTTCGTTGCGGCGAGCTCTTCAACTTTCTAGTTGACCAGACCTCCGAACTATGGATGTGAAATTACGAAAATGCCCTTGAACTCTCCTATTGTGCTTTTTTTTTTTTACTGTTTTGACTTCCCTTGCGTACCACTTGCATTAAGTCCCTAAAATCTTGGAACGTGAAGTCATTGAGGCAGATGTGGGACATATTAGTGGAGATAATGCATGCTTGATTCCCGGAATTCGGATAGAGGTCGTCATGTGAGATCGTGAGGAGACGTGCCAAATGTAGCGGCGTACGACATAAATAAATGAAACATTTCGGACATGTGAAAAATGTCCTTACAAATCTCCCCCTATGTCTATGCCGGTACATACATAAAAAATTCGAAGTATCAAATATGAAATTGCCTATACAAATCTACCCTCCCATGAACCCAAAACTGGAAAAGGTACAAATGAATAGTCTTCATCGTTTGTTCTTTAATTCTTCAGGAATCTCAAAACTTTTCTCATCAGGGTGTGCAACATATAGATCTGTAATCTTCATACCTACACACATGAGACAAAGAAAATACCACGTGATATATCGAGTTTGAAATGAGATAACATGGATATCAATATATGATAAAAACATAAGCAACATCTCAAAAACTCCCCCAGAATTCAAACTCCCCCATAATATGATAATTCTTTCTCCCCCTTTTTATGATGTCCCCAAATGGACAAATTAGAGAAATAAATCAAATAAGCAAGTGAGGGGTGTCACTAGGATAAAAACACACCATGAATAAACATAAAGCAACCAAGTCAATGATAGCGTAAATGAAGTGGTGTGATCAAATTCGATAGGAAAATCAATGCATACAAACATGACATATGTGCACGATGAATATTGGATATTCCTAGCGAATGAACTCAAATGCTTCCTTTTGTGTAAAAGAGTGACAATATAAGATATTGACTCAATCAAATCAACAAATTAAAGCTCAAAATGATTTTCACACCAATAACGTCCAAAATGATTTTATGCTTTTTCAGGACTTTCAAGGAAGTGCAAACCCGTTTAGATTCTCCAACCAAACTCCCTCAGATATTGTATTGAATTGAGGCATTCTAAATTCTCAAACTTTGGAGAATTGATGGTGAAACCTAAGTGGCCCATATTTGGCATGAATTGCTTTTTATTGCCTTTAAATTTTTTCGGGCTCTTTTAACCTCTTTGGACCTCGGATATTAAAATTCCTCAATTTTTTAGGTCCTTTTTAACGGTGGCTTTTGCGCAAAGGATAGATGATTACCTTTCGCAGCCCCTCCCCGTTATACAAAAACACACAGTCTCACCAAAACGGTTTTTACATGCATTCCAATCTTGTCAAGTTTTATCGCATATTGTACATTGTATAGACAGGATTGAGATGAAAACACATAAGCCAACATGAGATAGACAAGTGCAATAATCAAATATAGCCGTGCATGTGTGCAATAAAGGATATAGGAGTCAAACATGTAGGAAGATATCACTAATTACATCTCAAAGACTCCAATCAATGTAAAGCACATGGATGAAATGATGTAGCCTCTCAAATCTCTATCAAACAGTCACATGGATAAATGGAATGAAGTTGTGACTTGGCTATCTTACATGCTCATCCATAAAAGAAGCAAATTACAAAAATCTTTTTGGATTTTTTTTCAAAAATTTGGAAAAATAAAATCTTTTTGTGCTTTTCTCAAAATTTTTCTTAAAGGAAAATCTTTTTGTATTTTTTTTCAAAAGAAATATAAAAAGCAAAAAGAATAAAACAAAGCTGTACAACAAAGTAATGGTACATATAAAACAGACTAGCAATAGGAAGCATATGATATGAACATGAAGAAGCATCCTATTCTAGACATAGACCAACCCCTCAGTCAACTGTGCAAATCCCTAAAGATTTCCTAAGACTCTTAAATCTAAGGGCATCTAAAGGTTTCGTGAAAATATCGGCTAACTGACGGTCGGTAGGAACAAAACTCAGGGATACGAATTTCTCTTCAACTAACTGACGAATAAAGTGCTCACGTATCCTGATGTGTTTTGTGCGCGAATGCTGAACTGGATTGCGGGATATGTGTATCGCGCTCGTGTTATGACAGGAAATAGTCATGGTGTCCTGTGATATCCCATAATCCTCCAGTATTTGCTTCATCCACAAGAGTTGTGTGCAACAACTCCCGGCGGCTATGTACTCAGCCTCCGCAGTGGACAAAGAGATGGAATTTTGCTTCTTGCTCAGCCAGGAGACAAGAGCAGAACCAAAATAGAAACACCCACCAGAAATGCTACTACATCCATCTACATCCCCAGCCCAATCGGCATCCGAGTAGGCGGACAGACGGTCATCGGTATCAAAGGAATACCAAATCCCGTATGAGAGAGTCCCACTTACGTATTTAATAATACGTTTTAGAGCAAGTAAATGTGACTCTTTTGGGGATGCCTGATAACGCGCACAGACTCCAACACTAAAGGCGATGTCGGGACGACTGGCAGTCAAGTAGAGGAGACTACCTATCATACTCCGATATAAGGTTTGCTCTACGTCCTTGCCTGAAGTGTCCTTACTAAGCTTGGTAGTGGTACTCATAGGTGTACGTGCATGCTTAGCGGAGTCTAAACCAAATTTCTTCACTAGGTCTCTAGCATACTTGGATTGGGAGATGAACATCCCATCCTTTAGCTGACGAACCTGGAGACCAAGGAAGAATGTAAGCTCACCAACCATGCTCATCTCAAACTCACTTTTCATCTCCTCCTCAAAGTGGTGAGCATTCTGGGAGCATGTGGATCCAAAGACTATGTCGTCCACATAGACCTGAGCAACCAAAATAGCACCGTCATCTCTCCTGACAAACAACGTCATATCTACTCCCCCTCTCTTGAAGCCACGAGCTAAGAGATAAGAAGTAAGCCTCTCGTACCAAGCACGGGGTGCTTGCTTCAAACCATGCAAGGCTTTCCTCAGATAGTAGACGTGCTCAGGGTGCTGAGGGTCTTCAAACCCTTTTGGTTGTTCCACATAAACCTCCTCCTGTAGAATGCCATTCAAAAAGGCACTCTTAACATCCATCTGATACACCTTGAAGCGCAGATGACATGCGATGGCGAGCAGAAGACGGACGGACTCAAGCCTCGCAATAGGAGCAAATGTCTCCCCAAAGCCTACACCCTCTATCTGTGTGTAGCCTTGAGCGACCAACCTAGCCTTATTTCGGATTATGGTACCATTTTCATCCATTTTGTTCTTAAAAATCCACCGGGTACCTATCACATTAATCTCACTAGGTCGGGGGACAAGTTCCCAAACATCATTCTTTTTAAACTGAAGCAACTCATCCTGCATAGTAGATATCCAGTGTTCATCCTTGAGTGCTTCTTTATGGTTCCTGGGCTCGACTTTGGACGTGTAGCAAAGATGGCTAACAACGTTCTCTAGCTGAGCACAAGTCTTGACCCATAGAGTGGGATCACCAACAATGGCAGAAGGGTCATGACTCTTGCGAACCCAAGCAGGTGTGTCCCCTAACACAGGAGTAGGGTCCACAGAGTGTGAGAGAGGAACAGGTAAATCACTGTCAGAACAATCCTCATCCTCACACTGAAGGTTAGGATCAATAACCGTCGGAGGTTCGTCATCTTGCACGGTGACGTTTATTGATTCCATAATCTTAGAGCTCTTCAGGTTAAAAACCCGGTACGCTCTGCTATTCGATGAATATCCTAGAAATATTCCCTCGTCGCTTCGGGAGTCAAACTTTCCTAATTGCTCTTTATCCCGTAGGATGTAGCATTTACTCCCAAAGACACGGAAATATGCCAGGTTGGGCTTCTTTCCAGTCCACAACTCATAAGGAGTGTGAAGTGTGTGTGGACGCAGATACACCCTATTCACCGTGTGGCATGCAGTAGACACTGCCTCTGCCCAAAATCTCCTAGAAACTTTACGACCTAGAAGCATAGATCTAGCCATCTCTTGGATCGTTCTATTCTTTCTCTCAACAATCCCATTTTGCTGAGGAGTTCTCACAGCAGAAAACTCATGTTTGATCCCAAGGCTATCACAGTACAAATCAACCTTTGCTTCCTTGAATTCAGTGCCGTTGTCACTACGTATTCTGTTAATAGTGACACCGTGTTAATTTTGCAGGACACGGCACTTGGTCGTTAAGAAATCTACAGCATCGGATTTCTCTCTCAGAAAACCTACAATGGAGTATCTGGAGAAATCATCTACCATCACGAGGATGTACCTCTTACCACCTAGACTCTCAGTACGAGTGGGACCCATAAGATCCATGTGAATCAACTCCAGAACACGAGAGGTGGTAATGGAATGTAACTTCCTATGAGGACTACGAATTTGTTTTCCCAACTGACAGGGTCCACAAACGGTCGAAGTTGACTTTCAAAGAGATGGTAAGCCACGTACTAGGTCCTTTTTAGATAAACGATTGAGATCTCTAACGTTCACGTAACCTAGACGTTGGTGCCACAGATCCATAGGAGTGATCGTGGCGCTGTTGCAGACAAGTGAGGATGTGGGCTCAGTCCCATAGCAATTATCCTCGGTCCTTACCCCTTGCATCAAAAGTTTACCGGCTTGATTGTAGACTTTACACGCGTCCCGGTCAAACTTTACTGCAAAGTTAGTGTCGCACAGCTGGCTAATGCTGAGAAGGTTTGCTTTCAAACCTTTGACGTACAAAACATTTTCTAGCTTAGGAAAACCAGGTAACTCGATAGTACCTCGTCCTATAATGCTAGACTTACTCCCATCTCCAAAGGTGACTCTGCCATCTTGATAATCCTCAAGAGTAGTAAAAAATGAGGCATCACATGTCATGTGTCTGGAGCACCCACTATCAAAATACCACTGTGAGGTATTATGTGCTTTGAGAGCAACATGAACAACAAAGGCCTTTTTATCTTTCTTAGGCACCCAAGCAGAGATGACCTTTTGTTTGCCTTTGTTGGTTTTAGCTGGAATGTAAGAAGCATTCACTAACGGCGAAGACATCCGTCGAAATTCTTTCATCAAACTCTGAGTCGTGGCAGCTAAGAACTCAACTAGCTCTCTCAGACTAGAAAACTCATCAGTATGTCGTGGTGGAGCAGTAGTACGTCGTGTCCGACCCATGCTATAGAAAGTTTCCCTAAGGTGGCCTTTTCTTTTGCAATAAGTACAAAAGAGCTCAGTCAAAGGCGGACCTTGGTTTGCTTTTCTTGGTCGAACTCTCCTTCGAGGTTTTTTACGGTGACCATAAGGAGTTGTAGTAAACTCAGGAACTGGTCCAGGTGCAATTTGGGACGTGGAGGCACCATCATATCCAATTCCTTGACGATCACCAAAACCTAAAGCGGGGCCGAGGAGCATCTTTCCCATCTTCCCAGATCTGTCCTCGATTTGTACCTTGACTTCCCGTGCTTTCTCAAGATCACGAGTCAGCTGGGCAACAAGGGCTTCAAGTTTCTTCCGAGTCTCCACGGAGGAATGGAGCTGACTCGTAAGACTAGCCACTTGCTTGATCAAGTCCCCTCTCTCTTTCTCTAGAGTACTCTCTCTCTCTCTAAATAAATTCTCATTCTCGACACATGTAGATTCTCTCTCTCTCAGGGCGGTGCAGGTGGAGAACTCTCTTTCTCTCGCTTTCCTTAAATCTTCCTCTAGGCAAGTGATCTTAAGAACTAACGCTTTGTTACGCTTTTTAGTTTTAGAAGACTCAGAATATAACTCAGCGTAGGCGCGTTGTATATCACTCTCGCTCTCACTTGTGTCATCCTCCCCCTCACTCACATCGATCTCACTGTCAAGGTGTCCCTGTGAAGCATCATCCTCATCGTCGTGAGGAGAACTAGGAGTGCTCACTTGGCTGGCCATGAATGCGGTGAAGTTACACTCATGCGGTGACTCATCTCCAGAATCCACCGTCTCGACCTCACTGTCGTCACTAAGGGTAGCATTAAGGACAGCTTTCCCTTTCTCTCTATTCAGACGATTGGCACACTCAAAAGCTCTATGACCCCTACCATCACCTCAAAACATCTCTCACTTTCTTTCAGAGAAGGATTTTTGGAAACTTTTTCATTTTTCTTTTCAAACTTATTTTTCTCAAATTTCTTTTTATCTTTAAAATTGCCATTTTTCTTAAATTTGAGAATCCTCTTGAAATTTTTTGCGAAAAGAGCCAAATCATCTAAGTCAAAATCGCACTCAGAATCTGACGTGTCAGTCTCTCTCTTTCTAGATGACTCTACCCTCTTTCTAGCTGACCCCTCACTCCTTCTCTCTTGGGCTTTAAGAGCAATTCCCTTATCTTTAGATTTAGCATTTTTAGGGAACATATCAATTTCATAAATTTGCAAATCTCCTACAAGTTCTTCCAATTTTAGCGTATTTAAATTACCCATAGAATTTAGCACAGTGACTTTAGGGATAAATCGCTTAGGCAAAGAACGAAGAATCTTTTTAACAACTCTAGCATTCGGAATTTGTTCACCAAGATTAAAACTAGTATTCACAATGTCAGAAAGTTTAGCATAAAATTCATCAAAGCATTCAGAATCATGCATGGTGATTTTTTCAAATTGAGTTGTCAAGTTTTGCAACTTAGACTCTTTCACAACATTAGTTCCTTCATGGGTGAGTTGTAAAACATCCCATGCCTCTTTTGACGTGGTACACGTCATTATGCGTTTGAACTCATCAGGTGTGACAGACCCAGAAATAGCACTTAGACCCTTAGAATTAAAAGATGACCATTTAATTTCTTCATCAGACCAAGAAATGTCAGGTTTCAAGTTGGTCACATTATCAACAGTCACGGTGGGAGGAGTCCACCCTCGTTCAACCAAAATCCAGACACGTTCATCAATGGATTTTAAAGCCGACCTCATACGGGCTTTCCAATAAGCATAATTTGTCCCGTCAAAAATAGGCATTTTATAATATGACTTCTCCATTTGAACACGCACTTTTTCAAAAATCAATTTTTTCAGAAAATTGATATCTTAGAAAAATTTTGCGGAAAAAAAAGGAATACGCGATAGATTAGCGTAACCTGCTCTGATACCAATTTGAGAAACGTGTGTGCTCGCGTTCAAATGATCAAACCATATATAAAACCCTTTTAACACAAACAAACCCTAAACATGCAGCAGTATGTGATTGAATAAATAGATAATCTACGCAAGAACATTCAAACACATGCAATTAAGGAAAAATCCCCCTCAGGGGCAAAACCATTTATTTTCACTATAATTTGTAAGAAAACGGCTTACAATCGGATTACAATGAAAATACAAGTTGACTAAGAATTACCCTCGGGTATCGGATTCTGTAGTCGCGGCTGGAATTATCCCTTTCCAGTAGGGCTGCAATGAAGAAGAAGAACGGTCTCCTCCACAAGGGTTGAACAAACCAAAGTTGTGTTCTTGGGTTGCAAAAGGATTCACAAAGGTTTGGCAATGATGTGTGAATCAAAACATGAGTCTTGGGACTCAAAAATATGAAGACTAGATGTATTTGGACTCTCAAATTCGTCTCCTAAAGTCTTGCAAAATAACTCCCCCGAAGTTGGTATTTATAGGAAAAAATATGAAGAGTCCCACGTT
The DNA here is from genome assembly GCA_949130495.1 of Sambucus nigra. Classification (NCBI taxonomy): domain Eukaryota; kingdom Viridiplantae; phylum Streptophyta; class Magnoliopsida; order Dipsacales; family Adoxaceae; genus Sambucus; species Sambucus nigra. The sequence continues at coordinate 140,414,445 of OX422224.1, read as the reverse complement.
CTTAAAACTCTAAAATTCTATCCAGCGTACAAAAAAAATAGCATTCTTTAAGGAATTTTCTCTATCTTCAAAAGGTCATAACTCCTTCACCGTAGCTCGGATTGAGGTGCCGTTTTTTCCAGTATCTTTGTTGTGGCGAGCTATTCAACGTTCTAGTTGACCAGACCTCCGAACTATGGATGTGAAATTACAAAAATGCCCTTGAACTCTCCTATTGTGCTTTTTTTTTTACTGTTTTGACTTCCCTTGCATACCACTTGCATTAAGTCCCTAAAATCTTGGAACGTGAAGTCATTGAGGCAGATGTGGGACATATTAGTGGAGATAATGCATGCTTGATTCCCGGAATTCGGATAGAGGTCGTCATGTGAGATCGTGAGGAGACGTGCCAAATGTAGCGGCGTACGACATAAATAAATGAAACATTTCGGACATGTGAAAAATGTCCTTACAGACAAGCCCAACAACAACGAATAAGATTTCATCCGCATTATTAGCACATTGAATGAATTCAAACAAAAGTCCAAATCATTAACATTATAGAATGCACCTCATAGAATTGAAACCTTAAAATGTGGGAGGGGAGCGAGCACATGCAAAGTGTGATTTGGCAAAAACTTAAATAAATCGGATAAACATTAAAGCAGGCATATATTCAATCCTCATGGGCATTACACTCATCAAGCGAATTCACTCGAAACAGGGAGGTAACACACGGAACATGCGGGCATAAAGAGTAAATGTAAATGGAAACTAGGACGCACACATATCACAAATGAAGAACACTATATATAAAATAAAAAACTGTAATCTCAATGAAAGATACCGCTCACTAAAAGAGGCGAAATATATTTTCACAGATTATCAAAACTAGTATGACTTTTGAATTACATCTACCTAAGATCACATAGGACTTTAATAAGGTTGTATTGTAGGTTTAACTAGGGTACGAAACGAAGGATATGTATGTACGAATTTAAAGTGTTCGGAATGAAAACTCGAGATAATGGGAAAAATGCGGGCAATAGAAAAATTGGAAAATAAGTTCGAAAAAGGCATTAGATATATCACCGGGGAGAGTAATCAAAGCTTATTGAACTATATACACAACATTTATAATTTTCTCATTCTTTTCTTTTCTTCTTTTTCTCTTGTTTTCTTTTGCTTTTTGCTTTCTCTTTTTCTTCTCTTTTTTCACTTCTTTTTTTCCTTTTCAAACTCTCATATGCCTAAATTGCAACCGACATCACAACAACAACATTCAATCCCAAGTAACATTTCAAACAAAGATATGGAAGGTGTATATATGGTTTAAAACTCCAATTTAGAGTTGGTTATGGGATTTTGGATGATGAAACGAAAGGCTAATATTTAGGCTTAAAGGGGTAGACGAGGGTAAACATATAAGGTGAGGTCAAGGCTAATATGAGTGATATAACAAAGATGGCCTATGATCATTTCCAAAAGTTTACGCAATTCTCGAGTCAAAATAATATATGAAAATCATGCTCAAGTAATACATTTCAAGTATGAACTCAATTAATGAACGATCAAATATAAGAATAGTGAGATTACCAACGAATTTAACGTTTTCAAAGAGGAAATAATAGTGTATACACTCACAAACGACGAAAGGTACAAAGCTTACTCGGTGTAAGTATATACAATGCAACAAAAGATTACCGAGTTATAAAAATCTTAAACCAAATCAATAGAATGATAAAAGTGCATGTGCTCATGGGATTAAAGTTTAATTCATGAAGTTATTCATAATATCAATAAGTGAGACTAAAGTCTAATAACTTCTAAAATCGAGAACATGCATCATTGGGTTATCTATTGGATCGGGCAATTATTGAAATTTATCATCGAAAACAAAGGCAAAATGCCCCAAAAAGGAGAAAAAAAGAAGAAAATATTTTTGAAAATTTTGAATTTTTCTAAGAAAAGCATACTAAGTAACTAACATGTGAGCAAAAATATGGACTAAATAAAGAAATGGATAGAATATCCCACACCCTCTAACTTAAAACCTGACATTGTCCTCAATGTTAATTAAGAACCAAGTTAAAGAGAGGAAAATAACGATATTACCCAAAATTGGAGCGATCCCTATAAGAAAAAGTCCAAAGAATCTACAAAACAAGTTAGTACCGAGCATAGCAAAAACAAATAACAAAAAGTTAACTAATTACACTTGACTAAATTAAAAAGGGAGTAAAATAAAAAGAAAGAAAGAAAGAATAAAAAGCTAACTATATACAACCTACTATTTAGGCTTCACACTAACTATACACTAGAAGTCTAAATAGCTGAGGGTCCACCGTAAAAATGATTTGACTTTGGAGGATAACCGATGTACCCTCACATACAAGCATGCCTTTCGAAAAATATGAATTCCATTTGAACAACGAAAGGCATGTGTAAGGCGTAAGAAATGAACCATCGCCAATTAAAAGTATTGGAGGGACGATGGGGGATTTGGATTGAACGGGTGACAAAAACATGTGGGGACCGAGAAAAGCAGAATATCCTCCTAAGGATTTTGAAATTGGAATGGGAGGTGGCGTATACAAAGGCAAAGATGCGATTATGGAAGGCGACTCGAGCAAGTACTCCTTATCGGCGAAAAGGTTTAAAACATTAAAGTTTGAAACCGAATCATCGGGTACTTGTGACGGTGTGATAATAGGAAATGAAAATGGGGATGAAAGAAATTCAAACTCATGAGATGAATCATCATCACATGAAGATTGAGTTTTGAAGGAAATAATATCATATTCAATGAAATGTTCTTCTTTAGGGGCTAAAGAAGAAATCATTTCATTGCAAATAGATATTACGTCATTTTCATCCTCACTTTCAATATCTATTATGCAATGGGCAAAGTCAAGAATGGTTTGTTCCAAAGTAGGCAGGAAAACCTCATTTGGTTCAAAACATTCTTCGACTTCGAAAGTGTTGGAAGCAAAATGGTCGTCGAAATCAAATAATAAATCCAATTCATGTTCCCACATACGATTTTCTTTCTAATAATGATTTTCAATTTTCTCATTTTCATACATACGCAAGCCCTCACCAAATGTCATAGGTCGAGGTGCGGATCCATCGAAAATGGGAACTTTGAAAATTACCATCGGACTTAAACGAAAACTCATTATTATAGAAATTTTTAAAACTATTGCAATTCGTTTTAAAATTCCTATTATAATGAGGTAAAGTCCCAAAATCATTATCATCATCATCGAAATTCCAATAACCTAAGTTTTGACTTTCGTTATACTCGCCCAAAGTCATATTTGAATTTGAAATTCTTTGGGATTCTAAGTATTCACCGAAAGTCATAGAATTACGAGAACTTTGAGAATTATAACAATGAGTACCGAAAGAATTGGAATAAGACATGCTTACCCCAAAAATGGCTCAAGTGGTGAATTCCACAAAGATATGCGCGCGCGAGAAATTCGAGCATTTCTAAGTGCTCAAATGTGGAATTCCTACAAAAAATGTTAGCAAATAATACAAATAGATATACAATACTACGAAATAAGAAATAAATAAAGTCTAAAAAATACTAGTCTCCGGCAACGTCTTTGTAGTATAGTGGTAAGTATTTCCGCCTGTCACGTGGGTGACCCGGGTTCGATCCTCGACAACGGTGCCATTTTGATTATTCGCGTGAAATGTGTGCTCGTGTAAGGGCACAATCATTATTTTCATTTCACCGCGATAATACAAACAAACCTAAGTTACGACTACACTTGCGAGGCAAGCACAACGGTAAGTCGGGTATCAAAAATCCACAGGGACGAGTTACTAGAATTTATATGATTTAATATTCCAGGAATAATAGTGTAAAAGGTGAATTACAAACTAAAAAGGAAAGATGCAAAAAAGGGAAATATTAATCTAGGCGAGTGTATTGAAACTAGATTAATAAAGCGATAAAAACTATAGGTTGCGTCGAATATCCCTCACCCGAGTTAATTAGTATAAAATGGATACATGGGTAGACGAGTTATTACCGATGCGTTTCGTTTCGACAGGCAATTGAATTAAGGGATGTCACGCCCCTAAATCCGCATAAAAGCCTAATAAGATTTTGGAGTCAACAAATACCCCAAAAATTACGAACGAAATGTCCTAAGCACGAGACATACATGCTATGCCCCGTCAAATTTCCTAGGCATAATAACTAGGACGACGCACCCAAAATAGACCCGTAAATACCATCACCAAAGAAAAGCAACGCGTCAAAATGAGTGAGTTCATTTAAAAAACAACCTAATTTAAATTATCTAGAAAGCATGATAAAAATACGGTAAAGGAAAGCGGTAAATAAACGCAATAAAGTTACACTAGAAAGCAAGGAAAGAAAGCATGTGAATCTAATTATGAAAGCATGTAAATTACACTACAAAGCAAGAATAAATGAAATACAAGTTATATTAATGGAGAGGGTGATGAATAGTGCAACTTACAACCCAATTGCGTGTCAAACCAAGAAGAATCAAAGAAGAACTCTCCAAAACCCTCAAACCCTAAGCTATTCTAACCTAAAATCTATTGTATAACTACATTTTTGATATTTACAACAAAATTTGGTTTATATAATAAGTGGAATTAAATTATAAAAGAAAAGAGAAAAGAAAAGAAAAGCCAAAATATCATCTGAAAACAGGGGATCGATCGATCGATCCCTTGTGATCGATCGATCGATGGCAAAAATAACAGCCCATTGTCTTTCCATGATTTGGAAAAACGGAAGGATCGATCGATCGATCCTTTTGATCGATCGATCGATCAAGTAGGTATGAGCACACAACATTCCTTTTCCTCCTCTTTTCTCCTCTTTTTGTTTCATTATTTTTCCCTTCCTCTAAAATCGCCGTAACTTCTTCGTTCTGAATCGGAATTGCACACTGTTTATGGCCACGTGAAGCTTGCGAGGAGGGATACAACTTCCATGTAGATGTTGGGCCAGGTGCCTAAGCCGTGAAAACACTAAAATGCCCTTGAACATGCGATCGTGTACAAAAATCGAGCGAAATGCGTCCAAACTTCACACTTACCATCCAAATACCTATAAAAGCTCAATTAACCCTTGAAAAACATGTTAACGTAGAAATCCGAGGTTGTCTGGTTAACGAGCATAAATATAGGGAATAAGATAGCCGAGGGGGCTAAAATGCGTCGGTTCGGAGGATGAAATACGTAATATTTGCATATTATCACATAGTACGTGGCTTGCCATCACTTAGAAAGCCGACTTTAACGATTTATGGACCTTGTCAGTTGGGAAAGCAAGTTCGTTGCCCCCACAAGAAAGTTGAATTCTATTACCACTTCACGAATGCTTGAGTTGATACACATGGATCTTATGGGTTCTACTCGTACTGAGAGATTGAGTGGTAAGAGGTATGTCCTCATGATGGTAGATGATTTCTCTCATTACTCGATTGTAGGTTTTCTAAGAGAGAAATTCGATGTTGTGGAATTTCTCATGACCAAGTGTCGTGTCCTGCAAAATCAACACGGAGTCACTATTAATAGGATAGGTAGTGACAATGACATTGAGTTTAAGGAAGCTAAAGTAGATCTTTATTGTGATAACATCAAGATCAAACATGAATTTTTAGCCATGAAAACTCCTCACCAAAATGGGATTCTTTAGAGGAAGAATCAGACGATTCAAGAGATGGCTAGATCTATGCTTTTAGGACGTAGAGTTGCTAGGAGATTTTGGGCAGAGGCGGGGTCTACCGCATGCCACACTGTGAATAGGGTTTACCTTCGTCCACACACACTTAAGATTCCCTACGAATTATGGAGTGGAAAAAAGCCTAACCTTTCAAATTTTTGTGTTTTTAGGATTAAATGCTACATCCTACGGGATAAAGAGCAAATAGGAAAGTTTGACTCCCGTAGTGATGAGGGAATATTGTTAGGATATTCATCGACCAGTAGAGCATATCGAACTTTAACCTGAGTAGCTTTATGGTTATGGAGTCAATAAACGTCACCATTCAAGATAACGAACTGCCAACATTTGTTAATTCTAACCTTTTGTGTGAGGATGACGCACTTTCAACTGACAATCCCATTGTGCCTCCCACATTAAGAGTGGATCCTATTCCTGATTTTAAAAAACACTCCTGCTTGGGTTCAGAAGAGTTATGATCCTACTGCTATTGTAGGAGATCCCACCCTAAGGGTCGCTCAGCTAGAGAACGTTATTAGCCATGTTTGATACATGTCCAAAGTCGAGCCTAAGAATCATATGGAAGCACTCAAAGATGAACACTAGATATGTGCTGTGAAAGATGAGTTGCTTCAGTTTAGAAAAAATTATGTATGAAAACTGGTCCCCCAACCTAGTGAGACAAATGTGATAGGTACCAAGTGGATCTTCAAGAATAAGGTGGATGAGACTGGTACTATTATTTGAAATAAGGCTAGGTTGGTCGCTCAAGGCTACACACAGATAGTGGGTTTAGACTTTGATGAGACATTTGCTCCTATTGCGAGGTTTGATTCCATCCGCTTACTATTCGCCATCGCATGTCATCTGCGCTTCAAGTTATATTAGATGGATGTCAAGGTTACTGTAACACTCCGCCCGCCCGAGAAGAGCGAACGGAGCGCTACTATCGATAAAACTAATCAAAATCCACAATATAACAAGGTATAGAGCACCTAAAACCCACAATAAAAATAAGAGAATCTACTAATCTCAAATATCTTCAAATTACATACAACCAGAAATCCCTCAAAATAAAACATCTAACTATCTCGATAAAAAAATAAATCTCCAATGCTCTATACATAAAAAATAAATACAAGTCTTATCTCTTGTATTAAAATCTTCCCAAAATAATCCTCGCTATAAATCATCCCAATCAAATCCAAATGGCCCAAAATCCGGGCTAACCTACCACTAAAAGAAAATATGGGTAAGTACAAAATACGACAAGAAAGATGCTCAACAAATATTAGCCGTGAATAAAATGTCACCTTACGAGTACGAATATTCAAATCAAATGAGAATCTCATAAGTAATAATATCAATATAATTTCTCAACAACACATTAACTAGGTCACCAGGCCTCACCACCGTACCGCGCCTATGCATTTTTCTAGCATATCCGGAAAAAGGAATATTGGCGGGTGTCCAACTTCAGTGTTATATTAAAATCTCATGACAACATGCTCAACACCAAATATAATACCACATGAATCGAAATTAGATTCCAACAAATATTTCCAGATTTCCAAAATGAATTTATTACTTCAAATATGAGTCAATAATCACAAGAAAACAAACGAGAATAATACTCGCGAGATTAAGGAGCATATTGTGTAAAATCCCATACCTCAAATCATCACATAATTTAGCCTCAAAATCTAATCACACCATCACGTTCCTCTCGTGAAAACAATCAAATCTCGTTCTATCCCATACTCGAGAAAACACCAAATAAGTCTTCTAATATAAGGTTGAAATCTTGAATAAGCTTGGGGCTATGGTTTGTAGATGAAAGGGAGTAATTTTAGAGAGGTCTTCTGATTGAAAAGTTTGAGAAAAAGTGAATTGAAAAGGCAAGCCATGAATTTGTTGATATATAGAGGATTAAGTGTTTGATTAAGAAAAGAGTTCTAATCATATGTAAACACAAAAAAAATTATTTCGGACGATCGGATCGTTGGAATTGGATAAAATTTTACAGAGAATTAGCTGAAGATGAGAGGAAGCTGTCCAAAACATTTCAGCTCGATCGGACTCTTCAATGTTTTTAAATATTTTGTTTGCTAGAGATTTTTATGTTTTGAGGACTCTTAGAGAGTTTTATATTTTGAGGACTCTTCTATATAATAAAAATTCAATTAAAACTCCATTTTAATTTCGATTTCGAAACCGTTTGAAATTCTCGCCTTTAAAAATAATAACCAACATATTTGAGCAATAAAAATAATTTTATCTTAAAATTTATTTTTCCTCTTTATTTCGAAAATACCCCAAAAATTACGCGGGTTGTTACACTTCCCCACTAACAACGGAATTTCGCCCTCGAAATTCGCCGAATGCCTAACTTTAAAAAATCAGGCCAACAATCTCCAAAAATAAACTCGTCACCAAAAATAAATTCCTCACACTACCTAGAGTTAGCAGCGGTCGTCTTTACGTTGAGGATATGGAGACACTATTTATTGGGGGAGAAATTTCGCTTGTTCACAAACCACAAGTCACTGCAGTACCTGTTCACTCAGTGAGAACTGAATATGCGTCAGCACAGGTGGTTAGAGTTTGTGAAAGACTATCAGTTCGACATGCAGTACCATCCGGGGAAGGCCAACGTAGTTGCTGATGCGTTGAGCCGTAGACCGGTAGACGATGTAGCGAACGTCTGGAAAGCAAAGTGGAAAGAGTTGGGTCACCAAGATGCGGTAGCCCATTCCTTCATATCTGTCATGACAGTGACTCTCGAGATTGTTACGAGGGTAATACAGGCACAGATAGCAAACTCATTTTGTCAAGAGCAAATTGTACGGATTTTAGCCGAGGGTGCTGAGTCCTATTTAATTAGTTCCGATGGAGGTTTAAGGTTTAATGGGAGATTGGTGGTCCCAGAAGGAGAAGACTTACGTCATGCAGTGATGACCCAATATCACGGGTCCCGATTTGCGGTGCATCCTGGGGGAGATAAGATGTACCAGGATATGAGACGGAAATACTGGTGGAGTGGGATGAAGAAGGATATTGCTGAGTTCGTGTCCAAGTGTTCTACTTGCCAGATGGTAAAGGTGGACCACCAGAAACTGTCGGGGTTGCTTCAGCCGTTAGAAATACCCACGTGGAAGTGGCAGAGTATTTCCATGGATTTTATTACTGGGTTGCCTACATCACAGTGGGGCCACGACTCCATCTGGGTGATTGTGGACCGTTTGACAAAGGTGGCTCATTTTCTGCCAGTACGGGCAGACTATACCACGAGCCAGTATGCTCAGTTGTTCATTGCTGAGATTGTTAGACTACATGGGGTGCCCCTGGATATTGTGTCAGATAGAGATAAGATTTTCGTGTCGCATTTCTGGGAGAGTTTTCAGGAGGCCATAGGTACAGAGTTGAGGTTGAGTTCAGCTTATCACCCACAGACAGATGGAAAAATAGAGTGTACCAACTAGTTGTTGGAAGACATGCTACGCATGTGTGTCCTTGATTTTGGAGGAGGTTGGGAGCCACATCTTCCACTAGTGGAGTTTGCTTATAATAACTCTTATCAGTTAATGATAAACATGGCTCCATTTGAGGCATTGTATGGCAGGCCTTGTCGTTCCCCAACTTATTGGCTAGAGGTGGGGGACAAAAAGTTGCTCGGACCAGAGGTGATTCAGGAAACCTCCGCTAGGATTGAGATTATCAGGAGTCGTATTCGGGTATCCTAGGACAGGAAGAAAAGCTATGTCGATGCAAAACGGTTCTTTTGAGAATTTAATATGGGGGACCAAGTATTACTACGTGTATCTCCTATTAAAGGAGTGATGAGGTTTGGGAAGAAAGGAAAACTGGCCTCGAGGTACGTGGGACCATTTCCCATTATTGAGAGGATTGGGCCGGTAGCATACAAATTGGGACTGCCAGAGCACTTACACCGCATTCACGATGTATTCCACATCTCGTCATTAAGACGATACCTTCGGGATGACATGTCCCACACCCATATCGCGATTGAGGAGATTAACTTACTGCCTGATAGCTCTTATGAGGAGAGACCAGTAGCTATTCTAGACCATAGCGAAAGGAGATTGAGGTCAAAAGTAGTCCCACTTGTACGGGTCCAGTGGGAGCATCATAATGTGGAGGAATCCACTTGGGAGCGTGAGACAGACATGCGTGAGAAGTACCCAGAGTTATTCTTACCAGGGACACCTTATTTTTTTCTAATTTCGGGACAAAATTCCGTTATTAGGGGGGAAGTATGTAATACCCCGTATTTTTATGACTTTTAATTTTGGGGACTTATTAAATTTAATTATAGATATTAATTTAATATTAATCCAGAAAATCATTTAAATACTTACTAGCGTGATGAGAGTTAGTAATTATTGGAATTTTGTTGTAAGTTACTTTATGGGTAAAGTAAGAGGTGTAATTGTATTTAGTAAAATTATCACGAGAATCTAATTCGATAATTTTGGAAATTTATTGTTAGAACATTTTGGGATATAAAGAAGACTAGTAGGACTTTATAAAAATGGAACCTTTAATGCAAGACGAGATTAACATTTAACGGAGGTGTTTTACACTTAAGGAATAATGGGAACGTGTGTCTAAAGGGTGAGACTCGTAAGGAAGTTACGTCGTAAAGTAAAAGAGTATCTACTGAAATTACACTTAGGGAGATGGGATTTCACTAGTGTTACGAAGAAGGTTTGGAATAATCCCATAAATAAGAATAAGAGTCGAACCGTTATACGGAATAATCTAGTAATGTGCAATAAGAATAAATATCATAAGTATGGGTCGTGGGTGTACCTAAATTTAAAATGGGAATGGTAGTATACATATATGACTGTGTTTGTGCATATACTATATACGTGTAAAAATCATGCTTGTGCTACTTGCTATCACCGAGGTTACCGCGCTGGGACAGTCTTATCTTGATGGAACCTTTATGGGGGATATTGACTTGTACCCTAGAATATAGGAATCCTTGGTACAGGCTATCAGATCGATAGTCAGACGGTCCTAAGAGACGTGAGGGTATGTGCTGACCTCTTTGTGACTTGGAACTATGCTTCGCCTTAATTTGTATGTGTTTTGTGTTAATATAGTTCGAGAGTGATTCTGAACTAATATTTCCCTTAGTACGAGTAATACGGGAATTTGATAGCAGAATATGCCAGCACCATAAATTTTATGTGGGGTGCCGATAGTATATATATATTATATGAGTGATTAATATATATATATATATATATATATATATATATATATAAACTTGAAATTTGGGAACTATCTACTGTGACTAAAGGTAGGTAATTAATGAATAATTATTTCAACTTGGATATAAGTGTTTGAAAAGTTTGAGAAAAAGTGAATTGAAAAGACAAACCACGAATTTGTTGATATATAAAGGATTAAGTGTTTGATTAAGAAAAGAGTTCTAATCAGATGCAAACACTAAAAAAATTATTTCGGACGATCGGACCGTTAAAATCGGTTGAAATTTTACAGAGAATTAGCTAAAGATGAGAGGAAGCTGTCCAAAAAGTTTCAGCTCAATCGGACCATTCAATATTTTTAAATACTTGTTTTGCTAGAGAGTTTTATGTTTTGAGGACTCTTAGAGAGTTTTATATTTTGAGGACTCTTCTATATAATAAAAATTCAATTAAAACTCCATTTTAAATTCGATTTCGAAACCGTTTGAAATTATCGCTTTTAAAGATAATAACCAACATATTTGAGCAATAAAAATAATTTTATCTCAAAATTTATGTTTCCTCTTTATTTCGAAAATACCCTAAAAATTACGCGGGTTGTTACACTTCCCCACTAACAATAGAATTTCGCCCTCGAAATTCGCCGAATGCCTAACTCTAAAAAATCAGGCCAACAATCTCCAAAAATAAACTCGTCACCAAAAATAAATTCCTCACATCTAATCTAGATGCCTAACACGAAACGATCATCTAAAGATTCTATCTCCAAAAATACGCGCCGCAAAAACGCAACAGACCCAAAATTCAATACCCGAGGGTTATCATATACCTAAGCTCTGATACAATTCGGTAATACCCCCCCGGGGGAGAGCGAACGGAGCGCTACTATCGATAAAACTTACCAAAATCCACAATATAACAAGGTATAGAGCATTTAAACCCCACAATAAAAATAAGAGAATCTACTAATCTCAAATATCTTCAAATTACATACAACCAGAAATCCCTCGAAATAAAACATCTAACTATCTCGATACAAAAATAAATCTCCAATGATCTATACATAAAAAATAAATACAAGTCTTCTCTCTTGTATTAAAATCTTCCCAAAATAATCCTCGCTATAAATCATCCCAATCAAATCCAAAGCTCCCAAAATCTGCGCTAACCTGCCACTAAAAGAAAATATGGGGAAGTACACAATACGACGGGAAAGATGCTCAACAAATATTAACGGTGAATAAAATGTCACAATACGAGTACGCATATTCAAATCAAATGCGAATCTCATAAGAAATTATATCAATATAATTTCTCAACAACACATTAACCGGGACACCAGGCCTCACCACCGTACCGTGCCTATGCATTTTTCTAGCATATCCGGAAAAAGGAATATTGGTGGGGGCCCAACTTCAGTGCTATATTAAAATCTCATGAAAACATGCTCTACACCAAATATAATACCACATGAATCGAAATTAGATTCCAACAAATATTTTCAGATTTCCAAATGAATTTATCAATTCAAATATGAGTCAATAATCACAAGAAAACAATGAGAATAATACTCGCGAGATTAAGGAGCATATTGTGTAAAACCCCATACCTCAAAATCATCACATAATTCAGCCTCAAAATCTAATCACACCATCACGTTCCTCTCGCGAAAATAATCAAATCTCGTTCTATCCCAAACTTGAGAAAACACCAAATAAGCCTTCTAATATAAGGTTGAAATCTTGAATAAGTTTGGGGTTATGGTTTGTAGATGAAAGAGAGTAATTTTGGAGAGGTCTTATAATTGAAAAGTTTGAAAAAAAGTGAATTGAAAAGCCAAGCCACGAATTTGTTGATATATAAAGGATTAAGTGTTTGATTAAGAAAAGAGTTCTAATCAGATGTAAACACTAACAAATTTATTTCGGACGATCGGACCGTTGGAATTGGATAAAATTTTACAGAGAATTAGCTGAAGACGAGAGGAAGCTGTCTAAAAAGTTCAGCTCGATCGAACCGTTTCATATTTTTAAATATTTTTTTTTATAGAGAGTTTTATGTTTTGAGGACTCTTAGAGAGTTTTATATTTTGAGGACTCTTTTATATAATAAAAATTCAATTAAAACTCCATTTTAATTTTGATTTCGAAACCGTTTGAAATTCTCGCATTTAAAAATAATAACCAACATAATTGAGCATTAAAAATAATTTTATCTCAAAATTTATTTTTCCTCTTTATTTCGAAAATACCCCAAAAATTATGCCGGTTGTTACACTTCCCCACTAACAATGGAATTTCGCCCTCGAAATTCGCCGAATGCCTAACTTTAAAAAATCAGGCCAACAATCTTCAAAAATAAACTCGTCACCAAAAATAAATTCCTCACATCTAATCTAGATGCCTAATACGAAACGATCATCTAAAGATTCTGTCTCCAAAAATACGCGCCACAAAAACGCAACAGACCCAAAATTCAAGACTCGAGGGTTATCGTATACCTAAGCTCTGATACCATTCTGTAACACCCTGCCCGCCCGGGGAGAGCGAACGGAGCGCTACTATCGATAAAACTAACTAAAATCCGCAATATAACAAGGTATAGAGCATCTAAAACCCATAATAAAAATAAGAGAATCTACTAATCTCAAATATCTTCAAATTACATACAACCAGAAATCCCTCGAAATAAAACATCTAACTATCTCGATACGAAAATAAATCTCCAATGATCTATACATCAAAAATAAATAAAAGTCTTCTCTCTTGTATTAAAATCTTCCCAAAATAATCCTGGCTATAAATCATCCCAATCAAATCCAAAGCACCCAAAATCCGCGCTAACCTACCACTAAAAGAAAATATGGAGAAGTACACAATACGACAGGAAAGATGCTCAACAAATATTAGCGGTGAATAAAATGTCACAATACGAGTACGAATATTCAAATCAAATGCGAATCTCATAAGAAATTATATCAATATAATTTCTCAACAACACATTAACCGGGTCACCAGGCCTCACCACCGTACCGCGCCTATGCATTTTTCTAGCATATTCGAAAAAAGAAATATTGGCGGGTGCCCAACTTCAGTGCTATATTAAAATCTCATGACCACATGCTCAACACCAAATATAATACCACATGAATCAAAATTAGATTCCAACAAATATTTCCAGATTTCCAAATGAATTTATCAATTCAAATATGAGTCAACAATCAAAAGAAAACAAACGAGAATAATACTTGCGAGATTAAGGAGCATATTGTGTAAAACCCCATACCTCAAAATCATCACATAATTTAGCCTCAAAATCTAATCACACCATCATGTTCCTCTCGCGAAAATAATCAAATCTCGTTCTATCCCAAACTTGAGAAAACACCAAATAAGCCTTCTAATCTAAGGTTGATATCTTGAATAAGTTTGGGGCTATAGTTTGTAGATGAAAGGGAGTAATTTTGGAGAGGTCTTCTGATTGAAAAGTTTGAGAAAAAGTGAATTGAAAAGCCAAGCCACATATTTGTTGATATATAAAGGATTAAGTGTTTGATTAAGAAAAGAGTTCTAATCAGATGTAAATAGTAAAAAATTTATTTCGGACGATCTAACGGTTGGAATTGGATGAAAATGTACAGAGAATTAACTAAAGACGAGAGGAAGCTGTCCAAAAAATTTCAGCTCGATCGGACCGTTCAATATTTTTAAATATTTTTTTTCTAGAGAGTTTTATGTTTTGAGGACTCTTAGAGAGTTTTATATTTTGAGGACTCTTCTATATAATAAAAATTCAATTAAAACTCCATTTTAATTTTGATTTCGAAACCGTTTGAAATTATCGCCTTTAAAAATAATAACCAACATATTTGAGCAATAAAAATAATTTTATCTCAAAATTTATTTTTCCTCTTTACTTCGAAAATACCCCAAAAATTATGCGGGTTTTACAGGTGCCTTTATGAATGGCATTATACAGGAGGACGTTTACGTAAAACAACCAAAAGGGTTTGAAGACCCTAAGCATCCTGATCATGCCTACTATCTAAGGAAAGACTTGTATGGTTTGAAGCAAGCTCCCCATGCTTTGACCGGAGCAACTCATGTATGGTTCACTTCACTCCCAAAGAGTTCAATTGAGAACTTCAGGAAACTCGCAGATAGATTCATAGACAACTTTTGTTTTAGGGTAAGAACCCAAAATAAAACTATTAACCTACTATATGTCAATCAGGGAAAGAATGAGAGTCTCAGGGGGTACATAGAACGATTCAACAAGGAAAAGTTAGAAATTGAGGACTATGAAGAAAGTATTACGATGATAGCACTGATAGGAGATCTACAGAAAAGGGAAATTACTATGGAAACTTGCTGAGGACCCACCGAAGTCTATGGCCGAGCTATTGGCGATGACTGAAAAGGTCGTGAACGCCAATGAAGCTATGACAGCGAAGTATGAGGATGAAAATGGGATGAGTAGTGGGGGAAAGTTCCAAAATAAGAGTAAAGATGGAAAAAAGAGATCAACAGATGAAAATTTTGCCGACTACACTACCCCATGATCAGTTGGGAGCTTATCTTAAATGAAATCAAGAATGATCGATCCCTGAGGTGGCCCAAAAAGCTAAAAGCTCCCCCTCACAAGGGGAATAAAAACCTATGGTGTGAATTTCACCAGGATCACGGGCACCTGATTGACAAATGTTTCGCTCTGAAAGGATGAGATAGAGAAGATGCTCATGAATAGGAAGATGAGAAAATATTTAAGTAGTGGTAGTCCAAGAGGAGGCCAAAACAACCCAAGAAAAAGAAGATTCGATAAGTGCAAAGAGGATGCTCCTTAGAAAAAGGATGATGCCTTAGACGACAATGATGGGGACGATCTAGACCTGCCACTGAAGGATGATGGTCCTAAAGGTCGCCTTCATATGATCTCGTTCGATGTAAAGATGATTTGTGGGGGACTATAAGGGGGAGACTCAGAGGTGGCCATTGATAGAAAGGCACACATTGCAGAGGTCAAAACTCTTCCTAAAGTTGAAGCAATTAATTCAGCTACGGTAAGTGCTAAGTCAGAGAAAAGGAAGAAGGTGGATATGGACACTTTGATTATGGTTTTTTCAAGACTTGACTTCCAAGGTATCCTAGCTCCCCAAGACGACCCTCTAGTGATTACAACCAGAGTTCATGAGTATGACGCACCGAGAATACACATTGATGGAGGAAGTTTGGTCGATATTATGTTCTGATCATACTTCAAAGGCCTAGGACTCGGTAAGAAGAGGCTCGTACCTTATCACCATCCCTTGATTGGATTCAACGGTAAGAAAGTCCATCCATTGGGAATGTATGAGATGGACGTCAGGATGGGAGATGTTTGGCCGAAGAAACTCACAATGTGTAATACCCCGTAATTTTATCGATATTTATTTAAGGTATTAATTAAATTAAATGGGAATTAATTGGGAATTAATCCGGATATAAATACTAACGAGATGTGAGTTGGTATTTGATTATGATGTTAAAAATTCATTATTTCCGAGTATGTATGGTAATACATGAGTATTGATGATATTTAAATTAATTTGGGAAATTTAGTTGGGACGCGCGTGTCAGTCGCGTCAGGAACGTAATTAATTGAAGTAAAAAGTGAATTTTATTTTTATCAACCGAATGGTCATTTTGAGTGCGCCAACGTGTCCGGAAGGGTCGAAATAGTTAGAAAACACTACCCGGAGGTTTAGTTTGGGTCCCTGGGCATTTTTAGGCCATACCAGCAACCCAAAAGGGTAGTTTAGTAATTTTAAAAATTAGGGAATTAAAACCCACGAAAATTAGAGTTTATATTTATAATTTTAAGGGGTCCACTAAGGCCAATACCAGCAAAAGTTAAGAGAGTGGACTACGGGAGTTTTGAGAGAAGTTGGAGAGAAGTTACAAGAGCCAAACCAAAAGTCATCACCATCCTTGGAAGAAAATCTGTAGAGAGGAAGAGGAGAATCAACTTTCAATCCTTCAACATCGAGTCAGAACATAACGCAAGTGGTTTAATTACGTTAATTTCAAACGAATGTTTCTTCCATGCTTAGAATTGAAATTTTTGCATTATATTGGGTGTTTGATGAAAACCCATGAAATTGGAGATAGAATTCATAATATGATATAGGGATTGCATATAGAATGTTATTGGATGAATGTCATATACAAAATAGAACTTTTGATGATGTAAAAATGGATTTATAAGGAGAAATTGTAGACATTAAATTCTGGGTTCATATTCATAGGGTTTGGGGTAAAATTTGGGAATTTATGATAATTACGTGTTGTTTAGGAAGATTTGACCCCCAAAAATATGTTAAGAAACGACCTAAGAGGGTGTAGTGAAGTTTAAGAACATTAAAATACTATTGGGATGATCTTAGGATGAGTTTAGAGAAGAGAAAAATGGAGAAAAATGAAGTAAAAAATTTATGGGTTCAAACTGCCATCTCGTTAGAAGACCTGCCCAGGTCGTTCGAACGACCTCGTTCGAACGAGCTTCTAACGAGATGACAGTATCCCTTCTAACGATTTGGTATTTCATTCGAAGCCCTTCGTTCGAATGAACTCATTCGAACAACCTCGTTCGAACGAGATTTCTAACGAGTTGACAGAATGATCTTTTTGGTCTGATTTCATTTCAAACGTTCCGTGGACTTATTTAATTGGAGTATTAACCTTCCCTTATTGATTAGTGGGTATAATTGTGAGAATTGGGGTACGTTGAGGAGTAGAACTTAGAACCTTATAATAAAATCTGATGTCAATTGGGGAGTAAGAAACGAGTATCTAATTACGACGTGAGAAGGGTTGATAACGTTACTATACCAATCGGAGGCTTGAAACCTTAAAACATTAAATGTTGGTATAAGAATGAGATGTAGACCTATATTAATTATACAAGATATCTAAGATGTGAGAATCCTTAGTAAAAGTGGTTTTATGTGTATAACATACCTACCATACTTGCTATCATGGGAGGTTTGCGTTCGATTAGAGCCATCTAATCTTTGTGTGCCTACCTGGGGATGTAGATTGGTACCTCGAGGACATAGGTCAGAGAAGGACTTATTGAGAATTTAATAAGTCTGTTGATCATGGGAGCGTAGGTATGTGCGTGACCCATGTGATGTGAACTATGTTCGCCTCCATTATTTGTGGTTGCTATTATTTGAGAACGATTCCTGAGAGATTCGGAATGCGTGGTCCTTATGTACGTGATGTACCGGGATTTGGTAGCAGAGTATGTGTGCACCACAGCTTAGTCTCGGGGTGCTAGTAATGTATATGTATGATGAGAATAATATAATGTTAAGTGAAATGAACTGTCATGTTTAATTGTGAGTATTATACTAACAACATTTTGTAAGGATAAAATGGATGATCTCTAGTAATTAGTATTACTAATAATGGGAAACCGAGTATTAATGTAAAGCTCCCTATTCAAATGAAGATGTTGGAATTAAAGTGTGAATCGTATAGTAAGGTAAAAATTTAGTTTGGGCTAGTTTTCTATGGAAATAACTAAAATGGGTATGGGTACGTTAGGAGTGCACAAATAGTCGAGAGGTGAGTATTTCATGTGAGAGCACGTCCTAACATGTATTTTGCATTCATTGTTTTATTGTCCTTAAAACACTTGCTATATTTTCAACTATTTTTCCACAATCGGGCTCTGACCCGTTTGCTTTCAAACATATTTTCTTGTAATAACCTTTTAGGTGCCCAGCCACAAGGATACCAAGCATAGGAGTTTCATTCAGGTGACGTACTGTAGCTGGTGTGGAAGTTAAAGGATCTTGTCAGTAGACGCCTCCACTTTCGATCTGGACTCCATTAGTAGATTTCCTCATCAGTTGGGCATGTCGCCCCATTTCTTTTAGAAACACTTTATCTATTCAATTTATTTCAGTTTCGGGTTGTAATCAATTATGATTCAAACTTTGTATTTGTTTACTTCAGTATTCGGATTGTTATGAGGAGTATTCCTCCAGTTTCATTATTATTGTATGGTTATACTACTGTCATTTCATTGTGGTGGTTATGTTAGCATTTCTTATCTTCTTGCATGTTAATCGGATTTAATTAAAATTGGCAACTCACTTTTTAAATATAAGGTGGCTAGTAATTGCTAAAAGGTTTTCGACAGTGATGCTATGAAATGAATTAACTTGGCATTTTGTATTAATTTAATAAAGGAGTAACTACCCGGTATTTAATTAGTCGGGGTGTCACACAATGAAGGTCAACTTCTTTGTAATGGATAAAAGTGTATACTTGGCTTATAACATTATCATGGGAAGAGTATCCTTCAAAGAGTTTAAGGTCGTGTCCTCCACTGTACACCAAATGGTGAAATATATGACTCCCTATGGGGTAGGGAAAGTCCAAGGTGATCAAGTATTGGAACATGAATGCTACTTGAACTCAGTGTATGAGAGGGAAGGTCATAAGAAAGCCATTATAACATACAACATTGATATGTTGGACCCCTGAGATGAGACAAAATTAAATAAAGAGGAAGTCACGAAAGAGGTAGAATCCATCACCCTCAATGAGGACGAGCTAAAAAAACCATCCAGGTTGGTAAATCCCAAGAGAGAGAGGCGAAGGAAGACCTGATTAAACTGTTAAGGAAGATACAAAGAATCTTTGCTTGGATCGACGAGGATATTCCCGATATTGAACCAAAAATTCTCTATTATAAGCTCAATGTGGTCGACGATGCGAGGTCGATTTGATAGAGAAGAAGAGTCTACTTGTGAGAGAAATATGATGTCATTCGGGAGGAGGTGAAAAATTTAGAGAAGGCAGACTTCATTAGAGAGGTCATTTACCCAGAGTGGTTGGCTAATACTATCATCTTTACCAAAGCCAATGGTTAGTGGAGGATGTGTGTTGACTTCACAAATTTGAATAAAGCATGCCCGAAGGACAGTTTCCCATTCCCAAGGATTGTTCATATGGTAGACGCTACAACCGAATATGAATTAATGAGCTTCATGGATGATTACTCAGGCTACAAACAAATATGCATAACTTTCATAACCGACAAGGGGACCTACTACTACATGGTTATGCCCTTTGGGTTGAATAATGCTGGGGCAGCGTATCAGAGGCTAGTCAACAAAATGTTTGAGGACTAGATTGGGAAGATAATGAAAGTGTACATTGATGACATGTTGATGAAGATCCTCAAGGTCGACACCCTCGTAGTCGACCTCTCACGCACTTTTGACACAATGGACAAGTACATGATGAAACTCAACCCCGCCAAATGTGTCTTTAGTGTAGGAGCGGGTAAGTTTTTAGGATTCATCATGAATCAGAAGGGGATCGAAGCCAACCCTGAGAAGATCAAGGTCTTGTTATAGATGAAGACTCATACAACGATAAAGGATGTGTAGAGACTAACTAGAAGAGTGGCATCATTAAACTGGTTTGTGTCTAAAGCCACTGGAAAATCCCTTCCTTTCTTTAAGGTATTAAGAAAATCTTTTGAAAGGGATGTTGAGTATGATAGATCTTTTAAGAATTTGAAATCCTATCTCGACTCCCCGCTCTTATTATCTGGACCAGTTAAAAGGGAGAGGCTACACCTTTATTTGGTAGTATCTAAGTCGGTCATTAATGGCTCTATTGTAAGAGAAGAGGATGGAGTTCAGAAACCAGTGTATTTCAATAGCAAGGCACTCCAAAGGGCCGAGTAGAGGTACCCAAAAATGGAGAAGTTAACCTATGCACTGATCCATGCCTCTAGTAAGATGAAGCCATACTTTCAGGCATATACCATGGTGGACCTCACAGACTCACCCCTCAGACAAGTAATTCACAAGCCTGAGAAATTATGAAGACTGATGCCTTAGGAAATCGAATTAGGAGAATTCGACATCATTTACCAGCTGAGAACGGCTATTAAAGGGCAAGCCATAGCTGATTTTGTGTTCAAGTTCCCTTGGGATAAGTTCGATGCTGAAGATGTTGAAGCTACAGCTTATGGGCAAGAAATTAGAGTATGTACTCCCCTGATCGAGGTCGAGACGAGTTCGACAAGAAATACAGTGTATGAGAATGAGGAGTAAAGGTATCTTTTTAAGAATGGAACCCTAGAAGAGGGTAGTTTTTCATCAAATGGTACTGTGTGGAGCCTCTTTATTGATGGGTCTTAATGTGAGAATGGAAGTGGGGCAGGGTTGATAGTGTCGGCCCCAGATGGGACCGATATTGAGTATGCGATGAGATTCAACTTTAAAGCTTATAATAACAAATCTGAGTATGAGTCTCTCCTAATAGGTCTCTCCCTTTACCGGGCACTAAATGTTGGTCAACTTCTTATTCATAGTGATTCCAGGTTGGTTTTCAATTGAATCTCATACGAGGCCAATGATGACAGAATGGAAAGGTACCTGGGGAAGGTTAAGACATCGTTGAGGCATTTTACTGATGTAAAATTGAAGAGGATATCTCGGCTGGACAATGGCCGAGCTGATGCTCTGGCAAGGTTAGCTTTAGCCACTAAAACTGAAATTAAAAGAACAGCCCTGGTAGAGATTATCCATCGGTCAACGATTCAGGGAGAAGAAAGCACTGTGGAATTTTATTTCAATACGAGTATGGGAGCTTCCTGGATGGATCCTATCTTCCGTTACATTAGAGATGGGGAGCTTCCTGAGTCCAAGTCAGAGAAAAAAAGTTGATGTATAAAGCTACAAGTTCTCCCTCATAGGAGACATCTAGTCCAAGAAAGGGTTCCTGGTTCCTCTCCTCAGATATGTCCATCAATCTGAGGTGGAATATATTTTAAAAGATGAGCATGAAAGATCATGTTCCAGCCACATTATAGGACGGTCGTTGGCTAAGAGGATCATTGTCGAGGGATACTAGTGGTCGACGTTGGCCAAAGATGCAACTGCATATGTCAAGAAGTGCGACAAGGACCAGAGGTTTGCCACAATACCCCACCAACCACATCAGCCTCTTACCTCCATTACATATCCTTGGTCTTTTGTATTTTGGGGGATTGACCTGGGTGGACCACTACCAAGAGCTGCGAACAACTATCGCTACTTGATCGTGGCGATCGATTAATTTTCAAAATAGGTAGAGGCCGAGCCAATGATAACAATCACAAAGAAGAAAGCCTTCCAGTTTATATGGAAAAATATCATCTGCAGGTACGGCCTACCCAATACTCTAATTTCTGATAATGGAACACAGTTCAAGAATGTCTCCCTAGAGAAATATTATGAATGAGTCGACATCAAGCAGTTCTTCTCTGCTTGTGGCCGACCCCAGGCCAATGGGTGAAGGTACCTATATAGAGCACACCTAGGGTTTGCTTTCCGTGCGTTAGCTATATAGACCTTCATCTAGTTGGACTTCAATTTTGACTAAAATGTTTTTGTAATCTAGATTGTGTCCAGCCTATCGACGCCAAGCACTCTATGTTCATCTACATTAAATGAGCTCCCAATTCAGTCCCTCATCTCAGAAAAAGGTAATTTTTCACTCTATGGCTCATAGGATTTATTTTGTCACGTAGGACACGACACCACGTTGCATTTGCATGTTGTTTATCATATCTTATGATAGTGTTGGGGTTTGTCATAATAATTTTTTTTTAGTTTAAAATTTTTTAAATTGAAGTTTTTATAAGAATAAATATTTTTGTGAAAAATAAATTTTTGACACTAAATATTTTTAAAGAATAAAAGTTTTATCAAAACTGTTTGAAAATTTATTTTGGAAACTTCTCATTTAACATTTTTTTAAGAAACAAAATTTCAGAATTAGTTTTAAAACTAAAATTGTATGTTATGCGTGTATATATGCCTTTACTATTTTTAGCGTGTGTTATGCTTAAGTATGAGTATATGTGCGTGGCCCTAATATGTGTTGGTTGTTAATGCATATGCGTACTAAGTATATATATATTTTCTGGTGATATGTATGTTTGCATGCTTTGTATATTTATAATATAAGTTGGCTTGTAGATTGTCCATAGTTATACACACCCATTATTACCCCTAGTTGATGGAGTGTTGCCCCAGACTCTAGCAGGTCATGCGTTTTTTGTTTATTATATATATAATATGTTGCCGAATGGACCTAGATTTGACCATAAGAGGTCCTTATTCTAGCTGTACACGGCTTGTCCCATCTCATCTAATAACATAATATAATTTTGGTGTCTCTTTAGAGATGATTGACACCTGTCCTGCGTTTAATGCTCATTTAAAAGACTCTCTTATAACTCATTTACAAGACCCGTCTACTCAAATTCTCCCATTTTTACAAATAACCTTCTCTGTTCTTCCATTCTTTGCATTCGGTCTACTCATTTTCCTACGTTTCTCCCCTTTATGGAAAACGATGAGTCTCTCAATGCCTGGAGCCTCTCAAATCTCACCCACCAATTTAAGAGGACAACACCCTCGAGCCTCTCAATGCCTCGAGCCCTTGAGTTCTCTCTATCTCTAATACTTTTATCTCATATTTCTTCTCAGACCATGAAAGATAAGGAATATATTAGACTTTATGGGTTTGGCAGAAGCGTTGGAGATATGAGACTTCATGGGTTTGGCAGGAACATTGGATACTTTGAATACCCATAAACCCTCACAGGTATGACACTTCATGGACTTTTTTTTTCTTGATTTGGTTTATGCATTGATGGATCGTGAAAAAATTTCTGATTTTGGAAGGGGCGTATGAGCTGGATGGACTCCTATTTATTGTCCACTGCTATTAGCCATCTTTTTTCAAGATCTCACTCGGATAGACATTTTTTTTCTTTTTCTTTCAGCTTCTCAGGAGGCAAAGGTTACTATGCGTGTGTGGCTCCTCTATCAACGGATCTCGGCATTCTCATGCCATAAGGTTTGGGTATCAATTGGGAATTTTTTTTCATATTGATAATTTGGCTTCTTGACCTATTTAATCATGTTTTATTTTTGGGTATTTTTTGGCTTCTTAATCTATAAAAACAAATGACATTTTGTTGTGTATTTTTTAGATTCTTGAAGTTTTTATTGTACTCTGTTTAGTTCACTCCCCTGACATTTTCAAGTCTCCTTCTGAGTCGTAAAGAAAGTAAAATAAGGGATTTGTAGAAATAAACTGATCAAATCTTCAACCTTTTATGTAAGTCTTGTTTTATTAAGTTAATCTATATATTTAGATACATAGTAAATTCTAGATGTTTTTAACACCTAATACTTCATGCTTTATTTTTTTGTCCAACATATTAGATGATATTTCGGAGAGTTGCGTATTGCGTAGTCGGCGGTAAATCTTCGGTGAGTTAGCTAGATAGAGGCGCGGTGAAAAATATTGAGATGATCGTGGGCATCGGTAAGTCTTTGATTTTGATTATCTATTGACCATGTGTAAATACACAACTTTAATAGTGGGATTGACATGGGTAATGTGAATGAAATGGAGTTATGGTTAATGTATTCTTTATTTCTACATTGTACGTGATGTCTTTGCTAATTGTCATAATGCAGTTCGGTGATTCGAAAAATTTATTATTTTATTGTGTTAGTTTGAACTATTCTTATATACTTAAACTGCCATGTTTTTGTGTAATGCGACATATTTACATCCTCATCCTCATCCTCAATTATGGATTATGTTGGTGAATTGAAATATTGACTTCTATTATTAGACATCTCTCAGTATATTTTTTATCCTGACTATCACATTTTTTATTAGACACCTCTCAGTATATTTTTTACCCTGAATCTCACATTTTTTTTGTCTGAAAAATTGTTTGCTCTATTTATATATTGGTGTTCGTTCTACATAATTTTTTTTATTTTTTTCATCATTTTTCTTGATCTAACTTTATTTTTTGTTCTTTTCTACATGTACATAATGTCATGCCGAAGGATAATGGGCAGGTGTTTGTTCTTTTGTACAGGTGAAGATCTGGAGACTTAAGAAGGAAATTGGACTTTCATTGTACATGATATTTTGTGTATTACTTTTTTGAGCTATAAAATTTGAATTATAATTAGTTGGAGATTGTTTGGTCTTTAGAATGTAGTTTGGTTTCATTTTTCTTTTTACTTTTGAGATCCTGACCAAGAACATTCCATCTTTGGTTTCAATAGTTTTAATGTTGTTTGGCAATGTCTTTCTTTATAGTGGGGCTACTGGACCTGGTTACATGGATGACATGCTTCACGTAATTTTGGTGGAATGAAAATTTATATTCAAAAGATCAATTCATGGTTAGACGTTGATATGACCAAGTGTAGACTCGGCCCAGAGACACCAACCTCGGCCGAGATGATGGCCGAGACATTGATCGACCCGATGTAGGGGATGGACCCACGATATCATCCCTCGGCCAGACCCACCTCGGCCCAGGCCGACACTGCCATATACACTTCAATGGACACTACGCGCATCGCAGGCATCAACAGCATCCTCATGTACCTGGGTATAGAAACCTCGGCCAATAGTAGGCCGAGGTGACAAGGAGCCCCGATAACCTTCAACATGGAACCAGTCCTACCTCGGCTTGGGCCGAGGTGACAAGAAGCATTAGTAACCATCAGCATGCTATATGTCCAACCTCGGCTCGGTCCGACCCCAGCATATGTCTCGGCCGAGATTAGGCCAAGACTCCTTATGACACATCTCGGATAGAACGGACATCAAGCTTTTACAGCTCGGCCTCTCCCAGGCCGAGGTCAGTCACCAATATGACTGCCGATCATCTGTTGACATTTGGATAAGGACACCTGGGCACAAATCAGTTGTAACAAGATTATTCTCCACATGTGGGAGAATATTTCATCATCATTACTTACATGTGACAGTGACAGATGACACTCCCACATTGGTGAGGATACCACACACATGCTCATTGCATGCATGGGGGGTACATTACACCCCCTTGGTGCTATATATAGGGGTCATCCCCTACCTTGCAAAGCAATCCCAATTATTAAACCCTAGCGGAAACTCTGTCTAAATATACAGTAGAGAGAGAGATCTTGAGAGAATTGTATCCATGGCCATTAGTGCCTTCATTCAGTGATATTACTCACCCACTCACTGTGGACGTAGGCCAGATTGGCTGAACCACCTATATTCCGGTGTTGATTCCTCATATCCTCATCTCCTTCTCTTATCTCTTTATATAGCTGTGCTGCCATTGTTATTCATATATAGAGCTTGGAAACACCTTATCCGGTGGTGCTGATTCTTAGCATTATCATTTTGGCGCCGTCTGTGGGAACGAGAATCTATCTCTTCCTCTTTTTCTGCTAAACCTCATCGGAGACTCTAGTGGTGAACCAGGAACCACCCCTTGCGTGGAGCTGTTTCACCATTGAAAGAGGTCCTTTAAGGTATTAAGCTCACTTGCTGCTCAAGATCTTTTTTGTTAACACATGGCACCAGAATTACCACCGCCTCTTCCGCCGCCCGGAGGTGGAGGGGCTAGCTCCAGTCAGGCTCCTCCCCAGTCCGAAATGGCGGAGGTAGCAGCAGTCTTGAAATCTTTAGCTGTAACACAGCAAGCCATGAAGGAGCAATTTGCCCAGCTCAGCCAAACCATGATGATGAGGCCACCTGGAGTCTCACCGGACATGATAACTCCGGCGGCAGTTCAGCTTCATCCTGACGCCAGGGGACCACCCCAGGCGCCCATGAAGGACCAACCTGCACCCCAGTGGAGGAGGGACGTTGTTGACCCTAGGCGCTTGCGCCTGGGAAGGCAGGGAAACCCTTGCCCAGAGGACAGGTATGATGACCTAGAAGCTGAAGAGGCCCCAGAAGACTGCTGGGAGCCGTATGAGGTGTCAGATAACACCGTACGACCTCTTAGGCAGAGTCAAGGATGTGTCGGCCGAAGAAGAGACGAGGCCCAACAAAGAGGGTCAGCCTTTGATAGGCAGAGTCAAGGATGTGTCGGCCGAAGAAGAGATGAGGCCCAACAAAGAGGGTCGGCCTTTGACAGGTTGAGCAGAGGGTCGGCCTTCGAGAGGCTAGGCCCGGTGAATGACCTAAGACAGAGGCTGTCAAGGTCGAGGAGCGCGACAGGCTCTCAAAGAGGGGGTACGCAAGGTCGGACAGACCAAGGCCGACCCTGTGGAGGAAGAGCCAGGGAACAGGAAGAGGTCAACAGTCAACGTGTTGTGGCTGGGGAACCCTCTGTCCATCGCAGGGAGGTGGCAGGGGATAACCTCGGCCAAGCTGAAGACAGAAGACCCTGGAATGATTCTATCCAACGCCTAGAGGAGAAGATAGGAGACCTCATTAAGAGCAGGGACCCATTACAGAGGGGTTACTCAGAGGGATCCCCATTTGTGGCTAGGATAGTGGGGTTCCCAACCCCAACTAAGTTCAAGCCTCCTATAGTGACTCATAAGTATGATGGCAGCACTAACCCTGTGCACCATATCGAGATGTATCAGTCAGTGGTAGACATTTACTCGATACCTGATGAGATGAAGTGCAGGGCCTTCTCAGGGACCTTGACAGGAGCAGCTCATAGTTGGTTCACCTCCCTCCCGAAAGAACTCGATTGAGAACTTCAAGGGCTTGGCTGAGCGGTTCATCCACAACTTCTGCTTTGGGGTAAGACCTCAAAAGAAGACCACCCACCTGCTGTATGTCAAACAGGCTAAGGGTGAAAGCCTAAGAGACTACATAGCAAGATTCAACAAGGAGAAGTTGGAGGTGGAAGATTACGAAGAGAGCATAGCCATGACCGCCCTGATAGGAGGCCTCCAGAAGGGGAAGCTATTGTGGAAGCTGGCGGAAGACCCCCCAAGTCTATGGCAGAGCTACTGTCCACCACAGGGAAGGTGATGAATGCGGAAGAGGCAATGGCAGCCAAGTATGAGGAGGAGAACCGCAGTAGCACATGAAAGTCCCAGGGTAAGAAAGAGGGGAAGAAGAGGTCAGGAGATGACAAGTTTGCTCATTACACTCCTCTGACTATGAGTTGTGAGCACATACTCAACGAGATTAAGACTGATCGTTCTCTGAGGTGGCCAGAGAAACTGAAGACCCCGCCACATAAGAGGAATAAAAACCTATGGTGTGAGTTCCATCAGGATCACAACCATGTCACAGATAGATGCTTCGCTCTAAAGGATGAAATTGAGAAGATGCTGAAGTCTGGAAAGATGAGGAAGTATGTGGATGGCAAGGCCCCAAAGGGTAGAAGAGAGGACCCTAAGAAGAAAAGGAATGACAAATGCCGTGGCGATGTCCCGGCTAGAAGGGACAATGACTCAGAGGGCGATGATGAAGACGACCCAGATCTTCCGCCAAAGGATGACAACACCTCGGTGAAGAGGGTCGGCATGATCTCCTTTGGTGTTAGCACCATATGTGGGGAATTCGCAGGAGGTGGCTCTGAGGTAGCCGATAGGAAGGCCCATGTAGCAGAGGCCAGGTCAGTGGCCAAGACCGAGGTTGTGAATCTAACGTCTTCTGATGCAGTGCAGAAGAGGAAGAAGGTAGATATGGACACCCTCATAGTGGGGTTCTACATACTCGACTTCAAGGGCATCTTAGCCCCCCATGATGACTTTGGTCATAACAACAAGGGTGCATGGGTGTGAGGTAGGGAGAATCCTCGTAGATGGGGGAAGCTCAGCAGATGTGATGTTATGGCCTTGTTTCAAGAGCCTGGGTCTTAGCAGGGTGAGGCTAGTGCCCTACCATCACCCATTGATAGGCTTCAGTGGTGAAAAGGGGCACCCCTTAGGCATGTATGAAATGGATGTACGGATGGGGGATGAGTGGCCTAAGAGGTTGACCAAGAAGATCAACTTTTTTGTTATGGACGAAAATGTCTTCTCGGCCTACAACCTCATCATCGGAAGAGTGGCCCTCAAAGAGTTTGAAGCCGTGCCGTCGACGGTCCATCAGATGCTAAAATTCTCGACTCCTTATGGAGTAGGGGAAGTGCAAGGGGATCAGACCACGACGCGGGAGTGTTACTTCAACTCGGCCGAAGAGAGAGAGGCCCATAAGAGAGCAACCGCCACTTACAGCATTGACACTCTTGACCTGAGAGATGAAACAAAATTGAAGAAGGGCGAGGCTGCGAAAGAGGTAGAATCCATCGTCCTCAATGAGGACAAGACGGAAAAAACTGTCCAGGTCGGCAAAACCCTAGAGCCAAGGATCAAGGAAGAGCTGATAAACTTCCTCAGGAGGAGGCAGAGTGTCTTCGCATGGAGTCACGCAGACATGCCTGGTATCGACCCTGAGATCATGACCCACAAGCTCAACGTGGACAGAGATGAGAGGCCTATCAAGCAGAGGCGAAGAGTCTACTCTAGGGAGAAGTATGAGGTCATCCGGGAAGAGGTAAAAAAGTTGGAAGAGGCTGAGTTCATAAGAGAGGTTACCTATCCGGAATGTCTCTCAAATGCAGTCATTGTGCCTAAGGCCAATGGAAAGTGGCGAATGTGTGTAGATTTCACAGACCTAAACAAGTCTTGCCCGAAGGACAGCTATCCCTTACCTAGGATAGACCAGATGGTGGATGCAACGGCAGGGCACGAGCTCATAAGTTTCATGGATGCTTATTAAGGTTATAACCAAATCTTCATGGATGCCGAAGACTCTGAGAAGACAGCCTTCATTACTGACAAGGGGACGTACTGTTACAAGGTGATGCCCTTTGGTCTGAAAAATGCGGGGGCAACATATCAACGTCTTGTCAATAATATGTTCGAGGAGCAGATAGGTAAGACCATGGAGGTGTATGTGGACGATATGCTAATGAAGAGCCTGAAAGCATGTACTCATGTAGCAGACCTTGAGAAGACCTTTGATGTCATGGATTCGTATAGAATGAAGCTCAACCCAGTGAAGTGTGTCTTCGGGGTAGGAGCCGGGAAGTTCCTGGGGTTCATTATTAATCAGAGGGGGATTGAAGCAAACCCTGAAAAGATCAAGGACTTGCTCGACATGAAGACTCCTAGGAGTATCAAGGATGTCCAGAGACTCACCGGAAGAGTGGCTGCTGATATACCCGTTTATATCCTCGGCCTGGCTGATTATAACCTCCAAACGGATGACCCTACGAGGGGCCGACCCTTCACCAGGCTCCAGACGACCCTACGAGGGGCCGACCCTTCACCAGTCTCCAGACGACCCTCCGAGGGTACGACAGTACGAGGCCAGAATTGGGCCAGGCTCACTACCGGAAGAAACTTTACCCTCGGCCTCGGCTCATAGGCCGAGGGTGACATCATGACAGCGCGTGGTTTGGGAGACGCGTGGAACAGTGCGCGTGAGGCTGACATGGCGCGTGGAAGACCGTTATAACCAAATCACACCCTCACGTGAGGGAATATTATGTCATCATTTGGCATCTACAGGTGTCACCAGGGGATTGGCTAGGTCATCATTCACATGCACCATGCATACTTGGGGGGTACACTACACCCCCCCAAGACCTATATATACTTGTCACCTACAACCCTACAGGGGATCGATCCATTAACTGTAGCCCTAGCTAAAACTCTGCTTGTACACACAGTAGAGAGAGAGAGAGAGGGTTATGTGCATTGTATCCAAGGCCATTAGTGCCCATACTTAGTGGATCACACACTCACAGTGGATGTAGGCCAAATTGGCTGAACCACTATACATCATTGTCTTAGTTCCTCTTATACTCATCCCCTTCTACATACTTATACACTTATACATCTCTATGGCTGCCATAGCTGCTACTGTTTGAGCTCACTATCACTTATCCGGTGGTGCTAAATCTTAGCATCATCAGTTTGGCGCCGTCTATGGGAACGAGAAGACATCTCTTCCTTTGTACAGCTTGACCTCACTGGGCACTCTGGTGGTGAACCAACACTCCCCCTGAGAGGAGGTGTTTCACCATTGAAAGAGACCCACTAAGGTTCCCAAGCTCACCAGTATTTTCTTCAGTTCAACTTTTCATAGCTCAACCACATGGCACCTGAGATGCCACCGGCACCACTTCCCCCGCCGGATGAGGGGGGAAGACCCAATTTCAGTCAGTCGTCGCCTCAGTCTGAGATGGATGATGTGGCGGCAGCCCTAAAGTCTCTGGCAGCAACCCAGCGGATGATGCAAGAGCAGTTCACAGCTCTAAGCCAGAACATACCAAGAGCACCAGGGGTTTCACCTGAGATGATTACTCCGGCAGCAGCTCCAGGGCAGCATGAGGCCAGGGGACCACCCCAGGCACCACGCAAATACCTGCCACCCCCTCAGCGGCGTAGGGATGTTGCTGACCCCCGGCGTCTACGCCTGGGGAGGCAAGAAAACCCTTGCCCTGAGGATAGGTATGGAGATATGGAGGGAGATGAAGCTCCTATAGAGTGCTGGGAACCTTACGAGGTCTCCAACAACACTGTGCGACCCCTCCAGGACAGTAGGGGAAAGTGCGGGAGACCAAACCCTGATGATCGCCCAAGAGGCTCTGCTTTTGACCGCTTGAGCAGGGGGTCGGCCTTTGAGAGGCTAGGCCCAGTAAATGACCTGCGGGAATAGTTGTCCAGGCCAAGAAGCGCCGCGAGATCCAGAGGGGAGGCAGCAGATGGTCGACCCCGAGGACGAGATGACGGCCAAAGGGAAGTGAACAGTCGACACAGGCCTGCTGCAGCAGAACCCTCCGTCCACCTCGGAGAGGCGGCAGGGGATAACATCGGCCAGGCCGACCCTGTGAGTCCCTGGAATGACTCAATCCAGCGGTTAGAGGATAAGATTGGTGATATATTGAAGAGCCGAGACCCTCTTCAGAGGGGATACGCCATAGGCTCACCCTTCATGGCAAAGATAGTCAACTTTCCCACGCCGTCAAAGTTCAAGCCACCTATGGTCACCCCAAGGTATGACGGGATCACCAACCGCGTCCACCACGTGGAGATGTATCAGTCGGCGGCAGACATATACTCTATCTCAGATGAGATGAGGTGTCGTGCCTTCTCTGGTACCTTGACAGGGGCTGCGCATGTCTGGTACACGTCTCTTCTAAAAAATTCCATTGGGAACTTTAAGCAGTTGGCAGACCTGTTCATCCATAATTTCTGCTTTGGGGTGAGACCACAGAAGAAGACCACCCACCTGCTCTATGTCGAGCAGGGGAAGAGTGAGAGTCTGAGGGACTATATAGCCAGATTCAATAAGGAGAAGCTGGAGGTGGAAGACTATGAGGAGAGCATAGCTATGACAGCCCTGATTGGAGGACTCCAAAAGGGGAAGCTGTTATGGAAGCTTGCTGAAGACCCTCCGAGGATGATGGCTGAACTGTTGTCAACAGCAGGAAAGGTGATGAACGTCGAAGAGGCGATGGCTGCAAAATATGAAGACGAAAGAGGAGGTGCTAGTGGGAGTAAATACCCTAAGAAGAACAAAGAGGGGAAGAAGAGGTCCTCGGCTGACAAGTTCGCGGGGTACACCCCTCTGACGGTCAGCTGTGAACAGATTCTCAATGAGATTAAGAGTGACCGATCCCTGAAGTGGCCTGAGAAGCTGAGGGCAGCCCCCGGCAAGAGGAATAAGAACCTGTGGTGTGAGTTTCACCAAGACCACGGCCATGTAACGGACAAATGCTTTGCTCTGAAAGACGAGATTGAGAAGATGATGAAAGAAGGGAAGCTCAGAAAGTACGTCGACAAAGATGTCTTCAAGAGGGGCCGAGGGGACGACCCCAGAAAGAAGCGAGGCGATGCATGCAGAGAAGGTCCTCAAAAAAGAGGGGACGACCCTTCTGATGATGAGGATGACCATGACCTCCCGCCGAGAGACGACCACGACCCTGTCAAGAGGCTTAATATGATCTCGCTCGGAGTGGGAATGATCTCCGAGGGTCTTGCAGGAGGAGGGTCTGAGGTCGCCGACAGGAAGGCCCATGTGGCTGAGGCCAAGGCAGTGACGAAGACGGTACACGCGACTTCCCTGGAGGTCAAGTTAGAAAAAAGGAAGAAGGTTGATATGGACACACTGATAGTGGGATTTTCAAGAATGGACTTCAAAGACCTCTTGGCCCCACACGATGACCCTCTCGTCATCACTACCAGGGTGCACGGATGCGAAGTGCCGAGGATCTTGGTAGATGGGGGTAGTTCTGCAGATGTGATGTTTTGTCCATGCTTCAAAGCCTTGGGTCTCAGCCGTGCTAGACTCGTCCCCTACCATCATCCATTGATTGGGTTCAGTGGGGAAAAGGTTCACCCCCTTGGGGTATATGAGGCCGATGTGAGGATGGGGGACGAGTGGACGAGATGGCTCACCAAGAAGGTCAGTTTCTTTGTGATGGATGAGCAGGTGTTTTCCGCCTACAACATCATACTGGGGCGTGTGGCCCTCAAGGGGTTTGAAGCCGTGCCCTCTACGGTCCATCAGATGATCAAATTTCCAACCCCTTACGGGGTGGGGGAAGTTCAGGGAGACCAGACGGCATCGAGAGAATGTTACTACAACTCCGCTGAAGAAAGGGAGGCACATAAGAGGGCTACAGCCACTTACAACGTTGATACCCTAGACCCCAGGGACGAGACGAAGCTCAAAAAAGGAGAGGCCACCGAGGAGGTAGAACCCATCATCCTCGATGAGGATGACCCGGGAAAAACCATCCAAGTTGGCAAGTCTCTGAAGCCCAATATCAAGGAAGAACTCATCAAACTGTTAAGGAGAAGACGAAGCGTCTTCGCGTGGAGTCATGTAGATATGCCGGGGATCGACCCTGAAATCATGTGCCACAAGCTTAATGTGGTAGAGGGAGTGAAGCCGGTAAAGCAGAAAAGGAGGATTTACTCTAGAGAGAAGTACGAGGTCATCAGGGATGAGGTCAAAAAATTAGAAGACGCTGAATTTATCAGAGAGGTCATCTACCCTGAATGGTTGTCCAATGCAGTCATTGTCCCAAAGGCCAACGGGAAGTGGCGAATGTGTGTGGACTTCACAGATCTCAACAAGCACTGCCCCAAAGACAGCTTCCCTCTCCCCCGCATTGACCAGATGGTAGATGCTACTGCAGGCCATAAGCTCATGAGTTTTATGGATGCCTACTCAGGGTACAACCAGATCTTCATGAACCCTGAAGACTCGGAGAGGATTGCCTTCATCACTGATAAGGGGACAACTGCTATAGGGTCATGCCCTTTGGTCTAAAAAATGCGGGGGCAATGTACCAGCGCCTCGTAAACAAAATGTTCGAAGACCAAATTGGGAAGTCCATGGAGGTCTACGTGGATGACATGCTAACCAAGAGTTTGAAGGCAGAGGATCATGTGGCAGACCTGGAGAGGACCTTTAATACGATGGACAAATACCAGATGAAGCTTAACCCGGCCAAATGTGTCTTCGGGGTTGGGCAGGGAAGTTCCTGGGGTTCATTGTCAACCAAAGAGGCATCGAGGCCAATCCTGAAAAGATAAAGGCCCTTATTGAGATGAAGACCCCCAAATCCATTAAAGACGTTCAGAGGCTTACAGGGAGAGTGGCTGCCCTGAACAGATTTGTGTCAAGGGCCACAGACAGGTGTTTACCATTCTTCAAGATCCTCAGGAAGGCCTTTGAATGGAGTGAAGAGTGTGATGAGGCTTTCAAGGAGCTAAAATCATACTTAGGGTCTCCCTTGCTGCTGTCACGACCCGTGCAGGGTGAACGACTTTACGTGTACCTCGCCATCTCAGAGTCGGCCATCAGCGCAGCCATTGTGAGAGACGAAGACGGAATACAGAAGCCTGTGTATTTTAACAGCAAGGCACTCCAGGGGGCAGAGCAAAGATACCCGAGGATGGAGAAGTTGGCCTACGCCTTGATCCATGCCTCGAGGAAGATGAAGCCGTACTTCCAGTCCCATACAATGGTCATCCTCACCGACTCTCCTCTTAGGAAGGTCCTATACAAGCCAGAAAAATTAGGTAGGTTGATGGCCTGGGCTATAGAGCTGGGGGAGTTTGACATTGTGTATCAACCTAGGACTGCCATTAAGGGGCAGGCATTGGCAGACTTCGTGGCTGAGTTCACTTGGGAAGATGATGAGGTCGAAGGTGAGACCCTTGGGATGACGGATACAGAAGACAGACCCGTCGACACACCCGCAGATAGGGCCGAGACAAGCACTGCTAGAAAGAAAGCGACTGAAAACGAAGAGGGAAAATACATCTTTAGACAGGGGTCCCTCTCTGAGGGAAATTTTTCAGAGGGAAAGACTCTGTGGAGCCTCTTCGTTGACGGGTCCTCCTGTGACAGTGGAAGTGGGGCTGGACTGATACTGTCAGTACCCAATGACACAGACGTCGAATACGCCCTGAGGTTCAACTTCAAAGCCTCCAACAACGAGGCTGAATATGAGGCCTTAGTATCAGGCCTCTCCCTGGCCAAGTCTCTTAGTGTCGGCCAGATTCTGGTCCATAGTGATTCAAGGCTAGTGGTGAATCAGATACTAGGGGCCTACGAGGCTAAGGACGAGAGAATGGCTAGATACCTTGAGAAGGTGAGGTCACTACTGAAAGGCTTCAGAGAAGTAAAATTAAAGAGGATACCAAGGCTAGACAACGGCCGTGCTGATGCCCTTACGAGATTGGCCTCGGTGACTAGGACAGACATCAGGAGGACGGTCCCAGTGGAAATTTTGCTTCTGCCAACTATTGGGGACCCCGAGGAAACACTTGGAAATTGCCTAAATGTCTCTCAAGAAGCTTCATGGATGGACCCCCTGATCAGATACATTAAAGAGGGTGAGATGCCAGAAGCAAGGCAGGAAAGAAAGAAGCTGAGGTACAGGGCTGCAAAATTCACTGTCATCGGAGACACCTTGTACAAAAAGGGGTTTTTTCTCCCCTTACTTAGGTGTGTGCATCCCTCAGAAGTCCCTTCCATTTTGCAAGATGTGCACGAAGGATCGTGCTCAAGCCATATCGGGGGCAGATCCTTAGCGAAGAGGGTGATCACCCAAGGCTACTGGTGGCCGACCTTGGGGAAAGACGCCGCAGCATATGTAAAAAAGTGTGATAAATGCCAAAGATTTGCTACCATCCCTCATCAACCCCATCAGCCTCTTACCTCCATTACATCTCCGTGGCCGTTCGCAGTGTGGGGGATTGACCTGGTAGGGCCCTTACCAAGAGCAGTCAATAACTATCGATTCCTCATTGTAGCGATTGACTACTTCTCAAAGTGGGTAGAGGCCGAAGCGATGGTCACAATTACATAGCAGAAGACCTTCCAGTTCATTTGGAAAAATGTGATATGCAGATATGGTCTGCCCAACACCCTCATTTCAGATAACGGGACGCAGTTCAAGAATGCCTCTCTGCAGAAGTACTGTGAGAGGGTAAATATCAAATAATTTTTCTCCACCCCAGGCCGACCTCAGGCCAATGGGCAAACCGAAGTAACAAACATGACAATCCTAGATGGAATCAAGAAGAGGCTTGAGGAGGCAAAAGGAAGATGGGTCGAGGAGTTATATGCCGTACTGTGGGCATACATGACGACAATGAGGACTTCTACCGGGGAGACCCCATTCATGCTAGCTTATGGATCAGAAGCCGTCATCCCCACCGAAGTCGAGTTTCCTACTCATAGGGTCCAAATGTACGACCCCCAGGGAAACGCGGAAGAAAGGAGACTTGACTTGGACCTGATTGAGGAAAGGAGGGAGGAAGCGGAGATAAGGCAGGCTTCCTACCAGCAGAGGACCGCAAGGTTTTATAATCAGAGGGTGAAACAGATACCTATAGCAGTAGGAGACTTGGTTCTCAAGAAGACTTGGCAAAAGCCCAACAAACTCCATCCTAATTGGCACGGCCCCTATAGGGTCATCGATGAAGTTGTCCCTGGGACCTATAGACTAGAAAACCTAGAAGGGGAACCTTTTTCCAACCCCTGGAATGCAGATCACTTGAAGAAATACTACCAGTAGTGTTGTAGGATCTTGATAGACCATAGTTGTAATAAGAGTTGCTCCAACAGGACACTTGAAAATTAATGAGAAATGTGTTTCGCCTCACCCTATTTATCAGTTCCAGTATGCATGGAAACATCTACAGAACCATTAATTTGGCGAGTTGATCCCTCGGCTATAATGAGGACCAGTGGAGGGGACGACCCCACCACTGTTCTAAAAAAAGACGAGGGTAGACTTCATTAAAAAACCATTAATTTGGTAAGTTGAACCCTCGGCTATAATGAGGACCAGTGGAGGGGACGACCCCACCATTGTTCTCAAGAAAGACGAGGGTAGACTTCATTAAAAAACCATTAATTTGGTAAGTTGAACCCTCGGCTATAATGAGGACCAGTGGAGGGGACGACCCCACCACTGTTCTCAAGAAAGACGAGGGTAGACTTCATTAAAAAACCATTAATTTGGTAAACCCTCTGCTATAATGAGGACCAGTGGAGGGGACGACCCCACCATGATCCTCAAGAAAGGCGAGGGGCCAATTGATTGAAAAACCATGTTTGGTTATTATGACCCTCGGCTATGATGAGGCAACATGGGGGGACGACCCCGCATTGGTCCTCAAAAAAGACGAGGGAGGGTTTAGTAGCATTAACGAAGACAGCAAACCATAAAAAAATTAAATATGAAAGACAGTAAATATGGAAGACAGTAATTATGGAAGACAGTAGAAGAAGAGACGATGGTATTGATAAAAGAGAGAATATTCAAGTGATTTACAATACAGAGCACAAAAATGGTAAATACATTATGAGGGTATGGGCTACAGACAGCCACCCTAAGGGATAACATCGGCGGGCAGAGCTTCAACATCTACCAGAGAAGTCTCTTCCACAATCACGACCGGCTGATCCTCAGATGTACCAACCCCCTCAGCCTGCACTTGAGATTCAACATAAGTCAGGGCCTCGGCAATTATTGGGTCGTCCAGACTGACAGCTTCAATAGAAGGACAGACTGAGGAGACGACGTCGCCGAATCGGAGGACGACCCATCGACAGGCCGTCCTGATCCCCCTCTCCAGGTACTCAAGGCCGAAACTCTGAAACTCATCAAAAGCCTTGTAGGCCTCAACAGCATCGGCCTCGGCTTTTCTGACAGCTTCTTCGAGATCAGTCTTGTGCTTGACCTCCATGTTGAGTAAGGCCTCATCCCTCTCCTTTATCAGCAAGTCCTTGGCCTGCTGATCGGCATCATGCTGCCTCGTCAGCTCGTCTAGGACCCTGGCATGCTCAGTCCTAGCACTCTCCAGTTCAGCCCTTGCAGTCTGGAGCTCTGTCTGCAAGTCAGCCTCATGCTGAATAGCCCTTTCGGCCTCATGAAACTTCATCTGATTCTCGGCCATCCATTTGGTGGCTGAGGTGAGTGCACAAACAGACTGCACAAAAAACGAACAAATATTAAGAGGGGCCGAGGGAACAGTTTATTGAAAAAATAAAATTTAAGATGTGGGTCAGAACCAATACCTGTGCAAGGGAGTGCAGACCATAGTCGTACACTTTGGCTGGAGGCATCTTCGACAAGAAGTCGTAGTCAGCAGCCGAGGGTGCAGAGAACATGGAGGCATTGGCTGCCCTTAGATTGGCAATGAGCGACGAGGGCTCGGCTCTCAGATGCGCCAGGTTCTGAGACCAGAAGGCCCCCATACTGGACGAAGAGGTCGTCCCCTCAGAGGCTTCGACCCTGGCCCTCGTCCGAGAATAAGGCCGAGGGTCAACAGGGGCCTCAGGCTCCTTCCTTTTATTACTATCGGTGGTCGGATCCACCACCGTCGGCCCAGCGACCCTCGTCTTCTTCGGAGCCTGCTGAGGCTCCTTCCCCTTCTTCTTGGCCAGGACAGATAGTAAGCTGGGAGCCGTCATTTCCCAAAGATAATCCGATACGCCTGCAGGACGACCTGGGAAGAGGATGACACGTCAGAAAAATTCAGAGATAAAGAGAGAACACTTCAAAAATAAGAATGGAAAATATTCAGTATAACTCACATAATTCTGTCAAAGGGCCGACCCTCAGACCAACTTCTTTGAGGAACCGAGGGGTCATCAAGTCTTCGAATTTTGCAAGTTCACCCTCTCTCCCTCGTCCTCTAAGGTAATCAACAATGTCCTTCTCCTCCAGGCTAAGCCCAGGGTCTGATCTGGCTTTCATGGAGGGGTTAGACCACTTCCTGGGGACCCTCGGACTATCGGGAACGGGCTCCCACTCCCCGGAGACGAAGAAAAACCTCTTTTTCCAATCATGGTTGGAAGTTTGCGCCACATGGAGGAGTTTCTTCTCAGACCTCCTTGCCCCCAGATGATAATACCCAGGCTGTTTGGACGAAGAGGTAATGTTGTAACAACCCAAAAATAGGTCAGCCGAGGGCTCGTCGGTGAAGGCATTCTTCCACAAGGAAATATAGCCCAGGATCGTCCTCCAGGAGTTGGGGGGAAGTTGAGAGGGAGCAACACCAAGGGCAGAAAGGATGTCTATAATGGCAGTATGCAGAGGGAATCTGACTCCGACCTTGAGCATTTGCTCGTAAACTGCAACCTCTCCCTCTCCACAATCAAAAACCCTCTCAGAGTCAGAGGGAACCCTCATAGTTATGCTGGAGGGCACCCCATAGGCATGCCTCCATATCAGGAGGTCACGATCCCTAACCGAGGAGATAAAGGACGAGGCGTGGGAGGTATCAACCTCGTCATCTGTATCATCGTCCTCGTCCTCATCCCCTTCCCTCTCATCACCTGCAGGAGGACCCTGGGGAAAAGCCACTTGGAAGGCATTGGGGGATAGGGTTGTCACAGGAACGGCATCAGAGGGGATCGTACCCTCGGCCTGGGCTTAGGTCGGATGTCTCCCTCCTACCAGAAGGTCCAGCGCCAGTTGGCGAGGATACTCTCTCGTCCATCTCACTCGAATGACTCTCGGCTGGACGAGCGGACGACCCACAAGACTCAGACGGTTCGAATGGTTTTATAGTGGCAAGAGGAACGGGAAAGATGGTTCGTACCCAATTAGGGTCGTCCCCTCGTCTCCTCTCTTCGTCTCCCTCTATTCGTCTGATCTCGGCAAAGAGTTTCTCTCTCAAAGATGGGAATTCAGACACTAAGCTGTAAAGCCTCCTAAGCATTAAAAGGAAGACTCTACACTTAGAGAAATTACACTAGACCTAGCTAACTTACTACGAAAAGGTGGGAAATTGACCAGGTTTGACTTTCGGATTAAACAAAGGAACTCAATGGTTTTTGTCAAGAACAACCAAGAACCAGTCACCGGAAAAGACACCGGAAAAGGTTATGGCACAACTTAAAGAAAATGGTTGCCTACGAGCCTAAAAAACAAACGAAAGTGAAAGGAAAAGAGAACGCTGGGGAAAAAGGATTACCTGATGAAGAGAGCAAGAACTGCCCAGGTCGCTAAGCTCGAAGGCTGCAGAAAATGGCGATGTAGGCTGATAAAATTCTAGAGAGAGAGAATGCTGAGGCGCGAAGAAGAATAAGGAAGAGAGAGAGTTTGAAAATCTCTTAAATACTTTGGTAATGAGTGGACCCATTCACCAAGAAAGGTATAATTAGGGCACAAGGCCCCAAGTGCACTGCGCAGCCGCCATGCCTTGGAAACTGAAACAGCAATGAGTACCTGCCCAGGTGTCACTCACCTAACTGATCATACATGCATCTCATTTAAAACACTATCCCTCAGCCATCTCAACAGCACCTATGGCTAAGGGCTGGGGGTGATTGATATACCCGTTTATATCCTCGGCCTGGCTGATGATAACCTCCAAACGGATGACCCTACGAGGGGCCAACCCTTCACCAGGCTCCAGACGACCCTACGAGGGGCCGACCCTTCACCACTCTCCAGACGACCCTCCGAGGGTACGACAGTACGAGGCCAGAATTGGGCCAGGCTCACTACCGGAAGAAACTTTGCCCTCGGCCTCGACTCATAGGCCGAGGGTGACATCATGACAGCGCGTGGTTTGGGAGACGCGTGGAACAGTGCGCGTGAGGCTGACATGGCGCGTGGAAGACCGTTATAACCAAATCACACCCTCACGTGAGGGAATATTATGTCATCATTTGGCATCTACAGGTGTCACCAGGGGATTGGCTAGGTCATCATTCACATGCACCATGCATACTTGGGGGGTACACTACACCCCCCCAAGACCTATATATACTTGTCACCTACAACGCTACAGGGGATCGATCCATTAACTGTAGACCTAGCTAAAACTCTGCTTGTACACACATTAGAGAGAGAGAGAGAGAGGGTTATGTGCATTGTATCCAAGGCCATTAGTGCCCATACTTAGTGGATCACACACTCACAGTGGATGTAGGCCAAATTGGCTGAACCACTATACATCATTGTCTTAGTTCCTCTTATACTCATCCCCTTCTACATACTTATACACTTATACATCTCTATGGATGCCATAGCTGCTACTGTTTGAGCTCACTATCACTTATCCGGTGGTGCTAAATCTTAGCATCATCAGCTGCCCTTAACAGGTTTGTTTCCAGGGCGACGGACAAGTGTCTTTCATTATTTAATGTTCTGAGAAAGGCCTTCCAGTGGGACGAAGAGTGTGAAAAAGCCTTTGACCAACTCAAGTCCTACTTGGGGTCTCCCTTGTTGCTGTCTCGGCCCATCACGGGGGAGAGGTTGTTTGTGTATCTGGCAGTCTCTGAGTCAGCCATCAGCGCAGCCATCGTACGGGAAGAGGATGGAATCCAGAGGCCTGTGTACTTCAACAGTAAGGCCCTTCAAGGGTCTGAACAAAACTATCCCCGGATGGAGAAGTTGGCTTATGCCCTGATACATGCCTCAAGGAAGATGAAGCCTTACTTCCAAGCGCATTCCATGATAGTCCTCACTAACTCCCCACTAAGGCAGGTTCTGCACAAGCCTGAGAAGTCCGGAAGATTGATGACCTGGGCCATCGAGCTAGGAGAATAAGATCTTACCTACCAGCCTAGGACAGCCATCAAGGGGCAGGCCCTCACAGACTTCGTCCCAGAGTTCACTTGGGAAGAGGCCGAGACAGAGAAAGGTTCAGATGACGGCGAAGAGACGAACCGTAGTATCTTTCGAGATTCGAAAGAGACTGCACCAAACGTCTTCCGAGGCCGAGAAGAGGTCATCCCAGGCAAAACCCGGAGCAGAGTGGAAGAGAACGAAGATGATCGATACCTCTTCAAGAAGGGGGTTATGAGAGAAGGGGTCTTCTCATCAGATGCAGACGTATGGAGCCTCTTCGTTGATGGCTCTTCCTGTGACAGTGGAAGCGGCGCAGGGATAATACTCTCGGCTCCAGATGGCGCCAATATTGAGTACTCCTTGAGATTTAACTTCCAGGCCTCGAACAACGAGTCTGAGTATGAGGCCATGATAGCAGGTCTCTTATTGGCAACAACTCTTCGAGTAAAGCGACTCCTACTCCATATCGACTCAAGGTTGGTTGTCAATCAAGTGTTGGGGGCATACGAGGCCAAAGACGAAAGGATGGCCAAATACTTAAAGAAGGTAAGAGGGTTGCTAGAGTATTTTGAATAAGCAAAGCTGAAGAGAGTGCCTCGGCTGAGCAACAACCACGCTGATGCATTGGCAAGGCTGGTCTCGGCAATGAAGACAGATTTGGGAAAGACCATTCCAATCGAGGTCTTAGGAAAATCAAGCATCGAGGAGGATGAGGTATGTAGCCCTTGTCACAATGTGAACCTGGGAGACTCATGGATTGACCCTCTCGTCAGATACCTAAGAGACGGAGAGCTACCTGAGTCCAAGATGGAAAGGAAAAAGTTGAGATACAGGGCTGCCAAGTTCTCAATAGTAGGAGACGTCCTGCATAAAAAGGGGTTTCTATTGCCTCTCCTCAGATGTGTGCATCCCATGGAGGTACCCCAGGTCTTACAGGAGGTTCATGAGGGTTCCAGCTTTAGCCACATAGGGGGAAGGCCCTTAGCCAAGAGGATCATCACTCAGGGATACTGGTGGCCTACCTTATCTAAGGACGTTGCAAACTATGTGAAGAGGTGCGAAAAATGTCAAAGGTTCGCCACCATCCCTCATCAACCTCATCAGCCTATGACGTCAATCTCTTCTCCATGGACATTTGCGGTATGGGGAATTGACTTAGTAGGACCTTTGCCAAGAGCTGCCAACAACTATAGATTCTTGATTGTTGCCATTGACTACTTTTCAAAGTGGGTGGAGGCAGAACCGATGATAACAATTACAGAGCAGAAGACCTTCCAGTTCATTTGGAAGAACATCATATGCAGATTTGGCCTCCCGAACACTCTCATCTCAGACAATGGGACCCAGTTCAAGAACTCCTCCTTAGAAAAATATTGCCTAAGGGTGGGGATTAAAGAGTTCTTCTCATCTCCTGGTCATCCTCAGGATAATGGCCAGACCGAGGTCACAAACAGATTCATCTTGGACGGAATCAAGAAGAGGTTAGAAGATGCGAAGGGTAGATGGACATAAGAGGTCTGCGCAGTGTTATGGGCCTACAGAACTACGGCAAGGACACCAACGGGAGAAACCCCATTCATGCTGGCACATGGCTCAGAGGCCGTCATACCAACGGAGGTAGGACTGCCGACTCATCGGATTCAGACCTACGACCCTGACAGCAATGGGGAAAAGAGAAGGCTAGACCTGGATCTCATCAAAGAAAGAAGGGAAGACGCAGAGGTCAGAAAGGCAGCCTAACATCAGAGGGCAACGAAATTCTACAACCAGAGGGTGAAGTCAAGACCCATTGCAGTGGGAGACCTAGTGCTAAAGAAGACTCTACAGAAGGCAAACAAGCTACACCCAAACTGGCATGGCCCCTACAAAGTAATGGAAGAGGTTGTTCCTGGCACTTATAGGCTAGAAAACCTAGAGGAAGAACCCTTCACTAACCCATGGAATGCTGACCATCTCAAGAGATATTACATATGATGTTGTATAGAATTTTATGAAAATGTACTATCTTACTGAGAAGAGGTTATTAATAAAGATCAGTTTCCATATCAAGTTCTTGCTTCGTTCTTTAGACCAGAAGTTTATTATGAGGCTAATCTCTTAGGTGATAACCTCAGACCCTCATAACATCACTCGGTGGTGACGAGGTCTGAGCTCAGACACCTTAGCAGAGGACCTCAGACTCTTAACATCATTAATTTGGTGACATTGATATGAGGCTAACCTCTTAGGTGATGACCTCAGACCCTCATAACATCACTCGGTGGTGACGAGGTTTGAGCTCAGACACCTAGGTTAGACGACCTCATACTCTTAACATCATTAATTTGGTGACATTATTATGAGGCTAACCTCTTAGGTGATGACCTCAGACCCTCATAACATCACTCGGTGGTGACGAGGTCTGAGCTCAGACACCTGGGTTAGATGACCTCAGACTCTTAACATCATTAATTTGGTGACATTATTATGAGGCTAACCTCTTAGGTGATGACCTCAGACCCTCATAACATCACTCGGTGGTGACGAGGTATGAGCTCAGACACCTGGGTTAGATGACCTCAGACCCTTAACATCATTAATTTGGTGATATTTGTTATGAGGCTAACCTCTTAGGTGATGACCTCAGACCCTCATAACATCACTCGATGGTGACGAGGTCTGAGTTCAGATACCTGGGTTAGACGACCTCAGACCCTTAACATCATTAATTTGGTGATATTTGTTATGAGTCTAACCTCTTAGGTGATGACCTCAGACCCTCATAACATCACTCGGTGGTGACGAGGTCTGAGCTCAGTCACCTTAGCAGAGGAC
This sequence comes from Sambucus nigra, assembly GCA_949130495.1. Lineage (NCBI taxonomy): Eukaryota > Viridiplantae > Streptophyta > Magnoliopsida > Dipsacales > Adoxaceae > Sambucus > Sambucus nigra. Next base: position 140,369,733 of record OX422224.1, on the reverse strand, counting down.
CTCAGACCCTTAACATCATTAATTTGGTGATATTTATTATGAGGCTAACCTCTTAGGTGATGACCTCAGACCCTCATAACATCACTCGGTGGTGACGAGGTCTGAGCTCAGACACCTGGGTTAGACGACCTCAGACCCTTAACATCATTAATTTGGTGATATTTATTATGAGGCTAACCTCTTAGGTGATGACCTCAGACCCTCATAACATCACTCGGTGGTGACGAGGTCTAAGCTCAGTCACTTGGGTTAGACGACCTCAGACCTTTAACATCATTAATTTGGTGATATTTATTATGAGGCTAACCTCTTAGGTGATGAACTGAGACCCTCATAACATCACTTGGTGGTGACGAGGTCTGAGCTCAGACACCTGGGTTAGATGACCTCAGACCCTTAACATCATTAATTTGGTGAAGTTGGTTATGAGCACACCATATTAAGTAATGACTTCAGAGACTAATAGCATTCAGAGGCATTTAGAGATCAAAATAAGAGGATTAGCATTCAGTAAAAAGAAGAGATTACATATGATGTTCATTACTACAAATTACAAATTACAAAATGTTTGTTGTTACAAATCACTCCTGGTTGGGCGGGGGGGGGGGGGGGGACATTGACAGTCTCGTCCAGATTGGTCTGCTCAGCATTAGTAACCTCGGCCACCTCATCAACAGGATCTGTCCCTCCGAGCTCAGACCCTCCCAGAGTTGTAGTATCGGCTGGGGCAGCGGCCTCATCTTTTACCTCTTGCAATGCCTGGGAAAATTGAGGGTCGGCGAAGCCGAGGCCCACAAAGTTGGAGGCCTTTATAGTGAAGACCTCCTTCTCTCTGACCTCGGCCCATTTGGTAGTGGCTTTGATACCTCTTTCGAGGTATTCAAAACCAAAACCCACGAACTCCTCAGAGACTTTGTAGTCAGAAATTATTTTCTCTGAGGCATCTCCAAGGGCAGCCTTCACAGCCGCGTTGACCTTCTGCTGCAGAGCATCGTCTTTGTCCTTCAGAGCCTTAGCATGGTTTTTGACGAGCGCAGAGATATCTTTTTCCAAACCCTGGGCCTTATTTTCAGAGCTCTTGGCCTTATTCTCAGAATTCTGCAACTCTGACTTCAGACGGTTTACCTCGGCATTCAGGGTGCTTTCGACCTTCTCAACCTCCTGCCCCTTCTGAATGAGGGGCAATTTCCTAATGGCCCAGTTAGAAAGTTGGTACATGGCAGTCACACCCTGCACAGTTAATGAAGAGGTTAGGTGGGAGTAAAATCAGACGTTGCACTTATAAAATTCTAACAAAGGAACAATTCATACCTGGACGGCTCTGTGAAGGCCGAACTCAACCAGCACGGAGGTGTCCATGGCTCTGTAGAAACGCTTGTCTGCCTCGGTCATCACAGAGGCGAGTGCATCCATGGCCTGTCTGCTATTACCGACGGCGCTGTCAGTTAACTTCAACTGCTCCAGACGAGCTGTCAGAATGTCAGCCGAAGAAATTGGGATCGCAGCGTCTGAGGTCTTCTTTTGTCTTGAGGTAGGCCTCTGATCCTCAGAGGCCGGGACCTCAGGGGCCCTCTTTTTGGATTTGGATGTTGAGGGAGCTGGAGGAGGAGCGTTCAAACCAGTCCTCTTTGCAAGCCTTGTCAAACTCGGAGCTGCCATCTCCCACAGTTCGTCTGGGATACCTGGTGGTCTCTCTGCAAAAGTTAAAAGATAAGAGTCAGAAATCAGACATGAATGATCAGGGGTTAGACTTGGAATAAAAATAAAAATCCTTACCGAATTCAACAAGGGGGCTCCCACCCAGGCTCGTCCCTGAGAGAATTTGAGGGGTCAGCAAATGCTCGAACTTAACAAACAAGCCGTGTGCCCCTTAGTCTTACAGGGCCTTCACCTTTTGGATATTTTGAAGACTTAGACCGGGATCGGCCCTTGCAGACATGGTGACCTTACCCCATCTGAGGGGTATCCTCGGCCCAAAAGTGGAAGAAGGAACAGATGAGCCGAACTCCCATGGCCCTGAGGCGAAAAAATATCGGGGCTTCCAATTATGATTCGAGGTCTGAGTCACCTGGAGCATCTTCTTCTTAGGCCTCCGAGCCACGAAGTGATAGTAGCTCGGATGATTTTTGGCCGAGGTAGGAACATAGCAACCAGCAAAGACCTGAACTGGAAGGTCAGAGTGGTGGACTTCCCTCCACAAGATGATGGCCCCAATAATGACTCTCCAAGCATTGGGAGAGAGCTGCGAGGGGGCAAAGTTGATGAAGGAAAGAATGGATCTGATGATAGGATGAATATGTAGGCGAAACCCTAACTTAAACATCTGCTCGTACAAGCAGATTTCTCCATCTCGGCCATGGTAGGCCCTCTCTTCCCTCAGAGGTCTCCTTAATCTGATTGAGGGACTGATGGAGTATTAATATCTGAAGTGCAAAAGATCCACTTCAGTGACTGTGCTCTCAAACTCGACTGCTTCAGAGATGTCAACATCACTTTCAGCATCCTCATCCTCGTCAGGCTCAACGTCGGCTGGAGCAGACGTAGATGGGTGACCAGGGAATCTCTGAGTGAACTCAGCCCCTGTAACGGCCGATAGAGGGATGGCATCAAGAATGGGTGGCACAACCACATTTGGATCAACAAGTTCGACCTCTGAAGAGGAATTTGAGGTACTTGAGCCATTCTGGGATGAAGCTCGGATGGAGACCTCGACCTGGTCAGGGTCCTGACCAGTCCGAGGTGTAAAATCCATGGCTTCTTGGAAAGAGTCCACAGACATGGGGTCTGAGGTGGAAGACTCAGACTCAGACATCGGCAATGGGTTGGCAGAGACGTCTGTCTGATAAAAGTTCTCAGGAGGATCAGGATATACCACCTTGAGAGGTGGGGGAAAGATAGGCCTAATAGGGAACTCCTGGGACCTACGAGCTTCTTCCTGAGCTCTCTCTATTTGCCTAATCTTTTCTAAGGTCTTCTCTCTAAGAGAAGGGAAGTCCTCAAGAAGTTGGTACAGGGGTCTGAGCATCATAGGACGACCCTAAACTTGGGAAAAACTCCTAAAGCTACAAACACGTTTGGCTTATAAAATGAAGAAGCCTAAAGATCAAACTTAGAATCTTCAAGAAAACACAGTTTGCCGGAAGTTAATGGAGCTCGCCGGAAAACTCAAAAGCTCGCTGGAAAACTCAAACACACGCCGGAAAATGCAAACCAAATATGAGAAACAGATGAAATGAAAGGGAGAAGATACCTGGAAGTGGAACGATGAGGAAAAGTGTGGAAAACTCGCAAGAAATCCTCTGCAGAAGGGCGTTGAGTGGAGGAGCTTAGAGAGAGAATTTGCAAGAACAGCGTGCGCGTGAAAGAAATGAGGAAGAAGAAAGAGAAAGGAAGGGTTTAAACCCTTAAATACTTGGGCACACTTCCCAAGGCCCATCATTTCCTTGGGAAACCCAAGGGACTACTAACAGCACACGCCAGCCAAATTTGAATGCTATAGCTTGAGACAGGTGTCATACAGGTGTCATACAGGTGTTAGCTTGGGACGGACAGGCCTCGGAGGGAAAGTAATCCCCTAGCCACTCGCTCTCGCATATGACTAAGTGCTGGGGGGTGATTGATATGCCCAAGTGTAGACTTGGCCCAGAGACACCAACCTCGGCCGAGATGATGGCCGAGACATTGATCGACCCGGTGTAGGGGATGGGCCCACGATATCATCCCTCGGCCAGACCAACCTCGGCCCAGGCCGACACTGCCATATACACTTCAATAGACACTACGCGCATCGTAGGCATCAACAGCATCCTCATGTACCTGGGTATAGCAACCTCGGCCAATAGTAGGCCGAGGTGACAAGGAGCCCCGATAACCTTCAACATGGAACCAGTCCTACCTCGGCTTGGGCCGAGGTGACAAGAAGCATTAGTAACCATCAGGATGCTATATGTCCAACCTCGGCTCGAACCGACCCCAGCATATGTCTCGACCGAGATTAGGCCGAGACTCCTTATGACACATCTCGGATAGAACGGACATCAAGCCTTTACAGCTCGGCCTCTCCCAGGCCGAGGTCACTCACCAATATGACTGCCGAGCATCTGTTGACATTTGGATAAGGACACCTGGGCACAAATCAGTTGTAACAAGATTATTCTCCACATCTGGGAGAATATTTCATCATCATTACTTACATGTGATAGTGACAGATGGCACTCCCACATTGGTGAGGATACCACACACATGCTCATTGCATGCATGGGGGGTACATTACACCCCCTTGGTGCTATATATAGGGGTCATCCCCTACCTTGCAAAGGGATCCCAGTTATTAAACCCTAGCTAAAACTCTGTCTAAATATACAGTAGAGAGAGAGATCTTGAGAGAATTATATCCATGGCCATTAGTGCCTTCATTCAGTGATATTACTCACACACTCACTGTGGACGTAGGCCAGATTGGCTGAACCACCTATATTCCGGTGTTGATTCCTCATATCCTCATCTCCTTCTCTTATCTCTTTATATAGCTGTGCTGCCATTGTTATTCATATATAGAGCTTGGAAACACCTTATCCGGTGGTGCTGATTCTTAGGGTGTTCCTTCAATTTAAAGATAATGAGTTGTGTGTGTGTGTGTGTGTGTGTGTGTGTGTGTGTGTGTTCTATTCTTTTTATTTTTTTATTTCTCCATCATTAAATATTCTCGTTTCTACATTTCAATTTTATATACAATTATTTGTTTCTCATCAAATATTCTACAAATGAATTACATATATTCGTTATTCTTTTATAAATATTTTGCATTAAAAGTAACTCTATTTTTGTGAGTATATTGGTATTGCATTATATAATAAGAATTTCAAAGAACCCGCGCATCGCGCGGGGCTCAAAACTAGTGTTCATATATGTTGGCGTGTCTTTTTATGTATATATGTTTATATGTTTACATGTGCGTGGCTTATATTATATTATATATTTTATTATATCTTAGCCCCTGCACCGCCCTTTGTTTCGTTAAAAGCTGTCCACGCTTTCTTTTTAAATCAAAAATGCTTTTTGTTTTATTCTAAAAACGACGAAGTGGCATGTTAGATTCCAACCCACGTTTTTTAAAATTAAAACCAGTATGGTTTTCGGTTTTCTTTAAAACGACATCGCATACCTTTTTGTTACAACGGTAACAATTCGAATATGGTTCACAGCTGGCATCCAATAAGTTAAACGCCAGCGTTTTAATAAAATTGAAAGCTCTCGTCTTTAGTTTGTTACAGCTGGGTAACGCGTGTCATGAATTTAATGGACTCGTTTATGTTTCTTTAACAACCACAAGATCAATTTTATTCAAAGGCCAAAAAAGTTTTTGTGCCAATCCTTGTGACACTATTTTAGACCAATCAGCACACACTTGTGCACTCTATAAATAACACCATTTGGGTCTCATTTTTAAAGAGTCTGAGAAAATTATTTTTTTGGTAAAACTCTGTCAAAATTTTTAGTGAGAGAAAGAGAGAATAAATCAGAATTATTTTTGTGGCAAAACTAAAATGAAGATTGGACATCTCTCATTTTAAATCTGCACTTACGATTCTGCAAGAGTATATAATTTTTGTAAGTGATTTCTCTCATCTTTTTTGTATTTTATTTAGATCAGACTTTAGATCTAATTTTTGTACACAACACACACTTGATTCACGAAATTAATTTTTGTGTGTGAATATTCTGTTTGTATCTTGTTTGTAAGATCTTGAATGTTTTTAAACATTTTGTTTTAAAACATATTTTTCAGAAAAATATTTTTGTTAATATTCAGATATTTCTTATTTGTGTCTTAGAAAGTTAAACCTTAGTTTTTGTAAAAACTAATTTGAAAAGATTTAAAATCTGGACTGAATATTATTTTCTTGATTGTTTAAAGACTGTTTTAGACTAATCTGAAATATTTGTAAAAATAGTCTTGATAAAGTTTTTAGATTAAAATCTGATTTAATCTAATATTTGTTTATGAAAAATAAATTGTGAATATTTTACTTTGTGAGTTTATTGAATATATTTGAAGTCATATTATTTCTGTGAATATGATTTCTTGGTCTTTGAAGTGATTTCAGGATTATTCATGTGCATATCACTTAGAAATCACTCACTACCCAACACTTATTGACGTCAACACGTTTAGATTTGTATATATTAAGTCAACTCTAATTGTTCTATTTTTGAGAAAAGAGAAAAGTAAGTTTGAGAACATTGTGTTAAATCAAGAAAGATTGATTTAAACAAGAGAACAGAACATAAGAGTTGTAGATGATATCTAAGAGAATGATATATTGCTGCGTTACATTCGGTTGTACCATTTAAGTGTGGGTGTGTCATCTAGGATAGAATACCGCACATAAATGCTTCACTAAGAACTAGGACAATAGGAACTAAGCCAACCTAAGCTAAAGAAGCTAGAGGGGAGGCTAAGACATGAAGAAATCAACGTGAAAAAGGGTGAAAATTACGGAAGAGCAACCAGAGCGGAGAGAAGCTTGGTCGAGATTGGTAATAGATTGTTCTGATTTATCTTGCTTTGAGTCTTGTTGTATGTTTGTGTAATCATTCCTATTTCGTTTGGTTTTAGTGGAAGTAGACTAGGTTGACTCTTAGGAGAGTCCGTCGTTTTTCCCGCGGAAGGGTTTTTGCGAAGTTAAATAAATACCGCGTGCTTTAAATTTTTTGCATATCACCTCACACGAAAAATTAGGTTTAAATAAATAGAAACTCACCTAAAAACTGAATAGGTTATTATTTTGCAAATCACCTAGATTTAACAAAGATAATAATTTGTACTTTTAACTGACTTTGGAAACTAAAATTGTTTTCATAAAGTTAACAATTCAAGAAAAGTTTGAATTGGTCACTCCTAGAATAACCGGTAAAACTCTTAGTTAAATTGTGTTTAATCAAAAATCATTTACTTCCGCATAAAGTCTTTTGCGCATCGTTAGGTATTTTCAATGGGCAGACAGAAGTAACAAATAGGATGATCCTTGATGGGATCAATAAGAGATTGGAAGATGCCAAAAGCAGGTGGGTTGAAGAAGTATATGCTGTCCTATGGGCTTACAGGACAATGGAGAGGACTCTTACCTGGGAAACTCCATTTATGTTAGCTTATGGTTTATAGACAGTAGTTCTAATAAATGTAGGTCTCCTTACCAATAAGTTTCAGACCTATGAACAGAAAGAAAATGTTGATCAGTGAAAACTTAATTTAGACCTTGTAGAAGAAAGGAGAGAAAATTATGAGGTTAGGAAAGATGCCTACCAACAAAGGACTATAAAGTTCTACAATAAGAGAGTAAAGGCATGCCCATTGAAGGTAGGAGATCTAGTGTGGAAGAAGACATGGCAGAAGCCTAACAAGCTTCATCCAAATTAGCATGGCCCATATAGAGTGGTTGAAGAGGTAGTACTGGGGACGTATAGATTGGAGAATCTGGAAGGAGAACCATTCTCCGACCCCTAGAACGCCGACCACCTCAAAAAGTATTACTAGTAACATTTAAGTCTTGCTAGTTTTTTTCTAGTAACATTTCAGTTTTGTAGCACATGTATATGAGGCTCATATAGTGAAAGAAATATGAATGAAGTTCAATAAAAATATCAAGTGTTCTCTCATATGTGTATATTTACTTGAAAATTTATTGTTTGCTTGTATCAACTCATCTTAAGCTATAAAACATCATTCGTGGTGAAGTATCCTTAAGTTTTCCTCGGTGGTACGACAATCCAGACAAGGCCAACCTCATCCATTAACTGTCAAGAACATTGAAAGACACTTATTAGTAAACATCATTGAATTGGTGGATTTTACACTCTCAGCCGAGACGAAAGTGTATGGACAAGACGACACTTATCTATACACTCTAAAAAACAACGGGAGGGGAATTTTAATATAACACCATAATTTGGTGGATGCAAATTAAAAATCACTTAGTTGTGGTTCAGTATTAAACATAATTAACTTGTTGGATTTTACTCTCTCGGTCGAGACGACAGTGTACGGACGAGACGACACTCATCTATACACTCTCAAAACGACGGGAGGGGAATTATAATACAATACCATAATTTGGTGGATGCAAATTAAAAATCACTTAGTTGTGGTTAAGTATTAAACATAATTAACTTGGTGTATTTTACTCTCTCGGCCGAGATGACAGTGCGTGGATGAGATGACACTCATCCATATACCCTCAAAATGACGAGAGGGGCCTTACGCTTAAACACCATAATTTGGTGGATGCAACTTAAATATCACTTAGTTGTGGTTCAGTATTAAACATCATTAACTTGGTGGATTTTACTCTCTCGACCGAGAGTAAAGTGCATGGACGAGATGACACTCATCCATACACTTTCAAAACAACGAGAGGGGACTTACGCTTAAACACCATAATTTGGTGGATACAAATTAAAAACACTTTATTATGGTTATAGTTAGTTGACTAAAACATCAGACGATGACATGCATACAAAGGCAAATATAATTCAAAAAATATAAGAGAAGAAACATTATATATTCAGCTTAAATATACGCTATGATCATCCATGTTAAAAAATGAAACAAGAAGAAACAAGAGTTTGTCAAAGTAATCTAAGTTGTTACAGATAAGAGGGCATGGATCACATACGGCCACCCTATGAAGTTCTCTCTGTATTTGTAACTCTCTCATCATCAAGGGATTTCTCAATTACCATGGCCGACCCACCGATAGTCCCCTCGACCTGAGTAGGGATGATTGAGGCATTAGTATCTATAAGTGGGGGCTCGGGTGTCACTTCATCGACTTCGACTTCTTACAGAGCCTCAATGTATTCCAAGACATCAGCCATAAAAGAGTCCTCCATGTCTAGAGATTCCAATTCAGATCAAATAGAGGAGACTACTTCAGCAAACTTGGTAGTGAACCACCTGTCCCCTCTCAATGTACTCCATGCCAAAATATACAAACTCTTCACCGGACTTGTATGATTCAATGTCTTAGTCCCTTATCTTTTGTGGAGACTCGATCAAAAAAACCTAGGCCTTGGCCTGGGTAATGGAGGATTCAAGATCTTTTGCATGCTGGGCAGTCAAAGTCGAAAGGTCTTCATCCTTCTTTAAAAGGAGTTCATCCTGGGTCTTTAGAAGAACATCCTTCTTATGAAAAGTCGCATCCCTTTCCTTGAGAGTGTCCAAAGCCTTCTGATAGTCGCATCAGATGCTTGAGATTTCCCTTCAGCTCCTCTTCAGACCTCAAGGCCCTGTCGGCCTCACAAACCTTGGGATAATTCTCGGCCATCCATTTGGAGGTCGAGGCGAGACCACACAGTACCTGTAAAATGATTAGAAAAAGTCATAATGTAGTTATCAGAGTCAAGATAGGAGTTTGTCAAGAAAGTTCCAATACCTGAGCCAAGGAGTGAAGGCTAAAGTCAATGACTTAGGGAGCCGTGACTTTAGATAAGAACTCGTAATCTTCCTTGGAAGGGGCGTACAACATGGACCTTGATGATGATGGCAAGATTTTACTAGGAGTAGCCCTTAGTTGAGAGATGTTAACCGCCCAGTAATAATCAAATGTCTCCCAAACGATGAGCTGGGGGCCGAGGATGAAGGAGCAGTCTGTGAATGAGTGAATGGTGGAATTATCCTCAGCCTCGTCTGACTATCCAAACGGGTATCGACTGGGGGAGGGGTTGCCTTTCATTTTTGGCTGACCTCAGGATGGGCTGACCCACCAGCAGCAGTCTCCTTTGTAGGCTTCTTGCCCCCTTTCTTCAAAATGTTCTTCAAACTTGGGGTAGTCATATTTCAGAGATCATCTGAAATGTGTGGTGGACGGTCTAAAGTTTAGAAGAAGTGATCAGTAACAATAAAACTCAGAGCCGATAGAATACTTGAAAGAATAAAAAATAAAGATCAGTCACATGGCTCAGCCAGGGGGTCAACCCATAAGTCGACCTTGTCTAAAAGACCAGGAGTCACTATGTCTTCAAAATTAGGAAGAAGACCTTACTTCCCCAAACTCTACAAGTACGCCACCCTCTCTCGGTTTGGTATGCTCAGGCTTGGGTCCAGTTTGGCCCACCTTGAAGGGTTCGACTAGATACGAGGAGCTCTCGACTCGTCCTGTGATAAATCAGCATCAGTCGAGAACTTCTAGGCTCTGGAGATAAAAAAGAACCTCGATTTACCAAATTGGTTAAAAGTTTAGGTGACATTTATTATCTTATTATCAGGCTTCCTTATCCCCAGATGACTATAGTGTGCCTGGGTCTTAAAAGACGATATGTGGTAGCAAGCTTTGAAGATCTCTATATAAGGGTCATCCGTGTAGTTGTTCAGCCACAGTGTGATGTAGCCAAGGATGACCCGCTAAGAATTAGGTGCCAGTTGGGTCGAAGAAAGCTCCAATTTGGAAAAAATGGCTCATACGACAGGGTGAAAGGGAAATTACTGTCTCAACTTCTTGGTCGCCATAGGCCCTTTCTTCCTAGACCGATACGTGCATGATTATGTTAGACTTAATGCGATAGAGGTGTCTTCAGAGGAGGATGTCAGACTCTTTAACTAATAAGGGAAATCGCTTGGCAAAAGTATAGTCAACAAGGGCCTTTTCCTCAAAGCTACTGTCGTCATCGTTTTTGTGCTCATCTCATTCCTCGACATTATTCACTACCTCGACCTCATATGGAAGAAGTTCATCTGGAAACCTCTTTTGAAATTCATCACCTGTCATGGCACTCAGAGGGATGAAAAATTACAAAAGGGAAACGTTTACGGTCGGCTCGACAGATTTAGAGATGACCTGGATTGAAGACCCACTCGAAGCATCCTCGTCTATGATTTGGAGATAAGAGTCATCTCGAATGAAAGACTTGGCTTGTCTTGATTATGTATCATGAGTTGAGGTCTCAAACACCTCAGGGTTAACGACATAAAATGGGGGCATCCTCATGGCCTTCTCGAATGAATCCCTCTTATCGGCCGGTGGAGATGACGATTCAGTCATCTTAGCCCTATTAGCCTTAGAGGGAGAGGGGTATATGTTTTTTAGAGGGATAGGTAAAATGGGTCATACCCAAATGGGATTGTATTTATGCTTTGCCTCGTACTCTTCTTCTACCCTATAAACCTCTTGGAAGCACTTCTCCCTAAGTGATGGAAATTCTTCAGCTAACCTATAAAGCTCTTGCAACATCCAAGAGCCGAGGAAACATTTGAGCTACCAAAAAAAAACGTGAAAGGAACAAATGAATTAAGGGTTTGACTAACCTCGACCCAAGGAACAAATGATGGAAAGTGAATCATTTTATGAAGAAACAACCAAGAACAGTTTGAAGATTGGCTTGAGAAGATGATCGGAATGCTGTCGGAGTAAATTGAAAAGCTCAGCAAAGGTTAGAGCAATCCCAAGGAGAAGTAGAAAAAGCTACCTAAAACCTATAACTACCCAGAAACTACCGAGAACCACCAAGAATTAAACCCTAACCACCCAACACAGTTGCCGGATTATAGAATGAACTCACTGCAAAATTGAAAACCTTATAACAAGCTAGAAAACCAAATAAGCTTGAAATAAATGGAAAAATAAGGTTACCTGAAAAGAATTGAAGAACAAGGAAGTAAGAATGGCCTTGGGAAATGCCTGAGAATGGCCTTGGGAAATGCCTGGGAACATAGAAACATGAGGCAGAAAGCTCTTGTTCTAGAGAGAGGACGCGCGAAGGATTGAGAAGCAAGGAAAGAGAAAATGGTTTTGAAAAAAACCATTTAAATAGTTGTAATGATTTGTGCACCTTTTGTAAAGTGACGCATTGTCCCCCATATGCCTTATCATGCTAAGAGTGAAACCCTAAGCATTTAAGCCGTCATTCATGCCTCGATTGGACCCAGCCCCATGGGAATTATGACAGCTGCCATTCACTTAATAGCTATCATGTGTCCTCTTAGTAACTATAATCATTATCACATGATGACATCACATCATTACACCTCAGCCTCATCCACATGTCAAAGACTAAGGGCTAGGGGTTATTGATATGACAAGTGTGACCTCGTCCATAATATAGCCTCAGTTGTAGCCAACCTTCACCAATTGTCCAAAAGTGGGGCATTGCAACTCGACCAAAGAGGATTCGGCCAAAAAAGTAGTCCAGGATGTCTCCGCCTCGGCCTTTAGTAGCCAGCCAACATGAATAACTTGTATTATTTCTAGGGATTGGGTATCCTCATCCTCGGACACCTGTAGGCCGATGAAGATAGGTCAAGGCCAATAGGCACTGTAGGTGTCAACTCCTCAGTGGTTCACATATTTACAGATATAGTCTCGATTATTGTGGTCGACCGAGGTCCTATAACTGATCGGGCGTGTGCATTAGGAGATGCGCGCGTGGGCACATATCACATGTGGACCAAAACCATTATAACCAGATCATTCCCTCATGTGAGGGAATATTTGATTATCATGACATATATGTGACAGAGACAGCTAGCTCCTCCTCATTGGCTAGGAACATTCCACACATGCTTATTACATGCTTGGGGGTACACTATACCCCTAAAGCACACATGGACCAAAACCGTTACAACCAGATCATTCCCTCATATGAGGGAATATTTGATTATCATGACCTACATGTGGCAGGAGAGCTGTCTCCTCCTCATTGGCTACGAAAATTCTACACATACTTATTACATGCTTGGGGGTACACTATACCCCTCATGCACTATATATACACTTCATCTTCTTCGTTATAGGGGAGGGCTTAATCGAAACCCTATCCAAGCTCTATCCATTTGTATCCAAAAGAGAAAGAAAGCTTGAGCATTGTAACCCAGGACATTAGAGCCATATTTGCTAGTTGATTTCACTCACAAACACAGTGGATGTAGGGTCCAATCGAACGACTTAAATTTTGGTGTTCTTCCTCTTCTCCTTATCTCCCTCTACTATTATATTTCTATATTTCTGTTGTATTTCTGCCATTGTTGTACTAGTGTGAACATATTCATCACTTTGACTTGGTGGTGCTATTTTTCACATTATGAGTATACATTCGACACATCGCAACACGATCATCCATGATAGCCTCTATTCGAATCCTTAGTTTCTCATATAATCATTACGCTCCCATCATGTTCAATGTATCGTGCATCATTTCCAGTTCAAACTTTACTCCACGACATCACATTCAATTTTAAGAATTAAAGGAAGAATGAAATTCATGGATCAGAAAAGTGAACTGGTTTAGAAAAAAAGTGAACCAATTCGATTTTTGTTAGAATTTTTTCCTCGATATTGGACAAGTGAACCGATTTTCCTTTTATAAAGACCAATCCGAACTGGTTCAATGCACCGCTTCAGAAATATATTTTTTCTTATAAAAACCTATTTCGGGAAGTATTGGTTCCAAGACTTTGGAAGAACGTTTTTGAGAGTCTTACTACATCAAGTCTTTAAATCCCAAACACCTTGAGATTCACTCAATCATTCTAAATGATATATGTGAATCGTTAAAAAACCTTTTACTCATCATTCCCATTCTTGGAGTGATTCTTGTGAAGAAGAAAGGATGTCTTCACTGCTGATCATTGGAGCTTTTGCGGGATCTCTTGCCGACACCAACGAATTGCCGCATGCGCGTATTCATCTGTCAAGCTGTATTTCTCTATAATTGTAAGTGTTATGAATTATAGTGCAATAAATGTTTTTACCCCTTGGAGGGATTTTTCCTTATTTTGTGATTGACTTGCATGCTTGGGCATATTTAATTTGTCTATCACAATTTATTTGCAAGGGTTAGTAATTTTTGGGATAAAAATTGGATCTTAATTAAACAAGTCAGAACATTGACTGCTAGCGCACTCTCAAATTCTTTGTTTTTATGACCTAAATTATTTTCTACACTATTGCAAAGCATATCCCAATCAAGGAACCCAAGCTTTTAGGTATAGTATGGCATTTATAGGAAAAAAACCAAAACCTCCATTAAATCTTGAGCTTTAATGGTGAAACTCCATTAATTGACTTTGAACCTGTTTCAAAATGAGGCATGCGTTCTTTATGAGACGAGGAGCTCGTGTTCAATGGACATTTTAGAAAACAAATAAGTTTTGAACCCCAATTTCTCAAAGTTATTTTTAAAGTTCAGAAACTTCAAATTCAAAATTCTCTCCAACAAAATACCTTAATCCTTCAAACCAAAGCCAAACTGTTACCTAGGATAGTAGAAACCCAACCCCATGCTTAAAAGCCTTTACCTTACTCTGTAAACCCATGAATATTTGGTCAAAATTTCTGAAAAGATAGTAGTTAATACTTGATCATTTCAAAACCTCAATCTATAAAACCTATATATTTGGATTTCTCATGGAAAATTAGGTTGGATTGGTTCATGAATCATCTAAAATGGTTTAGAAAATCAGGAGATATTCGAGGTCAAAGTTTTATGAAAACCTCGTCAACCGTTAAGAGGATGAAAATGAACTCTTCAACTAGTAACATTAACCAAACACTTAAGGTGCGTGGCCAATAAAAATTTTCAGATTTTTCCAAAATTTTAATTAAATTTTTCTGGTCAAAATGGTATAAGGTAAGACAATGTTTAGTCAAACCTAGCTAAATTATAGAAAATCAAGGTTTTGGTTTAAAAATATTTTCATAAACTTACAAATTGAGCCCTCATAATTATTTCATGTTATGAATTTTTACCCCAAGTTTTTTCATATATTTTTTGATAAATTTTTAGCCAAAAAGTCTGCTACACCATTTTCAAAATATGGCCTTAAGACATACATTTTAAACTCTTAAAAATAATTACAAAACAACCCATACACTTTAAGAAATATAATTATTTCCTTTTTTCTTTCAAATGAAATATTATCCCAATAATATACACTTAAAACTATGATGACTGGTAGATAATCAAGCACTTGACCCTCCTGGTCCTAACTCAAAGCCAGTTTTAAACATGTTCTCCACTGCTAACAAATAGGTGTTCCCCTTTCGATAGTAATTTCAGCGTATTTAATATATATTCTATTGGTATCACACTATGGTAGCCATAAATTACACTTAACATGTGCATGTTATAATACTTCCATACTATATATGTTATTAGTATGGTATCTGAATATGGATCAGTTTAAACCTTTCTCACTAATAATTCATTTCATAAGGATACTGCAAATGATTGAATCAATTCACCAAATCATTTCTGTGTTAGATGTCTTTTTTACAAGTATACGTAAAGGTTAGGGAGTAGTCTATCGTGTTATCCCACATAACTTTTCTACTTTGTCTATAGGTCTCAAGCTGTATTGCGAGACAAATCATGCTACATATAATGAATGTCATTCCTGCAAAACGTGCATTGCCTGGTTATTTAAAATCCAAAGGTTTTGGATTTTTATTTGGTTATACATATATGCTTGATTTTTCTATACCTTCTAGTAAACTGATAATTATGGGACTATCTATTTGAAACTTATTGACTTTATTTTGTATCTATAAGAATTATTTCTTATTCTTAATCCACAATGTTTCTTTAATATATAGTTAAATCAACACACTCCTTAAACCTCGATATAGATATACGTGTTATAAAATTGGTTAAAATCTATTTAATATACTTGTGCTACTTAATTTTTACCTCCAGATGAGCTAGGATTAAGAAGAAGTATCCCCTCCATTTTTATGATAAACGCAGATCACTAGTATGCTTTTACAACTATATAGAAGGAAGTTAAGGAAGATGGACGTGGAGAATGACAATTCTCGATGACCTACGTCATTTTTCGTTGATGCCATAAAATGTAACGCTTATAATTCACCCATTTGTGATACAATATATGTAATATGATGTTATTTATCGCTATAATGAATAAATTTCTGTTTTCCATCTTAACTCTAGTTTCATTGCTTTATTACTATCTGTATATTCATGCCAAAAATAGGGTGTAACATCATTTTTTTCTTTATGTTCATTTTGAAATTTTTTCATTTTATTCAAAATTTTGATGTTTGACTTTTAAGTTTTAGAAACGCTTGATAGAGTTCGTCAAATGCCTCTTGAATATGACTAAATTCATCATCACTACCCTCTTATGACTTTTGGATAGAAATGTGTGAATTTTTACTACTAAACGAAGATGAGTAACTAAGTGATCTTCACTAAAAGCTTTAACTTGAATTTTCCTCACCCCACTATGTAATGACACTCTATCTCCACTCATTTTATCATTATCATCTAGCGTAACCATATCCCAAGAGGATCATTCCTCATTTTTATTTTCTGAGTCACTCAATATTGCTTTATACACTTTCTTCTTCTTGTCACCTTCTTCGTTCTTCTCAAGTTTCCCGCACACATTTATTTGATGATCAACACCAACTCAACCAAAACATTAATATTCCTCCTTAGACCTGCTCTTATTATGATAACTTTTCTCACCAAAAGAAGTATGTTTAGCAGGCTTATATAGCCTTAGTTCAAATTTTCTACAATTTTTGATTTTTTCTATTACTTTTGTTGAAATTACAAATTTGTTTTTACAAATAAATCCATGTATACTTAAACATTTTCTTTAGGTTTCTCAACATCCTTCATTAACACATTCTCACTAGACTGAACAACAAATGACAAGTCTTTCTTAGGTTTAGGCACAACAACACTTTCTTATTGATAAAAAAATTGCAATGATCCTACCAACTCCTCAAGGCTACAAGTACTGGCATCCTTTACCTCATTTAAAATGGCAACCTTTGTGTTAAACCAATAATCAAGAGTTCAAAGTAACTTTTTCTTGACTTTGTTCTCGATAATCTTCTCACCGAGATTAAATGAAGCGTTATCAACCTTGTGTAATAGTCGTTAAAAAAAATCAACATCCTCCATTCTTATAGTCTCAAACTTAATCGTAATGTGTTGTAATTTAGCACGCTTAACATTAGTTGTACTTTCATCTGTCACCCTACATATATCCCATGTCTCTTTTGCCAATTATCAATTAAGAATAAAATTGTACTCTTATGTCCTAACAAAAGAAAATAATGCGTTAAATATAATACAGTTGTAATTGCAATCTACAAACTTTGCATCCATCCAAAGAACTCTAAGTTTTTTCAATCTAATGCCATCTTGTTCAGTTTTCAAATAATTCCATCATTCCACGACACTCATCCACACTCGCTCATTTTTAGACTGCAAATTTGTTCTCAGCTTCACTTTCCAATGGCCATAATTAGAATCATCAAAGTACGATGACCTGTCTATCGAACTTGAATCATGATATTGATCCATTATGAAAAATAAGCACAACTCACAACAAGCAAGTAATATGATCAAAACATAATAAATACACAATAAATATAAGATAAACTCAAGCACATTAATGCCAAAATAAGATCACCTTGCTCTGATACCAATTGAGGAAGTGTGTTTATTACACAAGTGTTTAACCTAAAACAATCCTGGGGGGTGGGGGTGGGGGGTTGAATATGTTTGATCGCATATTATAGTCAATTTTCTATTTAAATAACTTTTCATATAAATTCAATTCTACTAACACACGATTCAACTAAGTGATGGAAAATAAGTCTTGAATTAACCCCATAGCAGGTTAATTAGGTAGATCTAGAGATAATAACTAGAAACAACAACTTAATTCCAATTTTAAGCCATTACACTTGATCTTAGTGTGATTTATGCATAATGTGTGATCAAAAGTGTTCAATTCATAAAACAACAAAAAAAAAACCACAAGACAGATTTTATGAGGAAGACCCCCTAACTAGGGATAAAAAATCTCGACGCACTCTAATTTCTATTTCTAATTGAAAAGAGTTTGTACACAAGGCAAGAATATACCTCTCACACGAGCACACTCATGTAGTTACCTACGGACCTTAAAATTTCCCCCATAGAAAAATAAATATCTACACCGAGCTCCACGATGTTAATGAATAACTCCAATCTCTATCTTGGAATCAACTCCTCTCTTCAACTCCTCCAATGAATAAAAGTGCCTCCGATTTTAGATATAGGAGTATTAGATCACGCAATTCAAAAGTGGTTTATTGAATTGAATAGGCTAATGAATATCTTAAACAAAATCTCTCTCAATTCACTCATAAAATCAAAGATTAAGAAAATGATCTAAGTTTGAATAGTTTTGGATGGAACAAGTTAGTTTTGCAAAATAGAAAAGCAAGTATAACTCTTAACCACGAAAATAAACTTAGATAGTTTCTTTAATCGTGTGGTTTTTATATGTTTTCAATTGGTAAGGAAAATAACTTATTTATAGGAAAATTTTAAAATTAAGCTCTGTCATGTGCACAGTTGACTTTTGCCAAGCACATGATTTCATGTAGTGATGAAATCTAGTCAAAGTCATTCACACGGGGCAAAACATATCAATGCGAATGCTCCATGCAAATGGTTAAAGTCTGAATTTTCGAATAACCTTTAACTTACATTAAAAGAAAATGTTAACTCCCAAAAATGACTTTCAAAGTTCCTCTTAGTAAAAAGTACACTTATACATCCGATTTTCAAAAACACACTCCTTTTGGAAAAAAATTGTATGTGTGTGTAGCCATATATCATATCGTAAAACTACCAAAGGGATATAATCTTTAACGCATATCCAATGGAAGTCTTATGATCTTTAAGTCGCTTACATGATATTCAATCTTCAAAGGTACATCTAGTACAAATGAACGTGCCTCACTAATATATATATGAATTGCATGACTCAACTAATCAAATGTTTTGTCACAAAATTTTACCAACTTTTATGGAAAACATATATAATATGAAATTTTACATTTTCAGATAAGTCATCCATCCGTGGCATGAGAATTGGTTTCAAAGCATGATCTTGGGCGCCATTCTAATAAATGCAAGTAATTCTCTATGCTTTAATCTCAATTTCCTACAATTTTTCTTACGTTATTATACTTATTTTCTTCTCTACAATTATAAATTCATATTATTTATATTTCCCATTCTAATACCCTTTTACCTTAATCTCTTACTTCCCTGTCATTTTTCTCCTCCACGTATTCTATATCTTATTTTCTCCCATTTTTTTGTTGCTACCATAATCTCTTTTCTCAGGCAAACATTGTTTTTACTTTTAACTGTTCAAGTCAAGAACCAATTTCCACCAAATAAAGTTTACTAATTAATATTGATGGGGAATTACAAGAAAGAGCCAAAGATGCATTGGTATGAAATTAAAGATTCATTAAGGAAGCAAAGGTTGAGATGCAAAAAATAATTGAAGAATATTATTGTAAAATGAAAAATTATTCCTTAGTTAATCAAACCTCTACGATGGATGACTACTGAAATAGGTCTGAAGAGCGAAAATCTAGTATGATAGAGTGCAAAAAAATTTGAATGAATAGGTAATTTTTGTTTAGATTTATCAAAGGTCTCAAGAAGGAAATAAAAGACATGGTGGAGATCTTTAGTATTAACAAACCCTCCCATGCCATTAGTTTGGCTATGCTATGATAAAGTATATTTAGATTCAGGGCCAAAAAGACCCAAATTAATGATGAACCCTATATGGATGCTTATTACATTCAATTGTCAAATGTTAATACTTTTCAAGAAGGATTTGTAGTGGAACTTCCATCTAGCACTACACCATAAACTAAAAATTGTCACGGTTTTCATCCGTGACCATTTTAAGGGTGACTAATCTGGGGGTCACGGTCCAAAACCATAACCCTAATATGGGGTCATGGACCAATGGGTGACATTAAGGTATGGTCACAGTTTGGGACTGTGACCCGATGGTCATGGCTTAAAACCATGACCCCACCTTTGACCCAATTGTCGCGTTGTTGTAGTGATCATGATCTCAAATCGTGACAAAAAGGTAGTTTTTGTTATTTATCATGGTTCTGGGCTATGACCAAACTAGTGACCAAAATATAAAAATTAAAATATGGTCACGATTTGGAATCGGGACCATATTTTATTTTGGTCACTGGTTTGTTCACGACTAAGAACCATGTTTTCAAATCTGTATATATTTTCTCGATATAAAAAAATAAAACTTAATTTTCTATGTCCCCCAAAAAAGCTATACATGTTTTCAAATCTGTATATATTTTCACAAATAAATATTAATCCTTCAAAATTTTCAACAAAAATTAACTAATCATTAAGCTATTAACTAATCCAGAAATCAAAAAATAATAATACAACGCAAATTAACTAACTATTAAGCGATAATAGAGGTGAAACTAATTGAGAAATTCTTGCATGAAAGTAAATCCATTGTCCACCCTTTTTCCCCACCTAGCATTTCTACCAAAAGTGCATTGATTAGGTAAGAATCCATCGCGCACTCCAACTTATGACAGCGAGGAGTTTACTTCCAATGGAGCCTTGCAATTATGCCAAAAGTGCATCGTGCAAAACGTTCGTCTTGTTTTTTACCATATCTACAATAAACATGAAAAAAATAATTGAACTCAGTTTAAATCAGTTTACATATCAATAAACATATTAGTTTACATTTAAGCCAAACTACATTTTCATCACATCATTGCATCTCAATGCTGAACATTAAAAAATAGGAAATTACAAATGCATTCCATCAAAGAGAGTTCAAAATAATAACCAGACATTGTGTATGGATTTAAACATGAGTGAATCATTTTTTTCGTAAAAGACCTCGAAACAAGATAAACACACAACACAATTATAACAAATTGGAGTCTCTTCGCCATTAGTATATTCTTTTCATAAATTATATCTAGAAAAAACTACATCCATTCAAACTACTATCATTTGTGGAGATAACACTGTTGGATGACTCGGTTATTCCACATGCAGAATTCATTGACGACGTTAAAACTATTTTAGAGGGAAGTCCATTGTACCCAGGTTTTGCCCATCCAAACCATTTACCGTATTTAAGAAAGTAGTAGCACACACATCC
Source organism: Sambucus nigra (assembly GCA_949130495.1). Classification (NCBI taxonomy): domain Eukaryota; kingdom Viridiplantae; phylum Streptophyta; class Magnoliopsida; order Dipsacales; family Adoxaceae; genus Sambucus; species Sambucus nigra. The sequence continues at coordinate 140,348,738 of OX422224.1, read as the reverse complement.
TAGTTATTGTTCTTATTGGAACATGTCAATTTAACATTCGAAAATCCACCGCCTTTATAATTCATCTTTTTGAACTTAAGTTGTAGGTTGATGGCTCCACTGGATGGATTCATTGACGCCATTTTCAGTACCTACCAAAGAATATAAAATGCAAGGAAAATTTCCAATTGAGTTAATTTGTATGTATTGGCTTAATTTCGGACAAAATATTTTGAGTCTTAGGTTAGTCTATGCTTGTTGACCGTATTAGCCGATGACATGTTTCATTAAAGACGTAGAGGCAAAACTTTTGAGATTACTCATCATATTGTGTTTCATGCCTCATTTTTCTTTGTGTTTTCGAGGATCTCCCAGGTATGAATGCATATGAATTTTGGTCCTTAGAATTTATTATTTTTGGGTGTTTAATTTTACGAAATTGTGTGGAGCTGATTTTAAAAGAAAAATAATTTTTCATTTTGATGTCATTCGAACAACATTAGGGTTTCATTCTAATGAGAATGGAAGTTCATTTAATGAACTTATAAACAAACATCAAACGAGGTTCATCTATTTACAAAACTTTTCTCTTTTGAAGATCATTCAAAGTTCATTTAAACAAGATCAACTGCTCATTAGAACAAGCTTTGCTTTGGCTTGAATAAGAGATCTATTTTGTTCGAACGAAGTTTAGTTTTCATTCAAACGTGTTTCCTTAAAAATTTTGTTTTGTCTCGAATTTCGTATTTTCTATATAAATGGGATTAAGTATCAATTTTTAGAGATACTTATGGCGAGATTTGTTTTCGAATACATACCCAAAATCTCCAAAACCTAGTTTCACCCAAACACTTTAAAGATCCAAGTTTCAATATTTATAAGATTCGAGATCTTTTTTGTAGGCACCAAGTAGGTTTTACTCATCTTTGTTCATCATGTTTCATACCATAGATTTCATATTTGCTATTTATATAAGGTGGACTCCATCGTGTTGTGGTGAAAAAGTGGTGGACTCCTTGTTCCAATTCATAGACAGTAGCTGATCCGGATCGGTGGATACCGAGGCGTGTGTGGAATCACATGTTATGGCATCTTGCATGGGTAGAATCTTGCGTTATATCTTGGAGAAGATGTTGAAGATAAAAAATGCGCCAGGGCTTGCAAGGGCGTCGAATCTGTGTAGTAAGTCATTTGTTGGTTTTTATAATTCCTCATCATAGTGATTTGAGTGCAAGGGTCGTCCGAGATTTTTTTTTCATTGTGGGTTTTCCTTATACATCGTTGTGTCGTACGATTGTTTAATTTATTTTATCTGCATCACCTTGATGCATGTTTGGGTTAAGAAGTTAAAATTTGGTAATTCAATTGATCACAAAACTTGAAATAAAACTGGTGCAAAGTTTTTCTTGGGGTTTAATTCTATTTAAAAAAATTAAAAATTTGACTTTATTTACTTAGACAATCTCTCCATACCCTTGTCTTGTAGGGGCATTTTTAAATTTATATCAGAGCAGGAATACTAATTTATTGTGTAGGTCCTTGTTTTGTTCTCTTTAGGGTGGCCTCTCCCTTTGTCCCCCTCTCTCGTGTTTATTTCTTTATTTTCTCTCGATGAATTATTATTGTGATGAGTTGTATGATGAGTTTAGCGATGATGATACTTCGAAACTTAAGATGATTATATTAAGCTTTATAACAGTGCTGAAAATTTAGCTCTTGGAATTTGAAATTTGTAAAAAAAATTAAAATTATTAAAAAATAAAATTTTCATTTTAAAGATGAAACTGAATTTTTTTAAAATGTTCAAACTCAAAGAGATATCACTCGTGAGAAGCTTTATGACGTGAACCGTGATTTTAAAATTTTAAAAGTGTCTAAAAAGGAGAGTGAGAATAGAGTCCGATTTTTAGAGAAAGAATTTGATGGTTCCTTTTTATTTCTTAAGCGAAAAGTGTTTTAAGGATGACAAAAATAATTTTCTCTTTTTATGACAAAACCCTTTTTCGAATTTTTAATTCGCACCAAGTTGTGAACAAATTTTAACTTAAACCAAATTTTATCTTGATTATTCCTAAACATGCATCTAGTGATTGAAGCAAGTAAAATAAAGTAAAGAATACTCACAATGCCGGATGTACGAGGAAATCACAATGGGAAAAACCTTGGACAACCCAATCCAAACAATCACTATGAATGTATAATTACAACAAACAGACACAAGTATTACTCAATGACTCGATCCCCATGAGACTTGATGCTCTTCTGATCTTCAACCACTCCTCTCACAGTACGCACACATAAAATCCTTCTTTCACGATACCTGTCCACAACACACACTTCCAGGTATGTCTCGGTGTCCACCGATATGGCTTGTAACGTTTACGATGTTGAAATAGGACTTTGCTGAATCTTCACCGCAAAACCAACAATGTTAAAGTGTAGAATAACTATTCTTGGTGCCACAAAGATCACTATAGCATATATTAATGATATCTCAGATATTTGAAACTCTAAGGATACATTTCTTTGGAAAACCTTAGAAAACTTGTGTGCAAAAACGTACCGATTCGTAAACAATTTTTCCAGAACGCACACTTACAAAATATGAAGGAAACATGCCTATAAATAATATTTGTTAAGGCGGTGTCTCACTCGAACGACGAAAGCTGTCGCTCGAACGAGATGACCATGTCGTTCGAACTACAGTGGCATCTCGCTTGAACGACAGTGAATGTCATTTGATGTCGTTTAAGCGATGCGCGAATTAGAGTTTAAACAAAACACAACTCTAATCCATCCTTATCAGATTTAAACGAAGTGTAAAACATTTCAAACACTTATAAAACATTTTAAAAACATTTATTTGATAAAATAACATACTTATCCTTATAAAATTAAATTCCGGGTCCCATTAAAATTATGCATTCATACCTGAATGAGACACGAATAAACTTGCACCAATTAATCATTAGGCATAATTCATTCCTTTAATATTTGCCGCAACATCTTCAATAAACTTCAAAATGTCATAGTCTGTGTGGGATTGTGACAATAAAAATACGACCTATGAGTTAAACATGCTTTGTTCCCGGAATACGCCAAAACTATACACTGGACTTGATTGGAAATTTTTTCCTCACAAATCTCCCCCTTTTACTATTCATGAACAAAACCAACAGTGAAATGCCTAAGCCAGGCCGTCATGCTGTATGACACCTAAATCCCATCTCATAAACCCAAAAGTAAAAATTACAGGACAAGACTAGAAAATAATGATCCGACAAGCATGAACTATCTCTGAATGTCTAAATGTGATGCAAATTTGAAATCTCGAATCTCTTTAAGCTTACCTACACACATGAAACAGACGTAAAGTATTGAGGAACAAATGATGTAAATCGTAATGAAACATGTGAGCAAAATATTTTGATACCAATTTGAAACAAAAAACAACTTTTAAATCCGGATATCAAATATTCACATAAACAAGATACCAATGTAGATTCAAATGTGTGCAACAAACAAACACAGTGTGTGCTCAACAAAAATCTCCCCTTACATCACATAGATATGCCCCCCTTTTGGTCTTGAATAGACAACCCAGTGAAAAGAAAACCAATTAAGCGATATATCTAACACAGGCATAATGAAGGAAATATGTCTAGATAATCATTCAAACAACTAGTTAATAATGATCAGTAATATCAAATCCATAGCTAGCAAAAAAATAATCACACAATATGAAATAATCAATCTAAGTAGGTGTGCTTAAATGCAATCCTATGAAGTAAAAAAATGTAATCAATATGAATCTGCATAAAAAAAAATTGTCCAGAAGCAACTCAACAAAAATATAACACATAAGCAACAGGGTACTGAATTATTCTAGACGTCGCTCGAATGAGACAAAGGTGTCGCTCGAACGATAAAACGACGTCACTCGAACGACTGGCTTTGCGTGACACACAATTGTCGCTCGAACCAACAATAAAAAATCCCAGTTCAAGTTCAGAAGGTTAAACAGTGTTGCCCAGTGAAAACATTTTGTAAAAAATCTAACTGGAGTCCAAAACTGCGAAACAGTAGCTAAACTAAGAAAACACAAAATAACCAAATGTGAGTTACATGATAACATAGTACTAATGTGCTCAAACATGAACATGGAATGTATGGGCGTGAACTACAATAAATGAATCACAAATTTCAACACATTGAAACGATCAAGAAGCTCTAATTGATAGCTATAAATCATCAAACTTTATTGTAGCCATATGTGACTAAAGTGTGAGATAAATGAACTAAACAAAACATGCATACAAATTTGAAATTTTGACAATTCTACCAACAATAATGTCATGATACAATTTGACAACGTTAGGATTCGTGGTGCAAACTCGTTTGATTTTATCCATCCAAACTCTCTAAAATATATATCATATTTTCTTTTGAATGAACATAAACTAAATGGCCCATATTTTGGCATATGATTCTTTTTATTTCCTTTAATTTCTTTGGAATCTTTTAAACGGTGGCTTTCAGGACGAGTCAATTTTACACTCTGGCAGCCCTTTCTCGTGAACACTTATCATTTTTTTTTCAATTTCAATCCTCACGGTAAACGGTTCTTACGTGCACACCTCTTCCTTATGTCTACTTACGCATAGATGAAAAATTTAGATAAGAACATCTCACCAAACTCAAATATGCAAGAGATGTCAAACATCCATATAAACTCGTGCATGTGTACAGAGATGGCATATATACAAAGTCGACTCAAAATGCATATCAACTTCGAAACAACCCCATAATACAATGGTTAAGATCATTCTATGCATCAATAATTATGACCAAATGTCCTATCCACATGTATAATGACAGGAAAGGGGTCCAAGCACACAAATATGCCACATCAAACATGTAAACTCAAAAACAAAAACAAAAACAAAAACAAACTGAAAATCTTTTTGGTTTTTCAACATATTTTGACTAAAATAAATGTAAAATCTTTTTGTATTTTCAAAAAAACATTATAATCCAAAAATCTTTTTTAATAAAATAAAAACATAATACAAAATGATACACATGCCATAACACTAGCAAGCTATAAATCATGATGCGAAGACTAGCGTACGACAAACATGGTAACACAATCATTCTAGAGATTTAGCATGGGAAGAATTAAGTGCAACCAAATGAGAATCATGAAGTTATAATCCTAAAGCCACTAAGTCCGATTTCCTAACCCAAGTAGGTGTAACATGATGGGTGGGGGTTTTTAGAATCGACACGACTTTATTCCTAAACTTCCTAGGAGCAATCCTAAGGTCATAGCAAAAACGTCTAAGGTGACCTTTTCTACCGTAATTTGTGCAAGTGTAAAGATGGCGGGAATGATTACCAAAATATCGATCTCTCCTCACGTTCCTAGTGGGCTCTCTCACACAGTTGGTATTTGCTTTAGGAATGGAAAAAACTCTATCATCGTAGCCTATACCACACATATTACTTTTGACTTGGATTGTGCCTAACATCCTATCCAACTTTTTCGACCTAGATTCCAAGTTAAACTTAACCTTACTCGAGTCTCACAATCTCTCCTATAACTCAGAAATCCTAGACTCAAGCACACGCGTAGACTCCACAAACTCTATCAACTCCTTTTTCAAAGTCTCCATCAAACCACGAAAACTATCTCTCTCTTTCTCCACATATTCTAGTTTGTCCCTAAACATCTTCTCCCATGCCTTAAGATGCTTAATCAAAGCATCGTTATTTTCTACGGCACGCTCATTCAACATATCTTGCGATTTAGATTACCCCTTTTCACCTTCACCGCCTTAGAAAATAACTTATTAAATGAAACTTGCAACTCTTTCACATATACCTCCTCATCCTAACTAACTTCTCCCTCCCTCACTTAGGATTCAATGGCCTTGGAAGTGTCATGCACATGAGAATCTTCGTCGAAATATTTATCATTTTCGCTCACATGACATGCCAAGGAAGCAAAAAACTTGCTCTCATTAAGGGAACTCTATCCCTCTTCCATATCACTATCACTTAAGGAGGCACTATAAGCTATTGGTTTCTTGCCCTCTTTCTTAAGTCTAGTGGGACACTCGATAACTTTGTGACCATACCCCTCACACCCAAAACACCTATCCGACTCAACCATATTAAATTTCTCACATTTATCTTTAGGGGTGGGCTTTACCTTGTTGTTATTGAATTTCTCAAACTTTTTGTCATCTTTTGATTGCTTTTGAAACTTAATAATTTTGTTGAACTTTTTAGCCAACAAGACGACATCCTCAAAATAAAAATCGGAATCATCATTTGAAACTTTAGTTTCCTCCTTCTGGGCTTTCAAAGCAATGACCTTTTCTTTCTTTGGCACTTGCTTGGAGGTAAACATATCAAGTTCATTGGTTTGTAAGTCAACTACAATATCTTGAAGTTTTGTCGAATTAAGCATTCCTAAGGAGTTTAAAACAGTCACTTTTGCATCAAAGCTACTCGACAAAGATCTCAAAATTTTCTTTATGACACAGTTATCGGGAATCCTTTCACCTAAAATGATGAGTTAACAATATTGGACAACCTAGCATAAAACTCATCAAGCGACTCACTATCCAACATCTTAATCATCTCAAAATGTATAGTGAGGTTTTGTAACTTAGTCTCCCTAACCGTGCTAGTGCCCTCGTGAGTAAGTGAAAGTGTATCTCAAGCCTATTTTTAAGTTTCACAAGTCATGATTCTATTATTCTCTTATGGTGTGACATTTGAGGAAATTACGTGCAAACCTTTAGAGTTGTAAAGTGCAAGCCTATGTTCAGCCTCAGTCCATGACTCAACGATTTCAAACTAGTGACCTCGCCCTCTCGTGTGACTAGTGGTGTACAACCTTTTCAACCGCTAACCACACATGCTCATCAATGAATTTTAAAGCACTTCTCATTAAGCATAATTAGTGCCATAAAAAATCGGAGCACAAAAACTTTCAAAACCTCCAAAATTCATCTCGAAAACACAAGGGATCAAACACAACAGATATTTGTTTCTAGCTATGATACTAATTTGATGGTCCCTTTTTATTTATTAATCGAAATTTTTTTTAAGGATGACAAAAATAATTTTCTCTTTTTATGAAAAAACCCTTTTTTCTAATTTATAATTCTCACCAAGTTGTGAACAAATTTGAAATTAACAAAATTTTATCTTGATTAATTCTGAACATCCATTTGGTGATTATAGCAAGTAAAATAAAGTAAAGAATACTACAATGCCAGATGTATGAGGAAACCACAATGGGAAAAAGCTGAGATGACCCAATTCAGATAATCACTATGAATGTGGAATTACAACGAGTAGAAACTAGTCTTACTCAACGACTCGGTCCCCCCGAGACTTGACGTTGTTCTGATCTTCAACCACTCCTCTCACGGTGCCCATGCAGAAAGTCCTTTTTCCACGATACCTTTCCATAACACACGCGCCCACGTGTGTCTCAGTGTCCACTGACATGGCTTGTAACATCTACGATGTTGAAACCGGACTCCACTGAATCTTCACTGCAAACCAACAATGTTCAAGTGTAGAACAAATATTCTTGGTTCCAAAAATATCACTATAGCATATATTAATGACAACTCGGATCTTTGAAACTCTAAGGATGCATTTACTTTGGAAAACCTTAGAAAACTTGTGTGCAGAAACGTATTGGTTTGTAAATAATTTTTCCAGAATGAAAACTTACAAAATCTGAAGGAAACACGCCTATGAATACTTTTGTTAAGGCAATGGCTCGATCGATCGAAGAAAGATGTCGCTCGTACAAGATGACCATGTCGTTCGAATGACAGTGGCATCTCGCTTCAAAGACAGTGAATGTCGTTTGGGCGACGTGCGAATTAGATTTTAAACAAAACACAACTCTAATCAGTCATTATCAAATTTAAATGAAGTGTAAAACATTTCAAACACTTATAAAACATTTTAAAAACATTTATTTACTAAAATAGCATCCTTATCCTTATAAAATCAAATTCTGAGTCCCATTAAAATTACGCATTCATACCTGAGTGATCTCAAAATCAATTAAACTTGAAGACGAATAAACTTTCACCAATTAAACATTTGGCATAATTAATTCCTTGAAGCATTGCCGCAACATCTTTTAGACCATGACAGTAAAACTACGTCCTATGACTCAAATGTGTTTTGTTCTGAGAATAAGTAAAAACTGTACAATGGATTCAATTGGAAATTTTGTCTTTACATAATTAGAGGATTTTAAATTTTTAGGGTTAATGTTCATACCATTGAGGATAATGTTAAATTGATTAGTGATTTAAGGGCACATGAGAAGACTCTTAGAGATAAGTTCGCTTGCATTCAGGGGGAGTGACATAATCTTCTAGGAATGATTGAAGATTTGAAGAAGGAGTCCCTATCTCTTGAATAGTTTAATTCTTTGCTTAACTCTAGGATTTTGATGTTAAAAGGTTATTGGAGAGACTTAAATAGTATTGGTAATCATGGAACTGTTTTCGATAATTCTAATTATTTCGCTGCTATAGCCAATATCGTCATTTATTTTAGAGGGTCAACCACATCCTAGGATGTTAGAAAATGTCAACCCGAAGGTCACGTTCCTCATCGCATCTACAGATGCACACACTGCAGTGGGAAAGGTCACCTTAGGTTTTTTTTGTTATGATCTTAGAAAAGACCCTAGGAAGTTGATGTCTAGTATTCCCTTGGTTCCCAAAACATGAGGAATTCGGTATTCATGTATTTGTGTTTGGATATCCATTGTGGATGCGCTAAATATCAGACTACATGATTCTCGTACGCTTGCATATAAATCTTCTCAGGATATATCTCATAGGTGATTTCTTGCATGTTTTCATACAATAGCTTTTGTACTTTATGTTATATATGCTTTCTAGTTGTATGATGTTTATATTTGTATTTTATTTTCTCCTTTATTTGGTCTAATTGAAATAATACAAAAAGTTTTTATTTGTCTATTGAGTTTTTTTTTTAAATTTGTATTTTTTTAAGAAGTTTAAGAACTCAAAAAGATTTTTTGGGTTTATGTGTAGTTTAGTTTTACAAATTTTGTGTGGTATATTTATGTGTTTGAATCCACGTCATTCCATGTTTCCATGTGTCTGGGATATTTGATTATGATTTTAAATGCTTAGATTGTTCTTAATCATGCTTGCATGGAGTTGTTCGATACTGATTTTCTTAATAGATTCACTTTTTATATGCCTCCTCACTCACATGTAGGAACTCTTTTGAATTTCAACTTCATATGTTATATTTGAACTATGTTAGTTATTCTCCTACCAATCTGGTCATCTACATATTTTTTGACTATGGGGGATTTGTGCATTTAAGAATTGTTGCCCGTGATTGTGTTGATTTTTATTAAAAATGTGACGCTGCAGGAGATATAGCAAGGAAAGGAGAAAATCTCCTTAAACGAGAAAGCCACCACTGGCAAGAACCTAAAAAATTGAGAGGCAAAAAGAAAAGAGTAAAGGCTAACTAATTTGTTTGTTGAATTTAAAAAAATAATATCTTCAAAAGAATTGAGTGAAAAATATGATATATGTTGAGGTTTTTATAATTGAAGATCAACGGGTGTGAATAATGAATTCTAGTTATGCTTATCATGTCATGAAGCTATTGCTTTGTGGAATCATTAATTTTCTAGCTTTGTGTGCATTGTGCCTATTTAATCATTGAGTTAATTTTATCTATGACTTGAGGTTAATTATTATTTTGATATCGTTTGCGGTGAAATGGAACTCTTTGGACACATTTGAGTGATTGGGTCATAATTTATTTGTATCTTGTTCACATTCATTCATTCCATCACATATGTTTAGACACATCACTACTATGCTAGTATGTAAAGCTTATGTGTTTTCTTTCATTTTTGTGCCCGCTTATATCAATATATATGTGCCAGTGTGTCATTGGTTTGTTTTGCATATATATGGTATCATCTTATTTTGAGTACTTGCATTTAATCCATGTTTGCCGTGTGCTTTATCTTTGGGTAAAATTGGCATGCTATATGATCATATTGATATCTTTTGTTGCGTGTTTGCTTTTTATCTCATGCTTCATAGTGTATTTAGTTTGGTATCATATTTGCATCAATATTGGTATTAGTTTATCATTGTGTGGATTATTTATACTTGTGTTGCCATGTTGTATTTGTTTCACTTCACATCGTTGCATGATATTATTCATTCTTCCATTTAAATTGTTATCACATATTCTCAGATTTAGGGGAGATATGGCTTAAGGTGGAGAAATGATTTTATGCTTTCTTTCTTTATCTACTCCTGAACAAAAAAGGGGATAAATGGTATCTTTCACTTTAATGTTTGGAGAATATCTTTATCTTAGGGGAAGACGTCATACCTAGGACAAGATTATTCGACATTAGGGAATTTGGTTATTAGTTATATCATTATATATTCAAGTTTCTATTGAAGGTGTGTTTAAGTGTGCAGGTTTACAACATGTGGCAAAGTTTAGAAGCGTGCAAAGCTACTCAGTGTATGTGTCTGTCGAGCATTTGTACTTTTTCTTCTGGGGTTGGGGATTGAGCCTTTTAGAGAGCTTGATGGACCATAAGAATTTTTGTTTTGGTTTTGTCTTGGAATAGCCAAAGTGGGAGATTTGTATGGAATTATTTTTAATTGAGTCAGTTTGTATGTAGTAGATTAATTTCGGACAAAACCTTTTGAGTCATAGGTTAGGAATTATTTGGGACCTTTCAAGCATATGACATGTTTTATTGAAGAGGTAGCGGCAAAGATTTAGATATTATTTATTGTCATTTATTTCGTGCCTCATTTTTGTCTTTATGTTTTCAAGGATATCTCAGGTATGAATGCGTATGAATTTTGATCCTTGGAATTTATTATTTTCATTTTTTTTCAAATTTTTTTAGAGCGAATTTTAAAAGAAAAATAATTTTTGGTTTTAAATGATGTTAGGGTTTTGTTCTAATGAGAATTATAGTTCATTCAAACGAACATCAAACAAGGTTCATCTGTTTATAGAACTTAACTCGTTCGAATGAGATCAACTGTTCATTCAAAAAAAGGTTTGTGTTTGTTTGAACGAGAATGTTGTTTCGTTCAAACGAAGTCTATTTTTTGTTCGAATGACTTTTCCTCGAAAATTTATATCGTCTCGAATTTCTTGTTTTATATATAAAGGGGATCAAGCATCAGTTTTTAGAGATACTTTTGTTAAGATTTGTTTTCCAATACATATCCAAAACCTCGAAAACCCTTGTTTCACCCAAACATTTTAAAGATCCAAGTATCAATCTTTATAAGGTATGAGATTTTGTTTTTTAGGCACCAAGAAGGTTTTACTCTTATTTGTTGAGTATGGTTCATACAATGGATTTCGCATTTTCTATTTACACACGGTGGACTCTGTGGTGTGGTCTTGAAGTGAAAAAGTGGTGGATTTCGTGTTCCGATCCATAGACGGTATCCAAGCCCAGATTGGTGAGTACCAAGGCATGTGCAGAGTCACATGTTGTGATAGCTTGCATGGGTTGACTCCTGCGTTGCACTTTGGAAGAGAGATTGAAGATCAAATATGCATCAAGGCTTGCTTGGGCATTGAGTATGTATAGTAAGTCATTTGAAAACATTTGTAATTCCTCATTATAGTGATTTATATAGATGGGCCACCCGAGTTTTTTCCCATTGTGGGGTTTCCTTGTAGATCACCGTGTTTTTTGATTATTTTATTTAATTTATCTTCTACCACCTAAATGCATGTTTTAGGTTAGGAAAATAAAATTAAGTAATTCCGTTAATCACAATACTTAAAATAAAAGTGGTGTAAAGTTTTTCTTTGGGTCTAATTCTATTTATGGTTATATATTAATTTGAAAATATTAAAAATTTGAATATATTTATTTAGATCATCTCTCTATATCCTTGCCTTATAGGGACCTTTTGAGAAAATGAAATGTGATCCTCTAAATATATATGAGTAGAAGATGTCGTATAAGCCCCGTTTTTAGGGTTTTCAAAAAAATATTTTGGAATGCACATTTGAAAATATAGAACTAAATATATGAGTGAAAGATGAAAAATTGTAAATAAATATAAAGGTTGCTCCAATACATATGATACAAATAGGGGTGTCATACAAGGGTTTACTAAATAACCATAAAATAATTTTTAGAAATTCTATTTTCATCTAAATCAACTAGAGATCCTTCAAATTCGGGTTGTCATCAACAACAGACTGGAACTCTGTATAGGCCTTTGATTTGTCTTCTTGAGTAGTCAAACCTTTTGGTGAATGTATAAGAACAAACAAATTAATGTCGTTTATGCACTTTGAGTAAAATCTCTTCTTCACGTTTTGAAAGGCACAAATAAAAGGCACGTCGACCATGCGTTCTTTACTCTTCATCTTTGATGAATCTTCCATGACAAATTTTAAGGCAGGATTAACATTGGAACAATTTGTAGTGTTTTCCACCTTCACCCGATCACAACAAAAGACGTCTTCTTTGAAATTTAAGTAGTGTAGTTTCAGGATTTTTTGTACATGCCCATAATCGTTCAGCACCACATCGTTTGAATTTTTACGCTTTTGCTATCCACACAAGAAGTCAAAGCAAAGACATTCTGTTATTTTGCGCCCATAATTTTTCCTTGTAGGTGAATGAGAAAAAAACAAATCCATCGATGTGGAATGTTTTAAAATCATTAGCACAGAAATTGAACCTTTGGATAGGTGCGCAATACTTGAAGAGACATCACCTAAGTCACATTTATTGATGAATTAGTATTAGGACATGTTTTACAACACATACGCAACAAAAGAGATGGAAATTACCTCTTTTGATACCCATGCCCTAAAATCATTCATCATGAAATTTCTCTTCTAATTTCTGACAACTTCGGACCCATACTTCCTAAATGTGTTAATGAAATTATATAGTTTCGAGGGTAATATAGAGAATATACGTAATCAAACAAAAATAAGTTATACATGTAGATACTTACTGTTGATACCAAAATTAATATGCTGATATGGACGAATAACACGAAGACACGTGTCAATCTACGTGGCACAATAGCAGCGAGGAAGATCATTTCCCGACCAGCCATGTTTCTTTCCGAGCAACAAGAATACACCGAGGAACTCTATCACACCGAGGAACTCCAACGCTCCGAGGAACTCTTGATCAACAAGCAACTAAGGCGGTCCGCACTGCATCTCGGCCGTATCATTAATTATCAGACGGACAACTGTTCAACTATCCATTGTATTCTTGACGCACACGTTGCATTAAATGTATTACCCTTTCATATGTAAATCATTTAATGTATTGGACCTTTCATGTACAGCCTCAAGGCTATAAATACATTGTATCTCCCTCATTCAAAGGGACCGGAATTTCTTGAGAGAATTTGTAATCAAGAATTCCACAAACACTCAGCAATAACATAACAGTGGACGTAGGCTTTATTCCTAGCCGAACCACTTTAAAAATCTTTGTCTTATTTATTTATCTGTGATTGAAAAATTAGAGCGATCTAGTTTTTTACATCAACAGATTGGCGCCGTCTGTGGGAAACGACTGTTATTATCGTTTTTCATAAAATCATTTATCACCAATGGCTGATAATCCAGAATCCAGTAATCGAAATGTTGGAAATACTGGAAATCTTCCAAATCCGTCTGCATCCCCAGATCTGGCTGGGATTATAACGAATCTGGCTCAAGGACAAACCGCCATGCAAGAATCCATGAGGCAACTCATTCAAACTCTTCAGGGCGGTGCACCTACCTATTCAGGGCAAAGAAGTGATCATAGGAAATCGCAATCTAGACGCACTGGGTCATATCGTAATGAGGAGTCTAATGATTTTTCTTATCAACCTGGGCGAACTTCATCAATACGGGCTTCGGATACAGATCAACGTATCACTCTCTCTCCGGAGAGAACTAGCGCTTTGGAGAGGTTAAGTAGAGTATCTCCTTTCAGTCGGTTAGGACCAAGGAGGAACATGAGTCCACCTAGGGCTCCATCAAGAAGTTTTCGACCACCACCAGGTTTGAGAGAAGGATCTGCGCAATCGCGACCAACCACTCGTCAAGATAAATCTCAGGAAGCTACATCAGAGCAATCAGTTGCTCGGACTAAACGGCCCGAGGAAGGGAATGAAGCATGGAAAGGTTCCATTCAACGATTGGAGGATAGACTGGGAGAAATGGCTAAGGCAAGAAATCCCTTACAGAGAACTTTTGTTCAAGGAACACCCTTTGTGCAAGCCATTGTGGATTTCCCCACGCCGTCGAAATTCAAAGCACCCGTAGTGACTCCCAAGTACGATGGAAAGACAGATCCCGTACTTCATATAGAACAATACCAAGCTGCTGCAGATATCTACGTTGTTCCCGACGAGATGAGGTGTAGAGCATTCTCGGGAACTCTTACTGGATCTGCACAGATATGGTACAATAATCTTCCTCGGGGTAAGATTTCAACTTTTGTTCAGTTAGCCGAGTTGTTTATTGGCAATTTTTGTTTTGGAGCAAAGCCGGTAAAGCGAGTAGCACACTTGCTAAGTGTTAGACAGAAATCAGGTGAAAGTACTAGAGATTACATAACTCGTTTCAATAACGAAAAGTTGGAAGTCATAGATTATGAAGAAAAGACAGCAATCACTGCTTTGATGAGTGGTTTGCTGCCTAACAAGCTGTATTACACTTTGGCTAAAGATCCACCTAAAAATATGTCGGAGTTGATGGCGAAGGCGGCCAAAATCATGAATGCCGAGGAGGCTATGGCTGCGAAGAAGAATATGGATAAAGAAGTTAAAGTGGAGGTCGACAATTCTAAGAAGAAAGATCAGAAAAGTAATGGTGGTGACAAATATTCCAAGAATAACAGGATGAAGTTGGAAGCCCTAAAGAAGTATGATAATTATACTCCATTGAAAGTGGGTATTAATCATGTTTTGGAAGAAATCAGGAATAACGAGGAAATCAAATGGCCAGAGAAACTGAAGTCAGATCCCGACATGAGGAATAAGACCAAATATTGCGAATTTCACAAAGATCATGGCCATATGACAAAAAATTGTATAGCCCTTCAGAACGAGATTGAAACACTCATCCGAAGAGGAAAATTATCAAAGTACGTAGATCGCAGGAGTGAGAGGAAGAATGATGATAGAACTAGAGAAAGATCTAGATCTCCTCGTCGTGCAGAGGAGAAAAAGAGGAGGGACCATGAAGAGGATCCAGATGATGACCCCGATCTTCCCAAGAAGCCAAGGAAACCTGAACGAGAGGTATTTTCCATACGTTTTGGGTCATTTGATTGTAATGTTATTACAGGAGGAGATGCAGGAGGAGGAGACCTTACTGCAGAAAGAAAAGCTTATCTCGGAGAGGCTCAAGCTTGTTCATACATTCAGCGAATAAACCTGGCCGAGGATGATCGTCCGAGGAAAGTAAACAAAGAGAAGTTAGTGATTGGTTTTTCAAAAAACGACCTGGCAGGTGTTCTCTACCCTCATGATGATCCGCTGGTGATCAAAATGAGGATGAAGGATGTGGTCATTTCAAGAGTGTTAGTAGACAATGGTAGTTCGGCAGACATCATGTATTATTCATGCTTTGATAGCTTGAATTTAAAATTATCTCAGTTAGAACCTTATCACAGACCCCTTCTGGGTTTTGCTGGCGAGAAAGTTTTTCCACTTGGGACGATCAAGTTGGATATACTCATTGGAACTTGGCCTGCTTGTCGAACGGAAAGAATACGCTTTTTTGTAATGGATAAGAATGTGCAGTCCGCCTACAACATCATCATGGGAAGAGTTGGATTGAAGAAGTTCGAAGCAGTTCCATCTACAGTTCATCAATGTTTGAAATTCCCAACGAATTTTGGAGTAGGAATTATGAAAGGTGATCAAAAAGTAGCTCGGGAATGCTATTATTCGTCGGCCGAGCAAGAGGAACTTGAAGAGTTACAGAAAAAGACTACTACTTACCAAGTGGAGGAAAGCACAGAAATTGAAACTCTTAACCCTAGGGATGAATCTCAACTCGTTAAAGGACAGGTTGTGGAATCTACAGAAATTGTTATCCTGGACGACGAGCATCCTGAGCGAATAACTCAGATAGGGTCGTCGTTGGATCTTTCAATAAAACAGGAGTTGATAACTTTCTTGAGAAGCAGGAAGAATACTTTTGCTTGGAGTCATGAAGACATGCCAGGAATAGATCCAAACTTCTTATGTCATGAACTCAATGTGAATAAGGAGATCAAACCTGTAAAGCAAAGAAGAAGAGTGTTTAGTCCCGAGAAGAACCAGGACATACAAGAGGAGGTCGAGAAACTCCAGAAAGCCCAATTTATTGAAGACGTGAAATATCCAGATTGGTTGGCGAATGTGGTGATGGTAAAGAAGAAGAACAACAAGTGGAGAATGTGTGTTGATTTTACTGATCTCAACAAGGCATGTCCAAAAGATCATTTTCCATTGCCCAGAATTGATCAACTAGTGGATGCTACTTCGGGACACGAGCTACTCAGCTTCATGGATGCTTATTCTGGCTACAACCAAATCAAAATGAATCCTGAGGACAGGGAAAGTACTTCTTTTATTACCCCACGGGGAACTTATTGTTATAACGTTATGCCTTTTGGTTTAAAAAATGCAGGTGCAACATATCAGCGGTTGATGAACAAGGTATTCACCGAACAAATCAGCCGCAATATGGAGGTCTATGTCGACGACATGCTCACCAAAAGCAAGAGAGCTGCAGATCATTTGGTTGACTTGAGTCAAACTTTTGATCAACTGGATAAATACCAGATGAAGCTTAACCCGACGAAATGTACCTTTGGAGTACGAGAAGGAATGTTCCTCGGATACATCGTCAACCAACGAGGTATTGAGGCAAATCCAGAAAAAATCAAAGCTCTTTTAGGGCTGCGATCCCCGACGACAAAGAAAGAAGTGCAAAGTCTTACCGGACGAGTTGCAGCACTCAACAGATTTGTATCCCGAGCAACTGATAAATGCCTCCCATTCTTCAAAACACTACGAAAAAGTTTTAAGTGGACTGATGAATGTGAGAAAGCTTTTCAAGATCTGAAGAAGTATTTGGGAGCCCCACCGTTGTTGTCTAGGCCAATAAATGGAGAGAAGCTGTACTTGTATTTGGCAGTATCAGAAAATGCAGTTAGCTCGGCGTTGATCAGATTGGAGAATGGAGTCCAGAAGCCAATTTATTATACAAGCAAGGCCTTCCGAGGTGCGGAAATCAGATACCCAAAGCTGGAAAAATTGGCACTGGCATTAATTGAAGCAAGTAGAAGAATGAGACCATACTTCCAGGCCCATACCATCATTGTGTATACCGACATGCCGTTAATACAAGCCCTTCACAAGCCAGAAAAATCAGGAAGATTGATGTATTGGGCAATAGAACTCGGTGAATATGATATTGTGTATGAACCCAAATCATCGTTGAAAGGGCAAGCCGTGGCAGATTTTATAGCAGAGTTCACATACCCTGATACCCTTGAGGAGCAAAAGATGCTTGCTGACCTACCTGTGGACGATACAGGATCGACAGACACAGATCCAAACCAACCAAGGTTGGTAAAAGGATTTGTGGATGTAGAAAAATCATCATATTTAAATCCCGACCAACTCCGGTTGGTGGAAGGGCACGAACAAATGATCGACGAGGAACGAAGGATACCCGGGGATGATGAAAGAAAACAGATGATATTTCACCGAGGAACTCTAACAGATAAGAAATTTGAAGACGAGTTACATACATGGAGATTATATGTAGATGGATCATCTTGCACGGCTGGTTGTGGAGCAGGGATTGTTTTAAATTCTCCAGATGATATTGACATGGAGTACGCCTTGAGATTCCAATTCAAAGCTTCCAATAATGAAGCTGAATATGAGGCTATGATAGCAGGTTTTCATTTGGCGAAAGTTATGGAGGCACGTCAAGTAATTGTTTTCAGTGATTCTCAGTTAATTGTGAATCAAATGATGGGAATATATGCAGTGAAGGGAGAGTTAATGGTGAAGTACCATGCAAAAGTGATGGAATTGTTGAAAGAATTTGATGCTATTCAATTGGTGAGGATACCGAGAATGGAGAATGCCAGAGCAGACGCATTGGCCCGACTAGCGTCAGCTACGCGCACCGAGCTGCGAAGAACAATACCAATTGAAGTATTAGAAAGTCGGAGCATAGAAGAAGATCTGACGATGAAGATTATTACCCTTGATTTAGGACCATCTTGGATGGATCCTATCAGAGCATACATTGAAGAAGGAGTATTACCGGAGGACAAACTAGCTGCCAAGAAATTGAAGTATAAAGTTGCTCGGTATGTGTTAACTAATGGTGTTTTGTATAGACGAGGAATTATGGCAGGTTTGCAGAGATGTGTGCATCCATCAGAAGTCAAAGAATTGATTGAAGAAATCCATGAAGGATCTTGTGGAGCTCATGTAGCAGGTCGGACCCTACTGCAAAGGGTGATGACACAGGGATACTATTGGCCGACGATGAGAGCTGATTGTATAGCTTATGCTAATAAGTGTGACAAGTGCCAACGTTTTTCTTCCATCCGAAGAACTCCACAGGCATTGTTGACACCCATAACATCACCTTGGCCATTTGCCATGTGGGGAATTGATCTGGTTGGACCACTGCCGACGACCCGAGGAAGATTCAAGTATCTCGTCGTGGCAGTAGACTATTTTACTAAGTGGGTGGAAGCTGAACCACTAATTGATATGACGTACGAGAAGGTGTATCAGTTCATATGGAAGAATATCATTTGTCGATATGGTCTCCCCCACGCTTTCATCACAGACCATGGAACACAATTTGATAATGAAGAATTTGCTGCCTATTGTCATCAGTCAAACGTCTTGAAGTTTCATTCAGCACCAGGCCATCCCCAAAGCAATGGGCAGACTGAAGTGACGAACAGAACATTACTAAATGGGTTGAAGAAGTGGTTAAGTGAGGCTAAAGCAAATTGGATTAATGAGCTACAGTCAGTTTTGTGGGCTTACCGAACAACTCCCCGAGCAGCAACAGGAGAATCACCATATATGCTAGCATTTGGAAGTGAGGCTGTGATACCTGCCGAGTTGGGCCTACCAACACATAGGGTGTTAAATTTCAATTCTCCGATCAGTGATTTGATGAGAAGGATGGATTTAGATATGCTCGAGGAAGTCAGAGAAGAGGCAGCCATTAGGAATGCTGCTTATCAACAACGAACAGCTCTGTTTTACAACAAGAGAGTAAAGAAATGTGATTTAAAAGAAGGGGATTATGTGCTAAAGAAGGTCATTCAGAAGCAGAATAAACTAGAAGCAAACTGGCATGGACCTTACCGAGTTACAGAGGTTGTTCGACCAGGAACTTACAGAATAGCAACTCTAGAAGGAGAAGAATTTAAAAATGCATGGAATGCTGAACACCTGCGCAAGTATTATCAATGATGTCCAATGTAAAGCATTTCTCTCATTATGAATAAAACGAAGATGTTTCACCATTCTTTCCTTCTAGATGAAAGTTTTTCGGGGAATACTAGTGTAATACACTATACAACAACAAATACAGCTCTTCGGAGCAAAAGTTCTCTAAGGAGCCAACAAATACAGCTCTTCGGAGCAAAAGTGCTCTAAGGAGCCAACCTCCTTTGGTTAGGAGGACAGCTCTTCGGAGCAAAAGTGCTCTAAGGAGCCAACCTCCTTTGGTTAGGAGGATAGCTCTTCGGAGCAAAAGTGCTCTAAGGAGCCAACCTCCTTTGGTTAGGAGGACAGCTCTATTGAGCAAAAAGTGCTATAAGTAGCCAACCTCCTTTGGTTAGGAGGACATGCTCTACGGAGCCAAAAAATGCTCTAAGAAGCCAAAAGCTTTAAGGAGCCAAAAAGTGTACACCAGCAGGATCAACCACGGTTGGTAAGATAAAAATATACTCTCATATTACAACTTATGTTAGTCGGGAGGTAATATTGTTACAATGAGCTCTTTGAAGAACAAAATGTTTAAAAAATACACCAAGTATAGTTGGTCGGGGATAAAAACCCAATAACTGTAGTTGGTCGGCGAGGACAACTTATTGATCTTAGTTGGTCGGACGCAATTTTATAATCAAACCAAGTATAGTTCGTCGGAGCTGTATTTAGTCGACAAACATTATTCACCCACCTTGGTTGGTTGGAAACAGTTTGAACATTTTTCTCATTACTTTATTATTAAGCGATCGAGAAACATTACTAATACTTGTAACCTTTTATCAAGTTGCTTATTGAACAGTAATACTGTTAGCTTTTTAATAGATACAAAGATACATATGTACAAATATAAATGTGCTTGATAAAACAAAATTGGCAAACAGAAAATGAAAATCTTTTCATTAATCTGGAATAAATTACAAATTACAAAATTGTTACATGGATATTACTATTCTATTGGTTTTTTGCCCTGTGCTTTAGAAACAGGTTCCTCGCCGGCAGGAGGGTCTTCTAGGCAAAGGGGAGAATTGATGAAATTAACATCTCTGAGCATTCTGACGTTCATAACAGAAGGTGTATCCAAAAGATGCTCAGGACGAGATAATTCAGCTTGGGAGTGAAGGCTATAATCACCAAGATATTTCGAAATTAGACTGCGAGGAATGGAGCGAGCTGGAATCCATGCCATATCCAATTTGAAAGGTGGTACAGGCAGGTCTAATAACGATGGAGCATGATAGTCCCATAAAAAATGCCCTTGCTCCAACTTTAATACACCCAATGCATTTAACCATCCTTTCTTGTAACCTTCATTATTAGCATGTTCAATGCGAGCATCCAGATGAACGAGAGCTTCATTGTATCCTGCCATCCAGAATTCTCTTGGCTGTTTATGGAATTGGAAGGTTAATCTATCCAATTGTTCATGAAGGTTTTTGGCAAAGAGATCTTTGTTATGCAAGGCAGATTTCGTTGATGCCAACTGATCTTCCAGAGACAGATTTTTATTGGACATTTCAGTCAGAGCACGGTCTTTTACTTTCAACTGGAATGCTTGAGTTTCCAGAGTAGACTGAGTGCGAGCTTCCTCAACATTCTGGCTGACTCTTCCTCGCCCCCGAGAACCTCTTCCTCGTCCCCGAGCAGTTCCAGAGATAGCAGATCTTCTTAAGTCCTCCAGCTCTTGCCTCAGTTTGGCATTTTCGACTTCTAAAAATGAGAAGCCTTCATCAGTGACTGGTATTAATGCAGTAGAGGATGAAGCAGCAGATTCATACTGAGCTAATTTCTTCTGCAAATTGTTATTTTCTTGCTCCAGGATCTCAGCGATTTGTCTACAGGCTTCAATTTCACCTTTTAGGGTTCTCTCCCTGACGTCATACCCAGCAATGATCTTCTTGTGGCCTGTTTCTGAAGAGAGCTGCTGGTATCTATTTTCATAATCTTCATGTAATAAAGCCATTGATTCGTTATGTTGATTTTGAAGATCCTTTAAGGAATCATGAAGCTCTTCAATCAAATCATAGTAAGCGACATTGTTGGCCACTGCTCGGCCGAGTAAAGCTTTCAAGTATTGATAAGCTTCAATAGCCTGCTCTGAAGCATCGTGACCAAGGATATCAACAATTTCCGATGTACTAAGATCTGCATGACCAGCCTTATAGTATTGACGACATTGCTGCATCAGCTCGGTATCATGAGAAGAGATCAATTCCATTCTAGCAACAAACTAATGACAAGAAAAAGACAACAATCAACAAAAACAAGTTATCGACAACAGAGATGAGCAAAGACATATTTTATTAGATCATCAAAAAGTTACATCGTTCGATTACAAGGAAATACAGAAAGACTACCGAACAACTTCACACCTTTTCGTTGTCCCCCAAGACTTTCTCGGGAGGCTGGGACGAGGAGCTCGGTTGCTCGGTGATAACTACAGCTTGATCGGTAGAAGTCTTCTCGGGAGGAGGAGGCATGGAGGAAATGTCCTCGGTGGCAGATGGTTGAGAGGCAGAAATTTGATCGCCCATAGCCATGGAAGATTCATCTGATGCAGGTTCATCTTCTTCCTCTTCCACAATTGGTGGAGGAGGACCAGGGAGATGCCGTTGGAATAGCTCAGAATCATCTTGGACTTTTAGCTCTTGCAGAGCAGCTACCCAACCATCATAGAAGTATTTCAACTCCCCATATTGGACTTGGGACGTCATTGCAGCTATCCCTCTCTCCCATCCTTTCTCCCAACCAACACTGAAATGTTTCTTGATTGCAACTTTTCTCCTCGATTTCTCCGAGGAGAGCTTCACCTCCAGTTCCTCTTTCTTAACCTTAATATCTCGCAGAGTAGATATTTCTTCTTCTGCCTTCTTCAATTTATCATCAGATTCCTGATGTTTAACTTCCAAATCTTTAACTTTCTCCTCCAAATTCTTGGAGGTTTCAGCCATCCTCATCTTATCAGCCTCAGCCACAGCCAATTTTTTCTCCCAAACAGTTTTCTCCTCGATGTACTGTTGGCGAGATTCCTTCACAGATAGGGTTAAACCCAACAGAGCATCGTCAACATCGGACGAGGAAGTGGAAGCTTTAATAACTTGATCTTTCTTCACGATGGTATTGAAGCAGTTCACCAGCTGAAAGATAAGAAAAACAATAGAGTCAACACAAATACAAGCATTCAAGAAAAAGAAAGAAAGACCAAAGGTATGAGAAATTTACTGAAGAAAGATGACGAGCAGCTAGGGATGTCAGTGTATCCCTAGGAATTTTTTCATCAACCCCGAGAACCTCGGGTATAACTGAGCTCATTGAAGAACTCGGAAGAAGGATGTTTGAAACACTACTACCACCAGCGGGTAGAGAAGATGCAGTTAAAGCAAGATTAATTGAGGATGATTTCCTCAATCTCTTCAAAGGACGGTCAGCAGCATCAACCAAGGAAGAAGTCTTGGTCGGAGAAATGATAATTACATCAGCAGGAGCATCTTTCTTGCTTGGGGCCACTGGAGGCTTCTCGGCAACCTTGGAGGAACCAGCATCTACTTTTTTAGTCCCCTCTGGGACATCACTTTTGCCTTTCTGGGCTCCAACAACAGAAGAAATTTCACCAAATAGAGCAGGAGGAGCTCTTTTCTTGCCCATTCTCTGAGATAGGGGGATATGAGAATCTGAAGATGAACTTTCTGGTGTTGAAGCTGGTTCAACAGGGCGAGCAGTATAAGAGGTTGTATAACTCTTATACTGTAGTAAATATGAAGCAGATCTAATATGCTCGTCAGCAATGGTCTTATGCAAATTCCAGATAAGTTTCAAATGCTTGATATTCACTTCTAACTCTTTTGGAGTTTTTCTTTTGCTATCAACTGCAAACAAATACATAATAGAATATCAGTCATACATTTTGTCAAACAGGTTGAAAGCATAATTTCATAAGTAAAATAAAATGAAAAATAAACCTATCCCATTGCCGTATGGGGGGCATCTGGGACCGTTGTATACTTCGTTCTCAGATAAAGGCGCATGTTGCCAATTTTTTATGACCAACCCATGCTCAAAATAATCCCTATTTGAGTCAGGGAGATTAACTACAAGAGCCCTATTCAAATACCTAGTTTTCAAATAATAAATATTATCTAGAACGGCCCATTTATAACAAAACATAATTTCAGGGATCCCAATACGAGTCCCATGAGTTAGATTTAATTTGTGCACCCCGTTAATTATTCTCCACGAATTGGGGGCTATTTTTGCAGGAACAAGATCAAAATATTGACAAAACTCAAGGCATAATGGGTTTGGCGGAAAGGAAAAACCGCATTCAGCAACAAAAAGACTGGGGAACCAATGTCCCTCAGCCAATCGAAAGTAATCTAAAGGCTCAGAAAGAATCTCTAGAGTTACCCACGAAGGAATGGAAAAATCAGAACGGAATTTCTCAACAGATTCCACAATATAAACCATATTGAATAAAATAGATACAGAAGAAAGAAAGAAGATCTTACAAAAAGAAAGGAGATGTGTTGACAACGAACGGAAACAAAGATGAACGCACAAGAGAAGAAGAGAAGAGAAAGCTTGAATGCAGAGAGTGAAAAATGTAGACGACGATATGGTTACCAAAGAAGTTTAAATACTTAGCATTGGGAAGCGGCGAAAGAAATGATTACCAAAAAGAAATTACTAAACTTCCGGCGGCTAAAAGGACAAAAATTGCACGAAGATCGAAGCGTTTAAAAAAAAAAAAGGCGGAAACTGCGAAATAAGAAGGAAATTTGAATACAGTGTTCCTGAAACCCAGGAAGGACATTTAATATTGCCATATACCGAGAAAGAATGTTCCATACTCCTCAAAGTTCGAAATATGAAACATTGGGGGCTTCTGTTGATACCAAAATTAATATGCTGATATGGACGAATAACACGAAGACACGTGTCAATCTACGTGGCACAATAGCAGCGAGGAAGATCATTTCCCGACCAGCCATGTTTCTTTCCGAGCAACAAGAATACACCGAGGAACTCTATCACACCGAGGAACTCCAACGCTCCGAGGAACTCTTGATCAACAAGCAACTAAGGCGGTCCGCACTGCATCTCGGCCGTATCATTAATTATCAGACGGACAACTGTTCAACTATCCATTGTATTCTTGACGCACACGTTGCATTAAATGTATTACCCTTTCATATGTAAATCATTTAATGTATTGGACCTTTCATGTACAGCCTCAAGGCTATAAATACATTGTATCTCCCTCATTCAAAGGGACCGGAATTTCTTGAGAGAATTTGTAATCAAGAATTCCACAAACACTCAGCAATAACATAACAGTGGACGTAGGCTTTATTCCTAGCCGAACCACTTTAAAAATCTTTGTCTTATTTATTTATCTGTGATTGAAAAATTAGAGCGATCTAGTTTTTTACATCAACACTTACTCTCTCCAATCTTCCACTTCATCTTGTGATTTAAAGATATGACGATCTACTTGATCATATTACAGATTGATGAGTTTCATCTCTTTAGGGTTCCCAAAAGACAATTCATCAAGTTCCTCAATCACTCATTCTCCATGAGGATTGAACTTCATAAGCCCTTTTTTCAGGAGTATGTCCTCGAGCATATAATGATGATACTGTTGTTATATATTCTTCCATAATTGACCCTCTAATATACCATGTTTTCTTAACGTAATTTTTGAATATTTTCATCAAGTGGTTGGAAGGATACGTCTAATGATACTTTATGGGTCGACACAACAAAACCTCATTGCATAAATGTAAAAGCAGGTGGACACTAGTGTCAAAGAATGATGGAGGAAAATATTTCTCCTAGACATAAGTCGCCTCGTTTGAAGGAGCTTTTGTAACCTTAATGTGCTTCCTGTTTACCACTTTTTCACATAGTAAGGTGAAGCATAAACTAATTTTCATAATTACCATGCGGAGACATTTATCCTCATAAAAAACTGCCTAAACAATAGAGGGATTAATTGGATGATGACATTCCAGTCGCGAGATTATCACTATTTTAATTCATTTCTTTGGTAGCTTACAACCTTGTGCAAATTACCAAAATAACAAGTCGACATTTTCAAGTTGAACAACGTGTCTTGAAGCATATTTTTCTCAGTAGTAGTCAAAGTGAAAGCACCCACGGGAATCAAATTTCTTCCTATTGTAGGATTAGATGTTAGCTGTATTTTTTTTATTTTCATCTCCTTTAGATCGCAATGTGCTCTCTCTCCATCTTTTGAATGAGAACCACCCAGATATATTCCTATTATATGTTTCGCAAATTTTTTCTCTATGTGAATGACATCAATTACATGCCTTACACGGTGCTATTTCTAGTACAACAAATCGAATAAGATTGACCATCTAGACCATGCCTTTATTTTACTAGGATCATTCGGATCTTCCATATATTTACCATTATATATTGCAAATTTATTCTCATAAGTCATAGGATTTTTCCTCTATTTGATAACCAGAAAGTCAAGAAAGTTCCTTCCTATGCTCATGACCAACGGGTAAAAAGTTAAACATGTTGTTCCTAAAAGGGTGGCTGTTTAGTAAAAATATATAATGACCGACATAACTCATCTTACCACTACGATGTAGCCCAATGGATTCAGTTTCCTCCCCACAGATGGAACATTTATACTCACCATGAATATTACAACCTGACGAGGTCCAACAGGTAGGAAAATCTTGGATTACCCACATCACCATTTCTTTAAAAGTGAACTATTCACCTTTATGAGCATAAAACACCCTCACGCCTTTATCCCACTACTCTTTAAGTTCTTTGATTAACAGTTCTAAGAAAATATCAATATCATTACTAGGATCCTTTAGCCCAGGTATTAATAACAACAATAACATGAAATATTTTCTCATGCACAATGTTGGTGGGAAGACTTAAAGGCGCCATAAGAACTAGCCAATAACTCTGATTAGTTCTTAAATTATCGAAATGATTAAACCCACTGGTTGATAATTTGAGAAAAACATTGCACGGTTCCTTTATGAATTCAGATTGTCATGCATTTGAAAGATGACATATGAGTGAATCAACCGGATGCTGCATGAGATTCCCACCCATCTCAGTTCAAGCATGCCATGTCATGACCTTTAGTATCCAGGGTACAGTGAAAAATATTTTTAATCATGGCCCGAGGGGAAAAATACTTCAATACCTTCTGTGGAACTTGCATGCTTTTGCGAGATTTTACAGGTTCGTCTTTTCTAATTTCACAAACCTTATATCTTGGCTCATTTCATACATGACACTCATACTTTAGTTCATGTTTGTTATAGTACAATATGAAATCTTATTTGAATTCATTAATAAATGAATACTTCAAACCCAAACCTTTCAAGATCTTCTTCCTTCTCGGATAACTATCGGATAAGGTGTTCTCTTTCAAGAGAATGTCCTTACCCCACTTACGAATTTTGGTTACACTATTGCCCGAAAAACAAATTGACCCTTCAATTATGAGAACCAATAATTTCCTATAACACCGAGTGACCTTCTTATTAAGTTTTATACAAAGGTTTATCCGCATCGACTTTTAACCTTACCTATACCCGATCTTCAGGTAATTTAGTATCAACTTGTTCATCGACTTGGTCCTAAAGCAAATTATTCATATCTATAGGCTAGTGATGTACACCGTAAGCATCATTAATTAGGTCAGTTAAAGGAGTATGTGCTGGTTAATTATACACCACTTCCACCTGTTGGCGTTACGCTATGTAATCGGGTACCAGTTGCTCTTCGAGAACATATGGTACAATACAAAGTTTGAACATTGTTTATCACCTAACCCCGAGTTAAAAATGAATTGGCTAGGAAATATAATAATTTTTATAATGTTTTAACAAAGGCCCTTTATCGTGGTCAACGTGCACAGGCTCATCACCACAACCATTGTATACTTTAATAAATATATGAGCCTCAACCACCACCAAAGGGCGATTATGGACAGGTGTTTCGGCATTCATGGAAATGAGCGTGCATTTTGTAACGACCTTATTATTGGAAAATATTGTTATATAATACTCTTCACCATAGTCACCATGCATAGATGATGATAATCCATTGAATGTTGTAAGAGGAGGGGCTTGGGTGGGTAATGTTGCAAGAGGAGGCATTTGGGAGGGAAAACCTTGAGGCTTAGGATGGAGGAATGTTTGAGGAGTCATATTGGAGTGTAAACCATATGTTTTAGTAAACGATTGGACCAAACCCTTGATTTCATTCGTTACCAATGCCACGGTACTGCTAACATTTCCCACATCCCTCTTAAGTTCTAACACATCTCCTTTTGTCCTACCTGTTCTTCAGCCTGGTTTGACTCGTGAATCATCAACATGGAGATATTGTCCAATAAAGGCACCATGTGTTGTATTTTATTACTTGGCATATGTAATCCCGCACCTCTTGTCCTCCCCATTTTGTCCCTCCTAATTACCTTGGTTTAGGTATATGCTCCAATATCATAGGGGCTGAACTTGGCTGACTAATCAACAAGCCTTCTATCATTTCATGTACCATAATATACTATTTAGGACTATATTTTTAAAATTATTTTATTATAATGTGTAGGTATATGATAAATAAATTCAAACTCGCCAGAATCGATTTCAATTTGTCTGGGAATTGATTGGTCCCATTTTCTTGTCGGCCATGCAAGTACATATTGACCCAATTAGCATCTTTACCTTCTTCGAGATACCATTTGGTCATGTTCGCCCATTCACCCTTCAAATCATGATACGATTTTGCCCTAAGTTTATGGACATAAACCTTATTTGGCATTTTCAATTTATTTTTCTCCCTCTCGATCATTTTTCCCATAGTCTTATTTTCTAAGAAGTTGTTCCATTAGCTAGTGTCATTTGAATATTTGGGTAATTCAATCTTCCAACCCCAAAATATTAGAACATGATGCCCCCTTAGGGAAAAAAATTCTTTTAAAGGTTCTTCTAATAGATTTTCATATGATTAGATACTCAGGAAAGAACCCTTTCTTTCGAATCGGATGGGAATGTAAAAGTCTTACAAAGTTGATCCAATACATCATCCTTTATAGAAGGATTAACCTTCTTCTAATTGTCTGAGCTCCAAATGCCCACAACTATCTTTTCAAGAGACTGAGAACTGGATTTAAAAATCTAGACATCATATTTTTTACCGATAGGATTATTACCGACCATGAAGAACCCAATGGAAATCTTATCATTGGCTTGGGATTTCTCAGTCTTGGGAGGTAGGGTTATTGGATTAACAACGTTTATTGAGTTTCATGACTTATAGATGGAGTGTTAGACTAAATTTTTGACAGAGTAAAGTATTGACAACCCTCAGTTGATGAGAATTGAGGTTGGGGTGTAGGATAGCACCCAATTGGCGGTGTTATGTTATTTAGTTGATCATTTACATTCCTCTTTGAGATTACCTACAATTAAAAAACAAATTTAGCAATGAATGTATGATAATAATGTTTATGACTATATATGTATATATATGTATATATCTTTGCAACATCTTTTAAAATATGCTTGATTTCCATCCAATCATTATTAATTTTTAAAACTTTATGAAATTTTGTATGCGGACAACTAAGCGAAAGCGTATCTATAATTGACGTATAAAGGTCTTGAAAGGAACTCTAAATGGTTTATTCTTAAACTTATTTACAAGCTTATTTTTAATATACTTATGTGGCAAGATGTCACAATCTGTGTGAATGCTCTCTTTACGGAATTGTATCCACAATGGATGAATATTTTTTCACCATTTTCTAATATTATCTATAGCATCAGTGCCCCGTCAGGATTATGAAGGTAAAATATATTATCTATTGTCTCATCCCATCTCATCCCAGCATTCTTGTAAGAAGAACATAATATGAACAACAAGTACGCTTACAAGAGATCAACTCCATAATTTTTATGGTAATTAAACTGTTCAAGTTCCCTCTATATGACACGTACTAATAAAAGATATTTTAATTCAGTCAAATTGCACCCTCTTATATTCTTGTCAAAAGTTATTATTACCGTGACTCATTTTTTCCTAAGAAAATATATATAAGGAGGGTGTGAATAATAATCCTAGAGGAGATGGATCTAATTGATCAATCATACACAACAAGTCCAATTTAAGTTCATTTTAATTAACTTAATCCTAAAATTACTCCGTGTCCACTAAATGTATATGGCCACAACACTTAACCAAACAAATATATGCATTAATATTCATCCACATAATAACAACACGTCCACTTTAAGGTTATTTTATTTAAATTAATTCTAAAATTACTATACATCCATTAAATGTACAAGCCCTTCCACCAATTTGTGTTCATCCAATTAACAACCACTTAAGGAAGGGTTGAACCAAGGCACAACAGTTAACCAAACATATATATGCATCAATATTAAATCATACAATATCAACAAGTCTAATTTAAGTTAATTGTAATTTTATAAATCCTAAAATTACTATGCGTCCACCAAATGTGCAAGACCTTCCACTAATTTTTGTTCACCCAAACACTGGAAGGCGTGAACATAACCACAACAGTTAACCAATAAGTTATAGCTATATATAAGACTGTTACATATAATTGTGAGTACAAGAAATATCATAATAAAGAGATCCACGAAAACAATCACAAAGAACAGAAAGTAAAGATCACGTACACAACAACGACAACTCGCCTACTTCCACGAAGAGGTTACTCTTTTATTATAGTGTCTCTCAATATTTATCATTACATACCTTTGCCCCGAATCAGGATTTGAAATTTATAGATGCATTAAAGTAGAGATTGAGTTGTACACGAAACTCAATTAACATGTGAACATATCAAAGATCACCTGAATATATCTTTTGAGATTATTGGTAACTGATTTGACTACATTCGTAAGTGTTCTAGTGTATTTGAAATATTTGTGTGCGAATTAAATTATGATGTGGTTTGAGCAGTGCTTTGATTAGTCTGAGTTGGTCTACTACTCTTATGGGACATGTTAAATGGCTCCCCATAATAGCCCTTAAAATCTTTGGGTTGATAGTTTGGGCTAATAGATTTTGAACTAGTCCAAGGCCCAAGGAATGGAACAGTATAAAAACTGGCACGGTATGTTTACAATTTATGAGTATTGAAGGGAATACGCTTATCCTTAGGAGAAAATGAAGGGTTAAGATCTTCGTGGGGAAGTGCGACTCATTATTTGGGATATTTGAAACTTGCTCGTGGTAACTTAATCGCCAGTTCACTGATTAT
Source organism: Sambucus nigra (assembly GCA_949130495.1). Classification (NCBI taxonomy): domain Eukaryota; kingdom Viridiplantae; phylum Streptophyta; class Magnoliopsida; order Dipsacales; family Adoxaceae; genus Sambucus; species Sambucus nigra. Next base: position 140,317,844 of record OX422224.1, on the reverse strand, counting down.
GGTCATTCTTGCGTACGCTTTACCTCTAAGATTCCCCTTTTTTTATCTGCTTTAAAATCAGAGTTCTTTGTCTTCCGTGCTCCTTCAAATCTTTTCCAGTACTTGTAAGTTCTAGTCTTCACTTTCTTAGTTATTCTTCTTCTTTATCTTTAAATTCGTTTGCAACTATAGCTAGGGTTTCCCTTCTTTTGTCACTCTAATGGAAAAACTTGATAACAAGTCTATTTTTGAGTTTAGAAAATACTATAATATCCCTAACTAGGTAGATATTGAATGTGCGCCAATTCCTCAAAATGTTCGTGCCGAAGACGATGGTTACTGGATTCATACTCTTTTAATTTCTCAGGGGGTTGACATTCCCCCTAATCCTCTATTTTTAAGATTATACAAATATTTTGACATTGTTCCTGCTTAGTGTGTACTCAAAATGTTTGAAAAATCATGAATGGGTATACATGATAAATGAATTATATGAAACTGATTTAGGGCTCGAAGAAATTTGTCATTGTTACGTCTTCTCACGTACATGTGGAGGAATCTTATATTTAAAGGCGAGGAGCGCTGACAGAGTCCTGGTAGTCAATTTTCCTGATTCTCACAAGGACTACTGGAACCAAGGCTTCATTTTTAGGAATTGATAATCTCCTCCCCAATCTGAGGGCATAAAGTACAGAGGACCTCAGATCCCTACCTTTGGGGAGGAATATATAGGTTAATGGTACTATCTTTTCCTTAGTTTTTTTCTTTCTCGTTTATCTTGTTGGCTTTTTCTGATTTCATTTCTTTTTATTCTTGTTTTTCAGCTAAGGATAAGAACTGAGAACTTGCCCCTCGTGAGCTAAAGGTTGCTGACCCATTGAAGGGTTGAAAAGTTAGGGAAATGCTCTCTAATAGTGAGCGTCCTCACACGGTGGCATATCTGCTTGAATACAAGAACACCACTACCAACTTTATGCGACACCCCGCCTAATTAAATACGGGGTGATCAGTCTTTTATTAAATTAAATCACAGTGTACGGTTGGTTCATTCTTAGCATCACTATCGAAAAATGAATTTTTATTATTAATCACCTAATAAATAATTAAGCGAAGTGTCAAAACATTTTTCCAATTTACTTATAACCAATTAATCCATTAATAAATTTTCCATTCTTTAAAATATAAGATAATCACATTCCACAAGAATAAATAAATACTGGACACGAATTAAATACTGGAATAAATTGGACTCGATAAAACATTCCAGTTCAAAGTCACAAACCAACAAACCATAATATCCTCAAGTGTAATAGAAATAAAATACTAAAATGAACTGGGTACAGTCTCTAATAAACGATTGAGAAGGGGCAAAACATGCCCTAAATTAAATATCTGAATAGAGTGGAGAGAAATGATAGAAGCGTCTAAGTGCAAAAGGCCTGAAACTCCCACAACTGTCGCAGTTCGCTAAATGATTCACGCATTTAATTCTAGTACCCTTGTGGCCGGGCACTTGATAAATAATATATATATATATACAAAAGAGAAAAGAATAGCAAGAGACGAGTCAGAGCTCGATTTTTAAAAATATTTGTTTTAGTAAGTATTTAGAACTGCAATAATTCAGTTATTATGTGCATGTTAGTTTTGAACTCTCACATGAGATTCTCACCTCTCCACTATTGTGCACGCCTAACGTATGTCTACCCTAGCCTAGTTATCCATAAGGTTCCCAACTAGATTATAGCCTTGTACTTCTAAATATATATCTTAAAGGAATAACCCGTATCGCCCATACAATACGATATTAAGATCATTTATTCCAATTAACCGTATATTACATTCTCTGTTCTGATAGTAATTCTTTTACCCACTGAAAATACTTTGCTTACCAACATTTATAAGTTTGCTAATTTCACACATTATAGTCATTCACAAGTATATATACATACATATAGTCACATCATCCCTATACATATATATACAAATCATGCCCTTGGCGCAATGCATACTCTGCTATCGTGCCTCGATGCATCGCTCGCTGCGTAAAGGACAATTGGTTCGGCATCTCTCACGAACCATGAATCTCATAACACAAATATTGGAGGCGAGCATACTCACCAGCCAAATGGGTCACGCACATACCAACGCTCCCATTCAGTCGTCGAAACTATCCTATGTCTCAGATATCACGTATCCAAGTTCATATGCTCTGGGTACAAGTCAAATATCCCCCCATTGGGTCACCCAGGATAAGATTGTACACTGCGCGATAACCTCCTCCCGATAGCAAGCAGTGTAGGTATGCTATACACACAATAAAAATAATAATATAATAATAGGTGCTCCCACGTCCTATTAAAGTCCGGGTATTCACCCAACCCATACATACATTTCTACACGTAGTGTACTTCTCATTATTACTTATAATGTAATTAATTCGAATATTCACTCTCTCGAAATTACCAAAGTTAATTCACCTATTTAATCCTTAAGGTAATATCCTAGGAATGCTTTCCAATTAATTCTATACGAAGTTAATATCAGTAAATGGCAGTTTACCTCACTTAACTATCTGTGTAACATGATTTGGGGAAAATAGGAATTTCTGGGTTTTCTGGGAACTGTCATTTGAACTAGAACTGGTTTCGTTCAAACGAACCAGCAGGTCGTTCGAACGACCCTGCATCTCGTTTAAACGAGACATTATCATCTCCATTCTGCTATCTGTTGCATTTTTCCAACCTTTTTCAAACTAAAACCTTTACAGATTTGTCCCAAACTCCCAGCAATTACTTCCAATCCATAATTAAATATGTTGGGATAATATCTAACAACCTAGAATCATCTAATCATGCATAAACCTTAATAAATTCTGATAATTCCCAAAATTAATCAAACAAACCCTAGTTCTTCAAATTTCTATACAAGAACTCAAAATCAGATTCCTCCATCATAATTAATCATCAATTCGTGATCCATAACCTATCTACATGAGGGGTTCATCCTAATTAGATACTACTTTTAACTAATGTCTTTAGTTCTCCAATTTCATCAAAATTTATGAATCACAAATGGTTATTATATGTCTATACTAACATGAACATGATTGTTGCTACAATTTTGCAAGGATTAAACACTTGCCTGAATTTCGAAGGTCTGATCTCATGATGATGTTGGTATATATGTGTTCCTCGTCTCACAATCTACACTTTGGTGGGATTTTTGGTGTGTGTTCTTGAGTTATTCACCCAGAACTCCTATGGCTTCTTTTTCCTTCCTCTGCGCCTTTATCTTTTCTCTCTCGTAGGTTTAGAACCGATAACTCCCCTTTAACCCATGTTCCTCTATATTTAATTTCCTAATTTCCGTCCATAATATTTCCCCAAAAATTCAAAGGATAAAAATACCCCTACGGGGTGCCGGTTAGGCCTAAAAACATCCCAGAGTTAAAATAAAATACCCGAGTAGAGTTTTCTAACTATCTCGACTCTTCCGGACTCAATAGCGCAATCCAAATTACCATATGAGTTACTTAAAAATAATTTACTTCTTTATCACAATAAATTAATCCCGACACGACTGACACGCGCGTCCTGACTTAAAGTACCAAACTGTCATATTTCCAACTCTTAACAATTTATAGAATTTCATAATTACATATTACGTATTCACACAGTAATATATCATAATTCTCAATAATAAGTATTAACCCTTGGCACGTTAGTTAATATTTATTTTTAATTCGGATTAATTAATAATCAATTTTCTCACATTTTTAATTTAATTAATCCAATAATAATAATAATTAATCTCCTAATTATTTAATATCATAAAAATATAGGGTGTTACACTTTATTGCTAGACCAAGGGATAAAATCCCCAATTTGGAGCTTCCAGAGGAGGAGGTTGGTGGTCTATCCGAACCTATCCAGCGAGAAGAGGAGGAGGAAGAAGAAAGCGAGGAAGAGGATGGAGAGGAGGAAGAAGGGGAAGATGAGAGCTCTGAGGAGGATAGCGAAGAAGGAAGTGAAGAGAAAACCAGTGAAGAAGAAGAGATGGCCCCACCCAAGAGAAGGTGTCTGGTCATTCAAGATGATAATGATGATCTGCTATTTGATCCAATCAAGTCCTTCAAGAGGATGGAAGTAGAATCCCCTATGGATGGTGGTTCCAAATTAGGAACTAAGGTGAAGGAAAATGGAGTGGAGAGAAAGAAAAAAAGAGGAGGAGAGAAGGAAGGAAATAAAGAGAAAGAAAGAGGGCACAGGCCTTAAAAGCTCTTTTTGTGCCTTATCCCCTCCAGATTTATGAGGGATCGAGTGTAGATGACACTCCCTTACTTATCCTTTAGTTGCTGGAGAGGGCTATACCAAAGGAAACTCCCATTTGGTACGTCCCTTATTCTCTCTCTATTTTTTTATAATCCTTTTTCCAATTTCAGTAAGGTAATTCGTGTTTCATTTTCCCTTTGTAGTATATTTATGATTTTATAACTTTGCTTCGTGGTCAGGATATCCAATCGAGGAGGAATTCCGACTTGGAGATGGCCTTAAATAACTTCGAGAAGGCCCTGATCGATGCTAAGGCTACTTTTGAGTAGGAGAAGGATATGGACTTCTCCACCCTCAAGGAGAAGTCAACGAAAGAGATGATTGACCTTTAAGCTCCTTATAGTTTGGTGGTTACAGAGAAACTGAAGGTTACTGAAGAGAATAAGGAGCTGGTAGCCAAGGTCAATAAGTTAGAGGGGAAAGTTGCGACTGTTGGAGACAATGGGTATAATGATGGCTGAGAGGAAGTGTATGATGATGACGAGCGCTAGATTATCTATGTTCTACATGTGGGTTTAAATAATGGTTGAGACCAAGCCTTGGTCATTACTGGAGTTCCTGCAGATTCTTTCTTGTTCACCCAGTACATGCCAGGCCCTAATCCTATGGATGCTGAGGAGCCTCCGGCCGGATGTCCTAATGTTCGAGCTGAGGTAGAGCCCGTTGATCCAGTTGCATGAGATATCCCTATTGATCAAGCTGCATGGGACCTTAGTGATATTATGGTTACTAGCGATCAGGTTTCCAGGGAGGCTAAAAGGGAAAAGGGCCATCTTATAGATCCTAAAGTTTGTAGGACTTCTGCCTTTTCTCTATTCTTTTTTCTCAATTTATATTGTAACTTTCCCTAGACTTGTAATGGCATACGCTTGACTTTTATTTAATGGAAAAGAAAACTTTCGTTTCTTACTTGTGTTGTCTTCTATCTAGTGATCTCTATTATTGATGTTTGCCAAATATATTACTTATTTTGTTGATTGTATCCCATTGATTTAGATGAGTATATTCCTCCTGATTCTCGACTAAGGTAGATCTTAGGATCAAACATCAGTGTCCAGGCCAATAGAGCTTTTATTAAGATCTGTAAATCTTTGAAGATAAGAACTCAGCAATATAAGGATCAGGCTGAGATGGTCACCAAGTTAAAAGAGAGAGTTATAGAGATAGAGGAGATTGGAGTTTTAGTTCAGGAGGAAGTGGATGCCTTGAAAGCCCAGCTCTTAGATGCCACTGAAGTCAATCAAGTGGGGGAGTTAATTCAAAGAGAGAATGATGAGCTGGAGAAGGAAGTTTTTCAACTACGAGAGAACATTCCATCAGGTTCCTTTCTAGTACTATGAGGTTCTTCTTCATAATTAACTCGGACAACTCAAGCTGAAAACTAATCCTATAGAGAGAGGTTGCTAAGATCAAGGGAGATGTCCAATGAGCTTATATGATAACTATCAATATTTAAAGAGATGTGACAAGGCTGAGACATATGTTCTGAATGGGACCTCAACATGCCTGGGCATATGGTTATGACCAAGGTTGTACTGACGCCCCAATAATGTTGAAGGAAACATAGGACTTTGCTTTTACCTAGGGATGGCTTAGGGAGGTGAAAATGCCCAAGGAGTATAACTTGTGGTATAAGTACCAGATCGAATGTCCTGCCTATCATCACAATCCATTCTTGAGGAATGGCAAGTGGATCCCAATAGACGCTATATCTATTCGGCTTTTGGAGCATTACTTAGAAGATGGTGAATAAGAGTTTGTCCCACACACCGATAATTTTCGGAGAGCGCGTGTTATAGACTACATTGCTCGCCATCCTGGGCCATTATAAGTATTTTGTATACTTTGGTTTTAATGCTAATGTAACTTCTCATTCTGCTTAATGAAAAAGTTTTATTTATAATTTTTGATGTTTTGAGCCTACGCTGGCTAAACATGTGTTATTGATTTACTAATCAACATATTTGTCGACCAAATGATATTTATTGACCACCCTGGGTCCTTTTTTGCTCAAGTGGACTATTACTTAGGTTTATCACTTTGAGCTTCATAGCCGCCTAAGTGGTATCACTAGTGTTAGTCACATATTGTTATATGTTTGAACATTATCACAGTCCAATATTCTATAGTAGTATCATTCCATATACTTTACCATTTATGTCATGTCGTCATACTCCCTTAGGCCTAAGTAGGATGATGGCAAAGATGTACCTGGTAGATGGGTCATTCGCCTGAGCAAGCTTTTTGCGACCAACCTAAGTTGGCCTTGTTGCCTATGGATCCCATGTAGGGATTTCTTTGTTGTCGGGGAAAGTCATGAGGTATTTTGTGTTTGTAACAAGGAACAGAGGGTTGTAGTAATTAAAACGCTTCTATTGACTTGTTACAACTACTACGAACCCTGCTTGGCTCGTGAAGTTCCCTAATCGATTGAACAAGTTAAACTACATGATATAATACTAGGAGTTTAGCCATGCACATAAGGGTTATGATTTGGAAAAGGTGCATATTAATGAGATGTAAGCAAGGAAAATTTAAGCAGCTAATGCATAATATAAAAGTGAAAGGACAACTGACCTTTATTCATTAAATATTGTCTCACAAGCAACATAAGCTTAAAAATGAAAATTTTCTTAAACTAAATGTGCTAATAAAATATAAAGAAGTCTAAAAATAGAACTTCTTGAGGTTGGTTTCATTCCAAGCTCTTGGTATCTCCATTCCCTCCATCATTTCCAAGTGATATGCATATTGAAGGTCGTCCATGATTATTCTGAAGGGTCCTTCCCAGTTTGGCCCTAGTTTTCCATCTGATGGTTTTATGACACTACCGAGGATTTTTCTTTGGACATAATCTCTTACCATAAACTTCTTTGGATTGAATTTTTTATTATATTATCTGGTCAGTTGCTTTTAATAGGAAGCCTTGATCATGGCTAGTTCTCTGTGCTCGTCTACTAAGTCAAGCTCAGTGCATAAGGTATCATTATTAAGGCCTTGGTCGACCAAGGTGGTTCGCATGGTGGGGAGAATTGCTTCCAATGGGATGATTGCTTCCATCCCATAAACGAGCTCGAATGGTGTTTTCCCAGTTGGTTGCCTAGGGGTGGTACGATAAGCCCATAGAATATGAGGGAGATCATCCACCAAACACCCTTGGATATTTATAATCGCTTTTTTAGTACATCAAGCATGTTTTGTTGGAAGCCTCAACCTGTCCATTACTTTGGGGATATGCCACAAAATTAAAGTGGTGCTTGATGCCATGTTCATCACAAAAGTTTTGAAACAAAACTACTTTTAAATATCGTGCCATTATCGGTGATGATAGTTCTTAGTACCCCAAAGCATGTTATGATATTTCTCTAGATAAACCTAGTCATATCTGAGTCACGAATGTTCGCCAGTGGTTTTGACTCTACACATTTGGTGAAGTAATCTATGCCAACCAGCAGATACTTATGATTTCCAAATGTGGTAGGTAGTGGATTCACTCTGTCTAGTCCCCATTGCTTGAACGTCCATAGGCTTGTTAGTGATTTCAAGTCGTTAGGAGGCTGGTGGACCAGTGGATGGAACGACCCTCATGGAATGTATCCAACCTCTGCCTAGGATGGCGTGACATGGGGAATTAATGTCCACCATTAAGGACTTGATTGTCTTTATGATGTTCCTGCCTTGATTGGTAGGACTATCATTCCCAGTGATATTGTTATCCTCCCTACAAATCCGACCAACATCACTGTGGTTTCATTGAGGTCGATGATGTTCAGCTAAATCTTATGGAACAACTCTAGGTACATAACTTTTGATGAGCTACTCTGGTCCATGAGTAGCTTGTCAATGTCATAATTGGATATTCTTTGGGTAATCACCACCGCATCGTGGTGTGAGGTTCTCACCACAACTAAATCTTCCTCGGTTAAAATAATATGTTTGGTGTAGTCAATGTCCTCTGGTTGTTGGTGCTTACTAGCCTGGGTTTTGGCAAGGTCTACCTAAAATTCTTCCACCCTAAAACACTTCCATGATGGTGGTAACCTTCTTTAGCTCCATCCAAACAGCATTTCCTTGAATTTTCTAAAGATCTGATGGCCCATGGATTACCACAAACTCATGTCCTGTATCATCATCTATGACGTTATCCTACTTCTGGTCATCATTGGCTGCGACCTTATCTGCTTTCTTTTTGATGTACTCATTGAGATGCCCTACTTAGGCCAACTCCTCTAGGCGTGACTTCAGAGCCTTGCGATTTTCAGTCCTATGGCCTCCCTCCTTATAGAATGCACATCTTAGCACATTATATCTTTTTATTGTGTCACCACCATATTTTTAGGCCAGTTGATGAACGATTGGTCTTTGATCTTGCTCAAGATCTTGTAAATGGTTTCCTTAAAGACTGTGTTAACAACCTGGAATGCCTTGGAAGGATCAACCTTGTTCCCATTCTTGGAGCCATTATTTCCCCCATTTTTGTTCCCCTTCTTTGGAGTATCACTCTTCTCTGTTCACTTGTTTGTCTATGGTCGACCATTGTCCCCTACATTAGAGTGAACCCCATCCACCTTGGCGTATTTCTCAACGCCATCCATGAGGTCGTGAATGGTGCTGGCTTCTTTCTTAGTTAAGGACTAGTGCAATAAAGAGGTAGTCGACAGAACAATTTTGAAGGATGCTACGAAAACTTGATCCGAGTAGTCCTCGACCTCGTTAAAGATTTTCCAATACCTTTTGGATAATATCGAAGGCTCTCTTGTAGATTCTTCTTTATTTTAAGTAGTGAATCCATTCGCTTAGGGTGGGAGCTTCTAGTTATGAAGCGAACAGTGAAGGCCTCTGCTAGAGCCTGGATATTTCTGACTGACCTATGAGGTAAATTTTCAAACCAGTTTTGTGCTACATAGTGTAGGATAGAAGGAAAAATCCGTCATGTTAGTGCATCATTATAGCTCCACACGGTCATTAGTTATCGATATTACCGAATGTTATCTATGGGATCTATTTTTTTTATCGTAAATCTTGAACCTGGGAACAACGAACTTCTTTCGGGCTCCTCTCTTTGATCGCCCTTGAGAAAGGGATTTCATCTGAGTGTTGAGAGCCCCCTGGCTATCTCCATGGAGGTATGGATGTTTGTCCATATCTCTACGTACCAAAGTCCTAATTTCATCATTTTATCGATCGTTTCTCCTATAACGCATCTCTAGATGGTCACGCTCTAATCGACCATGCTCTGACCTGTCACGTTCAGTTCTTTCCCAATCGTGACTGGAGCTCCTCCCTCGGCTTCGAGTATTACTCACTGTAATACCCCGTATTTTTATGCTATATTAATTTGGGGATTTATTAATATTAATGTGAATTAATTATTTAATAAAAATTTGGAAATTAATTATGTTATAATTATTAACGTGATGAGAGTTAGTAATTATGGGAAAATTTGTTGAATATTACTAATGAGCAAAGTAATATATAATAGTGGCCATATTAAATGTCACGAGTGAATAAAATGACAATTTTAGAAATTTGAGTCGGGACGCGCCCGTGTCGCGTCAGGACTAAATATTGATAAATAAAAATAAATATTTTATAAGTTGTTCGTATGGTCGTTTTGAGTGCGCCAATGCGTCCGGAAGGGTCGAGATAGTCCGAAAAGTATACCCGGGAGTTTGATTTGGGTCTCGGGGCATTTTTTAGGCCTAATTAGTACTCCGGGAGGGCATTTTAGTCATTTTGTATTTTTGGGTAATTAAACCCACGAAAATTAAAGGGGTTATATCAGATGTTTAGGTTATCTCCTAGGGTCAGATAACTCAAAACACTAGAACGACCATTGGAGAGGAGATGAGAGAGCTCTCAAGGCATTCCAAGGCTCAAAACTCACCCGTTTGCACCGCCGCCACCGCCAACGCGTAGATCGCGAGACGGGGAACGCAACCACACAAAATTCAACACCAAACCAGATTTCTAAAAATCCCAGGCAAGTGTTTATCTTGCTTATTTCGTTGATGCATCATCCATATTAGTTTAGGAGTTATTAGGATGAGATTTATGGAAGAAAAATCCAATTTGAGATGAGAAACTTTGATGTAGTGATGATTTATATGATATTCTGGAAACCCTTTGTCATGTAAAGGATTAAGAGTTTGATTAAGAAAAGAGTTCTAATCAGATACAAACACTAAAAAAAAAATTATTTCGGACGATCGGACCGTTGGAATTGGATGAAATTTTACAGAGAATTAGCTGAAGACGAGAGGAAGCTATAGAAAAAAATTCAACTCGGACCGTTCAATATTTTTTAATATTTTTTTTTGCTATATAGTTTTGTGTTTTGAGGACTCTTAGAGATAATAAAAATTCAATTAAAACTCCATTTTAATTCCGATTTCGAAACCGTTTGAAATTCTCATCTTTAAAAATAAAATTCAAAATCCTTTAATGTAAGGCGAAATCTATATTTTTGGGATATTTTGCATAAGGGATAATGTAAATATATATTAAAGAGGAGAGACACGTAAGAGAGAGTTATGTTGGAACATAAATGGATATCTACTGGATTGTACATTTGGAAGAATAGAGTCCATGAGGGTTACGTAGTAAGTTGGAAAAACCCTTCGAATTAAAGTTAGAAACGAACCATTATACTTGATATATAATAATGGGAAAATAAGGATAAATGTTGTGAATGTGGGTTATTGGATAAACCTAAATTGATATAATAAAAGTGGTATATTTATATGATTGTGTATGCATATATTATATACTTGTGAAAATCATGCCCGCGCTACTTGCTATCCCGGAGGTTTCCACGCTGGGACGATCTTATCTCGTGTGCCTTATGGGGGATATTGACTCGTACCCTAGAAGATAGAAATCCTAGGTACAGGCTATCGAATCGGTAGTCACGATCCTAAGAGACGTGAGGATATGTACTGACCCCTTGGACTTGGAAACTATGCTTCGCCTCAATATTGTTTGTGTATGTATTTATGCAGTTCGAGAGTGATTCCGAACTTGTATTCCCTTTAGTACGATTGATACGGGGATTGGATAGCAGAGTATGCCCGCACCATAAAATTTTATGTGGGGTGATGTTAGAATATATATATTATACGAGTATTTAATATATATATATGAACTTATGAAATATGGGAAACTGCCTACTGTGTTATGGTAAGTAAGACATGTATAATGACTCAAATTGGAAATACTTGTTTTGAAAAGTATAATATGATATTGAAAAAACTTTATGAATCAATAAAGTTAAAATGAGCGTTTTGTACTAAATGAAATTATCCTTTTTAAACCATGATGTTGTTAAATCTTAAATTTTGAGAGTCACCTAAGATAAGTTAAATCCTTGGGGAAGGATAGTGTGATATATGATGAGATAAACCATTGGGTAGTTTAGTGCGATAGGAGTGCACATTAGAAGAGAGGCGAGAATTTCTCAAGAGAGTGTCGCACTAACATGTTGTTGCATTGGCCTGTATAAATTTAAATACTTGATAAACGAATTTTTAAATCATATACACTATCGGGCTCTGACCCGTTTCTATTCCTCTTTCTCTCTTGTATATATATGTATATATTATAGGTGCCCAGCCACAGGGACGTCTTGTTTAGGATCCCTTGGAAGGAACGTGTTGCAACTTAGGTGGGAGTTGGAGGCCACTTGCTTAGACGATTTCATTTACTTGATTCCACTTCTATCATTCTCCTTATTGCGCATGTGTCGCCCTTTCCACTATTTATCTGTTTTATTGGGACATTTGTATTTCAGTTATTTCTAGTAGTGTTACTTTGGGATTTATTCATCATGTATGTTTTACTTTAAGTTTTAAATGCTGGGATTGGTTGTTAAATGTTAAATTATTGGATTGATTGCTTAATAAAATAAATAAATAAATAAAATTGAAAAGTAATGTTTAAAAAAAATGGTTTTGACACTTAGCTAAATTAAATAGGGTGTTAAATTTGGAAAAGTTATTTTTACGACAGTGATGCTAAGAATGAGCCAACTGTTCACCTTGATTTTAATTTAATAAAGGAGTGATCGCCCGATATTTAATTAGGCGGGGTGTCACAGGTGGTATCAGAGCCTGAGGTTCTAGTGTCCATAGGATCTGTACGTCTTATTTTCGCTTTCAGCTTAACGTTTTTGCTATAGAACCCTATTTTTAGGATTGTTGTATTCCTGCTTTTACGTTTACGTCTCCAGCCATTTGGGATTTGATAATGACTGGAGACTAATAAACTTCTTCACGTTTCAGATGCCTCCGAGACGTGCACCGAAGGATAGGCATGCCCAGGCCGAGCAGCCAGCAGCTCCGACACAAGGCACTATGAATGCTAATGAAGTAGCCGCCATTGTTGCTCAGGCGGTGAATGCCGCGCTAGCGTGGTTCAGTAGGCTCCACCCCAGATTCAGGCAGTGGCGCTAGTACCAGCACAACTTCCATCTGAATGGGAGAGGGTTAGGGACGCTTTTCAGAAGGCGCATCCCCCCGAGTTCTCTGGTAGCTCAGATATCGTCACAGTCAGCCAATGGAAGAAAGACATCCAGCGGCATCTTCGTATGTATGAGTGCACTGACGTGCAAAGGCAGTTATTGGCTTCCTTTAAGCTGGTGGGGGATGCTTTACAGTGGTGGGTGTCCACTACCACCTTGAAGGAGAGGGACACGGTCCCTATTCAGTCGTTTTGGGAGCGGTTTGACCGCAAGTACTTTCCACCCGTCGTACAGACTGAGATGAGGTGGAAATTACTGAATTTGAAACAGGAGAACTCTACCGTTGCTGAGTATGAGGAGGAGTTCACGAGACTTCTCACCATAGTGCCAGATGAGGCACCTACTGATAGTAAGAAGATAATGTTGTTTGTGGACGGGTTAGCTTGGAGGATCCGTCAGCATCTTATAGGGAATCTATCTCTGAGTACTTTCACTGATGTACTCAATGCTGCGTTACTACATTGCCAGGATCACCACTTCCATCTGCAGGAAAGCAGGAGAGCAGGAGAGTCCAGCCAGCAGGGCAGGACCGGGGGTAGTAGTGCTAGTGGGGCACCATCTCATGGACAGACTCGTCAACACGAGCAGAGTTCCCATTAGGGGGACCCTGCTAAGCGATTCCGTTCAGGTGATTCCAGGCAGGGATTTGGGGGTTATAGGCAGGGCCAGCAGGGCCAGCCTAATCAACAGGTCCAATAGGGCCAACAGCGTGCTAATTAGGGCCAACAGGACCAGTGGCGGGGAGGTAACGGCCAACAGGGCCGTGGTCAGCAGGGTCAGAGGGGAGGTAACTTCAGAGGCCGGTGTTTTGTATACGGCAAGCATGGTCATAAGGGCCAGGATTTCCCAGAGGGTAATAGGGCCCCACAGCAGCAGGGTGCCCGTAATGAGCCACAAAGACCACTTTTTCTAGCTGCCCTCCCAGCTCCAGCCCAGGTGCCAGCCCTACCAGCCATTCTAGTAGCTCTAGTGCAGCAGGGGCAGTTACAGTACGGACGTGTCTATAACGTCCACCAGGTAGCAGCTCCACAGGCACCACCCACGATTGAGGGTATGTTTCCTATCCATGGTACTATGGGTCGGGTTTTATTTGATACTGGGGCGACACATTGTTTTATAGCTACGCATTTTGCGAAGGCCTTAGGGTTGTTAGCCACAGCAGAGAGCACAGTGACGTGTGTAGACTCACCACTGGGGTGTGGGTCGCTTATCTTCTTTATATGTCGGGGATTGGGGGTATAGATTGGTAGTTTGGTATTACCTGCATACATGTTAGTCTTAGATATGCATGAGCATGATGTTATTATCGGTATGGATTGACTCGCAACTTATAGAGCCATGATTGATTGCTTCGGTGGGAGCATTGTTTTTTCCATTCCGGGGCAAGAGATGTTTGTAGTGGCGATGCCTCGCCCAGAGGGAGGTTCGACCGCTCATTTGTATTATATAGAGGAGGATACCTCTAAGGAGGTTGTGATTCCTTTAGACTCGATCCCAGTCATTCGTGAGTATTCCGATGTATTCCAGGAGATACCAGGCCTACCCCCCAGTCGAGAGATATACTTTGTCATAGATTTATTGCCAGATACGAGACCGATAGCACGCGCTCCATACCGTATGGCTCCGGCGGAGATGCGAGAGTTACGAGGTCAGATAGAGCAGCTGTTAGGTCAGGGCTTCATTCGCAGGAGTACCTCACCTTGGGGCGCTCCAGTCTTGTTTATGAAGAAGAGAGATGGTTCACTGAGGTTATGTGTGGACTACTGGGGGTTGAACAAGGTCACGATACGGAATAAGTATCCGTTGCCTCGAATCGATGATCTGTTCGACCAGCTGAGGGGAGCAACTTTCTTTTCGTAGATAGATCTGAGGTCGGGGTACCATCAGATATGTATTAGAGAGCAGGATGTTTCAAAGACTGCCTTATTGACGAGATATGGGTCTTACGAGATCAGAGTGATGCCATTTGGTCTCACAAATGCTCCATCCATGTTCATGGACTTAATGAATCGAGTATTCAGAGAGTTCTTAGATCAGTTTGTCATCGTCTTCATAGATGACATTTTGATATATTCACACTCCGAGGAGGAGCATGCCGAGCACTTGAGGCAGGTTCTTTAGACTTTACGAGAGCATCAGTTGTATGTTAAGTACGAGAAGTGTGGATTCTGGTTGCGAGAGGTACAGTTCTTGGGGCATGTTGTTTCTGAAGAGGGGATAGCAGTTGACCCGAGTAAAGTGTCAGCGGTGAGGGAGTGGGGACAGCCCACGACACTGACGGAAGTGCGTAGTTTCTTGGGGTTAGCCGGATACTACAGGAGATTCATTCGGGGATTCTCCAAAATAGCGGGTCCATTGACGAACCTGACTCGCAAAGGGGTACCATATGTTTGGGATGATGCTTGTCAATTGGCTTTCGACGAGCTGAAAGACAATCTTACTTCAGCACCAGTCCTTTCTTTACCGAAGCCGGGTGTGGAGTACCTGGTTTACACCGATGCCTCTTTACGGGGACTTGGGGGAGTACTTCAGCAGGAAGAGAAGGCTATAGCTTTTGCCTCCCGCAAGCTTAAGCCGCATGAGAAGAATTACCCCACCCACGACCTGGAGTTAGTAGCGGTCGTTTTTGCACTGCAGATATGGAGACACTATTTATTGGGGGAGAAGTTTCGTTTGTTCACAGACCACAAGTCACTGCAGTATCTGTTCACTCAGCGAGAGCTGAATATGAGTCAGCGCAGATGGTTAGAGTTTGTGAAGGACTATCAGTTCGACATACAGTATCATCCGGGGAAAGCCAACGTAGTTGCTGATGCGTTGAGCCGTAGACCGGTAAATGAGGTAGCGAACGTCTGGAAAGCGAAGTGGAAGGAGTTGGGTCACCAGGACGCAGTAGCCCGTTCCTTCATATCTGTTATGACAGTCACACTCGAGATTGTTACGAGGGTAATACAGGCCCAAACCACAGACCCGTTTTGCCGGGAACAGATTGTAGGACTTTTAGCCGAGGGTGCTGAGTCCTATTCTGTTAGTTCTGATGGGGGTTTGAGGTTTAATGGGAGGTTAGTGGTTCCATAAGGGGCAGAATTACGTCATGCAGTGATGACCCAATCTCACGGGTCCCGATTTGTGGTACATCCTGGAGGAGATAAGATGTACTAAGATATGAGGAGGCAATACTGGTGGAGTGGGATAAAGAAGGACATTACTGAGTTCGTGTCCAAGTGTTCTACCTGCCAGCTGGTGAAGGTGGACCATCAGAAACCGTCAGGATTGCTTCAGCCATTGGAAGTACCCGCGTGGAAGTGGGAGAGTATTTCCATGGTTTTTATTACAGGGTTGCCTATATCACAGCGGGGCCACGACTCTATCTGGGTGATTGTAGACCGTTTGACCAAGGTGGCTCATTTTCTGCCGATGCGGACAGATTATACCACAGGTCAGTATGCTCAGTTGTTCATTGCTGAGATTGTCAGATTACATGGGGTGCCCCTGAATATTGTGTCAGATAGAGACAAGATTTTCGTATCACGTTTTTGGGAAAGCTTTCAGGAGGCTATGGGTACTGAGTTGAGGTTGAGTTCAGCTTATCACCCATAGACTGATGGACATACAGAGCGTCCTAATCAGATGTTAGAGGATATGCTACGCATATGTGTTCTTGATTTTGGAGGAGGTTGGGAGCCACATCTTCCACTGGTAGAGTTTGCTTATAATAACTCTTATCAGTTTACGATTGGTATGGCTCCATTTGAGGCTTTGTATGGTCGACCTTGTCGTTCTCCAACTTGTTGGCTCGAGGTGGGGGATAACAAGTTGCTAGGACCAGAGGTGATTCAGGAAACCTCCGCGAGGATTGAGATGATCAGGAGTCGCATTCGAGTAGCCCAAGACAGGCAGAAGAGCTACGCCGATGCGAAACGGTTCTTTCGGGAGTTTAATGTGGGGGACCAAGTGTTACTGCGTGTATCTCTTATGAAGGGAGTGATGAGGTTCGGGAAGAAAGGGAAATTGGCCCCGAGGTACGTGAGACCATTTCCCATTATCGAGAGGATTGGGCCGGTAGCATACAGATTAGGACTACCAGAGCATTTACATCGCATTCACGATGTATTCCACATCTCGTCGTTGGGACGGTATCTTCGGGATGATATGGCCCATACTCACATCGCGATAGATGAGATAGACTTGCAGCCTGATAGCTCTTACGAGGAGAGACCGGTGGCTATCCTAGACTATAGTGAGAGGAGATTGAGGTCGAAGATAGTTCCACTTGTACGGGTCCAGTGGGAGCATCATAATGTGGAGGAATTCACTTGGGAGCGTGAGGCCGATATGCGCGAGAGATATCCAGATTTGTTCTTACCAGGTATGCCTTATTTTCCGAATTTCGGGACGAAATTCCGTTATTAGGGGGAAAGTATGTAATACCCCGTATTTTTATGCTATATTAATTTGGGGATTTATTAATATTAATGTGAATTAATTATTTAATAAAAATCCAAAAATTAATTATGTTATAATTATTAACGTGATGAGAGTTAGTAATTATGGGAAAATTTGTTGAATATTACTAATGAGCAAAGTAATATATAATAGTGGCCATATTAAATGTCACGAGTGAATAAAATGACAATTTTAGAAATTTGAGTCGGGACGCGCCCGTGTCGCGTCAGGACTAAATATTGATAAATAAAAATAAATATTTTATAAGTTGTTCATATGGTCGTTTTGAGTGCGCCAATGCGTCCGGAAGGGTCGAGATAGTCCGAAAAGTATACCCGGGAGTTTGATTTGGGTCTCGGGGCATTTTTTAGGCCTAATTAGTACTCCGGGAGGGCATTTTAGTCATTTTGTATTTTTGGGTAATTAAACCCACGAAAATTAAAGGGGTTATATCAGATGTTTAGGTTATCTCCTAGGGTCAGATAACTCAAAACACTAGAACGGCCATTGGATAGGAGAGGAGAGAGCTCTCAAGGCATTCCAAGGCTCAAAACTCACCCGTTTGCATCGCCGCCACCGTCAACGCGTAGATCGCGAGACGGGGAACGCAACCACACCAAATTCAACACCAAACCAGATTTCTGAAAATCCCAGGCAAGTGTTTATCTTTCTTATTTCGTTGATGCATCATCCATATTAGTTTAGGAGTTATTAGGATGAGATTTATGGAAGAAAAACCCAATTTGAGATGGGAAACTTTCATGTAGTGATGATTTATATGATATTCTGGAAACCCTTTGTCATGTAAAGGATTAAGAGTTTGATTAAGAAAAGAGTTCTAATCAGATACAAACACTAAAAAAAAATTTATTCCGGACGATCGGACCGTTGGAATTGGATGAAATTTTACAGAGAATTAGCTGAAGATGAGAGGAAGCTACAGAAAAAAAATTCAGCTCGATCGGACCGTTCAATATTTTTTTTTGCTAGACAGTTTTATGTTTTGAGGACTCTTAGAGATAATAAAAATTCAATTAAAACTCCATTTTAATTCCGATTTCGAAACCGTTTGAAATCTCATCTTTGAAAATAAAATTCAAAATCCTTTAATGTAAGGCGAAATCTATATTTTTGGGATATTTTGCATAAGGGATAATGTAAGTATATATCAAAGGGGAGAGACACGTAAGAGAGAGTTACGTTGGAACATAAATGGATATCTACTGAATTGTACATTTGGAAGAATAGAGTCCATGAGGGTTACGTAGTAAGTTGGAAAAACCCTTCGAATTAAAGTTAGAAACGAACCATTATACTTGATAAATAATAATGGGAAAATAAGGATAAATGTTGTGAATGTGGGTTATTGGATAAACCTAAATTGATATAATAAAAGTGGTATATTTATATGATTGTGTATGCATATATTATATACTTGTGAAAATCATGCCCGCGCTACTTTCTATCCCTGAGGTTTCCGCGCTGGGACGATCTTATCTCGTGTGCCTTATGGGGGATATTGACTCGTAACCTAGAAGATAGAAATCCTAGGTACAGGCTATCGAATCGGTAGTCACAGTCTTAAGAGACGTGAGGGTATGTACTGAACTCTTGGACTTGGAAACTATGCTTCGCCTCAATATTGTTTGTGTATGTATTTATGCAGTTCGAGAGTGATTCCGAACTTGTATTCCCTTTAGTACGATTGATACGGGGATTGGATAGCAGAGTATGCCCGCACCATAAAATTTTATGTGGGGTGCTGTTAGAATATATATATTATACGAGTATTTAATATATATATGAACTTCTGAAATATGGGAAACTGCCTACTGTGTTATCGTAAGTAAGACATGTATAATGACTCAAATTGGAAATACTTATTTGAAAAGTATAATATGATATTGAAAAAACTTTATGAATCAATAAAGTTAAAATGAGCGTTTTGTACTAAATGAAATTATCCTTTTTAAACCATGATGTTGTTAAATCTTAAATTTTGAGAGTCACCGAAGATAAGTTAAATCCTTGGGGAAGGATAGTGTGATGTATGATGAGATAAACCATTGGGAAGTTTAGTGCGATAGGAGTGCACATTAGAAGAGAGGCGAGAATTTCTCAAGAGAGTGTCGCACTAATATGTTGTTGCATTGACCTGTATCAATTTAAATACTTGCTAAACAAATTTTTAAATCATATACACTATCGGGCTCTGACCCGTTTCTATTCCTCTTTCTCTCTTGTATATATATGTATATATTACAGGTACCCAACCACGGGGGGGGGGGGGGGTCTTGTTTAGGATCCCTTGGAAGGAACGTGTTGCAGCATAGGTGGGAGTTGCAGGCCACTTGCTTAGACGATTTCATTTACTTGATTCCACTTCTATCATTCTCCTTATTGGGCATGTGTCGCCCTTTCCACTATTTATCTGTTTTATTGGGACATTTGTATTTCAGTTATTTCTAGTACTGTTACTTTGGGATTTATTCAGCATGTATGTTTTACTTTAAGTTTTAAATGTTGGGATTGGGTTGTTAAATGTTAAATTATTGGATTGATTGCTTAATAAAATAAATAAATTAAATTGTAAAGTAATGTTTAAAAAAATGGTTTTGACACTTAGCTAAATTAAATAGGGTGTTAAATTTGGAAAATTTATTTTTACGACAGTGATGCTAAGAATGAACCAACTGTTCACCTTAATTTTAATTTAATAAAGGAGTGATCGCCCGATATTTAATTAGGCGGGGTGTCACACTCACCTGAGGACTAGGAGTCCTATCACAACGTTTCCTTGTGTCCCTATGAATATCTCTCTCCATTCTTTCAAGTTGCCTCTTAATAAGAATAATCTTTTCCATCTGGAGGCGTGTAGCCTCCTCGTTCTCGAAGTCTAGCTTTATAAGCATCGACCAACTTTGAGATCTATGTCTTAGTAAAACTTGGGGTTTGTATGCCGGAGAATCTCCGACCTGACCCTAGGAGGAATTGGGTTCTCATGCACATCTCCAACTTGAGGAATGTTGCTGCTATGGTGAGACATTACGAGATTTTTGTGTGTGAAGATTTTCATAGGAATATAAATTGTTTCCCACAAATGGCGCCAATTATGAGTACAAGAGATAATCATAATAAAGAGATCCACAAAAATAATCACAAAGAACAGAAAGTAAAGATCACGCACACAACAATGGCATATGTGACTTGGCAACTTGCCTACGTGCATGAAGACGTTACTCTTCTATTATAGTGTCTCTCAATGTTTCTCGTTACATCCCTTTGCTCCGAGTCAGGGTTTACAATTTATAGATGCCTTAAAGTAGAGATTGAGTTGTACAAGGAACTCAATTAACAAGTGAATATATCAAGGAGAACCTGAATATCTCTTCCGAGATTATTGGTAGCTGATTTGACTATATTCGTAAGAGTTCTAGTGTATTTGAAATACTCGTGTGCAAATTAAATTATGATTTGGACTGGGCAACACTTTGATTAGTCCGGGTTGGTCGGCTACTCTCATGGGCCATGTTTAATGGGTCCCCACAAAAAGAAAAGATAAATAAAATTATCTAAATAAAGAAAGAACTTATAGTAAGTTGAGATTCAATAATTGTTCTCTAATTCCATACCCACATTGAACGAGAAGAAAACATGTTAACATATTATTCAATCAAAAATGTTACCAAAATTATATATGTGTGCGTGGGTGTGTATACATGCACATGAGTAAATGAGAGACTTCATGTATGCATAGGAATTCAAGTGTTGCGCGTGTGAGTATGTGTGTGTATATATATATATATTTGCGTGTGAGTATAGTTATGTGTATATATATGTGAGCGCGTGAGTGTGTGTATATATATGTGCATGTGAGTGTGTGGGTATATATATATGTATGAATGTGAGTATGTCTCTCTCTCTATATATGTATTGGCGTGTTAGTATGTATGCATATATATATAACCTCACAAACACAAATCATAAACACACACACACACAAATACACATACAAATCAGGAAAGAGAATAGGAGAAAAAGTATTATCGGTGTGGGTGGAGCACTGGTGAGAGAGCAAAAGAGAAAGATGAGTGAAACAGAAAAAAATATGAAATTAAAATAACCTAGGTGGTTTTTACTGCTCAAGGATCGTCACCGTACGGAGCCCTGACCATGCCTGTGACCTTTTAACTTATCAAACTGGTCACGATCTGGAGTCGTGACCATGCCCGTTACCTAATCACATGCTGAATTTTGTCACGATTTTTACCCGTAACCAATTCAAACTCTGCTTTAGGGTGACGGTTAAAAAATATGACCATGGGAGGCCCTCACTGGTCATGGTTGCGTCACGGTCCAAAATTGTGACCACCCACTTGGTAAAAAGGGTGCCAAAATTCCTGCTAAAATGTTCACGACTTGGTCACGGTCTCGAGCCATGACCGGTCACAGTCTGGAATTGTGACCCTTCCTCTTCTTATGCCACCCTTGCCCCTTGCACTCAACTAGTCACAGATTTTTTTGTGTGGTCACCACTATTGACCGTGACTACCATGGTCATGGTTTTTGACCATGACCAGTAGACTGTGATATGTTTTGGTATATGACGTAGTGTAGTGGAAGATATAAAGTTTTTTCTCTTATAAATTATAAACTAATTTAAACATATGTTGAATAAGAGGTTTATGATGTGTGGGATGGAAAGAATGCCACAAAAAATAATGAGAAAGAGAATGGTGTTCTTTAGTAACTTGCATTGGGAGATTGTATTACCATGCATAAAACCAACACAAAAAGTGTGTTAGATAATGATGTCATAATAATATCTTGGAACCTAGAAGGAAAAATAAAATATGTGTCAATGGTCTACATGAAATATAAGAGGTTTTTAAAACTTTGGACGAATGTTTTGGTGATGGAATTGGGTTACCCAAAGCTAATTCAATCCATTAGATTAAGAATAACATATGTTTTTTGTGATGGTATTTGATCCAGGAAGAGGTGTTGCTAGTAGCTTAAAACCCTCAGTCCTTGAGGACAATAATTTCTTTAAGGGGGAAGGAATGTCAAGATTACTATAAGAGATATATATGTTGTTAGTAAAGTTAGTTAGTAGTTGAAACAATTGATTGTTAATTGGGTTTGTTAAGTTTCCTAAATTGTATTGGCAAGTTGTTGTAGTTTATTAGTTGGAAATTAAGTTTGTTTAGATTTGAATGTATAAATAATAGATTTTATTTTTTGTTAATATATTTTTGAAATGAAATAAAAATTCATCTCTCTCTCTCTCTTATCTTTAATTTCATTCTTCTAATCCTAAATTTTTCACTTAATCTATTTGATTAATTGCTTAGGAGATGGCATGACATAAAGCTAATATGCCAGGACTGTACTTGATGTATTTATTACGGACTTAATAAATGAAAAGTTCCTTTTTTATCAGTTTTTTAAATCGTGGAAGTGAGATCCATTAGACGTCTTGTCACAGGTTTGTCACAGTTCAGATCCATGATACACAAGGAGTTTTGTCAAGGACCAGGGGTGTTATAAACCCCTCATCCGGATGGACAAGATTTGTCACGGATACAAAGATTGAGGTAAATATTTTTGGAAAAATGTCTGATAACTCGGGACAACAATAAATAAAATATACGTCCTCAAATTATTCCCCTAATTCACTTATATCAACCAAAACACAACACTATTTAATAACATATGGGGCACCAAATAAATGTCTAACTATGTACAAAATAAAGGTAACAAAATTATTATATATACAAATTTCACCCACCGTTTTCTACTATGCCCCTAGTGAAATATAATTGCGATCAATCCATTTTCAATTCTATAGTGGATATTATACCGGCATTTGATTAAAATAGAAGGATTAACTAGATTATAATTGCTGAGACACTACCAAATGGGCATAAACATACTATCTTGAGAAGAACAAATGTAGGTACTATATCAATTCCAAATAAAAAGATAAGATACAACTCATTCCCTAAGTACCGAATCAATTTCAACCACATGACAAAAGAGGTCATTTCCCTTGCATATGCACTCATATTCGAAGTTTACGACTTCATCTGATAGTTTCCTTGTCGTAATCCCTGTATTGGATCAAAGCCTATTGGGTTGAAAATTAAGGGAAGGTAAATAAAAATCAATATTAGGGAAATATATCCTAATATAACAATGTTATCCAAATAATAAGGAAGACGTGGTTACTTTCATAAGCATTGTGATGTAATTTCCCCATGGTTGCAAATTCAGGTAAACTTGTGAATATAATTTTGTATTTTGGCATTTTATTTGGGGATAATTGAGTAAAAACTTAGGTAATGAACCCTCAAGTGGGATCTTAGTGCTAAATTATTTGTCAAGCTTTTGAACTTGGCTACGAAAGAAAAATAATAGAAAATAAGAATAAACAAAGGTAAATATGAGAGTCAAATTATAGAATAGAAAAAGAGAGGGTTAGAGGAACAAGAAGAATTGTTATTTATTTCTAAGATGTATTATTACATATGATACCTCCGTATTTATACAAAGACTAACAACAAACTAACAACTATAAACTAATAAATAACTAACAACTGTCTTGCTGAATCAACTTTGAATTGCAACTAACTTTTTGTTGAATAATCTTTTAGTTACTACTAAAAAATAAGTCAAAATATAAAATAACCACATATTGAAACTGAAGCATTAACATAGTTGGAATGACATTACCCCCGCCATTTTCCAATCCTTTCCTTCAAGGATTGAAATAGAGAAATCACTGATCAATTGTGTGTAGTCTTTCCAAGTGGCATCAGCTCGAGAAGTACCAAATTTTTTTACCTTGAGTTATGGGACTACGACATTACCACATCATATTTCACGATGTGTCACTGCAGTCCCCTAAAGGTAGTAAGCGCTCAAGGGAACATGTCCATGGTGGACATTCGAGGTTGCTTGTCTCCTGTTCCATCGCTCCTCCCTGAGGTCGGGTTACGGGATCGATGTGGGTCGAATGACTTATGTCCTGGAAGATGTTTGATTCACACACCCCTATTATTAGGCATAGGCCTAAGTGTACATTTCGGGAGATAGGTTTTTTTTATTAGTTGCTCAGAGTCACCAATTTGTTTTATACAAAAATAAACAAAAGGTTAGAATTAGACCTTTTAGGATAATCTTAAGGAAGGTTTAAGTCTACGGTTAGTCCAAACATTCTTGTTGTGTGGGTTCAGGAATCGTGTTACAACTAGAAAATGTATTAGGCACCCCACACGTTGTTTATGCTTCCTTAATTATATGCTTATTATCGCTCTTTACATTATTTGATTACTTTTTTTTATTATTTTTTGAACAGGCTTAGAGACCTTAGGTTGGGATTTCCTTAAACATAGATATGTGCTTAGGTATGGAAACTGATATAAGCGAGTGGAATAAGAACATAACTTAAGCGATGCTAGTACACACGGGTGCTTGTGTGTTAATCCATGCTTATATAATGTGCGCTTGTTTGTATGTTTATAAGTGTGTGAGAGATCTCAACTTTGAGATAGTTTGATATCTCTTAAGTTTGAGGAGAGATAGGCTAGTAATATGAGAGATGGTGTTATCTCTATTGTTCTAAAATATCGAAAGATAGAACTCGGAATTATGCCTACGTATTTCAGTTGTGGTTAGTATATACATGTTTGTAAGTTTGTTCGTGGGTGAATGATAGGTAGAAACTTTAACATAGTTTAATATCTCGTTTTGATTCTAAAGGGATAATGGATGAGAGAAGGGAGATGAATGCACCTTCGTGGGGAAAATATATCACGAGACATATTATCGAGGCTTGTGCTCACGAGAAGGGCTCAGTATTGTACCTATGTACTCATGTAACCATGTGATTAATGCCTTCATAGTTTGGCTGTTCACATTTCCAATATGATGTGTGTGAAAGTGTAGGACTTGGCTTAATAGGGTATAAGCTATATGTGGGACAAAGGGTAGCTTTGGTGGAGGGTGAGAATGGGAGCGAACCCTAAAAATCTCTAACAAAGATATTCATGTATGTTAAGCGATCACTAACTAAAAGATTTTGTTGATTCTTTGGGCTAGTTTAAAGGTGTATAGGGAGAGGGAGGGAGTGTATTTAGTATTGGAGTATCCCTTATCCCAGAAGCCACCGAAAGAGATCTAAGTATCCCTTATCAACATGGCTAAAATCTAGGATGTATTGTAGTCCTCAGACTAGGGACGAATGCACCTTAATAGATAATACATCAACAGACATATTATAAGGCTTATTATTCATGAGTTTGTCTTGGTATAGCGTGTATATACCCCAGAGGACCTAGGATCAAATCTAAAGTAGTTCCAATAAACAGTACATATTTATTGTAAGGACATATTTTTAATAAGTCTGTCACAATTAATTATGTTGTATACCGCTACATGCTTTATTTATTTCATAATTAATTATGTGAAATAAAAAGGTTTTGCCCTGCGAGGATTTTTTCTGAATATTTGTGTCACATGCTTTATTTATTTATGGGTTGACACACGCACTTTTAGATGCATGTTTAGGGGCTGGATTAATTTGGTTTAAAAATAGACTCTAATTAAATAAGTGTGCCGAATTGGAAACTTGTGAATAAATTTAATCAATTATCATAGTCTCACGACTTTTTTCAAATTGGTATCAGAGCAGGTTGCGCTAATTTATTGCGTATTCCTATTTTTCGCAAAATTTGTGTGATATTGATTTTTTTTGAAAAAAATCAGTTTTGTGAAAAATCGCAATTTTCCAATGGAATGTTCATTTAATAAGGTGCCTATTTTTTATGGGAATAATTATGCCTATTGGAAAGCTCGCATGAAATCTAGTTTAAAAGCTATTGTCGAGCGTGTTCGGTTGCTTTGTGTTCGTCTGTTTGCACATGATTCTTCTCTTGCCATATCATATAGATGATTCTGTTTGCATGTTTGTCATACGCTAGTTATGCTTTTTGATATATTTTTGCTAGCGTTGTGACATGTACTTTTTTGTACATATTTTTATTTTTGAAAAATTTTGAAAATTACAAAAATATTTTATTTTGATAAAATTTTTAGAAAAATCCAAATTTTTTTTGTATTTTGTTTGCACCGTTTATGGATAAAGATCTTTGGATGACCGAGTCATAACATCATTCCATTTTACATGTGACTATTTGATTGTGTTTTGAGACAATAGGTCAATTCATCCTTGTGCTTTATAATGTTTGGAGTCATTAAGATGTAATTAAGTGTTACTTCCTACATGTTTGACTCATGTTTCCTTTATTGCACACATGCACGGATTTGTTTGATTATTGTTCTTGTCTTATCACATGTTGGTTGGGTGTTTTTACTTCAATCCTGTCCTTAAAATGAACCAAGCGATATAAATTTTAATAAGGAAATTGTGCATTTAAAAACCATTTTTGTGAGACTGAGTGTTTGTTTAAGAACGGAGAGGGGTTGCGAAAGGTAATTATCTATTCTTTGCGCAAAAGCCACCGTTAAAAAGGACCTAAAAATGGAGGAATTTTATTATCCGGGGTTCAAAGAGGTTTAAAAGAGCCCGAAAAAAATTTAAAGGCAATAAAAAGAAATTCATGCCAATTATGGGCCATTTAGGTTTTTGCACCAATTCTCCAAAGTTTGAGAATTTATATTACCTCTAAAAGGGAAAAATATGAGGGAGTTTGGATGGAGAATTAAAACGAGTTTGCACGTCCTTGAAATTCTTGAAAATGAGCTAAAAAAGAAGAAGTTTTGGACGTTATTGGTGTGGAAATCATTTGATTTTGATTTGTTGATTTGTATAAGACGATGTCATTTAAATTCAACTAATATTTTTACACCTAAGGATACTTTTGATGTTCATTCGTTAGGGGTACACATATTCATCGTGCACATATGATTGATTGAGTTGATTTACCTATCGAATGTGTTCACACCCAATCATTTCTTTTCCATGACTTGGTCGTTTGAGTTTAAATCCATGGTGTGTGTTTTTTTGTATCTTATTTTTGTATGAAAAAAATTGAAAAATAAAAAATTGTTTTTGAAATTTTTGGGGACACACCTTTGCATGCGCGTAGCTTGATATTTTTTTGCTATGCATTTTTATCGTGACACTCCATGCTTTGATTGTTTCTTCTTATCGGTCTATTTGGGGACATCATAAAAAGGGGGAGAAAGAATTATCATGTTATGGGTGAGTTTTTGCATTATGGGAGAGATTTGATTATTAATGCTTTAGTCTTATATCATTTCAAACTCAATGCGTCACGAAGGTTTTTGCTTTATCTCATGTGTGTAGGTACAAAGACCGAAGATCATGATGTTACACACCCTGATGAGAAAAGCTTTGAGAGTTTTGATGTTGAAGAAAAATCTGAGAACTTGCAAATGTTACCTTTTCAATTTTGGGATTCATGGGAGGGTAAATTTGTATAGGCATTTTGGTTTTTGATAATTCGGATTTTTTTATGTATGTACCGGCATAGACATAGGGGGAGGTTTGTAAGGACATATTTTTAATAAGTCCGTCACAATTAATTATGTCGTATACCGCTACAAGTCGTCGAAGAATTGTGAAGATTGCATCTACAAAAGACGGATCCGAATTACCAGTTGCCTTCAACATTCAAGCCCAACAATATGAACTTTGGTAAGATATTGTTTTAAAGTTTAATTTACATTTAATATTAAGAGTGTTGGGATATTTTTAAAAGGTTTTAAAAATCTTTTATATAAAAATGTTTTTTAAAGAGGTTTTATAAAATGTTTGTGAAAAACTGCTTCAGCAGTAAACGTTCCTCGGTTTCGACGCCAAGGTCGTTCAAGCGAGATATCAATCTAGTTAGAACGACAATGGAAGTCGCGCGTAGTCGTTCGAACGACACGTGATCTCATTCACACGAGATGTGATTCTCGTTCGAGCGAGATGACTTGTTGGATGACACGTCTGACTTCGTCGTTATCTTTTACCGACTCAAATTTCCTATAAAAAGGAATATCAGCCTTTGCTTTTAGACGTGGAGAACAGTTTCAGAATTAAAGAGTCTTATTCCTTTGAAACTTTTGTGTATCTGCCGAGATTTAATTCAATACCTTTTGGCAGAAAGTTTTTCTCCAACAATTTTAAGGGTTCAAATGTTTTGTTTTAATTCACAAAATCCCAATTACTTTTATGTGAATTGTTTTGTGGAACCCAAGAACATATTTTGTTTTTGTTCATACTTTGTGGGTAGAGCTCTACAACCGACAGCTGCGTTCTATTGTGGAGGGAGTCCTTATAAAGTTCACATCTTGTGGAGAAGCCGTTTCTCTTCTTCATTGCTGCCCTCCTGGAAAGGAAAAGTTCCAGCCGAGACATCGGAACCGACACCTGCGGGTATTTCGTATGTCACCCTATTTCATTGTAATCCGTGTAAGCCATTTGCTTACAAAATTATAGTGAAATAAAAAGGTTTTGACCTGCGGGGATTTTTCCTGAATATTTGTGTCACATGCTTTATTTATTTATGGGTTGACACACGCACTTTTAGATGCATGTTTAGGGGCTGGATTAATTTTGTTTAAAAATAGACTCTAATTAAATAAGTGTGCCAAATTGGAAACTTGCGAATAAATTTAATCAATTATCACAGTCTCACGACTTTTTTCACTTATGAGTGTGGGCGATGAGATATTGGGTATACAATATACAACATTATGATATTTATGGAACCTAGACCTTAATATATCATTTTTGTTGTGTTAGATTTATATATTTATATGTTAAAACTCATTAATAGAAGGATGATTATTGAAAAGTATTGATATGAAAACACATATTTAGGATACCTTCGTAGGGACTGGTTTTGTTCGCTCGAGAAGCAGTGGGAGTAACCGAATTTTAGACTTTGGCATGTACAAGGTTTTGGACTAACTCGGCTCATCGACAGTTTCCTGAGAATGATTTTGAAAAGTATGTTTTTATGTTTGTATTTAGTCGATATGGCATTTGATTAACATTTGTTTAACATATGAGCATGTCAAGTCAATTAACGGAGATGTTAGGTTACATAGCAGGCTTTATAATATAAATGATGTAAAGTTCATACCCGGTCTACTAAACGGGGGTCGGGCTAAAAGAGATAAACATATATGGACAGTTTATCATAATATATATATATATATATATATATATATATATATATGGGGTATTTACCCGAGGAGTTGTGCAAAGTTCCTTTACCCTTATAGCGTGGATCAAATTTTTCTCGACGGAATATCCCCACTTGAGGTGCCCGAGGTGGGCAGAGATCCGTTTAGTGGGCAAAGCTCCATTTAGAAGCTCTGAATTTTGTGAATGTGCATAGAGGTTTTCTTTTGTTTTTCTCAGAGAAAGAGAATTTTCAAAATTATGAACTTCACTCGGGGGGGGGGGGGGGAGGGGGGAGGGGGGAGGACTTTCTGAAAGTATGAACTTTTCTTGGGGAAAGCCATTTCTCCACAGTACAAACTTCTTTAAGACTTTTTCCAGAGTGATATCGAGTATCTAGGGCGCTTGGATTAAAGGAAGTTAGAAAAATGAATCAATCTTGGGGTACTTTTAAAGGATGGTGGGGACCTTTATTTATAGGGGTCTGAGCATGGCCTTTGACCGTATGGTCAATGGGGTCCTTTAATCGTGCGCTTAAAGGATAAAATATGGGTAGGGTTTAAAGGGAGTGTAGGGACATGTATGACTAAGAAAAGATCTTTAAAGATCATGTATTAATTACATAGTAAAAGGATGACTGCACAGTCAAGTCCTCTTTAGTCGCCCAGTTAAAGGGATGGGAGTATTAACCCTGCAACTAAAGGAACCCCCAAGGGTGCTTTGTGCTTTTTTTTTCTTATTTGTATTTTGGTCCCCAAGATTTGATTTCTGAGTGTTTTTTGGGCTTTTGGTGTGTTGTGGTTTAAGGGTGTTTTTACAAATAGGGTGAACAAAATTCACACCCCGATTACGAATCGGGGGTTAACAGTGGCGGTTGACTCAGAGAGTACGCATGTGGACACTTTTCATCAGAATTTGAAGGATTAAAAATAGTTTTGACCATTTTAGGGAAGTGTTGGGTAACGGGGGAAGACAACCAGAAAGGGTGGAGCAAAAATTGGGATTTTTCAAAACAAGTTGAATGATTAACCGCTCGGATAACCTTGGTTTGAACAGTTTGACCACATGATTATTTAAGGAAGGAAGGTTTACCGCACAGTTATTACTATCAGTTGTCCGAAAACTATTAATGGTAGATTCTCCTTTCCCTTTTTGTAAGTCTTTATTCGCCCTTTTAGAAACACTTGCTTATTGAGCCAACGTCTTTATTTTGTTAACATTCATTACTTTTGTCATTCTCGTGACCTCCCTTTCATAACATTATCATAGAATGGGGAGTGGTGTAAGTTTTGGGATGACCGATGTCCCACCTTTGCTGTCACTGTCAGGTATCCTTCCGGTGGGGACGAGGGACTCTTCTTCCGTACCTATTGTCTCGGTGATTGTAGAGGATGTTACCTCACTTTCTTTAGTATTAGTTGTTCTATCTTTGCCAATGAATTAGATTGATCATGGCACTTTTTCAATGTTATCTTCAGTATTTACGGTGTTCTTTCATGGAGAGGATCAAGTCGCGCTCGTTCACTAATGCAGTTCAACATTTGGCATGTCGACACCATCTTTAGAACCTGCACTCTTTGTGAACGATGTGAGTTTTACCAATTTCTATTTTGTACGTCTTGGATATTTTTCTCTCTTAAAGTTGATTAAATTTATGTTTTACAAACTTTCAATAGGTATTGGTCGATATCACCCAGCTGCAGGAGATACTTAATTGCTGGTCGTCGGCACATTTGGTATTATGCCAATTGACTGCTAAAGTTATGAGTGAAGCCCTTATACTTTTGACTCACTTGAGTCTATATTGTATAAGTGCTCATCTAGTTTGGAAATTGTGACAAAATTGTGTCCATCCTAGAAACCAAAGAACCTCAGAAATTGCTATGCCTATTCATCTCTCTTTCTTGTAGTGATCAAGAGACTAGTGCCAACACTCACACACTTAGAATTCAATTCATGCATTTCATATTGCATTATAATGTGTGTACATGTGTTAAGTACGTTTAAATCCCTCAATTTGATTTTTAATAATTTTTTGGGATTTTTTAAACAATTTTTAAACCATGTTTTAATAATTAATAATTGATTTAAAAGTTTTGGGGTCAATCTCTTAATATTATTTGTTGTGTATTATGGCCTAATGTTACCTTGGGTAGAATCCAAAAGCGGTAGAGACTTCAGGGTATACTTTGTAATTAGTTTGAACGCGCGTTTTATATCCCTTAACTGGACAACACCTGTTGCCCTCTGATTGGTTAGAATTATGTTTCTTTACTGAGACAATAGACACATGTGTTATCAGCCCTTGGATCATTTCTTATCAATGGTCTGCATGTTTCCTTGGTGAATCCCCGTGTAACTTTTTAAGCCAATCAGCGTTCGTTTAAGCACCGCCTTGTGTGAGCCCTTAGATTCAAGTCAATTTAAATTGACTCGATCTCAGCCCTTGGTTTTGATCAGATATCTCAAACCTTCTCCTCCAACAATAAAAAGGACCCTTCCCTCAGACTTCGAAGACTTTTTCCATTTCATTTCCTTTGAGAAATTGAGAGAGAAGAGAGAGAAGAGAGAGAGTTAGAAACCCTAACTTCATTCGTCTAAATCCTCTTCAAACCTAACCCAAACACCATATCCAAAAACACTACCCTGAGTGTTCTTGAGTGTTTGAGAGTTTGAGTTCAGTTATTTTTGTTGCTGTAGCCTTGTATTCGGGAGATCTTGTTTCCAACTTAGACTTTTAACTTAGATCTAGTTTCTGATTTTATAGAAATCTCAGATCTGAGTTATTCATCTTACATTACACTTAGTTTCATTTTATTTCTCATCTTGAGAAATATATTGTTGATTATTTTCTCTAAAACGTTTTCTTACTTTGAAATCAACAATAAATGCTTTATGTTTCTTGTTCTTGTAAAACTAAACCTTTGACCTAGATTGGAATCTCACTTGGAGGTTTTCAATCTCGAAAAGTTTCTTTAAATTCTGAGATTGATTATGACCTTGTCTGTCTTCCTAGCAAGGTATCCGTGGATTCTGGGAATGATTTAAAGGTCAAATAAGGTGAAAATTTTTGTAAGAAGAAAGAAAAGAAAATATCACAGCATATAGTGTAACTGTAATTTGTTAGGACTGTTTGTACTTAATAAGTTTGTGTGTGTGCATGCATGTGTTAGAAAGCACCTCCACAAACACTTACACCCTACAACACGAAAAGTGTTGGTAATAAGATCTTGTGATCATAAGTCGGCGTAAAGTGCTGGAACAAATAAGGAGTTGACAAACTGAGAGAACTACATCTACAATCAGAACTGCAGAGAAGTTATAAGGACACCAGAGGGTACATTCCTAAACTTATATAGGTCTGAGTTCCTTGCATGTTAATTATATAGTTTGTAACTCATAAATTTATTTTAGTGGATTTTTCATTTTACTCCGTAGAGGGAGTCGTGGATGTTTCCTCAATTGGTGAGGTTTTACCACGTAAAAAATTGTGAACAGAATCTTTCTGCATTTTCTCATCTCAGTCTTGGTTGTGCTTTGTTTAAAACTTGTTTAAACTATCTTTTAAAATTGTTGGCTAAATCTTGAATAAGATCTCGTACGTACTATTTTATTAAACACTTCTTGTGATTAATCCTTTTTTATTTAAGAAAAGAGTTTCTTCAAAAAACAACTCGGAGTTACTTAAATAGTTTATTTTCAATAAACGGCTTTAGTAACGCATTTTTCAATTGGTATCAGAGCTTGGTAAAACTGCTTTTAAAGAGATCCTGTGTTTCTGAAATAGTTTTCTGAAAATCAAATATGGACGAGAAAAATGAAAGATTTGATAACTTGACCAGACCTCCAATCTTTGATGGAACCAATTTTGCTTACTGGAAAGTAAGGATGATTTCTTTCATTCAAGGAACTTTGGGAGATGATGTCTGGAACATTGTTGAAAATGGTTATACTTTTCCTACTAAACCAGCCAACGAAGGAAGTAATGAGAGAGTTAAGAAAGCTTTAAGTGAGTTCACTCAAGAAGAGAAACAAGTTTCTCGAAATAATAACAAAGGAAAGAATGCCATATTTATGTCCATAAATGAACATTAGTTCAAAAGAATCTCATCCTGTACCACTTCTAAGGAAGCTTGGGACACCCTGGTTACTGCTCATGAAGGAGACACTAAAGTTAAGGCTGCTAAAACCCAAATGCTTATCCAGTAGTATAACTATTTAATTATGTCTGAGATTGAATCATTTGATGACTTCTATATGAACCTGACTGATATTGTGACCAAACTGCATGCTAATGGGATAACCTATGATAGACAAGAAATTGTATTTAAAATTCTGAGATCATTACCACAGAAGTTTGATAACAAAAGATATGCTATTGAGGAAATGTGTGATATAAATCTCACTCCTGAATTACTCAGTAGTAAATTAAGAACTGTGGAAATGGAACTGGAATTTAAGAAACAATTAATCCAATCACATAGGAAACAGACTAGTTCCAATCTAAGCTTCTCTTCTAAATTTATTAAGCCTGAGTTTAATACTTCCAATGATGAATCAGATGAGGACTGCGATATAGAGAGTTTGGACAATCAGATTGCCTTAATGACAAAAGAGTTCAAGAAAATCAAGCAAAGTGGCAAATAAACAAGGCAAGTCAAATTATCCAACTCCCTCTAGTCACAGACCTCATGAGAAAAACAATGACAAAAATCACAAGGACTCTCATATCAGACCTAATAGAGACCTTAAGAAGACTGAATGCTATAGATGTGGTAAACTGGGACACATTCCACAAGACTGTAGAGTTAATTTGAACACTCAAAACAAACACACTAGAGCTAACATCTTCAAAACATGGGATGATTCAAGTGACTCTGAAAATGAGGAACCTGAGTCATCAGATGTTTTTGATCCTTGCATGTTTTTCTTTGCCAAAATTATTTATAATGATGACATGCCTCTGTTTGTTAATGAGGATGAACCAAATAATTCTATGACTGATACTTCGAATGTGGTTATTACTGGTTTAGATGCTTTGATTACTGAGAATGTTGCATGTTCTACCTCGGGGTGTGTGAGTCAAAGGAAATGCGATAATGACGATGCTAATGGGTGTGTGAGTTCTAAGAATGAAGCCTTAGGGGTCACTTCACACACCACACTTAGTGACTCGGACAATGAAGACCTCCCAGACATTCACACACTTTACACTAAGACTCTCAAGAAAAGCGCTAGACTAGAAAATACTGTTAAAGATCTTACCAAGAAATTGGAAGATCTAAGCCTAATGGTTAAACTGAATGCTGAAGAGTACACTACCCAATGTTTAACTCATGAAAGTGAAATTAAAGTTTTAATGAAAAACTGAAAAATTTGACTGAAACAAATGAAATTCTAGAGAAAAAATACAAAGGGACATTGTTAGAATTGGAACAAACCAAAGAAAATACAGCAACTGTTTTAAAAAAATTTACAAAATTTGAAAATAATTCTAACATTTTTGATGAATTTGTTGCTGAATCTAAAACCAATTCTGATGATCGAACTGGTAAAGGATTTTGTCCCAATTTGAAAACACAGACAAAACCTTTTGAACCTATCAAGTTTGTGTCAGGAGGCAAAAGACCTATTGAAACATGCCCAGATTTTCATTCCCTAAAAACTGAGTTTGATTTAAAACATCAAAACTTAAACATTGGGGAATCAAGTTTCTCTAAGCATAAAATTTCACCTAAGGCTAAATATGCCTGCCCTCTTATCAGAAAGAGTGAACCTACTTTCAAACCTGTACTACCCAGGAATAAAGTTCAGACTGGAAACTTTTCAAAATCTCTGTTTAGAGACTTTCCTAAGGAAACCCCCATCTTGAGCAATCTTTATTGCTCCTACTATGACATATATGGTCACTCTTTCGATGGTTGCTATGCTAGGAGACTTGTTGAACCTATCTATAATCCTCGTACTTACCAAAACTTTAACTATTATAGGAGGAGTCGAAACAATTATATACTTCCTAGACAGCCAGATAAAAACTCTAACTATAGAAAGAGAAAGACCAAACCTAAAAGAACATTTCATAGAAGGAATCCTAAGCACTTTCCTAAACCAAATGCTCAAGCCTTTCATAAAATTCAAAATCATGCGCAAAACATTTTTCAGCAAAAGTCTAATGCTCGCAAATTTTATCAGTTGAGAGCTAATAAGCGCAAGATGAAAAATAGAGCAATTTGGATTAGAAAAGATGATCTATTACCTCAGATGAAGTGTAATATTGTTGTTACTGCTTTAAAAGTCGAACACACATCATCTGGTTGGTATTTAGACTCTGGATGTTCTAATCACATGAGTGGAGATGAATCTAAACTTTTAAATAAAACTAGATTTGCTGGTGGTAAAGTCATTTTTGGTGATGGAGTTTCATCTCAAATCATTGGCAAAGGAACTCTCCAAGAAGATGGGCTTCCTATTCTTAAAGATGTTCTTCTAGTTAAAGGTCTAAAGGCCAACTTACTTAGTATTTCACAATTTTGTGACTCAGACCATACTGTTACTTTTTCAAAGAACAATTGCAAGATTTTAAATGAAAAAGGTGAATGCATAATTACTGGATTTAGAACTCCTGACAACTGCTACACTGTCAAGAACAATTCTGAAATTTGTAATGTTTCCAGAATGGATGACAACGAGCTATGGCATAACAGAATGGGTCACATAAATTACGATAATCTTAGTAAATTGTCTACTCACGACATAGTAAGAGGAATTCCAAAAATTAAACCCATTCATAATATTGTTTGTGGTTCCTGTCAAGAAGGTAAAATTGTTGAAGCCCCTCATAAGAAAGTCAAAGATATTCTCACCTCTAACCCCTTAGAACTCATTCATATGGACCTAATGGGTCCTTCCCAAACTGTTAGCCTTTGTGGACACAGTTATATCTTTGTTATGGTTGATGACTTCACCAGATTTGCTTGGGTAGCCTTTTTAAAGCAAAAGTCTGACACTTTTCAAACCTTCCTAAAAATTCTTCTTAGGATTGAAAATGAAAAGGACACTCAAGTAAATAGAATCCGTAGTGATAGAGGTGGTGAATTCAAAGACACTAGCATTATAGAATACTGTGACTA
Source organism: Sambucus nigra (assembly GCA_949130495.1). NCBI lineage: Eukaryota > Viridiplantae > Streptophyta > Magnoliopsida > Dipsacales > Adoxaceae > Sambucus > Sambucus nigra. The sequence continues at coordinate 140,281,274 of OX422224.1, read as the reverse complement.
TAATGGTTACAAACACGAGTTCAGTGCTCCTAAGACTCCATAACAAAATAGAATCATCGAGAGAAAGAATCGTACCTTGCAAGAGATGGCACGTGTCATGTTACATGCCAAGAATTTACCTAAATACTTTTGGGTAGAATCTATTCGTACTGTGTGTCACATCATTAATAGGGTCTATCTTAGAAAGAATTCCAAACAAACCCCTTAAGAACTTTGGTACAATAAAAAGCCTAATCTCAAATATCTTAGAACCTTTGGCAGTACTTGTTATGTATGCAAAGATAGGGAACACTTATCTAAATTTGAGAGCCGGGGAGATAAAGCCATATTTCTAGGATACTCGCCTAACAGTAGAGCTTATAGAGTGTATAATCTTCGCACTAAAACCATGATGGAATCCATAAATATAATTGTTAGTGACACTACTGTAGAAAGCAAGACTGGTTAATTACCAATTGAAGAAGAGTCTTCAAATATTTTAGAAAATGACCCTTCTGAAATAGATAATTCATTACCTATTGAGACACCTGAAGTACCTAACTGGGTTTCTAAAGATCATCCCATAAACAACATAGTTGGCAACCCTAGTGAGCCAGTGCGTACAAGATCCCAACTTAGAAATTATGCACATTATGCATGTTTTGTTTCCCTTGTGGAACCAAAGAATGTAAATGAGGCATTGAATTACTCTCACTGGATTTCAGCTATGAAGGATGACAATTTGTCATTCATGATGTATGGTATCTTGTTCCATGTCCTGATCAGAAAAAAGTTGTTGGTACACGTTGGATTTTCAAAAATAAAACTGATGAAAATGGGATAATAATTAGAAATAAAGCTAGATTAGTTGCTCAAGGATACTCCCAAATAGAAGGAATTGATTTTAACGAGACATTTGCCCCTGTTACTCGTTTAGAATCAGTTCGTCTGCTTTTTGCTATAGCTTGCCACATGCGTTTTACATTATATCAAATGGATGTCAAATCTGCGTTCCTTAATGGAATACTGGCTGAGGAAACCTATGTAGAACAACCTAAAGGGTTCATTGACCCTAAATATCCAAATCATGTATTTCGTCTGAAAAAGGCTTTATATGGCCTTAAACAAGCTCCTAGAGCTTGGTATGAGCGTCTTTCCAGTTTTCTTTTGGATAAAGGTTTCAAAAGAGGTGGAAATGACCAAACTCTATTTGTCAAACATTTTGACAAAAACATTACTACTGCTCAAGTATATGTAGACGATATTATATTTGGATCAACTTCTACCTCAGAAGTAAAATCCTTTTCTGAAATTATGAGTAAGGAATTTCATATGTCCCTTATGGGGGAGTTGCAGTTCTTCCTAGGTCTCCAAGTCAAACAAAATCCAGAAGGATTATTTGTTTCGCAAGCTAAGTACGCTTTAGAGATTGTTAAGAAATTCGGCCTCGAGAGTGCTAAAGATGCTAACACACCTATGAGTACTACGGTAAAATTGTCAAAAGATGAAAATGGAAAATCTGTAGATCCTACTCTATATCGTAGTATGATTGGCACACTACTCTATCTTACTGCCTCGCGTCCTGATATCATGTATGCTGTGTGTGTATGTGCTCGTTATCAAAACAACCCTAAAGAAAGCCATTTGAATTCTGTTAAATGTATAATTAAATATATTAAAGGCACTCTGAATCTAGGACTTTGGTACACTAATGACACACCAAGCACTATTATTGGGTACACTGATGCTAACTGGGCTGGATGTACTGATGATAGTAAAATCACTTCAGGAGCATGTTATTATATTGGTAATAACTTGGTAGGATGGAGTAGTAAAAAACAAAACTGCACATCACTCTCGACTGCTGAATCTGAATACATAGCCGCTGGTAGCGGTTGTGCTCAATTATTGTGGCTTAAACAAATGCTAAGTGATTATGGTATTCAAGAAAACCAATTGCATCTCTATTGTGATAATCAAAGTGCGATTAATATTTCTAAAAACCCTGTTCAACACTCGCGAACAAAGCATATAAAAATACGACATCATTTTATACGCGAATTAGTTGAATCTAAGGAATTAGAAATCAATTATCTTCCTACTGATCTACAACTTGCAGATATGTTTACCAAACCTCTAGATTATACTAGATTCATTTCATTACGTAAATCTATTGGTATGGTTTGTGCTGAGTAATACCTTTGCTGCTTATCCAAGTTTTTCCCTTTGTCCATTTGAGACAAAATGGGGGAGAAATTTGAGTCTACTAATCTCTTACATATACTAAACAGCTTGATCTTAGTGATACATTGCAGGTATTCCTTTTTGTACAGTCATTCTCAACTGATGTATTAGGGTATTAAATTGTAAATAGTTGAGTTATGTACTTTTTGATTTATAAGATTTGGGTAGATAGAATTTTGATAGGACTATGTTTTTCTTATTTTTGTTGCCTTACGAGTCCTAGTTGACTCAAAGGAGATTTTTCCTCATATTTCCAAAGGGGGAGATTGAAGCCCTTATACTTTTGACTCACTTGAGTCTATATTGTATAAGTGCTCATCTATTTTGGAAATTGTGTCCATCCTAGAAACCAAAGAACCTCAGAAATTGCTATGCCTATTCATCTCTCTTTCTTGTAGTGATCAAGAGAGTATTGCCAACACTCACACACTTAGAATTCAATTCATCCATGTCATATTGCATTATAATGTGTGTACATGTGTTAAGTGTGTTTAAATCCCTCAATTTGATTTTTAATAATTTTTGGGATTTTTAAAACCATGTTTTAATAATTAAAACTTGATTTAAAAGTTTTGGGGTCAATCTCTTAATATTATTTGTTGTGTATTATGGCCTAATGTTACCTTGGGTAGAATCCAAAAGCGACAGAGACTTCAGGGTACACTTTGTAATTAGTTTGGACGCGCGTTTTATATCCCTTAACTGGCCAACACCTATTGTCCTCTGATTGGTTAGAATTGTGTTTCTTTACTGAGACAATAGACGCGTGTGTTATCAGCCCTTGGATCATTTCTTATCAATGGTCTGCATGTTGCCTTGGTGAATCCCCGTGTAACTTTTTAAGCCAATCAGCGTTCGTTTAAGCACCGCCTTGTGTGAGCCCTTAGATTCAAGTCAATTTAAATTGACTCGATCTCAGCCCTTTGTTTTGATCAGATATCTCGATCCTTCTCCTCCCACTATAAAAAGGACCCTTCCCTTAGAATTCGAAGACTTTTTCCATTTCATTTCCTTTGAGAAATTGAGAGAGAAGAGAGAGAAGAGAGAAAAACAGAGAGAGAAGAGAGAGAGTTAGAAACCCTAACTTCATTCGTCTAAATCCTCTTCAAACCTAACCCAAACACCATATCCAAAAACACTACCCTGAGTGTTCTTGAGTGTTTGAGAGTTTGAGTTGAGTTATTTTTGTTGCTGTAACCTTGTGTTCGTGAGATCTTGTTTCCAACTTAGACTTTTACTTAGATCTAGTTTATGATTTCATAGAAATCTCAGATCTGAGTTATTCATGTTACATTACACTTAGTTTCATTTTATTTCTCATCTTGAGAAATATATTGTTGATTATTTTCTCTAAAACGTTTTCTTACTTTGAAATCAACAATAAATGCTTTCTGGTTCTTGTTCTTGTAAAACTAAACCTTTGACCTAGTTTGGAATCTCACTTGGAGGTTTTCAATCTCGAAAAGTTTCTTTAAATTCTGAGATTGATTAAGACCTTGTCTGTCTTACTAGCATGGTATCCGTGTATTCTGGGAATGATTTAAAGGTCAAATAAGGTGAAAAGTTTTGTAAGAAGAAAGAAAAGAAAAGATCACAGCATATAGTGTAACTGTAATTTGTTAGGACTGTTTGTACTTAATAAGTGTGTGTGTGCGCATGCATGTGTTAGAAAGCACCTCCACAAACACTTACACCCTACCACACGAAAAGTGTTGGTAATAAGATCTTGTGATCATAAGTCGACGTAAAGTGCTAGAACAAATAAGGAGTTGACAAACTGAGAGAACTACATCTACAATCAGAATTGCAGAGAAGTTATAAGGACACCAGAGGGTACATTCCTAAACTTATATAGGTCTGAGTTGTTTGCATGTTAGTTATATAGTTTGTAACTTATAAATTTGTTTTAGTGGATTTTTCGTTTTACTCCGTAGAGGGAGTCGTGGATGTTTCCTTAATTTGTGAGGTTTTACCACGTAAAAAATCGTGAACAGAATCTTTCTACATTTTCTCATCTCAGTCTTGGTTGTGTTCTGTTTTAAACTTGTTTAAACTATCTTTTAAACTCGTTGGCTAAATCTTGAATAAGATCTCGTACATACTATTTTATTAAACACTTCTTGTGATTAATCCTTTTTGATTTAAGAAAAGAGTTTCTTCAAAAAACAACTCGGAGTTACTTAAATAGTTTATTTTCAATAAATGGCTTTAGTAACGCATTTTTCAATGAGTGCTACCTAAGACTGTCGACGGGTCTCATCTCGTGCTTTCAGATGGTTAGATATATCTAGTTGGTATGTCCTCATTATGTGTAAAGGATAGGGTTCCAAGTTTAGGAGGTCTTATAGGGGAGTTCTACATGTAATCATCGCGGGAAGAGGCCTCATACATGATGGTATGGTGGGATAGTATTTTTAGGTGACTTTTTGGGTGGAATTTGATGTAACCTCCCGAAAAGGTGTTCTTCGTGGGTTTTTGTCGGGGCAAAGCCCCATTGTATTTATGTAGTATGTTCCTATGGGACGAACACGGACAATTGTTAATACACCTTTTGGAGTTTATGGGGATTTTTGTCACACATCATGTATATAAATAAAAGTACTCTCTCTGGATGATGAATTGTTGTACTTTTTATTTTACTTTTCTTTACTTATCAGTATCTCACGCATCAAGAGTAACGGACTGTGTTCATATGGAAAGGATGATCCTAAGATTTTTTTCTTATTAAAATGGTCGTAATACATATATAAATAGAAGAATAACAGTAATAATATAAAGGGCTATATATATATATACGTATGGAAATAAAATTGCCCCATCTTTTTTAGACTTTTTTTATTTAGGAGAGATAACTTTTATACTCCTGATGATGAGTCACTTGTTTGTATTAGAGTGGCGAGGTAAGGAGATTACCCTTTCTTTTCTTGGTGATTGGGGAGTCTCCTTTTGATGTAGTTTCAGAATCATAGTGTCGTTCCTTGGCCTCAATAAGGTACCATTTTTTGGGGAGTCCTTAGCGAGTTCACCTATTAATGATCTGTCATGGGATATAGAGTGATTTGAAGAGGGAATGTTTCTAGGAGGGAGGGTGCATTGTATTTTCATATTTAGTCTTCTTCTGGATATTGATTTCGTAGCATCAACTTTGAGTATTATTTCTTAAATAAGGATGACCTCACAGAGTCTTAAAATGCCTTAGAGAATTGTTTTATTTACTTAATGTTTAGTTTATTTGGATTGCGTCGACTCTTTTGAAGTGAGGGCACAATGAAAATGTGGTTTTTTGGTGTTTATAAAGATCAAACCTAAAGTGATATATATGGTTGCGTATGTAACTCCAATTGATAGACAACTGAGTGTCTGTATTTGAATGTATGCGATAAAAATATAGCAAAGAATCATGTCTACATAGTTATATTGAATTGAAACGTTGGGGGATTAAAGTATTTTACTTAACTTAAAGTGAGATATTTGTGACATAAGTGGAATTTTTGATGTAGGGTTCGGAATGTGTATGGGCTTGCATAGTTTTCCCTTACCATTATGACCGATTATTTTTATGTTAAGTCAGCCTTTTCCTTTTAACTATTGGCAGTCTTAATGAAAGAATTTCTTCAATCAGTCGGCGGAGTTGATTTTGGTGACAAGATATGATACTCCTCAATTGGGGGTGAATTTTTCTCCTAGAGTATGGGTAGGCCTGAGATTCTCTTTTAGGACTAGGTAACCCTCTTGTATAGTTCTTTTTTTGAAACTTTTATTGAATTCTTGGGTGATACGTTGTCTGTAGCCTGATTGTAATAAGCTAACTTTAGTCTCTTCTCATCTAAGAGAGCTAATTTGTCATAATGTGCTTTGACCTAGTCGATTTCAGCCACTTGCCTTTTGAACATGACGCGTAAGGAGGGTATGTTATGTCTATGGGTAAGACTGCCTCCACGCCATTAACTAGTGAATATGGGTGGCCCCTATTGAGTTTTTCTCTATAGTGCGATATCCCTAGAGGGCATTGGGAGTTTTTATAATCAGTCGCTGCAAGTCTCAGTCATTTGCTGGTGATGCTTTTGATGTTTTGTTAGTATCTTTGACTGGTCCATTGGTTTGCGGTTTGTATGAATATGACTTATATCAAATAATCCCATATTTGTCTAGCAGGTTTGTAACCTCTTTCTTGAAGTGAGAACCATTATTTGATACTATCTCGCGGGGTATGCCAAATTGGCAGACGGTGTTTTATCTTATGAATTTGCCACTTTCTTAGCATTTATCACTCAATAGGATTCATCCTCTACCCATTTAGTGAAATCGTTTATAGAAAATAAAATAAAAATTTTCCTGGTGAAGGCTTTAGGATTTACATTAATTCCCTATGATGTCTATCCCACAGGTGGAGAAAGGCTAGGGTGAGATCATGCAATATAGTTCTTCGGGAGGTAGATGCTGTTATGGGGAGTACAAAGGACATTTGAGGCACCTTATGATATAATTAGTGCAATCCTTTTGCATGGTGGTCCAATATTACGATTGGCTAAGGATTTTTCTAGAGAAACTCACGTGCGAGCCACATTTGCCACTTTAGATTGTTTTCGTGATCTCATGGGTCTTTTCTTCTATGATGCATCATAAGTTTACACAGTCGGGCCCTTTTTTGTTGAGTTTCCCCCCATAGATAATGAATTGGTCAGCTAATTATCGTAGGGTGAATTAGTCACTTAAAGAGGTGTGGGTGGAAAGTGATTTTTGTGGTGCAAATTCTATATGTCATAGTACCATATTATGGGTTCTATATTCTTATCTATATGTCATCGATATCAAAGAAATAAAAAGGGGTTCTCCAGTTGGTTACGATAAGTGTGATTTTTTTAGTTCTCTCCGGCTTGTCTATCATAGAGGCTAGGGTGGCAAGTGCATCTGTAAAATTATTTTATCCTTTCAGAGGAAGTCGAATTCGATATGTTCGAATCACAAATTGATCTCCTCTAAGTAGGCATGGTATGATTGCAATTTTTTATACCAAATTTTCTATTTGCCTAATATCTGATCGATGACTTGGATGAAATCTCAATAGGATTTTAGATTGGTGATTATCATTTTTGAGGAAATTTCAAGACATGTGATGCAAGCCTTGTACTTGTTCATATTTCCAGTGCATTCGTAGTTAAGTTTGATAGCAATGGAAATTCTTCATTAATTAGGAGAGATAAGGATCATTTCGATGCCAAATCCTTTTTTATTGGAGGCCACATTGAACTAGAGCTCCCAAGCTTCTCTATCCTTTAGGGTGAAGAGGTCCTCATTTGGTAATTCTACCTCATTCTGCCTATCTTCACTTGTTAGGGACAATCCTTCGAGAATGTTAGAGATGGATAATCCTTTGTTATTTTTCTGTATGAAATATGTGATCTCGAACTCGGGTAACATCAGTAGCTATTTGACCATTCATCTAGATAGTTAAGGTTTCTCAAAGAGGTATTTCAGGTGATCCATGTTAGAGATGAATTGTATGCTGAAGGACATCATGTAATGCCGGAGCTTGCGAGTGATCCATACAAAAGATATAAAACCCTTTTATAAGGCGATGTATTTGAGCTCATAGGGTAATATCTTTTTACTGACATAGTATATGGGACATTACTTTCGGTAACTTTCCACCTACCATGATAACATGGATCTGACAACCATGTCAGTTATAGTCATGTCGAGTAGGAGAGGCTGTCCCAATTTGGGAGGTACTACCGTCACTAGGTGAGTGAGGTACTCTTATATTTTCTCAAATGATTCCTAGAACTGAGAATTCCATTCTCTGGTTGATTCCTTCTTGAGTATTTGGAAGATGGGTTTGAAGATGGTGATAGACTAGTAGATGAACTGACTTATGAATAGTATTTGTCCTAGGAACGCTCTGCACTCTTTCTTCATTTTGGGTAGTGGCATTTCCCATATGGATTTAACTTTGGCAGGGTCTACCTCAATTCTGTCTTTGCTGATAATGAAATCCGAGCTTTCTTGTTGACTCAAAATACATATTTATGGGTATTTAGCCTCATTGGCGTAACATTTCGAAGAATTTTTGGAGTACCAGAACGCATCCCTCTTCGGTCCTCAAATTTGATGATCACATTGTCTTCATAAACTTCTACTTCCTTGTGCATGAGGTAATGTAGAATGGTTGTGCCTACTCTTTGGTAAGTGGCACCAACATTTCTGACACCGAAAGGCTTAACTGTATAATAATATATCTCCCAAGGGGTAATGAACTTGGTTTTATCTTGGTGATTAAGGTGCATTTTTACCTAATAGTAGTTTATGAATCTGTCTATTTAGTATTTGAGTGCGTTACTAGTTGTACTATTTACCAAAAATTCAATATGGGGTAGAGGCAAATCACCCTTGGGGTAAAACTGATTGATATCTCTATAGTCTACGCATATTCGGAATTTGGCATTGGTTTTAGGTACAGGTATCTTGTTGGCTAACCAAGTGGGATATTCTATTATTTGGATAAAACTGATGTTGATCTATTTCTTTACTTCCTACTTTACTTTTAAGGACCATTCAACTATCAATTTATAGAGTCTTTGCTTTATGGTTTTTGTTTAAGGGAGAATGGGTATCTCATGCATGAAGGTGGTTAAGTCGATGCCAGGAATGTAGGCATAAGACCAATATAGTACATCCACAAAACCGAAGAGTAGATCCGTGAGGTCCTTTTGTTCATTTTCATATAGGGAAGACCCTATTTGTAAATTTTTAGGGTTTTGGGGAGGGCCCAAGTTTATGGTTATTGTGTCGTCCTTATTTGAAGCCATACGTCTATTTTGACTTTGATCAAGTTTTTGCATGTCTTAAGTATTTTATATCATTAGAGTCATCATTATTAAATATGAGTTCTAATCCAACCCTGAATTCGTAATCATCAAATGCAACATACACAGGCAATACTGAAAATCACTATTTATGAGAAGGGGTGGTCCCTATTCGTGTGTTTCAAATCAAACCAATTTTTACCAAAAATTATTAAACTTTTAATTAGCACCAAACCAAGTTGTGAAAAATCAATTCTTACTTTAAAACAATTTAATCTTGATTAATCCTAAACATGCATCTAGTGATTAAAGCAAGTAAAGTAATGTAAAGAATACTCACAATGTTGGATGTAGAGGAAAAAACCCAAGACGGGAAAACAACCTCGGACGGCCCCAGCCAGACAATCACTATGAATGTGGAATTACAATGAACAGATAAAAGACTCACTCAACGACTCGATCCCCACGAGTCTTGACGTTCTTCTGATCTTCAACCACTCCTCTCACAGTGCCCACGTAGAAAGTCCTTCTTCCACGATACCTGTCCACAACACACGCGTTCACGCATGTCTCGGTGTCAACTGAATGACTTTGATATGTATACGATGTCAAACAAGAAGGCCTTCTCTTTTTTTCACCGTAAAACCCCGATGTTCATGTATAGAACAAACCTTCTTGGTGCAGCAAGATCACATAAACGTATAATAATGATAACTCAGATCTTTGCAAACTACAAGGATGTGTTTAAGCTTTGAAACCTTAGAAAAATATGTGCAAACACGTCTTTGGATCGTAAACTGTTTTTCCAGAATGCACACTTGTAAACTCTGACGAAACCATGCTTTAAATACGAAAAAATCACCGCCTCCAAAATAGTGTCGGTCGAACGAGATCAGTAAGTCGTTCGCGCAATATAGCCATCTCGTTTGAACGAGCCAGCTTGTCGTTTGAACGACACGTGTGTCAGTTTGACTTTTTCTTTAAAACGTCTCTTCCAAAAGAGATCCAAATAAGTGAGACTCTTTTTCAAGCTTATCAGAATAAAACCTAGTTTAAAACGTCTAAGACACTTTTAAAACATTTTAAAACATTTTTCCTTATAAAATTACATCCTTATCTTTTATAAAAATAATTTCGAGCACCATTAATTATACGCATTCATACCTGTGTGATCTCGAGATGCAATTAACTTGAAGACGAATAAACTTGCACCAATTAAACTTCGGCATGATTAATTCTTTGAAGCTTTGCCATAACGTCTTCAATTTCTTCGATACGTCATAGACCAAGTGGGATTGTGACAAAATAAAATCTCCCTATGACATATTACAAACACAGTTTTGTTCACGAAATTAAGTCAAAACAATACAGGGACTCAATTGAAAATTTATGTCCTTACAATTTATTATGCCATTAAAAGGAGGAAGGATAAATTTGATAATACGAGAAAAGTCTGTTTAGAGAGGTTTACATTAGAAGAGGGGACAACGGGGATATTCTTCTAACATTACAAACTCAAAAGGTCTCCAAATGATAGGTACCGAGGACCTCTAGTGTGGTCTTCAAGGTCTTTGGGATCTTGGCACAAAGTACTGGCTAGGCAAGCGGTGTTCCTTAAGTTGGACTGTTTCCCCCTTAGAGTTTTTTATGAGATCCTTCATTGGACCTATCACGAGGTCTGTGCAAGGGAGTGCATTAGAGAGGTCTTACAACAAGAGCTGATGGCTTTCTTCATTCCATTGATAGTCCCACGAGGGCTGGTGAGTTGCACCCTGAGGTTCGATTGAAGGCAGTGTGTGGAATGGTGGGGCTATCGAGCTTGGCATATAGAGGTAGATATTGACTTGATGGATGGTAACTAATCATTCCTTATTTGAACTAATATTATGGGTGGCAGAGGCAGTGTAATAGTCATGAAAACGCTCTATAAGGACTAGATCTAAGAACGCCAACATGGATACTAGGGCAACTTCACTAGGAAATAGCGTGGGTAATCCCCATTTAGGTTTTGGCTTGAGGAATTTATGTCTTCCTCGGTTACCTATAATGCGCTGAGATCATCTTGTCTAACCTTGTGGATCTTACCGTAATCAACATATAGTCCTTCCCCGTAGAGTATTTCCATCCATGGCTACAATGAATTCTTTTCTTCATCCCACCATGGTTCGAAAAGTCCGTGTCAGGGAAAGTTATATCCTTAGATATGGAAATAACCTCTCCAGCCTTGATGGGTGTCTTTACAATCAGGGGATAAAGATTTTATTAGGGGTATACCCGAGACCAAACTTTTTCTTATATTTTGTGGTAGTGAAAACTTCTAGAGTTCCATGTTGATTCCTTTTAAGGTTGAATCTTATCATATATTCTATCTCGTGGATAATTCGGGTAACTATGCTATGAATAGTAGACTCCTCTTCTATCATATGAACAAGTGTGATAAATTAAAATTCACTGAGATAGATATATCTACTATCGTGGTGGGCATCCAGGAGGATAATGGAATCAGTGTTGGGAACTGTGGCCAAGCCATCACCCCCCTGGATTGTGATAACCTCCGTATTGAACGAGAACGTAAATTTCATGTGAAGTAATGAGGGTAATGCCCCCACAGGTTGTATCCGAGATTTTCTGAGCAAGAAGTTGAAGTTGGTTGGGACGTAGAGCACTTAAAACTCTCCATCACACTTGATTGACCATATTATAAGAGTGAGGATGATGGCCCCAAGAACTTCTGGATGAGTGTTCTAAAAGGCCTTGATAGCTGTAAATGATGGTACAAATTTCGAGGCAGTGTATCCCAGATCGGTGGTAGTGCAGAGAGGTCACACATTGATAGTGGACCAATTGTCTATCAGTTACAGAGGCACAATTTTTTCGAAAGATTCAGTCGTGATGTGCAGTGATAAGTGGTTATTACTAAGAAGTGGGGTGGGTGGTCCCTATGCGTGTGTTTCAAATCAAACCAATTTTCAACAAAATTATCGAACTTTTAATTAGCACCAAACCAAGTTGTGAAAAACCAATTTTTACTTTAAACTAATTTTAGTAAAGTAAAGTAAAGAATACTCACAACGCTGGATGTACGAGGAGAAAACCCAAAACGGAAAAACAACCTCGGACGACCCAAGCCAGACAATCACTATGAATGTGGAATTACAACGTACATACAAAAGACTCACTTAACGAATCGATCCCCATGCATCTTGACGCTCTTCTGATCTTCAACCACTCCTCTCACAGTGCCCAGGCATAAAGTCATTCTTCCACGATATCTGTCCAAAACACACGCGTCCACGTATGACTCGCTATCCACTGAATGACTTTGATACATTTATGATGTCAAACAAGAGGTCCTTCTCTTTTCTTCACCGTAAAACCCTGATGTTCATGTATAGAACAAACCTTCTTAGTGTCGCAAGATCACATAAATATATAATAATGATAACTCGGATCTTTGCACACTCTAATGATGTGTTTAAGCTTTGAAACCTTAGAAAAATATGTGCAAACAGGTTTTTGGATAGTAAACTATTTTTCCAGAATGTAAACTTGTAAACTCTGATGAAACCACGCTTTAAATACTAAAAAATCACCCCCTCGAAAATAGAGTCACTCGAACGAGATCGATAAGTCATTACCGCGACATAGCCATTAAGTTTGAACGAGCCAGTTTATCGTTTGAATGATACCGCATGTCATTTTGACTTTTTGACTTTTTCTTTAAAACGTCTCTTCTAAAAGAGATCCAAATAAGTCAAACTCTTTTTTGAGATTATCAGAATAAAACGTAGTTTAAAACATCTAAAACACTTTTATAACATTTTAAAACATTTTTCCTTATAAAATTTCATCCTTATCTTTTTATAAAAACACTTTCGAGCACCATTAATTATACGCATTCATACTTGTGTGATCTCGGAATTCAATTAACTTTGAAGACGAATAAACTTGCACCAATTAAACTTCGGCATGATTAATTCTTTGAAGCTTTGCCACAACGTCTTCAATTTCTTCAATACGTCATAGACCAAGTGGGATCGTGACAAAATAAAATCTCCCTATGACATATTACAAACACAGTTTTGTTCACGGAATTAATTCAAAACAATACAGGGACTCAATTGGAAATTTATGTCCTTATAAATCTCCCCCTTTGACTATTCCGGGACAAAACTAAACCACTGAAATGCCTAAGTCGGGCCGTCAAGCCGTATGATGCCTAAATCCTATCCCATAAACCCAAAGTAAAAAATTACAGGACACGGACTAGTATATGTAGCACCGGCAAGCATGAACTGTCTGAATGTCATGTTGACTTGAAATATCGAATATCTGAAGCGTACCTACACACATGAAATAGACAAATAAATACCCAGTGAAGGATGGAGGAACAAATGAAACCAATATATATATCCAAATGATACCAATTTTATAATGGATACCAATATGAATAAACTCTGAAAAATCATTTGTTAAACAATTGAGCAACAAAATGATACTAATTTGTACTAACAATTTGTAATACCAAATTTGTAAAATATGTAATAAAAAACATGCTCAACAAATCTCAAATCTCCCCCTACATCACATACATTTCTCCCCCTTTTTGTCTCGATTAGACAATCCAGTGAAAAGATAAACCAATCAACAATTATCTAGCATGAGAATATACCAAATAAAAATCGCTAGATAATCATAAAACAACCAGCTAAATAAGATCAATAGATGACAAATCTATAGCTAGTAAACCAATGAATCACACAAAGAATATAGCAAACTTAACAGTTGTGATAAACAAAATCATATGCAAAATATCAATTTGAGATAATAAGACCTGCATATTAAATAGGCAGTCCAGAAAACTTCCAGTAGTACCAAAAATATCACTAAAATAAACCAGGGTCCTGCAAACAAATCAGAAGAAAAAAATCCTAAACTGTCGTTCAAACGAGTCAGCGATGTCGCTCAAACGAGATGAGGATGTCGCTCGAACGAGACTTCACGTGACATGGAGATGTCGCTCGAACGACTTCTCGCAACAAGCCAAAACTTCCCAGTTTCCTAAAAACATCTCATATTTTTGTCCAGTGAAAAACTTTCCAGAAAACAATTCAAGGAAGGGCCTAACACTAGTAAAACAGTGCTAAAACAGTAAGCTTTTAACACAAAAAGCAAAAACGCATAAAAACTAACAATGTGAGTTACATGCAAACATAGTACCGATGTGCTCAAACATGGACATGGAATGTATGGGTGTGAAACTACAACAAATGAGTCACAATTCCAACACATCGAAACGATCAAGAAGCTCTAATTGATAGAGATAAATCATCAAACTTTATCATAGCCATATGACAATTAAAGTGTGAGCTTAATGAAATAAACATACTACATGCTCACAAATCCAGAATTTCGACTATTCTACAAACAATAGCGTCAAATTGCAATGTTTCAACATTAGGATTAGTTTTGCAAACCCGTTTAAATTTTCTCCAACTTAACTCCCTCATAAACATACATTTTCTAGTTCATTTGAGGTTTCTAGCCTTCTCAATTTAGAGAAAATCTTATTGGACCTTTTTCTTAGCATATTGCTTTTTCCTTTGGGCTCTTTTAAACGGTGGCTTTCACAACGAGTTAATTTTGAACTCTCGCAGCCTTTTCCCGTGAATCACTCATTATTTTTTCAATTAGGTACCAATTCAAATCCTCACAGTAAACGATTCTTACATCCACACTTATCCTTAAGTCTACTTACGCATAGATTACAAGATTGAGATAAGAACGCCTCACTAAATTCAAATATGAAAGAGAAGTCAAACATCCATATAAACTCGTGCATGTGTGTAAGGTTGACATATATACAAAGTCGAATCAAAATGCATATCAACTTCGAAACAACCCCATATAAATAATGGGTAAGATCATTCTAAGCATCAATAATAATGACCAAATGTCCTATCCACTTGGATAATGAAACGATGGGGGGGGGGGGGTCTAAGCACACCACTATGACACATCAAACATGTAAACTTAAAAATAAAAACCGAAAATCTTTTTGGCTTTTCAAACATATTTTGACTCAAATAAAAGAAAAATCTTTTTGGTTTTTTTGAAAGTTTTCTAAAAAATACAATCTTTTTATATTTTTTCAATAGGACTCAAAAAAATGAAAAAAAATATAATACAAAATGATACACAAGTCATTATACTAGCAATGAATATATCATGAAGCAAACTAGCATATGAGAAACAAGGCAACACTATCATCCTTTAGATTTAGCTTGGTAAGAATCAAGTGCACCCAAAGGAGAATCATGAAGTTTTATTCCTAAAGCCACTAAATCTGATTTTCTAACTCAAGTAGGTGTGAAATGACGCATGGTGGTTTGGGGAACCGGGGAAACTTTATTCTTAAACTTCCTAGGAGCTTGTCTAAGGTCGTAACAATAACGCCTATGGTGACCTTTCCTACCACAAAACGTGCAAATGTAGCGACGGTGGGAATGATTACCTATATGTGGACCTTTTCTAACCTTCCTAGTGTTTCTCACACGTGCGGGGGGGATGGGAACAATTCTCTCATCAAAACCTATACCTCCCCTACCTACCTTAATTTGGACGGTGCCTAAGATCTTATCTAACTTCTCCGACCTAGACTCCAAATCAAACTTAACTCATACTAGTCTCTCAATCTCCTCTACCTCATGAATCCTAGACTCTAGCAAACACCCAGACTCCTCAAATGCTAAAATATCCTTTTTCAACGACTCCATCAAACCACGGAGATTATCTCTCTCTTTCTCCACAAAATCTAGTTTCTCCCTAAACTTGTTCTCTCGTGCCCTAAGATCCTCAATCAAACTATCATTATTTTCTATGGCACGCTCATTCAACTTATCTTGCAATTTTGCATTTGCCCTTTTCACATTAACCGATTCGGCATACAACTCATTAAATGCAATTTGCAAATCTTTCACATCTACTTCCTCCTCGTCACTCTCTTCTCTCTCACTAACATGGGATTCGCTCAAAACCTCCTCGGAAGTGTCATTCACATGAGAATCATCGTCGCTCACATGACATGCCATAAACGCAACAAAGTTATGATCAATGGGGGAACTCTCTCCCTGTTCCGGATCACTATCACTTAAGGTGGCACTATAAACAATGGGTTGCTTGCCCTCTTTCTTAAGTCTAGTGGGACACTCCTTAACTTTGTGATCGTACCCCTCACACCCAAAACACTTATCCTACTCATCTCTCTTAGGATTTTCAAACTTATCCTTAGAGGTGGGATCAACTTTGCTGTTCTTGAATTTTTCAAATTTCTTGGCATCTTTCGATTGCTTTTGAAACTTAATAAATTTTTTGAAATTCTTTGCAAACAAAGAAACATCCTCAAAATCGGAATCAGAATCGGAATTTGAAACTTTATTTTCCTCCTTTTGGGTTTTCAAAGCAATACCCTTTTCTTTCATAGGCACTTGCTTGGATGTAATCATGTCGATTTCATAGGTTTGTAAGTCACCTATAATCTCTTCTAGTTTCGTCGACTCTAACTTACCCAAGGAGTTTAAAATAGTCACTTTCGCATCAAACCTACTAGGCAATAACCTATGGATTTTCTTAATTACACGGTTGTCAGAAATTTTCTCACCTAGGTTAAACGACGAGTTGACAATATTGGATAGCCTAACATAAAACTCATCAAAAGTCTCACTCTCTAACATCCTAATGGTCTAAAACTTTATAGTGAGATTTTGAAGTTTTGATGCCCTAACCGTGCTAGTTCCCTCATGAGTGAGTGCCAAAATATCCCAAGCCTCTTTTGATGTTTCACAAGTCATAATTCTATTATATTCTTCCGGTATGACATGTGAATAAATAACGTGCAAACCCTTAGAATTATATTGTGAAAGTCTATGTTCAGTTTCGGTCCATGACTCGACAGGCTTTAAATTAGTGACCTCACTTAAAATAGTGACAGGGGGTGTCCAACCTTTCTCAACTGCTACCCACACACGCTCATGAATAGATTTTAATGCACTTTTCATTCTCATCTTCCAATAGGTGTAATTAGTGCCATAAAAAATAGGAGTTCGAAAAAGTTTGTTATTTCCAAATTTCATCTTTGAAAACACACGGGATCACAAAATAAATAAATTATGTTTTCTAGCTCTGATACCAATTTGAATAAGGGGGTGGGTGGTCTCTATGCGTGTGTTTCAAATCAAACCAATTTTCACCAAAATTATCCAATTTTTAATTAGCACCAAACCAAGTTGTGAAAAACCAATTCTTACTTTAAACCAATTTTATCTTGCTTAATTCTAAACATGCATCTAGTGATTAAAGCAAGTAAATTAAAGTAGAGAATACTCAGAATGCCGGATGTACGAGGAAAAAGACCAAAATGGGAAAACAACCTCGGACGACCCAAGCCAGACAATCACTATGAATGTGGAATTACAACGAACAGAAAAAAGACTCATTCAACGACTCGATCCCCACAGGTCTTGATGCTCTTCTGATCTTCAACCACTCTTCTCATAGTGCCCACGCTGAAAGTCATTCTTCCACGATACCTGTCCACAACACACGCGTCCACATATGTCTCGGTGTCCACCGAATGGCTTTGATACGTCTACAATATAGAACAAGAAGTCATTCTCTTTTCTTCACTGCAAAACCCTGATGTTCATGTATAGAACAAACATTCTTGGTGCTGCAAGATCACATAAACATATAATAATGACAACTCGGATCTTTTCAAACTCTAAGGATGTGTTTAAGCTTCGAAACCTTAGAAAAACATGTGCAAACAGGTTTTTGGATCGTAAACTGTTTTTCCAGAATCCACACTTGTAAACTCTGATGAAACCACGCTTTAAATACGAAAAAATCATTGCCTTGAAAATAGTGTCGCTCGAACGAGAATGGTAAGTCATTCGCGCAACATAGACATCTCGTTTGAACGAGCTAGCTTATCATTTGAACGACGCCACATGTTAGTTTGACTTTTTGACTTTTTCTTTAAAACGTCTCTTCCAAAAGAGATCCAAATAAGTCAAACTCTTTTTCAAGCTTATCAGAATAAAACGTAGTTTAAAACATCTAAAACACTTTTAAAACATTTTTCCTTATAAAATTACATTCTTTTATTTTTATAAAAACACTTTTGAGCACCATTAATTATACGGATTCATACATGTGTGATCTCAGAATGCAATTAACTTTAAAGACAAATAAACTTGCACCAATTAAACTTCGGCCTGATTAATTCTTTGAAGCTTTGTTGTAACGTCTTCAATTTCTTCAATACGTTATTGACCAAGTGGGATCGTGACAAAATAAAATCTCCCTATGACATATTACAAACACAGTTTTGTTCACGAAATTAAGTCAAGACAATTCAGGGACATAATTAGAAATTTATGTCCTTATAATTACGAACTTGTATGGGGAGGTTTTCATTAGAGAAGATGATGTGTTGTTTCATAGTGATGTACCTAATAATATCTATTGTAGCCTAAAATAATTAGGCCAGGTGGATCAATAAAATAGTGACACCTGTCAACATTACCACTGGATTCTCACATTGGGGATAAACTCGGTCGGCTCAGATATATCCTGGTCGTCCATCCAACTGACCACACCCCGAATGATGAACCATCACTAATGTGTACAAACTCGCGTGGGGTATTCAACAACCACCATGGACATGAACGTGAATATATATCCGATTGCGTATTATCGTGCAAAGATGTAAATGCCTAGTGCATAAAGGCATTCCATCTATTTAACTTCCATTTACTATAAATAGAATGCTAATTCTCTTAGCTTAGGGACATAATCACTTCATTCTAACTGTAAAAATTGTCACTAAGAGAATTTTACTAAACCCTAAACATATAGTGACACCACTCCATGGATGTAGTCACCATTTTTAAGCTGAACCACATAAAACTTTCGAGCCTCTTTACACTTCCTTCATTTATTTATCATAACATATTTATCCATGATTATAATTTTGGCTAACTTAATCGAATATCATTCCCAAAATATAAAACCAAAATTTAGACATAAAGAGACTAGCGCCGTCTGTGGGAACGATAAGTTATTGTTATTTTCAACCAATTTCTTTCAAGTTATACTTTTTAGTCACACTTTCGACATATGATAGACATTCCAGAAGGGATTCTGGCCGAAGGAAACACCTTAAATCCTTTTTCTCTTCCTGGCATATGAGATATTCAAGGGATTCTATTAAACATCTTTCAAGGGATTCTCTTCCTGGCATATGAGATATTCAAGGAATCAATGCAGGAAACAATAAGGTAAATTATTCAAATGCTCTACGCTAGACCCGCTGCCGCTCCACCTTTCAGAAAGGAGATGCTGCCTCCACCTCCCATAAATGAAAGAAGTAGATCCAAGTATTCAAGACCCACACAAGATCGGTCTTACCACCTCGGTGTGACTTCCTCCCTCAGATCCACTAATTACTACGATGGACTACCCATCTTCTAAGAATGATTGAGCGCCCTGGATAGACTAAGCAGGGGCTCTGCCTTTGATCAACTAGGTTCCTGAGGACACTATCAAGAGGAGCCATCCAAATCTTGAGATCACCAAGAAGATTCTATTAATTTAAGAACTAGCATACGAGGATCTGTGTGTATCGAGTAGACAACCCAGGCAAAGAGCTCAGTATTAACGCATGGCTGAGTCACTAAAACTACTTCCTATAAAACTAATCCATACAATCATCCCTGGAAGGGTTAAATCCAACAGTTAAAAGACCACTTGGGAGAAATGGAAAAATATAAAATTCCCATGCAGAGGAGTTTTGTGAAGGTATCACCTTTCATTTTACCTATTGTGGACTTCTCTATGCTTGCTAAATTCAAACCACCTATGGTTACTCCTAAGTATGATGGAAAAACCGATCATATTTTTTATGTAGAGCAATACCAGGATGTAGCCAACATTTAATCAGTCCCATATGTAAGGCGTTGCCGAGCATTTTCAAGCACTATCACCAGGTCAACACAAATTTGGTATAAAAAATTTCCACATGGGTATATCTCTAGCCTCCAAAAACTCATTGAGATCAGTAGTTTTTTCTTTGAAGCCAAACCGATCAAAAGGGTGACTCATTTACTAAGTGTTTATAAGTGAATAGGGGAAGCCACTCGTGAGTATATCACTCATTTTAACAATGAAAAGTTAGAGTGGTAGATTATGAAGAAAATATAGCAATCACTACCTTGAATATCGATTTGCTCCATAAGAAATTGTATTATGCTCTAGCCAAATACCCCCTAAGACCATGAATGAATTAATGGCTAAAGTCAAAAAGATCATGAACACCAAGGAAGCTATTACCGTAAAATAGGCCCCTGGTTCTAAGGCCGGTGTAAAAAAAACTCTAAAAAGAAGGACCAAAAGGATAAGAAGGACAAAAAGCCCCAAAAGTATGATGAATAAACCCCTTCACTGTTGGTGTACATCATATCCTGGCGATAATCAAAGGAGGAAGGGATCTCAAATGTCCTAAGAAATTAAACTCCCATCCTAATAGGATGGAAAAGTCTAACTATTATGAATTTCACAAGGACCATGGACATACTACTGACAACTATATGGCCCTAAAGAATGATATATAAAGCCTGATTCGAGGTGACAAGCTTTCTAAGATCATTGACAGGATAGATGAAAAAGACATCAGAAGACGATCAGAATCCCCTTTCAAAGGAAAGGAAGACAAGAAAATAGGCAGAGATAATGATTTCAAAGATGATCTGAATCAGCCGAAGAAACCTCTAGATCTTGAACTTGAGGTAAAGATGATATCTTTTGGCGATCATTTTATTACAGGAGGAGACGCTAGTAGAAGTGACGAAATGGATGAAAGAAAAGCATACTTAAATGAAGCCAAAACATGTTCATATATTTGGAAAATTATCCTGTCTGATGATGTCGATGGTCGTCCAAAAAATGTGAACAAAATTATGACGGTGAGAGGTTTCTCTAAGAATAATCTATTTGGAGTGCTCTATCCGTATGAAGATCCTCTGGTTATCACTGTGAAAGTACATAAAGTAAGGGTCACCAAAATTCTAATAGATAATGGTAGCTTGGACGATGTCATGTTTTACAAATGCTTATGAGGATTTAGATTGCACAATAGCAAGTGAGAACCCTATTACAGGCCCCTAATAGGATTCTCGAGAGAAAAAGTGTATTCTTTGGGAACTGTCAAACTGGAAGTTCTTATTGGCACTTAGCCTGCTAACCTAACTGAAAGGATTCATTTATTTATCTTGGATAGAAACGTCTAATCATCTTATAATATGATCCTTGGAAGGGTCAATTTGAAGAAGTTCGAGCATTTCCATCCACTGTCCACTCGTATTTAAAGTTCCCCACTCATTATGGGGTCGACGCTATTATGGGAAATCAAATTGAAGCTAGGGAATGGTGTTATACTCAACCAGGCCAGTAGGAAGTAAAGAAACTTACCACCAAGATAGAGATCCTATATCCCCATGAAAAGGCTTATTTAGTTAAACGAAAAGTTATTGAAACTATAAAAACGATTATCCTGGATGAAGATCGCCCAGAAAGAAGTACAAAAATTGGATTATCTCTAGAACCAACCCTTAAGCATGAGTTAAGAAAGTGTTTTAAAGATTGAAAGAATGTATTCTCTTGGAGTTATGAGGGTATGCTAAGGATTGATCCATAATTTATATGCCACGAGTTGAATATCATCAAATACACTGAGCCGATCAAGCAAAAAATGTCTTGTGTTTTACCTCGAGAAGAACATGGACATCCAGGAAGAGGTAGACTAATTACAAAAGGCAAACTTCATCGAAGATGTCAAATACCCTGATTGGTTAGCCAATGTGGTGATGGAAAAAAAGAACAATAAATGGAGCATGTGTGTTAATTTCACGAATCTCAACAAGGTTTATCTAAAGGATCATTTCCCTTTGCCCATAATCAATTAATTGGTTGATTCCACAACCGGGCATGAATTTTTCAGTTTTATGGATGCTTATTCAGAGGATAATCAAATCAAGATGAATCAAGAAGACAAGGATTTTAATCAACAGTTGAGGTACTTACTGCTATAACATTGCTCTTTGGGATAAAAAAATGTTATAGAAACATACCAGAGGATGGTGAAGAAGGTTTTCGAGGAGAAAATAGGAAATAATATGGAAGTATATATGGATGAGATGATTACCAAAACAAAGAAAGTTTCCGACCATATTATGGACTTGGGGCAGACATTTGAATCAACTGGAAATGAACCAGATGAAGCTCAGTCGTACCAAATGTGTGTTTGACATACAAGAAGGAATGTTCCCGGGGTTCATAGTGAATAAAAAGGGAATCAAATACAAATCGGACAAGATCAAAGAGTTTATTAACATGAAATCTCCCTCATATAAGAAGGATGTATAAAAGATAGCTAAAAGAGTAGCTGCACTTGACAGATTCATTTTTCAAGGTACTGACAAATGCTTACCCTTCTTTAAGGTGCTAAGAAAGACTATTAAGTGAAATTAAGAATGTGAGAATGACTTCCTGTGGTTGAAGAAATATTTGGGATCACTACCATTGCTCTCTCGACCACTCATAGAGGAAAAATTATACTTATACCTGACAATATCTGAATCTGCAAGTAGCTCGGAACTCATCCAACTGGAAAATGGGGTACATAATCCAGTTTAATCCAATTTAATACACCGGCAAGGCCTTCATAGGAGCAAAAATTCAATTCTCACGATTGGAGAGGCTTACTTTGGACCTCATCGAAGCCTCACGAAGGATGAAACTATATTTCTAGACATACACTAATATGATCTACACTAACTTACTGCTATGACAAGCCACTCACAAACTAAAAAAGTCAGGGAAATTGATGGAATGGGAAGTGGAGTTAGGAGAATATGATATACACTATGAACCCAGGATGTTAATAAAGGTTCAAGCGGTAGCATATTTCATAGTTGAATTTACTTATGATGAAATTCTTATCGACCAAACCATGGTGGAAGAAACAATAGCCACACATATTTATTAATATGAGAAGTCTGCTCGTTTGAAGAACTGAAGTCAAACAAACTTTCAATTCCTAAAAGGCTGACTCACAATCCTCTGACCACTGGAAGTAAACATCGTTTCACATCAACGAGGTGAGAGGCAATGTGAAGATCAAGAAATCTTGCAAAAATGTCTTGTAGTAATTGACCCAAACCAGAAAACTTTGCACCTCCATAACTGTCTTTGGCCTATCCTAACTTAAAACGACCTTAACTTTCATCCAAAACTCACACTTACTAAATTTTACGAACAACTGATTCTACCTAATCACTTACAAAATCATGTGAAGGTTCTCTTCATGGTCTACAATTGAAGCCAAGTAGAACAAAATATCATCCATGAAGACCACCCCAAACCGGTATAAATACAGATGATAAATACAGTTCATAAAATCCATAAAGGCTACTGGGGCACTTAACAAATTAAAAGGCATCGCTAAGAACTCATAATCCCATACTGCATACTAAATGTTGTCTTATAAATGTTTTCCTCTTTGACACATAATTGATAGTACCCGAGCCAAAGGTTAATCTTCGAAAACCTTCCCAACCCACATAACTAGTCAAAAAAATCATCAATATGGGGGTAATGGGTACTTATTCTTCACTGTCACCCTATTCAGTTGCCTATAATTAATACAAAGCCGTAGGGAGTTGTCCTTATTCTTAGTAAAGAGGACTGGAGCTCCCCAAGGGGATACACTGGGATGAATGAAACAGTTATTGGTCAACTCTTCCAACTAAACCCTCAACTCTTGCAATTCTACTGGAGCCATCCTATGAGATGGTATAGAGATAGGAAAAATTATCGAATGTGCCTTTATAGAAAAGTCTAGCTTCCAGTGTGGGGTAAACCAAGAAGATTATCGGGGAACACATCGAGAAATTCCCACACCATTGGATAATCCAAAAACATGTGACCGGGCTCTTCCTGAGCCACCATGATACTCAACTAACTAAAATACCACTCTTTTTCTTGCAGGATAGAAAACTTGCTAGGATAACCCACATCCTACTCACTATTGAAATAATGGAGAGATCCGTCTGGGAGAGACAACGAGGTGCTATATCTATGGCATTCGATGGTAACGTCAAAACACGATAGCTAATCCATGATGAGGATCACCTCAAACCCATACATGGTCATGAGAATCAAGTCATACTCTAGAACATAATCTCCAGCTATAACTTTGCAACTACAGAAAACCCTGTCGAGAACTATACCATCGCCAACAAGAAGCTTTATGAAGATAGGAAGGTAAAACTAATTTACCTCTAAACCCAAGATGAATGCTAAAGAAATCGAGATAAAAGAATGCGATATGATTGAATCGAACAATGTTTTTACCCAAGTGCTGAATAATAGAATCATATCTTCCATAACCGATGGATCACCAAAAGGAATTGCAAACTGGGACATGACATAAGTGCAAGCCTGATGGTTTTGTTCACTATATCCCAGTAGTTTGGCAGATCTGAACCAGTCACAATCCCCCAGATATTAAGGTTAATGCCCTTGACAAACCACCTTGTTTTTTTAGCATCATCCTTCAGAACTGCATCCTCATACTTGAACTGACTCTCAAACTTAACATGATAATCGTTGATAGACATCCTTTTATGGATTAAATAAAGTAACTCATCCTTTGTTTGCATCTTAAAATGCTCGAGGGAAGTATCGGTCCAGAAATTCAACCCGGAACCCTTCCTAGTCCACGACTTCCATTATGCTAACTAAGTATACACTCCACAAGCGTTAATCTTGCTCGGAAAACCAAAAGGTTTATATCTTAACTTTGTGCCTTGTTGTAACATCAAGGATGTCCATAACCCTAGTGACCTCATCTTGTCATTCCTCTACAGCATCGGGGCCAACTTCCCCATTGAAAGTCAGTTGGTTCAACCTCTTGAACTCCTTCAAGATAGAGGTTGAAGTGGTGCTTTAAACCGTCCCACTACGGTTAGCTCTTTGCTACTGAGAGATGGAGTCAGAAAGATAATGCACGACATGTTCCATGCAACCATGTTTGTTGTTCCCATATCAACTAGCACCATCGTGTACATATAGTAATCTACACAAGAGAGAAGAGTTTAATTCATCAATGATAATAAAAATGAAAGAAAAAACAAATAGTGAAATGCATAACGAAACATACTAAGAAGTCCCCAACCGAAATTTGGGCTATCATTGGGTCAACTCGCACCCAAGTTAAGGTGTTAAGGGGGGAGGGGGAAATCCAATTTTATTATTAAGAAAAAGCCTTTAATTTACACCATTTAATAAGAATAGAAAGTGAAAATTACTACGGTTGTCACTTTAAGTAATTTAATTTAATTTAATTAGCAAGATTTAATTTAGTAAAATTCCATTAAATCCAACAATGCTAATATTAAGGAAATAAACCATACCACTCTTGTATTATTATAATAAATGGCTCAAGGCCCAAATAAAAAGTTGTTCAAAGTTCCATAAATTAAAGTGTCCCAAAAATGATTCTTAAAATGTCACGGTAGAGCTCTAACAACGATTCATGCCCTTTGGGATTGCCAACATCCCTACCAAAGGTACTTGGGGGGTGAGGTTTTTTAATATAAAAAATAGGGGTGAACAAACCGCTCAGCAAGGTGGGAAGTACCAAGCAATACATTTTTATATGAAAATAATTTACAGATAACATTTATATTAGTAATTCCGAAAATGTTATCATGTTATGAGCGTAAATGTAATGCAACCCAAGCTATGTTCTCATACCCACACTTAACCAATTCACACCAAATTTTCACATAATTAGAGACTGTTTAATCATTTTTATGCACTAGTCTCCATTTTTACTATTCCCATTGGTAGTTATTCTTACATTTTATAAGCACAACCTTATTCATTTACATTGTCATCATTCTATTATTAACACTATCTTTTTCTCAAAATTTACCAAATAGTCGCATACTGTAACTCGCTCCACACCGCTGGCGATGCCATCATATGCTCTGGCCAGTTAGTTTGGGTCTTTCACCCAAGGGCTCTAGGCCCTTCTTAATTATTTTCTAATTGCATTCGAGTCCATATTATTGTGTCTTAACATTTTATCAAATGTCCACGTTATTCCACTATTCTTGTCATTATTACGATTCATATTTACATTTCACACTGTTTTCGTAAAACTTTATTTATTTATCCATTTTTCACAAAAAGTGGCTAATAAGGTCAAATGAGGAAATTTAACCACTAGGACCCTCTATTAAGATCTTTAAACAGCTGGCTGAGAGTTTCATCCATAACTTATGTTTTGGAGTAAAACCCCAAAGGAAGATGACTCACTCATTGTACGTGAAACATGGCAAAATGAGTCTCTGGGGGAGTACATAGCTCACTTCAATAAGGAGAAAATAAAAGTTGAATATTATGAAGAGAGAATTGTAATGACAACTCTAATTGGAGGATTACAAAATGGAAAGCTACTTTGGAAGCTTGCTGAAGACCCTCCAAAGTCCATAGATAAGCTCTTGGCAATGGTTGGGAAGGTCATGAATGCTGAGGAGGAAATGGCCACCAAAGAAAACAAAGACAAAGGAGTAAGCAGGGTAAGCAAGACTCATAAAGCCAAAAGTAAGGACGAGATGAAGAGTTCAACTGAGGACAAATTTACTAATTACACTCCACTTACAGTAAGTCCTGATATGATTTTGAATGAGATTAAGGAAGACAAAGCCTTGAGATGGATTGAGAAGATGATATCTTCCCCTCATGAAACGGATCATAGTAAATGGTGTGAGTTCCATGACGAACATGACCATACGACTAACCAATGCTTCACCATCAGAGACGAGATTGAGAAAATGTTAAAACAAGGGAAAACTGAGAAAGTACGTTTATAAAAGTTATACTGGAGATGACATGGATGATAATAGAAAGAGGCAAAATAACAAGCCCGAACAAGAGGTCCAGGCAAACATAAATGACAATGTCTATGGTGATGATGATGATGAGGATGAACTTGACCTCCCACCAAAGGATGTTGCTCCCAAAGGTTGGTGTCTTGGCCGATAGGAGGAATGAAGCTAGCCGAGATAATTCTCAGTAAATCACAGACAGATCTTCCTATTAAAAGAAGTTTAATAGAGATCACCTAATTTCAACCATCAATTTTATCTCAGAAAAAAATTTAAGTGTAACCTCTTTCAAATGAATCTCCATATATCAGCTATTTTTATTATAACAAAAAGTCAATGAAAAATGGTACGTGTTTTATCATATTATTTTCATACGGAGTTTTCAATTTCATGATTCAAGTTGTCCAAGACCAAAAATCATCATTAATTTGGTGGGAAACTCTCTCGACAAAAAGACAGTATATGGACGAGATGACCCTCATCTATACACTCTTAAAATGATGAGAGGGGGTGTGGTCAAACCCCATAATTTGGTGAATTCATTTTTGAAAAATCATTTTATACTCCTCTTGGCTAAGGACGAGAAGAGATTAAAAACATCATTAACTTGGTGATCCCATACTTGAAACATCATTAACTTGGTGATCCCATACTTGAAACATCATTAACTTGGTGATACGAGACTAGCATTGTAAACTTGGTGATCTCATAATTGAAACATCATTGACTTGGTGATATGAGGCAAACATCATTAACTTGGTGATCTCATACTTAAAACATCATTAACTTGGTGATACGAGACAAACATCATAAACTTGGTGATCTCATACTTAAAACATCATGAACTTGGTGATGTGAGACAAACATCATTAACTTGGTGATCTTATACTTGAAACATCATTAACTTGGTGATATGAGATAAACATCATTAACTTGGTGATCTCATACTTAAAACATCATTAACTTGGTGATATGAGACAAGCATCATTAACTTGGTGATCTCATACTTGAAAGATCATTAACTTGGTGATCTCATATTTGAAAAATCATTGACTTGGTTAGAGACAAACATCATTAACTTGGTGATATCATATTTGAAAAACCATTGACTTGGTTAGAGACAAACATCATTAAGTTGGTGATCTCGTATTTGAAAAATCATTTTATGGTTAGACTCATCTCGACTAAGGACGAGAAGATATTACAATCACAAGTCAAAATCAGTAGCAACAGATGAGGGTACACTTTAATTGTTTAAGGCCAAAGGTTAACAGAAAGGGAATTACAAGACAAGGATGGTATCGGCCACAGATGACCACCCTAATGAATTGGTTTAACATTAACGGCCGACCTAACACCATTATACTCAACCAGAGATGTCTCGTTAATATTTGAATTCAGATACTTTATCCCCCAGCCTTCTATTCACATTGAAGACTAAGCTCTAGGGGTGATTGATATACCCAAGTATATCCTTCTCAAAGCTTGGGACCCACTCGGCTAAGGCCGACCTTGAGAAATCATCAAATAGAGAGATATTATGATTGATTCTGGGGGTCGGTGCAGGAGGCCTCGACCTCGGCTTTAATTCTAGCCAATAACTCCCAAGTCTTATCATACAGTGACAACATCGGTGACCTCAGGTCTCCTCGACCTCGTCCATTACAGCACGTCCTATGATCTCAATACCAACAACCATCCTACTAGAGGGCTGGCGCATTATCTCAACCGTCTTTACACAAACTCTCTTTTTCTCAACACAAACAGTCTCTCTCTCTCAAGGAAGTGCTAATGGAGGACTCTCTCTCTCTCTCTCTCTCTCTCTCTCTCCTAAATCTTTCTCTAAGGCAACTATCCTAAAAGTTAACGCTTTGTTACACTTTTTAGCTTTAAAATAATCAACATATAAATCAGCAGACATGAGTCCTAAATCACCCTCTCTCACTTGCAACATCTCCCCACTCACATCGCTTCCACTATCGAGGTGTCCCTATGAAGTAGCATCCTCATCGTTGTAAGGCACACTATCAGTACTCAGATGACTAGCCATGAATGCTGTGAAGTTATATTCATGCGGTGACTCATCTCCAGATTCCACTGACTTGACCTCACCGTCTTCACTAAGGAAGGCATTAAGAGTAGCTTTGTCTTTTCCTTAAAGTCTCAACCTAGTAGGACACTCAAATGCCTTATGACCTCTTTCGTCACACTCATAAAATCTCTCCTCATCTTTCTTTGGTACGTCCTTTTTATCCTTTTCATTTTTCTTTTCAAACTTTTTTTTTCTCAAAATTCTTTTTATCTTTGAAATTGCCATTTTTCTTTAATTTGAGAAATTTCTTGAATTTTTTTACAAAAAAGGCCAAATCGTCGAAGTCAAAATCAAACTCCGAATCAAACAACTCTTCCTCTCTTCTCCTAGACGACTCCCCTCTGTTTCTTGTTGACCTCTCACTTTTCCTAGCCTGGGCTTTAAGTGCTACCCCTTTATCTTTTGATTTTATCGTGTCAGGAAACATGTCAATTTCATATATCTGGAGGTCTCTTACCGATTCTTCTAATTTCAGACTACTCAAATTTCCTAAAGAATTTAGCACAATGACTTTAGGGATAAAACGCTTAGGTAGTGATCTCAAAATCTTTTTAACTACTCTAGCATCAGTAATGTGTTCACCTAAATTGAAACTAGTATTTACAATATCATATAAGCGTGCATAAAATTCATCAAAACACTCAGATTCAAGATTGGTGATTGCTTCAAATTGTGTAGTTAAATTTTATAATTTTGATTCGCATTAGTGCCTTCTTGGGTAAGTTTCAGAACATACCATGCTTTTTTTGACGTGGTACACATCATGATCCATCGGAACATGTCGAGGGGTGACATTTTCAGATATTACACTAAGCTCACGTGAGTTATATGTGCTCCATTTAAATTCATCCTCAGTCCATGTAGTCACATGTTTTAAAGTAGTTACGCTATCTACAGTGATAGTGGGAGGCGTCCACCATCTGTCACACACAACCCAAACACGTTCGTCAATGGCCTTTAAGTGAGATTTCATACGAGCATTCCAATATGCGTAATTTGACCCGTTAAAAATTGTCTCTCGATTATACAAGTTTTCCCTTGAAATTACGCTTTTTCAAAAATCAATTTTTAGACCAAAATTGATATCCAGAAAAATTTTGCGGAAAAATTACATGGTATAATTGCGTAATAGGCTCTGATACCAATTTGAGAGTGTGCTAGAAATCAATGATTAACTTGTTTAATTAAATTCTAATTTGTAATGCCAAAAATCTAAACTCTTGCAAATAAATTGTGACAGACTAATTAAATGAAACCAAGCATGCACAATCAATCAAAATATGAGGAAAAATCCCCGAAAGGGTCAAAACCATTTTTATTTTACTATAATTCGTAAAACTTATAATTACAGCAAAATACAGTGGCGCGAGAATATTCCACGCATCGGTTCGTTGTCGTCGATGTTGACAGCAAGATATCCTGCAAGAGCTCCAAGTCAGCAATGGCGAATAACCTTATTATCCACAATATTACACCATATGCGTAGAAAAATTGTACCTAGGGTTTATAAGACTCACATATATGTTTGGGAATGATTTGTTAATGAAAAAGGTTAAAAAACCATGAAAATGAAGTCTAGAAATATGCAGTAGATCTGCAGAAACGTGAGTGCCAAAGACATGAAAATCATGTAGAATGGGCACTCCTATTTATACAGAAATCAAGGGGGTGAATTGATCAAACGAAATGAAGTCGTCTCTCGAACAGACTGACATGTCGCTCGAACGACTTCGCCCGAGATGCCAATGTCGCTCGAACGACAGGCGAATCTCGTTGAAACAATGTCAGTGACGTTTTCCAGCGCCTCAACACTTAGAAAAATTTCTTCTTTTGAAGTAAAAAATTCCAGACTCTTAAAAATATTTTATAAAAAGTTCCCAAATATTTATGTAAATAATAAACACTCCAAATAAATTATTTTACCATATTCGTAAGTGGAGTAGTGGGAACGGTTGAAGAGTACGTTGCATGAAGCATGATGCATGTATGGATATGATAAATGCGAGGATTTGGATCAAGTCCATCGTGGATGATCATGTTTGACATGCCGAATGTAGCGGTATCAGACTTACTAACTGCGATCTAGGACACATAGAAAATTCCTAGGTTCTAATTCGGACATTAATAAAATAATGTCCTTACATTTATAATTTATTACACCCAATCCAACTATTAGGTTAAACACCCTTTAATAAATTTGATATTTAATAATTTATTATATATGTAATAAATTAAACCGGGTACCCCGTGCCTAACTCTCGTAGCATTGTGCTTATAAATGTCCGAGTCACAACTCCGACTCTTAATTCCATAAATATTAACTTACATTCGAATTTTTATTCAAGATACTAAGGACATATCAATCCAGCCCGTATCCTAATTTCATTCGAAATTTCCATTCAAATCCATCCATTATATCTTCGAGTGTTGTTCATCCTAAACACTATAATTTCATACCCCGAATTCATTCCAATCCAATTCCAAGATAAAAATAATGTTCCTTAATATTTTTTGCGAGTCATACACTCATCTACGGATATCCCTAAGTAATCCAGATTTGATATCTCACAAAGGATTTCGGTTTCAGACACCCTTCAGTAATCAAATCATAACCAATTCACAAAAAAAATAAAAAAAATCGAAACTGGCGGCCATGCGTTTGTAACGAAAAGATCTATCTCCATGTCCAAATCCATGGTCGTTTAAATGAGATACTAATCTCATTTGAACAACTTTGAATATTGTTCGAACGAACTTCCTCAATTTCTATCCCATCGTCCTTCTCATGTTATTTCCGCTACTGATAACCTTTTTCAAGATTTTAATACCCAGAATATTGTTCAACAGTCCCAGCCAAAATCTCTCCCTTTAACTCATTTAATTCATAAATTTATCCCTAAATATCGACGATTAATGTAAGGACATGAATTTCCAATTGAGTCCATGTATTGTTTTCACTTAATTCCATGAACAAAACTGTGTTTGTAATATGTCATAGGGAGATTTTATTTTGTCACGATCCCTCTTGGTCTATGACGTATTGAAGAAATTGAAGACGTCGCGGCAAAGCTTCAAAGAATTAATCATGCCGAAGTTTAATTGGTGGAAGTTTACTTGTCTTCAAGTTATTTTCATTCCGAGATCACTCAGGTATGAATGCGTATAATTAATGGTGCTCGGAATTATTTTTATAAAATATAAGGATGTATTTTTTTAAAGAAAAATATTTTAAAATGTTTTTTAAAGTTTACACTACGTTTTATTCTAATAAGCTCGAAAAGTAGTTTGACTAATTTGGATCCTTTTTAAAAGAGACGTTTTAAACAAAAAGTCAAAGAAAGTCAAACTGACGCAGCGTCGTTAAAACGACATGTCAACTCATTCGAGCGAGATGCTCATGTCGCGCGAAGGACGTGGCAATCTCGTTCGAGCTACACCCTTTTTGAGGTGGCGTTTAAATCTTATTTAAAGCGTGTTTTCATCAGAGTTTCGTAAGTGTGCATTCTGGAAAAACAGTATACCATCTAGTACGAGTTTTGCACATGTTTTCTAAGGTTTAAAAGGCATAAGCACATCCTTAGAGTTTGCAAAGATCCGAGTTATCATTCTTATATGCTTACGTGATCTTACTGCGCCAAGAAGTTTATTCTATCGTTGAACATCAAGGGTTTCACGGTGAAGAAAAGAGAAAGACTTCTTGTTCGACATCGTAGACGAATCAAAGCCAATAGATGGACACCGAGACATTCGTGGAGTCGATTGTTGTGGACAGGTATCGTGGAAGATGAAATTTCTGCATGGGTACTATTGAAGAATGGTAGTAGATCAGAAGGAGCGTCAGGACCCGTGGGGATCGAGTCATTGAGTAAGGCTATTCTGTCTTTGTAAAACCATTGTTCATAGTGACTGTCTAGCTTGGGTCGTCCGAGGTTGTTTTCCTATTTTGGATTTTATCCTCTTACATCCGACGTTGTGAGTATTATTTACTTTATTTTACTTGCTTTAATCACAAGATGCATGTTTAGGATTAATCAAGATAAAATTGGTTTAAAGTAAGAATTGGGTTTTCACAACTTGATTTGGTGCAAATTAAAAGTTAAATAATTTTTAGTGAAAAATTGGTGTGATTTAAAACACACTCAAAAGGGATTTTTTCAATTAATAATATTAATAGTAAACATCTAGTTGGGTTTACACGATTTCTCTTTATAATACTCCATTAACTTTCAGATTGGTTGAAAGATTTCTACAACATGTCTCCCAAATAATTTTCCAATTTAAGTAACATGTATAAATATACATACAAAGGATTA
The DNA here is from genome assembly GCA_949130495.1 of Sambucus nigra. NCBI lineage: Eukaryota > Viridiplantae > Streptophyta > Magnoliopsida > Dipsacales > Adoxaceae > Sambucus > Sambucus nigra. The sequence continues at coordinate 140,247,826 of OX422224.1, read as the reverse complement.
TGGATCTATGCATGGGTTATGGATTAGTCATCAAATTTGACACTAATTGTGCAGTCTCAAAACATGATTCAACTTTAAATCTAAGCATGGAGTTAACATTTATATAAGAATAGCACAAATTGAATAAGTATGGCAAGATAATCCTTGCCTAAGATTGTGTAGAGAAGCCTCTTTTCCTCCTCCTAGGTTGTTCTTCCTCCTCTTAGGTCATTGCTCCTCTCTCTCTTGAAGTGGGGTGTGACAACCCGCTCACCAAAATAAGGGGTGGCCAGCCCGATACTCCAATATAACATGAATCGTGGATGGAATCATTCTCAGCATCGCAATAATACAATAAGTATACGAGATAACCACTCAATGATTCAGAAAACGGGTTGCCAAAAATTTTGTTTTATAATTTAAAGAAAGCATCTTATACAACTCAATTTGAAAAGGAAGTGGAAACCCCCAAGAACATATATTACATACACCACAAGTATACAATAAAAGGACCGAATATGCTGTCGGTCAACAGGTACATATAATGTATTCAACAAGTTTAATTTAAGTTACATATTACATCCATTAAATAGTTACAAAAGTTTGGGCCACACGCCCGAGTAAAAGACCCGATCATAACTAGAGTACAAAGATGAAAGCGTCTATACAAAATATCCCTTAATATCCACAAAGTATCACGGCTCTCCAAAATTCACCAGAATGGAAAAATCAGTATGGGCGTCCTTGCGGGGAGCACCTGAGCGGATACAAGATTCATGCACAATAAGAGATATGAACAGGACAGGGCCCGGTTTTATATAATCACTAGATGAATAAAGAGTATGACAGTTATGAATAGATAATCATGATAGCTAAAGATAAGAATCTACCTACTTAATTCAAAGCATGAGCTAAGGAGATTTAAATGATTATAAATTTAATTCAGTTATGCAAGAGAATACGAGTGATTAACATTAACTAAAAACTCCATTAATTTCATTATCACATTTCATCATTCCGTTCCTTATCAGGAAACATAATCACAATTATATGCTCTTTATGGCATTGTCATCCATCAAGTCCCACTTGATTTAGAATAGTTATATTCTTATGTATATAACGATTCTAAGACCGTTCCTCTGGGTTTCCCCATTAGATGCGCTCCTAAATGGCTATCATCTTCCAGGGCCTATCAACAAGACAACCTGGGCACCTAACACAACATCGGGAAGTGGCCATATGCCCGCGGGAGAGTCATGACCACACCCAAAATCACCTCACCAGCGCAGTAAACATATAATAACCCATCATATGGCCGAGGACTATAGTCTCCCTGCGTTCATTAGTCATGGGACATCACCTCATGCGCGAAGTTCCCTTATGATAGCATTTAGAGAGGTGTGTTTAATTAAATTAGCATTTACCGTATTCATTTCCATTTTTATTTCATTTTCATTCCATTTGCCATGTGCGTGTTTCATTTTATCTGAAACCATTTTCCTTTTTATATCATCATATTTTATCCGCAGCCATACGTAATTCATTTTATCATTACGACCTCAAGGAGTGAATAACTCTCAATTCATTTTCCCAACATGTTAGGGTGTCATTATACCCCACCATGGGTATCATACCTCAAATGAACCTCTAAAGTCTCCCAATACGACCTTGCAACTTCTAGACTCCTAATAGTTAACTAAGGAAAAGAAATGCCCTAACATAAATTTTTTATCCCCGGAATAAGCCCCATTTAATCCATTTCTAAAATAGGGTAGCTAACTAACTCATCTAAGACTCTAGGACTCTAAGTTTACTTCATACAAGAAGGTTCCTAGGTCCTAAGCCTAAATAAAATGGGTCGGAATTGAGTTATAAAACTAACTCAAAAACAGTAGGAAAACGAATCGATTTGCCCTAGGGACGAATCAATTCGCCCCAGCGAATCGATTCGCCTAAAAAGCGAATCGGTTCGGACTAAGAAACCTGGCATTCTGTAAACTGCCAAATCGATTCGGTCCAAACAGACCTATAAGCTGACCCTAAGCGAATCGATTCGCCCAGGGCCCGAATCAAATTGCCCCTACGAATTTGCCAAGAATGGGTTATGGGTTTTGAACCCTAGTTTTTCCCCAAAACTCAAATCTCTTCCATTTTTACACACATCCAACAACATTAATCTACCCCAAATCATCCTACATGATTATCAACTAATATTATCCACAATTTCATCAATATAAATTATAATCAAGGTTCAAATACCATAAATTCCATTTTTGATCCATAAATGCTAATACACAACTATCACACAATTTACTCATCTTAAATCACATATTAGCAAGTAGAAAACTTGCCTTAAGCTTGCAAATTCAGATTCTAGGAAGATGGAAGCAAGATCAAACTCCAAATCTTCAATCTCCAATCCCTCTCTTTTCTCCTCTTTTCTCCACACTTCTCTTCCTCTCTCTAGCTCTCAATAGGTTTAGTAGTACACAAATAAGAAATGAAATGAGGTGCAAGACTTAAATCGTGGCTTAAGTCTAAATTCCCAACTTAAATTGTTAATACCGTATTAAAATGACTCGCAACTACACATTTAAGTTAAAACCAGTCAAAAGTACCCAAAACATAAGAATACAATATGGTACTTATTTTGACTATCTCGCACATTTCGGGACTAACTACGCCATTTAAATTGGCATCCGACAATTTTATAAATCATTTCAAGTCCCGGTTTCATTTAAACCATAAAAGTCATTTCACTACATATGACACTATAAAATGCACATGATGATATTCACATGCACATACAGTATATATGCAACAATTTAGTAAATATTAACTTTTAACTAATCTAATTAATATTTACTCCATATTCCAACATTTTATATAATTACTCCACACAGTAAATTAATATAAAATAAGCTCTCAAAAGCGAGGGTTGTTACATACTCCCCCCCTTATGAGGGAATTTTTCCCTTAAAATTCAAGCGTACCTTGCAAGAAGAGATGCGGATACTTTTCCCGCATATCATCCTCGCGTTTCCACGTCGATTCCTTGGCATCGTGATGACCCCATTGCACTCCCACCAAGGGCACTACCTGCGACCTCAACCTACGTTCCCCATTCTCTAAGATTGCAACCGGTTGTTCTTCATATGAAATATCGGGTTGCAAATCAATATCTTCCAAAGGAATATGCCAAAGGGCTCCCTCACACCTCTTATACTTTTTCAAAGAGGAAACATGGAACACATCATGGATTTGTTTTAAGGGTTCTGGTAAGGCAAGTTGATACACCATTGGACCTACCTCGGCAATAACAGGAAAAGGTCCAACATAGCGCGGCGCAAGCTTTCCTTTCTTTCCAAAACGCTTTATGCCTTTCATTGGCGATACACGCACCAAGACTTGATCTCCAACTTCCAACTCCATATGCCTTCTATTCGCATCGTCATAACTCTTTTGGTGATCTTGAGCTATCTGAATGCGATTCTGGATGAGTTCAATCTTGGAAGAAGTATCCTGAATCATTTCAGGTCCAAGAAATTTGTTGTCGCCCACCTCCAACCAACAAGTGGGTGATCTACAAGGCCTACCATACAAGGCTTCATAGGACGCTATCCCAATAGTAAATTGGTACGAATTGTTATAAGCAAATTCTACCAAAGGGAGATATTGTTCCCAACCACCTTTGAAATCAATCACACACATTCGGAGCATATCATCCAACATTTGGTTGACTCTTTCTGTCTGCCCATCTGTTTGAGGGTGATAAGAAGTGCTTAACTTCAATTTGGTTCCCATAGCCTCTTGGAAACTTCGCCAAAAGTGGGAAACAAAAATCTTATCTCGGTCGGAAACTATATTTAAGGGCACCCCATGGAGTCTAACAACCTCCGCGATGAACAGCTGGGCATAGCGAGCAGTATCATAATCTGTACGCACGGGTAAGAAGTGTGCCGACTTAGTCAAGCGGTCGATAATCACCCAAATAGAATCATGACAACTTTGTGACCTTGGTAAGCCCGTAATAAAGTCCATCAATATACTCTCCCACTTTCACACCGGTATCTCCAACGGTTGCAACAAACCTGTCGGTCGCTGATGATCTATCTTGACCAATTGACAAGTAGTGCATTGGGATACGAACTCAGAAATATCCCGCTTCATACCTGGACACCAATACTGACGGCGCATGTCTTGATACATTTTGTCGTTACCCGGATGCACTGCAAACTTGGAACCGTGAGATTTCATCATTACGGCCCGTCTTAAGTCCTCTTCGTCCGGGACAATGAGTCTCCCGTGGAAACGTACCCCACCCTCAGAGCCTATGTAACACCCCGTATTTTTGGTGCATTTAATATTTAATTAATTCGGAAATTTTAAGTTACTAGTGTGTTGTGATTTTAAATGAATTAATTATGGAAAAATATATTTAAATGTTAATCGGGGAGTAAATGGTTAATATTTAGGGGAATTTATTTACTGAGTGAATAGTAATAATTTATTTACGTCATTTCGAGTATTAATGACGGGGTCTGCACTTATCTCAATCGGGAGTCGGTATAGACTAAAAAAAAGGGGTGGGGGATAAGTATTTTTATAAATTAATCCGGATGCCAATTCTGAGTGTACAGTTGAGTCCGGATGGGTCGAGATAGTCGAAAAAGTGTACCTGGGGGTAGTAAACGGGTCACGGGGCATTTTTAGACATAGCCGGACCCACACGGGGGCATTTGGGTCACTTGGGGTTGGCCCAATAGGAAAAAAACGGGATTTAGGTTAATTATTAAATTAGAAGAAATAAGAAAACAACTGAGGAGAGTTTAGAAAAAGGCTAAGTGTGTTAAGGAACCCTAATAGCAGTTAAAGGCAGTTTTGGGATCACTAGAGAGCCAACAAGGATCATCTTCAACCTTGGAATTCACATCCAAATCAGACACTACGAAACCTAAGGCAAGTGGATAACTTGCAATAGTATTGAATCTATTTTTTCAATTCATATTCATGTGATGTGATTCATTAAAATTCATTTTGGGTGTTCATGGAATAAACATGGGATTTTGAAAGACAATAATCTGATTTACGAATTTGGATGAGGATTAATGTAAAACCTGATATTTATGAGTTGGTACATATCTGTTAGGATGATATCTGGATAATTAGAAACGAATTTGATGAAGGAATTTGGGATGTAAATGGGTTAAGGGTTAAAGATGAATTTTTGTTCCAATTTCAGAAATTGTAGTAATAGTCGAATTAATAATGTTTATGGACACTTTGGAGATCCCTAATAAGGTTTCTAACATGTATTAATTCTAAGAGGGCTTGAGATTACTGGTAGAAGAAATTAGGGTTTGAGAAATTTCGTCCATGGCTGATTCTGTCTTCGCGAAGAAGACGAAGATCTGCTCGATCGATCGATCGAAGGTCTGGGGTTGATCGATCGAAGGTCTGGGATTGATCGATCGAAGGTTGGCAGAATCTGGCAGTTCGCCTAATTTTATATATAAGAGGAAATTTTGTAAAAAAAAATATTTATGTAATTAATCATTGAGAAATTAATACATTAATTTAAATCTAATTAATCATGAGTAAAGTTAATTAAGATTGAGAGAGTTTTTCGGTGACACGTTATGGTTATAAATTCGAGAGTCGGAAATTTAGACTCGGGTGAGGTTATTTTGGGCTATGAGAGTAAGTCCAATTTTATGGTGGGGGCGACACCAAAGGTGCCTTAATTAATTGATGTGCGAATTAATTAATAGTTAGGGTTAGATCATAAACTCTTAATAAATTAAATAGGCTTGTGTTACGGATTTAGTACGTGGTGTAGCCGGGATATTTTATATTTATATATATATATACGGAGTGTTATAGTATATATATATATATATATATATATATATATATATATATATATAGTGTGTGCATTAATATCAGTGATTGAATATTATTATTAAATACTCTAGTGCTATAGGGGAAGTTGCGCGTAGTGGATGAATACCCTAGCTTGAGGAGTAGGGCGAGTATATTCCCAGGTCATAGCGTCCATTATATGGGGTCAGGGGCATCTCACTTTCAGAGAAGGAATATGACCGCCTCCAATCGTATGCTAAACCAAGTTAGTGAGCGAATCTGACTTGGGTAGCTAGGTTATGTGAATACACCTAGTGGGATAGCATTTTAGAGAAATTTTATTTCGTGAGTATTTTACTCGGTGGGACATTAGTAGTAAATGTTGTTTCAAGTATGTTTGTGAATACTACAATATGATTAAAAATATAATTAGGTAAATAATTATATATGGAATAATTAATACATAGTGTGAAATGTATTATGTGCATAACAGGTGTGAGTGTTATATGAAATTAAAAAGGGTAATGATTTAACTAAGTTGACGTTTATTATAACTTAAAAATCATGATTTAAGGCATACTAGGTTAGAGTAGGTTAATTGCAAGGGTTAACATAAGTATTGGGTCAAGAGCGTAGGACCTAGTAAATTAAATGGAAGCGTTAGTAGTGCACATTAGAGGAGGGGTAAGGAAGTCCTCAAGAGAGAGCGGCACTAACTAAAATATGAAGAGCATGCATATTTATTTATTACTGCAAGTTAATCATTTGTTAAATGTTTTCAAATGTTTTTGGGTACTAACCCTTGCTATAAAAAAATTTAAAAACCTTTTAGGTGTCCAGCCACAGGGATGCCAGGCTTGACTCTATTTCAGGTATCCGTTACTGCAGCACATGTGGATGTTGCGGGATTTTTGATAGACGCCTCCTTCTTTCATTCATGTAGAGACTCTCTAGTAGTTATTTGAGCATTTCGCTCACAGTTCATTTATCAGTATTAGATTTGTTGAGATTGTCTTCTTATCTTTACTCGTATTGGATATTTGGACCGATGGTTTATTCGGTTAGGTATTTTATTTGTGGATGGTTATTTCAGTTAACTGTGATTGTGTATTATTGTATGTTCCGCATGAGTTTCATTTAATTAATTGAAAGATAAAAATTGGCACCAGTCTATTTTTCTCACTTAGGTGGTTAGTAATTAAAAAGACGACAGTGATGCTAAGAATGGACCAACTCAGAAACCTGTTCTAACTTGATTTAGGACTGATCACCCGGGATTAATTAGGCGGGGTGTCACAGATGGTATCAGAGCATCAGTTTCTAGTGTCCTTAGGATCTGTGCGGCTTTTTACGTTTCAGCGTAACACTCGTTTGTTGTAGAGCCCTATTAATAGGACTGTTGATTCATTTTCCGCTTGTGAGATATTGTATTTCTACTGTGAATATTTTTGTGTGAACTGTGTACTTATGCGATTTAATCTATTTCAGATGCCACCGAGGAGACTGAGAGCAGAGAGGGCTGTGGCTAGGGATGAGATCAGGGAGGCTCACCAGGAGCCACAGGTACCGCCACCACCACCCCCACCCGAGTTGATTTCCACTACTCAGGTGGCAGTGATAGTGGCCCAGGCGGTCGAAACAGCAATGAGAACTATGGCAGGTCACTTTTCACAGCCCCAGGCCCCGCCTCCAGTGGCACCAGCAGTTCAGGCTCTAGTGGGGCCACCATCTTGGCAGAGAGTTAGAGAGACCGACCTTTTCATTACTACAAGCAACCACATTAAAGTCACCTCCAATCAGCTAAGGTTGATCAGTTCCTCATTGAGAAAGATAATGCCACAACTCCCTTCTCTCTACTTTAGTGTTTTTAGCATACACAAAAGAGGAAAGAATAAAACTATTCTCCAACTTGAAAGACAAGTTTAAACACTGGTCAAAATTCCTTTAATTTGGTCACACTTTGCTTCAATTTGATTGCATGTTATAGAAGTCTGGGAGTGGCCCGGGGGGAAGGCCACACATGATCGACTGTTATATAAATATTCGGACAACGAAGGACGAACCTGCAAATCCACAGGTCGCCCAGACCGTCGTAAGTTATAATTGAAATTATAATATCAATTTAAAATTATATTAATGTTCTTATTCATATGCAATAATGTGTTTTTATATTTTTTAGGAGAGGTTGAAGGTTATGCACAACACTCAGAGTGATGTCGATAAGGCATCTCTGAGTACGGATACGCTGAGCTAAATATTGGCCCTAATAAAAAAGATTGTACTGAGGGTGTCAGCTCCCGAATAGGAAAGTTAAAACTGATGGGCGTTTATTGGAGTAACAGTGGGTTGTCCTTCAAGTTCGATACGTACAAATCAGACGCAAACTCGAAATTGAAAAGTCTCCAACAAACGATGAACCACATATTCGAATAGGTCAAACACATAGTCATAGATAAGGACAAGGGTAAGGCGAGGACGAAGGACAAAGGAACGGGTAAGGCGAAGGTGGGTGAGCACCGAATTCGATTGACTCATCATCCCCGTACACCATATACTCTACCCCCAACTCAACTATCGCGTCTCTATTTCAGTCTCAAGGCTTTGGAACTTCGGGGATTTTAACTCAAATACATCAATCCATAATATTAATACCCACTCTCCAATCCGAGTGGTTAATAATGCACGTAAGTATGATGATATTGGGTTATACAACCTTCCTATGCAGTTCATTATTATCGGTACCACTTCTCTTATTACACCCTTCCTCGTCTCTAGGTGCCTAAGTATCCACCGTACGCCTTTCCTCATTTGAACCTCGCACTTAACTTTAAGGCTATGCCCCCCCTAAGGTGTTGCTAAATGGATGGATCTTATCAACATCGATGAATGATAAATCATATAACGAACCGCTGGGGAGAGAGTATAGCGTGGAGATGACCGAATTAACAAGGGTGTAAAGGACATGACCATCACTCCGGGTACCATGGTGCACAACCGTCCAGTGCATCATTTTGAGTCCTGGGTTCGGGTCACTTAGATTACAGTGGCAGAAGAGTACAAGGTATTGTTGTTGGACGAGAGAGACAGTATCTGACATATTGACGGCACGCTGGGGGTATACATCGTTTGGTTGATTTTTCTCTTCTATCCTTATTAAGTTTTTACAGAAAGTTACATTTGATAAAACTTGATTAATGTAATTAAACTTGTGATGCATTGATGTAATTAACGTGACAAATATCAATGTGATTTGATATATGGAATTGGTGTATTCTTTTTATTTCATTGTTATGTCGTATTTTATTGTTGATTGTATTTGATATTGGCTTGAACAAAAATAAGGCTTTTTTTAACAAGTTTATTGTTGGGTAGTAGCTACTGCCCAATATTTTTTTTTCTGTTTTACAGTTATGTCGTGTTCCTTGACCATGACAAGTAGAATTTGTCACGGTCAAGGACCGTGACAAAACTTTAGAAAAAATAAAGGTCGTTCTCACGGCCTTAATGTGGCCCGTGTGCGCGGCTTGACATAAAAATTGCATACAACAGTCTGTATGGCCAAAGTAAACCATGTGCACAGGTAAGTTGGACTTATCACAGTCAAGGATGGTGACAATACCAAGACTTGTCACGATCAAGGACCTTGCCATGACCCTGACAATTATTATGTTGTCATGGTCATCCTCAGTGTAAAAGGGATTGTGACAAAGGGCAGTTATCACTGTTAAGGACGGTAACATATGGAATTCTCACCCCCTGAGTTGTCACGGTTCTTGATCCTTGACCTAACAACCCATCCCAAATGGTGTAGTGCATCTACAAAAATATTCATCCAAAAATACAAACTGGAAGTGGGTGATTTGAAAATTAGATGAATACGTGCACTTTAACTGTTCAAACTTATAATCATCATCTCACGCTTTTCCAAGTTGTATTTTTTTATGTAATATTTTGTATATTTTGTAAATGATATCTTCGTTATATATATATATATATCACACCTTTTCATTGAATGAAAATGAGAGATTTTGACCTAGGAGAAAGAGGTAGAGAGAGGTTGATGATAGAGAGGAGGGAAAGTAAAATGTTTTGGCCGAAAAGGATTTTAGTAGGGTTGTTTCCCGACTAAATTGTCCCGACCCTTGACTGTGACAAAAAAGTGTATTAGCCTCGTCATGGTCAAGGACCGTGTCAAGCCGTGCACATGTTTTTGTCACCGTTCTTGACCGTGATAAGTGATGTCTGGAAAAGTATGGTAATTTTGGCATTTTGGTGTAGTGGGAAGTAGAAGGAGTGCGACACGTTTGGCTTGGTGAATTTAGAAGATGTTACAATGACGCCACAAACTTTTCCATCCCTTTGTGTAAATAACCTAATATTGATTCATAGTCAATAACATCTTCACCATCTAGAGTAACGACGAGTCAAAGAACAACATGCATTGATGGGTGGTGAGGATCCATATTAACTATCATGGGGTCTGGTAGCTAGCGTAGTCATAAGTTTTTCAATTCAATCGGGTTTTTATGGGGGAAATGTTGTTCAGAATGGGTAAAATACTGGAGGAAGGACAACCGATGTAGAGGTGGGCGAGGTGGGTGCGTCAAGGTTAGGATTAGCTGGTGGTGGACATTATGTGGGGTTTCTGGATCGGTAAGGGGTCGTCGAGCAGCTAAGACTGGTCAGAGTGGTTGATGTGGGTGAGACAACCTCAGTTGTGGCCTAGATATAGTCGGAAGGAAGTGGTGATGACCATGATTCGACTCAAAAAAGAATGATGACGACTCGGATCTGTTCGGAACAGGTTCGTTGGTCAGAGTGGAGGCGAATAGGGTCGACCTGGGCTTACTTGGGTCTTGGATGATGGTGGCTTCAGTTGTTGATGCAACAAGGGTTTCGATACCCCCTCGTGTGATTGCTGCTCTATGGTTGTGAAGTTAGGGTTCCGGCCACATGGGTGGCTTGTTGGGTTATTGACGAAGGTTCACGCGCCATCTGGGCGGCACTACCCAATATCCAGATCATTGATATCCATCTTGAATACCCTAAGACAAACGAGGCTCTGATACCAATATGACATGTAGTTGGGAGCGAAAGTGGTTTAATTAAATTACATAACAACAACAAAAAATAATAATAACATTTAGAGGTCATGGGCAAAAGTTTATGTTTCTCTTTCATATCTCAGAAGTAAGTAGTGATTATAAAATGAGGCAAATGCCCTTATTTATAGGCCGAGTTATCTTGCTAGCCAACATATGCGTCAAAATTAAATGGCAAAAAGAGGCACACTAGAATATTCTAAAGGAATAATCTAGTGAGCGTACTATCTAGACAAATAAATCATAAAAGAGTATCCAAAATAACCCTACAAGACTTAGGCATGTCCATAAAATATAAGTGTAAAGTTTATTATTTAAAAAGATATAATATTAAATTATATTGTATTCAGAGTGTGGCATTGATTTGTTTCAAACACTAAGCAATAAATTAATTGTTTTATCTTTTTCAGAATTTGTACCGAATATGGAAAGTTTTTTAAAGAACTTGGTGAGTTTATTAAAAAAATTGTCAATAAATATGTAGAAGGAGAAGGTATGGAATTTTAAAAGATTAGAAAAAATGTAAGTTGAAAGTGACTTGAGTGGATAAAATTTTCTGGGAGGCAACCAATTCGCTGCAGAAGAGTCAAGTTAAAAACTTTTATAATCCACATGGCTATTTTCTTAGCTACATCTTTTAACCAAGCTCTCTTAGTTGACACACTAGGAGATTGAGGCCACCCTAACATCTAGTAGAGCCGGCAAAATGGATCCCATTTCCACAATCCGCCCATTTAAACCCGGTAAGGGTTGGGGTTAAGCCCGACAGTATTTTTGGCGGGTTGAAATGGGTCAGATGGATGGTTTATTGCGAGTTGGAGACCAACCTGTTCCCAACCCACACTTGAGCCCCATATCTTCTCATCTAGCTCTCTTTCTTCTCGCTCTCCCTCTGTATTATCTGTAATATACATACAGACATACATACATATATATAAAAGGGTAAGTGATTTGACCCGAGCCCGTACCCGAGATAATTTGCCTCTCAACCCGTTCCAACCCGTCCATGTCCAACCCTCATCCATATGTAACCCGCCCAGATCCGCCCATAACCGCCCAATTGCCGGGCCTAATCTAGATCAAAGATCATTAAGAACATTTGCAATATCCAAATAATATACTATGCATCTGAGGACTAAAGTTTCCCTTGAAAGGACCCATACAGGACTCTATAACTGAGTTTGCACAACTTATACCATAAGATTAGAAAATCCAACCCCAGATTTTTAAGGCAACTTTGAAAATATGTGAAAGACACTCTCCTTGATTTAAAATAGTAGTAAATCAATTGCAAAAATTGATTAGTTGAAGGGTTTTTTACTCACTTCTAATTTCTAAAGGAAATGTGAATAATTGAAAATAGGCTATATTTTCTATATTCCACAGCCATTACACATGCAACTAAAAAATGACCTCAATATGGTTCACAGAACATTCTTCATAAAGTCTTTGTGGTTCTCCTTTTACTTACAAAAAAGACATCATAATTTAAGATATTACTTTGCACAGGTAATGACATTTTACACTATCCAATCATGGAACTCTCCTTTACTACCATTGACATTACTCTCTGTAAGACAAGCCATCAAAAGTAATTTCTAGATTGATCTAAATTCAAAATACTTGTACATTATATTGGCTTTGAAGATTTAAACAAAATACATGTATATTACAGCAGCCTGAGAATTCTAAAAAATGAAAACTAGGATCCCAAAAAATCCAAGACCATGGATCAAGTTGATCAACATTCATTGCCGGTAATCTTTGCATGAACAATTACCATCTATAAAACTATGAAAACCGGAACCATCCCTTACATGTATCTCTCTCTTGGTAACAATTGAAACATACCTCAAGAATGTGTGACAATCCCCACATAGAAGTATGTTCTTCATGATCCGAATGGGCTTTCCGGGACGAGCCATCAAAAGCCCATATGTAACAGCTAGTTTAGCACTATGGTAGAACAAAAAATCCTTCTTTTGATGCTCCTCCACTTCATGTAGCACAAAACTAGTATCAGGTTCATATCCAGCTTTTAAACATTCCAAGATTAATATCTCTAGCCCACTGTAAATATCTTTGGACTGGATATGCGATTTATCTCTTGCGTAGAAATAATGAATCTTGTTTTGATGAACAATCCAACTTTGACTCGGTCGTTTTTTAAACCCTTTTTCTCTCATTTCCTCCCTCACCATTTCAGCACAATGCCATCTCCCAGAAGCAGCATATAGATTCGATACGAGTATGTATGTAGATGGATCTTGTGGGTCCATGGCAAGTATTTGTTTTGCAACACGTTTTCCAATGCTTGTATTCAATCGGGTCCTACAGCTATCAAGCAAAGCTCGCCAAACAGATGCATCCGGCTCAAAAGGCATCTTATTGATCATTTCCTCTGCTTCTTCAAGCAAACCCCAATAGCCCAAAACACCAACCATTGAGGCATAATGGTCTGAAGTGGGCTCGATGTTATAAGCGGTTTTCATTGAGAGAAACAATCTAAGGCATTCATTAACTAAATTTGATTTTGTATATCTATAAGCCGAAATTACTAAGATAAAGGTTATTAAATCAGGCTTTACATGTGATTTCTCCATTTCCCCCCATACAGTTAAGGCGTCATCACCTCGCCTGTGAAGGATATGGCCAGCCATCAAACCATTACGCGAAACAATATCATGTTTTGGCATAATATTGAAAACCTTAATAGCTTCCTTCATGTTGCCACACTTAGCATACATGCTAATTAAGCCATTTCCCACCCCTATATCAGAGAGAAAACCAGACTTGAGAACACGACAATGAATTTGTTCCCCTATCGAATGAAATCCTAGTGTCCCACATACACCAAGTACTGCAGCAGATACAATTTCATCGATAGCCATGGTTTCTTCTGATTGGCTACGACAAAATAGAGAAATTGCTTCATTAGGCCGCCCATCTCGAGCATACCCACATATCATTGAGGTCCATAATATTGAATTGTTCTGCTTCAATGTCAACATCTTCTCCGCAGCGGCCATTCTTCCACACCTTGTGCACATCTCAAGCAAAGCTGTTTCAACACAATCATTTAACCCGAAATTAAACTTGAGAACGAACCCTTGTACCTGTTCACTAGTTTTTTTATCCGCGAGCAACCCACAAGCATTAACAACACTAGTCAAAGTGAAATCACTTAACTCTACGCGTTCCTCCACCATTATGCAAAACAAACGCAAAGCCCTCGAGCCCATGCCGTTTTGACAATACCCAGCTAAGAGAGCATTATAGGAAACACAATTCTTCACCGGCATCCTATCAAAAACAGATACTGCCAAATCAACAAGTCCAAATTTCATATATGCTGTAATCATAGCAGTCCAGGTAATAACATCTTTCAGAATCATCCTCTCAAACAAAGCCACCACACCCTTTACACTCCCACACTTCGTATAAAACCCAATTAGCGCATTATTTACACTCAAATTCGTATCAAAACCATATTTGAGCACATGACCGTGAACTTCTCGCCCCAACAACACAGCCGAACATCCAGTTGACGCAGCCAAAAGGGTCGAATGACTAAAATGGTCAATCCTAAAACCGTCTATTCGCAACATATCACGAAACAACTCAAATGCTCGATCATACATAGACTCCTTCACCAAAGCCGACACTACTGTATTCCATGACGCAATATCCCTTCGCGTCATCTCACTAAACAAGTCAACAACAAAACCCAAACAACCACATTTTCCATACAAACCCATCATCGCATTCGCGACATAAATACAATCCAAATACCCCATTTTGACCACCAAAGAGTGAACCTGCAAACCCAAACACAAATCCGAAAGCCGAATACAAGCAGTCAAAATCGCCACAAAACAATACTCATTAACCTCAATCCCCAACCTTCTCATCTCAAAGAAAAGCCTCACACTTTCAAACTCTCTCCCAGCCTTTGCCAACCCAGAAATCATAGCAGAATAAGAAGCCACATCTGGGCTAGACATTTCATCAAACACCTTATGGGCATAATTGGGATACCCCAATTTTATATAAGCCACAATAAGAGCATTGGACAAAAGGATATCTTCTTGAAGCTTAATAATTGAGGCATGGACCCCCATAGCAAGTTCAATGTCACCATATCTAACTGAAATATTAAGAAAATAGAAAAAGTCATTGTGGGTTGTTTTTGTTTCATAGTTGTTTGATGAGGGGAGGTTGTTATTGGGGTTTTGAGGAAAAAGGGTGCTGAAAAATTGGGGTTTTGAGAGAGAAAATTGTGGGGTTTGGAGAAATTTGGGTTTAGGAGGAGAGAAACAGGAGATTGGGATTTGGGGTTTTGAAGGGTGACGTAAAAGAGAGGAGAGAGAAATTGTGTGAGTTGGTTGGAGGATAATGGTAGCCATCAAAGAGTAAGGCGCCAACCATAATCACTTCAAGTGCCAAATTGGGAGAGGGAAATGTGGAAAGGGGGTCATAAATAAATTATCGACTTTTAATGAGATTGGCCAATTATTAATCAATTCATAATGGCTATTGGACATTTAGGCCTCGTTTGATACGCCGTATAAGGAGTCCAGATAGGATAGGATAAGAGTCTGATTTGATAGGATAAGGATGAACCGTATAAGGTTTATTCCAATACTGTGTTTGGAACAGTTCCGTATAAGAAGACGAGATGGGATATAATAATACAATCATGTGTTTGAAATGCTCCGAATATAATTAATTTATCTCCAATTTTCCAAAAATACCCTTCTTTTGTATTTAATAATAAAAAAATAAATTGTTATCACATATTTAAACTCAATAACATAAAATTTAATTCCATGCGGGATGTTAAAAAATAATATTTTGAGATGAAAATATGTATTTGTATTTATAATTTGTACACACTCAAGCACTAGTAATCACTTACACGCATACAAAAACCACGTGTACACAAACTAGCCAGCAAAAATAATGAGATAGTAAAACTGGTTGCTTACTATCTTCTCTTCCGATTCAAAACAAATCAGTTACAGGAAATTGCTTTAAGTCACAACTGAATAACATCGATTTTACCCAAAATAGTCATCGAAAACACACAAAAACAAATAAATTAAATTGTACACAACTTTCAGCTTGTTTAGCATATAGGTTAATAATACATTAAAAAAAATATGTGTAATAAAATATTAGCGATGAATTAACACATAACTTTCAACTTGTCTAGTAGGCGAGTTAACATAATATTTGCATCGATTTAAACTAAAATAGTAGTTCATGATAAAGCAACAAATAAAAAAAATAGAAAAAAAATGAGGTTACCCTAGCGTGATGAAAAATATGAATGGAGAGTTATGTAAATCAAAAGGATCGTTGACTGCTATCTAATACTTGAGATAGTGCAAGTTGCGTGAATTTTATTTACAACTTAATAAGGTAGAGTAGTAATTTTTAATCAAATTTTGACATCGTATAATTTTATACGACCTTAGAGGTGGAATTTTTTTATCCCACTCCATTTGGGATAAGGTGCTCACTTTGGATAACTTATACCATCTTATATCACATCCTAAGTTACACCAAACATTGGATAGGATAATTTTATCCAATACGAACCTCTTATACGTCGCATCAAACGAGGCCTTATAGAATAATTTAGGCATTTCAACTCATTTTGTGCGACACTAACGTGATTACAGAGGTTTGTGTTTAGAATAATATTTAATGAACTCAAATATGAATTAATACACACATGACACGTTAAAATGGTTTACAAAATGTGTCAGGATTGTGAGTTGAGGTAAAATTACTCTTATCGTTTTAGTTATATTTTCAATCTCTGTTTTTGTATTATGAAAATGTTCAAATTATATTTGTAAATATAATTGCTATTTATTGGAGTAATCTTTTCTTAAAATTAGTGCAATTTACTTTACTTAATTACAAAGTTATTGAGATTCAATTTTATTAGATAATGACAATATTCTAATGTCATAGTAATAGAGATTTCCAAATTATCTTTTGTATTTTTCTTCATATTCATGCCCATTCAAATGAGTGATTAATTATCTTTTGTATGTTTGGAAGTAGTTGTTAGGTCTTTGAGTTTACTTTAAAATCAATAGGGATACAATGACTCAAGTTAGAACCAAACCATGTATATAACATATGCGCACATATTGTTATTGTTATACCCAAAAATGTCAACCAATAGAAAAAAGATATGTTGCATGGAAGCCCATAATAACACAATAAAGATATGCTCAAGTAGTGGCAAAAGGCTTCGGCTTGTAAAGAATACCACGACCTGGTACCTAACCACGCTGTGGACTTTACCTTATTTGCCCTTAATACACATAAGACCATAATGTGTTATATAAGCATGACGCAAATAAAAATAATACACTACCTCATAAGGCCACAACCAAGTATCTCACAAGTCACGACCCCTCAAGCATAGCCTAACCCTTGAAGTACCAGTCGTGGACCCTGACACGTCAGGATTGGACCATCAGTTGTCCATCTTCGAGAAGGATTCCATCCGATCAATACTTATTTACATGGCACGTACATTGTGCACGTGATGTCCTCATCAACGACTATAAATAGAGGTGTTCACCTCCTCATTTGACAAACAACACTTGGGTAGCGAAGCTTTGCCCAACTCTCTCTAGCTTTTCTCTACACTGGAGTTCACTTTCCGATCATCGGCTCATACAACCTAAGACACCAACAGTCATGGCCTCTACCCGTTACCATTATAGAGTTCGCAGCCCCACAACACAGAATGTGTATGTTTATACATTTATGCCACTTTTCTTTTCTTGTAAGCCTCTTAGGCTCCCGAACTTGTACGGAATGTATAAATCTAATAAGGATAAGGTACCATAGTGGGCGTAGGCCCATTTTCATGGTCGAACTACTCTAAATCTTGTGTTATCTCTCTTTTTCTCTATTTTTATACTTTGACTGTTGTGTATAGCTTTGATGGCATGATTTACTCTACTAGATCATATGTTAGACAACAACAGTTATAATCGATTGTCTTGGAGTGGTAAACTAAAAGAATAATATGTTAGCCGGCTGAAACTCCCAATCCAAAATAGGGCAAGGTATGTTAAAGTAAAGCTTGCAACGACGATTAGTAGCCAAATAGTCAATTAGTATATTGTATGAGAGAATAGTCAACCGCTCTACAAATTATAGCATCATATAAAAATAAGGTTAACCCACATGCTCATCCCTACTACGACAAACTATAATTTAAAAATACCACTTAAAAATTAGTATTTTGACATCTAAGTATTCACTTACAATTTTATTCTTTATTTTTATAATATGAATTTTTTTAATTTATGATTATAAATTTAGTATTTATTTAATATATTAGCAATTTTCTAATAAGTTATTTTATTTACAATTTTTCATGATTACGCTTTAAAAATAAAATAACTATAATGACATAGTTGTTGAAATATTTTGTCAGAATTTGATAGAGAAATATATTCATATAAAAAGTAATACACGTTAGTAAATTTAAGTTTTGCAATTGGTTTTTCATTTAAAATATATTCAAGTTTAGAAATTTAGCATAACGAATATATTTTTACATGTAATTTTTATGAATTCAGATCTTTAGAAATAAAGGAACAAATACATGGTAACAAACTAATTTTCGCATGTTAGTCTATGTATTTGGATATATAGAAATCAATGAAATAGTGTGCAAAATTTTATTTTTTCATGTCACTCTAATGTATTGAAATCAAAGATGAAAGCACAATCGGTATATAATTTGTATAATTGTTAATTATTGTTCGATCCTAAAAGGTTAAAAATGTCAATTGATTTACAAGTTGTTTGATCCTTTTTAGATACGTGTGGAATTTGAGATCATATAAAAATATCGGCTATTTTTTCAAGTATAATGTCACGTGTCCTTATTGTACAATGTCTTTTTTTGAGAAATTCTATTTGTCCAAAGCCTCTTAAAATGAAGGTAAATTTAATGGAAAGGTATAATTTCCTAAATGATTTACGATGTTGCTAAGGGTACCCCAAAAGTGCCTCGCTAATATGACTTCGAAAAATAAGGATTTTTTAAGGGCACTTATGCAATATAAAAGGATATTTTACACATACAACTTGGATCCACGTCGAATTTTTTCAATCAAATTCCAACCTCTCAAACTACCTAAAGGAGAATGCAAAATACATTGACGTCAAGCAAGATGAGAGAAGTTTTAAATATTTTTTAAACAACTCCAGTAGGAAAACTACATGGATAGAAGTCAACTAAGGAGGAGTGTACTAATCTTCAAACCTTAAACAACACAGTCAGATACATACCACAAATGTATTTTCCTTCCCATTTCATTTACAAAGTTTTGAAGGTAAGAGAAAAAATGCATCACGGTTCAGATTAATTTGAGTGCGTAGGCTTGAGAACAATATTGTTTCTTGGAATCCCAATTGAAAATGTCGTATTTTGTTTCTCTCCCAAAGAAATTAGCACTTGTGGAATTGATCCAACATTGTGAAAAATACTTTATCAAACTCAAAGTCTCTATGTCGAGGTTTATTAATCAATCTCAACATTTAATCCTCGAGATTATAATGAAATATGTTTATTACAGTTGATATGATAATTTACACGATGTCAATAGTGGAACCTCGAGTTGTATACCATTCACTCTCTAGTAGTGTTTATTAATAATAGCAAGATGATGTGAATGTGTCCTCCTCCTCCGCAAGAGTCAGAAAATGTTTTATAACATTCATTCTTTCAGGATCACGTGTTTTATGCCTAAGTGTGCATTTGTTCCACAATATGTTTCAATATGATGGAAATTATAATTGATACACAGCCATCGTAAGGATTCCAAATTATACGTATTATTTAGTATCTTAGGCTCGAGTATCCTATTTTGCTTATTAACTTAATTTTGTTTTCTAAAGATCCCTTGTGGACTTTAATTCAGAGATATTTTATGAAATGATTTTTGATAACTCTAACAAAAAAGAAAAAAGGTTGGCACAATGGCTCTTCATGTTGATGTTGTCTAAAACTTTCCTACTGGCCAAGTCATTTTTAATTCTTATTTTATTATTCCTTATTTGTTGTTGAAATTGCAAAAACAAATCATTATCGAAATCATTCATATGCTTCTATAGGTATTCACTCCTTGTCTTGTCATAGTATGTTAGTGTCAAAGTGCGAGAGAAAATTAAGCACTATTTTTCTCACCATCAAATTAGAAAATTCAACTTCAATGTGGAAGGATAGTTTTAACATTGATTTTGAAAATCGTATGCATTACCACTGTCACCACAAAACGAAATAAGACTCAAGTTATCGAAACAAAACATGAGTGAGAAAAGGCTTAAGAATAAAGATGAGGCTACAAAAATGCCTTTATCCATTTTTGTTAAAGGAAATCCCGTTATATGATGGAAGATGGATGTTAAAAATGGATAATGGAGTTCACAACCATAAGCTCCTCAAGACACTACATGGACATTTCTTTGTTGTGTGTTTAACACAAGAAGGGAAAATATTGGTGGATATGTCGCTTAGCGGTGTGAAGGCAATGGCATTTTTAACAACCCTAAAATGTCAGCATGAGGGGAATTTGTTAAAAATGAGGATCATATACTATGCAAAATCAAATAAGCTTTGTTACGCAGGAGGGTAGGACTATCCTACATTAATTAAAGAAGCTTGTAACTAACAAACACTATGTATGAGTACTGATGATCTAGAATATCTTTTGGTGTATAAAATTTCTTTTAGTTGGTTATGATCATGGATTACACTTAAATAACTAATCAGTACTGTGAAATTTATCTCAAAAAGGACCCAACATATGTTATGACCAAATATGCTACCAGCGAAGGTATAACATTGTTGCATCGAAGGTAGTGTCACAACAGTGAAAAGAGATTTATTTGCCATGGTTTTGGCCTGATTTTTTGGAATTTTATTTCAAAGCTCATGACCAGTGAAGGGGTCGAGTTTGTTATAGTTAAAGGGCCCAGATTTGTGCAAAAATGGGTTTTTTTCAAGTGGGTATTTTGAGAGTGTTCCACATTTAACCTTTATGGTATAAATAAAATGATATGGGGGGTTTCTCATTAGGGTTCACTTGATATTGAAAGAGCTATTCATCACAGAGAGACAAAGTAAGTGAGAGAGGTTTGGTTTTCTAAACTTGATTCCATTATGAGATTAGGGTGTATTTTCATATGGGTTGAGAGTATGCATAGCTCTTGTAATATCCTACCATTGTAACCTATTTTTATCATATATTAGAATTATTTTCTCTCACATGTGGATATAAGAAGTGATATTGTCGAACCATTTTAAATATCTTATGTCCATCTTGTTAATTATGAGCTTATTTATATTTTCAGCAATCTTGCATATATATGTCCTTACTTTGGTTGGGTGTTGTTCCATTGGTGCATAAAAATTAGTATTAGAGATTTGGTGCACACAAGGTATTTGACAAAATTCCTAAGTGAGGCTTTGGGGTTAAAATTCTAGTGTTTGGAAGTCTTAGGTTTGTTGTTTCATTCAACCATGTGCGAAAATATAATTTTGCATTGTAAGGTAAATGATTTTGACAAAAGTGATAGTTTCTCTTTTTATCTAGGTAGAATGAAGGATCTCCTTGTTCAATAATGATTAGCAAGAGCATTTAAAGGTAGGAGTGGAAAGTCGAAGAAAATAACAGATGATGATTGGAAAGATATATAGCCAAGATATTTTAGTACTATTAAACTCCCTGTCGGTGATAATATTATCAATAATGTCAATGATGAGGGCATGATTCAAAAGTTATGGGGGAAGTTAAAGAATCTTTGTTTAGCAAAGAGTCTCATAACAAAGCTCAATCTCGAATGTGAGCTTTATCGATTGAAGATGGAGCAAGGAGGAAGGGATCACATGAGTGTACTTCATGGGATTATAGATTAACTAGAGAAGGTTGATGTGAAATAAAAGGTGAAGATCGTGTCTTATTGTTGTTTACCACCTTTTCAGATTCGTATGAGAATAATATCACCATCATTTTGTATGGTAAAGATACGGTTAAAATGGATAAGGTGGAGTCGAATCTATTGTCCTATAAGAGGAAGAAGTCTTCAGAGAGGAGAGTTCAGGCTCAGGTTTATATTCTCACTGTGGAATTAGGGAAGGAATACCAATCGAGGATCTAGTGAAGGTAATTGAAGGTTTAAATTAAGGGGTGATGGAAAAGATAAAAAATGTTATAAATGTAAGAAGTGGGGTCACATGAAGCGATATTATTCTTTGAAGAAGGATGGAGGTGACTCTGATAGTGCATCGATGATATATAAAGAAAACAAATATTTTAGAAAGTCTCCCACAATTTCCAAAGGTAACTCCTTTTCTCAAATTAAATGGATATTGGATTCGGGATCTTCAAATCATATTTTCTCCAAGAGAGAGTATTTTGAGACGTTCCAAGATAAGAAGAAAAGCTTCTTGCCTTTGCCTAATGGGAAGAAATGTGTGGTTAAGGCGATGGGAATGGTGAAAATCAAAATGTATAACGGGGTGGAGCGCATTTTGGGGGGTGTAGCCTATGCGTCAACGAACAAACTTGATATACATTAGCCAATTTGATTCCAAAATTATCGAGTGTTGATAACGGGTGGATTCTCGAGAGTCACATGTGATTGTATGATCCTAGAAAATGAAGAAAAGAGGGGAGGTTTGTATTATCTAAAAAAACTTCAAGAGTAATGGGGAAGCGGAGGGCACAAGTCATTAAATGTTTAAGACGTGTCTCGTTTGTGGATATAACAGATGCATTGGTTGCGAGGCTCCTAATAGTAGACGATTGTGGTGAAAAAATCCCTACTAGAAGAGGGTGTGGCTCAAGCTCCCCCTCCAAGGTCAACAAATGATTTTGATTCGGAGTAATTACAAACACGTATTGGTGATTAATGAATTAATGAGCATTATGAAAGTATTTGATTCAAGATGCATGTAACTAGTACAATAAATTCCAATGGGTGATCTTTTGTGTTTTAAAAAATAAGGAGTCACAATTTGGTGGATTATGAGTATTTTCTATCTAAGATGGAGATATTTGAAATTTGGTTCATGAAAGACCCAACTCATGTTCTGCCCAAATACGCTATAAGCGAAGGTATATTGTCATTACAACAAATTCAACATTGTTATAGTGAAAGGGGAGTTTGTTAGCCAGGGGTTTCTCTATATTTTCAAACATTTTATGTGGGAGCTCGCAACCAGTGAAGGGGTTTGGTTCGCTGCAGCGAACGACCTCGGATTTGTGCGAAAATGGGGTTTTTCAAGTTTTTGGGAGTTTTCCACATGTAACCTTTAAGGTATAAATATAATAATATGAGGGGTTTCTCATTATGGTTTATTTAACATTGAGAAAGTTATTCATCTAAGAGAGATAGAGTAAGGGAAAGAGAGATTTAGTGTTCTATACTTTATTCTAAGGTGATATTGGGACGTATATGCATTTTGGTTGAGAGTGTTCATAGCTATTATGAGATCCTAACATTGTAACCCATATTTCTCAAATAGTAGAATTATTCTCTCTCTCTCATGGATGTAGGCAGGGTAATAGTGCCAAACCACATTAAATCTCTTGCGTTCATTTTGTTAATTTTGAGCTTGTTTATATTTCATACATATTGCATATATATTTCCTTGCTTTGGTTGGGTGTGGTGCCATTGGTGCACAACTGCTATAAGATACATTTATTCGATATGGTTGGAATCACGTCATGCAATTGCTCTTTTGTCAATACATCCACAATATTAGTAGCAAAGAAGGAACATAATTACAAAATAATTACAAATGGGTAAGACGTTATTTTATGCATATGAAATTCATACCGTGTTTATAACATAGTATGAATCTACATTCATGAATGTACTTTGGATGGCCTTTCAAAGTGCTACGTTAATGGTTGTGCGTATTTCGCATTGGCTATAATGTGAAAATTCATGAAAGGGAAGTTATAAGTGACTGAGGTATTTTGAAACAAAAATTGGATGCTTGGGTGGCATTAATTATAACCATAATAAAAAAACTACGATGCTTGGGGCATGTTTAGGCGAAGTGGGCAACCTTTTAGATACACTAATGTACATCAATTATACATAAATGGACTCAAACGATAATTTTTTTAATAATGGATGAAGTTGATTAAACATTAGGGGAACTGGACAACAAATTGGTGTAAAGGTGAAACAAATTGATAATTCTCAAGATGCCTCAAATATGGTGTGGGATAGTAAGAATATAATTTGTTAAAATCTACATATGTTAAAGATTACCCTAACTTTAAAAATATTTGAGAATGATGAATTATTATCATTGCATCCTAATGATGGTCAAGCTCGTCATCAAGTTTCATGGTTTTCTAAGAATTTTATAGTAAATGTGAAAGAATTATTCATGGATAGGGATGGATCAAAATGCATATGATCATGCCATGAGCACTCTTTACGACCTCTTGTGCGCCCATGAGTTTATCGTTTATCAAATGGAAGTTCACTAGGTACTTGGTGGAAAATTGGATGACTATTGTCAAAAACTCACAATGGCCCTTAACTTGACCAAAACCAAGATGTTTATTATGAACTCAAAAAAATTATTTTCAATGCCCGATGGGCAATGACAATTAACAATGAACACAATGAAACATTGCATAAGACTAAGGATATCACTATCTTATGATATCGCTATCCTATCCCAAGAATTCTTCATGAACGTTGCCTAATGACATCTAATAAGGGTAGGAAGAGAGATTATAAGAAAATATGATAAAAAATAAGCATAAGAAATCTACTAATAGTTCTTGGATTGTGCCACACAATTGGGATTTTTTAAATTTAGTGGAGAACTGAAAAACCGAATAAATGCGGTGTGTTATACCAATTTAAATTAATTCGCAAGTTTTCAATTAACTCTTATTTAATTAGAGTCTATTTTTAAACTAACTCAATTCAGCCCCTAGACATGCAACTACGTATCAAACCAAATAAGATATAGCATGCGACACAAAATTTCAGGAAAAAAATTTCCGAAGAGCAAAACTTTTTATTTCTAGAACAATGACAAGTTTACAAGACCATTGACTTACATATTATATTGCTTTCGCCCACAAGAGTAACCGTGGCCATCCCCGATCCTCGCCGTGCGGGAGGGCGCATGGAGGAAGGATCCTTCGGGTCCCGCGCGTCCCTCTCGGGAGCGCTTCGGCCGACGTCGTTTGAGATGTGGTGTAGAAATATAGAGAGATTTAGAGTCGCCAGTCTATTTTACTCAAAACAGACAAAAGAAAAAGGGGATGCCACCCCGAAGGATGGCATCCAAAGACATACCGGTGCGTGCGAAACCAAATGATTCAAGAAGGGTTCGGAGACATAGTTACGAAATGGGAAGGTGTTAGGCACCCATTTCGCCCTTTCGGTCTCTCATGAATATTTGCTATTTTCCCTTATATTTCCCCCGTGATATGTGTGCATGTGTATATATATGATGGAGGTAGGAATTCTCGACTTGTATCATCGAAAAGATAAAGCGAGTCATCCGTAGGAAGATATAAGAATAACTTTAGAAAAATAAGATTTACGTGATTACCCCTACGTTGATCGTTATAATGGAACGATAACGCATATGGAGTAATGCGCCAATAAGAACAAGTATATATATTATAAGGAAATTTGATTTAAAGAAAATAGGAAGTAAAAGAAAAGGTGAGAGAGCGGACTCGAGTCTCGGGTTTTACCCTGAGACGCCTACGTAGCCTATAAAGGCATAAAAGTCCACGTAGTTCGCATAAAAAACGAGGGGTGGGGTTTATCCCATAAATCCAAATGGGGGATCTCTTATTTATAAATGCGTGTATGTGTGTAGAAAAAGTGTTTTAGTTGTGAGAAAAGTGTGGAAAGAGTGTGAGAATCCCTATTTGGAATTTATGAGCAAACCCTCTTTTTCTTATTTTTTTGGGTTTTATTTATATGAAAATAAGAGATGTGCAATAATACTAAATAAAAATTATATTAGGATGTGTGAAATAAGATAATAAAAGTGCTAAGTAAGAAAACGAGTTATTGCAAATTTAAGAGGATTTGAAGAGAAAGGTGAGAACGATGGACCTTCTTGGAGACTTTGAGCTTGATCTTGAATGTTGGAAAGCAGCCATTGCAGTCGGATGATGATGGAGAGTGGTTAATTAATCAAGTTTGATGAAAAGGATGATGAAAAGTAGAATTAAAAAAGGGATTTGGATGTTGAAATCACGCTGCCTTCGAGAGAGGTTTTAGGGATTCGCTGAGAGAGATTTTGATCAGATCTGGGCTCCCCTTGCAAATGAGGTGAAGGCCTCCTTTTATAGGCCCGGGTAAGTGCCGATCGGCATTTCATGCTACTACCTATTGGCAGGTGCCGATAGGCAGGGTCTGGAACCTGCCATTTGGTAGTGCGCTTCAAGATTTTTCAGAAAATCGGTCACCGAGGGCAAATCGTTCGTCAGAATTGCGCACAGGGCATACCATTGGAAAGTTAATTCAGAGACATTTTAAAGTCCTTTGGATCGCTCCCGGGTTCGGGAGTTGACTTTGGGTCAAATATGACTCGGAAGCATTTGTCGGTCCATTGGACGGGGAATCGTTCGGACGCAAACGGATCGTTCGTCCGCATGGTAAGTCCTAATAGTGCACGGGGTGGACCATTGGAAAGGTTAGGAGGTGTATTTCGACATTCCAAAGAGTTTGACCCAGTTTGGAGAGTTGACTTTGATCAACTGGGCCCAGGAAGCATTCGGTGATCTCTCGGAGTCAAACGAATCGTTCGTCCGTATGGAAAGTCAGAACCACGCACGGGACGAACCGTTGGAAAGGGGATTCAGTTACCTTCTAAGATTCATTGAGTCTCGATTGATATGAAGAGTTGACTTAGTTCAAATAGGGCCCGGGAGCGCTCGTGGCCTTTGGGTCAGGTTTCGAACTCAAACGGATCGTTCGTCCGCATGATAGGTCAGAATCGCGCACGGGATGGACCGTTTGAAAGGCTATTCAGTGTCCTTCAAAGATTCATTGAGTCTCGATCGAGATAAAGAGTTTGACTTTTGGGTCAAATTGAGCCGGGGAGTGCCCTATGGCTTCTAGGTCAGTACTCGGGACATGACCTGGGTTTGTAGTGATGACGGGAGGTACTAGGGACCTAAGGAGAGTTAGGGGGTAACAGAATGGGGTGTCTACAGTAACGCACGGTGTCTTCATCAAACCTTCAAAGTATCGACTAGAAATCTGCAATGGTTCGCACACAGCTGTACAACAAGGACACGCTATCCTAGACACGTAGTCTACACGGTGTAGGTTATCCTCCCTACAAGAGTAACTTCATAGAGACTCCCTTCAAAATAGCACACCGCTCTTCGGTTGTAGAGTTCTCCCCATAAAGAATGAACAAGGGAAAAGTGTGTTCTTGAACACCAAAACAATTCACCAAAGCATATGTGATTTTTGTGAATTGAAAATAAAAAAGGGATTAAACCCTAAAAGAAGAAGCCAAAAGAATTCTACAATTTTGCAGTGTTCTATCTTTCAAAATGATGGAAATTCTTAATGAAAACGAAACCATTTAATGAGCATTTATAGAAAATCGCATCGCCTTAGTCGCTCGAACGAAATAGGGATCTCGCTCGAACGAAGTGCATGTGTCATTTCAACGACATCGCGCGACATCTCAATATCGCTCGAACGAGATGCTGATCTTGCTTGAATGACCTGGGAGATGAAATCGAGGAACTCTACAGGACTTAGAAAAAATTACTCATTCTAAAATTTTGACAAAAAAGTCCGCTTCAACACTTAGAAAATATTTTGTAAAAATATCCCAAAGCTCTAAGCGCAAAGTTAAGGTATTTAAAACATAACATTACCAAAGTAAACTTCGCGGAGGCTTTTTGATGAAGAACCTTGATATATTCCGATCCATCTTGATGTAGATTGATCTTGAACTTCTTCGACGGTTGTAACGATATATGACATAATTAATTGTGCCGGACTTATAAAATAATGTCCTTACAAGAACACATCAAGTATGTGAGTGAAATATCTTCACTTTTTTAGACCTTTGTTAAATATGTAATTGATTCCATAGGCTATGAAAATTTATGGTTTAATTGCATTGCTTCACAGTTAAAGTATCCTCACACGATGGCTTGGAAGGGTATTGTTCTATTATGGATGATGGGGTGTTTTAAAATATGGAGTTATTTGGAGAGGCATTTGCGAGTTGTTTTGAATATGAGATGCTAAGGGTTTGTTTACTTATGGAAAATATTTTCCATTTTTCTATTTTCATTTTTAATCTCCATTTGTTTCCATTTTCCATAGAAAATTGTAAAAAATTAGAATACTTGTTGGAATATTGAAACTAAGGCCCATTTTATTTTTTTTCATATATGCAACCCCCATTGCAACCTCATCATGGTTATCGCAGCGGAGGTTGGGGTAGTGGCGGCGCCAATGGTATGGTATTGGTGGAATTAGTGGTGATGGTGATGGTGATGGTGATGGTGGAGGTTGAGGTGGTGGTGGTAGTGGTAGTGAGTTAAAATAAAATTTCAAATCAAATGAAAAATTCTGGAAAACATTTCTATTTGTGTTTTCCCAAATTTATGGGAAAATGGGAAATAGTGTTCTAAATTTGAAAAAATAGACATTTGAACGCATTTTTTATTTTTCCATTTTTCTCATAAATTGTTTTATAGAGAACAACCCTATTTTATACAACTAAATAGAGCCTAAATGTTTTGAATAAGTTTGTAATCCTGCGGAGAAAGTAAACTATGATGGTGATATACATGAATGTGGTTATCTCATGGTCCAAGCGTACAAACTTTTGCCTAAATTTACTACCTTTTTTTAGGAGAATAGATTATATGCAGGGTGTTCAATAATTGTCCTCATTAATTGTTTCGACTTTGTGAGGCACAAACTTACTAATGCCCCTCCTTAACAACTCGCTTGACAATGAGTTGACCATTTCTTAACGTTAAATACTTTAAGAGGATTTACCCTAATGATGTCATTATTTGTGATTCCCATATTGATATCACATTTATATTGAAAGAAGAAAGATAACCCTTTTCACAAGTAATTGATATCGTGCAGATTGTATGATGATATTTATAATTTTTTGTACACATGTATCTTTGATGTGTAAAGTTTATACTATTTTGGTGGTTCAACTATGTATATTGATTTGTTGTATTTGAGGTTTAGATTAATGGTTAATAACGTTGATATATGATTCTAATGTTTTTATTTCATTATATATATATATATATAGGAAGAGACTCACATGAGGTCCATAATAAGACAAAACTAATACCTTTAGTAAAATTATATTTTAGACCACAATACTTTTAGAAACCATTTTAGTGTAACATAGATTTAAAACTTTCGAAAGAGAAACCCGCCAAATTCCGACCCAATCCCAATTCTGGTATCAGAGCCAAGACGCTCATTTTTGCCCTATAGTGAAAAGAATTTAATGCCATTGGAATTTATCCCACGCATTTACAAAGATATTTTTGTAACCAATCCAGACTACCAACCCATACCAATAATTGATTTAGACCCATAAGGTTTCTTAACCTCACACATAGACGGTTGTTCACACACTAAACATATCCCAGCCAAACACGCAGATAGCAGACCAGTTACTTCGAGTTCTATCAATAACATAATAGACTAAAATAAGTGTATACTCCTTATTTTAAGATAATTAATTAAAGACACTCAAACCCTAGAAGCAGCGATAAAAAATATCTCTAAAAGAATACAAGAAATAGATAGCCAAATCCCAATAGACCTTATACAAGTATGAAAAGAAATAAATAGTAAGACTAATCATATAAAAGTCCTTAACAAATACATTTTAGAAATTAAAACTTTGACAAAAAAAGTAAGAAAGTGAGTTAATTAAACTCAGCAAAGAACAAGCTAAACTTATTCCTAGGAAATAGTTAGATCAGACTAGAATGAGGTACCTAGAAACCTCTTCATTCAGACCCTAGCGAATTTTTACCGAAAAATTTTAGAAAAGATAAATGATGATAGATTTTATTATTAGATAAATAAAAATGAGATTGTTAATCCTGCTAAAGCATCCAGACTTATACTCGAGAGATTAAATTGAATCTCAACATCAATAGCAGCTACTCAAGACTATAATAATAGCATTGTTAAAGGCTTACAATGAGATGTAAAGGCTAAGACAGAAGGATTAACCACCTTCTATACAGACTTTGTTAAATTTGTTGGAGCATGAGGTCCCCAATTTTAAAATATTTCAAAAATAAATTTCCTTTTAGATGAGGAATAAAGATGGCTCAACACAACACACCCAAATAATAAATTTTAATTTCTTTCAAATTAAAATTAAACTAAACTCAAAGTGAAATTAAATTAAACAACAAATACATTTTTTTACTTAAACCAAATTAATTCAACCCAAGCCCAAGAAATTTTCCTAACAAAAATTAATTAATCCATTTTTGCTAATTAGGTCAAACAAAATTTTATTCAATAAAAATAATGACTTGAATTAAATTAATAATTACCCAACAAATTAGCACCAAATTAAATATACCAATTTATCTTTTTACCTGAGCATGCATCTAATGTGATATTTGCAAAAGATAAAATAAGTAAAAAAACCACTACGCCACTATGTACGAGGAAAAACCCACAACGGGAAAAATTTTTGGACGGCCCTAGCCTCAAATCCACCAAGTACGATTTTACAAGTACAAGACAAAAAGACTTACAACACTCGACTTGACTCCGTCCAAGCCCCGACGCTCCTTCGTGTACACACCTCGGCCTAGCAAATAACCATGGAGCTCCACCGCGGTCTCAGAATCCACCGTTCGAACTTTTTCGGTCACCGCCACCCGAACAAGGAGCCTTTCTCCAAGTGGGTATGTCACAACAAACAATCTTCTTCTTTGTGGGATGTAGAAGGAAACCCAAACTTCTCTTCCTTGAGGTGTAGAGAAAACCCCATGCCAAACACTCCAAGCAAGGATATATATTAAGGAACTTGGAATAAACAAAACTATTAGGTGTATATGTGTTTTGGTGAATTTAAACCTTAAAAATCAAACACAAAACATAAAACTTTTTCTTCAAAGAATTTTCTCTCTAAAAGTCTCTATGGATGTGAAAAAGTTAGTTCCAAAAGGTTGGTTCCCGCACTTATTAAATCTGGAAAAAGATAGTGGGGAAAAGTGGGAAAATCATCAAAAGCTACCAAAATAACTATTCCCGCCAAATCTCATTCGAACGACTTTACAAACGATGTTCCAAAGGTGAAAAAGAAATTTCGTTAGAAGTCTCATTCGAATGACCAGGTAATCTCGTTCAAACGAGATGCCAGTTCGTTCAAACGACATGGTAATCTCGTCCGAACGAGATTCCAGAGCGATCGAATGATGTGTCAGAAAAAATAAAATTTTCATTTTAAGTTCAAAACTTTTTATGAAAAGTTCTAAAAAATATTTTCTGAGAGAAACAAAGTCGTTAAAACTATTTATAAAAATTTTATAAAATACACCCAATAAATTTCCAAGCTCCTATATATATATAATGCACTCATACCTTAGGAGCATTGGAACTAATGTTGTTGACGTAGAAACGAGGCACACTAAACCCGGAATATGATGAAGTTTTATAATCTTGGCCATTACGTCTTCAACAAACACATCATAGGCTTCGATGGATACACTTGTGTAACACCCCATGATTTTGGGACTGAGAAATTAAATTTTTGGGAGAAATAAAATTTCTTTAAATTGGAGAATTTTAAAATTTGGAAATTGAAGTTCAAAACTTGAGGACATTTTAAAGTATTCCGGAAGATGATTTTGAGTGCGCCATCGATTCCCCTTTTCCTTTGGGGTTTTATTATTAGCGGATTTCTTAATGGGCTTATTATGGAGGGTTATGATATTAGATTAAGGGAATGGGTGACCTAGGTCGAATAGGGGCTTGCGGGCCTCTGTTAAATTGATTTAGGAGGGTTGGAAACCTCATTAGGAATGGGAGTTCTATTTAGAGGTCAAAAGTGAGTTTACCTATGACGTATGGCTTAAGTGTCTTTGAGAGAGAGTGGTGAGGGTAAGTCTCAAAATCGTAGGACGAGGTTGGTGCCGAATCCTTATAGTGCTAGGATTCTATTTAGGTTAATATTTGGGACCAATGAGAACGAGCGGTCGCATATCCTCAGTAATGTTAAACTCAAGGAATAAATCATAAACATCTTAACGTTAAGGGTTCATTATGAAGTATTAAGTCGTAATCTAAAGTGAGGGTAATTTAACTTGTTGCCGACCAATAGTTATGGGTATACTTATCATCGGAACAGTCTATATATATATGTCGGCACATGATTTACTATGGGTATCCCAAAATATGATGAGATCACATAATAAATGTAGTTTCGAACTTGAGGCCTACAAATTATTGATTGTGTAAATAACAATTGGGATTCCAATACTTGAAATGAAATTGAGTTAAGCTTGAGGCTTGTAGACTATTAGTTATGGCATACCAATAGTCGAAATTAGTACTAGAATTATATATGTACTTTCGGATATAGATGAGATGTGTAGTGATTGTTACCTACACTAAACTTTGGGTGACAACCTTAATGTTGAAGATATATCTATGTTGGAAGATTATTTATATCATAGGAGAAATGGATGAGTATGCCTCAAGTGAAGGATCGCATTCACATATCGAGGTAAGTTAATGTGTTTGGGACGACGGCTAGTGTATTGAGGATTATGTATACTTATGGCCGAGATTATAATTATTATACATATGAACGAGAGATAGTTTGTATATATATATATATGGATATGTGAATATATATCTGTAGAGATATTAATATAAGTGTATACTCATGTTGTGAATATCTAAACCGTATGTGATGGTTTAATTATATGGTGGGACCATATGGATGTATATGTATTGTGTATGTGAATGATATATATACATGTATTGTGAAGCATACCCCGCACATGCTATCATTGGGAAGTCGCACGATGAGGGTGAGCACCCTGGCTCGGGGAGCAGAGTGTGGATATTCCCCAGGTCATAATCGTCCATTGTGTTAGTATGTGATATACATTATTTTTGGGATGAGACGTGGTGGGTATGTTTCGTCTCATTGTCGGTTAGGAACTATAACTGCTTCCCGAACATCGTGTGTGTATGTTGGCCGCGATGTGGTTGATATTGAGTCCCACCTCTGGTCCCCAGGATAGAATATGAGTGATGCCTTGGAAGATGACAGCATGGTGCAGTATATTGGCATTCTATAGCCGGTTATATTATGTGGATGGAAATTGTACATTATATGTGTTATGTACACTTGGCTATTGGAATGCTTGGTTATATATATATATATATATATATATATATATAGGGTGAGGTTCAAAAGTGAACCAAAAGAATGAACTTTTTAATGAACCTACTAAGACATTAAAAAAATTATTTTAAATTTCTTATTATAATTGGTCCGCACCAGCGGCAATGAATAATTTTTCAATCCCCCCGCTGGCGCGAACTTATTACAACAAGAAATTAAGGATCAATTTTTAATATCTTAGTAGGTTCATTAAAAAGTTCATTCTTTTGGTTCAATTTTGAACCTCTCCCTATATATATATATATATATCCTGTATGAGAAAGGATATGAAATTTCTATAATGTAGATCTTGGGTGATTATGGTGTACTAGATTGTTGGGGGTTGATGTATCGCACTTAAGGAAAGATTTGGCTTATATCAACCCAAGAATTTAGTGGAGATTTTGAGGTGGTTCTGAGATAGTAATTATAATTATAGTAGTAATTGTGTAGATGACATAATGGATCCCTACGATCGACATTGTTAAGGAGTAGTGTATCGAGGGGGTTCCTTGTTTGGATTTCGCTTTGCGAGACGCCCCACGCACGAAACGCAGTGCAATGTTGAGAGTGGAGAGAAGTTTTGTCCTTATTAAATTGTATGCATATTATTTAGAGAATAAATTCTTATATTGAAATCTTGTGTTATTATTTAACGTACTAAGTCATATAACTAGTTAAGCTAATAACTGGAACTACTGTAGCCTAGTGTGGGATATAGGCATATATACATTTTAGTGTGAGTAGAATGGGAAGGATTCTTGGGTTATGTTAGGATGGAAGGTCTTATGGGTTTAGGTCGTGCCTATGGTAAATTAGGTTGTCCTTATGGGTGGGGTAACTTAATTAAGATTCCAGGACGCGAATAGGTCCGCGCTTTTAGATGAGAGCTGAGATAGGGGTTTCACGAGAGTGCGACTCCACTTTAATTATGAAATAGTGCATTTATATTTATTATGCACGGTTAACACACTTGATAAACATTTTTACACCTCGGGCTCTGACCTGTTTATATTTCTCTTTTGCTATATATATGTATGTATATACTATTATAGGTATCCTACCGCATGGATGCTGAATGCCCTTCTATCCAGAGTCTTGTGAGCCGTAACAGGTGCGGACTATTGCGGGATTTAGATTGTAGTTGCCTCTTACTTCTTTGAAAATCTAGGTAGGATTCATGTTGTGTATCGGGTTTATACCCAAGGAATATTTATAGATGTTTATATTTCTCCTTTATGATGTCGTACTGTCTGTGACCCGACAGCTTATTCGGGTATATTTCCTTGTATATACTCATTTCATATTATTTTAGCACTTCTTTTATCATAGTTCTTGTGTGCATTTTACCCTTTGTTAGTAGTTCTATATTGTTGGTTGGTTGTCTATTGTATGTTTTATTTAATTTTGACATCCTGCTTTTAGTAGTTTTGGGTAGTTAGCCTTATTTATTTTAGTATAGTTTGTTGATGTTGAGAATGAGCCATCTGAGATTCCTGATTTATTGTAGTATAGGGCTGGCCACCCGTTATTATTTTAAGCGGGTTGTCACAGATGGTATCAGAGCATCAAGTTCTAGTGTCTTTAGGATCTGTGTGGGTTTCTTTGTTCTTTCGTAAGTGTTCTTGATATAGAGCCCTACTATTAAGATTGTTGTGTTCACTGCGTTTATCTCCTTTTGCGAGGTGTACTCATTTAAATGACGGTCTGACACAGTTTCTTTCATCTCAGACGTCACTAAGAATAAGTCGTCTAGGAAAGGACAAGATTAGAGATGCAATACCCATAACAGATTTTGGGTACACTTTGATTGGAGGTATATGTTTTCCCCGATTTGGGCCGAGATAAGGATAAGATTTTTAGCGGTGATTCAAGGTGATCAATCGGTGGTTGAGTAAGAAAGGGAAATTTACTTAAATGGAGAACCTTGGACTTAATAAGGTAAGTTCTTAGTAGAGGCATATAGTGAAGTCCTTGGGAGGTTTAGAGTGAGAAACCCGTCAATCTTTGTTAGGAAGCCTAGTGATGCTGACTTTTACCGGTGGAAGGTAAGTTGCATTGTCCTAATTGTTAGGAGTATCGTCTTTATTTAAGAAGGGAGTAAGAAATTTAGAGACTCAGGTTCGTTGAGTAGGACCGAAGGAGTTATCAGGGGTCACAATCGCACTTTGTCCTTCAAAATGGTCAAGAAGGATTTTCTGGAAGATGTCTCTTTAAGGAGAATTAGGCTTTAGGAAGAAAGATTATCCTGGAAGAAGTAGAGGACTTTGAATAGGGATTCAAGGATGAAGTAAAGCAATTGGATATGGAAGTATAAGGTAGAATACCTTTTTTTAGGGGTTAATTAATGCTTTATGCGGTACTGGGAGCATCGCATGTAAGGTTTAAGGAGTGGCTAGCTGCTACACCCCTAGGGTGTATAGAATTTCCCTAGAGGAAGGAGTGAATAAGTACGAACTTTGTATAGCATCTTTTGAGATAATAGACCATCTCGTGAGGAGATAGTAGAGAGTTGTGCTATTGAATTTCAAAAGTATGGAATGTCAAGGTTTGTTGAGTAATGGTTATAAGGTTATTGTTGTATAGATAGGCTAATGCTGGTAATTGTAGTGTTCCAATGAGGGAAGGACTTGTCTTGCGAAAATGCTTTGATGTGATGTAAAGAAATGGTATAACTGAGAGGTTTAGAGTTTAGCAGAATTAGTGTTGAGCGGGAATTTAGCTCATGGTTGTGCTAGCTTGGAGAACTAGGTATTGGTTAGAGTATTGTATTTGCTAGGGCCTTGTGTATTGGACATAAGTTATTTAATTGGTGTGCCGAAAGATATGGATTTATTTTATAGAATGTTTCTATATAGGCCTTCGGGCAATATACATAATTTGGGAAATATTTTTATAAAACCTTAACCCTGGTTCAACTGATCTCAATCCTCGACATAACTACACAGTTGTGTATTGGGAGGATTCCTTGTTTGGATTTCACTTGCGAGACCTCCCCCACATGAAGGTAGCTTATGTCAGGAATTGAGAAGAGTTCAACCATCGGGAATTTTAAACTTTTGTATATATTTAATATGTTGCTATAGGAATTTGTTAAGAGTTATATTTCAATTTTAGGCTATTGGAGCCGAGTTATGGTTTTGACGAGTGGAGCTCGGGTACGGGGTGTATGGGCGCCCTGGGTAACTAGTTATTTTTTAAAATTTATATGGTTCGATGTGAGAACTGGAAAGGAACAATATAATAATCTTGAGGGTAGATGTAAGGACTAGATGAGATGAAGTCCTAGGCATAACCTAAATTTCGCGGACGAAATTCTTGTAAGGGGGGAAGTATGTAACACCCCATGATTTTGGGACTAAGAAATTAAATTTTTGGAAGAAATAAAATTCTTTAAATTGGAGAATTTTAAAATTTAGAAATTGAAGTCCAAAAATTGAGGACATTTTAAAGTATCTAGGATTATGATTTTGAGTGCGCCATCGATTTCGGACGGGTCGAGATAATCGAAATGATTGTCATTGGGTTTTATTTCGGTTCTGAAATATTTTTAAGTCGGTTTGAATCGAATTGGAGTAAACGAGTCATTTAAAGTGTGTATTAACATGTAAAACTGGGATTATTATTTTAAAGGTTTAAGAGGCTTAGGGATCAAGCCATTCTCATTTGTGAGAAAGAGAGAAAAGCCCTAGAGGGAGAAAAGAAGAGAGAAAGAAGAAGAAAGGAAGAGAGAGAGGAGAAAAGCTTGGAGATTCCGGCCCAAACGCGATCCCGGGAACGATTCAACCTCTACAAATCTGAGGCAAGTGTTTAATCTTGCTAAATATTTCATTTGTGTATTTCATTTCATAATTTGTGGATAAAAGAAATGGATTTTGGGTATTAATATCAAAACCTAGATTTTGGGTACTAAAATGGAAATTTGATGTTTATACATGGGTTTGATGATATATAAATTGTTGGGATGAGATGTAGGATGAGTATAAATGTTAAAATTATGATTGAGTAAAAGATTGGGGGTTAGATGGTAGTATTTGGGTATTTGGAGAGTTACTCTTTGTTCAAAAATGGAAATCGACCAAGATATCTGGTGTGGCCGGTCGACCGGAGTCTGGAGACCGATCGACCGCGCCTTAAAGGAAAAGCCTACTACATTTCTTCATAGGCAATATTTTGACCCGCGATTGACCGGGGGTCTGGGACCGATCGATCGGTTTCCTGTTTTAGCCCAAAATTGGGATTTCTTTCTTCCCCTTTTTCTTTGGGGTTTTATTCTTAGGTGATTTCTTAATGGGCTTATTATGGAAGGTTATGATATTAGATTAAGGGGATGGGTGCCCTAGGTCGAATAGGGGCTTGCGGGCCTTTGTTAAATTGATTTAGGAGGGTTGGAAACCTCATTAGGAATGGGAGTTCTATTTAGAAGTCAAAAGTGATCTTACCTATGACGTACAACTTAAGACTCTTTGAGAGAGAGTGGTGAGGGTACGTCTAGAAATCGTAAGCCGAGGTTGGTGCCAAATCCTTATTGTGGTAGGATTCTATTTAGGTTAAGATTTGGAACCAATGAGAGAGCGGTCGCGTATCCTTAGTAATGATAAACTCAAGGAATAAATCATAAACGTGTTAACGTTAACGGTTCATTATGAAGCATTGAGTCGTAATCTAAAGTGAGGGTAATTTAACTTGTTGCCGACCAATAGTTATGGGTATACTTATCGTCGGAACAGTCTATGTATATATCGACACGTGATTTACTGTGGGTATCCCAAAATATGATGAGATCACATAATAAATGTAGTTTCGAACCTGAGGCCTACAAATTATTGATTGTGTAAATAACAATTGGGATTCCAATACTTGAAATGAAATTGAGTTAAGCTTGAGTCTTGTATACTATTAGTTATGGCATACCAATAGTCGAAATTAGTACAAGAATTATTGATGTACTTTCCGATATAGATGAGATGTGTAGTGATTGTTACCTACACTAAACTTTGAGTGATAACCTTAATGTTGGAGATATATCTATGTTGGAAGATTATTTATATCATAGGAGAAATGGAGGAATGTGCCTTAAGTGAAGGATCGTATTCACATATCGAGGTAAGTTAATGTGTTTGGGACGACGGCTAGTGTATTGAGGATTATGTATACTAATAGCCGAGATTATAAATCTTATACATATGAACGAGAGATAGTTTGTATATATATATATGGATATGTGAATATATATCTATAGAGATATGAATATAAGTGTATACTCATGTTGTGAAATCTAAACCGTATGTGATGGTTTAATTATATGGTGGGACCATATGGATGTACATGTATTGTGTATGTGAATGATACATATACATGTATTGTGAAGCATACCCCGCACATGCTATCATTGGGAAGTTGCGCGATGAGGGTGAGCACCCTGGCTCGAGGAGCAGAGTGTGGATATTCCCCAGGTCATAGTCGTCCATTGTCTTAGTATGTGATATACATTATTTTTGGGATGAGACGTGGTGGGTATGTTTCGTCTCATTACCGATTAGGAACTATGACCGCTTCCCGAACGTCGTGTGTGTGTTGTACGCAATGTGGGTGATATTGAGTCCCACCGCTGGTCCCCAGGATGGAATATGAGTGATGCCCTGGAAGATGATAGCATGGTGCAGTATATTGGCATTCTATAGCCGATTATATTATATGGATGGAAATTGTACATTATATGTGTTATGTACACTTGGCTATGGGAATGCATGGTTATATATATATATATATATATATCCTAGGTGAGAAAGGATATGACATTTCTATAATGTACATCTTGGGTGATTATGGTGTACTTGATTGTTGGGGGTCGGTGGATCGCACTTAAGGAAAGATTTCGGTTATATCAACCCAAGGATTTAGTGGAGATTTTGAGGTGGTTCTTAGATAGTAATTATAATTATAGTAGTAATTGTGTAGATGACATAATGGATCCCTACGATCTACATTGTCAAGGAGTAGTGTATCAGGGGCGTTCCTTGTTTGGATTTCGCTTTGCGAGATGCCGCACACACGAAATGCCGTGCAATGTTGAGAGTGGAGAGAAGTTTTGTTCTTATTAAATTGTATTCATATTATTTAGAGAATAAATTCTTATATTGAAATCTTGTGTTATTGTGTAACGTACGAATTCCTATAACAAGTTAAGCTAATAACTGGAACTACTATATCCTAGTATGGCTTATAGGTGTATATACTTTTTAGTGTGAGTAGAATGGGAAGGATTCTTGGGTTATGTTAGGATGGCAGGTCTTATGGGTTTAGGATGTACCTATGGTAAGTTAGGTTGTCCTTATGGGTGGGGTAACTTAATTAAGATTCCAGGACGCGAATAGGTGCGCACTTTTAGATGAGAGCTGAGATGGGGGTTTCACGAGAGTGTGACTCCAATTTAATTATGAAATAGTTCATTTATATTTATTATGAACGGTTAACACACTTGCTAAACATTTTTACACCTCGGGTTCTGACCCTTTTATATTTCTCTTTTGCTGTATATATGTATGTATATACTATTACAGGTATCGTACCGCATGGATGTTGGATGCCCTTCTATCCAGAGTCTTGGGAGCCGTAACAGGTGCGGACTGTTGCGGGATTTAGATTGTAGTCGCCTCTTACTTCTTTGAAAATCTAGGTAGGATTTATGTTGTGTATCGGGTTTATACCCAAGGTATATTTATAGATGTTTATATTTCTCCTTTATGATGTTGTACTGTCTCTGGCCCGACAGCTTATTCGGATATATTTCCTTGTATATACCCATTTCATATTATTCTAGCACGTCTTTTATCGTAGTTCCTGTGTGCATTTTACCCTTTGTTGGTAGTTCTATATTGTTGGTTGGTTGTCTATTGTATGTTTTATTTAATTTTGACATCCCGCTTTTAATAATTTTGGGTAGTTAGGCTTATTTATTTTAGTATAGTTTGTTGATGCTGAGAATGAGCCATATGAGATTCCTGATTTATTGTAGTATAGGGCTAGCCACCCGTTATTATTTTAAATGGGTTGTCACAACTTGAACACTATCCCATGACTTAAATTTTTTTATCCGGAATTGAGCCAACACTACATTAAGACTCAATCGGAGAATTGTGTCCTTATAAATATCCCCCTTTGGCTATTTCGGGACCAAAAAAAAATTCTAAAGGTCCATCAAGCTCTACTAGTCTTAAAAAAATATCCCATCCAAAATAAAAATACGTAGCTTGACTCAAAAACCCAAGGATCAATATCTTTGCTGATGATGAAAGTTTCCATGTAGAAGAATTCTTGCACACTTAAGCAAACTATCAAACGCATAGGGAATATCAAAATATTAAATGTAATTAAAAATAATTATTCCCCCTAAGTTAATTCTCCTTTATCAACTATGATCAACCTAAGAAGATAGCGCTCTCCCCCTAAGTTAAATCTCCTAAACTTAAATAAGATAATAATAGTATTAGAATACCATTTCACCCCCTATTATTCTCCCCCTTTTTGTTCAGGAATAAACAAAGGTTAAATTAACTAATTGAAACACGATGAAGCTTAAAGTGATAAAAGCATGAAAGCATATGGGCAATAAAAGCATAACTAATCCATAAATAATAGAGGATACCAACTAAGATGAAAGAAAATGATACCAATATGATACATGAGATATTAAGCATGTGATATCAAAAAAAATACACCAAGATAGATATCAATTATGAAGCAGAAGCATAGATGGACTAGAAAGCAAGGCAAATACACAAAATACCATATATATGTGGATATAATGAATATCACTAATGCACGCGCTCATATATATGTATAAACATCACACATAACACGAAATACAATAAGCTTTTCACACTCGTATGGCAAAAATGTGTCATATGAAAACGAAAGTGTAGGGGTGTGAACTAGTAACAATTAAATTTAGACCCAATCACTTCAAACATATTCACAGAGTTCTCAATTGATTGCAAACTTTATCACATTTGAATATAACATCTGTGATAATATAAATTGAACTCAATGAACTAACATACACAATGCATACAAGCATAGAATTTTAATGATTCTACACACTAATAGAGTCATGACAATGAAAGGACAACTAGGATAAACGGACATTATGCAAATCGTTGATATACCATCCAATCTCCCTCAAAATAAGCATATATATTTTTGAATGAATATATCAATTAACAGTAGGCCTTGGCAATTATTTTTATGTTTAATGCCATATTTTATTTTTATGCCTTTGGACCACGTATTTCTTTTAGGTCCATTCCAAACGGTGGCTTTCTCTCAAAGGATGATATTTTCCTTTCGGAGCCCTTCCCCGTGCACATTTATATATAACATTTTTATATATCAAAAATCTCACATGCAACGAATTTTGACATGCGCTAGTCCTCCTAGGTCACAAATATGTAGATGACAAGATTGATAGGAGAACACCTCACAAAGCTCAAATATAACATGTGACGATTAAATTTCAAAAGAGCTTGTGCATGTGCGAATTGAGGCATATAAAAATAGAATCCATTTAAGCAACAAAAAATCCAACTACTCCATGTAAGCATCGAACGACACATGTTATTTATGAGTAGACTCATTGAAATTATCGAAGCTTAAACCACACGTTTTATTTTTAATTTAGACCGTTCCTAGTATTTTATCTAATTTCTTCGAACGACACTCCAAATCAAATTTGACTTTACTAGAGTCTTTTAATTTATTTTCTAATTCTAAAATTTTAGACTTTAACAAACATTTCTCTCTTTAAACTCAAGAAGCTCCTTTTTCATTGACTTCATTAAACCTCTAATGCTATCTCTCTCGCCTTCTATATATTCAAGTTTCTCTCGAAGATATCTCTCTTGTGTCCTAAGGTCTTCAACGAGCACAATATCATCAACGACCTTGACAAGTTCTTTTAAAATAACTTCTAACTTCAAATTTACTCTTTTTAAT
Source organism: Sambucus nigra (assembly GCA_949130495.1). Lineage (NCBI taxonomy): Eukaryota > Viridiplantae > Streptophyta > Magnoliopsida > Dipsacales > Adoxaceae > Sambucus > Sambucus nigra. Next base: position 140,205,396 of record OX422224.1, on the reverse strand, counting down.
TTAACAGATTCTTCATAAAGTTATTGAAAAGCATTTTGAAGTTCACTCACATTAACCTCTTCTTTATTCTCTCTCTCTCTCTCTCTCTCTCTCTCTCTCTCTCTCTTCTTCACTCTCACAACCATTAAAAATAAGGGAATCATAAACTTTGACCTCAGAAGTGTCATGTGTTTGTATATCTTCATGGGAAGATTCATTATCGGTGCTCACATGACTTGCCATAAAAGCCACAAAGTTGGGCTTAGTGCGGGAATTGGGTCCCTCTTCCTTGTCACTATCACTAAGGGTTTCATTATAGGAAATTGGTTGCTTACCCTCTCTCCTTAGTTTAGTGGGGCACTCAAAAGCCCTATGGCCACACCCATCACAACCATAAAACCTATTTGACTCGTCCCTATTTAAATTTTCTTTAACAGTTTTAGGGATCTTTTCGGCTTTGTTATGCTTAGAATTTTCAAATTTCTTAAAATAATTTTTAAATTTATCATTGTTAAAGTTAAGAAATATTTAAAATTTCCTAGCAAGCATATCCATGTCCTCCAAGTCACTATCACTTTCACTCTCTACTACTTATTTTTCCTCCTTTCGGGATTTTAAAGCAACGCCCTTTTCTATTTTGTTTTTAGTTTTGGAGGGAAACATGTTTAGTTCATAGGTTTGTAAATCACCTTCTAATTTCTTAGAGGCTAAAGTGGGTAAAGAATTTAGCACGATCACCTTAGGAATAAATCTATCGGTTAGGGACCTTAAAATTTTCTTTACTACTCGGTTGTCGGGTATTTTCTCTCCCAAATTAAAAGATGAATTAACTATATCGGAAAGTCTAGCATAAAATTCATCAAATGTTTCTTTTTCATTCATTTTGATGGTTTCAAATTGAGTGGTGAGGTTTTGGAGTTTAGAAGCCTTTACGACACTAGTTCCTTTATGAGTGAGTTGTAAAACATCCCAAGCTTCTTTAGCGGTTTCACACTTTATAATGCGTCAGAATTCATCCAGTGTGACCATGCTAAACAAGGCATTTAAACCTTGGGAATTAAAGTTTGGAAGTTTTAATTCATTCTCACTCCATCTATCGGTGGGTTTAGGAACACGCTCATTATCTATCAAATGTGTAGGTGGGGACCACCCATTAATGACAAACAACCAAACCCTCTCGTCGATAGATTTTAGTGCCAATTTCATCCACGCTTTCCAATACGCGTAGTTAGAACCATCGAAAATAGGAAATTTTGAAAATGAGGAAAATTCCATTTTAGCCAAAAATATTTAAAAGGATCTTAACGAAGTAATTTATCGTTTTGGCTCTGATACAACTTGTTGGAGTACGATGCCCTTAATTTTAAAATCTTTTAAAAATAAATTTCTTTTTAGATGCGGAATAAAGATGGCTCAACACAACACACACAAATAACAAATTTTAATTTCTTTCAAATTAAAATTAAACTAAACTCAAAGAGAAATTAAATTAAATAATAAATACATTTTTCACTTAAACCAAATTAATTCAACCCAAGTCCTAGAAATTTTCCTACCGAAAATTAATTAATCCATTTTTGCTAATTAGGCCAAACCAAATTTTATTCAATAAAAATAATGACTTGAATTAAATTAATAATTACCAAAACAAATTAGTACCAAATTAAATATAGTAATTTTATCTTTTTACCTAAGCATGCATCTAATGTGATATTTGTAAAAGATAAAATAAGTAAACAAACACTACGCCGCGATGTACGAGGAAAAACCCACAACGGGAAAAAATCTTGGACGGCCCTAGCCTCGAATCCACTAAGTACGATTTTACAAGTACAAGATAAAAAGACTTACAACACTCGACTTCCGTCCAAGCCTTGACGCTCCTTCTTGTACACACTTCGGCCTAGAGAATAACCACGAAGCTCCACCGCGGTCTCGAAATCCACCGATCGGACTTTTTCGATCACCGCCACCCGTAAAAGGAGCCTTTCTCCAAGTGGGTATGTCACAACAAACAATATTCTTCTTTGTGGGATGTAGAAGCAAAACCAAACTTCTTTTCTTTGAGGTGTAGATAAAAACCCAGTGTCAAACACGCCAAGCAAGGATATATATTAAGGAACTTGGAATAAACGAAACTATTGGGTGTATATGTGTTTTAGTGAATTTAATCCATAGAAATCAAACACAAAACATGGAACTTTTTCTTCAAAGAATTTTCTCTCTAAAAGTCTCTTAGGATGTGAAAATGTTAGTTCCAAATGGTTGGATCCCGCACTTATTAAATATGGCAAAAGATAGTGGGGAAAAGTAGTGAAAAAAGTGGAAAAACCGTCAAAAACTGCCAAAATAACTGTTCCCGCCAAATCTCGTTCGAACGAATTTTCATTCGAATGAAATTCTCATTCGAATGACTTTATTAACAATGTTCCAGAGGTGAAAAAGGAATTTCGTTAGAAGTCTCGTTCGAATGACATGGCAATCTCGTTCGAACGAGATGCCATTTCGTTCGAACGACATGGTAATCTCGTTCAAACGAGATTCCAGAGCGATCGAACGACGTGTCAGAAAAAATAAAATATTCATTTTAAGTTCAAATTTTTTTATGAAAAGTTCTAAAAAATATTTTCTGAGAGAAACAAAGTCGTTAAAAATATTTATAAAAAATTTATAAAATACACCCAATAAATTTCCAAGTTCATATATATATATATATATATATATATATATATATATATATATATATATATATATATATAATGCATTCATACCCTAGGATAATTGGAACTAATGTTGTTGACATAGAAACGAGCTACACTAAACCCGACATATGATGAAGCTTATAATCTTGGTCGATTCTTCAAAAAACACGTCATAGGCTTGGATGGATACACTTGAACACTATCCTATGACTTAAATGTTTTTGTCCGGAATTGAGCCAACACTACATTAAGACTTAATCGTAGAATTGTGTCCTTACAGAATTCTAACAAAATTTGGCAAATTATCATAACAATATGGAAAGACACAATGTATCCAAAATGGATAATATTATTAATGAACTTAGACTAAATATGGCTCAAGCCAAAGAAAAATATGAAGAAATTATTCAGGGAATTAACGTTATATATAATAAACCTTCCCAAACGAAATTAGACTCTCCATTTATCCTAACACGATTAGATAAAATAGAAAAAACTGTAGAAATCATAGAAGCTAGAATGACACAAGAATATGTGCAACAACAAGATGAAGTAAAAGACTACATTACAAAAGTTGTATATTCTCTTGTTAATACTCTTGCTAAACAATGATATAAGAAAAGAGAATAAGATATTTAAATAAGAAATCCTTAGTCAGATAAAGAGATAAAAATATTTTTCAGACTCTTTAGAAAGAATTGAAAAAAAACTTGAACAAAAATAGGTAACCACCTGTAAATTTAAAGAATCTCCTTATATAGAAATAATGGAAGGTAAGAACATAACTACAGGAATTATAAATGATGGATTAGATAAGACTAGTAAGATAGTTAGCCCTATTCCAAATATTGGACATAGTAATTTTATGCTCCAAAGACTTAAAGATTCATCCTCCAATGTTAGAACATGGTGGAAGGAGAGAAATTTCACCAATCCTCTCCAATGGAAAGAATGGGGAGAAGTTGACTAAAAATTTATTGAAGACTCCATACATAATGGACAACTTTTAGTAGTTAGATACATAGACTTGTTCAAAGAAGGAGCCATTCATAAAACTCCTAATTACAACATGACTTATCATTATAGAAATCATGTTTTAGACATATACTGAGCTTTAAGTTTTGACTCAAAATGGCTAAGATCAAAAGGAACTGATAGGAAGTTCCAGTTCCTAACCTTTGGTCTCTTTCAAGCAGGAATCCAAGGATTACATAGACCACAAAGTAATATCAACATATTATGTTGTTTAATAGATAAAAGATGGAAATATTTTGAGAAAATCCTTATTGGGATAGCCCAATTAGAAATGTTAGACAATATAGGATACTTTAATGTCATTCTGGCATTTAGAGTAACTGTAGACACAGCCAAACATTTTAAGTTAATCTTATATGTTAGTGTCCATGAAAACTATATTATCCCATATGCTAATATAAATATAGAATTCCAAAGCTATGTGAAATTCTCCCAAGTCCCCTATGAAGAAATGCAATCGAGAATTCCAAGAGATAGAATGAATGAAGAAATATTAGTTAGAACCAATAATTCAGACTACAATTATACTTACAGTATTCGGAGTACTGGATGTATGAAACAAAAATCTAAGACCCTTTGGAAATTTTTAGAATTTCAAAAAGCTAAGACTATACAGAATAAACCTTTGTTTATTAATCAAGACGATGTCACTAAAAATGTTACTATCTAGTTTGGTCCTCCTAAGATTATCAATAAGAATATCCATACTGAAGAAATTAGATTTAGAAATATGGGAGATGCCATTATCAATGATCCTTCCGAAGGAGAATGTAGTAGTAAAGCTACTTCTAGCTTGTTAAGACAAACCCAATAATTAAACCTAGAAGATCATTTGAACAAAAAGATTAATTAAAGACAAATCTAGAATCCAAAACTTTGGACATAATCCCTCAGAATTGGACATGAAGACATTTAAAGAACATCTTAATAGAAGACATTCTATTAGGATCCAAGATAGAGATAGATTCAACATAATAGCCCAAGACCATATATTAAAATTAAAAGAATCTAAAAATACTAAAGAACTTATTAGAAACCTAAGACTAATGGAAGAAGGAGAAGAAAAATTAATGCCAACTACACAAGTAGGTCCTAATAAACAAGAGATAGAAACCAGTAGTAGACTAGATGAATCTGCTAGACTTTTTAGTAAACCAATAGGAATAAATATTCTTAATTATTCAAATACTTTAGTAAAGACCAAACCTGATCATATAAAAGACTTTCCAACTAGTGACAAGAGTTTTACTTCTATTAAAACCATGGCTAGTCAACCTATAAATCCAGTTGGGATATACCTTAATCTATACAATGTCCAAGATAGGATGAAAGCCTTAGATGAATGGAGTAATCAAATGAATATGTGTTTTGCATCAAATTAACAATGGAATGTAACTTCATGTAAGCAATACGCTGAGCAATCCATTAGAGGTATTGCAAAAGATTATTTAGACAGTTTAAGAAAGGCTACGTATGAAGAATCCATAGATAAGATTGAGAAAATGAAAGAAAACCTAAAAGAAAGATCGATTGAAGAATATATTCAATTGTTTACATTAGAATTCATTGGAGCTGAACATTTAGCTCAAATTAATGAATAAGACTTAGCAAAAACTAAGTTAGCTCTTCTTATAATTTGCAAACTAGATAAGATCAATGAATATAGCAATAATTATGAACAACTATATTACCAAATTAAAGAATTTGGAGAAACCTTAAAAGATGAATATTTTAGAAAGATACCATCCATAGGAAAAATCCTAATTAATGAATATAGGAATTGTCCAGGAGTAGCTGAAGTTAAGAATAACTCCCTTGGTGAAAGAATTAATTTTGCCAAAGACTATATCATATTTAAAAGGTGAGATATAACCCAAGGAAAGTTAATAGAAGATACTTCTAAACATATTTCTCTAATGAAAGATGAAAGAGACATTGCTCCAATCCAATGGGGATGTAGCAGTGAAACTAAGAAATTCAAAAAGAACCGAGATTGGAAAAAAAAAGTTTAAGGCTAGACGTTTAGATTTTCCAAAAAAATATAGATTTAGACAATCTACTACCTTTAGAGATAGGAACTCTAAAACCAAGAAAATATATTTAACCAAAGAAGATATTTTAAGAAAAACACCAGTAAGCATAAAAAGGTTCCTCATTATAGGAAAGAAAAAGAAGTAGCTCAATCTAAGACTACCATCAAAGAATGTTGGACTTTGAAAATATGTTACTAAAGCCGTTTATTAAAAATAAACTATTTAAGTAACTCCGAGCTGTTTTTTGAAGAAACTCTTTTCGTAAAAACCAAACTATTTGAACACAACATGTGTTTAACAAATCAGTATGTACGAGATCTATTCAAGATTTGAATAACAAGTTTATAAGATAGTTTAAACAAGCTTTAAACTCATCACAATCAAGAATGAGATGAGGAGATGTAGAAAGATTATGTTCACGATTTTTTACGTGGTAAAACCTCACCAATTGAGGAAACATTCACGACTCCCTCTATGGAGTAAAATGAAAAATCCACTAAAACAAATTTATGAGTTACAAACTATATAACTAGCATGCATACAACTCAGACCTATATAAGTTTAGGAATGCACCCTCTGTTGTCCTTATAACTTCTCTGTAGTTCTGATTGTAGATGTTGTTCTCCTAGTTTGTTAACTTCTGATTTGTTCCAGCACTTTACGTCGACTTTTGTTCACAAGATCTTATTACGAACACTTTTCGTGTTGTAGGGTGAAAGTGTTTGTGGAGGTGCTCTCTAACACATGCATGCACACACACACACACACACACACACATACACACACTTATTAAGTACAAACAGTCCTAGCAAATTACATATAAGACTATATGCAGTGATTTTCTTTTTCTCTCTTCTCACAAAACTTTGAACCTTTTTGACCTTTAAATCAATCCCAGAATCCACGGATATCTTGCTTAGAAATCAATCAAGATCTTAATCAATCTCAATGTTTTGAAAAGATTTTCGAGATTGAAAACCTCCAAGTGTGATTCCAAACTAGGTCAAAGGTTTAGTTTTAAGAGAACTAGAAACAGAAAATATTTATTGTTGATTTAAAGATAAAAATAATTTTTAGAAAAGAATCAACAATATATTTCTCAAGATGATAAATAAACTATAGAACTAAGTGTAATGTAACATGAATAACTCAGATCTGAAATTTCTATTAAATCAGAAACTAGATCTAAGAAAATAGTTTAAGTTGGAAACAAGATCTAACGAACAAGAGGTTACAGCAATAACAACAAACTCAACTCAATCTCTTAAACACTCAATAACACTCAGGGTGGTGTTTTGGATATGTAGGGGTTTTAGAGATGTGTTTGGTTTGAAAGAGGCTTGACGAACAAGGGTTAAGGTTTCCAACTCTCTCTCTCTGGTTTCTCTCTTCTCTTTCTTCTTTCTCTCTCTTCTCTCTACTCTCTCTTTTTATTCTTACGAATGAAATGGCCAAAGTCTTGGACGATTGAGAGGAGGGTCCTTTTTATAGGACGAAGAGAAAGATTGAGAAGCATATTTAAAAGCAAGGGTCAGGATCGAGTCAAGCTGTTTTGACTTAAATCCTAGGGCTCACAGAAAGCGGTGGTTAATAAGCATATGATTGGTTAAAAAGGGATACACAGGGATTACCAAAGACAACATGCAGATTATAGATAAGGTTTGATCCAACGGCTGAAAGCATACGCATTTGTTAACTCAGTAAAGAAACACAAATCCCACCAATCAGCAAGCAACAGGTATCAACTAATAAGTTGATATAAAACGCGTGTTATAAAATAATTACAACCACACCCTCAAGTCTCTGCCACTTTTGGTTTCTACCCAAACCAACTCTGAGCCAATAAACCCATTAATTCATAATTGAAGATTGCACCCACAAACTTCTAAAATCAAGTTTTAATTAATAAAAACCTTTAAAAAAATGTTTATAAAATCCCAAAAAATAATTTAAAAAAAATCAATTTAGGGATTTAAACATACTTAACATATGTACACACATAAATATGCAATATGATATGTATATGATGCATTCTACTGTGTGTGAATGTTGGTAATTAGGTCTAGGTCACTACAAGATATAAGAATGATATAGCAAGTCAATCTCTGAGGTTCTTTGGTTTCTAGGATGGACATAATTCTGTCATAATTTCCAAACTAGATAAAGTCTTATACAATATAGACTCAAGTGAGTCAAGAGTATAAGGGCTTCAATCTCCCCCTTTGGAAATATGAGACAAAATCTCCTTTGAGTCAACTAGGACTCGTAGGGTGATAAAAAAAATAAGAAAAACTTATTCCTATAAAGATTCTATCTACCCAAATCCTAGAAAACAAAAGTACATAAGTCAACTATTTACAATTGAGTACCCTATTACATAAGTTGAGAATGACTGTACAACAAAAACCTGCAATGAATCACTATGATCAAGTTGTTTAGCATATGTAAAGAATCAATAGACTCAAATTACTCCCCCATTTTGTCTCAAATGGACAAAGGGAAAAACTTGGATAAACAACAAAGTTATTACTCAGCACAAACCATACCAATAAATTTACGCAAAGAAATGAATCTATTATAATCTAGTGGTTTGGTAAACATATCTGCGAGTTGTAGATTAGTAGGAAGATAATTGATTTCTAATTCCTTAGATTCAACCAATTCGCGTATAAAATGATGTCTTATTTTTATATGCTTTGTTCGCGAGTGTTGAACAGGGTTTTTAGAAATAGTAATCGCACTTTGATTATCACAACAGAGATGCAATTGGTTTTCTTGAATATCATAATCATTTAGCATTTGTTTAAGCCACAATAATTGAGCACAACAGCTGCCAGCGGCTATGTATTCAGATTCAGCTGTCGAGAGTGATGTGTAGTTTTGTTTGTTACTACTCCATCCTACCAAGTTATTACCTATATAATAACATGCTCCTGATGTGCTTTTACTATCATCAGCACACCCATCCCAGTCAGCATTAGTGTACCCAATAATAGTGCTTGGTGTGTCATTAGTGTAACAAAGTCCTAGATTCAGAATGCCTTTTACATATTTAATTATACGTTTAATAGAATTCAAATGGCTCTATTTAGTATTATTTTGATAACGAGATCATACACACACAGCATACATAATATCATGATGCGAGGCAGTAAGATATAGTAAGGTTCCTATCATACTACGATATAGAGTATTACGGATTTTCCGTTTTCATCTTTCGACAATTTTATCGTAGTACTCATGGGCGTTTTAGCATCTTTATCACTCTCGAGGCCAAATTTCTTAATGATCTCTAAAGCGTACTTAGATTGCGAAATAAATAATCCTTCTGGATTTTGTTTGACTTGGAGGCCTAAGAAGAACTGCAACTCCCCCATAAGGGACATCTGAAATTCCTTACTCATAATTTCAGAGAAGGATTTTACTTCTGAGGGAGAAGTTGATCCAAATATAATATCGTCAACATAAACTTGAGCAATAGTAATGTGTTTGTCAAAATGTTTGACAAAAAGAGTTTGGTCATTTCCACCTCTTTTGAAACCTTTATCTAAAAGAAAACTGGAAAGACGCTCATACCAGGCTCTAGGAGCTTATTTAAGGCCATACAAAGCCTTTTTTTTAGACGAAATACATGATTTGGATATTTAGGGTGAATGAACCCTTAGGTTGTTCTACATAGGTTTCTTCAGCCAGTATTCCATTAAGGAACGCAGATTTGACATCCATTTGGTACAGTGTAAAATGCATGTGGCAAGTTATAGCAAAGAGCAGATGGACAGATTCTAAACGAGTAACAGGAGAAAAAGTCTCGTTAAAATCTATTCCTTCTATTTGAGAGTATCCTTGAGCAACTAATCTAGCTTTATTTCTAATTATTATCCCATTTTCATCAGTCTTATTTTTGAAAATCCAACGTGTGCCAACAACCTTTTTGTGATCAGGACGTGGAACAAGATACCAAACATCATGAATGACAAATTGTAAAAGTTCTTCCTGCATAACAGAAATCCAGTGAGAGTCATTCAATGCCTCATTTACATTCTTTGGTTCCACAAGAGAAACAAAACATGCATAATGTGCATAATTTCTTAGTTGGGATTTTGTACGCACTGGCTCACTTAGGTTACCAACTACGTTATTTATGGGATGATCTTTAGAAACCCAGTTAGGTACCTCAGGTGTCTCAATTGGTAATGAATTATCTATTTCAGGAGAGTCATTTTCTAAAATGTTTGTAGACTCTTCCCCAATAGTTAATTCACCAGTATTGCTCTCTACAGTGGTGTCACTAACAATTACATTTATGGATTCCATCAAGGTTTTAGTGCGAAGATTATACACTCGATAAGCTCTACTGTTAGGCGAGTATCTTAGAAATATGGCTTTATCTCCCCGGCTCTCAAATCTGGATAAGTGTTCCCTATCTTTGCATACATAACAAGTACTGCCAAAGGTTCTAAGGTACTTGAGATTAGGCTTTTTATTGTACCAAAGTTCGTAAGGGGTTTGTTTGGAATTCTTTCTAAGATAGACCCTATTTATGATGTGACATGCAGTACGAATAGATTCTACCCAAAAATATTTAGGTAAGTTCTTAGCATGTAACATAACACGTGCCATCTCTTGAAGGGTACGATTCTTTCTCTCGACGATTCCATTTTGTTGAGGAGTCTTAGGAGCACTGAACTCGTGTTTGTAACCATTATAGTCGCAGTATTCTATAATACCAGTGTCTTTGAATTCACCACCTCTATCACTACGGATTCTATTTACTTGAGTGCCCTTTTCATTTTCAATCCTAAGAAGTATTTTTAGGAATGTTTGAAAAGTGTCAGATTTTTGTTTTAAAAAGGCTACCCAAGTAAATCTGGTGAAGTCATCAACCATAACTAGGATATTACTGTGTCCACAGAGACTAACAGTTTGGGAGGGACTCATTAGGTCCATGTGGATGAGCTCCAAGGGATTAGAGGTAATAATATCATTAACTTTCTTATGAGCTGCCTTAACAATTTTACCTTCCTGACAAGAACCACAGATAAGATTGGGTATGAGTTTGATTTTAGGAACTCCTCTAACTATTTCCTGAGTAGTCAGTCTACTAAGATTATCGTAATTTATATGACCCATTCTGTTATGCCATATCTCATTGTCATCCATTCTGGCAACATTACAGATTTTAGAATTGTTCATGACAGTGTAGCAATTGTCAGGGATTCTGAATCCAGTAATTATGCATTCACCTTTTTCATTTAAAATTTTGCAATTGTTCTTTGAAAAGGTAACAGTATGATCTGAGTCACAAAATTGCGAAATGTTAGGTAGATTTGCCTTAAGACCTTTGACTAGAAGAACATGTTTAACAATAGGAAGCCCATCTTCTTGGAGAGTTCCTTTGCCTATGATTTGAGATGAAACTCCATCACTAAAAATGACTTTACCACCAGCTATGCTGGTTTTGTTTAAAAGTTTAGTTTCATCTCCAGTCATGTGCTTAGAACATCCAGAGTCTAAATACCAACCAGATGATGTGTGTTCAGCTTTTAAAGCAGTAACAACAATGTTACATTTCATCTGAGGTAATAGATCATCTTTTCTAACCCAAATTTCTCTAGTTTTCATTTTGCGCTTATTAGCTCTCAATTGATAAAATTTGCGAGCATTAAACTTTTGTTGAAAAATGTTTTGCGCATGATTTTGAATTTCACGAAAGACTTGAGCATTTGGTTTAGGAAAGTGCTTAGGATTCCTTCTAGGAAATGTTCTTTTAGGTTTGGTCTTTCTCTTTCTATAATTAGAGTTTTTATCTGGCTGTCTAAGAAGTATATAATTGCTGCGGCTCCTCCTAGAATAGTTAAAGTTCTGATAAATATGAGGATTATAGACAGGTTTAACTAGTCTCCTACCATAGCAACCTTCAAAAGAGTTACCATAAATGTCGCAGTAGGAGAAATAAAGATTGCTCAGAATTGAGGTCTCCTTAGGAAAGTCTCTAAACAAAGGTTTTGAAGAGTTTTGAGGTTGAACTTTATTCCTAGGTAGTATAGGTTTGAATGTAGATTCACTCTTTCTAATAAAGGGGCAGACATATTTAGCCTTAGGTGAACTTTCATGTTTAGAGCAACTTGATTCCCTAATGTTAAAATTTTGATGTTTTGAATCAAACTCAGTTTTTAGGGAATGAAAATCTGGGCATGTTTCAATAGGCCTTTTGCCTCCGACACAAACTTGATAGGTTCAAAAGATTTTATTTGTGTCTTGAAATTGGGGAAAAACCCTATTCCAATTCGATCATCAGAATTGGTTTTAGATTCAACAACAAATTCATCAAAACAGTTAGAATTATTTTCAAATTTTGTAATTTTTTTTTAAAACAGTTGCTGTCTTTTCTTTGGTTTGTTCCAATTCTAACAATGTCCCTTTGTACTTTTTCTCCAGAATATCATTTATCTCAGTCAAATTTTTTAGTTTTTCATCAAACACTTTAATTTCACTTTCATGAGTTAAACATTGGGTAGTATACTCTTCAGCATTCAGTTTGACCATCAGGCTTAGATCTTCCAACTTTTCGGTGAGATCTTTCACAATTTTTTCTAGTCTAGCGCTTTTCTTGAGAGTTTTAGCATAAAGTGTGTGAATGTCTGGGAGGTCTTCATTGTCCGAGTCACTAAGTGTAGTGTGTGAAGTGACCCCTAAGGCTTCATTATTAGAACTCACACACCCATTGACATCGTCATTATAGCTTTCCCTTTGACTCACACACCCCGAAGAAAAGATAGCAATATTCTCTGTAATCAAAGCATCTAAACCAGTAACAACAATATTCGAAGCATCAGACATAGAATTATTTGATTCATCCTCACTAACAATCATAGGCATGTCATCATTATATATAATCTTGGCAAATAAAGACATGCAAGGGTAAAAAACATCAGATGACTCAGGTTCCTCATTTTCAGAGTCACTTGAATCATCCCATGTTTTGCAAATGTTGGCTCTAGTATGTTTATTTTGAGTGTTCAAGTTAACTCTACAGTCTTGTGCAATGTGTCCCAGTTTACCACATCTATAGCATTCAGTCTTTTTAAGGTCTCTATTAGGTCTAGTGTGAGAGTCCTTGTAATGTTTGTCATGGCTTTTCTCATGAGGTCTGTGATTAGAGGGAATTGGATAATTTGACTTGCCTTGTTTATTTGCCACTTTTTTTCTAAATTTAATCATTTTCTTAAACTGTTTTGACATTAAGGCAATCTGATTGTCCAAACTCTCTATATCTCATTCCTCATCAGATTCATCATTGGAAGTATTAAACTCAGGCTTAATCAATTTAGAAGAGAAGCTTAGATTGGAACTAGTCTGTTTCCTATGGGATTGGATCAATTGTTTCTTAAATTCCAGTTCCATTTCCACAGTTCTTAATTTACTACTGAGTAGTTCAGGAGTGAGATTAATATCACACATTTCCTCAATAGCATATCTTTTGTTATCAAACTTCTGTGGTAATGATCTCAAAATTTTAGATACAATTTCTTGTCTATCATAAGTTATCCCATTAGCATGAAGTTTGGTCACAATATCAGTTAGGTTCATATAGAAGTCATCAAATGACTCAGTCTCAGACATAATTAAAGAACTATATTGTTGTATGAGCATTTGAATTTTAGCAGCCTTAACTCTAGTGTCTCCTTCATGAGCAGTAACCAAGGTGTCCCAAGCTTCCTTAGAAGTGGTACAAGATGAGATTCTTTTGAACTCATGTTCATTTATGGACATAAATATGGAATTCTTTCCTTTGTTATTATTTCGAGAAACTTGTTTCTCTTCTTGAGTGAAATCACTTAATGCTTTCTTAACCCTCTCATTACTTCCTTCAGTGGCTGGTTTTGTAGGAAAAGTGTAACCATTTTCAACAGTGTCCCAGACATCATCTCCCAAAGTTCCTTGAATGAAAGCAATCATTCTTACTTTCCAGTAATCAAAATTGGTTCCATCAAAGATAGGAGGTCTGGTCAAGTTACCAAATCTTTCATTTTTCTCGTCCATATTTGATTTTCAGAAAACAATTTTAGAAACACAGGATCTCTTTAAAAGAAGTTTACCAAGCTCTGATACCAATTGAAAATATGTTACTAAAGTCGTTTATTAAAAATAAACTATTTAAGTAACTCCGAGCTATTTTTTGAAGAAACTCTTTTCGTAAAAACCAAACTATTTGAACACAACAAGTGTTTAACAAATCAGTATGTACGAGATCTATTCAAGATTTGAATAACAAGTTTATAAGATAGTTTAAACAAGGTTTAAATTCATCACAACCAAGAATGAGATGAGGAGATATAGAAAGATTATGTTCACGATTTTTTACATGGTAAAACCTCACCAATTGAGGAAACATCCACGACTCCCTCTACGGAGTAAAATGAAAAATCCACTAAAACAAATTTATGAGTTACAAACTATATAACTAACATGCATACAACTCAGACCTATATGAGTTTAGGAATGTACCCTCTGGTGTCCTTATAACTTCTCTGCAGTTCTGAATGTAGATGTTGTCCTCCCAGTTTGTTAACTTCTGATTTGTTCCAGCACTTTACGTCGACTTTTGTTCACAAGATCTTATTACCAAAACTTTTCGTGTTGTAGGGTGAAAGTGTTTGTGGAGGTTCTCTCTAACACATGCATTCACACACACACACACACTTATTAAGTACAAACAGTCCTAGCAAATTACATATAAGACTATATGCAGTGATTTTCTTTTTCTCTCTTCTCACAAAACTTTGAACCTTTTTGACCTTTAAATCAATCCCAGAATACACGGATATCATGCTTAGAAATCAGTCAAGATCTTAATCAATATCAATGTTTTGAAAATATTTTCGAGATTGAAAACCTCCAAGTGTGATTCCAAACTAGGTCAAAGGTTTAGTTTTAATAGAACTAGAAACAGAAAACATTTATTGTTGATTTAAAGATAAAAACAATTTTTAGAAAAGAATCAACAATATATTTCTCAAGATGAAAAATAAACTATGGAACTAAGTGTAATGTAACATGAATAACTCAGATTTGAAATTTCTATTAAAGCATAAACTAGATCTAAGAAAATAGTTTAAGTTGGAAACAAGATCTAACGAACAAGAGGTTACAGCAACAACAACAAACTCGACTCAAACTCTCAAACACTCAATAACACTCAGGGTGGTGTTTTGGATATGTAGGAGTTTTAGAGATGTGTTTGGTTTGAAAGAGGCTTGACGAACAAGGGTTAGGGTTTCCAACTCTCTCTCTCTGGTTTCTCTCTTCTCTTTCTTTTTTCTCTCTCTTCTCTCTACTCTCTCTTTTTATTCTTACGAATGAAATGGCCAAAGTCTTGGACGATTGAGAGGAGGGTCCTTTTTATAGGACGAAGAGAAGGATCGAGAAGCAGGTTCAAAAGCAAGGGTCAGGATCGAGTCAAGCTGTTTTGACTTAAATCCTAGGGCTCACAGAAAGTGGTGGTTAAGCATCTGATTGGTTAAAAAGGGATACACAGGGATTACCAAAGACAAAATGCAGATCGTAAATAAGGTTTGATCCAACGGCTGAAAGCATACGCATTTGTATACTCAGTAAAGAAACACAAATCCCACCAATCAGCAAGCAACAGGTGTCAATCAATAAGTTGATATAAAATGCGTGTTATAAAATAATTACAACCACACCCTCAAGTCTCTGCCACTTTTGGTTTCTACCCAAACCAACTCTGAGCCAATAAACCCATTAATTCATAATTGAAGATTGCACCCACAAACTTCTAAAATCAAGTTTTAATTGATAAAAGCCTTTAAAAAAAATGTTTATAAAATCCCAAAAAATAATTTTAAAAAAATCAATTTAGGGATTTAAACATACTTAACATATGTACACACATAAATATGCAATATGATATGTATATGATGCATTCTACTGTGTGTGAATATTGGTAATTAGTTCTAGGTCACTACAAGATATAAGAATGATATAGCAAGTCAATCTCTGAGGTTCTTTGGTTTCTTGGATGGACATAATTTTGTCACAATTTCCAAACTAGATGTAGTCTTATACAATATAGACTCAAGTGAGTCAAGAGTATAAGGGCTTCAGACTTGTGGCAAAGAAGGACACTTTGCTAAAGACTGTCCTAATAAGAAAGACAAAGAAAGTATTAAGATTATTATTACAATACTAAACTTTTCAGATCAAGAAGAATTAGACATTCTATATGCTATAAAAATATCAGAGCTAGAAGATGATGATAATACTAGTATCTATAGTGCATACACAGACAATGATTCTAAAATTATAATAGTGACGCTGATGAGTATGAAGACTCTCAAGATACTTTAGATTTATACAAGATGAAAATTAATCAAGATGATCAAGGCGATGAATATATAAACTTTGAAGAAGGATGGTGTTGATGCCGATAAGATGTGATCACATCAAACACATAAGAGACAAAGGTTTTTAAAGTGGTTCGGCTATGAATAAATCCTACATCCACTGTTATTTTATTCCTAGGGGTTTACAATAGCACAATATGGCGTAGAGAGAGAAAGAGTGTGTATCTTGTGTATGGTGTTTCTTAGTTGTCCGTCAGTCCTCCCTTTGGCTAAGGGAATACATGTATTTATAGTGATGGGAGTTAAAGGGATACAATGTCTTTATACATTCAGACATTTATATCTATATACAATGAATATAACTGTTGGCCTTTTATGATGGTTGGTCTTCCTTGAGTTGCTTGGTATGCTATGTGTTGGTTGGTATGCTGACCAACTCTCCTCGGATGCCGACTAACTCTCCTCGGGTGCCGACCAACTCTCCTAGGGTGCCAAATAAGTATAAATATTACCACATAGGATGACATGTGTCCTTTTCTAATTGGTCCTCATAGTTGGAGAATTTTTGGGTCAACAGAAGCCTCCAATGCTCCATGCTTGATGGTTCACTGAAAGGATGGAGTATTTATTCGGCAGTGTTGCTCAGTGCTCATGAAATTCTTGATCTGCCTTCTTGATTTGTTCAATATAAAGTGCACTAACTCCTTGATGACATATGATGTAGGTTGATAGATGGTTGCTAATCTCTCTTTTGAGGAACTCCGTGTGCTATGTATCACCCCCGGGAATTTGGATGTAACCATGCCATTATATGCAGCTTGTAGATTAGAGCATATAGTTTGTCATAATCTTTAAGTATGTTGATTGGTTTGCTAGCCGACCAACTGCCTCTTGTGTCGAGCAACTGAGTGCTAACTTCATGTGCTTGATTTTTCTAATTTATTATCCTCTGATTACTTTGTCGAGTAACGTACTAGATTTTGAACCCTACTCTTCAATATGATTAGTACCAAGCTAGTGGTGGACTTTTGAAACATTTTCATACAACTTCTTCTTCAATGTTGGTCAGGACAGTAGTAGTAAAGATCTCAGTGATGTAGATGCTGAATTTGACTCCTAAACTTCAATAGCATGTTCATAATAACTCCTGAATATGCCTTATGAACTTTAACAGCACAACTAACTCCTGAATATGCCTCCTGAACTTCTGAATACGCCTCCTGAACTTCAATATGCCTCCTAAACTTCAATATGCCTCCTGAACTTCAATATCAAAACTAATTCTTGAGCAAGAAAAACAACTCCTAAATACTGATTGGTCGGGGCCCCGACCATGTAAGTTTGTGGAGTTGAATTTGATGCTCGACTGCATGATGTTATAAGAATGTGCCACCGAATGATCAACTATATTTGTAATAGAAGCCCCCAAGTGTGGAATATGAACTCTGAATGCTTTCTTGGCCTTGAATTATATTAGTTTTGCAAGAAAAATAAGGTCGAGGAAATGTTCCTTGAAATGACTCCCTGAGATCTTTACATGTTTGCATTTTCATTTTCTTGGAAATATTTTGTAAGATGCTTTCCTCGTTGTTTGCTAATGAATATATATATATGTAGAAAGACAAATTGTCCTATTTTGCATAGATAATGAAACTTGCTCCACCTGCTGTTCTCTGCTTTCTGACCAATCGGAGTTGTTATTTGCTGATTGATCGACCAACTGAAGTTGATGGTAATAGATGCCCGAAAAATCAGAGTTGGTGGTAATAGATGCCCGACCAATCGGAGTTAGTGGTAATAGATGCCCGACCAATCGGAGTTGGCGGTACCGACCAACCGGAGTTGGTGGTAATAGATGCCCGACCAACCGGAGTTGGCGGTACCGACCAATCAGAGTTGGTGGTAATAGATGCCCGACTAATCGGAGTTGGCGGTACCGACCAACCGGAGTTGGTGGTAATAGATTCCCAACCAACCGGAGTTGGCGGTACCAACCAACCGGATTTGGTGGTAAAAATAGCCCAACTAACCATAGTTGGAGGTACCGAACAACCGTAGTTGGAGGTACCGAACAACCATAGTTGATGGTAAACATAGCCCAACCAACTATAGTTGGAGGTACCGACCAATCGTAGTTGATGGTAATTGATAATAAATGCTAGAGACTTCCTCAGAGCTGACCAACAGATTGTTTGGAATAAAATATAATAAATGTTGGAGACCTTCTCAACAGATTGTTGGGAATAAGATATAATAAATGCTGGAGACCTCCTCGGTACTGACCAACAGATTGTTGGGAATAAATATAATAAATGCTGGAGACCTTCTCAACAGATTGTTGGGAATAAGATATAATAAATGCTGGAGACCTCTTCGCGCTGACCAACAGGTTATTTGGAATAAGATATAATAAATGTTGGAGACCTCCTCAACAGATTGTTGGGAATAAGATATAATAAATGCTGGAGAACTCCTCAGAGCTGAATATATAGAGAGAGAAGAAATTTTCCGAGCTCCATGCTGAGATAAATATAAAATATGCATAGACATAAAGAATGATTTAGAATAATAATAAATTGTCTTGCTAATCTGTCGAGGCAAAATTGCATAATGCCGAATAAGGATAATATTTTTCACAATATAAGAATATGGACGAGAACTTTACTGAGCCTGAATATAAATAAGAATTACCCCGACCAACTATTCGTTGGGGGTGAAATATAATAAATGTTGCAGATCTCTTTGTAGCGGAATATATATCTGGTCGAGCTCCATGCTGAGGTGAATATAGAATATGAATCCTAATAGATATATAGAATAATTCGTGCCTGAGCAGATATCCGAGCAAAAATACAATCAATAGTGCCTCGTTGAGGTAAAATTTTATAATGCCGAGCAATGATAATATTCTCCAGAAGTTTAAGATTATTTTCGAGCATTCGTCGGCACCAAATCTTGTACCTGTAAAAATTAATAACTTGTCCTACCATATATGTAGGCTGAATTGATTAGTCATGAGAATAATTTACTCATCCAATCAATATATGATATGTATATGCTTGATAAATAAAAATATTAATTTAAAAAAATAAAATAATATATGTTGGCTTATATGTCGAGGCAAAATTGCCTGATGTCGAGTAATAATAGTTTCCATAGGTTTACGATTGTGGATGAGCTTTCGTCGGGATTGAATCTCATCCCTATGGAATTTTAATAAGCTCCTCGAGCCCCCAAGATTCTACTTCTTCCGACCAACATTTGAGGACGTCTCAGGATGTAGAATATATGGTGCCGACCAAGAAGCAAATGGTCCCCGACCAGCAGAGCGATTTCGCCGATCAAAAAAATGGTGCATTGATATTGCCAACCAGCTGTTGGATGGTCACCGAACAACATTAGATGTCGCCAACCAAGAAGTGGATGATTGGATAGTTGCCGACCAGTAAATTGGACCCTTCTAACAAGACTGAGATGTCTCCGATCAAGAAGTAGATGATCGTCGACCTGCAATTGGTTCCACTGAGCTACAATATGGGTCTCCGACGAACAATAAGATACCTCATAGTTGGATAAAATTATTTCAACGTTGCTGATGGATCTTCACATCGTATCTCCGACAAACAAAATGGTCTGGTTAATCTTCCCTTTAATAAAAGATGGCCCAAGATGATGCCGACCAACAATATGGATGGTTGACTAGAATATCTCGAATCCAAATTTATATCAAAATCAATCAATGAGACTTTATTAACCTGGATGGCATGCGAACCAAATTAAGTGTATAGCTCATAAAAATGAATGTCAAAAGACTCAAACTTGAAGAGAGAGAAAATAGATCCTAGTCATGACTTCCATGAGAAAACTTTTTATTGTCTTTTAGCTTTTCTCATTCTTTGATTAAAAATATGATGGGAATTTGAATAGACATCAAAGATGTTACAAAATTTGTAATGAAAATTATCAATAAAAATGATCAAATCTTACCACCGTCGTATATATTGGTAAATGTAATCATTTAAAATATTTATTCCATGATATAAAATTAAAACTTGAGAATCATGAAAAAAGTTATGATTTATGAAATCCACTATTTTTCAAATTTCTAAATAAGAATTAATCTAACAGTTATGATTTTAAAATCATGATATGCAATATTTTGCAGATAAAAATTGGACAATTAATTTATGTATATAAACATAAAAATCATGATTGAATCAAAAGATGTATGTATAATATATAATTGATTATACATAGAGAAAATAAAAAACTTAGCTTTTGATGGAGAACAATGCTTGTAACACGTTCCCACAGACGGTGCCAATCTGTTGATGACTAGAAATATCATCTATGTTATCTTATCGGCATCAACAAGAACATAAAAACGAAGGTTGAAGATGAAACAGTGATCACATCAAACACATAAGAGACACAGGTTTTTAAAGTGGTTCGGCTATGAATAAATCCTACGTCCACTGTTATTTTATTACTAGGGGTTTACAATAGCACAATATGGCATAGAGAGAGAAAGAGTGTGTATCTTGTGTATGGTGTTTCTTAATTGTCCGTCCGTCCTCCCTTTGGCTAAGGGAATACATGTATTTATAGTGATGGGAGTTAAAGAGATACAATGTCTTTATACATTCAGACATTTATATCTATATACAATGAATATAACTGTTGGCCTTCTATGATGGTTGGTCTTCCTTGAGTTGCTTAGTATGCTATGTGTTGGTTGGTATGCCGACCAACTCTCCTCGGGTGCCGACTAACTCTCCTCGGATGCCGAATAAGTATAAATATTGCCACGTAGGATGACATGTGTCCTTTTCTGATTGGTCCTCGTTGATGGAGATTTTTGCGTCAATTGTTGGTATAAATGTATATTGAGCCCTCTGTTAAAGAAAAGATGGATAGTTAGTAATCTTGAGTTACTAACATATGTCCCTAGATGTTACTATGATGAAGAACATTATTGCACATTTGAAATGAAATACAACAAAAGACTTTAGACGTGTAGAATGCTTTGAGACTATACAAACATAATTATTTATGGTTTGTGTTATTTGTCAATTACACTACCATGAAAACTGTTGGAGAACTAGATTTAGAGCAATTCATACTACCCAGTATGATGCTTAAATAGATCAAGAGACATTGATAGAAATATGGCCAAAATATTACAAGAAAATGAAGACATAAAAGGAAAAGGAATTTCCTATAATTTAGAAGATAACCGCTCTGATAATAGTTCAGAATACCTAACACCATTTGAACTTATAGACAAACCTCAAAAAAAGAATCTATTCTAGAAAAGGACAATTTAGGAATATCTACTAAGCCACATGCTTGTTTTGTAGAGTTATTCATTCAACATAAATATTATCCTAAAAGACTTTCAGCCTTTATAGACACTGGATGTTCACAAAGTATTTGTAAGGCTAATGCCTTTCCTAAAGATTATTTTCTAGATAGTAATCAAGAAATCCATAGTAAGATAGCTAATGGAGAGCCATTTACCTTATATTTACAGATTATTCCTATTTATTTCAAATTAGAAAATCAGACTAACAAAACTGTTAATCATCAGTTTTGGACAATGGATCCTCATCCTAGTTACACATGAAACATTATTTTAGGACAAGACTTTATTAGTAAATATCATCCTTATACTCAGTATAATGATAAGATATTAATTAGTGATAAAGAGAAATTTAATATTAAAGCCCCTCTAATAGATCACAAGACTTCCTTTGACCTTATGCAGGTCAAACCTGTGACAACCCGCCTATTAAAATAATAGGTGGCCAGCCCAATACTGTAATAATCACAGGAATCATAGATGGTCCATTCTCAGCATCACTGTCGATTAAAATAATTGTACGGGATAACCACCAATCATTTTAGAAAACGGACTGTCAAATTTACAATTTTAAGAGCAAAAGAAAAACACTTAGACAATCCAATTTGTAAAAACGGTGGATACCAAAAATCAATGGACACGGAATGAAAATATAATAAATAATAACCGAATAAGTTGTCGGTTAACAGATCAATACAATAGTTACACCGAGTATTACAAATTAAATATCACATTATAATAAATGAATACAACGCATGGGAAACAGGCTCGAATAATATACTGAATGTAACTAGAGTACAAGGGAAAGAAGCGTCTATAACAAACATCCTACAACATCCGTAAAATTCTATAGCTCCATGACAACCGGAATGGAAGGGTCAATACGGGTGTCTTTGCGATAGAGCACTTGAACGGACAAAGAGTTGCATGCGAAACAAAGAGATATAGACGGGTCAGGCCTGGAGTGATATGATTACCATTTGACTAAAATGCATGACAGTTATGTAAATCTAATTACCATCATAAAATTTACTTCTCTCACAATTTAAACATAAAGGTTCTCACCTCTCAATCTAAAAGCACTAATATCGCCTCTTAAGAAGTACTCTATTTAACCAAAGTACTAAGGGTTAAATTTCTCTCTAGTCTCAACAGTATGCCATATTCGTGCGTGGGGTGTCTCGCGAAGCGAAATGCAAATAAGGAACCCCCAGATACACTACTATTCGGCAAGGCCGATCGTCGAGTTCCAGTAGACCCTCAGCACATTATTGATGTACATATTCATCGAATTTTAAATACACCTAACATATTCATCATTAACTTTCATACTCACTTTTATATACGTAGCATGTTACACTTCCGGATATATCTCCCGGAATGAGAATTCATTTACCATCTAAAGGCACAATTCCTATTTTCTTTAGGAAATACATATATGGAAATTCATTTTATCAAATGTTTACCAATTAAATTTCATTTCAAAACATTCTTTACCAATTTTATTTCCTTTCTTCCATCCAGGAAAAATACATATTTAAAAGCAAGTTTTATTAACATAAAAATGCTTTTCTTCCATTTCATATCTTCCCATTATCCTTCTTCCATCCGGAAAATGTATTTAAGCTTCCATTTCCCTTCTTCCATCCAGGAAATGTAATTTAAAGCCATTTTATTATCATAAAATGCTTTAATAACAATAATGTCCCACATTATTACGAATAGTTATATTTCATAACATATAACGTATCTAAGACCTCCCGTCCGGGTTTCCTCACGGTGCGCGCCCCTAAATGGCTATCATCTTCCAGGGCCTATCATCAAGATAACCTGGGATCCTACCGAAACGACGGGAAGCGGCCATATGCCTGCGGGAGAGTCATAACCACACCTAAAATTACCTCACTAGTGCAGAAAACATATAATAATCGCTCATATGGCCTAGGGATATATGCACCCTGCATTCATTAGCCAGGGGTCTTCACCACACGCGCACAACTTTCCTTATGTTAGCGATTTAGAGAGGTGTGTATACATTAATTAGCATTTATGAAAAATCATTACCTTTTCCACTTTTGAAAACATTCACTTTTACATTCTCAATATCATTTCTTTTAAATGATGAAATACCAATTTTAGAATGAGCATTTCTTATTCTTTAAGTCATATTTTATTAATGACCTAAGACCCGAAGTGCCAATATCTTTCACTAGTCTCCAAGAGTCCAACACAATACCACAAATCATCAAAGTTAATCTCCCTCAATAAGAGTCTCCCAAATATCTCAACATTATAATTTTATCTTCTATAAAATTTTAGGTTAACTTCCCATATCATTCGGACATTAACCTACATAATCTAATCTTTAGAATAAGCCCAAATAATCACATGCTAACCTAGGGTATTCATCTAACCAAAACAACCCTCTATGACTCCTTATTACTTCCCAAAGTAATGTTCATAAACCTTGAACCTAAAAGAAAAGGACCCAAAACAAAACTAGAAAAATATCACAAAAACAGGGCATCCGAATCGATTCGCCCCTGGTTGCGAATCGATTCGCCCAAAAAGCGAATCGATTCAGTGAGTAAAACCAACTTTCTTCATTTGTTCAAACCGATTCGGTCTCCCAGACCTGTAGCCTATCCCCTAACCGAATCGATTCGCCTGGGAGCCGAATCGATTCAACCTTGCGAATTTGCCTAGTTTGGGCTACGGGTTGTATAAACCCTAAAATCCCAAAATCTGAAATCTTCTAGTTTCTCCAACATCAATAAGAATTAATTCTACCCAATCATTCCTACACATCAACTAACTAGTTTTCTCAACTCAAATTAAAAGAAATTACATGTTTAAAGGTTTAATCACTAAAAACCTACAAATCCCAAAAATGGTTTAAATCTCCAAAATATAACAATACATGCAATTTATCACATTAAATCAATATCTAGCAAGTAAGAAACTTGCCTCGAGTTTGTAGTCTCGGATTCTCTTCCGGTAACAACGATTTCCAGCTCCAATCTTCCCTTCTCTCTCTTTTCTCCCATTTTCTCCCAACTCTCTCGCTCTCTTGGCTTATAACATAAAAATGAGGATATAAAAGGGTTTGGGAGACTTATACGGGTCTTAACATAATTTTCCCTCTTTTAATTGCTAATACACCATTAAAATGACTCGTAACCATATAATTGAGTCATAACCCGTCAAAAGGGCCCGAAACTCAAAAATACAACTTGGCACTTATTTTTACTATCTCGACTATTCTAAAAACAACCGCACCCCCTATTTTGTCATTTGGAGTAACGTGAACTATTTTTGTGTTCCAACTTCATTTTAATTCATTAAATATACTCTAATTGAAATATGAGTCATAACTGTTGTTTTACATATAACGACGCAATAAAACATAATATAATGCTATTTGCCTTTTTATAATGATAAATAGACAAAACATAGTAAATATTATCCCTTATCATCATGGGAAATAATATTCACTCCAACTTCCCCTATTTTATAAAATTCGCCCATCAGGAAAAATAATATAAAATAGTCACTCAAAAGTCTGGGTTGTTACATACTCCCCCCTTAGAAGGGAATTTTTCCCTCAAAATTCAGGCATACCGTATAACCATATAAAGGTATACTATACTAAACTATCGTTCTATCATTTTTAGCAAACCCCTTGGCAGTGCGGCGTCCCCTTTAGACTTGGAATAAGGTCATCATTTTCGATCTTAGTCCACATTCTTAGCGCTCTAAAATAGCACCCAATCGTTCCTCATAAACTATCGATCTCACCTTTCTACAAAGGAAGATGATACCTACGTATCTTGGCACAAGTTTCCTTTCTTCCCGAATCATGTTATACCCTCCCCAGGGAATAACTACACTAACCTATAATTGCTTAACCCCAACACTACTTACTCCTATTCGCATTGGCGTAGCCCTTGGAAGTATGCGTCTCAATGAGCCCAATCACTTCGTTTAAGTCGAACATACCCATTCAAGGTACGCCCTCTGACATTTGGTTAACCTTCTCTATTCACTTATCCACTTTCGGGTGGTAGGATATACTCCTTTTTTCCATACGGTTCCCATCTCTTTCGGGAAACTTTACCAAAACTTTGACACAGAAATCTAGTCTTGGTCCATCACTATTTGATAGGCACCTTATACCATCCCACAGTTCCACCGTGAAGAACTGGGCGTACTTCTCTGTATATAGTCCGCCCATATCGGTTGAAAAAGCAACAACTTGTCGCTCGAGGAAAAACCAAATTTCCTGGCCAGAAAATAGTGCCTCTGTCTCTTTAAGGCAAATACTACCGCTAGAAACTCTCAAATCAAGCGTGGGATAATACTTCTCACGAGGCTTAAGTTGTGAGACGCATAAAAAGTGGATCTATGCTCCAGTATTAATACCTCCCTTTCCTGACAGAGACTCGTTCGTTAAATCCACTCTTGATCTTAACAACATGAGTACAGGAGTAAAAGTCAGCTCATACTTTAAATCCTCAAAAACTAAGTTACCGACATAACGTTCTAACTAATAGAGGCCCCACCTTCTATGTACTAACATTTCGAATAACTCGAGATCCCATATTTCTACTTATGTGAACTTGATCCTACTTAGAGTTAACCCACAAACCTATTGTGGTCAACTCCCTACTGCCTTCCAAAAATAGCGTCGCATGCCCTAAGGGCCTTACGTCCTAATAATCCTAAAGTCAATATATATCCTAATCAAGTCGTATAAGTATTATGCTAATTATATCCCTGGTGTCCAAGACCTTTCCTAACTTCCGACATTCGCTTGGGTTCATGCGTGGGACGTCTCGTCGAAGCGAAATCCGAACAAGGAACCCTCCCGTTACACTACTACCCCGCATCATCGGTCGTTAAGATATAACGGTCTAACACACATGATCAGGATCAATAAAATTCTAACTCGTAACCCTACTAATGCACTTCTACTTCTACTTCTACTTCTACTTCTAAATCTTACCAACCCAAATTAACTGAAAATCTAATTAATCTGGCATTTACTTTCTGTAAGATGCCACAAATGCTTTATCCCAATATACATACATACATCTTTTAAATGGCCTTCTCATTAAGGCATAATCATAAGTCTCAATCCAACTTTCTTATCCAAGCCTCCCCCACATCGATCAGAGGGAAGGACTATTACAGTGCTCATATCTCGCACTTTAACTCAGCCCTTTTATCACTCAATTACGTGATTATTGGCTAAACCTTCCAAACCAGCACTCAACCAATAGAAAGAAAGAAAAAGAAAGGATTTACAACATCTCTCCACTTCCAACGTCGTTAAGGTTCATGCGTGGAGCGTCTCGCAAAAGAGAAATCCAAACAAGGAACCCCTCCAATGCATTACTACTTAACTTTGTTGGTTGTGGAGATAAGGCAACATCATACACAAACAAAGCAAGCAAACAATCAAACAAATCAAGTAATGAAAACTACCTACATACCGTAAACCATCTCCATAAAGTCTCAATCCTATACCTAGGCGAGATATTATAGAATAACTAGTTCCTCTCTGAAACTAGAAATAAGATAGCCTCGCAATTTATTCACTTACTATCGCACCAACCAATTCAAGAATATTCCCACTCGTATAACACATATAACATGAGTAGCAAGTACCAGACATATACTTTTAAAATATCATCACTCACCTTATAATAAGTGAAGGAAAATATAAAACCTCCCTACCACGGAAGTCATACAAATACACTTTCTATAATAACACAAATAGTGCCACAAGCTCAATATATACACCCGAATCTAGGGTAAATATCATACCACTCCATCTTGGCATAAGGAAGGCTCTACCCTCAACTAAGGTGGAACTCCCACCCCAACATTCTTGCCAATTTATTTGGCCACTAGCAATGGTTCCTAGACACTATACTCTAGTCTTAACTAAACCAAACTACTTCCATAAAGCCCCGACTAGGCACCCTATTCTTGCCCTTGTTCTCCAATCAACAAGGTCAAAAAGTGTGGTTCTACATTCCACGTCAAAATCGTTTCTCCATATCTAACTACCAAACAATTTCCTAAGTAGTTCGCTTAACCTCCTCAACAAAAGAGAACACACTGTCGGCCTCCCTAGCCTTAGTTCAATGAGTCTTCCCCGGGTGGATGTCCACCGATGGGGTCTCATGAACACTACTTCTCGTGAAGTGTTATCAATACTTACTTATGAGCCTATCATTCTACTGTAATGCTCTCTCTCTTCCTAGTACCAACCTTATTTCGGTGTACAGTTTCTTAACCGCAACACCCTTTATTCCCTATCGGCCTCTGACCGAACTTCGTGTGAACATTTGAGAATATACTTTCTCATCATTCCTGTTATCCCAGAGAAACTCGTTGTTGAAAATATCTAAAGAGTTTCTCTAAGGGCAAAACTTCCCACTCCTCCAAAATGTGGCGACTACCATTTCTGCCATTTCGACTTTACTCCTACGGGTGAAGGATTTTCCTCCATTCTTCGCACCTGGGCACTTCTATACCCCTCTCTAGACCAAAGCTGTCGGGACGCATGCTTCCACTGAACGAGATTACACTTCTTCCATACGACTTAACTTCAATATGTAGTCCTTATCAAGGACTTTTCAACCTCAATCGTAGCATTGTTTGAAATCCCAATCTTAGCACCACTCTCTACTTCTAGCGGTACTTGGAAAACTAATATCTACTGTACTTAGTAGATGCGGTAGCAATATAAGAAAATGCTACGAAGGGAGCGACCTCTAAAGCGGCCCTCGTCCCCGACTGCAGCTTACAGTTCTTAATAATCTCGTCTCGTGAAGCCTCCACCACGGTCTTCCCTGACGCCCTTCATCAGTCGACCTACGAATCTCACATGAACGTGCAAAAGATTTTCGGGGTTCTCACCTCATAGTAGGAGAATGAAATCTCACAATAGAAATCAACGATATTAATCTTAAGGCTCTATATCAATTCAAAAGTAACGCTGAAAGCGAAATACGTCCGCACAGATTCCTAAGAACTCTAGAACCTGATGCTCTGATACCATCTGTGATAACCCGCCTACTAAAATAATAGGTGGCCAGCCCAATACTCTAATAATCATAGGAATCATAGATGGTCCATTCTTAGCATCACTGTCGATTAAAATAATAGTACGAGATAACCACCAATCATTTTAGAAAACAGACTATCAAATTTAAAATTTTAAGAGTAAAAGAAAAACACTTAGACAATCCAATTTGCAAAAACGGTGGATACGAAAAATCATTGGACACATAATGACAATATAATAAATAATAACCGAATAAGCAGTCGGTTAACAGACCAATACAATAGTTACACCGAGTATTACAAATTAAATATCACATTATAATAAATGAATACAAGGCATGGGCAACACGCCGGAATAATATACTGAATGTAACTAGAGTACAAGGGAAAGAAGCGTCTATAACAAACATCCTACAACATCCACAAAATGCTATAGCTCCATGACAACCGGAATGGAAGGGGGTGTCCTTGCGGTAGAGCAACTGAACGGACAAAGTGTTGCATGCAAAACAAAGAGATATAGACAGAGCAGGGTGTGATATTATTACCATGTGACTAAAATGCATGATAGTTATGTAAATCTAATTACCATCATAAAATTTACTTCTCTCACAATTTAAACATAAAGGTTCTCACCTCTCAATCTGAAAGCACTAGTATCGCCTCTTAAGAAGTACTCTATTTAACCAAAGTACTAAGGGCTAAATTTCTCTCTAGTCTCAACACTATGCCATATTCGTGCGTGGGGTGTCTCGTGAAGATAAATCCAAACAAGGAACCCCCCGATACACTACTATTCGGCAAGGCCGATCGTCGAGATCCATTAGACCCTCAACACATTACTGATGTACATATTCATCTAATTTGAAATACACCTAACATATTCATCATTAACTTTCATACTCACTTTTATATACATAGCATGTTACACTTCCGGATATATCTACCGGATTGAGAATTCATTTACCATCTAAAGGCACAATTCCTATTTTCTTTAGGAAATACATATATGGAAATTCATTTTATCAAATGTTTACCAATTAAATTTCATTTCAAAACTTTCTTTACCAATTTTATTTCCTTTCTTCCATCCAGGAAAAATACATATTTAAAAGCAAGTTTTATTAACATAAAAATGCTTGTCTTCCATTTCATATCTTCCCATTTTCCTTCTTCCATCCGGAAAATGTATTTAAGCTTCCATTTCCCTTCTTCCATCCAGGAAATGTAATTTAAAGCCATTTCATTATCATAAAATGCTTTAATAACAATAATGTCCCACATTATTACGAATAATTATATTTCATAACATATAACGTATCTAAGATCCCCCGTTCGGGTTTCCCCATTGTGCGCGCCCCTAAATGACTATCATCTTCCAGGGCCTATCATCAAGACAACCTTGGATCCTACCAAAACGTCGAGAAGCGTCCATATGCCTGCGGGAGAGTCATAACCACACCCATAATTACCTCACCAGCACAGAAAACATATAATAACCACTCATATGGCCTAGGGATATATCCACCCTACACTCATCAGCCAGGGGGCTTCAACACACGCGCGCAACTTCCCTTATGATAGCGGTTTAGAGAGGTGTGTATATATAAATTATAATTTATGAAAAATAATTACCTTTTCCACTTTTGAAAACATTCACTTTTACATTCTCAATATCATTTCTTTTAAATGATGAAATACTAATTTTAGAATGAGCATTTCTTATTCTTTAAGTCATATTTTATTAATGACCTAATACCCGAAGTGCCAATATCCTCATACTAGTCTCCAAGAGTCCAACACAATACCATAAATCATCAAAGTTAATCTCCCTCAATAAGAGTCTCCCAAATGTCTCAACATTATCATTTTATCGTCTATAAATTTTTAGGTTAACTTCCCATATCATTCGGGCATTAACCTACATAATCTAACCTTTAGAATAAGCCCAAATAATCACATGCTAACTTAGGGTATTCATCTACCCAAAACAAACCTTTAGGACTCCTTATTACTTCCCAAAGGAATGTTCCTAAACCTTGAACCTAAAAGAAAAGGACCCAAAACAAAACTAGAAAAATCTCACAAAAATAGGGCATCCGAATCGATTCGCCCTAGGGCCGAATCTATTCGCCCCTGGTTGCGAATCGATTGGCCCAAAAAGCAAATCGATTCGGTGAGTAAAACCAACTTTCTTCATTTGTCTGAATCAATTCGGTCTTGACCCAAATTGATTCGGTATCCCAGACCTGTAGCCTATCCCCTAACCGAATGGATTCGCTTGGGAGCCGAATCGATTCGACCCTACGAATTTGCCCAGTTTGGGCTACGAGTTGTATAAACCCTAAAATCCCAAAACCTGAAATCTTCAAGTTTCTCCAACATCAACAAGAATTAATTCTACCCAATCATTCCTACACATCAACTAACTAGTTTTCTCAACTCAAGTTAAAAGAAATTACATGATTAAAGGTTTAATCACTAAAAACCTACAAATCCCAAAAATAGTTTAAATCTCCAAAATATAACAATACATGCAATTTATCACATTAATTCAATATCTAGCAAGTAAGAAACTTGCCTCGAGTTTGTAGTCTCGGATTCTCTTCCGGTAACAACGATTTCCAGCTCCAATCTTCCATTCTCTCTCTTTTCTCCCATTTTCTCCCAACTCTCTCTCTCCTCTCTCTCTCTCTCTCTCTCTTGGCTTATAACATAAAAATGAGGGAATAAAAAGGTTTGGGAGACTTATACGGGTCTTAACATAATTTTCCCTCTTTTAATTGCTAATACACCATTAGAATGACTCATAACCACATAATTGAGTCATAATTCGTCAAAAGTGCCCGAAACTCAAAAATACAACTTGGCACTTATTTTGACTATCTCGACTATTCTAAAAACAACCGCACCCCCTATTTTGGCATTCGGAGTAACGTGAACTATTTTTTTGTTCCAACTTCATTTTAATTCATTAATTATACTCCAATTTAAATATGAGTCATAATCGTCGTTTTACATATAACGACGCAATAAAACATAATATAATGATATTTACCTTTTTATAACGGTAAATAGACAAAACATAGTAAATATTATCCCTTATCATCAAGGGAAATAATATTCACTCCAACTTCCTCTATTTTATAAAATTCGCCCATCATGCAAAATAATATAAAATAGTCGCTCAAAAGCCTGGGTTGTTACAAAACCCAATTATAGACCAATAACACATTAGAATTCTTCAGCTGAGCATGGTGGACCTAGACCTACAAACCAAAAAGAATCCCTAGAAATAATTAAACCCTTAAAAATATATAAGCGTCCAAACCAAAAGTGTTTTGAGCAAATAATGCTTATATACAACAAGACATTTTAGATCAAGCTCAACAAACCTTATTAAAGGTCCAAGCTATATACAAACAAAAGAAAATGGATAAAGAAGCAGAAAAAGAAAAGATTAGGCAATTAGCAGAACCTACTTTAGGAGAAAAGCTTATTGCTAAGTGGGACAAAGACCAAAGTTATGAAATTATCCCTATTAACCCAGATGCCACTATTAATGGTGGAACCTATAAGAAAGGATATTCATAAGAAGATAGAGAAGAATTTAAAAAAGACATAGATGAAATTCTTAAGGTGGGAATTATTAGAGAAAGAAAAAGTAGACATAATAGTCTTGCCTTCTAAGTTCAGAATACGTCTGAACGAAATAGAGGAAAAAGACGAATGGTCATAGACTATAAACACCTTAATAAGAATTATGAGTTTGATTCTTATAAGATACCAGACAAAAATAACCTAATTAATCTAATTGAAGATAAAATTATATTCAATAAGTTTGATTGTAAATCAGGCTTCTGACAAATAAAGATGCATCCAGGTAATATTACTTGGACAACCCTAAGTGTGACCCAAGAAAAATATGAATGGATAGGAATTCCATTTGAATACTTGAATGCTCCTCAAGTATTCCAAAGAATAATGGATAACATATTTAGACCATATTCAGGATTTTGTCTTGTTTACATTGATGACATTCTTGTAGCTAGCAAAACTAAGATAGAACATGTAGACCATATTAAGAAGATTATTTTAGAATTAGATAAACATGGTATTGTTATTTCTAAGAAGGAAATGCAATTATTTCAGACTGAAATAGATTTTGTGGGAATGCATATTAATAAAGGAAAAATATCCTTAGCAAAACACATAACCAAAAATATTTTTGAGTTTCCTGACCAACTTAAAGATAGAAATCAATCATAATCATTTTTAGAATTGCTTAATTGTACTTCAGACTTTATTAAAGACCTTGCTTCAAAAAGACAAATCCTAACTTCCAAATTAAAAGGAACAGACAAGATTAACCCTTTTAATTGGTCTAAAGATGGTTTTGAAGTTATAAGATAGATTAAAGAAGCAGTCAAGAACATCCCTTTACTTGAACTGCCTAATGCTTAAGATCAATTCATAGTAGAAACATATGCCTCTAATAAACAATGAGGAGCAGTATACTTTGATATTTATCATCAGACTAAAAAGAAGAAATGTTGTACATATAGTTCTGGAACCTTTACAGATTCAGAAACAAGATATACAACCCATGAAAAAGAAGTATTAGCAGTAGTAAGGGCTATAGAAAAATATATACTTTTTTCTTAGACCTAAATTTTTACTGTTTATACTGACTCTTCTTATGCAGAAAAGTTCATAGACTTAGATTTGTCCAAATCAAGGACTAATAGACTTATTAGATGGTAATAATTGCTTAATGGTTATAACTTCTCTGTTATACATATTGACGAAAGTAAAAATACCATTCCAGACATTATATCGAGGGAACCAATGTTTTTTAACACTAATATAATTTCATGTTCTATGTTTCAAACAAAAGACTTAGAGTCAATGAGTTCCTCTGGAACAAATAGACTAAACAAAGAAGACGTTACAAACTATCTTAGACGCGTAAGACCAAATACTGGTGCAATGCAAAGACAGACTCATATTCAAGACTCTCAAGAAAGACCAATCCTGGAGAACTTTGATGATATTCTAGTTCCTCCTGGAAGATCTAGACATGAAATCATTTCCCATAATAGACTCACTGGGAAGACGTATTTTCCCCAATATATACTAGATTAAAGATACCCAGACTTGATCAAATTTAGACGAGAATTTTCAGATGATTAAAATACTCTTATAGATTCCCTATGATGGAATGTAAAGAATAGACTATAAGTAGAATTCAAGTAGAATTTGGTAGCTAATGGAAGATTTATGAGAACTTGAAGACTTGCAGTTACTCAACTTAGTAGTACTACTAATCCTAGACCTCAGACTCAAACATATGCTCAGACTTTTCGAGAACCTTCTAAAATTAGACTAGTTGATAATTTTTATTATCAGAAAAGACCTTTAAGACTAAGATTATTATACCGTTTGGTCATAATAATCTTTTAATTTTAGAAGACCATCATAAAGAAGCTAATAACATTATTGAAATTTTTAATATGTTATTATCCGAGATTAATGGAGATGCCTTAATGATTAGGGGTTTCTTCAAAGATGTTCTAAAAATTTATCTTTTTGGAAAAGCAGATATGGCTCAGATAACTTTAACAGACCACAGGTTCATTGGGCTCGCCCAGATAAAGATTGTAGAAGACTCTATTACTCTTGGAAAAAATTTCCATGAGTACATCAAGAAAGTATAAGACTTTCTTCCCCTGTTTGCTAGGATCTACCAGATTGCTCCAAGTTCCCGTAGAGGGATGAGAGTTGAAGGATTTACACTCATTATATTTTCCAATTATTCATTGGAAGATGTTGAGATCCTGCCCGAAGACGAGACTAAAGACCTAATTATTGATAAGTCCAAACTCCATATACGAAGATGATAGAAATCATGGAACTATTAACAAGTGAAGACATATGGTACACTGCATACCATAAATAGGACCTCATTATCCAAGATGATGATCCGTTTAATGGAAGGATCAAGAAAAAATCGAAGAAAACGGTAGAGATAGCTTTGCCAGCTAGCCTTAGAATGGTGGGCCTCATTGATGAATTCTTAAACAATAATGCTCCATCGGACCAAGACCATGTAGAAAAGATAACAAAAGAAACTACAGAAAATAACAAGGGTCCTACCTTATCAAATGAGCTGTTAAGGATGGAGAACTCAATAATTTAGACTTTTGAAAAGCAAAAGATTCGTTTGAGCATAGTGACAACTTTTCTTTTTGAAAAAGATGAAGACCGGGGACACTAGACATAATTACTGGGAAGACAACAAAAAATTAGTTAGACTCTGAAAAAGACGACAAATCTATTTTATGTAAAGCAAATAGTATAGACTTTAATTATTTGTTTCACCGATTAGCTTTTAGCCTCTGGTTGCCACTTAAATGTAAGGGACTTTGTGATTATAAAAGGGAGTGTCTAGTGCATTGTAAGGGAAAGGAGGATCAAAGTGGAGAGAGAGAGAGAGAGAGAGAGAGAGAGAGAGAGAGTAATATGTACATGAGTGAGTAAACCTATCATAATTAGGGGAGAGGAGAGAGTTGTATTTACTTATGCTATGCAATAAAAGTATTTTCTTTTTCCAGAATTCACTTATGTTAAGCTGTTATTATTCTCCAAACGTCTCCATCTTTTTATTTCTTAGAGGACCATTTTACAGAACCTCTGGTGTAGCACATAGGATTTATACTATTGAACCACCATCGAGTGTCGATTTGCCAAGAGCCGTTAACCAGGTGGGCATTAGGCATTATGGCATATAAGCAGGGAATGGGTCCAACACCAAACTAGTGGATTGAGGTACAACACATAAAGAGAGAGTTGCAGGAGGCCCAGATCGTAGAAGAATAGTAACAAAGCCGAAGAGACAAAGGAAAGAAGATAAAGACATTATAGACCAGAAGGAAGGTATAAACTCGAACCAAACCCTAGCTATTTTACGTATTATTGAAATTTAATATATTTGCATGATCCTTCAGATAACTACAGACTTTTTAGCATATGTTAATCAAACAAATCAAGACTTAATAAGAGAAATTCAAGAATGGACTCTTACAGACCCTCAAGATAAATTATTTATAGAAACTGCTTTAACAAATGCAGGTGGTACTTATAAATATATAGAAAAAATTATTGAGTGGCTAGTACGAGAAGTACCTAGAATAGAAATAATTATAATAGGGATCCGTGATCTTTCTAGACAAGAATTAAGAACTGAAGAGTTCGTAAAAGATCTTTCAAGACCAGAAAAATACCAAGAATATAGTAGAACACTTGAAGATAATATAGACGTATTAAAATACATTAGACGAAAAAGGTTAGCTGAAATAAGAACTATTTTAATTAGAGAAGGAGGAATCCATCCTCTTCTTAAAAATGTAGAAATAGCTACCCCTAGAACATATCGTAAATTTTTGGCATCCAATGGTGACGGCGAATTAGACGAATTCATAGAAGACAACCTAATTTATATTATTAATCAAATATATAAAGAAACTAGATTGATTAAACCTCAGTACCGCATAAGGTATTTAAAACTAGAATATTTTCCTCAAAAATCTCTTGAAAGTTCTAAATATCCAAAGGAACATATTTATATAGATAATCCTCACTATTACGAATTCCAGTACGATAGTGAAGGTAGAAGCCTGACAAGTAGCCCTGAAACTTCTACACTTAGGCTTCTAAATTAAGAATAGATTTTAAAATATGCTTAATAAACTTTAGAATCTATCGCTGTAGAAATTTATAGTTCCAGAAAACTTAGAAAAAGACAACAGTATATAAAAGACGAAGTGGTCCCCAAATAAATTTTGGACGGTAGCTGGTCCGCAAACTAGGTCCGCAAATTAGATCCGCACGAGAGGCAGACTCTCTCTCTCTCTCTCTCTCTATGTATATATATGGCTTTTCATGTGCTGATAGTAAGATTACAATTTTAATATGATGTAATTTTTATGGCAGGTAAAATTTAAAATCGAAGTTAATGTTATCAATTAACAAAAGAATGTACAAATATAGGTTATAAATTTAATTTGTTTTTGTGACACCCTGCCTAATTAAATACCGGGTGATCAGTCCTTTATTAAATTATAACCAAGGTGAACGGTTGGTTCATTCTTAGCATCACTGTCGTAAAACTAACTTTTCCAATTAAACACCCTAAACAATTAAATTAAGTGACAAAACTCTTTTAAGACATCAATTTCCAAGTTTCAATTAAAAAAAACATTTAAAACTTTACATAATCCATAGTTTAAGAATCACACAACAACTATACTGGAACATATAATCCAAACAATTAAGTATCCAACTAATTAATTCCAACTTTAAAACTTCAAAGGAAAACATCCTGACAATAAAAATCCCAAAGTATAAATACTAGAAATAAATGAGTCACAATCTCTGATAAAACCAACTGAGTAATGTAAAAAGGGCTACACATGCCCAATTGGATAAAATAAAACTATAAGTGGAATCAATAATGAGATCGTCTAAGCAAGAGGCCTGCAACTCCCACCTAAGTTGCAGCGCGTTCCTTCTAAAGGATCCTATGCAATATGCCCCTGTGGCTGGGCACCTGTAATAAATACATATATATACAAGAGAGAAAGGAAAATAGGAAACGGGTCAGAGCCCAATTGTAAAAAAGTTTAAAATTAGTTTAGCAAGTATTTAAAATGCTTACCGGCTAATGCAACAATCATATTAGTGCGGCACTCTCTTGAGAAATTCTCACCTCTCTTCTAATGTGCACACCTATCGCACTAATATTCCCAACAGTTTAACTTATCTTAAGTCACTCACAAGATTTCATGCCGACAATTTCTAATGTTAAAAAAGTTAATTTTATTTAAAAGCAAAGTTCTCACATAAGCCTCATTTGATTATAAAGTTTCTCAGTATCGCATCATACTTTTCAGACACTTATTCCCAAGTTGAAATAATTATTCATTACTTACTTACCATTAGTCACAGTAGGTAGTTCCCAAATTTCAAGTTTAAATATATATTATTTACTCATTGATATATATACACTAACGACACCCCACATAAAATTTATGGTGCTGCATACTCTGCTATCCAGTCCCCATATCACTCGTACTAAGGGAAATACTAGTTCGGAATCACTCTCGAACCGTATTAACACAAAACACATACAAATTGAGGCGAAACATAGTTCCAAGTCACTAAGAGGTCAGCACATACCCTCACATCTCTTAGGACCGTCTAACTATCGATCT
Source organism: Sambucus nigra (assembly GCA_949130495.1). Classification (NCBI taxonomy): domain Eukaryota; kingdom Viridiplantae; phylum Streptophyta; class Magnoliopsida; order Dipsacales; family Adoxaceae; genus Sambucus; species Sambucus nigra. Next base: position 140,167,569 of record OX422224.1, on the reverse strand, counting down.
GATAGCCTGTACTAAGGATTCCTATGTTCTAGGGTACAAGTCAATATCCCCTATAAAGGTCCCATCGAGATAAGACTACTGTCCCTAGCGCGGGCATGATTTTCACACATATGTAGTATATGAACAATCACAGTCATATATTATACTACCATTCCCATATCAAATTTAGGTACACTCTCACGACCCATAATTATGATATTTATTCTTATTGCACATTATTTGATTATCCCGTATCATGGTCCATCTCTTTTATTCTTATTTATGGGATTATTCAGACTTATATCGTAACACTCATGAACCCTATCTTCATAAGTGTCAGTAGGTACTCTTTCACTTTACGACATAACTCCCTTACGAGTCTCACCCTTTAGACTCACACGTTTCCACTGTTCCTTAAGTGTAAAACACCTCCGTTAAATGTTAATCTCGTCTTACATTACAGGTTCCATTTTTATAAAGTCCTACTGGTCTTCTTTACATCCCGAAATGTTTTAATAGAAATATCCAAAGATTACTACTCACTTAAATTGAAATTAATCATTTAAAAAGAAAGTATGAGTCTTCCAACAGGGGTCGATCGATCTGTGGTAGGGGTTCGATCGATCGATCGATGATCTTAGGTTGATCGATCGATCAAGAAGGTATAGCGAACCTGCAGAATTCCCAGGTAGGGGTTTCTTCTTCCAAAATCATCCAAACCAATATATTTGACTTCCAAACTCCCAAAAATTTATACTACAAGTGTTATATTCTCAAATAAGTGGTATTCTACGTAAGACATGCGAATTTTCATCATGTATAATGAATTAAATGGGTCACAATCCATAAAAATATCAAGAACCCTAATATTTCCTTTGTTTAGTTTCTTCTCATTCTTTTCCCGGATTTCATACTCCTAATTTACTGCAATTTCATGGTTCAACCTCTGCATGTGAATTTTATTTCCAGAATACATCTATTACTTATACATCATGCGAATTCAAGTCTCAAAAATAGGTTTTTCTTTCACAAAACTAGTCCTAATCAATCCTAGACTAATATTATTGAAGCATTAACTGAAATAGAGCAAGATAGATACTTGCCTGGAAATATTTGGCTCAGATTTATGGAGATATTGGTGTGGTTGTGATCCTCGTGTCGCGATCTAAAGTTTGGCGGCGACGGCGGTGCAAACGGTGGAGTTCTTGGCCTAGAACTCCTTGGAAAGCTTCTCCTCTTCCTCTCCAATGGCCGTCTTTGGTTTATGGTTATTCCAACCCTAGAAGATGACTCCTACCATCTGCTATCCATGATATACTCTTAGAAATTTCGTGGGTTTCCATGCCCAAAAATGTAAAATGTCCAAAATGCCCTCTCAAAATGTTAATTAGGCCTAAAAACGCCCCGAGACCCAAACTAAACCCCCAGGTACATTATTTTGACTATCTCGAACCTTACGGACACATTGACACACTCAAAATAACCATATGGGCGACTTATAATTTATTCACTTTTAATAGTTCGAATTTAATCCCGACATGACACAAGCGCGTCCCGATAAATTTTCAAAATTATCAAATTAGATTCTCGCGATAATTTTACTAATTACAATTTCACCTCTTACTATACCCATAAAGTAACTTACAATAAAATAATTATTAACTCTCATCACGCTAGTAAGTATTTAAATGATTTTCCGGATTAATATTAAATTAATATCTCAAATTAAATTTAATAAATCCCCAAAATTAAAAGTCATAAAAATACGGGGTATTACATACTTCCCCCTAATAACAGAATTTTGTCCCAAAATTTGAAAAATAAGGTGTACCTGATAAGAATAGCTCTGGTACTTCTCACGCATGTCCGCCTCATGCTCCCAAGTGGATTCCTCCACATTATGATGCTCCCACTGGACTCGGACAAGTGGGACTACCTTCGACCTCAATCTTCTTTCGTTATGGGCTAGGATAGCCACTGGCCTCTCCTCGTAAGAGCTGTCGGGATGTAAGTCAACCTCCTTAATCGCGATGTGGGTGTGGGCCATGTCATCCCGAAGGTATCGTCTCAATGACGAGATGTGGAATACATCATGAATGCGATGTAAATGCTCTGGCAGTCCCAATCTGTATGCTACCGGCCCAATCTTGTCGATAATGGGAAATGATCCCACGTACCTTGGGGCTAATTTCCCTTTCTTCCCGAACCTCATAACTCCTTTCATAGGAGATACACGTAGTAATACTTGGTCCCCCACATTAAATTCTCGAAAGAACCGTTTTTCATCGGCGTAGCTTTTCTGCCTGTCTTTGGCTACCCGAATACGACTCCTGATAATATCAATCCTAGCGGAGGTTTCCTGAATAACCTCTGGTCCAAGAAACTTGTTATCCCCCACCTCTAGCCAACAATTTAGGGAATGACAAGGCCTGCCATACAATACCTCAAATGGAGCCATGCCAATCGTAAACTCATAAGAGTTATTATAAGAAAACTCTATCGGTGGGAGGTGTGGCTCCCAACCTCCCCCAAAATCAAGGACACACATACGTAGCATATCCTCCAACATCTGATTGGTACGCTCTGTTTGTCCATCTGTCTGTGGGGTGATAAGCTGAACTCAACCTCAACTCTGTACCCATGGCCTCCTGAAAGCTCTCCCAAAAATGCGATACGAAAATCTTATCTCTATCTGACACAATATCCAGGGGCACCCCATGTAGTCTAACAATCTCAGCAATGAATAACTGAGCATACTGGCCCGTGGTATAGTCTGTTCATACTGGCAGAAAATGAGCCACCTTGGTCAAACGGTCCACAATCACCCAGATGGAGTTGTAGCCCCGCAGTGATGTAGGCAACCCAGTAATAAAATCCATGGAAATACTCTCCCACTTCTATGCGTGTATTTCCAACGGCTGAAGCAACCCTGACGATTTCTGGTGGTCCACCTTTACCATTTGGCAAGTAGAACACTTAGACATGAATTCAGCAATGTCCTTTTTTACCCCACTCCACCAGTATTGTCTCCTCATATCCTGGTACATCTTATCTCCCCTAGGATGTACTGCAAAGTGGGACCCGTGGGACTGGGTCATCACAACATAACGTAAGTCTGCTCCTTTTGGGACCACCAATCTCCCATTAAACCTCAAACCCCCATCGAAACTAACAGAATAGGACTCAGCACCCTCAACTAAAAGTCATACAATCTCCTCCTGGAAAAATGGGTCTGCTGTCTGTGCCTGTATTACCCTCGTAACAATCTCAGGTGTCACTGTTATGGCAGATATGAAGGAACGGGATATCGCATCTTTTTGACCCAACTCTTTCCACTTTGCTTTCCAGACGTCCGCTACATCGTCTACCGGTCTATGGCTCAACGCATCAGTAACTACGTTATCCTTCCCCGGATGGTACTGGATATCGAACTGATAGTCTTTCACAAACTCTAACCACCTGCGTGACGTATATTTAGCTCTTGCTGAGTGAACCAGTACTGCAGTGACTTATGGTCTGTGAATAAACGGAACTTATCCCCTAATAAATAGTGTCTCCATATCCTCAATGTAAAGACGACCGCTGCTAACTCTAGGTCGTGTGTGGGGTAGTTCCTCTCGTGCGGCTTAAGATTACGGGAGGCAAAAGCTATAGCCTTCTCCTCCTGCTGAAGTATTCCCCCGAGTCCCTATAAGGAGGCGTCGGTGTAATCTAGATACTCCATGCCCGACTTAGGTAAAGCAAGGACTAGTGATGAAGTAAGTTTGTCTTTCTGCTCGTCCAAAGCCAATTGACAAGTATCGTCCCAAACATATGGTACCCCTTTGCGAGTCAGGTTCGTCAATAGACCCGCTATCTTGGAGAACCCTAGAATGAACCTCTTGTAGTACTCGGCTAACCCCAAGAAACTATGCACTTTCGTCGGTGTCATGGGCTGTCCCCACTCCCTCACCGCTGACACTTTACTCGGGTCAACCGTTATCCCCTGTTCAAAAACAACATGTCTAAAGAACTGCACTTCCCATAACCAGAATCTGCACTTCTCATACTTAGCATATAGCTGATGCTCTCGTAGGGTCTAGAGAACCTTTCTCAAGTGCTCAGTATGCTCTTCCTCAGTGTGTGAATATATCAGGATGTCATCTATGAAGATGATGATAAATTGATCCAAGAACTCTCTGAACACCCAGTTCATCAAGTCTATAAATACGACTGGAGCATTTGTGAGTCCAAATGGCATCAATCTGAACTCGTAGGACCCATATCTCGTCAAGAAAGCAGTCTTCGAAACATCCTGCTCCCTAATACGTAGCTGATGGTATCCTGACCTCAAATATTTCTTCGAAAAGAAGGTTTCTCCCCTCAGCTGGTCCAACAGACCATCGATTCGAGGCAATGGATATTTGTTCCGTATCGTGACCTTGTTCAGCTCCCGGTAGTCCACACATAGCCTCAGTGAACCATCTCTCTTTTTCACAAATAAAACTAGAGCGCCCCAAGGTGAGGTACTCCTACGAATGCAGCCCTGACCTAACAACTGCTCTATCTGGTCGCGTAACTCTCGCATTTTCGCCGGAGCCATACGGTATGGAGCGCGTGCTATCGGTCGAGTATCCGATAATAAATCTATGACAAAATCTATCTCTCGACTGGGAGGTAGTCCTGGTATATCCTTAAATACATCAGAGTACTCACGAATAACTAGGATCGAGTCTAAGGGAATCACGACTTCCTTAGAGGTATCCTCCTCTATGTAATACAAATGAATGGTAGAACCTCCCTCTGGGAGAGGCATCGCCACCACAAAAATCTCCTGCCCCGGAATGGCAAAGACAATACTCCCACGAAACAATATATCATGGATCTGTATGCTGCGATCCAATCCATGCCAATGATAACGTCGTGCTCATGCATATCTAAGACTAACATGTATGCCGGTAAGATCAAGCTACCAATCTCTACTCCCAATCCTCGACATATAAAGAAAATTAACGATCTATTTCCCAGTGGCGAGTCTACACACATCATAGTGTTCTCTGCTGTGGCTAATAACCCTAAGGCCTTCACAAAATGAGTAGCTATAAAATAGTGTGTCTCCCTAGTATCAAATAAAACCCAACCCATAGTACCATGGATAGGAAACGTACCCTCAATCATGGGTGGTGCCTGTGGAGCTACTGCCTGGTGGACGTTATAGACACGTCCGTACTGTAACTTCCCCTGCTGCACTAGAACTACTGGAATGGCTGGTAGGGATGGTGCCTGAGCTGGTGCTGGGAGGGAGGCTGGAAAAAGTGACCTCTGAGGCTTATTACAGGCACCCTGCTGCTGTAGGGCCCTATCTCCCTCTGGAAAATCCTGATACCTGTGGCCATTTTTACCACACCCGAAGCATCGGCCCCTAAAATTTCCTCCCCTATGTCCTTGTTGATTACGGCCCTGCAGGCCGTTGGCCCTGTTGGCCCTGCTGAAAATGTTGTTAGCCCTGATGGCCTTGCTGCTGACCCTGCGGCTGACGATGTTGGCCTTGCTGGCCCTGTTGGTTAGGCTAGCCCTGCTGACCCTGCCTAAATCCCCCAAATCTCTGCCTGGTGTCACCTGATCGGATCCGCTTGGCAGGGTCCCTCGGATGGGAACTCTGCTCATGCTGACGAGTCTGCCCTTGAGATGTCGGTGCTTCACTAGTACCATTACCCCCTATCCTGCCCTGCTGGCTAGACTCTCCTACTCGCTTGCTTCCCTGTAGATGGAAGCAATGATCCTGGCAGTGTAACAAAGCAGCATTGAGTACGTTCGTGTAGGTACTCAGGGACAGGTTGCCTATGAGGTGCTGACGGATCCTCCAAGCCAACTCATCCACAAACAACAGTATCTTCTTTCCCTCAGTGGGTGCCTCATCAGGCACTATAGTGAGAAGTCTTGTGAACTCCTCTTCGTACTCAGCAACAGTTGAATTCTCCTATTTCAGACTCAGTAATTTTTGCCTCATCTCAGTCTGCACGGCGGATGGGAAGTATTCGTTGTAAAACCATGCCCAAAATGACTCAATAGTGATAATATCCCTCTCCTCCAAAGTGGTAGTGGATTCCTACCAATGCAAAGTGGCCCCCACTAGCTTAAAGGAAACCAACAGCTATTTCTGCACGTCCGTGCACTCGTACATGCGCAGATGCCTCTGGATATCTTTCTTCCATTGGCTGGCTACAATAATATGCGAACTACCCGCAAACTCTGGGGGATGCGCCTTCTGGAAGGCATCCCTAACTTGCTCCCATGCAGATCGAAGTTTTGCTGGTATCGGCGCCACTGCCTGAACCTGGGGTGGGGCCTGCTGCACTATCGCTAGCACGGCATTCACCGTCTGAGCAATGATAGAGGCTACCTCGGTTGCATTTTTCGTTCCCTGAGCCAGAGCTAGTGGTTGCCCGACTTGGGCACACCTATCCTTAGGTACGCATCTCGGAGGCATCTGAAATGTAAAGAAATTTTATTAGTCTACAGTTATTATCAAATCTCAAATAGCTGAAGACGTAATCGTAAAAGCAAGAATACAACAAGCCTAAAACAGGTCTCTATAGCAAGAACGGTAAGCTGAAAGCAAAATAAGCCGTACAGATCCTAAAGGACACTAGAACCATATGCTCTGATTACACCTGTGACACCCCGCCTAATTAAATACCAGGTGATCAGTCCTTCTTTAAATTATAACCAAGGTGAACGGTTGGTTCATTCTTAGCATCACTGTCGTAAGAATAACTTTTCCAATTAAACACCCTACATAATTAAACTAAGTGACAAAACACTTTTAAGACATCAATTTTCAAGTTTCAATTAAAAAAACAACATTTAAAACTTTACATAATCCATAGTTTAAGAATCACACAACAACTATACTGGAACATATAATCCAAACAATTAAGCATCCAACTTTAAAACTTCAAAGGAAAACATCCTGACAGTAAAAATCCCAAAGTATAAATACTAGAAATAAATGAGTCACAATCTCTAATAAAACCAACTTAGTAATGGAAAAAGGGCGACACATGCCCAACTGGATAAAATAATACTAGAAGTGGAATCAATAATGAGATCGTCTAAGCAAGAGGCCTGCAACTCCCACCTAAGCTGCAGCGCGTTCCTTCCAAAGGATCCTATGCAAGACGCCTCTGTGGCTGGGCACCTGTAATACATACATATATATACAAGAGAGAAAATAAAATAGGAAACGGGTTAGAGCCTGATTGTAAAATAGTTTAAAATTAGTTTAGCAAGTATTTAAAATGCTTACCGGCTAATGCAACAATCATATTAGTGCGGAACTCTCTTGAGAAATTCTCACCTCTCTTCTAATGTTCACACCTATCGCACTAATATTCCCAACAGTTTAACTTATCTTAAGTTACTCACAAGATTTCATGCCGACAATTTCTAATGTTAAGAAAGTTAATTTTATTTAAAAGCAAAGTTCTCACATAAGCCTCATTTGATTATAAAGTTTCTCAGTATCGCATCATACTTTTCAAAAACTTATTCCCAAGTTGAAATAATTAGACATTACTTACTTACCATTAGTCACAGTAGGTAGTTCCCAAATTTCAAGTTTAAATATATATTATCTACTCATATAATATATATATACCAACGGAAGCCCACATAAAATTTATGGTGCTGGCATACTCTTCTATCCAGTCCCTGTATCACTCGTACTAAGGGAAATACTAGTTTGGAATCACTCCCAAACCATATTAACACAAAACACATACAAATTGAGGCAAAGCATAGTTTCAAGTCACTAAGAGATCAGAACATACTCTCACGTCTCTTAGGACCGTCTAACTATCGATCCGATAGCCTATACCAAGGATTCCCTACGTTCTAGGGTACAAGTCAATATCCCCCATAAAGGTCCCATCGAGATAAGACTGTCCCAGCGCGGTAACCTTAGGGATAGCAAGTAGTGCTGGCATGACTTTCACACTTATATAGTATATGCACAATCACAGTCATATATGTATACTACCATTCCCATATCAAATTTAGGTACACTCTCACGACCCATAATTATGATCTTTATTCTTATTGCACATTATTTGATTATCCCGTATAATGGTTCATCTCTTTTATTCTTATATATGGGATTATTCCGACTTATATCGTAACACTCGTGAACCCTATCTTCATAAGTGTAATTTCAGTAGGTACTCTTTTACTTTACGACGTAACTCCCTTACGAGTCTCACCCTTTAGACTCACACGTTTCCACTGTTCCTTAAGTGTAAAGCACCTCCGTTAAATGTTAATCTCGTCTTACATTAAAGGTTCCATTTTTATAAATTCTTACTGGTCTTCTTTACATCCCAAAATGTTTTAATAGAAATGTCCAAAGATTACTACTCACTTAAATTGAAATTAATCATTTAAAAACAAAGTATGAGTCTGCCAGGAGGGGTCGATCGATCTATGGCAGGGGTTCGATCGATCCATCCATCCATCGATCGATGATCTTAGGTCGATCGATCGATCAAGCAGCTATGGCGAACCTGCAGAATTTCCAGTTACGGGTTTCTTCTTCCAAAATCATCCAAACCAATATATTTGACTTCCAAACTCCCAAAAATTTATACTACAAGTGTTATATTCTCAAATAAGTGTTATTCTACGTAAAGCATGCGAATTTTCATCATGTATAGCGAATTAAATGGGGGAACTATCCATAAAAATATCAAGAACCCTAATATTTCCTTTGTTTAGTTTCTTCTCATTCTTTTCCCAGATTGCATACTCCTAATTTACTGCAATTTCGTGGTTCAACCTCTACATGTGAATTTGATTTCCAGAATACATCTATTACTTATACATCATGCGAATTTAAGTCTCCAAAATAGGTTTTTCTTTCACAAAAACTAGTCCTAATCAATCCTAGACTAATATTATTGAAGCATTAACTGAAATAGAGCAAGATAGATACTTGCCTAGAAATATTTGGCTCAGATTTGTGGAGAGATTGGTGTAGTTGTGATCCTCGTGGCGCGATCTAAAGTTTGGCAGTGACGGCGGTGCAAACGGTGGAGTTCTTGGACTAGAACTTTTTGGAAAGCTTCTGCTCTTCCTCTCCAATGGCTGTCTTTTGTTTATGTTTATTCTAACCCTAGAAGATGACTCCTACCATCTGATATACTCTTAGGAATTTCGTGGGTTTCACTGCTCAAAAATGTAAAATGTCCAAAATGCCCTCACGGGATGTTAATTAGGACTAAAAACGCCCCGAGACCCAAACTAAACCCCCGGGTACATTATTTTGACTATCTCGAACCTTCCGGACACATTGACAACTCAAAATGACCATACGGGCGACTTATAATTTATTCACTTTTAATAGTTCGAATTTAATCCCGACACGACACAAGCGCGCCCAGATAAATTTCCAAAATTATCAAATTAGATTCTCGTGATAATTTTACTAATTACAATTTCACCTCTTACTATACCCATAAAGTAACTTACAACAAAATAATTACTAACTCTCATCACGCTAGTAAGTATTTAAATGATTTTTCGGATTAATATTAAATTAATATCTCTAATTAATTTTAATAAATCCCCAAAATTAAAAGTTATAAAAGTACGGGGTATTACAGTTTTATCTATTAACACAGTTTAAATTTTCCCACAACATGTCATTGTGTCTCATTTCGATATTGCCTAAAATCTCACATTGAAATGACATTTATTTAAACTTTAACTTTATTTGTCAAACAGGAAATATGATTTTAAAATAATTGAAATAATGTATATGGTTTTTTGTACCCAAACTAATGTTCTAATTGCTTAAGTGACGAAAATTGAAAATTTCTCCATTCACTTCATGGTTCCACAAACTTTTCCCTACTGCCACTTTGTCTATTATTATTTTAAAATTCATATTTTTCTATAAATACATGAGATTAATGAAATTTATTTTACAAAATAAAATTTTAACAATATTTACTAAATATAAATGGCGGACAACATATGAGACGAATGGAAGTAATCAACAACATTAAAGAAAATAAAATATCACAATCACCACACACAGACTCTTGTCATTTTTATTTATATTACACCATTACCACACCATAATTTCCAAGTTGTAAAAATTAAATTAATATCTCACACTGTTTGTTCTTCTTCATTTCTTTTCTAGGATTGTTTGCTTCCTAAGCTCCATCATATACTCCTCCTATCCCTCCTCCTCCTCATCCTCCTCCTCATCATCATCATCCTTGTAATACCCCGCACTTTTATGGATATTTAAATTGCATAATTGGGTGTAATTTGGAAATTTTAGGAATTATTATGAATAGTAATTTTGGAAATTATGAGTGTAATTTAATTAGTGAATTTTACTTAAGTGACTCGGATGGAGATTTCGAGTGCACGGTTGGTTTCGGAATGGCCAAGATAGTCAGAGTAGAGTATCCAGGGGTAATGTTTAGGCTTCGGGAATTTTTGAACTAGTAGGGACTCGCAATTGAGTAAACGAGTCATTTTTGGATTTATAAGGGATAAACCCTTATTCTCTCTTATAAAGGCACGAGAGAGAGAGAAAGAGAAGGAAAGAAAAGAGAGAAAAGAAATAAGATAAGAAAGTAAGGAAAAAGAGGAAGAAAACGTGGATTCCGGGCCAAACTCTGCGGGATTCAACTCGAGGTCATTGAATTTATCCAACGAGGCAAGTGTTTAACTTTCTTTAAATGATTTAGTGTGTTTATTTCTCATATTGTAGTTGGTGTGTAAAACTATATGATTTTTGGGTTTGGGGATTCTTGTATAAATGGGTTTTTGGGAGAAGTTTTCACAAGGATTTATTGTGATGATGATAGTAGATGAATTCTAAGCTTAAATCCATGTTAATGGTGTAAATTATGGTGAGAAATTGGAAAAAATAAAAGTTAGAGTTTAATTAAGAAAATTGTTGATTTTCTTGGTTTAATTGGTTAAATCTTCAAATAAATTATTGCGTTGGGTAATTTGTAGTGTGGAGATGTTTATATTGTAGTTGGGTGATGTTAAGATCCATGGAAATGGGGTTGGATAAGTGTTGGGAAAAATAAGGATTGAAGTAGATGAATAGTAACACAACGTCATTTCTGAATCGATTCGTCCAGGAAGAGAATCGATTTGGCTCTTGGTCAAAAAATAAAATTTGTAGATCTTTTCATTAGGTCGCGTGGGAGCCGACCGCGTATTTTTCTGATTTTTTTTAATTTATAATGATTTTTCTACGGAAGGGTGTCCGAGATCGAAATCGTTAGTCAGAAATTAAGGCTGGAATTTTTTGGAGATAAATATTAGGGGTTCGCAAATAGAGTGTTAGTACAATATTAGGGGTTCCCAAATAGAGTGTTAGTACTTCTAAAGGACTTGAGGAGATATAAAAACTTTGGGTTCATATAAATAAATCCGGGTTATATTTTAAATGGAGATTGGGATGATTTTTTGGGTTTGGAGATTTAAGCAAAATTTGCCAAGCTGTCAACTCCGGACAGGCCGAATCGATTCGGATTTGGACCGAATCGATTTTTATAGAAAGACCTGTCAAATTGTCTCAGGCTGAATCAATTCGGATTTAGACCGAATCGATTCGCTGGTCCAAATCAATTCGCATATGGGGCTAATCGATTCACCTTAAAAAATATTGGAAATTTTCTTCCTTTAAGTTTAGGGGAAGTTAATTATAAATTTGGAGGTTATTTTTGGGGATTCTAGATATGAGATTAGGATTCCTAGACGATGGAATTGAGGGTGAGTAAATCCTAGGATGTGATTAGGATGGAATTTTGGATATTGGCTGGAGAGGATTGAGCGGTTATCTGATACGTCTTTTGTCGTCTACTATCATAGCTGATGCGATACCTATGGAATTAAGATGAGTAGTGTGTATACTTATTTAATTATTACGAATTGGTATATTCGGGAATATATATAAATCCTTAGAAGTGACTAAGGTGTGAATTAATCTTAAGTAAGATAATACTTATAGGTTTAGTATTTTAAGTGTGTAAATACTTGTATACTATTACGAATGGGAACATTCGAGGTTTTGACTATCGCCATACAAGTTTGGCAATTATAGCCATATATATTGAAAAGTGATATATATTATATATATGGGAGTATTTACGGTGTATATATATATATATATATATATATAATACAATATGAGTATAAATATATCTGTATGTGACTGGTATATTTGTACTTTAGAGGTTGGTTCCACAGGCTTCCCCGTGCATAGGGATGGATAGCCAGATTATATATTTTCTTAAGTGCCATGCAGGGAGGTTGCACGATGTGGGTGAATCCACTGGCTTGAGGAGTATGGTGAGTATATCCCCAGGTCATATCGTCCCGCATACGAGTGTGATGTTTATTCCACTTTCAGGAGGGAATATGACCGCCTCCACCGTTTAGTTTTCTACCATCATCAAGAGTGATTCTGGCTTGGTACCATGGTTTATTGAGCAAACCCAGATGTGGATGGCCACTTGAGTTTGCATCCTCGAGTTATAGCTCGGTGGGATGGTTATTATACTCATGATTGTAATAGGCATAATTATACTTGTTGTATATAGTATATTGCTTATATATGAAGATGAGATATCATATAGCTTTGACTTGCGTGAAGAGTAAAATGAATAAGGTTTTATTCTCATTCCGGGAGATTTTATCCGGATTTAAATTGTTATTCGTATATTAAAGTGAGAACTATATATAAGGGATACTATATGTTAAAGCGAAAATGGTATTTTAAACCAGTGAGAGTTTTGGAATATGAACGGTATATATATATATATATATATATATATATATATATATATATATATGAGGACTTTATATATATCTAATCGAGGATAATATTAAATAAATCTTAAGTGATAGCTTACGTATAACGTATATTATATCACGTAGGGTAGGTGATAGTTATGAGGACTTAGAGGATGGATGATATAGATTAGTTAGGCAGGGTAGCTTAACTAGATGGTTTAAAACGTATGCGATAGGTGTGCACTATTAGAATAGGGGTGAGGTGTATCTCATTAGAGTGCGATACCAGTTTAAATATGAGAGATTTCATATTTTAAAATATGGCTTTTAAGCACTTGCTAAATATTTTCAAAACTCTGACCCATTTCTCTATTTTCCCATCTCTTGCAATATATATATATATATATATATATATATATTGCAAGAGATGGGAAAATAGAGAAATGGGTCAGATATATATATATATATATATTAGGTGTCCAGACACAGGGATGCCTGGATGATGATCCGTTCGAGTCAGACATTCGTTGTAGCAGCGGTGGATGCATGCAGGTTTACTTTAGACACTTCTATCCTTATGATCTAGATAGTAAGCATTGTAATAACACTCGGGCCAACAACCCAATTGTATTAATTTATTCTTTTACCGCTTTTTAGTGCAACATTCGATTTGGTTGTATTATGTTGTACCGAGTGTTCAGTTATTTTATTTCATTTCAGTTTCATGTATATAAACTGCGTAAATGTTTTATTTAGTTGGTTTGGATAAAATATTAGTTAAATAAAATTTTGATGCCAGCCTAATAAGTTATTAGTAATTAAATTTGTTTTCGACACTGATGCTCAGAATGAACCATATGAGACTCCTGTTTTGATTTGATATAGGATTGATGACCCGGTATTTTATTAGGCGGGGTGTCACAGATGGTATCAGAGCATAAGGTTCTAGTGTCCTTAGGAATCTGTGCGGACGTACGACACTTTCAGCGTTTCTTTCTATTTGAATAGAGCCTTATGATAAGGATTGTTGATTTCTATTGTGAGATTTAGTTCTCGTGATATTATGTAAGATTATAGTAAATCTTTTGCGCATTCGTTCGAGACTTGTGTGCTGATCAATGAAGGGTGATCGGGGAAGGACGTTACGAGGACATCAGTAGGCGGGGCTCTATTAGAGTTATAAGTTGAAGTTGGGGATGATGATCGCAGTTGAGGTCACTCCCTTTGTGGCATTGGCATGTATTGCTGTAACGACTACTAAAGTGTAGTAGTTATATCTATCCACGTACCGCTATAGTAAAGAGTGGTGTTAAACTTGACTCACCCAGTGAAGTTAAATTGGGAACAAGTCTGAAGGGTCTTTGATAAGGACCATTCGTTGAAGTTTATGTTATGTGAAGGCAGTTTAGCGTTATCCAATGGAAGTAGAATACTCAGAAGCTTTGGCTTAGAGTAGGGTATAGCAATGCCCCGATGTGAAAATTTGAGGAAATTTTTTTTCACTCATTGGAGCAATGTTAAAATGGTGGGAACGGTGGTACCCATATTTGGGGGAGCAAAATGTTTTGCTTATAGAGGAATATTACGGATGGCTTTAAGCCGTGAGTTCCTTTAAGTTGTCAGAATGAAGAGAATGCAATTTCATAATTTCTCACATGGAGATCGGTCAGGGGACGACAGTGAACAAAGTACTTTTTGGTTCGGTTAATGCAAGTTTACTATGTTTGGGAACCATTTGGAGTAGCCAGGATAATTGGCAAGAATGTTGTTTTGATTTCCACCTAAGATGAAGGAGGTATGTTCTGTGTGGTAAGATTGAGTCACCGTATTTTATTAGCCCTAGATTCGTGTGTTGTTAGAGATTTATGGCGGTATCGATAATATTATAGAGGGTACATCTATATTTTTTTCCGCGGTAGCGGGGTTCTATTTTCTTCATTCGTTATGAAAATGGGTATTAGTACTTTAAGCTTATATTTGGTTTGTATTGATCATTTTGTGTGTGTTATACGAGTATGATACTATTGTAAGAATAATATGTTATTGTATCTTCGGAGCGATAGAAGGCTAATGATTGCAAGACTATCGTATTCACGGTTCCAGGGTGGAATCGTTTGTTTTTGCGAGATCTCACCTGGATACAGGTTGAGCTCGCCTTTATTATATGTTTAGATGGAACTTCAATGAGTATATGTTTCACTAGAATGACTTTAGCACATGAGGACCTTATAGATACCATCTAAGGTATGAAAAAATCATTATTTTATATGTTTTACGCTGACATACCTCCACAATCGACAAAATTAAGTAGTAGTGTATCGGAGGGGTTCCTTATTTGTATTTCTCTTATGATACACTCCACGCATGGACCTTAATGACATCGGGAGTGGAGATATGTTATTTTATAATAGGATGTTAGTTTTGATGATAGATTAGCTGAGGGTCATGTAGCGATTAACGGCTAATGGAAGTAGACGTGCTGTGGAAAAGAACTGAAAATGTTTCTCTCACCGCAAGTATGTGGGTGAGGCAAGGTAAAGGATGAAGGGTTGAGGCTAGGTCTTGAATAAAAGGCAAATTCAGAGGAAATAGGTTTTGGGTATGATGTTCGTAACACTTTTGCAGAGAATAGGTGCCCCGATTAGTTAGACTTTCCATTTCGCCAAGATGGAAGGACGTAATGGTAGAAGTATGTTAGTAGGTTAACAAGGTAGGATTTAGAACGTCCCGATGGTGTGCCTTAGGCCGTTGTATCTCGATGAGAGATGATGCAAGGAAGTAGTGTAACGGGATCATTCCTTGTTTGGATTTTGCTTTGCGAGACGTCCCACACATAAAACCAAGCAAATGTTAAAAGTTGAGAAAGGTCTTGGGCACTAGGGACATAGTAAGAATTGTAGTCATTCTACGTGTGTAGGAAACACATCGATCTTAGGGTTATTAGAAAGTAAGGCCAGTGGGCCATGTGGCGCCATTTTAGGAAGATTGTAGTGAGTTAACCATGAGAAGATATGTGGGTTAACTTTAAGAAGGATTGCGTTTCCAAGAATAGGAAGAATGGAATTTTGAATTATTCGAGTTAGGAACACCCAGGTGTTAGTACCAGGTCGAGGAAAATGAGGCCCATTTTTATAGAGAGTGTTACATATGGGATGTTTACAATGGTTGTGCAGAGAGGCACGGGTTAAAAGGTGTATGGGCACCTTGGTAAGTTGGTTTTGTATATCGTTTGAAATAGAAGGGGCGTAGTATATAAAGCTAGAGAATATGCTTTGGACCAATTATGGGTTCGGTTGAATGTCGTAGGAGGCACGTGATAATCCAATTGTATAGGTGAAATAAGAGGTACACACCTAAGATTGGCTATAAGACTGATGGGAGTAGTCAAGCGCTAGTGTAGTTTCCTTTTGAGGTAAATTCGAAGTCATGAGGTAGATGAAAGGACACTTAAAGCAATCATTTTTTTTATGAGATTGAGATGTTAAAGTTCTGATTATAGGCTCATTTTCTTTTTATGCGGTTATAGAAGAACTAGGTGCGATGTGCCGTTGTATAGTTGATCTTATGACCGAGGTAGTGTTGTAGTATATTGAGGCTTGGTTAAGCTTGTTGTTAAGCTAGTACGTTAAAATATAAGCCTTGAGATAGGTGGGTACCGTGAACGAGTATGTGGTAGGTTACCATTTGGGTTAGTACCTTTCAACTTGTGTGTGCAGGATGAAGTGTGATTAGCAATCCTAGGTTGGTAGTACCGGTCGTATCCAAATTTGGAGGATGAAATTTCATTGTAAGGGGGGAGAATGTAATACCCCGTACTTTTATGGATATTTAAATTGCATAATTGGGTGTAATTTGGTAATTTGAGGAATTATTATGAATAGTAATTTTGGAAATTATGAGTGTGAATTTTAGTTAAGTGGCTCAGATGGAGATTTCGAGTGCTCGATTGGCTTCGGAATGGCAGAGATAGTCAAAATAGAGTATCCAGGAGTACTGTTTAGTCTCCGAAAATTTTTGGACTTATAGAGACTCGCAATTGAGTAAACGAGTCATTTTTGGGTTTATAAGGGATAAACCTTTATTCTCTCTTATAAAGGCACAAGAGAGAGGGAAAGAGAAGGAAAGAAAAGAGAGAAAAGAAAGAAGATAAGAAAGGAAGGAAAAAGAGAAAGAAAAAGGGGATTCCGGGATTTGACTCGAGGTCGTCGAATTTATCCAATGAGGCAAGTGTTTAACTTTCTTTAAATGATTTAGTGTGTTTATTTCTCATATTGTAGTTGGTGGGTAAAACTATATGATTTTTGGGTTTGGGGATTCTTGTATAAATGGGTTTTTGGGAGAAGTTTTCATAAGGATTTATTTTAAAGATGATAGTAGATGAATTCTAAGCTTAAATCCATGTTAATGGTGTAAGTTATGGTGAGAAATTGGAAAAAATTAAAGTTAGGGTTTAATTAATAAAATGGTTGATTTTCTTGGTTTAATTGGTTAAATCTTCAAATAAATTATTGCGTTGGGTAATTTGTAGTGTGGAGATGTTTATATTGTAGTTGGGTGATTTTAAGATCCATGAAAATGGGGTTGGATAAGTGTTGGGAAAAATAAGGATTGAAGTAGATGGTGAATAGTGACACAACGTCATTTTCAAATCGATTCGGCCAGGAAGCGAATTGATTAGGCTCATGGTCAAAAAATAAAATTTGTACATCTTTTCGTTACGGTCATGTGGGCACCAACCGCGTATTTTTTTTTATTTTTTTGAATTTATAATGATGTTTCTACGGAAGGGTGTCCGAGATCGAAATCGTTAGTCAAAAATTAAGGCTAGAATTATTTGGAGGTAAATATTAGGGGTTCCCAAATAGAGTGTTAAGACTTCAAAAGGACTTGAAGATATATAAAAACTTTGGGTTCGTAGAAATAAATTCGGTTTATATTTTAAATGGAGATTGGGATGATTTTTGGGTTTTGGAGATTTAAGTAAAATTGTCCAAGCTGTCAACTCCGGACAGGCCGAATCAATTCGGATTTGGACCGAATCGATTTGCATAGAAAGACCTGTCAAACTGTCTCAGGCCGAATCGATTCGAATTTAGACCGAATCGATTCGCTACTACTACTACTACTACTCCTTCACATGTCTCGTTAGGAAATAATTGATAGTAAGGGGAGTCGGGGCACCTACTTGTAAAATGGTCTCATAGCTTATAGTTTGTGAATGCTTAAATTACACTTTTTAAATTAAAAATACAGAGTTTTGACACTTTGATGTGAAAAATAAAAAATAAAAAAATAAGAAAGATAGTCCTAATGAAAATTTTGAGATAGGGATGCCTATTATAGAAGAAAAAGAGTGAATTCTCTAGATGAAAGAGAATTTTTTTAATTTTTTAATTTGAAGATAAATAAATTGTGAAAAAAAAGATGATCACTATGCTCAGATTTTTCATTAGGCGTACTTTGCCCTGCTATCATTATGCCTTTGCAATGTTACTTGGTTCAACTCTATTTGTGACCTTTTATCGTATGTGGGACTCTCTATCTTCTTGGATAGATAATTGATCGTTTTTCATTTGGATAGTGAGTAGTTTTTGTAATAATAAGTCAAGTCAAGAATAATAGTCGAACTGGAGGGAGTGCCATGATGGCTTGGTAAGCAAGCAAGCAGTTATGTAAGGGCCAACTCCTGCTACTACTACTGCCTAGTCCCCATTTTCATTTGCATGGGGAGTATGTTATACGCTTCTTTGTTTCATTGTAAAATTATAGTAGCGTTAGCATCAGTACACCATTTGGGCAGAAATGTCACTTTTTCCTAGCTAGGTGTTGTCGAGGTCCTTGACGGTGATAAAAAATATGTGTATGTTATCACGGTCCTTGACCGTGACAACATGCGAGATATTTTTGTGTCATGGTCTTGTCACCGTCCTTGATCGTGATAAGAACTTTGAAAAAAATATTGGGATTTCAGCCCTAAAAATCTCCATTCCCTCCCCATAATACAGCTCAAAAATTATTTTTTTGAGTTGATTTTTTTATATGAGTCCTTTGAAAATATTTTTTTGAGTTGATTTTTTTATATGAGTCCTTTGACATTTACCGACTGAAGTAGTTTATGTTTGTCGAGAATATAAGTGGGAATCAATGCTCCTAAGGAGGGAAGTCCATCGTTGACTTCCCAAAGTACAATAGTTTGGGTTTTACGTTCGTCTCGCGAAGGTGGATGGTTCATGATCCGATTCTTCACGGCTGGTGATGCAAGCCAGGGTGTATGACTTAACTAGGATATAACGAGAACACTTGGGAAAAGTCATATATTTCAAGCATGTGGCATATGTTTGATTTTCCTAAACGATAGGTCATGGCATGTGGATGGGATTCCCTCAGAACTGTTGTTCATCCATTCTGTTTCGTTGTGTTCTTTCAGTTCTGGTAATTAAGGATTGTCTTCATTCGAATCTTATGGCCGAGGATTGTGTTCTTTCAACTTCGTTGGTCTGGTATTTTTCCATGTTGACGGTTCGATTACAACACATCTTGGCTTAGTATAAGTGCGGATGGACCTAGTTTGGTCATTGCATCTCAAAAAATAAGTGCGCTCTTGTTTGAAATATCCTTCTATTTTGCACAAGCTTCGTGTACATATAACTGCACATTTTTCCATAGGGTTACCTTAGTATTCGCTTTCCTTAGGATTAACGATCTTATTGGTTGGTCGTCATGGAGATTATGGTAACGAGTAGGATTATGAATTAATAATTTCATAAAATGTTAGAACTCTAGGAAACATATCACGTAGTGTTGTTTTGATACAATTAGTGGATTGGTGTAATACTCGGGTGCGTATTCTGTAGTTATATGCCAAGAGTGATCCTAGGTTCATAGAAGGATCTTACAGAAGGTATTAGTCGAACGCACGATTTGTGACTTTGTTGGTATGTCTCTCCTCGGAGTGAATGACTAGCGACGCGAGGTTAGTATAAAATTTAAGTGAATTTGTGTGGTCAGGATGACCTAAGAATTAGAGGAAACTCGGGATATATAGTCCTAAGAATTGAAACAATTTACAATGATGGATTGGGTGTTAGTTGTATGTTATCTTGCTCTTAGGTGAGTGTTGATTACTAGAGAGTGTTACTCGGGTAGATGTGCGAGGAATGATTTAGGTGATAACAAGAAAGCCTTAGGACTTAACCGAGCACGATTGTCAGTAAGTGGAGACTCGATTACTATCAGGTAATTTTGATAATTAGCCTAATAATGAGCATTAGGACTTATTCCATGTTGAGTTCCTTATTGATATCCCCTTCTAAAAGGACGTATGATGACTTCTTAGTGATTAAGGATTCGATGTTATAACCTTGAAAGATCCCTTTGACTTAGAATAAGAATTGATAACCTTCGAGAACCTGAGTAGTTTATGGATTGAGAATTTTGAGGATGAAACTCCCTAAGGAGGGAAAAATTTAACACCCGCCCCCATAATTTTGATCGTACCCGCATAAATTGGTGACTTTATGTGACCCGATTGGGCTTAGACTTTGTAAGATGAATTATGGGTCAAATTTGGGTAATATAGTGGTCTTTGTGCAATTAATTGGATTTGAATGGCCTTATTTTTAATTTGAAAAAACGTTAGGGTCATTCGAATGAGACCCTTGGTCGTTCTAACAAGATGCCTGTCTCGTTGGAATGATGCTTTAAACAACTATCGAACAAAAATCACCTTTTCAAAGTTCCAGCCTCGTTTGATTCGCGTTGGAACCCCGTTTGAATGAGATTATGTTATGATTCGAACGAGGTCCATTCTCATTCGAACGAGATTGTAAAAATTAGAATTTTCAGATTCAAAATTTTTTGTCAAATTCATGACCATTCGATTAAAACATATTTCAACCTCCCATAGCAGCAGATCAACTCGGGGTAGATCTTTGGGCATTTAAGAATTTTCCCCTAAGAGATTTTGGGATATTTAAGGAATGTTTTGGCTCATTTCACCCCACTACTATCCGATTTTCACTCTCTCTCTCTAACACTTAGAGCTCTCATGGAGCTCCACCACCCTAGAACCACCACCCAAAAACACCATATTTACCTTATATCCTATAACATTTAAGCCTATAAAACATATCTAAACCATTTGTTGGGCAAGGTATTGGCTTATGAAGAAGTTATTGGGGGATTTTTTTTAGAGAAAGTGAAGAAGAAATTATGGAATTTTAAGGGGGGTTTCATGCAGCTCTCAAGGAGCAAGCTAGTGGAGCTTGACAACCTACTTAAGGCCACCTTAGGAGGTGGGAGGTTTCCATCATATTCTTCCTCTTCCATCCATTATTAGAGCTTTATTGAGGTGGAAAACTCTACTCTTTATGTTTAAGAACTCTATTTTATGAAAGTGGAACATTTTTAAGAAATAAAAATATTGAAAAGGGTGTTACACTAAATGGTCCTAAAAGAAAGTGATTTTTGGGATAAAATCAACATAAATGTGTAAAGGACAAGAAAGGGTTATTTTCAAGTGTAACATAAATAAAAGGCATAGTTCTCGGGATTTTGGCTTTGACCGGTAAAAGTGGAATAATGTGGACATTTGCAAATGTTTAAACACATTGAAAAGGGACTCGTATATGACCGAGAATAATTAATAAGGGCCCGAAGCTGTGGGGTGAAAGACCCAAAGTCACTGGGCAGAGCACATGATAGCATAGCTGGAGGTATAGAGCCCATTAAAGTACGCAGTTATATGGTAAATTACGAGAAAAAGATAATGAGAAAAGTGGAACATGATAAGAAAATTGATTGTGCTAAGAATATAAGAAAAGAAAACATAAACTGGACAAGAAATATGAGAAATTTATAAATGTCCATGTGAAGTGAAAGGAATGGTAAAGTGAACTGACTAATGGGTAGTTAAGCAACCCTAAGATGGTTTAACCTATAATTAACACATGTGTGTATTGTGAGAGATTTTAAAAAGAAAATAGGTATTTTATAGCATCAAGTGTGTGTGTGTTAAAAGGTGGTTTTCATGAAAATACAATGGATTTGCTGTGAGTAAACGAAAAATTTCTGTAAATGAAGTGTTTTTCCTAAACAAATGGTATTTTGTTTAAGTATTTATCCAAGTGCGCTAAATTGGGAAAATAATGCTAAGTCAAGTAATAAGGGTCAAGAATGGTCCTTTCATAAGATTAATGTGATTTAATCAAGTCAAGTAACGCTTTTGATTAAAAACATATTCATGCATTAGTATATATGTGCGTATGTATACACTGTATTTGCACTTGCACATAAGTAGTACGTTATAAAGTCTTTTTTCTATCATTCAATTCTATGTTGACTTATTGTATTTCCCACTGGGCATTCTGCTCGTCCCCTTTCCTTTATTACAACAGGTTGTATGTGATTCCGTATTTTGAGGGATTTATACAGGTAAGTATTCTTTTATTTTATGTTAGTGGCTCTAAATGCTTGGATTTCGGGGATGCTTCCCACGGGTCCCACATGTATCTTGATATAAATTTGAATCGCATGCTAAACAGGTGAAATGTTAATTAAATAAAACTAGGCTAGCAACATTATTTGGGATGTCTCATTGCACTTCACACCTAGCGTTCAGGTCAGATCGAGTTCACCCACAGGTAACCCATAAATCCGATCGGGGCATCACAAATGCTCACTCTTTTAATTCTTCATAATGAACCTTTAACTAATTATTTTTCTTAATGAATACGTACATAGATACACACATACTCACATGTGCACACATATACATACAAATATACACACAGACTCACATGCACACATATATACATTAAATGTTTAGAATAAAGTCATTTGGTTAACTTGATGTGGTCATGTTTACCCCTTACTTAAATGGTTGTTGTTTGGGTGAACACAAATTAGTGGAAGGGCTTGCACAATTGGTGGATAAATAGTAATTTTAGTTTTGATTAAATTATAATGAACTTAAATTGACCTTTTTAGATATGATTGATCGGATGGAAAACCATAAATAGTTTATTATTAATTATATCCATTACCTCTACGACTCATATTCACAAGTTTGTACATATTTTCTCACTAAAAATGAGTCATGGTAGGTATTACTTTCAACAAAAGTACGAGAGGTGCAATTTAATTGCACTAAAACATCTTTCATTAGTGCGCATCATATAGAGGGAACTCCTATTTATAAGTATGGGAATACAAAATTGAACAATTTAAATACCTTACAAATCATGGAGTCGATCTCTCACACGAGTACCTGTTTTATCATATTCTATTTTCCTTGTCAGAATGCTGGGATGAGGCAGTAGAAATATATTTTTCCTTCATAATCCCGATAGGGCACTGACAATGGTGATATTGTTAGAAAAGGATGAAAAAAATATTCATACATTGGGGACACAACTCCGTAAAAATATCATTCACCCAGATTGTGATGTCTCGCAACATATTCATATTAAAAAAAGCTTTCAAATAAGATAAAGAAGAAAGGATTCTGAGTTCATATCACAGGATTTTGTGCGTCAATCATAGGTATGCTTCCATCCAGTTGGCTGCACGAAAAAATTCTTAGATTGATAAAAAGTAATACTGATTGGATGGAAATCAGACAAATCGAGCATGTGTTTAAAAACTTTTGAAAATGTTTACATATATATATAGTCGTAAACATGACTTTCTTACGTATGTCACTAAATATTATTTTTAATTTCAGAAAATTTTAAACAGGAATGAAAATAATCAACCAAATAGCGAAACACCTCCAAATAAGCGCTCTCCTATACCTCAACCTCAATTCTCATCTCCTTAGGGTTATCAATGTTCTACTTCTCCGGAGATTCAATCTAACACTCCATCTCTGAGTAATCAAACTAAAAAAACCTCCATTAATCCTACACCCCCACCTCTTACTACTGAGGAGTGCCAAAAACCCTAAGAAGCCCATTGGTTTCTCCTTGGTGAAAATCCTACCGGTAATAAACCTGACCTTCATGATAATCTTGACAAATAAAATCCATGGATTGGTTCAATTCTTAACTAAACAATAGGGTTATGTCCCTCAAATGCCATCTCAAACATTTCCTTATCCTACGCCTCAATATTTCCCATCGCAAATGCCCAGTCCTGGAACATTGCATTCCCAAATGCCACTTCCTGGAATATTCCCTTCCCAACTGCCTCCTCTAATATTTTTTGCATGCACGGTGACTATAGAGAGTCATATTATATAAAGGACTTGTCCAATAGCAGGGTCATTGGTAATTTCACTCTCATTACCATGAATGTCAAAACATATGTCCATAATCACCCTTTGGTGATAGTGACACTCATATTTGGTTGATACAATATACAATGGTTGCGGAGATGAGTCTATGTACTTTGACCATGAGGAAGGGCCTTTGTTAAAAAACTTTCAAAATTTTTATATTACCTAATTAGTTCCATTGTTGAACAAGACTAAGCGTTGAACAATGTTTTATTTTTGAAAAAAATTATAATATTTTAATTATATGGGACATTTGTTTAGTTCTATTCCATATTTATGAAATGATCAAGTCAAATGAATTTCCTTTGACTTTTCTTGGATTCAATGAATTTGCTTGAATTTACTGAATGATCAACCTATTTGTATAGGTGAATTGAATTTTAAAGGCTACTTAATGGCTTTACCACAATACAAAGAGTGTATGGGAGAGAGTCATAGAGTATGTGATAATCATGTAAAGGGTGTTTGGGAATTATTAAATATGTAGATAAAAATCTAAATAGTGAAAAGACTATGTGTCCGTGCAACCATTATATAAATGGAAAATGTAAGACTTTGAAAGACATTGAATTGCATTTACAAATGTAGGGTATGATGCAAGACTATAAGATATGGACATTACATGGGAAAAATAATATACCCTATGTTCTAGAAGAATTACTGTTACATGACCATATAACAGAACCCCAACGACTGGAAGTAGTGAACAAATCGCCAACACATTGTATTTTGACCGACCTAATTGATGAAGCTTACGAATTCCATCACCATCAAAACTGCCAGCCTATGGATATAGATAATATGCATTATAACTAAGTCAATAAATAAGTTGATCATGAATTACCCAAAGATCGAGAAAGCCGATGCAATTGGACCTTTGTATAAAAATGCAAAGAAGATCACTCGATACTATACGCATTGATTGGTCTGTATAATTTAAAGAGTCAATTTGGTTTGTCGGGCAATAGTGTAACTGTAATTCTTAAGTGGGATAAAGACATTCTCTCAAAAGAGAACACGTTACTAGATAGTTATCCGAGCATGAAAAAGATCTTGAAGGGTTTGGGTTTGAAGTACAAATCTATGCATGCATGCAAGTATGATTTTATATTATACCATAATGAACACGAACTGAAGAATGAATGTCCTGTATGCAAGGAGCCAAGATATATAGTTTATAAGAGTGGAAAAGACGATAAAACAAAATTTCACAAGTGCTCACAAGTTCCATAGAAGTCATTAAAGTATTTTATCCTCAGGCGATGGTCAAAAAGATTTTTATTGCACCGTGGATAGTAGAGTCCATGACATAACATGATTAAGCCGAGGTGGGTGGGAGTCTCATGCGTCATTCGAATGACTCACTCATCTGGCAGCTTTCAAATGGACGATACCCTGAATTTTCAAAATGAGAACGCCCTTATATAGTGTGTTCTTAGGCAATGATGGTCTTGTGAAACACACAAAGTCTATTTTAAAATTTTAAAGATCAGAACTTTAAACAAATTAAACCAAAAAAAACTTGACCACCAAATTAAACCGGTTGTTGTGAAAAATCGATTTACCCAATTTTATCTTGTTAACTTAAAACATGCATCTAGGTGATAAGATGATAAAATAAATAAACCATCCACAAAACGCCAATGTACGAGTAAAACCACAAAAGGAAAAATCTCGAACTGTTCAGCCAAACAGATCACTATGATAAGGTATTACAAAGACAGATAGTAGACTCACAAAATGTCTCGTATCCCTTATAAGATTTGACGCTCGTTTATCTTCAATCTCTCCTCCACAGTGCAATGCAGGAGTCTACCTAAGCAAGCTTCCACAATGCATGAATCCACACACATCTCAACATCCACCAATGACGCTCAACAACCTACAGAATCATAACACGAAACACATGTTCCACACTGCAACATCGCAAACCACAAGTACAGAGTCCACCGTACGAAACAAGTTCTCTTAGAATTTAGAAAAAATTAACCCTGGTGACCAAACAAAATATCTCAAAGCATATGAATATGAAAACTTGGATCCTTAAATGCAATGGGTGAAACTAGATTTTTGAAGCCTTGGTAAACAGGTACGAGTTTGATTTTTGCCAAAAGTTCTTTTAAAAAACTGAGTCCAACACACCTTAAATAGTGAAAACACAAATTTTGAGTAGGCAAACTCATTCGAACAAATATACAAAGTTTGTTTGAACGAGAAGCTCTTTTCATTCTAACGAAACTCAAGTATATTCGATTGAACAGATGTTCTCGTTCTAACGATCTTCTAACAAGTGCAAGTATATTAAACAGAGAGGCCTCATTTGATGTTCATTAGATGTTCGTTTCAACGAAAAATCCAGTTCATTCTAACGAAAACTTCATCTCGTTCGGACGAAGTCTAACTTCATTCCAGTAAACTTAAAACCCCAAAAAATCATTTTCCTAAAATTTTTTTTGAAAAATAGTTCCAAACGATTTTTTTTAAAATAAACACCAAAAATTATTTCCAAGGCTTATATTCAAAATGCATTCATACCTTATGACATCCTCAGTAAACATGGACATAAACTTCGCATGAAAAAACGATACGATATATATATCCAACTTTGAAACTTGGGCGCTACATCTTCATCAAACATTTCATAGGCTTACGAGATCGAAAATAAAGCCTAATCTATCACTCAAATGATTTGTCCCGACTTAATCTAATTACAAATAAAATGACTCGATTAGAAATTTTCCCTTACAAATCTCCCCCTGTGGTTATTTCAAGAAAAAACCAAAATAAAAATCCTATGGGCCATTAATATCTCTAAAAAGACTCAATCTCCAACCCTAAAAGGATAAATAGTACAGACACTTGATAGATACATACTTTTAGTAGCTTTGCTCAGTTGAAAACTTTGTTGCATTTTGGAAACCTGCACACTTATACACACCTCCAAATGTAAAGAGAATATGACAAGTATAAAATCTGCATAATAATACTATTTGAACTATGTCTAACAATCTCAACCTCGGTAAGACGTCTCCCCCTAAGAAAAAGATATCCTAATCAGTAAAGGGAAAATATAATTTCCCCCTTTTTGTTTAGGAATAGACAAAGCAAGAAGAACTATTTCTCCTCCATAAACTAAATCTCCCCGAAAATGTGTGAACATATGATATTAAGATAAATAGGGAGGAAAGAATAAAATCATACAATGGTGTTAAGTGCAACAAAAACATAACATGGAAATAAAAGCAAAAGCACAAATAATCCAAACAATATCAATATCGATGAAAAAAGATACCAATATGAATAAGCAATGAAGTATGATACTAATTTGAAATTATCAACATGAGATATGATATTTCAAAGCACACCATGAGAGATATGAATATGATCATATAGCATGCCAAAAATAATCCTAAGACAAAGCATATGGCATACACGAATTAAATGTAAAATGTAAAGATTCAAAACAAAATATGCAAAATATACCAATGAAATGGCAGCGCACGCACACACACACACACACACACACACACACACACACACACACACACATATATATATATATATATATATATATATATATATATATATATATATATATATATATATAAACAACCATAACACTCGACACAAAACACATAAGATTTACACACTAGCATGGTATTGATGTGTTTAAACAAGTGGAATAGAATGAATGGGTGTGAACTAGTTACAAATAAATTATGACCCAAACACTCAAATATTCTCAAGGAGTTATATTTGACCATAAAACTTTATCAAACTAATATTTAGCATCACGTGATAAGATAAAATGAACTTTATGAACAAACGGTCATAATGCACACAAGCCTAGAGTATCGATGATTCTACAAATCAATAGCATCATGAAAAAATAACTATAACCAGGATTCATTGTGCAAACCTATTGATCTTCAACTATAACACCCTCGAAAGATAAAACTATAATATATTAATATTTTCACTCAATTCTTTTGAAGCGATCACTTTTAAAAATTAAAAAAACTAGACAAGTTGGCCTTGAAATTTTTTCTATTTTTATTGCCTTTAAATCTTTTCATTAGGCTATTGCCAATAGTGGCTTTCCGGCAAAGGAGATTTTCTCCTTTCATATTCTTTTCCCGTGCACCCTCATATTTTTTCTAATAAAATCAATCAATCTCATGGTCAACGTTTCTTACTTGTACAAATCCCTCATAGTCACAAACTATATAGATGATAAGATTGATGGGAGAACGTATCACAACGCTCAAACACAACATGTGAAGATAACTTTGAAAAATCTCGTGCATGTGTGTTTAGAGGCATAAACAAAGCGAATCCATTAAGCGGATCAAGTTCGAAATAACTCCATGCAAGCATGATTAAGAATAATAAAAGTATTGAAAATCATAACCAAATGTCCTAGACATATAGAAAATATGGAATGCATTGGATTCAAACACACCAATATGCCATATCGAATGTGCAAAACTAAAACACATAAAAACAAAAATATTTTTGTATTTTTCAATATGACTCAATAAATGAAAAATCAAAATACAAAGGATACATACCTCATAACACTAGAAAATATATATCATGAAGCACAAACTAGTGTATGACAAGCATGCGAACACAATCAACCATTAGATATAACATGGGAAGTATCATGTACGAGCAAACAAAAATCAACGATTCTAATATGTAAAGCCTTCAAATCGGATTTCCTAACCCAAGTAGGTGTAACATGACACTTAAGGGTTTTGAAAACCTTGGTGACTCTGTTCTTAGACTTCCTAGGACCATTTTTAAGATCATAACAAAACCTCCTAAGGTGATTTATTAGGCATATATATTTTATATTTATCCCCTTAATTTCGATTCTTTTATGGTCCCGTGCATTGTAATTAACCTGGATTTATCTCATGTTTATGCTACTAATTCTTTTCATTTAATATTTCTTATTTTGTTTATTTATCTTTTGTTTTACAGGTAATTCGTGCAAGTGGGTGGAAGAGAAACGTCGAAATAGTGAAAGAAATGTAAGAAAGGGAAGTCAAGGACATTTTCATAATTTTTCAGACAAAACTCGAAGGATCATCCAACTAGAAAGTTGAAGAACTTGAAGTCACAAGGATACTGAAAAAATAGCACCTTAATCCGAGCTACGGTGAAGAAGTGATGTACGTTTGAAGTTGAGAAGAAAATCTAGTGGCAGAATTATAAATAAGAGAACTTCAAGCACACAAGGTATCACTTGGTCATAGGCTAGGGCCCGAACTAGTGGGAGAACCGATTTTCCTTTAGTAATGCTTAGAAATGTGACAAAATTTGTCACGCTTCAGAACTGTGACAAATTAGCTGAAGCATGATTCTTATTTTGGCCCCATTTTTTTAGTCTAGAGAGTTCTATATTTTGAGAACTCTTCTAAACAAATTCTAACCTATATATTTAGTCATTGGGTTTATTTTAAGGGAGATTGGATTGATTTTAAAGATGCTAAATAAGGAGGAACATCTAGGAAAATAATTTACATATTTTGCACCTTCAATTCAGTACCTTTTTTGGTTTTTCTTCAAGCTTTTATTCTTCTTGCATGTTGATGTTCTTCAATCTTGGTAACCTTAATTTCTAGCACCTTTATTATTATTCTTACTTAGATATTTATAATATCATATCCATCTAGATAATTAGAGGGTTGGGGTACATGAACCCAACCTAGGTTAATAGGTTGGAGATAAAACTGGATGAATATATACAAATAATTCGTAGGTTTGTTATTTTGTCGAAACAAGTATTATAGGTCTGTTAAATTCATTTTTCCTAGGTAACCAGAGTGTTTGAGGGTATAATATGTGTTTCGGTAATCTTGTCATTAAAGTTAAATTATTTATTGACTAGACATTGTGCGGAGTAAAATTCTCATATGTTTAGTACTTTAAAAAATTTAATGTTTTCTTCTAATTATAAATAATGTTTTTAAAATTTTTGTATCCAATGAAATTAACGAAGGTTCGAGAGAGTGTATTCCAATCCCATCTTATTCATAGTAGTTAATCTTTAGAACTTATTCAAACCTATCATCTTTTACACTTTCACCTTTCCTAAGTGTTAAACCAATTTATTCTTAAATACCGTTCCCTGCGGATTCAATCCTTACTTGCCACTACCCTTCCATTTATAGTGTGCCAAGTTGTGTTATTTTTTTGTACGGGATATAAACACCCAACGAAGTTATTTGAATACAAAGTTTATGCCTCATCAGTGACCTTTCCTACTATAATGATTGAAAGTGTAAACACGATGAGGGGTGTTACCTAAGGGTTGACCTTTCCTAATGATCCTACTCAACTTTATCAAATGAATGGAATTGGCTTGGATAGTGAAAGCATTATAATCATCGAAGATAATTCCACACTTGTCGTCTTTGATTTGGACAGTTCCTAACAACTAATCTAACTTTTTGGACTTAGACTTCAAATTAAAATTGACCTTACTCAAATCTCTCAATCTCTCTTCTATCTCAAATACCCTCGATCGAGTAAATGCCTAGACTCCTCAGACTCTAGAATATCTTTCTTCATAACCTCTATCAAACCATGAAGGTTATCTATCACATCCTTAATATACTCTAGATTATCTCAAAGATTCCTCTAATGAGCCCTAAGATCCTCAATTAAAACACTATCATCATTTCCTATAGTATTTTCTTTCAACCTAGATTCTAACTTCAAGTTAGCCTTCTTATCTCTCAACGTTTTCTCATACAACTCTGAGAGTGTGTAATTCTCTAATGACTTAAAATTATTTAATTAGATGTCAATCCCATAAACAAATTTTAATTTCTTTAAATCCTAAAACATGCACTATGTGATTCAAAACACTAAGTAGATAAAACATGCAAGGAAAACACAATTTCAGGAAAAATTCCCAAACGGGCGAAACCTTTTATTTCACTAATATATTGTCTCTAAATCGTAATTTACCACCTTAGAGTGAAATACATCCCTAAGAATCTCCTACAGGTCACCTTCGTCTTCTTCAGTAATGGTTCTCTCAAGTCCAACAAAGACCGTAGTCTTCCTTTAGCAATGATTCTCGTAAGAATCATAAGGGTAGGAGTAGAGACTCCTTCTTTACAAGGTCGGTAGTGAAGACTCCTTTGTCATAACTCTAACTTCAATATATAAGTGTTTTAGGTTTCAAAGATGATTCATAAAAGTATATAAGAAAGATTGTGTGAATCAAAAAGTGTTTTTCCCTTTTAAAAGTGAAGACTTTTTGTAGCAGGTCTGTAGTTTTTGTAAATGTAAAGTCTTATTAAAAACCTATAGAAAATAGATATTTATAGGCAGATAAAAAATTAGAGGCGGCATAGGGTTGTTCGAATGACATATCAACGTCATTCTAACTAGATCAAGATCTCGTTCATACGATGCAAATATCGCTTCTAACGGCATCTAAAAATTAAGGACAGTGAGCCCACATTTGAACCTCGTTTGATCTAGACTTCTAATGACCTTTGAACGAGATATAAAGTCGCTCTAACGAGATTAACATCTCATTTGAACGAAGCAAGGCGAAAATCAAAATATTCTTAAGTTCGAAAAAATTGTTTGAAAAAGTGCCTCATTTTGTAAAAAATATTTTTATGAAATCTCCCAATACTGTGTAAAAAATCCACGAAAACCAAAGCATTAACTATACCAATAATACATGAAGTTGTGGAGCATGTTGAAGATAAATTGGCGATGCCTGGTAATCAGATATATCTTCTTGAAAGTGTGAATGTGAAGTACCAAAACGTAAGTAACGGGATATGCAATACTCGATGTAACCTAGATTATATGCACAAATCATGGATACTAGGGGAAATGATAGAAAAGTTTCCCTTACAAATCTCCCCCTATGGTTATTCCGGTACAAAATAAAAAAATCGAGTTATCCAACAAATTCTATACAAATTTAGTACCCTCTGAGAAACACACAAATGGAAAGATACTAAAAATGTACAAGTCTTCAAAATCCTCATCTATCCAAATATTCAATTCTCTTGATCTTCTTTTTAGGAGCTTTGTATTATGTGTATTCTACATATGCTCATCAAAATGTACCAGCACACAATACACAAAGAAATATACCTTATGACGCATCGAGTTTGAAATAAGATAAAACTCATAAATCAAATCAGTTCTCCCCCATAAATTAAACTCTCACTCACCCATAATTCATTTTCCCCCTTTTTATTTGTTTGAAATATACAAGGAAAAGAAAAAAAAAGTAAAAAATCGGAGTGTGTCACAATAATCATAGAATATCATCAAAAATATAATGCAATAAGAATCAAGTAATGATAAAATAAGCAAAACTAACTATTTTTTATTTTTCAAGAAAATATTATTTTACAAAAACAACACACCATGGAGAAACACAAAAATAATCGAATCATAGAAACGTAATATAAGGGTGTGAACACATTCTTTAGGAAAATTAATGTATACAAACATAATAATATGTGAAAAAAGGAATGAGACACTAATAATGTAAGATCTCAAAGTCTACCTTAGGTGTAAAAATGGTCAACTCAAGTGAAATCGACTCAACCTATTCTGCTAATCAAGATTGTGAGTGATTTTCACACCAAAAACGCCCAAAACTATGTAATTCTTTTACGAGACTTTTTCAGGATGTGCAAACCCATTGGTATTCGACTAAACTCCCTCCAAACTCACATATTGAAAATTTCTCTCAACTCTTTTGTTTTGAAGAAATCAATGCTCATATATAGAGAAGCATCAATGCTCTTTGAAATTGGCCTGACACTTTATATTTTTTCTTTTTATGTGCCTTTAATCTTTTAGGTTGTTTTATTTTTGCAAATGTGGCTATTCAAGCAAAGATATTTTGTCTCTCACAACCCGATTCCATTGCTTCAAACATAACACATTTACCGAAGATATAATTTCCAATTTTTCTAATTTGGGCAATGGTTATTACAAGCACGACTTTCGTTATCTCTTTTTATCGCATTTGATTCATTTTAAAAGTAAGATTGAGATTAAAACACTGAATTGATTTCGTGCAATACTAAATTGAGTTCGTGCTCGTGTGCGTTAAAGTGACAAGGATTCAAACATGTATCAAGTAGTCATGATGTCACGTCTTAATGAATCAACACATTAATAAGCACAAAACTGAAATGATGTTATGTCTCAAAACACTATAAAATAGTCACATGGATATGGAATCAATGGGTGATTCGGACATCTTTAATGTTCATCCATGTAGGTGTTAAAAAATACAAAACTCTTAATGGATTTTTCAAAAAAATTATCAAAAATAAAATATTTTTGGCTTTTTCCCTTTTTTCTAAAAAGAAACCAAGCATCTTTTTTATTTTTTCCAAAATTTTTCAAGAAAAACAAAACTCTCTTTGGATTTTTTGAAAAATATATCAAAATGAAAAAATAGATAATGAAAATACATAGTTAGTACACACTAGCAATATGCATAAAGATATAAACATGAAAAGCATCCTACGCTAGCCAACAAGTCTAATTCTGAATCATTAGGTCTGGAGGAGTTCTCCAAAGGAGATAGCAACCTATGAAAAACATTCATCAAATCATGTGAAGTTTTGACCAAATACTTAACTTGCTCTCTAAAACGTTCAAAATCTCTCATGTGATGTGCAGGAGTATGCAAAGTAACATGTGTGTGAGTGCATGCTAGAGCACATATAGTAATATGTCATGGAAGATATCTATGAGTCACACTATCCAACTTAAAACAAATTCCCTAAGGTGTTGTCTTTATTTGTAATGGGAACAAACATACACGAGCTTAGGATCACCTCTCTCAAAACGTCTAGGTTGCGCTCTATTACGGGTAATTGAACGCCTAGGTGAGTTAGGTCGAGAACCATATGGATCTATAACAAACTCGAGAGCTGATTCGGGTGCAACATGGGAAGTGGAATCACTATCATGATCTATTCCTAGCCTCTTAACATTAACCAAAGCAGGGCCGAGGGAATATTTCCTACCTTCTTAGATGTGTCCTCTAAAGTAACCTTGTCCTCCCGAGCACGTTTAAGATCACTCTCGAGTTGGGATACACGGGCTTCAAGTTTCTCATGAGTTTCTAATGAAGATTGAAGATTTCCCATAAGACTAGTCATGATGTTGGTCAATTCATTCTTTCCCGACCTAAGACGATCAACTGCTCACATAAAGAAACCTTCACCTTCTCAAGTTGACTCATGAATACCTCACACACCCTCAAAACTTACACTTCTCTTTCCAAATATAACACCCTGACACTCAAATCTTTGTTTAATTTTTTGGTTTTTAACTTCTCGGTGTATAAATCACTAAAGGATTTTTAGATATCCCCTTTTTCATCACTTGTAATCTCATCCTCACACTCACTCGAATGGCTCAAAACATCATCGAGGATCTCACATTTACATGTGTCCTCATCGTCATGGGAAAAACCAGTAGTACGTGACTAGCCATGAAAGCAACACACTTTTCATATGGTGATTCTCCCCTTGAATCAATTGATTCGATGTCACTATCGCTAAGAGTGGACTTATTAGCAATGTTCTTTCCCTTTCTCTTTAGCATAGTGGGACACGCAAATGACTTGTACCCTTTACCCTCACACTTAAAACATCTTATCTCTTCCTCTTTCTCACCACTGTCCTTGACCTCGTCTTTCCTTTTATTTTTCTCAAAAACCTTTTAATTGGAAGAACTATTTTTGGACAATTTGAGAAATTTTTTTAAAAAATATTGTAAACAAGGCCAAGTCATCAACATTAAACTCTCCCTCAGATTCAGACTCATAAAATTTATCTTTTTTCTATTTCTTAATTTTAGTCTCTAAAGATAACCCTCTATCCTTAGGTTTGATGGTTTTAGGGAACGTATCTATCTCATAAGTCTGAAGGTCTCCTACAAGTTCTTATAACCTAAGAGTGTCTAAGACCCATAAAGAGTTAAGCACGATGACCTTAGGAATGAAATGGAAAGGTAGTGACCTCAAAATCTCTTTTATGATGACTCCTCTATTTTCTCACCCTAATTAAAACTAGGGTTAACAATATCTAACAACCTAGCATAAAGTTAATTAAATGACTCAAACTCTAACATAGTGATGGTCTCAAACTGGATGGTCAAATTTTGAAGATTAAATGTCGTGACAGCGTTGGTACCCGCATGTATCTACTGGAGGATATCCCATTCTTCCTTAGAAGTAGTGCACGTCATGATATGATGAAACTTGTCAATGGTGAGGGCTCTAAAACTATCACTAAGGTCACAGGAGTTGGAGGTACTCTACTTAAACTCATCGTCAGTTCAGGAAGAGACGGGTTTAGGATTTGTGACATTATCAACAATGACTATGGAAGTAGTCCACCCTCTTTCACAAACAAGCCAGACCCTTTTATCTATTACTTTTAAAGTGGATCTCATATGGACTTTCCAATTGTCATAATTCGATCCATCGAAAATTGGTATCCTATTATATAAGTTCTCCACCAGAAAATTTATGATTTTTTAAAAAAGTTAATATCATAGAAAATTTTTGTAAAAAAACAATCTCACAATAATTTACTGAAACCTGCTTTGATACCAATTTGAGAGAAATGGTATCAGCGGGAAAAATGTTTTAGAAAAATTAGGATCACATCATAACTTGGTGCAACCGGCTCTGATACCGATTTGAGAGTATGCAATTATCTAATGGATTAAACTATTTAATTAGATGTTAATCCCACAAAAATATTTTAATTCTTTTAATCCTAACACATGCATCTAGGTGATTTAAAACACTAAATAGATAAAACATGCAAGGAAAACACAATTTCAGGAAAAATCTCCAAAGGGATAAAACTTTTTATTTCACTAATACAGTTTGTAAATCGCAACTTACAACCTGACGAGTGAAATACAGCTTGACTAATGTAGATGACCTTTGTCTTCTTCATCATTGGTTCTCTTATATCTCACAAAGACCGCAGTCTTGCTTCAGCAATGACTCCCATAAGAATCACAAGAGCAGTCGTAGAGACTCCTTCTCTACAAGGTCAGCAGTGTAGACTCCTTATTCATAATTGTAGCTTCAATGTAAAAGTGTTTTGAGTTTCAAAGATGATTCACAAAAGTATATAGGAGAGATTTTGTGAATCAAAAAGTGTTTTCCCCTTTAAAATTGAATACTTTTTGCAGCAGGTCTGTAGTTTTCATAAATGCAAAGTCTTATTAAAAAAAACCTATAGAAAACAAGTATATATATGCGAACACAAAATTTAAGGTGGCTTAGGGTCGTTCGAATGACATATCAATGTCTTCCGAACAAGATTAAGATCTCGTTCAAATAATGCAAATATCGCTTCTAACGACGTCTAAAAATTAAGGATAAGGAGCCCCGTTTGAACCTCATTTGACCTAGACTTCAAATGACCTTTAAACGAGACACAAGTCGTTCAAATGAGAGTTCTATCTCATTTGAATGAAGTAGAGAGAAAATAAAAATATTTTTAAGTTCAAAAAACTTGTTTGAAAAACTACCTCGTTTTATAAAAAATCATTTTATGAAAATCTCCCAATACTATGTAAAAATCCACGAGAACCAAAGCAACAATTGTACCAATATTACATGACGTCGTGGAAAATGTTCAAGAAAATTGGTGATGCTTGATAATCTAATCCGTCTTCTTAAATGTGTGAACTTGAAGAACCATGAAGGAAGTAACGAGATATGCCATACTCCATATAACCAAGATTCCCTGGACAAGTCCTAGAGATTAGGGGAAATTATGTAACACCCGGCCCGTCCGGGAAGAGCGATCGGCGCGCCACTACGACAAATCTAACCAATTCCACAATTCACAAGGTATAGAGCATCTAAATTCCATAATAAAAAAGAAGCCATTAATCTCAAATCTCTTCAAATAAATAATAGAAGTCTCTCAAAGTATAAACAACGACTAACTCGAAAATAAAATAAAAATCTCCAATGCTCTATACATCAAAATAAATGCAATTCTTCCAACTTGTATTCTTGAATAATCTTTCCAAAATAATCCACGCTAAAATCAATCTCCAAATCAAATCCAAAGCTCCCAAAATCCGCGCTAACCTGCCACTAAAAGAAAATATGGGGAAGTACACAATACGACAGGAAAGATGCACAATAAAAAATTTAGCGATGAATAAAACGTAACAATACGAATACGAATATTCAAATCAAATGCAAATTTCATTAGCATTTTATCAATAAATTTCTCAACAACACATTAACTGGGTCACCAGGTCTCACCCCATCCGCATATGCTTTATCAAGTCATAGCCCTTGGAAGAAGGAATTTTGGCGAGTGCCCAACGTCCGTGCCATATTAAAATCTCATGAAAATGTGCTCAACGATAACATGAATAATACCACATGAATCAAAATAATTCCAACAATTATTTTTCCAGATTTCCAAAAGAATTTAATAATTCAAATATGAGTCAATAATCACATGAAACCAAAGGGAGAAACACTCGCGAGATTAAGGAGAATATTGTGTAAAACCCCATACGTTAAAATCATCACATGAATCATCACATAATTTCAGCCTCAAAATCTAATCACACCATCATGTTCCTCTCGCAAAAATAATCCAACCTCGTTCTAGCCCAAACTCGAGAAAACGCCAAATAAGTCGTCTAATCTAAGGTTAAAATCTTGAATAAGTTTGGGGCTAT
Organism: Sambucus nigra; assembly: GCA_949130495.1. Taxonomy (NCBI): domain Eukaryota; kingdom Viridiplantae; phylum Streptophyta; class Magnoliopsida; order Dipsacales; family Adoxaceae; genus Sambucus; species Sambucus nigra. The sequence continues at coordinate 140,129,753 of OX422224.1, read as the reverse complement.
GTTATGTATATGAAAGGGAGTAATTTTAAAGAGCTCTTCTAGTTGAAAAGTTTAAGAAAACGTGATTTGAAAAGCCACACCACGAATTTGTTGATATATAAAGGTTAAGAGTTTGATTAAGAAAAGAGTTCTAATCAGATACAAACCCTAAAAATTTTATTCCGGACGATCAGACCGTTGAAATTGGATGAAATTTTACAGAGAATTAGCTGAAGACGAGAGGAAGCTAGTGAAAAAAATTCAGCTCAATCGTAACTTTCAATATTTTTAAATATTTTTTTGATAGAGAGTTTTATGTTTTAAGGACACTAAGAGAGTTTTATATTTTGAGGACTCTTCTATATAATAAAAATTTAATTAAAAGTCCATTTTAATTCCGATTTTGAAACTGTTTGAACCTCTCGCCTTTAACAATAATAACCAACATAATTGAGCAATAAAAATAATTTTATCTCAAAATTTATTTTTCCTCTTAATTTCGAAAATACCCCAAAAATTATGCGGGTTGTTACACTTCCCCACTAATAATCGAATTTTGCCTTCGAAATTCGCCGAATGCCTAACTCTCAAAAATCAGGCCAACAATCTCCAAAATAATTCCGTCTCCAAAATAATTTCCTCAAATCTAATCTAGATGCCTAATGCAAAACGATTCTCTAAAAAATTCTATCTCCAAATTTGCACCTAAAAACGCAATAGACCCAAAACCCAAGACCCGAGGGTTGTCGTATACCTAAGCTCTGATACCATTCTGTAACACCCGGACCGCCAAGAACATATTTAGCCAATAAAAATTATTAAATTAAAAAATAAAAACAATTCTTCTCATCTTGTATTCTCTAATATTCTTCCCAATAATAATCCATGCTAAATATCATCCCAATTGGTCCATAGCGCTCAAATCCGCGCTAACCTACCAACTAAAAGAAAATATGGGGAAGTACACAATACGACAGGAAAGATGCTCAAAAATTATTAGCGGTGAATAAAACGTAACAATATGAATATGAATATTCAAATCAAATGTGAATCTCAATAGCAATTATATCAATAAATTTCTCAACAACACATTAACCGGGTCACCAAGCATCACCCCATCCGCATATGCTTTATCAAGTCATAGCCCTTGGAAGCAGGAATTTTGACGAGTGCCCAACGTCCATGCCATATTAAAATCTCATGACAACGTGCTCAACGATAACATGAATAATACCACATGAATCAAAATAATTCCAACAATTATTTTTCCAGATTTCCAAAAGAATTTAACAATTCAAATATGAGTCAATAATCACATGAAACCAAAGGGAGAAATACTCACGAGATTAAGGAGCATATTGTGTAAAACCCCATACCTTAAAATCATCACATAATTTCAGCCTCAAAATCTAATCACACCATCATGTTCCTCTCGCGAAAATAATCCAATCTCGTTCTAGCCCAAACTTGAGAAAACACCAAATAAGCCTTCTAATCTAAGGTTAAAATCTTGAATAAGTTTGGGGCTATGGTATGTATATGAAGGGAGTAATTTTAAAGAGCTCTTCTGGTTGAAAAGTTTGAGAAAAAGTGATTTGAAAAGCCAAGCCACCAATTTGTTGATATATAAAGCATTAAGAGTTTGATTAAGAAAAGAGTTCTAATCAAATAAAAACACTAAAAATTTTATTCCGGACGATCGGACCATTGGAATTGAATGAAATTTTACAGAGAATTAGCTGAAGACGAGAGGACGCTACAAAAAAAACCAGCTCGATCGGACCGTTCAATATTTTTAAATCTTTTTTTTTGCTAGAGAGTTTTATGTTTTGAGGACTCTAAGAGAGTTTTATATTTTAAGAACTCTTCTATATTATAAAAATTCAATTAAAACTCCATTTTAATTTTGATTTCGAAACTGTTTTAAATTCTCGCCATTAAAAATAATAACCAACATATTTGAGCAATAAAAATAATTTTTTCCCAAAATTTATTTTTCCTCTTAATTTCAAAAATAAACCAAAAATTACGCGGGTTGTTACACTTCCCCACTAATAATGGAATTTCGCCCTCAAAATTCGTCGAATGCCTAACTCTCAAAAATCAGGACAACAATCTCCAAAATAATTCCGTCTCCAAAATAATTTCCTCACATCTAATCTAGATGCCTAACGCAAAACGATTCTCTAAAAATTTTTATCTCCAAATTCGCGCCCCAAAAATGTAACTGACCCAAAACCCAAGACCCGAGGGTTGTCGTATACCTAAGCTCTGATACCATTCTATAACACCCGGCCCGTCAAGAATATATTTAGCCAATAAAAATTATTAAATTCAAAAAATAAATACAATTCTTCTCATCTTGTATTCTCAAATATTCTTCCCAATAATAATCCATGCTAAATATCATCCCAATTGGTCCATAGCGCTCAAATCCGCGCTAACCTGCCAACTAAAATAAAATATGAGGAAGTACACAATACGACAGGAAAGATGCTCAGAAATTATTAGCGGTGAATAAAACATAACAATACGAATACGAATATTCAAATCAAATGCGAATCCCAATAGCAATTATATCAATAAATTTCTCAACAACACATTAACTGGGTCATCAGGCCTCACCCCATCTGCATATGCTTTATCAAGTCATAGCCCTTGGAAGAAGAAATTTTGGCGAGAGCCCAACGTCCGTGCCATATTAAAATCTCATGACATCATGCTCAACGATAACATGAATAATACCACATGAATCAAAATAATTCCAACAATTATTTTTCCAGATTTCCAAAAGAATTTAACAATTCAAATATGAGTCAATAATCACATGAAACCAAAAGAAGAAACACTCGCGACATTAAGGAGCATATTGTGTAAAATCCCATACCTTAAAATCATCACATGAATCATCACATAATTTCATCCTCAAAATCTAATCACACCATCATGTTCCTCTCGCGAAAATAATCCAATCTCGTTCTAGCCCAAACTCGAGAAAACACCAAATAAACCTTCTAATCTAAGGTTAAAATCTTGAATAAGTTTGGGGCTATGGTATGTATATGAAAGGGAGTTATTTTAAAGAGCTCTTCTGGTTGAAAAGTTTTAGAAAAAGTGATTTGAAAAGCCAAGCCACGAATTTATTGATATATAAAGGATTAAGAGTTTGATTAAGAAAAGAGTTCTAATCAGATACAAACACTAAAAATTTTATTCCGGACGATCGGACCATTGGAATTGGATGAAATTTTACAGAGCATTAGCTGAAGACGAGAGGAACCTACAGAAAAATTTCAGCTCGAACGGACCGTTCAATATTTTTAAATATTTTTTTTTGCAAGAGTGTTTTATGTTTTGAGGACTCTAAGAGAGTATTATATTTTGAGGATTCTTCTATATAATAAAAATTCAAATAAAACTCCATTTTAATTCTGATTTCGAAACTGTTTGAAATTCTCGCCATTAAAATTATAACCAACATATTTGAGCAATAAAAATAATTTTATCACAAAATTTATTTTTCCTCTTAATTTCGAAAATACCCCAAAAATTACGCGGGTGGCTACACTTCCCCACTAATAATGGAATTTCGTCCTCCAAATTCGCCGAATGCCTAACTCTCAAAAATCAGGACAACAATCTCCAAAATAATTCCGTCTCCAAAATAATTTCCTCACATCTAATCTACATGCCTAACGCAAAACGATTCTCTAAAAATTTCTATCTCCAAATTCGCTCTCCAAAAACGCAACAGACCCAAAACCCAAGACCGAGGGTTGTCGTATACCTAAGCTCTTATACCATTCTGTACCACCCGGCCCGTCAAGAACATATTTAGCCAATAAAAATTATTAAATTCAAAAATAAATACAATTCTTCTCATCTTGTATTCTCGAATATTCTTCCCAATAATAATCCATGCTAAATATCATCTCAATTGGTCTATAGCGCTCAAATCCGTGCTAACCTGCCGACTAAAAGAAAATATGGGGAAGTACACAATACGACAAGAAAGATGCTAAAAAATTATTAGCGATGAATAAAACGTAACAATACGAATACGAATATTCAAATCAAGTGCGAATCTCAATAGCAATTATATCAATAAATTTCTCAACAACACATTAACTGGGTCATCAGGCCTCACCCCATCCGCATATGCTTTATCAAGTCATAGCCCTTGGAAGCAGGAATTTTGGCGAGTGCCCAACGTCCGTGCCATATTAAAATCTCATGACAACGTGCTCAACGATAACATGAATAATACCACATGAATCAAAATAATTCCAACAATTATTTTTCCAGATTTCCAAAAGAATTTAACAATTCAAATATGAGTCAATAATCACATGAAACCAAAGGGAGAAACACTCGCGAGATTAAGGAGCATATTGTGTAAAACCCCATACCTTAAAATCATCATATGAATCATCACATAATTTCAGCGTCAAAATCTAATCACACCATCATGTTCCTCTCGCGAAAATAATCCAATCTCGTTCTAGCCCAAACTCGAGAAAACACCAAATAAGCCTTCTAATCTAAGGTTAAAATCTTGAATAAGTTTGGGGCTATGATATGTATATGAAAGGGAATTATTTAAAAGAGCTCGTCTGGTTGAAAAGTTTGAGAAAAAGTTATTTGAAAAGCTAAGCCACGAATTTGTTGATATATAAAGGATTAAGAGTTTGATTAAGAAAAGAGTTCTAATCAGATACAAACAGTAAAAATTTTATCCCGGACGATCGGACCATTGAAATTGGATGAAATTTTACAGAGAATTAGCTGAAGACGAGAGGAAGCTACAGTAAAAATTCAGCTCGATCGGACCGTTCAATATTTTTAAATATTTTTTTTTTTTGCTAGAGAGTTTTATGTTTAGAGGACTATAAGAGAGTTTTATAATTTGAGGACTCTTCTATATAATAAAAATTCAATTAAAACTCCATTTTAATTCCGATTTCGAAACTGTTTCAAATTCTCGTTTTTTAAAAATATTAACCAACAAATTTGAGCAATAAAAATAATTTGATCTCAAAATTTATTTTTCCTCTTAATATCGAAAATACCCCAAAAATTACGCGGGTTGTTACACTTCCCCACTAATAATGGAATTTCGCCCTCAAAATTCGTCAAATGCCTATCTCTCAAAAATCAGGACAACAATCTCCAAAATAATTCCGTCTCCAAAATAATTTCCTCACATCTAATCGAGATGCCAAACGCAAAACGATTCTCTAAAAATTTCTATCTCCAAATTCGCGCCCCAAAAATGCAACATACCTAAAACCAAAGACCCGTGGGTTGTCGTATACCTAAGCTCTGATACCATTCTGTAAAACCCGGCCCGTCAAGAACATAATTAGCCAATAAAAATTATTAAATTCAAAAATAAATACAATTCTTCTCATCTTGTATTCTCGAATATTCTTCCCAATAATAATCCATGCTAAATATCATCCCAATTGGTCCATAGCGCTCAAATCCGCGCTAACCTGCCAACTAAAAGAAAATATGGGGAAGTACACAATACGACTGAAAAGATGCTCAAAAATTATTAGCGGTGAATAAAACGTAACAATACGAATACGAATATTCAAATCAAATGCTAATCTCAGAAGCAATTATATCAATCAATTTCTCAACAACACATTAACCAGGTCACCAGGCCTCACCCCATCCGCATATGCTTTATCATGTCATATCCCTTGGAAGCAGGAATTTTGGCGAGTGCCCAACGTCCGTGCTATATTAAAATCTCATGACAACGTGCTCAACGATAACATGAATAATACCACATGAATCAAAATAATTCCAACAATTATTTTTCCAGATTTCCAAAAGAATTTACCAATTCAAATATGAGTCAATAATCACATGAAATCAAAGGGAGAAACACTCGCGAGATTAAGGAGCATGTTGTGTAAAACCCCATACCTTTGAATCATCACATAATTTCAGCGTCAAAATCTAATCACACCATCATGTTCCTCTCGCGAAAATAATCCAATCTCGTTCTAGCCCAAACTCGAGAAAACACCAAATAAGCCTTCTAATCTAAGGTTAAAATCTTGAATAAGTTTGGGGCTATGGTATGTATATGAAAGGGAGTAACTTTAAAGAGCTCTTCTAGTTGAAAAGTTAGAGAAAAAGTGATTTGAAAAGCCAAGCCACAAATTTGTTGATATATAAAGGATTAAGAGTTTGATTAAGAAAAGAGTTATAATCAGATACAAACACTAAAAATTTTATTCCGGACGATCGGACCATTGGAATTGGATCAAATTTTATAGAGAATTAGCTGAAGACAAGAGGAAGCTACAAAAAAAATTCAAATCGATCGGACCGTTCAATATTTTTAAATATTTTTTTTGCTAGAGAGTTTTATGTTTTGAGGACTCTAAGAGAGTTTTATATTTTGAGGACTCTTCTATATAATAAAAATTCAATTAAAACTCCATTTTAAATTCAATTTCGAAACTGTTTGAAATTCTCGCCATTAAAAATAATAACCAACGTATTTGAGCAATAAAAATAATTTTATCTCAAAATTTATTTTTCCTCTTAATTTCAAAAATACCCCAAAAATTATGCGGGTTGTTACACTTCCCCACTAATAATGGAATTTCGCCTTCGAAATTCGCCGAATGCCTAACTCTCAAAAATCAGGCTAACAATCTCCAAAATAATTCCGTCTCCAAAATAATTTCCTCACATCTAATCTAGATACCTAACGCAAAACGATTCTCTAAAAATTTCTAACTCCAAATTCGCGCCCCCAATATGCAATAGACCCAAAACCCAAGAGCCGAGGGTTGTCGTTTAACTAAGCCTTGATACCATTCTGTAAAACCCGGCCCGTCAAGAACATATTTAGCCAATAAAAATTATTAAATTCAAAAATAAATACAATTCTTCTCATCTTGTATTCTCGAATATTCTTCCCTATAATAATCCGTGCTAAATATCATCCCAATTAGTCCATAGCGCTCAAATCCGCGCTAACCTGCCAACTGAAAGAAAATATGGGGAACTAAACAATACGACAGGAAAGATGCTCCAAAATTATAAGCGGTGAATAAAACGTAACAATACGAATACGAATATTCAAATCAAATGTGAATCTCAATAGCAATTATATCAAAATATTTCTCAACAACACATTAACCGGGTCACCAGGCCTCACCCCATCCGCATATGCTTATCAAGTCATAGCCATTGGAAGCAGGAATTTTGGCGAGTGCCCAACATCCGTGCTATATTAAAATATCATGACAACGTGCTCAACGATAACATGAATAATACCACATGAATCAAAATAATTTCAACAATGATTTTTCCAGATTTCCAAAAGAATTTAATAATTCAAATATGAGTCAATAATCACATGAAACCAAGGGGAGAAACACTCGCGAGATTAAGGAGCATATTGTGTAAAACCCCATACCTTAAAATCATCACATAATTTCAGCATCAAAATCTAATCACACCATCATGTTCCTCTCGCGTTAATAATCCAATCTCGTTCTAGCCCAAACTCGAGAAAACACCAAATAAACCTTCTAATCTAAGGTTAAAATCATGAATAAGTTTGGGGCTATGGTATGTATATGAAAGGGAGTAATTTTAAAGAGCTCTTCTGGTTGAAAAGTTTGAGAAAAAGTGATTTGAAAAGCCAAGCCACGAATTTGTTGATATATAAAGGATTAAGAGTTTGACTAAGAAAAGAGTTCTAATCAGATACAAACACTAAAATTTTTATTCCGGACGATCGGGCCATTGGAATTGGATGAAATTTTAGAGAGAATTAGTTGAAGACGAGAGGAAGCTACAGAAAAAATTCAGATCGATCGGGCCGTTCAATATTTTTAAATATTTTTTTTGCTAGAGAGTTTTATGTTTTGAGGACTCTAAGAGAGTTTTATATTTTGAGGACTCTTCTATATAATAAAAATTAAATTAAAACTCCATTTTAATTTCGATTTCAAAACTGTTTGAAATTCCCGCCATTAAAAATAATAACCAACATATTTGAGCAATAAAAATAATTTTATCTCAAAATTTATTTTTCCTCTTAATTTCGAAAATACCCCAAAAATTATGCTGGTTGTTACACTTACCCAATAATAATGGAACTTCTCCCTCAAAATTCGCCGAATGCCTAACTCTCAAAAATCAGGCCAACAATCTCCAAAATAATTTCGTCTCCAAAATAATTTCCTCACATCTAATCTAGATGCCAAACGCAAAACGATTCTCTAAAAATTTCTATCCCCAAATTCACGCACCAAAAACGCAACAAACCCAAGACCCGAGGGTTGTCGTATACCTAAGCTCTGATACCATTTTGTAACACCCGTCCCATCAAGAACATATTTAGCCAATAAAAATTATTAAATTCAAAAATAAATACAATTCTTCTCATCTTGTATTCTCAAATATTCTTCCCAATAATAATCCATGCTAAATATCATCCCAATTGGTCCATAGCGCTCAAATTCCCGCTAACCTGCCAACTAAAAGAAAATATGGGGAAGTACACAATACGACAGGAAAGATGCTCAAAAATTATTAGCGGTGAATAAAACGTAACAATACGAATACGAATATTCAAATCAAATGCGAATCTCAATAGCAATTATATCAATAAATTTCTCAACAACACATTAACAGGGTCACCAGGCCTCACCCCATCCGCATATGCTTTATCAAGTCATAGCCCTTGGAAGCAGGAATTTTGGCGAGTGCCCAACATCCGTGCCATATTAAAATCTCATGACAACGTGCTCAACGATAACATGAATAATACCACATGAATCAAAATAATTCCAACAATTACTTTTTCGAATTTCCAAAAGAATTTAACAATTCAAATATGAGTCAATAATCACATGAAACCAAAAGGAGAAACACTCGCGAGATTAAGGAGCCTATTGTGTAAAACCCCATACCTTAAATTCATCACATGAATCATCACATAATTTCATCCTCAAAATCTAATCACTACATCATGTTCCTCTCGCGAAAATAATCCAATCTCGTTCTAGCCCAAACTCGAGAAAACACCAAATAAGCCTTCTAATCTAAGGTTAAAATCTTGAATAAGTTTGGGGCTATGGTATGTATATGAAAGAGAGTAATTTTAAAGAGCTCTTCTGGTTGAAAAGTTTGAGAAAAAGTGATTTGAAAAGCCAAGCCACGATTTTTTTGATATATAAAGGATTAACAGTTTGATTAAGAAAAGAGTTTTAATCAGGTACAAACACTAAAAAATTTATTCCGGATGATCGGACCAATGGAATTGGATGAAATTTTATAGAGAATTAGCTGAAGACGAGAGGAAGCTACAGAAAAAATTCATCTCTATCGGACCGTTCAATATTTTTAAATATTTTTTTTGCTAGAGAGTTTTATAATTTGAGGACTCTAAGAGAGTTTTATATTTTGAGGACTCTACCATATAATAAAAATTCAATTAAAACCCCATTTTAATTCCAATTTCGAAACTGTTTGAAATTCTCTCCATTAAAAATAACAACCAACATATTTGAGCAATAAAAATAATTTTATCTCAAAATTTATTTTTCCTCTTAATTTCGAAAATACCCCAAAAATTAAGCGGGTTTTTGTACTTCCCTACTAATAATGGAATTTCTCTCTCGAAATTCATCGAATGCCTAACTCTCAAAAATTAGGACAACAATCTCCAAAATAATTCCGTCTCCAAAATAATTTTCTCACATCTAATCTAGATTCCTAACGCAAAACGATTCTCTAAAAATTTCTATCTCCAAATTTGCGCCTCCAAAACGCAACAGACCCAAAACCCAAGACCCGAGCGTTGTCATATACCTAAGCTCTGATACCATTCTGTAACACACGGCCCGTCAAGGACATATTTAGCCAATAAAAATTTTTAAATTCAAAAATACATACAATTCTTCTCATCTTGTATTCTCGAATATTCTTCCCAATAATAATCCATTCTAAATATCATCCCAATTGGTCCATAGCGTTCAAATCCGCGCTAACCTGCCAACTAAAAGAAAATATGGGGAAGTACACAATACAACAGGAAAGATGCTAAAAAATTATTAGCGGTGAATAAAACGAAACCATACGAATACGAATATTCAAATCAAATGTGAATCTCAATAGCAATTATATCAATAAATTTCTCAACAACACATTAACCGGGTCATCAGTCCTCACCCCATCCGCATATGCTTTATCAAGTCATAGCCCTTGGAAGAAGAAATTTTGGCGAGTGCCCAACGTCCGTGCCGTCTTAAAATCTCATGACAACATGCTCAACGATAACATGAATAATACAACATGAATCAAAATAATTCCAACAATTATTTTTCCAGATTTCCAAAAGAATTTAACAATTCAAATATGAGTCAATAATCACATGAAACCAAAGGGAGAAACACTCGCGAGATTAAGGAGTATATTGTGTAAAACCCCATACCTTAAAATCATCACATGAATCATCACATAATTTCAGCCTCAAAATCTAATCACACCATCATGTTCCTCTCGCGAAAATAATCCAATCTCGTTCTAGCCCAAACTCGAGAAAACACCAAATAAGCCTTCTAATCTAAGGTTAAAATCATGAATAAGTTTTGGGCTATGGTATGTATATGAAAGGGAGTAATTTTGAAGAGATCTTCTGGTTGAAAAGTTTGAGAAAAAGTTATTTGAAAAGCCAAGCCACGAATTTGTTGATATATAAAGGATTAAGAGTTTGACTAAGAAAAGAGTTCTAATCAGATACAAACACAAAAAAATTTATTCCGGACGATCGGACCATTGGAATTGGATGAAATTTTACAGAGATTAGCTGAAGACGAGAGGAAGCTACAGAAAAAATTCAGCTCGATCGGACTGTTCTATATTTTTAAATATTTTTTTTGTTAGAGAGTTTTATGTTTTGAGGACTCTAAGAGAGTTTTATATTTTAAGGACTCTTCTATATAATAAAAATTCAATTAAAACTCCATTTTAATTCCGATTTTGAAACTGTTTGAAATTCTCACCTTTCAAAATAATAACCAACATATTTGAGCCATAAAAATAATTTTATCTCAAAATTTATTTTTCCACTTAATTTCGAAAATACGCCAAAAATTACGCGGGTTGTTACACTTCCCCACTAATAATGGAATTTCTCCCTCGAAATTCGCCGAATGCCTAACTCTAAAAAATCAGGACAACAATCTCCAAAATAATTCTGTCTCCAAAATAATTTCCTCACATCTAATCTTGATGCCTAACGTAAAACGATTCTCTAAAAAATTTTATCTCCAAATTCGCGCCCCAAAAATGCAACAGACCCAAAACCCAAGACCCGAGGGTTGTCGTATACCTAAGCTCTGATACCATTCTGAAACACCCGGCCCGTCAAGAACATATTTAGCCAATAAAAATTAAAAAATTAAAAAATAAATACAATTCTTCTCATCTTGTATTCTCGAATATTCTTCCCAATAATAATCCATGATAAATATCATCCCAATTGGTCCATAGCGCTCAAATCCGCGCTAACCTGCCAACTAAAAGAAAATATGGGGAAGTACACAATACGACAGGAAAGATGCTCAAAAATTATTAGCGGTGAATAAAACGTAACAATACGAATACGAATATTCAAATCAAATGCAAATCTCAAAAGCAATTATATCAATAAATTTCTCAACAACACATTAACCTGGTCACCAGGCCTCACCCCATCCGCATATGCTTTATCAAGTCATAGCCCTTGGAAGCAGGAATTGTGGCGAGTGCCCAACGTCCGTGCCATAATAAAATCTAATGACAACGTGGTCAACGATAACATGAATAATACCACATGAATCAAAATAATTCAAACAATTATTTTCCCCGATATTCAAAAGAATTTAACAATTCAAATATGAGTCAATAATCACATGAAATCAAAGGGAGAAACACTCGCGAGATTAAGGAGCATATTGTGTAAAACTCCATACCTTAAAATCATCACATGAATCATCACATAATTTCAGCCTCAAAATTTAATCACACCATCATGTTCCTCTCGCGAAAATAATCCAATCCCGTTCTAGCCCAAACTCGAGAAAACACCAAATAAGCCTTCTAATCTAAGGTTAAAATCTTGAATAAGTTTGGGGCTATGGTATGTATATGAAAGGGAGTAATTTTAAAGAGCTCTTCTGGTTGAAAAGTTTGTGAAAAGTGGTTTGAAAAGCCAAGTCACGAATTTGTTGATATATAAGGGATTAAGAGTTTGATTAAGAAAAGAGTTCTAATCAGATACAAACACTAAAAATTTTATTCCGGACGATCAGACCATTGAAATTGGATGAAATTTTACAGAGAATTAGCTGAAGACGAGAGGAAGCTACAGAAAAAATTCAGCTTGATCGGAACCTTCAATATTTTTAAATATTTTTTTTTGCTAGAGAGTTTTATGTTTTGAGGACTCTAAGAGAGTTTTATATTTTGAGGACTCGTCTATATAATCAAAATTCAATTAAAACTCCATTTTAATTCCGATTTTGAAACCGTTTGAAATTCTCGCCTTTAAAAATAATAACCAGCATATTTGAGCAATAAAAATAATTTTATCTCAAAATTTATTTTTCCTTTTAATTTCAAAAATACCCCAAAAATTACGCGGGTTGTTACAAATTATTGAAAAGTTAACGTTACAACCTCTCTGTAGGAAATTAGGCGCTCACTCTCCTCATCCTCTTCTTCATCCTTATTATCTTATACACTCAAACTATCAACACTCGCTTAGGAATCACAAACGATGGCCTCGAAAATGTCATGCAAAGAAATATCTACATGGGAAGATTTCTCATAATGGCTCACATGACTAACCATAAACGCGGTGTAGTTGCGCTCAATGGGGGAATAAGATCCCTCTTCCAGGCCACTATCATTAAGGATGGCATTATACACCTTTGATTTCTTGCCCTCCTTCCTTAGTTTAGTGGAGCACTCATCTACCATATGGCCATAACCCTCACAACTGTAACACCTATCTGACTCATCCCTCTTAAAGTTTTCATTTCGATTCTTAAGGAAATGATCCTCCTTATTGTGCATATTTTTCTCAAACCTTTTTGCATATTTTGATTGCTTTTGGAATTTAAGAAATTTCTTAAATTTCTTTGCAATCAAGGCCATATCCTCGAACTCGATGTCAGATTCATCATCTGAAATAGGTGTTTCCTCCTTTTAGGCTTCCAAAGCAATACCTTTGTCCTTTTTCTTCTCAATTTTTGTGGAAAACATGTCAAGCTCATAAGTTTATAAGTCACCTACAATCTCTTTAAGTTTCATAGAATCTAAAGTATCCAAGGAATTTAAAACTGCCACTTTTGAATTAAATCTTTCATGCAAAGACCTTAAGATTTTCTTTATTATTAGGTTATCGGTTATTTTATCTCCTAAGTTAAACAAGGAGTTAATTATGTTGGACAGTCTAGTGTAAAAACCATCAAAGGTATCACTCTCCAACATCTTAATCGTTTCAAACTGAGTGGTGAGGTTTTGGAGTTAAGAAGATTTCATAACACTAGTTCCTCCACGGGTGAGTTTGTAAGGGCATATTTTCCATTCCTCGTAGTTTACATAGAGTATGTCGTATACCGCTACAACCATCGAAGAAGTTGATGTTCATAAGTTTATGAAGATTGATCCAAATTTTAAGTATCTTCAATATATGCGCGACATGAGGTATAATTTCATATAGAATGTGTTTAAGTTTTGTAAATGCTTTACTTTAATATTGGGATACTATTTGAAACTGTTTTTATCAAATTGATGCATTTTTTCTAAGTCAAAATAATTTTTGAAAGACCTATAGGCGAGCTTTTTAAAATAAAAAATTTTCATTTCTGTCATTCAAATGACATTGATAAGTCGTTCAAATGACTGCTTCTAACGACATGCAATGTCATTTGATATGTCGCTCGAAGGGTCATTTCTTATTTGCATCAAACGACCATGTACTATTTTGTGTTTTTAAAGGTTGTTTCTTGGGTCATTAGTAATGACATCTAATGTCGTTCAAATAACATGACAATGTCATTCGAACGAATTTTAACGACATGCACAACATCAAGATTTTTATTCAGTTATAAATACCTATTTGGGGGACCTTTTTCATTAAGACTTTTGATAGACGATAATTATTTTTGGCAGACCTTTTAGTCTTCATCTTTTAGGGTTAAAAACCTAGTTTTGATTCACCAAATCATCCTAATTTTTTTTTTGAATCATTTGAGTAATCCAAATCACTTATATTCAAGTTTGTCTTTGTGGAGTGCCATCTCTACAGCCGATTGGTGGTCCTTGCGGAAGCTGCTTGCTGTCGACTAAGGTCATTGGTGATACTCGAGGATGTTCACTACTGAGGAAGATCCGTAGTTCTTGTGAATCTAGAGGGATTCATTTCTGGTGCTAGGCTGCGCTTGATGTTTGTTTTCTGCAGAAGATTCATTACAGATTTTTATAAGTGTGTTGTATGTTACGATTTACAAACACTTATTAAAATAAAGGTTTTGCCCGAACGGGGTTTTTTCTTTAAATATGTTTGTCCTGTAATTTGTGATTATTTGATTTGAATCATAAATTTAATCACATAGATGCATGTTTAGGAGTTAATAAAATTTAGATCTAAGATGGGGAATCTAATTAAATAAGTTTTAATTAAAATTTTGCAAATCCCATAAACAATCAATATCATGCAACATTCTCAAATTGGTATCAGAGCTTTAGCTCGTGCTTACCCCGTTTACAAATTGGTATCAACACTGGTTACTCTAAATTATCGAGTTATCTTTTTTTTCGCAAAAATTTTATGGTATCGATATTTTCTAAAAAAATGATTTTGAAAAATTTTACATTTTTTTCCAATGGAGAACTTCTATAATCGGATGCCCATCTTTGATGGCATAAATTATGCCTATTGGAAAGCCCACATGAAATCGAGTTTAAAGGCTATCAATGGACGTATTTGGATAATATGTGAAAGAGGGTGGACTCCTCCCATAGCCACCGCGAATAATGCCACCAATCTTAAACATGTTTCTGACTGGACTGAGGATGAGTTTGGGTAGAGTACCTATAACTCCCATAGACTTAGTGCTATTTCTAGAGCCATCACCCCTGATGAGTTCCATCATATTATGAAGTGAACCACGTCTAAAGAGGCATGGAATATCCCCCAATTGACACATGAGGGTAAAAACGCGATTAAGGCGTCTAAGTTACAAAATTTAACCACCCAGTTTGAGACAATCACGATGTCAGAGTCTGAGTGTTTTGATAAGTTTTATTCTTGGTTATCGGACATAATTAACACGAGTTTTAATTTGAGTGAGAATATTGATGAGATGAGGGTTGTTAAACAGATTTTGAGGTCAATCCCGAAACATTTTATTCCCAATGACACTGTTGATATTAGATACAGTTAGGTTAGAAGAACTCGTAAGATATCTTCAAATTTATGAGATCGACATGTTTCCTAACACTGTTAAGCCTAAGGATAGAGGGATTGCACTTAGGGTTCAATCTAGTAAGGGTAAGGAAGTATCTAGGAAGAGAGATAAGATGAAGAAAGAAAGAGTTTGTGAGTCCGATTCTGAAGGCGAGTTTGATTTCGATGATATGGCCTTATTTCGCAAAAATTTTAAAAAGTTTATCAAATTTTCAAAAGAAAATTCTTCCAATAAAAAGTTTTTTGAGAAAAAAAAAGAGGCCAATGAGAGCGGTGAGAAAGAGAAAAAGGAAGAGGCGAGATGTTTTGAGTGCGAGGGAAAGGGTCACAAAGCATTTGAATATCCTACTATGCTAAAGAGAAAGGGCGAGAAAATTACTATGCCAGTTACTCTTAGCGATAGTGATATCCAGGTGAATGATTATACGAATGAGTCGTCACATGGGATGTATGTTTCCTTTATGGCTAGTCGTGTGAGACCGTCGAGTTTGTCCCACGACGATGATGACACTTGTGTACATGAGATCCCCGATGATGATTTGAGTATTTTGAGTGAGTGTGAGAGTGATATTGGAAGTGAGGGTGAAAGTGAACTCCAATAAGTGTTTAGAGATTTGTACGTCGAGACCTTAAAGATGGAGAAATTTAATAAGGAGTTAGGTCTTAAGGTGTTAGATTTGGAGAGAGAGAGGTAGGATTTTTGAGGGAGTTTGAGGCGTCGACGAGTCAACTTATGAAGGAGAAGGTTTCTTTGAGTGATGAGTTGATCGTCGTAGGTTAAAAAAAGAGTGAACTTGAAGCTCGGGTGTCCCACCTCGAGAGAGATCTAAAATGTGTCTGGGAGGTTAAGGTCACTATAGAGGACACATCTTAGAAGGTTAGAAAGATGCTCCTCTGTCCCGCTTTGGGTAATGTTGAGAGACTAGGAATAGGTTATGATGTTGCATCTACTTCTCATGTTGCACCCGAGCCGATTCCCGAGTTTGTGATAAATCTATATGGGTCTCAACCTAACCCACCTAGGCGTTCATTACCTGATAGGAGAGTGCATCCTAGATTTTTTGAGAAAGGTTTTCCTAGGATCATGTATGTTTGAACCCATTGCAAGAAGAGAGGACGCCTTAAGGAATTTTGTTTTAAGTTGGGAATGTATCATACAAATGTTTTCCACGTTATACTATGACACGTGCTCCCATACATGATGCTCCACATGATAATGCACATCACATGAGAGATTTTGCACATATTCGAGAGCAGGTTAGGTTTTTTGTCAAAACTTTAGATGATTTGATGGATGCTTTTCATAGGATGTCACCACATTTAGAAAACTCCTCCGCACCTAACGGTTGAGGTTTAGACTTGTTTGCTAGCATAGGATGATTTTCATGATGATATTTTATGCCTATTGCTAGTTTGTACTACCATTGTATTTTTTTTATTTTGATATATTTTTTGAAAAATCAAAAAGATTTTCGTTTTTTAAATTTTTTTGAAAAAATACAAAAGGATTTTCTATTTTTTGGAAAAAATTGAAAAAGTCAAAAAGATTTTATTTTGATATTTTTTTTTTGAAAAAGACAAAAATATATTTGTATTTTGTTTACACCGCTTATGAATGGACATTTAGGATGACCAGACACAATATCATTCCATTTCCATATGACTATCTGATAGTGATTTGAGACTCATCATCATTTCATTTTGTGCTTTACAATGTTTGGAGTCATTGAGATGTGATTAGGTATTACTTCCTACATGTTTGACTCATGATTTCCTTTACTGCACACTTGCACAAATTTATTTGATTATTGTTCTTGTTTATCATATATTGGTCGAAATATTTTCATCTCAATCCTGTCTTTAAAACGAACCATATGCGATAAAATTTAACAATAAAAGTAGTGCATGTAAGAACCGTTGCCCGTGAGGATTTTTTTAAAATTTTAAAAAAATGATGAGTGAATACGGGAAAGGTCTGCGAGTGAATAATAATCACGTCGTGAAAGCCACCGTTTGAAAAGATCCCGAGAAAAAAAATTAAGGCAATAAAAAGATAAATATGTCAAAAAGGGGACATTAGGATTTAGATCACCTCAATAGAAAAATAAAAGATTTATTATTTATTTGGGTGTTTGGTTGGAAGTAAAACAATGGATTTGCACATCCTAACAAAGTCTTGAAAAAGCATTACATAGTTGAGACGTTATTGGTGTGAAAATTATTTTTAAACTATGATGTGTTGGTTAGATTAAGTCGATGTCATTTAAATTTAATATTTTGACACCTAAGAACGATTTTGAGTTCATTCATTAAGAGTATCCATATTCATAGTGCACATATCTTATATTTGATTGCATTGATTTTCCTATCGAATTGGTTCACACCCACTCATTCTGTATCCACGATTTGGTTATCTTAGTGTAAATTCATGGTGTGGGTTTTTTTGTAAATTATTTTTTCTTGAAAATTTTGAAAAATCCAAAAATAGATTGTGAAAGCTTTTGAGTATATCCTTGCATGAGCGTATTTGATATATGTTTGCTATGCTTGTCGCGACACTCCATATTTAATTTATATATTATTTTTCTTGTCTATTTTGGACAAATAAAAAGGGGGAGAACGAATTATGAATTATGGGGGAGTTTGAATTATGGGGTAAATTTAATTTGGTTGATTTGATTTATGTTTATCTGATTTCAAACTCAATACATCACGAAGGTATTTGTTTTTTTTATTGTGTGTAGGACTTTGATGATTATTTGTAAATCACACAAAAGAAGAGCAAGGAAAGAAAAGAGATTTGAAGATTTCAAAGTTGAAGATTTTGAAAACTTACATTTTTAGTATCTTTTCAGCTTTAGGGTTGCATGGGAGGGTATTAGATTTGTATAGGATTTTTTTTTTGATAATTCGGATTATTTTTATTTTGTACCGGCATAGATATAGGGGGAGATTTGTACGGACATATTTTCCATTATCCGTAGTTTACATAGAGTATGCTGTAAACCGCTACAACCGTCAAAGAAGTTCACGTTCATAAGTTCATGAAGATGGATACGAATTTCAAATATCTTCAACATATGCGCGACATGAGGTATAATATCATATTGAATGTGTTTAAGTTTTGTAAATGCTTTACTTTAGTATTGGGATGCTTTTCGAAACTGTTTTTTTATCAAATTGAGACATTTTTTCTAAGTCAATATAATTTTTGAAAGACCTATAGGCGAGCTTTTTAAAATAAAAAAAAATTTACGTCCTTCCAAAAACAATGCAATGTCGTTCAAACGACTTTGATAAGTCATTCAAATGACTGCTTCTAATGACATGCAATGTCATTTGATAGGTCGCTCGAAGGGTTGTTTCATATTTGCATCAAACGACCACATATTGCTTTGTGTTTTTTAGGTCATTTCTTGGGTCATTAGTAACGACATCTATTGTCGTTCAAACGAGATGACAATATCGTTCGAATGATATCTAACGACATGCGCCGCCTTAATATTTTTTTTTTGGAGACCTTTTTCATTAAGACTTTTGATACACGAAAACTTCTTTTGGCTGGCCTTTTAGTCTTCATCTTTAAAGGTTAAAAACCTAGTTTTGATTCACCAAATCATCCCAGATCTTTTTTGAATCATTTGAGGAACCCAAATCACTTCTATTGAAGTTTATCTTTGTGGAGTGCCATTTGTACAACTGATTGGTGGTTCTTACGGGAGCTGCTTGTTGATGACTGCGGTCACTAGGGATATTCGAGGGTGTTCACTGTTGAGGAAGAGCTGTGGTTCTTGTGGATCTTGCGGAATTCATTGTTGTTCCTAGGCTGCAATCTATGTGAGTTTTATGCAGAAGATTCATTGCATATTTTTGTAAGTGTGTTGTACGTTACGATTTACAAACATTTATTAAAATAAAGGTTTTACCCAAGCGGGGTTTTTTCCTGAAATCTGTTTGTCCCGCATTATGTTAATGATTGATTTAATCACATACATGCATGTTTAGGGGTTAATAGAATTTGGATCTAAGACTAACTCTAATTAAATAAGTTTTATTTGGAAATTTGCGAATCCCATATCGATATCACGAAACATTCTCAAATTGTTATCAGAGCTTTAGCTCTTGTTTACCCCTGTTTACAGAGTTGGAGTACGTCTCAAGCCTCTTTAGACGTTTCACAAGTCATAATACAAAGAAACTCCTCCATAATGACTGAACAATACAGAGCATTAAAACGACACGAGTTACAATTTGCTAACATATGCTCAGCCTCACTCCATGATTTTATGGGTTTGGGTATCCAATTCTCTCCAACTAAGATAGAAGGTGGAGTCTAACCAATTAAAACCACTTACCTTACCCCGCTCATCTATAATCTTATGTGATAATTTCATACGAATTTTTCAATATGCATAGTTTTTCCCATAAAATATCAGGGTTCAAATACCATCAAAACCACCAAAATTTATTCCTAACTTCACGGGATATAAGCATGGCAACTTAGTGTTCCAGCTATAATACTAACTTAAGAACACCCCTATACGGTGTGTGCTTAGGCAAGGATGGTCATGCAAACAACAAAAAGTCTATTTTTAAATTTACCAATTTTAAAGATCAAAACTTTAAACAAATTAAACCCAATAAAACTTTATCACCAAATTAAACCATTTGTTGTGGAAAAAAATGATTTACCCAATTTATCTTTTTAACCTAAAATATGCATCTAGGTGATAAGAAGATAAAATAAATAAATCATCCACAACAAGTCGATATACGACGAAACCATAAGGGGAAAAATCTCGAACGATCCAGCCAAACAGATAACTGTGATAAAGTATTACAAAGATAAACAGCGGACATACTCAGTGATTCGTCTACCTTATAATCCTTGGTGCTCTTATATCTTCAACCTCTCCTCCAAAGTGCAACACATGAGTCCACCCATGCAAGCTGCCACAACGCACGAATCCACGCATGCCTCAAAATCCACCGATGAGGCTCAGCAACCATTTACGAAATCAAAACATGAAACACCTCTTCTTCAATGCAACACAATCAACCAAAAGTATGGAGTCCACCGCACTAAACAAGTTCTCTCAATATGTAGAGAAAATTAACTTTGGTGCTCAAATAAAAGATCTCAAATGATATGAATATGGAAACTTGGATCTTTAAACTCAATGGGTGAAACTAGGGCTTTGGAACTTTGGTAACTAGGTAGAAGTTTTATTTTTGCCAAAAGTTATTTTAAAAAACTAAGTCCAACATGCATTAAATAGTAAAAACATGAATTTTGAGGCGAAAAACTAGTTCAAACAAAAACATACATTTCATTTGAACGAGAAGCTCTTTTCGCTCTAACGAAACTCAAGTTCCTTCGAATGAATAGATTTTCTTGTTGAAATGATCTTCTAATGAGATTCTAATGAGTACATGTTTATTAAACAAAGAGGCCTCGTTTTATGTTCGTTATATGTTCATTCTAACGAAAAACCTACTTCGTTCTAAAAAGAATTTAAACTCGTTCAAACGAAAACTTCATCTCGTTCTAATGAAGTCTGACTTTGTTCCAACGAACTTAAAACTAAAAAACAATCTTCAAAAATAATTTTAAAAATATTTCCAAATGATTTTGTTTAAAAACAAAAGCCCAAAAATATTTCCAAGGGTCATATTAAAAATGCATCTATACCGTATGAGATCCTCGGTAAACGTGAAGATAAACTTCACACGAAAATACAACACGATATATATTTAAATTAGAAGCTTGGCCACTACATCCTCATCAAACATGTTATAGTCTTACGAGATCGACAAACAAAACCTATTTTATAACTCAAATGTTTTGTCCAAACTTAATCTAATTATAAACAAATTGACTCGATTGAAAATCTGCCCTTACACAAAAGCACCACACAACACCCGTCTTGCATTATCAATCGACGGGTTTAAACCTTTCAGTAATTTAATCACTAATCCAAGTTATTGGCATGTTATCATGAACCCTGTAAGTCTCCTTCTAAAATTGTGCATGAGAAAAAGTTCACCCTATTATAATTATTGATATTTTCTTAGCCCCGATAATCGAATAACTTAAAGATTTGTGGGATGACGGTGTGAGGCCGTTTGATGCTCACAAGGATGAAAAGTTCACACTTAAAGTGATGGTTATGTGGGTGATCCAAGACTTTCTTGCCTATAGGACCTTATTTGGTTGCAATTTTCATGGTTATTATGGATGTCCCAGCTATGGGGAGGAAATTGAATCCACTTGGCTATATCATAGTGGGAAGATGAGTTATGCCCATCATCGTAGATTTCAACCAAGAAGTCATCCTGAATAATGCTTACCAAGTTATTAACAAAAGTTAATGATTAGGTAAACTCTTTGAGGAAACTACTTTTAATTAAAAACACAAGATGTGTAAAGGAGTAAATCACAAACCAATTTAAGATTCTTGGTTAACCAATTTTCAAAACAAAACGTTATCAAGCCTTATTTATCCTAACCAGTATAGCGATAATAAATAATAAAAACACTAAAGTACACATGAGATTTTTTTACGTTGCAAAATCCCAAATTAGGGAAATGTCCACGGTGACCTTTATGCCACAAACAAAAAACAATCACTAAAAATCAATCAAGGTTACAAGATTACAAACTATAACACGAGATTAAAAAATAAAGAAGTATACCTAAATTGAACTACATCTCCAATGGCATTCCTTCTGTTTTGACCTCTCGCAATAGTTGTATTCCATCCTTCTCCATTTTAGCTTTTCGTCCACTCAGTCAAACAATTCTCTCTCTCAACTGTGTGAACAGTGTGAGAGAGTGGCATAACGTGTGTGTCTAAAATATGTGCAGATAATCGATACTAAAAATTACAGAGAGTCTATATGATGATTTTGTTTTAAAGGAGAGAAAATCACACTTATCACTTTTCACTGTTTCAGATTTGTGTGTTTTTAGATCTTGAAAAAATCATATCTAAAATTGTTATTTATGTACAAAAATTTTACAAAACGTAAAGCTATAAAATAATATCAAATATAAAAGATGCAAACGGTTTTAAGTCTCTTTTTCTATTTTTAAAACAGAAAAGAGTGGATATAAAATTTTGAAAGAATTTGAACCAATATCCAACAAGAGAAATAATTTTCTATAAAAGAAATTACACATAACAACCTAAAACTAACGTGAAATGTGTATCATTGTGTTGAAATATCAAAATTCTATAAAGAAATGAGATACTCAACATTGCGAGCTTATTTCGAGAGAGATAGGATTTCAGAGGAGGTTGTGTTGGATTCTAACACTTAAAATCACTCTAACTCACAAAAACCATAAGTTTTCAAGAAGGAATAAGGGTTTTCAGAAGTGATTTTGAACATTAGAAGGGAGATCCTTCTAGTCTTTTACAAAGCCAAACTCACTTCTATTTTGAAAAATATTTTGACAAAATTTTCCCATAAAAATCTTTTTCTCTCTGAATATTTTCTCTCTTCTCTCTCTTTTCTCTTTTTTCTATCTCCTCTCTCTTCTCTCTCTTTTGTCCTTTTTTTCTCAAACTCTCTGAATGGTAAAAGTCTTTATTTGTTCAGACGAAGCACTTATTTGTACTGAGGCTTGAAGATTCTGGAACTTATTGTTCGAACCAAGGGTTGAGATTGTTTATACCATTTCTAACCTAATCTACAATCAAGATTGCACCGCTTAAGTAAGATGAATTTCTTTTGACCAGTTTTAAGTCATGCATTCTAATTGGCTAAATGGTGTTGCACTGTGATCACAAGATAATGCATGCATATCGTTGATTAACTAAGATCAAAGGTTAGGATTGAATCTCAGGTATATGATTGGGAGAAAACACACACTGGACCAATAAGAAACTAGCAGGTGTATAACACGTGTAACAATTCTACAAGGCAACAGACACGCGTTTTAAAACTTTAAAAAATTCCATTTTCACCCCTAATATTTTGTGCCGGTTTGAAAATCGGTCCAAAAGGTTTTTATGGAAGTTTTGATAATTCAATTAAAGCCCACAAATTTTTTAAATCAATTTAAATGTGTAAAAATTAATTTTAAAATTTCCCAAAAATTATTAAAAATAATTTTAAACACACTAAATTCAAAATGAGTGCAATGTTTTCTTATAGTGTGTGGTTTACTAACTTTTGATTTCATAAACCATGATTGGGGTTGCTGGAGTTATACTTGATATTGTTTTGGTTGTACCTTGATGAAGGGAGGATCACTTCAAACTAGAAAATATTTTATCTTCATATCGAAACTAGTCTAAACTCTTATATGGCGTAGACTCCTAATAAGTAAACCATATAGTGTGTCTCAATCTTCCCCTTTGGATATTGGAAAAAAAATTCCCTTCAGTATAATGGTACTCATAGTCACAAAAAATTCCTATATCCTCTACGAAATTCCATTCTACCCAATCCCATCCTAGAACCAAAAATAAGATGAAGAAAAAAATACATAACTCAAAAAAAATCCCTTGTATGAAAATGCCTTAAAGAAAGTACTTGAACCGGCATGTTAGTTTGAATCATAAAAATATATAGAGTAAGGTTCTGAAATATGTTAAAGTATGTACTCAAGACTTATCTCCCATTTTGTCTATAATAAATAATGGGTAAACAGATATAAGAGAGATAAACACAGAATAATTCTACCAAGTTTAAAGTCATAACTAGGGTCATATCAAGGGTCTCCTACATTAAACAGATAAAGGAGGCGTCTTTTTTCATTTATTAAACAGCCATACCATAGATTCTCAAAAACCATTTATTAGTAAAATATGTACCGAAGAATATGACTAAAAGGCAGAATGTTTATTCAAGAACTATAATCCCTATGGATTTCCTTAACGATTCAAAACGAGTATTATCCAAGGGTTTTGTAAATAAATTAGCCAATTGTTTTTCAGTGTTTAGATACTTAATTTATTGTTGTTTAGATTCCATAAGTTCTCGAATGAATTTATGTCTAATTTTAATATTCTTAGTGCGTGAGTGCTGAACAGAATTCTTAAAAATATTTATATCGCTTTGATTATCACAAAATAGTGTTAGTAAAGCACCCTATATCATTGACTCACTTGAGTCTACATTATATTGGAGCTTGTCTAGTTTGGAAATAGTGACAAAATTGAATCATATCCTAGTCTTCCAAAGAGCCTCAGACACTACATATCAATTCCTCTAATAGTCTCAAAGGTATAATACCAACAATGCACCTAGGATTACATTTATATGTTGCATTCATATCAATTTAGGTGTGTGTGTGTTAATTCCCACAAAAATGGCTTTTTTAATAATTTTTGGGATATGTTAAATAGTTTTTAAGAATTTATAAAGATTTTTTAAATATTTAAAAGTTGGTTTTAAAAATATTATGGGTTTATTTATAATTTCCTATTCTTCCTAAAACCTTGCTTGGGTATGGTCTGAAAGCAATAAATACTTTTATGGTGGAAAATGAGATTCTTTAAAACTTCAAAACACGCATTTAAAGGCTCATCACTGCCCTACATGTGTTGGTTAGTGAGCGATTGGATTTGTGTGTGTTTCCTCTCACAACCTTAAGACTTAATCTCGTCCCTTGGATCATTAGTTGTCGATGGTCTTCATGTCTTTACAATAATCTTTGTGATAGTTGAGAGAACTAATCAGAATGCGTTTAATGTTGGTGCATCCTAAGACATTAAATTTACATCATTTGTGTTAGATTTAATATAAACCATTGAAATCGTTTAACCCTTCCAGATCCTTCTATGTGTAATATAAAAAGAGGCCAAGTGGGGAACGTTTTGAGAATTTTGCTCATTTGAGAATTGAGAGTAAAATAAGTAGAGAGAGAGAGAGAGAGAGAGAGAGAGAGAGAGAGAGAGAGAGATCCTAAAAAAATCCGGCCAAATTTTTCTCAGAAAAACCTTTGTAAGTTTGAGTGAGTTTGTATTTGTGAAGATTCGTCCTCTCTAGTCTTTAATCTCTTGTCCAACCAAGTCATGAAGTTTAGATCGCATTTTCTTTTCATACAAAGTTAAGATCTGAAACTGTGTGATACATCCCATGTATAACTTGCTTACTTTGATTTTTTTTCAAGAAATTTTCATTTGTTGGTTGTTTTTACTTGTATATGATGTTTTCAAAACAAGAACCAACAAATCCTTTTATGTTTATAGTTTATGAGAAAAATCAGACTTGGATCTAGTTAAGATCTTGATTGGGGATTTACACTTTCGTGAATATTTCACATTTTATGAAATAACTGTGCATATCAAATAAATAAAGTGTTTTAGATCTTGGATCCTTTTTATAGAAAGATTCCCTCTTGATCTGTGGATAAAAATAAAGATCAGTAGTCTGAAACTATCAAACAAACTGTGATTCAGAAATCCTTACTGCATCTTAGAACGATATTTGTAATATGTTAGGAATATTGTATGTATAAGTGTGTGTGGGTTGCATGCATGTGATTAGGCATTTCACCACTTACACTTATCACACTACAACACTAAAGAAGTGTTGGTAGAGAGATTCTTGACTTTATAGTAGACGAAAAGATAAAAAGAAGAAGCGGTTACAAAGCTGGGAGAACAACCTCAACATCAGAACCTTGAGAGGAGTCAGAATAATCCAAAGGAGAACAACCTCAACCTCAATATAGCGTTTATAGTGTCTTTTGTGTACTAAATGCCATAATTAAATGTGCCCTTAACATATTTTATGATTCTTTTAACACACAATAATAAAAATTCTTTAGATTAACATTGATAGAGTGCACACACACGCATATAGCATATGAAATATCAGGTCGGGATGCAGTAAGGTATAACGGACTCCCTATTATGCTTCTATATAGAGTTAGATCAATATCTTTCCCATGTTTATCTTTAGATATATGAGTGTTAGTGCTCATGGGTGTACGTATTGTTTTAGCATTATTTAAACTGAGCCTTTTAACCAATTCACTAGCATATTTAGTTTGAGATATAAAAAGACCATCACTTAATTGTTTAACTTGTAAACCAAGAAAATATTGTAACTCTCCCATTAAGGACATTCAAAATTCCCCGAGCATGATACTAGAAACATCCTTAACTTGTTCAAGGGGAGTGGAACCAAAAATGATATCATCGACATAATTTTGTCCAATCAGTACCTCGTTGTCAATTTTTTGAACAAATAATGTCTGGTCATTACCGCCACGCTCAAACCCTTTATTTACTAAAAAGGTTAAGAGGCTTTCGTACCAGGCCTTAGGGTCTTGCTTTAAGACATACAATGCCTTTTTCAATCTAAATACATGGTTAGGGTAAGAAAGGTCAACAAAGCCCTTAGATTATTAAACGTATACTTCCTCCAATAGAATACCATTCAAAAAGGAAGACTTAATGTCTATTTGAAAAAGCTAAAATTGCAAATGACAAGTGATGATACCGCAAATGGTACCACTGGGTCAGAGTGACAATGAGCTCAAACAAGTATGACAATGGCAGTAAGTAAACAATACAATAGTAAGAGAGAGAATAAGATGAGGAAAAGAGGGGTTAAGCACCAAAATTAGGTGGTTCGACCAAATGATGGCCTACGTCCACTGTGTTGTGTGTGTAATCACTAAAATGCGGTTCGAATGGGATAGCTAAACAAAAACTCAATCTCTCTCTCTCTCTCTCTCTCTCTCTCTCTCTCTCTTTCCTGTAGTGAATTTGACAAAGTTTTTGTAGGGTTACTATTTTGTGCCCCTTTTACAAGAGGTAGAAGATAAGTATTTATAATACCTAAGGGGTGTAATGCACCCCCTAAGCATGCAGTAGACGTGTGATGATGAAGACATCCACTAAGATGATGACAGTTGTCCACATCATATATAATTGATGATGATGAAATCTCTCCTCACGTGAGGGAATAACCAAGTTATAACAGAATTGCGCACGTGGTACATGCCACCTTGGAACCTTCTACTGCTCGTATGGTATGATGTCGTCTACAGAGGTCTTGGCCTGGCTGAGTACATGGTTACTGATGCAGTGCTTGGATTTGTGCTGAGAACTGGCAAGTATGGTCTCGGTTGAAGGGTTCAGGCTGAAGTGACCTGTACAGGTCATTTCATGATGTCAAATGAATAGAGGATGATAGATTAACTTGATGCTGAAATGATTCCCTGGGGTCTCGACTTATTCATGGTCGAGGTTATGAATACGAGGCCGACCGTGGTTCTGAATGAATCTTGGGAATGACCTGTGAACTCCTTGCTGAAGCTCAGTTACTGGAGACTGGGGACCTCGTCTTAAGATGAGATCATACTTGGTCATATCAATTACCCCCTATACCTTAGTCACCTATGTGAGGAGATGGATGGGGAATACGAGTCTGCCTAGTCCTCTGATGAGACGTTTCTGACATGTCGACTAGATACAACTTAAGGCATAGGAAAGTGACACATGCCATAGTTCTAGTTGGGTAACGTCCATCCCAAGTTTAACTTGATGGCTGAGCGCTTTGGACTTCACTCCTTAAATGATGATATACCTTAGGAAATGTGTTTAATCATTTCCTTGGTATTTAAAGTGTATACAGTTGCTCTTTACTTCTTATGTTCATAAGTTCCTACCTATTTTTTATGTGATTATAGCCCATTTCCTTCTCGTGCTTCGGTAGATAATATCTTTAGGTAATCATCCTTACCTTCTTCTCTATTTCATTCCATTGAAATCTTTGGGTTAGGATGTTTATAGTTTTTCCGGTGAGGGTTTGGGTTCTGACAAGAACCAAAGGGTATTTGGAACCATTTGGGCCTTTTTAGGGTGTTTTTAGGTGGTTATTTTTGGTTATTCAAAGGTTGGAGAGATTCTTAAGGGTTTTTTTGACCTTATAAATTTTTTCCAGTGACCTCTCATCATCTTCTCCATCCATCTTCAAGGTTATGTTCTTAGAGTTCTTTCTTGAGAACGTTTTGAATTCCTGTTTGATCTTTAGTCAACTTAGGTCAAATTCGTAAGTTATTTGTGAGTTATTTGTTACAATTTTCATCGCAGTTGAGTCTCGTACTTTGATGTTAAGACGTATGTATAGCTTAGTTGAGGAGTTTCCTAGCCTTAGAGAGAAGTTCTTTGAACAAATTAGGAGCATAGAATTAGAGGAAGCTGAGAATCATAAGGCTGAGGCTTTTCCCCTTCATCAAATCTATCCACCTCCCCTTGCTATCATATACCCCCAAGTTACTGAACCCTGTGATCCCATGTCTGAGTAGTCCTCATCGGCTGACAAACCTATGTCTACCTCTCAACCGACCGAGAGTGTTGATTCATATAAGGAAGCTATAGACCGTGATTCATCCCAATCTGAAGGATCTGATATGTACGAGGCTTCTTCGTACATCTCATCCTCTAAAAGAGCCGAGTCGTCTAACCAATTCTTCCTCCCCTAGATGCAATTATTTTCTCGACTGCCATTGAGTTCGAGTTTACACAGAGGTTCTCAAGTGGTGACCCAAATAATCCCTAAGACGAGGTCATAGAAAGCAGCAGTGAGGAGAGTGATGTTTATACGTATGTGGTTGACGAATACGAGAGTACTATGTAGAAAGTTAATCTCTTGATCTGGAGACATCTATACATCATAGATTCTTCTATTTCTATGAGAAAGCCTCTTAAGGAAGAGAGATCCTTTCATGGCTGAGAGGGAGAAGTCTGTGTCTACGAGTAGATGTTTAAGATCGTCTTCTGTTTACCCATTCGTCTTACAATCTGAGCCATTCTGGATCATCTAAAACTTGCCCCTTATAAGATTTCTCCAAATGCCTGGAGAGTTATCATTGGCTCTATTGTCCTTTAGAAGACATTCCATCAAACTGACCTTCCAGTTAGCATATTTCTTGCTTGTTACACCCCTTCATCCCCCAAGACTCGGCCCCAGTTACTACCACCTCGTAGCCAATAAGTCTGAGAAGAAGTATTTATTGGTCACCCAAACTTCAAACCACAATTGGAAACCCCATTACTGCTTTGTCTCAGGGGCTTGGGAGTTTGGTCCAAACCAAGCCTATGGGACCTCAGATCCTAATACCCCTCTGAAGTGGGGAAAAGTCTCTACGTCGACCCAAACTCGATCTGGGGTTTAACCCTGAGGCCTTTAAAAAGGTTAAAAATATTCGTACGAAGTTTCGTACATAAGGCGATAAAGGTCGTCTCATGAAGTTTGAACATCTGGTGACTCTGTACTATTTAGCTCAGATAGGTCTAGGGTCTGGCCCCCTTGCTGAGCTATGTAAGTAATTAACCTTGGTAATTGTTATCTCACACTTCACATTTTTCTATAACTGATCTCTGAGGTTAATCTTTTACAGGTCGTCTCGAAGGCATTTCAAATGATCTTTGGAACATGATGGCCCCCAAGTTGAGCAAGCTTGCCAATAAGTGTGGCCAAAGGACTGAACCCCCTGCTGCTCAGATAAAAAATTCAACTGCTGGGGGGCCCACCCGAGCTGATAATGCTAGGAAGAAAAGGAAGAGACGAGTTGATGACACCATAACCACTCGTCCCCCAAAGCAAAATCATCCTACACAAGCCATCCCAATCTTGTCTGACGATGCACTGGCTGCTCGACTGTTGCAGTTGAAAATTACTGATGAGAGCATCACCATCCATGGCAAACAGGCCATAAATGGTATCGTCCCTCGTATATATAAGGTCGACAGACGTTTCCTTCCGTCAATGGATATCTCTCTATTGACTGAGTTTTCCCTTCATAGGGTTATTCAAGTATTTTTCAAAAACTTTTTGAAGTGTAGTCTCGTCTTTGCTTACATCAAGTACTGACTTGTCTCCCCACTATTTTATAGGGATCGGTCTCTCTTGATCATATGAGTTATTGAAATGGCAAGAAGCTTCCCTTGATTCAAAAAGGGAGGGTGGCCATTACTATATAAAACAATCTGAGGAACGAGCTGCAGACTGCAAAGACAGCAGTACATGAGGCTACAAACCAAATATCAACTTTGAAGGCTGACCATGAGAAAGATCTGAAGACCTTAGCTGACAACAAGCAGGTTGAGATTGATGCTACTGTTGAGGCTGCCTTGGACAAGTCCAAAGCACAATTCGTGCCAAAGTTCAAGGATTTTAAGGAGTTTGGAGACTATGCCTTTGAGTATTTAGAGAGAGGCATCAAGACAGTCGATCGATGGGCTGCCATCAAACACGCTGAGGTTGTGATCCTGTCCCTAGATAACTTCATTAGCCTTGACTTTAGTGATACACATCTCCAAACTACCTTGGCCGATGTTGAGAACCCCTCTAACCCTGTAGAGACCAACCCCCTGGAAGTCACTGAGACCAACGAGAATACGGCTGACTTGGGTCTTGATGATAATGGGGCTAAGATCATAAATGCTGGGGTTGATGGGGCAACACAGGCAAGTGGCGATAAGTTGACCCTGCTTGGTGAATATGCCATCCTTCAGCTTTAATCTTGTGTACCTTTTTATTTTTTATTTTTTGTAATGATAATCGACCTTTCATGGCCTTGTGTTTTTGTAATCTTCGAACGTTGCTCAATGAAAAATTCATGTGTTGTCTCTGCTTTCTCTTTTCTTTTCATTATATCATTGGTAGCATTATTTGATTTGACACAATTCTTATCTCTGCCTTCACCAATTTAATGATGTCTAAGGGATATGAATTTAAATTTGAATCCACCAAATTATGGTGTTAGATCATAAGCCCTCTCTCGTCATTTTGAGAGTGTATGGAGAGTGTCGCCTCGTCTATGCACTGTCGTCTCAGCTGAGAGAGTATAACCACCAAGTCAATGATGTTTAATAAATGAATCATAATTAAGTGGTTTTTTAATTTGAATCCATCAAATTATGGTGTTAAATCATAAGTCATCTCTCGTCGTTTTGACAGTGTATGGAGAGTGTAGTCTCGTCCATGCACTGTCATCTCAGCCGAGAGAGTATAACCATCAAGTCAATGATGTTGAATAAATGAACCACAATTAGGTGATTTTTAATTTGAATCCACCAAATTATGGTGTTAAATCATAAGTCCTCTCTCATCGCTTTGAGAGTGTACGGAGAGTGTCATCTCGTCCATGCATTATCGTCTCGACTGAGAGAGTATAACCAGCAAGTCAATGATGTTTAATAAATGAACCACAACTAAGTTATTTTTTAATTTGAATCCACCAAATTATGGTGTTAAATCATAATTCCTCTCTCGCTGTTTTGAGAGTGTATGGAGAGTGTCATCTTGTCCATGCACTATCATCTCGGCCGAGATTGTATAACCACCAAGTCAATGATGTTAAATAATAAAAATCCCCCTCGATGTTATTATCGGTCCATGGACGAGGTCAACCCCATTTGGACTGTCATATCATCGAGGGAAACTTAAGGATACTTCACCGCGAATGATGTTTTATAGCTTAAGACGAGTTGATACAAGCAATAACAAATACTCAAACAAGTATACAAAGTATGAGAGAACACTGTAGATTTCTATTGGATTTCATTCATATTTCATTCATCATCTGAACCCCATATACATGTATTACGATCAAAGGAAAAGAAATAAGTAAAATTGAAATCTTAGTTGTAATACTTTTTGAGGTGGTTGGCGTTCCAAGGGTTGAATAATAGCTCCCCTTTCTTGTTTTCCAATCGATACATCCCTGGACAAACCTCTTCAATCACTCTGTATTAGCCATGCCAATTTGGATAAATCTTATTAGTCTTCTGCCATGTCTTCTTCGGCACTAGGGGTCCTACCTTCAATGGGCGTGCCTTTACTCTCTTGTTGTAGAACTTCATTGTCCTTTATTGGTAGGAAGCTTGCCTAACCTCGGCATCTTCTCTCCTTTTTTCTATAAGGTCCATATCAAGTCTTCGTTGAGCAATATTTTCTATCGGGTCATAGGTCTGTACCCTATTACCTAACTCTGTTGGCACTACTACCTCTGAACCATAAGCCAACATAAATGGAGTTTCCTCGGTAGGAGTCCTCTATGTCATCTTGTAATCCTAGAGGACAGCATATACTTCCTCAACCCACCTGCTTTTGGCATCCTCTAATCTCTTCTTGATCCCATCAAGGATCGTCTTATTTGTTACTTTCGTCTGCTCATTAGCCTGGGGTTATCCAGGAGTAGAGAAGAACTGCTTAATGCCGACTCATTTAAAATATTTCTCTAGGGAAACATTCTTAAACTATGCTCCATTATCAGAAATCAGAGTATTGGGTAGGTCGTACATACAAATGATATTTTTCCAGATAAACTGGAAAGATTTATTCTCTATGATTGTAATCATTGGCTCTGCCTCTACCCACTTTGAAAAATAATTGATTTCCATGATCAAGTAATGATAGTTGTTCATAGCTCTTGGTAGTGGTCCAACCAAGTCAATCCCCCAGATCGCAAAAGGTTAAGGAGATATAATGGAGGTAAGAGGCTTATGAGGTTGATGGGGTATGGTGGAAAACCTCTGGCACTTGTCGCATTTCTTGATGTATGCAGCTGCATCTTTGGCCAATGTCAGCCACCAATAATCTTGTAATAATCCTCTTAGCCAACGGTAGTCCTCCAATGAGGCTGGAACACGACCCTTTATGCACGTCTTTTAAAATATACTCTGCCTCAGATGGATGGACACATCTGAGGATAGGAAGTAAGAACCATTTCTTATATAAGATGTCTCCTATGAGGGAGAACTTGGCAGCTTTATACCTTAATTTCTTTTTTCTCAGACTTGGACTCAGGTATCTCCCCATCTCTAATGTAGCGGACGATAGGATCCATCCAAGAAGCTTTCATACTCATATTGAAAGGAAATTCAATAGTATTATCTTCTCCTTCGATCTTCGACTGATAGAGAATCTCTATTGAGATTGTTCTTCTAATTTTAATTCTGGTGGCTGAAGCTAACCTTGACAGAGCATCAGCTCGGCCATTGTCCAGCCGAGGTATTCTCTTCAATTTTACTTCAGTAAAATTCTTCAACAATGTCCTGACCCTTCCCAGGTACCTTTCCATTCTATCATCATTAGCCTCATATAACCCAAAAATTTGATTGACAACCAACTTATAATAACTATGAACAAGGAGTTGGCCAACATTCAATGCCCAAGCAAGGGAGAGACCTACTAGGAGAGCCTCATACTCAGATTAGTTATTAAAATCTTTGAAGTTGAATCTCAATGCGTACTCAATATCGATACTATCTGGAGCCGACACTCTCAATCCTGCCCCGCTTCTATTCTCACATGAAGACCCGTCAATAAAGAGACTCCATGCAATATCGTTTGGTGAGAAACTACCCTCTTCTAGGGCTCCATTCTTGAAAAGATACCTTTCCTCATCATTCTCAGACACTTTATTTCTTACTAAACTCATCTCATCTTCGACCAGGGCAGTACATGCTCTGTCTTCTTACTCACAAGTTGTAACTTCAACATCATCAATGTCGACCTCGTCCCAAGTGAACTCGACCACAAAGTTAGATAGGGCTTGCCCCTTAATTGCCATTCTTGGCTGGTAGATTATGTTAAACTCTCCCAATTAAATTGCCCAAGCATTAGTCTTTCTGATTTCTTAGGCTTGTGAATGACCTGTGTGAGTGGTGAGTCTGTGAGGACCACCATGGTATGTGCCTGGAAATAGGGCTTCATCTTCCTTGAGGCATGGATTAGTGCATAGGCCAACTTTTCCATTTTTGGGCACCTCTGCTCAGCCTCTTGGAGTGCCTTACTATTAAAATACACTAGTTTTTGAACTCCATCCTCTTCCCTTACAATTGTGGCACTAATGGCTGACTTAGATAATGTTAGATAAAGATATAGTATCTCCCATTAGAATTATCTAGATAATAAGAGTGGAGAGACAAGATAGGACTTCAAATCCTTAAAAGCTCTATCACACTCATTATTCCATTAAAAAGATTTGCTCAATATTTTAAAAAAGGAAGGCCTTTATCAGTGGCTCTAAACACAAACCCGTTTAATGCTTCCACTCTTCCAGTTAGTCTATGTACATCCTTTATTATTATATGAGTCTTCATCTCCAATAAGGCCTTGATCTTGTCAAGGTTGTCTTTGATTCCCCTCCAATTCACAATGAATCCCCAAAACTTTCCCACTCCTATAATGAAGACACATTTAGTGAGGTTGAGTTTCATCATGTACTTGTCCATTGTATCAAAAGTGTATGAAAGGTCGGCCACATGGGTGTTAGCCTTAAGGCTCTTCGTCAACATGTCGTTGATGTACACTTCCATGGTCTTCCCGATCTGATCCTCAAACATTTTGTTGACTAGACTCTGATACGTTGCCCCAGCATTCTTCAACCCAAAAATTATGACCTTGTTGCAGTAGGTCTCCTTGTCGGTTATTAAAGTTGTCTTCTCTTCATCGGTCGAGTCCATAAATATCTGGTTGTATCCTGAGTAGGCATCTATAAAGCTCATTAATTCATAGTCGGTTGTATCATCTACCATCTGATCAATCCTTTTTAATGGGAAATTATCCTTCAGGCATGCTTTATTCAGATCTGTGAAGTCAACACACATCCTCCACTTACCATTGGATTTAGGAATGATGATAGCATTAGCCAACCACTCTGGGTAGATGACCTCTTTGATTAAGTCTTCCTTCTCTAATTTTTCCACCTCTTCCCGGATGACATCATATTTCTCTCGCGAGTAGACTCTTCTTCTCTATCTGATCGACCTTGCATAATCGACCACATTAAGCCTATAACAGAGAGATTCTGGGTAAATGTCGGGCATATCTTCATGGCTCCAAGAAAATATGTTATGTCTCTACCTTAACAGTTTAATCATCTCTTCCTTAATCTCTTTCTTTAGGGATTTTCTAACTTGGATGCTTTTTTTAGGCTCATCCTCATTGAGGGAGATGGATTCTACCTCTTCTGCGGCTTCCCCTTTCTTTAATTTTGTCTCATCTATGGGGTCCAATGTATCAATGTTGTACATTTTAGTGTCTTTCTTATGAGCTTCCCTCTCCTCGACTGAGTTGAAGTAGCATTCTCATGCCAACACTTGATCACCTCAGACTTCCCCTACCCATAAAGAGTCGAGAATTTTACCATTTGGTGTACAGTGGAGGGCATGGCCTCAAACTCTTTGAGGGACACTCTTCCCATAATAATGTTATAAGTCGAGTATACACTTCCATCCATTATAAAGAAATTGACCTTCTTTGTGAGCCTCTTCGGCCAAACATCTCCCATCTTGACGTCCATCTCATTCGTTCCTAATGTATGGACTTTCTCACTGTTGAATCCAATTAAGGGGTGATGATGAGGCATGATCCTCTTCTTGTTAAGTCCCAAGCCTGTGAAGCATGCCCAAAACATAACATCGGTTGAACTTCCTCTGTCAAACAGTATTCTCAGCACGTTATACCAATGAACTCTGGTTGTAATCACCAGAGGGTCATCTTGGGGAGTTAGGATACCTTCGAAGTGAAGTCTTGAAAACCCCACAATCAAAGTGTCCATATACACCTTCTTTCTTTTTTTGACTTAGTGCTTATTGCAGTCGAGTTAATTGCTTTAGCTTTGGGAAGAGCTTTGCCCTCTGCAACGTGTGCCTTTCTGTCAGCCACCTCTTAGCCTCCCCTATTAGGCCCCAATAAATCATCTTTACATCGAACGAGATCATATAAAGGCGATATTTGGGACCATCATCCTTTAGTGGAAGGTATGGGTCGTCCCCATCATCGTTGTTTGAGGCATCATCATTTTTCCTAGGAGCATCCTCTTTGAACTTATCGATTATTCTCTTTCTAGGGTCATCTCGGCCTCCCCTTAGATTAACACTGCTTACATATTTCCTAAACTTCCTAGCCTTTAGCATCTTCTCAATTTCATCCTTCAGGGGGAAACATTTGTCGATCAGGTGCCCGTGGTCCTGGTGAAATTCACATCATAGGTTTTTGTTCCTCTTGTGAGGGGGAGATTTTAACTTTTTGAGCCACCTTAGGGACCGATCATTCTTGATCTCATTCAAGATATGCTCGCAACTGACCGTGAGGGGAGTGTATTCAAAAAAATTGTCATCTTCTGATATCTTCTTTCCATATTTACTCTACTTTTGGAACTTGACCCCACTGCACGTCCCCTTTTCATCCTTATACTTCGTTGCCATAACTTCCTAGGCATTAATGACCTTGTCGGCCATCGCCAAGATCTAAACCATAAACTTCGGTGGGTCCTCTGCAAGCTTTCAGAGAAATTTCCTTTTTTGTAGACCTCCTATCAATACTGTCATCGCAATACTTTCTTCATAATCCTCAACTTCTAACTTTTCCTTGTTGAATCTTGTAATGTACTCCCTGAGACTCTCATTCTTTCCCTGCTCGGCATAAAGCAGATGAGTAGTCTTCTTTTGGGGTCTTACCCCAAAATATAAATTATGTATGAATCTCTCTGCGAGTTGCCTAAAGTTCTCAATTGAGCTCTTTGGGAGTGAAGTAAACCAAATGTGAGCTACTCCAGTAAAAGGGTTTAAAAAGGCATAACACTAGACTGAGTATATGTTAATAGTCGACTGGTATATCTCAATGTGGTGAATCAGATTTATGCTCTCGTCATACTTAGGAGTGATCATTGGTGTCTTGAACTTGGTCGGGGTTGTAAAGTTAACAATCCTAGCCACGAAGGGAGAGACTTCTGAATAGCCCATCTGTAAGGGATCTCGACTTTCGAGGATATCTTCGATCTTATCCTCTAACCTTTGAATTGAGTCATTTTAGGGTCTCTCGGCTGCACCTATAACGTCAGCTTGGACGATATTATCCCCTACTACTTCGACTAGTCAAACCAAAGGTTCCCTTGCCATAAATTTATGTCGACTGTTCACTTCTCCCAACCCCTCGTCTTATCCACATTAGGGTCGGCACCCTGCTTCTTCTCTACTAAAGATGGTGATGCTCCTTAATCTGGATAATCGATCTCTAAGATCCCCCACTGGGCCGGTCCTTTTAAAGGTTGACCCTCTGCTCAACCGATTAAAAGTTGAGCCTCTTGGCTGATCGTTATGACAAGGCCTCCTGCTGTGTCCCCCGCTAGCTTAGATGGGGCGTACAGTGTTTCCTGACACTTCATATGGCTCCCATCATTCAACCTAAGCGTCTTTAGCCTCATAGTCATCGTACCGGTCCCCTGGGAAGGGTTGGCCTTGCCTCCCCAGGCATAAGCGCCTAGGGTCAGCAGCGTCCTTCCACCGTTAAGGAGGAGATAACTCCTTACGCGGTGCTTGGGGTGGTCCCCTAGCATCTGGATGCTGCTCCATGGTTATCGGAGTAATCATCTCCGATGTTATCCCCGTGGGTCTCACCAATACATTTTGGCTGAAGGCGGTCTACTGCTTCAGCATTGCCTATTGACTAGCCACCAATGACTTCAATATTGTCGCCACGTTCGCCATCTCTGACTGAGGAGGTGCATGACTGAAGCTAGGATGATCAATTGGTTGTGGAAATTTTGATGCCATGTTTCTCACCTAGTGAATGAGATGTAAACTAGAGAGTAAAAGATTATAAGCTCAACAAGAGATCTTTCAATGGTGAGACAGATCCACAAGAGGGGAGGACTGGTTCACCACCAGAGACTCCAATAAGTATAAGCTAGAGAATGGAAGAGACGATAATTATCATTTCCACTGATGGCACCCGACTGATGATACCAGAAATGGTAACACCGGGTTAAGGTGATAATGAGCTCAAATAAGTATGATAATGGCAGTAAGTAAACAATACAACATTAAGAGAGAATAAGATGAGGCAAAGAGGGGTTAAGCACCATAATTAAGTGGTTCAGCCAAATGATGGCCTATGTCGACTTTGTTGTGTGTGTAATCACTAAAATGAGGCTCTAATAGCCTTGGTATACAAACACTTAAGCTATCTCTCTATCATGTAGTGAATTTGACAAAGTTCCTATAGGGTTACTATTTCATGTCCCTTTTGCAAGAGGTAGAAGATAAGTATTTATAATACCTAAGGGGTGTAATACACCCCCAAGCATACAGTAGATGTGTGATGATGAAGACATCCACTAAGATTATGAGAGTTGTCCACGGCATATATAACTGATGATGATGTAATCTCTCCTTACATGAGGGAATAATCAGGTTATAAAATAATTTCCCACGTGGGACACGCCACCTTGGAACCTTCTACTGCTCGTACGGTATGGCATCGTCTACAAAGGTCTTGACCTGGCTGGGTATAAGGTTTCTTATACAGTGCTTGGATTTGTGATAGGAATAGCAAGTATGGTCTCAGCTGAAGGGTTCAGGTCGAGGTGACCTAAACAGGTCATTTCATCATGTCAGATGAATAGAGTTTGATAGATGTCCTTGATGCTTAAATGATTTCCTGGGGTCTCGACTTATTGATGACCGAGGTTATGAATACGAGGTTGGCCCTGGTTCTGGATGAATTTTAGGAATGACATGTGAACTCCTTACTGAAGCTTGGCTTTTAGAGAGTAGGGACCTCATCGTGA
The DNA here is from genome assembly GCA_949130495.1 of Sambucus nigra. NCBI lineage: Eukaryota > Viridiplantae > Streptophyta > Magnoliopsida > Dipsacales > Adoxaceae > Sambucus > Sambucus nigra. The sequence goes on along the minus strand of OX422224.1, from coordinate 140,090,721 downwards.
GACTAGGTCGTACTTGGTCAGGTTAGGGTCAGAAGGGTCAACAAAGCCCTTAGATTATTCAACGTATACTTCCTTTGATAGAATAACGTTCAAAAAGGAAGACTTAACGTTTATTTAAAAAGGCTAAATGCCTAAGAGGAGACGAACAAAATCGAGACTTATTATCGGAGAAAAAGTCTCAAAATCTATTCATTTTATCTAAGAATATCCTTGTACAACTAACCTAGCCTTATTTCTAATGATTACCCCTGACTCACCCATTTTATTTTTGAAAATCCAATGCGTGCCAATAAACTTTTTTTCTTCAAGCCTTGGGGTCTAGATACCAAACATCATGACTCTTAAATTAAACTAATTCCTCTTGAACGTCATTATTCTAGTACGAGTCATTAAGGGCATAATTTACATTCTTTGGTTCTATAAGAGAAACAAAGCATGCAAAGTTAGCCACATTTTGGAGTAAGGATCTAGTTCGCATAGGCTCCAAAGGGTTATTAATAACCTTTTCTTGGGGATGGTCTTTAGAAACCCAGGTTAGTACAGTAGGAACCTCAGATGGCAGTGAGGAGAGTCAATTTCAAAATCATTTTCAAAGAGCACTAGTGTCATTTACAATTATGTTTATAGATTCCATCATAACTTTGGTACGCAGTTTGTAAACACTGTAAGCCCTACTTGATTGGGAATATCCCAAAAAAATAGCTTTATCACCCAGGTATCAAATTTAGAAAGGTTTTTTTTGTCTTTGCAGACATAGCAAATACTTCCAAAGGTTCTAAAGTATTTCAAGCTGGGTTTTTTAGTGTACTGTAGTTCGTATGAAGTCTCTTTGGTATTCTTTCTAAGGTAGACACAATTGACAATGTGACACGCTGCTTAGGCTGCCTCAACCCAAAAGTATTTTGACAAAACTTTGGCGTGTAACATAACCCTAGCCATTTCGTGGATTGTTATATTCTTTCGCTCAACAATACCATTGTGTTGAGGTGTCTTAGGTGCACTAAATTCATGTTGATAACCATTATCAAGACGATATTCTTCCACACCTAAGTCCTTTAATTCTCCACCTCTATCACTCCTTATATGAGATACTTGGGTTTCCTTTTAATTTTTAATTTTTAAAAGGATTTAAGAAATTATCGGAATGTATCCAATTTGTTTTTCATAAAAGAAACCCAAGTAAATAACGTAAAGTTATCCACCATCACAAGGATGTAACTGTTACCATAAAGGCTCACAGTTATAGAAGGACCCATGAAGTGCATGTGGATTAGCTCAAGAGGATTAGAAGTCATAATGTCCTTAACTTTCTTATGAGCAGTCTTACATATTTTACCCACTTTCCAAGGACCACAAATAGTGTTAATGGTATTTTTAGTTTAAGTAAACCTCTAACTTTCTCTTGGGAACTCAATCTACATAGATTATTAAAATTAGTGTGACCTAATCTATTGTGTCCCAGACCAGAGTCATTTAACCTGGCTATTATACATGATTCATTACATGGAGTCCACAGTTATCCGGAGTTCTATTTCCTGATAGAATACAGTCCCCTTTTTGTTTAAAATATTCCATCCAATTTTTAAAAAGGTAACTGTGTGATGAGAGTCACAAAATTGTGATATACTATGCAAATTGGCTTTAAGACCTCTAACCAACATGATGTCATTTAGAGAAATAATACCCTCTTCATAAAGTGTTCCTTTCCAATGATCTGGGATGAGACTCCATCACCAAAAAGGACACCACCTGCTAAGAAGTTTGTCTTATTACTTAATTTAATCTTATCCCTAGTCATGTGTTTTGAACACCTAGAATTGAAATACCATCCACCTGAGGTGCGTTCAGCTTTAAACGCTGTTATAACCACATTACACTTAAGCTGGGGTAAAAGGTCATATTTTCTAACCCAAATGGCTCTGGTTTTAATTTTTTTCCTTGTCCGTGTACTTAAAAAATGTTTGAAGACTCATTTTAAATGACTTCTTCTTAGTTCGAGGTCCTCCATTTTTCTTCCTATAGTTAGAGTGTTGAGAGATATGCCTAAGGAGAACATATGTATTTCTACTCTTCATAGAATAGTTAAAGTTCTGGTAAATGGGTGTGAATAGACGTTTTTAAAACATTCAGTAATAGAATGACCATTGATATCGCAATAATTATAGTATTGTTGCGAAGTAGGCTCAACTTTGTAAGTCCTTAAAAATAGGTTTAGACTTGTTTGAACGTTGAGGTTTAACTGCAATAGTATTTCTCCTTTGTCCAAGTTCTCTTATAGGGGAACAAACAAACATAGCTTTACCATTAGGTTTCGGTCTTGGAATACACACACTTTGAGTTGCTTGAGATACATTAATGTTAAAAATTCCTTAATTATTTTCATCTAGAGTCTAGCCTATTTTTTAATCTTAAAATTTTGCCTTTGTTTCTGTAAGATTTTTATCAAACCCAAGGTAAGTTTTGTCATCAGAATTAAGTTTGCTAGAACTAATGATTTTATCATAAGCTTTAGGATTAGTCTCAAAATGAAGACATTTTTTAAAAACAGTTGAGACCTTTGTCTAGATTCTTCTAATTCCACGAAGGTAGCTTTATACCCTTCTTCTAAAACAATTTTCTTCTCAGAACGTCCTTTCAGTTTGAAAACATATTCTTTTATTTCTGTCTTATGGGCAATAAATTGATTATTTTATTCCTCGGCATTCTTCCTAACATTTTTGCTCAAGTTTTCAACACGTTCAGTTAACTGTTTCACCAGCTTTTCTAATTTGGAACTATCTTAAGGGTCTTAGTGTACAGTTCTTGAATGTCAGGTGATTCATCTTAGGACTCACTAAGTGATGTGTGTGACGTGTCCCCTAACGATTAAGCTTGTGTAGTGGTACTCACACACCCATCCAGTTCGTCAAAAGATGTTTCACTTTGACTCAAGCTTATGATAAAAGTACTAGGATCATTTATCACAGTAGTAGATACATCATTCACAACAGCAGGAGATATGACATTATTAGCAGGCAAGCATGCTTTGTCATCAGAATATATAATTTTAGCAAAGAAAGATATGCATTTTTCATTATCATTGGATGACTCAGGCTCATCCTATTTTGAGTCACTAGAGTCATCCCATATTTTAAACATATAGGCCTTGACAGTATTGTTAAGCTTAGTCCTGCATTTATTAGAAAAGTTCCCCATCTTACCACACATGTGATACTGAACATTGTTAAGGTCTTTCTTAGGTCTGGAGTGATTATTAGAGGTCTGTTTATCACCATTCCTATCATGGGATCTAGTATTTTGAAGCTTTTAATAACCAGATTTCCCCTGTTTGGAAGCCCCTACATTCTTAAACTTAATGATTTTATTAAATTGTTTACTTATCAAGGAAATTTGGTTATCGAGACTTTCTAAGTCACGGTCCTCATCTAATTCTAGGTCATAGTCACGTAAAGTCTTTCGGGGGATAGTTAACTAAGATGAAAATACAACATTAGAACCAGAGGATCTTTTACTATATGAGGTCATATGTTTCTTGTATTCTAACTCCATTTCAATAGTTCTAAGTTTACTACTCAATAATTCAGGAGTTAAATTGGGGTCATCCATTTCTTCAATAGAATATCTCTTATTATCAAACTTAGTAGGCTCATAATTTTAAGCACCATTTCTTTCGTATCATATACTATCCAATTAGCATGTAGTTTAGTGATAATATCAGACAACTTAATGTAAAAGTCATCAAATGACTCAATCTCATCCATCATAAGGGTATTATACTGTTGATCTAACATTTGTATCTTCCTAGCCTTAACACGCTCATCACCTTCATGAGCAGTGACAAGGGTATCTCAAGCTTCTTTGGAAGTTGTACAAATAGATATATGTTTAAATTCGTATACATTCACATACATAAAGATGTCGTTTTTACCCTTACTATTACTAAGTGACATATATTTTTCTCCCTTAGTTAACTCACTGAGACTTTTCTTAATCCTTATTGTACTAGTTTCAACTCAAGTCTTAGTAGGTTAGACATAACCATTCTCAATCATTTCCCAAACATCATCACCCAGAGTCCCTTGAATGAAGGCAAGCATCCTTACCTTCCAGTAAGGAAAATTGTGTCCATCAAAGAGGGGTGGTCTAGAAAAGTTACCAACCTTCTCGAATTTTTCATCCATTTTTGAGAAATAGATTTCAAAAGCAATTTCAGGAGTATCAGGATCAAAAATTTATTTTGAAAAACCCACTTTGATACCAATTTAAAAATGCTTATTGTTGATACCAAATATTACCTATTTATGTGGACCAATCATAAATAGACTTGTGTCATCCACTATGGCAATAATCCCAACCAGAAAGGTATAATCACCGACCAAAGCCTGGAATGATGACTAAGAGTACTGAAATGACGACCAAAACTAGGAAGCCCAACCAACAGTAGGGAGGCCGACCAACAGTATCAGCAAAATGCCAACAACCATAAACATTTATGAATATTTTGTACTGATGTAAATGCATAATTTATAAAGGCATTACATTCTTTAACATTACATCTCTTTATCTCCTTAATGGGCTATAAATACGATGTAAACCCTTCGTCAAGGGCAAGTGATTGAAAGGCAAACACAAGGCAATAACAAGCACAGTGGACGTAGGCTTTTTTCCATAATTCGAACCACTTTAAGACCCTTTTCTGTCTTTTTCTTTTACTTACAACTATTATCCGTGATTAAATAATTAGGACTAGTATAGTTTTTTACATCAACAAATTGGCGCCGTCTGTGGGAACATATTTCTAAACATTTTCACTCATTCATTTACCCGACATGACTGATATTCCTGAATCAAGCACCAGGAACGATGGCATTCCTCCTATTCCATCTGCTCCACTAACAAATAATGATATGACTGGAATCTTGACTAGCCTTGCTAGAGGACATGATGCTATGCAAGATACTGTTAGGCAGTTAGCCCAAAAATTGCAAGCCGGATCTCTCGCCTTGTCCGCTCGTGGAAATATGCCACCACCACCTCTAAGAAATAAGAGTCATAGCCAATCCCGGACTACTAGAGATACATCCTACCATTCAGGAGAAAGTTCTCCGCTTAGAACTATAGAACCATATAATGAATAATCTTTTACTCCTGAAAGATTGAGTTCTTTAGAAAGGTTAAGCCGAGCATATCCCTTTGATCATTTGGGACCTAAGGGGAATAGAAATGTTCCCAGGTCATTGTCGAGGAATACTAAATGACCAACCGACCAACGTAAGGGTTCAACACAATCCAGATAAGATGCCCGATATTTTTTCCGTACCGAACATACCTCACAGGAGGAGAGTTCAGCATAAACAGTTGGTCGTAATAGCCGAACTGCAACACATAAATCTGATGCTGGAAATGATGGTGATAATAATGCGTGGAAGGGTTCTATTCAATGATTGCAAGATAGGTTGGAAGAAATGGCAAAGGCGAAAAACCCTTTGCAATGAAGTTTTATGAAAGGATATCCTTTTGTGCAAGCTATTGTGGACTTTCCTACTCCTTTAAAGTTTAAAGCTCCTGTCGTTACTCCCAAGTATGATGGGAAAACAGATCTTGTTCTTCATATAGAGCAGTACCAAGTAGTAGCTGATATTTATGTTATTCCTGATGAAATGAGATGTAGTGCATTTTCAGGTATAATTACAGGGCCTCCTCAGATTTGGTACAATAGCTTTCCTCTAGGATAAATTTCTAGTTTCAACCAGCTCACCGAGCTATTTATTGGTAACTTTTGCTTTGGAGCCAAACCGGTGAAAAGAGAAGCTCATCTGTTAAGTGTAAGCCAAAGAGTATGAGAGAGTACCCGAGATTATTACTCGTTTCAATAACGAGAAGTTAGAAGTCATTGATTACGAGGATAAAACAGCTATCATAACCCTCATGAGTGGACTGCTTCCTGATAAGCTTTACTACACACTTGCTAAAAATCCTCCAAAGACAATGATAAAATTAATGGCTAAGTAGCCAAGATAATGAATGTTAAAGAAGCCATGGCCGCCAAACAAAACTTAGGTATAAAGTCTAAAGGTAAAATCGAGAAAAAGGAGCAGAAAGAGAACAAGGATCATAAGAAAATCGAAGAAAAAAGTGAATACTGTTAGGCTCAAAAAATACGACAATTGGACTCCATTAACAATGGGTATTCACCATGTTTTAGAAGAAATAAAGCATAGCAAAGAGGTACGTTGGCCTAAGAAATCAAGAGCACTTGCTGGAAAGAGATATAGGTCCAAATATTGTGAATTTCATAGGGACCATGGGCATACGACGGATCGTTGTATTGCTCTGCAGAATGAGATTGAAACCCTAAGCTGAAGAGGAAAGATGGAATAATTTTTTAATCGGCGGGATAACAATGGAGCCCGGCAAATATCAAAATCTCCATGCAATCCTAGGGATGAAAAAAAGAGAACTCATGAAGATGATCAAGAAGATGATCCTGACCTGCCCAAAATGCCCAAGCAACCAGAACGAGAGGTATTCATGATTAGTTTTGGATCTTTTGATTGCTAGATGATTATAGGTGGAGATGTAGGAGGAGCCATACTGCTGAAAGGAAAGCTTACATCAATGAGGCTTAAGCTTGCTCCTATATTCAAAGGATCAATCAGGTTGAGTAAAGTTAACAAAGAAAAGTTGGTGATTGGGTTTTCCAAAATTGACCTTTTAGGGGTACTTAATCCCCATGATGATACCCTAGTAGTCAAGGTCAGAATGCAAGATATAATTGTTTCCAGGGTTTTAGTTAATAATGGCAGCTCGACGGACATCATGTTTTATTCATGCTTTGACAGTCTGGACTTGAAGCTTAGCCAATTAGAACCTTACCATAGGCCCATAATAGGCTTTTCCGGTGGAAAAATATTTCCCTTGGGCACAATCAAACTGGAAGTGTTGATCGACACCTAGCCAACAAGTCGGACAGAAAAGATACGTTTCTTTGTAATAGTTAAGAATGTTCATTCTTCCTACAATATGATCATGGGAAGGGTAGGACTGAAGAAATTAGAAGTTGTGCCATCTACAGTCCATTAATACTTAATTTTCCTGACCAACTTTGGTATAGGTGTGGTCAAGGGTGATCACAAAGTAGCTCGGGAATGTTATTACTCCTCTGTTGGGAAAGAAAATTTGGAAGAAATAAAGAAGAAGACCACCACTTACCAAGTGGATATTATTGAGCCCAATAGCGACTCTGAGGTGGAAACTTTAGATCCAAGAGAGGAAACAGATTTGGTGAAAGGCCAAATTATAGAAGCAACGAAGAATATCATCTTAGATGATAATAAGCGAGAGCAAATTACACGGGTGGGATCAACACTAGACCATGTTCTTAAACAATAGCTAGTGATATTCCTGAGATAAAGAAAGCACGTGTTCGCTTGGAGTCATGAGGACATACATGGGATTGATCCCAATTTCCTTTGTCATGAGCTCAACATGAACAAAGATGCCATGCCCGTGAAGCAAAGGTGTAGAGTATATAGCCTCGAGAAGAACCAAGCTATCTAGGAGGAGGTGTAAAAACTTCAGGAAGCCTCATTCATTGAAGATGTGAAATATCCAGATTGGTTGACCAACGTAGTTATGGTCAAAAAGAAAAACAACAAATGGGGAATGTGTTTGGACTTCATAGATTTGAATAAAGCCTGCCCAAAGGACCACTTTCCTTTACCCAGGATTGATAAACTTGTCGATGCTACGTCAGGTCATAAACTATTAAGCTTTATGAATGCATATTCTGGGGGAAAGCACTTCTTTCATTACTCCCTGAGGAACATATTGCAATAATGTTATGCCATTTGGTTTGAAAAATGAAGGTGTTACTTACCAGAGGTTGGTGAACAAAGTCTTTGAGGAATAGATTGACAACAATATGGAGGCATACATAGATGACATGCTGACGAAAAGCAAAAAAGCATCTGATCACATTATCGACCTCAGCCAAACCTTTGATCAACTAGAGAAGCACCAGATGAAGTTAAACCCGACCAAGTGCGTATTCGGTGTCTAAGAAGGCATGTTCCTCGGGTACATAGTGAATCAAAGTGGAATTGAGTCTAACCCTGACAAAATGATGGAATTGATTGAAATGCAGTCTTCGACTTGCATAAAGAATGTGCAAAGGCTCACTGGGCGAGTAGCAGCATTGAATAGATTTGTGTCCCGAGATACAGACAAGTGTTTACCATTCTTTAAAGTGTTGAAGGAGAGTTTTGAATGGAATGATGAATGTGAAAAATATTTTCTAGAGTTGAAAAAGTATTTGGGATCACCCCCATTGCTTCTCCGACCAGTGCAGGGAGAAAAATTATATGTATACTTAGTCGTCGTTGATTCAGCTGTAAGTTTTACCTTGATACGAGAAAATAACGGAGTTTAAAAGCCTGTTTACTACACCAGAAAAGCCTTCTGAGGAGAAAAAATTAGATATCCATGCTTGGAGAAGTTAGCTTCGGTGTTGATTGAGGTATTCAAACGGATGAAACCTTACTTCTAAGCACATACTATTATGGTGTACACTGATATGCCTCTTCGTCAAGATTTGCATAAACCAAAGAAGTCTGGAAGGTTAATGTATTGGGCAGTAGAACAGGGGGAGTATGACATTGTATATGAGCCAAGGTCTACATAAAAGGGCTAAGTTGTGATAGACTTCATTACTTAATTCACTTATCTAGAGGTTCCCTAACAACAGAACATTCAGGCAAAGCAAGCCGAAATAGGGGAAAGTCTGACTGAAATCATCACCGACCAACGGCATGAGAAAACCCCATTAGGGACCAGCAAAGAAAAATTTGTTACTGATATACAAGAGACGTTAACCAGGATGCAAGATATGGCTAAAATATATGAGGAGACAAGAAGCAAAATATTTCATCATGGGATATTAACAGACCAAGTGTTTGACAATAACATCCCATATGGAACTTGTATGTAGATGGATCCTCATGTGCAACAGGAAGTGGAGAAGGTATAATTCTCAACACCCATAATGGGATAAACATTAAATATGCATTGTGGTTCCAATTTTAGGCCTCAAATAATGAAGCATAGTATAAAGCTCTCATTATGGGCTTAAGTTTAGCTCAATCACTGAACGCCGAGCAAGTTGTTTCACACAGTGATTCTCAGTTAGTGGTGAATCAAATTTTGGGCTTGTATGGATCCAAAGGAGAACTAATGACAAGATACTTAGCCAAGGCATTGCAGGTTATAGCAAAATTACCTGTTGTTCGGATGAGCAGAATTCGAAGACTGGAAAATGCTGAGTTGATGCACTTGCTTAGATGGCATCAGCAACCAGAATTGAGCTTAGGAGAACCATTCCCGTTGAAATTTTGTTCAATCGAATCATTGATGAAGAGTTGATGATTAGTTTCATTACACTAGACATGAGACCATCCTAGATGGATCCCATCAAAGCTTATATTGAAGAAGGAATACTACAACCAGACCCACTTGAGGCAAAAAATCTTAAGTACAAAGCAGCAAGGTACGTGTTAGACAAAAGAGTTCTGTATAGGAGAGGATTAACATCTACTCTACAACGTTGTGTTCACCCAACCAAGATTAAAGATCTAATAGAAGAAGTTTATGAAGGATCTTGTGGAGATCATGTGGTAGTAAGATCATTACTAAAGTGAATGAATACTCTAGGGTATTATTAGTCGACCATGAGGGTAGATTGTACAACCTTTGCAAAGAAGTGTGACAAGTGCCAAAAGTTATACAATATTCGCAAAACTCCACATGTAGCTTTGACCCCCATTACTTCACTATGGACATTTTTTATTTGGTAGATAGACTTGGTCGGGCCATTACCGACCACCTGAGGAATATTTAAGTACTTGGTCGTAATTGTTGATTATTTCACGAAATGGTTTGAAGCAGAACCATTAGTTGATATGCCCTATAAGAAGGTATACCCGTTTATCTGGAAGAACATCATTTGTAGATATGGTTTGCCATATGCCTTCATTACTGAACAGGTACCCAGTTTGACAATGAGGAGTTTCCAGCATATTGTGCCCAATCTAAGATTCAAAAGTTACACTCTGCTCCAGGTCATCCTCAAAGAAATGGTAAAATTGTGGTAACAAACAGAACATTACTCAATGGGTTGAACAAAATACTTGATGATGTTTAAGGTAATTGGATAAATGATTTGTACTAAGTTTTGTGGGCATACCGAACAACTCCAAGAGCTGCTACTGGAGAAACACCATACATGTTGGCCTTTGGGACAGAAGCAGTCATAGTAGCAAAAAATAGGCTTGCCAACTCATAGAGTGTTGAACTTTAATTCTCCTATGAGTGATTTGATGTGGAGACTAGACCTGGACATGTTGGAAGAGGTGCGTTAAGATGATAATTTGAGGAACGCTGCCTATCAACAACAAACATCATGCTTTTAATACAAAAAGGTTAAGCTGACCAACTTAAAAGAGGGGGACTATATACTTAAGAAGGTGATTCAGAAGACCAACAATCTTGAAGCTAATTGGCCTGGACCTTATCGTGTCTCAGCAGTTGTTCGCCCGGGAACTTATGGAACTGAAACTTTGGAGGGGGAGAATTTAAAAATCCATGTAATGCCGAGCATCTTAGGAAGTACTATCAGTAATGTAGTGAGCAACTTCTTTTATAATCAATTGGCTTCAGTGTCAATAAAAAGTTGTTTTTTTCATTTTTTTTTTTTGGAAATATTGGTAATATGCATCCCCATACATACTTGGTCGATAGGAATTTAATAATTGGTCGCACTTGGTCGTCGAGGGCAATAGTTGATCGGCAAAATAGTAGAAGTTCACAAACCCAAGACAAAACAGGATTTTAAGTCCTCAGTACTTGGTCAAGAAAAATTAGGGATAAAACTCTATATAAAAATCAACAAGTTTTATCCAAACTGAGCAAAATGGAGGAAAAACGTTGTGAAGATTCCTAAATAGGAATGTAGACACATATTCCACATACGCTTGGTCACCACTGGTAACTAATGCTAAACCACGGGTAACTAGTGCTAAACTTGGATTTAAATCTAGGTGCATTAGTAGAACCTATGGACACATGAATGGTAACTGGTACTAAACTTAGAAATCTAAGAATATCAGTAGATACTATGATAATCTCATTTGTAAGTGATACTTAAATTTAGGCAAATACCTAAGTATGTCAGTAGAACTAATGAAGCAACAAATTCATTCAAGCATCCATAAATTAACAAGATAAATCAATAAAATGTCTTTAATTTATATATATAAGATGATTACATGCAAATATTGTGCATAAATGAAATATAAGAACAAATTATGCTCAAGATTATTCTACTAGACACTTTCCTTTAGCTTTAGAGGAGCTCGGTGTTGGTTCCATGCCTGATGGAGTATCATCCAATGTGTATGGGGAGTTAATGAAGTTGAAATCTTGGAGCATCCTTCTATTAATGCCGCTCGGAGTGTCTAACAAATGTGGAAGCTGAACTATTTCTATCTCATCATGTAAGCCATAATCCCCTAAGTATTTAAAGATTAAGCATTGAGGAATTGTTTTGACAGAGATCCAGCTGACATCCAGTTTAAAGGGAGAATGTTTACACTCCAAAAGCCCTGGACCAGCCCAATACCATAGTCTATTGTCCTGATTAACCTTTATAACTGTTAGGCAATTGGTCCATCCCCATTTATAACCTTCGCGTTGAGCCTGACTAAAGCGTTCATCAAAATGACCAAGAGCTTCATTATATCCTTCCATCCAGATCTCCCTGGGTTGTTTGTGAAATTAGAAAGTTAATCTCTCAACTTGATGTTGCATCTTCCTCAATACTCCCTCTTTAGCGCCCAGTTGAGAGGACTGGGTTGAAAGTTGCTCGCCCTGAGTTTGGATCTTTTAGACATCTCGTAATGGCTAAATTCTTGGCCTTTATTTGGGCAACCTGATTTGCAAGCGTCTATTGAGTCCTGCCTTCATCAGTCGTAGCTCCGCCAGATCTTACTCTTGATCAGGAGGAAGAAGAAGGTTTAGATTTTTTCAAAACCTCCAGTTCTTCCCTCTGATTATAATTTTCAGTCTTCAAAAATGAAACTCCATCATCAGGAGCAGTAACAACCGAGATTTTTAAATAGGTAATTTTAAATAAAATTGGACTTTTGTCAGCAGGCAGGATGTGAACTTGCGTGATTTTTGTAAGATATTTTATTATGATTAAAAATAATTTGACCATATTTATTGAATGCTAAAAATAGACCTAAGAGTGCCATTGGGACAAAAGTCGAAAAATGCATAAATAAATAAAATATTATTATTTTATTCAAAAAAATAAAAGTGCTTAGAAAACTCTGAAAATCCCCATACCGACTCATAATTTAATTTTGAGAAACTTTCCCTTCTTCGACATTTCCAAAAAATGTCATTTAGACCCGATTTAAGCCATTTTTCAGTTCAAACACACCACATTTTTTAACAAATTTTAATTATATTTTTTCCCTCAAACTTTACTATAAATATGAAGCTTGGGTTAGGGATTTTAACACACCATTTTTGCAAACCCTTAGCAGCCACCACACCCTTCTCTCTTCATCTTCCACCTCCAAAACCCAAAACACCATTAAAACAAGTTTTCAAGCTTATTTTAAGGGGTCAAAACAGAATTATTTCAAAGAGGTGGAAGAGAGTTTTTCGATCAATTTTTCGAGGAGAACCCGAATCTCTCGTCAATTTCAACATCTAAAAATCAGGCATGTTTACCCTATTCTTTTCCTTTGGTGATATATGTCTTGATTATAGCCTCCATTAAAACTCATGTGTTCTAAAAGAAATTAGGAACTTAATATATTGAAGAAAATAATTATGGGGCTATTTTTGTAAAAATAATTAATTATACCAAATAAATATAATTTTATTATTATTTGTATTATTGGTGATATTATGGACACATATATGTAAAGGACCCCTTAATAATATTATGGACATATAGAGGACCCCTTAATAATATTGTGGACATATACATGTAGAGGACCCCTTAGTAATTTAATTGGAATGTTTATGTAAATTCCTAAAAATAATTAAATTACTTGTGCAAGAAAATAAATAATAATTATGGAACTTATGACTAATGATGATTCATAAAAAGCATAATAAATGCGTGTTCTTAATTTCCCCATAATTTGAATAAAAATATTTAATGAGAAATTAATATTGTTGAGAATATTATCATAAATTGGTAATAATGTAAAATATGAAATATTATAATATTGAATATTTTGGGAACGTTGGTATTTTAGATAATTGGTTTTCACCCCTTGTTATAATACACTTGTTAGGTATGGGACTAATAAAGTGGGACTTAGTTGCTATTTATGGTAATTAGAAATGGGACTAATTAAAATAAATCTATGTGGGTTATATAAATTGGAGTGGAGGAAAATTTTATATTTTTACCATTGATGTGATAACCTAGAATTGATGTTTAGTTGAAGTAAATTGTTAAAATCATCATTTATTTATTATGTGATGAAATTATGTTTTGGGAACTTTACTTTGGGACTAAGGAATATTTTGAGGATTTTCACATCGCTATTAAGTATGGGGAAAATTTATTGTGAATTACTAGTATAAGAAATTTTTGAAAATTAATACCGAAAGACTAAAACTGATATTAAAATTGATGGCGACATCATGTGTCCAGGGCCGACAATTTAACCGGGTCAGAGGACATTTATGTCGTACCGTGTGTGGAACCTTGTCATATCGCGAGGATCCCGGGATAAAAACGGATCAGACGGCTGAGTTAACAAGGATATGTGTGTGTGGAACCTTGTCATATGTCGGGGGCCGCGGATTAAACATGGGTCAGACGACGGTCTTGACAAGGGGAGGTGCGGTAATATTAATCTATTTTGGTGTAAATCACCCACGGCGGAAGAACCGCCATACCTAATAATAAAGTGAGAACAATTCATCCTGGTTAATTCAGAAACATTAACATCGTGGGGCTTGGGTTAAATTTAAAATAATATTAGTGTGGCACATTTAAACCTTGGGGTACTTAGAAAATTTAATTTTTAAGGATTATAGACTTTTGTTTAATTAAAATATTCTATTGTTATGGTCGATATGTATAGCACTATTGTCTAGGTTCAAGGACCCTAATTGAAAGAAGTAGCCGGTATTCTTGCTCAGGGCTTTGGCTCTGACACATACATTGACTAATATTTTCAGGAATTAAATTGGAGTAGCTGCATAGATATTTTTGGAGATCCTTTCGAAGTGCAGCTGGAATTATATTATCATTTTAGTCATTTATCTCTTCTCCTACTCAGTCGTATTTATTGTGAGACTATATTTGGATTTTATTGGGCCTTTCGGTTCCAAAGTTATCTTAAGAGCTTTCAGTTGGACTTGAATTATTGTAATAATTTCAGAGAATGCATGTGACGGACTTCATATCACACTTTGATGATAAATCAGTTGGATGTTCCTTAATAGTTAGGATTGATTTAAAATATTTATCTTGTGGATTAAATTTATTTGTCTAAATCTGTCACATGCTAAGGATGATATTTAATTTATTAAAGTCCGAATTAATTCTGGTGGCGGCCGACGCTTGAATTTAGCGGGGTATTACAGATGGTATTAGAGCATGGTCTTAGGTCTCCTAGGTTATGTGTCCGTTTAGCTTCTGCGTTACCGATCTTTGATTCCCTTTTATTGATTTGTACCTTCTAAGATAGTGGTTCTAGCATACGTGTTAGCAAAGTTTGGAAATAGGAATATCGATGAGAAGGATGTGTTAGTATTAGAATGACTTGGAGTTTTGTGTTGATTGCGGTATTGAGGTTAGGATTAATAATAACTATGCGAGTATCTTTAGAGGTGATTTGGAGATGAGAGTTATTTTGGATATTGCTAGTGCAATTGTTGGTTATTGTAAGTATCGATTTTTTTGATGCGAAGAAATTTGAGGAGCTTGGTGTTTAGATGACTTTTAGAGATTTAATCAAGTGGTGATTTGCGAGAGCACGTGGTATGCCATTATTTTCATAGTTATGTATATATATATCTCGATAATCAAGAGTGCCTAGGAGTAGTGTATCGGGGGGATTCCTTATTTGGATTTCTCTTGCGAGACGTCCCACGAACGAAACGACGTGCACTGTTGAGAATTGAGAATAATTAATTATGTATATTATTTTAGTAAATTGGGGTTACATTTTCGACCGTGAGATTTTATGCGGCAGGGATTGGGCGTATGATCCCCCGATTTTGGCACTTTACGGGTAGGCATGTGTGAGCCTTATATTATTTTATGCGTTTGGGTTTTCGTCAAATTTCGAGGACGAAATTTCTTGTTAGTGAGAAAGTATGTAACAACTGGGATTTTTAAATAGGTAATTTTAAATAAAATTGGACTTTTGTCAGCAGGTGTCGCACAGGACGTGAACTTGCGTGATTTTTGTAGGACATTTTATTGGGGTTAAAAATAATTTGACCATATTTATTGAATGCTAAAAATAGGTCTAAGAGTGCCATGGGGTCAAAAGTTGAAAAATGAATAAATAAATAAAATATTATTATTTTATTCAAAAAATAAAAATACTCAGAAAATTCTAAAAATCACCATACCGACATAAAATTTAATTTTGAGCAACTTTCTCTTCTTCAACATTTCCAAAAAATATAATTTAAACCCGATTTAATCCATTTTTCAGTTCGACCACACCACTTTTTTTAACAAATTTTAATTATATTTTTTCCCTCAAACTTTACTACAAATAGGAAGCTTGGGTTAGGGATTTTAACACACCATTTTTACAAACCCTTAGCAGCCACCACACCCTTCTCTCTTCATCTTCCTGCAAACCCCAAAACACCATTAAAATAAGTTTTCAAGCTTATTTTTGGGGGTCAAAACAGAATTATTTCAAAGAGGTGGAAGAGAGTTTTTCGATCAATTTTTCGAGGAGAACCCGAATCTCTCGTCAATTTCAACATCTAAAAATCAGGCATGTTTACCCTATTCTTTTCCTTTGGTGATATATGTCTTGATTATAGCCTCCATTAAAACTCATGTGTTCTAAAAGAAATTAAGAACTTAATATATTGAAGAAAATAATTATGGGGCTATTTTTCTAAAAATAATTAATTATACCAAATAAATATAATTTTATTGTTATTTGTATTATTGGTGATATTATGGACACATATATGTAAAGGACCCCTTAATAATATTGTGGACATATAGAGGACCCCAAAATAATATTATGGACATATACATGTAGAGGACCCCTTAGTAATTTAATTGGAATGTTTATGTAAATTCCTAAAAATAATTAAATTACTTGTGCAAGAAAATAAATAATAATTATGGAACTTACGACTAATAATGATTCATAAAAAGCATAATAAATGCGTGTTCTTAATTTCCCCATATTTTGATTAAAAATCATTTAATGAGAAATTAGTATTGTTGAGAATATTATCATAAATTGGTAATAATGTAAAATATGAAATAATATAATATTGAATATTTCGGGAACGTTGGTATTTTAGATAATTGGTTTTCACCCCTTGTTATAATACACTTGTTAGGTATGGGACTAATAAAGTGGGCCTTAGTTGCGATTTATGGTAATTAGGTATGGGACTAATTAAAATAAATCTATGTGGGTTATATAAATTTGGGTGGAGGAAAATTTTCTATTTTTACCATTGATGTGATAACCTAGAATTGATATTTAGTTGAAGTAAATTGTTAAAATCATCATTTATTTGTTATGTGATGAAATTATGTTTTGGGAACTTTACTTTGGGACTAAGGAATATTTTGAGGATTTTCACATCACTATTAAGGGTGGGGAAAATTTATTGTGAATTACTAGTATGAGAAATTTTGGAAAATTAATACCGGAAGACTAAAACTGGTATTAAAATTGATGACG
This sequence comes from Sambucus nigra, assembly GCA_949130495.1. NCBI lineage: Eukaryota > Viridiplantae > Streptophyta > Magnoliopsida > Dipsacales > Adoxaceae > Sambucus > Sambucus nigra. The sequence goes on along the minus strand of OX422224.1, from coordinate 140,073,733 downwards.
ACATCTTGTGTCCATGGCCGACAATTTAATCGGGTTAGAGGACATTTATGTCGTGCCGTGTGTGAAACCTTATCATATCGCGAGGTTCGCTGGATAAAAACGGATCAGACGGCGGAGTTGACAAGGGGATGTGTGTGTGTGTGGAACCTTGTCATATATCAAGGGCCACAGATTTAAAACGGGTCAGACGACGGTCTTAACAAGGGGAGGTGTGGTAATATTAATCTACTTTGGTGAAAATCACCCACGGCGGGAGGACCGCCATACCTAATAATAAAGTGAGAACAATTCATCCTGGTTAATTCAGAAACATTAATATCGTGGGGCTTGGGTTAAATTTAAAATAATAATTATGGGGTACTTAGAAAATTTAATTGTTAAGGATTATAGACGTTTGTTTAATTAAAATATTCTATTGTTATGGTCGATATGTATAGCACTATTGTCTGGGTTCAAGGACCCCAATTGAAAGGAGTAATCGGTATTCATACTCAGGGCTTTGGCTCTGACATGCATTGACTAATATTTTCAGGGATTAAATTGGAGTAGCTGCATAGATATTTTTGGAGAGCCTTTGGAAGTTCATCTGGAATTATATTATCATTTTAGTCATTTATCTCTTCTCCTATTCAGTCGTTTTTATTGTGAGACTATATTTGGATTTTATTGGGCCTTTCGGTTCCAAAGTTGTCTTAAGAGATTTCAGTTGGACTTGAATTATTGTAATAATTAAGATATTCGGAGATTGCATGTGACGGACTTCATATCACACTTTGATGATAAATCAGTTGGATGTTACTTAATCTTTAGGATTGATTTAAAATATTTATCTTTTGGATTAAATTTATATGTCTCACATCTGTCACGTGCTAAGGAAGATATTTAATTTATTAACGCCTGGCTTAATTTTGGTGGCGGCCGATGCTAAAATTTAGCGGGGTGTTACAGCAGCATAATTAGTTAAAGGAACCTTCAAAGAGTTCAGTTCATCTCTTAAACTATTATTTTCCTCCTTCAACATCTTGGCAATGGCCCTAGCCTCATCCACGTCACACTTGAGCAAAAACTCTTTCTTCCTAAAAGAAGAGACATATTTCTAAAAAATTTCCTCAAACCCCCAAGCTTCACTTAGAGCTTTGTACTTCTTCTTATAATCATCATACAGGAGAGCTTTGGCTTCTGTGTGATATTCTTGAAGGTCTTTAATTATTTCGAGGTAAGCTACATTGCTAGCCACTTCCCGATCAACAAGACACTTCAGGTATAAGTAAGCATCCTTAGCTTGATCTGAAACATCAACCCTGAGAAAATTTAACATATCTTCCTAGGACAAAGTCATATTACCATACTTAAATAGATCATTACATCTCTTGAGTAACTCAGAGTCAGTAGAAGAAAGTTGATCCATTTTGGCCATGAACTATAAGAGTTAAGAAATATCCAATCAACAATAGAAGAAAGATCATAGAGAAACGATCAAAAGATAACAAACGCAGAGGAAATAAATACTCATTTTCATTGATGTGAAATAAAGTGACAAATACATTGAAATAAGGGAGATATAAAGATAAAAAATAAGGCTGATTGCCGAGCAAATCTATAACTTCTCCCAATCAGTAGTAGCTTCAACTTGATTGGAGACAGGAATGGGTGGAGTGATTTGGTCGGAAGTGGTTGGGAGATAAGACTCAGCAACTATCTGCAATTGGTCGACTGCAGGCTCCAGAACAAGGGTGGAATCCTCCGACCCCACATCATCTTCAACTTCCTCATCTAGGTTTGGTGGGGAACCAGGATCATGTTTGAGGAAGATCTATGACTCTGGAGGAGTGGTGACCTCAGTAAGTGCAGCTGACCAACCATCTTTGTAACATTTTTTCTTCACAAATTCAATCTGGATAGAAGCAGCTGCTATGGACTTCTCCCATCCCTTGCTGAAAGAGGCTTATCTAGATTTCACCCTTTTGGCCTTCTCAATAGCTAATTTTTTCTTCAACTCATAAACTTATCCCCGAGCTACAATAGCCTTATTCTCTGCCTTCTTCTGAGCATCCTCAGCAACCTTTATTTTGTTCTCCTAAAACTGATTCTCATTTTCTAATGCTTGTTAGGAGTCAATCAAGTACTTCTTCAGGCATTCAAAAGCCTCTTCTACGTCGTTAGAAGAAGAATGAAGTTCATCATCCTTCTCCAACATCTGATTGAAATTAACCAAGAACTGCAAATAGAGATGCTAAATTAGTACAAGAAAATAATAAATAAAAAAGTACAAGTGTGAAAAAGCAATAATTCTTACCAAGGTAAGGCTTTGAGCAGCCCTTTTAGAAATTTTCAAATGAGGCATGGTAGAGGCAGCACCCTTATGATCTAGCAAAATATTAGACCTTATTAATTGCCTGGCTAAGCCAAGACCCATGGCTACAGGAGAACTTGTAACAGTTATAGTCAAATTTGGAAAGAAGACCCTTTTTGATGCATTTAAGAAGGGAATCTTCACCCTTCTTAGCTGGGGTCTTCTTCTTGGTATCTTCTTTATTAGAGGCCCCACCAGAAGAAAATTTGGTGGAGCCAGGAGCAGTAACATCTCCCATTATATTGGGGAAGTTCCTCTTTCCCATAGCAGCAGTAATAGGAAGGTCAGAGTCCAAGGATGAAGAAAGACATGAAGCAAGTTTCCCACTACCTGATGAAGTGGACACTGGGTCCTGGTCCAAGTCAACCACAATGGAAGGAACATTAGTAAAAGGTCAGGCAACAAAGAAGGTGATAGAACTCCTGTATTTCAGCAAGTATGATACCGACCTAGTATGTTCTTCATTAATTTTTTGATGAAGATCCCAAAGAAACTTGAGCTCGTTAAGCTTGATGTCACCCTCCTTGGGACACTTCCTCTTCCTATCAACTGCAAGAAAACAAACGACCACTAATAAATTAAAATTTCAGCAGAAAAATCGTTAACAAAGTCACATAAGAATTTAAAACAACCTATCCCGTGACCCTCCTAAGGGTATTTTGGCCCATTATACACTTCACCCCCTGTTAGGGGTACATAATGCCATTTTTTGGCAATCACTCCATGGTCTAAGTAATCCTAATTGGAATCAGGAAGGTTAATAACTAAACCTACAGTCCTAGTTTTTAAATAGTAAGTACTGTCACTAGTGACCCATTTATAACAAAATATGATTTCGAAAATGCCTCTGTGGGTACCATAAAGATGATTGAGCACATGAACACCATGGATAACCCTCCAAGTATTGGGGGCTACTCTAGAAGGTACAATGTCAAAGTATTGATAAAATTCTAGACAAAAACGATTTGGGGGGAAAGTAAACCTGCATTCAGCAACGAATAAGGAAGGGATCCAATGACCTTTAGATAAAGAAAAACATCTACAGGGGGATTGGGAAACTCTAGGTCTACCCAGTCTGGTATGTTCGATTCTTTTCTAAATTCATCTAGAGAGACAACAGCGTAAACCATGATTCTATATGAAGAAAAGAAGAAAGAGAAAGAATTCTTACAAAGACTTAAGGATTCAACAAGAACTAGAAGACATGAAGAACGATCACACGAAAGCTTAAGAAATTATAACGGAAACTTAGAAGGTTTGAGGTAAGAGATGATCGAGATTTTACCACCTTTTATAGATTACCTCAAAAATTGGCGAACGCAATGATTAAAGTGAAACGACGATTGAAATTTGGCGGCTAAGTAGAAAAAGACGTATTTGCCCCAAAACGATTCATTATAAGTTTGGATATTTACAAAAATGCCATTAACAGTACACGTTATCAATAAAGATAATAATTTACATGTGTGGAAAATCAGCAACCAACGAAGCATTAAAAATATAGCTCGAGATACTACCAGAACTAAATGCTACAAACTTGCAAGCAAGCATCAAGCATGGAACATTGGGAGGCCGACCAAAAGTATCAGCAAAATGCCAACAGCCATAAACATTATGAATATTTTGTACTGATGTAAATGCCTAATTTATAAAGGCATTCCATCTCTTTGTCTCCCTACTGGGCTATAAATACAATGTAAACCCTTCATCAAGGGCAAGTGATTGAAAGGCAAACACAAGGAAATAACAAGCACAGTGGATGTAGGCTTTTCTCCATAAGACGAACCACTTTTAAAACCTTTTTGTCCCTTTCTTTTACTTATGAATATTATCTATGATTAAATAATTAGGCCTGGTCTAGCTTTTAACATCAACACTTACCAAGTTATTAACAAAAGTTAATGATTAGGTAAACTCCGATTAAACTCTTTGAGGAAACTCCTTTTGATTATAAACACAAGATATGTAAATAATTAAATCATAAACCAATTTAAGATTCTTGTTTAACCAGTTTTTAAAACAAAAACCTTATTAAGCCTTATTTATTCTAACCAGTATAGCAAGAATAAAGAATAGAAACAATAAAGTATACGCGAGATTTTTTACGTTGTAAAACCCTAAATTAGGGGAAACATCTATGGTGACCTCTATGACAGCCAAACATCTATGGATGATATTGCTTCTACCGTTAATTTAATGATTAAGATTACACCGCTTAAGTAAGATGAACTGCTTATAACCGTATTCAAGTCACGCATTCTAATTGGCTAAAAGTTATTGCACTAGGATCACAAAAGAATGCATGCATATCGTTGATTAACTAAGATCAAAGGTTAGGATTGCATCTCAAGTATGTGAGAGGGAAAAAATACACACCGAACCAATAAGAAACTAACAGGTGTAAAACACGTGTGACAATTCTACAAGGCAACAGACGCGCATCTTAAAACTTTAAAAAATCCCATTTTTATCCCTAATATTTTGTGCCAGTTTGAAAATCAATTCAAAAGGTTTTTAAGGAAGTTTTGATATTTCAATTAAAGCCGATAAACTTTTAAAATCAATTTTAAATGTTTAAAAATTAATTTTAAAATGTTTTTAAAATTTCCAAAAATTATTAAAAAAAATTAAACAAACTAAATGCAAAATGAGTGCAATGTGTTCCAACAGTGTGTTGTTTACTAGCTTTTGACTTTATAAACCATGGTTGGGATTGTTGGAGTTATACTTTATGTTGTCTTGATTGTACCTTGATGAAGGGAGGCTCAATTCCAACTAGAAAACATTTTATCTTCATGTCCAAACTGGTTGAAACTTCTATACGGCGCAGACTCTTAATAAGTCAACCATATAGTTTGTTTCACATCCTTTTAGGAACAACAGGTCTTAATTTTACTTGTCATTCAAGAGCACAGAAAAAACCTGCTTGACTTTCCTGTTATCAATCGAGGAAAAGACAAAAGGCTGTGACTTTGAGGAATAAGATTGTAGGAAAACACCCTGAGTTTATAGGCCAAAAGCATAAATTTAGGGAGGATTTGCAAGAGCATCGTGTAAGGCCTGTAATTGATGTGATGCATAAGGAGAAGAATTTTACGAAAAATCTAATCGAAACATGTTTGAGTGGACCTCATTCAAAAGATGAAGAGACAGAACTCCGCGATCTAAAGGAAATGAAAATAAAAAAAAAATATGGTTAAAAACTGATCCTATAACTAGAAGAAATCAAATTCCCTCAAGTTATTTCACTTTGACTACTAGTGAGAAAAAGATCATCCTAGACACGTTGTTCAACTTGAAAACTCCTAGTGGTTATTCTAGTAATTTGCACAGGATTGTAAGCTACAAAAATAACGACCTGAAATAGTGTAAGTCTCACAACCGTCACGTCATCATCCAATTAACCCCTCTGTTATTTAGGCATTGCTTTTCTGAGCAAAAATATCTCCGCAATCTAATTATACAAATTATTTTACAGTTCACCTTACCTTGTGAAAAAGTTGTGAACAAGATGCATATTAAGGTTGTAAAAGACGCTGATAACAAATCATCGTTCTTTGACATCAGCATCCACTTATTTGTGCATTTATCCAATGAGACTTTGTTATGTGAACCCGTCAGGTATCGTTGTATGTATCCTTTTAAGAGATTGATGAAAACCTTGAAAGACTACATTAAAAATATACGGTATATTGGAGGGTCAATTGCAAAATAATATACAACAACAGAATCATCGTTATACGCATGGGAAAATATGACAGATAAGGGCTTAGAAGGTTGAATCCTCGTAAAGAACGAGTGATCGAGGAACCTAATGATTTTGAGGATGAATTTTTTTTTGGGAACCCTAGAGAGGTTAGACTTATTAATCTACAGTACGAGCAAGCAACTCGTTATGTCTTTGAATCCCAAGATGAAGTTGAAGACTGGAGAGAGTAAGTAACTAGATATATAACTTAATTTTGTTTGATTACTTGTATTCTCTTTATTACCATCTAAACTCTATGATTTCATGAACATGTTTAGGAAGTATAATCATAAAATGATCACAAATCAGAAGAGAAGTGATTTTAGGGCATAGGTATCAAAAGAGGTAATTCCAACCACTTTTATTGTGGTTATTTATGTATGTGTTGTAAAACATGGCCTAATACAAATTCATTAAAAATGCAGCTTTTAAAGAAATGGGATGTGTCTTCGAGGCTTTCACACCTACCTAAAGGTCCTAGTTTTTGTGCAAAAGTGTTTAAAAAATTTTGCGTCATTAGTTTTGATTTAGTCTCATACTCGTGCGAGTAAAAACTACTGACGCAAAATAGTATATTATCAATTCCCACCTTGATTTCTTGTGTAGCTAGAAAAAGCGATAAAAATCCAAATGACGCGATGTTGACCTATTATGGAATTGTCCAAAAAATCTTGGAACTAGATTATTTAGATTTCAAAGAAATCATCTTCTATTTTGATTGGGTGAAGGTGGAGGACACTACGAATAGTTGTAAACTTGATACTTCCTCAAAACTTCTAATGGTAGATTTATCTAAGATTAAGGGTGAGGATCACTTGATTGACGAGCCATTTATTTGTGCCTTTCAAAATTTTAAGAAGGTATACTATTCTAAGTGAATAAACGGCGACAATTGGTCTGTTCTTATGCATTCATCGAAGGGTTTGACTACTCAAGCAAATGCATTAAAGGCCTCTATAAAGTTTCAGTCTTCTCTTGATGATAATCCTAATTAGACAGTTCATTTAGTTTATTCAGAAGAAGATTGAGTTTTGAAACATTTTATTATTGTGTAAAACCCACCCTTATAACTTTGAATGTACGCATGTGATTTAATGCATTTGTGTGACTCAATTGAGCTTTAGACCCTGCGAGATGAATTAGGGGTCAAATTTGGGTAATACGGTGGCCTTGGTGCAATTATTGGAATCGGAATGGGCTTGGGGTCAATTTTGGAAAAGTTCAGGCTCGTTTGAATGACATCTGATGTCGTTTGAACAAGATTTAAATCTCCTTCGAATGGTCTTCCAACGACCATGGAATGAAGCACCTTTGTATAATAATGGCCACCCTCGTAGAACCCCATTCGAAATCTATTCGAACGAGATGAAGTCTAGTTTGAACAAAATGGTAGTTTACGTTCAAACGAGATCCATTATCGTTCAAACGAGGAGGTCAAAATCGATTTCTGCTGGAAAGAGTTTTCAAAACCTAGAATGTAAGATTAAGACACGTGTCAAGCTCCCATAGTAACAGATAAATTTATGAATAGGGTTTAGGGAAAGTTAGGGATTTTACCCATAAGGGCTTTGGAGGCATTAAAAGGGTGTTAAGGTCATTTGGGGATCATTTTAATCAGATTCTCTCTCTCTCTCTCTCTCTCTCTCTCTCTCTCTCTCTCTCTCTCTCTCGTTCGCTCTCGCTCTTGAGAGCTCCTCCTCCTCCACCAACCACCTTTTTCCACCCTAGCAATACCACCCCTTAACGCTATACTACCATACTTTAACCCTTTTCCTCCATGTTCAAGCTCATAAAACCACCTACACCACTTATTAAACAAGATGTAATTCATGGAGCTATTGATGGGGGGTTTTGAAGAAGAAAATTAGAAGATTAATGGAGTTTGAAGGGGGGCTTGCTTGGATCTTTCATGGAGACAATTTTAGTGGATCTCAGCAACCTCTTTAAGGCTACCTTAGGAGGTGGAAGGTTGCCATCTTATTCTACATTTCATCCACCATTATTGAAGCTTCTTTTGAGGAGGAAAATCTCGACTCTTAGCCTATGATTCCATAGTATTGGTCTTATAGTTAGAGTTTGTAAGAGTAGAAGGCATAGTTGATTTGAGAAGGTATTTCTTATGGTTTTGTGTAAAATGGCTTACAAAGGATTTCAAGAGTGTTAGGTAAAGTGATATATTTCAAGAAAACTTGTTGTTAAACATTTTATGGAATAAAATATTTTAAAAATAATATTTATCTTATTAAAGATGTTTTATGAACAAATGTTTCAAAGTTTTCTTGTAAAATTTGGGAATTTCATAAAGATAGGCATTTATTCAAGTTTTGAAGGATAAAAAATGTCTTTAGTCTTGAAAGCTTGTTGTTGCTAGTATTATGAAATTTATTGAATAAACCATGTGTTAAACTCATTTTCTTGGATTTTTGGACTTAAAACCCCTCTTCTCAAGTATATTAACTTCAAGTACCTTGATGACTGTAGGAGGGTAGTGAGACTGGAGTCTAAGAATAACTGGAAAGAGTAAGGCGTGACCACTCCAATGGACGCTGCCTGTAAGGCCTTCAAGGTCTCCTGGTGCAACTTCTGAAGAAAACTTCTCCTTTGGAAACAATGGAACTCAAGCTTCAACTCACTCCCTGCAAGAAGATGAACTTTCACAGCAAAAATAGTAATTTTCTCAAGGGAAACACCTGAGAGTGATGGTTGTCAGTGGGGAGTGAAGGAACAAAGCACTCAGCACTATGGGAATGAGCAGGGAGAGAATACTTAGGTAGGTCTGGTAATATTTTAGCAGAGTAACAGTGCAATTTCTATTGTCTCCCTTTTTTACCTTGCCCAGAGGTTTATTTTATACTAGGGCGTTAGCAATGAGTCGGCAATTTTGGGCGCCAAAATTGAGAGGGTTGGTGGGGAACAATGTCTGAAGTGTACCATTTGTCCCTACCTGCAGGCAGCCTGCCTGTCCCCTCTGCAGGCGCCACGTGGCGCTGACTAAAGTCAAAAAGCACATATGTCCCTTAATGAGGACAAAATATCAGATTTGGTAGTTATCTTTTCAAACGGTAACTTGTGGTGCAATTTTGCAAATTTTGAGAGAGGAGACCTTAAGGACTCCTTTTCCTCTAAAAATGTTGTTTTTCTTGAGAGGGACCTTGAGGACCCCCTCTTCTAGAAAAGTCATTTTCTTGTAAAGAGTTTATTTCTTGTGAGTAGCCAGCTCTTTGGCTGCTCACTTCACTTATGACCAATTGTGAAGTGTGTGTAGTCTTGAGTGACTTCTGGGTCTTCATACTAGTATTCTCTCAATCCTATAGTGCTAAGTGGTTGAGCTTGCTCAACATACCTTGTCCCTCAGCCGCCAAGCCAAAACTCCCAGGAGGTTCCAACTAGCCTGTTCGAGCCCTGCTTACTCAACTAGGCAACCTGTACAAGAAAGCAAAGTGTTAATATTGTTATTCTTTTAAAGAGTGACATTTCATGATGAGGAGTTGCTCGTGGTAGCTACTCCCTCATCCTGTCCACCCTGGGTGGGTTCCTTCTTAATATGAGTTTCTGCCGGAACCCTTGCAGTGGCACTTCTCGAATAACATTTTTGCAGTGACCCTTGCAGTGGCGGTGACCCTTGCAGTTGCACTTCTCAATCTTGGACTTCTGCAGACCCTTGTGAGGCACCTCTCGAATGTCATTGTTGCAGTGACCCTTGCAGTGGCGTTGACCCTTGTAGTGGCACTTCTCAATCTTGGATTTCTGCGGTGACCCTTGCGAGGCACCTCTCAAATGTCATTGCTACGCTGACCCTTGCAATGGCGCCGACCCTTACAGTGGCACTTTTCAATCTCGGATTTCTGCGGTGACCCTTACGAGTCACCTCTCGAATGGCATTGCTACAGTGACCCTTGCGGTGGCGCTGACCCTTGCAGTGGCGCCGACCCTTGCAGTGGCACTTCTCAATCTTGGATTTCTGCGGTGACCCTTGCGAGGCACCTCTCGAATGTCATTGCTGCAGTAACCCTTGCAGTGGCGCTGACCCTTGTAGTGGCACTTCTCAATCTTAGATTTCTGCGATGACCCTTGTGAGGCACCTCTCGAATGTCATTGATGTAGTGACCCTTGCAGTGGCGTTGTCCCTTGCAGTGGCACTTCTCAATCTTGGATTTCTACGGTGAACCTTACGAGGCACCTCTCGAATGTCATCGCTGCAGTGACCCTTGCAGTGGCGCTGATCCTTGCAGTGGCACTTCTCAATCTTGGATTTCCACGGTGAGCCTTGCGAGGCACCTCTCGAATGTCATCGCTGCAGTGACCCTTGCAGTGGCGCTGACCCTTGCAGTGGCACTTCTCAATTTTGGACTTCTACGGTGACCCTTGCGGGCACCTCTCGGATGTTATTAATACAAAAAGCATTTTAATTTTATTTACTTTTTTATTGGTAGACACCCTTCTACATTAGCCCCTCGTGCAAAGATTTTTTGGTTGGGTAGACTAAAAAAACTTTGTACGCCATAAATCTGAATTCAACATTTATATATATATATATATATATATACATTTTTTTTAGGGACCCTAGGATCAATTAGTGCGGTGTCCCTTTATCCGAGGTTTTTAATTTTTTTTTAAAACCCATGCATCAGTGTGGGAACTGTCATCTCATCATTTGGGAAAAAAAGGTCATCACCTTTTTGCCTTCCTGCACGTTTTCCCATTTTGATGTAAAAAAACATAAGCCCCTTTTCTTGGGCTCTTTCATCTTCTTCAAAAAAAACATAAGACCCTTTGGATTTGTAGTGAGAGAAAAAGATAGAAAGGGATTTTAAAACACCATAGCCTCCAATCCTTTTTTTTTTGCTTTAGCTCTTTTTCCAAATACCATAGCCTCTCATTCATGGATTCTAATCCAACGAATACTTCTTCAAATGTAGACACCCCCAAAGCACCCATGATTTCAGGCTCTATGCTTTCTTCATCGTCCGTCCCAAACGTTCCGACCGCCGGTATTACCGTCGTCGGTGACCTCTGGTCTCATTCTACCAGTGGCGTCGACACTACGGCCATCCCCCCTGCATCTTCGGATTTTGGGTCGAGAACCCTCATGGGCTCCTCGCCCTTGCACTCGGTAAGTATGACTTTTTGTTTGAGTTCCTCCATAGTAAGGGGTGTCTCGACCGAGCCTCTGTTGATGGCGGGGGGTGTCTCGACCGGTTGCGTTTTGCATAGAGAACAGGGTATCTCGTCCAATCTGGGCGTGGGTTTGAATTTTTTAGTTGAGACAGCTGCTGACAAGGGCTCCTCGCGAGTGGACCCCCCATCCTAGGGTCTCTCGCCAGTCACCTTGGACTTTTCAAAAAAAACTAGTTGCTTTGGGCGGGGTATCTCGACCTCGATTCACAAAACTTATCCGGTTTTTTTGGGTCAGGGTGTCTTGAGCTTGGTTCATGAAACTTACCCGGTTGGTTTGGATCAGGGTGTCTCGGCATATTTTGGCGCCGACGGTGGTTCCTCATGCATTGATCTAGGCGCGGGGGGTTCTTTATCTATTGAAAGCAGTGTTGGAGGGAGGGGGGTCTCGACGCCCATGATTTTTTTGAAATAGGGGTTTAGACCTACGGCAGTATGGTGGCCTCTCGTCAGCGACCGGGGGTCTCTCGACCTGGCCTCGCGTCTACGAGTCCCTCATCACTGCAAGGGGTGTCTCAACATGTGTCGGCACTGACGGGGGTATCTCAACCTCGGGTGTCTCGATGCCCATGATTTTTGCTGAAGAAGGGGGGTCTCGACCCGTGGTTTGCCGTGAGGCGACCCGTGTCTTGATGCCTTTGAATTTTTTAGGAATAGGGGTCTCGGCATATGGAAGTATGGTGGCCTCTCATCAGCGATCGGGGGTCTCGCGACTTGGCCTCGCGTCTACGGGTCCCTCGTCACTGTAAGGGGGTGTCTCGACATCTTGTCATGTCGAGGGTTCCTCGACCCAGGTTGTCACGACCCCTTGTGATGTTGATGATTTTTTACTGGTCGTGTTGCATCTAGGGAGATGCGCGATTTTCCATTTGTTTCTGGTGGGGGAGTCTCGACATCTTGTCACGTCGAAGGTTCCACAACCCAGGGTGTCTCGCTCGGAGTCCCCACTAGGATGAGTTCTTTTCTTGAGCCAATGGCTCTTGGTGGTTCATCAGCTACATCATCCTCTTCTCAGGCATGGAAGGACTATATGCACATTCGCCAAGGGCGAGACTTTGGTATTTATCGTCGCGCCCCTTTTTTTGGTCTCACTGACAATTTCATGATTTCACTTTCTGAATTTGGGGAAAAAATTTCTGATGCTGTTCTCGAGCGTTCTCATGTGGGGTTAAGTCAGTCTGCTGACCTCCCTACCATTTCTCCGAATTCCATTCTCCGAGTTCGAGTCGACCGCGGTGACTTTCCTTATTCCAATGTTGAAGCTAAAGCTCCGGGGGGTCCCACGGAGGAGTGGTCTAGCTGGGTTGATTATGTTCTGAGCATTCCTGATTATGTGACTATTCTTAGGGAGGTGGGACTTTTTACCGCCATCAGCAGCCTGAAGTCTTGCACCATATCTAAGCATATTTCTTCTCTTAATATTTTATTGTCTCAATGGAGTATGGAGTCTCACACCTTTGTCACAGGCTGGGGCGAATTTACCATCACCCTAGAAGATGTATGTGAATTGTACTCTCTTCCTTTCTATGGGCAACAGGTCTTTTCTGATGACTGCGAGGATTCTTTAGAGTAGGAGATGGTCGGGGAGCTACGGCCAGCTCTCGGAGAGTGCTCGAAGTATGTGGCTATAAATATAACTGGTCATTCCAAGCATTCCTTTGCCAAATGGAAAAGATATTAGTTTAGAGATTTTGAGCAGTTGCAGAAGGTGGAGACTTCACGCGCAGCCCCTAGATCCCAGGACGGTCCTAAGCTCCACTCTCCTGCACATTTAGCCGCTTTCTTCGTTACATTTCTGACTCGGTTCCTTCTGCCAGGTAAGCCCGAAGACTGTCCTCATGAACTTCTTTTTAGACTAGTTGTAGGGTTATCTCGCGGCAGGTCAATACCTATGGCCGCCTTGACCTTGGGTTCTCTTTATACCTGGATGGACCGAGCACACATAGATGTAAAGAGGTCTTGCGGTCGGTATGATGTCGCTAATCATGCAAATGCCGCTCTCTTAATGGACTTTTTATTTGAGCATTTCCCCCACTTTACCTCAGGGGCTCACGCTTGTCATAGTGATGCCGCGAGACTTCTCCGGTGGCATAAGAAAATTCCAAAGAAATCTCTTGGAATGTTGATTGACGATATTGAGGAGTTTCAGTTTCGGCCTTATACCAGGCGCCCTGGGGGGACTTTCAGCTAGCTTTCTTTCCCTGGGGATGGCAGGACCTTCCATTGCCCTTCAGCAGTGGGGCCTGTTTCCACCTGTCCTCATATTAATGTGGTGACGATGCTCTTACCATGCCACCTCCCTTATTGGACCGAGTTAGGTCCGCGTGTCGAATCTTATCATTCCGAGAGGGCAAGACGACAGTTTGGCTATGATCAGGGCGTTCACATACCTCCTCTTTCTACCTACAGCAGTCATTCTGAGGCATTTTCAGAGGCGTGTGCTAGCTTTACTCTTCAGGGATCATTCCGTAGGGTCAGTGGTTTGGGTGGTCTCTATGTGCCTCCCTGCAATTATCATCCTTCATTCACTTCATTATGGTTCCTTATTTGGCAGCGGAAGGTTCGTCTTATTCAAGAATGTGTAGTTGGCCCCCCTCATGAGACCAACCCCATTAAATACACCAAACCTCTGTTTCTGGTCAGACGCACGCAAAAAGATCCTTCGTTTCTTAGTACCACTTCCACGCCACCTTTGGAGCAGGCCATTCCCATTTTAGTGAAGCCTCTCATTGATGAATCACTTCAGCTTCTACCGACTGAGCTTCCCCTGTGAAGTTTAAGAGCCGATCAAAAAGTAGAGGGAAAGAGAGCGCCTCTACTACAACCAAAAGGAAACATCCTGACGCAGATGTATCTAATTTTATTCCTGCTACCACCGCTTATCCTCCCCCTTCTCCTGTGAGGACCCGGGCTGCAAAGAAAAAGAAAGGAAATGGTGTTGGCATGTCTGCTTCCTCTATGGTGGATGAAGAGTCCGATACCGACGATCTTGGGTTGGAGGAGGCTTCCCAGGTAGTGAAAGGGACAGGTTACTCCTCACCGAGCCTTTCTTCCCAGGAGGCGCGAGTCGTGTCTATTCCCATTGCAGAAGGTACTATATCACGACATTCTTTACTTAGTGGTACCAGTTCTCTCAGAGTTTCTTCATTTCCCTCCCCTTCATTGGAAGAGGAACTAGTTGATTATGGAAGCACCCCTTCCTATGACGACCATAGTTCTTCTTCGGGTGATATAGGCGGCCTGGGCTTCCATAGCGAAAGCACTACTGACACGTATGCTTTGTTATCAGACTCGAGAGAGTCTTCTAGTGATGATGAGGCATCCCATTCTCCTGGGGGAGTTAGCCCCATCTATCTCCCTTATAACCAGACCACGCGCCCTGCTACTGTAAGCGTTCCCCCTTTACTCATCTATTTTTTTTGCATATGATTTTCTTTCTTCCCCCTTATTATTATTATTATTTTTATTTGTTAATGAAAGCATTCTGTCATATTTTGTAGGTCATTTCCGTAGAGGCAAGTAGTTCTCCTCTTCCCCCACAACGACTAACGCCCTTTCAGCGGGAGAGGAACTCTATGCTCATTTCTTCCCAAGGCATTTTTAGAGAGGTTTTGTGTCTCCCTAATTCTTTTACTATCTGATGTAATTTGTTAGTCTTCCAATTACATCTTGGTTGTATACCCTGTCATTTCCCTGCAGCTTTCCTCTGTGCACTTTACCGGCACCAGGACCGTTTTTGTGACTTCTCCCTCTCCTCAGGTATGCCTCATTATTCTCAAAACTTTCATTATGCCATTTTCCTCTCTACCTCTTCCTTTTATTTACCCATTTACAATGCGTAGAGGGTTGTGTCTTCCGGTGTTGTCACTTCATCTTCTCTTATTTCGGCGGTGGGCCCTCCTGCAGCTGAGCCCCTGGGCACCTCTTCATCTGAGGTGTGTATTTTTCATTTTTTACTTTTGAATATTTGTTTCTTTTCAGTAACGAGTCCTAATGCCTTTTGGATTTTCTTCTCAGGGAGGTACTCTTCCCTCTCCTGACGTTGTTATCCCAGGTTTATCTTATTCAGGGAGGATTTCTATCCCTCGGGTTTGCATATCTATGGATGGTAGACCCTTGGTTCAGGCAATTTCTCGTGGCCCAATATTTACTGTGGCTTCAACTAGTGAGCCCATACTTCAGGTCAGGCCTTTCCGTTAGAGCAGGGAATCTCTTTTTTCTCAGTCATGTGATGAATAACATACTTTCATTCTTTGCAGGCCATCAGCGCAGCCTCTACTGCGCCGACCGTCCTTTTTCGCTCTTCCCCTCTTGATGGGGCTCAAGTACTTTCTTATTTTCTTAGTTACATATTTATTTTCTATCCAACCTGTACTTATGGTATCCCTATTTTACTTTGTTGCAGTTATCCCTTGGTGCTGTTTCGAGTGCGGCTCCTGCTGTCGTCTCTTCAGCAGCCCCTATACATGGGTCAGTTCATCCTGTCATTGTGCCCCTTCAGGTAGCTATCTCTGCGGTGCCTTTTGAGGAGTTTCCCTCTCCCTTTTTTTAATTGAGGTATGTATCGTTCATGAGGTAAGTGATTTTTTACCTCTTGCCCTTTCTTGTCACTCGCAGCCTCGTCTACCCCTTGCGGCTGCCGTTGCCGAGGTTGTTCTTATGAAAGTGCCTGAGGTTGAGGTAGCTTCTTCAAAAGCACTGGTCACTGGGATAGCCCCTTCAGGAGTATCGACCAATGTGGTGGCCCCTATGGGAGCCCCTGTTCCTCCTTCTTTGACCGTTACAGAGGGCGTTATTCAGGTACAGTGTATAAGGGTAACTACTTCCCTCATGTCATTCTTATGTCTTTATTATTTTGTTTAAATTGCACAAGCATTCCCATCTTTACCTTTGTTGCATTGTCTCTTGGTGAGAGAGGTCGCTCCAATGACTATGGAGCCTAATGAAGTTGCTCCGATATTTGTGGAGCCAGAGAGTGGGATATCTGTGAGAGAGGTATTAAACTAGGATACTCCCTCTTTTTACTATTTCCTTTTTTTTCTTCTTGCATATACTGTGCAAGCGTTCTCGTTTCACCTTTGTCTTATTGTTTCTAGGGGCATGAAAGTACTCTGATGACTGTGGAGTCTGGCAGTGGGGCATCTACGAGAGAGGTATTAAACTGGCATACCCCCTCTTTTTACTATTCCCCTCTTTTCTTCTTGCGTATGTTGTGCAAGAGTTCCCATTTCACCCTTGTCTCATTATTTCCAGGTGTATGAGAGTACTCCGATGACTATGGAGTCTGGCAGTGGGGCATCTGCGAGAGAGATATTAAACTGGCATACCCCCTCTTTTTACTATTCCCCTCTTTTCTTCTTGCGTATGCTGTGCAAGCGTTCCCATTTCACCTTTGTCTCATTATTTTCGGGTGCATGAGAGTAATCCGATGACTATGGAGTCTGGCAGTGGGGCATCCGCGAGAGAGGTATTAAACTGGCATACCCCCTCTTTTTACTATTCCCCTCTTTTTCTTCTTGCATATACTGTGCAAGCATTCTCATTTCACCCTTGTCTCATTGTTTCCAGGTGCATAAGAGTACTCTGATGACTATGGAGTCTGGCAGTGGGCCAACTGCGAGAGAGGTATTAAACTAACATACCCCCTCTTTTTACTATTCCCCTTTTTTTTCTTGCGTATGCTGTGCAAGCGTTCCCATTTCACCCCTGTCTCATTGTTTCCAGGTGCATGAGGGTGCTCCGATAGCTGTGGAGACTGGTAGTGGGGCGACTGTGGAGAGAGATTATAGTTCTGAGTTCACTCCTTTGGTCGGTGACGCTGATTCTAGTGGAGAGTCTTCTTTCCTTCCTTCTTAGGTGGGGTCTCGCCACTCCGATGGCGATGATGAAGTAGAGGATGCTGCAACTATTGCTAGTAGGCTATGGCATGAGGAGTTACCAGGCCGATTCAGGGTACATGAGCATCAGCTCTTGGATCTCATCTTGGAGCACCATCCCGAGACATTCACTTCTTAAAGTATACTTCAGATTGACAGTCTTACGGCCTTCAACCTAAGGGCTCTCACCATCCATGTTCATGAGTTATTGGCTACCTCCCCTACTAAGATGGCTAGCTCTTCCATTTTGCTGTTCTTGGATGCTCTCCTCGATTTGCAGCAGTTCTATCAATTTCGTTTGGATTGGCTTGATGCGGGGGGTTCGCCCTTTTCTGAGTGTTCCTTTCCAAAAGATGGTGAGATTTCACACTTCCCGATAGTCCAGAGTTGAGCAGCGGCAGGCAAAGGCTACGAGAATTCGGAATCAGATCTCCCTACTGCAGGTGAAGCTTACCAGACTTGAGTCTGGCGATGAGGAGGACGAGGATAAATTCATCAGGTTGGAGGAAGATTTTCTGCGGGAGGCTGGTCCGTCATATGCCGGCGCCATCGCTCGCGATGATTTGTTTTTTGTAGTTTCTAGCAGATAGGCTACTTCTTGCTTTGTAGTGCTCAGAATTCTTTGTGTACATCACTTATCATTCCTGAATGAGACACTTTGTTTCTTCTGCACTTTCTTTTTCCTTTGTTCTCCCTTTATACTATGGGTGTTTGTTTTATATGACTTGCTCTAATTTCTGTGAGCAATTAGTCTACTGGTGGCTGCCCCATATACTGCGGGGTATTTGCATTAATATGAAAAGTTATGTATTAACATATTGTATATATTTTTTTTTTCAAAAATGCACCTCTTGTAGCTGTAAGGTATTGGCATGCGACTTTCTTAGATTGCCCCGCCTGTCTGTGGGGGTATTCGTGCATATTACTACTTATGGTCATATAGGCTAGGTTGGAGAGGGGGGTGACCCCTGCCCCTTTCTCGAAAGCCTGATTTTATTAAAAAAAACTATTTAAATTAGCTAGCCCCTAGTCTTTGGGGTCCTTGCTCTATATTCTCTTTAAGAGTTTCACTGTTCTTTGTAATATTAAAGAGGAGGAATTTAATCTTCCCTCTATATTTTCTATTAATTTATGTCTAGGGGACTTTGCTCAGTATACTTTCTCTTAGGATGGACTTACCTCCCAAGTGTAGTGAGCAAAGTTCCTGATTTTTTTGTACTCTCTTCTAACTTAATAGGGAGTGTATACATATGTATAAATGAGTAAGCAAAGCAAACGTCAACAATGATCAAAAGTGTTGATATTTCATTTCTTTACTTTTTTTTGCTGTTTATAATGTAGTATTGCTCTAAAAAAAATTACAAAAAAACTTTTCTGGTATAGGAGCAATCCTCGAAATCCATTACAGACACGCAAAACACAAACAAAACTTGTTAGCTGTTACTAAGCATAGTATCTCTTCAGCCACTTGCAGTTGATGGACTGGAGGCAATCACTCTCTGGTTCTGATATTTGGCAGTAGCCCGACTTCCCCACTCCTCTGACGACAAAAGGGTCTTACCAGTTGGGTTTGAATTTTGATCCCGACATGCTACGGAGATGGTGAGTTGATGCTCGCAGGACTAGATCTCCCACTTGGAATTCTCTAGGTTTGACCACTGTTCTAAAAAACCCGCCTAGGCTCCGCCTAGGCTTGAGGCTTGGGAGAAATGCCCCGCCTTAAGATTTTAACGCCTTATGCTTGGTAAAATCCTTAAGGCGTACTTTTTCTCTAAAAATAACAACGCTTTAGTGAAATGGTATCGCCTTTTAAAGATTTTTTTACAAACCGGACCATTATCTCATCCAAAATAATCAAATAGTATTTTTATTTGTAAATATTCAGACATATTTTTATGATATGTACAATTTTAGTATTTAATTAGCCTTGTTATGGTTAAAAAATATTAAAATATATTAAAAAGGCCTAAACGCCTTTTCACGCCTTTTTACGCCTAGGCCCGCCTAGGCTTCTAAGGCTTAAGGCTTGGCCTCCACGCCTCGATCACGCCCCGCGTTTTTTAGAACCTTGGGTTTGACTAAGTTCTCGTAGGCCCTGGACAGTTGCTGAGTGTAGATTTTGAAATTCTCTCTCGCCTTGTCCCTGTGCTAGTCCAGCGCCTCCAGCTGCACATGCCTTGGGTCTGGGATGAGCCCATTACTAAGAGAAATTATGGCTGAAGGCACCGCCAATTCTACTGGTAGGACAGCTTCGGTCCCATATACTAGAGAGAAGGGAGTGAATCCTGTTGGCTTTCTTTTCGAAGTACAGTAGGCCCATAACACCATAGGTAATTTCTTATCCCATGCTCCCGGTATGTCCTCTAGCATTTTCTTCAAAATGTTTATCAGGGTCTTATTGGTAGCCTCTGCTTGGCCATTGTCCTTGGGGTAGGATATGGTTGAGCTATTATGCACAATCTTATACCTGTCTGTGAGGAGGGACATCTCCTTGCATACAAATTATTTCCCATTATCCGTTAGGATCACTTTGGGTATACCAAACCTACATATGATGTATTCCTTTATAAACTGGGTTACCACTTGGGCGGTGACTCTCCTTAAAGGAATGGCCTCCGCCCAGTTAGTGTACAATTCTGTAGCCACAATGATAAAAGCCTTGCCATGAGATGCCGGGCCGATCTTTCCCACTAGGTAGAACGCCCATGTGTGGAATGGATAAGGAGATGCTAAGCTTTGTAAACTGACGGAGGGAGCGTGCACCATGTTTCCATGCACTTGGCATGCTCTACACTTTTTCACATACCCAATGGAGTCAGCCTCCATGGTCGGACAGTAGTATCCCAGCTTCATCAGTTGATCATACAGCTTAGCGCCTCCTATGTGGGAGGGCTCATAAGCTTCTTTCAGCACCCTTTCCACCTCCTCTTTGGCTACGTACCTTAGCGCCTTCTCATTGTACCCCTTCCTATATAACTCTCCCTCGACCAAGTAGAAACAGGCTATCCTTTTTCTAAGGTAAATTTCATCCGCTCTCTCGGCGGGCAGCTCCCCATCTTTTAGATATGTTAGGTACGGCTATCTCTAATCTTCAAAGGCTTCCACAAAGTTAGACTCCGTCGACTGGTCAAAATTAGCTTGGCACTTTAAACAACTTTGTTGTAAGCGGGCCGCTTCTATGCTCATGGCAGGCCAATAATACCAGCTTCGCTGCAGTCGTCTGTAAAGGGGGATATCTGTATCTCAGCAGTGCTTCTAGTGCATATTTATTCCTTGGCTTCTTTCTCCCCTACGTACCTTGCCAGAAACCCTCCAGGACTCTTGAAATAGAGAGTTCCTTGCAACACATGATAGTTGGCTAACTCTAATATTTTCATTGTCCCTTCTCTGGTTTCAAGTTTCTTTTCCACTAGACGCCTCCAATCTTCTGGCTCGTCGCTTGGGAATAAGGATTTTACGGTAGTGGATACCGTTCTCCGCCTCACTGTGATGGTTGCTTCTGACTCATCCATGTCCAACTTTTGTGCAATGGTGGCGAGCGCGTCAGGGTGCCTGTTTATCGTTCACGCCTGCCTCTCCACAGTTACTTCTAAGAACTGTCCCAGCAGTCTTTGGATGATGTGTCTGTACGGCGCTAAGTTGGCATGTTTAAGGGAAAACTCTCCATTGACCTACCTTACTACCAGATTAGAGTCCCCTCGTATACACAATACCCTGATCCCTCTTCTGAGTGCTTCCAACATCCCTAGAATGAGGTCTTCATACTCAGCTTCATTATTTGAGCATTTAAAATCTAACTTGAAAGATAGGGTAATCTTCTCCTTCCCATCTGACAGTATGACGCCGACTCCACCTGTTCCTTGAGCACTGGAACCATCAAACTCCATAAACCACTTATTCACCTCCTCCGCCATGCATGCTTGAAAACTCTCTCCAGGTAGCTCTTCACTAGGCAGTTCAAAAACTCCACTTGGGAAGTGGGCAAGTAGATCTACTACTGCTTGGCTTTTAATGGCTTTAGCCACTACGCATTTTAGATCGTATTCTGACAAGATCAAAAACCACCTTGCTGCTCGTCCCACGAGTATAGTCTGCGCGAGGAGGTACTTGATGGGATCACACTTGGTGACTATATGAACTGTGAAGGCTAGAAGATAGTGTCTCAACTTCTGGGCTACAAATACCAATGCCAAGCAGTGCCTCTTAATGCTGGTGTATCTCGATTCTGTTCCAGATATTACTCTTGATAGGTAGTAGATCGACTTTTCCACTCTTTCTTTCTCTTACGCCAAGAGGGCCCCTATCGACCTCTCTGTAGAAGTAAGGTAGAGCAGCAGTGACGCTCCGGCTTCGGGGGGAATCATCGTGGAAGTAGAGGCTAGGATTTCTTTAATCTTCTAGAACGCTTTCTCCTGTCTCTCTCCCCAAACCCACTTGGATTTGTCTTTTAGTAGAGGCGCGAACGGATGAATTACTTCTGTCAGCGCAGGTATAAACCTCTGCAGGTAGGATACCTTTCCCAGGAAGCTCTTAAGTTGCCTTTGACTCTTGGGCGGTGGCATCATCACAATGGCTTTCATCTTCTCTGCATCCACTTGCACCCCTTGTCTATTTACCACAAAACCTAAGAATTTCCCTGCAGTAACCCCAAAGGCACACTTTGAGGGGTTCATTCTCATCTTATACCGACGACACCTTTCAAATTTTCTCCTGATATCCTGAATATGTTTTCTTTCTTTCTTAGATTTCACCACCAGATCATCCACATAGAATTCTAGTATTTCATGAAATAGGTTATGAAAAATTGCCATCATGGTCCGCTGGTATGTGGCCCCGGCGTTCTTCAATCCGAAGGGCATGACTGTATAGTGAAAGTTCCCTAACGGTGTGCGAAAGGCAGTCTTCTCCGCATCGGCAGGGTCCATTTTAATTTGGTTATAGCCAACATACCCGTCTATGAAGCTATACATCTCATGTCCCGCAGTGGCGTCCACCAAGCTGTCTATACTGGGTAGTGGGAATTCATCCATAGGGTACGCCATGTTTAAGTCACGAAAATCTACACAGATTCTGATTTGGCTCTTGTCTTTCTTCGCCATTGGCACTATGCTGGACAGCCATATGGGGTGATGAATAGGCTTGATGAACCCTGCCGTTAACAACTTCTCCACCTTAGCTTTTATCTTTAAATCGAGGTCTGCTTTGTATGTGCGTGTGGCTTGCCTTACCGGAAGGGCATTGGGAAGGATGTTCAATCTATGAGAGCTCACTTCTGCGTCTATTCCAGGCATCTCCATGTACTTCCAAGCAAATACATCAGTGAACTCCTTAAGTAGCTCAATGAGCTCTTCCTTCTGCTTCGGTTCTAGGCACCTGGAGATTAGAATGGGTCTACTCTCGCCCTCTTCTGGCCCCAACTTGATTTCCTCTAATTTTTATAGCTGCTCTCTGGGTCCGTCTTGTATGCACTCTGGAGCTTCTTCTGGTTCCTCAACATGCTCAACAATATGGGATTCATCAACGATAAAACACTCGGGCGTCGGGTCGATGCTCTCATCTCAGAACACCGCCCGCGCAGACCGTTATAAATGGTAGATGATCTTTTCGTCGGGTAAGACCACCTTCTTGCAAGTTCGAGGGGGTCTGGCTACCTTCTCTACTTTCCTCTTCCCTTTTGCCATGTGGGGGATTATCCTCCCCCTAGACGGTCATGAACGGACTTCTTCTGCGAAACACTTCCCTCAGCTACCTTGATTCCTTCTAGTTTTCTTGCAAAGACCTTTCTTTCCTCATCTAACTCGGTATAGAAGGCAGCATCCATCGGGTGGGCCTCCTCAATGGCAAAGGGTCTCTGTGTGGCCTTGATCACTATCTCTGTACCTCTAATGTTTGCCTTCGCGCATTGATAGTACGTGGAAGGCACTATGCCATGAGTGTGCATCCATACCCTTCCAATGAGTAATTGGTAGCTAGTGTTGGCATTAATAACGTGAAATTTGATGTGGGAGGTGAAATTTCCCAAATTGATTCCCACATTCACGTATCCAATAGACTGCATTTCGGCGTAGTCAAATTCGAAAATTACAAGTGGTACCGGAACCACCTTCTCCTAGTCAATTCCTGTTTCATATAATGTACTGATGGGCATGATGTTAATGGATGCTCCTCCATCCATCAACGCCCTGGGAAATGAGACTCCATTAACCGTGGTTGTGACATACAACGGGCGGTTGTGGAAGTAAGGCACCAACATATCTGCTTCTGAAAACACCACTTCAGAAGTATACTTCTTAATCACCCTTCTGATTGGCCCCTGCCAATTTAGCGAAGGATCTCCCCGCTGCTGCACTGTCTCCAAGACCTTCCTCGTGATGGACACCCTTGTGTCGTACTTCAGGCCTATCTGGTCGAAAAACCGCTTGAACTTGGGGCTCCTTGCTATGGCCTCACATTCAGAATCTAAGTCTACCTCGTACGTCTGGGCGCTGCAAGCATACTCTGCTTCGGAGGTCCCTCCCTCATCTAGAGCGAGAATGACATCTAGAGCGAGAATGACAGTCACTTCCTCAATTTCCCCACTTCCATTTTCTTGTTCTGGAGTGAAGAACCACTCCTCTTGCTTTCTTTCTAGCTCAAGTCTTCTTAGTGATAGATTTTCTAACTCTTTGCATAACTGCTCGCCACTCTCCCACTTCATCAGACTTCTTGTAGCTTTTTCGTCATAGGTAACTACCATGTTGGTGGTGCCAAAATGATGCGCAGGAAGTGGGTTCTCGTTAACGTCCACAGGGGGTATCTGCAAGGTACCACTGGCCATCTGCTCGCCAATGATCCTACGCAAATAGTAACAATCCTTGGTAGAGTGTTACACTCGTTGATGCAACTCGCAATACTTTGGATTGGCCTTGTCAGCTGCAGTGGGGGTTTCTCCTTTTAGGTGAGGAGGTCCTGCTACACCTTTTCGTACTAAGGTGCGGTAACAATCCATAGCCTCAGCTACGCTGCATGGTAGTGGCGGTGGGGCATCTTCCCCAAACTTTCCCTTGTTGCCGGGACTGTCGGTCTTGGCCCCAGAGCCTCCCTTCTTCCCTTTGTTACTCCCGTCCACATAGTTAATCGCTTGCCTCCTTGAAACTTGAAACCTCCCGGAAGTCAGTGGAACTTGCGTCCTCCAGCCCGGGGCTCTTGGTTTGATTATCATAGCTATGTTGCTAGCGGCCCTGGTGAATTCTCTGAAAGTTCCATCTCTAGTTTCGTTGATCAAGTGCAGCTTGTACTCTTCTAAGAGTCCTTCCACACATATATGTAGTAACCTGGCCTCCGCTTTTCTCAATGTGAGACTTATGGTTCCTTCATTGACTGATAGTTGTAAATATTCTGAGATAAAATTATTACTTAGAATAAAATCACCATGCATTTCGGGGAAACATAAGATTTTTGGTATAATGAATTTTTTATCATTAAACCAAATTGCAACTTTTTTAGCCTTTAATTGAATTAGGCTTTGTGAGCCACTAATTCCTGTAACTGGAATGGGATTTTTCATTGCAATCCATTTTTCTAGAGGCAAAGCATTAGGTCTACAAGAGCAGACAGTAGCTCCAGTATCAACTAACGTGCAAAGACTATATTGTTTATAGCCTGCAAAATTAAAATATCCTAATACATAAGTATACCTCTTTTTCCCATTGCTTGGGGAAAAGATGATATCTTCATTACCTATTTAAAGATGATACATATGGAGACACAGAGAACGATTTTATTCTCCATACCAAATTTATTATCTCCGAAAAACTAAAGAATGGGATTGGGATGAAATGGAGAAGCAAGATCAATATAATTTGGCTTATATTCCTTACATGGATATGGAGTCATATTGGATTAAATCATTCCCTTCTGTTACAAATAGAGCACAGAGTTTATATGCGGAGAAAGAATTTAAGTTCATGGTAACGGATGGTAAAAGACTGTTCGCTACTTCAATTGATGTTAATTATCAGCTTACTGATGAACAGAAAGCTGAAGCAGAAAATTTTCTGGACAATTTAAGGAGAAAAAATAATTTGGATGTTCCCTTTGAGTTATTAACCAGTGCAGAAATGTATGAGGAGAATAATCTAAACCCACACCTTGGAGATTCAGATAATGACTATGCTTTTGATGATGTTGCATTTGCTAACCTAGCTAATGCAATGGGTGATTAATAACAAATAATAAAGATCTTTCCACCTGGACGACTGCAAAATTATCCAGCACACGATGTGGAGGATTCTGACGCAAGCAATGACGACAATCTGGTGAAGACAAAACATCATCATCGGATACTATTCTACTTTTGACTTCTTTGTTTAAAAAGGACGAAGAAGCTACTATTTACTTTTTGAAAAACAAAAAGTACTTCTGTCTTGTAATTACCTTATCCTCGTGCATGTACAAACCTTATCCTTATCTTATCTTTTATTCAATTGTATTTGAAAACATTTGGAGTCCGAGGCCTATATAAAGGGTTCATAAGTTGTAATATGGATCATCAAAAAACTTAGATCACTCTCTCTCTTATATTCTCTTATAATTTGATAGGTTTTTCTATCATCTTGTAAAATATTCCGCTATTAATATATAAAGTCTTCTTTTGTGCTGCACTGCTCTATATGGTATCAGAGCTTGTTAATCAAGTATCCTAATTATCTGTAAGTTATCTTACTTTATCTTGTTTATGTTTGTTTATCATCATGAATATTAAAGAAATAACTAGATATATCTATCATCCTTCATATAAGAAAGGAGAATCATTTGATATAAAACATAAAACTCTGTATAAAAAATGTAGTAATATGTGTTGTGTAAAAATTATCCATTTTATTATCTTATATAAAAAAGATTAGATATAATCTTGTTTAATTTTCCATGAATAAATATTATTAAAATTCTGAAGAAATTTCTGTTCATATTCCGGCATAATCTCCATAAAACCCATACACCTGTTTAGGTTGTGAAGCTCGTATGTCCTTATTTTGGCCGTCAAGCCCAGAAGAGGCATTTTAAGGCTATTGTTGGACACTGGTCTTAAGCACCATCAGCCACGAATAGGAAGTCTTAGGTACCATTGAATATTATAATGGAAGAAGAACAAAATTTAAGAGGAATTTTAAAATGTATAGCTCCATGGATAGAAAAACAAGAATCTATGTTTAATCATAATATGAATATAGATAAGAAATCTGAAACCCAGATTGCTTATATAAGTGCTACTTTAAATACTATAATGGTTATGATATTTGGATGGTCTAAAACTGTTGAAGATCATCATAAAATTACTGAAGAAAAACTTAAGAAAATTCAAGTAGACTTAAACAAAGTCGAAAGAAAATTTGATAACATAATAGACTTGGATCTAAAACAAGAAACCAAGGAAAAAATAAGTGCTCTAATAAACAAATTAGACACTATAAACATTCCTGAAAATATGGGAATGAATGCTCCAGATACTAGCGAAAACCCTCGCTTATACTATGGATCTGAAGATATTAAAGTTCTTCATACAGAGAAAAATCAAACTTATAATTATGAAGAATATATTAATATCAAAGAAGTTATTGAATATTGGAGACAGTTATATAAAGATCCAAATATTAATATAACTGAAAGAAACCAATTAATCCAACAAATTCAGTCAACATATACTGAATATGAAGGACTTTTAACTCACTTCAAATTTGAGTTTAACTACGACTCAGATTATGAGGAAGAACCTCCTTACACTATAATCAGTAGTGAAGGAAAAAGAAAGCCTCAAGAACCCCTTGAGGAATATTTCAATTGGGAAGAATATTCTCAATCACATCCTGAAGAAGCAGAAGAATATTTGAAAAAAGAATCTCATCATGATTATATCAATGCATCCACAAGTCAAGCTTCTACCAGCGGTGTTACTGAAGAAGAGCCAACTGTGCACTTCTCTAGAAGAGATGATTTAAATAAATGCAATGTTGCTACTAGTGGCATTTATTTAAATCTCCAAAATGTTCCTTTTAAAGATCAGGAACAAACTATCAATGATTGGGAACAATCAATGTCCATCTTGATTACAAATTATAAAAATACTTAGTCTAAAGAAAAATTCTTAGACTACCTTACTGCAACACTTCAAGGTGACTGCCTTATGTGGTTACAACAAAGGGAAAAGTGCAAAGAAAATGATCAAGTTTCTTGAAGAACAAGAACTTGAGATATCATTTGGAGATGAACTATCAAACGTCTCAGATGATGAAATCTTGTATGAAATAGAATCTGAATCAGAATCAGATGATTCTGATACTGAATTGATTTTCATGTTTAACACAATGGAAATCAAATCAAGTGATCAGACTGAAACACAGTCCATCACTTTAAAAGATATAGTTGGAGAAGAAATCACTTTTACCAACGAACAATTAATGGAAATAGAAAATCAAAAACAATTGCTTAAAAAAGAAGATGTCTATAAATTGTCCAAATTTAATTTCTTGTCCACAAGAATATTTTAACAATTTGCAGGAAACACTACAGCAGGATCAACTGCTAATGATACTACTGAAATAACAATCTTTGATTTAAACAAAATCAAAAGATGGAAAAAGAGGCATCCACATATTAAATATGTTCATGTAGGTTTAATCCAAATCTTCATAACAGCTTTATTTAGACAAGGTATGGATACTCCAATTGCCATACTTGTACTAGATAAAAGATTTAACAATCCTGTTAATGCCATAATTGGAGGAATCCAATCCAATTTGGTGAATGGAATCAATTGGTTTAACATAAAACCAAATTTCTTCATATCTATCGATGACCCCAATATTACAGACACTGTAAAAATAAAAATTCAAACTAAGGGGGTAGGTATGAAAGATACGTCACATAATTTGGCTGTTCATTGGAAAACCATCCATGAACTAACCAATTTACCCAAAACAAATATTCATAATCTTGATAAAAACATTATTGAGATTTTTGAACCAAGACCTTATAAGACGGCAATCCAGCCTAGACTCATAAATTGGAGAGATTTGGAGATTCCAAAACAATGGATAATTCCTCAAATCACAGAAAATCCATAAAGGAAACAACCTGAAGTGGAAATTCAAGTATCTCGAAGTAATGTTTATTTTAAACATAAGGATACAAACTGGCAAACTAATTTTCCTGAAAACGATTGGGAAAAATTCAAACGCACTAAATCCTTACACGAAGGAAGTAGTAGCGATGAAAGCAAAGCTAACAAGGCTATTGCTATGAAAAATATCCAAGTACATATTATGCCAGGTACTTCATTCCTAAAGAATAATGATGTATCATCTTCAAATAGGTAATGAAGATATCATCTTTTCCGAAAATAAATTTTGGTTAGAGCAATTCTTTCACAAACTCCCACCACCATGGGATGAAGAATCAATAAAAACCTATGATGACTATTTACATAGTATAAGTAAAATAGATAATATTGGTCACAAGATAAATTGGGTAATGCGATGCATAACTCAAAAATGTCTTGACATTAAGGCCAAGAAACAAATTAAAAATGATATATCTGCTAACCGTGCAGGATATCTTTGTTGTAATAAAATCTTAAAAGAAGAATGGAAAATTGGATGTAACCCACTTCCAAAGCCCAAAAAATCTTCAAAAAAGAAGAAAAAGAAATTCAAATGGAAACCTTGGCATAAAAAGAAAGTTAATACTTCTAAACATAAAAAATATGTTAAAGAAGAAAAAGAAATCTACTAAAAAGGGAGATGTCGCAGCTAAAAAATGCAAATGTTATATTTGCAATGAAGAAGGTCACTATGCGCCTGAATGCCCCAACAAAAAAAATATATATATATATAGGAGAAGGGGATTTTTCCACATCATATAACTTTTTAAACAAAACCTATATAAACAGGTTTTGTATCTATCTATTTAATAAATCAGGAGCGTTTGTAGGCACGATTCCAAACCCCTAACTCATAACTCATTTCCCAAAATCTTCACCATTATCTCAAGCCTCTCAAATGTCCCATCCCTGACTCTCTCTTACACCCACTCCTACCTCTCCATCAAACCCTATGCCTCAAAACAGGGATTTCAAACACAAACAACTACAAGATAGCTACAAGACATTTTCTTTTGGGTTTGAAGAACCTTCCCACAAGTCTGATAGAATTTGACAAAGAATAGAAGAAAGAAGTAGAGTTTGAATTTTAGAGAGAAGATAGACTGATTTCATTTCAATTGATATCTGAATACAAGTACACACAACTATTTATAGATACTAATTCTGTTTCAGTTAGCTAGTAACTAGCTGACAAAACTGTTGTAACTAACCTCACCATTCTAACTAATTGATACAATTACATTGTTGACCATGTTCAGAATTACTATAATAACCCTGTTCTAATACAACCCCTCAAACCTAGCTAGGGAGTCCTAGTCTAAGGTTTGAACAATGTTTGTGAAACAAAGCAGTAGACAATCCTTTGGTAAGAACATCTGCAGTTTGATCTTCTGTAGAAATGTACTGAACATTGAAGCCTTTTCTTTGAACTCTTTCTCTAACAAAGTGGAAGTCTATGTCAAGGTGCTTAATTCTGGAATGGAACACTGGATTGGAGCTAAGAGCTAACGCTCCAAGATTGTCACAGTGAAGTAATGGAGGTTCTAGTAGAAACATTTGCAAGTCTTTAAGGATATTTCTGACCCAAATTACATCTGCTGCAGCATTTGCTAAAGCTCTATATTCAGCTTCACAAGAACTTCTAACTACTGAACTTTGCTTCTTTGATTGCCAAGAAATAGGATTATTCCCCAAGAATACAACATAGCCTGAAGTTGATCTTCTTCCATTTGGATCTGCTCCCCAATCAGCATCACTATAGGCTTGAATATCAAGAGGGCCTTCTGTGTAATGCAACCCCGTCGTAGTAGTTCCTTTCACATACCTCAATATTCTCTTCACAAGATTTAAATGTTGATCTGTAGGCTCAGTTAAAAATTGACAAGCTGTGTTTACTGCATATGCAATATCTGGCCTAGTAAAGGTCAAATATTGTAATGCTCCCACAATACTCCTGTAAAGAGAAGGCTCTCTTAGCACAATACCATCATTCTTCATTACATAGTGGTTAGGTCTACAAGGAGTAGTGCATGAGGAACAAGTTTCCATAGCTGCTTTAGTAAGCAAATCCTTAGCATATTTTTCCTGACTAATAAACAAGCTTCCATCAGTATTGTAAGTAATTTGTAATCCCAGAAAGTAAGTCAGCTTCCCCATATCTTTCATCTCAAATACTGAACTTAGGTTGTCTATAACTTGTTGCATCAACTCATTATTAGACCCTGTTAATATAATATCATCAACATATAACAACAAGATGATAATATCAGTATTAACAGTTTTAATAAAGAGACTTGAATCTGATGGAGATACTTTAAAACCAACTGCTGGTAGATAAGAAGTGAATTTGGCATTCCAGGCTCTAGGAGCTTGTTTTAACCCATACAATGATTTTGATAGACTACACACAAATGAGGGTTTTTCAAGATCTTCATATCCAAGAGGTTGCTTCATAAAGACTTCCTCTTCTAATTCTCCATGCAAAAAGGCATTCTTGACATCAAGTTGCCTTAGTTCCCACTTGAATGAAGCAGCCAGACTTAGAACAAGTCTCACAGTAGTATGTCTCACTACAGGACTAAAGGTTTCATCATAATCAAATCCTTGTTCTTGACTGAAACCTTGAGCTACAAGTCTTGCTTTATATCTAGCTATGGTTCCATCAGAGTGTCTCTTGATTTTATAAATCCACTTACACCCCACTATATTATTATTAAGTGGTTTAGGAACCAACTTCCATGTTCCTTGAAGTTGTAAAGACTTCATTTCTTCATCCATAGCAGCTCTCCATTCTGAATAATGAGAAGCAACTTTAAAACTTGAAGGTTCTTCTAGCTCTTTATACTCTAATATTCCAGTAGCAGCATAGCAATAAAAGTCTTCAAATGTTTTCCTTTTTGTAGTACCATCTTTAGATCTTGTCATCATAGGATGATTAGACTGAATAACATCATCTATAGCAGTTGTATTTCCATCATTACCAGTTACATTCTCCATACTCTCATAGTTTGATGGTTGTTGAATATCTGATGGCATAGCAGATGACTCATTGCTAGAGTTTGATGTAGGTAGTACACTTTCCAATTGACTTGTAGACAGGACAGGTAACAAATTTTGTGTTGTTGAGGAAGTAGTAGTAGGAACTGCTGATGGAAATAGAGAACTGGAAGGGATAAAAACATGTGGAAGAGTAGTTTGAGAGGTAGTAGTGGTACTGATGGAAGGACTAGACAACACAGAGCTGACTTTATGAAAAGGAAAGATAGACTCATCATGAACAACATGTATGCATAAGTACAATCTATTATTCTCTTTATGATAACAAATAGATCCCTTATATCCAAAAGAATATCCAAGAAAGGTACATTGAAGGCTTCTTGGTTCAAGTTTATTTTTATTATAAGGTCTTAAGTATGGGTAAACAGCAGTCCCAAAAATTCTAAGAGATTTGATATCAGGAAGTTTATGAAATAATTGATAGTAAGGAGATTTCATTTTTAAGACTTGACATGGCATTCTATTAATGAGGAAAGCAGAATGAGATACAGCACGATACCAAAATTGAGAAGGAAGACTTGCAGCAGATAATAAGGATATTGAAGTTTCAATTATGTGTCTATTCTTTCTTTCAACCAATCCATTTTGTTGAGGAGTGTGAGGACAAGAAATTTGATGAATAACACCTAGAGAAGAAATGAATTTATCAAAAGCATGACTACAGAATTCTCCACCACCATCAGATTGGAAAATTTTAATATCAGCATGAAATTGATTTTTAACCAAGGCAAGGAATTTCTGAAAGGCATCAAAAGTATCTCATTTATTCACTAATGGATACAACCAAAGAAATCTTGTACAATCATCAACAATGGCCAAGTAGTATCTAAATCCTTCTATTGATTTACAAGGAGAAGGATCCCATACATCTGCATGAATTTTATTGAAAGGAATTTGGGATCTATGAGAAGACAAAGAGAAAGGCATTCTACTCATTTTTCCTTGAAGACAGGCTGCACACACATGAGGACTGGTATCAGTAGGCATCTTTATTTGAGATTCACTAAGCATTTTTGACACAATTTCATTAGTGGGATGCCCCAACCTTTGATGCCAAACTGAGGATTTGATTACTTGACCCAAGAAAGCAACATGAAGATTAGAATGAGATGTATGAGTCTTATGATGAACAGGTAAGGTCTTTGGAATGGGATACAATCCTCTACTACTTCTTCCCTGAAACAATATCTTCCTTGTTACCTTGTCCTGCACAATAATAGAATGTTCATCAAGTATCACACAACAATTGTTATCCTTACATAATTGATACAAGGACAGTA
The DNA here is from genome assembly GCA_949130495.1 of Sambucus nigra. Classification (NCBI taxonomy): domain Eukaryota; kingdom Viridiplantae; phylum Streptophyta; class Magnoliopsida; order Dipsacales; family Adoxaceae; genus Sambucus; species Sambucus nigra. The sequence goes on along the minus strand of OX422224.1, from coordinate 140,041,107 downwards.
AATTTGCAGCTAACCCAGGAACATGGAGAACTTGTTTTAGCTGTAACAAATTAGATAAAGTTGATTGTCCAAGATGTAAGATTTTCAAACCTTTACCATTACCAATAGTAACTTTTTCTGTGGAATCATATGGTATAGCTTGAGTAATGGTTCTTAAATCATTAGTCATGTGTTGAGATGCTCCACTATCAGCAATCCAGAAATCAGATCCTCCAAAGTCATGTGCTCCTTGAGTTTGAGCTGTCAAACAAGAAATATTTGGTGCAGAGGTGCCTTGATAAACAAAGTTAGCTCTATGATAACAATCTAAAGCAACATGTCCCTTCTTTCCACAAATTTGACACTCAATAGCTGAGATGTTTTGATCAGGAACTCTGAAAAAACAATTGACAGCTGTGTGCCCTCTTTTGCTGCAAATTTGACATTCAGGAATACTGGAAGTGTTGAAATTCGATCCTCTATAACCTCCATTATTACCACCTCTTCCTCCATTATTGTAGTTCTTGTGAAAATTGTTTTTATTACCCCCTCTATATTTTCCACCTCCATGAAATGCACCAAAACTATTTCCATCAGTAAAACCTCCACGAAACTGATTAGTATAGTTTTGTTGTCTATTGTTGACAAATTGAGAGGGCATGGTTACTTGAGAAGACATGGAAGAATCCTGGATATGATTTTGAGAAGACACATTTCTTGAACTAGATCCATTTTCATAAGCAGAAGAAGCCATCATTCCAGCAAAAGATTGACTAAGAGTATTCACTTTATTCTCTAAAGATCTCTCTGCACCAATTAATTGACACCTTAACTCCTTAAGAGTTATAGCCTTTTCTCTATTCAGAATAACAGCCTTGATAACCTCAAATTCATCTGGTAATCCATTTAACACAGCCACAACTACATCTGAATCTTTAACGATTTCTCCACAACCAATTAGTTGATCCCTCAATTGCTTGACTTTTAGAAGAAATTTATCAATTGAATCACTTCCTTTCTTCATTGTATAAAAATCAGCCTTGAGATTGTTTACTCTAGCATCATAAATAGCAGCAAACCTATCTTGTAATTGCAACCAAGCTTCATTAGAAGTTTGACTCCCAAGAATATACTCCATGACATCAACATGTAAAGTAGCCATCAAAATTCCCATTAAAGCAGTATCTTCTTGGATCCAAGAAGTATAAGCAGGATTAACATCTCTAGAAATTCCTTCTTCAGTCACCAAATACTTTGATGGATATGGAGAAGATCCATCAAAGTGACCAAACAATCCAAATCCTTTCAACACAGATTCTATTTGAAATTTCCATTTACTATAGGTTTCTTCTTCTAATCGAACAGTTAACATGCCTAAAAGGCCTTCAATTTTTATGGATCCCATTATTTCTTCAACAATGCTTAGTGCTTTGAACAATTACTGAGAACAGAATGATTACTTTGTGTTTGATTACAACTCACTTGCTTCGTGCTTTATAACTCACTTGCTTCGTGCTTTGGTGATCCAGAAATTTCTGTAACCATATATCCATCAGATCGCAAGAACCCTAGAAAGGATTCTATCAACACATAAATTGATTGAATATACACAGCGGAAGATTAAACCAGAATCAAGAATATTTGTTTTATCATAGCTCTGATACCATGATAGAATTTGACAAAGAATAGAAGAAAGAAGTAGAGTTTGAATTTTAGAGAGAAGCTAGACTGATTTCATTTCAATTGATATCTGAATACAAGTACACACAACTATTTATAGATACTAATTCTGTTTCAGTTAGCTAGTAACTAGCTGACAAAACTGTTGTAACTAACCTCACCATTCTAACTAATTGATACAATTACATTGTTGACCTTGTTCAGAATTACTATAATAACCCTGTTCTAATAAAGTCTTTATGTTGATCTAAGGCTTTATATTTTGGTTCGAGGTTTGAAGAATACGCTGGAAGCTATTGACGAAAGGTCTCCGTATCCATCTCTGTTGGAGCGTAAGTGAAGGAGGAGACAGCTAACAGTGTTTTTGACGTCGGAGCGTAGGCATCTTGAGAGGTGCCAATATGAACTTTATTTGTTTAAATCGTTTTGATTTTATGGTGTTCAGATAAGAATCTAATATTTAAGTTTGTTTGTGTAATTTGGTTGTATTTTTTTCAAAAAAATGTTTTCTGGGTTTAAAAACTTTTTGAATTTTTTGGCTGGTGGAAATTTTTTCCTGGGTTTTAAAATGTTTTGAATTTATTGACGATGGCTGGTGAAAAATGCTTTTCGGGTTTGGAAACGTTTTGAATTTTTTGGGCTTTTTCAAATCTCTTTTTAGTTTTTTTCTTTTGGGTTTCTCTCTCTATTTTTTTGGATTATGTTTTTATTTTTGATATTTTATTTTGTTTCAGATCTAGACTTGGTAAGAAATGAGATCTCGACTTCGGTTAGGCATGGGTTTTATCTCTACATTTCATCTCTATATTTTTTTATTTTAGATAAATGTTACGTACTAATATGGGTCTTATCTTTCTGTTTAATATTACAAATTAGTTGCGGTTTTAGAGCTATTGAATTGGAAGGGAAAAGAAGAACCACGAGAAGAAGAAAAAAACATTATAAGAAAGTTACTCAAATAACATAAAAGCACTCTCTATAATCTCGCATGACCACTTTCTTCTCTATTTTTTTAGTTTTTATGATTCCTTGGTTAATTTTTTAAGTTACATGGGACTATATTATTTTCTCTTTCTCTCACTCTTGTTTCCTTTTTAGCTTATCACCAAGATGCTTTTGTGAGTTTGATGGAGGCGGTGGAGTACTGATTTTGGAGTCGTTCAAGATGTGCATTTTTAAAATGTTAGGGACAAAAAATATGTGATGGATGACCAAAAGCAAGGAGGTGTTTAAGATGGTAGGCAGTGATTTGAAGGGTTGGGTGTGGCTCGTATATATATAAAAGTTAATTCGTTGGTATATCTAATAGTTAATTCATATTTATAGTTTATTAATATCAGTTTCCAAACGAGTATTAAGAATCCACTAATCATGGTCTCAAAAAATAAAATAAAAACATCCACTAATCATGTCTGCAAAGATATTAAAAGTATGTATCAACTATAACATTATTGTATTTTTTCGTTTTTAAAAAGTACACGTAATGGCCCTTTCAGTTTTTAATTTAGCCATCCAGTTCAAGTTAACAAAAAATAGATACTATTTGTAGGGACTTGGTTTTTAAGAATGACTTTTTTGAATTGCAATTTCAAAATTTTTTGAATTGCAATTCCTAGGAAACAAGTTAAAATGACATAATAGATCTTTATTGAATAATATTTTTTTTTCATAATCGAATGATAAAAAGAATTGTAAACTCTCAACTGGATAGAGGCACTGGAAACGATGTCGGCCAGACACAAGATGATATGCACCAATGGTGCGAGGGATAAGCGTAACATCACAGCGTCACCAAATACATCACAGCTAAAGAGGACGTGGGGGGTCATTTCGCCCATGTGGCTAGGTCCTGACAACATGAGTTATTGGGAAGAGATTGGGTGTTAAACAATATAAATATAGTGGTGGGGAGAGTTTTTCTAATGCTAGCAGAAGTTCTGGTGTTCATTACGTGGTCAGGAGGTGGGAGAAATCATAATCCATAAAATGTGTGATGTACCTTTTATTTACATAATTTCATTCACTGAATACCAAGTTTGAATTTTTTCTTATGAATTTTTCACCCAACACACTCCAAGGCATGAGCACATTGTTGTATTTTTTATTTACATAATTTGATTCAGTGAATACAAAGTTTAAATTGTTGTTGATTAAATCTAAGATTTCAATTATTTTGTTTTACTTTTTTTATTATAATAACATAGATTAAAATGTCAAAAGTAGTTATCGAAAATTTTGTTTTATCAGAACTCCAAATATAGAACATTTATTTATGAACAAGACAATTTTGTTTTTCCCCAATTAAATACGTATTCGGTAATTAATACAAAATATTTTTTTAAACCAAAAATGAACCCAATCAAAATTACATGACACAACACGAGATGAAATTTTTTTTTACCAACCACGAAACCACAACACAATGTTTTTTTTAACCATAAATCAAAATAACTATTTTAGTAATATAACTTTTTATTTGTAATCTTTTTGGTGAAGGTGGCATGTTTTGTCGCTTTGATTGTAGTTTTTTTTTTTTGCTTTGAAACAATTTGTACAACTGGTGCAATTAGGTCCCATAAGGTAATGAAATTAACTCATTATAGGCTCAATGAGTCAATTTATGATAATTGGCATAAATTAATTATTATTTTATAATAATTGCATTTTTTATCAAAATTCTTTGGTTATGGCAAGATCGATGTCCATTACAATTTACGTGGCACTGCAAAGTTTTTTAAAAGAGAAAATATCACGAGAGTCTATTTACCACCGTGTCATATCATGTTATCACGTGTCTTATTTTACCTAACTTAAAACTATTACAAAACATGCTTTAGCTTAAATCGATAAGAGGGTAAATTGAGTTTAAATATAGCTTTTAGAAATGATGAATTCATATTACGGGAATTGAGTTTAAATATAGCTTTTAGAAATGATGAATTCATATTACGGGAACTAATTTATCACAGGAATAAATTTATCGTCGTGCCATCAACACGAGTACAAAATATCATGGGAATAAATTTATCATCGTGCCATCGGCACAGGTACACTCTAGTGTGTGTGTGTGGATAGATAGATAGATAGATAGATAGACAGACAGACAGACAGACAGACAGACTAATAACACATTAATTTTAATTCTTATAGTTTAATTGGTAGATAGATAGATAGATAGATAGATAGATAGATAGATAGATAGATAGATAGATAGATAGATAGATAGATAGATAGATAGATAGATAGATAGATAGATAGATAGATAGATAGATAGATAGATAGATAGATAGATAGATAGATAGATAGATAGATAGATAGATAGATAGATAGATAGATAGATAGATAGATAGATAGATAGATAGATAGATAGATAGATAGATAGATAGATAGATAGATAGATAGATAGATAGATAGATAGACAGACAGATAGACAAATAGATAGACTGATAGATAGACAGACAGACTTAACAAAAAAACACTAATAACACATTAATTTTAATTCTTATAGTTTAATTGGTCCGCGCTAGCGGCACCCGAGACCCCACCTTCACCCCCTAACCCCTACCCACCCACCCCCCACCTTTCAACTTAATAACAACAGTAAACAACACATTTTTGCTATTGGAGTCGACCTCACCAACATCAACCCAATTCATCCCAAACCTGCCTCCTACTTCTTACCTCGCTGCCCCCACCCTACCCTACCATACCCCCTACCCCATTGACTTACACCCGCTGCTCCGATTTGAACCTCGCGCAGACCTGCTCGACCCAACAGCCAAACCACCTGATCTCCATGGCTACCCCGACCCACTTCAACCCTCAATCATCTCCGGCCACCACTGCTTTCTAACCCACGGCCATACAACCACCAGCTGGTGGTTAATCGAACACCGGAATGGGGTCTTCTAGATGGAGTATTAAGGTCTCTGGTTTGAACAGACCTGGTATGGCAGGTTGTTGAGTTTTTCGTCCTGGTATGGCAGCCATGATGGTTCCAGCGTGGAAGGGTGGTGCATGTTTGGCCGGAGAAGGTGGTAAGGGCTGCTCCGGTATTCCATTGTTGGTTTGTTGTTGGGTCGTTGAAATGGGTTTGGAGGTGTCGTGGATTTTCAGCAGGAGGTGGGTTGTTTTTGGAGATATAAAGAGAAGTTTTTGAGGATGTCATTGTGGGGAGTAGGAGGTAGGGGCAGGGGGTAGGGGTGAAGGTGGGGTCATGGGTCTCGGGTGCCGCTGGCGAGAACCCATTAAATTATAGGAATTAAAATTAATGGATTATTAGTGTTTTTTGATAAGTCCATTCTTTTGTTCCACTTGTGATCCTCTCTCTCTCTCTCTCTCTCTCTCTCTCTCTCTATATATATATATATATATATATATATATATATATATATATATATATATATATATATATATATATATATGAAGTAATTGCATGTGTATTTAGGTAAACGTGTTCGAGTCTCTATTCTACCATTCGATTCAATATTGAATTGTTGTATTTTTCCACTAGGCATTCGGCTTATTCCATCCTCTTTGTTATGGAAGGTTGTGTGCGGTTCCAAATTTTGAGTCTGTTACGTAGGTAAGTATTCATTTATGTTACGTTAGTAGCTTTGTATTCTTGGATATCGGGGGCACTTCCTACGAGTCCCTCACGTAGTTTGATTTAAATTGGAATCGTATGTCAAATAAATGAAATGTTAATTAAGTAAAACTGGATTAGCAACATTATCTAGGTTGTCTCCTCTCACTTCACACCTAACGTTCAGGTCGGACCAGGTTTACCATGGGTAACCCATAAATTCGGGTCGGGCATGACAAATGGTATCAGAGCTCTAAGTTCAAGGCTCCTTTCGGGAGTGACGTTGTGAGGTCGGTAGTGAATCTTTAACATCGGTGTTGGTGTTGGGCCGATCACGCTAGATTAGTGATGGAGTCAAGGAGATTAGCACGATAGGCAATTCGTTGCCAAGTAGCCTGTAGCTAAGTTAGTTGCCATTAATAGCTTCCACGCTTCTAATTTAGACATGTTAGTAAATTATGAGTGTCTACGTAGGCCATTAGTGGCGACACCACATTCTCTAGTGTGAGGTGACTTGATGTTCACCCTTGATGATGAGAGAGGCCTAGTAAGATGTTAATAAAGGTGAATAGCGTCCATCGAATTAGAGATATAAGTCGGTTAAAGTCAATTATGGAGGTTAAGTGACTAAAGTGTCATGTGTAAGCGATATTGATTTTGTTATAATAATTCATTAAGTTCCATGGTTAGGTACAAACGGGTAGTTAGTTATGGTGGCGTGATTAGGTGAACTTGACCCTTGAGGTAGCATCACGCCCGTAAGAATTTAACAATTCGATAGGCATGTAGAATCTTCTCTGTAATTACTTGAGGATATGTGTTTAGGCCATAATTGATATGTTATTATCATTGTAAGTAAGTGCCGTGGTAATTATCGATTGAAAGTTGTATCTCATAAGCTATGGTGAGAGTTACGGGCCATTAGTGGTAAATGTGTTACATGTGTAACAATGATAAATCGAAGTTGTAGACACCCCATTTTGTTACCCCCTAACTCTCCTTAGGTCCCTAGTACCTCCCTTCATCACTACAAACCCAGGTCATACCCCGAGTACTGACCTAGAAGCCATCGAAAACTCCCAGGCTCTGTTTGACCAAAAAGTCAAACTCTTTAGCTCGACTGAGGTTGAATGAATCTTCGAAGCGCACTGAATTCCCTTTCTAATGACTCATCCCATGCACAATTCTGACTTACCATGCGAACGAACTATCCGTTTGCGTCCAAAACATGATCTAGAGGCCACCAGGCGCTCTCGGGCTCTGTTTGACCTAAGTCAACTCTTCAGCTCGATCGAGACTGAATGAATCTTTGAAGGGCACTAAAACCCCTTTCTAATGGTTCTCTCCCTGCGTGATTATGACTTTCCATGCGGACGAACGATCCGTTTGACTCCAAGAGGTCACCGCTTCCTTCCAAGGCCCGGTTGACCAAAGTCAACTCCCCAAACCGGGTCAAACTCTTTGGAATGTCGAAGTACATCTCCTAACCTTTCCAACTGTCCGCCTCGTGTGCGATTCGGACTTATCGTGCGGACGAACGATCCATTTGCATCCAAATGATTCCCCGTCCAATGGACCGAAAAACGCTTCCGAGCCATATTTGACCCAAAGTCAACTCCTGAACCCGGTAGCGGTCCAAAGGACTTCTAAAGGTCTCTGAATTACCTTTCCAACGGTCTAGCCCGTGCATAATTCTAACCAACGGTTTGCCCTCGTCAGCTAATTTTCCAAAAAGGCCTGAAACACACTGCCAAATGGCAGGTTCCAGACCCTGCCTATCAGCACGTGCCGATAGGCAGGACCATATCTATACCGATCTGTGGGCTATAAAAAGAGGCCTTCACCTCAATTGCAAAGGGAGCCCAAATTTGATAAAAATCACTCTCAGCGAATTCCAGAAACCTCTCTCGAAGGCAACGCGATTTCAACATCTTTTTTACTTCCACTTTTCATCATCCCTTTCATCAAACTTGGTGAATTAGACACTCTCCATCATCATCCAAGTGCAAGGGCTAATCTCCAACATTCAAGATTAAGCTCAAGATCTTCAAAAAGGTCCAACTTTCTCTTCAAATTCTTTTAAATTCGTAATAATTTGTTCTATTACTTAGAACTTTTACTATCTCATCTCACACATCCTAATATATTTTTTATTTAGTATTATTTCACATCTCTTATTTTCATATAAATGAAACCCAAAAAACAAGAAAAAGAGGGTTTGCTCATAAATTCCAAATAGGGATTTTCATACTTTTCTCACACTTTCCTCACAACTAAAACACTTTTTTCTACACACACACACACACACGAATAAGAGATCCCCCATTTGGATTTATCGGATAAACCCCACCCCTCGTTTTGTATGTGAACTATGTGGAATTTGATGCCTTTATATGCTACGTAGGCGTCTCGGGATAAAACCCGAAACTCAAGTCCTTTTCTCACTTTTTCTCTCATTTTCTATCTTCTCTAAATCTAATTTCCTTATATTCTATATACTTGCTCTTAATGACGTATTACTCCATATGCGTTATCGTTCCATTATAACGATCAACGTAAGGATAATCGCATAAATCTTATTTTCTAATATTATTCTTATACCTTCCTACGGATGACTCGCTTTATGTTTTCCATAATAAAAGTCGAGGATTCCTATCTCCACTATATATATACACAAGCACACATATCACGGGGAAAATAAAGGAAAATAGTAAATATCCATGAGAGACCGAAAGGGCGGAATGGATGCCTAACACCTTCCCATTTCATAACTTAGCCTCCGAACCCTTCTAGAATTATTTTGGTTTCGTATGCACCAGTATGTCTTTGGATTCCATCCTTCGGGACGGCTTTCCCTTTTTCTTTTGTCTGTTTTGAGTAAAATAGACTGGCGACTCTAAATCTCTCTACATTATTACACCTCATCTCAAACAATGTCGGCCGAAGCGCTCCCGAGAGGGACGCGCGGGACCCGAGGATCCTCCCTTCACGCGCTCGCCTGCCCGCAGGTGAGGATCGGGGATGGCCACAGTGGCGACTCTGCTGGGGATATGTATATGTTTTGAGGGCTTGACTCTATTTACATGGATGCTATATTTGTTTATATTTCCCCTATATCTGCATGTTCCCCTTTTCCATGTATATTCCATGCTTATGCTTCTGTTCACACACTTGTAGAAAATTCTCCATGTACACTTCACTCCACGTGCACCTAGGATCACATATATCCCCATGTTGCACACATCACCCATTCCTACTTGGTGTACCTTGGGTACTTATACTTTGCTCACTATTTGGCATAATCAAGAAAAACATTCTCATCATAAGATACTAATAAGAGAATCATGCATGATTCACACGACATCACCAAAGAGCATTGTTATTGACCAAATTTTACCCAGTAACTGGAGGGTCACTTCGTGATGAGCGTTGGTCCGGCAGGGCGCAGTTAGCCTAAGAGATATGACTCTCACCTTCCATGGGCTAAGTACCTTCGACGTATATCGAATGGTTCCCCCGCATCGTACTGCTTGACTGAAGTCATGACGAGAGGTATATCATAGGGAATTCGTTCGCGAATGTCGAGTATATCGAATTCGCTCTCACACGTATCGTCCCCACGAGGTATAGTGAGGCAATTCACATACACTCAGGTATATCAAATCGCATGTCCACACGTACCAATTGCCCGCAAGAGCAAGACGTATATCGTGGAAGTCATACCAAAGGGGGGAACCCTTTCCGATTTACCTAACCAACTGCATACCCGTATATAGGTGTCAAACCTAGGACAGGCACTTTAGATTTCTAGTTTCAACCCGAAACTCTGCCGAAATTCTAGGTCAGTCTACCGCCCAAATATTTCCCATTTTTAAAATGGGACCCTATCCGTGAGCGTGGTTATAAGTCCGGCCATAGCTTCGCATATATTAAAAACCCCATTTTTCCAGGCTCGGGTCTCGTCTGGCATTGCATTTAGGAGAATTAAATACAAGTGAGAACATAATAATTGTAATAATCATGCTGATTTCCGTCTCCAAAAACATTTCTCCTTTATTTATCAAAAATCCAAAAATAGTTTCTTCCTTTTTTCTCAAAAATAAATCCCATCCTACACCTTCCCAGGTCAATCGCAAGCCCTTGGCCTGGCTCCCTATTGGCTTCGGTCTTCAGTCAAATCACCTCGGAGTTTCATCCGCTCCTCTAACACTTCTTCCGAGTTCAAAATCCATCCACTTTCCATGGAGAATATAGATCAAGTACCAGTCATACAGTCATATCTGACGGCAGTCCTAGCTCAGCTCGTGTCCAAGATTGACAACCTCCAAACTGAGGTTCGAGAGATGCAACGAAACCAGGTTCCTATTTCTCAAGAGACCAAGGCCCTATTCCCTCGTGCTATGGGTCCACTCGAGCCTATCTGGGTTCCCAAGGAATATCAGCATGCTCCACGTGCCCTTCCTATCAATGGGCCACCACCTGCCCAGCTTTCGATGCCAAACATTGCCCAGCCTGTGGCTAACCTGCCTATGGTCGTTAATCCAAAAGAGGAGGAGTTGAATAAAGTCAAAGAGGATCTTAAGATGCTCACTAAGAAGTTCGACCAAGTCACAATCTCTGGGAATTACATGGACTACACCCACATGTCTCCTTATCCTAAAGCAAGGTTACCCGAGAAGTTCAAGATGCCAAATATCGAGAAGTTCGGAGGGAGTGGACCTCCAATTATTCATCTTCGCAGTTATCACCGTTCCATGACTCTACTAGGGGATTCTGAAGAAGTGATGTCCCAATTATTTCAACAAACTTTTAAGGATAGTGCCCTCCGATGGTTTTTATCTCTCGAGGAATTCAGAATCCGTAGCTAGGAGGATGTAGCCCGAGAATTCATGTCGTAATACAAATACAACGAAGAGCTTGAGGTCACCCATCGTGATTTAGAGCTGCTCAAATAGAACCCTGGGGAATCAGTCACTAACTTCATATCCCGGTGGAAGGAGCAAGCAGCTAACATGACCAATCGGCCATCTGAGGAAGAACATGTCAACATATTAAAGAAGAACTTCTTGCCCCATGTCCGAGTGACGATGGGAGGATAATACTATCCCCACTTTCGAGCTCTCAGAGAAGTTGGAGTAAAAATTGAGGAAAGCCTTGTTAAAACAGAGGTCGAACCGAAGAAGGTGTCCGGACAATTCACCCCTAGAAAGTATGGCAAGCCTGGCAGTGCTACAGTCTCAACCAACAACAACATCTCTCAATCAACCACATCATGGGCACCAGAAAGTCTTCCTGCCCCCATCCAAGGTAATACACTGAGCTCCATGCCCCTCTCTCCAAAGTTCACCAAGCCCTGTTGAGCTAAAACCTCATCAAACCCTTAGATCCCCGTCCATTTCCAAATCCACTCCCAAGAAACTTTAAGGCCGATGCCCATTGCGCCTTCCACCAAACTGTTGGCCATACCACCAACCAATGATTTAACCTCCAAAATAGAATCCAAGATCTCATTGACCGGGGTACCATCCCCCCACCAGCCAATCCTAAGACAAACACTACTCACAATCCACTCCCAAATCATGCCAATGCCATCTTCTTAGAAGAAAACCCATATTTCGATCCCTCAACTCAAATCACACCCATACACTCTCCTAAACCTCTTTAAATTTGCCCATATTTCCTCCTACACCCTACTAGCCTCGCTGATCAAGCACTGTCACTCCTTACCAGAGCATGTATCACTGTCCATACCCGTTCTGAAAATGAAAGTATGGAATCGTCAGAGGTGTTAAACCAACTCCTAGAGTTCGGGCTGAAATTTCCCTCACAGATGGTCATCGATTGCTAGAGGTTCAGTACACTATTCTTGGAAGAACAAAAATGGGCCTGAGATTCAAACAAGTGGGTGGTACCAACCGACGAAGTCAGCCTAAATGATGTTGTCCAAATTATGGCAGAATTATTCGGGCAAACCAACAGCATTTGTAACATCACCGAGTTACTTGACATTTTGAAGCTACAAGGGCGCTTGGTCCCTTTAACCATACATATCCCCACAAAATGGGAGGACCTGTATAAAGAAGCCGTTGAATTTATGGAATGCATTGACTTTACATGGAAAGATAGAATTGTTGCCACTGGATGGGCGGAAGAATTCGAAGATTTGAGTGAAGAACAAGCTTCAGGAAGAACTGGCCCAGTAGTCAACATATGTGGGATGATATCATTTGAAGAACTCCTCGGAGAAATAAACAGGATAGAAGAACAACCTGAGATTGACGAGGAAATGGGATTCATGTTCTTTCGTTCTTTAGTAAATCATATGACCAGATCAGGGAGACATTACCAGGCTCCAAGCTCACTACCAGCAAATAACAAAGGGAATGGCGTTGAAAACCTTCCTATGCCAGAGATGATCATTGAGGAGAGCAAGATCCTCGATTAACTGAAGAAAACTCAAGCTAACATCACCCTATGAGGGCTTTTCATGTCTTCCCAGCTGCACAGAAATGCTTTAATCAAGCTGCTCACTGGACCTACAGTTCCTCCTTCCACCGCACTAGAAGAAGCGGTAAATCTGGTCGGATCCTTGACCTCTACCCGAATGCTATCATTTTCTGAAGAAGAAATCCCCAGAATTGGGCCAAATCACAATCATGCAATCAACATCTCCGTCGAAGTTATGGAGAAGGCCGTTCCACTCTCTCTTGTCGATAACGGATCCGACTTAAATGTTTGCCCACTGAGAATCTTCAAGTGTTTAGGCCTGAAAAAAAATGGCCTCGATCCAACCTCCGCCGTTGTACGTGCCTACGATAATACCCATCGGGAGGTGATGGGATCCATAAAACTTGTAATAGGGGCTGGCCCTATAAACCCTGTCGTTGAATTCCAAGTCATAGATATCCCAACTTATTTCAACCTGTTGCTCGGACAACCCTGGCTCCACAATATTAAGGGTGTCTCTTCCTCATTCCATCAAAAATTAAAGTTCTTCGCCGACGGGCGAGTCATCACCATTTGGGGCGATGATGAAAATGTTGAGGGTGCAAGCACCAGCAGTCTAATCCTTGAGATACAGCACGAGTCAAATGATATGCTCCTATTAGGATTCCGAGTTGAGCCACTCCTACTCTCGACAGGGGACGGTTTCAAAGAAAGGGTTTGTCTGGAATATGACCCTCATGGCAATGTCAATGTGATTTAGATGTTCATAAACATGCACTTCATACCCAGACTGGGGCTAAGGCAAAGGTAGCAAGGGGTACTTGAGCCTATCGAACTGTAAAAAGCTTTTCCTCCTTGTGGCTTGGGGTATCAACCATCAGAACAAGATATCAAAATGATCCACCAGTCTCGACCAAAGAGAAGATTAGAATGCATACAAACTATCCCAAGAGACTTCTTGAATGGATGATTCATCAAAGAAGGCGAAGACTTCCCCTTTTGCGGTTTTCCAGAACTATGGTATGACCACACAAACAAGAAGATGAAGCCTGGAATGGAGATCTTTTTCCAAGATAGCTACCCATGGGTCGAAAGTTTCCAACATTGCGTACAACTGCTCATCAAAGATATCGAAGAGACTGAGGAAAGTGATTCCGAAGTTTCCTCCAACTTACATACACTGGGGCTGGCACTCTGCATGGTTCATTCGGTCACTACATCAATGGATCCATCCCATCTGATTAAAGTTATTGATACACCCCTCCTCAACTGGCATGCTGAGCCAATTTTACCTCCTGAAATCTTCCTTAACCCCAATGTTTACCCTATTTCTTCTTATGTTGTCTATCCTTGTTCAAATGTAATTGAGACCACTTTTGATAAGGTTCTCAATGATATTTTTCCTATCAATGAAATAAACTAAGATTTTGAGTATCTTGTGGTGCCTTACATTAACTGCTTGGATTCTAATCAAACTTTTGATGATGATGATTTTGCAAATGAACAATTCTTAACTGATCTAAATAAGGTTAATAATAAACAACATAACCGCGTTCAAGTTAATGAAGAAAAGACTATTGTTATTAGTCTCGGTTCTAGTAGCCAACTGCGCAAGATTAGGATAGGGGCCACCCTTGACGAGCATGAGCGCACACAACTCGAAGAATTCCTAAAGGAGTTCGTGGATGTCTTTGCATGGTCTTATGATGATATGCCCGAAATTGATCCTGAAATAGCTTAACACGAGATTCCCACTCTCCCAGATTACAAGTCGATTAAATAAAAATTGAGAAAGATCCGCACCGAATGGTCGCTCAAGGTCAAAGAAGAGGTGGTCAAACAATTGAACGTGGGCCTCATTAGTGTGATCGAATATCCCACATGGCTAGCCAATATAGTACCTGTATCGAAATTAGGAGGGAAGGTTCGAATGTGTGTAGACTACAAAGATTTAAACAAAGCTTCTCTAAAGAATGATTATCTGCTACCCAATATCGACATGATTATGGACAACACAGCCAGTCATGCTCTCAAGTCATTCATCGACGGGTTTTCCAGATACAACAAAATCAAGATGCACCCAGACCACCCAGAAAAAACCGCATTCATCACCCCATGGGGAACCTTTTGCTACACCGTTATGCCATTTGGTCTCAAGAATGTTAGGGCTACCTACCAAAGGGCTGCCACAACCATCCTGCACGATCTGATTCACAAAGAAGTCGAGGTTTATGTGGGTGATATGATTATCAAGTCCAAAACTAGAGAAGGTCATGTTCTCGCTCTCCGGAAGTTCTTCGTTCGAATGCGACGGTATCAAATGAGACTGAATCCACAGAAATGTGTCTTCGGCATTACAAAAGGAAAACTCTTTGGATTCATGGTCAGTGAGAAGGGGATAGAAGCAGATCCTGTAAAGCTGAAGGCCATACTTGAGATGCCACCTCCCTGAACAGAGAAATAAGTCCGAGGTTTTCTTGAGAAATTACAATATATTTGCCAGTTCATCAGCCAGCTAACATCCTCCGTGAACCGATCTTCAAGCTCCTCCGAAAGGATTCAACCAAGGTTTGGAATGAGGTCTGTCAAGAAGCTTTTGACCGAATCAAACAATCTCTGAACCAACCTCCAGTGCTCATGCCACCACAGCCGGGTCTCCCTTTGCTCCTATACCTAACCATAACCGACACTGCAGCTGGGGCATTACTAGCCCAATACCTTGAAGACTCCCGCAAATAAAGAGCCATCCATTACGCCAGTTGCAAATTGGCTGGGTACGAGGTTAACTACACCTCTTTGGAAAAGGCGTTTACCTCACTTATTTGGGTCACCCAAAAGTTACGACACTACATGCTCTCCTTCCCCATCAAACTTGTATCCCGAATGGATCCCATCAAATACTTGCTTGAGAAACCCGCCTTATCCAGTCGGATGGCTCGATGATTGATGCTCCTAACTGAGTTTGATATCATGTACGTCACGCAGAAATCCATTAAAGGAAGAGCCATCTCTGGCTACCTTACTGATTACACCATAGAAGAAGCAGATGTCTGGATCTCTGAATTCCCAGATGAAAATATCATCTACACCGCTCAAGACAACCTTTGATGGAAAATATTCTTTGACGTCACTGCCAATGAAAAGGGACATGGCATTGGGATACTTCTGATTGCCCCAAATGACTCCTACACTCCCATCGCCATCAAATTGGATTTCCCTTGCACCAACAACATGATGGAATACGAGGCATGCACAGTAGGCTTCAAAGTTCCTCTCAAGAAAGG
Source organism: Sambucus nigra (assembly GCA_949130495.1). Classification (NCBI taxonomy): domain Eukaryota; kingdom Viridiplantae; phylum Streptophyta; class Magnoliopsida; order Dipsacales; family Adoxaceae; genus Sambucus; species Sambucus nigra. Next base: position 140,025,132 of record OX422224.1, on the reverse strand, counting down.
TATTCAATACCTTGATGTTTATGGGGATTCTTCCCTCATCATCGATTACGTGATCAGAAAGTAGAAAGTCAAGGACGAAAAGATCCAACCCCTCCATGCCCACTTAGAAGAGTTAGCCTCCCGATTCCGAGATATCACCTTCCATTACCTACCCCGAGCAAAGAATAACCTAGCCGATGCTCTTGCTACATTGGCCTCCATGGTCGACATGCCCGAAGGAATAACAATGACCCCCATCCTAGTTCAAAAGCAAGACAAACTAACCCACTGCTACCATATTGAGCTTGTCTCCACCGAAGATCCCGAACTAGTCGATTGCTGGTACTATGATATCTGGTGCCTCCTCAAACATGGTAGGTATCCCAAGGGTTCCAACAAGAAATACCGAATAACCTTACGAATATTGGCCCCCAGGACATCATCTGTCATAAAGCTCTACTCAAAAGAAACTTCGATGGAACTCATCTACACTGTATCGCAGGGGCTGAGATTGAAAAAATAATACAGAAGATCCACAACGGGGAATGCGGGCCCCACATGAACGGTCACATGCTTGCCAAGAAGATCATCCGACAGGGTTACTACTGGACCACCATGACCCAAGATTGCACCGCCTATGTTCGGAGATGCCTCAAATGCCAACAGTTCTCCAATCTTCAACACCTGCCTCCGCGAGAATTATACAACATGACCTCTCCCTGGTCGTTCTCCACCTGGGGTGTAGACATCATAGGGAAGGTTACACCAAAAGCTTCAAACGGACATGAGTTCATCCTAGTTTCCATTGATTACTTCATCAAATGGGTCGAAGCTGAGTCATACACAATATTGAACGCCAAGAAAGTGGCTAAATTCCTCAAGAAAAATATCATCTACCGATATGGGGTCCCGCACGAGCTAGTGTCAGATAACCGATTACATTTCGAAGAAGAAGTCACGAAAGTAGTCAAGGAGTACGGGATTCAGAGACATAAATCTTCTCCCTACCGACCTCAGACCAATGGTGCAGTGGAAGTCGCCAATAAGAACATCAAAGCCATCATCAGCAAGATGACAAGAAGATGTAGGGATTGGGCCAACTGGATCCCGTACGCCCTCTGGGTCTATCGAACCTCAATTCGAACCTCTACTAAGGCTACCCCTTACTCTCTGATCTACGGCATGGAAGTAGTCCTACCTGTGGAGATGGAAATACCCTCGCTACGCATCATGCTCAAAAGCAAAGTTAGCGAAGAAGACTGGTGCCAAAGTTATCTCGACGAGCTGACCCTCCTAGATAAAAGGACATTAAAAGCTCTTTACCACATATAGGGGTACCATTGCCGAATAGTGTGATCATTCAACAAGAGAGTCAAGGACCGCGGTGTCCGGGAAGGGGATTTAGCCCTCAAAGAGATAATAGGGAAGTTCAAGCCCAATTGGAGCGGACCTTACATTGTGAAGAAAATCTTATCTGGCGGTGCCGCCATGCTCACTGACCTAGATGGGGAAGAGATGGCCCATCCAGTCAACCTGGATTGTCTCAAGAAATTCTACCCCTAGTCTTAAATCTCAGCGCGCTACGACTCTTCTCATCTCCCTTTTATTCTTAAAAAAAACTCTCTTTATTTCCCTCTACCCAGAACTACGTGGGCCTGATCCTCTGCAAAAAACCATTTTTTAAGAACAAAAAATTCAAAAACCCCAGAGGTACGTAGGCAGCTCATACATCTTGCAGGAGCACGGACCTTTCTTTTTCACAAAATACTATTCTTTTCTTATCTTCGAGAACGGCATTTCATTCTAACAAATACTTGAACAAAAGGATTATGTATGCCTTAGCGATCGGTATAGATAATTCAAAAAATACAAAATTCATCGAAAGGCACAACTGGATGACTAGAAACTTGATTATTTCATTAATAGGAAATTACAGTACATATTAGATAAGATAAGGAACGAATAACTCCCTTCCCCCTACTACCATAAAAAGCCAAATAAAATCCACACATCGATTCCCTATTACATGAATAAACTCTCCAAGATTCCTACCCACAGCTACCAGAGGAGCCCGCACCCTCATCATCTACATCCTGGGGTCCCTAAGTTTCCCCTGCCTGAATAGAGTGTCGTAAACACTCCATGGACCGATAATCCTGAACTAGCTTCGAAAAGACCACAACACCCCCTTCCATGGTGTTAAATAAAACAAACCACCTTTGTCCAGTCTCCACCGCCAACATCTAACTGACTACTCTCCTCCACAACCACTTCATGTAATCATTAGAGACATGCCAAACTCTCCCGACACACTGAGAGGGACGGGTCGATGGACACTGATCTTCCCACAGATATCCAAGCAACAGACGCAGGCGCTCGGTCAAAACGTCTACAGGAAAGAAATTTGAGGTCTAAGGTGGCACGACCTGTGCCCAGCCAAATTGGCTCAGAAGCCGCCAAGGGAAATAAAAAGAGGTCTGCCTGATACCAACCAGCTGCACGTATGAGTACTCTCCTAGCTCTAGAACAGGCTGCAACTGCCCCCACCAAGGCACTGACCAATACAGATTTCGGCCCCCATTCTCTATAAACTAGTTTTCCCAGCTCTCAATATCTAAGCCAACGCTGAAGAAGTAACGCGAAAAGAAGTTGGGCACAACCGACAAAGGATACTCTGGAGGGGCCACCAAGCGAAGTCTTTCAGACAACCACATGAACAGCATCACGGGGCTACCCCTCAAAAAGACAGAACGACCTTCTCTCCAGGCATCCAGGTCATTCAAGGTCTCATCCAGTATCACCGCCGCAAGATTACGACGGTATGACATCCACGAAGTAATGGCTGCAAGTTGCGGGTCCACTAATAGTTCCCCAGTCACCAGCAATAATTTTGATACTAGGCTCAGAGCAACGGCTCCAGCATATCCAGCATCACCTACTTCCTGCAAATGCATGAACTATAGCACCGTCGGGAGGGAGATCATTCCTCCAACAACCAGTGATCTGGCCGCCGAAGGCGAAATACGAAGAAACCAGACCAATAAATCCCTATGAGAATAGGAAAATTCGGGCAAAGCCATAGCAACACTAGGATTTACGCCCAGCATGGTAGAAAATTCCTCGTAGGTAGGACAAACTTCATCCAACCCAAACCGTAATACATGGTCTTTAGGGTGCCAGAATTGTACCGCCGCTATCAGCATGTTCCACTTAATAGGCCTATTGCGCCACAAAGAGACTCGACGCATGTTGAAAGCTTCATAGTCGACATTATAAGAACATAGTTCTGAGGCTTAGAGGTAGTTAGCAAACTCAATGCTACCAGGGAGAGCCATCTTGCAAGGCTAAGAGATAATGGGCAAGTAGGTAAGAATGCAAAGGTGTGATGAAAACACTCCACCCTTACCCCTTTTTATACTTGAGAACCCTCACAAGAGACATAATCCCTACAGAAATCGGAGGGAATCCTACCCCACAAGGTACCAAAGGCTAAAAAGGATAGCAATCAAAGCTTTGAATTGATGGGACTGGACTGAACTGCCGATAGGTAGGACAGGGTGCTTGCCGATCGGCAATCCCCCATTTTTAGAAATTTCCCTTTTTTCTCATTTTGTCAAATCAGAAAACTCAATAAAAATAAATTGATATTCTCAAAACATAATTTTAAAATACCTTTTTCTCCTTATATAACTTTCCTTCAAAAATTCTAAAAATATTCCTTTTTACGGTCTCAGCGGCAAAGTAAAAAGCGCATGTGCATGCATTCATTCATCATCAATAAAAGATAATAAAAAATTCCATTGCATTGCATCTATTTATTTTCTGTGTTACATTAATTTTGCAGGAAAAATCAAAAACAACGGGACTCAACTCGAACCCACATTCTCTCTCTCTCTCCCACCTACCTTTCTCTCTAAGAGCTTCCACCCTTGCGACGTGCTCTCTTTCCCCTATGGCGAGACGATGCGCCACCACTACCCGAGCCAGAGTCCTCTCCGGATGAAGCAAACAACACCAAGCAAGAACCAACAGGAATCGCATCCCGAATATGGTCAGTCGCAGAAGATATCCAGTCTCTAATGTCCCTTAGCCAAGTGGTCGACACTCGGACTTGCTGCAAAAAAAGGCAAAATCAGTATCAAAGCAGGGATAACCAAAATAAAAAATAAAAAAAGAGAAGAACAGAAAGGTATACCGCAGGTCGGAGGACCTCCTCTATCAAACCCAACTGCTCCGGATCCATCGCATGAGGACGGTGCAACATAGGCACCATCCCTCCATCGGCCCGCCGAATGCTGTACGAAGGGGTATGCAATCGAATAAAAGGAACCTCTGAGGTCATCGACGCCGCAGATGCTGTCGAACTGCCACCACTATGTGAAGAACCCACCACCTGACTCGAACCCGTAGGAGGGAAAGGCAGGGCATCATATATGTTGGGCGCCATCAACCAGCTCGTCACAAATCCATATAATCATACGGTGCAGCTGTATCAGTGTATAATAAGTAGGACTCATTGATCATCGCCACGATCCTTGCATCCTCCGATAGCATTCGCTCCCGCCTCATAGACGTAGGAGGCTGTGCAGGTGGCACCACTACCTCCTCCTCAGCAATTTGGTGAACCACCCTCTCCCCGAGATACCAGAAATGGCCAAACTCATGCGCCAGAAAATTCCTCATCTGCGCGTTCACCCCGGTCACCCCCGCATCCTGAATGGCTGTCCCCTGGGGATAAAAGGTCACCTGAAAATCTCCAAGCAAGCATAAATCTATACAAGATCAGAAGGTGAAAAAACAAAGAATGAAATGGAAAGAGTCTTACCCTACCACTGGTCAAGTCATTCAAGACCTGACGCACCGCCTCAAGAGAGAGAGATCCCTTCGACTGCCGATTGGCCATACGCCATCGATAAAATCAGCAGAAGTCCCCAACAATGTCGTCCTTTAGAGTGAACAGTGAGGAATTGCACCCAATCAACTCATAAAACCACGTCTGTCAAAGATAAGAATTCACAAACAGAAAGAGACGCATAAGGAAAATGCGAATGCATGAAAGGAAAATGCGAATGCATGAAAAGAAATGCACAAACTAAAGAATACCTCAAGAAGGTACGTGGCTCCAGTAAAAGGTCTATCGATAACACCGGATGAAGGCATCTAGAGAAGAGTAAAGGGTCGCCAAGGTCAGACTCCCCCAATCATAAAAAGGGATGTTCGAAAACATCTCAGGTACGGCAAGAACCACAAATGGACGACGTCGCCACTCGACGCCACCATGAAGCCTCCCAACACCAGCAAAATTAATAACCGGGATATCTGCCTCACTTGCAGCCCATACTTCACATCAATCACCTTGCCCAACAGAACATCCTTCAGTAGGGATAGTCGGATAGAATCCCTAGAAACTATCCTCCCTACATCACCAAGTGTCGCACGCACTGCCTCTGGTCTCACCCGCAAAAAGCGATCCACCTTTATCTGGTCTCTATCACAATCCAGCCCCAACAACTGCTGCATGTCTATGGGAGTCACAGTCATCTCCCCGAAGTCAAAATGGAAGGTGTGGGTAGTATACCACCACCTCTCTCCCAAAGCGCACAGAATCGTTGTCGAACGAGACATCTCATCTAGTGCAGATGCCAACCTCCCAAAACTCGCTTGTTAACGCAAAAATTCTCCATCTACGAGGACCAATCAGAAAAGGACACGTGTCATCCTACGTGGCAATATTCAGCACCCGAGGAGTGTTAGTCGGCACCCGAGGAGAGTTGGTCGGCACCCGAGGAGTATTGGTCGGCACCCGAGGAGTGTTAGTTGGCACCTGAGGAGAGTTGGTCGGCACCCGAGGAGTATTAGTTGGCACCCGAGGAGAGTTGGTCGGCATACCAACCAGGAATATCAAAGGATAACTACGCATTTAATGATCATTAATGTACATTTATATTGTAGATGACAACACATAGCATACCAAGCAATTAGATTCGTTGAATGTAGACATAATGTATAAATGTCTACATACAATGAATCTATTTATCTCCCATTACTATAAATACATGTATTCCCTTAGCCAAAAGGGACAAGGATGAAGAGAGATCCAAGAGATCCAGGAAAGAGATCCAAGAGATCCAAGAACCGAGAGACACCATACACAAGATCCATACCTTTTTCTCTCTCTACACCACATTGTGCTATTGTAAACCCCTGGGAATAAAATAACAGTGGACGTAGGCTTTTCCTTATAGCCGAACCACTTTAAAAATCTTTGTCTCTCATGTGCTTGATTGGATTGCTTTTATCTATTTATCTGTGATCATAAAAATGGGATTCGGTCTAGTTTTTTGCATCAACAGATTGCCGCCGTCTGTGGGAACGTGTTACAACCATTGTTCTCCATCAAAAGCTAAGTTTTTATTTTCTCTACGTATAATCAATTATACATACATCTTCTGATTCAATCATGATTTTTATGTTTATATACATAAATTAATTGTCCAATTTTTATCTGCAAAATGTTGCATATCATGATTTTTAAATCATAACTATTAGATTAATTCTTATTTAGAAATCTGAAAAATAATGGATTTCATAAATCATAAATTTTTGCTTGATTCTCAAGTTTCAATTTTATATCATGGAATAAATATTTTAAATGATTACATATACCCATATATACGACGATGATAAGATTTGATAATTTTCATTATTGATTTAGAAATAAATTTTGTAAGATCTTTGATGTCTATTCAAATTCCCATCATATTTTTAATAAAAGAATGGGAAAAGGTTAAAGACAATAAAAAGTCTTCTCATGGAAATCATGACCCAGATCTATTTTCTCTCTCTTCAAGTTTGAGTCTCTTTGCATTCACTTTTATGAACTATATACTTAATTTGGTTCATCTTCCATCTATGCCAATAAAGTCTCATTGATTGATTTTTTTTATATAAATTTGGTAATAACTTCTATCATTCACCATATTTTTATCTCTCCAAATTGGGAATAGGAAGGGATCAATATAAAAAATAATTTTCTCTCACCTGAAAAATCATTACCCACCTCTTGTAAAAGAGGATCAGTAAATAATCATGACCATATCAAGACTCTGGGCACAAATTTGATATGTTGGCCCCTCGTTCATCACATCACAAGGTCACACGATCTAGTGGGTTATATATTTATTCATTTAATTAACATTCTTAAGGCTTAAATTTTACATTGAATGTTATTTTTTGATCTAAAGATTCGAGATATTCTGGTCATCCAACCATATATTCTATAATTTGAGATATCCTTAAATGTTGGTCGGCAACATCCATGTTGTTTGTCGGCAGCAGTAGAATCTTGGGGTATTAAAAAATGCTAAGCACCCCCGATATTTCTTTAAACACGAGTTCGGCTTGGGGACAAGCAGGGGGCTTAAGTCTTTTTAACTTATGATCATCCAAAAATTATTTTTAAAACCAAGTGATAAATAATTTTCAAACAGCAACTTATACCTGATTAGTTGTTGGAGATTAAATAAATTTACAAAAAACTTTACGTCTTATTTATGATGCATATTTGATAATAATTTGTCCATCTCACACACATTTGGCATAAAACATATTATTTTATATTTTGAAATTAATATTTTTATTTCTCAAGCATATACATATCATATACTGATTGGATGAGTAAATTATTCTCATGACTAATCAATTCAGCCTACACAAATGGTAGAGCAAGATATTAATTTTTACAGGGACAAGATTCAACTCCGACGAATGCTCGAAAATAATCTTACTCTTTTGAAAAATATTATCATAGCTCGGCAGTATGAAATTTCACCTCAGCGAGGAACTATTGATTTTATTATTGCTATGATATCTGCTCCAGCACAAATGATTCTATATATCCATTGGGATTCATATTCTATATTCATCTCAACATGGAGCACGGCGAGATACTTATTATCATATACAGCTCTGAGGAGAACTATAACATTTATTATATTTCACCCCCAACGGATAGTTGGTCGGGGTAATTCTTATTTATATGCAGGCCCAGCAAAGTTCTCGGCCATATTCTTATGTTCTGGAAAATATTATTCTTATTCGGCATTCTGCAATTATGCCTCGACAAGATACTTATTCAGCTTTAAGGAGAATTAAAACATTCGTTCGGATAATTCTTATTTATATTCAGGCCTGACAACGTTCTCGGCCATATTCTTATGTTCTGAAAGATCTTATTCTTGTTCGGCATTATATGATTCTACCTCGACTGATCGGCGATGCACTTTATTATTATTCTTTATATCTATTTGGATGCATATTCTAGTCTCATTTCAGCATGGAGCTCGACAAATATTTATAATCATATATTCAGCTTCAAGGATATCTCCAACATTTACATTATCTTATTCCCAACAATCTGTTGAGGAGGTCTCCAGCATTTATTATATCTTATTCAGCTCCAAGGATGTCTCCAGCATTTATTATATCTTATTCAGCTCCAAGGATATCTCCAACATTTATATTATCTTATTCCCAACAATCTGTTGAGGAGGTCTCTAGCATTTATTATATCTTATTCCCAACAATCTGTTGGTCATCGCCGAGGAGGTATCCTGCATTTATATTATCTTATTCCCAACAAATCTGTTGGTCAACGCCGAGGAGGTCTCTAGCATTTATATTATCTAATTCCCAACAAATCTGTTGGTCAGCGCCGAGGAGGTCTCCAGCATTTATATTATCTTATTCCCAACAAATCTGTTGGTCAGCGCCGAGGAGGTCTCCAGCATTTATATTATCTTATTCCCAACAATTCGTTGGTCAGCTCCGAGGAAGTCTTCATCATTTATTATCAATTACCACCAACTCCGATTGGTAGATAAAATCACTTCGGTTGGTAGACAAAATCCAACTCCGGTTGGTAGATAAAATCCAACTCCGGTTGGTATTGGTCGATAAATCTCATTCAAAGTTCACATTCATCAGTTGGGGGCTTCTATTACAGATATATTTGTTCATTTGGTGGGACATTCTTATATCATCATGCAGTCGATCATCAAATTCAACTCCACAAACTCAAACGATCGGGGCCCCGACCAATCATCATTCAGGAGTTGTTTTTCTTGCTCAGGAATTACTTTTGATATTGAAGTTCAGGAGGTATATTGAAGTTCAGGAGGTGTATTCAGAAGTATCAGGACATGATGAAAGAAAGCGATAAGTATTCCACCGAGGAACTCTTCCAGACTAGAAATTAGAAGACAAGTTGCCTATATGGAGGCTATATGTAGATGGGTCATCTTGCACTACAGGCTGCGGGGCAGGGATCGTTTTGAACAACCCAGACGAGGTCGACATGGAATACGCCCTACGTTTCTAATTCAAAGCTTCTAATAATGAGCCAAAGGAGAATTGATGATCAAGTATTAAGCAAAGGTGATGGAGTTAGTATCATAGTTTGTTGCTGTTCAACTGGTAAGAATATCAAGAATGGAGAATGTGAGAGCATACGCCTTGGCCCGATTAGCATCAGCTACTCGTACCGAGCTGCGAAGAACGATACCAATTGAATTATAGAAAGTCGGAGCATAGATGAAGACCTGACGATTAATATTATTACCCTTGATTTAGGACCATCTTGGATGGATCCCATCGGAGCATATATTGAGGAGGAACAATTACCGGAGGATAAGCTCGCTGCCAAGAAATGGAAGTTTAAAGCTGCTCGGTATGTACTAATTAATGGTATTTTGTATAGACGAGGAATTATGGCAGGTTTGCAAAGATGTGTACATCTCTCCGAGGTGAAAGAATTGATTAAAGAGATACATGAAGGGTCCTGTGGAGCCCATGTAGCAGGTCGGACACTTTTGCAAAAGGTGATGACGCAGGGATACTACTGGTCGACGATGAAAGCTAACTATATAAGCCTATGCCAAGAAATGTGACAAGTGCCAACGCTTTTCCTCCATCCGAAGAACTCCATAAGCATTGTTGACACCCATAACTTCCCCTTGGCCATTTGCCATATGGGGGATTGATTTGGTTGGACCATTGTCGACGACTCTAGGAAGATTCAAATACCTCGTCATCGCAGTAAATTATTTTACTAAGTGGATAGAAGCTGAGCCACTTATTGACATGACATACGAGAAGGAAGGTGTACTAGTTTGTTTGGAAGAACATCATCTGCCGATATGGTCTCCCTCATGCCTTCATCACAGACCATGGAACACAATTTGATAACGAGGAGTTTGCTGCCTATTATCATCAGTCAAACATTTTGAAGGTTCATTCAGCGCCAAGATATCCTCAGAGCTAATAGACCAGATAGTTCGAAAGAACCAAAAAATATACTCCTTTGGTTAGGAGGTGACACTAGTGTGACCAACTACGGTTGGTAAGATATCTAGTGGACAGTTCGAAAGAACCAAAAAATACTCCTTTGGTTAGGAGGTGACACTAGTGTGACCAACTACGGTTGGTAAGATATCTAGTGGACAGTTCGAAAGAACCAAAAAATATACTCCTTTGGTTAGGAGGTGACACTAGTGTGACCAACTACGGTTGGTAAGATATCTAGTGGACAGTTCGAAAGAACCAAAAAATACTCCTTTGGTTAGGAGGTGACACTAGTGTGACCAACTACGGTTGGTAAGATATCTAGTGGACAGTTCGAAAGAACCAAAAAAATACTCCTTTGGTTAGGAGGTGACACTAGTGTGACCAACTACGGTTGGTAAGATATCTAGTGGACAGTTCGAAAGAACCAAAAAAAATACTCCTTTGGTTAGGAGGCGTACACTAGTGTGACCAACTACGGTTGGTAAGATATCTAGTGGACATATAGTTCGAAAGAACCACTACTACTCCTTTGGTTAAGAGGTGTACACCAGCATGATCAATTACGGTTGGTAAGATAAAAATATACTCTCACATTACAACTTATGTTGGTCGGGAGGTAAGATTATTACAAAAGTTCCTCGAAGAACAAAATATTCCAAACTGAACCAAGTATGGTTGGTCGGGGATAAAAACCCACTAATTGTAGTTGGTCGATGAGGAGAATTTACCGTCCTTGGTTGGTCGGACACATTTTATGAAAAAAACAAAAATCTACCAAGTATGGTTAGTCGGGGATAAAACTCTCACTAACACTAATTGGTCGACGAGCACAATTTAACAACCTTGGTTGGTTGAAAAAAAAAATTTTAACATTTTTATACTCATTACTTTTTTATTAAGTGATCGAGCAACATTACTGATACTTGTAACTTTTTATTACTAAGTTGGTCGATGAACAACACAATATTGTTATCTTTTACATATGCACAGATGTAAAGTATTTTACAAGACAATAGCAATTAAGATTGCGAATAAAAATGAAAGTCTTTCATTAAATCCAAAAAATAAAATACATTGAGAATGAAAATGTATACTAACTATTACATTGAGATTCCTATTCTATTGGTTTCTTTTCCTTCTACTTTTGAAACAGGTTCCTCGCCAGCAGGAGGATCATCTAAAATATAAGGGGAGTTTATGAAGTTAAGATCTTTCAACATTCTGATATTCATCACAGATGATTTGTCCGAGAAGCATTAGCTCATTCCCGAGAAGCACTTGCTCATCCCTAAGAATCACTTATTCATCCCCGAGAAACTCTTGCTCGTCCCCGAGCAGAGGTAAAAGTTAAAATCAGTATCTACAGCACTGAGATCTTTGCTAATACTGTCTCGACCAATAATGAAGAAGAATTTATGTGAAAATGTTTCGAAGTCCACCACTAGCTTGGTACTAATCATATTGAAGAGTTGGGTTCAAAAGCTAATATGTTACTCGACAAATTATTCAGAGGAGCATAAATCAGAAAAATCAAGCACGTGAAGTTAGCACTCAGTTGCTCGACACAGGAAACAGTTGGTCGGCTGGCAAACCAATCAACATACTTGAAGATTATGACAAGCTACAAGCTGCATACTATGGCATGGCTGCATCCAAATTCCCAGGGGTGATACATAGCACACGGAGTTCCTCAAAAGAAAGATTAGCAACCATCGATCAGCTTGCATCATATGTCGTCCAGGAGATAATGCACTTTATGTTGAACAAATCAAGAAGGTAGATCAGGAATTTCACGAGCACCGAGCAACACTGCAGAATAAATACTCCATCCTTTCAAGTAAACCATCAAGCATGGAGCATTGGGGGCTTCTGTTAACGCAAAAATTCTCCATCTACGAGGACCAATCAGAAAAGGACACGTGTCATCCTACGTGGCAATATTCAGCACCCGAGGAGTGTTAGTCGGCACCCGAGGAGAGTTGGTCGGCACCCGAGGAGTGTTAGTTGGCACCTGAGGAGAGTTAGTCGGCACCCGAGGAGTATTAGTTGGCACCCGAGGAGAGTTGGTCGGCATACCAACCAGAAATATCAAAGGATAACTACGCATTTAATGATCATTAATGTACATTTATATTGTAGATGACAACACATAGCATACCAAGCAATTAGATTCGTTGAATGTAGACATAATGTATAAATGTCTACATACAATGAATCTATTTATCTCCCATTACTATAAATACATGTATTCCCTTAGCCAAAAGGGACAAGGATGAAGAGAGATCCAAGAGATCCAGGAAAGAGATCCAAGAGATCCAAGAACCGAGAGACACCATACACAAGATCCATACCTTTTTCTCTCTCTACACCACATTGTGCTATTGTAAACCCCTGGGAATAAAATAATAGTGGACGTAGGCTTTTCCTTATAGCCGAACCACTTTAAAAATCTTTGTCTCTCATGTGCTTGATTGGATTGCTTTTATCTATTTATCTGTGATCATAAAAATGGGATTCGGTCTAGTTTTTTGCATCAACAGCGCTGATGACACCACCCAACGCACCACAGGTAGGAGAGACATCCCTAAGCCCCATAGTCCCGCGGGCGCGCATGTTCTTCAAAGAAATATAAGACTGGCAAAAAGGAAAAATCTCATCAGAAGTCAAGAAAGAAAGAAAAATCACCAAAAGGAAAGGAATGCCAAAGGTCGGGTTACTTATATAACCATAGGGATTCACTCTCAAAAAGTGATGACGTGACGGCTCTCGCAACAAAGTTCGCTTGTCCGCAACCGGCTCAAATGCATCAAAGGAGTTCTCACTCCCCAAAGCAAGAGGCTCCCTGGCCCTCCACTCTATATTTGCCCAGTCATCAACGGTCAACCACTCCTTGTGGACTGCAGTGCTCACAAAAGCGTCCATTTCTTGAAGATCGGAATACTAAAACGATTTGCAGAGAAATCACAGAAAGAGAGAAAGCAAAAAAGCTGTGAAAAAATGAAGGGATCCGCCTCCTTTATATAGGATGCCAAGTGCCATGCCGATCGGCACTGACCCCAATAATATCGAGCGACACTGACTGCTTACCTTCCTGAGGTAGTCCAAAAGTCTGTGCCACTGCCGAATGGCACCCCTCATACCATGACGACCGGCACCCCCCTTAAGTTTCTCCCAAAAAATACCAGAAAGCACCGAAAAATCCTCAAAAGAATCTTAAAAATCTCAGGAAGGATTTAGAACATTTTCACCCAAAAAATTTCGCATTCCCTCAAGAAGAACCCCTCTTTCACAACAAAATCCTTAAAAACCAAGTGAATCTCCTCTCGGCAAAGCTCCGAAGGATCTCTAAGGATCACCTGATCACTTCCCCAGCGGAGTTTTTACAGCACCAAAATTGGTTGTTCCCCCCCCCCCCCTACGAGGCCTCTTAAAGAAACAAAAGCTTCCCCAGCTATCAACTCCCTAGCTTAGATCAAAATCACAAGGCACTTTCCCCAGCAGAATAAAAATCCAATCTTTATCCACTCTTAGGTCAAAATTGACCTCGGTCTTGAATCGTCACCTGAGTTAGGTCAGAAATGACCTTAGTCCTCGGTCGTCACCACTCTTAGGTCGGAATTTACCTCGGTCTTGGATCCTCACCTGAGTTAGGTCAGAATTGACCTCGATCCTCGGTCGTCACCACTCTTAGATCAGAATTGACCTCGGTCTTAGATCGTCACCTGAGTTAGGTCAGAATTGACCTCGATCCTCGGTCGTCACCACTCTTAGGTCAAAATTGACCTTGGTCTTGGATCGTCACCTGAGTTAGGTCTGAATTGACCTCGATCCTTGGTCGTCACCACTCTTAGGTCAAAATTGACCTCGGTATTGGATCATCACCTGAGTTAGGTCAGAATTGATCTCGATCCTCGATCGTCACCACTCTTAGGTCAGAATTGACCTCGGTTTTGGATCATCACCTGAGTTAGGTCAGATTTGACCTCAATCCTCGGTCGTCACCACTCTTAGGTCAGAATTGAACTTGGTCTTGGATCGTCACCTAAGTTAGGTCAGAATTGACCTCAGTCCTCAGTCATCACCACTCTTAGGTCAGAATTGACCTCGATCTTGGATCGTCAACTAAGTTAGGTCATAAATAACCTCGGTCCTCGGTTATCACCACTCTTAGGTCAGAATTGACCTCGGTTATTAGATCTTCACCTTAAACCTGCAGAATTGGCTTTGACCCGCAGAATCGGTCACCCTAATCACTTAAGCCCACAGATTTGGCTTTCACCCACAAAAATTGGCCATCCCTAGCACACCCCTTAGGTCCTCAGAATCGGCCTCGACCCTATGAATCGGTCATACTCCCTCAAAAGCATCATGTGGTGTCTATTCGACGGCTATCATTTGTTCCAAACTCACCCATCGAGGGGCTCTATTAGAGCTGCCAACGGGTCGTGTTAACGGGTTAACGGGTGAAAACACCCTTAACTCGTACACGACCCGTTAAGACTAACGGGTCAAATGATGATACCCAAACACGACCCGTTAATATTAACGGGTACATGACCCGAACCGTTAACACCCGTTAATATTAACGGGTCTAAAAAGGTAACGGGTTGGGTGACCCTATATTACCCGTTAGTACCTGTTAATACCCGTTAGTACCTGTTAATACCCGTTAATACCCGTTAGTACCCGTGTAATATTGGTTCGGGTCACAAGACCCAATAAAACCCGGTACCACTAACGGGTGATAATGGGTATAAACAGGTTTAATCGTGTAAGAGTACAAACCCAAACACGACCCGTTATGATAACGGTTCTACCGTGTTGACCCGTTAAGGACCCAAACCCTATAAGACTAAACCCATTAACTTATAATTTCGTGTCGTGTCATGTCGTGTCGAGTTATCGTGTCGTGCCTCATTTTGCTAGGTCTAGGCTCTATAGACACCCCACTCTGTTACCCCTAACTCTCCTTAGGTCCCTAATACTTCCCTTCATCACTACAAACCCAAGTCATACCCCGAGTGCTGACCTAGAAGCCATCGGGCACTCCCAGGCTCCATTTGACCAAAAAGTCAAACTCTTTATCTCGACCGAGGCTGAATGAATCTTTGAAGGTCACTGAATTCCCTTTCCAACGATCTATCCTGTGCACAATTCTGACTTACCATGCGGACGAATGATCCGTTTGCATCCGAAACTTGATCTAGAGGCCACCGGGCGCTCCCGGGCTCTGTTTGACCTAAGTCAACTCTTCAGCTCGATCGAGACTGAATGAATCTTAGAAGGGCACTAAAACCCCTTTCCAATGGTTCTCTCCATGGGTGATTATTACTTTCCATGCGGACGAACGATCCGTTTGACTCCAAGAGGTCACCGCATCCTTCCAAGGCCCGGTTGACCAAAGTCAATTCCCCAAACCGGGTCAAACTCTTTGGAATGTAGAAGTACATCTCCTAACGTTTCCAACGATCTGCCCTGTGTGCGATTCAGACTTACCATGCGAACGAACGATCCGTTTGTGTCTGAACGATTCCCCGTCCAATAAACCAACAAATACTTTTGAGCCATATTTGATCCAAAGTCAACTCCCAAACTTGGGAGCGGTCCAAAGGAGTTGCAAAGGTATCTAAATTACCTTTCCAATGGTCTACCCCGTGTGAGATTCTGACCAATGGTTTGCCCTCAGCAGCCAATTTTCCAAAAAGGCCTGAAACACACTAACCAATGGCAGGTTCTAGACCCTACCTATCGGCAGGTGCCGATAGGCAGGACCAGGTCTATACCGATCGGCAATGACCTGGGCCTATAAAAAGAGGCCTTCACCTCATTTCTAAAGGGAGCCCAGATATGATAAAATCACTCTCAGCGAATTCAAGAAACCTCTCTCGAAGGCAGCGCGATTTTAACATTTAAATCCTTTTTTTACTTCCACTTTTCATCATCCTTTTCATCAAACTTGGTGAATTAGCCACTCTCCATCATCATCCAAGTGCAAGGGCTGCTCTCCAACATTCAAGATCAAGCTCAAGATCTTCAAGAAGGTCCAACTTTCTCAACTTTCTCTTCAAATTCTTTTAAATTCGTAATAATTTGTTCTATTACTTAGCACTTTTATTATCTCATCTCACACATCCTAATATATTTTTTATTTAGTATTATTGCACATCTCTTATTTTCATATAAATAAAACCCAAAAAACAATAAAAAGAGGGTTTGCTCATAAATTCCAAATAGGGATTCTTATACTTTTTCTCACACTTTTCTCACAACTAAAACACTTTTTTCTACACACGCGCACACACACACACTCACGAATAAGAGATCCCCCATTTGGATTTATGGGATAAACCCCACCCCTTGTTTTGTACGCGAACTACGTGGATTTTGATGCCTTTATAGGCTACGTAGGCGTCTCGGGGTAAAACCCGAGACTCGAGTCCTTTTCTCACTTTTTCTCTTATTTTCTATCTTCTCTAAATCCAATTTCCTTATATTTTATATACTTGCTCTTAGTGATGTATTACTCCATATGCGTTATCGTTCCATTATAACGATCAACGTAAGGGTAATCGCGTAAATCTTATTTTCTAATATTATTCTTATACCTTCTTATGGATGACTCGCTTTATCTTTTCCATGATACAAGTCGAGGATTCCTATCTCCACTATATATATAAATATGCACACATATCACGGGGAAAATAAAGGAAAATAGAAAATATCCATGAGAGACCGAAAGGGCGGATTGGGTGCCTAACACCTTCCCATTTCGTAACTTAGCTTCCGAACCCTTCTCGAATTATTTTGGTTTATATGCACCTGTATGTCTTTGGATGCCGTCCTTCGAGATGGATTCCCTTTTTTTTGTCTTTTTTGAGTAAAATAGACTGGCGACTCTAAATCTCTCTATATTTTTACACCTCATCTCAAATGACGTTGACCGAAGCGCTCCCGAGAGGGACGCGCGGGACCCGAGGATCCTCCCTTCACGCGCCCGTCAGCAGGCGAGGATCGGGGATGGCCACAGAAGTGACATAGGAGCAAACCCTAGATAGTCTTCCATGATGTGGTTTTGGATAACATGATGTGGCATTAAGGAATAAGATCCCTTGTTACATCTGTAGTATGGACTTACAGACTTATAGGTTGAATACGATGTCCTATATCCTTCCAGAATCCTTAGTAGTGTCAGCCTATGGTTTGATTTGCAGTGTATGGCATCAGCCATTTGGAAGGAGGTTTTGATCCTTTATTGGGTCTCAAGGAGAGGGTCATAGGTAGACCTACGCGTGGGTTTCAAACAAAAGGGAAATGGGATTTTCGTCTAAATACTGTAGTCCATTTTTAATGGCCTACGTAATGGCTGAATGCGAGGCAATTTTGGTGTGACTATGATTCAAGGAAGTCCTTAGAGTATGCTTGGTATTTATTATGTGTGGATCATTGAGGAAAAGAAATTGACTTGTTGTGACGCCTTGAGGTGTTCAATGATTAAAGTATGCCATGTATAGAGGCTTGTAAACTAGTATATTTGTGAGTACCTAATAGTCATGATGTGAATATAGAGCAATTTATAGAGTGTACTTATGATCAGAGGATCATATGTGATGAAATCTTGTAATGTTTTTTATGACTATTATGTGGGGTATGCTTGGTGTTCTTAGGGAAACAGTTAAATTTGGTGGTATGGGATGTAAGTTTTCTAATGATGGTTGTATAAAGGATCACATGATGATCTCAGGTTATTGGTAAAAAATTTTAAGGAGTCGAATTGTGCTGTCCTTGGTGAGACCATCCCATTTGATATAAATAGGTGGTGCAACCTCCTAAGCTAAATTGGAGAGTCGTGTCATAATTGAGCATGATATCCTTTTATCCTAAGATGACTTGAGCATGAAGTGTAGTACTTGATTTTTATGGGTACTAGGAAATGCATTAGAGACTTGGGTTGATGATGTCATGATAAGGACTTGAGTAATGCACCCCAAATGAGATATCGGAGTATCATTAGGATATCGACATTTATCAATAGTGTAAATTGGAATGGCCCTAAAAGAGAAAGGAATAGTTCTTGGCATGTCTTGCCAGACTAGTACGAATTAGGAAGTGTAGACCAGTGTAGTACTTGCTATCCGTATAATTCTAATGGCGACCGATGTGGAAGTCAGGTAAATTTAAGTTGAGAAGAATTTGGAGATAGGCTTTGTGATGACCCTGTGTCATTGGAGGTTATAATCGGGTGAATACTTCGCTTAGTCAAGCACGGCCTAAGGAGACGTTTTGAATTCGATCATGGGGCAATAAAGTAGATGCTAACCTAGGTATGTTAGGTTGGTGATGAGGTCACATTTACTAAAAAGATGGATAAGGTCGGCGTTGTCAAGGGCATGTCGTATTCGTCAACCGGAGTGGTTCATGTTTGCCAAGGATGTGAAGGAGAAAGCCTTATTCTTAAGGAGGGAAGGCCAGTGTTTGATTTCCCAAGGAATAATGGTTTCACCTATTAATTTCATCTCGAGGTGATGAGTTGTTCATGATTCGATTCATCACGATTGGTGACTCAAGTCAGGCGGATGGGTATGATAGGATCTGATGAGAACGCTTAGGAGGAATCATAGACTTCGAACGTATAGCGTAGATTCCCCTTTTGCAAACCTTAGTGGTTGCATGTGGATGGGATTCCCAAGAAATAATTATTTGTTCATTCTAATTTGTTATGTTCTTTAAATTACAGTGATCGGGTTCCGTGTTCCTTTGATTCCAATAATTCAGGACAGTGTTCTTCCAATTTCGGTGGGCTAGTATTGTTTCATGTTTATGGCTTAGTTATAGTGCGATTTGAAATATTATAATTGTGTATGGACCCGGAGTGGTCATTATATCTCAGCAATTAGGCGCGCACCTATTTGAAATACCTCTTTGTTTGAACAAGTTTTGTGTACGTGTGGCTCCATAATCCGCAGCACGATTTTCTCGTAATACGCTATTTCCTTAGGATTAGTAATGTTATCGATTGACTAGTATGGCGATTACCGGCTCTAGTTTTAAAGAGAAGGATTGTGAATTGAGGATATCGTAAGGTGTTAGAACTCGAGAAAACTTAGCACGCAGTTTTGTTTTGCCACAATGGGTGGATTGGTGTAATATTAGGGCAAGTGTTCCATAGTTGGACGCCATTAGTGATACTAGGTTCATGGAAGTATCTCGTGAAAGTTATTGGTTGAAAGCACGACTTGTGACTGGGTTGGTCTAACACTCCTCGCAGTGAGTGACTAGCGATGTGAGGATAATATCAAGCTTAAGTGAAATTATGTGATCAGGATGAACCGAGAATCTGAGGAGACTCAGGGTATGTAGTCCTAAGAATTGAAATAATTTATGATAACATAGTATGTGTTAGTTGTATGTCATTTTTCTCTTGGGTGAGCATCAATCACTAGAGAGTGTTTCCCGATAGAGGCGTCGGTATGCTTTGGGTGTTAGCAAAGGAGCATTATCACTTGATTGAGCGTGATCGTCGAGTAAGTGGAGACTCTAAGACTATTATGTGAATTTAATGGCTAGCCTAATTGTGAGCATTAGAACGTGTTGCATGTTGAGATCTTTAGTGAATATAAGAAATGATAACCTAACTTGAATGAAATTGATAAATGTTTTGGTAATGTGGACAAGTAATGTGAAGAATTGGTTAAGGTCCATGAAATAAAAGAAATGGCAAAGCGAAGTGATTAAAGGGGTAATAGAGCAACCTAATGAGGTTTAACCCATAATTAACACAAGAGTGTGTTTATGAAAGGCTTTCAATAGAAAAATAGGTATTTTTTAACACGGTGCATGCATGTTTATGAAATGTGATTTTCAAGGAAAATACTAAGGTAAATTTGGTGTAAATTAATGGGAAATTTTGATAAAAAGAAGTGTCTTTTCCTAAACAAAGGGTATTTATTTTAAGTATTTAACTGGGTGAGTTAAATCGGGTTCTTTTATAATATTAAGGTGAATTAATCGAAACATATATATACGCACACGAAGTAATTGCATGTGCACGTAGGTAAATGTGTTGGAGTCACTACTCTATCGTTCAATTCTATATTGAATTGTTGTATTTTCCCACTAGGCATTCGTCTCATTCCCTCCTCTTTGTTATGGCAGGTTGTGTTCGCTTTCGTATTTTGAGGGCATTACTCAGGTGCGTATTCATTTATTTTACATTAGTACCTATGTATGCTTGGATTTCGGGTACGCTTCCTACGGGTACCCCTCACGTAGTTTGATTTAAATTAGAATCGCATGCTAAACAAGTGAAATGTTAAATAATAAAACTAGATTAGCAACATTGTCTAGGTTGTCTCATCGCACTTCACACCTAAAGTTCAGGTCGAACTGGGTTGACCAAAGGTAACCCATAAATTCGTACCGGGGCGTTACATATTGTCATTTAGTTAACTCTTGTATGACAACCTTATTTGTATCATATGTATTAGAACAACCCTCGTATTTATTTACGTTTGTGTATAATCTAATAATATATTTAGCTCTCTTACACTTGTTTCCCTATCGCTCACATTTCGCAAAATATCATTATGTAGATCTTATTACGCTTTGAAGACGACATTGATAACAAACTGTCAGTCTGATTTAACCA
This sequence comes from Sambucus nigra, assembly GCA_949130495.1. Taxonomy (NCBI): domain Eukaryota; kingdom Viridiplantae; phylum Streptophyta; class Magnoliopsida; order Dipsacales; family Adoxaceae; genus Sambucus; species Sambucus nigra. Next base: position 140,004,164 of record OX422224.1, on the reverse strand, counting down.
TACAAATGGTCACGAACTATGTTGATGTTCAATATGAAAAACCTCACTATGTTATTTTAACAAAGGTTAAAATTGTTTAGTGAGTTTTGAATTACTTTTTGAAGAAACTCTTATAAAAAATTTAAACAAGAACACAAGATATATTAAAACGGTTAATTGAACAAATTATTTAAGAATCTTGGAAATAGGTTTTTATATTAATCATAAGTCTGTGTAGCAGAGTGTAGCAGTAAAAGATTAAAAATCACACACAAGAGAGACAATAATTCTTTATATCAACCCCACCCAAATTGGGAAAACATCCAAGGTGGTCTCTACACCACAAAACCAAAAATACACTATAAAAATCAAGGTTACAAACACACAACAAATCATACAAGTAATTCCTCTAAGTTAAGAAATATACCTACTAAGAATCCACCCTTCATGGTATTCAATCTGACTTCTCCCAAGGAATGTATGTGTCAGCTTTTCTCCCTTTCTCCTCTTTTATAGTGTCGACTTAAAAATCAGAATCTCTCAACCAACAACACACTTTTGTGATTGTGGGTGACAGTGTAGTGAATGCTATTCCTAATATGCTATGCATGCACTCACACACACTTAATTACAAACGATTGCTACAAAATATAGAAATCTAAGTATGAAACGCCTTTTTCACACTTCTTAAACTAAACTTAATCTTTTTACATAAAACTATATCAAGATCTGAATATCTTTAGGATCTGTAAAACCTAGATCCTTATAACTTTATTTATTCACAAAAAAAATTCGAACTAAAAAATTAATAGATATGAAATATGTAAGTCTTTATTTCAGTTTTGCAAAAAATGAGAGATGTTGGATATAAAACATATTACAAACGTTAATAAAATAGTGTCCAACACGAGAAGATGATTTCCCAAAAAAGAAATCAAAACAACCTATAAAACTATGTGAAAGTATATCATTGATTTAGATCTACAAGTTTCTAAATAGAAACGAGATCTTAAATCTTGTGAGGTTGTTGAAAGAGAGATTTATATTTCAGAGGAAATCAGAAAACCAGAAACCCTAACTCTCAAATCTAATTTTTCTAGAAAAATTTCTCAGGAGTTTTTGTAAGAATTCTATTTTCTCTCTAGTTTTTCTTTTTTGTATTTTCTCTCATCTCTCTTTTTCCTCTCAAACTCTTAGACTCCCAAAATATTCAAATGGTTAAGACGAAGGTTTCTTTTAAAGTTGAGCAGGAAGGATCTAGAAGATCAAAGTTAAATGGATGAACGGGATTAAATCAACAGTTCAATTTCAAATCTAATGGTTGAGAATGAACCGCATAAATCTATACTCTGATTGGTTAAAATGTTAAGCACAAGTATTAACTTAGAACGCATATAGGCCATTGATCATTTTAATCTAATGGTTGAAAGTAATGCTCTTGAATGTAAGAGACAGAAAACAAAAATGTAACCAATCACAGACAACCACGTGCCAGCCTCTCATTGAACAAAAAATGCGTGTTTTAGATGTTTTTAAAATCCCATTTTCTACCACAACATTCTGTGTCAGTTTTGGATTCTACCCAAGCTTACTTTTAGGAACTTATAAAAAATAAATTTCAACCCCAAACAATTTAAAATCCTAATTCAATTATTTTAAAATAGGTTTTAAATGTTTTGTTTTTTAAAAATTCCTAAAATTTATAGAAAAATGATTTAAAATATCTAAAAATGAAAGAAAATTCATTTTAAATCCAATTAACACACACCAACCAATTATGAAAAGAAATGGAACCCTATGAGTGTGAGTGTATTGGTTTTCAACCTTTCAAGATTGATAATTGTTGATGTTAATGAAGCTTCTTGATTGTTCTTTGATGTACTTGAAGGATGGACCTCAATTTTGTCACCATTTCCAAACTATATGAGGCTCCTATATAGTATAGACTCAACCATTTCCTAGAAATAAAAAAGTACATAACCCAACTATGAACATACCAATACCCTAAACAGACCTGATATCAATAATTCCTAGAAAAAATCAACAACTCATGGCAAAGATCAAGAACTAGTCAAGTTTTACAAGAACTATCCTAATGGACTCAAATACCTCTCCCCCATTTTGTCTCAATTGGACAAAGGGTGAAAATAATATTATGGACATAATAATGATTCTATAAACCTAAAACAATCAACGAGGCACCTCAGGGGTCTCCGACGAAAATAGAGATAGGAGGCATTTTTTATCATTTATAACACGACCTTACCCTATATCCTCAAAGACCAATTATAAACATGAAAGTAACCTGAGGATATTATAGGTGATAGAGATATATTCAAGCATAATCATACCTATGAATTTCCTTAAAGATTCAAAACGTATATTATCTAAAGGTTTAGTGGACAAGCCAGTGAGTTGATGTTTAGTGGGTAAATAGTGAATCTCCAATTCCTTAGACTCAACAAGTTCACGTATGAAATGATGTCTTATTTTAATATGTTTCGTACACGAATGTTGAACAGGGTTTTTAGAGATATTGATCACACTTTGATTATCACTATATAGATTTAGTTTTTCTTCATTAATGCCATAATCACTAAGCATTTGCTTAATCCATAATAATTGAGCACAACAACTTTGGCATTATCTAAACCAATTTTTTTCACTAACTCTATTGCATATTTAGACTGCTATATGAATAACCCACCATCATTTTTCTTAACTTGAAGACCTAAGAAGTATTGAAGCTCCCCCATAAACGACATTTGGAATTCCCCGTGCCTAGTGTTTGAAAATTCTTTAACCTCAAATAGGGAAGTGGATCCGAATATAATGTCATCAACATAAATCGGATCTATTAAGACCTGTTTGTTAATATGTTTAACAAATAATTTCTAGTCATTTCTGCCAGGTCGAAAACCTTTATTGATAAGAAATGTCAACAGGCATTCGTATCAGGATCGAGGGGCTTGCTTTAAACCATATAAAACCTTTTTCAATCTATACACATGGTTTGGGTAATGAGGATCGATAAATACTTTCAACTGTTCAACGTAGATCTCCTCCGTCAAAATACCATTTAAAAAGTGGATTTCACATCCATTTGATAAAGGTTGAATTGAAGTGACATGCAATAGCCAAGAGTAAAAAAACAAACTCGAGGTGAGTGACCGGGGCAAAGATTTTCTCAAAATCTATTCCTTTAACTTGAGAGTATCCCAGGGCAACTAATCTAGCCTTATTTCTAACTATCATCCCATATTCATCTGTTTTATTTTTAAAATCCAACGGGTGCTAATAACCCTTTTATTTTCTGGCCTAGGCACAAGATACCACACACCCAGACTTTTAAATGGATGAGCTCTTCCTTCATATCATTTATCCAAAATGAGTCATTACGTGCCTTATTTACATTCTTTAGTTCTACTATAGAAACAAATCACACAAAATGGGCAACAGTACGTAATTGGGATCTCGTATGCACTAACTCATCCGGGTTACCAACAACATTATCTATGGGATGATCTTTAGAAACCCAGTTAGGTACTTTAGGGGTCTCAGTTGGTAAAGGATTAACTATCTATGGAGAGTCCAAAGTAATACAGTTTTCAGACTCATCCACTATAGTTGGTCCTTGTTCTTTACTCTCGACATTACTGTCACTCACTATCACATTTATCGATTCCATGATTACTTTGGACGCAAGTTATAAATTTGATAAGCCTTACTGTTAGGGGAGTAATGCAAAAATATGGCTTTGTCGCCATGGGTTTCAAATTTAGACGAGTGTTCCCTATCTTTGCAAACATAGCAAGTACTCCTATAGGTTCGAAAATATTTCAAATTGGGTTTTTTGCCACACCAAAGTTCATAGGAAGTTTGTTTGGTATTTTTTTCGAAGATAGACTCGGTCGATGATATGGCATGTTGTTTGAATTGCTTCAACCCAAAAGTATTTTGGCAAGTTCTTAGCATATATCATTACCCTGGCCATTTCTTGGATTGTCCGATTTTTAAGCTAGGCAACACCATTCTGTTAGGGTATTTTAGGAGCGCTGAACTCATGTTGATAACCATTACAATTACAATATTCTGTTACACCAGAGTCCTTAAATTCACCTTCTCTATCGCTACATATTCGATTAACTTGGGTATCATTTTCATTCTTGATTCTTAAAAGGATTTTCAAAATTCTCAAAATGTGCCAAAAAAAAATTTGAAAAATGCTACCCACATGAGTCGAGTAAAATCATCCACAATGGCCAAAATATAATTGTTACCACAAAGGCTAACAGTTCGCGAGGGACCCATAAGATCCATGTTGATTAGCTCTAGAGGTTTTGTTGTTAAAAAAACTTTCTTGTGAGCAGTCTTAATCATTTTTCCTTCCTAGCATAGCCCATAAACAACATTTGAAATTGGTTTTATTTTAGGTAAACCTCTAACTATATCATGAGATATTAATTTGCCAAGATTATCATAATTAATGTGACCCAAACGATTATGCCGGATTTCATTGTCATCAAGTATGGCTAACCTATAAGTCTCATTACCCAGAGTTACTGTGTAACAGTTATCTGGGGTCCTGTGACTGGTAAGGATGCAATCACCATTCTCATTTAAAATCTTACAATTAGTTTCTGAGAATGTGATTGTGTGATTGGAGTCGTAAAATTGCGATATGCTCAATAGATTAGCTTTAAGACCCTTTACTAATAGGACATCTTTGAGAATAGGGAGTCCTTTTTATTTGAGTGTTCCCTTGCCTATAATCTGAGATGATATTCCGCCCATAAATAAAATGTTCCCTCCTAAGAAGTCAGTTATGTCAGATAATTTAGTATCATCTTCGATCATATGCTTGGAACATCCAGAGTCTAAGTACCAACCATAAGTAGTGTGTTTAGCTTTTAAAGCACTAATACCAATGTTACACTTCAACTCGGGTATGAGATCGTCCTTTCTATCCCATATAGCTCTAGTTTTGAAAGGTTTGTGAGCTTTTGGTTTAGACATAGATCTAGGAATCTTTCTCTTAGATTTATTCCTAGTGTGAGATCTTTTCTTCCTATTCCTATAGTTAGAGTTTTTATTAGGTTATTTAGGAAGTATATATTTATTCCTTCTTTATCTAGAATAGTTAAAGTTTCTGTAAATGGGTGAATTATAAACATACTTATACAGTCTTTTTTGAAAGCATTCAGCGAGAGAGTGTCCATAAACATCATATTAGGAACAGTATTGGTAGCTAGACGGTTTTTTCCATAGTATGAAATCCTTCGAAAAGAGGTATGTTCATTTGCTGGACTTTAGTCTTATGTCTAACTGCAACAGATTTGAATGAGGAATCTCCTTGCCTAACAGGGGGGGCAAACATACTTAGCATTAGGTTCAACAGTTGGCTTTGGATAATTTTTCATTAAAATGTGTGGCCCTTATTGCTTGTTTTCAAAATCATTTTTTTATGGCTTGAAAATCAAGACATATGTCATCAGGTCTTTTTCTAAAAGACATAAATTACACATGTTGAAAAGTTTTGGTTTGTGCCTTAGTTTTCTGATCAAATCTTGAACCAGCTTTTTCTTCAGAATTGATTTTGCTTGAGGCAACACAGTCTTCAAGCAGTTGGAATTGTGTTCAAATTTAGAAAATTTCTTGAAAACGGTTGAAACCTTTTGTTTTGATTCTTCCAATTCTATCAAAGTTGCCTTATATTTATTTTCCAAAACTTCATTTGATTCAGAAAGTTCTTTAATTTTTTCTACAAAAGATTTAGTTTTGATTTCATAGGCCAGACACTGATTTGTATAGTCCTCTGCGTTTTGTTTCACCATTGGTCTTAAGGCTTTTATTTTTTCAGTTAACTCCTTGACTCTCTTTTCTAGTTTAGTGCTCTTCCTAAGAATTTTAGTATATAGTGTGTGAATGTCAAGGAGATCATCTTTATCGAACTCATTATGTGCAGTGTGTGAGTTGTCCCCTAGAGCTTTATTTATCATACTCACACACCCATTTAATTCGTTAATAATACGTACACGTTGACTCACACAAATCATCGAAGAGCTACTACTAGCAATATCAATGATATTAGTATTATCTAAGCCAAGAGCAGATAAACCATACATAGGCAAACCATCATCACACATAATAGTACTATGCATAATAGCATCAGATTTAACATTATTCATAGGCATATCATCATAATAGACAATCTTTGCAAAGAAAGACATGCAAGGGTAAAAAGAGTTGGAAGATTCAGGATCACCATCCTCAAAGTCACTTGAATCATCCCAAGTCTTACTAAAATTGGCTTTAGCAGAGTTATACAATTTAACCCTACAATTCGTAGCTATTTGACCCTTTTTACCACACCTATAAAATTGAGTCTTTTATGGTCTCTTTCAGATCTGCTATTGTTCTTAATGTTGTGTTTGTCATTATTTCTCTCATGAAGCTTTTTATTGGAGTTGTTTGGATATCCAGCTTTGTTGATGTAAAAAACTAGACTAGGTCTAATTATTTAATCACAGATAAATATATGTAAATAAAAGAGAGACAAAAGGTTTTTAAAATGGTTCGGCTATAAGGGAAAGCCTACGTCCACTGTGTTTCTTGTATTCTGTTTTGCCTCTTGTGTTTTAAATGACTTAAACCTGACCTTGATGAAGGGATAACAAAGTATTTATAGCTAAGTAAGGAGATAGAGAGATGGAATGTAAAAGGATGGAATGACATTATAAATTAGCCATTTACATCAGTACTTGATGTTCATAATGTACATGATTGTTGGCACTTTGATGACCATGTTTGTCGATCTTCTTATTATCGGTCAGCATTCTGCATGTTGGTCGACCTCCCATGTGTTGGTTAGCTAGTTTATATCTTGCTGACTAGGATTCTTTCCATGTTGTTGACACGTGTTCGTCTCTGGTTGGTCCACGTAAGTGGGTAATTTTTGGTATCAATAGAACCCCTATGTTCCATGCTTGATTCTTACTTGAAAGTATCGAGCATTTAGTCCTAGTAGTAACTAGGGCTACATTCATAATGCATGGTCGGTTGCCGACTTCCTACACTTGTAAAATTTTATTGGTATTGTTGGTAGCGTGTTTTGCTGAGGGAATTTTTGTAAATATTCTGAACTTTAGCAAACCGTCTTAGGGAAAATACATCTTTTTCTGCCTCGCTGCCAAAATTTCAATCGTCATTTCACTTTAATCATTATGTTCGTCAATTTTTGAGGCAATCTATAAAAGGCGATAAATTTTCGATTGTCTCTTACCTCAAACCTTCTAAGTATTTGTTACAAATTCTTGAGCTTTCGTGCGATCATTCTTCCTTTATTTTAGTTCTTGCTGAATCCTTAATTTTCTGTAAAAACCCTTTCATTTTCTTCTTTTCTTCATATTAAATCATAGTTTATGTTGTTGTCTCTCTAGATAAGTTTAGAAAGGAATGGAATATACCAGACTAGGTAGACTTAGAGTTCCCTAATCCCCCTATAGATGTTTTCTCTTTGTCTGAAGGTCATTGGATTCCTTCCTTATTCATAGCTGAATGTGGCTTCACTTTTCTCCCAAATCATTTTTACTTAGAATTTTGCCAATACTTTGATATTGTACCTGCTAGAGTAACCCCAACACTTAGAGAATAGTTAATGGTGTCCATAGGCTTAATCAAATTCATGGGACCCATATCAATATCCATGAAACCATGTTCTGTTACAAATGGGTCACTAGTGACAGTACATATTATTTGAAGACTAGGTCTGTTAATAGAGCTTTAGTTGTCAATTTGCCTGACTCCTATAGGGACTACTTCGATCATGGTGTTATTGCCAAAAATTGGAAATTTGTACCTCTTAAAGGGGGTGAAGTATACAATGGACCAAGATGCCCTTAAGAGGGTCATGACATAGGTTGTAATATATTTTATATATCGATGCTGATGAATTACCTACTAATATGTTAATTAACATTTGTTGCTTGTTTGATTGGAGTTGAAAAGAAGAGAAAGTGTCCCAAGGAGGGTGACATAAAACTTGGCGAGCTCAAGTTTATCTGGGGCATCCATCAAAGAATTTCTAAGGACCATACTAGGTCGGCCTCCTACTTGCTTAAATACAAGATCTCTATCACTTCCTTTATAGCTCGTCCAACAGCTGTCGTGCCCTCCATTGTGATTGATTTGGACAAAGACCATGTGTCCACTTCATCTACCACTACATCCAGTAGTGGTGAACCTAGTATTGGACCCTCTTCTTTTTATTCAGACCTTCCTCTTTCAGTGAGCATTGGAAAAAGGAAATTTCCCAATCTTCTTGGGGGTGCTCCTGCTACTGGCACCCACAAGCTTGTGGATAGTGGGGCCAAAAAAAAAGGATGATGCTGGGAAGAAGCCCCCAGCCAACAAGGAAGAGAAGTCTCTTTTAAAACATTTGAGAAGAGGTCCTGCTGCCAAGCAGGTTGAAGAAGTTGTTGATACCGACCAACAGAGCTTGGTTGGTGTTACTCCATCTAGTGTTAGATCTTCTGTAGCCATAGGTCCTAGCTTGGACATGAAATTAATTAAGTCTGGTACTCTTCCAGACCACTGGGGTGATGCTTCTTCTATGCCCCAACTTAAAATCTCTGAAAGTGTTGCTCAAAGCCTTGCTATGGTGAGAATTCTTCCTTTGTATTTTTATTCTTTCATACTTTGTACTTTATCTTTGACTTCTTGTACTGAATTTTCCTTTTTTTATAGTTTATGGTTGATTTTAACCAAATATTAGAGAAAGACGATGCTCTGCATTCTTCTTCAATTAAGGAGGCCTTTGTTGGTCTCAAGAAGTCCTTACTTAGCTCCTAACAAGCATTGGAGACTAAAAAGAAAACTTGGGAGAACAAAATAAAAGCTATTGAGGAAGTTCGAAAGAAGGCTGAAGATGAGGCTGCGGAAGCTCAGAAGCAAGTGGCTGATCTGATAAAGGGCCTAACTGCTGAGAAGACCAAAAGGAAGAAGGCTAGGGAAAATTCCTTCAATATAGGATGGAATAAAGCTATTAATGCTGCCTCTACTCAAATTGAGTACGCAAAGAAAAAATATTTCAAGGATGGTTAATCGGTTGCACTAAAGGAGGTCGGCACAACAGAGGACTCTGAACTTTTCCAAAGGCATGAGCCTGGATCTCCCCCCAACATGGGCGATGAAGTTAAAGACGATGTTGGTTCTGGGGAGTCTTTCATAGTGGTTGAGTCTTCAACCGACCAAGACAAAAATATTGTTGAGTCATCCATCCCATCCACTAAGAAAATCACCCCATCCATCCCTTCTGTCAACCAAGCTGGAGTTGAAACTAACAGAGAGAAGGTGTAGATTTTCTCTACAGTTGGCCTTTGTATTTTTTTGCCTTTTTTTTGTTTCTTTTCTGTCGTACTTGTAACTTCCCTTTATATTAATGAAAGAATTTTTTCTTTATATTGTTTGTTGTTTCTTGGCTATTGTTATTTATTCTTATGTTATTGATTGAATGTTACTTTATTTTTCTAGTTTATAGCGAAAGTGGAACATATTTCTTCCAATGATTCTGATTTACTCAAGCGCTGCAATAGTTTGTTCAAGGCTAGTCATATGACTTTAATCGATGAAGAATTGTCAGACTTGCTCGGCGCAGATGCTACTGATCAATCCAAGGATGCATATATCTACCTTAAGTTTCTTCTTGATTAGGTCGTGGACAATAACGTGGCTTACTTTGAAATGATTGAAGAACTTAAATAAAAGCATAAAGAATCTAAATCTCTCCTTCACGCTGACTATGAGGCCAAGTACAAGGCTTTAAGTGGAGCTCGGTGCTTTGAGGAGAAGTTAGAGAAGAATGCCTCTATATATAGGGAAAAAAATCTACTCAAATGCAAGGTTGATGACACCAGGGCCATTGCCAAACTGTTGGAGGAAGAAAATAACAAATTGATGAGTGAATTGAGCACTTTGAAAAATCCTCTTGTCGCTGTTGTTGCTGATGAAGGTGTTTCCTTCTTGGAAACTGATAATGCCAGGTTGAGGGATGAACTCGAAACCTTGAAGAAATCCAAACCTACCTCTACTTACCGACCAAGATCCAGTCAACCTACAACTTATGAAGCTAGAACTCAGCAAACTCTTGTCGATCAAGCTGCTCAGATAAAAGCTAAAACTCCGCCATAGTTGAAATGTCTCAAAAGATCAAGACTTAAGATGATCAACTTTTAACCCAGTCTTCTCAATTACAAACTAAAGATGCAGTGTTGAAGATACTGTAACACCAAGTTGAGAGATTAACTTTCCAGTTTCACAAGCAGCCCAAAGAAGTCTGGATGGAAGGGTACAACGAAGCTCTTGGTCATTTTGATGATCATTTCAGTCATACTCAATGTGAAGGCTACAAGTGGGGCTAGACCAACTGTTTAACAGTGATGAAGGTTGATTGGGACAACAAACTATGGTACTGGGCTGATCCTGAACTCTTAGATTGTAACAACTTCCCCTTCAAGCTGGATGTAAATTGGATCCCTATAGAGTCCATTCCAGAGTGCTGAATTTCCAAGTATTTAGGAGATTATGGTTTGCATGACGAGCTAGAAATAGTTCGGCCTCCTCAGTTACTGGACACTCTGAGCAGCAGTAATAGGAGAATGCCTTGAGATTTCAACTTCATCAATTCTCAATACACTTTACATGATCCTCCATCAGGCATGGAGCCACTATCGAGCTCCTCAAAGGCTGAAGGAAAGCACCCCACAGAGTGATTTTGAGAATAACTTGTTCTCGTATTATACACAATATTTTCATGTAATCATCATTAATATAAATGGAATGCAATTTTATCAACTTATCTTGTTTATTTTTAGCTGGTTGAATGAATTTGTTGTTTCATTAATTCTACTCATACACTTAAACATTTGCCTAATTTTGTATCAGTTACCAATGAGATTATCATAGTATCTACTGATATACTTAGATTTCTAAGTTTAATACCAGTTACCATTGATTTGGCCATAGGTTCCACTAGTGCACCTAGATTAAAATCCAAGTTTATCACTAGTCACCCGTGGTATTACCATAGGTTCTACTAATGCTCCTAAATTTTTAGGTTTAGCATTACTTACCAGTGGTGACCAAGAGTATGCAGAATATGTGTCTACATTCCTATTTAGGAATCTTCACAACCTTCTTCCTCCATTTTGATCAGTTTGGATAAAAATTGTTGATTTTTATACAGAGTTTTATCCCTGATTTTTCTTAACTAAGTACTGAGGACTTAAAATTTTATCCCTAATTTTTCTTGACCAAGTACTGGGGACTAAAAATCCGGTTTTGACTTGGGTTTCTGTGCTTTGCCGATCAAGTATTGAATTTATGCTGACTTGCCAACCAAGTATTAAATTTTCTGCCAACCAAATATATTCCCCAAATAGAAAATGGCCAGGGTGAAGTAATGGGAGTCAAAGCTGCATGTGGAGTTTTAAGAATGTTGGAGAACTTCTGGCACTTGTCACACTTCTTTGCAAAAGCTGTGTAATCTTCCCTCATGGTGGGACAATAGTACCCCTGGGTGTTCATTCGTTGTAGTAATGATCTCCCTGCTACATGATCTCCACAAGACACCTCATAAACTTCTTCTATTAAATCTATAACCTCCATTGGGCAAACATAGTGCTATAACGTAGCAATTAACCCCCTCCGGTATAGAACTCCTTTATCTAACATGTACCTCGCTGCTTTATACTTAAGCTTTTTGGCCTCAACTGGATCTGCTGGAAGAATTCCTTCTCTAATGTAAGCTCTAATGGGATCCATCCAGGAAGGTCCCATATTTACTACAATGAAATTAATTATCAAATCTTCATTAATACTTTGACTAACTAGAATCTCAATGGGTATTGTTCTCCTAAGTTCAATCCTGGTTGCTCGTGCTATTCGAGCAAATGCATCAGCTCGAGCATTCTCCAATCTTAGAATTATGTTCATCTGAACAGCGAGCAATTTGGATATAACCTCCAAAGCTTTGGTGAGGTACCTTATCATTAATTCACCTTCGACTCCATATAAACTTAAGATCTGATTGACCACCAATTGAGAATCACTGTGCGCCACAACTTGCTCGGTGTTTAATGATTGAGCCACTTAATACCACAATTAATGCTTCATACTCTGATTTATTATTTGAGGCCTGGCCTGGAACAGGAATCTAAGTGCATACTCAATATCAATTCCATCAAGGGTATTGAGTATAATACATATTCCACTTCCTATCGCATATAAAGATTCGTCCATATATAAGTTCCATACTGGGATGTTGTTGTCAAAACCTTGGTCTGACCAGGTCCTATAATGGAATATCTTATTTCTTGCATCATCATATTTCTTAGTCATCTCCTACATCCTGGTTGACTGTTCCGGTAGGTCGGCAGTTGCTTCGTCTGAGCTCTCCATTACTGGGGTTTGCTCGGGATGTTGGTCGGTGGCGATTTCGATTGAGATCACCCCTATTGGGGTCTGCTCTGCCTGAATGCCTTGTTGCTCGGGAACCTCCGAATAAGTAAACTCTATAATAAAGTCTGCTATAGCTTGCCCTTTAATGAGGACCTCATCTCATACACAATGTCATACTCCCCCAATTCAACTGTCCAGTACATCAATCTCCCAGACTTCTCAGGTTTATGAAGAGATTTTCGAAGAGGCATATGATGGTACACCATTATAGTATGTGCTTGGAAATAAGGCTTCATCCATCTGGATATAAGAGCTAAAGCTAGTTTCTCCAATCATGGATATCTGATTTTTTCTCCTCGAAAGGTTTTACTGGTATAGTAGACCGACTTTTTCACTCCATTATCTTCACGTATCAAAGATGAACTTACAGCCGACTCGGAAACGGCTAAGTACAAATATAATTTTCCCCTAAAAACTTTTTAGGAGAGTAATGGTGAAGATCCCAGATATTTCTTCAGATCCTGAAAAGCTTTCTCGCATTTGTCGTTCCATTCAAAGCTCTTTCTCAGAACCTTAAAGAATGGCAAATGCCTGTCTGTTGCTCGGGACACGAATCTTTTCAAAGCAACTACTCGCCCAGTGAGCCTCTGAACATCCTTCTTGCAAGTCGGGGATCGCATTCAATCAATGCCTTTATTTTGTCAAGATTATATTCAATTCCCCTCTGATTTACTATGTACCCGAGGAACATTCCTTCCTGCACACCGAACACATATTTGGTCGGATTCATCTTCATCTGGTGCTTTTCCAACTGATCAAAGGTTTTGCTGAGGTTAGCAATGTGATCAGAGGATTTTTTACTCTTTGTCAGCATATCATCCACATACACTTCCATGTTCTTTCATATTTGATCTTCAAAGACCTTGTTCACCAACCTATGGTAGGTAGCACCAGCATTTTTCAAACCAAATGGCATAACATTATAACAGTAAGTTCCTCGGGGAGTAATGAAAGTTGTACTTTCCCTATTTTCAGGCTTTATTTTGATCTGGTTATAACCAGAATAGGCCTCCATAAAGCTTAACAACTCGTGCCCCGACATAGTATCCACCAGCTGATCAATCCTGGGCAAAGGAAAATGATCATTTGGGCAAACTTTATTCAAGTCAGTGAAATCCACACATATTCTCCACTTATTATTTTTCTTCGTGACCATAACAATGTTGGCCAATCGATCTGGATATTTCACATCTTCAATGAATAAAGCTTTTTGAAGCTTCTTTACTTCCTTTTGAATAGCATGATTCTTCTCGGGGTTGAACACCCTAAGCCTTTGCCTTACTGGCTTGGTGTCCTTATTGACGTTGAGTTCATAGCAGAGGAAATTGGGATTAATCCTAGGCATATCCTCATAACTCCAGGTGAACACGTGCTTTCTCTATCTCAAGAACGTCACTAGCTCCTATTTAAGAACAGGGTCTAGCATTAACACTAGCTCCTATTTAAGAACAAGGCCTAGCGTTAAACCCACTTGTGTAGTCTGCTCTGGCTTGTCTTCATCTAAGATGATATTCTCCGTTACTTCCATAATTTGGCCCTTCACCAGATTTGCCTCCTCTCTTGGATCTAAGGTTTCAACTTCAGATTCGCTATTGGGCTCAGTAGTGTTCACTTGGTAAGTGGTTGTTTTCTTCTTTATTTTCTCAAGAACCTCTTGCTCGGCATAGGAGTAATAACATTCTCGGGATAATTTTTTATTACCCTTTAGCACACCTACTCCAAAGTTGGTCGGGAACTTCAAGCACTGATGGACTGTTGAGGGAACAGCTTCAAACTTCTTCAACCCTACTCTGCCCATGATGACATTGTAGGCTGACTGCACATTCTTATCCATCATAAATAAATAAACTTTCTCGGTTTGACTTGCTGGCCAAGTGCCGAGCAATACCTCCAGTTTGATTGTGCCTAAAGGATAAACTTTTTCACCAGAAAAATCGATCAAGGGCCTGTGGTATGTATCTAGTTGACTGAGCTTTAAATCCAGCTTTTGAAAGAAGGAATAAAACATGATATCTGCTGAGATCCCGTTGTCAATCAATACCCTCGAGATTATTGCATCTTGGATTCTGAACTTGACTACCAGGGGATCGTCATGGGGATAAAGGACTCCGGAGAGGTCGTTTTTGGAAAAACCAATAACCAACTTATCTTTATTGACCTTTCTCGATCGATCTTCCTCGACTAGATTGATCCTTTGAATATAATAACAAGCTTGAGCCTCATAGAGGTAAGCTTTTCTTTCAACAGTATGATCTCCTCCTCCAGCGTCTCCACCTGTAATCATCTGACAGTCAAAGAAGCTAGAATTAAGCATAAATACTTCACATTCTGGTTGTTTGGGTTTCTTGGGTAGATCGGGATTATCTTCATGATTTCTCCTTTTCTCATCTCTGCGCTTACATGGAGATTTTAACCTTCGTCGAGCTCCTCTGTCATCCTACCAATCAACAAACTTATCCAGTTTTCCTCGACTGATGAGGGTTTTTATCTCGTTCTATAAAGCAATACAATGATCCATCATATGTCCATGGTCTTTATGAAACTCGCAGTACTTGGACCTGTCTCTCTTCCCATGAGGTGCTCTTAACTTTTCAGGCCATTGTATCTCCTAGTTATGCTTGATTTTCTCTAAAACATGGTGAATGCCCATATCTAATGGAGTGTAATTATTATACTTTTTGAACCTGTCATCCTTCCTTTGCTTTGATTCCTTCTGCTCCTTTTGATCCTTCTTCTCAGTTTTAACCTCAAGATTTGTGATCGAGCTCTACTTTGTTGCCATTTCTTCCTCGACATTCATTATCTTGATTGCTTTGGCCATCAATTCAGTCATTGTCTTGGGAGGATCTTTGTCAAGAGTGTAATAAAGCTTCTCGAGAAGTAATCCACTCATAAGAGCGGTGATGGTTATCTTCTCCTCATAATCAATCACCTCCAACTTCTCATTATTGAAGTTAGTGATATAGTCCCTAGTACTTTCTCCTACTCATTATCTCACGCTTAGCAGGTGAGCTACTCTCTTTATCGACTTGGTCTCGAAGAAAAAATTACCAGTGAATAGCTCGGCCATTTGGTTAAAATCAGTAATTTTCCCCTGAGGTAAGCTATTGTACCATACTTGGGCAGGACTCGTTATGGTACCTGAGAATGACCTACATCTCATCTCGTCGGGGACAGGGTAAATGTCTGTTGCTGCCTGGTATTGTTATATGTGAAGAACATGGTTAATTTTCCCATCATACTTAGGCATAACCACAGGAGCTTTGAACTTCAAAGGAATAGGAAAATCCACAATAGCTTGAACAAAAGGATACCCTTTCACACAGCTTCATTCCAAAGGGTTCTTCGCCTTCACCATTTCTCCCAACCTATCTTCCAACCTCTAGATTGAGCCTTTCCATGCATGATTACCCGAATTAGATTTATACGATGTAGCTCAGCTGTTCTGACCAATTATCTGTGCTGAGCTCTCCTCCTGGGAGGTTTTCTCGGCACGGAAAGATCGTTGGGCACATGATCTGGATTGGGCTGAGGCCTCATGTTGGTCGACTGGTCATCGAGTATGCCTCGATAATACCCTGGGAACATTTTTATTCCCTCCGGGTCCCAGACGATTAAAGGGCGATGCTCAGCTAAGCCTTTCGAAGGCACTTAGACTTTCAGGAGATAAAGCTGCTTGTCATAAGGTTCTGAAGTCCTGAGGGAAGAACTTACTCCTGGACGATAAGACGTGTCTTTAAAAGTCCTGGAGTGGCTATGCCTGCTGGTTCTTGGAGGCGATGGTGGCATGTTTCTATGAATAGACAAGGTTGGAGATCCGGCTTGTAGTGTTTTACCTCATCGTATCTTGCAAGTCCTTATGTCCTCTAGCAAGACTAGCCAATATTCCGGTCAGATCATTATTTGTTAGAGGAGAAGATGAAATAGGTGAATTCCCATCGTTTCTGGCACTGGACTCAGGAATGTCAGTCATCTTTGAGTTATCGTAAGTGAATGAGAGTGAAAACGTTTAGAAATATGTTCCCAGAGATGGCGCCGATCTGTTGATGTAAACAACTAGACTAGGTCTGATTGTTTAATCACAAATAAATATATGTAAATAAAAGAGAGATAAAAGGTTTTTAAAATGGTTTGGTTATAAGGAAAAGCCTACGTCCACTTTGTTTCTTGTATTCTATTTGTCCTCTTGTGTTTTGAATGACTTGAACCTGCCCTTGATGAAGGGATTACAGTGTATTTATAGCCAAGTAAGGAGATAGAGAGATGGAATGTAAAAGGATGGAATGACATTATAAATTAGGCATTTACATCAATACATGTTGTTCACAATGTACATTACTATTGGTGCTTTGCTGACCATATTAGCAGGTCTTTTTATTATTGGTCGGCATTCTGCATGTTGGTCGGCCTCCCATGTGTTGGTCGGTGAGTCTATGCATTGATGATTATGATTCTTTCCATGTTAGATGACACGTGTTCGTCTTTGGTTGGTCCATGTAAGTGGGTAATTTTTTGTATCAACACCCTTATTTAAAAGCAACGTTGTTTCTAAACTTTAAAATTTTCTTAAACTGTTTTGACATAAGGGTTATCAGGTTATCCAATGTCTCCAAATCACATTCCTCATCAAAGTCACAATCAACATTAGGCATAACTAACTGAGGTGAGGTCATTTTAGACTAAAAAACAACATTAGAACTGGACTGTCTTTTCTGATTATTGGAAAGATGATTTTTAAGTTCAAGTTCCATTTCTGCAGTCCTAAGTTTGCTACTTAGGAGTTCAGGAGTCGAGTATGGATCATCTATCTCCTCAATTGCATAACGTTTGTTATCAAACTTATGGAGAAGTGACCTAAGAATTTTTTACACTATTTCTTTCCTATCATATGTGATAACATTGGCATGAAGTTTGGTTATAATGCCAGTCAGTCTAATATAGAGTTCATCAAAGGTCTCAGTCTTAGTCATAAGCAATGTGTTATACTGTTGTATTACCATATGTGTTTTGGCTACCTTAACACACTCATCACCTTCGTGAGCAGTGACTAATGTGTCCCATTCTTTCTTAGATGTAGGATAAATAGATTTGCATTTGAACTCGTGCTCGTTAACAGACATAAATATAGCATTTTTTTATTATTACTCAAAGAGGCCAGTTTTTCTTCCTTAGTAAACTCATTGAGGAGTTTTTTAATCCTTACATTACTACCTTCTGCAACAGGCCTAGTTAGATGTGTATATTCATTTTCAATAGCTTCCTAGACATCGTCTCCCAATGTCCCTTAGATGAAAGCAATTTTCCTTACTTAGTAAGGAAAATTGGTTCCATCAAAGAGGAGAGGTCTGGAAAAATTTCTAACATGCTCAAATTTTTCGTCCATAAAAGATTTTAAAACAGTTTCAAAGTACAGGATCTAAAAAATACAAAGCTCTGATACCAATTGAAAAACCTCACTATGTCATCTTAACAAAGGTTTAAATTGTTTAGTGAGTTCCGAGTTACTTTTTGAAGAAACTCTTATAAAAATCCTAAATAAGAACACAAGATGTGTTAAAACAGTTTACTTGAGCAAATTATTTAATAATCTTAGAAATATATTTTTAGATTAAGCCTAAGTCTGTTTAGTAGATTATGGCAGTGAAAGACTAAAAAGCACACACAAGTGAGACAGTAATTTTTTACGTGATAAAACCCCACCCAAATTGGGAAAATATCTACGGTGAACTCTACACCACAAAACCAAAAACCCATTATAAAAATCAAGGTTACAAACACAAAACAAATCATACAAGTAATTCCTATATCTAAGTTCAGAAATATACCTACTAAGAATCCACCCTTCACGGTATTCTTTCTAACTTCTCCCAATGAATGTACGTGTCCTTTCTTTATTCTTAGCTTTGCTCCCTTTCTCCTCTTTTACAGTGTCGACTCAAAAATCATCCAACAACACACTTTTGTAATTGTGGGTGACAGTGTAGTGAGTGTTGTGCCTAATATGCCATGCATACACTCACACGCGCTTAATTTCAAATGATTCCTACAAATTATAGAAATCTAAGTATGAAACTCCTTTTTCATACTTCTGAAACTAGACTTAATTTTTTTACACAAAACTATTTCAAGATCTGAATATCTTTAGATTTGTAAAACCTAGATCCTTATAACTTTATTTATTCACAAAAAAATTTCGAACTGAAAAATTAAAAGATCTGAAATATGTAAGTCTTTATTTCAGTTTTGCAAAAAATGAGAGATGTTGGATATAAAAAAAATTACAAACTTTACTAAAACAGCATCCAACACGAGAAGATGATTTCTCAAAAAAGAAATCAAAACAACCTATAAAACTAAGTGAAAATCACTAATTTAGATCTACAAGTTTCTAAACATAAACGAGATTTTAAATCTTTGTGAGGTTGTCGAAAGAGAGATTTAGATTTAAGAGGAAATCAGAAAATCAGAAACCCTACCTCTCAAATCTAATTTTTCTAGAAAAATTTATCAAGAGTTTTTGTACGAATTCTATTTTCTCTCTATTTTTTCTTCTATGTATTTTCTCTCAAACTCTCAGACTCCCAAAATCTTCAAATGGTTGAGACGAAGGTCTCTTTTATAGATGGGCAGGAAGGATCTGGAAGATCGAAGTTAAATGGATGAACAGGATTAAAACAACGGTTGGATTTCAAATCTAATGGCTGAGAATGAACCGCACAAATCTATACTCTGATTTATTAAAATGTTAAGCACAAATATTAACGCGGAACGCATGCAGGCCATTGATCATTGTAAATACAACGGTTGAAAGTAATGCTCTTGAATGTGAGAGACAAAAAACACAAATGTAACCAATCAAATACAACCACGTGCCAGCCTCTCATCGAACAAAAAATGCGTGTTTTAGAAGTTTTTAAAATTCAATTTTCTTTCACAATATTCTCTACCAGTTTTGGATTCTACCGAAGCTTACTTTTAGGAACTTATCAAATATAAATTTCAATCCCAAACAATTTAAAATCCTAATTCAATTATTTTAAAATAGGTTTTAAATGTTTTTTTATAAATTTCTAAAAATTGTAGAAAATTAATTTAAAATATCTAAAATTATACAAAATTCATTTTAAATCCAACTAACACACACCAACCAATGATGAAATAAAATGCAATCCTATGAGTGTGAGTGTGTTGATTTTTTACCTTTGAAGATTGATCATTGCTAATATTGATGAAGCTTCATGATTGTTCTTTGATGTACTTGAAGGATGGACATCAATTTTGTCACCATTTTCAAACTAGATGAAGCTCATATATAGTATAGACTCAAGTAAGTCAGCTATATAGTGTGCTTCACAATATACGTGTATAACTTTACGTACAACCCCGATTCAATGATCACAAAAGTTGATTCTTTTTCCTTCACTTTTGTTTTTTCCCACTAGATTTTTCCTTAATAAGGTTTTAGTGAGGGAATAATCATTGAATTGTGGATATAATTTACAACAAAGGGAGAGTGTTATAAAATGTGTATTAAGTGGATGTCCACGTGTATTCCAGACCACTGGTATTCCACAATTTCTATAAATATAATTTATACACTGTCTAATATAAACAAGTAAAATATAGAAACCCAAATATATAATTCTTCTTAAGCTTTTATTTATATGTAAAAATAGATAATGTACTCACTGTATAACTTTGCATGCATATTACACATACATACACACATACATAGAATTCAAAATAATCTGATAATATTCACTGATTAAGTGACTCCGTTGCCACGGTTGATTCAGTCAGAACCATTAAAAATGAAATTGTCGGAAACATCGAAGGGTAAAGCTACATATGCAGAGTCTCCCTAATCATCACCAGATTCATCCCTATAGAAAATAAAGAAAAGGGAAAGAGGAGAAAGATATGTGATTTATTATACTTAGAAACCAAGATCGAAACAATTATCCTTAGAAACCAAACAGACTATACAAAAATAAATAAAGAGACAAATGAGAGAGGAAAATGAAAAGAACAAAAGAAAGACAAAAGAGTTTGAGAAGAGAGAGTGATAGATATAGGAACAGTCCACATATGACGCTGACTGGAAAGAGAAAAATATATAAGAAGGTATAAAATAATGAAGGAGAAACTGGCCACGTGGATGGGCTAAATATCTTTCAAAATTAATTCAAGGGTTCCGTTATATATATATACACTAGTGGATGACCGTGCCCGAGGGCACGGCGATAAATTTTCCCCCGTGATAAAAAAAAATTTGAGAAAAAATAAAATAAAAAATAAAAATAGTTAAAAAATTAATAAAAAATTGTTTTAAAAAATGAAAAAAAATTGAGAAAAAATAAAATAAAAAAATATAAATTAAAAAAAGAAAAAAATTAATAAAAAATAGTTTAAAAAATGGGGAAAAATATTTAATAAAAAAAATTACATGTATTTGTACTAGTATAATAGTATATATATATAACACAAAAAAAAAGAAAAGAAAAAAAAACTTTTAGCATGACATTTCATGCATGGGCATGAAATGAGAAAATATCATGCATAAAAAAATGGAGATATTTTGGCCAAAACCATGCTCATTTGTTATTTATATATATATATATATATAAAGAGAGAGAGAGAGAGAGAGAGAGAGAGAGAGAGAGAGAGAGAGGCTATAATACATACCAAGTATGCATGCTAAGTATATATATCGATTTTTTTAAAATAGTAAAAAAAATTATTTTCAACTGAATTTTTTTATATGACATTTTAACATTTCAGGGAACCCATCTAAAAAAATCTAAAAGCTACTAAAGTTTGACCAATTTTTGTAAAATAGCAAAAAAAAAAAAAATTGAGCGGATTTTTTTATATGGGGCCCTTAAAATGTTTAAATACCACATAAAAAAGTCAACTCAAAAATGTTTTTTTAATATTTTAGGAAAATAGGTTTGCATCAGTAAGTACGTATACTTGGTATGTATGAGAGTCGTTCTCATGTATATATATATATATTAGCGGAATGCTCGTACCTAAAGACACGGCAAAAAAATTCAAAGTACATAATCGCAAAACGGTAAAAAATTCCATCCCTCAACAAAATAAAGTGTAATTTTTAAACAATTGACCATAATCTCAATTGTTTATAGGACTATCCACCCTGCTTAATATATCCCCACAAAAATTATTAGAATAAGAGTATACTTTGCTCTCATGCGGATAAATATGTTCAATGTCTCAACACATATTTAGGCTTATTTCAATTTAGAAAATTTGGGTAGAATTCTCAACATAAGGATTACGAATTGTTTAATATATAATAAAAATATTTAGATGAATAAAATGAATGGCAATAGAAAATAGTACACTAATTTAATGTTCTTTAACATATTATGCATTAAGGCACTAAATTAATTTAACTTGATGTAATCATAAAAAATGAGTTCACATATTTTTGAATGATTAAGAAAAACGCATACTCAAAATAATATATAATAAATTGAATTTTAAATATTAAGAAATAAATTTTTTAGTGAAAAAGATAGTTAATAAATTAGTTTCAATATTTCAAAAAAATGTATTTGTTTAATGACACATTTTATATACCTCTCATTCCCCACATGTGAGAAATATTGAGAAAAGTAATTGACTCAAGTTATTCAGTTTGGTTTAGACTACTTTGCACTTTCAAGGATGATTATAAAAAAAAAGGTTTTATTTCCTTGGTTTATGGGTTTGTAATAAAATTTATTGTATTTTATTTTATTTT
Organism: Sambucus nigra; assembly: GCA_949130495.1. Lineage (NCBI taxonomy): Eukaryota > Viridiplantae > Streptophyta > Magnoliopsida > Dipsacales > Adoxaceae > Sambucus > Sambucus nigra. The sequence goes on along the minus strand of OX422224.1, from coordinate 139,981,900 downwards.
TTCAAATAAGGAAATGCATCATGGCTTTCTTTCACCTTTCCGTAGCAACTGTACTCTAATAGATCGGATGATGCAAAGGTCAAGTTCTAATTTAATTATTTTATCTTAAGACATTTATGAAATACAATATTTAAATTCATTAGTATTTTTTAGGCCAACACATATATTACAAATAATTATATTAATTATGTGTTCAACAAATGTCATTATTTTTATTATGTCAATATGTGGAACAAAATATTTTAAAATTATATTAGAATTAAGCATTAAAAAAATTAAGTACTGAAAATTAATTAACATTTTTAGTACTTGATCTTTTATTTTTTCCATGAGTTTTTCTCCTTCATGAGCTAAATAAAAATTTGATTAGCAAACACATCTATGTGAGGATACTTCACCCATACTATCATTAATATCTAACGTGTTGTCCCTTCAAACAAATTTAGGCAAAAATTCTAACTCACAATTTTTTTATCCTAGGTTCTATACATCATATTTGAACATATAATATTTAGTCTTTAGTACATAAATACATTATGCCCTTAATTCACTTTATTTTTTATAATTAAAAAATTCCTATACTTACTAATATTAAGACGATTAAAAATTAAAAGGCTAAATCTGAAACGGAATTTTAGTTGATAAATTTTGTTTAATTTTAAGTATTTTATTTGATGAAATAAGTCGTGTTGATGTCTCACTACCCAAATATTTGATGAAATGAGTGATCTTGAAACATTCCCTTAATGTCTCACTGCTACCCAAATGTTTGTTCCTTAGGGTCCGTTCGGTTCGAGGTAAATATGTTTCAACGCGGTGAAAAGTAATATGGTGAAATACGTTTTCACCTATTTAGAGTTAAATTTTCTTTTTTATTCTTGTTTAAAGTTTCATAAATATAGGGTGTTCACTTATTAATAATGTCAATCCAACAAAATTTTAATTTTAAATATGTGAAAAGACATTTCACCATTTTACTTTTCATCGCGGCTAAAAGTATTTCACCCCAACCAAACAGACCCCTAAATTTTAATTTTAATTATGTGTTCAATAAATGACATTATTTTTATTATGTCAATATATGGAACAAAATATTTTTAAAACTATTTCAAATGCTTTACACATATTATCATTAATATCTAACGTGTTGTCCTTTCAAACAAAGTTAGGCAAAAATTCTAACTCATAATTTTTTTATCCATGGATCTAAAAATCATATTTGAACAAAGATAAATCTGAATTAAAAACAACATGAATTAAAAAGATAAATCTGAAAAAGAATTAAAAAAAACTTCATTGTCTTGAACCTTGGTTATGAGGCAAAAAATACCACACCATGAACCCAGAGTAGAAAAATCTTGAAAAAATTGTCTTGTAAATCTGAGATAGGAAATACCTTATTACATTTAAAACATAAGTAAGCATCTCTCCATTAGCAAAGTGAGCCCCATCCCATCTCACCGAGAAGATCAAACTGCAATGAAGTTCAAAAATTAAAAACAAACTTTCAGTTCTATTAACATATAAGTTATAACACGCCAAAAACAGAAGAAAATATAAGGGAAAGAAAAATAATAAATCAACCAAAATCAACAATCAACCAAAAAAATATATCAACCAAAATCAACATATAAGTTACAACACGCCACCGTCTTCTCTCAAGATCAGATCTTTCATTTGACCAATAAATTAACCAAAAAAATATATCTACCCTCTTCAACGGCCTCTTATCAACAATCAGTGTTGAAACCACTTCACCAAAATCAAATCTTTCAATATTTTCAACTTAAGGCAACGAATCGATGTGTTATGGCATCATCAAAAATGTCTCAGCATAAAAAAACTTTAAATCATAAAAAAGCTTTAAACTACATGGCATAAAAAAAACTTTAAACTGCATGGCTACATGAATCCTCTTTTTACCTTCTACCAAACGGAAATCAGCATAAAAAAATCTTTAAATATTATACAAATTACCTTAAGATGAAACATACTAAGTCCAAATTGGAAAGTTTAAACCCCACGAAGCGAGATCAGTGGAGGGGACCTTTGAAGGAGAAATGTGAAGAGATTCGAAAGATTGGAGATAAAGAGTGAGAGTATGAGAGTATTGATCTTCAATTCGAGGTTTTGAAACAATGAGAGGTAAGTGTTTTTAGAAAAGGAGAGAGAGCCTTGAAGAGAGTGTAAGAGATGGAGTCTTTTATAATATGGACATTTTCAAATTAAAGTGGTGGAGTCTCTCGATAATCGTGACACTTTGAGGTGTAAAACAAAGTGGTGCACTCTCCAATTCAGCCATGTTTGCTCCTCATTTGCCATGTCATAATTCTCAAGTTATGACATGGCACATCGTGAGATCATTGGATCTTAGCATATGAATAAATCTGAACCTTAGATTATTTGGAACAGTAAAACACCACCTTCTCATATATATATATATATATATATAGTGTGAGGTTGAAAAGTGAACAAAAAGAATGAGCATTTTAATGAACCTACTAAGACATTAAAAAATTAATTCTTCATTTCTTGTTATAATTGGTCCGCGCCAGTGGCAATGAATAATTTTTCAAACCCCCCGCTGGCGCGGACCAATTACAACAAGAAATTAAGGATCAATTTTTAATATCTTAGTAGGTTCATTAAAAAGTTCATTTTTTTTTTCACTTTTGAACCTCTCCCTATATATATATATATATATATGCAAAGGATCTTAAGTATTTAGTCTTGTATGGGATGATTTAGTTGCATCCCATCATATATACTTTTATTTTTTTTTTATTATTGATCCCGTTGAATGGCGACGGTTATATGACCAAGGTCAAAAGGAAAAAACATATGGGATGGGTGCGTAAAAAAACTATATAAATGAGACTATAAGTAGTGGCAATTTCGACGGTGATAGGGTTTGTTTGTTTGTGATCATTTTAAGGGTGGTTTGGCAAAGACAATTCGAATGACCGTGGGGTTTAGGGTGTTTGATATAAACATTACGAACCGCGATGGGGTTTGAGTGGTTGGTGTTCAGTGATGATTCATGAAGCAGGGGCTCAGGGGGTGCTATGATTAAGCAACAGTTATGAAAGTAATTAAGAGATTAACAAGAAGATAGAGAATATAAAAAAAGCTTTAAAAAAAATAGATAACTATATTTCACCCCCTCGTTCAAAGTTTTTATATAACAAAACCCACTTTAAAATCATTTGCATAAATCGGCCCTTTAACCGTTTCCATTAATTTTGCCATGTTTGTGGGTGATCTCTAAGATACCAAACAATCAACCGTCTCTCTCTCTCTCTCTCTCTCTCTCTCCGTATATATATATACTAACAAGAAAACAAGGTAGCAGGGCTTACTTTTTTGCTTTATCTCTGTTACAAGAAAGCTAACCATACTGTTCACAGAGAAGAAAGCCATTATAGTTGTGGAATGTTATTTGGATGGGTTTAGGGGAGCTTCCCTTGTTAACGACGAGTTATTTAGGAAGCTGACATCATGTTTATTGTATGATTGCTTAACAGATACTCACAAAGAAGATACCACATGTTCCTACGAGTTTGGATCCTCCAATTTGAGTGTTATGTATGTGCGATGATGGTTTTTTGGATTTCTAAATTGATGCATAGAACAGTTCGGGTATCTAATGATTTAAGGGTATAAATGTAAAATTGATTAGTGAGAAACATCTTTGACGGTGGACAGATACTCTGAGGGGCCGGGTTCTTTAGTCGTAGATATGAGGGGCCTAGATGTATGTTTATCCTCTAAGAGGGGGTGGTATCTAATTGCCCACCAACCAAATAACAAAATGGGAAAGTATAAAGCAAATGAACAAAAGCATACAACCACCAACAATTAGCAGTCACATAATTTCAGCTACGATGCAATAACTCAGCCTTCAAAAACCACTAAAAATGATTGTTGGAAAAAATTGTATTTTTACACAAATTAATATATTGACCAAATAAATTGTTAATTAACTTTGAACCATTATAAAAGTGGAACTCAGACATCAAATGTAGTGGAACTAACTACATAAACATTCCTTACAGCACGAAGAGACACATTGTATATTCATTTATTAAAAACGGACAAAAAAATGAATGAAAAAATTAATCTCAAAATGCCCCATTTATTTATGAAATTATTGAGGATTCTATTTAATTTCAAACGAACTGACATTAAAACTTCTGATTGTTCCCTATATATCGAGACTGTTTTTCAAAACTGTCGCTGAAAGTCACGACTGTTCACCATTAGTTGTGATTGTTCGTAAGAAACGTCTATAAAATGACTGCTTACAAAAGGACGGATCATTTCATGAAAAAACACATTGTTACCTATAAATAAAAGACTTCTCTATGTATTTTACAGTGAGGAAAAATATTTTAAACATATTTTATATTAATCAAATTATGGAGAGTATCAAATATAATTGGCACATAAAATGCTTCTTGCGCATGTCGAAAATCATTTTATTCTATGCGCCAGAGACACCCATTGATTTTGGCGGTAATATTTTATTTTATTATGAAAATACAAAAGCTCATAATCATAAATAACAATGACCATATCAACTTGAGAAGGGAAAAACTTCAATCAGCTTTATCCCGGCAACGGCGAGGAGGTAAAAGATTTTACACACATCATCATTCTAACCTTTTGAAGGCATTAACACTAATTAAAATAGCACCATGAATCATTACCTTGGATACACCATCGAAAGATCTAGTAAATTCATCTCCTGAGCAAATCGACAAAACGACTTCTTCATTTAAAATCCAGGCATGTTCCTGACTAGGGGTGTTCATGATACGGTAAAAACTCATACTGTATCCTTTTGTACCGAAAATTAATGGTAATGATTTACGTTTTTTATTTACCGACACCAAAATTACCGAATATTTTGTGGTTAATTTTGGTTCTAACATTTTAAAAACTGATTTACAACCTAAATAGCATATTTTAGAATTAAAAAGTAATTGTATTATTAAACTCTGTTTAGAATACCTGTTACATATGAATAACCAATCTCTTTAGAAAATCTTTTACATACCCTGTTTAGAACACCTGTTATATACGTCAACTCTCTTTATAATATACGTATACATCTAGTATGACCAGGTGGAAATTGTTGAAAAGCAACAGTGACTTATTCATCAACTCTCTTTAAAAAAGTTAGCAGTGACTTATTCACTAGAAAAGTAGTAGGACCAGGTGTTCACATACATTAACTATATACATCTAGGGATGGCAACGGGACGGGTTTGGAGCGAGTTTTCCAAAACACTAGGCCGCACCATTTAATAAACGGAGCGGGACGATTTTTATTTAAACTAACTTCTAACCCATCCCATATAGTAAACGGGACGGGTCGAGGCTCCGACGGGTTAGGTTTATTTTAAAAATAGTAAATTTAATATTATTACATTAGAGTCTTAGAGGTCTACAATGGTTCGTATTTCAATATGTGAGACAATACCCCAATTGTCAATCCATGTTTTCACATGGATCTTTTACAAAATTAACATACATATAAAGGGTTTTTTTAGTGTGCGTGTGTGTGTACATATATATATGGTTTAATTGTAATTAACTTATATATAAAAGGTAATTCTATAGGCATAATTTAAACGGAGTGAGGAGATTTTATTTAACTTAACTCCTAACTCGCCCCATTTAATAAATGATTTTTTTTTAAAACCCATACCCGCTCCTAATTCATTAATCGGATTTTAAAACCCACCCCATTAAGATCGGGTCGGAACTCCTGTGGATCGGATTAAATTATCGTCCCTATTAAATACATCTAGTATGACGAGGTGGGAATTGAAAATTGAAAATTGAAAATCCAAAGTTCAGCGCATGTTTCTTTATTGGTTGATAACAAAAGCATGTCAACTTGATTTAATTTATGCATATGGAATCTTGTAAAAGGGTTACACTGATAAATTATTTGTAAGGCAGATCTACTTCAGCTCGGTTGGTTAACAAGTTGCAATCTCAATAGAAATGATCAAACTACATTAGCAGTGCGTGTTTCAACGCAATCTCAGCAGTGCGTGTTTCAGCTTTGTTATTTAATATGAAGATCCGGGTTGATATTTATTCAAATAATTCAGATAATAGTGTAACTTGAATTACAATTTGTGATATTTATGTCGGAGTTTAATGTTTATAAATAGTTATGGAGATGGCCCAATTATGTAAGTTACTTTCTGTTTTTTAAAAGTACGCATATAAACAGATTTAGGCAAGTGGTACAAAAAATTATTATTATGTACCGAGTAGTACCAAATTTATCGTAGTTTTTGAAAAACCGATTTTACTGACCAATGTACAGCACAGTGGTTTATTCCCTGACGTACCAGTTGGTAAAACTGATAATTTTGGTTTGATGATTCCAATGTTAGTATGATATTGGTATGGTACATTTACCGACCAAACCGATCGAAAACCAACAGCTGGGCAAACAACGAGAGAGAACAAAGTTGGTGCCATATGTGTGTGTGTGTGAGAGAGAGAGAGAGAGAGAGAGAGAGAGAGAGAGAGAGAGAGAATCCCAAAATATCAGAATGGGACTCAATACTAACCAACATGTGGGGCCACTTAAAATTAAAATAAAATTGAAAACAAAAAAGACAATGTATGCCGAAGTCCTACACAATGGATTATCGGTTTTAACATATTTTAAAATTCATAAATTTAAGTATATATTATTTTTCTTATCAATTAAAATATCCCCGCATTGTTGAGCTTCTATATACCAATGCGATAAACAAAGCTCTTAATTTTGAATACTCTTAAAAATTAAAAATAATGGATACTCTTTCTTGGGGACAGGGAGAATAGTCTCTTATCTAGAGAAGAGAGCAGATAAAAAGAACGCATTGTGTAGCTCTCTCCCCTAAATTAAGAACACCATCCTCCTCTTAATTATGCAACGTGTTATAATTATATCTATCCAATTCAATTTTTATTTTTATTTTTTTTTGGGGGGGGGGGGGGGGGGGCGCGACGGATGAGGCTTCCAATTCATGTGGTCCTACAGAATAAACAACTCATAAAAAATCACACAAAGTTACTTCTTTTATCTAATATATATATATATATATATATATATATATATATATATATATATATATATATTATCTAAAATTTATCTAATATATATATATATATATACACTAGCGGATGCGCGAGGACACATTGATAAATTTTCCCCTGGGATAAAACCCAGCCAATAATAACCCGCCTTTCTTAAAAAAAAAAAAACTTAAAAAAAAAATTTAAAAATAGTTAAAATAAATAAAAATAATAATTTTTTAAAAATATATATATTTAATAAAAAATAATATATATATATATATATATATATATATATGGGGTATGCCAAAATACATGTATGATATTTTATGCCAATGCATGAAACGTTATGCTAATTTTAATTTTTTTAATATATATATATATATATAGTGTCTCATGTTATTGTACCACCAATCCAAACTAAATGCAAAGAGTAATGTTAAAAATAATCTCTCCATATAAAAGTTTTTTTTATATGAAACATCTTTTCCCTCAATTAAGAAATGCTAATATTTATATAATAAATAATTTTTATATATAACTCAAAAATATTTTTTAATTAAAAAAAATGTACAATTTTCTAAAACAATTTACGAATTCTGAATGTTAACATTGCTTTATAAAAATATTTTTTTCCTGAAAAAGATTTGTATTTATATTTATAGAATGGCATTTTAAAACACAATTTATATAAACAAATGAAGTTAAAAACTACAATTTTTAAAACATTACTTTAAAAAAATACATTTTTTATATATAATAAAATATTTTATACTTATCATTATAAAATTAAGTTTCATTAAAAATTATAAAAAAAAAGTGTTAACACAATGGTTTTATTAAAAAAATGACTATTTATATTTTTATAAAAACAATATTGTTTAAAGCCTTCGAAAACACAATTTATATAAAGAAATGGAGTTAAAAACTTCAGCTATTAGAAAATTACAGTTTTTAGAAAACAACTTTATAAAAATACAATTTTTATATATAATAAAATATTTTATACTCATCTTTATAAAATTAGGTTTTATTAAAAAAACCTAACACTAGTTCTATAAAAAAATGTTTATATGTTTATATGTTTATATTTTTATAAAAATAGTATTGTTTAAAAAAAATATTTATTTTTATAAACAATCTTTATATATATGTGTGTGTGTGTGTGTGTGTGTGTATTTTCTATTTTTTTTTTAATTCCCCTTTTTGCATTTCAATTTTACATACAAGTATTTGTTTGGTATCAAATATTCTATTAATGAAATACATATATTCATTATCATTTTATAAATATATTGTATTAACACATATCACACATGTGAAATAAATTTTTTAACGTTATATATTTTACCTCTATTTTTGTAAGTATGTTTGCATTGTATTGTATAAATAAAATGTTAGGGAGACCCACTTCGTAGACACATTTCGCAGAGACAATCAACCAATGCAGTAAAAACTTGTACATATTTTTGTCTTATTCACGGGTTCACAAAATGTGTCCACGAAGTGAATCTCCCTAGCATTACTCATTGTATAATAAGAACTGCAAAGCACTCGCACAATGAAGAAATTGCATTCAAGTAATAAATACTTCATAATGGATCCACTCGTTCACTAACCTTCAGTTTGGCAAAGTAGAAAATGGAAGGAAAACTAAAAGAAAGAAAGCACTTCCTTTATTTAGTATAAGAAATTCTCATTGAGCGAAAAAATTGAGAAGTACACAATTGCCATATGTAAAAAATTGAGAAGTACCCTATTATAGAAGCACAATAGCATTTTATATACACACAATATCTAAATGTTACTTCTGTTATAAATATTTTTAAAAAATGGTAATTACATGATTTTTCCCTTACCTACCTTCTTGTTTTAAACATTACACATGCATCTCCTTTTGTTTTACACTCGTTACCCCTGCAAGAGGGGCAGGGGATGTTACAAAACAAAACAAGAGCGTTGGGAGCTTAAAATAGATAAATAGCTATATATTATATATACTAATGGCGCACAAAACTAACATATTAAAAAGCTAAAAAGTGAAGCTAACAAACTCATAACTTGAACAGTGCACCAAAGGGCTATAATAAAAGCACGGTCAGCATTCCCAAATTAACAAGAAAAGGCTTGTGTACCGAAAGTATGACTTTATAGAATCCATGAAACGATCCACCTCGATCTAGCAGCCAAATTGGAAGGGGATTTATTACGCACAGCAGCCAACGGGAACCTTTTGGTTTTAACAATGAGTTCCAAATCTAAAAAACTACATCACATGAAACCATAACTTATTTGAAACTTAGGAGGGGCCATAATATTACATTGGGGATCAAGCATTTCTCATACATTAGATGAAACAATCCTAGGAAATCAATCTTTTCCACTAACAGATAATACCCTAATCTTACAAATCACGTAGAATAGGCAAGAATTGTGAGGGTACCTAAGAAAAGGCATACCTTTATATAGCTTCCTCTAGGTGATTTCCCAGGAGAAAGGTAATCAATCCAACTAATCAGAATAAGCCGTTGCATCGAAAAACACAAATACGTATTCACTCACCGCATCAAAAGCTGGAAGGCCTCATTAATAGTCTCAACAGCATACTCATATCCAAGACTGTTGGCACGTTTCAGAAACTCGTCCATCTCGACGCGTGCTACTTGGATACCAACCAATACGTTAGCACCAGTTTCTCCCTTTTTGACAAGATAGAACCCAGTATTAGAATTAATCACAGTAAGGGGATTTTTCTATCTGTTTATTTTTTCTTTTATACCTTCCTAATAAGTTATTTTAAATTTTATTAAATTTCACTGATTTTAATTACTTTGATCTAAGCACATCATCTTTTAAGATTAATAAAAAGTATGAATTTGAATTAAATAAAAAAATTAAGAAAAAAACTGAAAACCCCTCTCTCTTGCAAGGACACAAATTTCCTCTGTTCTAAAAAATCCGCCTAGGGTCCACCTAGACTTGAGGCTTGGGAGAAACGCTCCGCCTTAAGTTTTTTACGCTTTATTCTTGGTAAAACCCTTAAGGCGCACTTTTTTCTAAAAACAGCAATACTAGTGAAACGATATCGCCTTTTAAAGAATTTTTTTACTAATCAGACCATTATCCCATCCAAAATAATCAAATAGTATTTTAATTTGCATATATCCAGACATATTTTTATGATATGTACAATTTTAATATTTTAATAGCCTTGTTATGATTAAAAAATCTTAAAATATATTAAGAAGGCCTTAACGTCTTTTCACGCCTGTTTACGCTTAAGTCCCGCCTAGGCTTCTAAGTCTTGGCCTCCACGCCTCGATCACGCCTCGCGTTTTTTAGAACCTTGCAAATTTCCAATTGAGTCTTATGTAATGTTGGCTCAATTTCGGACAAAACAATTTGAGTCATAGGATAGTGTAAAGTGTATCCATTCGACCCTATGACTTGAAGACGTAGCGGCTAGATTTTAAAGCTTATTCATTGCCGAGTTTTTAGTGCCTCGTTTCTACGTCAACAACTATTGGATTCTATAGTCTCCAAAAGGTATGAATGTATTTAATATATATACGAGACTTGAAATATTTTATGGGTGTAATTTTAATTTAAAATGGCTTTTATTTTTCAGAAATCATTTTAGAACTTTTTGTTGGGCATAAAAAGAATTTTTTTGGGATTTCTGAAATCTCGTTCGAACGAGATTGGATGTCATTCGAACGACAGCCAAAGTCGTTCGAACGAGATTCTGTCGACTTTTGGGTTTTTGCTTCTGTTTTCTCGTTAAGATATTCTCGTTCGAACGATCTGGGCAGTTTTCTGACATTTTTTTATAAAACTTCCCACTTGCCCACTTGTTTTCCCACTACTTTTTCTACATAACTAAGTGCGGGAAACACACTTTTGCTAAGAACTTTTCATTCCCTCCAAGAGAAAAAGAGAGAAACTTACTTGAGAGAAAAGTTCCTTTTGTGTTTTAATTCCAAAATGATTAATTTTTGAAAACACACACACCCATATCTTAGTTTAATTCCAAGCTTTCATATATATACATTGTGCTTGGAGAGTTGTTTGGCACCGGTACCTACTCTACCATTTGAAGAGTTTGTTTGGGTTTGCTTATATATCCCATAAAGAAGAAGATTTGTTGTTGCGGTGTCACTCGAAGAAAGGCTTCGCGTGAGGGTGACGGAGACCAAAAGCCTCATCGGTGGATTCCAAGACCGTGGAGGAATTCATGGTTGTCGACTAGGCGGAGTTAGTTACAAGAAGAGGCGTTAAGACTTGGACGGAATCGAGTCGTGTGTAGTAAGTCATCTATCTTGTAATCATAAATCCATACTTAGTGGACTTGAGGCTAGGGCTGTCTGAGGTTTTTCCCATTTGGGTTTTCCTCGTACATCGGCGTGTAGTGGTTTGTGATTTATTTTATCTTGTTATATCACCTAGATGCATGCTTAGGACTAAAAGATAAAATATGGTTTAAATCACTACTCATGCTTAATTTGGTACTAAAATTAATTTGGGTAATGTTTAATTAATTTAATTCAAGTCATTAATGTTAATTTGATCAAATTTGGTACGGCCTAAATAAATTTTTTTTTTTTTTTTTTTGTTAAGCAAATTTCTAGGACTTGGATTGATTAAATTTGTTTAAGTGAAAATCTATTTATTGTTTAATTTAATGTCTCTTTTAATTTCGTTTAATTTTAATTTGAAAGAAATTAAAATTTGAAGTTTGTGTGTGTTGTGTTGAACCATCCTATTCCGCACTTTTAGAAAATTCATAATTAATTGAAAAATGATTTTTAAAATTGGGGGTTCCAACGTGTTCTCATCTCTAAATAGATATATCCCTCCCCCCTCCTTCCTCCACAGAGATTCACCCACTCACCCTCAGCCCCTCCTAGCAAAACAACAGCCAACCCAACCACCAGAACACAAGCCAACCGAAACCCTTCTTCCCCAAATAATGAGAGATCAGGAGCCTTGCAACCCTCCACCCACCGCCACCCCTACAATGGACAGATCGAGATCTCGGTGTCAAACAGACAAATTCAACAAATCAATTTATTGATATCTCTCTCAAGCACGTGCTCAAATCAATTTACATATTAGCCCCCAAATTGACTTACAAACCAGAGATGTTTAGGCCACCAAAAGCCATCGCAGCCGTCAATGGTAGAGCTACATGGGTGGAATGTGTGGTAATTGCCCCACCCAAAATTTGAATTTTTAAATTTCCCCTAGATATTTTAGGAATTAGGCATAGTACCCCCACACTGTTTTAATAATTGAATCTTATTCTTATATAATGTGTGGACAATTTAGTAGTCACTTTTATATATATTTTTGGCCACTTCAGTAGTCACTTTTATATATATTTTAAGGATTTCATACACCTAGAATTTTTTGGAGTTGCACACTGCATTGTGCATCCTTCAAATGATTCTTAATTAATTCAACGTTCAAGATACAATACCCTAATTATATTTTAAATATTTATCAGCATGTAGAAGTCCTATTTTCCTTTTTGTACATCCCAAATTAGGAGTAAACTTTGAAAATTAATGAACCTAATTTCACAATAGTCAATTCAGTTTTAATTTTGACCATTGATTATGCTAAAATCTTTTTTTTTAATGGACTTTCAAACGTGGACTCTTAATTTAGACGGAGGGAGTATGTGTGTGTGCGCATGTATTTGTATACATATCTAGTAGGGGCCCATCCAATAAAAATTTCTAGCCACTGGCAGACATCACCGTCGAGAGAGAGAGAAGGAGAGAGAGAGAGAGAGAGAGAGAGAGAGACAGGTGGTTATGCAGGAGCATCGAGTTTATCATTTAATTTTATTCCTTTATTTTGAGTGAAGGGTGTATACATCTTTATTATTTATTACCAAGGGATACAATAGCTCTTTTCATTATATTCTACACTTAAAATGTTTGATTTTGCTCAATGATTCTTCTTTTATGACCATTGGCGTGTGTGTAAGATATTTCCGTACATCAAATGTGGTATAGGAGCCACGTTGTTCGTGGTAGTGTAGTTATACATGAAGAATGGCTTGAACAGCAGCATATTATGCAACATTAGATCTTAGAGAACCATTCTCTGATAGTGCTTCTAGTGGGCTCCTAGTGGGCATGTCTGAGGCAGATTGGTTGAGGTACAGTTTTTTTTCACATGGTGTTATTCTAGAGACCGCCTTTGCCCTGATATCATTGAAAGTAGGTCTGAGTAATAATTTTCTGTCCCATGAAATGGTCACAACTTTAGGGTAAGAGAAACAATATTATTTGCATGTGACGGGGACAAAGACTCCGGGAGTAAATGGCTTCACGATGGCTTTTCCCAAGAAAACTGGAATTGTGTTAAAGAATATATCATGGAAGTCTTTAGCAGTTTTTTAAGGATGGAATTGTAGATGCCTAGATTAAGAGGACCTCGGAGGAGTTGTTTTGGGATTCCATGAGGTGAGAAAGTTTTATGATACAAATCCAGTTTCGTGCCCATTTTGGAGGAGTGTCGACAGCACCAAGGAGCTTCGAGGAAGGAACATAGTTGTCAAAGATGCAAGGAACAAATTTTGCACCACACCTCACCTCAAGTGAGGCTCCTTAAGGTGTGAACCTAGGAGCCAGACTCAAGGCATGACTTGAGTTTGCTTCACTAAATTTTTCTATAAAAAGTCCTAAGAATAATCCTTGACCAATTGATATGTTGAGTTTAATTATTTCTAATTAAAATTGTCGCATTGGATCATTCACACGTCAAAGTTTATCGATGTCGAAGGCTCGAAGTATTTAAAGCCCTAAAACCTAGTAAAATTTTCTCTTACTCACTACTCAAAATGAGAAGTTTTTCTCTTGTTCACTGGAGAAAATGAAAGAGGCTAAAGACCAAAAAATCTGCAATCGTGAAGCAATAGACCTATAACCATGTTTCTCTTAGTTTGTCTTTTCACAGTTTTTGGATAATGTTTTGTTTAGAAGATGTGGATACTTTTCTTCTATTCACTATTAATAATTGGATGTTTGGAATTAGTGTTACTTTAATTCAGTATTCTAAAAAAACGTGCCTAGGCGCCGCAAGGCTTTTTACAAATGCCAAGTTTTGGCCCAAGGCGTATACTAAGGCGCAGTCAATGATGGTCAACGTTTTGGGGGTTGAGGCGTGAAAAAACGCGCATTTTTGGTGAGTAAGGTGGAAAAACGCGCGTTTTTTTTTTTTAATATTTTAAAAAAATAGTATATTAATTTGCAAATATTCAGACTTTTTAAGGTATGTACCATTTTAGTATTTTTAATAGCCTTGTTATAGTTAAAAAAATATTAAAATATATTAAAAAAAGGCCTAAACGCCTCTTAACGCCCAAGGCCTGCCTAGACTTCTAAGGCTTAAGGCTTAAGGCTTGACCTCCACGCCTCGGTCACGCCCCACGTTTTTTAGAACCTTGCTTTAATTGATCTAAAATGTTGCATTTGGTGTAATATTGATGTGTTAGGTGATACATAGCGACACGTGGCGCGTGGTTGTGCTCCCAGGAGAAGGCTATCTTTTATTTTCTATTTTTAATTTAGGGTAATATTGTCATTTTCTTTTATTTTTAGTCTTTAATTAGTCTCCAAGCAGGTTTGGGACTAATGATTAATTTTTAGTTATTTTGTTATTTTTTGTCTTTTTGGGTCTTAGTTTGGTTAGCAAGCTGACATCTTCTATAAATAGGCGCTTGGTCCTTATTTGTAATCACAACTTGAATATTGATAAAGAAAATAGAGAGAGAGTCATGCAGGAGCATAGGGCTATAATTGTCTTTAGCGATTTTTCCTTTTTTTGCTCCTTAGTATAAATAGCTAAGGGGATCCTTATTGTAGGACTTTTGCCCATTTGATATTAAGAGACTAGAGAGAGAAATAAAAGAACTCCCTACATTTTCATGTTGTTGTCGTCGTTGTTGTTGTTGTGTAGTTAACTTCTTTAATTTTACGCTTCCGCACCCTAATCCACATCAAATTGGTATCAAAGCGTGGTTTGTTCTTACAGTAGTCATGTTTATAGAAGATTGGAACTCCCATTAGGATCATCCGAATGAAATAAAAAAAAAACTAACCCTAATATTCTCCACCATATTCACCCACAAACACAATCGAATCAAACTACCTACCACCCAAGCCAACTCCGATCAATCCTCTACTGCGGTACAGGAGGCTGACCAGCAAAAAAAAAAACTTCCCACGACAGTCTACCCTAGCGGCACAGCCCCCAGCTGCTACAACAGTCGCCGCGACCCCTGCCTGGTGTTCGAGGCAGCGTACCCCATCCTATTTCACCCCTGGCTGTTCGAAAATTTCAGCAAGGCCTTATACCACACTATCTCCTCCTACCGACACTAGTGGACAGTCCAAAAGTCATGACAAACCCTCAGATTACAAGAACCAAACCCTACCCCTTCCAAACACAAATCCAAGCCAAATTCCACAAAAAAAAAAAAAAAAAAAAACACTCCATCAACCCACATCCCAAACCCTAAACAAATTTCCCAAAAAAGCCTAACCCTTGTACCTCAAAAAAAACCCTAATTCTTTATACAAAGGATGTACCTCCTTGGGAATCTTACCCATCCCACCTGATATGCCTTTAGTCACCGCGTAACCCATTTGTCATCAACGCGACTCTTTTTGTCATTCTCAAGCAAGACTCGCCGATGTCTCTACCCCGCTTATACTCATACCATTATGATTACCACCACAATGGATGTCCAATCACCTCTTCCCAACGATGATACATGGATTCGAACGAGCATTTTTTTTACTCGTTGCACAGCCAAAGAAAGATTATGCACGGTGATCATGGACGGAGGTGCCAGTGACAATTTGGTGGCACAAGAGATGGTTGATAAGCTAAAACTTCCCACATAGTTGTTGACTACGCCCTGACGCATTGGGTGGTTGGGTAGTGGAGCCACACTTGCCCCTAGCCAACAGTGTCAACTTGTTTTCTCTATTGGGGAGTATCATGATGAGATTTTGTGCATTGTAGTTGACATGCGGGTATGCCACTTGCTTTTGGGGAAGCCATGGCAGTTTGACCATAATAGCATACATGATGGTCGTGCCAACACTTACTCTTTTACCCATGGAGGGCGGAGCTTCCTACTTCGCCCCATGCGACCGTTTCCGATGACTCGACCTTCAACGTTACTTGTTTCCCATGAGGAGTTAGCCACCGAGGCCACAGAGATAGGGATGTGTTATGCTCTTATTAGCCCCATCACCACTCCAGAGGCATCCGTGCCACCCTGTGTTCAGCGCCTGTTGGATTCTTATAGTGACGTGTGCACTCCCCCCGATGAGCTTCCCCCCCGGGGGACATTCAGCATGCGATTGACTTCATTCCTGGGGCGCAGCTCCCCAACCTTTCCCACTATCGCATGTCTCCTACTGGGCATGTGGAGCTACAGAGGCAGGTCACCGAGTTGTGTGACAAGGGGTATATACGAGAGAGCATGTCTCCATGTGCAGTCCCCGCACTTCTAGCACCCAAGAAAGACGGGAGTTGGCGTATGTGCGTAGATAGCCGTGCGATTAATAAAATCACGGTGAAGTATCGGTTTCCCATTTCCCGACTCAAGAACATGTTGGACCAGCTCCATGGAGCGATGATATTCTCCAAGTTAGATTTGAAGAGTGGGTATCACCAAATACGAGGCCAGGAGATGAGTGGAAGACAGCTTTCAAGACCAATGATGGACTTTATGAATGGACCGTGATGCGTTTTGGTCTATCCAATGCTCCATCCACGTTCATGCGAGTGATGACTCAAATTTTGCTCCCATTCTTGGGCAAGTTGGTGGTGGTATATTTTGATGATATTCTGATTTATAGCCGGTCAGAGGAGGAGCACTTGCAGCATGTGACTTGGAGATTTTACGAGTTGAACGCTTTTTCCTTGCATTGAAAAAGTGTGCTTTTATGGTTCCTTCCGTCACTTTTTGGGGCTATGTGGTATCAGGAGATGGCATTCGTGTGGATGACGCCAAGATTCAGGCGATTGTGGATTGACCCACCCCCACCTCAATGATGAATGTTCGTAGTTTTCATGATCTTGAGGGGTTCTATAGGCGTTTCGTAGCGGGGTTCAGCACGGTCATGGCTCCTCTAACAGATTTGATGGGCACTTTGTCGACAACTGAGTTCAGATGGACTGAGGAGGCTGATAGGGCCTTCGCACGTATCAAGGAATTGATGACGACTGCTCCTATCCTTTCCTTGCCAGACTTTGACCAGTTGTTTGAGCTATCTTGCGATGCTTGCAAGACAGAGGTGGGTACTGTCTTGAGTCAGAATGGAAAGTCCATTGCATTTTTTAGTCAAAAATTATCGAGAGCAGCCCTACACTACACCTATGACTTGGAGTTCTTTGCGGTTGTGAAAGCTGTTAAGTTTTGGTCACCCTACCTCCTACATAAGGAGTTTGTGATCAAATCGGACCACGAGGCCTTGCGATTCCTCAACAGTCAGCGACGTGTTAGTGATCGACACGCTAAGTGGACAGCCTACCTTCAGCGGTATACCTTCCACTTACAGTAAGGAGAACATGGTAGCTGATGCACTAAGCCGACGTCTTCATGCATTAGTGACATTGTGGAGTCAGGTCTTTGGGTTCGATGAGATTCGCGACCTCTATCCGACCGATGTAGAGTTGGGACCTAGTTATGCCGCTTGCCAGCAGGGTAATGGTGCATCAGGTGAGTACTTACTCTAGGATGGGTTTTTGCATCAGGGCACAACGTTGTGCATTCCTTCTTCCTCCTTGCGAGTAAAGATTATTTCAGAGGTTCATGGAGGTGGATTAGCAGGACACTTGGGACAAGCCCGTACTCATGTTTTGTTACGAGACCGATTTTATTGGCCCACCATGAGACGGGATACTAATCAGTTCATCCGTCGTTGCTATACCTGCCAGACAGCCAAGGGCCAACACTCCAATGCGAGATTGTACACCCCCCTATCGATACTAGAGCGACCGTGGCACGATGTTTCAAAGGATTTTATTGTAGGCCTTCCCCGTACTTCCAGTGGCCATGATTCTATTTTGGTGGTTGTTGATAGATTCTCCATGATGTCGCATTTCATTCCTTGCTCTCACACGACTGACGCCTCTCACGTATCGACCTTATATTTCCGTGAGATTGTATGCTTGCACGGCGTCCCTCGTAGCATTACTTTCGATCGAGATGTCCGGTTTACTGGGCATTTCTGGAGGACATTGTGGCGCCTACTTCGAACAGAGCTCCAGTTTTTCACTGCCTTTCATCCACAGACAGACGGCCAGACAGAGGTAGTCAACAAGGCGATCTTTTGCGTTGTTTGACGACCGAGCACCCCCTTCGGTGGGACTTAATGATTGGTCAAGTCGAGTTCGCTTTCAACAACGCCATCAACCGTTCTACCGGTTTATCTCCTTTTTAGATTGTGCTAGGCCAGTCCCACACCATGACCTTGTCGAGCTTCCACCGACAGTCCCCACATGCCCTTCTGCTGAGGAGTTTGCGGCCCATTTGACTTCTGTCTAGGCCGATGTCTGTTCTCGCCTCCAGTCCATTTACGTTTTTACAAAGAAGTCGCGGATTTCCATCGTCATTTCGTGTCCTACCAGCCTGGTGACTTAGTCATGGTGTACCTCCAGAAACAACGGCGTGCTGGCAAAGGCAACAAGCTTCTTATGCGCCGTTTTGGACCGTTTCCCATCATTCGAGCTTGTGGCACCAACGCATATGAGGTTGATCTTCCTCCAGAGTTCCGTATGCATCGCACCTTTAATGTGGCGGACCTGTCTCCTTTTCGAGGTACCCATCCTCCCCCCATTCCTCTTCCGTCTTCGTCGGATCAGCCTGTTCGCTCTCACGTCGATCGTATAGAGGCCATCCTTGACTCAGCTTTTGTCTCCTCTGCCTCAGGTGATTATACTCGCTTCTTGGTCCGTTGGGTTGGTCGTCAAGCGACTAAGGACTCTTGGATTACTGAGGCGACATTACAACATGTTGATCCAGACTTCTTCCACCAGTACACCGCATATATGGGTTCTTCTCAAGGGGGAGAGTTATGCAGGAACATAGGGCTATAATTGTCTTTAGCGATTTTTCCTTATTTTTTCCTTTTTTTGCTCTTTAGTATAAATAGCTAGGGGGATCCTTATTGTAGGACTTTTGCTCATTTGATATTAAGAGACTAGAGAGAGAAATAAAAGAACTCCCTACATTTTCATGTTGTTGTTATTGTGTAGTTAAACTTCTTTAATTTTACGCTTCCGCACCCTAATCCACATCAGAAAGAAACTCTTTTTCTTAGTTTAGTTTTATTTTATTTTTTCGTTGATGGTGGTATTGTGTAGTTAGTAGTTGGTGTGTAGTGTAATAATAACGCTCCCGCATTCTTAGATTCACATCAAATATATCTTCTTATTTGTCATCCCCCACCCTTATTTATTTTCTCTTTATAACCGGTGCATGATTACAAAATATATCTTACATTTCAAATTTTGATGTTAAGAATACTTCCTTATTACAAATATACTAAAATCCACTCTTTTTCATGTTCTGTATATTACTCCCATTAGGCCCGCGACAAATCTTGTACAGGGAGACCTTGGCACCCCATTTTCCTTTAATAACTACGCTAAATGATTGTTTCTTATTCCGCAGATGAGCCTACTGCACCTTCTCAATTGGAAAAGATTAGTTCCGAGGTGCATGTCAGGGCTTAGCACGGCTATGTTGGGTAGACCGCATTAGCGTTAGCGCTTCGCAGCATATGACTACAATGTATTTCAAGGAAATAGTACGACTCCACGGTGTTCCATGAAAACATTACATCTTATAAGTTCGGGTGATGGAAATCAAGGTCATTATCGTCTTTTATCATTTTTAGTTATTTTTAGTATTCATTGTATTTTCTCTTTTTGTTTAGTATTTAGAGGAATGAAGGTTAATTGACATCAAGGGCATATTTGTAATTAGATACTTAGCTTAGAGGCCAAGCAACCTCCTTCCTATAAATACCCCTTATGTAGCCTTATTTGAGGCATTCTTCCATTTTATGAGATTTGATTATAGAGAATTTGAGAGAGAATTATATTTTTTTCTTCCCGTTGACGTCATTTACATCAATTGGTATCAGAGCCTAGTCACTCCCTCCGTCGTTATTGTTCTTGTAAAAAAATAAAAACTCGTAAACAACGTCACGTAGGACCAAGAAAGATGAACACCTCCGCATCAAAACCTTTTGAGCAAAACTTGGAAGCTCTCCATCAAATGAAGGCTTAAACGGATGATATGAACGCGCGAATTCCACCACCGGCAACCTCCACGGACCGTCCCCAAACCGGCCCAGTAATATCTCAAAACCCTAATCCTAATTCTCCAAGATCCACCCATTCAACACCTTTGCCCCAAAAAAACCTTAGCTTCACAAACCCTAACCCCATTCACAACCAAGAAAGCACCACCACCGACGAGGGCCCTCTCCCACCACCAACCACTGGCCAGAATATAAAAAAAGGGGAAGAACACTTCGAACCACCCCAAGCAGCCCTTGTCCCACTCGGACCCTCCCACCAACCCACCCGAGGCCCAAAACCCTTCTGAAACTGCCCGACGCCTGCTGGAATCCCCATTCCCCCCTCTGGTTACTCCCTCCGGAGCCGAACGACCCAAATCCTAGGCCACACGGCCCCAATTCCAATCCGGCTGCCCCCAACAATGCCCCCTTCAAGTTCCGACAGAAGGCCAGCCCTAGGACGAACAAATCAGGGGTCAAATGCAGCCTCTACAGGCCAGTTGCCAACCTCACTGCAAATCGAGGCATATCCGGACATGTCCTCTCCATTTTGCATCCAAACGGTACCCCCCATGATGGAAACACTCCCCGACTCTCGCCGAGTTGATTCGTGACATCCGACATGGCAAAGGTTCAATTCCAACCCAATTTCAGCCCCCGATGACATTTCGTATGCTAGATGAACCCTACCCACTTCTTAACCCCAATCTTGTATATCAAACCCTAAAATTTCTACCCTCCCACATTCCTAATAATTTTACACCCCAAAATTCATCACCACCTCCTATACCTCCCCCTCCACCACCAAATATATCAACATACCACCATTTTCCCTCTCCACACCTTTCCCCACCCCGAATTCTTATTCCCTCCTACTACCCACCACCACATCCACCAAATTTTCCCATTCCACCCCCATATGACGATTCCCTACCCCCTATCTCCACTTACCCTCATCACCACCCACAAAAACACCTTGAACACCCCCAAATCCCTCCCATACCCCCACTCCATCTCATCCCACATCCCCACCCACACCATTCCACTTTCCCCACGCTTCCGCCCCCAACTTTTCTACACACCGTTCCACCACCCGGGCACCCTCCCCATATCCCCCATCATCCACACCCATGGGATACCTGTTCCTTTCACTCCGCACCCGTTGATTCCCATGAGCGGGTACGGGAGTGGATTACCCTTCCCCCACACAACGTTCCCCCGTCCTCACTCAGCACCCGAGTTTGACACGACCCATCCTACAGAGTGGCACACCGATGTTTCTCCTTTCGACTCCTTGTGCCCAAAAGTTACTCCATATGTCCCACTCTCCGAGCGCCATTGTTTTTTATGTTATCAGAAGGGACATCAGATGAACCAATGCCCCTGCCGCCAGCCATTGATCCCAGCCCCACCTGCTTACCCACCCCGTGATCCTCTTCCACCTCATACTGCTCCTACCGCAGCTCCAGTTCCCTCACCGACCCTGCTCCTCCTCATCCCCCGCTTCGGAGGCGCCCACGGCGTGCCTTACTTCCTGGGCCTCCGCCAGGCGATGACGACCTAAATGATGATACCCTGGCCCTTCAGGGAGGTGATGCCATCACACAGTTGGTACTTCAGTTGCTATCACGTAGTATGCAGGGTTATATTAGAGTGGATGTCTCGATCTTCGATGGTCACTTACAGCCTGACGTCGTTGGCTTGTCGCCATGGAGCGGATTTTTTAATATAAACGGCTGAAGGGCCGTATATGTGTTCTGCTAGCAGCGACTAAGTTTCAAGGCTATGCCAGTGATTGGTGGAACGATTTGGAACAGCGACGTGTTCTTGAGGGTCACCCTACTATCCAGTCCTGGGCCGAGCTCTGTGCACAGTTGATGGCCACATTTGTTCCCACCACCTACGAGCGCGACTTCTTCCCCCGCGTACAGTCTCTCAGACCAGGCACTTCAGTTTTTGTAAGGACACAATTCTCCGATTGAGTCTTAATGTAGTTTTGGCTCAATTCCGAACAAAAAACGTTTATGTCATAAGATAGTGTTCAATGTATCCAAGTCTATGATGTGTTTAGTTGAAGACGTAGCGGCCAAGATTGTAAAGCTTCATCAAATGCCGTGTTTCAAGTGCCTCGTTTCTACGTCACCAACATTGTTCCAATTGCTCCCAAGGTATGAATGCATTACATATATATATATATATATATATATAGGAGCTTGGAACATTTTATATTGGGTGAACTTTTATTTTAAACTGTTGTTTATTTTTCAGAAAGATTTAATTAAAACTTTTATATAAAGTATATAAAGTTTCTGGGCTAAAATCGTAATTTTCAGCTTTCTGATTTTTCGTTCGATATTGTCGTTCGAACGAGAATGTCGTTCGAACGAGATCTATCAACGAGTTCCCATATTGGCCTCTGTAACATCGGTCGAATTGTCGTTCAAACGAGATCGCTGTTCGAACGAGATTTCTAACGAGTTCATTTTTAACACACTGGAACTTCGTTAGAAAGGCTCGTTCGAACGAACAATCTCGTTCGAACGAGATTTGGCGGGAACAGTTATTTTGGCAGTTTGAGCAGTTTTCTCCCACTTACCCACTCAACTTTTTCCTGAATATCTAAGTGCGGGAACCATGTTTTTCAAGTCAACTTTTTCATACACTACTATCTCCTAGAGAGAGTTTGAGAGCAAAAATTAATAAGAGAAAAAGTTTATTGTTTCGAGTGTTTATTCTTTCAAGAAAAATCTTTTAAACACTTGTTTTACACCCAAAGTTTGTTTATCCAAGTTCATATATACATATACTTTGCTTGGAGCGTTTGGCACCAGTTTATCTCTACATCCATTTGAAGAGAAGTTTGGATTTTCTTCTACATCCCATAAAGAAGAGTTTGTTTTGCTGCGGCATTCTCACATGGTGAAAGGCACCATGTGTGGTTAACGGTGTACCTATCGTCTCATTAGTTGAAGACCAAGATTCCGGTGGAACTCCGGGATTGTCTACTAGGCGGAGGTGTTTTACAAGAAGACGCATCAAGGCTTGAAAAGGGTCGAATCAAGGAAGTAAGTCATCTGTCTTGTAATTTGTAAAACCATACTTAGTGAACTTAAGGCTAGGGCCGTCCGAAGTTTTTTACCGTTGTGGATTTTTCCTCGTACATCGCGGCGTAGTGGATTTATTGTTTATTTAATCTTTTGCAAAATCACCTAGAACGCATGCTTAGGTAAAAAGATAAAATTGGTTTATTTCACTACTTGTTTAATTTGGTGCTAAATTAATTTGGGTAATGTTTATGCTTTAAATGTGGAGTTAATTCAAGTCATTAATTTAATTTGTTAAATTTTGGTTTGGCCTAATTTGGTAATATTGAAAACATGTTTTAGGCAAATTTCTAGGACTTGAAGTGAATTAATTTGGTTTAAGTGAAATTTAAATTGTGTGTGTTCCATCATATTTCACTTGGTTTAATTTTAATTTAGAAGAAATTAAAATTTGTTATTAGTTGAACCAGCATCTCGCTTCCGCATAATTAAAAAGGAAATTGATTTAATTTTTGTTAAGTTTTCAAAAATTGGGGGCCTCACATTCCAACAAGTGGTATCAGAGACGGAGCGCTAATTTATCGCGTCAAATATCCGTTTTTCGACTTTTATAATTGTTGTGCCCCTTGTATTTTTAGGTGGTTCATTTTTTACTCACTCTCAATTTTTGTTTGTATCTCTCGATGGGACGTCTTAATGATAATTTGTCAATTTCTAATGATAATGAAGTTTTTGCTATTAGAGAGGAATTTAATGAGTTTAATAAGTGTAATGAAAAATTAAGAGATTAAATTTGAGATTTGCAAAACGAATTAAATTTCTTGAAAATGAAAATTCTTGTTTTAAAGCTGAAATTGAATTTTTGCAAACCTCACTATCTCAAAAAGATATTTTTCGTGAAAAGCTCATGGACATAAATTACAATTTTAATATTTTAAAAATGTCCAAGAAAGAGAGTGATTGTCAAGAAAAGACTCTTAGGGACATGTTTGCTCACATTGAGGGGGGAGGGTGATAACCTTCTAGGAGTTATAGAAAATTTAAAGGAGTCCCATAAAATTGAGGAGTCTAATTTATTACTTGAGTCCGAAATTTTAAAAATGAAAAATGATTTACAAGACTCGAGTAGTTGTAGTAATGGTTCTAGCACATCCTGTTCAAATGCTTCCGTTGCTAAAGCTAAGCCATTATTTGTTTTAGAGGGTTAACTTTATCCAAGGACTTCAGAAAAGGTCACACCTTAGGTAATATTCCTCGTGTTTACACATGCTTGCATTGTGGTAGGAAAGGTCACCTTAGGTCATTTTGTTTTGATCTTTAAAGAAGCTCTAGGAAGTCTATGTCTAGCATTTCATTAGTTCCAAAATCTCATCATTTTAAATATACATCTATATGAGTTAGGAAATCATTTTTAGACTCGCTAGATATTAGATTTGTTGATTCTCATTTGCTATCACATGAAACCTCCCTTGCTAAATTTAAAGGTTGAATGTGTTAGTTTTGTTTGCATACTCTAGCTTTTTGTGCTTCATATTATATATCATTGCTAGGTGTATGCATGTTTAGTCATTTTCTAGTCATTGCTTTATTTCATATCTCATGCATCGTGACTTGTTTATCTTTTGTATTATATTTGTTTCATTTTAGTTTGCTTTAAATGAAAAATACAAAAAGATTGTTGTTTATCATTTGTATTTCACCTTTTTAGTAATTTAGGCTTAATGAAAAATACAAATGATTTTGCCTGTCTTTTGAGTAACTATTTTTTATTTTTGGTTAAAAATTTTCAAAAATTCAAAAAGGTTTTTTTTATTTTGTGTGTATTTTACTTTGACACACTTTATGTGGCATATACTTGTGTTTGAATCTCTTCTTTTACGCTCCCATGTGGCTAGAACTTTTGGTTAAGATTGCCAATCCTTAAAATGTTCTTTACCATGCTTACATGGAGTAGTTGGATTTTGTGTTGTTTAAATGGATTCTATTTTTATATGCCTCAATTCACACATGAACGAGCTCTTTTGAAATTTAACTTATGTTATATTTAAGCTTTGTGAGGTGTTCTCCTATCAATTTTGTCATCTAAATATTTGTGACCTAGGAGGACTAGTGCATGTCAAAATCCGTTGCAAGTGAGATTTGTGTGAGATATAAAAAAAATGATATATATAAATGTGCACGAGGAAGGGCTCCGAAAGGATTTATTATCCTTTGCGATTGTAAGCCACCATTTGAAATGGACCTAAAAAAAATACGTGGTCCTAAAGCCTAAAAGAAAATATGGCATTAAAAAGAAGAAGAATTGTCAAGGCCTATGTTTAATTGATATTATCATTCAAAAGAATAATATATGCTTATTGAGGGAGATTGGATGGTATATCAATGGTTTGCACAATATCCGTTTATCCTAGTTGTCCTTTCATTGTCATGACTATTGGTTTGTAGAATCATCAAAAGTCTAGGCTTGTATGCATTGTGTATGTTTGTTCATTGAGTTCAATTTATATTGTCACATGAGGTTATATTCAAACGTGATGAAGTTTGCAATCAATTGAGAACTCCGTGAACATGTTTTAAGAGATTGGGTCTAAATTTAATTGTTACTAGTTCACACCCCAACACTTCCGTTTCCATATGACACATTTTTGCCATACGAGTATGAAAAACTTATCGTATTTTGTGTCATTTGTGTGTTTATATCTATATATACTTGCATGAGCATTATTGGTATATTTAGTCTACGTATATATATGATATTTTTCTATCTTTGCCTTGCTTTCTAGTCCATCTATGCTTTAATTCATAGTTGCACTCTTTGTTGATATCACATGCTTAATACTTTATGTATCATATTGGTACATAATTCAAAGTCTCGGTATCGGCCACTCGATTTTCAACTCGGTCGCGGTATCGGTCACGGTATCGGGCGATACGCAAAGATACACTATTTAGAGAGCGCAAAAAATTCCAAAAAAAATCTAGAAAATTTAAAAAAAATACGATTAACAATGTGGACCAATCAGATAAGAAAAAATCTATCCTTTAATATGCATAACATTGTACAATTGATTATATTGACGTGCTGTGAACTTGCAGATTCAATGTTCCATAATAAATCAATGTTTTTTTTTCCACGTAGGATACAAATATTATGTTTTTACAAAGAAAAACAAATGTTACTTTTTTAATAAGAGGATAATTTTTTTTTACAAAGATACAACTATTATATTCTTAGTATTATTTTTAGTAAGAGGATACAAATGTGTTTTTTAAGTATGTTATATTTTTCTAAAATGGATAGAAATGTTTCTTTTTTAGTATTGTTATTTTTTTACAAAGAGGATACAAATAGTGATTTTGACAAAACACTACATTTTTTTTTACAATCGTTTTTTACAAAAAGGATGCAAATGTTATTTTCTTACAAAAAATGATGCAAATGTTATTTTTTTATAAAAGGAATGTAAATGTTATTTTTTTTTGTTGGGTTGCAAATGTTTTTTTTTAAATTGATGGAAATGTTATTCTTTTACAAAGAGGATGCAAAAAAAATTTTTCTTGTGTTGCAAATGTTATTTTTACATAAAGGATGCAAATATTATTTTTACAAATGTTTAGAGGATACAAATATTATTTTTACAATAATTACAGTTGTATATTTGTTTGTGAAAGAATAATATTTACGTTTTTTTATAAATAATAACATATTAAAAAATAACATTGGGAACATTATTATAAAAAATAATAACAAATAACATTTGGATCATTTGCATTCTTTAAAAAAAAAAATGGCACATATACAACGCACTAAATTAAACCCACACGATGACTAAATAACCCACACACACAACACACTAAATTAAAAAAACAATTAGCATTTCGTAACCCCCCAAAAAAACCACGCTTACCAACATAACACTGAGGGGAGAGAGAGATTGATGCTTAGTAACTTATACCATCTCAGCCGATATATCACCGATATGGGTCGATACTATTGTGATATCGCCGATGTGGGCCGATTCCATCGCGATGTCGCCGATATGGGCCGATTCTACTGCGATATCGTCGATATGGGCCGATTATTATACCGCTATATCACCGATATTACTGAGAAATTACCGATGTATGGTCGATTCACATCAATAATTGAAAACTCAACTCGTAACTCGGAATCGGATCGGTGGGCACTGATACCTAGTCAACTCGGTCGTATCGTCGCGGTATCGGCCTTGACTTTGAACCATGTATTGGTATCATTTTCTTGCATCTTAGTTGGTATCCGTAATTATTTGTTGGATCAATTATGCATTTGTTGCCCATATGCTTTCATGTTCTTATCACTTTCAACTTCATCGTGTTTAAAATTAATTTATATCCTTTGTCTATTCCTGAACAAAGATGAGAATGATATGGGGAGAAATGTTATCTAATCATATTATAATCGTATCTTAGTTTAGGAGATTTAACTTAGGGGGAGAGCGCTATCTTCTTAGGTTGATCATAGTTGATAAAGGGGAGAATTAATTTAGGAGTATTTATTTTACATGCATTTAATATCCTTGATATTTCCTATGCGTTTGATAGTTTGCTTAAGTGTGCAGGAATTCTTCTTAGTGGAAACTTTCATCGGCAAAGATATTGATCCTTGGGTTTTTGAGTCAAGTATTGGGTGGGATGTTTTGTGTCTAGTGAGCTTGACGGCCCTTTAGGATTTTTTTGTTGCTTTTTGTCCCGGAATAGCCAAAGGGGGAGATTTGTAACGACACAATTCTCCGATTGAGTCTTAATGTAGTTTTGGCTCAATTCCGGACAAAAAACATTTATGTCATAGGATAGTGTTCAATGTATATATTCAAGCCTATGATGTGTTTAGTTGAAGACGTAGAGGCCAATATTGTAAAGCTTCATCAAATGTCGTGTTTCAAGTGCCTCGTTTCTACGCCACCAACATTGTTCCAATTGCTCCCAAGGTATTAATGCATTACATATATATATATATATATATAATATGGGACAATGGTGTTATGAATAGTGTTATCTTATCTTATCATATCAAAGTAATCAAAGGGTCCACAATTTGCCACCAATGCAAGAAATAAAGGGTGAAGATTTAAATGTCTTATTTTCCTCTTTTATCCCTTTATTATTTCATTTCCCCCTCTTTTCAATCCCTCTAATTAAGTTTCCATCTCCCACAAAAATTCAAAAACAGGGATAAAAGTGTAAATTACTTACACCTCGCTTTACTTTAATTCAAAATTAGGGTTATTTTCGTAAGTTCGTAACACCCCTCCAAAACCTCTCACATCTCTGTACTTCGCAATGCCCAAACCACAAATCCCACAACCACGATTCCACCGCACGGTTCCAAATGCACGCATCCTCTCATCTCTCTCTCTCATTTTGTATATGACATGCACTCTTCAAATCGATTCATGGCTCTCCACGCTCTCTATCTACACATAAATCTGGGTTTAGATTTGTGTATTTTAGGTTCAATTTTGGCTATTTGGGTTTGGATCTCAGGTAACCATATCTCTGAATCTCTTGCAATCATATTATCTCTCTTTAGTTTTTTTAATTTAGGTTTTATGGTTATTTGATTTGTGTTTTTGGTTGATTTATTGAGGGTTTTCGGATCTGATAATGTGGAGAAGGTGATCGAAAGTTTAAACTAAGGTATTCTCCCCTCCTCTTTATCGACATACACAGATACTCCATCCACCACTTCGAGTAGTGTGAATGAATTGCGTGTTGTGGATATATTTTCCTTAATTAAAACATTATGCATTACATCCCAAGTTTTATTCAGATATCTAATTTTGTTTTCCAGACTCGACAATTAAACACGTAATCTTTTTTCTTCTAATTTATTTTCATATTTGATCCCTTTCTATTTGTATGATTTACTGTTTGGTTATGTGTCTGTCTTTATTTTTAAACATGGGAGAAAAAAATTGGGCTTTTATTGGTATGGTGGTTTATCAACGGTTGGGACATGTATTTACTTTGTACCATTTATACACGAATTAAACATTTTTGTGAGTATAGTTGATGTTTTTTGCTCTATGATCGATATGGAATTTCTTCCTTGACTCTTCATTATATAATGTTGGTGTTTCGTTTGATTTATGTGGAAGTGGTGATAGTCGGAGGTTTGCAATTTTCATAGCAGTTAAGAGGATGCAGTGCTTAATTTGTAAACTTCAATCCAAGCAAATGGTTTGTTGATCCTAATCCCAATGAAGATGGATTTACTACAAATAGATTTCCAGAGTTTAAGGTTTCTAAACCACTCAAGGATTCATTCAGCAGAGGTAATTGGCGTTGGCAGCGTCGAAGCAAAAGTGGGAGGAGTAAGTTTGGGTGAATTGTGTATTTCCTTATATATATGGTTTTATTCCTTCATTGCTGTTGTATTGCGGAATTTGCCTACAACATAGGCTATTTGTTTCACATTACTCATAGTTCTCTTCTGTAGCAGGAGGTTAATGATTTGAATCCAAAAGAACGTGACTCAAAATCGCAAAATGCAGTAGCAGCAACAACAATCATTTAGCAGTGGGGTGTCACCGAACAATCAGCGGCAACCTCTTAATGGTTTGGTCCCAAACATTTAGTTGATTTCTTCCATTCATGGGTTATCTGGTGCTAATTTATATTCTAAATTTATTGGGTGAATCATGAGTGTTAGTTAGCATGCCTGACAATGAAAATATGGACAATGTTATTGATAAAACCAAGAGAGACTCTCAGGTCATTCATTATAAACTGTTTACGTACTAGCAACATGATTTTGTAAATTTATTAGATTTATCATTCACTTTCTTCTCTTTGTTGTGTTATTTTTAAATCATTGATTTTAACTCTTGCTATATGTTTTCCTGATCAATATCTATTCTTCGTGATGTATGTTTAATACTATTTTGTTGGTACAATTTATATTTGTCAAAATGCCCAAGTGCTTGAAAGTATCCACCTCTACAGTATATAATATCTAATGTGCGTATATGTTGTTGTCTGTTTCTTTACTTTGTTGTTTTGTTATGACATTGATTTGTATGTGCATCTATGTATTTTTCTAAAGGTGGTGTTCCTTAGTTGAAAGGCGTACTCTATTTTCATTTATTGTTAATTAGATCTTGGCCATTAGATTTGGAAATGTGTACTCTGTAATACACAATCAAGTCATCAACATATGAACAGTGAACAACACAACAATTGTCTTCTAGATTGAACAACATCTAGATTGATATTTATTAATTTAACTCACATTTAAATCCTGACAATGTGCACTGTTTTCTAAGCTCACATCTATTGTCTTCTTTATAGTTTTAATAATGAGATTATTATTATGTTCATTCGCAATTTACACCTATACGTAGTTAGGCTTTGATTGTAAATCATTCTTTTTTAAGTCTCTTTTCGTTCAACTATGATGAACTGGCGATCCATTGACCTATTTTAAATCATTCTTTTTTGTTTTGTGGTTGTATCTTTTTTTTTAATTGGATTACATCTTCTTAATGATCCTTATAAATGAGTGTTATTCATTATTTATGATATATCAATTATTGTTGAATGATACTTTAGTACGAGGTTTGAGATTTTTTGCTTCGTTGTCCCGTTGAATGTAGAGCAGGTTTCATATATAATGTATTGAAACTAATTTTCAA
This sequence comes from Sambucus nigra, assembly GCA_949130495.1. Taxonomy (NCBI): domain Eukaryota; kingdom Viridiplantae; phylum Streptophyta; class Magnoliopsida; order Dipsacales; family Adoxaceae; genus Sambucus; species Sambucus nigra. The sequence continues at coordinate 139,950,751 of OX422224.1, read as the reverse complement.
GTTTCATACATAATGTATTGAAACTATTTTTCTTTTTCTTTTTAAAGAATGTCAGGTGGAAGCTTGATTCATCTCAGGAAGATGCGTGGTTTTTACGAGATGAGGCAGCTGACAGAACCTTGATGTCCATGAAATATTGATACGAAAAAACAAATTAGCAAGGAAACAAAGTTGAATCCTCCAACGCTACTCTCTGCAATCGAAAACAACATTCAACCGTAAACAAAGTTGAATCCTCCAACAAAAAAAACAGATATTCAACTCTGTTTTACTGGCAAGTCAAGTTCATCCTGATAAAAATTTAAACGAACCTCAGGCGGCCGAGAGATTTCAGGCAAGTCCATTCCTTATTATTATAAATGGTGGTGTTGTTGTTGTTACTTTTGCTTTTGCTACTGCTGCTATTGATAAAAGAATAATTGATTTAAAATAGAAGGGAAGGTGTAGAATCTGTTCCTCCTTTCTCTATTTCTTTTTCAGTCAAATAACTTTTCAACCACCATACTGACTTCTCATTTAATTGTTTAATCCTTTAAATAAAGAAGTCTGAATGGCACTATCTTGATTGTTTATGTGTTTTGATTGAAGAAAAAAGAGGAAAATATATCTCAGTTGGCATAGACAAACAATCTTCAAATTAACACCTCACACCTCCTATTTATGAAATCTCAATGTCAGCAGGTATTAGCGGAAGCTTATCAAGTTTTGAGTGATCGAGTGCAAAGAGATGCATATGATCGAAATTTTGGAGGTATTGTGGAGATCTGACATTCTAATTGTGTTTTAGTTGTTATTGTTCATAGGCAAACCTGAGCATAGGTATATGTTAATTTTTTTTCTCATTTTGCATTGTAGATACATCACTTAAAAAAGTAACTCAAAATGAAAGGAATTTTCTGATCACGAATTAAGAGATGTTTGGGTTTCTCATCTAACATTTTTGTATTGTTCACGAATCTGACATTCTATTTCCAGTTGATTTTTGTAGGGATTGATGTTGCTTTAGGGTTTGGGTGAAGGCAGTGGAGTATTGTCTCAGCGTAAATTTTAGTGTGACATAAACAACCATAAAAATTGGGGTGTTTACAGAGTGCGGTATTAATAATGTCTAATAATTAGTGTGTTGCATTACTAATGTTCTTGATAAAAATTAAGGTTCTTGATAATTCTGTGCACAATTTTGCTTCAAGAGCTTGGAAGGCATTTGGAAATTCACGGAAAGGGTGGTTTCGATTTAGTTCACAACTGCAAATCTCGCTGAATCTATTCAGCGCGGTGGTTTACCTCCCACAGCCGGCTCTGTTGCTCCATCTTTGATTTAGACTGGAAAAGTTTCTATTGTAAAGGGAATACAAATGCTCAATTTTTTTGTAAAGAAACTGCAGATCTTCTGATCTCAGAAACTGGTATTGAAGTTGAGAATAATACTACGAAATCTGAACAACATACAGATGTCGATCACTTATCCGTATGAGCAAAACATTAAAATTTGTTAAAATTTGTTGAGTATGGTCCCATAGCTATTTATTTTGTTAATTTCATTCTTTTTTTTCTTATAACAAAGCTTCTAAAGTTTAAATTTCATGTTGAAATAATTTTGTTTATTTCTCTCTTTGGTGAAGATAATGATACTTCTCTTTACAGGGCAGGTCTGTGGCTTTTTTGGTGTAACAGGTCTGTGTTAATTTTAGTGCACAATTCGATTGTTGCATTTTTATTGCATTTTTTTAGTTTAAAAACTTACTAATCCATTTCATGAAAAAATGCATAAACATCAGGTTACCGAGATACAGGTTCGAATGGACTGCAATGGGGTGCGTACAAAAGATCAAGAAGGCTTTACATGGCATCAATGGTAAGTAAGTAATCAGTTTTCATGAGGGGAAAAATGCAAAAATGCCTCGAGCCATTCTATTGAAATTTTGTATTTCAAGATTATTCTTAGCATTGACGAACTTCTAAATTGAGTTCAAATATTCCACTGGTATATATGACATCTACATTGATATCCCTCAACAGAAATTAACAATAATTGGGTGGGAAGATCCCGAGAAAATTGTCAAAGCCATCTATTACAATATTCCATAGGTATATATGGCATCTACATCAATAATAATTATGTTGTATGAATTATTATGAGATAATGTTCTAATATGTTTGATTCCAACTGGTAGCTCTATTCTGTGATAATTTGTATTTGTTGATGTTGGCTTAAGGTTATTATAGCCATTTAAAGAACACACATAAATGAAAAGGATTATATCCATTTAAAGAACACACCTAAATCCAATTGGTTTTGATCATATAACAGAACTTTCGGTTCTGCTTTTGAGTGGTTATATAACTGTAACTTTGCGAAAATCTTTTCTTTCAATGTTTTGAGCACATATATTAAGGAAAAAATGAGGAACATGGTTAATAGAATTATGTTTTGGATTGCTTCAAGTTCTTTTGAGACTGTTTGTGCCCATCTCATTTTTTTGTTAAGTTAATTTTGGAAATCCTTATGTCAACTTCTTATGTCTACTTCTATTTTTTTAATTGCATTTAATTGAAAATGAAATGTGGATCCCGTAATTGTTACTTAAATGAAAAGTCTTCTCCTTCAAATGCAGCAGCTGCTGGCCACCAGCATCCTACTACACTCACCAAGCTGCCGGCCACCAGCTGCCTACTACCCTCACCAAGCTCCTGGCCAGCAGCAGCAAGCCCGCTATTAACCCTGCCTATTTTGACCACCAACCCATTTCAGTTCCTCATATATATTTGTTAATCTATATTTGCTATTCTTCTTATAATTTAATCTTCAATTTTTATATTTTATATTCTTGACCTGCCCACTGATTAACTCGAGCTCAATTTCTATTGTTATTATTTTGCATTTGTTCAAATATGGTTAGATATGGTTTAAATACAGTCTGTTCTTCATGTGTACAAATTTTTTAATACAGATATTGTAAGATTGATGATTTCTAGAGAATTAATACAAAGAGTTGTAGAAGCCCTTGAAGAACAAGAAAAAATATCCCAAGCTCCTGGAAAAGAGAACACGAGCTTCGAGCACTAAGAGTACAAATTCGTGAGAAGTCTACCATTTCATTTAAGCTTCATATAGAGCTGGAATTGAGAAGGAGAGGTGACAATAACAAATTCACTTTATACTAATTATGCAATTTTGAAACTTTGGGCTCAATTATGCGAGTCCAAACCCGCTCAAGTGAAGTTATGGAGTCTTAAAAAAATTTATTGTATTTCCCATGACATGTTTGTCCCAATTTCCTAAATTAACCCAAAGGATGTGTTTTAGCGTTGTTTGGATGTGTATTAGAATTGTTGTGGAATATTTGTATTTTTATTTTTTAAACAGGGTTGTGGATAGTCCTAAAAATAAAGGAAATGCTGTCCATATTTTCTAAAATATTTACACTTTGGTGTTGTAATAAATAATTAGTCTTTGTTGGATATTGGCCTGCATTTTGAATGGTTTTGCTGGATGAAAATTTGGTGATTTACATTTTCATTTGTTTAGAAGATTTGGGTTTAATCTATAATATGTTGGGGAACGGAATTTTTTTCATTTTGCAATTACGTACTTCGAAAATTTCGCCGTTTTTTGATTATGTACTTTGAAATTTTCGTTGTGCCTTCAGGCACGGGGATACACTAGTATATATATATATAGCGGCTTGGAACATTTTATATTGTGTGAACTTTTATTTTAAACTACTGTTTATTCTTCAGAAAGATTTAATTAAAACTTTTATATAAAGTATATAAAGTTTTTGGGCTAAAATTGTAATTTTCAGCGTTATGGTTTTTCGTTCGATATTGTCGTTCGAACGAGATCTGCCAACGAGTTCCCATATTGGCCTCTGTAACATCGGTCGAATTGTCGTTCGAACGAGATCGCTGTTCGAACGAGACTTCGAACGAGATCGCTGTTCGAACGAGACTTCGAACGAGATTTCTAGCTAGTTCATTTTTAACACACTGGAACTTCGTTAGAAAGGCTCGCTCGAACGAACAATCTCGTTCGAACGAGATTTGGCGGGAACAGTTATTTTGGCAGTTTGAGCAATTTTCTCCCACTTACCCACTTTTTTTCCCACTAAACTTTTTCCTGAATATCTAAGTGCGGGAACCATGTTTTTCAAGTCAACTTTTTCATACACTCCTATCTCCTAGAGAGAGTTTGAGAGTAAAAATTCATAAGAGAAAAAGTTCATTGTTTTGAGTGTTTATTCTTTCAAGAAAAATCTTTTAAACACTTGTTTTACACCCAAAGTTTGTTTATCCAAGTTCATATATACATATACTTTGCTTGGAGCGTTTGGCACCAGTTTATCTCTACATCCGTTTGAAGAGAAGTTTGGATTTTCTTCTACATCCCATAAAGAAGAAGAGTTTGCTTTGCTGTCTCATTGGTTGAAGACCAAGATTCCGGTGGAGCTTCGGGGTTGTCTACTAGGCGGAGGTGTTTTACAAGAAGACGCACCAAGGCTTGAAAGGGGTCGAGTCCAGGAATTAAGTCATCTGTCTTGTAATTTGTAAAACCATACTTAGTGGACTTAAGGCTAGGGCCATCCGAGGTTTTTTACCGTTGTGGGTTTTTCCTCGTACATCGCGGCGTAGTGGATTTATTGTTTATTTTATCTTTTGCAAAATCACCTAGAACGCATGCTTAGGTAAAAAGATAAAATTGGTTTATTTCACTACTTGTTTAATTTGGTGCTAAATTAATTTGGGTAATGTTTATGCTTTAAATGTGGAGTTAATTCAAGTCATTAATTCAATTTGTTAAAATTTGGTTTGGCCTAATTTGGTAATATTGAAAACATGTTTTAGGTAAATTTCTAGATTTGAAGTGAATTAATTTGGTTTAAGTGAAATTTAAATTGTGTGTGTTCCATCATATTTCACTTGGTTTAATTTTAATTTAGAAGAAATTAAAATTTGTTTTTAGTTGAACCATCATCTCGCTTCCGCATAATTAAAAAGGAAATTGATTTAATTTTTGGTAAGTTTTCAAAAATTGGGGGCCTCACATTCTAACAGTTTTAGACTACACGGAGTGCTTTAAGCTTTTATGTACTCGTGTTCGTCTCAGCGAGAGAGAGGAACAGTGCATTAGTCGTTATATCCACGGATTACAGAGTTATATTCAACGGGACCTCGCTTTACGTGACGTCACCTCCTTTGCCAAGGCGGTTGAGTACACCACTAAAGTCGAATCCTTCCACCAGTCTGCCCCTTCTCCGCGTGGCCGCTCCTTACCAGCTCCTCCAGCACCAGTGACTTCTGCTCCTCCAGTGACTCCCTCTACTGCTGCTCCTCCTTCTCCCACGATTCCTCCTCATGCACCTACCCATTTAGTCACCTTCAAATGCTACAACTGTGGGGTGATGGGTCATCGAGCCTCAGATTGTTCCCTCCCTCGTCGTCGCGCTCTCTTAGCTTCAGGACCTTAAGTACCTTCAGGAGGCACCGGATAACCCACCCCAGCCTGCTCTCATTACGATCCTTGATGGCGACACTAAAGACCTTCCCCTCTGAGGTCGAGGACGAACTCTTTCAAGGGGGGGAGAGTGATGAAAATCAGGGTCATTATCGTCTTTTATCATTTTTTAGTCATTTTTAGTATTTCTTTTATTTTTAGTATTCATTGTATTTTCTCTTTTTGTTTAGTATTTAGAGGAAGGAAGGTTAATTGGCATTAAGGGCATATTTGTAATTAGATACTTAGCTTAGAGGCCAAGCAACCTCCTTCCTATAAATACTCCTTAAGTAGCCTCATTTGAGGCATTCTTCCCTTTTATGAGATTTGATTAGAGAGAATTTGAGAGAGGATTGTCTTTTCTTCTTCCCATTGACGTCATTTACGTCATCGGTTTACAAAATATTTTTGGCGAACATTGTGGGAAAGCATTACATCAATATATAGAGAAGTTCGATTTACAAATCACTTTTGCCGAACGTTGTGAGATTCTACAGTTTACAGCTTTTCAACCCAAACTAATGATCAAACGCAGGTCGTTAACCAAAATGTGGGAGTTTTGTGCTCATATGGATTCGCCTTAATGGGGGGAGAGATGCAGGTGCATCGAGTTCTTTATATTATTTTAGTCATTTATTTCGAGTTAGAGGGTATTTATGTCTTTTGGTCGTCCCTTAATCTATAAAAAGGAACCAATAGCTCATTTTCTGTTCTACACTTTATAATATTTTTATTTTACTCTCTTAGATGATTATTCTATTTCATGCGAGTGTGTATAATATATCAGCTGTACTTACATCCGGTGGTGCGATGATGTTTGTTATCACTGTTTCTTGCCACAGTTGTATATTCACCAATTCTCATACCTTTTTTTTTTTTTTTTTGATAACCCTGAACCTCCACACGAACGAGGCCCTTTGGACTCCCTCGTGCAAGCTAAACAGGGGGGGCACTGCGCATGTCCACCTCACACACGAGCCCCGCTTAAATACTGGTAAACCCTGCGGGGGATCGAACCCACGACCGTGCGCCTAACCACACAGCCCTGAGGAAGCCCTCCAACAGGGGCAGGTATCCGTGGGGAGGGATCGAACTCACGACCTATGGTCAGAGTGAAACCGTCCTTACCACTGGACCAAGCCAGAGAGAGAACTATTCATATCTAGTTGTAAGAATTCCCCCCCCCCGGGGGGGGGGGGGGGTATTGGTGTGTTGATGGCGAAGGAATGTGGACGGGGGGGATGCAAGGTAGGGTGGGCGAGTCTATCCAGATTGGCTGAGTTAGTTTATTTTCCTTATTTTATTTTAAATTTTCTTATCCGGAATTTTATTGTTTTATTTTTCAAGTGTTCACTGGCAGAAATGGTACCAAAGTAAACAAGATGCAGTGGCTTTGTCCCCCAATTATTTATGCTAGCATAGTTTGGCCCCCAAACTTTCAAACTAAGAAGCACGGACACTTCTCTGAAGGTGACATACCTGTGTCGGACACTCCGACACTCGTACGACACTCCGCAGACACTTCGCGTGGCTTATCATAATTGTTTGGCATTTAAAAAAAGGCGGACACTTCACGAACACGGTCCGGACATTTTGTGGACACAGATGGGGTGCCAAAATTGTAGAACACTAAGAAATTCTAGTGCCACTTTGTAAAATTAAATCGTGTAAGAGTGTATTAATAATAAGAACAAAAGTTAAAAGAATGAAGTTATTATCTCGCTTAATTTAAATGCATATTTTTGACTTACAATTTAACTTGACCATGTTAATTTTAATAAATTAGTTTCACAGCCTCGAGGCGAGGCGGGCAAAAAATGCCTCTAGGCTCAAGCCTCAAGGTTGAATTTGAGGCTTACGCCTCGATGCAACTCGCGCCTCGCCTCATGCCCTTTTGCCGAGGCGCGAAAAAAAAAAGAAAAAAAAAATCTCTTTCTTCTTCCATCATAAAGTTTGTTTTTGTAAAAGGTTAAAGTTGAAAATTGCACTCAACTTAAAAAAAATTGTTCGTACTTTTTTTTCTTTTTTTGTTTTAAAATTGCACTTACCTTATACTATTTACTATTGTAACTTGAAAGAAATTTATAAAAAATAACCAATATGTGAATGAAACTTACAAAATTGATTTTGTATTGAATAATTTATTGTCATATTATAAAATAACCAATGTGAATGAAACTAAAAAAAATGACTTGGTCAATTTGATTTTGCATTGATTATTTTATTGTCATATTATAAAATTAACAATATGTAAAAAAATCATCAAGGGGGAACACAAAAATGTTTAACTATGTGAGAAAGTCCTCAAAGATGATTTTTTAACAATTTTATTTTATATTTCCTTGTTCTTTATTTTTTTTATGATTTTATTAGTATTTTTTTAATATAATTTTGTTCTTATTTTTTGGTGAGGCTTACGCCTCGCCTCGCGTCTTTTTAAACACTAGAAAGTACATATATATATATATATATATACATACATATATATATATATATATATATGCAAGTACAAAATAAATATGTCTTCGTGTCTTTGCCGTGTCGTGTCCTGTTTTTTTTTGGTTTGCTGTGCCAAAGTGTCCTTGTCGTGTTGGACACGACACCCGTATCCGTGTCAGGGCCTCATAGCTTTCAAATCTTGGCCTTTTACAACACTCGATCAACCTTTTTGCAACACTTTGTTTGACCTTTTCTGTCCGAAAAAGGCAGTTTGGAGGTCAAATGCCAACAAGAAAATCTTTTGGCGTCAGACCACATTAACACAAATAAATTGGGGGGGAGGCAACATAACCAAAAATTCTTTTACCTTGCAAATGAATGAAAGTCACAAAATTAAGAAAGTAGGGGGGTTGGAGATGACAACCTGTCCACGGTAATGGAACAAGCTAATATTCCAGCGTGGGCTGAAAGCATCCAAAAATTTCATCAAAGCACCTGGTCTCTCTGGGAAGACAAACCGGCAAAGAAGCTCATTTTGAACATTTGATCGGCCTCCCATCTGAAAATCAAGAATTAAATAAAGCCTAGAGCACACTATCAACACTTTTTACTTGAAACAACACCTCTACCAACATTCTTACAAGTACAAAGAAATACACCCGCATTACCTTCATCAGGACAAAATAGAAATTATCTAATATAATCTAGTGTATATCATTCTTTTCATAAATATGTAGATGAGTAGCATAAACTGTAATAAAGCCCAAACTTCAAATAAGACAAATTTTGAAAGTAGATCTTCGTAAACAAATCTAGGCTAAATGAGCGAGGAATAAATTTGATGTTTACTAAAAATAAATCCGCTTCAAACAAAGGAGTAAGAGTGTGTTTGATAGGCAACATTTGCCATGACAAATAAGGAAGATTGTATGTTTTCCAACTATAGAGGTGCTTGAACGTAAAAATTTGCCTCTGAAGAGAGTTTTTCAGCCATAGAGAATATACAACTTCATAAAGCATGAAAATTTGCATTCCCTAACTTCTATTTCTTACCTCGCCCTCAAAAAAAAAAATCATGGCAAATTTTCATTGTTAAGACCTAAATAAACTCATTCTTTTCCGTCTTTTTACACAACTACAATCACACATAAAATAACAAATTTTTGCTTGCAAAATTTTACATGGGAAAAAATTTGCATTTTCCATCCTTTCTATAAAACACACCCTAAGAATCACTCAGCGTAAAGAAAACATAAAAAGCCAGGTAAAGTTTACCAAATGCCGTAGATGGTCCTTGACCAAGTCATTAGCTGTGAGATTAATGGTTTTAAGTTGAGATGACTTCATCCTCTCTATCATTGCTTCAAGTTCTAATTTTCTGGGTAGGCCAACACTGCACACAACCAGGAGAAAAAATAAACATGCAATAGCGTTACACATTTCACATTCCTATTTTCTGATAATCCTTCTTAAACCACTGAAACCAAGTTATACTAATGAGGTAGACACATCTTTTATGAACTAAATTGATCAAGATAGACATATAGAATATAATACAACTTCTAGAAGGAAAAAAAATCAAAAGATACATTCAAAAAATTCTATACAAAAGATTAAAAAGTTCTTGCCTGTATAATACTAACGCTTCTTCTTTGTCAGAATTATATCTGTATTTGAACTCAGTGATATTCATCGATCCCACCTGCCAACCCATAGGATTGTCAAGGCATATACCATAAACAAACTGAGAGTAAAGCTAAAATCTAATTAAATTCTTGGGTGCTTTGAATTTCACCACAACTATTCTTCCATGTTTCATGTTACACCCCTAATTTTTTCGGGAATTATGAGATACATCCCGAAAAGCGTCGCTAAAGCTAAAATGTCATAAATGACAGAAGTGACACTTAGTGACTTTTAACGACCCTTCTTGGGGTGTATCTCAAAGGGGAAACCCAGTGCACAAGGCTCTCTCCATTACGGGAACTGGGAAAGGTTGGATTTACACGGCCTAGCCCCGTTTGCAGAGATGTTTCCGGGACTTACCCGTGAACCTCCAGGGTGACAATGAAGCAACCTTAATGGGGGTGTCTCATATTTTTAAACAAAATGTGGTTGTATGCTGTAAACGCAGTTGGAAGACCGAAGGCTCACCCAACACTATTAAAATTATAATAATTTAGCTATTCATCTTCATCCTCGTTCTCATTCCAGAATTCATAATAATTGATGATTGGTTACAAGAGAGGGGCCAAAGCCATTATAGGCTAGCGTGTAACACAATAGTTGGAATAAAATGGGGGTGAAAATCAAAATGGCCCTTTAGAAATCTTTAAATAACGCACAAGTTCACAGAATTGTTTGAAGCTGCCACGCTCCTCTGGCAGGAAAGTTGCAAGTACAGCCTCCCTCTGTCTACCAACATCCGCAAGCTCCGTTACCAATCTCAACCTATCAAAATTCATGTTTGCCCCACTAGTTATTGCCACGACATTTTCACCCTCGAGGTTATAGTACTTGCAGTATGCTTCAGCTCCGGCAAGGGCAAGAGCGCCCGCTGGTTCTAGAATGCTCCTTTTCTCTTCAAACATATCCTGTCAAATGAGCACATAGATTACAGATGCTAAGGATTTAAAATTATAATTACATTCCAAATGAAATTATTGTTCATGTGTAAGGATAAAACATTGGGAATAGTACAAGCTTCCAAATAAGAATAGAAATCAAAATCAAAATGAGGAAGAAACTGTAGAAAGAATCTGAGATTTAGTTAAATCTTGTTCTCGTGTATCTCAAGGTCTACCTTTTACATTGTTCCTTTTTTCACCCAATATGTTCTTGGCTTGCATTTCATGTTGATAAATCACAAAGTCAACCTCTAGGCTAGCTTGATATGAAATAGTAGGCAAGATAAGTGAAGAAGAAAGATGACATGGATTGGCTAACCTGCAGGCCAAGAATTCTTCTGATAACTGGATTAATGGTATATTTTAGTGCCATTGGTTCCACCGGATAAAGTATATTCTATATTCAGGTAAAGAAAAGGAAACAAACCTATGTTTGTATTTCACTTTTAGTCTTTTGTTATTAGAAATACTTAGTCCCAAGAATCCTGTGCCTTTATATATAATTATAAATCCTTCATTTGAGGAGAGCTTTTAAATGATATTATTGGTTTACTCATAACTTGAGTGTGAGTTTTCATTTGGTATTTTTGTTGTGTTTGCTTTGCATCAAATTGGTAGAGGGCACAGTTTGCTCTTTGGTGATGGTATTTTCTTTTGTTTTTCAATTGTGTTAATTCATGCCTCAAAAATCTCACAAACAATCCGAGTCTGAAGAATCTCTCCATAAAATCAAGCAAAGTTTTGAGGGGACCAATTCATTAGTTGATAACAAAAATTATAAACTAGCAATGAAGGAGTGTGAGTTCAAAATCTTGGGGGAGTCCATGGCCCCCCTCTGTCAGGGCATAGCTTCGCCTCTGCGCGTTCCTGTGATGAATAAACCGACGAACGGGTGCCAGCAGTGACGAAAACGTTGTAAGATACGTTTTATATTTGTAATTTATCTGTTCATAATAAATCTACGTCTCTCTTAAGAATTTGTACATGGATTTTTTTTTCTTGGGGTCGCCTTATTCTGTGTTTTGGATCGCCAACGCACCCCGTTTGGGGTCGAGAGTTCAAGGGACACATGGTAGGGCAGTGAATTAACAGAGGGTTAAGACCAGAGTTACCTAATTCGCTAACCCTAGGTCCGTACCATGAATTGGGCCGCGCGACCCCAAACGGCTTGCATTCGCGAACAAGGTCATGATGTTAAGAGACCCATTTTCAGCAGAAGAATCTCATAAAAAAGGAGTTTTAGACTTAGTTTATTTTGAATAATAAATCATCTCAGACAGCAGAAGAAGAAGAAGAAGAAGAAGAAGAAGAAGAAGAAGAAGAAGAAGAAGAAGAAGATCTTCAATATTGAGCTGGTTCGGAAATTTTAATAGGGTTCGTTACCATGTCATTGCAGAGACGATGGTTTCCACCATCGGAAGCCATTGTCAAGGTCGATAACGATGTTGTGAAAAAACTATCCTCGGAGACGAGGATGATGTGAAAAGATGATGCTAGAAAGAAGCTCCGTTTTTGTTTTTTAACCGGTCTTGCTCAATCTTGCTTGGGATGTAAATTGATGTTTCAGAGACAGAGCCGGTGGATCTCTAGGAGTCTCTACTTTAATTTGCTTTGACCTTTAGATTTGATTGAAAATAGTAAAACAATGTACCAAAGTAAGGACATCCGACTAGGGTCAACTCAATTTAAATGGATCCACTTTTTAAAATAAAGTTATAAAAATACAATGGGCTTTTTTTACCTATTTAAATGGACACTCTCTTGTAGTTCGTACCACTTTTTTTATTCTCTTTCACTTCTAATTTAATTGGGGCATTAAAATTTCTAAAAGTAAATTTATATTGTACATAATATAAATAATTAAAAAAAACGTCAGCCTAGCTTTCATATTTTATTTTAAAAACAACTTTGAATCTTTAATTTTAATATAATTATACATTAGTAAAAGAGAATAGGTTAGATTAATAATAAATCAATATTAGTGCCAACTCTTCAAACAAAACGGGCTCTTTTTTACCTATTCAAATGGGCCTCTTACTCTCTTGTAGTTCGTACCACTTCTTGCATTTACTTTCACAGTTCTAATTTTCGGGCTTTTAAATTTCTACAAGTATCTTTAAATTGTACATAAAAGAAATATTAATATAAAAAAATCATATTAGGTTTTCTATTTTAATTAAAAAACAACTTTGAATTTTCTAATTTTAATATAAATATATAATATTAAAAGTGAATAGGTTAGTTAAATAATAAATCAATATTAGTGCCACTCTTCAATGTGTATATAATTGCACATAGTATTAAAGCGACCCCCCTTCTACGTTCTAAAACGAATTGCGATCCGAAATAGCATCCCAATTAAGCCTACCCCTAGTGCACTCCATAACAAAGGAGGTATCGTATACCACAGCGACCCACGATCCAGGTAACATAACATTATATCAACAGCCTCCTTGTGAGGTGTTTCGGGACCTATCCTTGTGAGGGAGGTGGCCTCTTTTGAGATGGCATCCGAGTATTTCATGCAATTGAAGGAATTCCAGCACTCATTTGGAGCCACTGCGAGTGGGACAACTTTGATTGGGGCGACGACGACTGCCAGTGAGGATGCTCCTCTAGTGACGAAGTGTTTTTGATGCAGAAAAATAGGGCACCGAGCCGCCGATTGCTCCTCGGCAAAGGGAAGTCAGTCTGCAACAAAAGAGCCCCCGTCAACAATCCCTGATGATGAGGTATGATGAGGTACACGATGAAGCTCTTGTCTCATGCATCATATAGAGCCTCTCTGTGTTCGGGTCAAACTCTTTTCAAGGGGCGATAGTGATGTCAACAAGCAGACTCAATTAATTATTTTAGTTCCATTGGTTCCACCGCCCCTTTATTCTGAGCATAATCTGTGATAAGGTGGAGAATAGGGAACATTCCTATTTTTGTCATTTTTGTAGTATTATATTAAACCACACACACACAACCACCTAGGTGACCGCCTAGGTGCTTGACAAACCTCCTGCCAAACGTTGATAACCTATGATTAGACATGAGAAAACGATTTTGACACAAGATAAAGTCTAGGTTGCATCCGTCAATTATCAATGTTATTCATCACACAGATTTTCCACTAGTGTCTATGGGACAGATAAATCGCACCGCGCGAATGAACACCACCAGAACCTCAAGTCCTGACCTTTAGCGCACAAATTCAATTTTCAGATACCGAAGCTCTACCCATCTTGCTGAGAGATCTTTTTTTAAAATAGTAAATGAAAATATAGAGGGGTACCAAAGGAAGAAATATGCAAGGAAAAAAAGACTGAGGAATGGTTTTAAATGATAATCAAATCGCCTATAGCCGAAAGTAAAAAATGAAATGCCAATGAGGAAGAATTTATAGCAGCGAAAGCATTGACTTGCATCAAGACCGCCGAAGACACCCAAGATTACAAAGAAAGAGGCTCACCTTTATTGAGGCGCAGATAGCATCACGGCTAACAAGAACTACCCCATCTATCAATTCCCGGCATAGACGAAAAGTCTCTTCACCAACCACTTTAACAGCTACACCATCTGCAAAACCTCCCACTTGGTCCAGCTCTACTCTCTGACCATGATGTAATGACAAAGCCATTGCATTTGCATCAGCTGGCTCCACACCAATAATCTTCACCTGCGTAAAAGATTAGAAGAGACTGCTTTTTACATATATAATTCTAATGTAATAAAAAGGAAAATAATGTGACTGCCAAACCAATATCGACATCCAATGATAAGTGAACATAAAAACATAAATCCATTCAACTCCACACAGGAAGTCACTCAAAAAACTGCATTGGTCACATCCAAAAACACATTACCCTAGTCTTCTCTCTTATTCATCTTAGCATTTATCAACGGTGACTACTAATTTTCATTTTCATCAGTTGTTCACTTGTATGAGAGTGAAGAAGAAGCCAGCTTTGGGTAGGATACTGTGAACGAGAAGGCATTGAGTGGAGAATTATCAGTGAGTAAAAGGGCAGTGTAAAGTTAGAGAGACCATTTTAGGGAGAAGAGGTTAGAAGAGAAATCTTCAAGGGCAGATGGTTTTCTGAAAAATTGTCTTTTAATGAAGAGTTGGTAACAAATGATTTGGCTGCGAGCCGGGGGGGGGGGGGGGGGGGGGGGGGTGGTGGTAAGTGGGGGGGGGGGGGGGGGGGGGTGGTGGTAAGTGGACGTAGTAAAAGCATTTGTAAATGGTACCTATACTCTATCACCAAGAAACATCAGCTTTTGAGCATTAAAAATTTTACACCAATAAATTCAATGACTAGTTTGTATAAGCTTGATACATTTAAATAGCTAAAAAAAATTGTATTGATTGATACAATTTCTTTCGTTGTATACTAGGAGATAATTTTCATGATATACACAACTTGTCCTCTTTATTGCCAACTTCTACGTTATGAGTAAAATTGTATTTCTTTTTATATATACTACTATAGAAATAGAATAGAACCTCCTACTTACTTGGACAGTTTGGCCACCAAAAAATAGTATTTTCCATCATTTATCCTTTTAAATATTTCAATTAGTCTAGGCATGTGATAAAAGTCGGCGTTAAAAAGTGATTTAATTTTCATATACCCATCTCTACATACTACCATTCCAAAAAAAAAATTGCAACTGTTTACTGGTCTCTTGATCTCTCGATCTCTCTCCCTCGATTCGTTGGGTTTATGATATTTCTTCTACTGCCCTGAATTACGTTTCCATTCTGGAGTGCAGTAACCACTAAATGGGAGTTTAAAACAATCATTATGCATATACCGGTTAATATTGTAATTATAGCTTGCCACATCCCCACTCCCCCTTACACTGTCCATGAATGTCATTTCCATACTTCATATTTTTTTTTTAAATTATATAAATACTACACTGATTTAAATTCTGCGCGTGTATATATAAGCAGAGATCGGAATCACTCGACTCGCATAATATAAAAGATGGAGTAATCATTAAAAACACGCATCATTTTCACTTTCCAATGACTGAAACTCTACCACTTCGTCATGTCAACCAGCGCTTTATTTCGTTATAATTCAATTGAAGTACGGTAACTGTTTCTTAACACGTGGTCTCTGGAAGCTTTTTGGATCATTTTACCCTTTGTGTTTATTTTCAGTTTTATAGAAATAAGCATAGTTTTTATAAATTGTTCCATTTGTTTTTTTATTTACTCTCTCTCTCCAGATTTTTTTCTAAATTTACTTTAGTATGCTTTTTTGAGTGTATTTCATGTAGTTTTTCTGAGGAATCAAGTAAATATGAACGATAAAGTTCCAAGAAATTCATTATATATCTGGTGTTTTACAATCGACTCTATGGTTTACTTTTAATATTTCTAATTAATTTTTAAAACTGAATTATTTTATCAGTTGTTAATAACAAATTCATTTTGCTTTCCACCAATTTAAGAATAAAGTGGCTTCGAAAAAGAAGATATTTATTTGATTCAATCTGGAGTTCAATTTTGATGTATATGGTGATACCCCTGCTGTAAACTGATATGCAGGATCTCATATAAAACTTGATTTGAGACAGCTGTTGTAAAGTGATTAATGGTATCAATATGAACATTTTTCCCTTATCTTCTGCTTTCAAATATTAAATTTTGTGGTGGACTGTTGCTTTTGGATAGTTAGTTAAAAGAATGCGAATATGAATCGAACAAAGTTCATGTGCATACGATTCCATTAGTTAAATGGGATGTCATATCTAATTAGCTTCAAATTATTAAATTATGTTACGACACTTTCAATATATGTTCTTCACACATCTCGCGTGCCACGCTCGCTAGTTAAAACAAAATTTTGAGTAAACCGAGAAGGTATTTTTTTTCCATATACTATGTTTTGATGAAGAACATATTTACTTAATAAAAATTTGGACACAGGAAATATAATTTATTTCATAATAGTAAGAAACTAACCTCCGGTGAAATCAGTTTTACATAGGCAGCAATACCCGCAATTAGCCCACCACCCCCAACAGGCACAAATATAGCATGCAATGGGCCTTGTTGCCGTTGCGTTTGCTTCACAATCTCCATCCCAACCGTTCCCTGACCAATAATGACATCTGGGTGATCGAAAGGAGGTACAAACGTACGGCCCTCTTCTTCAGCTCTCCTTTTGGCATATGATTGTGCTTCATCATACGAGTCCCCCACAAGAACAACTGTTGCACCCAATCTCTCTACTGATTTCCACTAGAAGTATTATTTTAAAAAAAAACATAATATCAACACACTCACAAATCTACGAATATCTATGTATGTGCACGTGTGGAAAAGAAGCGTAAGTAAAAATTAAGTGAACCCTTACCTTAATCTCTGGGGTAGTAACAGGCATAGCAATAACGGCATTGCAGCCCAGTTTCTTGGCAGCTAATGCAACCCCTTGGGCATGATTTCCTGCTGATGAGCAGATGACACCTTTTTCCAACAGCTCCTTCGGAAGTTTAGCCATCATATTATAAGCTCCTCGAAGCTTGAACGAGAAAACCTGCAACCCGTCATAAGATAATATATTATAAGTCACTGATGCACTTGCATTGCACCATAAATTAAAAAATCAAATCCTGGCACAGCTGTAATATACATCAGTTTTTTTTCCAAACATAATATATTATAAGCTCTTCGAAGCTTGAACAAGAAAACCTGCAACCCATCATAAAATAATTCATAATGAGTCACTGATGCACTTGCCTTGCACCATAAATAAAAAAATAATAAAATTCAATCTTGCACAACTGTGATATATGCATCAGTTTTTTCGAGATAACATAATATAGTAATTAATAGACCACTATTTGACATTCAACCTTTGAAAATGTATGAGATGATTATCTCTGGTTAGAAAAGTCCAAATTTTCAAAACCTCACTCAAAAAGATTAACTTACAATAATATGAGAAAAGTTTCTTAGAAATCCCTCAGATTATGGAGAAGTGTTGTTTTACTGTTCACAAAATATACATGCGCAATAACAATTGAGATTGCTTCATGAACTAACGGTTGAGATAGCATCCCGCCTAAAAATACTCGCATACCATTTTACTTTAATTTGAACTTCAATCTCCTATCCTACACTCTTCCACTCTCCTGAACACCCATTCTCCCAAGCCTCCCTATTGACAGAAATGAGGCTCAATCTTTCAATCATCTCTCTCAACCACACCTTCACCATCAACTGTGATACTCTCTCAAACCCTTTTTGTCCATGTGGATAATCGATATTTCTTTGTTTTTTGGTATTTCTAACATCCCAATACACATTCCTAGGTATAACCGTGCCTACGCCATAACTAATAAATTTCAAAAGGTATAATTTCTGTATGGCGTATGAAGCACTGGTGACACATGAAATAATAAAAGAAGTTCATAATATCAATAACCAATCCTTAATTTATTCAGAAACATGTAATTTATACACTGATAAAACACATTAATATGTTCATCATGCTTGTACTAAGATACAATTGACTGTGATACAGACAATTTCTCAGGTCCGTATTCGCTTTGTTCCATAAGATGAGCAACACATAATAGTTCAACAGTAGCCAGATTCAAAGAAAGTGAATTTGAGAGAAACATCAACATTTTAGCCAATAAACTAACCCAAAAGTAATATGAACTAAACATTTACTAGCATCTACATATTGAATATATAAAAATAATTTCAAAATAAAAAACAATATACGCTATTCAAAGGGTTCTTTCTAGAATGGTTTTAGTGTACGCAAATTAAAATAAAATCATCAAACTAAAAATATCACAGTGCATGTACGCATGTAAACACTTGATATTTAGCCAAGGGGTTCTGTCAAACAGTGAAACCCAAGGAACACGAACAAAAAATAAAACAAACCGGTAATATTTCTTAAAATAACCAAACTAAACTATCACCACCAATAAATCCAAATCTAACGCAGCCCTACCTGAAAATCTTGCTCTTGAAACGACTTTTCATGCCAACAATCATCAGTTTTAATATATTACAAACTAATGTATCATCACGCCATGCTTTTCACCATGAAAAACATGGAGAGCTGAATCTGAACCTCTGAAATTCATTCATTATCTGGTGTCAGAATCTGCTCTGGCATGATGCCAGCATCCAGTTCACCTCATTTCCAAATGAATACGAGCACGATGATACATTCTTCACAATTGTAGCTAACCATGATTTATTTGACACCACATAAACTTCAAACTTTAGATTTTGTTTGACACCTTAAAAATAAGAAATCAAAATTGTGAAATCTGCCAAAAATTGATATAAAAAAATATACCTAATGGTGTTGAAATCAGCTAAAAGAAATAAAAACAAACTCAACACCAAAAAAATTGAGTGGTTCGAAGTTACATAGCATGGGCATGACTTCAAGTCGTCATATAACAATGTAAATGTGCTATATTACGGTATCGAAACTGTCGTAATAGCACAGTCCTTTGCTAGATCATCACCGAAGGGGACATAAATACTTAAAATGTGTTTTGACATCACACAAACACCCCCTCGGACTTTAAAACTATATAAAGAACTTGCCTAAAGCTATGAACTTGCCTACTTAAAATTTTACACGCAAATTTTGCCTACCTCTCCCAAAAAAAATTGCCACAGAAAATCATCAAAATACGCTAATTTAGTGTGTAGTTTTAGTGTTAGTTGAAAAAAAAATCCATATCAAATGAAGTGTATCAAACATGCCAAAAATATTCCGAATCCAAAAATTCCTGACAAAATTTGTTATGTCATTCTCCTATCAGAACTACAAGTCCTATTGGTCTTATAAAAAAAAAATATTTAATAAGTCTTATTTATACATATAGTGAAAGACTACAAATTCCTGTTGAATAAAAAAAAGGACCTATTGAACAACATCATTTTCAAGTATTTTCCGATCCAAAGACTAATGTAAAATATTTTCCAAATAAAAGTCTTTTAGGGTGTCATGGTTTGAAAAAAGTGATGTGGGGTCCAACTTAGCCACAGTGTGGGTGGACCACTAATCCCGTGTCATTACATTACATTACATTACATAAACGTGTTAAATGTATATTCATATTACCGAGTCAGTTTTAATTGTTAGGCTACACAAAACAAAAAGTCTAGATACCCAAATAACCAAACATTTCATTCTATTGAATAATATGGACTTACTGGTTGAAGGTCCTCTCTTTTAAGCCAAACATTAACCCCCAACCTTTCAGACAACTTAGAAGCCAATTGCAACGGAGATTCTACAGCCACGTCATACACTTTGGAGGATAATATATTAGTCAAATACTCCACCGAATTCAAAGCACCATCCGTAACCGCACCGTCCGGTACTGCCCCAATTTTACCCGATTCGTACTGTAGAGAACCCGGAGACACCTTCAATAATGTATCTACTGGGCCCCGCAAAGACACAACTATCTCAGCCGTCGATTTTGACAAGACTGATGAGATGAAAATCGACGGGCGGATTTTATCTAGCTTTAAAGTGCCATTGTTGGGGGGGTTAAGTGGGTTGATGATGAATTTGGGGGAAAAGATGGATTTTTGTGGAGGAATGAAACGAATAGCCTCCATGTTGGGTAGGTGAAGGCTTAACGTTTTTGTTGCGTTTAGGAGACGCCAGGCTGAGGAGGAGGGTTTTAGTTTAAGTGGGTGGTGTTATATATAGGGTAAGAGAGGCACGGACCGCATTTTTGTTCTTTTGCAACATTTTTTTTTTTTTTTTTTTTGAAGTTTTCTATATATAAAAAAAACAATTTTTTTATTAAAATTAAAAAAACAGTCTTTTATAAAATAAAATAAAAAAACAGTTTGTATATATATAAAAAAAACAGTTTTTCTATTAATATTAAAAAAAGTTATTAAAATTAAACAACTTTTAATTAAAATTAAATTTTTTTGAATGTGGATCCGGAAACGTGGGTCCGCATTAGCGGCACTAATTAATCGTGTTATTTTCATCAATAAAATATCGCGATTTATTAGTGCGCGGACCCACATTCAACAAATGATGTGGGTACGGGAATGTCAGTCCGCGTCAGCGGCACTAATTAGTCGCGATATTTTTTATTGAAAAAATATCGCGATTAATTGGTGCCGCTGGCGCGGACCTACATTCAACAAATGATGTGGGTCCGCGTCAACGGCACTAACTAAACGTGATATTTTTTCTATAATTAAAAAAACTATTTTATAAATTTTTTATTGATAAAGATAATTTTTTTATTTGTAAAAAATATATATTTTTAAATTTTAATTAAAAGTTGTTTAACTGTTTTTTTTTTATAAACAACTGTTTTGTTTTAATATAAAAAGATGTTTTTATATCAACAAAAGAATAAAAACTTTAAAAAAAAAGCTAAATATATTTTTTTAATGTTAATTAAAAGTTGTTTAATTGTTTCTTTTTTATATAAAAAATTGTTTTTTTAATATGAAAAACAGTTTTTATATCAATAAAAGAAATTAAAAAAAAATAAAGCTAAATGCGGTCTCCAGGCGGGCTCTAAAGGCGGTACATGTAAACTTTCTCATAGGGTAAAGACACGGTGACGCATTATTCTATTCACTACTCATATTGCGACATGTGGGGTTGTGGGGGACTAGTTTGTGTCCCGTGAGAAGGTCCAGAGCTTTACATTTATTTAGTATAATATCGCTATACGGCGGGGACGGATCGTTTTCTCCCCTAACCTGGAAGATCAAGCAATTAAATGAGATAAATATAAAAAAAAAATTATCACCTTAATATATACCATTACATATTAACATTAGCATTTAGTATAAGTTTTTGTACATGTTAATGTACAATGACATGGTTATGATCAGGTCCAAATAAATGTTTTATGCTTATAAAAGCTGAAATGTAATTTAGGAAGTTGTCCTAATCATGGTGACGCATTATTCTATTCACTAATTATATTGCGACATGTGGAGTTGTGGGGGACTAGTTTGTGTCCCGTGAGAAGGTCCAGAGCTTTGCATTTATTTAGTATAATATCGCTATACGGCGGGGACGGATTGTTTTCTCCCCTAACCTGGAAGATCAAGCAATTAAATGAGATAAATATAAAAAAAACTATCACCTTAATATATACCATTACATATTAACATTAGCATTTAGTATAAGTTTTTGTACATGTTAATGTACAATGACATGGTTATGATCAGGTCCAAATAAATGTTTTATGCTCATGAAAGCTGAAATGTAATTTAGGAAGTTGTCCAAAAATTTTCTCAAATATGAGATTGGCTCATTCACTGAAATTTGAGAAAATAAACAGGAATTTCAATCTATCGTTAATTATATCGAGCATTATAACATAAAATTGCAGCTACACATAAATACAACTAATCAAACTTAAAACATACCTCTAATCAAATCAAACGCAGTATCTACACATAAATACATGTGTCTATACTAGTAGCGACTGGAAAAAAAATCTAATGAAAATAAGAGAAGAAGCCATTGAAAAACTCTAAAATTTAAAATGGACTTAAAGTATTTCATCCTCAAATCAAATGAACATATTTAAAAATACTGAAATTTAAAATGAGTTTACAACATTTCATCCTCAGTTCTCATCATAATCCTAAAACCTATTTAAAAACCCTCAAATCTCAATTTTTTTACACTCAGAAATAAATGATTAATATAAAACCATAAGCATAATTTAGTGTAACCATACCAAATTTATGTGAGTGCTTTAACTAACCAGTGCATAATTATAGTCTTTGCCAAAAAATTTAATACTTAAACCCTCACAGTTTATCCACTGCCAAGAGCCACCAAACTAAAACCCAATAGAGATGGCTTAAGACCACAATTTACCCATTTGTAGAAATAAAAAATAAAAATCAAAGTGTTTTAAGTAAAAGATAAAACCAATAACAACAAACAATAAATAGAACCAGCAAAAATTATCTTGTACAAAAATAAATTATGGTTAAAGTTAAATAGACTTACTTAATATCATCTTAATCATCATTAATGTTCCTTCCACCATATAGAGTAAGCAATAATACAAGTGGGTATTTGAATTTTCCTTCAACTTTGCCCTAAATTCAGCGATTTATTACAACTTAATAATATGTGCAATCACAAGCCCCTGTTAGGTTCCCTTTCTTTTTTCATAGACAACAATGGAGTAGAAAATCAGAGAGAGAAAAAGGGTTGTTGAATGTTTTTGTTATAATACTAAGCTAATGGTAATTGATGATGCTGAAAACAGCACCACCCTTCAAGGTGTTTGTAAGCTCAATTCAATGTCAACAATGGCAGTATAAAGGTATATATATAGTAGAAGGAGGTGAGGAGAAGAGGAATCAACACCGGAATATAAGTGGTTCAGCCAATCAGGCCTACATCCACTGTGCAAGTGTATGATGTGTATCAATATGTGAGGGCACTAATGGCCATAGATACAATCTCTCAAGCTTTCTCCCTCTACTGTGTATTTGAACAGAGTTTCAGCTAGGGTTGTCTTTTTGGATCCTTTTACAAGGTAGAGGAGGACCTCTATATATAGTACCTAGGGGGTGTAATGTACCCCCCATGCATGCAATGAGCATGTGTGTGTTGATCTAACCAATATGGAGAAGCCATCTGTCACTGTCACATATAGAGAATGATGATGAAATATTCTCCCCACGTGTGGGGAATAATCTTGTTATAACTGATTTGTATCCATGTGCCCTTATCCAAATGTCAATAGGTGCTCGGCTATCGTGCTTGGATCATGACCTCGGCCTGGGAGAAGCCGAGTTTGATAAGTCTAGTTGCTCGTTATATCCGAGATGAGCCATAAAGGTATCGGCTTAAGCTCAGCCGAGATAATGGATAGGGGTAGGACTGGGCCGAGGTTGAGCTGGCGTGTGCTTAGAGCATTAACTGATATCTTGATGATGTTGACCTTGGTAGAAGGCTATTTGCGAGCTCGGCCTACATCTGGCTGAGGTTGCCATTCCCAGGTGTACCGGAGTGCTGCTGACCCTTATGATACATGCAATTTCCCTTTTGATGAAGTTGGTGGCAGTGTCGGCCTGGGTCGACCTTGCTATGGCCGAGATGGTGAAATGTCACGGACTCAAGGATTTCCCAGCGTTGGCTACATCCCTCGCCGAGGTTGATGCCTCTGAGCCGAGGTGACACTTGGGGCATATCAATCACCACCCAGTCCTTAGTTACATGTGAGAGCAGGTGACTATGGGATCTCTAAACCTCCGAGGCCTTTTTCTTATAAGTTAATGTTCGTTTGACACTTATCCAACGCTGAAGTGTGGCTTGCTTGGCAAGCATGTGTTGTCAGCCGCCCTTTGGGGCTCCCAAGGGAATGATGGGCCTTGGGAAATGTGCATGCGTATTTAAGGGTTTAAACCCTCATTTTTTCCTTATTCTTCCTAAATTCTCTTTCCTGGGACGATTTCACTTCAGCAGTTTTCTCACTCTAGAAAGATTCTTGCTCGAGGCTTTTGGTGGTGGTTTCTCGCGTTTTCTTATTTCTCCCTTACCATTTCATCCTCAGGTAACCTCTGCCATACTTTTTCCTTCATTTTTCCTGCAAGCATTCTTACTTTTGCATTTTTTTGTGAGTTTGGGCATTTTTCGGTGAGATCTCCATACTTTCAGGCGAGATGTATTTGCCCTAGGTTTGGTAGTTTGATCTTTAAATTACTTTATTTCCTTGGCCAATCTTGTTTGTCACTTGATCTTTGAAGTGTAGTGTCTTCCTCTGATGCTCGGACCCCTCTATCAACTTCTTGAGGAGTTCCCTTCTCTCAGAGAGAAGACTTTAGAAAAAATTAGGCAAATAGAGAGAGCACAGGAGGAGGCTCGTAGGTCACAAGAATTCCCCTTGAGGCCCATCTTTCCACCACCTCTGAAGGTGATATATCCTGATCCATTAGAGCCATTTAGCCAAACAGAGGTCCCTGCCAAACCAGTGCCGATGTCTGAGTCTAAGTCTTCTACCTCAAACCCTATGTTTGTGTATTCCTTCTGGGAGGCCATGGACTTCTCAACTCGGCAAGATCAGGCCCCTGATCAAGCCGAGGTCTCTAGCCGGGCCTCGTCCCATAATAATTCAAGCACCTCATCCTCTTCCTCAGAGGTTGAGATTGTCGAGCCGAATGTGGCTATTCCACCCATACTTGACGCCATTCCTTTGTCGGCCGTCACCAGGGATGAATTCGCTCAGAGGTTACCAAGCAACCCATCAACGTTTGCTGCGACCGACGTTGAGCTAGATGATAATGATGAGGCTGAAAGCGATGTCGACGTCTCTGAGGAGGCCGATATCGAGAGTACCGTTACTGAGGTGGATCTTCTTTGCTTTAGATATCTGTACTCTATCGACCCCTCCATAAAGCTTAGACGACCTCTGAGGGAAGAGAGGGCTTACCATGGCCGAGATAGTGAGATCTGCTTGTACGAGTAGATGTTCAAGTTAGGGTTTCGTCTGCCCATTCATCCCATTATCAGGTCCATCCTTGCCTTCATCAATTTGGCCCCTTCCCAACTGTCCCCTAACGCTTGGAGGGTCATAATAGGGGACATAGTCTTGTGGAGGGCTGTCCACCACTCAGACCTTCCAGTTCAGGTCTTTGTTGGTTGTTATGTTCCCACCTCTGCCAAAAATCATCCGAGTTACTATCATTTTGTAACTCAGAAGCCTGAGAAGAAGATGCTCCAAATAACTCAGACTTCCAACCACAACTGGAAGCCCCGATACTTTTTTGCTTCTGGGCCATGGGAATTTGGTCCATGTGTTCCCTCATCCCTGCTAGAGCCGAGGATGCCCCTGAGATAGGGTAAGGCCACAATGTCTACGAGGGCCGACCCTGGTTTGAGCCCGTAGAATTTTCAAAAGGTGAAAGGCCTTCAAGCTCAGGGGATGCATGGTCTGTTCGTAAAATTTGAACACTTGATGACCCCCCACTACCTCTCTGAGACCGGCCTAGGTGGAAGTCCTCTTGCCGAGTTTGGTAAGCATTTTTTTATTCCAAGTTGAACCTCTGAGTCTATTCGTATCTTATTCCCTAACTCATATCTGTTAATTTTTGCAGAGTGCCCAAAGGATATCTCAGATGAGCTTTGGGAAATGGCTACGCCTAGCTTGACGAGGCTCGCAAAGAAGGCAGGTCTTAATGCTCCTCCTCCAGCTCCCTCTGCCCCCAAAGCCCCAAGCCACAAAGAAGAGGGCTCTTGCTGAACATGCCCCTGAGGATCAGAGGCACAAGAAGAAGAGTGTTGATTCTGCCATCCCAATCTCTTCAGTAGACGCCTTATCGGCTCGTCTATAGCAGTTGAAGATTACTGACAGCATCGTCGACCACAGTCTGCAGGCCCTGGATGCCTTCGGCTCTACAATGACCGAGGCCGATAAGCATTTCTTCCGATCACTGGATACTCCCTTGCTGATCGAGTTCGGCATCCACAGATCCATTCAGGTATGACCTCATATTTCTTTATAATTTCCAAGTGTAACCTCTGATTTGTCTCCAACTTATTCATGATCACAAAATCTGCAGGGCCTGGCAGCTATGCACCACCTCTCCAACTGGACTCTGAGGAAGTTGTCCCTCATCCAGAAGGGTCAAGAGGCAGAGAAGGTGCAAAGCACTCTGAACGCATAAATTGACCGCCTGAAGTCTGAGCTACGTGAGTCTGAGAAGAAGGTGAAGGGGCTAGAGAAGGATATCTCTCAGCTTAAGAAGGACCATGTTGTGGCTTTGAAGGCCAAGGACGACCTTCTGTAGCAGAAGGTCAACTCGGCTGTGAAGGCAGCCCTCGATGATGCTTCTGAGGGGATAATAGCTGAATACAAAACTTCTGATGAGTTCATGGGCTTTGGCTTTGAATACCTCGAGAGAGGTATCAAAGCTATTACCAAGTGGGCAGCTGCCAAGGAGAAGGAGGCTGGCACTTTGAAAGCCTCTGATTTCTTAGGCCTTGGCTTTGCTAATCCTCAGTTTGCCCAGGCCCTTCAGGGGGTTGAGGAAGAGATTATCGCACCTACCGAGACTGCAATATTGGACGGCACAGAGGTTGGAGGGACGGACCACAATGATGACATTACCGAGGTGACCAATGTCGTCCAGCTTAACCAGGCCGAAGACACCAACATTCCCCTCTCAAACTCTTGAATTCAATTGTGAAGCTTATTTGTAACTCCTGAACATTTGTAATCTCTGAATGAATATGGTTAACTCATTTTTTGAATCTTGTAACCTCTGAATATTTATAGTCCCTGAATATGTCAATCTCTGAGGAAGATCATCTTCTTCATTTACTTTATTGAATGTTTGTCATGTGATATTTTAACTCTTGAAGTCTTATTGCAATAGTGCCTTCTTAAACCAAATTAGTAGTCTGACCTCAGACCTTTTCACCATAATGATGTTATAAGGGTCTGAGGTTCTTAACTAAGATGTTATCCAAACAATTAATTTTACCAAATTAATGATGTTAAGGGCCTGAGATCATCCCATTATGGTGTCTGACCTCAGACCTCGTCACCACTGAGTGATGTTATAAGGGTCTGAGGTCATCACCTAAGATGTTATTCTCATAATTAGTCTCACCAAATTAATGATGTTAAGGGTCTGAGGTCATCCCATTATGGTGTCTGAGCACAGACCTTGTCACCACTGAATGATGTTATAAGGGTCTGAGGTCATCACCTAAGATGTTATCCTCATAATTTCTCTCACCAAATTAATGATGTTAAGGTTCTGAGGTCATCCCATTATGGTGTCTGAGCACAGACCTTGTCACCACTGAATGGTGTTATGAAGGTCTGAGGTCATCACCTAAGATGTTATCCTCATAATTTCTATCACCGAATTAATGATGTTAAGGGTCTGAGGTCATCCCGTTATGGTGTCTGACCTCAGACCTCGTCACCACTGAATGATGTTATAAGGGTCTGAGGTCATCACCTAAGATGTTATCCTCATAATTTTTCTCACCAAATTAATGATGTTAAGGGTCTGAGGTCATCCCATTATGGTGTCTGAGCACAGACCTTGTCACCACTGAATGGTGTTATGAAGGTCTGAGGTCATCACCTAAGATGTTATCCTCATAATTTCTCTCACCAAATTAATGATGTTAAGGGTCTGAGGTCATCCCATTATGGTGTCTGACCTCAGACCTCGTCACTACTGAATGATGTTATGAAGGTCTGAGGTCATCACCTAAGATGTTATCCTCATAATTTCTCTCACCAAATTAATGATGTTAAGGGTCTGAGGTCATCCCATTATGGTGTCTGACCTCAGACCTCGTCACCACTGAATGATGTTATAAGGGTCTGAGGTCATCGCCTAAGATTTTATCCTCATAATTTCTGCCATAAGTGCACATTGTAGCAAGAATCGTCATGGGAACTGATCTCTTATTAATAACCTCTTCATAATAAGATGGTACATTTACATAAAACTCTTTGCAACATCATATGTAATACTTCTTTAGGTGATTAGTATTCCCTGGGTTAGTGAAAGGTTCTCCTTCTAGATTTCTAGCCTGTAAGTGCCGGGCACAACCTCTTTTGTCTCTTTGTAGGGACCGTGCCAGTTTCGATGGAGCTTGTTTATTTTTTGTAAGGTCTTCTTTAGCACTAAGTCTCCCACGATGATGGGTCTTGACTTTACCCTCTGGTTGTAGAATTTCGTTGCCCTCTGTTGGTAGGCTGCTTTCCTGACCCCTGTGTCTTCTCTTCTTTCTTCAATTAGATCTAGGTCTGTCCTCCTTTCCTCCCCATTTTTATCAGGGTCATTGGTCTGAACCCTGTGAGTAGGGAGCCCCACCTCTATCGGTATGACGGCCTCGGAGCCATGTCCAAGCATAAATGGGATCTCTCCTGTAGGTGTCCTTGCCGTGGTCCTGTAAGCCCATAACACAGTGTAGACCTCTTCAGTCCATCTTCCCTTCGCATATTCTAACCTTTTCTTGATTCCATCGAGAATTATTCTGTTTATGACCTCGGTCTGTCCGTTTGCCTGAGGTCGGTCAGGAGATGAGAAGAACTGCTTTATCCCAACTCTTAGGCAATACTTTTCTAAAGAGGAGTTCTTGAACTGGGTCCCATTGTCCGAGATGAGAGTGTTTGGGAGGCCGTATCTGCATATGATGTTCCTCCAAATAAATTGGAAGGTCTTCGGTTCTGTGATTATTATCATCGGCTTTGTCTCCACCCACTTTGAAAAGTAGTTAATGGGAACTATCAAGAATTGATAACTGTTAGCGGCTCTTGGTAGGGGTCCTACTAAGTCAATCCCCCATACCGTAAATGGCCATGGAGAGGTGATTGACATCATAGGCTGATGAAGTTGATGAGGAATAGTAGCGAATCTTTGACATTTGTCACACCTCTTCACGTAGGCTGCAACGTCTTTGGACAAGGTTGGCCACCAGTACCCATGTGTGATGATTCTTTTGGCCAAGGGTCTTCCCCTTATGTGGCTAGAGAAAGATCCTTCATGAACTTCCTGTAAGATCCGGGGAACTTCCGTGGGATGCACACATCTGAGGAGAGGTAATAGAAATCCCTTCTTGTACAAGACGTCTCCTATCATCGAGAACTTGGCAGCCCTATATCTCAATTTCCTCCTCTCTAGCTTGGACTCAGGTAGCTCTCCCTATCTGATATATTTGACGAGGGGGTCCATCCACGAGTCTCCTGGGTTCAAATTGTGACAAGGGTTACATACCTCTTCTTCCTCGATGGTCGCCTTCCCCAAGATCTCGACCGGAACTATCCTTCTGATGTCTGTCTTCGTCGCCGAGGCCAACCTTGCCAACACGTCTGCGTGGCTATTACTTTGTCGGGGAACTCTCTTCAGTTTATCTCTTTGAAATATTATAACATCGTTCTCACCCTCTTCAAATACTTGGCCATCCTTTCATCTTTGGCCTCATAGACCCCCAATACTTGATTGACGACTAACCTTGAGTCGTTGTGGAGTAGGAGTCGCCTTACACGAAGAGTCTTTGCCAATGAGAGACCTGCTATCATGGTCTCATACTCGGACTCGTTGTTAGAAGCCTGGAAGTTGAATTTCAAAGCGTATTCAATGTTGGCACCATATGGAGCTGAAAGTATCAGCCCTGCATCGCTTCCACTGTCACAGGAGGAACCATCCACAAAGAGACTCCAAATGTCTGTGTCTGATGAGAAGGCCCCTTCTGACATGACTCCTTATTTGAAGAGGTATCGATCCTCCTCGTTCTCCGCTACTCTGCCCCTGTCCTTGTTAGATGCGACCTCTTCCTGATCTCGGAAGACGTTTAGTGTTGTCTCTTCCTGATTTTGGAAGACACCACGGTTTGTCTTTTCAACACCCTCTAAGCCATTCTCTGCCTCGGCCTCTTCCCATGTGAACTCAGCAACAAAGTCTACGAGGGCTTGTCCTTTGATGGATGTCCTAGGTTGGTAGGTAATATCATACTCCCCCAGCTCAATGGCCCAGGTCATCAATCTCCCGGACTTCTCAGGTTTATGTAGGACATGTCTTAGTGGGGAGTCGGTGAGGACAACCATGGAGTGGGCTTGGAAGAAAGGCTTCATCTTCCTCGAAGCATGTATCAGTGCGTAAGCCAACTTTTCCATGCGAGGGTAATTTTGTTCAGTCCCTTGAAGGGCCTTACTATTGAAATACACAGGCCTTTGGATCCCAGCGTCTTCCCGTATTATGGCTGCGCTGATGGCTGATTCGGAGACTGCCAGATACACGTACAATTTCTCCCCTGCTACAGGCCGAGATAGCAATAAGGGAGACCCCAAGTAAGATTTGAGTTGGTTAAAGGCTTTTTCGCACTCTTCGTCCCACTGGAAGGCCTTTTTCAGCACCTTAAAGAATGGAAGGCACTTGTCCGTTTCCCTAGAAACAAATCTGTTAAGTGTAGCCACTCTCCCCGTGAGTCTTTGGACATCTTTGATACTCCTCGGTGTCTTCATGTCAAGCAAAGACTTAATTTTCTTAGGGTTCGCTTCAATCCCTCTTTGGTTGACGATAAATCCGAGGAACTTCCCAGCTCCTACTCCGAAGACACATTTTGCGGGGTTGAGTTTCATCATGTATGAGTCCATAATGTCAAAGGTCTTCTCGAGATCTGCTACATGAGTGGAAGCTTTCAAGCTCTTTATTAGCATATCATCTACATACACTTCCATAGTCTTACCTATTTGCTCTTCGAACATCTTATTCACAAGACGCTGGTATGTTGCCCCTGTATTTTTCAGACCGAAGGGCATTACTTTGTAACAGTACGTCCCTTTATCGATAATGAAAGCTGTCTTCTCTGAGTCTTCAGCATCCATGAAGATCTGGTTGCAGCCTGACTACGCGTCCATGAAGCTCATGAGCTCATGTCCTGCTGTAGCATCCACCATCTGATCTATCCGAGGTAAGGGATAGTTGTCTTTTGGACAAGACCTGTTCAGGTCAGTGAAATCAATATACATTCTCCACTTCCCATTGGCCTTGGGCACGATGACTGCATTCGATAACCACTTCGGATATGTGACTTCTCTTATAAACTCAGCCTCTTTCAATTTTTTAACCTCTTCTCGGATGACGTCGTAATTCTCCCTGGAGTAGACTCTTCGTCTCTGTTTGATAGGCCTGGCATCTTTAGTCACGTTGAGCCTGTGACTCATAACCTCAGGGTCAATGCCGGGCATGTCTGCGTGACTCTATACGAAGACACTCTGCCTCCTCCTGAGGAAGTTTATCAGCTCTTCCTTGATTTCTGTCTTTAAGGCTTTGCCGACCTGGATGGTTTTTTCCGGCTCGTCCTCATTGAGGATGATGGATTCTACCTCTTCTGCAGCATTTCCTTTCTTCAACTTTGTCTCATCTCTTGGGTCAAGTGTATCAATGCTGTAAGTGGTGGTTGCCCTCTTATGGGCCTCCCTCTCTTCAGCCCAGTTGAAGTAACATTCTTGCGCTATGGTCTGGTCACCTTGCACTTCCCCTACCCCGTAGGGGGTCGGGAATTTTAGCATCTGGTGGACTGTCGATGGCACAGCTTCTAACTCCTTAAGGGTCACTTTTCCTATGATGAGGTTATAAGCCGATAAGACGTTCTCGTCCATCACAAAAAAAATTACCTTCTTGGTCAACCTTTTAGGCCACTCATCACCCATCCGTACGTCCATCTCATACATGCCCAAGGGGTGGACCTTTTCTCCACTGAAGCCTATCGAGGGGTGGTGATAGGGTGTCAGCCTTGCTCTACTAAGACCTAGGCTCTTGAAGCAAGTCCAAAACATCACATCTGCCGAGCTTCCCCCATCTACGAGGATCCTCTGCACTTCGCACCCATGTTATTATTACCAAAGGGTCATCATGGGGGGCTAAGATACCTTTGAAGTCGAGTCTAGAGAACCCAACTACAAGGGTGTCCATGTCCACCTTTTTCCTCTTCTGCACTGTATCGGAAGACGTTAGATTTACAACTTCAAGCTTGGATACTGACTTGGCCTCTACCACGTGAGCCTTACTATCAGCTACTTCAGAGCCACCTCCTGCAAATCCTCCGCATATGGTGTCAACACCAAACGAGATCATACCTACCCTCTTCACCGGGGTGTTGTCGTCTTTCGGTGGAAGATTCGGATCGTCTTCATCATCACCTTTTGAATCATTGTCTCTTCTGGCTGGGGTATTGTCACGGCATCTGTCATTTATCCTTTTCTTAGGGTCATCTCTTCCCCCCTTAGGAGCCTTACCGTACACATACTTCCTCAACTTTCTAGATTTTAACATATTTTCAATCTCATCCTTCAAGGCGAAGCATCTGTCTATGACGTGGCCATGGTCTTGGTGGAACTCGCACCATAGGTTTTTGTTTCTCTTACGCGGTGGGGCTTTCAGTTTCTCTGTCCATCTCAGAGTCCTGTCATTCTTGATCTCGTTGAGGATGTGATCACAGCTCATAGTTAGAGGAGTATAGTGAGCGAACTTGTCATCACCCGACCTCTTCTTTCCATCTTTCTTTCTTTGGGACTTCCCACTACTACCGCGATTCTCATCCTTATATTTGGCCGCCATTGCCTCTTCTGCATTCATGACTTTTCCCGCGATTGCCAGTAGCTCCGCCATAGACCTGGGAGGGTCTTCCGCGAGTTGCCACAACAGCTTCCCTTTCTGAAGACCCCCTATGAGGGCAGTCATGGTTATGTTCTCTTCATAATCTTCAACCTACAGCTTCTCTTTATTGAACCTGGCGATGTATTCTCTTAGGCTCTCGTCCCTTCCCTGCTTGACATACAACAGGTGAGTAGTCTTCTTTTGAGGTCTCACCCCAAAGCAGAAGTTGTGGATAAATCGTTCAGCCAAGCCCTTGAAGTTCTCAATTGAGTTCTTCGGAAGAAAAGTAAACCAACTGTGTGTTGCTCCTGTTAAGGTCCCAGAGAAGGCCCTACACTTCATCTCATCGGGTATCGAGTAGATGTCTGCTGCCGATTTATACATCTCGATGTGATGTATAGAGTTGGTGCTGCCATCATACTTGGGAGACAACATAGGAGGCTTGAAGTTAGCTGGAGTTAGGAAGCTCACTATCCTAGCCACAAATGGAGAGCCCTCTGAGTAACCCCTTTGCATCGGGTCCCTACTTTTGATGAGGCCTCCTATCTTCTCCTCAAGGCATTGGATAGAGTCATTCCATGGTCTTCTGCTATCGGCCTAGCCGAGGTTGTCCCCAGCCACCTCTAAAGGATGGACTGAGGGTTCCCCTGCCACAGCACAACGTCGACTGTTGACCTCTTCCTCGTCTCTACCTCTTCTTTTACGGGGTCGGTCTTGGTCAGGCCGACCTAGTCTGTCCCCTCTTTGCGACCCGGCATCACTCCTTGACTTGGATAACCTCTGTCTTAGGTCATTCACTGGACCCAGTCTCTCAAAGGCTGACCCTCTTCTCAATCAATCAAAAGATGATCCTCGCTGTTAGGCCTCTTCAACTCTTCGGCCAGCACATCCTCGACTCTGCTGAAGAGGATGAACCGTATTGTTCGAAACCTCATATGGCTCCCAACAATCTTCTGGGGCCTCTTTCGCCTCTAGATCGTCATACTTGTCCTCTGGGCAAGGGTTTCCTTGCCTCCCTAGGCGTAAGCGCCTAGGGTCAGCAATGTCCCTTCTCCGCTGGGGTGCAGGCTGGTCCTTCATCGGTGCCTGGGGTGGTCCCCTGGCGCCAGGATGAGGCTGAACAGCCGCTGGAGTGATCATATCCGACGAGACTCCAGGTGGCCTCATCATAGTTTGGCTGAGCTGTGCAAATTATTCCTGCATAGCTTGTTGTGTTGCAGCCAAAGACCTCAAGGCTGCAGCTACCTCCGCCATTTCGGACTGGGGCGGCGCCTGACTGGAACTAGGCCCCCCACCTCCGGGTGGCGGAAGAGGCGGCGGTAACTCTGGTGCCATGTGTTGCTTAGTAAAGAGCTTAAGTATCAGGTGAGTTTAATACCTTTAAGGACCTCTTTCAATGGTGAAACGACTCCACGCAAGGGGTGGTGCCTGGTTCACCACCAGAGTCTCCGGTGAGGTTAAGCTGGAGAAGTGGAAGAGATAGATTCTCGTTCCCACAGACGGCGCCAAAAATGATGATGCTGAAAATAGCACCACCCTTCAAGGTGTTTGTAAGCTCAATTCAATCTCAACAATGGCAGTATAAAGGTATATATATAGTAGAAGGAGGTGAGGAGAAGAGGAATCAACACCGGAATATAAGTGGTTCAGCCAATCAGGCCTACATTCACTGTGCAAGTGTATGATGTGTATCAATATGTGAGGGCACTAATGGCCATAGATACAATCTCTCAAGCTTTCTCCCTCTACTGTGTATTTGAACAGAGTTTCAGCTAGGGTTGTCTTTTTGGATCCTTTTACAAGGTAGATGATGACCTCTATATATAGTACCTAGGGGGTGTAATGTACCACCCATGCATGCAATGAGCATGTGTGTGTTTATCTAACCAATATGGAGAAGCCATCTGTCACTGTCACATGTAGATAATGATGATGAAATATTCTCCCCACGTGTGGGGAATAATCTTATTATAACTGATTTGTGTCCACGTGTCCTTATCCAAATGTAAATAGGTGCTTGACTATCGTGCTTGGAGCATGACCTCGGCCTAGGAGAAGCCGAGTTTGATAAGTCTAGTTGCTCGTTCAATCCGAGATTAGCCATAAAGGTATCGGCTTAAGCTCAGCCGAGATAATGGATAGGGGTCGGCCTGGGCCGAGGTTGAGCTGGCGTGTGCTTGGAGCATTAACTAATATCTTGATGATGTTGACCTTAGTAGAAGGCTACTTGCAAGCTCGGCCTACATCTGGCCGAGGTTGCCATTCCCAGGTGTACTGGAGTGCTGTTGACCCTTATGATACGTGCAATGCCCCTTTTGATGAAGTTGGTGGCAGTGTCGGCCTGGGTCGACCTTGCTATGACCGAGATGGTGAGATGTCACGGACCCAAGGCTTTCCCAGCGTCGGCTACATTCTTGGCCGAGGTTGATGCCTCTGAGCCGAGGTGACACTTGGGGCATATCAATAATGACCAAGAGTTGGGACCAAAAATCTTTACAAAATTTCATCCTCGAATCTCATTTTAATCCTAAAACTTATTTTAAAATCCTAAAATTTGGAAATGAACTTACCTTTGTGGAAAAAAAATTGTTGGATTTGTGGTCCGAATGAATGGTGGACTTGCATGGAGGGTGAGAGAAGGAAGAAGGGTTGATCGTTTGAGGGGAGAGAGGGAAGGAGTTGATCGTTTGAGGGAAAAAAATAAGGGTCTGTCCCATGTGTTTGTCGAGAGAAGAAGATAAATGTAAGGTTTGTCTGAAAAACAAGACGGGCGAACAAGTTAGATTTTGGGTAATTGGTGGAGAAAGACCTCCATACGGTCGGTCGATTAAGTGGACACAAATTTAATTTAGATATTGTTTATAAAAAAAATATTTTTTAATGTAAATGTGTAAAGTTTAACTTGTATCAAATATGGAAGATAAGAATCACATTCATAGTTGCAATGGCGAAAAAAAAATGAATTTAATGAATGTGGATCATATTTGGCAAGCCTTCACTTCCATATTGTGGATAATCATTATTGGCACATCATTTTCACATTCATTGTAGAACTTGCATTCGAGACATTCTTTTACTCTTATTGTGTATGAATCATATGTGACTATTCACATTTTTCCAATCCACATTAGCATTGGAGATTCTCCTAGTTTTAATCACAAGTGAACTCGATAAGGGGACTGTTTTCTAGGGGGTGGAGAAAATGGGGACTATTTTGTTTACTACTAGGTTTGTAATGGCGTCAATTTGTGTGGTGCGACATCCTCAATCAGACGCATTGATCGTCGAGGGTTTTAACGAATGAAATATGTACGTGTTTAATTAAAATATTATTTTTTGTCTTATATAAAAAATATGTACGTGTTTAATTAATTATGTAGAAAAAATGAAAATTAGAATTGTTTTGTGCAATGAGGTTTGTGCTTAAAGGGTGGGTGGATATGGACCTATGGGGATTGGTTCGGCCGAGATTTTAAGGATGATTGAGGAGAGAATTGTTGGTAGTATTATTATCATGCATACACGCAGTATTGAGCACTATTCTCGTCTTGCTTGAGAGGTGATGGACTAATAGGTAATTTATTAAGTTTAATTGGTTTGGATTATTAACCGAATTTAAAATGAGAATTTTAAATAATTTATGAACAACACGTAAATTAAATTAACTCAGTTGTAATTAATTTGATGTTTCAGATTGGTGTGTTTATACGGAACTCTAAGAATGTACAGATCTATGGAATAGTATTTTTAATGTTGAAAATTGGGCCTCAGGGTACGTACACCTTTCAGTCGAGTTTTAAAAGTATCATGTTAGTATTTGGGAGTTTAAAAGTGAGCCGATGATAGACCTGTGGGTTTAAGATTTTAAATAGATTTATAACTCTCATTAAACATCATAATACATCATAATTGAAATTCTAGCATCAATAGGCGAGCTTTCAAAGAATAAAAGCGACACGTGACGTTATTTTATGCGAAAAACACGTGTGGAGATGTGTTGGGTAGAAGACGTAAATTTTTTATAAGTAACTCGGATGGAAATTTTGAGTGCACGGTTGGTCTCGAAAGGGCGGAGATAGTCAGAATATAGTACACGGGGGTAGTGTTTGGGTTCGGGGGACTTTTTGGATAAGTAGGGACTCACATTGGTGTATATGAGTCAATTTTTTATTATTAAGGGATAAACCCTTATTTCTTCTCTTATAAGCCACGAGAGGAAGATAGAAAGAGAAAGGAAAGAAAGAAAGAAAGAAAGAAAGAAAGAAAGAAAGAAAGAATAAAGAAGAGAAAGAAGGAAGAAAGAAAAGGGAGAAAAAGATGAGACTTGGGCCAAGCTCCGGCGGATTTCGTCACGAGATCGTCGGATTTATCCAACCAGGCAAGTGTTTAACTTGCTTAAAATCATTAAGTGCGTCTATTGTTCCTATCATAATTGGTGAGAAAATTATGAATTTTGGGTTGGGATTCTTGGATCAAAAATGGGATTTTTAGGAATGATTTCATTTGATTTTGTTGAAATAATACTTCTATATGAAATCTAGCTAAAATCCATGTTAATGGTACAAATTATAGTGAGAATTTGGAAAAATTAGAATTTAGGGTTAATTAAGAAAATGGTTGATTTTTCTTGGTTTAATTGATGAATCCCAAGAATAAATTAGTGTGTTGGGTAAATCATAGTGGGTATATATATATATATATATATATATATATATATATATATATATATTGATGTTGGGTGATGTTAGAAACCCTAGAAATTGAGTTGGTTGAGTGTTAGAATGAATTTTTGGAGTTGGAGAAGATGAACTACTGAAACTGTAGGGATTGGACCAGTTTGTTTTAGGGGATTACCGGATCGGTTCACTTTTCTTGGCCACCGGATCGGTCCGGCTTTAACATAAAATCAAAAGGGTTTTCTTAGCCTAAAAAGGATTGTAGACGAATTTCTTTTGGAGATAAATGTTACGGGATCCTAAACAGAGTGCGAGGACCTTTAAAAGAGTAAATGGGTGATATATATATATATATATATATATATATATATATTGTAGAGGGGGTTTGAAGGTAATTTTGAGATTAGAGATAAATCCCCACTAGCAACTGAAAAGTGCGGATAGGCCCCCAATCTTTGAAAACAAAAAATTATTTTTATACTTCAAAAAGATAATTTTCTTTTTAGATATGCGGAAGCGTAGGATGATGGTTCAAATTAAAACAACTTGACAAATTTGAATTTTTCTCAAATTAAAATAAAATAACGTGAAATTAAATTTAAAACACACAAAATTTGAATTTCACTTAAACCAAATTAATCCAAGTCCTAGAAATTTGCCTAAGTTATATTTTTCAATTTTAACAAGTTAGGCCAAACCAATTTTAACAAATTAAATTGATGACTTGAATTAACTACACATTACCCAATATTTAATTTAGCACCAAATTAAATATGTAGTGATTAAAACCGAATTCTATCTTGAATTATCTAAGCATGCGTTCTAGGTGAGTATAGCAAGATAAAATAAACAATAAATCACTACGCTGCGATGTACGAGGAAAAATCCACAACAGGAAAAAACCTCGGACGGTCCTAGCCTCAAATCCACTAAGTACGGAATTTACAAATACAAGAAAGATGACTTACAACACTCGACTCGATCCCTCTCAAGCCCCGACGCATCTTCTTGTATCAACCTCCGCCTAGCGAATAACCACGGAGCTCCACCGCGGTCTCGAAATCTACCGATCGGACTTTATATGGTCACCGTCACCCAAACTAGGAGCCTTTCTCCAAGTGGTTAAATCAACACAAACTTCTTCTTCTTTGTGGGATGTAGAAGCAAACCCAAACGTCTCTTCAAACGGTAGAGATGAAAAACAGGTGCCAACTCCAACCAATGTATATATGTATGGAAGCTTGGATAAACAATATGGGTGTAAACAAAGTGTCAAAAGGATTTCTCTTGGAAAAATGAACACTTAAACTTGAACTTTTTCTTAGGAAAGATGAACTCTCAAAACTCTCTCTAGGAGATGTAGAATGGTGAAAAAGTTAAACCATAAAGGTTGGTTCCCGCACTTAGATATTCTGTCAAAAGTTAGTGGGGTAAAGTAGTGGAAAACTTGGGAAAAACTGCTCAAAACTGTCAAATACCTGTTCCCGCCAAATCTCGTTCGAACGACATTTTCGTTCGAACGAAGTCTCGTTCGAACGAGGCTTTTAACGAAGTTCCAGTGTGAACTCATTAGAAATGTCGTTCGAACATCAAGTTCATTCGAACGACACTTCGAACGACATTCCAATGGCCTAATGGGGAACCTTGTTGGCAAACTCGTTCGAACGACATGGTTGTTCGAACGACAATCTCATTCGAACGACATTTCGAACGAACTTCCAGAAAGTTTGAAAATTCTGTTTTTAGCCTATAAACTTTATATACTTTGTTTTTAAAGTTTTAATAAAATCTTTCTGAAATTAAACAACAGTTTTGAAATAAACAACACCCAATATAAAATGTTCTAGGCTCCTATATATATATAAAATGCATTCATACCTTAGGAGCAATGGAACCATGTTGATGACGCATAAACGAGGCACATTAAACTCGGCAATTTGATTAAGCTTTATACTCTTGGCCGCTACGTCTTCAACAAACACGTAATAAACTTGAAGGATAATCAATTAACTCTATCCTATGACTCAAACGTTTTTGTTCGGAATTGAGCCAAAACTACAAAGGGCTCAATTGGAAATTTGTGTCCTTACAAATCTCTCCATTTGGCTATTCCAGGACAAAAACTAAACAAAAATCCTAAAGGCCCGTCAAGCTCTACTAGACAAACAAAAATCCCACCCAAAATAAAAATACAATGCTTGACTCAAACAACCCAAAGGATCACAATCTTTGCCGGTGAAAGTTGCCACTTATGATATAATTCCAGCACACTTAAGCAAACATATTACACGCATATGGAATATTAAAAGATTTAATGCAATTAAAGTAAGTACTCCCCCTAAATTAATTATCTCCCTTTATCAACTATGATCAACTTAGAAATACGTCTTCCCCTAAGATACGATTACAATAGGATTAAATACCATTTCTCCCCTATCATTCTCCCCCTTTTTTTTCAGGAATAGACAAAGGCTAAGGAATCAAAAATTAACTTATCTCTCCCAAAGAAAGAATATAAACCCTCTAAATTAAGTAAGGGATAAATAGAATGGGATAACAAGCTAAAACATGTAATTGTGCATAAAGTGATGAGAACATTAAAGCACATGGGCAACAATTTTACAACTAATCCAACAAATAATTATGGATATCAACTAAGGTGCAAGAAAACGATACCAATATGATACATAAAGTATTAAGCATGTGATATCAACAACGAATGCAACAAGCTGGATAGCAATTATGAATTAAAGCATATATGGACTAGAAAGCAAGGCAAAGACTAAACAAAAATATCAAATATATGTATACATAATATATACCTAATAGACTCAAGTACACATATATAGATATAAACACCAAAATGACACAAAACAAAATAACATAAGTTTTTCACACTCTTATAGCATAAATGTGTCATATGGAAACGAAAGTGTTGGGGTGTGAACTAGTAACAATTAAATTTAGACCCAATCACTTAAAACATGTTCACGGGGTTCTCAATTGATTGCAAACTTCATCACATTTGAAAATAACCTCATGTGACAAAATAGATTGAACTCAATGAACAAACATACACAATGCATACAAGCCTAGCATATTGATGATTCTACAAACCAATAGAGTCATGACATTGAAAGCTCAACTAGGATAAACAGACATTGTGCAAACCGTTGATATAACATCCAATCTCACTCAATAAACATATATTATTTTTTAATGAATATATCAATATAATATATAAGGCCTTGGCAAATTATTTTCCTTTTAATGCCATATTTTCTTTTAGGCCTTTGGACCACGTATTTCTTTTAGGTCCAAACAAATGGTGGCTTACTATTCGCAAAGGATAATAAATCCTTTCGGAGACCTTCCCCGTGCACATTTATACATATTATTTTTTTATATATCTCACAAATCTCACGTGCAACAGAATTTGACATGCACTAGTCCTCCTAGGTCACAAATATGTAGATGACTAGATTGATAGGAGAACACCTCACAAAGCTCAAATATAACATGTGACAATTAAATATCAAATGAGCTCGTGCATGTGTGAAAAGAGGCATATAAAAATAAAATCCATTTAAGTAACATAATATCCAACTACTCCATATAAGCATGGTAAAGAACATAATAAGGATTGATAATCTAAACCAAAGGTTCTAGCCACATGGGAGCATAAAAGATGGGATTCTAACACAAGTGTATGCCACATAAAGTGTGTCAAACTAAAATACACACCAATTTTTTTTTTTGAGAAAAATAAAAATATATACTCAAAAGACAAAACAAAAATCATTTGTATTTTTCATTAATCTTAAATTGCTAACAAGATAAAATGTAAATGATAAACCAAAAATCTTTTTGTATTTTTCATTTAATGCAAACAAAATGAAGGAAATATAATACAAAAGATAAACAAAAATCATAATTCTAGCATGTGATTAAGCATGGAGCATAGACTAGAAAATGATTAAACAAGCATACATTTAGCATGTGAATATAGCATGAAGTACAAAAGCATGCAAATAAAACTAATACATTCAACCTTTAGATTTTGCAAGGGAGGAAGCATGTGAAAGTAAGTGAGAATCAAATACCCTATCTTGTAAAGCTACCAAGTCGAATATCCTAACCCAAACTAATGAAGAGTGACTATCTCGGGGTGTAGGAATCTTGGCTACCTTGGTTGCCTTACGTTGGGATTTTCTAGAAAATCATTTAAGATTAAAACAAAATTTCTTAAGATGACCTTTTCGACCACAATGTGAACACTTGAACTCACGGCGAAAAGATTTACCTAAGGAATGATCTCTAAAGGATTTTCTAGGCGATTCTCCTAAAACGTTGGTTTTGACTTTTTGAGTTGATTCATTAGAAGTATCGAAGCCTAAACCACAAGTGTCATTTTTAATTTGGATCGTTCCTAATATTTTATCTATTTTTTCCGAACGACACTCCAAATCAAATTTGACATTACTATAGTCTTTTAATTTGTTTTCTAATTCTAGAATGTTATACTCTAATAACACATTTCTCTCTTCAAACTAGAGAAGCTCCTTTTTCAAGGATTCCATTAAACCTCTAAGGCTATCTCTCTCGCCTTCTACATATTCTAGCTTCTCTCGAAGAGATCTCTCTCGTGTCCTAAGGTCTTCAACCAACACACTATTATCAACGACCTTGACACGTTCTCTCAAACTAGCTTCTAACTTCAAATTAGCTCTTTTTAATTTAATTGATTCTTCATATAATTATTGAAAAGCATTTTGAAGTTTACTCACATTAACCTCTTCTTCATTTTCACTCTCTCTTTCTTCTCCACTCTCACTACCATAAAAATTAAGGGAATCATAAACTATGACCTTGGAAGTGTCACGTGTTAAAGTTTCATCAATTGACGAGTTCTCACTATCACTCACATGACTAGCCATAAAAGCCACAAAGTTGGGCTTAGTGGGGGAATCGGGTCCCTCTTCCATATCACTATCACTAAGGGTTGCATTAAAAGAAATTGGTCGCTTACCCTCTCTCTTTAATTTAGTAGAACACTCAAAAGCCCTATGGTCATACCCTTCACAACCAAAACATTTTTTTGACTCATCCCTATTTAAATTTTCTTTAGAAGTTTTAGGGATCCTCTCGGCTTTGTCATGCTTAGAAGTTTCAAATTTCTTAAAGTCATTTTTAAATTTATCTTTGTTTGTTTTAAGAAACTTTCAAAATTTCCTAGCAAACAAGGCCATATCTTCCGAGTCACTATCACTTTCGCTCTCTACTACTTGTTTTTCCTCTTTCCGGACTTTTAAAGCTATGCCTTTTTCAATTTTCTTTTCGGTTTTAGAGGAAAACATGTCTAGTTCATATGTTTGTAAATCACCTACGAGCTCTTCTAATTTCATAGAGGCTAATGTTGGTAAAGAATTTAAAATAGTCACTTTTGGAATAAATATATCGGGTAGGGACCTTAAAATTTTCTTTACAACTCGGTTGTCAGGTGTTTTCTCTCCCAAGTTAAAAGATGAGTTAACAATATCGGAAAGTCTAGCACAAAATTCATCAAAAGTTTCGTTTTCGTTCATTTTGATGGTTTCAAATTGAGTGGTGAGGTTTTGGAGTTTCCAAGCTCTAATGACACTTGTACCTTCATGAGTGAGTTGTAAGATATCCCAAGCTTCTTTAGCGGTTTCACACGTCATATTGCGTCGGAATTCATCCGGTGTGACCACTCTAAACAAGGCATTTAAATCTCGGGAATTAAAATTAGAAAGTTTAAATTCGTTCTCACTCCATCTATCGGTGGGTTTGGGAACACGCTCATTATCTACTAAATGCATAGGTGGAGACCACCCATTAACGAAAGATAACCAAACTCTCTCGTCGATAGATTTTAGTGCCGATTTCATTCGCGCTTTCCAATATGTGTAGTTAGAACTATCGAAAATAGGAAATTTTGAAAATGAAGAAAATTCCATTTTAGCCAAAAATATTTAAAGGATCTTAACTAAGTAAATTATCGCTTTGGCTCTGATACCAATTTGAAAATTACGGATAGGCCCCCAATCTTTGAAAACAAAAAATTCTTTTTATACTTTAAAAAGATAATTTCCTTTTTAGATATGCGGAAGCGTAGAATGATGGTTCAAATTAAAACAATTTAATAAATTTTAATTTTTCTCAAATTAAAATAAAATAACGTGAAATTAAATTTAAAACACACACAATTTGAATTTCACTTAAACCAAATTAATCCAAGTCCTAGAAATTTGCCTAAGTCATATTTTTCAATTTTAACAAGTTAGGCCAAACCAATTTTAACAAATTAAATTGATGACTTGAATTAACTACACATTACCCAATATTTAGTTTAACACCAAATTAAATATGTAGTGATTAAAACCAATTTTTATCTTGAATTACCTAAGCATGCGTTCTAGGTGAGTATAGCAAGATAAAATAAATAATAAATTACTAGGCCGACACTCGACTCGATCCATCTCAAGCCCCGACGCGTCTTTTTGTATCAACCTCTGCCTAGCAAATAACCACGGAG
Organism: Sambucus nigra; assembly: GCA_949130495.1. NCBI lineage: Eukaryota > Viridiplantae > Streptophyta > Magnoliopsida > Dipsacales > Adoxaceae > Sambucus > Sambucus nigra. Next base: position 139,906,824 of record OX422224.1, on the reverse strand, counting down.
CTCCACCGCGGTCTCGGAATCTACCGATCGGACTTTATATGGTCACCGTCACCCGAACTAGGAGCCTTTCTCCAAGTGGCTAAATCAACGCAAACTTCTTCTTCTTTGTGGGAAGTAGAAGCAAACCCAAACGTCTCTTCAAACGATAGAGATGAAAAATCGGTGCCAACTCCAAGCAATGTATATATGTGTGGAAGCTTGGATAAACAATATGGGTGTAAACAAAGTGTCAAAAGAATTTTTCTTGGAAAAATGAACACTTAAACTTGAACTTTTTCTTAGGAAAGATGAACTCTCAAAACTCTCTCTAGGAGATGTAGAATGGTGAAAAGGTTAAACCACAAAGGTTGGTTCCTGCACTTAGATATTCTGTCAAAAGTTAGTGGGGTAAAGTAGAGGAAAAATTGGGAAAAACTGCTCAAAACGGTCAAATACCTGTTCCCGCCAAATCTCGTTCGAACGAAATTTTCATTCGAACGAAGTCTCATTCAAACGAGGCTTCTAACGAAGTTTTAGTGTGAACTCGTTAGAAATCTCATTGGAAATATCGCTCGAACATCAAGTTCATTCGAACGACACTTCGAACGACATTCCAATGGCCTAATGGGGAACCTTGTTGGCAAACTCGTTCGAACGACATGGTTGTTCGAACGACAATCTCATTCGAACGACATTTCGAATGAACTTCCAGAAAGTTTGAAAATTTTGTTTTTAGCCTAGAAACTTTATATACTTCTTTTTTAAAGTTTTAATCATTTTTTTTTGAAATTAAACAACAGTTTTCAAATAAACAACACCCAATATAAAATGTTCCAAGCTGCTATATATATAATACATTCGTACCTTAGGAGCAATGGAACCATGTTGATGACACAGAAACAAGGCGCATTAAACTCGACAATTTGATGAAGCTTTATACTCTTGGCCGCTACAACAAACATGTCATGGACTTGAAGGATGATCAATTAACTCTATCTTATGACTCAAACGTTTTTGTCCAGAATTGAGCCTAAACTACAAAGGACTCAATTGAAAATTTGTGTCCTTACAACAACAGTGCTTGGGGATTAAGGCACCGAGGCAGTTTAGCGTGGCAACTCAAGCGTGGTAGCTCAAGCGAGGCAGTTCAACGTGGCAACTCATAGCTTGTTGTGTTAGTTAGTTATATTGTATTTTTGTTTATATTGACTATGAGCTATAACGATTGTAATAATGTAACGAGAATAATAATGAGTTTTAGTGTGAGGTCAAACGGTCTCACAAGAGACCAGGCTTGGCTGGGCCTAGGAGAGCTTTCCTGCTCTATCGAATGACCTCGTCGTGGGAACTTCAGAGGGATTTGGTTTGGAGGATTGAGAAGTGAGGCACCATTGGGGCTTTTCCTGACCATCTTAGATACACCTGGTAAAACACCGAAGACCCTTACCATAGAATCTTCGGTGGAGCAGCTTGGAGTTCCATCGGGCATTGAGTTGTGAGCCAAATAACCCTCTACTTAATGTCGCATCCACTTTATATGATGTCACTAACCAGCTAGGAAATGTTAGACCTGCACTTGAGTAAACCACCGTGGTATTTGAGTTTGTCAGACAGTTGGCGAGCCACCTCTGTGACAACAGCCCCCTGACACACAGTGGATAGGCAAAAGGCATGTCTTGGCATTTAATGTTTATGACGTGGAAGCAACTAGTGCATCAGGTATTTAATATTTGTGACATAAAGTATGAGGGAGGTCTTTCATAGGCATGAATGGCAGAGTTGCCTCGGGGGTGGTGTGGGAGGCTATTTAAGGACCCTAACCACCTCTTAGGAGAGGATGATCTTTTTGAGAGTTCAGAAGTGATCACTAGAGAGTTATTACAAACCAGAGAGTTTACTCACCCACCATTATCATTTATTACGAAGCTTTTAATACTTGACGGAGATTCTTGAGGATGGTTGGTGTGTTTTGGCTGCCTGCCAAGGTGTATCTAGGGTGCTTACTTCTCTCTCCCTCTAGATAAGTTACTTCTAAGTTCATTACTACTTTCTGAGTTATACACGAGAGATTTGTGAGTTTAAACTGAGTCTATCTTCATTGAGTAGTGTTCGTATGTCCCATGGTTAATCAATAGTGTTGCTATTTAATTTATCATTACTGTACTCAAAAAGGGTTACGCCTCCATCTTATCTAATCTACCCTATTACATTTGGCGACTCAGCTGGGGAGGCATTCTTCTAAGCAAGGAGTATGGCATAAGATAATTTTAATCGAAGGCTCAACTTTGATGACATCCAACACAATGAAGAACAAGCGGTGAGAGAACTGGAGGCTCTAAGGGATGGGACTCCTCGAATAGAGATACCTCAAGTTCAGGCGACGACAGGCGGTCCAGGGGTGACACAAGCTTCCACGAGTGTAGGGTTGGGACCCGCTCAGGTAGCACTCCTCATGAGTAAGTTTTATGAGTTTTTGCAAACTCCGGTAGCTTCAACGCTGTTGGAAGGATTCGAAGCCAATTCCTTCTTAACACCAGGGGCAGCCCCAACGACCCCACCAAGTGCGAGTGTAACGGGAACAGTCCTGGCAAGTATACCCTCTGTTGTGAATCCAACATTGGGAACATCAGGAGTATCAATAGCCCCAACTGTGACGATTGCTCTAGCTGCAATGGTCACTCAGCCTATGGTCTCGTTGGTTGTTGCTCCAGTAGCATCACCCATGGAGGAAATGAGGAAGGAGATGCATAAAAAGACGCTGAAGTTCATGCAGGCCTCCTCGCAATCTACGGGCGAGGTAGCTTCGGTCTATGATGACTTTCAAACACCTTATCCCCAGGAATATAACGATGAGACCTATCCAAAGGACTATATTCCTCCTATTTTTAAAAAATACACGGGGAAAGGTGGAGACCCGAAGGAGCATATTAAGTGCTTCGTTGAATACTTGGGAGCGCATTGTAATAATAAGAAGCTCAGGTTGAGGGAGTTTTTTAAATCCTTAACTAATAAAGCATATACCTGGTATTCTCATTTGGCTCCCAAGAGTGTTTCTACGAGGGAAGGGATGCATGTTTTGTTCGTCCAGAAGTTCTTTTAGGCGAAAGATGAGTTCACTTTAACCCAACTGGGGAGGGAGAAGCAACGACCCGGGGAAGAAGTGGTAGCGTACGTTCGAAGGTTTAGGGAAATATCCCTCGATGTGAGGGAGGAGGCCAAAGAGTCCAAGTTATTGCAGATCTGCACGGAAGGACTGCTTCCTGAGTACATCTGTCATCTCATTAATGAAGCGCGTGAGGGGACTTTTTCGACGTTCTTAAAAGCAGCTAGAAATATCTCCTTGGTGGCGCGACCAAATTCGGGGGTGGTGCCCATGATGTTTAGGCAACCGATACAACCAGTGGGGGGAGGTATCAGCCCCCGCGGGTAAGGTACACCGAGGGAATAAGTGGGGACAAGGCACCGAAGAAGGATAATAAGAGGAAGTTTGGAAGAGATAGGGAGGATCCACCATAATTGCCTTGTACAGTGGAGGAGGCTGTCAGCTGTTTCAACGCAATGGTCCAAGGAGGGACGATCTATGAACCAAAGGGCATTCCCCTGGGGGAACCCGATGCTGCGATAAGGGCTGATCCCAAATATTTCCAGATTCATCGGAAGATCCAGCATCCAACAGAGAGCTGTTTCATGTTGAGGAGGATCATCGATAAGTACGTAAAGCATGGACATTGCAAATCCCTTCACAAAACGTTAACAACATCCCACTCCCAGCGCATGCGGCCAATCTGGTGGTGGCCTATGATAAAGAGACAAAGAGAGAAGAAAGGGAGCCATCAATAAAGCATGAGGAGTTTGAAGAAGCTTTAGAAGCCTGTACTGAGGAAATAGCTAACGTAGTATTGGCCTACGATGAAGCAAGCGCTAAGGATGTATACAACGTTGAAGGTGAGTAAGCAAACCTAGTCCTTGAATACCATGTAGTTTCAAAATCCCCAAAATTCACCTGGTTCTTCGACCAGGTGGGGATACCGAAGGAGAGTAGGTTGGAGATAACCCAGGCAATACTTGATATTGCGAGGAAGAACACAGTCCCTTCGCTGAGATGGAAGGGACCCATGGCCAGGTTGGTAAGGAGGTTTCTGTTAGAAGTAACCTTCAGCGATGCATATAGGGCTGTAAGATTCCCTCATAACAGGCCATTGTATGTGACTGCCAGCGTCAACGAAATTTGTTTCGCAAGGACTCTTATGGATGGGGGAGCTTCCATTAATATTATGCCAATCAACTCATTCCATACAGCCAATATTTCAGAAGAAAGGTTGGTCCCCATGCCTTTGGTGATTTCAGGGTATGATAACCAATCTTCCAAATCCATTGGGTACGTTAATGTTGGAATTGTAATGGGAAATATGAGTTCCCATATCAAGTTCCACATAATAGAAAGTGCAATTTCCCATCATCTGCTAATAGGAAGAGTGTGGATGCATAACCAAGGGCTAGTTCCTTCTACGTACCACCGATGCGCTAAGGCGAACATCAAAGGAACGGAGGTGGCCATTAGGGCTACGAAGAGGACCTTTACTGTCGAGGAAGCTCACTTGGTGGATGCAATATTTTACACAGAGTTGGAGGAGAATGTCCAGGTCCTAGTTAGAAGAATTGAGGGAGCCTGGATTCCCTCGATCAGAGAAAGGATGGGGCCCTTGAACGAGCGGAATAAGGAGGTTGCAAGCAGCACAAGAGTAATGGCCGAAGAAGCTCACTAGGCGATCCCTCAGCCCCAAAACATCTCGAAGCAGCTCAAAGACAGAGTGAGACCCAGAGTGGATCCGATGGAGCATGAGGTCCAACGACAGAGCGTGCTGAGTTGGTTCTAAAAAAAGAGAGTGGCTGAGGCTTCTAGAGAGAAGAAGAGGAAGGCATTTACAGCTACCAGCAGACAGTGCAAGAAGGTCGTCACCAAAGAAGAAAAGGTGATATATCGATTATAATGGTGTGAATGGGCGGCTGAAGAAGTTAACAATGAGGTTGACCCGATATATGAGTATTTTTTAGTGGATCGGCGGGGACAATGTATGGTGATAGACAACTCCAACGTATAGGAATTTATGGAGGAAGTCGTCGAGGAACCAAAATACTTGGCGGATCAACTGAAACCACTGGCACAAGAACTGGAGCAATTGAACCTGGCGAAAGAAGATGGGGACCCAAGGCCTATTTTTATCTCGAAAGATCTCAGTAAGGAGAAACGGGAGGCTTTGGTTAAGTTGATTCGGGAGTTCATAGATGTTTTTACGTGGAAATACACGGAGATGGAAGGGCTGGATGAGAAAGTCAGCTGCCACAAATTGAACGTAATGCATTCATCCATCCAGGTGAAACAAGCAACGAGAACATACAAACCCGAGCTAGACTTAAAGATAAAGGAAGAGGTCCAGCGCTTATTAGAGACAGGGTTCATCAAACCGATACAGCACCCGCTTTGGCTGTGTAGCATTGTCCCGGTGGGAAAGAAGGATAAAAACCAAATAAGAATCTGCGTGGACTTTAGAGATTTGAATAGATCTTGCCCCAAAAATGAGTTCCCTCTGCCCTCCATTGATAGCTTGATAGATGCAACGACTGGTCATGAGATGTATAGCTTTATGGATGGGTATGTAGGGTACAACCAGATCAAGATGGACCCCTCGGATGCATAGAAAATGGCGTTCAGGACCTCATTGGGAAATTTCATATATAGAGTAATGTCGTTTGGACTCAAGAACGCTAGGGATACTTACCAGAGAATAATGATGGCCATTTTCCATGAATTCTTCCATAAGTTTGTGGAATTCTTTATGGATGATTTGGTCATCAAATTGAGGAAGGAGGAGTCCCATCTGGGCAATTTGAGGAAGGTGTTTTGCCCGATGCATGAAGTATAAATTAAGGATAAACCCATTAAAGTGCGTCTTTGGGGTAACAAGTAGGAAATTTTTAGGCTTCGTGATTGATCGGCAAGGGGTATAGATGGACCAGGACAAGCAGCGAGCGATCTTGGAGATGCCAAGTCCAAGAACGGCGAATGAGCTGAAGAGTTTCCTCGGTAAAGTCTCCTATCTTAGGAGATTTGTGCCTGGGTTAGCCGAGATGATACATCCATCGATACAGCTGTTACGAAGGAGCATGAAATTCAAGTGGAAGGAGGTTCACCAGGATTCAGTCGTCGGGCTGAAGAAATTGCTCGTTTCACCATAGATCATGGTTCCCCCACAAGCAGGAATAACGTTACAGCTGTACCTCACATCCACCACGAGGTCCGTGGGAGCTTTGTTGGCACAGGAGATTAATGGGGAAGAATGGTTGGTCTACTACCTCAGCAGAATCATACATGGGGCAAAATTAAGATATAGTAGCTTGGAAAGGCATTGTTTAGCCTTAGTCTTTGTAGCACAAAAACCTAAACATTATATGATGTCTTTTACAATTCATATTGCAACTAGATGTGATCCTATTAAGTATTTGCTAGCAAGAACTATATTGATTAGTAGAGAAGCTAGGAGGTTCCTCATCCTCTCCGAGTACGACTTTAAATGTGTGGTTCCTCGCGCGATCAAAATCCAAGCGTTCGCCGACCTGTTGGCAATATTCCCTTTGGGAACGTTTGAGCCACCTAAAGAAAGTATTCCGGGAGATGATTTGCAGGCCAATCACCTAGATGTAATGGATGAGGAATGGACAATGCATTTCGATGGATCTTCAGCGAAAAAGAGTGGAGGACCAAGGGTCATTCTTTCAAAAGGAATGGAGAAGATTTATCTTTTCTACAAATTAGATTTTCCTTGTTCTAACAATGAGGTGGAATATGAAGCATTGGTGCTGGGGTTGCTAGAGGCCCTTCGGAGGGGGATTCATTCACTTTGCATCAAAGGTGATTCGAATTTGGTGGTTCAGCAAGTGAATGGAGAGTACGCGTTAAAACACATGAGCCTGGCACCATACAGAACAATCATTCAGAGGCTCCTCTGCCAGTTCCATCGAACTAAGATCAAGAGACAGCCTAGAATGATGAATCGTCACCCAGATGCCTACGCCACTATTTCCCGAAAGATGGTTATGAGGAACGATATAACTACCGTCATGATTCAACGAAGAACATCTCATTTGATAGTACAGTCAATTTTACCGATAGAGGAGGATGTGAACAGGAGGGGAGAGATTAATAAGTAATTTGAATCTGGGGAAGGAGCGATGGGGCTGAGGTAATTAGCCTAATACTTCACGAACCAGGGAAACCTTTACTTTAGGAATGCATGAGGATGGTTGTCGAGGTGCATAGGTCTAGAAGAGGCAGAGCGGAGATTGAAGAGAACACATGAAGAACACTACGAGATAACTGAGATACCCCTTTACCGAAGAATGCAAATAGAGGGGTATTTTTGGCCCAAAATAAAACAGGACGTGACAGAGCTACAACAGAAGTGCGATAAATGCCAGTTATTCTTTAAAGCAGCTGAATGTCATTTCGTGGAAGCTCAACCTGATTGGAGACAACCATATATTGACTTTATCAGGGATAGAGTTGCCCCAACATAGAAAATTGATACGATGGGACTCAAGCGGAGGACCTCGAGATTCTACGTTTAGGAGGGGCATCTTTATTGAAGGGGATACTTTAACAGGCCATTGCGTTGCATCATGAAGGAAAAGGCAGCTGAGGTCCTCAAACAGGCGTATGATCCAGCTCACATAGGAGGGGCCAAGTTATATGACCAATTGATGGCATTGGGGTATTATTGGCCAATAATGGAGAAAGATTCTGCTGAGTTCGTTCGAAAATGCAAAGCTTCTCAACTTCATAGAATTATGATCCATGCCCCATCGGTAGACCTACACTCCCTGTCAATGCCTTATCCTTTTCAGACTTGGGCATTCGACCTGGTAGGGGCAATACATCCTTCTTCGGAGGGGAAGATATGGATACTAGTAGCAACGGAGTGCTTCACAAAGTGGGCTGAAGCGATACCACTGAGAAGGGCAACAACGGGGGTGGTGAGCAACTTCATCAGAGAATACATCATTTGCCATTTTGGGATCCCAAAGGTTATCCTTTCAGACAATAGAACCCTTTTTGTCAATTCAGAAGTAATGATGCTCACAGACAAATACTTTATTGTCCATCATACTTTAACGGTGGCATATTCAAAGGGAAACGGTCAGGCCGAAGAAACTAATAAAACTTTGGTTAATATCTTGGCTAAAATAGTGGAGGATTTCCCAGGAGCGTGGGATGATAAGATACCAGCCGTATTGTGGGCCTATTGAACAGATAAGAGAAAGCCCATAGGGTATACTCTGTTCTCCTTTATCTATGGGGCCGAGGTGATTCTCCCAGTGGAGTTAGAAGTTATCTCTGCTCGATATGCTTTACGAAGTAGCATGCTCCCTCAGAATAGACATGTGCAGTTGGAAGAGTTGGATGAACACAGAGATAATGCGATGCAACACTTTCAAATGTACACGAAACAACTCTCCAGGGCATATGATAACTTAGTGAGACCAAGAAAGTTTGTGGAGGGAGATCTCGTATTGAAAGCAACAGTGAAACACATCAGGGGGCTTACTCTACCCAAGTTTACAGCAAATTAGGAAGGACCTTTCATTGTAAAAGAAGCTCATGACTCAGGTTATTGCTTAATTTCTAGGATGGAAGAAGATAAACTATTCAAGATTAACAATAAATGGTTGAAAGTATATCACGTGTAAGCAATTAGGTTTGAACCACTGATGTATCTAGCTGTTGTTATGAATACATAACTTTTTTTTATTGAATATGCAAGTTATTTTTATTATAGCCCAAGTGGAAATGAAAGAATTATGGAACTCCATAATGTACGAAAGTAGTTGTAACACAAAGAAATGACACGAAAAATATATATCTTTCTTCATTTATAAACTTTGGGGCATTACAAAATTGGGAGCTATTGCCCAAGAATTACATAAGAAGAAGAAAAAATATATATATACAGAAGTTCATTAGCCTAAGAGGAACCATAGATCCGGGGAAGAGAAAAAATCTCCAGGAAGGCCCGAAGAAGCTGCCAGGCAAGACTATTGGGAATTCATAGAAACCTCCAGCCTCGTTTGCGCTTGTGTGTGCTCGATGAGGAGCTTCTCTCGTTTCAACTTTACCGTGCGTAGAGATTCTTCTAGGTACCCCACCTCTTTATCCATGGCTTAAAGAAGAGGTGCTAACTCATCCAACTTGGCTTCCTCAACCCGTTAATCCTCCTGATGTTTCCGGAGCAGTTCCCTCTGGTTATCCAATCGTTGGCTCTTCAAAGTTTTCAAATGCGTAATAAGCCAATCAAGACGAAAGCCATAACGACCCAACTCCTTCAGGTAACCCAGGAATTAGTTAAGGAGGGATCTAGTAACAGTGGAGGTTGGAGTACTGGAAATCTCAGCCACAACGGTAACCAAGCCCTGAAGCCTGTAACTCATCACGGAGATGTTAGAACGCAGGCAATCCATGGTAAACATTTCAGAATGGTGGTTCGCAAGCAGCTCAACTACCAAGCGATGGTTGGTAGGCATCTGAGGAGAATGCTGGAGTACTATCAGGTAGAAGGCATGAGGAGGCAAGTCGGGCAGATGAAGCTCACGTCCAGATTCGCTCTCAGCAGCAGCACCGGTTATGGAACCTTAATCGTGGTGGCTGGACTCTTCTAAAATAACGGGTTCCCACTGGGGCGAGGAGGTAGGCAAAAGAACTGGTGGAGAATTTTCCCGACCAACCTGAGAATAGTTAGAGGAGATAAGGAGTTTATGAAAAATCTTATCAAGTATTTTCGTTGTTAAGTCACCAATATAGGTGAAGTTTATGAAAAATCTTAACAAGTGTTTTCATTGTTAAGTCACCGATATAGGTGGAAGTTTATGAAAAATCTTAACAAGTGTTTTCGTTGTTAAGTCACCGATATAGGTGGAAGTTTATGAAAAATCTTAACAAGTGTTTTCGTTGTTAAGTCACCGATATAGGTGGAGTTTATGGAAAATCTTAACAAGTGATTTCGTTGTTAAGTCACCGATATAGGTGGAGTTTATGAAAAAACCTTAACAAGTGTTTTCATTGTTAAGTCACCAACATAGGTGAAGTTTGAGAAACTGAGAAATAAAGTGAAATTAGCAAAGTACCTCAGCAGTAACATCCGTGAGAATATGAGCCACCGTGGAAGCTTCAACGATCGACAAAGCTCCCTCGCCAACAAACGGTACCAAGGTTAGTGAAGGGGCTTCATTGAAAGAACACGAGGAACCTCCAGGCGATGCCCTAGCTTGGGCAGGCACTGAAGAATCACCACGCGGGACAACAGCATCAACCTTGGATTTGGAAAGGAAAAAGCCACTCAGAGCAAAGGGTGGGGTAAGGCTTGGCGAAAGCTGCAAATATAAAACCAAGTGTTAGACACAAGGAGCAAGTGCAGGAAAAAGACAACAATATGTCTAAGCGTTACTTACCCCCATTATGGCACCAAAAAGGGGAATTGCAGTCATGGGTATCGCCAGTGCAATGGGAAGGAGAATGTTAGATATCAGAGAATCCACTTCCACCTAAAAACATCCTAACATATCAGAAGGATAAACAAAGCAATGGGACAAGAAAAGGACGTGAGACTTGACAAAAAATTTACCTCAGGGGAACTCTTCTCGACCACAACGATGGGCAGAGGGACCTCTTACTTAGATGGTAATTCAGAAGAGGCTGGAGTAGTTGCCTCTGATTGGGCAGATATTCCAACAGATCCAACGGTGGCAGCCCCCACAGCAGCATCTTTGGCTCGTTGGGAGGACAAACGCCGAGAGTAGGTAAGGCCTATCATGGGGGAACGGGGAGGAGTGGTATCAGCTTGAGAGGCACCAAAACGCCCCCTACAAAACGGCTCACGGGGGAACTAGGGGGACTGGGCCTTTCTTCAACTCCCTGCACTAAAGTTATCAAAGAAATAAGCTGAGAAAAGGGTAACAAGAATAAAATATGCACACATACCTGAGATCCGGAAGGAGAACGAGAAGGTATAACCACTGGTGAAGGCGGGGATGAGGCAGCAACAGAGAGAGCTGAGGATGGAGGTATCTCGGCTGTCCGTTTCTTCTGGGACTTAGTGCCCAGAGTTTTCTTCCTTGTGGCCGTTACATCAGCACCTTGAGGTACCCTCGACCTTTTTCTCCTCTTGGACGTTGGCTCAGTTGGATCAACCACGATCGTGGGGAAGGAAACCAAAGGAGGAACGACAACAACGCATCATTAAAACTCAGCGTTTATTCATTCTACCTCTGCCCGGGCTTGCCTTCTCAACTCCTCGGCCTTTTTTACAGGCATGGCAGGGGGAACAAAGGCAATAGGGAATGCCTCCAAAGGAGTTTGTGCTTGAGCTTGGGAATTGGATTTCGAGGAAACCCCACCTTTGGACTTCTTTGTCTTTTTAGCAGGTAGCTGAGAAGGCCCTTCTCCTATTGCAGCTTCGGTTGAAGGGACAATTTGTTTGGGAGTTGCAATGGACTTGGGCTTCGTGGTGGCAGTAGGGATCATTGGGCAATGAGGGGGTGGCTCTTGGGGAGATTCTTTAATGGTTTTACTTAAGGAAAACTCAACTCCAAGCACGGAGTTCTCCTTAAGACCCAGTTCGAAAGTAGAGAAAGAAAAGACTGGGGGATATTGGGAGGGGGGACTGAATATACTCATGAATTATTCTCAACTGCCCCAAATGGAACTCGATGGCAAAAGAGGTGGATACGTCCCCCTTCCTAGTGGCACTAGGAAGGCTGACCCGCCCGTCAATGGTAGAAGTCACACCAAGCACCACTGCTGCAGTATAGAAGGTGCAAGCTTCAGCGAAAGTGGCCCTTGTGTGGTTGTGTTAAAACACAGGTCGAGGGCCCCCCTGATCAAACCCGAACTGCCTGCTATATCTGTCAGGTTTGTAGGGTTCTGAGGTGTATCCCCATTCGGTATAGGAAGGAAGAAATCCATGAGTGAATAGAAGCACTACGACCTGCGAGGGATCTTCTACAGCTGGGATGAACTTAACCATTGAGGCTACAGAAGGAAAAAAATCCCAGCTATGGGCGAATGTAGACTCACTGTATGGCCTCATCACAAAGGAGTCCAAACGATCAAAAACTTCCATTATCTCCTTTCGACTTTATTTTTTATAAAAACATAGGAGGCGTGGGGGCTTGATACCTTGGCTCATGGGCAGAGAAATAGACTTGGTGGAAATGACAGGAAAATAGGTGTAAAGGAAGCCCATCAAAATGATGGTGTTGGCAAAATTAACCAAATTATAACGACCCAGTGATCGTGCCATGTCGATGTGGGTTCGATCCAACCAGGTATAGAGGGACCCCAAGGCAATGACACCCAGAGGAAGGTTGAAACCCCTGGCCAAACGAATGGAAATATTTATAAGGTCCCTCCTGGGCTGATCGTTGGGTTTCCTAGTCAAGAAGAAGCGTGAAATCAACACAAGTATGTAGGTTGGTAGTTTCAGGGATGTACCTCTACCTCGGCCCGTTACAGCATTGACATCCTTCAGGGTAAGAGCTTCAAGAAAATAGCTAATAAGGGGAGTAAATGTGGCTTTGTTCGAGGAACCAGTGCAACTGCGGTAGATTCGATCCAGCTCAGCTCGATCAGCAGCCTCTTCGGTATCCAGGGCCTCATCGTGATATGTGAACTCACCCATTGGCTCAAACCCAAGAAGCTCACAGAAGTCCTCCAACGTAACGGTGAACTCTCCCCATGCAGCAAAGAATATATGAGTATTGACGTTCCATCTGGAAACTAGCACTTGGAGCACCGCATTGTGCTTGGAAAGGGTGAACTCCCCAAACCAATAGGCTCGATGAAGCCCAACCTTTGTAAGAGCAGCAGCGTAAGAACTCTGCATATGTGTATTCCCGACAGTGAAATGGGTTGGCGACCCCCCAGGTGATTCGAAGTCAATCTGAGAATAGGGGAAGTCACCACGGTCCAAACGAAAGCGCAGAGTCCCCTCTGGGGGAAGATAGCCCCACTTTGATGAATCTATATCCTCATCACCCAACAGTAAAGGGTCAAACTTGGATGAGAAATGGCAAGTCTTGCATGCATCAGAAAATTTATCACCTTCTCCAAAGATGGGAGCCCGGCGATAGAAGCGTAGTTGCTCTTGACGAGCAGCATTCAAGGCAGCGGCACTAAGGACAGCCGCGATGCCAGAAGTGGCAGAGGGGGAGCCTGGCTGAGTAGTGGCAACCTTAGAATCACTTGAAGAAGACATAGTAGAGTGGCGATGAATGGAATAGATGGGTAAGAAGGGCTAGAAATAAGGAGGGAGGAGCACAACCTCAGGTGGAGGCGCAAAAGATGGGAGAGGGAAGAAACTGGGTAAAAAGTTGGACAACAATGGAGATTTTTGCACAGTTTTCTCTCTCTAAAGAAGACGGGAGCTTAAAGAAGATGAAGGAAAGAGAAGGGTTTGAAAAAAGAGATGTTTGAAACCTTTTAAAGAACCCGTCTGTTGAGTTTCCCACCACCCCACTTGTAAGGCCGCCTATAATCATTTCAAATAGACGCGTGACATTTCGGGAGGTGTTTTGACAACTGAAAAGACAACGCCACATCATTTATGAAGCGACGCCTGGGGAATAGAAAGGGTTGCCTGCTTCAGCAAGTTTAAGTTTTGGCGCCAGAATTTTTGTCAGACATATTCAATAACTACCAACGAAAAAGTTGTCCCAATGGTTAAAAAAAAAGCTACGATGTCCCCTCGCCACTAGTCCAAACGCTCTTTAAATCGTGACTCGGCTACATCGGGGAGAATTTTTACTTTTTTGAACATAGCAAAAGCATTACAAGGGAGAATTCCACTTACCAAGAGTCAAAACGAGTATTTGAGAAGGTTAACAAGCCTTTCGGGAGAATTTCAAATAATAAAATTAGAACGATTAAAGCTCAGTATAAGGAAAAAGTGGCGATGTCCCTTTGTCAAAGCACCAATAAGCCGTAGCACTTCAGTTCAGGTACAACGGGGAGAATTTTACTTTTTCCTGAAGATTCTAACGCGGTGGTTCTAACGAGGGAAAAGAGGCCAGAATTTTTTTTCACACAGAGAAGGTTTATCGGATTGAGAAGTTTTCGTGCAGACATTTCTTATTCCAATAACAAATCTCTCCACGAAGGGGCAAATGTAGAGGGGGATTAAAGGTAATTTTGATATTAGAGATAAATCCCCAGTAACAATAGTGTTTGGGGATTAAGGCACCGAGGCAGTTCAACGTGGCAGCTCAAGCATGGCAACTCAAGCGAGGCAGTTCAGCGTGGTAACTCATAGCTTGCTGTGTTAGTTAGTTATATTGTATTTTTGTTTATATTGACTATGAGCTATAACGGTTGTAATGATGTAACGAGAATAATAATGATTTTTAGTGTGAGGTCAAACGATACTCACGAGAGACCAGGCTTGGCAGGGTCTGGGAGAGCTTTCATGCTCTATCGAATGACCTCTTCGTGGGAACTTCAGAGGGATTTGGTTTGGAGGATTAAAAAGCGAGGCACCATTGGGGCTTGTCCTGACCATCTCAGATACACTTGGTAAAACACCGAAGACCCTTACCGTGGAACCTCGGGCGGAGCAGCTTGGAGTTCCATCGGGCGTTGAGTTGTGAGCCAAATAACCCTCTAATTAATGTCACATCCACTTTATCTGATGTCACTAACCAGCTAGGCAATGTCAGACCTGCACTTGAGTAAACCACCGTGGTATTTGGGGTTGTCAAATAGTTGGTGAGCCACCTCTGTGACAACAGCCCCCTGACACACAGTGGATAGGTAAAATGCATGTCTTGGCATTTAATGTTTATGACGTGGAGGCAACTAGTGCATCGGATATTTAATGTTTGTGACATAAAGTATGAGGGAGGTCTTTCACATACATTAATTACGGAGTTGCCTCGAGGGTGGTGTGGGAGGCTATTTAAGGAGCCCAACCACCTCTAAGGAGAGGATGATCTTTTTGAGAGTTCAGAAGTGATCACTAGAGAGTTATTACAAACCAAAGAGTTTACTCACCCACCATTGTCATTTATTACGAAGCTTTTAATACTTGACAAAGATTCTTGAGGTTGGTTGGTGTGTTTTGGCTGCCTGTCAAGGTGTATCTAAGGTACTTACTTCTCTCTCCCTCTAGCTAAGTTACTTCTAAGTTAATTACTACCTTCAGAGTTATACACGAGAGATCTGTGAGTTCAAGCTGAGTCTATCTTCATTGAGTAGTGTTCGTATGTCCCATGGTTATCAATAGTGTTATTATTTAATGTATCATTACTGTACTCAAAAGGGGTTACGCCTCCATCTTATCTAAACTACCCTCTTACACACACACACACACACACACACACACACACACACACACACACACACATATATATATATATATATAAGTCGTGGGTTAGTGGGAAAGATCCGGGGTTTAAACTTAGGAATGTTTGGGATGAACGACATTCGAGAAATTATTCGACGGGTTCGTACATATATATTTATGCATGTAGAATATATATGTCGATTATATATATGCCAAATATGTATAAGCAAATCCTAAGGACGAGTAGGATGATATAAGAATACTAGCTAGACGTGATACGTTATTATTCGAAAATAAGAGAAGTGAGAATTAGATCATAAGTGAGTGAATACTTATGGGATTAAAATAAGTTGTGTGTATACTTATTAATCTATACGAATCATTATATTCGATATTATAGGCTAATGCCAAGTGAGATAGGCATGATAGTCGGATTGAATATGATATATATATACGGGTATTGAGACAGTATATATATGATGTGATTTTAAATATATATGTGTGTAAATGATATATTTATGTGAATCATACCCCTCTAGTGCTATCATGGGAAGTTGTGTGATGTGGGTGAGGCCTTGGCTTGAGGAGCAGGAGCGTATAGTCCCCATGTCATAGCGCCCAGTATTAACCGTGTGTGAGGTTCATGGGTAAGACATCTTGGGTATGATTCGTCTTATTTTCAGTGAGGAACTATGGTCTCTTCCCCTACGTTGAGATTTGGTTTATAGTAAGTTTGTGTGAGAGTTCAACCACTGGTACCCAGGATTATGTGTGAGTAATTCCCTGGAAGATGATAGCATTGAGAGACTGTATCCATTGAGTTATAGCTCTGAGGGATGGTTGTGATACTTATATAGTGTGTGATATATATATATATATATATATATATATATATGAGATGTGAAAACATATATGATATGCCCTAAGTGTACCCTCGTACTTGGAGTCACCAACCTCGGCTGACCTCACAGCCGAGTTGTCAAGAAGCTCATAGCAACCATCAAAAAGGTCATCTTTCTCAAGGTTGGCTCCGTATTATACAACCTCGGTTGGGCAACATTCGAGGTCTGCAGCATCTTATGGGCTCAAGCTATTGCCAACATCATACTCTACCTTAGCCGACACTATATCCTACCTCATACCTAACCTCGATCGGCCTCGAGGCCGAGGTCATGCTTATAATTGGCCGGACAAAGCAAATATCGCCCGACATCGTTTTCACCTGGGCCTAGGTCCAAACGTCATACTCGATTGGGCCGAGGTCCCATCAGATAATGCGATAAGTTCGAGCATACGCAAGCACACGAAAGACTTGGAGCACGTGACAAATCAGTTATAACCAAATCATTCCCCTCACGTGAGGGAATATTTGGTCATCATTCCTAGCATATGGCACAGCCAGGTGTCCACCTATGATTAGTGTATTCAACTCACATATGCTCATGGCATGCTTTGGGGGTACACTACACCCCCCAAGCACTATAAATACATATCTTCTCCTACCTTGGAGAAGGATCCATAATTGTAATCCTAGCGGGAGCTCTGCAAAAATACATAGTAGAGAGAGAAAGTGAGATATTGTATCACAGGCCATTAGTGTCTCATTCTAGTGAAATTTACTCACACACTCCCAGTGGACGTAGGCCAAACTGGCTGAACCACTTATATACCAGTGTTTCTCCTCTTCTCTTCACCTCCTTCTACTAGATATTTACTCTTATGCCACCATTGTTATTGCTAGCTTGAGATTATTAATACCTTACACCGATGGTGCTGTTTACAACACCATTATTTTGGCAGCGTCTATGGGAACGATAAGCTATATCTCTTCCTTCTTGAAGATTAGCCTCATCGGAGACTCTGATGGTGCACCAGCCCTCCCCCATCGCATGGTGTTGTTTCACCATTGAAAGAGATCCTTAAAGGGATCAAGCTCTCTAGTGTTTTCATTTACAAGCTCTCTAGTCTTTTTCCATGTCACCATAGTTACCACCTCCACCATCTGGTTTTGGAGGGCTCAGTTCCAGCCAAGCTCCACCCCAGTCCGAGATGGCTGAGGTGGCGGTAGCCTTGAAGTTCGTAGCCACCACTCAACAAGCGATGCAGGAGCAGTTTGCTCAACTCAGCCAGAATATATTGATAAGACCACTGGGGTCTCGTCGGAGATGATTACTTCGGCAGCTGCTCAGGTACAGCATGAGGCCAAGGGACCACCCAAGGCACCGCAAAAATACCTACCTCATCTTCAATGGCAAAGGGATATTGCTGACCCTAGTCGTTTATGCTTGGGGAGGCAAGGAAACCATTTCCCGGAGGATAGGTATGATGATATAGAGGTAGAGGACACTCCAACTGACTGTTGGGAGCCATATGAGGTCTCAAACAACACTGTACGTCCTATCCAGAAGAGCCGAGGTTAAGGTGAAAGACGAGACTGCGATGCCCATCAAAGAGGTTCAACTTTTGATCGTTTAAGTAGAGGGTCGACCTTAGAAAGACTCGACCCAGTTAATGACATGCGAGAAAGGTTGTCCAGGTTAAGAAGCATCGCTGGCTCACGAAGAGAGGGTGGAGACTGTCGGACCCATCATGGACGACCCCCACATGAACGAGACTGTGGTTAGGGGGAGGTCAATAGCCGTCGATGTGCAGCAGCTCGGGAACCCTCAGTTCACTCTTTGGAGGTGACTGGGGATAACCTCAGCCAGGCCGATGCTGCTGAGCCCTAGAATGACTCTATTCAAAGGCCAAAAGACAAGATAGGGGATATCATAAAAAGTCAAGACCCATTACAGAGGGGGTACTCATAGGGTTCATCACTTGTGGCAAGGATTGTCAACTTCCCAATAACTGCCAACTTTAAACCTCCAGTGGTGTCTCCCAAGTACGATGGAAGTACCAACCCAGTCCATCATATTGAAATGTATCAGTCTGCAATAAACATTTATTCAATCTCTGATGAGATGAGATGCCGAGTGATACGACGCAAATATTGCGTATTTCACCCGTTAACCTACGCCTTATTAGCCCCCTTGGGTATCTTAATCCCTATACTTATGCTCGTTAACCAGACAACCTCGGATTTCTATGTTAACATGTTTTGCAGGGGTTAATTGAGCTTTTGTAGGTATTTGGATGCTTAGTATGAAGTTCGGACGCTTTCCGGAAATGTTTCGTCGACTTTTGCAGCTTCGGGGGCATTTTAGTCATTTCATCATTCGGGTTTGAATCCCGACCTCTTCACGGAAGTTGAATCCCTTTGATTTCTCTTCGCGTGGCCGCCGACGGTGCATGATTCCGAGTTGTATCGATGGAGTTATGGCATTTTTAGGATGGTTTTTACTTCAAATTCACACTCAAGGTCACATTCAAGGGCATTTTAGTCATTTCATATTTTGGTTTTTTAGCCTAATGTCTTCTTGGATGTTGTAGTCCTTTGAGTTATCTTCGCGTAGCCTCCGACCGTGCCTCATTCCGAGCTATAACGAAGAAATGGCGGCATTTTCCGTAAAACAGGACAAAGCTGCAGAATTCAGACCTGTAGCTTGCGAATCGATTCGGCCCAAAACCGAATCGATTCGGAATGCTGCAGAAATGCAGAAATGAACTTCCCCTGTTTCCGAATCGATTCGGACCATTTCCGAATCGATTCGGCTACAGGAAAAGTCCGAAAATCTTCATTTTTAAGTTGGTTTTTGGTTGGGTATATAGAGAGAAACATTGTATTAAGTTGGAAGAACATTTTTAGAACGTTTTTAGGTTAGAATAGTTAGGGTTTTTGGGGTTTTGGATGGTTCTTCTTCATTTCTCTTTGGTTTGACACCCCATTTGGATTGTAAGTTGACTATTGATCTCCCCTACCATTAATATAGCTTGTTTTCCTTCATTTCTTGCTTTCTAGATAATTTACATGCTTTCATAATTAGTTTATTATGTTTATTTCTTGCTTTCTTAGTGTAAATTAGTTTATTTCCATGATTTGTCCGTAGATAAATAGGTTCGGGATTGTGTTCCGCCATTTACGGGTCCCGAGCTCCGAAAATTAGGTTTTGTGTAAAATCGCGTTTAATTGAAACCTCGCGTATTAAAGTCGGATTATTATGCGTTTAACTTTCTTTGTCATGCAACGTTAGTGTTTATAGCGATTATCCGAATTTAATCCGCGTGTGACCATTTTTCAGTTAAATGTTTTATCTCGCAACTTTGGGTTAAATTCCTTCTTGTGTGATGTGTATGCTTAATTGTAAATTCTTGATTAAATTGCTTTCGAGCCGTAATTCTAATTAGTAGTTGTTTAGCCCGTGAATGGTAGGATGCGATCCCGATCCTCGCTTTACTTTTGTGTAGCGTAACTTATTCTTTTGTTTTGTCACCATAACCACCCTTCACCTTTTCTTATTTCTTTTACACCATTTTTATTCTTGAAGTAATCAAAACAATTAACATCTAAAATTCAATCACTCCCTGTGGATTCTCGATACCCGACTTACCGCTTTACTTGCTTGTCAAGTGTAGCTGTAGTTTAGGTTTTTGCATGTAGAGTGGGAGCCGAAATCAACGACAGTGTCCCTACACGAACACTCGGTTTCCCTCGATCAAAATGGCGCCGTTGCCGGGGAGTGTGTTTTAGATTGTAATTGTTTTATTATTTCGTAGTATTTTTCCTTTTGTATTTGTATTCTTTGTTTTAACCTTTTTTGCAGGATAGCATATTTGAGCGCTAAGAAATTTTGATTCGCGGTTGCTCACTTTCTTGCTCGGATTCTCCATCTACAAACAACGAGGTAATCATGTCCTATTATTATAGTTATTACGGTCATTCTAATGATTCTTACTTTGGGGATAGTTTTCAAGTTTTCCATTTTCAAGATTTTCTTGAAAATGAAAGACTTGAAAACATTTATCGGAATGAAAATCGTTATTGGGAGCTTGAGTTGGATTCATTATTCGAATCCAATGACGATTCTTATTTCATTACTTTCGAAGACGAGTTTCAACCAAATGAGGAGTCCGAGGCTCTTGAGCCGAGGAAGCCTACTTTGGAAGAAACTTTGCTTCTTTACTCCCAAGGTTTGGAAAGCTTAAATGATGCTGGAATGAGACTTGGTGCACTTTGCGATGAGATGAATTCTTATGCACAAAACAACGAGGAGGTGGAAACTTGTGTTTCACCTCAATTTTTCAAAGAATTTCTCATCGAATGTGAATCTTTCTCCCCAGAAATTCAATCTCCTTCCGACGATGAGTCGATTGAGATTGAATTTGTTTCATCACCATATTCGTTTTTCGTGATCGAACCATTAGAATCACCGGTTGATTCCTATGAGTCGGTAGAAACTTTTAACACTTCTACACTTTTTGCCGACGAGGACTCCTTACCAGACTTGTTTTCGATGGATGTTATCCTCATGTGTGCACCATCTCCCATTCCATTTGAAAAACCTTTGGGAGATGAATCTATTTTTCTTGGTCCTCTAGTGTTCTTGTCCCCCTTATTATCCAAATCCCCCATCGTCCGCCCAAAATTTCAAATTGGCGATGGTTCACTTTTTTCACCACCCACATGCCTTCCGTTGTTCAAACGGAATTCTTATTTTCCGGGAGGCATGTTCGCTTTGGAGGGTCCACCGTTGATCTTTCAAAGTCAAATCCATTTTTGGGTGGACCCTCAACTATTTAGACTTCTAGTGTATAGTTAGTGTGAAGCCTAAATAGTAGGTTGTAAATAGTTAGCTTTTTAATTTTCTTTCTTTACTATTTTTCTTTCCTTTTAATTTAGTCTAGTGTAATTAGATAACTTTTTGTTATTTGTTTTTGCTATGCTCGGTACTAACTTGTTTTGTAGATTCCTTTGGACTCGCGCTTATGGAGATCTCTCCAATTTTGGGTAATATCGTTCTTTTCCTCTCTTTATGTTGTGTTCTTAATGCGCATTGAGGACAATGCAACATTTAAGTTAGGGGGTGTAGGATATTTTATCCATTTCTTTGTTTTGTCCATGGATTTTCTCACATTTAGTTACTAAGTATGCCTTTTTGTGAAAAATTTAAAAATTTTCAAAAATATTTTCTTTCTTTTTTCTCCTTTGTTGGGCATTTTGCAAATTTCAATAATTACCCGATCCAATAGACAACTCAATGATGCTTGTTCTCGATTTTAGAAGTTATTAGACTTTAGTCCTCAAATCATTGATATTGTGAATACCTTCATGAATTAAACTTTATCCCGTGAGCATATGCACTTTCCTTGTTCTATTGATTTGGTTTAAGATTTTTATAACTCGGGAATCTTTTGTTGCATTGTATATACTTACACCGAGTAAGCTTCGTACCTTTCGTCGTTTGTGAGTGTTATACACTATTCTTTCCTCTTTGAAAACGTTGAATTCGTTGGTAATCGCACTATTCTTTCATTGATCGTTCATTAATTGAGTCCATACTTGAAATGTGTTACTTGAGCATGATTTTCATATATTGTTTTGACTTGAGAATTGCGTAAACTTTGTGAAATGATCATAGGCCATCTTTGTTATATCACCCATATTGACCTTGACCTCACCCTTATATGATTTCCCTAGTCAACCCCTTTGTGCCTAAATACTAGCCTTTCGTTTCATTACCCAAAATTCCATAACCAACTCCAAATTGGAGTTTTAGCCCATACATACACTTTTCATACCTTTGTTTGGAATGTTGCTTGGGATTGAATGATGTCGGTTGCAATTTAGGCATATGAGAGTTTGAAAAGTAAAGAAAAGAAAGTAAAAAAAAAAGTGAAGAAAAAGAGAAAGCAAAAAGCAAAAGAAAACAAAAGAAAACAATTGAAAAAGAAGAAAAGAAAAGAAAGAGAAGTTTGTATATGTTGTGTATAGTGTTCAATAAGCTTTGATTACTCTCCCCGATGATATATCTAATGCCGTTTTGGAACTTGTTTTTCCAATTTTGTTATTGCACGCATTCTCCCATTATCCCGAGTTTTCATCCCGAACACTTTGAATCCGTACATACATTCCTTCATTTCGTACCCTAGCCTATCCTACATTACAACCCTATAAAGTCCTATGTGATCTTAGGGTGCATTTAATTTAAAAGTCATAATAGTTTTGATAATCTGTGAAAATGCATTTCGCCTCTTTTAGTGTGCGGTATCCTTTCATTGAGATTGCAAGTTTTTCATTTCCTATATAGCGTTCCTCATTTGTGACATGTGCGCGGCCTAGTTTCCATTTACATTTACTCTTTATGCCCGCATGTTCCGTGTGTTACCTCCCATTCCAAGTGATTTCATTTGTTGAGCGTAATGCCCGTGAGGATTGAATATATGCATGCCTTTATGTTTATCCGGTTTATTTAAGTTTTCACCAAATCATATTTTGCATTTGCTCTCCCCCCTCCCACTTTTAAGGTTTCAATTCTATGAGGTGCATTCTATAATGTTAATGATTTGGACTTTTGTGTGAATTCATTCACTTTGCTAATAACATGTTTGAAATCTTTTTCGTTGTTGTTGAGTTTGTCGCATGTTGGGTTGGGCATATTTTGAGGAAACTTTATGATGTTTGTGGGTTCCATCACTGAAAACCCTCACGAGACGACACTCGTCCACTAGGGTAACCTAGGGGTTTAACGGCTTATTGCATATGCTAAATGCAATCGTTCGCCCGCGAAAGTGGCCTTATCTTTTTATTACTTTTTCATCCCATTTTGTACTTGTATCCTACTTTTGGTCTGCTTGTAGTTCTTGTAGTTTCTTATTTCATTGCTAGGGACTAGCAATGTGTAAGTTAGGGGGTGTGATACGACGCAAATATTGCGTATTTCACCCGTTAACCTACGCCTTATTAGCCCCCTTGGGTATCTTAATCCCTATACTTATGCTCGTTAACCAGACAACCTCGGATTTCTATGTTAACATGTTTTGCAGGGGTTAATTGAGCTTTTGTAGGTATTTGGATGCTTAGTATGAAGTTCGGACGCTTTCCGGAAATGTTTCGTCGACTTTTGCAGCTTCGGGGGCATTTTAGTCATTTCATCATTCGGGTTTGAATCCCGACCTCTTCACGGAAGTTGAAGCCCTTTGATTTCTCTTCGCGTGGCCGCCGACGGTGCATGATTCCGAGTTGTATCGATGGAGTTATGGCATTTTTAGGATGGTTTTTACTTCAAATTCACACTCAAGGTCACATTCAAGGGCATTTTAGTCATTTCATATTTTGGTTTTTTAGCCTAATGTCTTCTTGGATGTTGTAGTCCTTTGAGTTATCTTCGCGTAGCCTCCGACCGTGCCTCATTCCGAGCTATAACGAAGAAATGGCGGCATTTTCCGTAAAACAGGACAAAGCTGCAGAATTCAGACCTGTAGCTTGCGAATCGATTCGGCCCAAAACCGAATCGATTCGGAATGCTGCAGAAATGCAGAAATGAACTTCCCCTGTTTCCGAATCGATTCGGACCATTTCCGAATCGATTCGGCTACAGGAAAAGTCCGAAAATCTTCATTTTTAAGTTGGTTTTTGGTTGGGTATATAGAGAGAAACATTGTATTAAGTTGGAAGAACATTTTTAGAACGTTTTTAGGTTAGAATAGTTAGGGTTTTTGGGGTTTTGGATGGTTCTTCTTCATTTCTCTTTGGTTTGACACCCCATTTGGATTGTAAGTTGACTATTGATCTCCCCTACCATTAATATAGCTTGTTTTCCTTCATTTCTTGCTTTCTAGATAATTTACATGCTTTCATAATTAGTTTATTATGTTTATTTCTTGCTTTCTTAGTGTAAATTAGTTTATTTCCATGATTTGTCCGTAGATAAATAGGTTCGGGATTGTGTTCCGCCATTTACGGGTCCCGAGCTCCGAAAATTAGGTTTTGTGTAAAATCGCGTTTAATTGAAACCTCGCGTATTAAAGTCGGATTATTATGCGTTTAACTTTCTTTGTCATGCAACGTTAGTGTTTATAGCGATTATCCGAATTTAATCCGCGTGTGACCATTTTTCAGTTAAATGTTTTATCTCGCAACTTTGGGTTAAATTCCTTCTTGTGTGATGTGTATGCTTAATTGTAAATTCTTGATTAAATTGCTTTCGAGCCGTAATTCTAATTAGTAGTTGTTTAGCCCGTGAATGGTAGGATGCGATCCCGATCCTCGCTTTACTTTTGTGTAGCGTAACTTATTCTTTTGTTTTGTCACCATAACCACCCTTCACCTTTTCTTATTTCTTTTACACCATTTTTATTCTTGAAGTAATCAAAACAATTAACATCTAAAATTCAATCACTCCCTGTGGATTCTCGATACCCGACTTACCGCTTTACTTGCTTGTCAAGTGTAGCTGTAGTTTAGGTTTTTGCATGTAGAGTGGGAGCCGAAATCAACGACAGTGTCCCTACACGAACACTCGGTTTCCCTCGATCAAAATGGCGCCGTTGCCGGGGAGTGTGTTTTAGATTGTAATTGTTTTATTATTTCGTAGTATTTTTCCTTTTGTATTTGTATTCTTTGTTTTAACCTTTTTTGCAGGATAGCATATTTGAGCGCTAAGAAATTTTGATTCGCGGTTGCTCACTTTCTTGCTCGGATTCTCCATCTACAAACAACGAGGTAATCATGTCCTATTATTATAGTTATTACGGTCATTCTAATGATTCTTACTTTGGGGATAGTTTTCAAGTTTTCCATTTTCAAGATTTTCTTGAAAATGAAAGACTTGAAAACATTTATCGGAATGAAAATCGTTATTGGGAGCTTGAGTTGGATTCATTATTCGAATCCAATGACGATTCTTATTTCATTACTTTCGAAGACGAGTTTCAACCAAATGAGGAGTCCGAGGCTCTTGAGCCGAGGAAGCCTACTTTGGAAGAAACTTTGCTTCTTTACTCCCAAGGTTTGGAAAGCTTAAATGATGCTGGAATGAGACTTGGTGCACTTTGCGATGAGATGAATTCTTATGCACAAAACAACGAGGAGGTGGAAACTTGTGTTTCACCTCAATTTTTCAAAGAATTTCTCATCGAATGTGAATCTTTCTCCCCAGAAATTCAATCTCCTTCCGACGATGAGTCGATTGAGATTGAATTTGTTTCATCACCATATTCGTTTTTCGTGATCGAACCATTAGAATCACCGGTTGATTCCTATGAGTCGGTAGAAACTTTTAACACTTCTACACTTTTTGCCGACGAGGACTCCTTACCAGACTTGTTTTCGATGGATGTTATCCTCATGTGTGCACCATCTCCCATTCCATTTGAAAAACCTTTGGGAGATGAATCTATTTTTCTTGGTCCTCTAGTGTTCTTGTCCCCCTTATTATCCAAATCCCCCATCGTCCGCCCAAAATTTCAAATTGGCGATGGTTCACTTTTTTCACCACCCACATGCCTTCCGTTGTTCAAACGGAATTCTTATTTTCCGGGAGGCATGTTCGCTTTGGAGGGTCCACCGTTGATCTTTCAAAGTCAAATCCATTTTTGGGTGGACCCTCAACTATTTAGACTTCTAGTGTATAGTTAGTGTGAAGCCTAAATAGTAGGTTGTAAATAGTTAGCTTTTTAATTTTCTTTCTTTACTATTTTTCTTTCCTTTTAATTTAGTCTAGTGTAATTAGATAACTTTTTGTTATTTGTTTTTGCTATGCTCGGTACTAACTTGTTTTGTAGATTCCTTTGGACTCGCGCTTATGGAGATCTCTCCAATTTTGGGTAATATCGTTCTTTTCCTCTCTTTATGTTGTGTTCTTAATGCGCATTGAGGACAATGCAACATTTAAGTTAGGGGGTGTAGGATATTTTATCCATTTCTTTGTTTTGTCCATGGATTTTCTCACATTTAGTTACTAAGTATGCCTTTTTGTGAAAAATTTAAAAATTTTCAAAAATATTTTCTTTCTTTTTTCTCCTTTGTTGGGCATTTTGCAAATTTCAATAATTACCCGATCCAATAGACAACTCAATGATGCTTGTTCTCGATTTTAGAAGTTATTAGACTTTAGTCCTCAAATCATTGATATTGTGAATACCTTCATGAATTAAACTTTATCCCGTGAGCATATGCACTTTCCTTGTTCTATTGATTTGGTTTAAGATTTTTATAACTCGGGAATCTTTTGTTGCATTGTATATACTTACACCGAGTAAGCTTCGTACCTTTCGTCGTTTGTGAGTGTTATACACTATTCTTTCCTCTTTGAAAACGTTGAATTCGTTGGTAATCGCACTATTCTTTCATTGATCGTTCATTAATTGAGTCCATACTTGAAATGTGTTACTTGAGCATGATTTTCATATATTGTTTTGACTTGAGAATTGCGTAAACTTTGTGAAATGATCATAGGCCATCTTTGTTATATCACCCATATTGACCTTGACCTCACCCTTATATGATTTCCCTAGTCAACCCCTTTGTGCCTAAATACTAGCCTTTCGTTTCATTACCCAAAATTCCATAACCAACTCCAAATTGGAGTTTTAGCCCATACATACACTTTTCATACCTTTGTTTGGAATGTTGCTTGGGATTGAATGATGTCGGTTGCAATTTAGGCATATGAGAGTTTGAAAAGTAAAGAAAAGAAAGTAAAAAAAAAAGTGAAGAAAAAGAGAAAGCAAAAAGCAAAAGAAAACAAAAGAAAACAATTGAAAAAGAAGAAAAGAAAAGAAAGAGAAGTTTGTATATGTTGTGTATAGTGTTCAATAAGCTTTGATTACTCTCCCCGATGATATATCTAATGCCGTTTTGGAACTTGTTTTTCCAATTTTGTTATTGCACGCATTCTCCCATTATCCCGAGTTTTCATCCCGAACACTTTGAATCCGTACATACATTCCTTCATTTCGTACCCTAGCCTATCCTACATTACAACCCTATAAAGTCCTATGTGATCTTAGGGTGCATTTAATTTAAAAGTCATAATAGTTTTGATAATCTGTGAAAATGCATTTCGCCTCTTTTAGTGTGCGGTATCCTTTCATTGAGATTGCAAGTTTTTCATTTCCTATATAGCGTTCCTCATTTGTGACATGTGCGCGGCCTAGTTTCCATTTACATTTACTCTTTATGCCCGCATGTTCCGTGTGTTACCTCCCATTCCAAGTGATTTCATTTGTTGAGCGTAATGCCCGTGAGGATTGAATATATGCATGCCTTTATGTTTATCCGGTTTATTTAAGTTTTCACCAAATCATATTTTGCATTTGCTCTCCCCCCTCCCACTTTTAAGGTTTCAATTCTATGAGGTGCATTCTATAATGTTAATGATTTGGACTTTTGTGTGAATTCATTCACTTTGCTAATAACATGTTTGAAATCTTTTTCGTTGTTGTTGAGTTTGTCGCATGTTGGGTTGGGCATATTTTGAGGAAACTTTATGATGTTTGTGGGTTCCATCACTGAAAACCCTCACGAGACGACACTCGTCCACTAGGGTAACCTAGGGGTTTAACGGCTTATTGCATATGCTAAATGCAATCGTTCGCCCGCGAAAGTGGCCTTATCTTTTTATTACTTTTTCATCCCATTTTGTACTTGTATCCTACTTTTGGTCTGCTTGTAGTTCTTGTAGTTTCTTATTTCATTGCTAGGGACTAGCAATGTGTAAGTTAGGGGGTGTGATACGACGCAAATATTGCGTATTTCACCCGTTAACCTACGCCTTATTAGCCCCCTTGGGTATCTTAATCCCTATACTTATGCTCGTTAACCAGACAACCTCGGATTTCTATGTTAACATGTTTTGCAGGGGTTAATTGAGCTTTTGTAGGTATTTGGATGCTTAGTATGAAGTTCGGACGCTTTCCGGAAATGTTTCGTCGACTTTTGCAGCTTCGGGGGCATTTTAGTCATTTCATCATTCGGGTTTGAATCCCGACCTCTTCACGGAAGTTGAAGCCCTTTGATTTCTCTTCGCGTGGCCGCCGACGGTGCATGATTCCGAGTTGTATCGATGGAGTTATGGCATTTTTAGGATGGTTTTTACTTCAAATTCACACTCAAGGTCACATTCAAGGGCATTTTAGTCATTTCATATTTTGGTTTTTTAGCCTAATGTCTTCTTGGATGTTGTAGTCCTTTGAGTTATCTTCGCGTAGCCTCCGACCGTGCCTCATTCCGAGCTATAACGAAGAAATGGCGGCATTTTCCGTAAAACAGGACAAAGCTGCAGAATTCAGACCTGTAGCTTGCGAATCGATTCGGCCCAAAACCGAATCGATTCGGAATGCTGCAGAAATGCAGAAATGAACTTCCCCTGTTTCCGAATCGATTCGGACCATTTCCGAATCGATTCGGCTACAGGAAAAGTCCGAAAATCTTCATTTTTAAGTTGGTTTTTGGTTGGGTATATAGAGAGAAACATTGTATTAAGTTGGAAGAACATTTTTAGAACGTTTTTAGGTTAGAATAGTTAGGGTTTTTGGGGTTTTGGATGGTTCTTCTTCATTTCTCTTTGGTTTGACACCCCATTTGGATTGTAAGTTGACTATTGATCTCCCCTACCATTAATATAGCTTGTTTTCCTTCATTTCTTGCTTTCTAGATAATTTACATGCTTTCATAATTAGTTTATTATGTTTATTTCTTGCTTTCTTAGTGTAAATTAGTTTATTTCCATGATTTGTCCGTAGATAAATAGGTTCGGGATTGTGTTCCGCCATTTACGGGTCCCGAGCTCCGAAAATTAGGTTTTGTGTAAAATCGCGTTTAATTGAAACCTCGCGTATTAAAGTCGGATTATTATGCGTTTAACTTTCTTTGTCATGCAACGTTAGTGTTTATAGCGATTATCCGAATTTAATCCGCGTGTGACCATTTTTCAGTTAAATGTTTTATCTCGCAACTTTGGGTTAAATTCCTTCTTGTGTGATGTGTATGCTTAATTGTAAATTCTTGATTAAATTGCTTTCGAGCCGTAATTCTAATTAGTAGTTGTTTAGCCCGTGAATGGTAGGATGCGATCCCGATCCTCGCTTTACTTTTGTGTAGCGTAACTTATTCTTTTGTTTTGTCACCATAACCACCCTTCACCTTTTCTTATTTCTTTTACACCATTTTTATTCTTGAAGTAATCAAAACAATTAACATCTAAAATTCAATCACTCCCTGTGGATTCTCGATACCCGACTTACCGCTTTACTTGCTTGTCAAGTGTAGCTGTAGTTTAGGTTTTTGCATGTAGAGTGGGAGCCGAAATCAACGACAGTGTCCCTACACGAACACTCGGTTTCCCTCGATCAAAATGGCGCCGTTGCCGGGGAGTGTGTTTTAGATTGTAATTGTTTTATTATTTCGTAGTATTTTTCCTTTTGTATTTGTATTCTTTGTTTTAACCTTTTTTGCAGGATAGCATATTTGAGCGCTAAGAAATTTTGATTCGCGGTTGCTCACTTTCTTGCTCGGATTCTCCATCTACAAACAACGAGGTAATCATGTCCTATTATTATAGTTATTACGGTCATTCTAATGATTCTTACTTTGGGGATAGTTTTCAAGTTTTCCATTTTCAAGATTTTCTTGAAAATGAAAGACTTGAAAACATTTATCGGAATGAAAATCGTTATTGGGAGCTTGAGTTGGATTCATTATTCGAATCCAATGACGATTCTTATTTCATTACTTTCGAAGACGAGTTTCAACCAAATGAGGAGTCCGAGGCTCTTGAGCCGAGGAAGCCTACTTTGGAAGAAACTTTGCTTCTTTACTCCCAAGGTTTGGAAAGCTTAAATGATGCTGGAATGAGACTTGGTGCACTTTGCGATGAGATGAATTCTTATGCACAAAACAACGAGGAGGTGGAAACTTGTGTTTCACCTCAATTTTTCAAAGAATTTCTCATCGAATGTGAATCTTTCTCCCCAGAAATTCAATCTCCTTCCGACGATGAGTCGATTGAGATTGAATTTGTTTCATCACCATATTCGTTTTTCGTGATCGAACCATTAGAATCACCGGTTGATTCCTATGAGTCGGTAGAAACTTTTAACACTTCTACACTTTTTGCCGACGAGGACTCCTTACCAGACTTGTTTTCGATGGATGTTATCCTCATGTGTGCACCATCTCCCATTCCATTTGAAAAACCTTTGGGAGATGAATCTATTTTTCTTGGTCCTCTAGTGTTCTTGTCCCCCTTATTATCCAAATCCCCCATCGTCCGCCCAAAATTTCAAATTGGCGATGGTTCACTTTTTTCACCACCCACATGCCTTCCGTTGTTCAAACGGAATTCTTATTTTCCGGGAGGCATGTTCGCTTTGGAGGGTCCACCGTTGATCTTTCAAAGTCAAATCCATTTTTGGGTGGACCCTCAACTATTTAGACTTCTAGTGTATAGTTAGTGTGAAGCCTAAATAGTAGGTTGTAAATAGTTAGCTTTTTAATTTTCTTTCTTTACTATTTTTCTTTCCTTTTAATTTAGTCTAGTGTAATTAGATAACTTTTTGTTATTTGTTTTTGCTATGCTCGGTACTAACTTGTTTTGTAGATTCCTTTGGACTCGCGCTTATGGAGATCTCTCCAATTTTGGGTAATATCGTTCTTTTCCTCTCTTTATGTTGTGTTCTTAATGCGCATTGAGGACAATGCAACATTTAAGTTAGGGGGTGTAGGATATTTTATCCATTTCTTTGTTTTGTCCATGGATTTTCTCACATTTAGTTACTAAGTATGCCTTTTTGTGAAAAATTTAAAAATTTTCAAAAATATTTTCTTTCTTTTTTCTCCTTTGTTGGGCATTTTGCAAATTTCAATAATTACCCGATCCAATAGACAACTCAATGATGCTTGTTCTCGATTTTAGAAGTTATTAGACTTTAGTCCTCAAATCATTGATATTGTGAATACCTTCATGAATTAAACTTTATCCCGTGAGCATATGCACTTTCCTTGTTCTATTGATTTGGTTTAAGATTTTTATAACTCGGGAATCTTTTGTTGCATTGTATATACTTACACCGAGTAAGCTTCGTACCTTTCGTCGTTTGTGAGTGTTATACACTATTCTTTCCTCTTTGAAAACGTTGAATTCGTTGGTAATCGCACTATTCTTTCATTGATCGTTCATTAATTGAGTCCATACTTGAAATGTGTTACTTGAGCATGATTTTCATATATTGTTTTGACTTGAGAATTGCGTAAACTTTGTGAAATGATCATAGGCCATCTTTGTTATATCACCCATATTGACCTTGACCTCACCCTTATATGATTTCCCTAGTCAACCCCTTTGTGCCTAAATACTAGCCTTTCGTTTCATTACCCAAAATTCCATAACCAACTCCAAATTGGAGTTTTAGCCCATACATACACTTTTCATACCTTTGTTTGGAATGTTGCTTGGGATTGAATGATGTCGGTTGCAATTTAGGCATATGAGAGTTTGAAAAGTAAAGAAAAGAAAGTAAAAAAAAAAGTGAAGAAAAAGAGAAAGCAAAAAGCAAAAGAAAACAAAAGAAAACAATTGAAAAAGAAGAAAAGAAAAGAAAGAGAAGTTTGTATATGTTGTGTATAGTGTTCAATAAGCTTTGATTACTCTCCCCGATGATATATCTAATGCCGTTTTGGAACTTGTTTTTCCAATTTTGTTATTGCACGCATTCTCCCATTATCCCGAGTTTTCATCCCGAACACTTTGAATCCGTACATACATTCCTTCATTTCGTACCCTAGCCTATCCTACATTACAACCCTATAAAGTCCTATGTGATCTTAGGGTGCATTTAATTTAAAAGTCATAATAGTTTTGATAATCTGTGAAAATGCATTTCGCCTCTTTTAGTGTGCGGTATCCTTTCATTGAGATTGCAAGTTTTTCATTTCCTATATAGCGTTCCTCATTTGTGACATGTGCGCGGCCTAGTTTCCATTTACATTTACTCTTTATGCCCGCATGTTCCGTGTGTTACCTCCCATTCCAAGTGATTTCATTTGTTGAGCGTAATGCCCGTGAGGATTGAATATATGCATGCCTTTATGTTTATCCGGTTTATTTAAGTTTTCACCAAATCATATTTTGCATTTGCTCTCCCCCCTCCCACTTTTAAGGTTTCAATTCTATGAGGTGCATTCTATAATGTTAATGATTTGGACTTTTGTGTGAATTCATTCACTTTGCTAATAACATGTTTGAAATCTTTTTCGTTGTTGTTGAGTTTGTCGCATGTTGGGTTGGGC
Source organism: Sambucus nigra (assembly GCA_949130495.1). NCBI lineage: Eukaryota > Viridiplantae > Streptophyta > Magnoliopsida > Dipsacales > Adoxaceae > Sambucus > Sambucus nigra. The sequence goes on along the minus strand of OX422224.1, from coordinate 139,874,292 downwards.
ATATTTTGAGGAAACTTTATGATGTTTGTGGGTTCCATCACTGAAAACCCTCACGAGACGACACTCGTCCACTAGGGTAACCTAGGGGTTTAACGGCTTATTGCATATGCTAAATGCAATCGTTCGCCCGCGAAAGTGGCCTTATCTTTTTATTACTTTTTCATCCCATTTTGTACTTGTATCCTACTTTTGGTCTGCTTGTAGTTCTTGTAGTTTCTTATTTCATTGCTAGGGACTAGCAATGTGTAAGTTAGGGGGTGTGATACGACGCAAATATTGCGTATTTCACCCGTTAACCTACGCCTTATTAGCTCCCTTGGGTATCTTAATCCCTATACTTATGCTCGTTAACCAGACAACCTCGGATTTCTATGTTAACATGTTTTGCAGGGGTTAATTGAGCTTTTGTAGGTATTTGGATGCTTAGTATGAAGTTCGGACGCTTTCCGGAAATGTTTCGTCGACTTTTGCAGCTTCGGGGGCATTTTAGTCATTTCATCATTCGGGTTTGAATCCCGACCTCTTCACGGAAGTTGAAGCCCTTTGATTTCTCTTCGCGTGGCCGCCGACGGTGCATGATTCCGAGTTGTATCGATGGAGTTATGGCATTTTTAGGATGGTTTTTACTTCAAATTCACACTCAAGGTCACATTCAAGGGCATTTTAGTCATTTCATATTTTGGTTTTTTAGCCTAATGTCTTCTTGGATGTTGTAGTCCTTTGAGTTATCTTCGCGTAGCCTCCGACCGTGCCTCATTCCGAGCTATAACGAAGAAATGGCGGCATTTTCCGTAAAACAGGACAAAGCTGCAGAATTCAGACCTGTAGCTTGCGAATCGATTCGGCCCAAAACCGAATCGATTCGGAATGATGCAGAAATGCAGAAATGAACTTCCCCTGTTTCCGAATCGATTCGGACCATTTCCGAATCGATTCGGCTACAGGAAAAGTCCGAAAATCTTCATTTTTAAGTTGGTTTTTGGTTGGGTATATAGAGAGAAACATTGTATTAAGTTGGAAGAACATTTTTAGAACGTTTTTAGGTTAGAATAGTTAGGGTTTTTGGGGTTTTGGATGGTTCTTCTTCATTTCTCTTTGGTTTGACACCCCATTTGGATTGTAAGTTGACTATTGATCTCCCCTACCGTTAATATAGCTTGTTTTCCTTCATTTCTTGCTTTCTAGATAATTTACATGCTTTCATAATTAGTTTATTATGTTTATTTCTTGCTTTCTTAGTGTAAATTAGTTTATTTCCATGATTTGTCCGTAGATAAATAGGTTCGGGATTGTGTTCCGCCATTTACGGGTCCCGAGCTCCGAAAATTAGGTTTTGTGTAAAATCGCGTTTAATTGAAACCTCGCGTATTAAAGTCGGATTATTATGCGTTTAACTTTCTTTGTCATGCAACGTTAGTGTTTATAGCGATTATCCGAATTTAATCCGCGTGTGACCATTTTTCAGTTAAATGTTTTATCTCGCAACTTTGGGTTAAATTCCTTCTTGTGTGATGTGTATGCTTAATTGTAAATTCTTGATTAAATTGCTTTCGAGCCGTAATTCTAATTAGTAGTTGTTTAGCTCGTGAATGGTAGGATGCGATCCCGATCCTCGCTTTACTTTTGTGTAGCGTAACTTATTCTTTTGTTTTGTCACCATAACCACCCTTCACCTTTTCTTATTTCTTTTACACCATTTTTATTCTTGAAGTAATCAAAACAATTAACATTTAAAATTCAATCACTCCCTGTGGATTCTCGATACCCGACTTACCGCTTTACTTGCTTGTCAAGTGTAGCTGTAGTTTAGGTTTTTGCATGTAGAGTGGGAGCCGAAATCAACGACAATGTCCCTACACGAACACTCGGTTTCCCTCGATCACCGAGCTTTCTCAATCGCTCTAACTGGGGCTGCACATATTTGGTTCACTTCTCTTCCTAAAAATTCAATTAAGAGTTTTAAAGGTTTGGCCTAGCGGTTCATTCACAACTTCTGTTTCGGGGTAAGACCTCAGAAGAAGATGACCCATTTACTTTATGTAAAGCAAGGGAAGAATGAAAGCCTCAGAGACTATATCGCGAGGTTCAATAAGGAAAAGTTAGAGGTAGATGACTATGAGAAGAGTATAGCCATGACATCCCTCATTGGAGGACTTCAGAAGGGAAAACTACTCTGGAAGCTTGCTGAAGACCCTCCTAAGTCTATGGCTGAGCTATGGGCAACAACTGGAAAGGTAATGAATGCAGAGGAAGTAATGGCTACGAAATATGAGGATGAGAATGGAAGTAGCAGTGGTAAGTTCCAGAAGAAAAAGGATGGAAAGAAGAGGGTTGTGAAAGATACACCTTTAACTGTGAGTTGTGAACACATCCTCAATAAGATAAAGAATGACAGGTCTCTGAGATGGTAAGAGAAGCTGAAGGCTCCTCCACATAAGAGAAATAAGAATTTATGGTGCGAGTTCCATCAAGATGATAGCCATCTAACTGACAAATGTTTCGTCATGAAGGACGAGATAGACAAAATGCTGAAGTCTGGAAAATTGAAAAAGTATGTGGATACAAGAGCTTCAAAGAATGGCCGATCCGACACCAGAAAGAAAAGAAATGATAAATGCCAAGAAGATACCCCTTCCAGGAAAGATAATGCCTCAGATGATGATGGCGATGACCCTAACCTCCCACCAAAGGACTATAATGTCCCAGTAAAGAGAGTCAAAATGATCTCTTTGGGTGTGAGCACTATCTGCGGGGGACTAGCAAGGGGTGGCTCAGAGGTGGTTGATCGCAAGGCTCATTTGGCAGAGGTGAAAGCAGTGACAAAAGCCGAGGGTGTGAACTTGGCTTCAACAGAGGTTAAAAGTGAAAAAAGAAAGAAGGTAGATATGGACACACTCGTGGTCGACTTCTCGTGACTTGAGTGTGGTAGGCTTCTCGCGACTTGATTTCAAGGGTATCTTAGCTCCCTATGATGACCCTCTAGTAATCACCATAAGGTACATGGATGTGAAGTTCAGAGGATCCTCGTGGATAGGGGTAGTTCTGCAGATGTTATGTTTTGGCCCTATTTCAAGAGCTTGGATCTTTGCCGAACAAGGATCGTCCCTTATTATCACCCCTTGATTGGATATAGCGGGGAGAAGGTCCATCCATTGTGAATGTATGAAATGGACGTGATAATGGGAGATAAATGGCCTAAGAGGTTGACTAGAAAAATTAACTTCTTTGTGATGGATGAAAATGCCTTCTCAGCCTACAACCTCATCATAGGACGAGTGGCCCTCAAGAAATTTGAGGTCGTGCCTTCAATGGTCCACCAAATGCTAAAATTCCCGACTCCCTATAGAGTAGTGGAAGTGCAAGGTGACTAAACATCGGCACGTGAATGCTACTTTAACTTTACAGAAGAAAGAGAGACTCAAAAGAGGGCAACAACCTCTAACAACATTGACACCCTTGATCCCAGAGATGAAACAAAGCTAAAAAGGAGAGGCTACAAAGGAGGTAGAATCCATTGTCCTCAATGAGGACGAGTTGAAAAAAACCATAAAAGTCGGTAAAGCCCTAAAGACTAAGATCAAGGAGGAGCTAGTGAAACTGTTGAGGAAGAGACAGAGTATCTTTGCCTGGAGCTATACAGACATGCCAGGTAATTATCTTGAGATTATATGTCATAAACTCAATATTATAGAGGATGCCAAGCCCATTAAGCAGAGAATAAGGATATACTCAAGAGAGAAGTATGAAGTCATCAGATACGAGGTTTGAAAGCTTGAAGAGGCCGAGTTTATTAGACAATTTATATACCCTGAGTGGCTATCTAATGCTATCATAATGCCTAAAGCTAATGGGAAGTGGAAGATGTGTGTAAACTTCATCGATTTAAACAAGTCTTACCCAAAGGACAGTTTTCCCCTGCCTCGTATAGATCAGATGGTGGATGCCATAACAAGACATGAGCTCATGAGCTTCATAGATGCATATTTTGGGTATAATCAGATCTTTATGGACCCAGTTGACTCAGAGAAGACAACCTTCATTACAAACAAGGGGACTTATTACTACAAGGGCATGCCCTTCGGACTGAAGAATGCAGGGGTAACTTACCAACGCTTATAAATAAGATGTTCGAGGATCAGATAGGCCAAACCATGGAAGTCTACGTTAACGACATGCTGATGAAGAGTTTGAGGGCCGACACTCGTGTGGCCAACCTTGAAAGAACTTTTGATACAAAGAGTCTTTGGGGTCGGAGCTGGAAAGTTCTTGGGATTCATCGTCAACCAAAGGGTAATAGAGGCTAACCCTGAGAAGATCAAGGCCTTGCTGTAAATGAAGACACCTAGAACCATCAAAGACATTTAGAGGCTAACCGAACGAGTGGCTACACTTAACGGGTTCGTCTCTAGAGCTATAGATAAATGTCTTCCTTTTTTCAGAATTCTTAGAAAGGCCTTCCAATGGAATGAGGAATGTGACAAAGCTTTTAAAGAGCTCAAGTCCTACCTCAGATTCCCTCTACTCATATCTCGGCCAATTCAGGGTGAGAAGCTGTATTTATATTTAGTTGTCTCAGAGTCAGCCATTAGTACTATAATAGTAAGAGAAGAGGATGGAGTGTAGAGACCAGTGTATTTTAATATCAAGGCACTCCAAGGGTCTGAGCAGAAGTACCCTTGGATTGAAAAGTTAACTTATACTTTGATACATGCTTCTAGAAAAATAAATCCATACTTCCAAGCCCACTCCATGGTCATCCTCACTGATTCCCCACTCAGACAGGTCCTCCACAAGCGTGAGAAGTCCGAAAGGCTAATGACCTGGGCAATCGAGTTGTGGGAGTAAGATATTGTTTATCAACTTAGGGTTGCCATTAAGGGACAAGCACTCGTAGATTTTGTAGCCCAGTTTACTTGGGATGAGGCCGATATTGAGAAGAGTCATGAGGCTGCAGATGAGCCAGTAGAGAGAAGCGTCGACCGAACTTCGGACGAGGCCGAGATAAGTACTGCCAGATAAAGAACAGTTGAGAATGAAAAAGAGAGATACCTCTTCAAGCAGGGGACCCTAATAGAGGGAAACTTCTATTTAAATGAAACCATCTGGAACCTCTTCGTTGATGGTTCATCCTATGAAAACGGAAGTGGAACAGGGTTGATTGTGTCGTCACCGGATGGTACAGATATTGAGTATTCGCTAAGGTTCAACTTTAAAGCTTCCAACAATGAGTCAGAGTATGAGGCACTAATAACAGGTCTCTCTTTGGTAAAATCCCTCAGTATCGGCCAACTCCTAGTCCAAGTGACTCAAGATTGGTCGTGAACCAAATCCTAGGGGTATATGAAGGCAAAGATGAAAGGATGGCCAGATATCTAAAGAGGGTGACATCTGTAGACACCCCATTCTATTACCCCCTGACTCTCCTTAGGTCCCTAGTACCTCCCTTCATAACTGTAAACCCAGGTCACGTCCCGAGTACTGACCTGAAAGCCATCGGGCACTCCCCGGCTCAGTTTGACCCAAAAGTCAAACTCTTCATCTCAATCGAGACTGAATGAATCTTCAAAGGGCACTGAATACCCTTTCCAACGGTCTACCCCATGCGCAATTCTGACTTACCATGAGGACGAACGGTCCGTTTGCGTTCAAAACCTGACCTAGAGGCCACCGGGCACTCCCGGGCTCTATTTGACCTATGCCAACTCTTCAGCTCAACCAAGGCTGAATGAATCTTCAAAAGTCCCTAAATACCCTTCCTAACGGTCCACCCCGTGCGTGATTCCGACTTTCCATGCGGACGAACGATCCATTTGACTCCGGGAGGCCACCGAGCATTTCCCAGGCCCGATTGACCAAAGTCAACTCTCCAAACTGGGTCAAACTCTTTGGAATGTCGAAGTACATCTCCAAACCTTTCCAACGGTATGCCCCGTGCACGATTCGGACTTACCATTCGGACGAACGATCCGTTTGCGTCCGAATGATTCCCCATCCAATGGATCGACAAACGCTTCCGAGCCATATTTGACCCAAAGTCAACTCCCGAAGGTCTCTGAATTACCTTTCCAATGGTATTCCCCGTGTGCGATTCTGACCAACGGTTTGCCCTTGGCGCCCGAATTTTCGAAAAAGCATGAAATACACTGCCAAACAGTAGGTTGCCTATCGGCACCTGCCTGCCGATAGAAAGGAAGGGATCTATGCCGATCGGCACTCACATGGCCTATAAAATGAGGCCTTCACCTCATTTGCAAGGGGAGCCCAGATCTGATAAAAATCTCTCTCAACGAATCCCAAAAACATCTCTCGAAGGCAGCGTGATTTCAACTTCCAAATCCCCTTTTTACTTCCACTTTTCATCATGCCTTTCATCAAACTTGGTGAATTAGCCACTCTCCATCATCATCCAAAGTGCAAGGGCTGCTCCCCAATATTCAAGATCAAGCTCAAGATCTTCAAGAAGGTCCAACTTTCTCAAACTCTCTCTTTAAATTCTCTTGAATTCTCAATAACTTGTTTTCTTACTTAGCACTTTTATTATCTCATTTCACACATCCTAATATACTTTTTACTTAGTATTATTGCACATCTTTTATTTTCATAAAACCCAAAAAATAAGAAAAAGAGGGTTTTGCTCATAAATTCTAATAAGGGATTCTCATATTTTCCTCACACTTTTCTCACAACTAAAACACTTTTTTTCTACACACACACACACACACACACACACACACACTCACAAATAAGAGATTCCCCATTTTGGATTTATGGGATAAACCCCACCCCTCATTTTACATGCAAACTACGTGGACTTTGATGCCTTTATAGGCTACGTAGGCGTCTCGGGGTAAAACCCGAGACTCGAGTCCTTTTTCTCACTTTTTATCTCATTTTCTATCTTCTCTAAATCCATTTTTCTTATATTATATATATACTTATTCTTAGTGACGCATTACCCCATATGCGTTATCGTTCCCTTATAACGATCAACGTAGGGGTAATCGCGTAAATCTCATTTTTCTAATATTACTCTTATATCTTCCTACGGATGACTCGCTTTATCTTTTCCATGATACAAGTCGAGGATTCCTAGCTCCATTCTATATATATACACATGCACACATATCATGGGGGGAAACATAAAGGAAAATAGAAAATATTCATGAGAGACCGAAAGGGCAAAATGGGTACCTAACACCTTCCCATTTCGTAACTAAGCCTCCGAACCGAATCATCTTGGTTTCGTATGCACCAGTATGTCTTTGGATGCCACTCTTCGGGGTGGCTTGCCCTTTTTCTTTTGTCTGTTTTGAGTAAAATAGACTGGCGACTCTGAATCTCTCTACATTTTTCACACCACAAATGACGTCAGTCGAAGCGCTCCCGAGAGGGACGCGCGGGACCCGAAGGATCCTTTCCTCCACGTGCCCGCCCGAAAGGATCAGGATCGGGGATGGCCACAGTGGCGACTCTGCTGGGGATATGTGTTTTTGCTTGTGGGCTTGAATCTATTTACATGGATGCTATATTTGTTTATGTTTCCCCCCATATCTGCCAATTCCCCTTTCTCATATGTATCCCATGCTTATGCTTATGTTCACACACTTATAGAAAATTCTTCATGTACACTTCGCACCACGTGCACCTAGGATCACATGTATATCCCCATGTTGCACGCATCACCCATCCATACTTGGCGTACCTTTTGGGGTACTTGTACTTTGTTCCTTGTTTGGCATAATCAAGAAAGGCATTCTCATCATAAGATACTAATAAAGAGAATCATGCATGATTCACACAACATCACCAAAGAGCATTGATATTGACCAAATTTTACCCAGTAACTGGAGGGTCACTTCGTGATAGGCGCTGGTCCGGCAGGTCGCAGTTAGCCTAAGAGATATGACTCTCACCTTCCATTGGCTAAGTACCTTCGACGTATATCGAACGGTTCCCCCGCATCGTACCGCTTGACCGAAGTCATGACGGGAGGTATATCGCAGGGAATTCGTTCACGTACGTCGAGTATATCGAATTCGCTCTCACATGTACCGTCCCCATGAGGTATATGGTGAGGCAATTCACGTACACTCAGGTATATCAAATGGCTTGTCCACATGTACCGATTACCCTCAAGAGCAAGACGTATATCGTGAAAGTAACGCCAAAGGGGGGAACCCATGCCGATTCACCCAACCAACTGCATACCCGCATATAGGTGTCAGACTTAGGGCACACACTTTAGATTGCCGATTTCAACCCAAAACTCTATCGAAATTCTGGATCGGCCTGCCGCCCAATTTTTGCGCATTTTTTAAAAAAATGGGACCCTGTCCGTAAGCCTGGTTACAAGTCCAAATCGTAGCTTTGCATATATTAAAAAATCCCACTTTTCCAGGCTCGGGTCCCGTCCGTCATTGCATTTAGGAGAATTAAATACAAGTGAGAACATAATAATCATAATAATCATGCTGAGTTTCGTCTCCAAAAACATTTCTCCATTCTTTATTAAAAATTCAAAAACATTTCTCCCTTCTTTATTAAAAATCCAAAAATAGTTTCTTCCCTTTTTCTCAAAAATAAATCTTATCCTACGCCTTCTCAGGTCGATTGCAAGCCCTTGGCCTGGCTCCCTATTGGCTTCGGTCTTCAGCCAAATCACCCCGGAGTTTCATCTGCTCCTCTACTACTTCTTTCGAGTCCGGAATCCATCCATCTTCCATGGAGAATGCAGATCAAGCACCAGTCATACAATCGAATCTGTCGACAGTCCTAACTCAGCTCGTGGCCAGGATTGACAACCTCCAAGATGAGGTCCGAGAAATGCAATGAAACCAAGTTCCTATTCCTCAAGAGCCCGAGGCCCTGTTCCCTCGTGCTATGGGTCCACCCAAGCCTATCTGGGTCCTGGAAGAATATCAGCACGCTCCACGTGCCCCTCCTTCCAATGGGCCATCGCCTGCCCAGCTTCCAATGCCAAACATTGCCCAGCCTATGGCTAACCTGCCTATGGTCGCTGATCCAAAGGAGGAGGAGTTGAATAAAGTCAAAGAGGATCTCAAGATGCTCACCAAGAAGTTTGACCAAGTCAGGATATCTGGGAATTACATGGACTGCACCCACATGTCTCCTTATCCTAAAGCGAGGTTACCCGAGAAGTTCATGATGCCAAATATCGAGAAGTTCGGGGGTAGTGGTCCCCCAATTATTCATCTTCGTAGTTATCATCGTTCCATGACTCTACTAGGGGCTTCTGAAGAAGTGATGGCCCAATTGTTTCAGCAAACTTTGAAGGATAGTGCCCTCCGATGGTTTTTATCCCTTGAGGAATCTAGAATCCCTAGCTGGGAGGATGTAGCCTGAGAATTCATGTCGCATTACAAATACAACGAAGAGCTTGAGGTCACCCGTCGTGATTTAGAGTTGCTCAAATAGAATCCTGGGGAATCAGTCAGTAACTTCATAACTCGGTGGAGGGAGCGAGCAGCTACCATGACTAATCGGCCATCTGAGGAAGAACAGGTCAACATAGTGAAGAAGAACTTCTTGCCCCATGTCCGAGCGATGATGGGAGGATAATACTATCCCCACTTCAGAGCTCTCAGAGAGGCTGGGGTGGAAATCGAGGAAAGTCTCGTTAAAGCGGAAATTGAACCAAAGAAGGTGTCCGGACAGTTCACCCCTAGAAAGTATGACAAGCCTGCCAATGCTACAGTCTCAACCATCAACAACATCTCTCAACCAAACACATCATGGGCACCAAAAAGCCACCCTGCTCCCGTCCGAAGGGAATACACTGAGCTTCATGCTCCCCTCTCCAAAGTTTACCAAGCCCTGTTAAGCCGAAACCTCATCAAACCCTTGGATCCACGTCCATTGCCAAATCCACTCCCAAGAAACTTCAAGACCGACGCTCATTGTGCCTTCCACCAAATTACTGGCCATACCACCAACTAGTGATTTCACCTTCGAAACGTAATCCAAGATCTCATTGACCGGGGTACCATCGCCCCACCAGCCAATCCTAAGCCAAACACTACTCACAACCCACTCCCAAATCACACCAATGCCATCTTCTTGGAAAAAAACCCAAATTTTGATCCATCAACCCAAATCACACCCCTATACCCTCCTAAACCTCTTCAAATTTGCCCATATTTCCTCCTACACCCTACTAGCCCCGCTGATCAGGCACTATCACTCCTTACTAGAGCATGCATCGTTGTCCGTACCCGTTCTGAAAATGGAGGTATGGAATTGTCAGAGGTGTTAAACCAACTCCTAGAATTCAGGCTGAAATTTCCCTCACAGATGGTCATCGATTGCCAGAGATTCAGTACACTATTTTTGGAAGCACGAAAATGGGCCCGAGATTCAGACAGATGGGTGGTACCAACCGACGAAGCCAGCTTAGATGATGTTGTCCAGACTATGGCAGAATTATTCAGGCAAACCAATAGCATTTGAAGTATCACCGGGTTACTTGACACTTTGAAGCTACAAGGACGCTTGGTCCCTTCAATCACACATATCCCCATATAATGGGAGAACTTGTATGATGAAGCCGTTGAAGTTGTGGAATGCATCGACTTTACAGGGAAAGACAAAATTATTGGATGGGGGGAAGAATTCGAAGATTCGAGCGAAGAACAAGCTTCAGGAAGAGCTGGCCCAATAGTCGACATATGTGGGATGATCTCATTTGAAGGACTCCTCGGAGAAATAAACAGGGTGGCAGAACAACCTGAGATTGACGAGGAAACGAGATTTATGTTTTTTCCTTCTTCAGTAAATCACATGACCAGATCAGGGAGACATTACCAAGTTCCAAGCTCACTACCAACAAATGACAAGGGGAAGGGCGTTGAAAACCTTCCTATGCCAGAGATGACCATCGAAGAAAGCAAGATCCTCGATTAACTGAAGAAAACTCAAGCTAACACCACTCTATGGGGGATTTTCATGTCTTTCCAGCTACACAGAAATACTTTGATCAAATTACTCACTGGACCTATAGTTCCTCCCTCTACCACACCAGAGGAGGCGGTGAATCTGGTCGGATCCTTAACCTTTACCCGAATGCTATCATTTTCTGAAGAAGAAATCCCCATAATTGGGCCGAATCACAATCATGCACTCAACATCTCCGTCGAAGTTATGGGAAAGGTCGTGCCACTCTCTCTTGTCGATAACGGATCCGCCTTGAATGTTTTCCCATTGAGAACCTTCAAGTGTTTAGGCCTGAAAGAAAACGACCTCGCTCCAACCTCCGCCGCTGTGCGTGCCTACTATAATACCCGTCCTGAGGTGATGGTGTCCATAAAACTTGCAATAGGGGTTGAACCTATAAACCCTGTCGTTGAATTCCAAGTCATAGACATCCCAGCTTGTTTCAACCTGTTGCTCGGATGCCCCTGACTCCACAATATCAAGGGTGTGTCTTCCTCACTCCATCAGAAATTGAAGTTCTTCGCCGACGGGTGAGTCATCACCATTTTGGGCGACGACAAAAATGTCAAGGGTGAAAGCACCAGCAATCTAATTCTCGAGATACAGCACGGGTCAAATGATATGCTCCTATCAGGATTCCAAGTCGAGCCATTCCTACTCCCGGCAGGGGACGGTTTCAAAGAAAGGGTTTGTCTAGAATATGACCCTCATGGTAATGTCAATGTGATTAAGATGTTCAGAAACATGAACTTTATGCCCGAACTAGGGCTAGGGCAAAGGTAGCAAGGGATACTTGAGCCCATCGAATTGAAAAAAGCTTTCCCTCCTTGCGACTTGGGGTATCAACCATCAGAACAAGAGCTCAGAATGATCTGCCAGTCTCGACCAAAGAGAGGATTAAACTGTATTCGAACTATCTCAGGAGACTCCTTAAATGGACGATTCATCAAAGAAGGTGAGGATTTACCCTTTTGCGGTTTTCCAGAACCATGGTACGACCACACAGACAAGAAGATGAAGCCTGGAATGGAGATATTTTTCCAAGATAGCTACCCATGGGCTAAAAGTTTCCCACACCGCGTACAACCGCTCATCAAAGATATCTAAGAGACTGAGGAAAGTGATTCCGAAGATTCCTTCAACTTACAGATACTGGGGCTGGCACTCTGCATGGTTCATTCAGGCACTACATCAATGGACCCATCCCGTCTGATTAAAGCTGCTGATACACCTCTCCTCAACTGGCATGCTGCGCCCGTTCTACCTCTTGAAATCTCCCCTAACCCCAATGTTTACCCTTTTTCTTCTTCTATTGTCTATCCTTGCTCAAATGTAATCGAGACCTCTTTTGATGAGGTTCTCAATGTTGTTTTTCCTATCAATGAAATAAATGAAGATTTTGAGTATCTTGTTGTGCCTTACATTAATTGTTTAGATTCTAATCGAACTTTTGATGATGATGATTTTGCAAATGAACAATTCTTAACTGATTTAAATAAGGTTAATAATAAACAATATAATCGTGTTCGAGTTAATGAAGAAGAGACTGTTGTTATTAATCTCGATTCTAGTAGCCAACTACGCGAGATTAGGATAGGGGCCACCCTTGACGAGCATGAGCATGCATAACTCGAAGAATTGCTGAAGGAGTTCGTAGATGTTTTCGCATGGTCCTATAATGATATTCCCGGCATCGATCCTGAAATAGCTCAGCACGAGATCCCCACTCTCCCAGATTACAAGCCAGTTAAACAAAAATTGAGAAAACTCCGCACCGAATGGTCGTTCAAGGTCAAAGAAGAGGTGGTCAAACAGTTAAACGTGGGTTTTATTCGAGTGATCGAATATCCCACATGGCTAGCCAACATTGTACCTGTACCGAAATCAGGAGGAAAGGTTCGAATGTGTGTGGACTACCGAGATTTAAACAAAGCTTCTCCGAAGGATGATTATCCTCTACCCAACATTGACATGATCGTGGACAACACAGCCAGTCATGCTCTCAAGTCATTCATCGACTGGTTTACCGGATATAACCAAATCAAGATGCACCGAGACCACCAAGAAAAAACCGCATTCATCACCCTATGGGGAACCTTTTGCTACACCATTATGCCATTCGGTCTCAAGAATGCTGGGGCTACCTACCAAAGGGATGCCACAACCATCCTGCACGATCTTATTCACAAAGAGGTTGAGGTTTACGTGGATGATATGATTATCAAGTCCAAAACTAGAGAAGGTCATGTTCCCGCTCTCCGGAAGTTCTTCGAACGACTACAACAGTATGAGATGCGACTTAATCCACAAAAGTGTGTCTTCGGCGTTACAAAGGGAAAACTCTTGGGATTCATGGTCAGTGAAAAGGGGATAGAAGCAGATCCTGCAAAGCTGAAGGCCATACTTGAGATGCCACCACCCCGAACAGAGAAAGAAGTCCAAGGTTTTCTTGGGAAATTACAATATATCAGCCGGTTCATCAGCCAGCTAACCTCCATCTGTGAACCAATATTCAAGCTCCTCCGAAAGGATTCAACCAAGGTTTGGAATGAGGCCTGCCAAGAAGCTTTTGATCGAATCAAACAATACCTGACCCAACCTCCAGTACTCATGCCACCACAGTCTGGTCTCCTTTTGCTCCTATACCTAACCATAACCGACACTGCAGCTGGGGCTGTGCTAGCCCAATACCTTGAAGACTCCCGCAAAGAAAGATCCATCTATTATACGAGTCGCAAATTGGCCGGGTACGAGGTCAACTACACTGCTTTAGAAAAGGCATGTGTCGCACTTGTCCGGGTCACCCAAAAGTTGCGACACTACATGCTCGCCTTCCCCATCAAACTTGTATCCCGAATGGATCCCATTAAATACCTGATTGAGAAACCCACCTTATTCAGCCGAATGTCCCGATGGTTGATGCTCCTAACCGAGTTTGATATCGTGTACGTCACATAGAAAGCTGTTAAAGGAAGAGCCATCTCTAACTACCTCGCTGACTACCCTGTAGAAGAAGCAGATGTCTGGATCTCCGAATTCCCAGATGAAAATATCCTCTGCACCACTCAAGACCGCCTTCGATGGAAAATGTTCTTTCATGGCGCTGCTAACAAAAAGGGATATGGCATTGGGATACTTCTGGTCACCCCAGATGACTCCCACACTCCCATCACCATGAAATTGGATTTCCCTTGCACCAACAACATAACGGAATACGAGGCATGCACAGTGGGCCTCAAAGTTGCTCTCGAAAAGGGTATTCAACACCTCGATATCTACGGGGATTCTGCCCTCATCATCGATCAAGTGCTCAGAAAGTGGAAAGTCAAGGACGAAAAGCTCCAACCCTTTCATGCCCAATTAGAAGAGTTAGCCTCCCAATTTCGAGATATCACCTTCCATTACCTACCTCGAGCAAAGAATAACCTAGCCGATGCTCTCGCCATTTTGGCCTCCATGGTCAACATGCCCGAGGGAATAAAAATGACCCCCTTCCTAGTTCAAAAGTAAGACAAGCCAACCCATTGCTGCCATGTGGAGCTTGTCTCCATCGAAGATCCCGAACCAGTCGATTGTTGGTACTATGATATCTGGTGCCTCCTCAAACATTGTAGGTATCCCGAGGCTTCCAATAAAAAGGACCGAATAACCCTCCGAAGACTGGCCGCCCAGTACATCATCTGTCATAAAGCTCTACTTAAGAGGAATTTCGATGGAACTCATCTACACTGCATCGCAGGGGGCTGAGATTGAGAAAACAATGCAGAAAATCCACAGCGGGGAATGCGGACCCCACATGAATGGTCACATGCTGGCCAAGAAGATCATTAGATAGGGCTACTACTGGACCACCATGACCCAGGATTGCACCGCCTATGTCTGGAGATGCCTCAAATGCCAATAATTCTCCAATCTTCAACACTTGCCTCCGCGAGAGTTATACAACATGACCTCTCCCTGGCCGTTCTCCACCTGGGGTATCGACATCATAGGGAAGGTTACACCAAAGGCTTCAAACGGACATGAGTTCATCCTGGTCGCCATCGATTACTTCACCAAATGGGTCGAAGCTGAGTCATACGCAGTGTTGAACGCTAAGAAAGTGGCCAAATTCATTAAGAAGAATATCATCAGCCGATATGGGGTCCCACATGAGCTAGTGTCAGATAACGGGTTACACTTTGAAGCAGAAGTCACAGAAGTTGTCAACGAGTATGGGATTCAGTGACACAAATCTTCTCCCTACCGACCTCAGACCAATGGTGCAGTTGAAGCCGCTAATAAGAACCTCAAAGCCATCATCAGCAAGATAACCAAAAGCTGTAGGGATTGGGCCGACCGTATCCCATACTCCCTCTAGGGCTATCGAACCTCAATCTGAACCTCTACTGGGGCTACCCCTTACTCCCTAGTCTACGGCATGGAAGCAGTCCTACCTGTGGAGATGGAAATACCCTCGCTACGCGTCATGCTCGAAAGCAAGATTAGTGAAGAAGACTGGTGCCAAAGCCGTCTTGATGAGCTAGCCCTCCTAGATGAAAGAAGATTAAATGTTGTTTATCACGTACAGGGGTACCATCGCCAAATAGCGCAATCATTCAACAAGAGAGTCAAGGACGGCGATGTCCAGGAGGGGGATTTAGCCCTTAAAGAGATAATAGAACCCATCTGGGACCCCAGAGGGAAATTCAAGCCCAATTGGAGTGGCCCCTACATTGTGAAGAAAATCTTATTCGGCGGTGCTGCCATGCTCACTGACCTGGATGGGGAAGAGATGGATCGTCCAGTCAATCTGGACCATCTCAAGAAATTCTACCCCTAGTTCGAAATCTCGGCGCGCTACGACTCTTCTCATCCCCCTTCTATTCTAAAAAAAAAAAAAACTCTTCATTTCCCTCTACCCAGAACTACGTGGGCCTGATCCTCTATAAAAAACTTTTTTTGAAACTTTTTAAAAACCCCAAAGGTACGTAGGTAGCTCATACTCCTCACATGAGTGCGGCCCTTTCTTTTTCACAAAATACTATTCTTTTCTTACCTTCGAGAACGACGGTTCATTCTAAAATTATTTGAACAAAAGGATTATGTATGCCTTAGCGATCAGTATAGATAATTCAATATACAAAACTCATCGAAAGGCACAGCTGGATGATCAGAAACTTGTTTATTTCATTAATAAGAAATTACAGTACGGATTACATAAGAAAAAGGAACGGATAACTCCCTTCTCCGCCACCATAAAAAGCCAAATAAAATCCCAACATACTTTTCCTATGACATAAATAAACTCCCCAGGAGTCCTACCCACAGCTACCCGAAGGAGCCTGCACCCTCATCATCTACATCCTGAGGACCCCAAGTTTCCCCTGCTTGAATAGAGTGCCACAAACATTCCATGGATAGATGAGCCTTAACCATCTTCGAAAAGACCACAACACCCCCTTCCATGGAGTCAGATAAAACAAACCATCTTTGACCAGTCTATACTGCCAACATCTTGCTGACTACTTTCCTCCACAACCACCTCATATAATCTTTAGGGACATGGCAAACCTGCCCGACAGACTGATAAGGACGGGTCGACGGACGCCGATTTTCCCACAGAGACCCAAGCAACAGACGCAGGCGCTCAGTCAAATCTTCTACTGGAAAGAAATTTGAGGTTCGAGGGGGCACGACTTGCGCCCAACCAAATTGGCGCAGAAGCCGCTAAGGGAAATAAAAAGAGGTCTGTCTGAGACCAACCAGTCGCACATATGAATACTTTCCTAGCTCCAGAATAGGCTGCAACTGTCCCCACCAAGGCACGGACCAATACAGCCCACAAGCCCCGTGCTCCATAAACTAATTCTCCCAGTTCTCAATATACAGGCCAACGCGGATTAAGTAGCGCAAAAAGAAGTTGGGTACAGCCGACAAAGGATATTCTGGAGGAGTCGACAAGCGGAATCTTTTAGACAACCATATGAACAACATCACAGGGCTACCCGTTAAAAAGTCAGAACGACCTTCTCTCCAGGCATCCAGGCCATTCAGAGTCTCCGCCAATATCACCGCCGCAGGATTGTGATGGTATGACATCCATGAAGTAATGGCTACAAGTTGTGGGTCCACTTGCACCTCCCCAGTCACCAACAGTAATTTTAAAACCAGACCCAGAACCACGACTCCAGCATAGCCGGCATTACCTATTTCTCGCAAATGCACGGACTGCACTACCGCCGGGAGGGAGATCATTCCTCCATCAACCAATGACCTGGCCACCGAAGGCGAGATATGAAGAAGCCCGACCAACAAATCCCTAGGAGAACGAGAAAATTCGGGCAAAGCCGCAGCAACACTGGGATTCACACCCAGTATGGCAAAAAATTCCTCGTAAGTAGGACAAACTTCTTCAAACTCAAAGCGGAATACATGGTCTTCGGGGTACCAGAATTGTACCGCCGCCATCAACATATTCCACTCAATAGGTCGATTGCGCCGCAAAGAGACTCAACGCATGTTGAAGGCATCATAGTCGACATTATAAGAGCACATAGCTTCCAAGGCTTTGAGGTAATTGACAAACTCAATGCTACCAGGGAGAGCCATCTTGCAAGACTAAAAGATAATGGGTAGGCAGATAAGGATGCAAAGGTGTGATGAGAACACTCCACCCTTCTCCCTTTTTATACTTAAAAATCCTCACAAGGGACATAATCCATGCAGAAATCAGAGGGAATCCTACCCCACAAGGTACCAAGGGCTGAAGAGGGTACCAATCAAAGCCTTCAAATGATGGGACTCGACTAAACTGTCGATAGGCAGGTCAGAGTGCTTGCCGATCGGCAACCCCCCATTTTTGGAAATTTCCTCCTTTCCTCTTTTGTCAAATCAGAAAACTCAATAAAAATAAATTGATATTCTCAAAAGAATTTCAAGAATCCTATTTTCTCCTTATAGGATTCCCCTTTTAAATAAAAGCTTTCCTTCGAAAATTCCAAAAGTATTCCTTTTTTACGGTCTCAGTAGTAAAGTAAAAAGAGCACGTGCATGCATTCATTCATCATTAATAAAAGATAATAATAAAAAAGCTTCCATTGCATTGCATATATTTGTGTTCTGTGTTACATCAGTTTTGCAGGAAACAAGAAAAAAAAATCCAAAAACAACGGGACTCAGCCCGAACCCACATTTTATTCCCTCTCTCTCTCAAGAGCTTCCACCCCCTCGACGCGCTCTCTTCCCCCTACGACGAGATGACGCACCACCACTACCCGAGCCCGAGTCCTCTCCGGACGAAGCAAATGGCACCCGGCAAGAAGGAACGGGAACTGCGTCCCGAATATGGGCAGTCGCCGAAGATATCCAATCTCTAATATCCCTGAGCCAAGTGGTCGACACCCGGACTTGCTGCAAGGAAAGGCAAAATCAGTATCAAAGCAGGAATGACCAAAACAGAAAAGAAAGAGAGGAACAAAAAGGTATACCGCAGGTCGAAGGACCTCCGCTGTCAAACTCAACTCCTCCGGATCCATCGCATGAGGACGGTGTAGCATAGGCACCATCCCTCCATCAGCCCGCTGGATGTTGTATGAAGGGGTATGAAACCGCACAAAAGGGACCTTCGAGGTCACCGCCGTCGCAGATGTCGATGGACCACCACCACTGTGGGAAGACCCCACCGCCCGATTCGAACCTGCCGGAGGGAAGGGCAGTGCATCATATATGCTGGGCGCCATCAACCAACTCGTCACAAAATCTATATAGTCATACGGCGTGGCCGTATCGGTGTACAGCAAGTAGGACTCGCCAATCATCCCCGTGATCCTCTCAACCTCTAACATCAATCGCTCATGCCTCATAGACATAGGAGGCTGCGCGGGTGGCACCACCACCTCCTCCTCGACAATCTGGCGAACTACCCTCTCCCCGAGATACGAGGAATGGACGAACTCATGCGCGCGTTCACCCTGGTCGCCCCCACATCCTGAATGGCTGTCCCCCAGGGATAAAAGGTAACCTGAAAATATCCAAGCAAGCACAAATCAATACAAGATCAAAAGGTGCAAAAACTAAGACTGAAATGGAAAGAGTCTTACCCTACCACTGGTCAGGTCATTCAAGACCTGACGCACCG
Organism: Sambucus nigra; assembly: GCA_949130495.1. Lineage (NCBI taxonomy): Eukaryota > Viridiplantae > Streptophyta > Magnoliopsida > Dipsacales > Adoxaceae > Sambucus > Sambucus nigra. The sequence goes on along the minus strand of OX422224.1, from coordinate 139,855,223 downwards.
CCTCCAGGGAGAGAGATCCCTTCGACTGCCGATTGGCCTTAATCCATCGATACAAGTGATAGAAGTCCCCAACAATGTCGTCCTTCAAAGCGATTAGCGGGGTATTGCACCCAATCACCTCATAGAACCACGTCTGAATTCACAAGCAAAAAAGAGAGGCATAAGGAAAATGCGAATGCATGAAAAGAAAATGCAAATGCATGAAAAGAAATGCACAAACTGAAGAATACCTCAAGAAGGTACGTGGCCCCAGTAAAGGTCTATCGGCAGCACCGGCTAAATGCATCCATAGAAAAGTAAAGGGTCGCCAAGGTCAGACTTCCCCAATCATAGAAAAGGATATTCGAAAACATCCTCAAGTATGGCAGAAACAACAAATGAATGACGTCGCCGCTCGACACCACCATGAAACCTCCCAACACTAGCAAAATGAATAACCGGGCCATCTGCCTCACTTGAAGCCCGTCCTCCACATCAATCACCCTGCTCAGCAAAACATCCTTCAGCAAGGACAGTTGGATGGAATCCCCGGAGACTATCCTCCCCACATCACCAAGTGCCGCACGCGCTGCCTCCGATCTCACCCAAACAGAGCGATCCACCTCTATCTGCTCTCCATCACAATCTAGCCCCAGCAGCTGCTACACATCTATGGGAGTCACCGTCATCTCCCCGAATCCAAAATGAAAGCTGTGGGTAGTGTCCCACCACCTCTTTCCCAAGGAGCACAAGATCGCTGTCGAACAACGCGTCTCATCCAGCACCGATGCCAACCGCCCAAAACCTACTGATGATACCATCCAATGCACCATAGGTGGGAGATGCTCCCAGACATCCTTAAGCCCCGTTGTCCCACGGGCACGCATGTTATTCAAAGAGATATCAGGCTGACAAAAAGAAAAGCCTCATCAAAAGTCAAACAAGAAAAACCACCAAAAAGAGAAGAATGCCAAAGGTCGGGTTACTTACATAACCACCGGGGATCACTCTCGAAGAGAGATGACGCGATGGCTCCCACAGTAAAGTCCGCTCATCCGTGACAGGCTCAAACGCATAAAAGGAATTCTCATTCCCCAAAGAAAGAGGCGCCCTAGCCCTCCACTCCACATTAGCCCAATCATCAACAGTTAACCACTCTCGGTGGACTGTAGTGCTCAAAAAGGCGACCATTTCTTGAAGATCGGAACGCTAAAACAATTTGTAGAAGAATCGCAGAAGGAGAGAAAGCAAAAGAAGCTGTGAAAAAATGAGGGGATTCGCCCCCTTTATATAGGAGGCCAAGCGCCATGCCGATCGGCATCACCCCCACCATACCGATCGGCACTGACCCCTTGCCTTCCCGAGGTAGCCCAAAAGTCCATGCCACTGTCGAATAGCACCCTTCATACTATGCCGACCGGCACCCCTCCTAAAATTTCGTATAAAAATTCCCGAAAAATACCATAAAACCTCGAAAAATTCCCAAAAATCCTGAGAGGGCTTTAGAGCCGTTCTAAGAAGAAAATTTTGCATTTCCTCAAGCGAAACCCCTCTTCCCCAGCAAAATCCTCAAAAACTAAGTGAAAACTCCTCCCGACAAAGCTCCGGAAAATCCCTAAGAATCACTTGATCACTTCCCTAGCGGAATTCTCTTACAGCACCCAAAATAAGTTGTTCCCCTCCTGCGAGGTCTCCTAAAAAGCTTCCCCAGCTATCAGCTCCCCAACTCAGATCAGAGTCACAAAGATCTTTCCCCAGTAAAACCGAAATCTAATCCTCAACCACTCTTGGGTCAGAATTGGCCCCGGTCTTGGATCGTCACTTGAGTTAGGTCAGAATTGACCTCGGTCCTCAGTCGTCACCACTCTTGGGTCAGAATTGGCCCCGGTCTTGGATCGTCACTTGAGTTAGGTCAGAATTGACCTCGGTCCTCGGTCGTCACCACTCTTGGGTCAGAATTGGCCCCGGTCTTGGATCGTCACCTAAGTTAGGTCAGAATTGACATCGGTCCTTGGTCGTCACCACTCTTGAGTTAGAATTGGCCCCGATCTTGGATTGTCACCTGAGTTAGGTCAGAATTGACCTCTGTCCTCGGTCGTCACCACTCTTGGTTCAGAATTGCCCTCGGTCTTGGATCGTCACCTAAGTTAGGTCAGAATTGACCTCGGTCCTCGGTCGTCACCACTCTTGGGTCAGAATTGCCCTCGGTCTTGGATCATCACCTGAGTTAGGTCAGAATTGACCTCGATCCTCGGTCTTCACCACTCTTGGGTCAGAATTGGCCCCGGTCTTGGATCGTCACCTGAGTTAGGTCAGAATTGACCTCGGTCCTCGATCGTCACCACTCTTGGGTCAGAATTGGCCCCGGTCTTGGATTGCCACCTGAGTTAGGCCAGAATGGACCTCGGTCCTCGGTCGTCACCACTCTTGGGTCAGAATTGGCCCCGGTCTTGGATCGTCACCTAAGTTAGGTTAGAATTGACCTCGGTCCTCGGTCGTCACCACTCTTGGGTCAGAATTGGCCTCGGTCTTGGATTGTCACCTAAGTTAGGTCAGAATTGACCTCGGTCCTCGGCCGTCACCACTCTTGGGTCAGAATTGACCCCGGTCTTGGATCGTCACCTAAGATAGGTAAGAATTAACCTCGGTCCTCGATCGTCACCACTCTTTAGGTCAGAATTAACCTCGCTAGACCTTTACCCTAAGCCCGCATATTCGACTTTGATCCGCATAATTGATCATCCCCAGTACACCCCTTAGGTCCTTAAAATCAATCTCAACCCTCTGAATCGGTCATACTCCCTCAAAAGCATCATGTGGTGTCTATTCGACGGTCATCATTTATTCTAAACTCTCCCATCGAGGGGCTCTGTAGACACCCCATTTTATTACCCCCCGACTCTCCTTAGGTCCCTAGTACCTCCCTTCATAACTATAAACCCAGGTCACGTCCCGAGTACTGACCTGAAAGCCATCGGGCACTCCCCGACTCAGTTTGACCCAAAAGTCAAACTCTTTATCTTGAACGAGACTGAATCAATCTTCTAACGGCACTGAATACCCTTTCCAACGGTCTGCCCCGTGCCCAATTCCGACTTACCATGAGGACGAATGGTCCGTTTGCATCCGAAACCTGACCCAGAGGCCACCGGGCGCTCCCGGGCTCTGTTTGACCTATGTCAACTCTTCAACTCGATTGAGGATGAATGAATCTTCAAAAGGCCCTGAATACCCTTTCCAATGGTCCACCCTTTGCACGATTCTGACTTTCCATGCGGACGAACGATTCGTTTGACTCCGGGAGGACACCGAGCGCTTCTCGGGCCCGGTTGACCAAAGTCAACTCTCAAAATTGGGTTAAACTCTTTGGAATGTCGAAGTACATCTCCTAACCTTTCCAACGGTATACCCTGTGCACGATTCAGACTTACCATGCGGACGAACGATCCATTTGCGTCCGAATGATTCCCCATCCAATGGACCGACAAATGCTTCCGAGCCATATTTGACCCAAAGTCAACTCCCGAACTCGGGAGCGGTCCAAAGGACTTTCTAAGGTCTCTGAATTAACTTTCCAACGGTATTTCCTGTGCACGATTCTGACCAACGGTTTGCCCTCGGCAGCCGATTTTCCGAAAAAGCCCGAAATACACTACCAAACGGCAGGTTCCAGAACCTGCCTGTCGACACCTGCCTGCCGATAGGCAGGAAGGGATCTATGCCGATCGGCACTCACCTGGGCCTATAAAAGGAGGCCTTTACCTCATTTGCAAGGGGAGCCCAGATCTGATAAAAATCTCTCTCAACGAATCCCAGAAACCTCTCTCGAAAGCTGCGTGATTTCAACTTCCAAATCCCCTTTTTACTTCCACTTTTCATCATCCCTTTCATCAAACTTGGTGAATTAGCCACTCTCCATCATCATCCAAAGTGCAAGGGCTGCTCCCCAACATTCAAGATCAAGCTCAAGATCTTCAAGAAGGTCCAACTTTCTCAAACTCTCTCTTTAAATTCTCTTGAATTCTCAATAACTTGTTTTCTTACTTAGCACTTTTATTATCTCATTTCACACATCCTAATATACTTTTTACTTAGTATTATTGCACATCTTTTATTTTCATAAAACCCCAAAAATAAGAAAAAGAGGGTTTTGCTCATAAATTCAAATAAGGGATTCTCATATTTTCCTCACACTTTTCTCACAACTAAAACACTTTTTTCTACACACACACACACACACACACTCACAAATAAGAGATTCCCCATTTTGGATTTATGGGATAAACCCCACCCCTCGTTTTACATGCGAACTGATATGCCCAAGTGTGACCTCGGCCCAGAGGCACCGACCTCGGCCGATATTATGGCCGAAGTTGGATGTCTTGGACACGCGATACCAACCCTCGGCCATAGTAAGGTCGACCCAGGCCGACACTACCGTGAGCCTCTCCAAGGGACATCACAAGGATCAATAGCATTCTCGTATACCTTGGAATGTCAACCTCAGCCAGACATAGGCCGAGCTTACATAAAGCCACCAGCAACCTCATCAAGACATTAGTCGATACTCAAAACACTCCAGCTCAACCTCGTCTCAGGCCGACCTCGTCCATTGTCTCGGCTGGGGTTAGGCCGAGACCTCCATGGAATACTCGGACCGAACAAGTACCTAGACTTACCAACCTCGGCCTCTCCCAGGCCGAGGTCATACACCAGGTGCGATAGCCGAGCATCTGCTGACATTTGGATAAGGGCACGTGGGTACAAATCAGTTATAACAAGATTATTCCCCACACGTGGGGAGAATATTACATCATCATTCTCTACATGTGACAGTGACAGATGGCTTTCCCATATTGGTGAGGCAAACACACACATGCTCATTGCATGCATGGCGGGTACATTACACCCCTAGGTACTATATATAGAGGTCACCCTCTACCTTGCAAAGGATCCCAGATATTCAACCCTAGCTGAAACTCTATCTAGATACACAGTAGAGAGAGAAAGCTTGAGAGATTGTATCCATGGCCATTAGTGCCTTATTGCAGCGAGGTTATTCACACACACACACACACACAGTGGAAGTAGGCCAATTTAGGCTGAACCACTTATATCCTGGTGCTCTCTCCTCTTCTCCTCATCTCATTCTCTTACCTTTTACATAACTGTGCTGCCATTGTTGTTCTTAGATTGAGCTTGAAAACACCTTATCTGGTGGTGCTAATTCCAACATCATCATTTTGGCGCCGTCTGTGGGAACGAGAAGCTATCTCTTCCTCTTTTTCTGCTTAACCTCACCGGAGACTCTGGTGGTGAACCAGGCCTCCCCCTAGCACGGAGCTATTTCACTATTGAAAGAGGTTCTGTGAGGTACTAAGCTCATCTGCTACTCAAGCTCTATAGTGTTAACATATGGCACCAGACTTACCACCGCCTCTTCCGCCACCTGGGGGTGGAGGGCCTAGTTCCAGTCAGGCGCCCCCCAGTCCGAAATGGCGGAGGTAGCTACAGCCTTGAGATCTTTAGCTGCAACACAACAAGCCATGCAGGAGCAATTTGCACAGCTCAGCAAACTATGATGAGGCCACCTGGACTCTCACCGAACATGATCACTCCGGCGGCAGTTCAGCCTCATCCTGACGCCAGGGGACCACCCCAGGCACCAATGAAGGACCAGCCTGCACCCCAACGGAGAAGGGACATTGCTGACCCTAGGCGCTTGTGCCTGGGGAGGCAGGGAAACCCTTGCCCAGAGGACAGGTGTGATGATCTAGAGGCGGAAGAAGCCCCGAAAGACTGCTGGGAGCCATATGAGGTGTCAAATAACACTGTACGGCCTCTTAGGCAAAGTCAAGGTTGTGTCGACCGAAGAGGTGAAGAGGCCCAACAAAGAGGGTCAGCCTTTGATAGGTTGAGCAGAGGGTCGGCCTTTAAGAGATTGGGCCCGATGAATGACCTAAGACAGAGACTGTCGAGATCAAGGAGCACAGCAGGCTCTCAGAGAGGGAACATGCAGGGTCGGCCAGATCAAGGCCGACACTGTGAAAGAAGAGGCAGGGAACAGGAAGAGGTCAACAGCCGACGTATCGCGGCAGGGGAACCCTCGGTCCATCCCAGGGAGGTGGCAGGGGATAACCTCGGCCAAGTCGATGGCAGAAGACCATGGAATGATTCTATCTAATGCCTTGAGGAGAAGATAGGAGACCTCATTAAAAGCAGGGACCCATTACAAAGGGGTTACTCAGAGGGCTCCCCATTTGTGTCTAGGATAGTGGGGTTCCCAACCCCAGCTAAGTTCAAGCCTCCTATAGTGTCTCCCAAGTATGATGGCAGCACTAACCCTATGCATCATATCGAAATGTACCAGTCGATAGCATACATCTACTCGATACCCGATGAGATGAAGTGTAGGGCCTTCTCTGGGACCTTGACAGGGGCAGCGCACAGTTGGTTCACCTCCCTTCCGAAGAACTCAATTGAGAACTTCAAAGGCTTGGCTGAGCGATTCATCCACAACTTCTGCTTTGGGGTGAGGCCTCAAAAGAAGACTACCCACCTGCTGTATGTCAAGCAGGCCAAGGGTGAGAGCCTAAGAGACTACATAGCAAGATTCAACAAAGAAAAGTTTGAGGTCAAAGATTATGAAGAGAACATAGCCATGACCGCCCTTATAGGAGGTCTCCAGAAGGGGAAGCTATTGTGGAAACTGGCGGAAGACCCCCAGGTCTATGGCGGAGCTGCTGGCAACCGCAGGGAAAGTAATGAATGCGAAAGAGGCAATGGCCGCCAAGTATGAGGATGAGAACCGCGGTAGCAGTGGAAAGTCCCAAAGCAAGAAAGATGGGAAGAAGAGGTCGGGTGATGACAAGTTCGCTCACTATACACCTCTGACTGTAAGCTGCGAGCACATCCTCAATGAGATTAAGACTGACAGGACTCTGAGATGGCCAGAAAAACTGAAGGCCCCACCACATAAGAGGAACAAAAACCTATGGTGCGAGTTCCATCAGGATCATGGCCATGTCACGGATAGATGCTTCGCTTTAAAAGATGAGATTGAAAAGATGTTGAAATCTGGAAAGCTGAGGAAGTATGTGGATGGTAAGGCTCCAAAGGGTGGAAGAGATGACCCTAAGAAAAGGAGAAATGACAAATGCCGTGACAATGTCCCGTCCAGAAGAGACGATGATTCAGAAGGAGATGACGAAGACGATCCGGATCTTCCGCCGAAAGATGACAACACCCCGGTGAAGAGGGTCGGTACGATATCCTTTGGTGTTGACACCATATGTAGAGGATTGGCAGGAGGTGTTTCTGAAGTAGCTGATAGGAAGGCTCACGTAGCAGAGGCCAGGTCAGTGGCCAAGCTTGAAGTTGTGAATCTAACGTCTTCCGATACAGTGCAGAAGAGGAAGAAAATAAACATGGACACCCTCGTAGTTGGGTTCTCCAGACTCGAGTTCAAGGATATCTTAGCCCCCCATGATGACCCTCTGGTCATAACAACAAGGGTGCATGGGTGCGAGGTGCATAGGATCCTCATAGACGGAGGGAGCTCGGCGGACGTGATGTTCTGGCCTTGCTTCAAGAGCCTAGGTCTTAGCAGAGCAAGGCTGATGCCCTATCATCACCCATTGATAGGCTTCAGTGGCAAAAAGGTCCACTCCTTGGGCATGTATGAGATGGACGTACGGATGGGTGATGAGTGGCCTAAGAGGCTGACCAAGAAGATAAATTTTTTCGTCATGGACGAGAATGTGTTCTCGCCTATAACCTCATCATAGGAAGGGTGGCCCTTAAAGAGTTTGAAGTTATGCCGTCGATGGTCCATCAGATGCTAAAATTACCGACTCCTTATGGAGTAGGGGAAGTGCAAGGTGACCAGAACACAGCGCGAGAATGTTACTTCAACTCGGCCGAAGAGAGAAAAGCCCATAAGAGGACAACCACCACTTATAACATTGACACTCTTGACCCAAGAGATAAAACAAAGTTAAAGAAGGTAGAGGCCGCGCAAGAGGTAGAATCCATGGTCCTCAATGAGGATGAGCCGGAAAAAACCATCCAGGTCGGTAAAGCCCTAGAGCCAGGAACCAAGGAAGAGCTGATAAACTTTCTCAGGAAGAGATAAAGTGTCTTCGCATGGAGTCACGCAGATATGCCTGGCATCGACCCTGAGGTGATGAGTTACAAGCTCAACGTGACCAGAGATGCCAAGCCTATCAAACAGAGACGAAGAGTCTACTCCAGGGAGAAATACGACGTCATCCGAGAAGAGGTCAAAAAGTTCGAAGAGGCCGAGTTCATAAGAGAAGTTACCTATCCGGAGTGTCTTTCAAATGCAGTCATCGTGCCTAAGGCCAATGGGAAGTGGAGAATGTATGTGGATTTCACTGACCTGAACAGATCTTGTCCAAAAGACAGCTATCCCTTACCTCTAATAGATCAGATGGTGGATGCGACGGCGGGACACGAGCTCATGAGCTTCATAGATGCGTATTCAGGCTATAACCAAATCTTCATGGATGATGAAGACTCTGAGAAGACAGCCTTCATTACTGACAAATGGACGTACTGCTACAAAGTGATGCCCTTCGGTCTGAAAAATGCAGGGGCAACGTACCAATGTCTTATCAATAAGAGGTTCGAAGAGCAAATAGGTAAGACTATGGAGGTGTATGTAGACGATATGCTAACAAAGAGCTTGAAAGCTTGCACTCACGTAGCAGACCTTGAGAAGACCTTCGATGTTATGGACTCATACAGAATAAAACTCAACCCAGAAAAGTGTGTCTTTGGAGTAGGAGCTGGGAAGTTCCTGGGATTCATAGTTAACCAGAGAGGAATTGAAGCGAACCCTGAGAAAATCAAGGCATTACTTGACATGAAGACTCCTAGGAGTATCAAGGATGTCCAAAGACTTACGGGGAGAGTGGCTACCCTTAACAGGTTTATTTTTAGGGCAACGGACAAGAGTCTTCCATTCTTTAAAGTTCTAAGAAAGGCCTTCCAATGGGACGAAGAGTGTGAAAAATCCTTCAACCAACTCAAATCTTACTTGGGATCCCCCTTATTTCTATCTCGACCCGTCGCAGGAGAAAAGTTGTATGTGTATCTGGCAGTCTCCGAATCAGCCATCAGTGCGGCCATAATACGAGAAGACGATGGGATCCAAAGGCCTGTGTATTTCAACAGTAAAGCCCTTAAAGGGGCTGAACAGAATTACCCTCGCATGGAAAAGTTGGCCTATTCCCTGATACATACTTCAAGAAAAATGAATCCCTACTTCCAAGCTCACTCCATGGTAGTCCTCACTGACTCCCCACTAAGACAGGTCCTGTATAAACCTGAGAAATCTGGGAGGTTGATGACCTGGGCCATCGAGTTGGGGGAGTACGATCTTGCCTACCAACCTAGGACAGCCATCAAAGGGCAGGTCCTCGCAGATTTTGTTGCTGAGTTCACATGGGAAGAGGCCGAGGCAGAGAAAGGACTGGGGGCATGGAAGAGACAAACCGCAGTGTCTTCCGAAATCAGGAAGAGATGACACCCAGTGTCTTCCGAGAGGAGGAAGAGACGACACCAAGTGTCTTCCGAAATCTGGAAGAGGTCGCATCCAAAAAAGTTATGAGCAGAATTGTGGAGGACGAGGAGGATCGATATCTCTTCAAACAAGGAGTCATGACAGAAGGATCCTTTTCATCAGATACAGACATCTGGAGCCTCTTCGTTGATGGCCCTTCCCGCGACAGTAGAAGCGGTGCGGGGTTGATACTCTCAGCTCCGGATGGTGCGAACATTGAATATGCCCCGAGGTTCAACTTCCAGGCCTCAAATAACGAGTCCGAGTATGAGGCCATTATAGCAGGTCTCTTATTGGCAACAACTCTTCGCGTAAAGCGACTCCTACTCCACAGCGACTCAAGGTTAGTTGTCAATCAAGTACTGGGGATCTATGAGGCCAAAGATGAAAGGATGGCCAAGTACTTAAAGAGGGTAAGAAGGTTGTTAGAATATTTTGAAGAGGCAAAACTGAAGAGAGTGCCTCGACTAAGTAACAATCACGCAGATGCATTGGCAAGGATGGCCTCGGCAATGAAGACAGATGTTGGAAGGACCATTCCGATTGAGGTCTTGAGAAAGGCAACCATCGAAGAAGAAGAGGTATGTAACCCGTGTCACAATTTGAACCTAGGAGACTCATGGATCGACCCCCTCATCAGGTATATTAGAGGGGGAGAGCTACCTGAGTCCAAGCTAGAGAGGAGAAAATTGAGATATAGGGCTGCCAAGTTCTCGATGATAGGAGACGTCTTGTACAAAAAAGGATTTTTATTGCCTCTCCTCAGATGTGTGCATCCCACGAAAGTTCCCCGAGTCTACAGGAGGTTCATGAGGGTTCTTGCTCTAGCCACATAGGGGGAAGACCCTTGGCCAAGAGAATCATCACACAAGGGTACTGGTGGCCAACTTTGTCCAAGGACGTCGCAGCTTACGTAAAGAAGTGTGATAAATGTCAAAGATTCGCCACTATTTCTCATCAACCCCATTAGCCTATGACGTCAATCACCTCTCCATGGCCATTTGCAGTATGAGGGATTGACTTAGTAGGACCCCTACCAAGAGCCGCCAACAACTATAGATTATTGATAGTTGCCATAGACTACTTCTCAAAGTGGGCGGAGGCAGAGCCGATGATAACAATCATAGAGAAGAAGACCTTCCAATTTATTTGGAGGAATATCATATGCAGATATGGCCTCCCAAACACTCTCATCTCGGACAATGGGACCCAGTTCAAGAACTCCTCTTTAAAAAAGTATTGCCTAAGAGTAGGGATTAAGCAATTCTTCTTATTTCCTGGCCGACCTCAGGCAAATGGTCAGACCGTGGTCACAAACAGAACTATCCTGGATGGAATCAAGAAGAGGTTAGAAGATGCGATGCGAAGGTGAAACATCATTAACTTGGCGACCTCAGATCTTCAACATCATTTATTTGGTGAAATTATTAGGTGAAACATCATTAACTTGGTGACCTCAGACCTTTAACATCATTCATTTGGTAAAATTATGAGGTGAAACATCATTAACTTGGTGACCTCAGACCTTTAACATCATTCATTTGGTGAAATTATGAGGCGAAACATTATTAACTTGGTGACCTCAGACCTTCAACATCATTAATTTGGTGAAATTATGAGGGCAAACACCATAATTTGATGATCTTAGACCTTTAACATCATTAATTTGGCGAATTTACGAGGATGAACATCATTAATTTGGTGACCTTAGACCTCTAACATCATTCATTTGGTGGAATTATAAGGTGAAACATCATTAGCTTGGCAACCCCAGATCTTCAACATTATTCATTTAGTGAAATTATGAGGTGAAACATCATTAACTTGGTGACCTCAGACCTTTAACATCATTCATTTGGTGGAATTATGAGGTAAAACATCATTAACTTAGTGACCTCAGACCTTTAATATCATTCATTTGGTGAAATTATGAGGCAAAACATCATTAACTTGGTGACCTCAGACCTTCAACACATTAATTTGGTGAAATTATAAGGGCAAACACCATAATTTGGTGACCTTAGACCTTTAACATTATTCATTTGGTGAAATTACGAGGTAAAACCATTAACTTGGTGACCTCAGACCTTTAATTATAAGTGTTTATTATTATTTTTATTCCAATCAATCAATTTTTATGATGTGGTGGATAAGTGAAACATCATAGACAAAATAGTAAAGCAACAAGTAAAGAAAGGGGAATTTTATTGACCTGAAGCATAAAGATTACATCATGTGAAAAGAAAAGACCGCAGTTCATACAAAAAAGGGGGTTTCATAAAAGCTTCACAAAAATAGCAGACATGAAGGTGAGACACTCAGACCTCAGTCTGTTCCCCGGCTCTGGCCGACCCATCAGTAGTAGGGTTGGTTTGCTCAGGATTTGTATTGCTAACTTCAACCTCGTAATCCTGAGCACCATCATCGGTCTCAGTAACCTCTAGCTGGCTGGTCTCAATTGGACCACCCTCCTCAACCTCCTGCAAGGCCTGAGCAAGCTGAGGATTGGTAAATCGGAGACCAATAAAGTCCGTAGTCAACAGACTTCCAGAGCTGGCCTGTTTCATAGCAGCCCATTGACTGGTTGCCTTAATACCCCTCTCTAGATACTTAAGGCTGAAACTAATAAACTTATCCGAGGTTTGATACTCCTTGATGATCATCTCTGAAGCATCTTCCATAGCAGCCTTAATAGCAGTAAAAAATTTTGATTGAAGGATCTCATCCTTTGCCTTCAGAGCCAGGGCGTGGTCTTCCTTAAGCTTGGTAATATGTTCATCTCTCTCCTTCAGATCTTTCTTTAAGTTAGCAATTACCCCCTGGAAATCGTCTTCAGCCCTCTCAACATCATTTCCCTTATGAATTAGAGGCAACCTCTTTAACATATAGTCTTCCAGATGATGAAGAGAGAGGTCACTCTGCAAAAATAAGAACCAAACACATTAGTAATAGTGAATAACTAATATTAGAGGTAACACAAGTTACAAATACATACCTGAATCGCCCTATGAACTCCAAACTTAGTCAATAGAGGGACGTTCATTGAATGCATGAAGTGTTTATCATCCTTTGTCATTACACGACCGAGGGCATCAAAAGCCTGGACACTATTACCGATGAGGCTATTACCAATCTTCATCTAAGAGAGCCGCGCGACTAAAGCCTCATTTGAGGAAATGGGGATACCACACCCAGTATCTTGAGATTTGCTAGACCTTGTACGGGAAGTGTCTGCAGGTGCCTTCCTCTTCTTTGAAGTGTCTGCAGGGGACTTCCCCTTCTTTGTTTGGGTAGGATGGGGTGCATTCTTACCACCACGCTTCTCCAACAGCTTTGTGATACTTGGTGCAGACATGTTCCAGAGATCATCTGAAATGCCTCCTGATCTCTCTATAAAAAGAAAAGCATCGGAGTTAAAAGCTCAGATACATGAAAGGTATGAGACTTAACTTGACATATGACATAAATAAGTTTTATTCTAGAGCACTTACGAAGCTCGGCCAATGGGCTACCTCTAAGACCTGTCTGAGATAAATAGTAAGGTGTCATCAAATGCTCGTACTTGATGAGATAACCATCTTGGCCCTGACTACGAAGATCTTCACACTCTTTCGGTTCTCTTGGTTCACTCCAGGGTCAATTTTGGCCAAAAAAGAGACCTTACCCCATCTTAGGGGAGTTCTTTGAACAGATGTTCCACAAGCCTCGTTAGGGCCAAACTCCCAAGCCCTTGAGGGAAAGACGAAATGAGGCTTCTAGTTATGGTTAGAAGTCTAGATCACTAACACCATCTTCTTTTCAGGCTTCCTGGCTACGAAGTGGTAGTAGCCAAGATGATTTCTAGCAGAAGAGGGTATGTAGCAAGCTAAGAAAACCCTAACTGGAAGGTTGGTGTGATAAACTACCTTTTAAAGGACGATAGCCCCAACTAAGACACTCCAGGCGTTGGGGGAAAGCTGAGAAGGATCATGATTGATATAAGAGAGGATAGCTCGGATAGTCGGGTGAATTGGGAGACGAAAGATGAGTTTGAACATGTGCTCATATATGCAGAGTTATCCCTCACGGTTGTTAAAGGATCTCTCGTCCTTCAGAGGTTTCCTCAGAGTTACAGAAGAGGGAATGGCATATAAATGTCGAAAGAAGAGAAGGTCGTATTTAGTGACGGAGCTCTCAGGTCCATTAACTTTGGAGGTGTCAAGTTCACTCCCTTCATCATTATAATTATCATCAACAGTCTAAGCCTGAGCTTTAGAGGGGGCACTAGGAAAAGCCATTATAGGTACGACCTCAATTGGACCATAAAAAGCTACAGTTGGCTCTAAGACCTCTATAGATGAAGACCTGCGAGAAATGCTAGCCTCTTGGTGAGATGAGGAACGATCAGAAACCTCTTCTTACTCAGAAACTACATTTCCCTTAGGGGAGCAATCTATAGCCTCTCAGAAAGAGTCTACGGATTCAGTAGCCTCAGAGGTGGACATAGGGTCTGAAGAAGATGACTCAGACATTGGCACAGGAACCTCAACAGGTTGAGCAGGCTCAGGGTATATGACCTTCAAGGGTGGAGGAAAGATTGGTCTGAGGGGAAAGGCCTCAGCCCTACGAGCCTCTTCCTGGGCTAACTCTATCTGCCTAATCTTTTCAAAGGTCTTCTCACACAGAGATGGGAACTCTTCAATGAGTTTATACAAAGGTCTGAGCATTCGACATATGACACTACATTTGGGGGAGAAATCTCAAAAGGCAAACATGTAAATAGATTATATAGCCTACACTAAAGATCAAAGTTTGGAAACTAAAAGGTTTATATCAAGAACACCAAGAAACTCTATAGGTTACGTCACCGGAGAAGATGATCGGAGGGTCACCTAAAAGCTTAAAAATGGGAGGTTTAGCCAAAACAACCTCATATCGGCCTAGAATAACCCCTAAAACACCTAACCACACCAATCCTAGCCTAACAACCACCAAATATTGATGTTTTTCCTCCTCGAAAACCAAAAAATCAATCAAAAATTATGAAATGTGCAAGCAAACCCAGAAAATTAAAAGCAAGGTACAAAGATGGTTACCTGAAGTATAAAGGATGAAGAAGAAAGGGTTACAGACCCAAAGAGACCGGATAACCATAGAAATAGTGGATGTTTGGCTATGGAAGGTGAGAGAGCAATTTTGCAGCAAGAGTGCTAAGCGGGAGAAATGAGAAGAAGAAAGATAAATGAGGAAAGAGAAAGGGTTTAAAAACTTCCCCAATGATGTGGATCAACTCCCAAGGCACTTATCATTGCCTTAGAAATCCTAAAAGGCGTCGTTAGAGTTGCCATACCTTGGGGAAAATGCTAGCCACTTCCCAGAGTGACATGTGTCCAAGGAACCACTCCAAACCCCAACACACCAAAAATGTCCCTTCATTAACCTGACTCTTATACCCCTCAGTCAGCTACTCACATAGGAGACTAAGGGCTAGGGGGTGATTGATATGTCCGAAGTGTACCCTTGTACTTCGAGTCATCGACCTCGATTGACCTCACAGTCGAATCATCAGGAAGCTCACAATAACCATCAGAAAGGTCATCTTTCTCAAGGTCGGCTTCGTATTGTACAACCTCGGCTGGGCAGCAGCCGAGATCTGTAGCATCTTATGGGATCAAGCTATTGCCAACATCGCACTCTGCCTTAGCCGACACTACATCCTACCTCATACTTAACCTCGACCGGCCTCCCAGGTCGAGGTCATACTTATGATTGGCCGGACAAAGCAACTATCACCCAACATCGTATTTGACTGGGCCGAGGTCCAAACGTCGTACTCGGTTGGGTCGAGGTCCAGTCCCATCAGATAATGCGACAAGTCCGAGCACATGCAAGCACATAGAAGACTTAGAGCACGTGGCAAATCAGTTATAAACAAATCATTCCCCTCACGTAAGGGAATATTTGGTCATCATTCCTAGCATGTGGCACAACCAGGTGTCCACCTATGATTAGTGTATTCAACTGACATATGCCCATGGCATGCTTGGGAGGTACACTACATCCCCCAAGCATTATAAATACATATCTTTTTGTACCTTGTAGAAGGATCCATAATTGTAATCCTAGCGGGAGCTCTGCAAAAATACATAGTAGAGAGAGAAAGTGAGAGATTGTATCATAGGACATTAGTGCCCTCATTCTAGTGAAACTTACTCACACACTCCCAGTGGGCGTAGGCCAAATTGGCTGAACCACTTATATACCAGTGTTTCTGCTCTTCTCCTCACCTCCTTCTACTAGATATTTACTTTTGTGCTGCCATTGTTATTTCTAGCTTGAGCTTATCAACACCTTACACCGGTGGCGCTGTTTACAGCATCATCAATATATATACATGGACTAAGATAAAGAATGTCGTATATATACACTAGATATGTATAGTATATATATATGGGATGAGAATATATATATATATATATATATATATATATATATATATATATATATATATATGGACTAAAGCAAAGAAAGAAATGTGAGTAAATTTTTGAACTATCCAGGAGTATAAAATTTGGAATAAAATACATGTGATATACGTGTATAAAGTGAGAATGTTGTATACAAGATTAATAACACTAGATGTAAATAGTGTAATAACTAGTGAAGGTTATTCTTAATAAATGGTTATATGCCAAGTGAGGGATTAAAAGGAATAAGCTATTGCGAGAGCTTAGAATGTTATATACGCGGGACTTGAGATAGCGTATGCTGATTTAGTTGTCGTGAGAGATTAATTAAGCGGGGTAGCTTAACTAGGGTATTTTAAAATACATGCGTTAGGTGTGCACTGTTAGATGAGAGTTGAGGGGTATCTCATGTGAGTGCGACACCAGTTTAAATATGGAGAGTAACATATTTAAATATTAAAGTATGTTAAGCACTTGCTAAAATATTTTCAAAACTCGGGCTCTGACCCGTATCTATTTTTTTTCTTTTTCTTATCCTATGTATACTTTTTAGGTGTCCAGACGCAGGGACACCTGGATGATTATCCCTTCAAGTCAGACGTCGCTGCCGCAGGTGTGGATGTTGGCAGGAAATTGTATAAACACTTCTCTCCTTGTGCTCTAGATATGAGGTACTGTTTTAATAA
This sequence comes from Sambucus nigra, assembly GCA_949130495.1. Lineage (NCBI taxonomy): Eukaryota > Viridiplantae > Streptophyta > Magnoliopsida > Dipsacales > Adoxaceae > Sambucus > Sambucus nigra. The sequence continues at coordinate 139,838,526 of OX422224.1, read as the reverse complement.
TCGGACATGTTGCCCAACTGTTGTCTTTTATTTTATTTCATGGCATTTTATTTTACGCCAATTTGTTATGGCTGTATATATGTTTACCGAGAGTTATCGGTTATTTATTTATTCATCATATTTGTTATTTATTTTTTCGTGTGAATGGATTTACTTGTACGTTTAGGTTAAAAAGATTAGAAAGTTTAAAATTTGACGCCGAGCCTAATAGGTTATTAGTAATTAAATGGTTTTTGACAGTGATGCTGAGAATGAAACCACATGAGATTCCTGTTTAATTTGATATAGGACTGATAATCCAGTATTTTATTAGGTGGGGTGCCACAAAACCATAGGATGAATTTGAAAATTTTGGGTCCGCCATAGAATAACTATTGGGCAAAAATTGGGCTACTGGACCCATCGAACGGATCCTAGGGTTTTGTCTATATGGCTTCACATATATGTATAAACGCAACTAATCATAAGGTTTAGTATCTAGGCCTAATATTTCTTCTATAAGCTACTGGACCCGTCGAATCGATCTTAGGGTTTATAATGTATGTATATTAGATTGTGTATGCATATATTAGAGCCTGGGTAAATGTTCCTTGTTAGTTTTGTCCAGGATGGTTGATTTCACATGGCCAACATAGTATATGTATTGTAGATTCTATACACAGATATTGGATTTGAGTATTTTCTTAGGAGCCTCTTATCACTATCTCGAACCAACGGTACAAAAGTTAATGGGGGGTTCCTTGTTCAAATTTTTCTTGCGAGATGTCCCATACATGTAGTTTAGTTCGATCGTGAGTTCAGGATCTTTGGGTATGGGATCCTTGGGACCTACCTCATCATGGATTCTTAGCTTGTGTGGATATTATTGTGTTATATGTGGAGTCTTGGGCGAACTTATCAAAATGCCCTACGTACAAAACTTAGTGAGGATCAGAAGTTGAGAGACGTTTGGGCAATAAAACTATTGGTTTATTATTTTGTGCATTACTTATGTTGATTAGTATCCTTAGTATATTATGATATGGATTGCATATGGTTAGTTTAGAATTTATCAAGATAGATAAGAGGTGAGGGATATTTACATGATTGCCAACGGGTGACGACATGAGGCGTAAATAGCTCGCATTTAATATTGTAAAGCAACATTTATCTCTTACAAATTTAGTACATTGAACCAAATCTATAAAAAAAATTCCCTCGGATATTATTATTGTTATATAGAAGCAACATGATTGAGTAGTTAGAGTTGGACTGAGCTGTCAGAGTTCCCGTTATTGGAGATCCAGTTCGTCATCCTTGGTGTAAAAGTTGATTTCATATCTGTTGTTACTCCTGTAGATAATTGTATTAAGGATTTCATTTGCTTTCAGTTGGAGATTTTTGTGTTATGGAAACTTTTATTAGTGGATTCAATTTTATTGAAGATTTATTTTATTCACTTCAGTTATTTATATTGTGGCAATGTTTTATTATTTATGTCATGGATGGTTTTCATCTACTGTCATTTTTATTTATCGTTGATTATAAGAATTATATAAATTGATTATCATGCTCTATTTTTGATGTGTCATCCTGATCAACTGCACGTGGAAGATAGGGGTGTTATAGTTAGTATCAGAGCATCCAGGTTCTAGTGTCCTATTAGGATCTGTGTTGTGCTCATTAGGTTTCTATGTTGCATTCTTTGGGATTAAATTCTTATGATTATGAAGACTTGTACTATTCATTAGTTCTCGATTTTTGTATGAATATTATCGTTTCCTTAGGGTTGGCAAACACTCGTGATTCGAGAGGACGAATATTGGCAAAAAGTTAAGGTGTGATACATTGGTTTAAGACATAATTTTTTCTTTAGGATGCCACTAGAGATTTATTGGGACACTTGGGGGTTAATACCAATGATCTATATTGAGATCAAATTCAAGAGATAGAGGAATTATCCCAAAGATATACAAATTCATTAGGTATGTTATAGAGGCGTGACATACCAGTTTCTTATGGTCAGAGTGAAAGGATAGTCTTAGCGTATATATAGGAATATTGTATGTATATTCCTTATGTGATAATTGAGAACATATTGTGTTTGACTTGTATCAGTTGTGATTTAATTAAAAAGATTTGTGACCGTATACCACACTCCTGAATCATTTTAGATGTTTTTTTCTTCGAAAAGACTCATGCAAGGTATGGCAAATAATTCTTTTATGGCCAACGGAGACTGGGCTGACTTAGATTGGCGTGATGCTGAGGTGTTAGTGCTTGGGAGTGAGAACACCTATAATAATATAGAGATCGTGCTTCATGATAGGGTCTTGTTGAGGGATCCCGAGAATTATATCTCTTCGAGAATGAAGAATCCAAGTGGTTATGTGACTGTTGGCACTTTTTGATTTTGAGTTTATTCTTCACTTGATATATTTTTTATTTATTTATTGGGGTTATTTGAAGAATTTTTGCTTGTGTGAAGGTGGACATTTCTTCATTTATCATCTGCTCATGGGGTTCGACGAGGATTAGGAAGGTGAGAGAAAAGTTCCCTAGGGCGGTGAAGTTGATGGTAGAAGCTGCTGGTTTTGGTCTTTTGGCAGGGCCTTGGATGAGATGCCACACTCTCCAGCGATCTTATTCACTTTGGGTGAAAGGTGGTGGGACACTACCCATACATTCCATTTCGGCGTGGGAGAGATGACGGTCACTTCAATGGATGTGCATCAGTTGATGGGGCTGGAGTGTGAGGATTGACAAATCATCATGGACTGAGCTCTGCACAATTTTGAGGTTGTGATTCAAACGGCCATGGGGGATGTCTGGCGGATTTATTTCTAGGGAGTCTGTTAGGATATCGGTGTTGAAGGATACATTGATAGCTAGATTGATCGATGTGATCGATGGTAGGCATATGAGGCAGGCGACCCATTTATTTATTTTTCTCTTGATGGGGGGTTTTGTGGTGGCGATGAGCGGTGACGTCATCCATTTATGGTTTCTTCTTTTTAATGGATTATTTATAAGATTCATTTGTATAAGTGCAAGAGATTTTCTTTGACTTCCCTCTATGCTTCTCTAAATTCATTCAGTATCGTCGACAGATTTTTACAAGGACCACGTACCTTTTGAAGGTAATCTTTAGATACCCCTTCTTTATTTTCCTTCTTTTCTTCTTATTCTTTGACATATTGTGTTGCTTTCTGCAAACGTAGTTTTATGAGGTGATTAGGCACAACTTCGTATTGGTTTCCTTGAAGGTGAGTGAGGCGAGGGAATATTCGAAGATGTACCAGTAGAGGAGGTCGAATAGAAAGTTGAAGGAGTTCCTAGCTTTGAAAGATGTGAGGGAGGTATTGAACGTCTTAACAAGTGATCAGGTTAGGCTCTGGTTTTGTCTTCTTTTTTATTTTGTGTATTTTTTAGATTTTTGATGACTGACTTCCATTTGGGGACAAGTGACCTTCTATCCTTTGCATTTGGCCTCGAGGGGGCTGCAGGGATTACGAGTGTTCACTCCCAGATGTGAAGGTTAATAGAGCATGAATTCGGGTACGTCTGGTACCTATAGGAGAGGGTGGTGAGGCAGATGATGGAGGGTGAGGTGGAGGTTCCACTGTAAATGTCGCCTGAGTATATAAGGACAACGAAGGAGATGTTGGATGAGGCGAGGGCATTAGAGATGGTGGCCGAGCCTTACAAGTTCTGTACGGATGTGATGATGGGGTACGATTATTTGGACTTTCCAACCAGTTGGTTGATACAGTCATTTATTCATGATATGGAGGGTATGCCCCCACCAATAAGATTGGGGAGGGGCTTTGGCGCATACCTTTAGAGGGGGCGCAACGACGACAATGGATAATATTCCTGTCCAACACCTTTCCATTGCTTCTGACCATATTCAGGGGTGGTAGGCATTCTGTTTTGGTGCCTCATCATCATCAAGCGATGATAAATGACTTTATTCCCATCTCTGAGGAGGTTCTTCAGAGGGAGGTATGATTTTCCCTTTCAGTTTGCACTTTGAATCTGATATCTTTCTCTATTGCTGATTGGCTAGCCTTTGTTTGATCATTCTTTTGCAGATTGTTTGTGTATTGACATATTGTCTTTCAGCATATCTGAGATTGAATGTCTTACGTGTTTTATTGTGTGAGAAAGGCGGCCAGATCCTGTATAGTGCCGTCGATAACTTCTGAGGAGAGCTCTAGTTTAGAGAGCAGGGGGTCCACTACTCGTCGTCGAGGGAAGCATGTTCATTAAGGTGCTTGAGGCGATGATCTAGGATTTTCAGAAGGTCCGGGTTTTGTCCTGACAATCATGATTTAAAAAATATAAACGCAATGACAAATATATATGATGATTGATTTTTTCATTTTCTTGATTTATTTTCAATTAAATGGCCTATTTTATATACATTTTAATTTTCCATAGGGATTTTTTTAACTGAATAATTAAGAAATAACTTTTGGAAGTTCTTTTTCTAGGAAGGAATACTCGATAAAACTTTTGTAAACAGGTTGCTTTGATAAAAAAAGGTCTTATTTGAAGATGGACAAAGAAAAAAGGGTAGAAAATTTTCCAAAATAGGGGTGTGCCGACCTTTGGCCTGTCTATCTGCATACTAGTCAGGTCCAAATTATTTTTCCAGCCATAATTATCCTCTATCTACACTTCTGTGTACTTAAAATAATTGTTGCAATCGTAGATTAATCCCTTCGTCATTTGTGGATAATTTCAAGTATACAAGGGGCCTTTGGGATGAAGTTTTAAATCACACCTCAAATTCTTCCTTTCTCTTTATTCCATAAATTTTCTTGCTCCTATGAGATTGAGGTTATCATGAATTAGGGCTTTATATCTTACCTCAAGGAGTTGGAATCCATGTGCTTGTACATTATCGGCTATGAGAATTTCAACTTGTGTTCTGATACCCTATGGCATAACCATCCTATTGATTGGAATCTCCTAAAAGCAGCTTTGTAATTCTGGTATCCTAAAGACCATACTGGTATCCTAAAGACCATATGTTTCGCTTTGGCCTAGATGAAGTATGTTCCATCGAAGAAATTTTTGGCTATGCTAAGTGTCAACCCCAGTGTTACTGCAACTTTGTCTGACCTCTCTGATTATCCTCGGGTGTCATTAGACAAATTACTACACATCTCTCCTCCGACTACACGACTGCTAGTGTGTGTGTGTATGGGGGGGGGGGGTATCATCCTTCAAACAGTTCTGAATTTGGTGTGTCAGATAGATTATGCTGAAAATGACTTTGTTGGCATTGTATCCTTGGGAGTGATCGTCAGGATGCTCTTAGTGACTGATGATATGATGGTGGACCCTCAGATGGCTACAATCGTACTGCGTATGTATTGTCATCGTAATCCTATCACTACCATATTGATGGAAACATTGATGACCTAGATGATTGGAAGGAAGGTCGGGCCAACTTTCTACGAGGCAGTCCCATGATATTGTTCATGTAGTTATCGAAGAGACTTCACCTGGTGGTTCCCCCTGAGTACCTTCTGATTATTATCCCTAACTTCGTTGCGCAGTACATCTCTTTTGTGGAGAACTAGGTTAATTGGCTTGTGGAGCATGGGACTCGATATCTTCATTAGTCAGTGGGGCTAATTGCAGCCTATTCTACAGTTGTGTGATTATCATTACATCGACTAGTAGGTCTTCGTCAAACTTCCTTCTATTTTCCTTGACGAATTCTTTTTTAAGAGGGTTGGGAGAAAATTATTCCTCCATGCATAACCAACTTCTTTCCTATGGAGGATTTGACCGAGTCTCTAAGGATGATTTGGGGCAGTGCCAAAGACTAGCTACCCGTCCATTCCAATCTATTGAGGAGACTGGGTTCGTATCTGGTAAATATTTGAGGTGGTTATAGGGGAAGGTGGTTATGAAGGTTTGTGATAAGGAGACTGAGTAAAGGTGGCTTGTGATGTTTGATGCTCTAGAGAAGGGCATTGTAATTTCATCCAAGCTGATTAGTGCATACCGTTTCATAGAGCACAAAAGGAAGTCCAGTCAGGATTGGGATTTTTGGGGTCCTCCTGGGATTGGTAATGATGATAAGGCGGTCTCGTCTGGTAGTTAAGATAGGTTTCATGGGGTTATGGAGGAAAGTTGGGTAATAAATTTATGTGTGGGTAGGCCAGGGTGTGGGTTTGGTATGGTTAGGAAGATTTTTTTGAATTTTCTTGTCACTAATATCTCGTGTCATTGTCATGTTTTGTAATAAAAGAATGAAATGACATTTTTAACATATTTTGTTATGCCCGTTACATAATCTTCTTTTTGTTACTGATCAATAAGGCATACATAATCCTTTTAATAATTTAAAGGATAAGAGGGAGACTAGTGTTTTCGATAGGAATAAAGAATAAGATTTTGTAAAAGAGAAAGGACCACGACTAAAGTGGCTTTATGGGTTGCCTATGTACCTCTGCAGGGTTTAAAAATTATTTTGTACATTTTCTTTGAAAAGGCAATTTTGAGAGGATCAGGTCCTATGTAGTTTTGAAAAGAGATAAGATGATATTATTTTAGAGTAACGGGGATATAAGAAGAGTCGTTGCGTGATGACAGTTGGACTAGGGGTAAAATTTCTTTCTATCATCCAAATTGACTGGATGTCTAATTTCTTCTTCGTCGAGGTCTGTGAGCATAGTCGTGCCACCTAACAGAATCTTCTTCACGATGTAGGTCCCATTCCAGTTAGGTTTGAATTTCCTCTTAGATCTAGATGCGTTCTATAATTTCTTTGAGAGTGAAATCTACTTTTTGCACACCACGATCTTTGACTTTCTTGTTGAATGATCGTGGAATACAACGATGTTACCCTTGTATATGATATAAAACTTTTAGTATTCTTTCATCCAAAAGTGTGAGTTTATCATAACGACTTTTCTGCCAATTGACTTTGCTGACCTAACTTTCAAGCATGACACGCAGATAGGGTATTTTAAGTTCATAGGTAAGACTGCCTCCATATCGTATACTAGGGAGTATGGGGTAGCTATAGTTGGTGTTGATATAGGAGTGGTAACCCCGGGGGTATATGGGATCTGGTTTTCCCAATCTTTGCAACTTTTAGATATTTTACTAATTATGGATTTAAGGCTTTTGTTAAGAAACTTTGACAACCCCATTGGTTTGTGGACGATATGAAGAGGACTTGTTCCTTTGAATCCCATACTCATCGACTAATTTCATGATTCAAATTCAAAATGGATCCTAATATTTGATACCAACTCATGCGAAACTCTGTAACGTCATATGATGTTCTTTCTGATGAAGTTGGTCACTTTCTTTGCATCAAACATCGTGTATGATTTGGCTACAACCCATTTGGTGAAACAATCAATGGGTAACCAGGATGAATTTGTTCCCATTTGACGCTTTGGGAGTGACTTTCCCAATGATGTCAATGCCCCAAATGGAGAAGGGCCAATGTGAAGTCATGTTATACAACTCTCAAAGAGGTAAGTGCTGAAGATTGGCGAACTGTTAGCATTTGAGGTATTTTTTTATATAAGCAGTGCAATCTTAAACCATAGTGATGATATTCTTGACAAGCATATGAATTTTCATGTGAGGTCCACATTCCCCATTACAGACTTTCTACATCACCTCTTCGACCCCAGCCCCTGCTATGCATTGCAAATGGGTTCCATCAAAATTTATCTTGAAGAGTGATATATCGCACATGAGGTACTGAGCAACAAGATTGTGAAGGGCCGTGCGGTGTTTCTTATTAGTGACCATGATTGAGGAGGCACTAAATGTCATAATACCACATCCCAATATATCTGGGCCTTCTTTCGATGTGAGATCGATGTGGTAGAATTGAGCGAGTGCTGAGTGCTTTTGGACTAGAAAGGGAGCCATTGTTATTCCCTCATACATGTCGACCATGGAGGCTAAGGTCGTTAATATATCAACAAAGTTTTTTCTTAAGCATTCTAAGTAGTGAAAGGTGATACCCTCAAATCGGGAGGCAATTTCTTGAAGGTGAGCGTAAAAGGGCAAGTTTCTCGTCTTTGACCTTTCACTTTATGAGGAGTTGCCCTATGATGGGGGTTGAATCTCTATAGACATTGATGCATATGATTCATTTCTCGATGAAATATTTAGACTTACAGTACATAACTCATACTCTATTATGTTGTTGGTGAAAGGGAAGTCCAACTTGACGCCAATGGGAGTGTGAGAATCGTCGGTAGAGATTATGAGTATCCCAATACCACATCCCTTCTTATTATCATCACCGTTGGAAAATATCTCCCATTTGAGATCTTCATGAGAAGCGTAAAGAATATCTTTATCCAAGAACTCTGAAATCCATACATCAACTTCTCTAGTGGGATTGTCGATGAGGTAGTCAGAAACAACTCTTCCTTTCATGGCCTTCTGAGTGATATGGGCGATATCGAATTCAACTAGTAACATCAACTAACGAGCTATGCGACTGGGTAAGGCAGGCTTATCTAATAGGTATTTCATGGGATCCATTCAGGACACACACATGATAGGGAATGCAAGCATATAATGTCGGAGTTTTAACGTAACCCAAACAAAGAGAGATGTACCTTATCCAGTATAGTGTAGTTCACTTCATAGCCTTCTAACTTTCGACTAGTATAGTAGTGTGACAACCCGCCTACTAAAATAATAGGTGGCCAATCCAATACTCTAATAATCACAGGAATCATAGATGGTCCATTCCAAGCATCACTGTCGATTAAAATAATAGTACGAGATAACCAACAATCATTTTAGAAAACGGGCTGTCAAATTTAAAATTATATAAATAGAAGAAAAACACTTAGACAATGCCATTTGCAAAAAACGGTGGATATCAAAAATCAACAATTGAAAGAATAACAATATAATAAATAATCACCGAATAAGCTTTCGGTGAACATACCAATACAATAAGTTACATCGAGTATTACTATCATAAATGAATGCAAAGCATGGGCAACACGCTCGAATAAATAACTGAACATAACTAGAGTACAATGGAAAGAAGCGTCTAATACAGATATCCTATAACATCCACAATATGCTATAGCTCTATGACAACTGGAATGGAAATGTAAATTCGGGTGTCCTTGCGGTAGAGCACCTGAACGGACAAAGAGTTGCATACAAAACAAAGAAATATAGACGGGTCAGGGCCCGGTTTGATATAATTACCATGTGACTAAAATGCATGACAATTAAGTGCGTAATTCTCTTGCAATTAACAATAATATAATTTCTCACCTCTCAATCTAAAAGCAACCTAGCGCAATATTAATGATGGTGTTTTAGTTAACCCAAGTACTAAGGGCTAACTTCTCCCCAGTCTCAACATTATGCCCTATTCGTGCGTGGGGTGTCTCGCGAAGCGAAATCCAAACAAGGAACCCCCCGACACACTACTAATAGGCAAGGTTGATCGTCGAGATCCATTAAACCCTCAGCACGAAATCAATATATACATATTCATCTAATTACGTACACATAACAATTTCATTCACCATTTAAAGGCAAAATTCCTAATTTCTTTAGGAACTACATATATGGCAATTCATTTGATCAAATGTTTACCAATTAATCTCATTTCAAAACTTTCTTTACCAATTTTATTTCCTTTCTTCCATCCAGGAAAAATATATAATTAAAGCAAGTTTTATTAACATAAAAATGCTTTACCTTTTCATTTCATAACTTTCCATTTTCCTTCTTCCATCCGGAAAATATATAATTTAAAGCAAGTTTTATTAACATAAAAAATGCTTTACTTTTTCATATCATATCATCCATTTTCCTTCTTCCATCTGGAAAATGTATTCAACGTCCAATTTCCCTTCTTCCATCCGGGAAATGTAAATTAAAGCCATTTCATTATCTTGAAATGCTTTAATCACCAATAATGTCCCACATTATTGTCAGTAGTTATATATCATATTATATAACGCATCTAAGACCACCCGTTCGGGTTTTTCCACTGTGAGCGCCCCTAAATGGCTATCATCTTCCAGGGCCTATCATCAAGATAACCAGGGATCCTACTGAAACATAGGGAAGTGGCCATATACCTGCGGGCTAGTCATGACCACACCCAGAATCACCTAACAAGCGCAGAAAATATACAATAAACGCTCATTTGGCCTAGGGACTATATCCACCCTACATTTATTAGCCAGGGGGCTTCACCACACGCGCGCAACTTCCCTTATGATAGCGATTTAAGAAGGTGTGTATCCATAAATTAACATTTATGAAGAACATTACTTTTTTCCATTTTGAAAACATCCATCCTCTATTTTTTTTAAAAATCATTTGTACTTATTCATTTAGTACCACATTTTATAACATACATTTCTTATTCATTTAGTCATATTTTATTTATAACCTAAGACCCGAAGTGCCATTATACTCAAACTAGCCTCCAAGAGTTCAATACAATTTCCTAAATCATTAAAGTGAGTCTCCCTCAATAATTGACTCCCAAAAGTCTCAACATTAACATTATATCTCCAATTAATTTTTAGATCAACTTCCTATATCATTCGGATATTAACCTACACAAACTAGCCCTCGGGGTAAGCCCAATTATCCCATATAGACCTAGGACATTAGTCTACCCAAAACAACCCTCTAGGACTCCCCATTACTTCCCAAAGGAAGGTTCCTAAACCTTGAACCTAAAAGAAAATGACTAAAATAAAACTAGGAAAATCTCACAAAAACAGGCAGCCGAATCGATTCGCCCTAGGGCCGAATCGGTTCGCCCCTGGTTGCGAATCGATTCACCCAAAAGCGAATCAATTCGGTGAGTAAAAACCACATTATGCCTCAGGCGAATCGATTCTTCCCCAACCCGAATCGATTCGGTTTCCCAGACCTGTATCCTTCCCCTTATCTGAATTGATTCGCCCTAAGGCCGAATTGATTCGGCCCTGCAGTTTTGCCCAATTTGGGCTACGGGTTGAAGAACCCTAAAATCCTAAAAACCCTCAAATTCTTGATTTCTTCCAACATCAACAACATATATTGTTACCAAATCATTTCTACACAATTACTAACCAATATTATCTCCTCAAATCAAATTAAAACAAAGATTAAGGGATTAAACACCAAAATCCACAAAAATCCATTTATGGTTTAAATCTCCAAAAACCTAACTATACATGAAAATTATCACATTAAATCAATATCTAACAAGTAAGAAACTTGCCTCGAGGTTGTAGTCTCGGATTCTCCTCCGGTAGCAACGGATTTCGGCTCAAATCTTCAATTTTTCTCTCTTTCTCTCCATTCTTCCAACTCTCTCTCTCTCTCTCTCTCTCTCTCTCTCTCTCTCTCTCTCTCTCGTGGATTCTAACACAAGATAAGGGAAATAAAAGGGTTTGGGTGACTTAACCGGGTTTAAAACATAAATGCCCCTCTTTTAATTTCTAATACACCATTAAAATGACTCGTATCCACATAATTGAGTCATAACCCATTAAAAGTGCCCGAAACTCAAAAATACAACTTGGCACATATTTCGACTATCTCGACTATTCCAAAAACAACCGCACCCCTATTTTGGCATTCGAAAAAATTTGAACTACGTTTATGTTCCAAATTCATTTTATTTCATTAATTATGCCCAAATTTAAATATAGGTCATAACCGTCGCATAACATATAACTACGCAATAAAACACAATATAATGCTATTTACCTTCTCATAACGGTAAATAGACAAAACATAGTAAATATTATCCCTTAATATCACGGGAAATAATACTTACTCCAACTTCCCCTATTTTATAAAATGAGCCCATCAGGCAAAATAATATAAAATAGTCGCTCAAAAGCCTGGGTTGTTACATACTCCCCCCTTAGAAGGGAATTTTGCCCTCAAAATTTAGGCGTACCGTATAACCAAATAAAGGTATATTATACTAAATTATCGTTCTATCATTTTTAGCAAACCCCTCGGCAGTGCGACGTCCCCTTTGGACTCGAACTAAGGTCATCACTATACGATCTTAGTCTCCCTTCTTCGTGCTCTAAAATAGCATCTAGTCATTCCTCACGAACTACCGATCCCACCTTTCTACCACGGAAGGATAGACCTGTAAAAATACACGATAACCCGTTAACACGACACGACACGAAATTATAAGTTAATGGGTTTACCCTTATTGGGTTTGGATCATTAACGGGTTGACACGGTAGACCCGTTAACACTAACGGTTCGGGTTTGGAAATTTACCTGTACCCGTTTTAACCCGTTTCTACTAACGAGTACTATAGGGTCACCCAACCCGTACCCAATAACAATAACCATTAAAACCCATTATTTCTAAATCTTTAAAGACTAACGGGTGCTATAGGGTCACCCAATCTATACCCAATAAAAATTACAATTAAAACCCATTATTATTAAAGTATTAAAGACTAACAGGTATTATAGGGTCACCCAACCCGTTACCCATTTCGACCCAAAATGATTTGTTAATATTAACGGGTGTTAACGATTTGGGTCGTGTACCCGTTAATATTAACGGGTCGTGTTTGGGTATTGTTATTAGACCCGTTAGGCTTAACGGGTCGTGTATGGGTTAGGCTGTTTTGACCTGTAACCCGTAACCCGTACACGACCCAAATCGACCCGTTGACAGGTCTACGGAAGGAGGTACCTACACATCTCGGCACAAATTGCCTTTCTTCCCAAAACACGTTACACCCTTACTAGGGAATAACTACACTAACATAAAATCGCTTAAACCCAACACTACTTACTTCTATTCGCATTGGCGTAGCCCTTGAAAGTATGCGGCTCAATGAGCTCAATCATTATAGAAATATTCTCGGACCACTCCAAGCCCAAGGAATATATTGTCCGCTGGTTCCGTTCCAATGAGCAGGCAAATTACTCATCCGACTACACTAGGCCACACACATGTCACTATACTTATAGAAAATGATCTGATCTACCTTACGGAAATTTCGATCCATAAATCTACTACTCCCATCCTTCCTTTAAGTCGAACCCACCTATTAAAGGTATGCCTTTCGGCATAAGGCTAACTTCAACCACTTAGCGCATCAGCTACCCCATTCGCGTTTCTTTTGCAAAAGGGAATATCCACTTGATAGTCCTTTACGAACTCCAAACACCAACTCTGCCGCCCCGACACATATTACAACACCCTGTTGCTCGTAAAAAAAATGACCCAATTTCCTGCCCAGGAAGTAGTGTCTCAGTTTCTTTAAGGCAAAAACTACCGATACGATCTTTAAATCAAGCGTGGGATAATACTTCTCACGGAGTTTAAGTCTGTGAGACGCATAAACAATGGGTTCATGCTCCCGTATTAATACTTCCCATTCCTGGCAGAGACTCGTTCGTTAAACCCACTCTCGATCTTAACAACACGAGTGCAGGAGTAAAAGCCAACTTATACTTCAACTCCTTGAAAACGAAGTTACCGACGCCACGCTTTATCTAAGAGAGGCCCCACCTTCTATGGCCTAACATTATGAAACACTCGAGATCCTATACTTCTCGTTCTAGGGACCCAATCCTATTTAGAGTTAACCCACAACCTATTGTGGTCAACTCCCTACCGCCTTCCTAAAACAATGTTACATGCCCTAAAGGCCTTACGTCCTAATAATCCTAAGGTCAATCTATATCCTAATCAAGTCGTATAAGTATTATACTAATTATATCCCTAGTGTCCAAGACCTTTCCCGACTTCCGACATTCACTCGGTTTCATGCGTGGGACGTCTCGCCGAGGCGAAATCCAAACAAGGAACCCACCCGTTATACTACTATCTCGCATCATCGATCGTCGAGATGTAACGGTCAAAGACACATGATCGGGAACACTAAAATCCTAACTCGTAACCCTACTAATTCACTTCTACTTCTATGACCTACCATTACAATTAATTGAAAACTTAACTAACCTGGAATTTACTTTCTGTAAGATGCCACAAATGCTTTATCTCAATATATATAAATACATCTTTTTTTAAATGGATTTCTCATCAAGGCATAACCATAAGTCTCAATTCTACTTCCATATCTTAGTCTTCCCCACATCGATCAGAGGAAAAACTATTACAGTACTCCTATATCGCACATCAACTTAGCCCTTAAATCACTCAATTACGTGATTCTCGGCTAAACCTTCCAACCCAGCATCTAACCAACAGAAAAAGAAAAGAAAGAAAGAAAGAAAATAAAGCATCTCTCCACTCCCAACGTCGTTAAGGTTCATGCGTGGAGCGTCTCGCAAAGCGAAATCCAGACAAGGAACCCCTCCTATACATTACTACTTAACTTTGTTGGTCGTGGAGATAAGGCAACATCATACACGAACAAAGCAATCAAACAATCATACAAGGCAAACAAAAAAAGTAATGAAAATCTCTTACCTACCTCAATCCACCTCTATAAAGTCTCAACCTGTATCCAGGAGAGATATCATAGAACAACTAGTTCTTCTCTAGAACTAGAAATAGGATAGCCTCACAATGTATTTGCTTGCTATCACCCCAACCAATCCAAGGATATTCCCACTCGCATAATACATATAATACAAGTAGCACATGCCACACACATACTCTCAAAATATCACCACTCGCTTAATAACGAGCGAAAGAAAAATATAGAACCTCCCTTCTACGGAAGTCATATAGGTATATTCACTATAATAATATCGATACTACCAGAAGCTCGATTTACACACCCGAATCTAGAGTAAATACAATACTACTCCATCTTATCATAAGGAATGCTCCACCCTCAACTAAGGTGGAAATTCCCACCAACATACTTGCCAATCTATGGCCACTACTAATGGTTCCTAGACACATTTTCTAGTCTTAACCAAACCAAACTACTTCCATCTCTAGCTACCCTAGCGATCACTCGTGTATCTCCCTTAACTTCCTCAACAAAGAGAACATTCTACTAGCCTCCCCGACCTTAGTTCAATGAGTCTTCCCTGGGTGGATGTCCACCAATGGGGTCTCATGAACACTACTTCTCTAAAAGTGTTATCAACACTTACTTATGAGCCTATCATTCCACTGAAGGGCCCTCTCTCCCTTGTATCAACCCACTTCGATTCAAGGCTTCCTTAACCTTGTAACTCTTTATTCATGGTCGGCCTCTGATCGAACCTCAAGTGAATATTTGAGAATCTACTTTCTCATCATTCCTGATGTCCCAAAGAAACTCGCTGTTGAAAACATCTACCGGGTTTCTCTAAGGGCAAACCTCCCACTCCACCAAAATATGGCGACTATCATTTTCTCCCTTTCAACTTTACTCCTACGGGTGAAAGGTTTTCTTCCAATCTTCACATCCGGGCACTTCTATACCCCTCACTAGGCCAAAACTCCTGGGCCTCATACTTCCACCAAATGAGGTTACACTTCCGCCATCTGCCTTAACTTCAATATGTAGTCCTTATCAAGGACTTTTCATCCTCAATCGTAGCGTCGCTTGGAATCCCAATCTTAGTACCACTCTCTACTTGAAGTGGTACTTGGAAAACTATATCTACTGTACTTAGTATTCGCGGTAGAAATATAAAATAATGCTACAAAGGGAGCGACCTCTATAGCGGCCCTCCTCCCCGGCTACAACTTACAGTTATTCGTAATCCCATCTCATGATGCCTTCATAATGGCCTCCTCTGATGACCTTCCTCCGTCGACTTACGAGTCTCACACGAATGCGCAAATTTTTTTTGGGGTTCTCATAACATAACAGGAGAATAAAATCTCACAAGAGAAATCAACGACCTTAATCTTAAGGCTCTATATCAAATAGAAAGAAATGCAGAAGGCGTAGTACGTACGCACAGATTCCTAAGGACTCTAGAACCTAATGATGTGATACCATCTGTGACAACCCGCATACTAAAATAATAGGTGGCCAGTTTAATACTCTAATAATCACAGGAATCATAGATGGTCCATTCTCAGCATCACTATCGATTAAAATAATAGTACGAGATAACCACCAATCATTTTAGAAAATGGACTGTCAAATTTAAAATTATGTAAATAAAAGAAAAACACTTAGACAATCCCATTTGCAAAAACGGTGGGTATCAAAAATCAACAATTGAAAGAATAACAATATAATAAATAATCACCGAATAAGCTATAAGTGAACAGACCAATACAATAAGTTACACCGAGTATTACAATTCAATTATTACACTATAATAAATGAATGCAAAGCGTGAGCAACACGCCCGAATAAATAACTGAACATAACTAGAGTACAATGAAAAGAAGCGTCTAATACAAATATCCTATAACATCCACAATATGCTATAGCTCTATGACAACTGGAATGGAAATGTAAATTCGGGTGTCCTTGCGGTAGAGCACCTGAACGGACAAAGAGTTGCATACAAAACAAAGAAATATAGACGGGTCAGGGCCTGGTTTGATATAATTACCATGTCACTAAAATGCATGACAGTTAAGTGCGTAATTCTCTCGCAATTAACAATAATATAATTTCTCACCTCTCAACCTAAAAGCAACCTAGCGCAATATCAATGATGGTGTTCTAGTTAACCCAAGTACTAAGGCTAACTTCTCCCCAGTCTCAACACTATGCCCTATTTGTGCGTGGGGTGTCTCACGAAGCGAAATCCAAACAAAGAACCCCCCCGATACACTACTAATCGCTAGGTTGATCGTCGAGATCCATTAAACCCTCAACACGAAATCAATATATACATATTCATCTAATTACGTACACATAACAATTTCATTCACCATTTAAAGGCACAATTCCTAATTTCTTTAGGAACTACATATATGGCAATTCATTTTATCAAATGTTTACCAATTAATCTCATTTCAAAACTTTCTTTACCAATTTTATTTCCTTTCTTCCATCCGGGAAAAATATATAATTAAAGCGAGTTTTATTAACATAAAAATGCTTTACCTTTTCATTTCATAACTTTCCATTTTCCTTCTTCCATCCGAAAAATATATAATTTAAAGCAAGTTTTATTAACATAAAAAATGCTTTACTTTTTCATATCATATCATCCATTTTCCTTCTTCCACCTGGAAAATGTATTCAACGTCCCATTGCCCTTCTTCCATCCGGGAAATGTAAATTAAAGCCATTTCATTATCATGAAATGCTTTAATCACCAATAATGTCCCACATTATTGTCAGTAGTTATATATCATATTATATAACGCATCTAAGACCGCCCGTTCGGGTTTTTCCACTATGCGCCTCTCTAAATGGCTATAATCTTCCAGGGCCTATCATCAAGACAACCTGGGATCCTACCGAAACGTCGGTAAGCGGCCATATGCCTGTGGGCTAGTCATGACCACACCCAGAATCACCTAACCAGCGTAGAAAATATACAATAAACGCTCATATGGCCTAGGGACTATATCCACATGTAATCATTAGCCAGGGGGCTTCACCACACGCGCACAACTTCTCTTATGATAGCGATGTAGAGAGGTGTGTATCCATAAATTAACATTTATGAAAAACATTACTTTTTTCCATTTTGAAAACATCCATCCTTTATTTTTTTTTTAAATCATTTGTACTTATTCATTTAGTACCACATTTTATAACATACATTTCTTATTCATTTAGTCATATTTTATTTATGACCTAAGACCCGAAGTGCCATTATCCTCAAACTAGCCTCCAAGAGTTCAATACAATTTCCTAAATCATGAAAGCGAGTCTCCCTCAATAATTAACTCCCAAAAATCTCAGCATTAACATTCTATCTCCAATTAATTTTTAGGTCAACTTCCTATATCATTCGGATATTAACCTACACAAACTAGCCCTTGGGGTAATCCCAAATATCCCATATAGACCCAGGACATTAGTCTACCCTAAATAACCCTCTAGGACTCCCCATTACTTCCCAAAGGAAGGTTCCTAAACCTTGAACCTAAAAGAAAAGGGCTAAAACAAAGCTAGGAAAATCTCACAAAAACAGTCAGCCGAATCGATTCGCCCTAGGGCCGAATCGGTTCGCCCCTGGTTGCGAATCGATTCACCTAAAAGAGAATCGATTCGGTGAGTAAAAACCACATTCTGCCTCAGGCGAATCGATTTGTCTCCAACCCGAATCGATTCGGTTTTCCAGACCTGTATCCTTCCCCTTATCCGAATCGATTCGCCCTAAGGCCGAATTGATTTGGCCCTGCAGTTTTGCCCAATTTGGGCTACGGGTCGAAGAACCCTAAAACCCTAAAAACCCTCAAATTCTTGATTTCTTCCAACATCAACAACATATATTGTTACCAAATCATTTCTACACAATTACTAACCAATATTATCTCCTAAAATCAAATTAAAACAAAGATTAAGGGATCAAACACCAAAATCCACAAAAATCCATTTATGGTTTAAATCTCCAAAAACCTAACTATACATGAAAATTATCACATAAAATCAATATCTAACAAGTAAGAAACTTGCCTCGAGGTTGTAGTCTAGGATTCTCCTCCGGTAGCAACGGATTCCGACTCAAATCTTCCATTTTTCTCTCTTTCTCTCCATTCTTCCAACTCTCTCTCTCTCTCTCTCTCTCTCTCTCTCTCTCTTGGATTCTAACACAAGATAAGGGAAATAAAAGGGTTTGGGAGACTTAACCGGGTTTAAAACATAAACTCCCCTCTTTTAATTGCTAATACACCATTAAAATGACTCGTATCCACATAATTGAGTCATAACCCATTAAAAGTGCCCGAAACTCAAAAAGACAACTTGGCACATATTTCGAATATCTCGACAATCCAAAAACAACCGCACTCCCTATTTTGTCATTCGGAAAAATGTGAACTACGTTTATGTTCCAAATTCATTTTATTTCATTAATTATGCCAAAATTTAAATATAGGTCATAACTGTCGCATAACATATAACGACGCAATAAAACACAATATAATGCTATTTACCTTCTCATAATGGTAAATAGACAAAACATAGTAAATATTATCCCTTAATATCACGGGAAATAATACTTACTCCAACTTTCCCTATTTTATAAAATTAGCCCATCAGGCAAAATAATATAAAATAGTCGCTCAAAAGCCTGGGTTGTTACAAGTAGATGGATCTTTGTATACTTCACTCTTCAATGTATTGGGCAAGAATATCCCCTTCCATGGTGTCTGTGATAGTCAGGTATAGGAGAAGGGGAAGACCTTGATGCGGGGGCATGAACATCGGAGGTCGGGTAAGTTATCGCTTTATATGGTCAAAGGCTTAACTACATGCCTCGCTCTAGACTTTGGTCGAATCCTTCAAGACAAGTTTAAAGATAGGCTCGCAGATGGAGGTTAGTTGACTGATGAATTGAATGATGTATTAAATGAGAACATATGTGCTCGCGTTCAAATGATAAACTTATATATTAAACACCTTTTAACTCAAACAAACCCTAAACATGCAACAATATGTGATTGAATACGATAATGAACAAAGCAAGAACATTCAAACACATGCTTGTGAGGAAAAATCCCCCAAAGGGGCAAAACCATTTATTTTCATTATAATATTGTAGCTGTACAATTTCGGATTACAATGAAAATACAAGTGACTAAGAATTACCCTCAGGTGTCGGATTCTGTAGTCGGCGGGTGGAACTATCCCTTTCCAGGAGGGCTGCAATGAAGAAGAAGAACGGTCTTCTCCACAAGGGTGTGAACAGCAAAAGTGCATTTCTGAGTTGCAAAGTGATTCACAAATGTTTGGAAATTTATGTGAATCAAAAACCTAGAGTCTAGGGCTCAATAGGTGAAGACTTAGAGTATTCTGTACTCTAAAAATCGTGCGTATGAGTCTTAGAAAACCACATCCCGTAGTGGGATTAAATAAGAAGACTTGAGACATAAAAATCTGAGCACGATCTGAACACGATCTGTTTAAGTTTATCCCAGGTGGACCGGTCCGGGTCTGAGGCGGATCGGTCCTTTTGACCGGATCGGTTCTTTTATTTCAGGCTTCATAGGTTTGCTTGCGGTCCGGGGTATACTGGCCTTCAGCAGAAGGATCGGTCCGGGTCTGAGACGGACCGGTCCGGTTAGCCGGATCGGTTCTTTTATTGCAGGCGGATCGGTCTGGTCTGTCAGACTTTGATTCCTCTTCTTCTTTTGATATTCGGATCCGTTGATGAATGTATGAATCTTGAATTTCTTCAATGGTGTAACGGCGTGCGACATAATAAATTGTTAATGGACAAAAATGTCCTTAAAAATCTCCCCCTATGTCTATGCCGGTACATACATAAAAACAAAACATCCGAATTGTCAAATAACTAAAAATGCCTATACAAATCTACCCTTCCATGAACCCAAAACTGGAAAGATACAATTGAATAAGACTACAACATTTGCTCTTCAACTCTTTCAGGAATCTCAACACTTTTCTCATCAGGGTGTGCAATCCAATGATAATCCATGTAGTACCTACACACATGAGACAGAGCAAAATACCAAGTGACATATCGAGTTTGAAATGAGATAAACATATATACCAATTTATGAGCAAACTCAAACTTTCAAAGCTCCCCCATAATAAGATAATTCATTCTCCCCCTTTTTATGATGTCCCCAAATAGACAAATGAGAGAAATAAATCAAAGAAGCAAGTGCGGGGTGTCACTAAGAGAAAATCACACCATGAATGAACACAAGGCAACCAAGACGATGATAGCGTAAATGAAGTGGTGTGATCAAATTCGATAGGAAAATCAATGCATACAAACATGACATATGTGCACGATGAATATAGGATACTCCTAGCGAATGAACTCAAATGCGTCCTTTGGTGTAAAAGAATGACAATATAAGATATTGACTCAATCAAATCAACAAATCAAAGCTCAAAGTGATTTTCACACCAATAACGTCCAAAACGATTTTATGCTTTTTCAGGACTTTCAAGGAAGTGCAAACCCGTTTAAAGATTCTCCAACCAAACTCCCTCAGATATAATTTTGAATAGAGGCATTCTAAATTCTCAAACTTTGGAGAATTGATGGTGAAACCTAAGTGGCCCATATTTGGCATGAAGTGCTTTTTATTGCCTTTAAATTTTTTCGGGCTCTTTTAACCTCTTTGGACCTCGGATATTAAAATTCCTCCATTTTTTAGGTCCTTTTTAACGGTGGCTTTTGCGCAAAGGATAGATGATTACCTTTCGCAGCCCCTCCCCGTTATACAAAAACACACAGTCTCACCAAAATGGTTGTTACATGCATTCCAATCTTGTCAAGTTTTATCGCATATTGTACATTGTATAAACAGGATTGAGATGGAAACACTCAAGCCAATATGAGATAGACAAGTGAAATAATCAAATATAGCCGTGCATGTGTGCAATAAAGGATATAGGAGTCAAACATGTAGGAAGATATCACTAATTGCATCTCAAAGACTCCAACCAATGTAAAGCACATAAATGAAATGATGTAGCCTCTCAAATCTCTATCAAAAAGTCACATGGATAAATGGAATGAAGTTGTGACTTGGCTATCTTAAATGCTCATCCATAAAAGAAGCAAAAACAAAAATCTTTTTGGATTTTTCAAAAATTTTATCAAAAAAAATCTTTTTGTGCTTTTCTTAAAGGAAAATCTTTTTGTATTTTTTTTTCAAAAGAAATATAAACAGCAAAAAGAATAAATAAAAGCTGTACAACTAAGCAATGGTACATATAAAACAGACTAGCAATAGGAAGCATATGATATGAACATGAGAAAGCATCCTATTCTAGACATAGACCAACCTCTCAGTCAATTGTGTAAATCCCCAAAGACTTCCTAAGACTCTCAAATCTAAGGGCATCTAAAGGTTTCGTGAAAATGTCTGCTAACTGACGGTCGGTAGGAACAAAACTCAGGGATACAGTGTTCTCCTCTACTAACTGACGAATAAAGTGCTCACGTATCCTGATGTGTTTTATGCGCGAATGATGGACGAGATTACAGGATATGTGTATCGTGCTCGTGTTATCATAAGAAATGATCATGGTGTCTTGTGAAATCCCATAATCCTCCGACATTTGCTTCATCCACAAGAGTTGTGTGCAACAACTCCCGGCGGCTATGTACTCAGCCTCTGCAGTGGATAAAGAGATGGAATTTTGTTTCTTGCTCAGCCAGGAGACAAGAGCAGAACCAAAATAGAAACACCCAACAGAAGTGCTTCTATAACCATCTACATCCCCGACCCAATCGGCATCCGAATAGGCGGACAAACGGTCATCGGTATCAAAGGAATGCTAAATACCGTATGAGAGAGTCCCACTTACGTATTTAATAATACGTTTTAGAGCAATTAAATGTGACTCTTTCGGGGACGCCTGATATCACGCACAGACTCCAACACTAAAGGCGATGTTGGGACGACTGGCAGTCAAGTAGAGAAGACTACCTATCATACTCCGATATAAGGTTTGCTCTACGTCCTTGCCTGAAGTGTCCTTACTAAGCTTGGTAGTGGTACTCATAGGTGTACGTGCATGCTTAGCGGAGTCTAAACCAAATTTCTTCACTAGGTCTCTAGCATACTTGGATTGGGAGATGAACATCCCATCCTCTAGCTGACGAACCTGGAGACCAAGGAAGAATGTAAGCTCACCAACCATGCTCATCTCAAACTCACTTTTCATCTCCTCCTCAAAGTGGTGAGCATGCTGGGAGTATGTGGATCCAAAGACTATGTCGTCCACATAGACCTGGGCAACCAAAATAGCACCGTCATCTCTCCTGACGAACAACGTCATATCTACTCCCCCTCTCTTGAAGCCACGAGCTAAGAGATAGGAAGTAAGCCTCTCGTACAAAGCACGGGGTGCTTGATTCAAACCATACAAGGCTTTTCTAAGATAGTAGACGTGCTCTGGGTGCTGAGGGTCTTCAAAACCTTTTGGTTGTTCCACATAAACCTCAACCTGTAGAATGCCATTCAGAAAGGCACTCTTCACATCCATCTGATATACCTTGAAGCGCAGATGACAAGCGATGGCGAGCAGAAGACGGACGGACTCAAGCCTCGCAACAGGAGCAAATGTCTCCCCAAAGTCTACACCCTCTATCTGTGTGTAGCCTTGAGCGACCAACCTAGCCTTATTTCTGATTATGGTACCATTTTCATCCATTTTGTTCTTGAAAATCCACCGGGTACCTATCACATTAGTCTCACTAGGCCGGGGGACAAGTTCCCAGACATTACTCTTTTTAAACTGAAGCAACTCATCCTGCATAGCAGATATCCAGTGTTCATCCTTGAGTGCTTCTTTATGATTCTTGGGCTCGACTTTGGACGTGTAGCAAAGATGGCTAACAACGTTCTCTAGCTGAGCACGAGTCTTGACCCCTAGAGTGGGATCACCAATAATGGCAGAAGGGTCATGACTTTTGTGAACCCAAGCAGGTGTGTCCCCTAGCGCAGGAGTAGGGTCCATAGAGTGTGAGAGAGGAACAGGTAACTGAAGGTTAGGATCAATAACCGTCGGAGGTTCGTCATCTTGCACGGTGACGTTTATTGATTCCATAACCTTAGATCTCTTCAGGTTAAAAAGCCGGTACGCTCTGCTATTCGATGAATATCCTAGAAATATTCCCTCGTTGCTCCGGGAGTCGAACTTTCCTAATTGCTCTCTATCCCGTAGGATGTAGCATTTACTCCCCAAAATACGGAAATATGCCAGGTTGGGCTTCTTGCCAGTCCACAACTCATAAGGAGTCTGAAGTGTGTGTGGATGCAAATAAACCCTATTCACCGTGTGGCATGCAGTAGACACTGCCTCTGCCCAAAATCTCCTAGAAACTTTACGACCTAGAAGCATAGATCTAGCCATCTCTTGGATCGTTCTATTCTTTCTCTCAACAATCCCATTTTGCTGAGGAGTCCTCACAGCAGAAAACTCATGTTTGATCCCGAGGCTATCACAGTAAAGGTCTA
Organism: Sambucus nigra; assembly: GCA_949130495.1. Classification (NCBI taxonomy): domain Eukaryota; kingdom Viridiplantae; phylum Streptophyta; class Magnoliopsida; order Dipsacales; family Adoxaceae; genus Sambucus; species Sambucus nigra. The sequence goes on along the minus strand of OX422224.1, from coordinate 139,814,522 downwards.
CCTTTGCTTCTGTGAATTCAGTGCCATTGTCACTACGCATCCTGTTAATAGTGACACCGTGTTGATTTTGCAGGACACGACACTTGGTCGTTAAAAATTCTACAGCATCGAATTTCTCTCTCAGAAAACCTACAATGGAGTACCTGGAGAAATCATCTACCATCACGAGGATGTACCTCTTACCACCTAGACTCTCAGTACTAGTGGGACCCATAAGATCCATGTGAATCAACTCAAGAACACGAGAAGTGGTAATGGAATACAACTTCCTATGAGGACTATGAATTTGTTTTCCCAACTGACAGGGTCCACAAACGGTCGAAGTTGACTTTCCAATAGATGGTAAGCCACGTACTAGGTCCTTTTTAGCTAAGCGATTCAGATCTCTAACGTTCACGTGACCTAGACGTTGGTGCCACAGATCCATAGGAGTGATCGTGGCGCTGTTGCAGACAAGTGAGGACATGGGCTCAGTATCATAGAAATTATCCTCGGTCCTCACCCCTTGCATCAAAAGTTTACCGGCTTGGTTGTAGACTTTACACGTGTCCCGATCAAACTTTACTGCAAAGTCAGTGTCGCACAGCTGGCTAATGCTGAGAAGGTTTGCTTTCAAACCTTTGACGTACAAAACATTTTATAGCTTAGGAAATCCAGGTAACTCGATAGTACCACGTCCTATAATGCTAGACTTGCTCCCATCTCCAAAGGTGACTCTGCCATCCTGATAATCCTCAAGAGTCGTAAAAAATGAGGCATCACCTGTCATATGTCTGGAGCATCCACTATCAAAATACCACTGTGAGGTATTGTGTGCTTTGAGAGCAACATGAACAACGAAGGCCTTTTTATCTTTCTTAGGTACCCAAGCAGAGATGACCTTTTGTTTGCCTTTGTTATTGTTGGTTTTAGCTGGAATGTGAGAAACATTCACTAACGGCAAAGACATCCGTTGGAATTCTTCCATTAAACTCTGGGTCGTTGCAGTTAAGAACTCAACTCGCTCTCTCAGACTAGAAAACTCATCAGTATAACGTGGTGGAGCAGTAGTACGTCGTGTCCGACCCATGCTATAACAAGACTCCCTAAGGTGGCCTTTTCTTTTGCAATAAGTACAAAAGGACACAGTCAAAGGCGGACCTTGGTTTGCCTTTCTTGGTCGAACTCTTCTTCGAGGTTTTTGACGGTGACCATAAGGAGTTGTAGTAAACTCAGGAACTGGTCCAGGTGCAATTTGGGACGTGGAGGAACCATCATATCCAATTCCTTGCCGATCACCAAAACCTAAAGCGGGGCCGAGGATCATCTTTCCCATCTTCCCAGATCTGTCCTCGATTTGTACCTTGACTTCCCGTGCTTTCTCAAGATCATGAATCAGCTGGGCAACAAGGGCTTCAAGTTTCTTCCGAGTCTCCACGGAGGAATGGAGCTGACTCGTAAGACTAGCCACTTGTTTAATCAAGTCCCCTCTCTCTTTCTCTAAAACACTCTCTCTTTCTCTAAACAAACTCTCTTTCTCGACACAGGCAGATTCTCTCTCTCTCTCAGGGCGGTGAAGGTGGAGGACTCTCTTTCTCTCGCCTTTCTTAAATCTTCCTCTAAGCCAGTGATCTTAATAACTATCGCTTTGTTACGTTTTTTAGTTTTAAATGACTCAGTATATAACTCAGCGTAGGCGCGTTGAATATCACTCTCGCTCTCACTTGAGTCATCCTCCCCCTCACTCACATCGATCTCACTGTCGAGGTGTCCCTGTGAAGCATCATCCTCATCGTCGTGAAGAGAATTAGGAGTGCTCAGTTGACTGGCCATGAATGCGATGAAGTTACACTCATGCGGTGACTCATGTCCTGAATCCACCGTCTCGACCTCACTGTCGTCACTAAGGGTAGCATTAAGGACAACTTTCCCTTTCTCTCTATTCAGACGAGTGGCATACTCAAAGGCTCTATGACCCCTACCATCACAGTCAAAACATCTCTCACTTTCTTTCTTAGGAGGATTTTTGGAGTCTTTTTCATTTTTCTTTTCAAACTTATTTTTCTCAAATTTCTTTTTATCTTTAAAATTGCCATTTTTCTTAAATTTGAGAATCCTCTTGAAATTTTTTGCAAAAAGATCCAAATCATCTAGGTCAAAATCACACTCAGAATCTGACGTGTCAGTCTCTTTCTTTCTAGACGACTCTACCCTTTTTCTAGCCGACCCCTCACTCCTTCTCTCTTGGGCTTTAAGTGCAATTCCCTTATCTTTAGATTTAGCAGTTTTAGGGAACATATCAATTTCATAAGTTTGCAAATCTCCTACAAGTTCTTCCAATTTTAGCGTATTTAAATTACCCATAGAATTTAGCACAGTGACTTTAGGGATAAAACGCTTAGGTAAAGAACGAAGAATCTTTTTAACAACTCTAGCATTAGGAATATGTTCACCAAGATTAAAGCTAGTATTCACAATGTCAAAAAGTCTAGCATAAAATTCATCAAAGCTTTCAGATTCATGCATGGTGATGGTTTCAAATTGAGTTGTCAAATTTTGCAACTTAAATTCTTTCACAGCATTAGTTCCTTCATGGGTGAGTTGTAAAACATCCCATGCCTCTTTTGACGTGGTGCACGTCATTATACGTTTGAACTCATCAGGTGTGACAGACCCAGAAATAGCACTTAGACCCTTAGAATTAAAAGATGACCATTTAAATTCTTCATCAATCCAAGAAGTGACAGGTTTCAAGTTGATTACATTATCAACAGTCACGGAGGGAGGATTCCACCCTCTTTCAACTAAAATCCAAACCCTTTCATCTATGGATTTTAAAGCCAACCTCATTCGGGTTTTCCAATAAGCATAATTTGTCCCGTCAAAAACAGGCATTTTATTATATAACTTCTCCATTTGAACACGCACTTTTTCAAAAATCAATTTTTTTTCAGAAAATTGATATCTTAGAAAAATTTTGCAGAAAAATAGGAATACGCGATAGATTAGCGTAACCTGCTCTGATACCAATTTGAGAACGTATGTGCTCGCGTTTAAATGATAAACTTATATATTAAACACCTTTTAACTCAAACAAACCCTAAACATGCAAAAATATGTGATTGAATACGATAATGAACAAAGCAAGAACATTCAAACACGTGCTTGTGAGGAAAAATCCCCCAAAGGGGCAAAACCATTTATTTTCATTGTAATATTGTAGCTGTACAATTTCGGATTACAATGAAAATACAAGTGACTAAGAATTACCCTCAGGTGTTGGATTCTGTATTCGGCGGCTGGAACTATCCCTTTCCAGGAGAGCTGCAATGAAGAAGAAGAACGGTCTTCTCCACAAGGGTGTGAACAGCAAAAGTGCGTTCGTGGGTTGCAAAGTGATTCACAAATGTTTGGAAATTTGTGTGAATCAAAAACCTAGAGTCTAGGGCTCAATAGGTGAAGACTTAGAGTATTCTGTACTCTGAAAATCGTGTGTATGAGTCTTAGAAAACCACTTCCCGTAGTGGGATTAAATAAGAAGACCTGAGCCATAAAAATCTGAGCACGATCTGAACACGATCTGTTTAAGTTTATCCCAGGCGGACCGGTCCGGGTCTGAGGCGGATCGGTCCGTTTGACCGGATCGGTTCTTTTATTTCAGGCGGATTGGTCCGTTTGACCGGATCGGTTCTTTTATTTCAGGCTTCATTGGTTTGCTTGCGGTCTGGGGTATACTGGCCTTCAGCAGACGGATCGGTCCGGGTCTGAGGCTGACCGGTCCGGTTAGCCGGATCGATTCTTTTATTGCAGGCGGATCGATCCGGTCTGTCAGACTTTGATTCCTCTTCTTCTTTTGATATTCAAATCCGTTGATGAATGTATGAATCTTGAATTTCTTCAACGGTGTAACGGCGTGCGACATAATAAATTGTTAATGGACAAAAATTTCCTTACATTAAAGATTGCCCAGAATTCGCGAACTTCTTTCTCCATCAGAGGTGGCAGCATTTCGAGAATTTCTCTAAGTTTAGCAAGGTTTACTTCGATCCCTTTCTCATAAAACCCATATACCTATTATTGTTTCAAAGCCCATATTTTCATTTGCCATTAAAGCTAATTTATTAGCGACAGGCATTTAGGAAACTGGTTTTAAGCACCTGAAATCAAATAATATGAGGTCTTAGGTACCAATGAAAGCTAAAATGGAAGAACAAAATGTTGACATTTCCTTACAATTTTAGCTCCATGGTAAGATAAGTACGAATCTATATATAATCATAATTTACATATTGAGAAAAAAAATCAAAAAATGATATAAGTAAGATTAGTTATACTTTAAATAGTTTAAGCGATATTATGTTTGGATGGGTTAAGAGAATTGAAAAACATCAAATCATAAACCAAAATTTTGTAGAAAAGAAACTAGACTGTATCGAATTCAACTTAACAAAAATTGACTAAAAAATTAGCAAACTAGGATCAGTCTCAAATCTAGACTTAAAAGAAGAAACAAAACAAAAATTTGAAAATCTATTAACAAAAATAGATAATCATAATGAACCAGAACCAACTGGAATGAATCATCCCGGAGATACTAAGATTTCTAGATTATATTATGGAACAGAAGAAATTAAAGCTCTTAAAACAGAAGAATTTAATTATGTTGAATACATAAATGTTTAGAAAATACTAGACTATTGGAGACATTTATATAAAGACCCAAATTTAGATATTTCTGAAAGAAATAAACTCATTGAATAAATACAAACCACGTATTTGGAACATAAAAAATTAATAAACATTTTCAGTATGAAATAACCCAAATATATTTTGTGAAGAAGTGTAATTTTGGTATATCATCATATAGATTGATTTCATCAGCACGATTGATTTTATCAGCAAAATGGATTAAAAGACTTTTTATCTTTTCATCATGATCTTTAATTTTTGGAAAAACTTCTAATTGAAATACTGGTCGGGGAAGAAGTTTTGCTTTTTCAATCAAGCAAATCTTCCAAACAATATTAAAGGTTTTATCAGGGGAATCATTTTCTAGTAGCTCTGCTTCTGCTAAAAAGATATTAATTTTTCAAGAGAAAAGTCTTCATTTTCATAATTTAATTGTTTAAATACTTGAAGATTAAGAATTTTAAGTTGATCAAGAACTGCTGTTTGTTCAGCAATTTTATCAGCTAAAATACACATATTTTTTTCTAAAGTCCCTCTTTTTATCTAAAATATGGGATTTCCAAGATTCATTCATATGTTCATATAATTGATAAGGAGTCCCAGGATTATAAAAATCTTCTACTTCAGTTGCAAGAATTTTTTCCTGTGTTTGAAGTTTAGAAACTCGGTGTATTAAATTTGGAGGTGCTAATTGTTGCATCCATTTTCCCATCCAGATATTGCTTCCTAGACATTATCATATTTTTAATGGTATGCTCCAGGATACCCATTTATTTGGACATGACATTGAAACCAGTTATAGTATATACCTGGTTCGCATCCACTGAAGACAACATACACATATCTTGGTTTAGATTATGTAGTGGTAGATGATGCAATATTTTGGGTTCTTATTTTTTTAGCAATTGTTACCCATTTTCCTTGTGCTTCTTCCCTTTTGTTAGGATCTTCAATCCCGAAACAGAGAAATTTGATTTGATTTGTTAGCCCACTTGTTTAGGGTCTTCTACAAAATTCCTATTAAGATAATCTGCAAGAAAATTACTAGTACCTTTTAAATGTTCAACTTCGAAGGTATAATTTCCAATTTGATTATACCATTTAAGTCTTCTTCCTTCTAGAATATTTCTTTTGTTTGTAAGGAAGTCTTTAACTGCTTGATTATCAGTTCTGACAATAAAATCTCCTGGGGCTAAGAAGATATGGAATTTTTTAATAGCAAGTTTTAGTGCTAGTAATTCCTTTTAAAAAATAATATAGTTTAATTCGTTAGGTTTGAATTTACCTGAATTATATCCACATATTAATTCTTTTGTTTTAATATTTTTAGGTATTGGGTTTTTTCTACTGCGGATACCTAACATATTAGAATTATTTTCTTTCCTATAGTGAGATGGAATTGCTTTGAGAACACATCCCCAACAATAATCAGAGGCATCTGTTTCTAAGATTAATTTATTCTCTGGTTGAGGCAAATAGAGTTTGGGATAATTTGTAATTATGCCTTGTTTTATTGTCATTACTAACATTGTATTTTGTTCATTCCACATAATTATATCATTCTTTTTGTGTTTTTTAAGAATAGGCAATTCTTTTTGGGATAACCCTTGTATGAAATTTCTTCTATAATTTAGCATTCCCAAAAAACTTTGTAATTGTTTTTTGTCTTGAATATTTTCATCAAAATCTCTTACTTTAGAGATTATATGATCTTGTGGTTGTAATCCGTCTTGGTTATGCCAAGAAAATCAATTATTGTTTTTTCAACTTCAATTTTCTTTAGGGATAGAATAATTCCATATTTTTGGAATTTTTCACATAATATTTTTGGATGTTTATTATGTTCTTCAATTATTTTTAAAAATACAAGATTATCATCAATACATACAACACAAACATCTTTAAGGTCTTTAAAGATATTGTCCATCCATCTTTGGAATACTCGTGGAGCTATATTTAATCTAAAGGGCATTACTATCCATTGGTAGTGTACTCTAGGGGTACTAAAAGCAGTTAATGGTTTTGATTCTTCAGTTAATTTTACCTGTCAAAACCCAGATTTGCAGTCAAATTTACTAAAGATCTTTTTCCCTTTAGTTTGACTAATTAATACATCCTTTATTTGAATAAAATATCCATCAAATTCTAATTGTTCATTTAATCTTTTGTAATTTATAACCATTCTAGCTTTTCCTCTTTTAGCTTCACTGTGTTTTCTCACCATGAATGTAGGGCTAGAGTGAGGTCTTATGGGTTCTTCAATAAGTTTGGCTTCTAATAATTCTTTGATTTTATTATCAAATTCATTTATATCTTGCCTGGTATAAATCATGGGTTTGACTCGCATGATAATATTGGGATCTCTTTGTTTGAGATTACAATATCTTGGACTTTTTCCCCATAATTTTAGGGGGACTTCACTAAAGTTATCTTTTAAGATAGTATACAACCAATGAGTTTCTTCTAAGGCTTTAATTATGGGAGTCATGTCTCCTTTTTTGACCGGAGAAAAACCTTTCTCACATTTATATTTATGTTATTGGAGTAGAGGGATTTCTACTATTTCTTTATTTAGAGTTAAACTGATTGAACCGAAATTAATATTCATTGGTAAATATTTTGAAATAAAGAGTTTCCCTAAAATGAAATCACCATGCGTTTCAGGAAAGCATAAATTTTTTGGAATAATATATTTCTTTTCATTACATCAAATAGCTATTCTTTTCGCTTTTAGGGTAATATAATTTTATGTTCCATTAATGCCTATTGTAGCAATTGGATTATTCGTCTTTATCCATTTTCCTGATGGTAAAGCATCAGGTCTACACGAACATATTGTTGTTCCAATGTCTATAAGAGTGCATAGGCTATATTGTTTATAACCATCAAAATTAAAATATCCTAATACATAAGTGTATCTTTTCTTTCTATGGCTTGAAGAAAATATGATTTATTCTCTCCCTACTTGGAAAAGATATATTTGACTAGATTTGAAATTTTCATCTTTTTGGTAATTTGGTCTAGGTAATATTGGAACTTGTACATTTTTCATAGCAATTGTTTTACTTGATTCTCCTTTTAAGAAATTTATAGGATTTTTTCCTTTTAGTTTTTTCCAATCATTTTTCAGGAAAATTCTTTTACATGTATAAGTGTTTATTTTTAAAATAAACATTTGAGAGGTAAAAATCCCGAGCTAAAAGCTCTGATACCAATTTGAGGATGCGTGATATTGATTATTTATGGGATTCACAAATTTCCAGTTAAAACTTATTTAATTAGAGTCAATCTTCAATCCAAATTTATTAAACCCTAATCAAGAATCTATGTGGATAAATCAAACATGAAATCACAAATCAAGGGACAAACAAATTTGCGAAAAAAAACCTTTTGGGTAAAACCTTTTATTTCACTATCTAACGTAAATCGCAACTTACAATTACATAATGAAATCTGCAATAAATCTCCCGTAAAAAATCCACATAGACCGTAGCCTAGCACCAGCATAGATTCCCTCGTGAACCCTAACAACCGCAGCTCCTCTTCAGCAGTAAATGCCCTCGAGTATCCCCAATGACCACAGTCGTCAGCAAATAGCCCCCGCAAGAACTATCAATCCAGCATTAGATATCTCCTTCTCTACAAGAGAAACTTCGATAGTAAGTGTTTTGGGTTCCAAAATGATTCACTAAAGTATATGGGATGATTTCATGAATTAAAAACAAAGTTTTGTGCCCGAAAAGTGAAGACTTAAATTTTACAGATTTTGCAGTTTTCGTTTGGCAAAAGTCTTAATGAAAAAGTCTTCCAAAATAGGTATTTATAACACAACAAAATTCTTGAGGCGGCGAAGTTCGTTCTAATGACATTAGATGTCATTTGAATGATTGTAAAAAATGCAAAACATTGCGTGGTCGTTTGAAGCACAAAATAAATAACCTATCTCGCGACCTATCAAACGACATGTGATGTTGTTCAAAGGGGTCGTTTGAACGACTTATCAATGTCGTTTGAACAACATTGCTTTGTCGTTTGAACGACATAAACAAAAAATATTATTTTAAAAAGCTCGCCTACAGGTCTTCTAAAAATTATTTTGACTTAAAAAAATGCCTCATTTTAATAAAAAAGAGCCCAATGCTATTATAAACGAAATTTGAAACTTAAGCCCAATCCTTACCAAAATCAGTCTTGTCGATGTCCGTTGTTGAAGAAACTTGATATTCAGATCTGTCGTCTTGAACAAATGATCGTGAGCTTCCTTTGACGATTATAATGGTATGCGATATACACAATGTAAAATCAAGACTGTGGAAATTATGTCCTTACAAATCTCCCCCTATGTCTATGCCGATACAAAATAAAAATAATTCGAATTATCAATAAAATGACTATACAAATCTAATACCCTCCCATGAACCCAGAAGTGGAAAGATACTAAAAATGAAAGTCTTCAAAAAAATCTTCAACTATAAATCTCTTTGCTCTCCTTGCTCTTCTTTTGTATGCCTTCCAAATAATCATCAAAGTCCTACACACAAGAAAAAAATAAATACCTTCGTGACGTATCGAGTTTGAAATGAGATTAAGCATAAAGAATAAATCAAATCTCCCCCATATTATCACTTCCCCATAATTAGTTCTCCCCCTTTTTATTTGTACGAATAGACAAGGAAAAGAATAAACAAAAATAAATACGGAGTCTCACGACAAGCATAGCAAATATATGTCAATTACGCTCATGCAAGGATATACTCAAAAGGATCCACAAATTCCTTTTGATATTTTAAAAGTTTTAACGCAAAGATAATTTATAAAAACAACACAAACCATGAATTTACACTAAGATAACCAAATAGAGGAAACGGAATGAATGGGTGTGAACATATTCGATAGGAAAATCAACTCAAACATACATAAAATATGTGCACGATGAATATGGAAACTCCTAACGAATGAACTCAAAATCGTCCTTAGGTATAAAAACGTTGAATTTTTAGATGACATCGACTCAATCTAATCAACAAATTAAAGTCTAAAATAATTTCCACACCAATAACGTCTAAAACTCTGTAATGCTTTTTCAAGAATTTATCAGGACATGCAAACCCGTTGATATATTTCCAACCAAACTCCCTCATATATAATAATGATCATATTTTTCTATTCAATTCTTTTGTTTTTTGAATGAGCATATCAAACTAAACTAGTTTGGCCTCGGCTACTTTTTACAATGCCAATTTTTTTTAGCTCTTTTCAAATGATGGCTTTCACGCAAAGGTTATTTGCTCCTTTCATAGCCCTTTTCCGTGTTCACTCATCATTTTTTTTATATTAAACAAATTTCTTACGAGCAACGATTCTTACATGTACTATTTTCATTGTCAAGTTTTATCGCATTTGGTTCATTTTAAAGACACAATTGAGATGAAAACACTTCAACCAACATGTGATAAACAAGTACAATAATCAAATAAATCCGTGCACGTGTACATTAAAGAAAATTAAGAGTCAAACATGTAGAAAGTAATCGCAAATCTCATCTTAATGACTCCAAACATTATAAAGAACATGGATGAAATGATGTATCGTCTCAAAACACTATCAAATAATCACATGGATATGGAATGATGTTGTGACATGGTCATCCTAAATGTCCATTCATAAATGGTGTAAAACGAAAAATTTATTAATATATAAACTTTTTGGCTTTTTCAATTTTTTTCTAAAAAAATAGAAAATCTTTTTGTATTTTCCCAAAAATTTTCAAAAATAAAAATCTTTTTGGGTTTTTTGAAAAATATATAAAAACGGAAAAAACAAATACAAAAGTAGTACACACTAGCAATAGTCATATAATATCATCATGAAAATCATCCTATGCTATAAAACAAATCTAAACCTCAGCCATTAGGTCTTGGGGAGTTTTTCAAAGGTGGTGACATCCTATGAAAAATATTCATAAAATCATGCGAAGTCTTGACTAAATACTCAACTTGCTTTCTTAAGTGATCAAAATCTTTCATGTGATGTGCAGAAGCGTACAAATTATCATGTGTGGGAACACATGTAGTAGCATAACGAGGTAAAAATCTATGAGACACACTACCCAACTTAAAGAAAAATTCTCTAAGGTGTCCTCTTTTCTTGCAACGGGAACAAATATAAATGGGTCTAGGAACACCTTTCTCAAAATGATTAGGACACACTCTCCTACGTGGAAACAGACGCCTAGGTGGGTTAGGTCGAGAGCCATATGGATCTATCACAAACTCAAAACCGACTAGGGTGCAACATGGGAAGTAGACGTATCGTCATAACCTATTCCTAGTCTCTCAACATTACCCAAAGAGGGACCGAGGAGCATATTTCCAACCTTCTTATATGTGTCCTCTAAAGTAACCTTGACCTCCTGAGCACGTTCGGGATCTATCTCGAGTTGGTACACACGGGCTTCAAGTTCACTCTTTTCCCGACCTAAAACGATCAACTGCTCACTTAAAGAAAACTTCACCTTCTCGAGTTGACTCGCCGACGCCTCACATTCCCCCAAAACTTCTATCTTTCTCTCCAAATCTAACACCTTGAGACTTAACTCTTTATTCAACTTCTTCTTTTTTAAAGTCTCGATGTATAAATCTCTAAATGCTTTTTGGAGATTGCTTTCACCCTCACTCTCACACTCACCAGAAACACTCAAATGATAATCGGGGCTCTCATGTATACAAGTGTCCTAATCATCATGGAACAAACTAGATATGCTCATGTGACTAGCCATAAACGCAACACACATACCACGTGATGATTCATCCCCGGAATCATTCACCTCGACGCCACTATCGCTAAGACAGGAAGTATTAGAAATTTTCTTGCCTTTTCTCTTTAGCATAGTGGGACGTTCAAAAGCGTTGTGACCTTTGCCCTCGCACTCAAAACATCTCGCCTCTTGTTCTTTCTCACCGCTCTCTTTGGCCTCTTATTTCTTTTTATTTTTCTCAAACATCTTTTTATTGGAAGAATTTTCTTTGGAAAATTTAAGAAACTTTTTAAAAAAATTTGCAAACAAGGACACATCATCAAAATCAAACTATCCCTCTGACTTGGACTCACAAACTCTCTCTTTCCTCTTAGACACATCCTCACCTATTCTACATTGGGCCCTAAGTGCAATCCATCTATCCTTAGTCTTAACAGGTTTTAAAAAACATGTCGATCTCATAGGTTTGAAGGTCTCCTACGAGTTCTTCTAACTTAAGTGTATCTAATATCCCCAAAGAATTTGAAACAGTGACCTTAGGAATAAATCAGGATGAGAGTGTCTTAAAAATATTTTTAACAACTCTCGGCTCATCAATTTTCTCACACAAATTAAAACTTGTGTTAATTATTATAACGCCCCGACCCGAATTTATGGATTACCCGTGAGTCAACCCGATCCGACCCGAGTGTTATGTGTGAAGTGCAATGAAACAACCTATGTAATGTTTCTATTCCAGTTTTATTTTAATTAACATTTTACTTGTTTAGCTTGTGACACCAGTTTCAAGGTAAACTATGTGAAGGACCCGTGGGAAGCACCCCGAAGTCCAAGTAACAGAGCTACTAACGTAACAAAAATAAAATATACTTACCTGTATAACGCCCTCAAAATATGAAACCGCACCCAACCTGCCATAGCAAAGAGAGGGTGTAAGCCTATGCCAATTGGGAAAAATACCAGTAGTGTAGAAACGAATGGCAGAAGGGAATACTAATACGCTACAATCACATGCATGCGGAAATAGACATATATATATATATATATATATATATATATATATATATATATATATATATATATATATATATATATATATATATATATATATATATGTAAGTATACCTTAAAAAAATACATATTCAATGCACCAATCGTTTTACTTTTGAAAACCTTGCTTATCCATATTCATTTACCTTAATCTCGTAAAGACTTTCTTTATTCACACAGAGCATTTCTCACTTCGTTTAACACACCTGGTTCCACGCTTAACACCGCCACACTTGACTTATTCCATCCCATTCCTTAACTGGAATCACCCATTTTTATTTATTAGAACACACTTTAGTATTTTCATTGAAAAGTACCATTTCAACCCACACATTCACAGTGTTAGAAAATACTTGTTTGTCATTTGAAAATCCTTCCATTTCATCCTTGTATAAATTATTGGTTTAACAACATAGGTTACTTAAGTACCCGTTTGCCCACTTTACTTTACCCTTATCCTTGACTTATGGACATTAATAGAATTACATATTTACTTGTCCACTTCATCTTTACCGGATCATTTATTACATTTGTTCAAGTTAGGTTGTATTAAAACATTTTACCAGACAACCTCTGCCTTGACATGTTCCATATTTCCTCGAATTTTACCTTTACCGCAGACTTACACGGGCTCCACACCGATGGCTATACACACCATATAATCTAGCCAGTGATTTAGGGCTTTTCACCCAAGGGCTCCAGGGCCTTCTTGCTTCTCCCCGGTTGCATCTGAGTCCTTATTAATATGTTTAACATTTTACACATGTCAACATTACTCCATTTTCTTACCTTTACCCAGCCGAAGCCAAAATCCGAACTTAACCATCCGTTTTTCCATTAATACTTGAAAAATTATTTCTTTCTTCTTTAAGTCACTTATCCATACACACGCGATTTACTAAGAATCGTTCACGCTGTAGGACTTAACTTATTTGCACACACATTAGCGTAAACACATTCTTTAATAATTTTATTCCATCAAAATGTTCCACTTTAAGTAAATTACCAATTTACGCTTTTTTTGCTAAGCTTGAAATTTAGTTCCTTAACAAATGTTTTTCTCAAAAAAAGATTATTAAGTTTCCAACTTAACATTCTAATACTTTAGCCATTTTAACAACAGTTTAACATCATGCTTTTGTCCAACTTTCACACTTGTCAATTTAATTATTTCATTATGTGAAATAGCGCCCTTTACACTAGATAAGAATTTTTCTTTTGTCTTACTTTATATTTAAACCCAATAAGACCTCCTCTAAACTCGCTCACATATTTATTTACAAAATTCTACGATATTGTATGCATAGAAAATGTACGATAATTGCTAAAATCTTATCAACTGGATTAATTGTGCATTTCTTTCTAGAATTATATACTATTCACAATTTTTTTTTTCAAGTAAGTAAGACATTCTTAATTTCCTTAAACCCAAAAATGTCCATTTATTCATAAAGTTCTCCATTTTACAAGACACTTAGAAATATTTATTTAATAAATATTTTGACAACATGAACATCATTCCGCATTTTTATTTAATAAAAAAGTCCATTAATTTCCTTTTTGCTAGAAATGGCCAAATTATCATTTTTTCAAATTTTTATTCCATAAAATGTCCATTTTCGATTTTGCTAGAAAACACACCAAAATAATATCTTCTAACATTTTTATTCCGTAAAAATGATTAATATTTCTCTTTCACTAGAATTACAGTAAAATAATATTTCTTACATTTTTACTCCATAAATATGATTAATATTTCCTTTTCAATAGGAATACACTAAAATAACATTTCTTACATTTTTATCCCCATAAAAATGTTCATTATTTCTTTTGATCTTTATAATAGATTTTATTGCATAAAATGTTGATTAACTATATTCTGAAATTATTTATTGTTTTCAAGACTCATTTTAACTCATCCTTTTGTAACTCATATTTATAGGAACACTAATATGGTCACTAACCATCACAAGAATGCAACAACATCCATCCATATATATATTAATCTACTATATGTGTACATAACATGCTGAACATTTACTTCACTTAAAACTTATATCAAGTTAGTGTCTCCCCACCTTAATGGGCTTCCAAAATGGTGGAGATGGTGATGAAGATGGAGTACCCCCCACCTCTAAAGATTTCCCCAAGGGGGTCTTTAAAATCCCTTTACAAGGTTTGCTCCATGAAAGCTTGAATGGTCCTCTACAAACCCCATCTTCAAGTGTCCCATAAATACCAAGAACATCATCTTTATCTTCACTCCAAGTCACCTAGGGGTTTATATGTTGAAGTATGGTGTTGTATACCCTCTAAAAAGCTCAGTTATGGCAGTTGGTAATGGTGGGGGTGTGGTAATGATCTAGGCAATGTGTTTTTCCTCCCATGAAAGCTCCGTCCTTGAGTGAAAAAGGGTTAGAAGGTCTGGTGGTTATTTTTCCCACAACCCACATGATTTCCTCCTCTATATAACCCAGGCCAATTGGATTCCCCCTTAAAAGGAATTATCATAACCCCATATCATTCCATATTAGGTGTTAATTAAATCTCCACTCGACATCACGTTGGTCGAAATGATCCAAGGGTTGGCAAGTTGACATCGTTAATGCAGGTCGAATGGATGTCGTACAATGTCACATATTTATATTTTAGTTTGATATAAGACCGGGAACCCACAAGTCCACTCATTCAATCACCCAGATCATCCATTCGTTCAGGCTTCCACGGATTGATCCAAGATATTGATCAGCGACTGGCAAGATGACAACACAAAAGGGAACATATTTTGCCTTGGTCGTTCGAGCGACGGGCTTAGTCGTTCAAACGACATCCTAGTCGTTTGAACGATGGGCTAGGTGGTTTAAGAGATGGAGCAACAACAACTCGACTTTGATGAATGTCCTTTGATTCCCCTACATTACACAGGGGGATACCAACCAACTTTAAACAAAACAATGGGATCTTTATAAACAATACTCTTAAATTTTAAATGATAATACTCCTTATACATTGTTGATATCAAAATTAATATGCTGATGTGGACGAATAAGACGAAGACATGTATCAATCTACGTGGCACAATAACAGCGAGGAAGATCATTTCCCGACCAACCATGCTTCTTTCCGAGCAACGAGAATACACCGAGGAACTCTATCACACCGAGGAACTCTATCACACCGAGCCGAGGAACTCTAACGCACCGAGGTACTCTAATGTTCCGAGGAACCCCTGATCAGCGAACAACTATGGCGGTCCGAGCTGCATCTCGGTCGTATCATTAATTGCCAGATAATCAACAGTTCAGATATTCATTGAATGCTTATATTCTTGGCACGCACTCTGCATTAAATGTATTACCCTTTCGTATGTATATCATTGAATGTATCGAACCTTTCATGTACAGCCTCAAGGCTATAAATACCTTGTATCATCCTCATTCAAAGGGGACCGGAATTTCTTGAGAGAATTTGTAATCAAGAATTCCACAAACACTCAGCAATAACATAACAGTGGACGTAGGCTTTATTCCTAGCCGAACCACTTTAAAAATATCTTTCTTATTTATTTATCTGTGATTGAATAATTAGAGCGATCTAGTTTTTTACATCAACATACATAATCCATTTAACGTCCATAAATCTATTTTTATCTATATAATCTAATTTAGTACCCACAAATCCTTCTAATTATAATTTGTTCCTATTCATGTAAATTCTATATATAATTAAATAAATTTGTCAGGGCGGGGTATTACAAACTTCCCTCCTTAGGGAATTTCGCCGTCAAAATTCATAGTTTATCATAATTTCTATTTCAATTACTCGTGACCAGTTTTCCATTCTAGGTATCCTCAACACTATGGTCTAAACCTAAGGATTCCTCTTACATCAATCACTGTCAGTAATCCCATCATGACGGCCTTTAAGATCTCTTTGCCAGTTCTCAAGCATGCCTAACGTGCTTATCTAAACAAAACCTCAAGATGATTGATACACGTCAAATATCACAATATCCATTGTGAAATCATTAATATGGATTATTCCTACGTTAGGATTCATAACTTATGTTTCCTCAGACAATCCTGGATCATGCCTAGCCTAGGCTGATACAATTTTAACACTCCTTGCTGCACACATCAAAGATAATCATCTTATCACATAGTCTCACCCGATCGATATCTCCCATGAGATCCCCATACTGACCTAGGGCCACCCTGTGTATCATGGCACAATGTTTATGGGTGTTCACACTCCCTATCCGCATAGCTCTGAATGGAATACACATTTATGACACCTCAAGTTGTATCAAGTTTCAACATTCATAACGTCCTCACGTCCTAACCTCTAAACACTTGACCAAGTCGTAACTAGTTATACCGGCTAACTAACAAACATGTTAACCTAGGGCAATCAAGTAACATACGCGACCCACATGCAAGAGCGCGAGACCTGTAGAGTCAAGATGCATCTGAAGAAGAGCGCACTCACATACCGTGACATATCAACCACAACCGAACTAACCCACATCACTACTGAGCTTATACAACGCTGCATCCGAAGCAAAATTTATCAACAACCTCCCGTTAGAGGAATCAAATACGACACAAGCATGTTACAAATTTTGTGACTGCCACGTCGAAAGGAAACTTATAATTTTTTGATAATGAATCGACCCACATGAAGTGCAAACCCACAACGTATACTGGGGTTCTATAGCACCTTACCGATACGTGCTAAGTATCTCAGCCTTGCCACACATCTTGACTTGGCCCTTTAGCCTTAACGAGTTCTATTCAAGAATCATTTGTCCATGCCGAATGAATGGAGGATAAACAAATTTCTTCAGGGAACTAAAACGCTAAACTTATCTCCTTAGGACTAACATTAACTATCCATCACCGGTAAGAATAATGATCCTAATTCAAGGTGGAGTTAATTCTCTTATTTCTCATCATTAATTGTCGTCCCACCACAACAAGGTGTCTAAAATTTCGACATTAAATTCCCGAACCATTGCTACCACCCTAGCACTACCTATATGATTCCTAAATCATAAACATTTTAATAGTACATCAACTTTCAAACACCACTCATGCCTAATGATTTTCTTCAACAGAGCCATTACTAACCATATAAGTAACACACTTAGGTGCTATAATTATGCCTAACACTTCACCCCGTGTGTTATTTCTAAAAGCCACAATGAATCTCGCCGGTTTCTAAGTATCTGAGGTGCACCACCTTGCATTGATTAACGTATTCTCGAAATTATCCTCGAAGGTCATATCGTGATACATGTTTATTAACAAAAGCCGTAGTACTAACTCCAAGGTACTGCCACAGATTGGCATGATCTAACCATGCTACAATCATCAATGACCTACCGTCACTTATGTAAACCTCAATACAACAATGATTCCCTATGCCTCACGGACGATGACATCAAACTCAGTTATTTCTCTAAGCATCTCACACATCTATTGCAAGAAACTACAAGTCATACTATGACATATGCTACACAACCTTAGATTCATTATTATTAGTAAATGTCTACCCCTCGCATCAACATCTCATTAGATAACCCTTAATATACATCTCTAAGGAAAATTTCAACATGATTTCACAAGCCTATACCTTCTAATCTCTTATGAGCATTCAATCACCACAACTGACTTGCCTTACTACATAAACCCCACGCTATGTGTTAATTTATCAACTATCACGACTATGTATATTCTGTGTGGGATATGGGAAATTGAGCAATGCTTACGAACACCAAGGCCCATGTCTACGAATGTCACAATGGATCATATTTCTCAATTCTAAACTATAGTCACCAAACTCTAACTCAACGCCATCCAAGTTTTGGTGGGGTACAAGACGTAGGGTATTGCCCAAGAGAAGGCCCACCCTAACAATGTCGTAAGAGGTCCTTAACACATCATAACTCATTTACTTAACACCAAGTAACCACGACTTTTTAGGTTCACTCCTAGGTTACCTTTTTTTTAATGAAGAGGGAAGGAACCCCCACCAGTATTATTAATCAAGGAGAAACAGTCTCTTGAAAGTGGCAAACACAATACAGAGAACTTGAAACCAATAAATATGGGGATAAATAACAACCCCATTACAAAAAATAAATAGGGAAACTATAAATTGTTAGGAGAAGATTTGATGTAATGACAACCCATCTTATCAAGCCTAATAACCCCCTAACCAATGGAGGAAGCTCTACCAAAGAAGAGAAGATTTGAGAATTCTTGCAATGAAAGCTAAAATTATCTAAAGAATCAACCACCATATTATATTCCCTGTAACAGTGGGATAAAGAAAATTTTAGGAACTTCAAGTCTTCTTTGATTTCAGAAACCAAATTCTTCAGTCTCCATGGGGGCTTCCAGGTCCTATTGATAAGATTCACCACGGACATAGAATCTACCTCAATGTGTATCTCCTCACTATGAAATTCAATACTTAACTTCAGACCCATTCTAAGGCCATATAATTCAGCATAAGAATTGGAAGCAATATCTGTCGAATGAGCATATGCCAGAAGCATTGCCTTTATCATCTCTAACAATTACCCCACATCCACTAGGACCTGGATTTCCCTTAGAAGCACCATCAATGTTGAGTTTGAAGCAATTTGAATGGGGAAAAGACCATTTGATAGACTTGCATAATTTAAAATTATATGATGACTTTAGCTGAAAGATGTCTTTAATTCCAACATTAAATTCAGAGATTGAGTTCTTAAAATGAAGGCCTGAACAAATCTTAGAAATTAATGAAATAGCTTGAGAAATGATATACTGAGAATCCTTCTTGACATTTTCATAAGTAGACATATTTCTAGTTTTCCAAATCTCCCAACAAGTCACTGTAGGGATGCACTTACAGGAATTTATGATAATCTTTGGACCCTGCTTTCAACCACTAACTGTGCATAAGAGAAGAAATGGAGGACTTGTTTAAGGAAAAACCCATCAAATTAGCAAAAAACTTCCAAATAGGGAAGATGACAGGACATTGAATAAAGGAATGAGTAATGGTTCTGCATGATTATTACAAGACTTGAATCTAGAGCAAAGCCTAACTCCCACCTTCTGAATGGAATCATCAATAGGAACACACCGATTCAATAACTTCAAAGAGAGAATAGATAATTTTATTGGGATATTAGAATCCCATATCTGATTATAAACTCTGGATAAAGGAAAATTCTCTATAGACAACTCATAAGCTGAAGAAAAGGAAAAATCAGCATATATATTAGGCTTCCAGTTCCAGGTACCATCTTCATTTACAATATTTTCCAAACATTCATCTTCAACTGATCTGATTCTCTTCCAAGTCTGAGATCCACTAACAGATGCAACATTTAGGTTTTTGTACTTGTTGGCCACAAAAGAAGACCAGATAGATTTCTCTGCCTTAAGCTTCCAAAAAAGTCTCATGGATGAAGCTTTTAAAATGCTATTAAAGTTCTTGAATCCCATGCCACATGCTTGAGTATCTCTGCGTAACACTTCTCATTTTTTCCATTGGAACCTCCAGCCCTGATCAATAGAACCACCCCAGAAAAAATTATTGAAAAGATTATGAATTCTGGCGATGATGGTTTTTGGAGGGGATAGAGAAGCCAATAAGAAAAGAGGGATAAATGATAGAACATGTTTTAAGAGAATCAATCTGCCACCTGTAGACAAAAATTTTAACTACCAACCTGCCAATTTAGATCTCAAAGTTTGAAACAAGCTGTCATAATATTTAAGTTTGTTTCTACCTTTAAATATAGGGTAACCTAGATATTTAATAGGCAATTCTTTTAACCTCATACCTGTACACTCAACAACTTTGGATTCGAACAGAGAAGAGCACTTGGAATCAACTGAGAATCTACTCTTATTGAAGTTAACCTTTCGATCAGATATAGATGAATAATAATCAATAAATCCCATAACATTCCTTAAGGCTTTTTTGTCCCCTCTATAGAAAATAATTAGGTCATCAGCAAAGGATAATGAGATATCAAGGGGCTGCCTCTAGGTAAGTAAAAAGGAGAGATTTTCCCCTTATCCATAAGCATATTCTGCCCTCTACTCAAGATATCTGCTGTAATTATGAAAAGACCTGGAGAAATGGGACCCCCTGCCTCAAACCTCTGGTGGATTTGAAAAAACCGTAACTTTTCCCATTTAAAAGAATAGAGAACCAATTAGAGGATATAATCCTCCAAATAAAATCAATCCATCTTTCGCCAAATCTAACGCCCCTGAGTACTGAAATGAGAAAACCCCAATTGACTCTATCATAGGCTTTTTCCATGTCCATTTTTATAAGAACATTACCTCCATGAGTCTTTTTGCCTAAGTTTTCCACCACCTCTTTGGCTAGAATAATGTTGTCTTAGATAACTCTCCCTTGAATAAATCCACTTTGGTTAGAAGGAATGATTAAAGGAAGAACTATAGCCAATCTGTTTGATAACACCTTAGAGATGATCTTTATTGAGAAATTACAAAGACTAATTGGTCTTAGCTCAACACAGGACTTTGGACACCTGACTTTAGGAATAAGGACAATTGAGGTGCTTGACCATATTTGAGGAATAGAAGTACCGACAAAAATGAAGATATAGCAGATATAAAGTCATATTTAATTATAGGCCAACATTTTTTGTAAAAAGATCCACCAAAGCTACAAGGCCCTGGAGATGCATCCTTACTAAGGTCAGTTATGGCTGTGTAAATCTCCAATTTAGAGGGGAACTCTTCAAGAATAGCATTCATTTCAGAAGATATCAATGGCGGAATAAACTCAGAGACATCAAGCATTTGAATTGGAGAAGTAGGTGACCAAAGATTTTTAAAAAAGTCAACTATATGAGTCTTCAGCTCTTGAGGATCCTCTATTAAATGACCATCAATGGAATTTAAAGAATGGATATGTAGCTTCTGTTCTTTGGCCTTCGCAGTAGCATGAAAAAGCTTTGAGTTTGCATCTCCCAACTTCAGCCATTTTATAGATGACTTCTGCCTCCAATATTCTTCTTCCACTTTAATGGCTTCTAGCAGCTTTGTTTAAGTTTGACTCGGGATTTCTCTATTAGAATCTGAATTGTCCATTTCATAATTAATATCTAGTTGAGAAACATCATCCTTAAGATTCCTCACGGATTGAAAAATATCTTTAAAGACCTCTTTAATCTAAATCTTCAAATCCTCTTAAAGCCTTCTGAGTTTAAGAGCAATTTTTCTCATATCTGATCCATGACAATCTGCATACCATAATTTTCTAACTTTATAGATTAAATATGGATTAGAGCACCACATTATTTGAAACTTAAATGGTCTAGTATAGTTATCCATAGAAGTTTTCACAGATAACAGAAGAGAGGCATGATCTGAAGAAGCTTTATTGAGGTGTTGTAATACCCCGTATTTTTATGCTTTCTAAATTTGGGGATTTATTAAATTTAATGTGAGTTATTAATTTAATATAAATCCAAAAATTAATTATTTTTTTATAATTACTAACCTGATGTGAGTTAGTAAGTATGAGAAACTTGTTGAATATTACTAATGAGCAAAGTAATATATGATATTGGTTCTATTAAACGTCACGAGTGAATAAAATGACAATTTTGGAAATTTAAGTCGGGACGCGCCTGTGCCGTGTCGGGACTAAATATTGATTAATAAAAATGAATAAATTATAAGTTGCTCGTATGGTCGTTTTGAGTGCGCCAAAGTGTTCGAAAGGGTCGAGATAGTCAGAAAAGTGTACCCGGGGATTTAGTTTGGGTCTCGGGGCATTTTTAGGCTTAATTAGTACCCCGGGAGGGCATTTTGGATATTTTGTAATTTTGGGTAATTAAACCCACGAATTTGCAAGGGTTATATCAGATGCCTAGGGTTGTCTTCTAGGGTTAAAACAACCAAAAACAAGTGACGCCCATTGGAGAAGGAAGGAGAGATCTTGCCAAGGTGTTCTAGGTCGAAAACTCATTCGTTTGCGCCGCCGTCGCCGCCAAACGATAGATCACGTCGCAAGGATCATAACCACACTGATTTCAGCACAAATCAGAGACCAAAAATTCCTAGGCAAGTATTTATCTTGCTTAATTTCGTTAATGCTTCATTCATGTTAGTCTAGGGTTGATTAGGATGAGTTCTATGAAAGAAAACCCATGTTAGAGATTAGAAAATTGCATGTTTTAGTGATATAGATAATAATCTGGAAATCCCCCTTCATATGTAGAGGTTTAACCACGGATTTATGATGAATTAGAAGTATAATTTTTGGAGAAAGACTGATTTGAATTAAGTTAAGGAAATTTTTAGGGTTCATGAGTATTGTATGAATTTAGGCACTTTTAATCCATGAATCTTGATGAGAACTCGCATGCTTTACGTTAAATATTGTCCATTTGGGTTTAGGACGTTTGTGGTATGAATTTCTGGGAGTTTTGGAGTGAAAAATCTGGATATTGGATGATATTGGATGATAGAACCCGTAACTAGATTTCTGTAGAATTAGCCATAGCTGCTTGATCGATCGATCGATCATAGAGCATCGATTGATCGAACACCTGCCCTCGATCGATCGACCCCTTCTGGCAGACTAATATTTCCCCTTCTAAATAGTTGAATTAAATTTAGGTGAGTAATAATCTTTGGACATCCTTATTAAAATATTTTGGGAGATAAAGAAGACCAGTTGGACTTATTAAAAATATGAAATCTTTAATGTAAGACGAGATTCACATTTTCGGGGATGTTTACATAAAAGGGACGATGGAACTATGTATTAAAGAAAGAGACGCGTAGGATAGTTACGTTGGAAAATAAATAAGTACCTATTGAAATTACACTTTGGATTCTAGAAAGTCACGAGTGTCACTTGATAAGTTGGAATAATCCCACAAATTAAGATAAGAGGCAAACGTTATACGTGATAACTAAATAACGAGTAATAAGGACAAATGTCATAATTATGGGTCATGAGTATGTACCTAAACTTGATATGGTAATAGTAGTATATTTATATGACTGTGTTTATGCATATACTATATACGTGTAAAAATCATGCCCACGCTACTTGCTATCCCTGAGGTTACCGCGCTGGGACAGTCTTATCTCGATGGGACCTTTATGGGGGATATTGACTCGTACCCTAGAAGATAGGAATCCTAGGTACAGGCTATCGGATCGATAGTCACGGTCCTAAGAGACGTGAGGGTATGTGATGACCTCTTGGACTTGGAAACTATGCTTCGCCTCAATATTGTTTGTGTTTTGTTCAATACAGTTCGAGAGTGATTCCGAACTTGTATTTCCCTTAGTACGAGTGATACGGGGACTGGATAACAGAGTATGCCCGCACCATAATGATTATGTGGGGTGCTGTTAAAATATATATAAATTATATGATTATTTAATATATATTTAAATCTGGAATTTGGGAAATTACTTGTTGTGCCTATGGCAAGTAAGAATGGAATAACTATTTCAATTTGGGAATGAGTGTTTGAAAAGTATAATGTGTTACTAAGAAACTTTATTAGTAAATAAGGTTTTAATGAGAACTTTGTTGTTAAATGAAATTAACCTATTAAACAATCGAATTTGTCAGTTTAAATCTTACGAGCAACCTAAGATAAGATAAGTTAAACCATTAGGAAGGTTAGTACGATAGGTGTGCACATTAGTAGAGAGGTGAGAATTTCTCAAGGGAGTGCCGCACTAATATGTTGTTGCATTGTCCAGTAAACAATTTAAATACTTGCTAAACAAATTTTAAATCATTTTTACAATCGAGCTCTGACACGTTTCCATTTTCTTTTCTCTCTTATATATATATATATATGTATATATTTCAGGTGCCCAGCCACAGGGGCGTCTTATATAGGATCCTTTGGAAGGAACGCGCTGCATCTTAGGTGGGAGTTGTAGGCCTCTTGCTTAGACGACCTCATTTGTTGATTCCACTACTAGCACTATTTATTCAGTTGGGCATGTGTCGCCCTTTCCATTATTCAATTGTTTATTGGATATTGTGATTCGTTTACTTCCAGTATTTACATTTTGGGATTTATTACCGTCAGGATGTTTTTTTTCCTTTAAGTTTTAATGTTGGAATTTCTTAGTTGGATGTTTAATTATTTGGATTGGTTGTTCAAGTATATTTGTTGGATGATTCTTAACTTATGATTTAATTAAAGAGTTAAATGTTGGTTTATAAAAAAAATAAAATTTGGAAACTAATGTCTAAAAATGGTTTTGACACTTAGCTTAATTACTTAGGGTGTTTAAATTGGAAAAGTTATTTTCACGACAGTGATGCTAAGAATGAATCAACCGTCACCCTGATTATAATTTAATAAAGGACTGATCACCCAGTATTTAATTAGGCGGGGTGTCACAGGTGTTTGATTCTAGAATTTGGGAAAGAAGATTCCCAAGAAGAATTATAAAGACACCTATCTAATATAGCCATAATAAGATCCTCCTTCTTTCTTTTATTGAGCCAAGTGAACCTAGAGCCAATATAACCCAAGTATCTCAAACCACATTCATCAATAACTTCATTGAAATCATTTACAGCCTAGTAATTTATGCCATTACCTCCCACTTTTTCAGCTTGGGAAGAAACAACATTAAAATCACTAAGAACTAAATGAGGAAAAGCTTCAAATTTATTTGACACATCCAGAAGCTGATGCCATAAGTCTTTTCTTTCTTCAACAGGGCACTTTGCATAAATTATGGACAGGAAGATAGGAGATTTCAAAGCTGGGTGGTCCAACTGAATAGTTAAGTGTTGAGAATGATCCACACACACCTTAACAGAAATGTTATATCTCCAAAATAACCAAAATTTTCCACTGATATTGGCACAACATCCTTCAAAACCCCATTTAAATTTATAGTTTCCAATTTTTTGAGCATCCACTTTTGGATCTAACAGAGCAATAAAAGGCAGTTTATGTAGTTTAAGGAGAAATTTGACTCTTCTAGAAGATGAATTTTTAGCATCCCCTCTGATATTCCAAACAATGAGATTAATCATTTAAAGGTATAGAGGTGGGATTGTTTGATTCCTTTGGTTCGAGCTCTGGTCAGCCTCCTGAATAGAGGATCAGTCATTTTCACTTTATTGAATTGCACTGGAGTATCTTCATCACTGTTTTCTTTTATTATTTCTTCTTTATGAGTGGAATTATTAAGGCTTATCTTTCTCTCCAAGATCCTATCAAAATGATCAGAGACCACTGTATTAGCAGTGATAGGATCACCATCTTCAATATCAGAGATATACAAAGGCAATGAAGCCTTATTAATCTTATGATCAGGGAGGCTAGATGCTCTAGGGACAAAGAGCAAGAATCTACTATTTAGACATCATCGGCACTGATATTCTCACCATGAATCTTATTAATGTGATCTTATAAAATTTTAGGTTGGACTTTTATGGTACTGCTACCAGTGAAAGGGACCAACATCAAATTGTTCACTTGATAATCTCGAACTTCATTGAATATGTTTGTATCTACTATTTCTCCTTCTTATTCAGAAAATTCTTGTTCTTTTTCTTCTCTAGATGCTATGCTTGCCTCTTTTATCTGTAAAGAATTGACTTGGGTACCCAAAAATTCTTTTCCATTCTGAAGTGGAACTTCTTCCTAAGCATCAACAGTATAAGAGGATTGCACCTTCTGTAGAACTTGTAATAAGAAATTGCTCATTTATCACTTCTTTACCTTTAGCTGAAGGGCCTGCTTTGAAAGCTTCTTACACATTTGTAGGTTTTTTTATCACATATTTGGATGACTTCTTTAGTTGATTTAAGGAGATAGGAGCTTTAAATATACAAGATGTTTTATCATGGCCTTTTTTAGAACAACAGGTGTAGCATTTAGGTATATTTTCTGCGACCACCTCCTGCTAGAAGCCCTTTGAACTGCATCCAATCCAAACCCTTCTCGGAATAGATTTGTTAGATCTATTTCAACATATACCCGAGAAAGGCTTGGTCTATTGATTTTAATTATAGAAGCATCAAGTTTTAGAGGGGTGCCTATCAACTGAGCTATTGAATATAAAGATGATTTGGAAAAGAAATGGATAGGAAGATGGGGAAAAGATATCCGGATGGGAGCAATGCTGCTTTCAATGTCTGGTCTAAACTCAGTAGTCCATTTAAAGATTCTCATGGGAAATTTGCCTACATACCATGTTTCTCTCATCTACACGAGAATAATCTTCATCCGCATTTAATCTAATAAAAACGTGTTTGTGATCAAGGAGGCCAACGTTGAAAGAAGTTTTGAGGGAAAATGTTTGAAAAACTTGCCTGATAACATCCATTGAGGGTCGACCATGTGAAAACTTTCCTACTAACACATGTCTGAAAGGTTTTGAAAGAGTAGAGATATCATCTTCTGTAAAGATCACTGCCGGTTCCCCTTTGAACGTTGTAGGAGTTTTAAGTCCCAAATCATGAGAAGATGAATGAGCCACCACTGATGCGAATGATCAATTTCACACATTTGGAATATCTGGGGGCTTTGGGTTAACTTTGGGAGGGGGATTTTGGGTTGCCATGCAAACCCTAGTTAGGGTTTACTTGAGAGAGAGAGAGAGAGAGATAGAGATAGAGATAGAGAGAGAGAGAGAGAATTTAGTAAATATTGACTCCTAGGTTACCTTAAACCATCTAAATACACATTATAATCAAAGCACATGAATCGGGATATATTAAACCTGAGCCCACAACTAAGGGACCTAATGTTTTCTCGCCGCATAGCTAACACTTATAAATACGTTCATCGACCAACAACCACTAAGGTGTTCATCCTTAAGGATAACATCCTATCGACTAAGATTGATCTATTACTCTAGCGTTGGCCTATATTAATTTATATGCTCATAGAATTTACCATCAATCGTGGTATTACCCCAAAGATCGAAATTGTCTAATTATCACACCGATATTGACTCCTCATATAATTTAAATCACGATTTACTTTTACATAATTTTGACACTCTAACACTTAATCCCTATCATTGATTATTCACACTTTGATGTCATTTTTCCAACGGGCAATATCTTACTCTATCAACATCTCCAAAGACTCTACGTCCACGGACACTGGAGCACAGAACACCTCACACTATGAACCTCGACGTCACCACTTATTGGTTTATATGGACACCTGCAAATTATTACAACTCTAATCAGAAACATGGAAGCGATTAATAACAATCAATTTAATTGTGTGCCACCTCACAGTAATCTAACTTGTCATGCTAACCTCTTAGATTTCACCGTCGAGCACATAAACTAAATCGCCATCAAACTAGCATGACCGACCCTACCATAAGGATGTCGAAAGATCCACTATCGACCTCACCACGTTACTCCCGAAAGGAACCTTGAACCAAAAGCTCTAATACCATTTGAAACACCCCGACCCAGATTTATGGGTTACCCGTGAGTCAACCCGGTCCGACTCGAGCGTTAGGTGTAAAGTGCAATGGAACAACCTATGTAATATTTATATTCCAGTTTTATTTTAAATAATGTTTCACTTGTTTAGCATGTGACACTAGTTTCAAGGTGAACTACGTGAAGGACTCGTGGGAAGCACCCCGAAGTCCAAGTGACAAAGCTACTAACGTAACAAAAATAAAATATACTTACCTGTATAACGCCCTCAAAATAAGAAATCGCACCTAACCTGCTGTAACAAAGAGATGGTGTGAGCCTATGCCCAGTGGGAAAAATAACAGTAGTGTAGAAACGAATAGCAGAAAGGAATATTCATACGCTAAAATCACATGCATGCGAATATATATATATATATATATATACACATATATGTAAGTATACCTTAAAAAAATACATATTCAATGCACAAACCATTTTGCTTCTGAAAACCTTGCTTATCGAGATTAATTTACCTTAATCTCGTAAAGACTTTCTTTATTCATTCGTAGCATTTCTCTCTTCGTTTAACAGACCTGGTTCTATCCTTAATGCCGCAACACTTTAATTATTCCAACCCATTCCTTTATTGAAATCACCCTGTAGACACCACATTCTAGGCCCCCCTAAGACTCTCCTTAGGTCCTAGAACCTCCTCATTTCACTATAAAATATAGGCCACACTCCGAGTACCGATCTAGAGGCCATATATTTTAAAGTCACTCATTGGCCCCATTTGACTCCAATCAACTCTATCATCAGAGCTAAATCTCTTTGAATCCTCAAAGATCTCTAAATCCCCTTTCCAATGGTCCACCCCATGCGTGAATCGACATAACGGTTCGGACAATTGGACCATTTTACAACCTAAAATCGATTCGGAGGCCACCGGGAGCTCTCGGTCTCCGATTTGAACCCAAATAACTCCATTTTCAGAGCAAAATCTCTTTGAATCTTTGAAGGGTATTGAAACCCCCTTCTAATGGTCTGCCACATGTGCGATATGACATAACCGTTCGGATGAACGATCAATTTTCCTCTAAAAATCGATCTGGAGGCCACCGGGCTCTCTTGAGCTTCGTTTGACCAAAGTAAACTCTTCATATTAAATGAGACTGAATGAATATTCGAAGGTCACTGAATACCCTTTCCAACGGTTCGCCCCGTGCGTGATTCTGACTTACGTTGCGAACGAACGATCCGTTTTACCCCGAGAGGTCACCGAGTGCTT
Source organism: Sambucus nigra (assembly GCA_949130495.1). Classification (NCBI taxonomy): domain Eukaryota; kingdom Viridiplantae; phylum Streptophyta; class Magnoliopsida; order Dipsacales; family Adoxaceae; genus Sambucus; species Sambucus nigra. Next base: position 139,785,321 of record OX422224.1, on the reverse strand, counting down.
TCGGGCCCCGGTTGACCAAGGTTAACCTTTTGAACCAAGAAAAACTCTTTGGAATGTCAAATTACATATCCTAACCTTTTAAATGGTCCACCTCGTACGCGATTCTGACTTACCATGCGGACGAATGATCCGTTTCTGTCCGGTAATTTCTCGTCTAAAGAACTAACGTGCGCTTTCGAGCCATATTTGACCCAAAGTCAACTCCCAGACTCGGGAGCGATCCAAAATACTCTTGAAGGTCTCTGAATTACCTTTCTAACTATATGACCCATTCACAATTCGGATCAACAGATTATGTTCTATGACCATTTTTTCAAAAAAATCTGCACGAGACTGCCAATTGGCAGGTCGAGTTCCCTGCCTATCGGCAGTGTGTCTAGGGTGACTTGCCGATAGGTAGGACTAGAGAAGTACCGATCAGAAACCCCATGAACCTATAAAAGGAGTACATGACCTCACTACCAAAGACACCAAGGCTAGAGATCCATCAACATCATTGATCTCACCAACATTATCTCAAAATCCTCCATGTTAAGTTCCATTCAAGATTTCATTCCCATCCTTTTCATACCCAATTTGGAAAAAATCTCATTCTCTCTCATCCCACATTTATCTCACATTTAATGGAGATCATCCAAGATTAAAGATCAAGCTTCATATAAGGTCCAATTCCTTCCCTTTCTCTTTAAATTCTTTGTTTTGTATAAATTTCATTAGATTCATAGTTTAGTTCTTACTTTAGTTCATACACATTAATATCTACATTTTATTAGTATATTTCACATACTTTATTTTATATGAAAAAACAAACAAACAAAAAGAGGGTTATACCCATAAATTCCGAACGAGATTATCTATGACACTTTTTCAAAACTAAAAACACATTTTCTACACACGCACATATAATAAAGTCCTGTTTGGATATATGGGATAAACCCCAGCCCCATGCCTCATTTGAACTATATGGATTTTAATGCCTTTATAGGTTACGTAGGCATTTCGGATTAAAACCCAAGACTCGAGTCCAATTTTCCAATTTTCCTATATTCCCCATTTTCATCATATTTTGCATTAATATACATATTTTGTTTGTTAGTGTTTCATCCAATACATATTATCATTTTATAATAACGATCAATATCACAAGAAAGGCAAAAATCATATTTTCTATATATATTATTTTGGGAACATTCCTATGGATGACCTCGCTCTACTTTTCCCATGATATGAGCTGAACGATTCCGATCTCCATTATATATACACGCACACACACTTCACGGAGAAATAAAGAAAAATAATAACACAAGCCCATGAGAGACCAAAAGGACGGTATGGGTGCCTAACATCTTCCCATTCCTTAACTTAGCCCCAAACCTTTGAACTATTGGTTTCGTATGCATCAGTTTGTCTTTGATGCCGCTCTCTCGAGGCAGCGATATTTTTTTTGCCTGTTTTGTGCAAAATAGGCTGGTGGCTCCATCTCTTTATAATAACCCTACATCAAAGACGACTGAAGCATTCCCAAGAAGGGCGCGAGACCTTTTGAATCCTCGCCCCGGGGCGCGATCTCGATCGAAATGTTCACTGTGGCGACTCCGTTGGGGACATTTTTTCATAAGAGGGCTAGACTCTATTGCATGGGTACTTTGTTTTACTTGTGTGCATATGCACCTATATGTATGTTCCCTTTTCTCCCCTCTATTATTTCTTTCACATATATACCTCATGTATGTATCACTACTCACTCACACATTAGTAGAAATTCTCCATGTACACTTCACACCATGTGCACCTAGGATCACTTATATCCACGTATTGCACACACCACTTAAAAATCCATGATTAGGTGTCACTAACACATACCTCCACATATCACACTTTTATATATCCATGCTCACTCACACTTATCACACACCACTTGTAGTTAATCCATGCTTAAGTTCACTACCACACACTCACTTGTAGATAATTACACACCACTCACTTTCACATATCCATGCTTAGTATAGATTTACTTACTTGCACATTATACCTTGCTTGGCATGATGCTCATTAATAAATATACTCTCTCCATAAGATACTAATCAAGAATCATGCATCTTTGCCCTCTACATCACCAAAAAGCATTGCTATTGACAAAATTTTATCCCATAACTCGGGGGACACTTCGTGATGGATGCTGGTCCGGTAGGGCACAATTGGCCTACGAGATATGACTCCCACCTTCCATTGGTTAGGTACCTTCGACGTATATCGAATGGTTCCCCCCGCATCGTACCTCTTGATCAAAGTCATGATGGAAGGTATATCGTAGGGAAATCATTCACGTACGTCGAGTATATGGAATTCGTTCCCACATATACTGTCCCCATAAGGTATATAGTGAGGTAATTCACGTACACTCAGGTATATCAAATGGCTTGTCCACACGTACCGATTTCCCTAAAAAACAAGCCATATATCGTGGAAGTCATGCCAAAGGGGGGAATACCTTCCAATTAACCCAACAACTGCATACCCTCATATAGGCGTCAAACCTAGGGAACTCATTACTTAGTTTGTCGATTTTAACCCGAAACTCTGCTGAAATGACGGGTCGGCATGCTGTCTAAATTTTCTCACAATTTTTAAAATGGGACCCTACCCATGAGCCTGGTAACAAGTCCAAGCATAGTTTTTACATATATTTCAAACCCAATGTTTCTAGGCTCGGGTCCCGTCCGACATTTCTTTTTGCATTTAGGTAAACCTAATACAAGTGAGAACCTAATAAACATAATAATAATCATGCTGAATCCCATCTCTCATTTTTTCCTTATTTCATTTCCAAAAGTGTCCAAGAACATTTTCCCCTCTTTTATCGAAAATACCAAAAATATTTTCCTCCCTTTACCTGAAAAACATTTTGTTATCATCTTTTCCAAAAATGTGAAAAAACAATATCTTCCTTTTATAATGACTTTCCCTCTCTCTTTTCAAAAAAATAAAAAATAAATCCCATTTTTTCCCTCCTCAGGTCGATCAGATACCCTTGACCTGGCTCCCTGTTGGCTTCGATCTTCATTCGAATCGCCCTAAAGCTTCGTCAGTCCCTTCATTTCCTCCGAGTTCGAAATTCATCTGCCCTCTATGGAGAACACATAGCAGATGTCGACCGTGTAGCCAGATTTGATGATGGTCCTAGCTCAACTCATTGCCAAGATTGACAACCTTCAAATCGAGCTTTATGAGATGCGACGAAATCGAGTTCCTATTCCCTAAGAGCCCGAGGTCCTCTTCCCTTGTGCTATGGGTCCGCCTGCACCCGAGCCTATTGGGGTTCTCGAGGAATACCAGCACGCTCCACGTGATCCTCCTGCTAATGGGCCACTGCCAGCCCAACTTCCTATGTTGAATCTTGCCCAGCCAGGGGCTAACTTACCCATGACCATTGATCCAAAGGAGGAAGAGTTGAATAAGATCAAGGAAGACCTTAAGGTGTTGACCAAGAAATTCGACCAATTCAGATTCTCTAGAAACTACATGGACTACGCCCACTTGTCTCCCTATCCTAAAACAAGGTTACTGAAAAAGTTTATGATGCCCAACATCGAGAAATTCGTGGGTAGAGGATCTCCAATCGTTCATCTTCACAGTTATAATCGATCCACGACTCTCTTAGGGGCTTTTGAGGAAATAATGGCCCAAATGTTCCAACAGACCTTGAGGGATAGCGCTCTTCGTTAGTCTTATCTCTCTAGGAGTCTATAATTCGCAGTTGGGAGGATATTGCTCATGAATTCATGTCACAATACAAGTACAACGAAGAATTAAAGGTTACCTGTCGTGATTTAGAGTTTCTCAAGAAGAATCCTGGGGTGTTAGTTAGTAACTTCATAGCAAAGTGGATAGAGAAAGCAGTCACCATGACCAACCGACCTTCCGAAGAGGAGCAAGTTAACATTGTGAAGAAGAACTTCTTACCCCATGTTCGAGCGACAATGGGAGGACAATACTACCCTCATTTTCGAGCCCTCCGAGAAGAAGGAGTATAGGTCAAGGGTCTTACCAAGACATAAGTTGAACCAAAGAAAGTATCTAGAAAATTCGCTCCTAGAAGGTTTGAAAAGCCAGTAAATACCGTTGTTTAAACCATCAACAACATCTCTCAGCCTACCACTTCATGGGAACCAGAAAGCCACCATAACCCAGTTCGGAAGGAATACACCAAGCTTCATGCTCCCCTCTCCAAAGTTTACCAAGACCTCTTGAGCCGAAACCTTATCAAACCATTGGACCCTCGTCCATTACCAAACCCACTTCCCAGAAATTTTGAACCAGATGCCCATTGTGACTTTCACTAAACTGTCAGCTATACCACCGACTAGTGTTTCCACCTCCGAAATGTGATCCAAGGCCTGATTGACTAGGGTGTCATCACCCCACCGGCCAATCCTAAACCAAACATTACCCACAATCCACTCCCAAATCATACAAATGCCATCTTGCTGGAAGAAAGCCCATAATTTAACCCATCTACTCAGATCATACCAAGCAAATCACCAATCATACCCATATACTCTCCTAAAACTCTCCAAACATGCCCATATTTTCTCCTACACCCAACTAGCTTCGCTGATTAGGCTCTATCACTCCTTACCAATGCATGCATCGCTGTTCGCACCCGTTCCGGAGGTAAAGATATGGAATTAACAGAAGTGTTGAACCAACTCCTAGAGTTCAGACTAAAATTACCCTCCCATATGGCCGTTGACTGTCAAAGATTTAGTGTGTTATTCTTAGAATCTCAAAAATGGGCCCGAGAGTAAAAAAATTGGGTGGTACCGATTGATGAAGTAAGTTTAGATGATATGGTCCAGATCATGGTGGATTTATTCCGATAGATCAGTGATATTTGCAGTATATTTGAGATACTCGATGCTTTGAAACTACAAGGGCGTCTAGTTCCTTCACTTTTACATCTCCCCTCCGAATGGAAGGATTTACACGAAGAATCCATCAAAGTTGTGGAGTGTATTGACTTTTCATGGAAAGATAATGTCGTTGCCACCGGATGGATGAATTTGATGATTTAGACAAAGATTAGAGTCTATAAAAGGCTAGTTCGATAGTTAGCATATATGGGATGATATTATTTGAGGATCTACTATGAGAGATCATAAAGGTGGCTGAACAAACCGAGATCAGTAAGGAAACATGGTTTCTGTTCTTCCCCTCTTCTGTGAACCATATGACCAGGTTGGGAAGGCATTACCAAGTATCCAACCTGCCACCATCAGAAAGTGACAAAGGAAAAGGTGTTGAGGATCTTCCTATGCCCGACATGACCCTAGAGGGAAGCAAAAATCCTCGATCAGTTGAAGAAAACCCAAGCCAATATCACTCTATGGGGAGTTTTTATGTCTTCCTAGCTACATCGGGATGCCTTGATCAAGATACTCACAAAACCCATAGTTCCTCCTTTTATCACGCTAGAAGAAGCAGTGAATCTGGTCGGATCTCTAACCTCTAATAGAATTCTCTCCTTCTCTGAAGAAGAAATCCCCAAGATTGGTCTAGACCATAATTATGCTCTCAACATCTCTGTCAAAGTCATGGGAATGACCGTTCCACTATCACTTGTCGATAATGGATCAACTCTGAATGTCTGCCCATTACAGACTCTTAATTATCTGGGACTGAAAGTCAGCAAACTCGCTCCATCCTTTGCCGTAGTACGTGCCTATGATAATACCTGTTTAGAAGTGATGGGATATATAAAGCTTGTAATAGGGGATGGATCTATAAATTCGGTTGTTGAATTTTAAGTCATTGATATCCTAAACTATTTTAATCGGCTGCTCAGATGACTGTGGATCTATAGCATCAAGGGGGTGTCTTCTTCCCTTCATTAGAAACTAAAGTTCTTTGACAATGGGCAGGTCATCACCATCTTGGGCGATGATGACAATGTCAAGAATGCAACAACCAGTAATCCAGTACTAAAGATACAACACGGGACAAATGATATGCTTCTGTCATTTTTTCGGGTTGAACCACTTCTACTCCCATCAGGGGAATATTTCAAAGATAGGGTTTATCCAGAATATAACCCTCATGGCAACGTCAATATAATCCAGATGTTCAAGAACATGCACTTCATGCCCAGATTGGGGCTGGGACAAAGACAACAAGGGATACTTGAATCCATTGTGTTGAAGAAGGCTTTTCCTCCCCTTGGCTTGCGCTATTAGCCATCAGCAGAAGAACTCAAAATGATCCAACTGAAGAGAAGGATAGAAAGTACCAAGACTGTCTCGAGAGATTCCTTGAATGAAGTATTTATCAGAGAGGGTGAAGATTTCCCCTTTTGTGACTTTTTAGAACCATGGTATGATCATGTGGACAAAAAGGTGAAACCTTGAATGAAAATGTTTTTCCAAGACAACTACTCATGGTCCGAGGGTTCCCAGAATGTAGTGCAACCACTCATGGAAAAGACCACAGTTGATACCGAATATTTCGAGGAAGTGACTTTGAGGATTCATTCAATTTGCAGACACTGGGGATAACACTCTGCATGATCCACTCAGGGGCTACATCGTTGGATCCATCCGGCCTGATCAAAGTTGATAATGCACCTTTGCTCAATTGGCATGCTGCACCTGTGCCACCTGCTGATATTTAACCTAACCCTGATGTTTATCCCCTTTCTTTTTCCCTAGTTGTTCCTCCTTAGTCTGATGTAATCGAGATATATGATGAGGTTCTTAATGCTCTTTTTCCTATCAATGACATAAACGAATATTTTGAGTACCTTGTTGTGCCTTACATTAATTGTCTTGATTCTAATCAAACTCTTGATGATGATGATTTTTCAAATGAACAATTCTTAACTGATCTAAATAAGGTTAATAATAAACAACATAACCGCATTCAAGTTAATGAAAATGAAACTGTTATTATTAATCTCAGTTCTAGTAGCCAACTGCGTGAGATTAGGATAGGGGCCACCCTTGATGAGCATACGCGCGCGCAACTTGAGCAATTACTAAAGGAATTTATGGATGTCTTCGCATGGTCCTACGACGACATGTCCGTCATTAACCCTGAGATAGCTCAGCATGAGATTCCCACTCTCCCAGAATGAAAACCAGTCAAGCAAAAACTGCAAAAACTCCACACCGAATGGTCGCTTAAAGTTAAAGAAGAAGTGGTGAAACAGTTGAACGTGGGTTTCATTCATGTGATCGAATATCCCACATGGCTAATTAATATCGTACCCGTACTGAAATCAGGAGAGAAGGTTTTCATGTGTGTCGACTATCAATACTTGAATAATTCCTCTCAAAAGGATGATTACCTGTTACCCAATATCGACATGATTATGGATACCACGACGAGTCATGCTCTCAAGTCATTCGTTGATGGGTTTACTGGATATAATGAGATTATGATGCACCCAGATCATGATGAGAAAATCACATTCATCACCCCTTGGGGAACCTTTTGCTACACCGTCATGGCATTTGATCTTAAAAATGCAGGGGCTACCTACCAGAGGGCTGCCACAACCATCTTGCACGATCTGATGCATAAGGAAGTTGAGGTCTATGTGGATGATATGATGATCAAGTCTAAGACTAGGAAAGGTCATGTTCCCTCTCTCTGAAAGTTCTTCGAACGATTGCGATAATATCAGATACGACTTAACCCATAGAAATGTATCTTCGACGTTACCAAAGGAAAAATCTTAAGATTCATGGTTAGTGAGAAAGGGATAAAAGCAGATCCTGCCAAGTTGAAAGCTATACTCAAAATGCTTCCACCCCAAACGGAGAAGGAAATCCGAGGATTCCTCAGGAAATTGCAGTAAATCAATCAGTTCATCAGCCTGTTGACTTTCATCTGTGAAACTATCTTTAAACTCCTTCAAAAGGATTCGATCGAGGTTTGGAACGAAGCTTGCCAAGAAGCCTTTAATCGAATAAAGCAATACCTAACCCGACCTCTAGTACTCATGCTACCGTAACTTGGTCTTTCCCTACTCTTATACCTAATCATGATAGATACCACAACTGGGGATTTGTTAGCCCAGTACCTTGAAGAAACCCACAAAGAGAGAGCCATTTACTATGCGAGTCGCAAGTTGGCCGGGTATGAAGTTAATTACATAACTCTGAAGAAAGCATGTGTCGCCGTTATCTGGGTTACCCAAAAGTTACGATACTACGTACTCGCCTTTCCCATAAAACTATTATCCCGAATAGATCCCATCAAGTACCTACTCGAGAAGCCCGCCCTGTCCAGCCGAATGGTCCATTGGTTAATTCTTTTAATCGAGTTTGATATCGTGTATGTCATGTAAAAAGCTATGAAAAAAGAGCCATCTCTAATTACCTTGCTGACTACCGTATGGAAGAAGATGATGTCTAAATTTCTAAATTCCCAGATGAGAATATCCTCTGTACATCCCAAGAAGATCTTCGATGGAAAATGTTCTTTGATGACACCTCCAATAAGAAATGGTATAGCATTGGGATACTCCTCATTGCCCCTGATGAATCTCACACTTTCATTTCCATCAAGATGGATTTTCCTTACATAAATAACATGATTGAATACGAGGCATACACGGTAGGCCTCAAAGTTACCCTTAAGAAAGGTATTCGATACCTCAATGTCTATGGATATTCAGCCCTCATCATCGATCAAGTACTCAGAAAATGGAAAGTCAAGGACAAGAAACTCTAACCCTTCCATGACACCTTAGAATAGATAGCTTCCTAATTCCAAGATATCACCTTCCACTACCTTCCTCGGGCAAAGAATAACGTAGACGATGCCCTCGCTACCTTAGCCTCTATGATTGACATGCCCTAAGGAATAACCATGGCCTATTTTTTTTTATCCAAAAACTAAGATAAACCAACCCACTGCTACCACATTGAGCTTAGCACAGAAGAAGACCCTGAGATAGCCAACTACTGGTACTATGATATTTGGCGCCACCTCAAGCATGGTAAGTATACCCAAGGTTCTGACAAGAAAGACCGAGTAACCCTTCGTAGACTGGCTACCGAGTATATTGTCTGCGATAAAGCACTATTTAAAAGAAATATCAATGGACCCCATTTGCACTGCATTACATGGGCTAACATTGAAGGGATGATGCAGAAAATCCACAGCGGGGAATACGGACCCCACATGAATGGCCATATGCTCGCCAAGAAGATTATTCGATAGGGTTACTACTGGACTACCATGGTTTAGGATTCCACAACCTATGTTTGAAGATGCCTCAATTTCCATCAGTTTTCCAACCTACAACACTTGCCTCTGCGAAAATTGTATAACATGACTTCTCCTTCTCCATTCTCCTCATGAGGCATTGACATCATATGGAGGGTTACACCCAAAGCGTCCAATGGGCATGGATTCATCCTAGTTGCCATTACCAACTTCACTAAATGGGTCTAATCTGAATCATACACAGTGCTAGATGCCAAGAAGGTGGCCAAGTTTAGCCAAAAAATATCATCTGCTGGAATGGGGTCCCGCACGAGCTAGTATCAAATAATGGGTTACACTTCGAGACAAAAGTTACAGAGGTGGTCGATGAGTGTGAGATTCGGAGGAATAAATTTTCTTCCTACCGACCTCAAACTAATGGAGAAGTTGAAGCAGCTAATAAGAACCTCAAAGCCATCATCAGCAAGATGATCGAGAGTTACCGAGATTGGGCCGACTGAATCCCTTACACCGTTTAGGGCTATCAAACTTTAGTTCAAATCTCTACTGGGACTACCCTTTACTCTCTAATCTACGGCCTGGAAGTAATCCTACCTATAGAGCTGGAAATCCCTTCGCTCGTGTCATTCTAGAAAGCAAAATTAGTAAGGAAGACTATCATCAGAGTCGTCTTGCCGAGTTGTCACTCTTGGATGAAAGGAGGTTGAAAGATCTATATCACATACAAGGATACTATCACCGTATAACATTATCATTCAATAAGAGAGTCAAGGACCGTGGTGTTCAAAAAGGGAACTTAGCCCTTAAAGAAATTATAGAGTCCATCTGGGACCCCAGAAGGAAATTTAAGCCAATTGGAGCATCCCTTACATTGTGAAGAAGATCTTATCAGGCGACACCGCTATGCTCATCGATCTTTACGGAGAAGAAATGGCGTATCCAGTCAATCTAGACCATCTCAAGAAATTCTACCCCTAGTCCAAAATCTCGGTACACTACGATTCTTCTCATCTCCCTTCTATTATAAAAAAATATTCTCCATTTCCCTCTAACCATAACTCCATAGGGATTGATCCTATAAAAATCCTTTTGCTTTCAAAAATGAAATAAGAAAATTTTTAAAACCCTCAGAGGTACGTAGGTAGCTCATACCCTTTACATGAGCACGACTCCCTTCTTTTTCACAAAATACTATTCTCTTCTTATCCCTGAGAACGACAGCTCATTTTAACATATACATGAACAAAAGGATTATGTATGCCTTAGCAATTGGTATAGATAATTCAAATGCAAAACTCATAAAGAGGCACAACTATATGATTAAAAACTCATTTATTTCATTATTCAAAATTTTGGTACGATTACATCGGCATAGGGAGTCAAACGACTTCCCTTGTTAGCCTAATCCTACCTTCCTAAAACTAAAATAAAAATAAGTCCCACTACACCTAAAATAACCCTCAAATGATTCCCAAACATATAACCACGCCCATTACAAAAACTTCACACGTCCTACCCGCAGCTGCCAAGAGAACCAACCCCATCATCACCCATATCCTGGGGTCCCCAAACTTCCCTTGCCTGAATAGAGTGTCATAGATGATCTATAGAACGATAAGCCCAGACTAGCTTGGGGAAAACCATAATACCTCTCTCCATGGTGTCAGATATGGCGAACCACCTTTGCTCAGTCTCGACAGCCAACATCTTGGCAACTACCTTTCTCCACAACCACTTCATGTAGTCCCCTGAGATATGTCAGACTCTTCCAATAGACTGGTATGGATGAGTCGACGGTCGACGATTCTACCACAAAGAGCCAAGATGGATGAGTATATGCTCTGTCAGATCCTCTTCAGGAAAGAAGTCCAGTGTCGACGGTGGCACAATCTGTTCCTAACCAAATTGGCGTAGAAGCCACCAGGGAAAGTAGAAAGAGGTCCGTTGGAGGCATACCAACCGAACATATTGATATTTTTTAAGTTCCAGAATGGGCAACAGCTCCCCCCACCAAGGTACTGACCAACATATGCCTCGAGCCCCGTGCTCTACGAACCAATTTTCCCAGCTCTTAATGACCAGGCCTACACTGATGAAATATAATAAAAAGAAGTTTGGAACCATCGATAAAGGATACTCAGGTGACACCACCATACGGAACCTCTCTGACAGCCACATGAATAACATTACGGGGCTACCCCTCAGAAAGTCAGAACGACCTTCCTGCCAAGCATCCAGACCATTCAAAGTCTTTGCAAGTATCACAGTCACAGGATTATGATGATACGACATCTAGGAAATGACACCTGCAAGTGGAGGTCCACTAGCATTTCCCTAGTTACCAACAAAAGTTTTGAAACTAGGCCTAGAATGAAGGCTCCAATATAGTCAGCATCACCAATATCCTGCAAATGTAGAGATCGCAGCACCACAGGAAGAGAAATCATTCCTCCCGTGACCAACGACCTGGGTGTCGAAGGTGAAATATGAAGAAGTCCTGCCAACAACTCCCTAGAGGATCGAGAAAACTCAGGCCTAGCCGTTGCAATGCTGGGATTTATCCCCAACATGGCAGAAAACTCTTCATAGGTCGGACAAATTTCGTCTAACCCAAAGTGGAAGACTTGGTATGTAGGGTACTAGAACTCAACTGCCGCCATCATCATATTCCACTTTATGGGCTGGTTGTGTCACAAAGAGACTCGCTGAATGTTGAAAGCTTCATATTCAATGTTGTAGGAGCACATCGCTTCCAAGGTTTCAAGGTAATTTTCAAACTCAACACTACCAGGGAGAGCCATATCACAAAGTAAGAAGATAGTGAGCACAAAAGAATGTGAAGAAGAAGGAATGAGGAAGTGTGATGAAAAAAGATCTGTCCACACACCTAATTATACTTAAAAACTCTCAAGCAAAGACAAGGAACCTTGAAAAAATCAGAGGAAAGCTTACCCCACCAAGTACCAAGCAATTAAAGAAAGTGCAATTAAAGCCTTGGGATGATTAGACTGGACTGATATCCCAATAGGCAGGACATGGGTCATGCCGATCGGCAAGCCCTTATTTTTGGGAAATCCCTTTTTCCTTTTTTGTCAAAATAAAAAAACTCAATAAAAACAATTTTTATTTTAAGGGAATTTCGAATTTCCTTATCCTTATGTTTTTACTGATCCCATTTTAAAATAAAATACCTCTCCAATCATTTTTAATTCTTTTTACGATCTCAGCAGCAAAGTAAAAAGAGCATGTGCATTAGTCACTAAAAAGAGAAATTAAACTTCATTTCATTTGCATAGATATTTTCTGTGTTACATCAATTTTGCAAGAAAAATAAAAAATACAACGGAACTCAGCCCGAACCCACCTACTTTTTCTTTCTTACTCACATTTTCTCTCTTTCTTCACCAATAATCACACACTCTCTCTTATATCTCTCTCTTCTCCTTCTCTCTCTAGGATCCTCCTTCCCTGCGGTGCACTCTCTTTCCTCTGCGAGGGGACGACATGCCACCACTCCCCGAGCTAGACCCTTCCTCAGACGAGGCAGACGACGTCAAACAAGAAGGAATCAGAATCGCATCCCTAATGTGGGCAGTCGTCAAAGATATCCAATCCCTAATATCCCTCAGCTAAATGGTGGAGACCCAGATGTGCTGCAGAAGAAAAAAGAAAAGAGCAAATCGGTCAGTTTGAGGTAAAGAAAGAAATCAGGAAATAAAAAAGACAGAGATGAAAAGTATACCTTGGGTCAAAGGGCCTCCTCTGTCAAGACTAACTTTTTCGGATCCATCCTAATAGGACGATGCAGCATACACATCGACCCTCCATCTGCCCGCCAAATGTTGTAAGTAGGAGTGGCCAACCGTACAAAAGGAGCCTCCACTCGACAGCACATTGGTCGAAATGATCCAAGGGTTAGAAATTTGAAAACATTAATGCAGGTTGGCTGTATGTTGTACAATGTCACACATTTTTCTTTTAGTTTGATATAAGACCAGGAACTCACAAGTCCACTCGTTCAATCACCTAGATCATCCAATCGCCCAGGCTTCCACGGATTGATCCAAGATATTGATCAGCGGCTGGCAAGATGACAACACAAAAGGGAACAGATTTCGCCTTGGTCGTTCGAGCGATGGGCTTATTCATTCAAACGAGATCCCAGTCATTCGAACGATGGGCTAGGTGGTTTAAGCGATGGGGCAACAACAACTCGACTGTAATACCCTGCACTTTTATGGATAATTAAAATTCATAAGTAGGTGTAATTTAGGAATTTGAGGAATTATCATGAATAGTAATTTTTGGAGTTTTCAAGGATTAGATGATTTTCGATGTGTGTTATATTTACTTTTGGGATTAAGTAAATGAGTCGGAGCATTTTTATTATGTCGCAGTTGGGTAAAGCGACAAAGGGTAATATTTTAATGGGAAAACCTCTATTAAGTTGTGTTGGGTTAAATTAGTGACTTGCGGTTAAGTGACTCGGATGTAAATTTCGATTGCGAAGTTGGTCTCGGAATGGCTGAGATAGTCAGAATAGAGTATTCGGGGGTCGTATTTGGGTTTCGAGAATTTTTGGACCAATAGGGACTCGTAATTGAGTAAACGAGTCATTTTTGGGTTAATAAGGGACAAACCCTTAATTCTACCTTATAAAGGCACGAGAGAGGGAGATAGAAGGATAGAAAAAGGAGAGAAAATAAGAAGAGAAGAAAGTAAGGGAGAAAGAAAAGAAAAAAAAGGGAGATTCCAGCCAAACTCCGCGGGATTCAACTTGAGGTCGTCGGATTTTATCCCCCAGGCAAGTGTTGACTTGATTTATTTAATCTAGTGTATAAATATTATATTATAGTTGGTAAACTATAAAATTTTAGGTTAGAACCATTAAAATAAATTTGGGTAATTTGAGTATGAGTTTACATATTGATGTAATGTAAACTCTTGATGATTTCTAGTGTTAAATCCGTGATAATGGAGTGTAGAAACGATTAGAAATGGGAGAAATGGCAAAACTAGGGTTTAATGGGTTTTTGGATACAAATCTATGAAAATTGGTTTAATCCTCCAAATTTATTGATGTATTAGTTAGAAATCATTGATTAAATGAATAAAGTGTTATTGGTGGAGATTTGAGACCATAAAAATGGAGTTTGGGGTTGTTGGTTGGTATTTTGAGGAACTGATTTTCGAGGGACTCGTATGACCGGTCAATCTCATCCCTATGGACGGCCGACCGCATAAATGAATAAGGGCCTGCTGGTTGGTTTTTTTAGGCTTAATTACAAACCGCGATCGACCGGGGTCCAGGGCCGGTCGATCGGCACTCTATTTTTAGCACAAGATTTTTGGGGATTTTGTTTCTTCTCCTTTTTGGGGTATGGACCTATCGAATGTTTAGGAAGAGAGAGAGACTTTCGAGGAAATTATTCGAAAAGCGTACGCGTGTATATTTATTCGGATGGAATTTGAGATATAGGCTAAAGAGGATTGAGTGGTTATCCGGTATTGAATATGTAATAAGAAACCTATCGGATTAAAATAAGTTGAGGGTCGACTTAATTAAATATTATAAATTGGTAAATTCAGTGAGTATGTAAATCCTTAACAGTTATTAAGGTACAAATGATAAATGCCAAATGAGGGAATACTGTGGGATTTAGTATTGTGAGTGTGCGAATACTTAAATGTTATTACGAGTGAAAACATTTTGGGGTTATTTGTCATAGTTATGTGAGATTGGCAATTTTAGTCATATATATAATTGACGAAGGATGTAGATTATATATACGAAGTGATTACAATATATATTATATGATACGAATGCATATATATATATCTGTGTGTGAATGGTATATCTATATAATAAAGCAGAAGGGTCTTTTTGCCACATCATACAACTTTGCCACATCATATAATAAAAGTGTTTTCCACATCATACAACTTTAACCCATCATATAATAAATGTGTTTGACACATCATACAATTTTGTATACAAAATCTATGAAATCTTTGGATATCTAATTAACCTGTAATTAGACATGGTGGAGTCAGAGCACAAGGCTCGAAACTTGCACTAACAATTCTCTCACACACGAAGGTTCCCATCTCTCTCTCCACTCTTTTCCTCATCTTCACTTTTTTTCTCCTTTTTGTTTGTATTGGTTTTTTTAGGACTGAAATGGAGCACTTTTCCTTTGTTTCTATGTAGACTATGTAGACAAGCTATTTGACGAACCACTCAGGCAAGAAGCTATTTGACGAACCACTCAGACAAGCTATTTATTTTTATGGGGTTTTGTTTTAATATTTGGTTATGTACGAATTTTTGTTGCAGACTTATCATTTATGTTGGGGACTTGAGAGTTTGATGGTTTGATCTGGTTCAGATCTGATCTCCAATTTTAGCGATGATGGTCGGTGTTGGGTCCATCAACCTCATCTCTTTCACGGGCTCTCCACTCCCACGCCAGGTATATGAGTTTGAAATGGGTCTCCATATACCACGCCCAACTAATAGGTTTCAAAATCTACTTTCTTATTTCTCGGCTCTCAAAATCGAAGGTTTTATACACAGGATCTAAAATGTTTTGGTTACTTTGTTGAATAATTTTGATTTTAGTGTAGCACAAAATGACAGAAACTATTTGAATCTTTACTTATTTGGTTCAAACTTTGCATGTTTATTTTGCAGATCTAAAACATTCCACTTTCATATCTGGGTTGTTCACTCTTGATTCTCCGAACTCAGTTCCTTCTTATCTATGTCTCACCATTATTCTGGGTTTCAAAATTTGTCTTTGGGTTTTAGTATGCTTCCATTGCCATTAAAACTCCATTGGTCCACTGCCATTAAAACTCCATTGGGTTTAACTGGGAGAGAATAATGGCGTGGTGGGTTTAACTGGTTTAACTGAGTTTAAGCGTGGTGGGTTTATCTGTGTTTACAAATTAGAACCTGACAAAAACCAATTTATTGGCCGACGTTGATGGGTTTAACGAATGATATCTAGATTCGCTGACCTGTCCACCAATGAACGAGTTTGGGTCGTCCCAAACAACAACCCAAAATCAATGGTGATCGACCAGAGAAAGCTCGGACTCATGGTTATCAAGTATTTGGCCTCGAACTTTTTTGGTTTAGACATGGCCCCTGTTCTTAGATAAATATCATTCAAAGAAAACAGGGGATGGTGGATTGAAATGTTGTAAAGACCTCTATGAACAAACCTAAACATGAAGATGATTTTGGGAGCTCCAAAAAAAATGGAAAATGAATGTTTAATTGGTTGGGGTCCCATTTATACTTTGTTTTTTGTTCCAAGGTGATTATTTGTGTACTGATATGGGTTTTGCATAAGTACTCCAATGACACTATTTTGGAGGTTTCTTTGATGCGTTTATTGATGTGACTCTTAGGTTTCATTTGGTGAGGGTGAAATAATTGTAATTGCATCGAAAGTAAAGTGGCGAAGTATTCTTCATATTTTTAAAATTAATATTTTCCTGAATTTACATTGCGAATAAGTGTCCCCTCTATAAATATGAGAAGAAAATTTAAGTCTAAATAGGTAAAAACATATTTCACCATATTATTTTTCGTCGCGTTAAACATATTTTATTACGAAGCAAGCGGACCCGGGGTTTTTGTTGTGTGTTACAGTATGCGAAATTTAAAAAATGTTTTAATTTTTTTATTTTTCTGTATGGATATGTTAAACATTTTGGGAGAATCTTAATAAATTCATCTCAAAATATTTTTAGTATTTAAAAAAGAGTAGATCCATATTCCACATTTTTTAAATTTGTATATTAAATCATTTTTTTAAAATGTAAAAAAAAATCATTGAGTTCATTTTTTTAAGGTTCCAGTGAAATGTTTAACTTTCATACAAAACAAAATAAAAATATTTTTTTTAATTGATAATACAGTAACATAACTCAACACACAACATAAAACAAAGACAAATTCAGAGACACATAATTAATTACTGAATTGCATTTCTAATTATAATATTGCTTTTATATTTTAAAATATTTGAAGTTTTAATTTCGAGTCCTGCAATATTATTTAGTTTTTATTATTTGAAATTTAGTTAAGAATTTAATTGTTTCGTGAAACAAATATGTTAGAATCAAAAGTTATGTAATATGATTTGTAATATATTGGAGTCCTGCAATATGGTTAGTTAGGTGTGGGGTATATGTCAAAATCACCTGGTAGCAAGAAGAGTATGATTATCTCTATGAATGGATTGGATGTTCTTTGTCAGATCACTGCATAAGACATTGGCACATGGCTCTAAAATTCAAATCGTTTTCATTCTCAAAATTGCATGCGTTCAAAAGTATCCAAAAGTAATAGAGAACAATAAAAATTTAAACAAAAATTGAAGAAAATTTAACGCTAAGTATGATATAATGCAGTTCGGTTATTTTTTTTCAAGAGCGAAATATTTTAAAGTTATTAGGGCACTTTAGGAGGTAGGTGAAACAAACTAATGGGTTTGTAACTTTCTTAGACATTTTGACCGTCGAATAATTAAGTGAAAAAATTAACGTTAAATTTAAATGACCTTAGATTAAATAGTGGTATGTAATTAATACAATCACACATAAAAAATATACAAAAATAGTCACGATAAAAATAATTAAGAACATGAATTATTTAATCTTAAAAATACCCCTAATGATAGGTTGTTAATCGAAGTACACTGGGATAAAATTATGAGCGTGCCATCGGCACGAGCGCAAATTTAATACGGGAACAAATTTATCACCGTGCCATCAACACGGGTACAAAATATCACGGGAATAAATTTAACGTCGTGCCATCAACACGCTAATATCACGGGAATAAATTTAAGAAATAACCCGTATTTTGTATATAAATTTAAGAAATATATTTTTAAAAATAACTGTATTTTGTATAGAAATATATTTTTAAAAAAAGAATTTTAAAATGTGTGCTATACATCTAAAAACATCATCTAAAACAATGATATAACTTTGTCTAACATAGCCACTACATTTGTCTAATATAATTTCGTTTTTATGTAAATGTAGTCATTACATTGGACAAAGTTGTATCATTCTTTTCGATGATACTTTTTTCTTTCTTTTAATTTGAAAAAAAAATAATTGACGATAATTCTTTTTTTTAATTTGAAGAAAGATTTGGGCGCGTATGTGTATATTAATTTTTTTTAAAATTAAAATTATAGAAATTGAATGAACCACTTTACTGAGGTTGATGACCAGGAGCAGATTATTTCTCTTTTCAAGGTTCATTATATTCTTGATTGCTAACCAAACCAACCGACTCTACTCATTCCTGTAATCAACTTTTAGAAATATGGTTCAAATTCATTTTTAATCAGTAGATAATCAACGCAATCAAATTCTAAAAGTAGTCCAAAACTGATGTTCACATCTTGATCTGTTTAGAATCTCACAAAGATGTTAAATAATTTTGTAGTTGTTTATTTAATATTTATTTTTTTAAGTACCTTATTTGTTCATTTTTTTGAAATATTATGCATTTAATATTGATGGATAAAGAATCAACACTATTTTGCCGTTGGATTATATTTATATTGTATTAATCTTATAATTGTGAACTTTTTACTGTTGTTTGTATAGTTTATGATTTAACAATAAATTTTCTCAAATATTTAAAGCGCCCGCGCATCGCGCGGGGCTAAAATCTAGTATAATCTATATAACTATATAAAAATTATAGACCCAATTCATCTAAGAATGACACATGACAATAATAAATGCTCCTAAAGTGCCCGTGTTGATGGCACGACGTTAAATTTATTCCCGTGATATTTTGTACCCGTGTTGATGGCACGGTGATAAATTTGTTCCCGTATTAAATTTGCGCTCGTGCCGATGGCACGCTCATAATTTTATCCCAGTGTACTTCGATTAACAACCTATCATTAGGGGCATTTTTAAGATTAAATAATTCATGTTCTTAATTATTTTTATCGTGACTATTTTTGTATATTTTTTATGTGTGATTGTATTAATTACATACCACTATATAATCTAAGGTCATTTAAATTTAACGTTAATTTTTTCACTTAATTATTCGACGGTCAAAATGTCTAAGAAAGTTACAAACCCATTAGTTTGTTTCACCTACCTCCTAAAGTGCCCTAATAACTTTAAAATATTTCGCTCTTGAAAAAAAATAACCGAACTGCATTATATCATACTTAGCGTTAAATTTTCTTCAATTTTTGTTTAAATTTTTATTGTTCTCTATTACTTTTGGATACTTTTGAACGCATGCAATTTTGAGAATGAAAACGATTTGAATTTTAGAGCCATGTGCCAATGTCTTGTGCAGTGATCTGACAAAGAACATCCAATCCATTCATAGAGATAATCATACTCTTCTTGCTACCAGATGATTTTGACATATACCCCACACCTAACTAACCATATTGCAGGACTCCAATATATTACAAATCATATTACATAACTTTTGATTCTAACATATTTTTTTCACGAAACAATTAAATTCTTAACTAAATTTCAAATAATAAAAACTAAATAATATTGCAGGACTCGAAATTAAAACTTCAAATATTTTAAAATATAAAAGCAATATTATAATTAGAAATGCAATTCAGTAATTAATTATGTGTCTCTGAATTTGTCTTTGTTTTATGTTGTGTGTTGAGTTATGTTACCGTATTATCAATTAAAAAAATATTTTTATTTTGTTTTGTATGAAAGTTAAACATTTCAGTGGAACCTTAAAAAAATGAACTCAATGATTTTTTTTACATTTTAAAAAAATGATTTAATATACAAATTTAAAAAATGTGGAATATGGATCTACTCTTTTTTAAATACTAAAAATATTTTGAGATGAATTTATTAAGATTCTCCCGAAATGTTTAACATATCCATACAGAAAAATAAAAAAATTAAAACATTTTTTAAATTTCGTATACTGTAACACACAACAAAACCCCGGGTCCGCTTGCTTCGTATTAAAATATGTTTAACGCGACGAAAAATAATATGGTGAAATATGTTTTTACCTATTTAGACTTAAATTTTCTTCTCATATTTATAGAGGGGACACTTATTCGCAATGTAAATTCAGGAAAATATTAATTTTAAAAATATGAAAAATACTTCGCCACTTTACTTTTCGATGCAATTACAATTATTTCACCCTCACCAAATGAACCCTAAGAGTCACATCAATAAACGCATCAAAGAAACCTCCAAATAGTGTCATTGGAGTACTTATGCAAAACCCATATCAGTACACAAATAATCACCTTGGAACAAAAAACAAAGTATAAATGGGACCCCAACCAATTAAACATTCATTTTCCATTTTTTTGGAGCTACCACAATCATCTTCATGTTTAGGTTTGTTCATAGAGGTCTTTACAACATTTCAATCCACCAGCCCCTGTTTTCTTTGAATGATATTTATCTAAGAACAGGGGTGTAATACTCTGCATTTTTATCGATATTTATTTATGGGATTAATTAAATTAAATGTGTAATAATTGAGAATTAATCCGGATAAAATACTAACGAGATGTGAGTTGGTATTTGATTATAATGCGTATATATGGAAATATATGAATATTGAAACTATTGAAATTGTGGCGAGATTGAAATACGGTAATTTGGGAAATTTGGTTGGGACGCGTATGACAGTCGCGCGTCAGGAATATAATTATTATAATTAAAAAGTAAATTTTATTTTTATTAATCCGTATGGTCATTTTGAGTGCGCCAACGCGTCTGGAAGGATCGGAACAGTCAGAAAACACTAGCCGGGGGTTTAATTTGGGTCCCGGGGCATTTTTGGGCCACACCGGCAACTTAAAAGGGTATTTTGGTAATTTTGAAATTTTAGGATTATTAACCAACGAATTTTGGGAATTAAATATTAGGATATTAATGACCCACTAAGCCATTACCAACAATTAACTGATTAGAGGGCAACGGGAGTTAGAGGAGGAAGTTAGAAAAGTTCCCAAAGAGAAAACCTTAACCTCCATCTTCAACCTTCAACCTTGGGAGAGAAAGAGATAGGGCAACCTTCAACATTAAACACCAAATTCAGAGAACAATCCGAGGCAAGTGGCTTAATTTCGTTAATTTCAAGCGAATGCTTCTTCCATGATTAGAAAATTGATATATTTGCATTGCGTGGGAGATTAATAAAAACCCATGAAATTGGAGTTATAAATTCAGATTTGGATATAGGTTTTCATGTAGAATTGTTATTGGGTGATTAGACTAAAAGAATTACTATTTTTATGTTACAAAAACGGATTTATTTATGGAAATTGATGACTTTAAATTTCTAGAGTTCATGTTCATAAGGTTTGGGAAAAATTGGGGAGTTATGATAATTAGACGATGTATAGGAAGATTTGGCCCTATATAAATGTTGTGTTATGACCTATGAATGTTTAGTGATGATTAAAAACCTTAAAATACAGTTGGGGCGACTCTTAGATGAGAATAGAGGTGAAGAAAATTGAGAAAAACGAGATAGGAAAATTCTGGGCTCGAAACTGTCACCTCGTTAGAAGACCTGCCCAGGTCGTTCGAACGAGCTCGTTCGAACGAGCTTCTAACGAGCTGACAGTTTGTCTTCTAACGAGTTGGATGTTCGGTCGATGCCTTTCGTTCGAACGAGATCTCGTTAGATGCCCCTTTCGTTCGAACGAACTCTCGTTCGAACGACCTCGTTCGAACGAGACTTCTAACGAGTTGACAGATTTGCCATTTTTGGCCTGATTTGATTTCTAATATCCTGTAACCTGGTTTAATTGTAGAGATACCATTCCCTTGATGACTAATTAATATAGTTGGGATATTTGGGATATATTGAGGAGTAAAACATAGAAGTGTGATTGGAACCAAATGAAAATTGTGGATTAGGACGTGAGTGACTAATTACGATGTGAGAATAATTGACGATTTAGATGTTAATATTAACCGGGGATATGTGAATTACGTAACATTATAAGTTGGTATCAAAATGAGAAGTATACCACTAATAAATTATGATAATTACTAGGATGTGTGCATGCTTAGTATATGTATATGATTTTATGTGTATGACATACCTACCATACTTGCTATCACGGGAGGTTTACGTTCGCTTAGGGCCATCTAATCCTTGTGTGCCCGGATTTAGATTGGTACCTCGAGAACATAGTTCAGGTAAGGACATATTGGGAAGTTAATAAGACTGCTGATCATGGGAGCGCAGGTATGTGCGTGACCCATGTGATGGGACTGTGTTCGCCTCCATTGTTTGTGATTGTTGTTATCTAAGAACGATTCCTGAGAGATTCGGAATGCGTGATCCTTATGTACGTGATGTACCGGGATGGACAGCAGAGTATGTATGCACCGCAGCTTAGTCTCGGGTGCTTATAATGTATATTCATGACGTGAATAACATACGCTTAAATAATGAGAACTTTCATGTTGGTATAATTATGGTAACCCTTTGAGAAAATAAAAAGGGATAACCTGTAATGAATTGTATTGCTAATATTTGAGAATCCGAGTTTATGTAAAGCCTCTATGTAATTGATGATGTTGGAATGTATAATGGGAATCGAGTAGAAAGCGGTATAACTTATGATGGTTTAGTTAGATATGAATGTCACTTAGATGGGTATGATACGTTAGGAGTGCACAATTAGTCGAGAGGTGAGTATTTCATGTGAGTGCACGTCCTAACATGTATTTTGCATTCATTGTTTTAATGTTATTAAAGCACTTGCTATTTTTAAAATACTCTCCACTTTCGGGCTCTGACCCGTTTTCTTTCAAATCTATTTTTGTAAAAATCTTTTAGGTGCCCAGCCACAAGGATACCATGCATAGGATTTCCATTCAGGTGACGAGCTGTAGCTGTTGTGAAAGTTACAGGGCCTTGATAGTAGATGCTTCCTTTGGTTTTGACTCCATATTCAGTTCCATCATTTGTAGGGCATGTCGCCCATTTCTATCTAGAGACATTTCATACTTCAGTTATTCAGATTGTGGATTGTAATTAATTCAGGATTCAGACTTGTTTTATTATTTCAGTTATGGGATTGTTGCGAGGAGTATTTCCTCCAGACTCTTTATTACTTGTTGATTTCACTATTGGGACTTTATTGTGTATGGTTATGTTATTATTTTATTCTTCACTTACTTCATGTTAATCAGATTTAATTTAAAATTGGCAACTCGCTTTTTAAATACTAGGTGGTTAGTAATCATTAAAATGTTTTCGACAGTGATGCTACTAACTGAACCAACTTGGCATTTTGAATTAATTTAATAAAGGAGTAGCTACCCGGTATTTAATTAGTCGGGGTGTCACAAGGGGCCATGTCTAAACCAAAAAAGTTCGAGGCCAAATACCTTATAACCATGAGTCCGAGCTTTCTCTGGTCGATCGCCATTGATTTTGGGTTGTTATTTGGGATAACCCAAACTCGTTCATTGGTGGACAGGTCATCGAATCTAGATATCATTCGTTAAACCCATCAACGTCGGCCAATAAATTGGTTTTCGTCAGGTTCCAATTTGTAAACACAGATAAACCCACCACGCTTAAACTCAGTTAAACCAGTTAAACCCACCACGCCATTATTCTCTCCCAGTTAAACCCAATGGAGTTTTAATGGTAGTGGACCAATGGAGTTTTAATGGCAATGGAAGCATACTAAAACCCAAAGATAAATTTTGAAACCCAGAATAATGGTGAGACATAGATAAGAAGGAACTGAGTTCGGAGAATCAAGAGTGAACAACCCAGATATGAAAGTGGAATGTTTTAGATCTGCAAAATAAACATGCAAAGTTTGAACCAAATAAGTAAAGATTCAAATAGTTTCTGTCATTTTGTGCTACACTAAAATCAAAATTATTCAACAAAGTAACCAAAACATTTTAGATCCTGTGTATAAAACCTTCGATTTTGAGAGCCGAGAAATAAGAAAGTAGATTTTGAAACCTATTAGTTGGGTGTGGTATATGGAGACCCATTTCGAAACTCATATACCTAGCGTGGGAGTGGAGAGCCTGTGAAAGAGATGAGGTTGATGGACCCAACACCGACCATCATCGCTAAAATCGGAGATCAGTGTAACAACCCTCGATTCTGGGAGGCTCATTTTATATTAATTTTACCGCATAAGGTAATTATATAAAATATGGGGACTGGAGTAAATATTAATTGAATGAATTGAAAGTTAATATTTACTAGACTGATGCATATTTACAGTATGTGAAAGTAAATATCATCAGGTTGCGTGTTTATAGTGTCATGTATTAAAAAAAAATGACATTTTGGTTTAAATGAAATTGGAACTCAAAATAATTTATAAAATTTCCGGATGCCAGTTTAGAGGGTGTAGTTAGTCTCGGAAGGTGCGAGACAGTCAAAATAAGTGCCATATTGCATTTTTGTATTTCGGGCACTTTTACCTGGTTTTAACGTAAATACGTATTTGGGAGTCATTTTAATGTGGTGTTAACTACTTAAGTTGGGAGTTTTAACTTAAGCCACGATTTTAGCTTTCCTAAACCCCTTCTTTTTCCCATTTTATGTCTTGAACATATAGAGAGAAAGGAGAGAAAGAAAGAAGAAGAGAAAAGTGGAGAAAGAAGAGAGAAAATGAAGATTGAAGATGGATTGATGCTTCTTTTACAAATAAATCTGAATTTGCAACCCTAAGGCAAGTATTCTACTTGCAAATATGTGATTTAAGATGTATAAATTGTATGATGGTTGTGTATTTTCATTTATGGTTTAAATGTGGAATTTGTGGGATTTAAACCCTAATCTTGATTTATGTTAAAGAAATTGTGGGTCTTGATGGTTGTAAATCATATAGGAAAATATTTGGGTAGATAAAGATTGTTGGTTGAGTTTAAGATGGAAAAGGTTTGAGATTTGGGAAAATGTAAATCATCATTTGGGTGTAGTTTTTGAAGATGAAAGAACCCTAGGTCTGCTATGACCGGTCGACCGCGGTCCCCTGACCGGTCGACCGGGCCTTCGGGGGCAGGCTTACTGCTTTTCCATAAAGGCATAAAATTCTTGCGCGGTCAACCGCGGTCCTTTGACCGGTCGACCGGCTATACCATTTTGAGCTTTCTGCTTTCGTTCGTAGGCAAAACCTTGAGACGCGGTCGACCGCGGTCTCGGGACCGGTCGACTGGTCCCCTGTTTTTCATCTTAAAATCTTATTTGGTTTCCTAGATTTATTTTCTTCAATAGGGACTAGGAACCTTCTTTAATGAAGTAAACTAGGTGTCCTAGAGTTGAAATTGAGTTAGTACTTTCCCTACACTAGGAATGGGGTATGTGGGGACTTTTCCGGGGTTTTTCCAAATTGATGTTAGGGCATTCTTTTTCTAGTAAATTATTATGGAACTAGGATTCCTAGAGTTATGTTTGGGAGACTTTTGGAGCTCAATAGAGCTACATTAATATTGATGGATTATAATAACACCCTAAAATGTTTGGAGTTAATTAAGAGTTTACTTACTCCTTTGAGGTTGTAGCAACGATATAATTTACCGTATGGCTCCAGATAATCAGTTAGATTATTTACAAAAAGTAAATGGAAATGGTTTCGGATAACATGAAACATATACATGGAAATGAAATGGAAATGGTAATGATGATGGTAAATGATAATTTACTTAATCATGAATATGGTAAATGTTAATTTACTGGATACACACCTCTCTAAATTACATCATAAGGGAAGTTCGCGCGCTTGGTGATGCTCCCTGTCTAGTGAACGCAGGGTGGATATAGTCCATAGGCCATATGAGCGATATGTTATGTTTTCTGCGCTGGTGAGGAGATTCCGGGTGTGGTCTTGACTCTCCCGCAGGCATATGGCCGCTTCCCGACGTATTGCGTTGTAGGTGCCCAGGTTGTCTTGTATAGATAGGCCCTGGAAGATGATGGTCATTTAGGGGCGCGCCCAGTGGGGAAACTCGGAGGGGCGATCTTAGAATCTTTATATGTATATAAATATAACTATTCATAATCAAGTGGGACTTGATGTATGAGATATGCCATAAAGAGCATGAAGAAGTGACACAAAGAGCACAGTACAATGCCACAAAGAGCATTTAATGTTGATGATATTCCTATTATGGAATGGTAATGCCAGGATGGGCAGGAAATTGGAATAAAAGCCATAAAGAGCTTAAAATTTTAATTATATTTTCCTGATAAGGAATGAAATGCTAGTAAAGAGCACAAATGTTGTAATTATGAGTTCCTGATAAGGAACATAATAATGAAATGGAAGTTTTAAATTTATGTTACCCATGCTTTTCTTTTCTGTTTTAGTTATGTTTTAGAACTGTGTAGATTGATTTTATTCTCTCTAGCATGATTATATTCATAATTGTCATACTCTTTATTCATCTGGTAATCATATAGAACCGGGCCCTGACCCGTTTACATTTATTGTTGCATATGCATCTTGTCTCCGCTCAGGTACTTCGCCGCAAGGATGCCTGACTTGAATTCCTATTCCGATGTCTTCGGCGAGCCGTGATGCATTGCGGGTATTACAGGATACAATTGGTATAAACGTTTTCGTTTTGTGTATTCTAGTTAAGATCGGGTCTCTTTCACTCGAGCGAGGCCCAAGCTTTTGTAATTGATTAATGTAATGTAATATATAAATTTATTGAAATTGTTTAATACTGTTGTATGAATCAGCGGACCGATAACATATTTGGTCCTCTTATTTGTTACATGTTGTTATAGTATATATATATACATCCTAGTGGTTTCCCTTATCTTTTCAGGAAATGGGTTGTTTGTTTAACTTTATTTACTTTAAATTCAAAATTTTTGGCAACCCGTTTTCTGAAATATTGGGTGGTTATCCTGGATACTCTATATTTTTATGGTGATGCTGAGAATGATTCCATCTATGATTCCATTATATTGGAGTATTGGGATGGCCACCCCTTATTTTGGTGAGCGGGTTGTCACAATCAGATCTGAACCAGATCAAACCATCAAACTCCCAAGTCCCCAACATAAATGATAAGTCTGCAATAAAAATTCGTACAAAACCAAATCTTAAAACAAAACCCCATAAAAATAAATAGCTTGTCTGAGTGGTTCGTCAAATAGCTTCTTGACTGAGTGGTTCGTCAAATAGCTTGTCTACATAGTCTACATAGAAACAAAGGAAAAGTGCTCCATTTCAGTCCTAAAAAAACCAATACAAACAAAAAGGAGAAAAAAAAGTGAAGATGAGGAAAAGAGTGGAGAGAGAGATGGGAACCTTCGTGTGTGAGATAATTGTTAGTGCAAGTTTCGAGCCTTGTGCTCTGACTCCACCATGTCCAATTACAGGTTAATTAGATATCCAAAGATTTCATAGATTTTGTATACAAAATTGTATGATGTGTCAAACACATTTATTATATGATGGGTTAAAGTTGTATGATGTGGAAAACACTTTTATTATATGATGTGGCAAAAAGACCCTTCTTCTTTATATATATATATATATATATATATATATATATATATATATGTGTGTGTGTGTGTGTGTGTGTGTGTGTGTGTGTGTGTGTGTGAAGCATACCCCCTCTAATGCTATCATGGGAAGTTGCGCGATGTGGGTGAGGCCCCTGGCTTGAGGAGCAGGGAGCGTATAGTCCCCAGGTCATAGCGTCCATTTTATATTGTGTGATTTTTATTAGGGGTGAGACGTGGTGGGTATGTTTCGTCTCATTTTCGGGGAGGAACTATGATCGCTTCCCATACATTGTGATTTGGTTTATACCAAGTCGGTGTGAGATTCCGACCGTTGGTACCCAGGATGGTATGTGAGTGATTCCCTGGTAGATGATAGATTGAGAGACTGCATCCTCGAGTTATAGCTCATTGGGATGGTTATTATACTTGTGTGTATAGTATATTACTTGTGTACGAGAACAAGATAATACATATATATCTCTAACTAGAGTAAGGAGAGAAATGAATAAGGAATTTATTCTCATTCCTAGAGATTTTATCCGGACTTAAATTGTGATTTGCATATTAAAGTGAGTATTAAATGTATACATTTATATGAGTATATATATATATATATATATATATATATATATATATATATATATATATATATATATATGCGTTATGTGTTGAGGGTCTAATGGATCTCGATGATTAACATTGCCAGATGGTAGTGTATCGGGGGGGTTCCTTCTTTGGATTTCGCTTTATGAGACACCCCACGCACGAATGAAGCGCAGTGCTGGGAATGAGGAGAAGTTTATCCCTTCGTACTCAGGTTAATTAGGATTCTTAGAGTTTTGGGTATAAAGGATTAGTTAGGTAGGGTAGCTTAACTAGGTCGTTCTATAGGTATGCGATAGGCGCGCACTATTAGAAGAGAGGCGAGGGGTATCTCATGGGAGTGCAATACCAATTTAAATATGAGGTAAAACATATTTTAAAAATATAGCATTTATGCACTTGCAAAATATTTTTACAACTTGGGTTCTGACCTGTTTATCTATTTTCATCTCTTTGATATATATATATATATATAGGTGTCCAGACACAGGGATGCCTGGATGATGATTCCTTAGAGTCAGACGTCTGCTGCAGCAGCCGTGGATGCATGCAGGTTTACTGTAAATGGTTCTATCCTTGTAATCTAGATAGGAGGTACTGTATAAACATTCGGGCTAATAACCCAACTGCATTTATTTATTCTTTTACCACCTTTTAATGCGGATTTGTTTGGGTTGCATTATCTTAAATCGAGTGTCCGGTTATATTATTTCATTTCAGTTTCATTTATATTTAAACTGTGTGAATGTTTTAATTGTATGGTTTTATTAAAAAGATTAATTAAATAAAATTTTGACGCCAACCTAATAGGTTATTAGTAATTAATTTGGTTTTTGACAGTGACGCTAAGAATGAACTATATGAGACTCCTGTTTTAATTTGATACAGGATTGATCACCTGGTATTTTATTAGGCAGGGTGTCACATCGACTTTCGTGATTAGCCATTAATTCCCTTACATTACACAGGGGGATACAACTTTAAACAAAATGATGTAATCTTTATAAAAAATACTCTCAAATTTTAAATGATAATCCTCCTTATACATAATCCATTTAACGTACATCAATCTATTTTTCTCAATATAATCCAATTTAGTTCCCACAAATCCTTCTAATTATAATGTGTTCCTCTTCGTGTAAATTCTATATATAATTAAATAAATTTTTCGGGGCGGGGTATTACAACTCTGTCCGACAACCTAACATAAAACTCTTCAAAACACTCTGACTCTAACATCGTGATTATCTCAAATTAGGTGGTTAAATTTTGTAATTTAGACGCCTTAACTGCATTGGTACCCTCATGTGTCGATTAAAGGATATCCCATGCCTCTTTAGATGTGGTGCACATCATAATACGGTGGAACTCGTCAAGACTGACGACTCTAAAAATAGCACTTAGTCCATAGGAGTTATAGGTACTCCTTTTATAATTATCCTCAGTCCAGTCAGACATAGGTGTGGGATTGGTGACATTTTCAACGGTGATAGTGGGAGGAGTCCACTCTCTTTCACAAACAAGCCAAACACATTTATAAATAGCTTTTTCCAATAGGCATAATTTTTGCCATCAATGACAGGCATCCGATCATATAGGTTCTCCCTAAAAAAAATTGCAAATTTTTTCAAAAGCAATTTAAAAAAAATTGATATCACAAAATTTTTGCGAAAAAAGAATCTCACGATAATCTGGTGAAAGCTTGTTTTATACCAATTTGAGAGGTAAAAATCCTGAGCTAAAAGATCTGATACCAACTTGAGGATGTGTGATATTAATTATTTATGGGATTTGAAAATTTCTAATTAAAACTTATTTAATTAGAGTCAATCTTCAATCCAAATTTATTAAACCCTAATCAAGTATCTATGTGGATAAATCAAACATGAAATCACAAATTAAGGGACAAACAAATTTCAGGAAAAAACCCCTTTCGGGTAAAACCTTTAATTTTACTATCTAACGTAAATCGAAACTTATAATTACATAATGAAATCTGCAATGAATCTCCTATAGAAAATCAACATAGACCACAACCTAGCACTAGCAAAGATTCTGTTGAGAACCTCAAGAATTGCAGCTCCTCTTCAGTAGTAAATACCCTCTGGTATCCCCAATGATCGTAGTCATCAGTAAATATCCCCTGCAAGAACTAACAATCTAGCAACAGAGATCTCCTTTTCTACAAGAGAATCTTCAACAAGAAGTGTTTTGGGTTCCAAAACGATTCACTAAAGTATATGGGATGATATTGTGAATAAAAAAGAAAGTTTTATGCCCTAAAAGTGAAGACTAAAATCCTGTAGATTTGCTGTTTTCAATTGGCAAAAGTCTTAATGAAAAAGTCTTCCAAAATAGGTATTTATAACACAACAAAATTCTTGAGGCGGTGGAGCTTGTTCGAATGACTTCTTGATATCGTTTGAATGACATTAGATGTCGTTTGTATGACTTTAAAAATGACCTTAAAAAATGCAGAACAGTATGTTGTCGATTGAAGCACAAAAGAAATGACCCATTTCGTGACCTATCAAATGATATGTGATGTCGTTCGAAGGGTCGTTTTAACAACTCGTCAATGTCGTTTGAACGACATTGCTTTGTTGTTTGAATGACATAAGCGAAAAATATTATTTTAAAAAGCTCGCCTACAAGTCTTCCAAAAATTATTTTGACTTAGAAAAATGCCTCATTATGATAATATGAAAACAGTTTCGAAAAATATCCCAATACTATCGTAAACCAAATTCGAAACTTAAACATAATCCTTACCAAAATCAATCTCATAGATGTCCGTTGTTGAAGAAACTTGATATTCGGATTCATCCTCTCGAACAAATGATCATGAGCTTCCTTTGACGATTATAATGGTATACGACATACACAATATAAAATCAGGACTATGTAAATTATGTCCTTACAATATTATTTTCAAAAACTTGAAGTTCAACGCTATTTATTTATATTTCAAGTTCTTTTATAATTTGTGGTAGTATCCATTATTTTGGTACTTCTAGATCTCTCCAATTCATCAATCTTGGTTGGATTGCTAAATCAAATGGTCTAGGTTCAAATATTTCTATTAGATTTCTATCCACAAAATGAGTGTTTGTTTGTGGTAGTATAGTCAATTCATGAATTATTTTCCAATAGATTGGCATATTTTTAGAAGTGTCTTTCATTCCTATTCCTTTGGTTTGGATTTTTATTTTGACAGAATGCTCAATATTCGGATACTCAATTGAAATAAAGAAATTTAGTTTTACATTAAACCAAATAACTCCATTAACTAAATTTGATAAGGCAGTGATACATATTTGTATTAATCCAATATGAATATATTTTTTTTCTAGATGTATTTTTCTTCTAGTGCTTTATTTTCTTTTTATTAAACAATGTAATTCTGCTGTTTCTTCCTCAGTTGATCCAGCTATGGTGTTTCCATTAATTTGCTCAAATATTCTTGTTGAGAATATTTTGAACTTTGATAATTTATAGACACATTCATTTTTATATGTTGTCTTTGGTATTCTAATTCCCATAATTGTTCATTAGTGAAAGTTATTTCTTTACCAACAACATCTCTGAGAGTTAGTTTCTGTAACACATTTTCATTACTATCTCTTATTTCTGCAGTATTGTACATAAATATGACTTCATCATCAGATGATTCTAATTCTAGTTCATATAATATTTCTTCATTATCCAAAATGTCTGTAAATTCATCTCCAAAATGAATTTCTAATTCTCGTTCTTCAAGAAATTTTATCATTCTTTTTGCACTTTTTCGCTTTTTTGGGCATTGAGGTGCATAATGTCCTTCATTACATATGTAACATTTACATTTCCTTTTTATAGTTTTTTTATTAGAAAATTTCTTTTTTCGAATATATTTTTTATTCTTCGAAAAAGTTGATTTCTTTTTCCAAGGTTTCCATTTGAATTTTCTCTTTCGAGAATTTTTGAAAGATCTAGGTAGATTACACCATGTTTTTTTGTTTTCTTTTAATATTTTATCACAACATTTATATCCAGATTTAGGATTTGTGATTTGTTTTTTTACTTACTTTTTGCTTTTACATCCACTCATTTTTAGGATATTTGTCTTAATACCCAATTAATACGGAACCCACTATTATATTCCTTATTGATTTGTTTTAACCAGTCAGGATACAATTTTAAAGATATTTCATCCCATGGGTTTGGGAGTTTGTGAATAAATTATTCCATCCAGTATTTATTATATGGTGGAGTGATCTTGAAATAATATTTTTTATATAGCTCAACAAATTCTTCAAATTGGCATATGTTACATGATTCCAATTTAGATAATATGTAACGTGCATCTTCTTGGATTCTCCAGTATAGCCTATTATATTTTCTTTTATTAGTCTAACAAAGCCTTTTAGTATTTTATCAAAAGTCGTAAAATTTTGTAAAAGTTCAGCTTTTTACGTTTATCCTTCTTCAGATTTTTGCAATTATTGTACCCATTGTGACACGTCTCCTCGAAGTATTGCAACTACATAGTCTAAATTTTTTTAGTTTAGACCATGTATTTTTATAGTTTGTGATGAGTATAGACATGAATTGTTCCCATTCATCAATAGTTTGTTCTTGATCTTTAAAAGGTATATGCTTGAGATCAAGATACATAACATTTTCTAATACGTTATGTTTATTTAGATCATATTTTCTTAAGAAAAAAGGATTTGGTTCCTATTCTTTAATTCCAATTATAGAAGTATTACATCCACTTGTAGAAGTATTACCAACTTTAACAAAATCTTCTTTTTCTATTGTAGGGTTTTGCATAAAATTTTCAAATTCCTCTATGTTATGGATTTCTTTTAGTGGTTCTTCATGTTTTCTTTTCCCATCATTTGTAGTGTTTACTTTATGCGGTGGGTCATTTTCTTTTTCATCAGATGAATATTGATTTATTTCATACTGAAAATGTTTTAATAATTTTTCAGGTTCCAAATACATGATTTATATTTGTTCAATGAGTTTATTTCTTTCAGAGATATCTAAATTTGGGTCTTTATATAAACCTCTCCAATATTCTAGTATTTCCTTAACATTTATGTATTCAGTATAATTAAATTCTTCAGTTTAAAGAGCTTTAGTTTGTTCTGTTCCATAATATAATCTAGGGATCTAAGTATCTCCTGGATGATTCATTTTAGTTGTTTCTGGTTGATTAAGATTATCTATTGTTGTTAATAGATTTTTAACCCAGGTTCCAAATACGTGGTTTGTATTTGTTCAATGAGTTTATTTCTTTCAGAGATATCTAAATTTGGGTCTTTATATAAATCTCTCCCATAGTCTAGTATTTCTTAACATTTATGTATTCAGTATAATTAAATTCTTCAGTTTAAAGAGCTTTAGTTTATTTTGTTCCATAATATAATCTAGGGATCTTAGTATCTCTTGGATAATTCATTTCAGTTGGTTAAGATTGATTATGATTATCTATTTTTGTTAATATATTTTTAATATTTTGTTTTCTTTCTTCTTTTAAGTATAGATTTGAGACTGATCCTAGTTGGCTATTTTTTTTGGTCAACTTTATTTAAGTTGAATTCGATACAGTCTAGACTCTTTTATACATAGTTTTGATTTATGATTTGAGGTTTTTCAATTCTCTTAACCCATCCAAACATAATATCGATTAAACTATTTAAGGTAGAACTAATGTTACTAATTTTATTTTCTGATTTTTTCTCAATATATAAATTATGATTATACATAGATTCGTCCTTATCTAACCATGGAGCTAAACACACTAAAGAAACGTCAACATGTTATTCTTTCATTTTGGCTTTCATTGGTACCTAAGACCTCCTATTATTATTATTTTTCATGTGCCTAAAATCAGTTTTCTAAATGCCTGTCACTAATCAATTAGTTTTAATGGCAAACGAAAATATACGCTTTGAAATAATAATAGGTATATGGGTTTTATGAAAATTAAATAGAAACTCAAAATATCAGTGTTTCAATTCGTAATTAGCACACAATTATTATATAAGAACTAAATCAACACACATATGTATACAACACACATACGTGCACACATAAAAAAATCATAAAAAATGTTACTCTTTTTTTTATAACAAAAATAAAATTACACACAAACTAACCTTATTTCTAAAGTCCCTCTTGCAAATAGTGTTTTTTTATATAGCTCAACAAATTCTTCAAATTGGTATATGTTACATAATTCTAATTTAGATAATATGTAACGTGCATCTTCTGGGATTCTGGGTTCTCCAGTATATCCTATTATATTTTCTTTTATTATCCTAACAAAGTCTTTTAGTATTTCATCAAAAGTCTTAAAATTTTGTAGAAGTTCAGCTTTTTGATGTTTTCCTTCTTCAGATTTTTCCCATTGTTGTAGACATTGTAACACGTCTCCTTGAAGTGTTGAGGCTAAGTAGTCTAAATTTTTTACTTTAGACCATGTATTTTTATAGTTTATGATGAGTATGGACATGGATTGTGCCCATTCATCAATAGTTTGTTCTTGATTTTTAAAAGGTATATGCCTAAGATCAATATATATACCATTTTGTGATACATTATGTTTACTTACATCATCTCTTCTTGAGAAAAAAAGGATTTGATTCCTCTTCTTTAATTCCACTTGTTGAAGTATTACTTCCACTTCTAGAAGTATTTTCGACTTTAACAAAAGTTTTGTTTTCTATTGCAGGGTTTTGCAGAAATTATACAAATTCCTCTATGTGATGGAATTCTTTTAGTGGTTCTTCAACTTTTCTTTTTCCATCACTTATAGTGTTTACTATATGCGGTAGATCATTTTCTTCTTCATCAGATAAATATTGAGTTTTTTCATGCTGAAAATATTTTAATAAATTTTCATGTTCCAAATACGTGGTTTGTAATTATTCAATGAGTTTATTTCTTTCAGAAATATCTAAATTTAGGTATTTATATAAATGTCTCCAATATTCTAGTATATCCTTAACATTTTTGTACAAAATATGCAAAAGGGAAGGAGAGATATGGATGATAATAGGTTAGGTTTGGTTAGGTGTAGTGGGTAGAGAAGAGTTATGGATGCTAGGTGTGGTTAGGTGTAGTGGGTGGAGAAGAGTTATGGATGTTAGACTCGTAAAAGAAATATATAAGAATAAATGAATTACAAAGAGTTGGATATGTTACAAGAGGAGAAGATGAACTCTTAAGTGAGTTGGTCTGTCCGTTTTATAATCGTCTTATGCCAAATTACAATTCAATACATAAAGATAAAAGATAACAAAAAATAATAAACACGTTTCGTTTCTTTTATAGAAAACTTAAAACTTTAATAAAGTAAAGAAGACTTTAATAACGTAAAAAGATTCGTCTATTTTTATACGTCTATGTAATACCCCATGACTTTGGAGACTGAGAAATTGAATTTTTGGGAAAATAAAATTTAATTAAATTGAAGAATTCTAAAATATGGAATTGAGGTCCAAAAATAGAGGACGTTTCAAAGTATTTCGGATGATGATTTTAAGGGTACCATCGATCCCGGAAGGGTCGAGATAGTCAAAATGATTGTCATTGAGTTTTATTTCGGCTCCGGAATATTTTTAAGACAGTTTGGCTCGAATTGGAGTAAACGAGTCATTTAAAGTGTGTATTAACATTGAAAATTGGGTTTATGTTTTAAAGGATTTGGAGGCTTACGGATGAAGCCATTTCTCACTTGAGAGAAAGAGAGAAAAAGCCCTAGATGGAGAAAGAAGAGAGAAAGAAGAAGAAAAGAAGAGAGAAAGGAAGAAAGCTTGGAGATTCCAGCCCAAAACCGCGACATCGAGGACGATCCAACCTCTACAAATCCGAGGCAAGTGTTTAATCTTGCTAAATAGTTATTTGTGCATTTCATTTTATAATTTGTGGGTTAAACAAATGGATTTTTGGATATTAATATCAAAACCTAGATTTTGGGTATAAAAATGGAAATTTGATGTTTATATATGGGTTTGATGATATATAAATGGTTGGGATGAGGTGTAGGATGGGTTTTCTTGTTAATAATATTATTGGGTTAAAGATTTGGGGGTTTGGTGATGATATTTGGGTGTTTGAGGATTTAGGGTTTGCTGAAAATGGGAAATCGGCCAAGAGAACTGGTATGGCCGGTCGACCGCGCCCTGGGGACCGGTCGACCGTGCCTTAGGGAAAAGCCTACTGCATTTCTTCGTAGGCAAAATTTGGACCCGTGGTCGACCGGGGGTCTAGGACCGGTCGACTAGTCCCCTGTTTTTAGCCCAAAGTTTGGAGTTCTTTTATCCTTTTTCTTTTGGAGTTTTATTCTTAGGGGCTTTCTTAATGGGCTCAATATGGAGGGTTACGATATTAGATCTAGGGAATAGGGCCCTAGGTCGAATAGGGGCTTGCGGGCCTATGTTAAATTGATTTAGGAGGATGGGATGCCTCTTTTAGTAATGAAAGGAACATGGGACTTAAGTGATTGGCGGATTGTTTTTATCATGATAGAGGTGAATTATCATGAAATGGTTATAAATGGAATAGGCATAGTCTCTTTTGCCTATACGTGTATTAAAAATAAATACCCTTAGGTATAGTGGGGGATCTCAGTGAGGACGGGAGTTCTAACTCGAGGTCCTAAGTGAGTTTATATATATGATTGAGGACCGACGAGAGAAGATGTTGTGCATCCTTGAGGAGTATAGACTTAAGAAATAAATTATGAACGTAATAAGATTTAGAGTTCATTAGAACTATTAAACCTTAGGTGGGATTCCAATACTTGAAACGAGGTTGGAATAATTTGAGGTTTTAGACTATTAAGTCATATATGTGCCTATGGTTAAATAGTACTCAAGGTAATTATGTACTTTCGAATATGGATGAAATGTGTAGTGATGGGTTCCTACACAAAATTTTGGGTGATAACCCTAAGGTTGAATATATATGTATATATAAATACATAGGATTTTGGGAGACTATTCATCATAGGGAAAATGATTGAATATGGTTCAAGTGAGGGATTGTATTCACATATCGAGGCAAATTAAATGAGTTTGTGGTGATGGCTTGTATATTGAGGATATTATATACTTATAGCCGAGTGTATATAGATATCTTATACATGTAAACGAAAATTAGTTTGTATACATATATAAAGATATGTGAATATATGTTTATATATCTATATAGATATGGAAATATGGATATATTTATGTTGTGGACATATGTGGTATGGATACTTAAACCGTATATGATGTTTTAATGTTTAATTATATGATTGGATCATATAGATGTATATATATTATGCATGTGAATGATATATATACTTATTTGGTTAAGCATACCCCGCTCATGCTATCATTGGGAAGTTGCGCGCGTAGAGGGTGAGCATCCTGGCTAGAAAAGCAGGGTATGGATATTCCCCAAGTCATAGTCGTTCCGTGTGTTATTATGTGATTTACATTTTTATATTTTAGGATGAGACGTGGTGGGTATGTTTCTTCTCATTATCGGTTTGGAGCTATGATCGCTTCCCGAGACGTCGTGTGCGTGAGTTTACCACGAGATGGGTGTCGTTTAGTCCCACCATGGTGGCCCCAGTATTGCTACGTGAGCCGGGCACTGGGAAGATGAAAGAATTGATGCAGTTTATCGGCGCTATATATAGCCGGGTATTTATTTGTGCATGGCCTTTGTACATCATATATGGTATGTATACATGGTCATGGGATTGGATGATGGTGTGTATATATATATGGTTAGAATGAAATGCCTATATATATATATATATATATATATATATATATATATATATATTTATATATCCTATGGATGAAAGGATATGGAAACTTTGTGGAGTACATCTTGGATGATTATGATGTACTAGATTGATGGGGGGTCTGATGTATCGCATTTAAGGAATACTTCGGTTACATCATCCCAAGGAGATTAGTGGAGATTTTTAGTATTTCCATGTTGTAGTTTAAAATTTAGTAATAGTAGTAGTAGTATTATATGGTATGTACGGAATTATGGATCTCTATGATCGACATTGTCATGGAGTAGTGCAACGGGGTGGTTCCTTGTTTGGATTTCTCTTTGCGAGACCCCACGCACGAAATGTAGTACATTGTTGAGAGTAGAGAGAAGTTATGTTGATATTTATGTGTGGCATAATGGATCTCCAGGATCGATGTTGACATGGAGTAGTGTACGGGGTGGTTCCTTATTTGGATTTCGCTTTGCGAGACGCCCCACGCACGAAACGCAGTGCATCGTTGAAATTGGAGGGAAGTTGTGTCAATAATAATTTTGCATGCTTATTAATAGAAATTTAAATCATATGTTTCAACCCAAATGCATATTGGGTAACTTATTTAATTATAAATGGTTAAAGTATAAACCGGAATCCACTAAGCCTAATAAGGCACATATGATTGAAAATAAATACTTAACTGTGGTTAAAAAGGGGGTGGATTCTTGGGGTATGATAGGAAGGTAGATCTCGTGGGTATAGGCTAGGCCTATGATAAGTTAGGTTGTCCTAATAAAAAGGGGGGTAATTTAACTAAAAGTTGAGGATGCGAATAGGTGAGCACCTTTAGGTGAGAGGTGAGTTGGGGTTCCACGAGAGTGCGATTCCACTTTAATTATGAAATAAGTGCACCGATATTTATTATGCACGGTTAACACACTTGCTAAATATTTTTCACAACTCGGGCTCTGACCCGTTTACTTATCTCTCCTTGCTTGTATATATATATATATATATATATATATATATATATATATATATATATATATATATATATTACTACAGGTGTCCTACCGCATGGATGCCGGATGACCTTCTATTCAGAGTCTTGGGAGCCGTGACAGGTGCAGACTGTTGCGGGACTTTGATGGTAGTCGCTTCCTACTTTTAAAATTCTAGGTAGGATTCATGTTGTATATCGGGTTTGTACCCAAGGGATATTTATATACATATTTATATCTATTCCATTTCAGTTATTGTATTGGCTGTGACCCGACAACTTATTCGGGTTTACTTCTTTGTAGTATATTCAGTTGTGGTTATTTATTTCATGTTTATTTCAGCATTTCTTTTATCATAGTACTTTGATGCATCTTTGTTTCCTTCATTCGCAGTGTTGGGTTGTGTTATGTTGCATGTTTCAATTTATTTTAACATCTCGCTTATATGATATCAGGTAGTTAGTCCTATATTAAGTAGTACCGACAGTTGATGTTGAGACTGGACCATCTGAAACTCCTGATTTAATATAGTATATGGCTGGCCACCCGTTATTATCTTAGGTGTGTTGTTACAGTCCCTTTGTCCATCATCGTTCCTTTTTCTTTTCTTAGGCCACGTGTCGTGTGTTGGATAATTTGTGCAGTCGTTTATTATGGGCTAGAAAGCATGGGTTTGTCCCTTCATTGCATTTGCTATGTTATCTTCTCCAATGGAATCCAATGAGATGATATCAATTGGACATTGGTTATGGTGATATAGAAATGCTTCTATATATTCCTCTGCATCACTTAATAATTCATAGGGGACATCCCATTTATTTTTGTTCTTGAGGTTTATAAGAAATTTAATCACCCCGACTTTTTGCTCAGGGGAGACTGAATAGTTGATAGGAAGGTCTGTGATAAAGAATCATCTTCCATCTGTGACTATAAATTTTATGACTTGTTGAGAGTAAAAATATTAGCTATATTGGAGATATTGGCCAGGCTTCTTGACCAGTATTGCTTTGTACATATGTAGTCAATAGGGTGATCATAGTCATTCTGATCAATCTCATCCTACTCATATTCCATAGTTTCTCTGAGATGCCATATCCGATATGGTTGACAAAATCTTTCTCTAACTCTCCATCCAATGGTGATGAAAATATGGAAAGTTAATTATCTGGTATGTTTATATTTATAAACCACATGATTAATCATTGTTTTGAGCATCATAGGTAATTTGGAAAAATCTTCCAGTAAAGTACTTGAAAATATTAGTTTATTTACTAATCCCCATTCAATTGGTTCAATATCCCAATTATCTTTTGTGAAGAAGTGTAATTCTGATATATCATCATACAGATTGATTTTATCGACATGATTGATTTTATTAGTAAACTAGATTAAAAGACCTTTTATCTTTTGAACCTGATCTTCAATCTTTGGAAAAATTTCCAATTGAAATACTAGTCGGGGAAGAAGTTGTTTTGCTTTTTCAACCAATCAAATCCTCTGAATAGTATTAAATATTTTATCAGGGAAATCATTTTCTAGCAGCTTTGCTAATGCAAAAAAGATATTAATTTTTTCAAGAGAAAAGTCTTTATTGTCATAGTTTAATTGTTTAAATACTTGAAGACTAAGGATTTCAAGTTAATCAAGAACTGTAGTTTGTTCAGCTATTTTGTCTATTAAAATACTCATATCTTTTTTAAAGTCCCTATTTTTATACAAAATATGGGATTTTCAAGATTAATTCAAAGGTTCATATAATTGATAGGAATCTCTAAATAATAAAAATCTTCTACTTCAGTTGCAAGCATTTTTTCCTGTGTTTGAAGTTTAGAAATTTGGTTCCACTGAAGACGACATAAACATATCTCGGTTTAGATTATGTAGTGGAAGATGATGCAATATTTTAGGTTCTTGTTTTTTGTAACAACCCTCGCTTTTAGGAGGCTCGTTTTTATATTAATTCACCACATGAGGTAATTATATAAAATGTTGGAACTGGAGTAAATATTAATTGAATGAGTTGAAAGTTAATATTTACTGGATCGTTGCATAATTACTGTATGTGTAAGTAAATATCATCATGTTGTATGTTTTATAGTGTCATGTGTTTTGAATGACATTATGGTTTAAATGAAACAGGAACTCCAAATAATTTATAAAAATTCCCGGATGCCAATTTAGAGGGCGTAGTGAGTCCTGGAATGTTCGAGACAGTCAAAATAAGTGCCATATTGTATTTTTAGGTTTCGGGCACTTTTGACTAGTTTTAACT
This sequence comes from Sambucus nigra, assembly GCA_949130495.1. NCBI lineage: Eukaryota > Viridiplantae > Streptophyta > Magnoliopsida > Dipsacales > Adoxaceae > Sambucus > Sambucus nigra. Next base: position 139,743,907 of record OX422224.1, on the reverse strand, counting down.
TAAATGCGTATTTAGGAGTTATTTTAATGTGGTATTAACCATTTAAGTTGGGAACTTTAGACTTAAGCCCCGATTTAGTCTTCCAAATCCCCTAAATTCCATATTATATGACTTACACATAGAGAGAAAGAGAGAGGAAGAGAGAAGAGGAGAAAGAAGAGAAAAATTGGAGATTGAAGCTTGGGATTGCATCTACCACAAAGAAATCTGAGATTTCAACTTCAACGCAAGTTTTCTACTTGCTAATATATGATTTAAGATGAGTAAATTGTGTGATAGTTGTGTATTTACATTTATGGATCAAAAATGGAATTTATGGTGTTTTAAACCCTAATCTTAGTTTATGATGATGAAATTATGGGTTTTAGTAGTCATTATTCATGTAGGTTGATTTGGGGTAGTTTAATGTTGTTGGATGTGAGTAAAAATGGAAGAGAAATTGGTTTTGGGTATAATCTAGGGTTTATAACCCGTAAACCATTCTTGGCAAATTCGCAGGGGAGAATCGATTCGGCCCCTAGGCGAATCGATTCGCTTAGGGTCAGCTTCCAGGTCTAGACTGAATCGATTCGGCCAAGCCGAATCGATTCGGCAGTTTACAGAATCCCAAATTTCTTAGTCCGAAACGATTCGCTTTTTGGGCGAATCGATTCGTTTTCCTGCTGTTTTTGAGTTAATTTTATAACTCAAGTCTAATTCATTTTCTTTAGGTTTAGGACCTAGGAACGTTCTTATATGAAGTAAACTTAGAGTCCTAGAGTTTTAGATGAATTGTGGAGCTACCCTAGATTAAAAATGAATTATATGGGGTTGTTTCGGGGATATGCCAATTGATGTTAGGGCATTCTTTTCTTCTAGTTAATTGTTATGAAACTAGGAGTTGTAGTATTTCGTTTGGGAGACTTTAGGAGCTCAATTGAGCTATGTTAGTCTTGATGGTTTATAATAACTTCACAACGAATCTTGGGAGAATAAATTGAAAGTTTATTTATTCATCGAGGTTACAACGATAAGATATGAATTACTTATGGCTCCGGATAAAATATAAATGATTATGGTTTCGGATAAAATGAAACATACAATGTAAAATAGAATTGAAAATGGTAATGATGATGGTAAATGATAATTTACTAAATCGTAAATATGGTAAATGCTAATTTACTTAAACACACCTCTCTAAATGACATCATAAGGGAAGTTCGTGCGCGAGGTGAAGCCCCCTAGCTAGTGAATGCAGGGTGGATATAGTCCTAGGCCATATGAGCGATATGTTATGTTTTCTGCACTGGTGAGGAGATTCCGGGTGTGGTCTTGACTCTCCTGCAGGCATATGGCCGCTTCCCGACGTCTTGCGTTATAGGTGCCCAGGTGTCATAATTGATAGGCCCTGGAAGATGATGGTCATTTAGGGACGCGCCCAGTGGGGAAACTCGGAGGGGATGTCTTAGAATCGTTATATGTATTTAAATATAACAATTCGTAATCAAGTGGGACTTGATGTATGAGATATGCCATAATGAGCATGATGAAGTGCCATAAAGAGCACAATGAAATGCCACAAAGAGCATTTGATGATGATTATATTCCTGATAAGGAATGGAATGCTAGAAAGAGCATAAAATTTTTAATTATAAGTTCCTGATAAGGAACATAACAATGAAATGGATTAGTGTTCATGATGAAAGCTTTTAAATTAATGTTAATCATTCTTATTTTCTTGTTTAATTAAATTAGATAATGATCATTTAAAATGTCTTAGCTTATGCTCTAAATTGTGTAGGTAGATTCTCATTCCTTTTATTCTTGATTTATTGTTCATAACTGTCATACTTTTTATTCATCTGGTGATCATATAAAACTGGACCCTTACCCGTTCATATTTCTTTTTGTGCTTGCATCTTGTTTCCGCTCTGGTGCTCCGCCGCAAGGACGCCTGTTCTGACTTTCCAAACCCGATGATTTTTATCGAGCCATGATGCTTTTGGGTATTACGGGAAGTATTGCAATAGACGCCGTCATCCTTGTTCTCTAGTCAAGATCGGGTCTTTTACTCTGGCGCGTGGCCCAAACGATTGTACTTGCTTAATGTAATGTATTATGTAATTTACATTAAAATGTTGTAACACGTGGTATGTACCTATTGACTGACAACATATTCGGTCCTCTTATTGTTTACTTGTCGTTATTGTAATATAATTTCTTTTGGGTTTCCACTTTCTTTTTAAATTGGGTTGCTTAAATTCTTTCTTTAACTTTAAAATCAAAATTTTTGGCAACCCATTTTTCTGAAATATGGAGTGGTTATCCTGTATACTTTGTATATTGTTGTGATGCTGAGAATGATTCCATCCATGATTCCTATTATATTGGGGTATCGGGCTGGCCACCCCCTATTTAGGATCACGGGTTGTCACAGATGGTATCAGAGTATCAGGTTCTAAAGCCCTTAGGAGTCTATGTGAACACTTTACGCTTTCAGCGTTGCTTTTGATTGGACATATAGCCCTAGGATTAAGATATTTGATTTCTCTTTTGAGATTTCGTTCTCCTGGCATGAGGTAGAACCTATATAATATGTTGCGCGTTCGTGTGAGATTAGTAGGTCGTTTGAGGAAGGGCGCCAGAGAAGGTCGTTGTTAAGGCGTCATGTGATGGGAATTACTAAGAACAGTAGGTTGTGGTCGTGGATGAGGACTGCTTTGGAAGGTCACTTCCCATTTGTAGCATTTCCTTATCTTGCTACTGCGACTACTAATTATAGTGGATATAGTTTCCAAGTACCGCTAGAAGTAGAGAGTGGTACTAAGCTTAGGATTCCAAGCGATGCTAAGTCGAAGTTGAGAAGAGCCCATAATGAGGGCTTCCCGTTGAAGTAAGATGGAGGAGATGCATCCTCATTCGACCGAAGTATAAGGTCCAGGAGTTTTGGCCTAGAGAAGGGTATAGAAGTGACCAAGTGCGAAGATTTGGAGGATAATCTTTTACCAATAGGAGTAAGATTGAGGTGGTGGAATTGGTAGTCGCCACATTTTGGAGAAGCAGGAAGTTCTGCCCATGGAGAAGCCCGGTGGACACTTGCAACAACGAGTTTCTCTGGGATAATTGGACTGAGAAGAAGGAGGATCCTCAAATTTTCACACAAGGTTCGGTCGGAGGCTGATAGTGAATAAAGAGTTATACGGTTAGGGAGGTTTTATTGAACTAAGGAAGGGGAGGCCGTTAGCTTGTTTTCTTTTGTTGAGACAACAAAAAGGACTGCGTGGGCAATTGTTTGGCAGCCAAGGTCAGAACAACGGCTATGATGTGGAGTGTAGAACCAGTCCTTTTGATTTTGTTGATTGGAGAACAAAGGCAAGGATAAGGTTCCTAGTTGGGGAGTTGATGGAGGTAACATTGGTTCGGATCAGACTCGAGTGCGGTGTTTGAGAACCAATAGGATTGACCTGGGGTGAATTGGCAAGAATATTGGTGGGAATTTCACCTGATTAATGGGTGGTACATTCCTTAGAATAAGATAGGGTAATATTGTGTTTACTCTAGAATCGGGTGTGTATATTGAGCTTGTGGTAGTATCGACGCTACTATAAATAGGGTAATTATATGACTTCCGTGGTAAGGAAGTTTTATATTTTCCTTCACTCGTTATAAAGCGAGGGAGGATATTTTTAGTATTATGCGTGTTATGCGCTATTTGTATTGTGTTTATTATGCTAGTAAAGATATTATGGTTTGTTCGGGGTGATACCAAGCGATTAAATTACGAGGCTATCCTACTTCTAGTTTCAGGATGGAACTAGTCGTCCTATAATATCTCTCCTGGATACAGGTTGAGACCTTATAGGGGTGGTTTGAGGTATGTAGGAGATTTTCGTTACTTGTTGTGTTATCCTGCTTGAGTGATTGATTGTTTGGTTGCTTTGTTTGTGGTTGTTGTGCCTTATCTCCACGACCAACAAGGCTAAGTAGTAATGCATAGGAGGGGTTCCTTGTTTGGATTTTGCTTTAGCGAGACGCTCCACACGTGAACCTTAATGACATTGGAAGTGGAGAGATGTTGTTCTTTTTCTTCTCTTCTCTTATTTATTTTATTTTGTTGATTGAGAGTTGGGTTGAAAGGTGTAGCCGAGAATCACGTAGATGAGTGATTAAGGGCTATAAAAATGTGAGATAGAAGCACTGTATATAGTTCTCTCCTCTGATCGATGTGAGGGAGACTGAAATATGAAGTCGAATTGAGACTTCGGGTTATGCCTTGATAAGAAGGATATTTCAAAAGATGTCTTTATGTTGTGGGATAATAATTGTAAGACTTTACATAATGTAAATGTCCGATTAGTTGAAATCCTCAGTTATTTGTATGGTAAGACATAGAAGTAGAATCTTATAGTAGGGTAGAGAGTTAGAATTTTTCCTGTCCCAATCATGTGTCTTAGACCGTTATATCTTGATGATCGACGATGCAAGGTAGTAGTGTAACGGGAGGGTTCCTTGTTTGGATTTCGCTTCGGCGAGACGTCCCACGCATGAAACCGAGCGAATGTCAGAAATTGAGAAAGGTCTTGGGCACTAAGGATATACTTAGTATTATACATATACGACTCGACTAGGATATATATAGATAGACCTTAGGATTATTAGAACGTACGGCCTTTAGGTCATGTGACGTTGACTTAGGAACGCTGTAAGGAGTTGACCACGAATAGGTTGTGGGTTAACTCTAAGAAGGATTAGGTCCCTAGAAAGGAGAGGTATGGAATCTCAAGATATTTTGAAGGTTAGGCCGAAGGAGACGAGGCCTCTCTAATATAGAGTATTACATTGGTGACCTAACTTTTGGGAGTTATAAGGATGAGTTGACCTTCACTCCTGATCCCATTGTTTAAGCTCGAGGGTGGATTTAGCGAACAAGTTTCTGCCAAGAACGGGAAGTAATAATACTAGAGCATGGACCCATTGTTTATGGGTCTCACAAAATTAAACCTTATGGGAAGTATTACTCCACGCTTGATTTATAATTCATTGCGGTAGTAATAGCCTTAAAGAAATGAGGCATTACTTCCTGGGCAGGAAATTTAGTCTTTCTCGCTAGCGACAAGTTGTTGCAATATGTGGTGGGAGGAGTAGAATTGTTGTATGGAGTTTATAGAGGACTATCAGTTGAATGTCCCCTTTTGATAAGGGAATGCGATTGGGGTAGTTAATGAATCAAGTAGAAAACCCGTTGAAAAATTAGTGATGGCATAGAAAGCCAAATAGAACGAGCATAACTAGGAAGACTTGGTAGCAAGAGCATTCATGTCTGTGACTGACTATTTCACCTACTCGTGTGAAGTAGAGAAGTGGTAGAACAATATGAAGTGCCTATCAAAATAGTGGCGTACCGAGACTAGATATTCATGTCGAAGGTTGGGTAAAGTTTCCAGGAAGTAATGGGAACCATATGGAAATGGCGTATATCTTACCACTCTAAAGTGGATGAACGAATGGAGGAAGTTAACCTAATGTTGAAGGGCATAATTTGAATGTGCGCCTTAGACTAAACAAATGGACGGGAGCAGTAGTTTGTATGGATGGAAATTATCGTATAATAATTCGGACCATTTTCTAAGGTATGGCACCGTGAGTGGCCTTGTGTAGCCGGTTGATAAATTCGCATACTCATTGGACGGGACCAGAGGACGATATGTTCCTAGGACTTGGAGTGGTCCCGAGACATTTCTGTAACGATTGGGCTTAGTGGGCATTATTATTTGAAGGGCTACGACTATGCGAAGAGAAGTTAATAAGTGTTGGGGTTAAGCCATTTAACGTTGGACTAGGTATCCCCGAGGTGGGATGTAACAATATCCAAGAAGTAAGGCAATGTATGCCGAGTAATGTGGGGATCTTCTTCCACCATAGGAAGGTAGGATTGATAGTTCGTGATGAACGATTTGGAGCTATGTTAATGCACAAAGGATGTAGACCGAAATCGATAGTGTTGACCTTAGTCCGGGTCCATCCGGGATGCCGCAATATTGAGGGGTTGCGAAGAGTGTTAGAAGGATAGTTTAGGATAGTATACCCTTTATGTGGTTAGGGTACGCCCGAATTTTGAGGGCAAAATTCCCTCATAAGGGGGGAGTATGTAACACCCCTCGCTTTTAGGAGGCTCATTTTTATATTAATTCACCACATGAGGTAATTATATAAAATGTTGGAACTGGAGTAAATATTAATTGAATGAGTTGAAAGTTAATATTTACTGGATCGTTGCATAATTACTGTATGTGTAAGTAAATATCATCATGTTGTATGTTTTATAGTGTCATGTGTTTTGAATGACATTATGGTTTAAATGAAACCGGAACTCCAAATAATTTATAAAAATTCCCGGATGCCAATTTAGAGGGCGTAGTGAGTCCTGGAATGTTCGAGACAGTCAAAATAAGTGCCATATTGTATTTTTAGGTTTCGGGCACTTTTGACTGGTTTTAACTTAAATGCGTATTTAGGAGTTATTTTAATGTGGTATTAACCATTTAAGTTGGGAACTTTAGACTTAAGCCCCGATTTAGTCTTCCAAATCCCCTAAATTCCATAGTATATGACTTACACATAGAGAGAAAGAGAGAGGAAGAGAAAATAGGAGAAAGAAGAGAAAAATTGGAGATTGAAGCTTGGGATTGCATCTACCACAAAGAAATCTGAGATTTCAACTTCAAGGCAAGTTTTCTACTTGCTAATATATGATTTAAGATGAGTAAATTGTGTGATAGTTGTGTATTTACATTTATGGATCAAAAATGGAATTTATGGTGTTTTAAACCCTAATCTTAGTTTATGATGATGAAATTGTGGGTTTTAGTAGTCATTATTCATGTAGGTTGATTTGGGGTAGTTTAATGTTGTTGGATGTGAGTAAAAATGGAAGAGAAATTGGTTTTGGGTATAATCTAGGGTTTATAACCCGTAAACCATTCTTGGCAAATTCGTAGGGGAGAATCGATTCACCCCCTAGGCGAATCGATTCGCTTAGGGTCAGCTTCCAGGTCTAGACTGAATCGATTCGGCCAAGCCGAATCGATTCGGCAGTTTACAGAATCCCAAATTTCTTACTCCGAACCGATTCGCTTTTTGGGCGAATCAATTCGTTTTCCTGCTGTTTTTGAGTTAATTTTATAACTCAAGTCTAATTCATTTTCTTTAGGTTTAGGACCTAAGAACCTTCTTATATGAAGTAAACTTAGAGTCCTAGAGTTTTAGATGAATGGTGGAGCTACCCTAGATTAGAAATGAATTATATGGGGTTGTTTCGGGGATATGCCAATTGATGTTAGGGCATTCTTTTCTTCTAGTTAATTGTTATGAAACTAGGAGTTGTAGTATTTCGTTTGGGAGACTTTAGGAGCTCAATTGAGCTATGTTAGTCTTGATGGTTTATAATAACTTCACAACGAATCTTGGGAGAATAAATTGAAAGTTTATTTATTCATCGAGGTTACAACGATAAGATATGAATTACTTATGGGTCCGGATAAAATATAAATGATTATGGTTTCGGATAAAATGAAACATACAATATAAAATGGAATTGAAAATGAAATGAAAATGGTAATGATGATGGTAAATGATAATTTACTAAATCGTAAATATAGTAAATGCTAATTTACTTAAACACACCTCTCTAAATGACATCATAAGGGAAGTTCGCGCGCGAGGTGAAGCCCCCTAGCTAGTGAATGCAGGGTGGATATAGTCTTAGGCCATATGAGCGATATGTTATGTTTTCTGCACTGGCGAGGAGATTCCGGGTGTGGTCTTGACTCTCTCGCAGGCATATGGCCGCTTCCCGACGTCTTGCGTTGTAGGTGCCCAGGTGTCGTAATTGATAGGCCCTGGAAGATGATGATCATTTAGGGATGTGCCCAGTGGGGAAACTCGGAGGGGAGGTCTTAGAATCGTTATATGTATATAAATATAACAATTCATAATCAAGTGGGACTTGATGTATGAGATATGCCATAAAGAGCATGATGAAGTGCCATAAAGAGCACAATGAAATGACACAAAGAGCATTTGATGATGATTATATTCCTGATAAGGAATGGAATGCTAGAAAGAGCATTAAAATTGTAATTATAAGTTCCTGATAAGGAACATAACAATGAAATGGATTAGTGTTCACGATGAAAGCTTTTAAATTAATGTTAATCATTCTTATTTTCTTGTTTAATTAAATTAGATAATGATCATTTAAAATGTCTTAGCTTATGCTCTAAATTGTGTAGGTAGATTCTCATTCCTTTTAGTCTTGATTTATTGTTCATAACTGTCATACTTTTTATTCATCTGGTGATCATATAAAATTGGGCCCTTACCCGTTCATATTTCTTGTTGTGCTTGCATCTTGTTTCCGCTCAGGTGCTCCGTCGCAAGGACGCATGTTCTGACTTTCCAAACCCGGTGATTTTTATCGAGCCGTGATGCTTTGCGGGTATTACGGGACATATTGCAATAGACGCCGTTATCCTTGTTCTCTAGTCAAGATCGGGACTTTTACTCGGGCGCGTGGCCCAAACGGTTGTACTTGCTTAATGTAATGTATTATGTAATTTACATTAAAATGTTGTATCACGTGGTATGTACCTGTTGACCGACAGCATATTCTGTCCTCTTATTGTTTACTTGTCGTTATTGTAATATAATTTCTTTTGGGTTTCCACGTTTTTTTTAAATTGGGTTGTTTAAATTCTTTCTTTAACTTTAAAATCAAAAATTTTGGCAACCCGTTTTTCTGAAATATGGAGTGGTTATCCTGTATACTTTGTATATTGTTGTGATGCTGAGAATGATTCCATCCATGATTCCTGTTATATTGGAGTATCGGGCTGGCCACCCCTTATTTCGGATCACGAGTTGTCAGATTTTTTAGCAATTGTTACCAATTCTCCTTGTATTTCTTCCCTTTTGTTAGGGTCTTCCCTCTTGAAATAGAGAAGTATGATTTGATTTGTTAGCCCACTTGTTTAGTGGTCTTCTATAAAATTCTTGCTAAGATAATTTGCAAGAAAATTATTAGTACCTTTCAAATGTTCAACTTGAAAGGTATAATTTACAATTTGATTATACCATTTAAATCATCCTCTTTCTAGAATATTTTTTTTTGTTTGTAAGGAAATCTTTAACTGCTTGATTATCAGTTCTGATAATAAAATCTTCTGGTTAAGAAGATATGGAATTTTTTAATAACAAGTTTTATTGCTAGTAATTCTTTTCAAAAATAATATAGTTTAATTAGTTAGGTTTGGATTTATTAGAATTATATCCACATATTAATTCTTTTATTTGAATATTTTTATGTACTGGATTTTTCCTACCGCAGATACCTAAGATATTAGAATTGCTTTGTGAACACATCCTCACCAATAATCAGGGGCATCTATTTTTAAGATTAATTTATCCTCTGGTTAAGGAATAGACTTTAGGACAATTTCTAATTATGTCTTATTTTATTCTCCTTACTAACATTGTATCTTGTTCATTCCATGTAAATATATCACTCTTTTTGAACTTTTCAAGAAGAGGCAATTTTTTTTAGGTTAACCCTTGTATGAAATTTCTTCCATAATTTAGTATTCCCAAAAAACTTTGTAATTATTTTTTGTCTTGAATATTTTCATCAAAATATCTTATTTTAGAGATTATATGATCTTGTAGTTGAATCCATCTTGATTAAGGATTATTCCAAGAAAATCAATTTCGATTTTTTCAACTTCAATTTTTCTTTGGGGATAGAATAATTCCATGTTTTTGAAAATTTTCACATAATATTTTAAATGTTTTCTATGTTCTTCAATTGTTTTTAAAAACACATGAATATCATCAATATATACTACTAAAAAATATTTAATGCCTTTAAAGATATTGTCCATCCATCTTTGGAATACTTGTGGAGATATATTTAATCCAAAGGGCATTACTGTCCATTAGTAGTGTCCTATACTAAAAGAAGTTAGTGGTTTTGATTCTTCAGTTAATTTTAACTACCAAGACCTAGATTTGCAGTCAAATTTACTAAAGATATTTTTCCCTTTAGTTTGACTAATTAAGACATCCTTTCTTGGGATAAAATGTCCATCAAATTCTCATCATTCATTTAATCTTTTGTAATTTATAACCATTCTAGCTTTTCCTCTTTTGGCTTCACTGTGTTTTCTCACCATAAATGCAAGGCTAGAGTGAGGACTAATTGTTTTTCAATAAGTTTGGCTTCTAATAATTCTTTGATTTGATTATCAAATTCATCCACATCTTACATGGTATACATCATGGGTTTGACTCGTATGATAATATTGGGATCTCTTAGTTTGAGATTACAATATCTTGGGCTTTTATCCCATAATTTTAGTAAGACTTCACTAAAATTATCATTTAAAGTAGTATACATCCAATGAGTTTTTTCTCACATTTAGATTTATGTTGTTGGAGTAGAGGGATTTTGATTAATTTTTTATTTAGAGTTAAATTGATTGAGCCATTATTGATATTCATGGGCAAATATTCTAAAATAAAGTTGTTTCCTAAGATGAAATCACCATGCATTTTAGGAAAGCATAAAACTTTTGGAATAATAATTTTTCATTTTTAGCCACTTTTCTAGCGATAAGACATTAGGTCTACAAAAAAAAATTGTTTCTCCTGTGTCTAAAATAGTGAATATGCTATATTGTTTATAACCAGGAAAATTAAAATATCCTAATACATAAGTGTGTCTTTTCTTTCCATGGCTTGAAAAAAATATGATTTCTTCTCTTCCTACTTGGAAGTGATATATTTGACTAGATTTGATATTTTTATCTTTTTGGTAATTTGTTCCAGGTAATATTGGAACTTGTACATTTTACATAACAATTGTTTTACTAGATTCTCCTTTTAAGAAATTTATAGTATTTTTGCCTTTTAGTTTTTCCCAATCATTTTCAGGAAAATTCTTTTACCAGTCTGAATGTTTATTTTTAAAATAAACATTCTTTTCAGAAACTTGAAGTTTAACTATTTCTTTGTATTTCATGTTCTTCTGTAATTTGAGGTAGAATCCATTGTTTTGGTACTTCTAAATCTCTCCAATTCATCAATCTTGGTTGGATTGTTGAATCAAATGGTGTAGGTTTAATTATTTATATTAGATTTCTTTTCACAAAATGTGTGTTTGTTTATGGTAGTGTAGTAAATTCATGAATTATTTTTCAATGGATTGACATATTTCTAAAAGCGTTTTTCATTCCTATTCCTTTGATTTGGATTTTTATTTCGACAGAATGCTCAATATTCGAATCCTCAATTGAAATAAAGAAATTTGGTTTTATGTTAAAACAAATAACTCCATTAACTAAATTAGATTATACTCCCCTGTGCTTGCATTAATTAGATTATTGAATCTTTTGTCTAAGGCCAAAATCTCTACAGGTGTATCCATACCTTGTCTAAATAAGGCAGTGATGCATATTTGGATTAATCCAATATGAATATAATTAATTTTAGGATGTTTTTTCTTTCACCGCTTTATTTTCTTTTTATCAAATAATGTATTTTTTGTTTCTTCTTCATCTATTGATCCAGTTGTGGTGTTTCTATTAAATTTCTCAAATATTCTTGTTGAGAATATTTTGATCCTTTTTTATAAGTTGTCTTTGGTTTTCTAATTCCTGTAATTGTTCATTAATGAAAGGTATTTTTTCACTAACAACATCTCTGAGAGTTAGTGTTTGTAACTTATTTTCATTACGATCTCTTATTTCTGTCGTATTGTACATAAATATAACTTCATCTTCAGACGATATTAATTATGATTCTAGTTCATATAATATTTATTCATTATGAGAAATATCTGTAAATACATCTCCAAAACACAATTCAAATTCTTGTTGTTCAAGAAATTTTATCATTCTTTTTGCACTTTTCCCCTTTTTCGGGCATTCAAGTGCATAATGTCCTTCTTCGTTACATATGTAACATTTACATTTCTTTCTTATAGTTGTATTTTTATTAGAAAATATCTTTTTTGAATATATTTTTTATTCTTCGAAAAAGTTGATTTCTTTTTCCAAGGTTTCCATTTGAATTCTCTTTTTCGAGATATTTTTAAAGATATAAGTGGATTACACCCTATTTTCCAGTTTCTTTAAAATTTTATCACAACATTTATATCCAGATTTAGTGTTTGCGATTTGGGTTTTTACTTTCTTTTTTGCTTTTACATCAACACATTTTTCAGATATTTGTCTTAATACCCTATTAATACGGAACCCAATATTATATTCCTTAGCCATTTGTTTTAACCAGTCAGGATAAAGTTTGAAAGATATTTCATCCCATGATTTTGGGAGTTAATGAAAGAATTATTCCAGCCAGTATTTATTATCCCGTGGATTTATCTTTAAATAGTATTTTTTATATAGCTCAACAAATTCTCTAAATTGGCATATGTTACGTAATTATAATTTAGATAATACGTAACACGCATTTTCTCGGATTCTGGGTTCTCCAGTATATCCTATTATATTTTCTTTTATTAGTCTAACAAAGTCTTTTAGTATTTCATCAAAAGTCTTAAAATTTGTAGAAGTTCATCTTTTTCTAACACGTCTCCTTGAAGTGTTGCGGCTAAGTAGTCTAAAATATTTTCTTTAGGCCATGTATTTTTATAGTTTGTGATGAGTACAGACATGGATTGTGCCCATTCATCCATATTTTATTATTGATGTTTAAAAGGTATATGCCTGAGATCAAGATATATACCATTTTGTGATACATTATGTTTATTTAGATCATCTCTTCTTAAGAAAAAAAGATTTGGTTCCTCTTCTTTAATTCCAATTGTAGAATTATTACTTCCACTTGTATAAGTATTGCCAACTTTAACAAAATCTTCTTTTTCTATTGTAGGGTTTTGCAAAAAAAATTCAAATTCCTCTGTATTATGGAATTCTTTTAGCGGTTCTTCAGCTTTTCCGTGTCCATCACTTATAGTATTTACTATATGCGGCGGATCATTTCTTCATCATCAGATGAATATTGGTTTATTTCATACTGAAAATGTTTTAATAATTTTTTATGTTCTAAATACGTGGTTTGTATTTGTTCAATGAGTTTATTTCTTTCAGAAATATCTAAATTTGGGTCTTTATATAAATCTCTCCAATAGTCTTGTATTTCTATAACATTTATATATTCATTATAATTAAATTCTTTTGTTTGAAGGGCGTTAATTTCTTCTGTTCCATAATATAAACTTGGGATCTCAGTATCCCCTAGATGACTCATTTCAGTTGGTTCTGGTTGATAATGATTATTTATTTTTGTTAATAGATTTTTAATTTTTTTATTTTGTTTCTTCTTTTAAGTCTAGATTTAAGACTGATCCTAGTTGGCTAATTTTTTGGTCAACTTTGTGTAAGTTGAATTCGATACAGTCTAGTTTCTTTTCTACATAGTTTTGGTTTACGATTTGATGTTTTTCAATTCTCTTAACGCATCCAAACATAATACTGGTTGAACTTCTTAAAGTATAACTAATCTTACTAATATAATTTTCTGATTTTTTTTCTCAATATGTAAATTATGATTATACATAGATTCTTCCTTATCTAACCATGGAGCTAAACATTGTAAAGAAACGTCAACATTTTGTTCTTTCATTTTGGATTTCATTGGTACCTAACACCTCCTATTATTTTATTTCAGATGCCTAAAATCAGTTTCCTAAATGCCTATTGCTAATCAGTTAGCTTTAATGGCAAAAAGAAATATGGGCTTTGAAACAATAATAGGTATATGGGTTTTATGAAAATTAACTACAAGCTCAAAATATCAGTGTTTGAATTCGTAGTTAGCACACAATAATTATATAAAAACTAAATCATCACACATATTTAAACTACACACATATAATTAAACTATACATAAATAAGTACAAACATAAACAAAATATAAAAAAATTTACTCTTTTTTTATAACAAAAATAAAATAACACACATGCTAACCTTTTTTCTAACAAGGCTCTGATACCAATTACAAAATTAGGTATGGTTAGATGTCGTGGGTGGAGACGAGTGATGGATGTTAGGTATGGTTAGGTGTAGTGGGTGGAGAAGAGTTATGGATGTTAGAATTGTAAAAGAAATAATAAGAGATTTATTATAAAGAGTTGAATATGTTATAATAGGAGAAGATGTCCTCCGAAGTGAGTTGGTGTGTCCATTTGATAATCGTCGGACGCCAAATTACAATTCAATACAGAAAAATAAAAGATTAAAAAATGATAAGAAGCAATCATTATTAGTTTAATTTTTAAAACATGTCACTAATTTCTTTAATAAAGTAACCACGCTTTTGTTTACTTTATTAAAGGAAGATTCCTGTGCTTGTTTAGCTGTCTCTTCATTTGTTTTATCGAGCCACGTGTCGTGTGCTGGATAATTTGTGCAGTCGGATATTGTGGTTCAAAAAATATATGATTATACCTCCATTGCATTGTCTATGTTAGCTTCTCCAATGGAATCCAACAAGATGCTATCAATTGTACTTTGATTATGGTGATGTAGAGATGCTTCTTCATATTCTTCGACATCACTCAAAAATTCATAAGGGACATCTAATTTGTTTTTGTTCTTGAGATTTTGAAGAAAATCAATCACCTCAGCTTTTTTATTTGGGGAGGTAGAATTGTTGATAGGAAAGTCAGTGACAAAGAGTCTTCGTCCATCTGTGATAATAAATTTTATCTTTGGTTGAGAGTAAAAATATTTATCTATATTGGAGATATTGACTAAGCTTCTTTTCCAGTACTAGTTTGTATACATGTAGTCAATAGGGTGATCATAGTCACTCTGATCAATCTTATCCCACTCATATTCCTCAGTTGCTCTGAGATGCCATTTTTGATATAGTTGGTAAAATCTTTCTTTAACTCTCCATCTAGTGGTGCTCAAAATATAGAAGGTTTAGTATCTGGTATATTTATATTTATGAACCACATGATTAGTCATTGTTTTGATCATCATAGGTAATTTGAAAAAATCTTCCGGTAAGGTACTTGGGAATATTACTTTGTTTACTAATCCCCATTTAATTGGTTCAATATCCTAATTATCTTCTGTGAAGAAATGTAATTTTGGTGTATCATCATTCAGATTGATTTCATCAGCATTATTGATTTTATCAGCAAACTGGATTCAAAGACTTTTTATCTTTTCATCTTGATCTTCAATTTTTGGAAAATTTCTGAATGAAATACTAGTCGGGGAAGAAGTTGTTTTACTTTTTCAAACAACCAAATCCTTCGAATAGTATTAAAGATGTTATCAGGGGAATAATTTTCTAGCATTTTTGCTTCTGCTAAGAAGATATTAATTTTTTCAAGAGAAAAGTCTTCATTTTCACAATCTAATTATTTCAATAATTAAAGACTAAGGATTTTAAGTTGATCAAGAACTCCTATATGTTCAACAATTTTTTCAGCTAAAATACTCATATTATTTCTAAAATCCCTTTTTTATCTAAAATATGGGATTCCCAAAATTCATTCAAAGGTTCATATAATTCATAAAGAATCCCTAGATTATAAAAATTGTTTATTTCAGTTGCAGGAGTTTTTTCTGGTATTTGAATTTTAGAAAATTAGTGTATTAAATTTTGGGGTTCTAATTATTGCATCCATTTCCCCCATTCAGCCATTGCTTCCTCGATATTATCATATCTTTTATGGCATACTCCAGGATATCCATTTATTTAGGCATAAATTTGAAAGCAGTTATAGTAGATGCCTGGTTGGTGTCCACTGAAGATAACATGCACATATCTTGGCTTAGCTTGTGTAGTGGAAGATGATGCAATATTTTAGGTTCGTACTTATTAGAAATTGTTACCCATTGTCCTTGTGTTTCTTCCATTTTGTTAGGGTCTTCTGTCCTGAAGCAGAGAAATTTGATTTGATTTGTTAGCACACTTGTTTAGTGGCCATTTATAAAATTTCTGCTAAGATAACCTGCAAGAAAATTATTAGTACCATTCAAATATTCAACTTCAAAGGTATAATTTATAATTTGATTATACCATTTAAGTCTTATTCCTTCTAGAATATTTCTTTTGTTTGAAAGGAAGTCTTTAACTGCTTGATTATCAGTTCTGACAATAAAATCACGTGGGGCTAAGAAGATATGGAATTTTTTAACAAAAAGTTTGATTACTAGTAATTCTTTTTCAAAAATAATATAGTTTAATTCGTTAGGTTTGAATTTACCGAATTATATCCACATATTAATTCTTTCATTTGAATATTGAATTTACCGAATTATATCCACATATTAATTCTTTCATTTGAATATTTTTAGGTATTGGGTTTTTCCTACTGTGGATACCTAAAATATTGGAATTTTTTCTTTCCAATATTGAAACGGAATTGCTTTGAGAACACTTCCCCAAAAATAATCAGAGGCATCTATTTCTAAGATTAATTTATCCTCTTTTTGGGGGAAATAGACTTTGGGACAATTTGTAATTATGTCTTATTTTATCGTCCTTACTAACATTGTATCTTATTCATTCCATGTAAATCTATCACTCCTTTTGAGTTTATCATGAAGAGGTAATTCTTTTTGGGATAACCCTTGTATGAAATTTCTTCCATAAGTTAGGATTCCCAAAAAACTTTGTAGTTATTGTTTGTCTTGAGTATTTTCATCAAATCCCTTATTTTAGAGATTATATGATCTTATAGTTGTAATCCGTCTTTGTTAAGAAAATCAATTTCTATCTTTTCAACTTCAATTTTCTTTGGAGATAAAATAATTCCATGTTTTTGGAATTTTCCCCACAATAGTTTTAGATGTTTTATATGTTTTTCAATTGTTTTTGAAAACACAAGAATATCATTAATATATATAATACAAAAATCTTTACGATCTTTAAAGATATTTTCCATCCATCTTTGGAATACTTGTGGAGCTATATTTAATCCAAAGGGCATTGCTATCCAATTATAGTGTCCTTTAGGGGTACTAAAAGCTGTTAGTGCTTTTGATTCTTTACTTATTTTAACTGCCAAAATCCAGATTTAAAGTCAAATTTACTAAAGGTCTTTTTTCCTTTACTTTAATTAATCAAGACGTCTTTTCTTAGAATAAAATATCCATCAAATTCTAATTGTTCATTAAATCTTTTATAGGTGATAACCATTCTACCTTTTTCTCTTTTGGCTTCACTGTGTTTTCTCACCATGAATGCAGGGCTTGAGTAAGGACTTATTGTTTCCTCAATAAGTTTGGCTTCTAATAATTCTTAGATTTGGTTATCAAATTCATCCATATCTTACCTCGTATAAATCATTGGTTTGACTTGTATGATAATATTGAGATATCTTAGTTTGAGATTACAACATCTTGGGATTTTATCCCATAATTTTAGTGGGTCTTGACTAAAATTATCTTTTAAAATAGTATACATCCATTGAGTTTCTTCTAAGTCGTTAATTATGGGAGTCATGTCTCCTTTTTTGACTGAAGAAAAACCTTTCTCACATTTATATTTATGTTGTTGGAGTAGAGGGATTTCTACTAATTCTTTATTTAGAGTTAAACTGATTGAACCGAAATTAATATTCATTGGTAAATATTCTGAAATAAAGTTTTTCCCTAAAATGAAATCACCATTCATTTCTGGAAAGCAAAATTTTTTTGAAATAATAAATTTCTTTTCATTAAACCAAATAGCTATTCTTTCAGGTTTCAGGGCAATATAATTTTGTGTTCCATTAATGCCGGTTACAGTAATTGAATTTTTCATTATTATCCACATTTTGTTTCTCCAAGAACATATTGTTTATCCTGTATCTATAAGAACATATTGTTGCTCCCGTGTCTATAAGAGTGCATAGGCTATATTGTTTATAACCATCAACTTAAAATATCGTAATACATAGGTGTATCTTTTCTTTCCAAGGCTTGGAGAAAATATGATTTCTTCTCGTCCTACTTGGAAGTGATACATTTGACTAGATTTGATTTTTTCATCTTTTTGTTAATTTGTTCCAGGTAATATTGGAACTTGTATAATTTTCATAGCAATTGTTTTACTAGATTCTCTTTTTAAGAAATTTATAAGATTTTTGTCTTTTAGTTTTTCCCAATTATTTTCAGGAAAATTCTTTTACCATTTTGAGTGTTTATTTTTAAAATAAACATTATTTTCCAAAACTTGAAGTTCGATACTATTTCCTTGTTTTTCAGGTTCTTCTGTAATTTATGGTAGTATCCATTATTTTTGTACTTTTAAATCTCTCCAATTTATCAATATTGGTTGGATTGCTGAATCAAATGGTCTGGGTTCAAATATTTCTATTTGATTTTCGTCCACAAAATATGTGTTTGTTTGTGGTAGTGTAGTCAATTCATGAATTGTTTTCCAATAGATTGACATATTTCTAGAAGTGTCTTTCATTCCTATTCCTTTGATTTGGATTTTTATTTTGATAGAATCCTCAATATTCGGATCCTTAATTGCAATAAAGAAATTTGGTTTTATGTTAAACCAAATAACTCCATTAACTAAATTTGATTGTACTCCTCCTATGATTGCATTAATCAGATTATTAAATCTTTTGTCTAAGACCAAAATCGCTACAGGTGTATCCATACCTTGTCTAAATAAGGCAGTGATACATATTTGTATTAATCTAATATGAATATATTTTATTTCGAGATGTATTTTTCTTCTAGTGCTTTATTTTCTTTTTATTAAATAATGTAATTTCTACTGTTTCTTCCTCAGTTGATCCAGCTGTGGTGTTTCCATTAAATTGCTCAAATATTCTTGTTGAGAATATTTTCAACTTTGATAATTTATAGACATCTTTCTTTTATATAAGTTGTGTTTGGTTTTCTAATTCCTTTAATTGTTCATTAGTGAAATTTATTTCTTCACCACCAACATCTCCGAGAGTTAGTATTTGTAAATCATTTTCATTACTATCTCTTATTTTTTCCGTATTGTACATAAATATGACTTCATCATCAGATGATTCTGATTCTGATTTTAGTTCATAAAATATTTCTTCATTATCATAAATATCTATAAATTCATCTCCAAAACATATTTTTAATTCTTGTTCTTTAGAAATTTATCATTCTTTTCGCACTTTTCCCCCTTTTCGGACATTTAGGTGCATAATGTCCTTCTTCGTTACATATGTAACATTTACATTTTTCTATAGTCGTATTTTTATTAGAAAATATCTTTTTTTGAATATATTTTTTATTCTTCAAAAAAGTTGATTTCTTTTTCCAAGGTTTCCATTTGAATTTTCTCTTTCGAGAGGTTTTGAAAGATCTTGGTGGATTACCCCCTATTTTCCTGTTTTCTTTTTAAATTTTATCAAAATATTTATATCCAGATTTAGTAGTTGGGATTTATTTTTTTACTTGATTTTTTTTGCTTTTACATCAACGCATTTTTGGATATTTGTCTTAATATCTAGTTGATATGGAACCCAATATTATCTTCCTTATTGATTTATTTTAACCAGTCAGGGTAAAATTTTAAAGATAGTTCATCCCATGGATTTGGGAGTTTATGAAAAAATTGTTCCAGCCAGTATTTATTATCTGGTGGATTGATATTAAAATAATATTTTTTATATAGTTGAACAAATTCTTCAAAATGGCATATATAATGTATTTCAAGTTTAGATAATATGTAATGTGCATCCTCTTGGATTCTGGGTTCTCCAGTATATGGTATTGTGATACCCCGCCTATTAAAATACCGGCTGACCAACCCTTTATCAATATAAAACGTTGGTCCCCTATGGCTCATTCTTAACATCACTGTCAAAAACGTTTTTTGAATTAGTAATTACCTAGTAATTAAATATCCCGGTGCCAAATTTTATCTTACATTAATTAACAACATGTATAAATAAATAATAATTAAACCATCCAAACAACCGATTTTGGAATCCAAAATAGATAAATGATATGAATAAATTAGACCAAATCAACTACCGGTTAAACAAGAGAACAATAAACTGAAATAATAACCTGGATATACAAGGTCTAATGCATAAACTGAAATACAAAATTCAAGGGCGACATGGTCAAAAGAATACTGAAATAGAGTTCCTACACTAGGAATGAATGAGTGAGGCATCTATAGAAAAGTCCTACAACTTCCACATGAGCTACAACAACGCATCCCTGGATAGAATTATCAAGCTGAGCATCCCTGTGGCTAGACACTTGAAATGTTTAGGAAAATATTTTGACACAGGCCAAAGCCCAAGTAAAACATTTTGAAAAATATTTTGTAAGCATTTAAATTGCAATTAATTAAACATGCATGCACACTTTTCATATTTAAACTAGTGTCGCACTCTCTTGAGGTATAACTCACCCCTCATCTAATGTGTGCACCTAACGCTTGCCTCCTATCCTCACTAGTTACGCTACCCCACCTAACTTGTCTTATTACACCTCTTTCTACCGGACTACTCTATCCCGAGTATTCTTACTTTGATTATTAAGTTATCTACTCATTAACTTACTAATCAGTTCAACAATATTAAGTCATATAACGTTCACACTAGTTATACAGGAAACCCTTTTTTAATCGTATAACTTTCCCACCATTTATATAAGAAATACATTCAGACTTATGTATAAAACCCGTATATAATTATCTACTAATATTACATACGTATTAGCATACTACAACATTTACACATATGTCGTGTATAATAACCATCCATTCCTGAGTAATAACTCACCCGATGCTTTCTCTAAAATTCTATCTATCCTAGGTATGCTCACTCTAACCCAGTTATCTCAAGTCGAACTCACTCACGAGCTTGGGTAAAAATATCGCAAATGTAGTGGAGGCGGTAATATTCTCCCCGATAGTGAGACCGAATCATACCCAAAACGTCTAACATGAGAAAAATAAATCACACAATAAAATATCAGGCGATATGACCTGGGGACTATACTCTCCCTGCATTCACTAGCCAGGGGATTCACCCACATCACACAACCTCCCATGATAGCACTAGAGGGGTATGTATTCCTATAAATATCATTCACACTGATATCTATAAATTACACAAATATATACACACACACACACACACACACACTAATTGTATATAGATATAATAAATTAAACCCAGCTAACCCGTGCCTAACTCCTGTAGCATTAGCCTGAAAATATCCGAGTCAAATCCCCGACTCTTAATTTAATTAATTTCACATTAATTAATTTATTAAGGTAGTGTCCCTCCCTATAATTCCCGGACACATTCAATCGACCTGTAATTAAATACTTTAGAATGTTATCCCAAAATTCATTCATTACGTGTCTTACATTTTCCACCCTCCTAATCCCAATTATATCAACCGATAATCGTTAGGAAATATGCTCCATATTTATTTTTCACTAAATAAATAATATCCAAAATATATTCAAAAAAATTAGGACTCTCAGGTACCCTGAACCGGTTCGTCGAGACACTGGTTTGCCCATCTCCAGAACTGGTTCTCCCCTAAATTCGAGGCAGTGAACCTGCTTCTTCCCTAACTTGTTTTTCCTCCATTAACAAACCTCTAAGCTTTTTCTACCCAAAATCTTAATAAGATCATTCTCAACATAAATTCACCTATAAATCTAGTTTCAAACATCATCCAAACCTTTACCACAATTGATTTCAATCACAATCCATAAATTTCTGAATTGGGTTTTCATCTGGGTTCAATTCACTTGGTTATAAATTTGATTCTATAAATCTGAAATTAGACATCAATCTCTACTGGGTTTATCATAAATTTAGATTACTACAACCTAGATTTATATAACATCATCAATTTCACTTTAATCTACACATGCTTAAATCATCCAAAAACTCTTTTTTGTATGAGAACCTGCGCAAAACGAATTTTGATTTTTCTATCACCCACTATGATATGAATCGAAAAATAACAAATTAAATTAAAATTAAGTTAACCACTTTCCTGTGTTGATTCGTAGGGCCTGATTTCCTTTGAGGTAGACAATGATTTGGTGAAAAACACACTCAATTTTTCTTGGTTTGGCTCCCAAAATCTTCCTACTTTCTCCCTCTTTTCTTCTATGTCGAAATGACCCAAACACCTCTGTGTGGGCCCAGTTATGCCTAAAAATATTCTGAGACCCAATTACTACCCCTAGGTACTCTTTTCAGACTATCTCGACCTATCTAGAATCAACCGTGCACTCAGAATCATCATCCAGGTCACTCTACTAAAATCCCTATCTCGATCTCAATATAGTCCATACCCGACTCCCGATTGAGATAAAACAATACCACATCACTATCACTCGCTAGGACATAAAATTAATAACTTAGTATTCACTTAATAATTATATTTTACAAATATTAACCATTATCTCTCCCGATTAATAATTTATTTTACACATAATAATTAATTCAATTAAATTATGACAAATTAAAAATTATCCGAATTAATTAATTAATAAATACTCAAAAAATAGGGGGTGTTACATACTTCCCACCTTACAAAGGAATTTCTTCCTCGAAATTAGGAGGTACTTGGGGTGAATAACTCTGGATACTTCTCTCGCATATCCTCCTCCTTCCACCACGTTGGCTCGTCCACATTGTGGTGCCCCCACTGGACTCGAACTAAAGGCACCACCTTAGATAGCAGCTTATGCTCACTACGATCAAGTATCGCCGCCGGTCTCTCTTAATCAGAGATATATGGCTACAAATCAATCTCCTCTTATGGGACGTGCCAAAAGACCATCTCGCTCCTTCAGTGCCTCTTCGGCGATGACACGTGGAACACGTCATGAATCTGCTGCGATGGTCCGATACGTCCAGTCTCTACGCAACTGGTCCCACCCTCCCAATGATCAGAAAGGGCCCCACATACCTCGGCGCTAGCTCCCTTATATCACCAAACATCATGACTCCCTTCATAGGAGGCACCCAAACCAAGACCTGGTAACCAATCTCCAACTCGATGGTCTCCATCCATTTAGTGCCTCAAAAGACGAGCCTATACTCCACCAGTTCTACTATCTCTATGATATAAAATTCCCCACCTTTATGTGTGCCAAATTACCTTGTTTCCAAACATGTGACTCTCCTCAGGGTAGATACCCACAACAATCCCTGACTACTGATGTCAGACCTCAAAACTTTTACTCACGGTGACGTAAATCTCACTACGTTCTTGAACTGCACAAAACTGACGTAGATTAACTCAATCCTTGATGAAGGACCATAAATCATCTCGAGTCTCAGAAGCTTGTTATTCCCCACCTCATGCCAACCAAAGGGTGGATGGAAAAATCTCCGTATAAAGTCTCAAAAGGCATCACGTAGATAATAAACTATTATGAGGTATCTTACGTAACTCTACCACTGGTAATTAATACTCCCAATTACCCAAAACTCTAAAATACACATTTCTCAATTTCTCCTATAACATAGTCGCTTCCCGTCTACCCATCGACTTATGGGTGACTCGTCTAGTACAAAATGAAAATCCGTCCCCATCGCCTCCTGGCACTTCCTATCAGAGGTGGGACTGAAAGGTCTCATCCTAATTCACAACATTATTGAATGGCAGCTTGTTCCATTTCACTTCTTCTCTTCAAATGAAAAGCTGGATATATTGCCCAATAGTATAACCCGCCCCAAAATAAAAATTATTCCATTCTGGTTAATCCATTTCGCAAACCCGATGGAAACCTTGACCTCTCCATGATTTTTGAATAACCAAATATGAATTTTACCAATCTACGCATTAATCCCATCACTGGAACCATCAAAATTACATAAATCCTGGTTAATAACCTCGCATCAACCTTTTCCATTCCTAAATGGTGTACGCGGAGACGACTTCACTTGTCTCATTCAACACCAATCCCCATGCTCAATTTTTCACATCATGAGGAACATCTTCCTCCCCCTTTTTCGGAATATACCAAAAATCATTGCCCTTGCGTTTGCTGTCAAATTGTGCATTCCTTAGGCATTTGTTCGCCTGGTTGTAACCAACATCTTATTTGTGCGTAACCCACTCTATGCATTTGACTAACTGAGGCTCTGCTCCATTTTCCCAAAATTATGGGGTTTTCAATTGTCCAGGGATATCTTTTTATGTATGCCTCCACCAGTTTCAACCCACTACAGTTGTGATAGTTCTCTTTGATATACACATAGTCGGACTGTTTCCTTTCTCAAAGAGTCCGACTATGTGATTAATGCGTAAGTGCCCCACAGGCTTACCTTAAACACATTTTTCCACATTCCTTTCTCCTGGATGATTTTGAAAATCAAACTAACCAGGGCGCCCATACACCCTACAACCCATGCATCCCAGCATAATCATCACTAACGTCTCGCACTTAACATAATTATCTCAATCTCAGCTCCGCACTCTCCTCGTGGATATATCATATAGGTATCCTCAATTACCCCACAAATCGCAATTTAATTCTTCTCGATATTTCCCCACCCATTAACTCGTGGTGCAAAGGTTTTCTCAGTGCCTCCTTAGCAGAACTACCCGGCTCCACTAGCCATATATCGTAATAACTCTCAGCTTAAAGTGATTTCTCTACATGTTCAACAATCAACATTTAAAAACCGATGCCATAGCATCTAACAATGTCTCTCCACTCCCAACATTTATTAATGTTTATGCATGTAACATCCCACAACAAAGCTCAAAAGAGCTTTCCCAAATGCACTATCACTTAGCATTGTCGATCATCAATTTTCGTATGTCCAAAGCAGCTAACCTGGACACCCAAAACCTTGTCCCTATTCTCATAAGTCTAATCATTAACTCCTGCATCTCTAAAGGAGTCATATAATACCGCGCTCGCACTATTACTAAGCCCTCAGCACTAAGTTAATAACGAGCTAAATCTCTCTGCTCCACGGTAGACCCGACATACCCCGATTCACATCGATAAAAGTTTTTATGCACCGGGATTCAATATAACTAGACAAATGTACTCTTTAAAGTCTAATTCATAAAAATGTCACCGCGAGCTAAACCCCCTTTCAAGTTAGACATCGTAAAAATATACTTCCTGCCCTGGAATAGCGAACATGATAGTCTTGCTGTAATCGCCCACCATCGCTTAACCATCATTGATCCGTACATACCCAGGATAAAATCATACATCGTACATCACCTCTCAAAATTAAAATATATCCTCTCAGTGTCCACACCCACTCCCCCACAGATGGAACTAAAAAGATCCACACTACTCAACGATAAATATATACAACTATAATACTATTAACCATAGTTCTACTAAACTCGTTTCACGTGCGAATCTGGCCCTAACGAACTATGGTGACTCGCTCATATCACACAAAATAGACCCTATTCACCCTGGTATAAAACTCATACTTCCAATTGCTAATAGCCTTGGCGATTCAAATGGTTTCTGGACATACCACTCTCGTCCCAACCAAACAAAAAACTTCTTATAACGGTCGCCCCTGCTGGGCATCCCGCTCCTATCCCCTAACTTACTGCGAACACGATCCACACACGTGTTACTACTCTTTACACACAAGACATATATCTGTGTCATTCCACTTTCTCTGGCCCCACTGTTCATGTTGGGGTTGTCCTTCTTGCGGATCTGGTAGTCTTGACCCCAATTACTACCCTTATTGTCCCTTTGGCTCTGCTAGACCTATGGGACTCGTTGCTGGCCACGATGGCCCTGACTGAATCCACCGTCACCTGGTAGGAATTCTATTGATCTCAATCATTAAAATAGGTTCTCTATTGGGTATCCCCTCGTGTGGTGACTCACTAGCACTGTTAAATCCAGTCTTGCCATT
Organism: Sambucus nigra; assembly: GCA_949130495.1. Taxonomy (NCBI): domain Eukaryota; kingdom Viridiplantae; phylum Streptophyta; class Magnoliopsida; order Dipsacales; family Adoxaceae; genus Sambucus; species Sambucus nigra. The sequence goes on along the minus strand of OX422224.1, from coordinate 139,718,001 downwards.
TGATTAGATTCTCCAACTCTCTTGGCTCACTTTTTACGAAAGCGTTGATATCAAATTGTAAACGTACGACATTGGCAAAAATGATAAAATTCCTTATAGTCAGATTCCCCCCCCCCCATTCTTGTATATTATACACATGAGTCCATTATTAAATTACAGACTTTTTTGATTCTCCATATCCATCTCATTGGATACAAAGTTTACAAAACACGCCAACTTTCCTTCATGACGGACCATTGTACGTCCCTTCTGAAACAAGAATTGAAATCTCCTTTTACCTCTCTGTTTAAACAACGGATGAGAGGATTTGCGATCAAATTGTACCCCAAATCCCTCGTTATTCATGGTATCTCTCCATGGTTGTGGTGATTGACTCTTATCTCTACAATGCTACTCATAGGAGTAAATTTTTTCTCGAAATTTAATCCAGGGCGTCACTGCACTCCACCTTACACAATTGCCTTTGGATTATCTCCTTTCATTAACCCATCACTCTTCCTCCCGAATCCTTACGGATGGCTCTTCGAAAGAGTTCCTCTGACTTTCCCCCTTTACCGACTACGCTGGGTGAGTCTAAATTTGCACCACCGCTTTCTATGATGACGCTGAGGTAATATACTTCTCCCTAGTGATTATCCCATTTCCATCTGTCTGAGCAATAATCATGGTGACTTCTATCGCGATCGCCATTCCCAGAATATTCCATGGATTCTGCTGAGCTTCTCCACTGTTGTCCTTCTAACGGCCCTTACTGGTCGTCCAAAATTGTTCGATGTATGAAGCCCAATCGAACTCGTATATGAATCGCATCAACTATAATTAATAACAGGAGAATGTAAGTCACATACGTAAAGGAATAAAACAATCTTATAATAAGTCTCTATATCAAAGAATGCTATGCTGAAACGTAAAAAATTGAACAGATCCTATAGACACTAGAACCTGATGCTCTGATACCAACTGTGACACCCCACCTATTAAAATATCAGGTGGCCAACCCTTTATCAAAATAAAACGTTTGTCTCATATGGCTCATTCTTAGCATCACTGTCGAAAATATTTTTAAAGTTACTAACGACCTAGTAATTGAATAGGCCAGTGCCCAATTTTATCTTACATTAATTAACAACATGCAAAAATAAATATTTCAATCCAACATATATAAATGACATGAATAAAGAAGACCGAATCAACCATCGGTTTAATAAGAAAATTCAACAATAAACTGAAATAATAAGCCGGATACACGAGGTCTAATGAATAAACTAAAATAATAAATCTGAGGCCGACATGCCCAAAAGAACACTAAAATAAACCTCCTACATGTAACAACCAAGTCTTTTGAGCGATTATTTTATATTATTTTTACCTGATGGGCTAATTTTATAAAATAGTGGAATTTGGAGTAAATATTATTTCCCGCGTGTTAAAGGATAATATTTACCATGTTTTGCCTATTTACCGTTATGAGAGGGTAAATAGCATTATATTGTGATTTATTGCGTCGTTATATTTTAAACGATGGTTATGACTTATATGTAAGTTGGAGTATAATTAATAAATTAAAATGAATTTGGAACATAAAAATACTTCATTTTACTCCGGATGCCAAAATAGGGGGTGCAGTTATTTTTAGAATAGTTGAGATAGTCAAAATAAGTGTCAAGTTGTATTTTTGAGTTTCGGGCATTTTTAACAGGTTATAACTCAATTATGTGGTTACGAGTCATTTTAATGGTGTATCAACATTTAAAAGAGGGGCATTTATGTTTTAGACCCGTATAAGTCTCCCAACCCTTTTATCCCTTATATTATGTTATAAGCCAAGAGAGAAAGAGAGAGAAGAGAGAGTTAGGAGAAATGGGAGAAAAGAGAGAAAAATGGAAGATTGGAGCTGAAATCCGTTTCTACCGGAGGATAATCGGAGACTACGAACTTGAGGCAAGTTTCTTACTTACTAGATATTGATTTAATGTTATAATTTGCATGTGTAGTTAGTTTTTGGGAGATTTAAACCATTTATGGGTTTTGGGAATTTTTGGTGTTTAACCCTTTGATCTTGATTTAAATTTGATTTGAGGAATATATATTAGTTATTAGTTGTGTTGAAGTGATTTGGGAGAGTTATTTGTTGTTGTTTTTGAAAGAAATTGAGAGATTTGGGTTTTTGGGATTTTAGGGTTCTTAAACCCGTAGCCAAATTGGGCAAATTCTGCAGGGCCGAATCGATTCCCCCCTAGCGAATTGATTCGGTAATGGTAAAGATGTTAGGTTTGAGTTGACCAAATCGATTTGGACCATGCGAATCGATTCGATGTTATGCAGAATGGTTGGTTCCTCTTGACCGAATCAATTCAGACTGTCCGAATCGATTCGCTTTCAAGACCGAATCGATTCGGCCAGGGTGAATCAATTCGGAATGCCTGCATTTTTAGGATGTTTTTCCAGCTTAGTTTTCAGTCCTTTTCTTTTAGGTTCAAGGTTTAGGAACCTTCCTTTGGGAAGTGATGAGGAGTCTTAGAGTTGGTGTTGGGTAGACAAATGTCCTAGGCTAGCATGGGGATATTTGGGCTTATCCCAAGGGTTGGTTTATGTAGGTTAATGTCTAAATGATGTAGGAAGTTAACCTAAAATCAATCGAAGATAAAATGATAATAATGATATTTTTGGGAGAATATTATTGAGGGAGACTTACTTTGATGATTTATGTTTTGTGTTGGACTCTTGGAGACTAGTTTAACTATAATGGCACTTCGGGTCTTAGGTCATTAATAAATTATGACTTTAAGAATAAGAAATGCACATCCTAAGAATTTGGGACTTAATGGCTAAGTACAAATGGTTTTTGAGAATGTAAAAAGATGAATGATTTCAAAATGGAAGAAATGATTATCATAAATGTTAATTTATATATTCACACCTCTCTAAATCGTTGTCATAAGGGAAGTTCGCGCGTGAGGTGAAGCCCCCTGGCTAATGAATGCAGGGTGGATATAGTACTAGGACATATTAGAGATTATTTTATGTTTCTGCGCTGGTGAGGTAATTCTGGGTGTGGTTATGACTCTCCCACAGGCATATGGCCGCTTCCTGAGATTTCGTTAGGATCCCAGGTTGTCTTGGTGATAGGCCTTGGAAGATGATAGCCATTTAGGGGCGTGCACAGTGGGGAAAACCGGACTGGCAGTTTTAGATGCGTTATATGATATGATATATATAACTATTGATAATAATGTGGGACATTATTGTTATTAAAGCATTTTATGATAATGAAATGTCTTTAATTACATTTCCCGGATGGAAGAAGGGAAATGGGACGTTAAATACATTTCCCGGTTGGAAGAAGGGAAGTGGGATGTTATGAAACGGTAAAGCATTTTTATGATAATAAAACTTGCTTTAAATATGTATTTTTCCTGGATGGAAGAAAGGAAATTAAATTGGTAAAGAAAGTTTTTAAATGATATTCATTTGGTAAACATTTGATAAAATGAATTACCATCTATATATATTCCTTAAGAAAGAAATAGGAACTGTGCATGTAGAGTTGTGAATATTGATTTGATGACTCCTTGAGTATTGTAGATGAGTTCTCCCATGCTTATATGAATGTTGAGCATCATCATGGATATTACCCTAGGTTGTGTTTTAGATGTGAGAGGTGAGGAATATTATGTTAATTGTGAGAGAATTACGCACTAAACTGTCATGCATTTTTTGTCACATGGTAATCATATAAAACCGGTCCCTGAACCGTCTATATTTCTTTGTTTTGCATGCAAATCTTTGTCCATTCAGGTGATCCTCCGCCAGGACACCCGTATTGACCTCTTCGTTCCAGTTGTCTTGGAGCTATAGAATTTTGCGGGTGTTGTAGGATAATTGTTTTAGACGCTTCTATATTTTATACTCTAGTTATGTTCAGTTTATTATTCGGGCGTGTTGCCCATGCCTTGTACTCATTTAATATAATGTGATCTTTAATTTGTAATACTCGGTGTAACTATTTGTATTGGTCTGTTAACCGATAACTTATTCGGTTATTATTTATTATATTGTCTTTTCGTTACCCGTTGATTTTTGGTATCCACCGTTTTTGCAAATTGGATTGTCTAAGTGTTTTCTTTTATTTAAATTTTTTTAAATTTGACAGTCCGTTTTCTAAAATGATTGGTGGTTATCTCATATTATTATTTTAATCCAAAGTGATGCTGAGAATGGACCATCTATGATTCCTGTGATTATTAGAGAATTGGGCTGGCCACCTATTATTTTAGTAGGCGGGTTGTCACAGATGGTATCAGAGCATTAGGTTCTAGAGTCCTTAGGAATCTGTGCGGACGTATTACGCTTTCAGCATTACTTTTGATTTGATATAGAGCCTTAAGATTAAGATCATTGATTTCTCTTGTGAGGTTTTATTCTCCTGCTATGATATGAGAACCCCAAAAATCTTTTGCACTTTCGTGTGATATTCGTAAGTCAAATGAGGAAGGGCGTCAGGGAAGGCCGTTGTGAATGCGTCATGAGACGGAATTACTAAGAACTGTAAGCTGTAGGTGGGGATGAGGGCCGCTTTAGAGGTTGCTCCCTTTGTAGCATTATCTTATATTGCTACCGCGACTACTAAGTACAGTAGACATAATTCTCTAAGTACCGCTAGAAGTAGAGAGTGGTACTAATCTTGGGATTCCAAGCGATGTCCATCTAAAGATTGAGAAGTCCTTGATGAGGACCATATGTTGAAGTTTGGTCGGTTGGAGGAAGTATAATCTCATTCGGTGAGAATATAAGTCCCGGGAGTTTTCTCCTAGAGTGGGGTGTAGAAGCGCCCAGGTGCGAAGAATGGAGGAAAATCTTTCACCCGTTGGAGTACGTTGAAATGGAGAAAATGGTAGTCACCATATTTAGGTGGAGTAGGAAAATTTGCCCATAGAGAAACCCGATAGATATTTTCAACAGCGAGTTTCTTTGGGATATCAGGAATGATGAGAAAGTAGATTCTCAAATATTCACTTGAGGTTCGGTCAGAGGCCGACAGTGAATAAAGAGTTACAGGGTTAAGGAAATCTTAAATCAAAGTGGGTTGGTACAAGAAGAAAGAGCCCTTAAGTGGAAATGATTGGCTCACGAATAAGTGTTACTAACGCCTCTAGAGAAGTAGTGTTCATGAGACCCCATTGATGGCCATCCACCCGGGGAAGACTCATTGAACTAAGGCCAGGGAGTCTAGTAGAACATTCTCTTTATTGAGGAAGTTAAGGGAACTACGCGAGTAATCATCAGGTAGTTAGAGATGGAGGAACGATTTTGACGTAGAATGCGGAAGCACGCGTTTTGATCTTATCGATTGAAGACAACCGACAAGAATAGGATGCCTAGTCGGGGCATAAATGGAAGTAGTTTGGTTTGGTTAAGACTAAAGTACGGTGTTTGAGAACCATTGAAAGTAGCCAAAGGAATTGGCAAGAATTTTGGCGGGAATTCCACCGTAGATGAGGGTGCTGCATTTTGGATGATAAGATGGAGTAGTATTATTTTAACCCTTTATTAGGGTGTGTAAATTGAGATTGTGGTACTATTTATGTTATTATAGTAAGTGTATCTATAGGACTTCCATGGTAGGGAAGTTCTAAATTTTCTCTTCGCTAGTTATAAGGAGGGTGATGATGTGTAAAGTATATGTGGTTTGTGATACTCGTATCATATGTGTTATACGAGTGGGAATGTTCTTAGATTGGTTAGAACGGTAACAAGCGAATAAATCGCAAGGATACCCTATTTCTAGTTCTAGAGAGGAACTATTTGTTCTATAATATCTCTCCTAAATACAGGTTGAGACTTTATAGAGGTGGTTTGAGGTATGTAGGAAATTTTCATTAATTATTTTGCTTGTTTCAGTTAATGCTTGTTTGCTTTGTTTGTGCTTGTTGTTGCCTTATCTCCATGACCAACAAAGTTAAGTAGTAATGTATAATAGGGGTTCCTTGTTTGGATTTCTCTTTTACGAGACGCTCCACGCATGAACCTTAACGACGTTGGGAGTGGAGAGACGTTGCATTTTCTTTTCTTTCCTTTCTTTTCGTTGTTGGAATGCTGGGTTGGAAGGTTTAGTCGAGAACCACGTGATTGAGTGATTCAAGGGCTATTAAAGTGCGATATAGAAGCACTGTGAATAGTTCTCTCCTCTGATCGATGTGAGGGAGACCTAGATATGAAAGTCGGATAGAGACTTATGGTTTTGCCTTAATAAGAAGGCCATTTAAAAGAAAGTATATATGCATATTGGGATAAAGTATTTGTAAGACTTTATAGAAAGTAAACGTCCGATTATAATGGTAGGACATAGAAGTAGAAGTGCATTAGTAAGGTTACGAGTTAGGATTTTAGTGGTCCCAATCATGTGTCTTTGACCGTTATATCTCGATGACTGACGATGCGAGGTAGTAGTGTAACGGGAGGGTTCCTTATTTGGATTTTGCCTTGGCAAGACGTCCCACGCATGAAATCGATCGAATGTCGGAAGTTGGGAAAGGTCTTGGACACTAGGGATATAATTAGGATATAGATTGACCTTAATATTATTAGGACGTAAAGCCCTTAGGATATGTGACGTTGTGTTAGGAAGGCAATAGGGAGTTGACCACAATAGGTTTGTGGGTTAAATCTAAGTAGGATTAGGTCCCTAGAACAAAGAGGTATAGGATCTCGAGTGATTCGTAATGTTAGGCCATAGAAGGTGGGGCCTCTCTTAGATAGAGCGTTGCGTCGATAACTTAGTTTTCGAGGAGTTAAAGTATGAGTTGACTTTTACTCCTGCACTCGTGTCGTTATGATCGAGAGTGGATTTAACGAACGAGTCTTTTCCAGGAACGGGAAGTATTTATACGGGAGCATGGACCCATTGTTTATTCGTCTCACAACTTGAACCTCACGAGAAGTATTATCCCTCGCTTGATTTAAAGTTCGTAGCGATAATATTCGCCTTATAGAAATAGAGGCACTACTTCCTGGGCAGGAAAATTTGGTCTTTTCCCGAGCAACAAGTTGTTTCAATGTGATGTTGGAGGAACAGAGTTGGAGTTTGGAGTTTGTAAAGGACTATCAATTGGATATTTCCTTTCGCTAAGGAAATGCTGATGGGGTAACTGATACGCCGAGTAGAAAACCCATCGAAAAAATTAGTTAAGGCATGGAATGCCAAGTGGAACGAGTTTAACCGAGTGGATACTATAGAAAGAGCGTTCATGTTCATGATCGACCCTTTCACCTACTAGTGTGAAGAGAGTAGTGTGTAACGAGGACGGGTATATCCATGGATATCTTCATCGAATTGCCGATATTGTAATGGTCATGATCCTAGTTGAGAAAAATGTTGATCATGGGACCAATCGCTGCTCGCCCAATTAAAATGGGCAGACTAATTGCAGAGGAGTACGCCCAACTCTTCATAGCGGAGTTATGGAACTATATGAGGACCCTATCAAAACAGTGTTGGACTGGGACGAAATAATTATGTTAAGGTATTGGTAAAGTTTCTAGGAAGTAATGGGAACTAAATTTAAGTTGAGTGCAACCTACCACTCGTAAGTGGTTGAAGTTAACCTAATGACGAAAGGCATACCTCGATTGGGCGTGTTGACTTAAAGGAAGGATTAGGGAAGTAGCTTTTATGGGTCGAATTTCCGTACAATAGTTCGGATCGTTTTTTTATAAGTATGGTGCCGTGTGTGTGGCCTATTGTAGTCGACTGAGTAATTTGCCTGCTCGTTGGAATGGAACCAGCGGACAATATATTCCTTGGGCTTGGAGTGGTCCGAGAATATTTCTTTAATGATTGGGCTCATGGAGCCACATACTTTTAAGGGTTACGCCAATGCGAATAGAAGTAAGTAGTGTTGGGGTTGAGCGATCATATGTTAGTGTAGTTATTCCCTGGCAAGGGTGTAATGTGATTTGGGAAGAAAGGCAATTTATGCCTAGATATGTAGGTCTTTCCTTTCGTAGTAGAAATGTAGGATCGATAGTTTATGAGGAACGGTTTGGTGCTATGTTAGAGCACAGAGAATGTAGACTAAGATCGAATAGTGATGACCTTAGTCCGAGTCCAATGGGGGCGCCGAACTGCCGATGGATTTTTCTAAGGATGATAGAATGATAGTTTCGAATAGTATACCCTTTATATGATTATAGGGTACGCCTGAATTTTGAGGAAAAAATTACCTTCTAAGGGGGGAGTATGTAACAACCTAGCCTTTTGAGCGACTATTTTATATTTTTCTTTCCTGATGGGCTAATTTTATAAAATAGAGGAAGTTGGAGTAAATATTATTTCCCACGAGTTAAGGGATAATATTTACCATGTTTTACCGTTATGAGAGGGTAAATAGCATTATATTGTGATTTATTGCGTCGTTGTATTTTAAACGACGATTATGACTTATATGTAAGTTGGAGTATAATTAATAAATTAAAATGAATTTGGAACATAAAAATACTTCACTTTACTCCGGATGCCAAAATAGGGGGTGCGGTTGTTTTTAGAATAGTTGAGATAGTCAAAATAAGTGCCAAGTTGTATTTTTGAGTTTCGGGCACTTTTAACAGGTTATGACTCAATTATGTGGTTACGAGTCATTTTAATGGTGTATCAACATTTAAAAGAGGGGCATTTATGTTTAAGACCCGTATAAGTCTCCCAACCCTTTTATCCCTTATCTTATGTTATAAGCCAAGAGAGAAAGAGAGAGTTGGGAGAAATGGGAGAAAAGAGAGAAAAATGGAAGATTGGAGCTGAAATCCGTTTCTACTGGAGGAGAATCCGAGACTACGCTTGAGGCAAGTTTCTTACTTGCTAGATATTTATTTAATGTTATAATTCACATGTATAATTAGTTTTTGGGAGATTTAAACCATTTATGGGTTTTGGGAATTTTTGGTGTTTAACCCTTTAATCTTGATTTAAATTTGATTTGAGGAATATATATTAGTTATTAGTTGTGTTGAAGTGATTTGGGAGAGTTATTTGTTGTTTTTGTTGAAAGAAATTAAGAGATTTGGGTTTTTGGGATTTTAGGGTTCTTAAACCCGTAGCCAAATTGGGTAAATTCTGCAGGGCCGATTCGATTCCCCCCTAGCGAATTGATTCGGTAATGGGGAAGATGCCAGGTCCGAGTTAATCAAATCGATTCGGAGCATGCGAATCGATTCGATGTTATGCAGAATGGTTGGGTCCTCTTGACCGAATCGATTCAGACTGTCCGAATCGATTCGCTTTCAAGACCGAATCGATTCTGGCAGGGCGAATCGATTCGGAATGCCTGCTTTTTTAGGATGTTTTTCCAGCTTAGTTTTCAGTACTTTTCTTTTAGGTTCGAGGTTTAGGAACCTTCCTTTGGGAAGTAATGAGGAGTCTTAGAGGTTGGTGTTGGGTAGACAAATGTCCTAGGCTATCATGGGGATATTTGGGCTTATCCCAAGGGTTGGTTTATGTAGGTTAATGTCTGAATGATGTAGGAAGTTAACCTAAAATCAATCGAAGATAAAATGATAATAACGAGACTTTTGGGAGACTATTATTGAGGGAGACTTACTTTGATGATTTATGGTTTTGTGTTGAACTCTTGGAGACTAGTTTAAGGATAATGGTACTTCGGGTCTTAGATCATTAATAAATTATGACTTTAAGAATAAGAAATGCACATTCTAAGAATTTGGTACTTAATGGCTACGTACAAATGGTTTTTGAGAATGTAAAAAGATGAATGATTTCAAAATGAAAAAAATGATTTTCATAAATGTTAATTTATGTATACACACCTCTCTAAATTGCTATCATAAGGGAAGTTCTCGTGTGAGGTGAAGCCCCCTAGCTAATGAATGCAGGGTGGATATAGTCCTAGGCCATTTGAGCGATTATTGTATGTTTCTACGCTGGTGAGGTAATTCTGGGTGTGGTTATGACTCTCCCGCAGGCATATGGATGCTTCCCGACGTTTCGTTAGGATCCCAGGTTGTCTTGGTGATAGGCCCTGGAAGATGATAGCCATTTAGGGGCGCGCAGAGTGGGGAAACCCGGGCGGGCGGTTTTAGATGCGTTATATGATATGATATATATAACTATTGATAATAATATGGGGCATTATTGTTATTAAAGCATTTTATGATAATGAAATGGCTTTAATTACATTTTCCGGATGGAAGAAGGGAAATGGAACGTTAAATACATTTCCCGGATGGAAGAAGGGAAGTGGGATGTTATGAAACGGTAAAGCATTTTTATGATAATAAAACTTGCTTTAAATATGTATTTTTCTTGGATGGAAGGACGGAAATAAAATTGGTAAAGAAAGTTTTGAAATGATATTGATTTGGTAAACATTTGATAAAATGAATTACCATCTATATATATTCCTTAAGAAAGAAATAGGAAGTGTGCATGTAGAGTTGTGAATATTGATTTGATGACTCCTTGAGTATTGTAGATGAGTTCTCCCATGCTTATATGAATGTTGAGCATCATCATGGATATTGCCCTAGGTTGTGTTTTAGATGTGAGAGGTGAGGAATACTATGTTAGTTGCGAGAGAATTACGCACTTAACTGTCATGCATTTTTTTCTCACATGGTAATCATATCAAACCGGGACCTGACCCGTCTATAATTCTTTGTTTTGCATGCAACTCTTTGTCCGTTCAGGTGCTCCTCTGCAAGGACGCCCGTATTGACCTCTCCGTTCACGTTGTCTTGGAGCTATAGCATTTTGCGGGGTTGTAGGATAATTGTTTTAGACTCTTCTATCTTTTGTACTCTAGTTATGTTCAGTTTATTATTCGGGCGTGTTGCCCATGCCTTGTACTCATTTAATATAATGTGATATTTAATTTGTAATACTTGGTGTAACTATTTGTATTGGTCTGTTAACTGACAGCTTATTCGGTTATTATTTATTATATTGTCTTTTCGTTACCCGTTGATTTTTGGTATCCACCGTTTTTGCAAATTGGATTGTCTAAGTGTTTTTCTTTTATTTATAATTTTTTTAAATTTGACAGTCCTTTTTCTAAAATGATTGGTGGCTATCTCATACTATTATTTTAATCGACAGTGATGCTGAGAATGGACCATCTATGATTCCTGTGATTATTAGAGTATTGGGCTGGCCACCTATTATTTTAGTAGGCGGGTTGTCACACTACACTAGTAGGGGTGGCAATTTTAGAAATGACACGAAAACACGACACGGAATGACACAAAATTGACACGATATTTCGTGTTCGTGTCGTGTTTTTTTTTACACGAAGTCGTATCGTGTCGTGTTCGTGTCAAAATTATGAGTCGTGTTATCGTGTCTTGTCGTGTTAATCGTGTTTTATTCGGGTTATCGTGTCTATTTATGTTTAATTTTGGCATGAAATTTTAAGAAATCGTGTTATTCGTGTCGTGTCATGTTATGTCATTTTTATTTGGGTCGTGTTCGTGTCAACTAAAAAAAATATGAATTCGTGTTGTGTCGTGTTCGTGTCTAAAAAATTCTTATCGTGTCGTGTCGGCTCAAAACACGAACCAAATACACGAATTGCCACCCCTACTAGGAATGAATGAGTTATGCGTCTATAGCAAAGTCCTGCAACTTCCACATGAGCTACAGCTACGCATCCCTGGATAGAATTCTCAAGCTAGGCATCCCTGTGGCTGGACACCTAAAATGTTTTGAAAAATATTTTGACACAGGTCAGATCCCAAGTAAAACATTTTGAAAAATATTTAGCAAGCAGTTTAATTGTAATTAATTAAATATGCATGCACACTGTTCATATTTAAGCTAGTGTCAAACTCTCTTGAGATATAACTCACCCCTAATCTAATGTGCATACCTAACGCTTGCCTCCTATCCTCACTTGTTACGCTAACCCACCTAACTAGCCTTATTACACCTATTTTTACAACACTACTCTATCCCGACTTTTCTTACTTTGATTATTAAGTTATCTACTCATTAACTAACTAATAAGTTCAACTATATTAAGTCATATAACGTTCACACTAGTTATATAGGAAACCCCTTTTTAATCATATAACTTTCACACCAGTTATGTAAGAAATACATTAAGACTTATGTCTTAACCCGTATATAATTATCTACTCATATTATATACGTACTAGTATACTACAACATTCACACATGTTGCGTATAATAACCAATCTTTCCCGAGTAATAACTCACATGATGCTTTCTCTAAAATGCTATCTTGTCCCAGGTCTGCTCACTCTAACCCGGTTATCTCAAGTTGGGCTCACTCACGAGCTTGGATAAAAATATCTCAAACGTAGTGGAAGCGGTTATATTCCCCCCGGGAGTGAGGCTAAATCAAACCCAAAACGACTCACCTCGAAAAAAATAAATCACACAATAAAATATCAGGCGATATGACCTGGGGACTATACTCTCCCTGCATTCACTAGCCAGGCAATTCACCCACAACACGCAACCTCCCATGATAGAATTAGAGGGGTATGTATTCCTATAAATATCATTCACAACGATATCCATAACTTACACTAATATATATATATATATATATATATATATATATATATATATATATATTAGTGTAATTTATAGATATAACAAATTAAACCCGGCTAACCCGTGCCTAACTCCCGTAGCACTAGCCTGAAAATATATGAGTCAAATCCCCGACTCTTAATTTAATTAATTTTATATTAATTAATTTATTAAGGTAGTGTCACTCCCTACAATGACCGGACACATTCACTCAGCTCGTAATTAAATACTTTAGAATTTTTTTTCCTAAAATTCATTAATTATGTGTCACACTCTTTCCACCCTCCTAATCTCAATTATATCAACCTATAATCGTTAGGAAATATGCTCCATATTTATTTTTCTCTAATTAAATTAGTTCCAAAATAAATTAAAAAAAATAGGACTGTCAAGTAGCCCGAACCGGTTCGCCCAACCCCCGAATCGGTTTTCCCCAAATCTAAGGTAGCGAACCTGCTTCTTCCCCAACTCATTTTTCCTCCATTAACAAACCTCTAAGCTTTCTGGTTCTGCACCAAACCTTAATACGATCATTATCAACATAAATTCACCTCCAAATCAGTTTCTAAACATTATCCAAACCTTTAAACACTATTGATTTCAATCACAATCCATCAATTTCTAAATTGGGTTTTCATTCGAATTCCATTCAATCGGTTGTAAATTTCATTCTATGAATAAAAAATTAGACATCAATCTCTACTGGGTTTATCATAGGATTCATATTACTACAACCTAGATTCATATAGCATCATCAATTTCACTTTAATCTACACAACATGATTAAATCATCCAAAACATCTTTTTCGTATGAGAACCCACCGAAAATGAATCTTAATTTTTTTTATTACCCACTATGATATGAATCGAAAATAGCACATTAATTGAAAAAAAGTTAACCACTTACCCGTGTTGATTCGTAGGATCTGATTTCCTTTGAAGTAGACGCTGATTTGGCGAAAAACACACTCATTTCTTGATTTGGCTCCCCAAATCTTCCTACTTTCTCCCTCTTTTCTTCTCTACAGATCTAGGGGTTTCGAATTGAGTTATGGCTGTCACTAACTCCATAACTTAGTTTTAATATTGTTAATCCTGAAATTAGTCTAATGGGCTAAGCCCAAATAATCTGACCACCCCCTTATGGACCAGGTTATGCCTAAAATGTTCCGAGACCTAATTACTTACTCTGGGTACTCTTTTTCAACTATCTCGACCTATTTGGAATAAACCATGCACTCATAATCATCATCCGAGTCACTTTACTAAATTCCCTATCTCGATATCAATATAATCCATACCTGACTACCGGTTGAGATAAAATAATACCACGTCACTATCACTCGCTAGGACGTAAAATTAATAACTTACTATTCACTTAATAATTATATTCTACAAATATTAACCATTATCTCCCTCGATTAATAATTTATTTTACACATAATAATTAAATTAAATTATGACACACTTGTAATTTAAAATTATCCGAATTAATTGATTAATAAATACTCAAAAATAGGGGCTGTTGCACCTATTATATTTTCTTTTATTAGTCTAACAAGGTCTTTTAGTATTTCATCAAAAGTCTTAAAATTTTATAGAAGTTCAGCTTTTTGTTGTTTTCCTTATTCAGACTTTTCCTATTGTTGTGTCCACTGTAACACATCTCCTTGAAATGTTACACATATACCTTTTAAGTCTAAATGTTTTTCTTTAGACAATGTATTTGATAGTTTGTGATGCGTATAAACATGTATTGTACCCATTTATCACTAGTTTGTTCTTGATCCTTAAAAGGTATATGCCCAAGATCAAGATATATTCCATTTTGTGATACGTTATGTTTATTTAGATTATCTCTTCTTAAGAAAAAATAACTTGTTTCCTCTTCTTTAATTCCACTTGTAGAAGTATTACTTCCACTTGTATAAGTATTGTCGACTTTAACAAAATCTTCTTTTCCTATTGTAGGGTTTTGCATAAATTTTTTAAATTCCTCTATGTTATGGAATTCTTTTAGTGGTTCTCTAGCTTTTCTTTTTTCATCACTAATAGTGTTTACTATATGTGGTGGATCATTTTCTTCTTCATCAGATGAATATTGGTTTATTTCATACTAAAAATGTTTTGATAATTTTTCATGTTCCAAATACGTGGTTTGTATTTGTTCAACGAGTTTATTTCTTTCAGAAATATCTAAATTTGGGTCTTTATATAAATTTCTCCAATAGTCTAGTATTTCCTTAACATTTATGTATTCAGTATAATTAAATTCTTCCATTTGAAGAGCTTTAATTTCTTTTGTTCCATAATATAATGAAGGGATCTCAGTATCTCCTGGATGATTCATTGCAGTTGATTCTGGTTGATTATAATTATCTATTTTTGTTAATAGATTTTCAATTTTTTGTTTTGTTTCTTCTTTTAAGTCTTGATTTGAGACTGCTCCCAGTTGGGTAATTTTTTGGTCAACTTTGTTTAAGTTGAATTCGATATAGTTTAATTTATTTTCTACATAGTTTTGGTTTATGATTTGTCGTTTTTCAATTTTCTTAACCCAACCAAACATAATATCGGATATACTATTTAAGGTAGAACTAATCTTACTAATATCATTTTCTAATATTTTTTCTACATGTAAATTATGACTATACATAGACTCATCCATATCTAACCACGGAGCTAAACATTGTAACGGAACTCTAAAATTTTGTTCTTCTGTTTCAGTTTCCATTGGTACCTAAGACCTCTTATTATTTTGTTTCTAGTGCCTAAAACCAGTTCCTTAAACGTCTGTCGCTAATCAATTGGCTTTAATGGCAAACGAAAATATGACATTTGAAACAATAATAGGTATATAGGTGTTATGAAAATCATATAGAAACTCAAAATATATGTGTTTCAATTCTTAATTAGCACACAATAATTATATTAGAATTAAATCAGCACACATATATAAAAAAAACACATATAATTAAATGATACATATATAATTACACACATAAAAATTTATAATTTTTTTTGTAACACACATACTAACCTTTTTTTAACAAGGCCCTGATACCAATTACAAAATATGCGGAAGAGAAGGAGAGATATGGATGATAGTAGGTTATGTGTGGTTAGGCATAGTGGGTGGAGAAGAGGTATAGATGTTTGGTGTGGTTAAGTGTAGTGGGCGGAGAAGAGTATTGGATGTTAGACTTGTAAAAGAAATATATAATAAGAGATTTATTATAGAGAGTTGGATATGTTACAAGAGGAGAAGATGTCCTTCGACGTGAGTTGATCTGTCCCTTTTATAATTGTTGGACGCTAAATTACAATTCAGTATAGAAAGATAAAAGATAAGAAAAAATAATAAATACGTTTCCTTTGTTTTAAAGAAAATTGAAAACTTTAATAAAGTAAAGAAGACTTTAATAAAGTAAAAACATTCGTACGTTTTTAGACGTCTCTTAGTCCGTCGATGTACCTTTATCTTTTTTTGGGCCACATATCGTGCGCTAGATAATTTGTGCATTCATTTATTGTGGTCCAGAAAGCATGGGATTATTCCTCCATTGCATTTGCTATGCTAGCTTCTCCAACAATATCTAATGAGATGATATCAATGGGACTTTAGTTATGGTGGTGTAGAAGTGCTTCTTCATAGTCCTCTCCATCACTTAATAATTCATAGGGGACCTCGAATTTATTTTTATTCTTGAGGTTTCTAGAAATTCAATCACCTCGACTTTTTGCTCAGGGGAGACAGAATAGTCGATAGGAAGGCCCTTGATATAGAGTGTTCTTCCATTTGTGACCATAAATTTTATCTATTGTCGAATGTAAAAATATTTAGCTATATTGGAGATATTTACTAGGCTTCTTGACTAGTACTGGTTTGTACATATATAGTCAATAGGGTGATCATAGTCATTCTGATTAATCTCATCCCACTCATATTCCTCAGTTACTCTGAGATGCCATATCTTATATGGTTGGTAAAATCTTTCTTTAACTCTCCATTCAATTGTGCTGGAAATATGGAAATTTAAGTATCTGGTATATTTATATTTATAAATCACATGATTAATCATTGTTTTGATCATCATAGGTAATTTGAAAAAAATCTTCAGGTAAAGTACTTGAGAATATTAGTTTGTTTACTAATCCCCAATCAATTGGTTTAATATCCTAATTATCTTATGTGAAGAAGTGTAATTTTAGTATATCATCATACATATTGATTTCATCAACATAGTTGATTTTATCAGCAAACTGGATTAAAAGATTTTTTTATCTTTTCATCCGAATCTTCAATTTTTGGAAAAATTTCTGATTGAAATACTGGGCGGGAAGAAGTTATTTTGATTTTTCAGACAAGCGAATCCTCTGAATAGTATTCAGTATTTTATTTGGGAAATTATTTTCTAGAAGCTCTGTTATGCTAAAAATATATTAATTTTTTCAAGAGAAAATTTTTCATTTTCATAATTTAATTATTTCAATACTTGAAGACCAAGGATTTTAAGGTTATCAAGAACTACTGTTTGTTCAACAATTTTGTCTGCTAAGATACTCATATTTTTTCTAAAGTCCCTCTTTTTATCTAAAATATGGTATTTTAAAGATTCATTCAAAAGGTTCATATAATTCATAAGTAATCCCATGGTTATAAAAATCTTTTACTTTAGTTGCAGGAGTTTTTCCTTCTGTCTGAATTTTAGAAAATTGGTGTATTAAATTTGGGGGTGCTAATTATTGCATCCATTTGTCCCATCCAACCATTGCTTCCTGAAAATTATCGTATCTTTTATGGCATACTCCAAGATAGATATTTATTTGGGCATGCCATTGAAATCAGTTATAGTAGATGCCTGGTTGACGTCCACTGAAGATAAAATACACATATCTTGGTTTAGATTGTGTAGTGGTGGATGATGTAATATTTTGGATTGTTGCTTTTTTTATAGCGATTGTTACCCATTCTCCTTGTCTTTCTTCCCTTTTATTAGGGTGTTCCATCCTAAAACTCAGAAATTTGATTTGATTTGTTAGCCCACTTGTTTAGTGGCCTTAAAGAAAATTGTTAGTACCTTTCAAATGTTCAACTTCAAAGGTATAATTTTCAATTTGATTATACAGTTTAAGTCTTCTTCCTTCTATAATATTTCTTTTGTTTGTAAGGAAGTCTTTAGCTGCTTAATTATCGGTTCTTACAATAAAATCTTCTAGGGCTAAGAAGATATGTAATTTTTTAATAGCAAGTTTTATTGTTGGTAATTTTTTTTCAAAAATAATATAGTTTAATTCGTTAAGTTTGAATTTACTTGAATTATATTCACATATTAATTCTTTTGTCTGAATATTTTTAGGTATTGGGTTTTTTGTACACCGGATACCTAACATATTGGAATTATTTTCTTTCCAATATTGAGATAGAATTGCTTTGACAACACGTCCCCAACAATAATCATAGGCATCTATTTCTATGATTAATTTATCCTCTGGTTGAGGAAAATAAACTTTGGAACAATTTGTAACGATTTCTTGTTTTATTGTCCTTACGAACATTGTATCTCGTTCATTCCATGTAAATGTATCACTATTTTTGAGTTTTTCAAGAAGAGGTACTTCTTTTTGGGATAACCCTTGTATGAAATTCCTTCCATAATTTAGGATTTCCAAAAGAACTTTGTAGTTGTTTTTTGTCTTGAATATTTTAATCAAAATCTCTTATTTTAGAGATTATATGATCTTGTAGTTGTAATCCATCTTGGTTAAGGATTATGCCAAGAAAATTAATTTCTATATTTTCAACTTCAATTTTCTTTGGGGATAGAATAATTCCATGTTTTGGGATTTTTTCACATAATATGTTTAGATGTTTTCTACGCTCTTCAATTATTTTTGAAAATACAGGAACATCATCAATATATACAACACAAAAATCATTAAGGTATTTAAAAATATTGTCCATCCATCTTTGAAATACTTATGGAGATATATTTATTCCAAAGGGTATTATTGTCTATTGGTAGTGTCCCCTAGAGGTACTAAAAGCACTTAGTGGTTTTGATTCTTCAATTAATTTTAGCTGCCAAAATTCAGATGTAAAGTTAAATTTACTAAAGATCTTTTTTCCTTTAGTTTGACTAATTAAGACATCCTTTCTAGAAATAAAATATCCATCGAATTCCATTTGTTCATTTAATCTTTTATAATTTATAACCATTATATCATTTCCTCTTTTGGCTTCATGGTATTTTCTCACCACGAATACAGCGCTAGAGTGATGACTTATTGTTTATTTAATAAGTTTGGCTTCTAATAATTATTTGATTTGGTTATCAAATTCATCTATATCTTGCCTGGTATAAATCACGGGTTTGACTCGTATGACAATATTGGGATATCTTAGTTTGAGATTACAATATCTTGGACTTTTATCCCATAATTTAGTGGGTCTTCACTAAAATTATCTTTTACAACCAATGAGTTTCTTCTAAGGCTTTAATTATGGGAGTCATGTCTCATTTTTTGACAAAAAAAACCTTTCTCGCCTTTATATTTATGTTGTTAGAGTAGAGGGATTTCTACTAATTATTTATTTAGAGTTAAATTGATTGAACCAAAATCAATATTCAGTGATAAATATTTTGAAATAAAGTTGTTCCCTAAAATAAAATCACCACGCATTTCAGGAAATCATAAAATTTTTGGAATAATAAATTTCTTTTCATTAAACCAAATAGCTATTCTTTTAGATTCTAGGGAAATATTATTTTATGTTCCATTAATTTTTGTCAATGCAATTGGATTCTTCATCTTTATCCATTTTTCTGATGGTAAATCATTAGGTCTACAAGAACAAATTATTGCTCCTGTATCTATAAGAGTGCAATGACTATATTATTTATAGCTAGCAAAATTAAACTATCTTAATACATAAGTGTATCTTTTTTTTCCATGGCTCGGAGAAAGTATGATTTCTTCTCTTCTTACTTGGAAGTGATGTATTTAACTAGATTTGATATTTCATCTTTTTGATAATTTGTTCCCGGTAATATTGGAACTTGTACATTTTTCATAGAAATTGTTTTACTAGATTCTCCTTTTAAGAAATTTATAGTATTTTTGCCTTTTAGTTTTTCCCAATCATATTCAGGAAAATTCTTTTGCCAGTCTAAATGCTTATTTATAAAATAAACCTCCTTTTCAAAAACTTGAAGTTCAACACCATTTCGCCGTTTTTCATGTACTTCTGTGATTTGTGATAATACCTACTATTTTGGTACTTCTAAATCTCGCCAATTCATCAATCTTGGTTGGATTGCTGAATCAAATGGTCTGGGTTCAAATATTTCTATTAGATTTCTGTCCACAAAATGTATGTTTGTTTTTTTATAGTGTAGTCAATTCATGAATTGTTTTCCAATGGATTGGCATATTTCTAGAATTGTCATTCAATCCTATTCCTTTGGTTTGGATTTTTATTTTGACAGAATCCTCATTACAATCTTCAATTGAGATAAAGAAATTTGGTTTTATATTAAACCAGATAACTTCATTAACTATATTGGATAGTACTCTTCCCATGATTGCATTAATAGGATTATTGAATCTTTTGTCTAAGACCAAAACTGCTATAGGTATATCCATACCTTGTCTTAATATGGCGATGATACATATTTGGATTAATCCAATATGGATATATTTTATTTTCTGGATTTTTTTTTCTTCGAATGCTTTATTTTTTTTTATCAAATAATGTAATTTCTATTATTTCTTCATCAGTTAATCCGATTCTGGTGTTTCCATTAAATTGCACAAATATTCTTGTTGAGAATATTTTGTACTTTGATAATTTATAGACATCTTCCTTTTTTATAAGTTGTCTTTGGTTTTCTAATTCCTGTAATTGTTCATTAGTGAAAGTTATTTTTTCACCAACAACATTTCTGAGAATTAGTGTTTGCAACTCATTTTCATTACTATCTCTTATTTCTGCCGTATAATACATAAATCTGACTTCATCATCAGATGATTCTAATTTTGATTCTAGTTCATATAATATTTCTTTATTATTAGAAATATCTGCAAATTCATCTCCAAAACATATTTCTAATTCTTGTTCTTCAAGAAATTTTATCATTTTTTTTGCACCTTTTCCCTTTTTCGTGCATTCAGGTGTATAATGTCCTTCTTCGTTACATATGCAACATTTACATTTCTTTTTTACAGTTTTATTTTTATTAGAAAAATTATTTTTTGAATATATTTTTTATTCTTTGAAAAAGTTGATTTTTTTTCCAAGGTTTCCATTTGAAATTTCTGTTTCGAGAGGTTGTGAAAGATCTAGGTGGCTTACACCCAATTTTTCAGTTTTCTTTTAAAATTTTATCACAACATTTATTCCAAATTTAGTATTTTTGATTTATTTTTTTACTTGCTTTTTGCTTTTACTTCAACGTATTTTACGAATATTTGTCTTTATACCCTATTAATACGGAACCCAATATTGTTTTCCTTATTGATTTGTTTTAACTAGTCAGGATAAAGTTTTAAAGAAATTTCATCCCATGGGTTTGGGAGTTTATGAAAAATTTGTTCCAGCCAGTATTTATTATCCCGTGGATTTATCTTTAAATAGTATTTTTTATATAGCTCAACAAATTCTCTAAATTGGCATATGTTACATAATTATAATTTAGATAATACGTAACACGCATTTTCTCGGATTCTGGGTTCTCCAGTATATCCTATTATATTTTCTTTTATTGGTCTAATAAAGTCTTTAAGTATTTCATCAAAAGTCTTAAAATATTGTAGAAGTTCAACTTTTTGCTATTTTCCTTCTTCAGATCTTTCCCATTATTGTATCCATTGTTACACGTCTCCTTGAAGTGTTGCGGCTAAGTAGTCTAAATTTTTTTCATTAGATCATGTATTTTTATAGTTTGTGTATAGACATGGATTGTGCCCATTCATCAATAGTTTGTTCTTGATCTTTAAAAGGTATATGCCTGAGATCAATATATATACCATTTTGAGATATGTTATATTTATTTAGATCGTATCTTCTTAATAAAAAAATATTTGGTTCCTCTTCTTTAATTCCAATTGTAGAAGTATTGCTCACTTCAACAAAATCTTCTTTTTCTATTGCAGGATTTTGCATAAAATTTTCAAATTCCTCTATGTTATGAAATTCTTTTAATGGTTCTTCACCTTTTCTTTTTCCATCACTTATAGTGTTTACTATACGCGGTGGATCATTTTCTTCTTCATTAGATGAATATTGGTTTATTTCATACTGAAAATGTTTTAATAATTTTTCTTGTTCCAAATACGTGGTTTGTATTTGTTCATTGTGTTTATTTCTTTCAGAAATATCTAAATTTGGGTCTTATATAAATGTCTCCAATAGTCTAGTATTTAACATTTATGAACAAAATATGCGGAAGGGAAAGAGTGATACGAATGATAGTAGGTTAGGTGTAGTTGGCGGAGAAGAGTTATGGATTAGGTGTAGTGGGTGGAGAAGAGTTATGGATGTTAGACTTTTAAAAGAAATATATAATAGTCTTATTACAAAGAGTTGAATATGTTACAAGAGGAGAATATGTCCTTCAAAGTGAGTTGATCTGTTCATTTTATAATCGTCGAATGCCAAATTCCAATTGAATACAAAAACATGAAAGATAAGAAAAAATAATAAACACGTTTCCTTTGTTTTAAAGAAAACTTAAAAATTTACTAAAGTAAAGAAGACTTTAATAAAGTAGAAAGATTCGTATGTTTTTAGACGTATCTTTGTCCGCAGCAGTCCCTTTGCCTTTTCTTGGGCTACGTGTCGTATACTGGATAATTTGAGTTGTCGTTTATTGTGGTCTTGAAAGAATGAGATTATCCCTCCATTGCATATTCTATGTTAGCTTCTCCAATGGAATCCAATGAGATGCTATCAATTGGAATTTGGGTATGGTGATGTAGAAGTGCTTCTTCATATTCCTTTGCATCACTTAATAATTCATAGGGACATCCATTTATTTTTCTTCTTGAGGTTTTCAAGAAATTCAATCACCTTGAAATTTTGCTCAGGGGAGACAGAATAGTTGATAGGAAGGTCCGTGATAAAGAGTCTTCTTCCATCTGTGACCATATATTTTATCTCTTGTTAAGAGTAAAAATATTTAGCTATATTGGAGATATTAACTAGGCTTCTTGACCAATACTGGTTTGTACATATGTAGTCAATAGGGTGATCACAGTCATTCTGATCAAGCTCATCCCACTCACATTCCTCAGTTGCTCTGAGAAGCCATATCTGATATGGTTGGTAAAATCTTTCTCTAATTCTCCATCCAATGGTGATGGAAATATAAAAAGTTAAGTATCTGATATATTTATATTTGTAAACCACATGATTAATCATTGTTTTGATTGATTTCATCATACAGATTGATGAAATTTTGGTATATCATCACACAGATTGATTTCATCAGCATGATTGATTTTATCAGCAAACTGGATTAAAAGACTTTTTATCTTTTCATCATGATCTTCAATTATTGGAAAAATTTCTGATTGAAATACTGGTCGGGGAAGAAGTTATTTTTCTTTTTCAAACAAGTAATTCTCCGAATAGTATTAAATATTTTATCAGGGAAATCATTTTCTAGAAGCTCTATTATTGCTAAAAAGATATTAATATTTTAAAGAAAAAAGTCTTCATTGTCAGAATTTAATTGGTTCAATACTTGAAGACTAAGGATTTTAAGTTGATCAAGAACTGCTGTTTTTCAGCAATTTTTCCCACTAAAATACTCATATTTTTTCTAAAATTCCTCTTTTTTTTAATCTAAAATATGGGCTTTCAAAGATTCATTCAAAGGTTCATATAATCCATAAGGAATCCTATGATTATAAAAATCTTTTACTTTAGTTGCAGGAGTTTTTCGTGTGTTTGAAGTTTAGAAAATTGGTGTATTAAATTTGGGGGTGCTAATTGTTGCATCCATTTGTGCCATCCAGCCATTGCTTTCGAGATATTATCATATCTTTTGTGGCATGCTGAGATACATATTTATTTGGGCATGACATTGAAACCAGTTATAGTAGATGCTTGGTTGGCGTCCACCGAAGACAAAATACACATATCTTGGTTTAGATTGTGTATTGGAAGATGATGCAATATTTTGGATTCTTGCCTTTTTAGCAATTGTTCCGTATTCTGCTTATGCTTATTCCCTTTTTTAGGGTCGTCCATCCAAAAATATAACAATTTGATTTGATTAGTTAGAAATTTTATTCCCTTATTAGTTTATCCGCTTGTTGAGGAAAATAAACTTTAGGACAATTTATAATTATGTCCGCTTTTATTTTTCTTACCTACATTATATCCTATTCATTCCATATAAATGTATAACTCTTTTTGAGTTTTTCAAAAAGAGGTAATTCTTTTTGGGATAACCCTTGTTTGAAATTTCTTCCATAATTTAGGATTCCCAAATTACTTTGTAATTATTTTTTTATCTTGAATATATTCATCAAAATTTCTTATTTTAGAGATTATATGATCTTGTAGTTGCAATCCGTCTTGATTAAGGATTATGCCAAGAAAATAAATTTATATTTTTTCTACTTCAATTTTCTTTGGGGATAGAATTATTCCATATTTTTGGAATTTTTCACATAATATTTTTAGACGTTTTCTATGCTCTTCAATTATTTTTGAAAACACAAGAATATTTTCAATATATACAACTCAAAAATCTTTGAGGTCTTTAAAAATATTGTCCATCCATCATTGGAATACTTGTGGAGCTATATTTAATCCAAAAGGCATTACTGTCCATTGATAGTGTCCTCTAGGGCTACTAAAACCAGTTAGTGGTTTTGATTTTCCAGTTAATTTTAACTTCCAAAACCCAGATTTGTAGTCAAGTTTATTAAAGATCATTTTCCATTTAGTTTGACTAATTAAGACATCTTTTCTTGGAATAAAATATCCATCAAATTCTAATTGTTCATGTTTATTTCTAAAAATGGATTGATTCTAATTTTATAATCATAAATAAATATTATGGAAATAACTCAAACCACACATAGAAAAAGATAGAGATTTTAGATTGGTTCGATTGTAAAATAGCCTACGTCCACTATTGTTGTTATCAAATAAGGTTTATAGTGTCTTAGTGAGATAATTATATGTGTGATTTGAGTTGTACCTCGAGCTAAGGGATTGGTTTATATTTATAGGGGTGTGAAACCCAAAAGATGGAATGCCTTTATATTGCTAGGCCTTTACATTTGTATACAATAGGTAAAACTCTCTGAATTCATAACTAGTTGGTATCCCATCCGAATAACTGTTGATATTCCAATTGGTTCACCTTCTTATGCTGGTCGGCCTTCCTGCTTAATAAGTGTTTTTATTGCCGATCAAGTAAGATGGTTGGCCACGTTGGATGACAAGTGTGCCTTCTTCATTGGTACACTTAGGAACATAATTTTTACATACAATAAAACCCCCCATGCTTTATGCTTGGTGTTTGCATGAAAGTATGGAGTATTTAACCTAGTAAGTTGCTCGGCGTACTATTTGAGTGTTTGGTTGACATCTAACTTCCTCTACTTCTACAATTTTCATCAGCATCACTTGCGAATGGTATTCTTGTAAATAACTCAAAGTTTAACGAACTGCCAAAAGGAGTATTAGTATTTTCCCGCCTTTGGAGCTGTGCAGCCAGCATAATGTCAATCGTTGGTACAGTTAATCATTGCTTTAGCCTTTTTCGAGGTAAGCTATAAAAAACAAAGCTTATGCCGATTGTTGTACCACAACTCTTTCAAACTTCAAACTTTTCTGTGCTTCTAAGCTTTCTTTCTGCACCCATTTTCACCATTCTTGCCTTTGCAATTGTTTCTTCTATAAGACTTCTTTCCTCTTCTTTGATTTATATCTCTATTTATTCATGGTTTACATTGTTCATGGAGATTCTTTAGAAGAATTTAGGAGGGAAAGAGGAATCTTTGATTGGGTAGATTTAGAAATGCTTATTCTTCCAGTAAACATTTTGTTATTGGCAGAAGGTCATTAGATCCCATCTATATCTATAGCTGAATGTGGCATTACTTTTTCCCCCAATCATTTTTTCTTTGAATTTTGTCAACATTTGGAAGTTGTTTCCTCAAGAGTGTCCCCCGATACACGGGGAATAGTGAATGTGATTCATAGGCTTAACCAAATCCATGGGAACCATATTGATATTCTTGAGTTAATGTTCTCCTATAAACGGGTTACCAGCGACAATACTTAGTATTTAAAGACCAAATTTACCAATAGGGCCTCAGTAGTCAATTTATCGAATTCTAATAAGGACTACTTTGATTACGGTGTAGTGGTCAAGAACTGGCAACATGTTCCTCTTCAAAATGGGGAGGAGTATGATAGACCCAGGTGTCCCCAAGCAGGAAGAGGCATATGTTGTAAAAAAATTTATTTTTCTGTTGGTTACCTATTTGATAATATGTTTACTAATCTTTTTGTCTCTTTTATGTAGTGGAGAGTAAGAAAAAATGTCCCAAGAAGAGCGATATTAGACATAAGGAGCTTGAATTTTTATGGAGAATTCATCAGAGAATTGGTGAAGAACACCCAAGAGAACCTCATATTTACGAAATTACAGGAGTTCAGTTACTTCATTCGTTGCTGAAAACGCGGAAGTTGGAGAATCCCCGGGTTTAAAATAATAATCTCAAATTAAAAAAAATATTTAATTTCCTTTTTAAACAAATAAATGCGGAAGCGTTGAATACAAGTGATGGTTCCACAAAACAACAAGGCCGGGTCTTAATATCTTAAGAAACAAATTAAAACAACATAATTCAAGTCCTAGAATTTGCCTAAGTCATGATTAGCAATTATATCCAAAGTTAGGCGAAACCAATTTTAGCAAATGACTTGAATAAACCAAATTTAATCCAATATTAAATTAAAGTCCCAATTTAAATTAATGTGAATGTAAAACCCAATTTTATCTTGAAATTGTCCTAAGCATGCGTTCTAAATTATTGTGCAAGATAAAATAATCAAGGTCACACTACACCGCGATATACGAGGAAAAACCCACTAACGGGAAAAAAACCTCGGGACGGCCCTAGCCTCAAATCCACTAAAAATGGTATTACAAAATACAAGACAAAAGACTTACTTCCTAAACTCGAACCCTCTCAAGCCGTGATGCTTCTTCTTGTATCAACCTCCAATTAGCGGATAACCAACGGAGCTCCACCGTGGTCTCGGAATACACCGATGGGACAATTAGGCACACCGTCACCCAAACATGGAGCCTTTCTCCAAACGGGTAGAAATGAAACAAACTTCTCTTCAATTCGGTGTAGAGAAAAACCGGTGCCAAAACAACCTCCAAGTAATTGATATTTATGTAGGAGAACTTGGATAAACAATTATTGGGTGTAAACTAGAGTGTGTGAATTTTTCTTTTAAAAGATGACACTCAAAACATGAACCTTTTCCCTAAATAATTATGCTCTCAAACTCTCTTTTTGAGATGGAAATGAGTTGGAAAAGTTGGAAGGAAAAAGGTGTTTCCCGTCCCTCATAAGGCTGGAAAAAGTTGGTTAAAAAACAAGTGGGGATCATGGGAGAAAACTGCCAAAAAACTGCTCAAAACTGTTCCCGCCTGGCATTCTCGTTCGAACGACTTTGACTGTCGTTCGAACGAGGTTTCTAACGAGCGACCAGCCTGGGCTCGTTAGAACCTCGTTAGATACCTCGCTAGAACGAGAAAGTCGTTCAAACGACTTATCTAACGACTGACCAGTTAGGTTAGAAAGCAGTCTCGTTCGAACGAAGTTTGGTTCGAACGAAAAATCTCGTTCGAACGAAATTTCGAACGAGTTTCAGAAATTTTGTTAAATTCTATTTTGGCCCAGAAACATTTATATATATTAATATAAAGTTCTTTTTAAATTATTTCTGAAATAAACATGGTTTTTATTAAACCTAACACCCAAATAAACATTGTTCCAAGCTCCTATATACATATAATTACATTCATACCTTGGGAGCATGGAACCTTAGTTGATGACGTAGAAACGAGGCACACAAACCGGCATTTTGATGAAGCTTTAAATTCTTTGCCGCTACGTCTTCAACATACACTTCATAGGCTTGAGAATATTACAATAAATACTATCCTATGAATAAATGTTTTTGTCCGGAATTGAGCCAAAACTATATATGGACTCAATTGGAAATTTGTGTCCTTACAAATCTCCCCCTTTGGCTATTCCGGGACAAAAACCAAACAAAAAATCCTAAAGGGCCGTCAAGCTCTACTAGACTCAAAACATAACCCGCCCAATCTTGACTCAACCCAAGGATCAAACGCTTTGCCATAGAAAGATGCCGCTTTAGAATAATTCCTGCACACTTAAGCAAACTCATCAAATGCATAGGGAATATCAAAGTATTAAATGCAATTAATTAATTACTCCCCCTAAATTAATTCTCCCTTTAAACACATGACCTACTTAGAAAGACGTCTCCCCCTAAGATAAATCTCCCCCAAACTAAGATACGATAATAATAGGATTAGATACCATTTCTCCCCCTATCATCATTCTCCCCCTTTTTGTTCGGGAATAGGCAAAGGATAAAGAACTAATAAACAACATGTGAAAGCTTAAAGTGAAACGACATGAAATCATATGGGCAATAAAAGCAAGGCAAAGACAAACAAATATCATATATATATACTATAAATATACCAATAAGTACGTGCATATATAGGTAGATATAAACACACACATGACACAAAATACAATAAGTGTGCACACTCGAATGGCAAAAATGTGTCATATGGAAACGGAAGTGTAGGGGTGTGAACTAGTAACAATTAAATTTAGACCCAAACACTTAAGAAACGTTCACGGAGTTCTCATTTGATTGCAAACTTCATCACAGTTAAATATAACCTCATGTGACAATATAAAGATTGAACTCAATGAACAAACATACACAATGCATACAAGCCTAGCATGATGATGATTCTACAAACCAAATAGAGTCATGACATTAAAGACAACTAGGATAAACGGACATTGTGCAAACCGTTGATATACCATCCAATTCTCCCTCAATAAGCATATATATTCTTTTGTTTTTGAATGAATATATCAAACAAACATAAGCCTTGGCAATTGCTTTCTTTGAATGCCAAATATTATGTTTTTAGGCCTTTGGATCACGTATTTCTTTTAGATCCAATCAACGGTGGCTTACTATCGCAAAGGATTTAATTCATCCTTTAGGAGCCCTTCCCCGTGCATATATTTATTTATCATGTTTTCATTTTTCACACAAATCTCACATGCAACGGATTTTGACATGCACTAGTCCTCCTAGGTCATAGATATGTAGATGACTAGATTGATAGGAGAACACCTCAAAAAGCTCAAATATAACATGTGACATTAATATTTCAAAAGAGCTCGTGCATGTGTGAATAGAGGCATATAGAAATAGAATCCATTTAAACAATACAAAATCCAACTACTCCATATAAAACATGGTAAAGAACATTTTAAAGATTGGAAATCTAAACCAAAAGTTCTAGCCACATGGGAGCGTAAACGATAGGATTAAACACAAATATATGCCACATAAAGTGTGTCAAACAAAAATACACACAAAATAAAATGTTTTTGAGTTTTTAACATTTTAAAACAAAAATAAATATTTACTCAAAAGGACAAACAAAAATCATTTGTATTTTTCATTAAGCTTAAATGAAATAAATAAAACACAAATGATAAACAAAAATCTTTTTATATTATGTAGTCGATTCAAACAAAAAATATAATACAAAAAGATAAACAAGTCATAATTTCTAGCATGGGATATGAAATTAGGCAATGACTAGAAAATGACTAAACAAGCATACATTTAGCATATGAATATAGCATGAAGTACAAACGCTAAAGTATGCATACACTAACACATTCATCCATTAGATTTAGCAAGGGAGGAAGCATGTGTAAGTAAATGAGAATCAAAATCCCTATTTTGTAAGGCAACCAAGTCGGATTTCCTAACCCAAATTAATGAAGAATTACTATCTTGGGGTGTAGGAACATTAGCTATCGTGGTTACTTTACTATGGGATTTTCTAGGAATTCGTTTAAGATCTAAACAAAATTTCCTAAGATGACCTTGTCGACCACAATGTGTACAAGTAAGAATATGTCGAAAAGATTTATCTAAGGAGTGATCATTAAATGCATTCCTAGAAGATTCTCCTAAAACATTGGTTTTGACTTTAGGGTTAAAATCATTACAAGAATTGAAGCCTAAACCAAAAGTGTCATTTTTAATTTGGACCGTTCCTAACATTTTATCTAGTTTTTCCGAACGACACTCCAAATCAAATTTGACATTACTAGAATCTTTTAATTTATTTTCCAATTCTAAAATTTTAGATTCTAGTAAAACATTTCGCTCTTCAAAAGCAAGAAGCTCCTTTTTCAAGGATTCCATTAAACCCCTAAGGCTATCTCTCTCGCCTTCTACATAGTTAAGCTTCTCTTGAAGAGTCCTCTCATGTGTCCTAAGGTCTTCTATTAAGGCACTTTCATCAATGACCTTGACACTCTCTCTTAAACTCGCTTCTAACTTCAAATTATCTCTTTTCAATTTAATAGATTCTTTATATAATTCATGAAAAGCATTTTGAAGTTCACTTATATCAACCTCATCTTCATTTTCACTTTCTCTTTCTTCTTCACTCTCACTATCATCAAAAATAAGAGAATCATGTACAATGACCTTGGAAGTGGCATGTGCTATAATTTCATCATTCGATGAGTTCTCATTATCACTCACATGTCTAGCCATAAAAGCCACAAAATTTTTCTTAGTGGGGGAATCGGGCTTCTCTTCCTTATCACTATCACTAAGGGTCGCATTATATGAAACGGGTCGTTTAGCCTCTTTCCTTAGTTTAGTGGGGCACTCAAAAGCCCTATGGCCATAACCTTCACAACCAAAACATTTATTAGACTCGTCCCTATCAATATTTTCATTACTAGGTTTAGGGATCTTATCGGCTTTAGAAATCTTCTCGTTTTTATCATGTTTAGAAGATTCAAATTTCTTAAAATCATTTTTAACTTTATCTTTGTTAAATTTAAGAAATTTTCTAAATTTACGAGCAAACAAAGCCATATCTTCCGAGTCACTATCACTATCGCTCTCTACTACTTGTTTAACCTCTTTGCGGGCTTTTAAAGCAACGCCCTTTTCAATTTTCTTTTCAGTTTTAGAGGGAAACATATCTAGTTCATAGGTTTGTAAATCACCTACAAGCTCTTCTAATTTCGTAGAGGCTAAAGTGGGTAAAGAATTTAAAACGGTCACCTTTGGAATAAATCTATCGGGTAGTGACCTCAAAATTTTCTTTACAACACGGTCGTCAGGTATTTTCTCTCCCAAGTTAAAGGATGAATTGACAATATCAGAAAGTCTAGCATAAAATTTATCAAAAGTTTCTTTTTCATCCATTTTGATAGTTTCAAATTGAGTGGTGAGGTTTTGGAGTTTAGAAGCTTTAACGACACTAGTTCCTTCATGAGTTAATTGTAAAACATCCCAAGCTTCTTTAGCGGTTTCACACGTCATAATTCGTCGGAATTCATCCGGTGTGACAGCGCTAAATAAGGCATTTAAACCTCGGGAATTAAAGTTTGCTAGCTTAAACTCATTTTCAGTCCATCTATCAACGGGTTTGGGAACATGTACATTTTCAATTAAATGTGTTGGTGGGGTCCAACCGTTAACAACAGACATCCAAACACGTTCATCAATAGATTTAAGTGCCGATTTCATTCGCGCTTTCCAATACGCGTAGTTAGAACCATCAAAAATAGGAAATTTTGAAAATGGGGAAAAATCCATATTTAGCCAAAAATTAAAGGATCTTTAACGAAATAATTTATCGTTTTTGGCTCTGATACCAATTTGAAAACGCGAAAGTTGGAGAATCCCCGGGTTTAAAATAATAATCTCAAATTAAAAAAAATATTTAATTTCCTTTTTAAACAAATAAATGCGGAAGCGTTGAATACAAGTGATGGTTCCACAAAACAACAAGGCCGGGTCTTAATATCTTAAGAAACAAATTAAAACAACATAATTCAAGTCCTAGAATTTGCCTAAGTCATGATTAGCAATTATATCCAAAGTTAGGCGAAACCAATTTTAGCAAATGACTTGAATAAACCAAATTTAATCCAATATTAAATTAAAGTCCCAATTTAAATTAGTGTGAATGTAAAACCCAATTTTATCTTGAAATTGTCCTAAGCATGCGTTCTAAATTATTGTGCAAGATAAAATAATCAAGGTCACACTACACCGCGATATACGAGGAAAAACCCACTAACGGGAAAAAAACCTCAGGACGGCCCTAGCCTCAAATCCACTAAAAATGGTATTACAAAATACAAGACAAAAGACTTACTTCCTAAACTCGAACCCTCTCAAGCCGTGATGCTTCTTCTTGTATCAACCTCCAATTAGCGGATAACCAATGGAGCTCCACCGTGGTCTCGGAATACACCGATGGGACAATTAGGCACACCGTCACCCAAACATGGAGCCTTTCTCCAAACGGGTAGAAATGAAACCAACTTCTCTTCAATTCGGTGTAGAGAAAAAACGGTGCCAAAACAACCTCCAAGTAATTGATATTTATGTAGGAGAACTTGGATAAACAATTATTGGGTGTAAACTAGAGTGTGTGAATTTTTCTTTTAAAAGATGACACTCAAAACATGAACCTTTTCCCTAAATAATTATGCTCTCAAACTCTCTTTTTGAGATGGAAATGAGTTGGAAAAGTTGGAAGGAAAAAGGTGTTTCCCGTCCCTCATAAGGCTGGAAAAAGTTGGTTAAAAAACAAGTGGGGATCATGGGAGAAAACTGCCAAAAAAACTGCTCAAAACTGTTCCTGCCTGGCATTCTCGTTCGAACGACTTTGACTGTCGTTCGAACGAGGTTTTTAACGAGCGACCAGCCTGGGCTCGTTAGAACCTCGTTAGATACCTCGTTAGAACGAGAAAGTCGTTCAAACGACTTATCTAACGACTGACCAGTTAGGTTAGAAAGCAGTCTCGTTCGAACTAAGTTTGGTTCGAACGAAAAATCTCGTTCGAACGAAATTTCGAACGAGTTTCAGAAATTTTGTTAAATTCTATTTTGGCCCAGAAACATTTATATATATTAATATAAAGTTCTTTTTAAATTATTTCTGAAATAAACATGGTTTTTATTAAACCTAACACCCAAATAAACATTGTTCCAAGCTCCTATATACATATAATTACATTCATACCTTGGGAGCATGGAACCTTAGTTGATGACGTAGAAACGAGGCACACAAACCGGCATTTTGATGAAGCTTTAAATTCTTTGCCGCTACGTCTTCAACATACACTTCATAGGCTTGAGAATATTACAATAAATACTATCCTATGAATAAATGTTTTTTTCCGGAATTGAGCCAAAACTATATATGGACTCAATTGGAAATTTGTGTCCTTACAGTTGCCCGACCCACTATTACAGTACCTTCAGATCCTGTTAATTTGGAGGAAGAACCAATTCCCACTTATTCGGCTAAAGAGTCTGCAGGAGTTGAGAAGGATTTTGGTACTTCTGATTCTTTTGAATCTTTGGAAAATTTTGCTATTCCTATTTCCCCACTAGATGTCATGAGTAAGAGAAAGATCCACGATTTGATGTCTGGAGCCTTGTCCCCTACCACCAAGAAGGCCACAGAGAAGACTGTCAAAGCTGCTGGTGCCCAAAAGTCCAAGGTGACCGAGAAGGCTTCTAAAGTTATTGAGAAGATGCCTTGGGTTATTGGTAATGAGTAAATTGAAGATGTTTCACCTCAATACAAGAGGTTGAAAAAAGGTTTTCCTGAAAAATAGGCCTAAAAAATTGCTGACGATCAACAGAAATTGGTCAAGAAGATTCAGGCTGATTTGTAGTCTGCTGGTTCATCCTCTATTTCTGGTTTGTCCAGAGGATTGGTAAAAGCTGGGAATCTTCCAGCTGATAGGGAAGCTGCTATTCCCATGCCCCTATCAAGATTGACAGAGAGAGCTTTCTAGAATTTGGCTTTGGTAATCTGTTTCCTTTCATTACTTGTCTTTACTACCTTATTTTCTCCTCTTTTGACGTGATATTTTTTCCTTTTGCAGTTTCTAGTATATTTTAACCAACTGATGGAGAGGGATGATCAATTGCATTCTTCCTTAGGTGAAGTTGAAGAGGCCTTTGAAAGTCTAAAGAAATATTTGGAAGCTCCTAACAAGCTTTGGAGACAAAATAAAAAGCTTGGGAAGAAAAGTTAAGGAAAGCCAATGAGAGGGAAGATTTGGCAGAAGGAAAAATAACATCTGTCGAGAAACAAGTTAATAATGCTGAGGCTAGGTGGCTGAGACAGCTTGTTAGGGAATCAATCCCTTCTTAAAGCTTTTGAGGAGAAGGTAGTAGGTCTGACTACTGATCTTACTACAAAGAAGGATAAAAATAAGAAAATAAGGGAAACCTACTTTGATAAGGGGTGGAAAAAAGCACTGTTGGTTGCCTCTGTACTGATTGAGTACGTCAAGAAGAAGTCTTTCAAGGATGGATGGTCAGTGGCACGTCCAAAAACTCAGAGTTATTTCAGAGGCATGACCCGGACACTCCTCCAAACTTAAAAGAAGATTTTTATGATGAAGAAGGCTCAGGGGAATCTTCTGTGGCACCTTTTGAGTCTGCCTTGGTCCTAACCGTCCAATCCGACAGGCCTCCTGGTCAAGTTAATCTTCGAGACAAGGATAAGGTCTAGTTTTTCTTTAGTCTTGTAACTTGTTGGACTCTTCCGTTATGCCTTGTAATTGAAGCATCACTTTGTAACGCCTTTATTTTATCAATGAATAGATATCCTTTTAGTTTAATGCATTCTATTGGCTGTACTTGTTTCTCTTTACTTGGTTGCCATGACGTTTTATTTCTCGCTTTATTTGACACTCTTGAATTGCTTCCCCAACTCATATATACATATTCTTATTTGTGATTTTCCAGTTTGATGCTAGAATAAAGGCTATAATTTTAGCTGAGTCCGACCTGCTTAGGCGAAGTAGGAACCTTCTAGAAGTTGGTCATGTTCCCTTGACTGAAGAAGATTTTACTGGGTTGCTCGTCCCAGATGCATCCGGCCAAGTCAAGGTGAGAATGTGATTTCTTAAATTATATGCTTTGATACTAGTTGATGGAACGTGGGTTCCCGAAAAATATCAATCTATACAATTCTAAAGGGATGGTTCACACAATATTCCAAAATTCAAAATTCTTACACAAATATCCAAATTTTAATTTCTTTAAAATTAAAATAAAATTAAACTAAACAAATATTTAAATTTTCTTAAACACAAAATTAATTCAATTCAAGTTCTAAATTAACCAAACAATAGATTTTGCCAAAATATTGAATCTGACTTGAATTAAATTAATTAAAATCACCCAAAATATATTAAGCACCAAATTATACACAAATTGTGATTTAAACCATTTTTATCTTGTTAAACCTAAGCATGCATCTAAGCGATTTTTGCAAGATAAAAGAGACACAATCACAATGCCGCGATGTACGAGGAAAACCCACAATAGTAAAAACCTCGGACGACCCCAACCACAACTCCACTAAGTATAGTTTTACAAGGACACGACATAAAGGCTTAATTTAATAACCCGACGCCCTCTCAAGCCTTGACACTTCTTCCTTACTCCACCTCTGCCTAGTCGACAACTCAGGACTCTACCCTTGTCTCAGAGTCCACCGATGGGGCAAATCAACCGTCAACACATGAACTCCGCCTCCGTATGTACATCATGAACACAAAGCAGAATCCTCTGTAGGAAACTATCTCTTTTGGGGC
This sequence comes from Sambucus nigra, assembly GCA_949130495.1. Taxonomy (NCBI): domain Eukaryota; kingdom Viridiplantae; phylum Streptophyta; class Magnoliopsida; order Dipsacales; family Adoxaceae; genus Sambucus; species Sambucus nigra. Next base: position 139,682,426 of record OX422224.1, on the reverse strand, counting down.
AGAGAATGATACCCGGTTACAAAATGATTTCAAAATATAATATGTGAAGAAACTTGGATCATGAAACTCTACGGGCATAAATTTCGTGTTTTGTTGGAAATTAAACCATTAAAATCAATAATATAAATGTCACTATTTGGATTTTGGATTTTTGCTCTCAAAGAGGTTAGAATACTATCAAAGGCTACCATAAAGTCTATGAAAAAAATTCATTCCCGAACTACTTAAAAAGGTTGGTTAACATGCAAAGGGAAGTGGGAAGTTTTTTAAAAAACTGTAAAAAAAACTGCCTAAAACTGCCGGTCGTTCAAATGACTTTTAAATCTCATTCGAATGACTTTGCATGAACAAATGTCATTCGAACGACATTATTAAACAAGAATATGAACATGATTGCAGGGAAAACCTCAGTTGAAATCTCGTTGGAACGACCTGGGAATCTTGATCGAACGAGATTCAAATTTCGTTCAAACGACCTTTAAAAAATTAATTTTCTACAAAAAATAAAAAATCATTTTCAACTTAATTTTAGAAAAAAATAACACCTAATAAAAAAAATAAATCCAAGGCTCTATATATATCATATGCATTCATACCTTTAGAGACCATGGAAAAACTTGAAAGATTGATGACATTAAACATGGAACAAAATCGATAATGATGATATCTTCAATTTAGGATTGGTCGTTGCGTCTTCAACTCAAACGTCATAGGCTTCAAGGTCACAAACTTCTATCCTACGACTGAAATAGTTTTGCCCGAAATTAATCCAACACTTACAAATTGACTCAATTGGAAATTTGTCCTTGCACAATGAGTCATATATTCATCTTCATTGCTTATGGGGTAGGGCTGTAGCTAATAATGCTGCTTAATATGAAATGATCAAGCAACTATAAGAAGATCACAATCAATCCAAAGATCTACTTCATGCTGACTATGAGGCCAAATATAAGGCTTTAATTGAAGGATGGAGTTTTGACAGAAAGTTGCAAGACATCACTTTTGCTTTGAACAAGAAGGAATTATCTTTAAAGGAGGGTATGTAGAATGCTCTAGAAATTGCTACTATGCTAGAGAATGAATGTAATGCCTTGAGGAATGAGCTTGATAGTTTGAAAAAATTATCAACCAGTGGTCTTGATGAAGGTGCTTCTTTTTTGGAGACTGAAAATACAAGATTGTTAGAGGAACTTGAAGCACTACAGCAAAAAACCAAACCTGGGAAAACTTCTAGATAGATGGTGGTTGTCCGACCAACAGTCGATAGAGAAAGAACGAATAAAGCTTTGGCCGACCAAGCTGCCCAGTTAAAAGCTAAGAATAATGCGATTACTGACTTGTTTACTAGCTGAAAGCTAAAGATACCGCTATTGTTGACCATGCAGTTCAGTTGACAACCAAAGGTAATGTCATAAAGAAGCTTCAAAACCAGGTAGAGAGGTTGATCTTTTAATTCCACAAACAGCCCAGGGAAGAATGGATAGACGGTTATAATGAGGAACTAACCCACATGGAAGAGCACCTTGCTCAAAGTAATCGTAAGGGATATAAATGGGGATGACCTAATGTGATAACTTTGCTTGAGTATGATCAGAATAGTACCTTATGGCATTGGAATGACCCAGGCTTCTTGGACTGTGACAAGCCTCCATTCAAATTGAACACAACATGGATCCCCCCTGCTGCCATTCCTCAATGTCTGATAACTAAGTATCTTTGGGATTATGGTCTTCACGACGAGCATGAAATAGTTCATCCTCCTTATTTGATTGATAGGCCAAGCAACAGTAATAAGCAAATGTTAAGAGATTTTAACTATATGAACTCTCCATTTACCTTTAACGATCCTCCAGCTGGGATGGACAAGGCCCAAGGGAAATGTCCAACAGAATAACTTTGGTTTTTATACTTGCTCAACTTTGATTGTAACACCATGTTATTTGAAAATGAAAATACTTTATCTTAAATACATGTTTTGTTTATGCATTTAATTTGATACTTGTTTTAAGCTTTTGATTAGTTAATCGGTAGTTTGCTTATTCAGCAAATGATGTGTTCAATACTTGAAACTAAGATTGTAGGGACTTAGATTCTACTAATGCATTTAGGTAAAGCTATAAGCAGTTTAGATCTAAGTGTTGACATTAGTTATCAATGGCTACTAAGTGTGTTTTGGAATATATATGTATATTCTTGTGAAGTCTTAGAAATGTATATATGTATTCCTGTGTTTTAACTTAGTCGGGTAAAGCTTCTTGTGTTTATACATGAAGTTTGACAAGCTTCTTGCTCCTGACTTGTCTAAGACGAAGTCATACACGAAGTAATGATCATGCTTAATTAAGTTTTTTAGGAAGTCGATTAAGTGTATTAGGAGTGTATATATGTATTCCTGTGTTTAACTTAATCGGTAAACACGAATGCTAGTTAAGCTATTGGTGCATCTCGAATTTGATAAGTTCAACCTGATTAAGCATTTATTGTCTTTTGGTTGGCAAGGGCTGAAGACCAAGATAAATGAAAACTTAAAGATTGTGTTTCCCATTTTCGTTGGGGATGTATATCACCGTACTCCAAAAAAAAATCAAAAAAGAGAAGCATAATTGAACTGAAATTAAGATTTTTATTGAAATTAAAGAAAAAAAGTACATAACGCTTTTATTTTACTGATAGTATTTTTGTAGGTGGTCGATATGACAAAGGTTCTTGAATTCCTCCCCATCAAGAGTATCCAATCGAAAAGTTCATAGTCAGATGACTGTCGCAATACGATAAGCACCAAACTAGTTTGCTTCCAACTTGTTTCCTTTATAAATGACCTTTTTGAGGATGTAATCCCCTTCTTTCAAGTTGGTACTATTATAAAAATGGGCAGTTCTTTTTTGATAAGCAGCAACTCTAAGGGCAACGTCTTCTCTAACTTATTCTACCAAATCCAAGTCTCTTCTCATGAGATCAGTTTTTGGGGAATCAAAGTTCAACACTCTATGAGTTGGTAGGCCTATTTCGGTTGATACCATAGCCTCTGTCCCAAAACCAAGCATATAACGTGTTTCCCCAATGGTTGTTCTCGACGTTTTTCTATATGTCGAAAGAACAAAATGCAATTCATTAATCCAGTTGCGCCTAACAGCATCAAGTCTCTTATTCAATCCATCAAGAAAAGTTTCCTTCGTTACATCTGTTTTACCATTGCATTGTGGATGTCCAGGCACAGAGTGAAGTTTTTGAATCTTGGATTGAACATAGTATGCTTAAAATTCATCGTTGTCAAACTGGGTGCCATGATCAGTAATGAAGGCACAAGGCATGCCATACCTACATATGATGTGTTTCCATATAAATGAAATACCTTCTCTATCATTTGTTTTGCTTCCACCCATTTCATGAAATAGTTTACAGCTACTACCAAGTATTTAAAGCTGACTTTTGTGGTCGGTAATGGTCCGACCAGATTAATTGCCCAAATGGCGAAAGTCCAAGGAGAAGTAACTAGTATTAAGGCATCCCCCGGTCTTCTCTGAATAGATACATGCCTCTGGAACTTATCACACTTTTTGGTGAAGGTTCCACAATCCAGTTTCATGGTAAGCAAATAATACCCTTGCATGGGAATGCTTCTGACTGAAGAACGACCATCTGAATGAGCCCCACAAGCCCTTCATGCACTTCCTTGATTAACTCTGTAACTTCTAGGGGATGGACACACCGTAGTAAGGAAACATTATATCCCCTTTTCTATAGAAATCCTTTCTGTAATACATACCCAACTGTTTTGTATCTATGTTTCCTTGCATCTTTTGGATCAGTTGGTAGGATCTCTTTTTCAAAGTAATTTTTAATTGGGTCCATCCATGATGGCCACAATTCTATGACAATGAAATTTATCATAGGATCCTCCTCTATGCTCCTAGATGCCAAGATCTCTACTGGGATGCTTCTCCTGAGTTCTATCCTGGTCATTGAAGCCAGTCGAGTAAGTGCGTCGGCTCGAGCATTTTTTACCCTTGGTATTCTAACCATTTGGATTGCTGGAAATTTTGGGATCACCTCCATAGTTTTAGCCAAGTATCTGACCATCAAGTCTCCCTTGACTCCATATATCTGAAGCACTTGGTTGACGATTAACTGAGAATCACTATATGCCATCACCTAGTCGGCACCTAACGATAAGGTTAATTCAAGGCCTGCGATTAATTCCTTGTACTCGGCTTTATTATTTGAGGCTTGAAATTAAAACCCGAGATCGTATTCTACATTAATATTATCGGGAGTGTTAAGTATAATACTAGCTCCACTGCCTGCTGCAAATGAAGATCCATCCACGTATAGTTTCCACAATGGAATATCTTTGTTAAAACTTTATGTGGATATAATTCCTTGCTGAATTATTTTCCTACCCTCTTCTGTATATTTTTGGGCCATCTTTTAAACAATAGACGATTCAGGTTGATTGGTTACGGCCTTAGCTTGCTTTGAAGGAGAGCTCTCTTCCAGAGAAAGTTTGGTTGGTCGATAACCTCTAGATATGTAAATTCTGCAATAAAATCTGTTGTAGCTTCCCCCTTCAATGATGATCTTGGCTCATAGATGATTTCATGTTCTCCAAGCTCTATTGTCCAACACATCAGCTTGCCTAATTTTTTTGGTTTATGAAGTGCTTGACGAAGAGGTAAATCAGTGTATACAACTATAGTACCGCTTAAAAGTAATGCTTCATTCGACTTGAGGCTTAAATAAGAGCTAATGCTAATTTTTCCAAATGCAGATACCTGATCTTTGCACCTCTGAATGCCTTGGTGGTGTAGTAGACTAGTTTTTGGACTCCATCTTCTAGTCAGATTAACGCCGAGGTAAATGTAGATTCAGAAACAACTAAATACAATTATAACTTTTCTCCCCAAATCTGTTGGGACAACAAAGGTGGAGATCCCAAATACTTTTTTAGCTCCTGAAATGCTTTTTCACACTCTTCGTTCCACTTGAAGGTCTTTCAGAGCACCTTAAAGAATGGTAAGCATTCGTCTATTGCTTGGGAAACAAATAGGTTAAGGGAATCCACTCTTCCAATAAGTTTTTGAACATCTTTCTTGCAGGTTTCGGATTGCATCTCAATCAGAGCCTTGATTTTAGCAGGATTAGCTTCTATTCCTCTCTGGTTTAGGATAAAACTGAGGAATATTCTTTCTTGAATGCCAAATACACATTTGGTCGGGTTAAGTTTCATCTAGTGCTTTTTTAGTTGGTCAAACATTTGACTGAGGTCTTTGATGTGATCAGAATCTCTTTTGCTTCTGATGAGCATATCATCTACATATACCTCCATATTTTTTCTAATATGGTCTTCGAACACTTTATTTACCAATCTTTGGCATGTTGCTCCAGTGTTTTGAATCCCAAAAGTCATAACGTTGTAGCAGTAGGTACCTCAGTTATTAATAAAAAAAGTTCTCTGTCTATCTTCCAACTTCATATTTATTTGGTTCTAACCAGAATAAGTATCCATAAAACTCAACAACTCTTGTCCTGTAGTGACATCTACTAGTTGATCGATTCTGGGCAAAGGAAAATAGTCATTTGGGCATGCCTTATTAAGATCAGTGAAATTTACACACATACGCCATTTATCATTCTTCTTTTTGACCATTACCACATTTGACAACCATTCAGGGTACTTGACATCCTTAATGAACTAGGCATTTTGCAATTTCTCAAACTCCTCTTGGAGGGCCATGTTCTTTTCGGGACTAAACACCCTGCGCTTCCATTTGATCGGCTTAACATCCTTGATGATATTGAGCTTATGGAAGAGTAAATTGGGATCAATCCCGGGCATATCTTTATGACTCCAAGCACATATATTTTTTTGATCCCTAAGGAATGTAATTAATTCCTGTTTTAGGGATGGTGCTAATGTGGAGCCAATTTGAGTAATCCTTTCTAGCTTTTCATCGTCAAGGATTATATTCTCAATAGTGTCTATTACTTGCTCTTTGACCAAATCTATTTCATCCCTGAGATCCAAGGTGTCAACTTTTGTTTCGTCTGAAGTGTCAACTTGGTAGGTAGTGTTTTTTTTCTTTAGATCGATCAAGTCTTCCTGCTCGGTTGAAGTATAATAGCATTCTCTGGCCACTTTCTAATCACTCTTTACTACGCCGACTCCGAAGTGGGTAGGGAACTTCAGACATTGGTGGACAGTGGATGTCACAACTTCAAACTTCTTCAAACCTACTCTACCGAGAATCACATTGTAGGATGACTAAACATTCTTATTCATAATGAAGAAACATATCTTCTCTATTCAGATTACTGGCCAAACACCGAATAACACCTCCAACTTGATAGTTTTTAGGGGATAAACTTTTTCCCCCGAGAAACTAATAAGGGGTGTATGGTATGGTTCCAGTTGACTTGCCATCAATCCCAGACTTTTGAATAAATTATAGAACATGATATCTGCAGAATTTCCATTATCTATTTAAACTCTGGAAATTATGGCTTCCTGGATTCTAAACTTATTGACAAGAGGGTCGTCATGGGGATATAGTACTTTGGAGAGGTCATTTTTGTAGAAACTAATGACAATCTTGTCTTTTTTACTTTCCCGGGATGATCATCACCGTCATTCAAGTTGATGTGTTGTATATAGGAGGAAGCTTGAGCTTAAGCTTCATTCAGGTAAGCTTTCCACTCAGGGACCTTATCTCCTCCTCCAGCATCCCCACCTTCCATGACATGACAATCAAAAGCACCAAAGCTTATCATAGCTACATCTATTTTTGGTTATTTGGGTTTCTTCGGTAGATCTGGATCATCTTCGTAATCATCCTCATGACCTCGCTTCTTGTCATCTCTAAGCTTAGAGGGAGTCTGACCTTCCTATGGTTTCTCGGCCTTCATGCCGATAAACAAACTTGTTCAATTTTCCTCAGCAAATAAGGGATTCGTTCTCATTATTTAATGAAATTAAATTGTCAGTTATGTGCCCATGATCTTTATGGAATTAGCAATATTTGGACTTGTCTCTCCTGTTGGGTGGTGTTCTCAGCTTCCCAGGCCAATTCAAGTCTTTGCTCTTTCTGATATCCTCCAGGATATAATGGATACCAACTGTTAGTGGAGTATAAGCTTCATATTTTTTTGGTTTCTCTTCCTTCTTGTGCTTCTGCTCCTTCTTTTCTACAGGCTTGGTCATCGGGGTTTGCTTCGCAACCATCACTTCCTCGACATTCATAAATTTCCCAGCCTTCGGCATGAGTTCTGTCTTGGTTTAAGGGGGATCTTTTGCCAATGCATAATAAAATTTCTCTGGAAGTAGCCCACTCATCAAGGCTATAATGGCTGTCTTTTCCTCATAATCAACCACTTATAACTTCTCACTATTGAAACAAGTGATGTATTCCCTGGTGGTTTCTCCTGCTCGTTTCCGAACACTTAGAAGATGAGCTACTCTTTTAACTGGTTTGGACCCAAAGCAAAAATTACTAATAAATAGCTCAGCCAGCTAATTAAAGGTCGAGATTTGTCCTCGGGCCGAGTAAATGTACCATATCTGGGCTGAACCGGTGGTGGTGCTTGAAAACGCTCTGCATCCCATTTCATCAGGAATAGAGTATATATCGACTCAACCTGATATTTCTCAATCTGTAAAACTGGGCCAGTGTAAAAAATATTTAGGGGTGACTACTGGTGTTTTAAACTTAGTCGGAGTAGGGAAACCAACAATTTCTTGGATGAAAGGAGACCCCTTGATAAAATTTCGCTATAATGGATTCTTTATCTTGGCCATTTCCCCCAGTCGATCTTCTAATCGTTGGATCGACCCTTTCCATGAAGGATTTTATAAAATTAGATCTATTGAAAGTAGCTCGACCATCCTTGTTATGTGTTTGTGCTGAGCTCTCTTCTTGAAAAGTCTGCTCGGCAGGCACAGATCCTCGGGCACTCGTTTTAAACCTGACTGATCCCTCACCTTGGTCAACGTGTCAGTCTCATGATCTGGATGGTTCTCTATGATGACCTTTATTTGTTCGTGGACCTAGGAGATTAAATTCATCTATATCTTGCTTGGTATAAATCATGGGTATAGCTCGTACTATAATATTGCTATTAGTACAAAAAATTACCCACTTATGTGGACCAATAAGAAATAGACCTCTGTCATCCACTTTGGAAATAATCTTAATTAGCAAGGCATAACCACCGACCAAGTTCTGGAATGCCTACCAACATACGGGAATGCCGACCACTACCAGGAATCCCGACCAACAATAGGGAGGCCGACCAACGGTATCAGCAAAATGCCAACACCCAAAAACTTTATGGACATTATGTACTGATGTAAATACCTAATTTATAAATGCATTCCATCCCTTAATATTACATTTCTTTGTCTCCCCACTGGGCTATAAATACGCCGTAATCCCTTCGTCAAGGGCAAGTGATTGAAAGACAAACATGAGGCAATAATAAGCACAGCGGACGTAGGCTATTCTCCATAAGTTGAACCACTTTAAAGACTTTTTTGTCTCTTTCTTTTACTTACAAATATTATATGTGATTAAATAATTAGACCTAATCTAATTTTTTACATCAACAGATTGGCGCTGTTTGTGGGAAATGTTTTCATTCTTGAATCCAAAAATGACTAACATTCCTGAATCCAGTGCCAGAAACGATGGCAATCTACCTATTCCATATGCTCCTCTAATAAATAATGATCTGACTGGAATATTGTCTAGTCTGGCCAGAGGACAAGAGGCTATGTAGGATACTATTAGGCAATTGGCCCAAACACTGCAATCTGGATCTCCCACATTGTTTATTCACAAGAATAGGAATATGCCACCATCGCCTCTAAGAACTTGCAGGCACAACCAATCCAAGACTACCAGGGATACATCCTACCGTCCAGGAGAAAGTTCTTCTCTTAGGACTTCAGAGCCTTATAATGAGTAATCCTTAGTCCTGAAATATTAAGTGCTTTAGAAAGACTGAGTAGAGCATCTCCCTTTGATCGTCTGGGACCAGAAGGAATATAAATATTCCTAGTGCATTGTCTTTGAATACTCGATAACCAACCGATCAATGTGAGGGCTCAACCCAATTCAGATCAGATGCCAAACGATCTATCCATGCTAAGCAAACCTCACACGAGGAGAGTTCAGCACAAATAGTTGGCTATAGAAGCCGAGCTACCACTCATAAATATGATTTTGGAAACAATTCATGGAAAGGCTCTATTCAACGGTTGGAATATAGGTTGGGAGAGATGGTAAAGGCGGAGAACCTTTTGCAATAAAGATTTGTGAAAGGGTCTCCTTTTGTCCAAATTATTGTGCATTTTCCTACTCCTTCAAAGTTCAAATCTCTTGTGGTTACTCCAAAGTATGATGGGAAAACAAATCCTGTTCTTTATATCGATCAGTATCAAGAAGCAACTGATATTTATGTTATCCCCGACGAGTTGAGATGTAGGGCATTCTCAGGAATAATGACAGAACTTGCTCAGATTTGGTACAATAGCCTTCCTCGGGGATAAATATCTAGTTTCAATCGGCTTACCGAGATGTTTATTGGCAACTTCTGCTTCAGAGCCAAGCCTGTACAAAGAGTATCTCACTTGCTAAGTGTGAGGCAACGGGTAGGAGAAAGTACAAGGGAACTACATTACTCTCTTTAATAATGAAAAGTTAAAGGTTATTGACTATGAAGAAAAAATAGCTATTACAGCCCTCATGGGTGGATTACTTCCCGAGAAGCTTTACTACACCTTTACAAAAGATCCTCCCAAGACTATGACTGAATTAATGGCCAAATCAGCCAATATAATGAATGCCGAGGAAGCCATGGCAGCAAAATAAGGCTCGAGCATGGAGTCTGAAGGCAAAATAAAAACAGGAGCAGAAGTATTTAATGCAAAAGAAGATTGATGACAGGCTCAGGAAATACAACAATTACACTCCATTAACGATGGGCATTCATCATGTCTTAGAGGAAATTAAGCACAACTAGGAGGTACGTTGTCTCGAGAAGTAAAGAGCACCTGCTGGGAAGAGGGACAAATCTAAATACTATGAATTTTATAAGGAGCATGGTCATACTACAGATCATTGTATTACTCTGCGCAATGAGAAAACTTGATAAGTTTATTGATCGGTAGGATGGTAGAGGAGCTCAGCGAAGGTCAAAATCTCCATGCAAGCCTAGGGAAGAGAAGAAAAGAAATCATGAAGATGATCTTGAAAATGATCCCGACTTCCCCAAAAAACCCAAGTAACCAGAGCATGAAGTATTTACACTTAGTTTAGTACCTTTGAATGTCATATGATTACATGAGGAGATACTAGAGGTGGAGATCATACTGTTGAGAGAAAAGATTACCTCAATGAGGCTCTAGCTTGTTCTTACATCCAGAGGATCAATATCATCGAAGAAGATAGGCCAAGGAAGGTGAATAAAGAAAAGTTGGTAATTGGGTTTTCCAAAAATAACTTACCAGGAATTCTCTACCCTCATGATGACCCTCTGGTGGTCAAATTCAGATACCAGGAGATAATTATTTCCAAGGTGCTGATTGACAACGGAAGCTCAATAAATATCATGTTTTATTCCTGTTTTCAAAAGGTGGATTTGAAGCTCAGTCAACTAGATCCATACCACAGGCCTTTGATCAATTTTTTGGTAAAAATGTTTATCCTTTGGGCACAATCAAGATGGAGGTGTTCCTCAGCACCTGGCCATCAAGTCGAATTGAGAAAGTTCATTTCTTTGTGATGGAAAAGAACGTGCAGTCAGCCTATAATGTCATCATGGGCAGGGTAAGGTTGAAGAAGTTTGCAGCAGTTCCCTTAATAGTCCACCTGTGTTTGAAGTTGTCGACCAACTTTTGAGTTGGTGTGGTGAAAGGTGATCAAAAAGTAGCCCGGGAATGCTAGTACTCCTCTATCGAGCAAGAGGATCTAGAAGAAATAAAGAAGAAAACCACCACTTACCAAGTGGACATTATTGAGCCCAATAGTGAATCTGACGTGGAAACTTTAGATCCAAAAGAGGAGACATAGTTAGTAAAAGGCCAAATTATGGAAGCAATGAAGAATATCATCTTAGATGATGAGAATCCATAGAGAATTACACAGGTGGTAGCAACGCTAGAGCCTATTCTTAAACAAGAGCTAGTGGCCTTCCTAAGACAGAGAAAGTATGTGTTCATTTGGAGTCATGAGGAAATGCCTGGGATTGATCCTAATTTCCTTTTCCATGAGCTTAACGTCAATAAGGACATCAAGCCAGTGAAACAAAGGCGCTAGGTGTTTAGCCCTGAGAAGAACCATGCTATCCAAGAGGAGGTTAGAAGCTTCAAAAAGCCTCATTCATTGAAGATGTGAAATATCCAGATTTGTTGGACAACGTTGTTATGGTAAAAAAGAAATATAACAAATGGAGAATGTGTGTGGACTTCACAGATTTGAATAAAGCCTGCCCAAAGGACCAATTTCCTTTGCCTAGAATTGATCAACTTGTTGATGCGACATCAGGGAATGAACTATTGAGTCTTATGGATGCATATTCTAGTTATAACCAGATTAAGATGAAACCCAAAGATAGGGAAAGAACTTCTTTCATTACTCCCTGAGAAACTTATTGCTATAATGTTATGTCATTTGATTTGAAAAATACAGGTGCTACTTACTAGAGGTTGGTGAACTAAGTGTTTGAGGAACATATAGGCGAGGTATACGTAGATAACAAGGTGACAAAGAGTAAAAAAGCATCTGATCACATTACCAACCTCAGCCAAACCTTTGATCAGTTGGAGAAGCACCAAATGAAGTTAAATCTGAACAAGTGCATATTTCATGTCCAAGAAGGCATGTTTCTCAGGTACATAGTAAATCAGAGGGGAATTAAGGCTAACCCTGACAAAATGAAAGATTTGATTGAAATGAAGTCCCTGACCCGCAAAAAGGAGGTACAAAGGGTCACGGGGCGAGTAGAAGCATTGAACATATTTGTTTCCTGATCTACAGAAAAGTGTTTTCCATTCTTTAAAGTGCTAAGGAAGACATTTAAATGTAATAATGAATGCAAGAAAGATTTTCTGGCGTTGAAAAAGTATCTGGGATCATCCCCGTTACTCTCCTGACCAGTTTTAGAAGAAAAATTATATTTATACTTAGTCATCTCTAAGTCAACTATAAGTTATGCTTTCATACGAGAAGATAATGGAGTTTAGAAGCTAGTTTACTACACCAACAAATCCTTCCGAGGAGAAAAAAATTAGATATCCACGATTGGAGAAATTAACTTTGGTGTTAATTGAGGCATCCGAACAGATGAAACCTTACTTCCAAGCACATACCATTATGGTATACACTGATATGCCTCTTAAAAAATCTCTTCATAAGTCGGAGAAGTCTGGTAGATTGATGTATTGGGTAGTAGAACTGGGGGAATATGATATCATATATGAACCAAGATCCTCATTAAAGGGCCAAGCTATGACAGACTTCATTGCAGAATTCACTTGTCCGAAGGTCCTTGAGCTACAAGGAGTACAAGAAGAACAAACCCCTATAGGGGAAAACTCAACTTAAGTCTTCACCAACCAACATCTTGAGCAGACCCCGCTAGGGGAGAGCTAAGAAAACGTTGCTGCCGACCTACCAGAATAATATTCAACCAAGGTGCAGGAGATGGCTAAAAGATATGAGGAGGAAAATAAAATATTCCATCATGGGATATTGTTAGACCAAGGGTTTAACAATCATAGACCAATATGGAACTTGTATGAATATGGATCATCATGTGCAGCAGGAAGTGGAGCAAGTATTATACTCAACACTCCTGATGGGATACATATTGAGTATGCATTGTGATTCCAATTTCAGGCCTCAAATAATGAAGTAGAATATGAAGCTCTCATTGTACGATTAAGTTTGGCTCAAGTTGCGGTACATAGTGATTCTCAGTTGGTGGTGAATAGGGGTGAAAATGGATATTCAAAAATATGAATCCATTCGCTATTCATATCCAAATTTAGCGAATATTTATCTAAATAATTATCCAAAAGAGAGGATACAGATAAGCATTTTTAGTATCCGAAAAAATGGATAAGGATACAGATAGTGATAGTATCTGTGGAGGATAATCCGTATCTGAGGCAGGCTATTCGTATTAGCGGATATCCATTTCAACGGATATCCGTATCCGTAACATAAATATATATTTATTAATTAATATTATTATTTATATAATATCACCACCCAACTAAATAAAATATACTAAATTTAATTTTTACCACACATTTTAACCCACACGCTACACAGACAAACTAAACAAACACACACACGCACGCCTCTTAAACCTAAACTAAAATGCACGCCTCTTTTAGTCTATCTTCTTGCTCCCTCTCCCAAAAATTTACTCCCCCAACCCTAGAAGCGGTGCCACCACCGGTCCACAGCTCAAGCTCTAGTTCGGAAAGAGACATTCGTTGTTGGTCGATTGTATGTATTTATGTATGTTGGTGATTTTATACCCGTTCTTTGTTGGTCAATTCAATTGTATGAAAATGACATCTCAAGCTCAATTTTTTATCTATCCTTACTGATTCTCTTCTAAAGGCAAAGTAGAACACTACTAGATGATTTTCTTTGTGATTTTATCTGTATGGATGATTTTCTTTGTGATTTTATTTATGAAAATCACTGCTCAATATGTTGGTCTGTATGTATTCTCTTCTAAATAGAAAATATGTTGGTTTGTATGAAAATCACAGCTCAATATGAAAATCACAGCTCATAATTTCTTCTAAGGCAATAAATTATGTTTTGTATGTATTCTATTCTAAAGGCAATATGTTGGTCTGTATGTATTATTTTTTGTCTGTATGGACGATTTTATCCATTCTTTTTTGTATGTATTCTTTTTTATGTATGTTGTTCTGTATGTATGAACGTTGTGAGTTTGCTGTTTGTTGCTGTTGTGAACGATTTTCTTTATTGCTGTTGGTTTGCTATTGGAACATTATGAGTTTTTTTTATTCAAGTTTTTTTTACTCATGCAACCCCTTAATGGAACGTTGTGAGTTTGCTATTTTTTTATTCAGGGCTATTTTACATTTTTTTATATCTCAGTACAATTTTATGTTATTCAGTGTTGTTTTTACTAATTGCTTTTGTAATCAACACAATGCAGTTTAATATGTCTACAAAAGCTAATCAAAACAATCCTTCCATGCATGAATCTTCCTCTCTCCAGTGGAGAGTTTAATATGTTCAAACAATTAATGTCTTAATTTATGTTTATGCATTACTAGTAACATGATTACCTTAATGCTTAATTCGATAAGGATACAAAGGAGATGAGAATGACACACTTCAGGAACTTAAGGGGTAAAACACAACTTACCTTATTTATTGTAATATATTCTTTGTTTTCTCCGTTAATATTTTAATTCAGTTATATTTTTCAGGTAAGATGATGCTTCACTTCATTTTTGTTCAAACATTAGAGAAACTGAAGAGGATACAAATTTCAATGGATTATAATAATTGAATAAGAAAATGCACATTAAAGGTTAGTACTTATGCTTGAACCTTCTTTTATAATTTAATTTGATGCTTTACACATTCTCTATATCTTACATGGAATGGAAAATTATATAATTAATTCATTGATTAAATTAGTGTTTAATAAGCTATGTGTATCTTAATGTAGCTTAAATAATAAAAACGGACAAGGATATTATCAGAATCTGGGAAATTCGAGAGGACACGGATAAGGATAGCTGAAATGATTATCTGGGTGGATACGAATACAGATACGGATACGGATACGGATACAGATAGTATGGAGAGTTGGGGAATATAGATGTGGATAATATGGTATCTTCTCTGTATCCGTCTGTTTTACACCCCTAGTGGTGAATCAAATTTTGAGTTTGTATGGAGCCAAAGGTGAACTCATGACAAGATACCCAACCAAGGCATTAGAGGTTATAGTAAAATTGCTCGCTGTTCAGATGAGAAGAATTCCAAGATTGAAGAATGCCTGAGCTGATTCACTTGTTCGTCTAGCATCAACAACCAGAATTGAGCTTAGGAGAACCATTCCTATCGAAATTTTATCCAATCGAAGTATTGATGAAGACTTGATGATTAGTTTCATTATAGTAGACATGGGACCTTCCTGGATGGATCCCATCAGAGCTTACATCGAAGAAGGAATTCTTCCATCAAATGTAGTTGAGGCTAAAAGGCTCAAGTATAAGGCAGTAAGGTACGTATTAGATTAAGGAGTATTGTACAAGAGAGGGTTAACAGCTACTTTGCAGTGCTGGGTTCACCCATTAGAGGTTAAAGATGTACTAGAAGAAGTTCATGAAGGATCTTGTGGAGCTCATATGGCAGGAAGATCATTAACCAGCGAATGAATACTCAAGGGTATTACTGGTCGACCATGAGGGCCGATTGTAAAACCTTTCAAAAGAAGTGTATCAATTGCCAAAAGTTCTCCAATATTTGTAAAACTCCACATGCAACTTTGACCCCCATTACTTCACCTTAGCCATTTTCTATTTGGGGGATATACTTGGTCGGTCCATTATCAATCACCCGAGGAAGATTTAAGTACTTGGTTTTAGCTGTTGATTATTTCACAAAATGGGTTGAAGCAAAACCATTAGTGGATGATGCGAAGACTAGACCTAAACATGCTGGAAAGGGTGCGCGAAGATGCAGCCTTGAGGAATACTGCCCATCAACATCAAACAACATGCTTTATAACAAGAGGGTGAAGCCGACCAACTTAAACGAGGGGGATTATGTACTCAAGAAGGTGATTCAGAAGACCAACAAGCTTGAAGCCAATTGGCATGGGCCTTATCGTGACTTAGTAGTTGTTTGACCAGGAACTTATCGAATTAAAACTTTGGAGGGGGAAGAATTCAAAAATCCTTGGAATGACAAGCATCTCAGAAAGTACTACCACTACTGTAGCAAGCAATATCTTTTGTAATCAATTTGCTTTAGTATCAATAATTTTTTTTTGATTTTTTTGATTTTTTGGGGGCTTATTGGTGATATGCATACCCAAATACTTGGTCGCCAGGAATTCAATAATTGGTCAAACTTGGTCAGAAAAGGCAATACTTGATCGTCAAAACACAAATTCAAGTCAAAATAGGATTTTAAGTCCTCAGTACTTGGTTAAGAAAAATTAGGGATAAAACTCATAATAAAAATCAACAAGTTTTATTCAAACTGAGCAAAATGGAGGAAAAATGTTGTGAAGATTCCTAAATAGGAATGTAGACATATATTTCACATATGTTTGGTCACCATTGATAACTAATGCTATACCTAAAAGTTTAGGTGCATTAGTAGAACCTATGGAAATACCACGGGTGACTAGCACCAAACTTGGATTTTAATCTAGGTGCACTAGTTGAACCTGTAGCCATATAAATGGTAACTGGTATTAAACTTAGAAATCTAAGTATATCATTAGAACCTATGATAATCTCATTGGTAACTCATACTAAATTTATGCAAATGCCTAAATGTATTAGTAGAACTAATAAAACAACAAATTCATTCAAGCATCCATAAATTAACAAGATAAGTTAATCAAATGCCTTTCATTTATATAAATGATGATTACATGCAATTATTGTTTACAAATGAAATACAAGAATAAGTTATCCTACTGGGCGCTTTCCTTCAGCTTTCGAGGATCTCGGTTCTAATTTCATGCCTATTGGAGGATCATCCAATGTGTACGGGGAGTTAATGAAATTGAAATCTTGAAGCATTCTCCTATTACTGCTACTCGGAGTATTCAACAAATGAGGAGGCCGAACTACTTCTAGTTCCTCATGCAGGCCATAATCCCCTAAATATTTGGAGATCAAGCATTGAGGAGTGGGTTTTATAAGGATCCAGCTAGCATCAAGATTTAAGGGACATTTGTCATACTCCAAGAACCCTCGATCAACCCAACACCATAGCTTGCTGTCTTGGCCAACCTTCATAACTGTTAGGCAATTAGTCCAACCCCACTTATAGCCTTCACGCTGAGCTTGACTGAAATGATCATCAAATCGCCCAAGGGCTTCAATGTACCCCTACATCCAATTTTTTTGGGGTTGATTGTGAAAATGGAACGTTATCCTTTCAACCTGGTGTTGCAGTTTCTTGAGCACTATATCCTTAATTTCTAGTTGAGAAGACTGGGTGGAAAGTTGCTCATCACGAGTTTGGATCTTTTGAGACATTTCAGCAATGGCTAAGTTCTTGGCCTTTATTTATGCAGCCTGATTTGCAAGCGTCTGTTGAGTCATGCCTTAATAATTCATAGCTTGTCCAGATCTAGCTCTTGATTGGGAGGAAGAAGCAAGTTTATATTTTTTCAAAGCCTCTATTTCCTCCCTCAGACTAGCCTTTTCAGTTTCCAAAAATGAAACTCCTTCATCATCAACAGCAGTTGTAGAAGGAACCTTTAAAGAATTTAGTTCATCCCTCAAACTGTTGTTTTCTTCCTCCAGTAGCTTGGCAATGGCTCTAGCTTTATCAACTTCACACTTAAGAAGGAATCATTTCTTCCTAAAAATAGAAATGTGTATCTCCAACTTCTCCTCAAATCCCCTAGCTCAACTCAAAGCCTTATGTTTGGCCTCATAGTCAGCATGAAGCGAAGACTTGGCCTCATTATGCTCCTCTTGAAGTTCTTCAATCATTTTAAAATAAGCCACATTATTGGCCACCGCACAATCAAGAAGAAACTTGAGGTAGCAAGTCTAAGAATTTTTCATCAGTTAAAGTCATGTGGATAGCTTTGGACCGACTGTTGCAAAAGAAATCTGTTCCATTTTGGCCATGAACTATAAGAATATAGAGAAATCCAATCAACAACAGAACAAAGAGCATAAAGCAACAATCAAATGGTGACAAATGCGTGTGAAGCAAATACTCATTCTCATTGATATAAAGAAAAGTTACAAGCACATTGGAATGAAAAAAAGTAAAGACAAAAAAAGAAAAAAAGCTGATTGATGAACAAATATACACCTTCTCCCTATCAGTAGTAACTCCAGCTTGATTGGGGGCAGGAATAGGTGGAGTGATTTTATCGGAGGTAGGTGGGAAAGAAGACTCGATAACTTTCTGTAGTTGGTCGGTAGCAGACTCCAGAATAAGGGTGGAATATCCCGACCCGACGTTATCTTCAACTTCCTCATCCAAGTTTGGTGGGGAACCAGGGTCATGTCTAAAGAAGAGTTCAGACTCTTGAGGAGTACCAACCTCTATAAGTGTAGCTAACCAATTATCCTTGTAGCAATTCTTCTTCACATATTCAATCTAGATAGAAGCAATTGCGATGGATTTCTCCCATACCTTATTAAAAGAGTCTTCCCTAGCCTTCATCCTCTTAGCCTTCTCAGCAACCAAGCTCTTCTTTAACTCAACGACTTGTCCCCAAGCTGCAACAACCTCATCTTTATCCTTCTTCTGAGCTTCATCAATAGTTTTTATTTTGTTCTCCCAAGATTGCTTTTCATTTGCCAATACTTGTTGGGAGTCCAGTAAGGACTTCTTTAAGCATTCAAAAGCATATTCTACATCATTTGAAGAAGAATGAAGTGCATCGTCCTTCTCCAATATATGGTTAAAATCAACTAGGAACTGTAAAAAGAGAGGCTAAATTAGTATAAGAAATCAATGAAAAAGTACAAGTATGAAAAAGTAAGAGTTCTTACAAAGGCAAGGCTTTGAGCATCCCTTTCAGAAATTTTCAAATGGGGCATGGCAGAGGCAACACCCCTATGATCTGGAAAAGTACCAGACCTTATCAATTGTCTGGCTAAGCTAGGACCTATGGCTACAGGAGAGCTAGTAGCAACAACAGGCAAATCGACTAAATTCTGTTGGTCGGCAGTGTCAGCAGTTCCTTTAATAAGTCTGGAAGAAGATATTTTCTTACAAATTTAAGAAAGTACTCCTCACCCTTCTTAGCTAGGGTCTTCTTCCCAGCATCTTATTTATTAGTTGCACCACCACCATCTGATTTTGTGGAGCCAGGAGCAACAACATCTCTCATTATATTGGGGAATTTCCTCTTTCCCATAGTAGCAACAAGAGGAAGGTCAGAGTCCAAGGATGAAGAAGGGCTTGAAGCAAGTTCACCACTACCAGATGCACTGGTCGAGGAAGTGGAAACTGGGTCTTGATCTAGGTCAATGAAAAGAGAGGGAACAACAGGTGTGGGACGAGCAACAAAGGAAGTTGTGGAATTCTTATAATTCAACAAGTAAGAGGCTGATATAGTAAGCTCTTCCCCAATCTTTTGGTGAATACCCCAAAGAAATTTAAGCTCATTAAGCTTAACCTCACTCTCCTTGGGGCACTTTCTCTTTCGGTCAACTACAATAAAACACAAAGGAAAAACAATCTCAATTAGTATGACAGTTTAATCACATGAGAATTAAAACAACCTATCCCATGACCCTCCCGAGGGAACTTTGGACCATTGTAAGCTTCACCCCCAGTTAGGGATACATATTTCCAATTTTTGGCAATCACTCCATGGTCGAAGTAATCCCTATTGGAGTCAGGAAGGTCAACAACTAAAATTTACAACCTTAGTTTTTAAATAGGAAGTGATGTCACTGGTGACCCACTTGTAATAAAACATGATTTCGGGAATGCCTATATGGGTCCCATGGAGTTTATTGAGACTATGAACACCATTGATAACCCTCCAATTATTGAGGGGTACCTTAGCATGGACTATATCGAAATATTGACAAAATTCCAGACAAAACGGGTTTGGGGCAAAACTAAACCCACACTCAACAATAAACATGGAGAGAATGCAGTGACCCTCAGATAAAGAAAAAAGATTTACAGGAGGATTGGGGAGTTCTAAATCCACCAAAGTAGGTATATACCATTCGTTCCTAAATTCGTCTAGAGAAACAACGGAGTAAACCATGATTCAATATGGAGAAAAGAAGAAAGAGAAAGAATTCTTACAAAAGCTTAAGGATTCAACAAGAACTAGAAGACAGGAAGAACGATCGCATGAAAGCTCAAGTAATTGCAGCAAAAACTTAAAAGGTTTGAGGTAAGAGACAACCAAAAATTTTACCACCTTTTATAGACTGCTTCGAAAATCGGCGAACGTAATGATTAAAGTGAAACGGCGATTGAAATTTTGGCGGTTAATCAGAAAAAGACGTATTTACCCCAAGACGATTTATTAAAAGAATGGATATTTAAAAAAATTCCATTAGCAGTACACGCTATCAGCAAAGCTAATAATTTTACAAGTGTGGGAAGTTGGCAACAGACCAAACTGTGACACCCCGCCTAATTAAATACCGGGTGATAAGTCCTTTATCAAATTAAAAACCAAGGTGACGGTTGGTTCATTCTCAGCATCACCGTCGAAAAATAAAATTTCCAATTTAAACACCCTAAATAATTAAGCTAAGTGTCAAAACAATTTAGAACCTTATTTCCATTTTTATTAAGTCCAAGTATGAAAAACCTTGTTAATAACCAACAATTAAGATTTCATAAATACTAAGGATGGATAATAGCACATAAGAATTTAAATCGTCTAAATAAACCAAACCAGTTTAACATTATAAATGAAACCATCCTGACAATAGTTAAAACCCAAAGGGTACCAAATACGAAAAATAAAAGAACATTAATCTCTGACAAATTCAACTGAATAAGGAAACGAGTGACACATGCCCTAACTAATAAGAACTAAAAATAAGAGTGGGGTCAACAATGAGGTCGTTTAAGCAATGTCCAGCAACTCCCACCTAAGCTGCAGCACATCCATTCCAAGGAATCTAAGCCTGACTCCCCTATGGCTAGGCACCTGTAATATATACATATATATATACAAGAGAAGAGAAATAACAAGAAACGGGTCAGAGCCCGAGTGTAAAACAGTTTAAAATTAGTTTAGCAAGTATTTGAAATGCTTATCGGCTAATGTAACAACCATGTTAGTATGCGTCACTCTCTTGAGAAATTCTCACCTCTCATCTAGTGTGCACGTCTACCGTACTATTAGCCTCAAAAGTTCATTTTAACTTAACCTTCCCATAAAGTTTCATACCGCTAACTACGATGGCTAAGATAATTAATTTCTGAAATTTAAGCTCTCATATAAATCTTATTTTATCTAAAAAATAGCCTAGTGTTGTCACAAAATTTTCAAACACTTATTATAAAGTTGGAGTATTTAGTCATTACTTAACTACTTTTATGCACAGTAGCAAGTTCCCATACTTAAGTATAAATATATATATTAGCCACTCATATAATATATATACTATATGCACCCCGCATAAAATCTATGGTGCTGACATACTCTGCTATCAAGTCCCCGTATCACAAATATTAAGGGAAATACTAGTTCGGAATCACTCTCGAACTGTACTAACATAAAACAAATACAAATGGAGGCGAAGCATAGTTCCAAGTCACTAAGAGGTCAGCACATACCCTCACGTCTCTTAGGACCGTCTGACTATCAATCGGATAGCCTGTACCAAGGAATCCTATGTTCTAGGGTACGAGTCAATACCCCCATAAAGGCCCAATCGAGATAAGACCGTCCAGACGCGAAAACCCTCGTGATAGCAAGTAGCCCAAGTATGATTTTTATATAGATATATAATATATGCACAATCACACAGTCATATATATATATATATATATAAATATCCACATTTCTAAATTTAGTGCGCTCACGACCCATAATTATAATTATCCGTTATTAACACATTTTACTTGATTATTTAGCATAACAGACTCGTCATTTTTATTCTCAACTATAATTCACGTCATACTCACTTTTCCTCTCTCGAATTATTCTAAGTATAATTTCAGTAGGCACACACTCACTCACCTTCTGGTCTAAATCCCTTACGATCCTCGATCTTTCTATTAAACCTAAGTCTGTTTTTTTATACGCAAAATAATTCCTCGTTGACCCAAAATCTCACCCTACATTAAATTTCATTCAACGGGGTCTACCTAGACCCTATTAGTTTTCTCTATATCCCAATATACCCCAACAATAATAATCAAGGGTTCCTATGCATTTTAACCGGATGAAACCATCGGACAAGAATTGTGCAGTTTTCGATCGATCGATGTAAGGGGGTCGATCGATCGATCGTCGATCGATCGATTTTCTTGATCGATCGATCGATCAAGCAGTTATGAAGAAACCTGCTCTTTTCCAGTTACGGTTTTACCTCTACAACTTCAACCAAATCTCTATTAACGAATTCAAAACTCCCAATTAACAATACTACAAGTATCGTATATCTAACATCAAGATTTTCTACGTAAAATATGTCCGAATTCATCAAGTATCATGATTTAATGGGGTAAAATTCATATAAACTACAAGAACCCTAATTCTCTTTTATTTCCCATTCTTTCAATTCTTTCCCATATTTCTTACTTCTAATCCCATACAAATTCATGGCTTATCCTCTTCATGTGATTTAGATGTCCAGAATATGTCTACTTCCTCTACACATATGATTTGAAATCTCCAAAAATATAATTTTATCCATGAAACATGTTCTAAACAACCCTAGACTAACATGATTGACACATTAACTAAAATACAGCAAGATAGATACTTATCTGGAATTTGGGTTTTTGAATTGTGGACGAAAGTGGTATGCCTACTTTCCTTGTCGCGCGATCTCCGCTTTGGCGGTGGCGGCGGTGTTAACGATCGAGTCCTTGGCCTTGAGTTGATTGGTAAGCCCTCCAACTCCTTCTCTAATGGTCGTTCTTTGCTTTTGTTTTTTTTAACCCTAGTTGGAAATTCTTAAAGGCTGATTTATCCTTTGGAAATTCGTGGGTTTAATTACCCAAAAATGTAAAATGTCTATAGTACCCTCTCGGGCTACCAATTGGGCTTAAAAATTCCCCGAGACCCAAACTAAACCCCCGGGTGCATTATTTTAACTATCTCGACCCTTCCGGACACATTGGCACACTCAAAATGACCATACAGGAGACTTATAATTCATTCACTCTTAATAATAATAATTTAATCCCGACACGATACCGGCGCATCCCGATTTAATTTCAATAATTGCCATTATATTCACTCGTGACAATTTAAAAAAAATCTATCTTATATATTACTTTACTCATCCAGTAATATTCAACAAATATCCAATAATTACTAACTCATATCACGCTAGTAATGAAAAAAACTTCCGAATTAATATTAAATTAATATCTCAATTAAATTTAATAAATAAATTCCTAATTTTAAAAGCCATAAAAATATGGGGTATTACATACTTCCCCCCTAATAACGATATTTCATCCCGACATTTGGAAAATACGGTATGCCTGATAAAAATAGATCTGGATACTTTATCAATAACCCAAACGGACTTTCGGGTAAGACGAATTTCCTATAGCCCTCCCCGTCTCACAACAAGCTTATTTGCCACTTTTAATACAATCAGTTATAGAGTCACACTTTAATAAGGACACTTAACATTGTGATCCAATCCGTGCTATTCGCATAAGGCAAGCCTACACTTCGTTGGCCCCCATTATCTCAATATTATTGGGAGGCCGCATCTCACTACATAATGAACACTCGTATTTATCAAATCACAAAACTCTCTTTTCTGAAAGAAACCTTGCAGACAATTGACCACTCTTGTCAGTTCTTCGAATCTCGATTTTGGCAACGAACTCTTACGTTATTAAAAAGTCACCTAAAACGGCCATGGTGATTCCACCACAGTGATCAGACTCTAACTCGGCCGATCAAAATTTTTGGCTATCCACTCACCTCTAAACAACCAGGGGGAGAATATTTAAGGTTTTTCCACACAAAATTTCATTAAGCAGTTTGTCCACAATAAACAGTTATGAATGCTTCCACGGAACTCTACTGTACTTAACGTCACTTGCTAGATACACCCGTTGTCGAAATGAAATGACCACCATGAATTTAAAAATTGTTTTCATGCGGTTCCACTAATCTTTAATTACCTCGCCTACTCCCCGGATAAGGGTGATACAACCTACTCAAAACGAAACGATATCCCATTTTAGTCCAGAAATTACTAGGAAGATCCTCTTACCGACGTGATTCTTATTTCCAAAGAAAGGTTGGGGCACACTGTCTAATAGTGTATACCCCCAACAGAATAATAATCATTTATTTTAGGTCAACTTATTCCACACTTCCTAAGGAACTAGTGACCTTACCTTGAGGTTGGCAACTTATCCAAAAAAACTTTACCGAATTTACCGGCCTCTTCCACTATAGGAATTGTCGATATCCACAAAATTCTCTAGTTGATCCTCTTGTTCCAACCGATTTCTATTTATGAGTGGTGCATACGGAGACCACTCACTATGTCCCACTCAACATCGACTTCTACTTGAAATGTCTCACATTAAGTGACACTTAATACTCCCCTTCTTTCCTTAGCGTATACCGGAAGTTCCGATCCGTCCATTTTTCTCCACGATGTGCACTTCTGAACCTTTTATACTATACTAACATCTTCACTCTTTGTACGCATCAGTCGCTCTTAACATTTGACTAATTACAACTCCGATCTGAGTGTTCTCCATATTAATTAAATTCTACCCTTCTCAAGGGATACCCCCTTTTTAAATGGCTTCCTACATCATTCTAATCAAATTCGGGTGTGCTACTCTGATCGCACACGTATATATGGATCATCGTTCTTCACGCGATGCTTAATCCACTCTATCACTTCCACCTTGTTATGTTAGTCCCATAAACATATATTCCACACATATTTTCCCACATCCCTACAACTCGAACAATTCTAACATCAGCTAACCAGGATTCCCACATTCTGTAGCACCCCGCCCACCCGAGAAGAGCGAATGGTGCGCTACTCATTGGTAAAACTAGCCAAATTCATCAAAATACTAGGTATAGAGCATTTACATCTCACAAAAACAAAAGAGAATACACTAATCTCAAATTTCTTCAAATAAGTACAACGATACTCCTGAATAAATACAACAACTAAAATAAATCACCAATGCTCTATACATACAATCCTTCTCTCTTATATTAAGAATTCTTCCCAGATAATCCACGCTAAAAATCATCCCAACTCTTTATTTCCCTTGCGCTCTGAACGCGGTTACAACACTTGGGTATTCTCAATCACCCCCGGAAATTGAAATTTTAAATTCCATTTATCATCGTTCCATCCTTCAACTCGTAGTGACAAAACAAAACTTTCAATGCTTTCTTATCACACTACCGGCTCCACTGGCCTTAAATCATAATTTAACTTCCCACTTATATATATAATTACATGATCCTATTACGATCGAGGTACCGAACTCATGGACTAACGACCAAACATCTCCCTATTTCCTACTTTACGCTAAGTTTCATGCATGGGATGTCTCGCAGAGCGAAATTCAAGCAAGGAACCCCCCGATACACTACTACCTAGCATTGTCGGTTATCGATATCCGTTAGGTCCTCCTTCCATAGCATGTATCCCTTCATTCCGTCTCTTGATAGAAAAATTACATCTCCTCCCGTAATTACACTTAACAAAGAAGATTTCACTAATTGCACTATCGTTCAGTATTGGTGGTAATCACATTCCATAAACCTCGAATACATATCGTCGGGATTCTCGAAATCCCATCCCCAATAATATGGGTATAACCCTCAACTCCCACATCTCTAAAGGATATATATATCAATGCGCTCTTCCTATCACCAAGTCCTGAGCGCTAAACATAATAATGAGTTAAATCTTTTCACTCAACAGTAAACCCAATACATACTGAATCATAATAACAAAGTCCCTACACACACCGGGATAGAATATCTCGAGCCCACTATCCCCTCCGAAGTCTCTAAAGTAGATGATATAAGTGTGAGTCCGACCCTCTCGCAAGTGAGGCCTCGCCAGAACAAAACATGCTTCACTAAGGCAACCACTCCGATAGCCTACTATCGTACTAACCATCATTATAAAGTTATAATCAACATAATATCATACTCGTATATCACATCATTAGAACGATCAACCTCAATAAAGTATATAACACTATTAATATACTCATTCATCCTCCGCGGATAGCACTGAAGATAATCCCGCTACACTAGGGAAGATATTCACATAATAATAGCGTTTATTGTTATACGTATTAAACTCATCTCACATGTTAATCTAGCATTGAACAAAATATAGTGACTCGATCATGTCACATAAAACACGCCTCATTCTCCGAGGATAAAACTCATACTTATACCTTGCCAATCGCCTTGACTGTACAAATGGTCTCCAGACGTAACACGCCTATCCAAACCAAAACAAAACTACTTTAATCGTTGTCCTTTACTAGGCACCATACTCTTGTCCCCTATACTCGCTTCGGGAAAAATATTTTAGCACGTGTGATTTCACTCTCCACAAAATACCTCAACACATAATCCACTTATCACCTGTCATACTAACCTAGGGGTGCAACCGGTACGGGTTTTTACCATACTGTACCGTTTTGGACCGAGGAAAAATGGTTTCGGTTTCATATTATGCAATACCGAAAACCGATTTTACCGAACCCGAAAATACCGAAAAAAATTTGGTTTGTTTTGGTTTTTAGATATAAAATACCAATTTACCGAATTTACCGTACCGGCTTATCGTACCGAATTTACCATACCAAAATACAGTACCAAACTTACCAAATTTATCGTACCGAAATACCGTACCAAAATTACCACATATTACCATATCATTTTCCAAATAAAAATTATTTTTAACTAAATATAATAACCCAATTATCTAGACCCTTCATTTTTTTAAACCAATCTCATCCGTTGAATTCCTTTACTATAAATCCCACCAACCAAAGCAAACAAAACCCTAAACACACAACACAACAAATCAGCCATTGCTCTCGTCAAATCTCAGGTACTTTCTTCACTGTGATCTCTATATCTCTCTTATCTTTCTTCACTATGAAGCTTCCTATTCACACACATATATATTCATATAACTAAGATACCCAATATCTTCAACTTGGAGAATCTCCAAAAAACAAAGAAAAATAAGATAACTTTAACAGAAGTAAATGGATCAAAGCAGGCATATGGGACGGATAATGATAATAGGAAAAGGGGGAGATCTGAGGGTATACTCCAAAGGGAGAATTTTTGTTTTCTCTGATCTTTTTCATTTTATTTGTTATACTCCATAATGCTAATAGGACGAATAATGATTATGGGTCAAGATTATTTTTGCCTTTTTCCCTTTTCCTTTTGTCAGATAGCTTTCATAGAAGCTCAGTTTTCATATATAAGAGGCTAGTTTCGTGAAGTCATAAATGCGATGGAGGGTTTTTGATAACATTTTGAAAGGATTGATAGAGAGCATGTTATCTTGTGTACTGACGTTGCATTTATTCTTGAGTATCCGAGATGATTCGGTATTTGTTTGATTTTGCTGCTATTGTTCCACTATCGATTACTAATCCTCCTCCTATATGTATTCCACCCATAGATATTGATGATAAGGATAATAACGAGCATGATGAGGAGGAGGAAGAAACTGATGATAGTGATGGAGATATCGAGTATGATGACATGTCTAATGATGATAAGAGATTTTGTTTGCCTTTATTTTCATATTAACAATGTGGATAGTTTTCATATTTATAAAAACTATAACAGTTACTTTTTGGAGATATCGAGTATAATTTCTTCTCACCATAACAGTTAAAAAATAGTTTTTCCTATTTATAAAAAACAGTTTTTAAATTTGAAAAAAAAACTAATTTTTTTCATATTTAAAAAAAAAAGTTTTCTTTTTCAAATTTAAAAACTGTTTTTTTCTAAATAGGAAAATTACTTTTTTCATCCTATTTAAAAATTGTTTGAAAAATGTTTTTAACTGTTTAAACAATTTTTAACTGTTTAAAAAAACTGTTTTTTATTAAATTTAGAGTAAACAGTTTTTTATCCTATTTAAAAAAAAAGTTTTTTTTTTTCAAATTTAAAAGCAGTTTTTTTAAATAGGCAATAAATTGTTTTTTATCCTATTTAGCAACAGTTTTTTATCCTATTTAGAAAACTGTTTTTACCCTATTTAAAAAGCAGTTTTTATCCTATTTAAATTAAAAATGGGCAAATTTTAAGGATTAAATTGGCCAAACTTGTATAGTTTAGGGACTAAATTGGTCACATTTGTATACTTTAGGGGCTAAATTGGCCAAATTATTAGTTTAGGGACTAAATTGGCCAAACTTGTGTAGTTCAAGGGCCATAGGGGTCTTTTACTCTTTATTTATCACGCTTATCTTGATTGTTGTCTATATTTGAAATAATATATTTGATAAAATCTTAAAAAGTTCCAAATTAATTTATAATTTTTTTTTAATTTGTAGGTTTTAATCAACAATGGTTTTGAAAGGCAATATATGTGCGCTCATAGCAACCTCTGAGGTGTTGGGAAAGAGAAAATGGAACAAAAAAAATCGGGAGTACGATAATAATGAATATTTTGAGCATTATGCAAAGATTGAGAGAAAGGGACAGATTAAGTGCATATATTGTAAACAACATTTTCCGGAGATTGAACCAACAAATAAACTTTGGGCTCATTTGGGAGATTGCGTAGAATGGAATCATGTTGATCGTGTTCAGACTAATAAAAAAATATATGCTAAGCATCAACTTGACAAGTGGTCTGTTAAGGACCTCTACCCTCAAAAGCGCATAAAATTTCCTAAGTTACTAAAAAGGTGGACAATGGGGCTTAATAACACGGATTAGAGTATCACGTTGGATTATATTTTGAGAGAGTTTAAAAATAGTGTTTTTTTTATAAGATGAATTAAATAGTATCTTTTTTGTTAATACTTCCAAATATTTCTACTCTCTAACCTTCTAACTTGTATTGGAGAACTACATGACATTTTATGTCTTTTTGTAATGAAATATTAAGTATATCTTTCTTGTTTAGCACATCCCTTATTTATTATTTGTTGTTACCCATACTTATTATTTGTTTAATATTTTTTATTTGTTATTAGATGTTAGCGATGGATGAAATAAATAATAATGACGCTGAAATAAGCAAGGGTAGCACTGAAGTGAGTCAAAAACGAACAAAGGGAGGTACTAAAACTGTCACAAAGTCAAACCAAGGTAGTTCTCTCATTTGGACTCATATGAATAGACATATGCTTGATGGTAAATATATGGATACTTGTGATTGTGTTCATTGCGGAGCAAAGTTTAATGCTCCTTCAGTTAATGAAACTAATTTTTTTTGGAATCATCTTAAAAGGAGATGTAAGAAATATTTTCAATCCGAAATAACCGATAAACAAACAATTTTATCAATGTAAGGAACTCAAAAAACTAATTGGAAGTTTGATCAAGATATAGCCCGCAAGACTCTTGCGAAAACGATTATTCTTTGTGAACTTCCATTTAGTTTTGTTGAAAAGGAGGGTTTTCGGTTATTTGTCAAAGAGTTAAATCCTAGGTTTTATGTAGTTTCTCGAACTACTATCACAAAAGATTGTTGGAAAATTTATCTTGAAGAACGTGCAAAATTAAAGCATTACTTCATGACATCCTCTACACATGTCTCCCTGACCACTGATTTATGGACATCCATTCAAAATTTGGGATATATGTGTTTGACCGCTCATTATGTGGATAAGGATTGGAAGTTACAAAAGAAAATCATTAATTTTTGTGTCCTTCCACACCCACATAAAGTTGAGGCCATTTCTAATGCCATGGAGTCATGCTTGCTAGGGTGGGGTTTAGAAACGTTGACAACAATTACACTTGATAATGCAAAAAATAATGATAGGTGTGTTGATGATTTGAGGAAAAGATTTAACAAAAGAAATGGGTTATTGTTGGGTGGGGAGTTTTTTCACGTGAGATGTTTTGCACACATTATCAACCTTGTTGTAAGGGATGTCATTTTTGAAATTAAGGAGATAGTGAAATGACTTCGTAGGAGTGTAAAATATGTGAGAAGTTCTCCGTCAAGGTTGCAAACCTTTAAAATGTGTGCCGCAGAAGAAAGGATATCATCAATAAAGTGGGTATGCCTAGACGTGAAAACAAGGTGGAATTCTACATACCTTATGATTGGTGCGGCAATGCAATATCAAAAGGAATTTGAACGCCTTGATGACAAAGATGATATGTAAAAAGTAGAGGTTAGTAGCAAAGGAGATGGTGTCATGTGTGAGAGTGATTGGAAGACATTGAAAGCTTTGCACGCATTTTGGAAGAATTCTATCTTCTAACAAAACGTATTTCCGGTTCTCATTACATCACTTCAAATTCTTACTTTGATGAAGTAACTTCCACTAAAGACTTACTCTTAGAATATTTAGAGAGTGATGATCTTTTTTATCGTAACATGGCTATTAAAATGAATGCCAAATTTGACAAGTATTGTGACATTTCTTCTTTAAATTTAGTCTTGGTTATTGCTATTGTCTTGGACCCTTGGCATAAATTGCAATATGTGGAGTATTGGTATAATGAATATTTTGCTAAGGATCACACACTTTCTCAAGTAGAAAGAGAGTGTAAAGTGTTTGACTTCATTGAAAGATTGAAAGGGTTGATGTCACAAATGTATTATCACTATAAGTTGGAAAATGACTCTTTTGTTGAAAGTGAGTCAAGTGTAGTTCATTTTGATGGTGATATTTGGGGTAATTTAGTTGGAAATGTTGACAAGCGTGCTTTGAAGAAAATAGAATTTTCAGAGTATTTGAAAAGGAAGGAGAATGTTGAATTGATGAATGATTTGGATCGATACTTGCATGATGGTATAGAGGCTCTTGATGATCAAAATTTTGATGTTTTGACTTGGTGGAAGGGAAAGATTCCAACATACCGTGCACTTGCATTTATGGAACGTGATGTCTTGGCCATTCCTTTGACTTCGGTGGCTTCCGAGTGTGCTTTTAGTACAAGCAAAAGAGTCATTGATCCATTTCGTAGCTCTTTGACACCAAAAACGGTGGAATGTTTAGTATGCACCCAAGATTGGATTAGAAGCTCCACAACTTTTGAAATTGAAGAATCACTTGAAGGCATTGAAGCTTGTATGTATTTTATATTCATAAGTTTTAAGTTGACTTATTTTGTTCACTTATTTATTTGTATTTATTGATATGCATTTGTTGTTGTGCTTGTAGGTGTGATGGATGAGTTCAATGGATTGAACATTGGTTCGGCTTAATCGACATTGATCTTCTAAAAAATGCGGTATTTAATGATTATTTTAGTGCTATTTTTAGGACTGTTTTTAGTGCGTTTAGGTGCTCTTTAAAATGCTGTTTTTAGTGTATTTTAGGTGCTATTTTTAGTGCGTTTTAAGGATTTTTTAGTGCGTTTTAGGTTTGTTTTTAGTGCGTTTTAGGGCTGTTTTTAGTGCATTTTAGGGCAGTTTTTAGTGCATTTTACTTGCTATTTTTAGGGTTGTTTTTTAGAGCTGCTTTGAAGTCATTTTAGGGCTGTTTTTAAGGAGTTTTAGGCTATTTTTGGGGTGTTTTATGAATTGTTTTTAAGGTTGTTTTAGAAATATTATTAGGGTTGTTTTAAAGGTGTCTTAGGACTATTTTATGGCTGTTTAAAAGCTTTTTAATGTTGTTTTTAGGAATGTTTCTCTAAGTTTTTTCTAATATTATTTTTTCTTGTCTTTATTTACAGGTGAAGTGGAAAAATGCAGGTAAAAGAAGAGAATAATGGCGTTGTTTATTGTGCATGGTAGTGATATTTTATTTTGTCTTTTGAATGATGGTGTCTTTTGGAGGCAAGAGAGAAGAATGATTTACGTCAAGCTTTTTTCTTTTGTCTTTTGTAGTTTATTTTGCATTATGGTGTTGTTTTATTTCGCTATTGTATTGTAATTTTTAATTTGGAGATTAATGTGTATTAATATGGATTAGACGCAATTAACTATGAAATATAAGTTGTTTCTTTATGATCTTTATTTTATTTTTGGGGCAATTTGTATTATATTTTAGTTTCAAGTAATGCATTTAACCGATTAAATGAGTTTAAAATTTTACTGGAATCATATCGTTGTCGAAATACCGATTTACCGAATGCATAAACCGATATGAAATTCTGGTTTTTATCGGGAAAAAACCGAATTGAAACCAAAATTACCGATACCAAAAAAACCAAAAAAAATCGAAAAAATCGAAAAATCGGTCGGTTTGGTTTTGGTTTTTGTTTTGATGTACCAGCCGATAAATTGGTACGGTACGGTTTTACCATTTAGATTGTGGTTCTGGTATTGGTAAGAGGTCGTTACCGACCATAACGTACCGGTTGCACCCCTATACTAACCATATTAGGATTGTACTTCTCTCGGACTTTGGTAGACTCGATTTCTAATGGCTACCCCGTTGTTCCCTTAGTCTTGTTGGCCCTAAAGAATATGATATTGACTACAATAGTCCTTACTGAATCTACCATCGCTTGGTAAGAATTCAAATGAGTCCCCTGATGTGTATTCCCACCCCCTTGTGGTGCTACACTACCACCGTTGTATCCAGTCTTATTCTTGACTAAATTCTTCGATTCTTTTAGCTTCCCACACAAAGAGGCATTATCATATTCATTGACAAAGTATGACATTGTTAACCTCTGAATCGACTGTCTAGCAGGATTCACTTTTTAAGTGTTATTAACTATTATTACGAGTCGATCTCCCACTTGGAGTCCTTTCCTCCATTTGTATCTACATATTTCGATACAAAATTTGCTAATGGTTTAGATTCATATTCATAAATGGACCTCTGTTAGGTCCTCCTGTAATGAGTTAAGAACAATGTTCACTTCTTATCCTGAATATCTGATAAAGGAACATGCGGTCAAACTGTACCTAAGATTCTCCTATAGGCATAGCATTCCACTTCTAAAAGTTGTGGCTGACTCCCACCATGATAACTTTGTTCCGACAAGCCAAGAAAATTTGTCTCCAAATTTTCACTTTCAGTTAGCCAAACTCCGTCCTATGTCCAAGCCTTTGGATACTTTACCTCCTTGGGCTAACACACATAATTTTTTTGCATTTCTAGAATTTCCACTGACAGTTCTCTACAATGTTTCGTCTGACTTTTCCCCAGTCGTACTACATTGGGTGAGTCTACTCTCGCACCTCTTTCGATTATAGCAGCACTTGGAAATCATAGTCTGCGCCCTAGCCGTCTTTACAGTCCTGGCTTCCCGTGCCATAATAGGGGTGACCTTAAATATGGTCATCATCCTCGAATATGCTCTACAATCTCAACTAAGCCTTGCCTCCTGCGGTCCGTCTAACGGTCCTTGTCTGCCATATTTCATTGTTCTAATGCGCTTGAACGCAATAAAGATTCACTAATGTACATACATTATAGCAGGATAACGGAATCTCACCATAAGAAACAACAATCCTAAACGTAGGGCTTTATATTAAACAAAGTAACGCTGGAAGCATAGTAAGCTGTATAGATCCTAAGGACACTAAAACCTGATGCTTTAATACCACCTGTGACACCTCGCCTAATTAAATACCGGGTGATCAGTCCTTTATTAAATTAAAAACCAAGGTGACGGTTGGTTCATTCTTAGCATCACTATCAAAAAATAAAATTTCCTTTTTAAACACCCTAAATAATTAAGCTAAGTGTCAAAACAATTTAGAACCTTATTTCCATTTTTATTAAGTACAAGTATGAAAAACCATGTTAATAACCAACAGTTAAGATTTCATAAATACTAAGGATGGTCAATAGCACACAAGAATTTAAATCATTTAAATAAACCAAACCAGTTTAACATTATAAATGAAACCATCCAGACAATAGTTAAAACCCAAAGGGTACCAAATACTGAAAATAAAAGAACATTAATCTCTGACAAATTCAATGGAATAGGGAAACGGGCGACACACACCCTAACTAATAAGAACTAAAAATAAGAGTGGAGTCAACAATGAGGTCGTCTAAGCAATGACCTGCAACTCCCACCTAAGCTGCAGCGCGTCCGTTCCAAGGAATCTAAACCTGACGCGTCTGTGGCTGGGCACCTGTAATATATACGTGTATATATATATATATAAGAGAAGAGAAATAAAAGAAAACGGGTCAGAGCCCGAGTGTAAAACAATTTAAAATGCTTACCGGCTAATGTAACAACCATGTTAGTATGCGTCACTCTCTTGAGAAATTCTCACCTCTCATCTAGTGTGCACGTCTACCGTACTATTAGCCTCAAAAGTTCATTTTAACTTAATCTTCCCATAAATTTTCATACCGCTAACTACGATGGCTAAGATAATTAATTTATGAAATTTAATCTCTCATATATATCTTATTTTATCTAAAAAATAGCCCAGTGTTGTCACAAAAGTTTCTAACACTTATAATAAAGTTGGAGTATTTAATCATTACTTAACTACTTTTATGCACAGTAGTAAGTTCCCATACTTAAGTATAAATACATATATTAGCCACTCATATAATATATATACTATCGGCACCCTGCATAAAATCTATGGTGCTGGCATACTCTGCTATCAAGTCCTCGTATCACACATATTAAGGGAAATACTAGTTCGGAATCACTCTCGAACTGTATTAACATAAAACACATACAAATGGAGGCGAAGCATAGTTCCAGGTCACTAAGAGGTCAACACATACCCTCATGTCTCTTAGGATCGTCTGACTATCAATCAGATAGCCTATACCAAGGAATCCTATGTTCTAGGGTACGAGTCAATATCCCCCCCATAAAGGCCCAATCGAGATAAGACCGTCCCGACGCGGAAACCCCCGTGATAGCAAGTAGACCGAGTATGATTTTTATACAGATATATAATATATGCACAATCACACAGTCATATATATATAAATATCCAAATGTCTAAATTAGGTGCGCTCACGACCCATAATTATAATTGTCCGTTATTAACACATTTTATTTGATTATTTTGCATAACAAACTCGTCATTTTTATTCTCATTTGTAATTCACGTCATACTCACTTCTCCTCTCTCGAAGTATTCTAAATATAATTTCAGTAGGCACACACTCACTCACCTTCTGGTCTAACTCCCTTACGAGCCTTGATCTTTTTATTAAGCGTACGCCTATTTTCTTATATGCAAAATAATTTCTCGTTGACCCAAAATCTCACCCCACATTAAATTTCACTCAACGGGGTCTACCTAGACCCTACTGGTCTTCTCTATATCCTAATATACCCCAATAATAATAATCAAGGGTTCCTATGCATTTTAACCGGATTAAACCATCGGACGAGAATTATGCAGTTTTCCAGGAGGGGTCAATCGATCGATCATCGATCAATCGATGTTCTTGATCGATCGATTGATCAAGCAGTTATGACGAAACCTGCTCTTTTCCAGTTACAGTTTTACCTCTACAACTTCAACCAAATCTCTATTAACGAATTGCAAACTCCCAATTAACAATACTACAAGTATCATATATCTAACATCAAGATTTCCTACGTAAAATATGTCTGAATTCATCAAGTATCATGATTTAATGGGATAAGATTCATATAAACTACAAGAACCCTAATTCTCTTTTAGTTTCCATTCTTTCAATTCTTTTCCAGATTTCTTACTTCTAATCCTATACAAATTCGTGGCTTATCCTCTACATGTGATTTAGATGTCTAGAATACGTCTACTTCCTCTACACATATGATTTGAAATCTCCAAAAATATAATTTCTTCCATGAAACTTGTTCTAAACAACCCTAGACTAACATGATTGACACATTAACTAAAATATAGCAAGATAGATACTTTCCTGGAATTTGGGTTTCTGAATTGTGGACGAAAGTGATATGGTTGCATTCCTTGTCGCGCGATCTACGCTTTGGTGGTGGTGGCGGTGTAAACGGTCGAGTCCTTGGCCTTGAGTTGCTTGGCAAGCCCTCCAACTCCTTCTCTAATGGCCATTATTTGCTTTTGTTTTTGTTAACCCCAGTAGGAAAATCCTAAAGCCTGATTTATCCTTAGGAATTTCGTCTGTTTAATTACCCAAAAATGCAAAATGTCTATAATACCATCCCACGCTGCAAATTGGGCTTAAAAATGCCCTGAGACCCAAACTAAACTCCGGGTACATTATTTTGACTATCTCGACCCTTTCGGACATATTGGCGCACTCGAAATGACCATACGGGAGACTTATAATTTATTCACTCTTAATAATAATAATAATTTAATCCCGACACGACACCGACGTGTCCCGATTTAATTTCCATTATTGCCATTATATTCACTCGTGACAATTTTAAAAAAAAATCTATCTTATATATTACTTTACTCATCCAGTAATATTCAACAAATATCCAATAATTACTAACTCATATCACGCTAGTAAAAAAAACTTCCGGATTAATATTAAATTAATATCTCAATTAAATTTAATAAATAAATCCCCAATTTTAAAAGCCATAAAAATACGGGGTATTGCACAAACATCAGAAATGTAGCTCGAGCTACTACCAGAACTAAATGCTCCATACTTTCAAGTAAGCATCAAGTATGGAACATTGGGGGATTCTGTTGATACAAAAAATTACCCACTTACGTGGACCAATCAGAAATAGACATGTGTCATCCATTGTGGCAATAATCTTAATTAGCAAAGCATAAACATCGACCAAGGCCTGGAATGCCAACCGATACCAGGAAGCCCAACCAACAGTAGGGAGGACGACCAACAGTATCAGCAAAACGCCAATAGCCAGAAACATTATGGACATTATGTACTTATGTAAATACCTAATTTATGAAGGCATTTGATCCCTTAACATTCCATCTCTTTATCTCCTTACTGGGCTATAAATACGTCATATTCCCTTCGTCAAGGGCAAGTGATTGAAAGACAAACATAAGGCAATAATAAGCACAGTGGACGTAGGCTATTTTCCATAAGCCGAACCACTTTAAAAAACTTTTTGTCTATTTCTTTTACTTACAAATATTATCTGTGATTAAATAATTAGACCTAGTCTAGTTATTTACATCAAGAATTGGGATCTCTTAGTTTGAGATTAAAATATCTTGGGCTTTTATACCATAATTTTAGTGGGTCATCACTAAAATTATCTTTTAAAATAATATACAGCCAATGAATTTCTTCTAAGGCTTTAATAATGGGAGTCATGTCTCCTTTTTGACCGAAGAAAAACTTTCTTGCATTTATATTTATGTTGTTAGAGTAGAGGGATTTATACAAATTCTTTATTTAAACTGATTGAACCAAAATTAATATTCATTGATAAATATTATGAAATAAAGTTATTCCCTAAAATGAAATCACCATGCATTTCAAGAAAGCATAAAATTTTTTGGAATAATAAATTTCTTTTCATTAAACTAAATAGCTATTCTTTTAGCTTTTAGGGTAATAAAATTTTGTGTTCCATTAATGCCTGTTACAGCAATTGGATTCTTCATCATTATCCATTTTTTTATGGTAAAGCATTAAGTCTACAAGAATAAATTATTGCTTATGTATCTATAAGAATGCATAGACTATATTGTTTATAGCCAGTAAAATTAAAATGTCCTAATACATAAGTGTATCTTTTCTTTCCATGGCTTGGAGAAAA
Source organism: Sambucus nigra (assembly GCA_949130495.1). Classification (NCBI taxonomy): domain Eukaryota; kingdom Viridiplantae; phylum Streptophyta; class Magnoliopsida; order Dipsacales; family Adoxaceae; genus Sambucus; species Sambucus nigra. The sequence continues at coordinate 139,644,689 of OX422224.1, read as the reverse complement.
TATGATTTCTTCTCTTCCTACTTGGAAGTGATACAATTGACCAAAAAATTAGCCAACTAGGATCAGTCTCAAATCTAGACTTAAAAGAAGAAACAAAACAAAAAATTGAAAATCTATTAACATTAATAGATAATCATAATCAATCAAAACCAACTAGAATGAATCATCCAGGAGATATTGAGATCCCTAGATTATATTATGGAATAGAAGAAACTAAATCTCTTCAAACAGAAGAATTTAATTATACCGAAAACATAAATATTAAGGAAATACTAGACTACTGGAGATATTTATATAAAGACCCAAATTTAGATATTTTTGAAAGAAATAAACTCATTGAACATATACAAACCATGTATTTGGAACATGAAAAATTATTAAAACATTTTTAGTATGACATAAATCAATATTCATCTGATGAAGAAGAAAATAATCCACCGCATATAGTAAACACTATAAGTGATGGAAAAAGAAAAGCTGAAGAACCACTAAAAGAATTCCATAACATAGAGGAATTTGAAAAATTTATGAAAAATCCTACAATAAAAAAAGAACATTTTGTTAATGTCGGCAATACTTCTACAAGTGGAATTAAAGAAGAGGAACCAAATCCTTTTTCTTAAGAAGATATGATCTAAATAAACATAACGTATTACAAATGGTATATATCTTGATCTCAGGCATATGCCTTTTAAAAATCAAGAACAAACTATTGATGAATGGGCACAATCCATGTATATACTCATCAAAAACTATAAAAATACATGTTCTAAACTAAATTTTTTTAAGACTACATAACTACAACACTTCAAGGAGATGTGTTATAGTGGCTACAACAATGGGAAAAGTCTGAAGAAGGAAAACAACAAAAAACTGAACTTCTACAAAATTTAAGACTTTTGATGAAATACTAAAAGACTTTGTTAGACTAATAAAACAAATATAATAGGATACACTAGAGAACCCATCCAAGAGGATCCACATTACATATTATCTAAACTAGAATTATGTAATATATGCCAATTTGAAGAATTTGTTGAACTATATAAAAAATATTATTTCATGATGAACAATTTTTTCATAAACTCCCAAATCCATAGGATGAAATATCTTTAAGACTTTATCCTGACTGGTTAAAACAAATCACTAAGGAAGATAATATAGGATTCCGTATCAATTGGGCATTAAGAAAAATATCCGAAAAATGCGTTGATGTAAAAGCAATAAAAGCAAATAAAAAAACGAATCACAAATACTAAATCTGGATATAAATGTTATGATAAAATTTTTAATAAAATTTGGAAAATAGGTTGTAATCCATATAGATCTTTCAAAACCACTAGAAAGAGAAAATTCAAGTGGAAACCTTGGAAAAAGAAATCAACTTTTTCGAAGAATAAAACATATATTCAAAAACCAAATTTTCTAATAAAAATACAACTATAAAAAAGAAATGTAAATGTTACTTATGTAACAAAGAAGGACATTATGCACCTGGATGCCCGAAAAAGGGGAAAAGTGCAAAAAGAATGATAAAATATCTTGAAGAACAAGAATTAGAAATATGTTTTGGAGATGAATTTATAGATATTTATGATAATGCAGAAATATTATATGAACTAGAATCAGAATCAGAATCATCTAATGATGAAGTCATATTCATGTACAATACGACAGAAATAAGAGATAGTAATGAAAAGGAGTTACAAACCGTAACTCTTAGAGACGTCGTTGGTGAAGAAATAACTTTTACCAATGAACAATTACAGGATTTAAAAAACCAAAGACAACTTATAAAAAATGAAGATGTTTATAAATTATCAAAGTTCAAAATATTCTCAGCAAGAATATTTCAGCAATTTAATGGAAACACCACAACTAGATCAACTGACGAAGAAACAACAGAAATTACATTATTTGATAAAAAGAAAATAAAGCGCTAGAAGAAAAACATCCAAAAATAAAGTATATTCATATTGTATTAATCCAAATATGTATCAGTGCCTTATTTAGACAAGGTATGGGTACACCTGTAGCGATTTTGGTCTTAGACAAAAGATTCAATAGTCCTATTAATGCAATCATAGGAGGAGTACACTCCACTTTAGTTAATGGAGTTATCTAGTTTAATATAAACTAACTTTTTTTATCTCAATTGAAGATCCTAATATTGAGAATTCTGTCAAAATAAAAATCCAAACCAAAGGAATATGAATGAAAGACACTTCTAGAAATATGTCCATCCATTGGGAAAAAAAATCATGAATTGACTACACTACCACAAATAAACGCACATTTTGTGGACAAAATTCTAATAGAAATATTTGAATCCAGAACATTTGATTCAGCAATCAAACTAGGATTGATGAATTAGCGAGATTTAGAAGTACCAAAACAATGATTACTACCACAAAATTACTGAAGTATAACAAAATACATATATTATATGAAATAAAATCGGAATCAGAATCAGAATCATCTGATGATGAAATCATATTTATGTACAATAGGACATAAATAAGAGATAGTAATGAAAATTAGTTACAAACACTAACTCTTAGAGACGTCGTTGGTAAAGAAATAACTTTTATCAACGAACAATTACAGAAATTAGAAAATCAAAGACAAGTTACAAAAAAGAAAGATGTTTATAAATTATAAAAGTTCAAAATATTCCCCAAAAGAATATTTGAGAAATTTAATGGAAACACCACAACTAGATTAACTGATGAAGAAACAACTAAAATTATATTATTTGATAAAAAGAAAATAAAGCGCTGGAAGAAAAAACATCCACAAATAAAATATATTCATATTGGATTAATCCAAATATGTATCACTGCTTTATTTAGATAAGGTATGGATACACCTGTAGCGATTTTGATCTCTTAGACAAAAGATTCAATAATTCGATTAATGCAATCATAGGAGGAGTACAATCCAATTTAGTTAATGGAGTTTTTTGGTTTAACATAAAACCAAATTTCTTTATTTCAATTGAGGATCCGAATATTGAGGATTCTATCAAAATGAAAATCCAAACCCAAGGAATAGGAATGAAAGACACTTCTAAAAATATGTCAATCCATTGGAAAATAAATCATGAACTGACTATACTATCATGAACAAACATATTTTGTGGACAAAAATCTAAAAGAAATATTTGAACCCAGACCATTTGATTTAGCAATCTAACCAAGACTGATGAATTTGTGAGATTTAGAAGTACTAAAATAATGGATACTACCACAAAGTACAGAAGTACCTGGAAAACAACGAAATAGTGTAGAACTTCAAGTTTCTGGAAATAATGTTTATTTTTAAATAAACACTCACACCAACAAAAGAATTTTCCTGAAAATGATTGGGAAAAACTAAAAGGCAAAAATCCTATAAATTTCTTAAAAGGAGAATCTAGTAAAACAATTGCTATGAAATATGTACAAGTTCCAATACTATCTGGAACAAATTGCCAAAAAGATAAAAATATCAAATCTAGTCAAATATATCATTTCCAGGTAGGAAGAGAAAAAATCATATTTTCTCCAAGCCATGGAAAGAAAAGATGCACTTATGTATTAGGACATTTTAATTTTGCTGGTTATAAACAATATAGCCTATGCACTCTTATAGATACAAGAGCAACAATATGTTCTTACTGACCTAATTCCTTACCACCAGAAAAGTGGATAAAAATAAAAAAATTCATTGCTATAACAAGGTATTAATGGAACACTAAATTTTATCACACTAAAACATAAAAGAATAGCTATTTGTTTTAAGGAAAAGAAATTCATTATTCATAAAATTTTATGCTTTCCTGAAATGCATGGTGATTTTATTTTAGGAAACAACTTTATTTCATAATATTTACCCACGAATATCCACATTGGGTCAATCAGTTTAACTCTAAATAAAGAATTAGTAGAAATACCTCTACTCCAACAACATAAATATAAATGTGAGAAAAGTTTTTCTCCGGTAAAAAAGGAGACATGACTCCCATAATTAAAGCCTTAGAAGAAACTCATTCTTTGTATACTATTTTAAAAGATAATTTTAGTGAAGGCCCACTAAAATTATGGAATAAAAGTCCAATATATTGTAATCTCAAACTAAGATATCCCAATATTATCATATGAGTCAAACTCATGATTTATACCAGGAAAGATATGGATGAATTTGATAACCAAATCAAAGAATTATTAGAAGACAAATTATTGAAGAAACAATAAGTCCTCACTCTATCTCTATATTCATCATGAAAAAAACATAGTGAAACCCAAATAGGAAAAGCTAGAATGGTTATAAATTACAAAAGATTACATAAACAATTAGAATTTGATGGATATTTTATTCCAAGACAGGATGTCTTAATTAGTCAAACTAAAGGGAAAAAGATCTTTAGTAAATTTGACTGCAAATCTAGGTTTTGACAGTTAAAATTAAGTGAAGAATCAAAACCACTAATTGCTTTAAGTACCCTTAAAGGACACTACCAATGGACAGTAATTCCCTTTGGATTAAATATAGTTCCACAAGTATTCCAAAGATAGATATATAATATATTTAAAGTCCTTAAAGATTTTTGTATTGTATATATTGATGATATTCTTGTGTTTTCAAAAACAATTGAAGAACATAGAAAACATCTAAAAATATCATGTGAAAAATTTCAAAACCATAGAATTATTCTATCCCCAAAGAAAATTTAAGTTGAAAAAACATAAAATTGATTTTCTTAGTATAATCCTTAACCAAGATGGATTACAATTACAAGATCACATAATCTCTAAAATAAGAGATTTTGATGAAAATATTCAAGGCAAAAAACAATTACAAAGTTTTTTGGAAATCCTAAATTATGGAAGAAATTTCATTCAAGGCTTATCCAAAAAAGAATTTCCTCTTCTTGAAAAACTCAAAAAGAGTGATATATTTACATGGAATGAACAAGATACAATCTTAGTAAGGACAATAAAATAAGACATAATTAAAATTATCCCAAAGTCTATTTCTCTCAACCAGAGAATAAATTAATCTTAGAAAGAGATGCCTCTGATTATTGCTAAGGATGTATTCTCAAAGAAATTCCATCTCAATAGTGGGAAAAAAATAATTCCGCTATGTTGGGTATCCGCGGTAGGAAAAACCCAATACGTAAAAATATTCAAACAAAAGAATTACTATGTGGATACAATTCAGGTAAATCCAAACCTAACGAATTAAACTATATTAGTTTTGAAAAAGAATTACTAACAATAAAACTTGATATTAAAAAATTCCATATCTTTTTAGCCCCAAAAGATTTTACTATCAGAGCTGATAATCAAGCAGTTAAATACTTCCTTACAAACAAAAGAAATATTCCAGAAGGAAGAAGACTCAAATGGTATAATCAAAATGCAAATTATACGTTTGAAGTTGAACATTTAAAAGGTACTAATAATTTTCTTACAGATTATCTTAAGAGGAATTTATTAGAAGACCACTAAATAATTGGGAAACAAATAAAATCAAATTTCTCTGTTTCAGGATGGAAGACTATAACAAAAGGGAAGAAACATAAGGAGAATGGTAACAATTGTTAAAAAAATAAGAACCCAAAATAATGTATTATCTTCCACTACACAATCTAAACCAAGATATGTATATGTTGTCTTCAGTGGACGCCAACCAGGAATCTATTATAACTAGTTTCAATGTCATGCCCAAATAAATGGTTATCCTAGAGCATGCCATAAAATATATGATAATATCTAGAAAGCAATGGCTGGATGGAAAACATGGATGCAACAATTAACACCCCCAAATTAAATACACCAATTTTCTAAACTTCAAATACGGAAAAAACTCCTGCAACTGAAGTAAAAGATTTTTATAACCATGCAATTCCTTATGAATTATATGAACCTTTGAATGAATGTTGGAAATCCCATATTTTAGATAAAAAAGAGGGACTTTAGAAAAAATACGAGTATTTTAGCGGACAAAATTGCTGAACAAACAGCAGTTCTTGATCAACTTAAAATCCTTGGTCTTCAAGTATTGATACAATGAAATTAAGAAAATGAAGACTTTTTTCTTGAAAAAATTAATATCTTTTTAGCAGTAGTATAGAAGCTAGAAAATGATTTCCCTGATAAAATATTTAATACTATTCGGAGGATTTTCTTGTTTGAAAATGTAAAACAACTTCTTTCCCGACCAGTATTTCAATCAATTTTTTCCCAAAAGTTAAAGATCAGGATGAAAAGATAAAACGTCTTTTAATCCAGTTTGTTGATAAAATCAATCATGCTGATGAAATTAATCAGTATGATGATATACCAAAATAAAACTTCTTCACAAAAGATAATTGAGATATTCAACCAATTGAATGGGGATTAGTAAATAAACTAATATTCCTAAGTACTTTACATATTTTTTTTTCTAAATTACATATGATGATCAAAATAGTGATAAATCATGTGGTTTATAAATACAAATATACCAGATACTTAACTTTCCATCTTTTCTAGCACCATTGGATAAGGAGTTAGAGAAAGATTTTACTAACCATATCAGATATGTCATCTCAAAGCAATTGAGGAATATGAGTGGGATGAAATTGATCAAAATGACTGTGATCACCCAATTAATAACATATGTACAAACAAGTACTGGTCAAGAAGTTTAGTCAATATCTCAATTATAGCTAAATATTTTTACTCTAAAAAAGAGATAAAATTTATGGTCACAGATGGAAGAAGACTCTTTATCACGAACCTTACTATCAACTATTCTATCTCCCCGAGGCAAAAATCCAAGGTGATTGAATTTCTTGAAAACCTCAACAACAAAAATAAATGGGATGTCCCCTATGAATTATTAAGTGATGTAGGTGAATATGAAGAAGCACTTCTACATCACCATAATAAAAGTCCAATAGATATCATCTCATTGTATTCCATTGGAGAAGCTAACATAGAAAATGCAATGGAGGGATAATCCCATGCTTTCTGGACCACAATAAACGACTGCACAAATTATCCAGCACACGACATGTGGCCCAAAAAAAGACAAAAGGACGACGGTAGAGAAAGAGATGCCTAAAAACAGACGAATCTTAATATTTTATTAAAGTCTTATTTACTTTATTAAAGTTTAAAGTTTTCTTTAAAACATAGGAAGCACGTTTATTATTTTTTTCTTATCTTTTATCTTTCTGTATTGAATTGTAATTTGGTGTCTGACGATTATAAAACAAAAAACCAACTCACTTCAGAGGACATCTTCTCCTCTTATAACATATACAACTCTTTGTAATAAATCTCTTATTATATATTTCTTTTAGAAGTCTAACATCCATAACTCTTCTCCACCCACTACATCTAACCACACTTAACATCCATAACTCTTATCCACAGGAGCTGAAAACATTTTCAAAATGATTCCAAGCAGTGGTAGAAATATCACTGGAGCTAAATAAGTGAGAGATGCTTTCTTCTCGATATAAAGTGCAACATAGAAATCTAAAAAAAAAAGGAATATTGATAAATTGAAGGTTCACATCAAGAGGAATAACATTATGAAGGGTACACCACATGAAGGTAGAAACTTTCGAAGGTAATCTACGATACCAAATCATGGTGAAAGAAAATTTAATGCCATATTTGTGCCTCACCACATCACATGCTTTTTTTAAAGTAAAATCTTGAGATAGCCAAACTTGATTAGGAGCTTCAAAGATATTTTCATCAATAACATCATACATCGCTTGCATTCTCTTCAACGTCCCACTTGCAAAAGAAGGAGTTCGTCTAAAATTCAAATGAGCTAATTTTTTATATTTAAAGTTTACAAATTAGCCCATAAAGTATTATTATGAAGAAAATGAAGCCAAATTTTGAAAGAAAAATCCATACATATGTCATAGATCTTACAAACACCAAGGCAACCTTCAGATTTTGGTCTATAAATAACATCCCACGAAACCCAATGATGTTTGTGAATTTCATTAGAATTACCCCAGAAATAATTTGCGCAAATGTTATTAAAATCTTGGATGAAAACCAACATAGGAAATATTGCTGAGAAAACATGAGATCCTAACATCATACGAACCACATGGATCATGACCATCTTACCTTCCATAGATAAAACTCGAACTGCTAATGCGTGATACAACTAACAACTTTTTCAGTGATAGGAGCAAAAATAATTTTTTTTTCAGCCTTGATAAAGTGGAACTCCTCGTGCATGAAATACTTTTTTTTGTGTTGCTGAACCAAACATCTGGGAGCTACTATAATACAACTTTTGGAAACATTAATGCGCTGACCGAATTAAGATTCATATTCAGACAAAAACTTAAGGAAGCATCTGATAAACCATAAGTTCCCATTATGAAAAAATATAATATCATTTGCAAATGAGAGAGACGATATAGGCGGGTAGCCTCTGGGCATCGAGTAATGCACTATAGACCCGTCTAGCATTAGATTATGAACGCCTCTATTAAGAACCTCCGTTGCAATCATAAATAATACAGGGGATAAGGGATCACCTTGACGCACCCTACACCCTAATTTAAAATAACCACATGATTTTCCATTGATGATGATGCAATAATTAGACAGAATTCTCCAAACCATATCAATACACGTTTCAGAAAATCCAAAAATCACAGAGCACCTTAATAATAAATTTCCATGAGATTCTGTCATACACCTTGGACATATCCACTTTGATCACAACATTATAACCATGGATCTTCTTATTGAGATTAAAGTATAATTCCTAAGCAAGAAGAATATTATTCGTGGTGCGGCGACCTTGAATAAAACCTGCTTCATAAAGAAAAATAATCTTGGGGAGCAAACTTCCAAAGCGGTTTGACAAAATTTTAGAAATTATTGTGTTTGAAAAGTTGGAAAGGCCTATGGGTCTAAAATCCGAACAGTTTATAGGATTGTCCACTTTGGGAATACGAATAGTGTTAGTGGAAGACCAACTTTTGGGAATTTCTTGCCTGAGAAAAAAAGATTGAATAGCAAGAACTAAATCCTCCTCGATGATGTCCTAACAAGCTTGAAAGAAAAACCCGTTAAATCCATCCGGACCCGCCACACTATCTTTGTTTAATGAGAAAACAACCAACTGAATTTCTTCAAGGGATGGAACATTAGTAAACATAGGATTGTCACAAGTTTCAACCAGTTTAGGAATATGATGAAAAATTCTAAGATTGTCATCACTGAATGTAGCCTCCTGAAGAATATTTTGAAAATGAGAAATAACACATTTTTCAACCTCATTAGAATCCGAGAGCCATGATCCATTGTCATCCTTAATCCTTTGAATAAACAGTTTGTTATTCTTCTTCCTAAACATGGAATGAATTTGTTTTGAATTAAATCACCATGAGTAGCCCATTTAATTCTAACTTTTTATTTCCAATAAATCTCCTCAATCTTCAATTCCTTATTGAAATTAGCCTTGGCAAGATTCCAAGCTTCTTTATGCTTTGGGGAAGGATTAATATCATAAGTTGCCTCCTTGATAATTAACTCATGTTCTGCCTTTTGTACCCGGTTGAAGACATTATTAAATACCTATTTATTCCATGATTTTAAAGAGAGTTTGACATTTTTGAGCTTGGGTGGAAATAACGCCATAGGTCTCCCACTACCAATAATATCCCAAGCATCTCTCACCACTCCAAAAAAAGAATTATGAGATACCCACATGTTTTGAAAATGAAAAGATTTAGGAATGGAATCAGAAGGAAATTTTAGAGATATGACAAGAAGAGCATAATCAGAATGAGTGTGATGAAGATGTTCTATAGAAGAGGAAAAAGAATTATTAAACCACCCACCATTACCAAAGACCCTATCAATCCTAGACAATAACCTACCATCACCATCTCGATTGTTACACCAAGTATATTTAGCACCCGTAAAAGGAATTTCATTTAATCCAACATTGATCATGGTAGCATCAAAGTCTAAAATGGCATTGTAACAACCCTCGATTTTGGAGACTGAGAAATTTAATTTTGGGAAAATAAAATTTTAATTAAATTGGAGAATTTCAAAATTGGGAGTTGAGGCCCAAAAATCGAGAATATTTCAAAGTATTTCGGATGATATTTTTGAGGGTACCATCGATCCCGGAAGGGTCGAAATAGTCAAAATGACTGTCATTGGGTTTTATTTCGGCTCCGGAATATTTTTATGTCAGTTTGACTCGAATTAGAGTAAACGAGTCATTTAAAGTGTGTATTAACATTTAAAATTGGGATTTTGTTTTAAAGGTTTATGAGGCTTACGGATGAAGCCATTTCTCATTTGAGAGAAAGAGAGAAAAAGCCTTAGAGGGAGAAAGAGAAGGGAAGAAGAAGAAAGGAAGAGAAAGAGGGAGAAAAGCTTGGGGATTTCCGGCCCAACCGCATCAACAAGGACGATCCAACCTCTACAAATCTGAGGCAAGTGTTTAATCTTGCTAAATAGCTATTTGTGTATTTCATTTCATAATTTGTGGGTTAAAGAAATGGATTTTTGGGTATTAATGTCAAAACCTAGATTTTTAGGTTTAATCTTGAAATCAATGTGTAGAAATGGATTTAATGAATTAGAAATGGTTGGGATCAACTTTGGGTTGATTTGTTGGCTTAGAATCATGTTGTGATAAAGTATTGGGGGTTGGAATGAGAAATTTAGGGTTTAGAATTCGTGGGTTTTGAAGAAGCAGATGAACCCTTCAAAAATTGCAGGTTTGAATCGATTCGCCCCCTCAAGCGAATCGATTCGGTTTGGTAAATTGGCAGGTCTGTATTGACCGAATCGATTCGGACCCAAGCCGAATCGATTCGGCCTATTGCAGAAGCCCAGGTCTTTGGACCCGAATCGATTCGCCTTGGAGGCCGAATCGATTCGCTAGACCGAATCGATTCGGAATAGGGCCGAATCGGTTCGGAAACAGGGCATTTTGAGGTATTTTTCTCTAGTGAATTCAAACCCTTTTTTTGGTTGGGTTTATTGATTTGGGGCCTTCTCTTATGATGAAAGAGATATGTTCTTGGAGACATTTAAGGAGTTTCTCACATATTAGGATTTTGGGGACTCCTTAGGGCAATTTGGGTGAAATGTACCCATGTACGTATTGGAGTTACATATGGATATCGGGGAAACCTCTTTGAGGTTGGAATTACCAATTATAGATAAGGGCACATAATATATATGGATATAGGTGTATAGATATATACATATGGTTTTGGGAGACTACTCATTGTAGGAAAACGATCGAATATGTTTCAAGTATGGGATTATATTCACATATCGAGGTAAATTAAAGTAATTGTGGTGACGGCTTGTATAACGAGGATTAAGTATACTTATAGCCGGGTATATATATCTTATTCTTATGAACGAGAATCTATATATACATATATAGATATATGGATTATGTGAATATGCGTATATAACTACATAGATATGAATATATGGATATATTTATGTTGTGTAAATACATGGTATGGATACTTAAACCTTATATGATGGTTTAATATTTGATCATATGATTGGATCACATGGATGTATATATTGTGCATGTGATTGATATATATATATACTTAATTGGTTAAGCATACCCCGCTCATGCTATCATTGGGAAGTTGCGCGCATAGAGGGTGAGCATCCTGGCTAGAAAAGCAGGGTGTGGATATTCCCCAGGTCATAGTCGTCCCGTGTGTTACCATATGATATATATATATATTTATTTTGGGATGAGACGTGATGGGTATGTTTCGTCTCATTGCCGATTTGGAGCTATTACCGCTTCCCGGGACGTCGTGTGCGTGAGTTTACCACGAGTTGGGTGTCGTTTAGTCCCACCATGGTGGCCCCAGTTTTGCTACGTGAGCCGGGCACTGGGAAGATGATAGCATTGATGCAGTTTATCGGCGATATATATAGCCGGGTATATTATGTGCATGGCCTTGTACATCATATGTAGTATGTACACTTGGCTATTGGATTGATGATGATATATATATACGGTTAGAAATAAATACCTATATATATATATATATATATATATTTATATATATATCCTATAGACGAAAGGATATGGACTTTTATGAAGTACATCTTAGATGATTATGGTGTACTAGATTGATGGGGGTAGATGTATCGCACATAAGGTATTATTCGGTTACATCATCCCAAGGATACTATTGGAGGTTCTTTTATTTTATTTTATTTATTTTCTGTTTTCTTTTCTTCTTTCTTTCTTTAGTAGTTATAGTTTAGTAGTAATGGTAGTATTAACTTGTATGTTGAGGATTATGGATCTCTAGGATCGACATTGCCCAGGAGTAGTGTAACGAGGTGGTTCCTTGTTTGGATTTCGCTTTGCGAGACACCTCACGCACGAAGCACAGTGCCATGTCGAGATTTGAGAGAAGTAATTCCATAGGTGGCATCTCGGATCTCTGGTCTTGACCTTGTCAGGAGTAGTGTAACGGGGCGGTTCCTTGTTTGTATTTCTCTTTGCGAGACTCCCCACGTACGAAACGTAGTACAATTTTGGGATTAGAGAGAAGTTTTGCCAATAATCCATGTGCATGTTATTAAGTATATTAATTCTTACGTTTTTAGCCTATATAGGTATATATATATATATATATATATGTATATGTATAGGGGTAATGTTTTAAGAATTATGATGATTATAATTCATAAGATTATTAATCGGAATTCATTTAGCCTAGTATGGCATAAATTGTTGTAATCATAATCTAATAGGATTAGAAATGGGGGGATCCTTAGATTATGACGGGAAGGTAGCTCTCGTGGATATAAGCTAGGCCTGATAAGTTAGGTTGTCCTAAAATCAATTTGGGTAATTTAACTAAAATTTGAGGACGCGAATAGGTGCGCGCCTTTAGATGAGAGGTGAGTTGGGGTTCCACGAGAGTGCGGTCTCACTTTATTTATGAAATTAAGTACACCGGTATTTATTATGCACGGTTAACACACTTGCTAAATATCTTACACATTCGGGGCTCTGACCCGTTTACTTTTCCCTCCTTCTTGTATATACATATATATGTTACCACAGGTATCCTACCGCAGGGATGCCGGATGACCTTCTATCCTGAGTCTTGGGAGCCGTTACAGGTGTGGACTGTTGCGGGATGTTTCATGTAGCCGCTTCCTACTTCTTTAAATTTCTAGGTAGGATTCATGTTGTATATCGGGTTTGTACCCAAGGGATATTTATATATATGTTTATATTCATTCCATTTCAATTATTGTATTTGCTGTGCCCCGACAGCTTATTCGGGTTTATTTATTTATGGCATATTCATGTATAGTGATTCCTTTCATTTCTTATAGTTCTTTCTTGCATCTTTCTCTTATTTATTAGAAGTTTTGTAGTGTGGGTTGTGTTATGTTGCAAGTTTTAAATTTTTATAACATCTCGCTTATATGATTTCGGGTAGTTAGTCCTATATTATATAGTACCGTTAGTTGATGTTGAGACTGGACCATCTGGAATTCCTGATTTAATATAGTATAGGGCTGGCCACCCGTTATTATTTTAGGCGGGTTGTTACAGATGGTATCAGAGCATCAGGTTCTAGAGTCTTTAGGATCTGTGCGAGTTATGGATTCTTCCGTTAACGTTCTTGACATAAAGCCCTACAAATAGGACTGTTGTGTTCACTGCGTTGCTTTCTTCTGTGAAGTGTATTCACTTGATTGACGTTCTGATAACAATTGCTCTTGTTTCATTTCAGACGTCGCCTAGATTTTTTCGTCTAGGAAAGGATAGGTTTAGAAGTACAATACCCATAACATATTTTGGGTACGCTTTGATCGGGGGTAGTTGTCTTCCCCGATTCTGGAGGAGTTATTGAGGAGATTTCTAGCAGTGGTTCGAGGTGATTTATCGGCAGTTGAGTAAGAAAGGAAATTTACTCGAATGGAGAATCTTGGTCTTAGTAAGGAAAGTTCGAGGAGAGGCATATAGTGTAGTCTTTGGGAGGCTTGGATTTAGAAACCCGTCAACCTTCGCTAGGAAGGATTTTGAGGAAGATGTTTCTCTTATGGAGAAATAGGTTTAGGAGTAATGATTGTCCTGGAAGAAGTAGAGGGTCTTGAATTGAGATCCTTGGATGAGGTGAAACCATTCGATTATGGAAGTATAAGGTAGAATACCTTTCTTTGGGTTTAAGTCATATTTTGTGCGATACCGGGAACGTCGAGAGTTATAACATTGAATTCCGGAGGTGAGGAATGTTAAGGTTCACTGAATAGTGACTATAAGACTATTGTCTTATGGGTAGGTAGGGCATGTGATTATAGTGCGCCAAAAAGGGGAGACTTATATTGTGGAAAGACGTTAATGTATGTAAAGAAGTTTTAGAGTTGTGAGATTTAAAGTTTAGTAGGGGTATGTTGAGCGGATAATTTAGCTCATAGTTGTGCTAGTTTTGAGAACTAGATATTGGCTAGAGTATTGTATTTGTTGAGGCATTGTGTCTTAAACATAAGGTGTTTGTTTGGCGTGTCGAAAGACGCGGAATATATTTATATTGTATTATTGTATAGGCCCTCGGGCAATGTCTAAAATATGAAAAATCTTTTATAAAACCTTAACCCTGGTTCAACTAATCTCAATCCCCGACCTAGCTACACAGTAGTGTATTGGGAGGGTTCCTTGTTTGGATTTCGCTTGCGAGACCTCCCCCGCACGAAGGTGGCTAGCGTCAGGAATTGAGGAGAGTTCAACCAGTGGAAATTTTCAAACTTTTATATATTTAGTATATTGTTATAGATTATATTACCGAGGGTTATCTTACAATTTTGAGGCTAATGGAGCCTGATTAAAATTCCGCGAGTGGAGACTCAGGTACGGGGTGTATGGGCGCCCTGAGTAGTTAGTTTGTTTTTAAGGCTATATGGTTCGATGTGAGAACTAGAAAGGATAGGCAGAGTGATCTTAGGGATTGATGTAGGGACTAGATGATATTGAGGTCCTAGGCTCATCTTAAATTTCGCGGACGAAATTTCTGTAAGGGGGGAAGTATGTAACAACCCTCGATTTTGGAGACTGAGAAATTTAATTTTGGGAAAATAAAAATTTAATTAAATTGGAGAATTTCAAAATTGGGAGTTGAGGCCCAAAAATCGAGAATATTTCAAAGTATTTCGGATGATATTTTTGAGGGTACCATCGATCCCGGAAGGGTCGAAATAGTCAAAATGACTGTCATTGGGTTTTATTTCGGCTCCGGAATATTTTTATGTCAGTTTGACTCGAATTAGAGTAAACGAGTCATTTAAAGTGTGTATTAACATTTAAAATTGGGATTTTGTTTTAAAGGTTTATGAGGCTTACGGATGAAGCCATTTCTCATTTGAGAGAAAGAGAGAAAAAGCCTTAGAGGGAGAAAGAGAAGGGAAGAAGAAGAAAGGAAGAGAAAGAGGGAGAAAAGCTTGGGGATTTCCGGCCCAACCGCGTCAACAAGGACGATCCAACCTCTACAAATCTGAGGCAAGTGTTTAATCTTGCTAAATAGCTATTTGTGTATTTCATTTCATAATTTGTGGGTTAAAGAAATGGATTTTTGGGTATTAATGTCAAAACCTAGATTTTTAGGTTTAATCTTGAAATCAATGTGTAGAAATGGATTTAATGAATTAGAAATGGTTGGGATCAACTTTGGGTTGATTTGTTGGCTTAGAATCATGTTGTGATAAAGTATTGGGGGTTGGAATGAGAAATTTAGGGTTTAGAATTCGTGGGTTTTGAAGAAGCAGATGAACCCTTCAAAAATTGCAGGTCCGAATCGATTCGCCCCCTCAAGCGAATCGATTCGGTTTGGTAAATTGGCAGGTCTGTATTGACCGAATCGATTCGGACCCAAGCCGAATCGATTCGGCCTATTGCAGAAGCCCAGGTCTTTGGACCCGAATCGATTCGCCTTGGAGGCCGAATCGATTCGCTAGACCGAATCGATTCGGAATAGGGCCGAATCGGTTCGGAAACAGGGCATTTTGAGGTATTTTTCTCTAGTGAATTCAAACCCTTTTTTTGGTTGGGTTTATTGATTTGGGGCCTTCTCTTATGATGAAAGAGATATGTTCTTGGAGACATTTAAGGAGTTTCTCACATATTAGGATTTTGGGGACTCCTTAGGGCAATTTGGGTGAAATGTACCCATGTACGTATTGGAGTTACATATGGATATCGGGGAAACCTCTTTGAGGTTGGAATTACCAATTATAGATAAGGGCACATAATATATATGGATATAGGTGTATAGATATATACATATGGTTTTGGGAGATTACTCATTGTAGGAAAACGATCGAATATGTTTCAAGTATGGGATTATATTCACATATCGAGGTAAATTAAAGGAATTGTGGTGACGGCTTGTATAACGAGGATTAAGTATACTTATAGCGGGGTATATATATCTTATTCTTATGAACGAGAATCTATATATACATATATAGATATATGGATTATGTGAATATGCGTATATATCTACATAGATATGAATATATGGATATATTTATGTTGTGGACATACATGGTATGGATACTTAAACCTTATATGATGGTTTAATATTTGATCATATGATTGGATCACATGGATGTATATATTGTGCATGTGATTGATATATATATATATACTTAATTGGTTAAGCATACCCCGCTCATGCTATCATTGGGAAGTTGCGCGCGTAGAGGGTGAGCATCCTGGCTAGAAAAGCAGGGTGTGGATATTCCCCAGGTCATAGTCGTCCCGTGTGTTACCATATGATATATATATATTTATTTTGGGATGAGACGTGATGGGTATGTTTCGTCTCATTGCCGATTTGGAGTTATTACCGCTTCCCGGGACGTCGTGTGCGTGAGTTTACCACGAGTTGGGTGTCATTTAGTCCCACCATGGTGGCCCCAGTTTTGCTACGTGAGCCGGGCACTGGGAAGATGATAGCATTGATGCAGTTTATCGGCGATATATATAGCCGGGTATATTATGTGCATGGCCTTGTACATCATATGTAGTATGTACACTTGGCTATTGGATTGATGATGATATATATATACGGTTAGAAATAAATACCTATATATATATATATATATATATATATATATATATATATATATATATATATATATATATATATCCTATAGACGAAAGGATATGGACTTTTATGAAGTACATCTTAGATGATTATGGTGTACTAGATTGATGGGGGTTGATGTATCGCACATAAGGTATTATTCGGTTACATCATCCAAGGATACTATTGGAGGTTCTTTTATTTTATTTTATTTGTTTTCTTTTTTCTTTTCTTCTTTCTTTCTTTAGTAGTTATAGTTTAGTAGTAATGGTAGTATTAACTTGTATGTTGAGGATTATGGATCTCTAGGATCGACATTGCCCAGGAGTAGTGTAACGAGGTGGTTCCTTGTTTGGATTTCGCTTTGCGAGACACCTCACGCACGAAACACAGTGCCATGTCGAGATTTGAGAGAAGTAATTCCATAGTTGGCATCTCGGATCTCTGGTCTTGACCTTGTCAGGAGTAGTGTAACGGGGCGGTTCCTTGTTTGGATTTCGCTTTGCGAGACTCCCCACGCACGAAACGTAGTACAATTTTGGGATTAGAGAGAAGTTTTGCCAATAATCCATATGCATGTTATTAAGTATGTTAATTCTTACGTTTTTAGCCTATATAGGTATATATATATATATATATATGTATAGGGGTAATGTTTTAAGAATTATGATGATTATAATTCATAAGATTATTAATCGGAATTCATTTAGCCTAGTATGGCATAAATTGTTGTAATCATAATCTAATAGGATTAGAAATGGGGGAATCCTTAGATTATGACGGGAAGGTAGCTCTCGTGAATATAAGCTAGGCCTGATAAGTTAGGTTGTTCTAAAATCAATTTGGGTAATTTAACTAAAATTTGAGGACGCGAATAGGTGCGCGCCTTTAGATGAGAGGTGAGTTGGGGTTCCACGAGAGTGCGGTCTCACTTTATTTATGAAATTAAGTACACCGGTATTTATTATGCACGGTTAACACACTTGCTAAATATCTTACACATTCGGGGCTCTGACCCGTTTACTTTTCCCTCCTTCTTGTATATACATATATATGTTACCACAGGTATCCTACCGCAGGGATGCCGGATGACCTTCTATCCTGAGTCTTGGGAGCCGTTACAGGTGCGGACTGTTGCGGGATGTTTCATGTAGCCGCTTCCTACTTCTTTAAATTTCTAGGTAGGATTCATGTTGTATATCGGGTTTGTACCCAAGGGATATTTATATATATGTTTATATTCATTCCATTTCAATTATTGTATTTGCTGTGACCCGACAGCTTATTCGGGTTTATTTATTTATGGCATATTCATGTATAGTGATTCCTTTCATTTCGTATAGTTCTTTCTTGCATCTTTCTCTTATATATTAGAAGTTTTGTAGTGTGGGTTGTGTTATGTTGCAAGTTTTAAATTTTTATAACATCTCGCTTATATGATTTCGGGTAGTTAGTCCTATATTATATAGTACCGTTAGTTGATGTTGAGACTGGACCATCTGGAATTCCTGATTTAATATAGTATAGGGCTGGCCACCCGTTATTATTTTAGGCGGGTTGTTACAGGCATGTCTATCAACCAAATTACCACCAGATTTTTCATCTTGTTTAGACACAATATTGAAATCTCCTCCAATAACCTAAGAATCATAACAAAGAGAAGCAATAGGGTTAATCTCATCCCAAAGAGGTTTCTTGTCATATTTATTGCATTTGGCATATACACACGAGCATAAGTAGGAATTGGAAAAGTTTGGAAAATGAATGGAGATAGATAAAACTTGTTCCATAGCCCTAACCAAATAAACTTGATGATAGAATTTCCAAAGAATCCAAATCTTCTCACTAATATTGGAAAGACCCCCTAAAAAACCAATTTTTCAAATAAGAGACTGTATGTTAGCAAAATCAAGTTTAGGTTCTCGAATAACAATCATATTAGTCTGAATTTTTTTGATAATACGTGAGTCTACGACTAGATGGATTATTTCCTATTCCCCTAATATTACAGAAAATGAGATTTAACACGTGTTATTAATTTGAGGAGAAGTTTGAGAAACAAGCGCAAATCTTGTTTTAATATTAGAAGCAGGAACAAATTTGATCTTATTCTTATTTTCTTTTGAAATGGATAATGGAAAAACTGAGTGATGGTTATTAGGCATAGGTGGAATCGTAATCTCAGGTTGAACAGAAGTACCTTATGAAACTTCGAATCTTGAAAGTTTTTTTCCAAGGTTTGAAGACAACTCTTTCAAACTGTTGAATGATACCTGATTACTAGTAGCCTGATCAGCATCTTCAAAGGTATTCCAGAGAGGCTCTATAATTTTTTGAATAGATGTATGTGAATAAAGAGGAGATGAAGTATATGATTGATGGGTGAGATTTTTGTTTGGAAGAAAAGTGTTTAGGACGATATCTATTTCATAAACGAATTCTCTTTCTTTCAAGTCTGAGTTCAACACTGAAAAGGAATTTTGTAGATTAATGCCCTTATCTACACAGTTCGAGGAATCTGATTTACAAAGACAGTTATGGAGAGGATTCATTTCCATAACAACCTTATTATTGCCATAAATGATAGAAGTGGTTTTAAAAGTGGAAGTTAGCCCATGAGTGGTAACTTCTTGTAGCCCTAAACCGCCAAGGTGAGTTTTTATAGGATCAGGAACATGATTTTTAACAGAAACATCATCAATAACTAAACCACCTGTATGATGTTTTTCTTTCCATTTTTGCAACAAAGGTTTTGGATCCAACACCGGGGCAGTATGAAGAGAGGAATTAGGTTTAGTGAGAAGGTCAGAAATGGTAGCGGTTGAAGGCAATTTAGGTTTAGGAAAATTATCAAAAGCAGGAATATGTTTATTTTTAGCATAGGAACTACAATCACCTTCTACGTGATCATCGAGTAAACAACGTCTACAAAAGGAAGGACTGTTTTCATAGAATTTTTTTTGCCAAAATCCTATAGACCTACAAGCAATCCAAATCCTCTTAGGAAGAGGTTTTAAAACATCAAGTTCCACACAAACCCTATCCAAACTGGGTCTTGAAACCAAGGTAGTTGCTTCATCCATGATGAATGGAATCCTAATACGTTGACATATAGCAAATAATGCAGGTTTGGCGAATAAATGAACGGAAATATGAGGAAGCGAAACCCATAGCGGAAAAATGGAACAATCAACATTGGGGAAGAAATCAATGGCCCATTTGAAAACTTTCATGGGAGCTTTGAATATAAACCACATCTCCCTTTACCATAGACGTAAAAAGTCTTCTTCACAAAAAAGTTTAATAAGAATATGTTTATCATCAATAAAACCCAAGGAAAAAGAATATTTGAGGAAAAATGCTGAAAGGCTTTATGAATAGCTTCCATGGGAGGACGACTAAGAGAAAATCTTCCAATGAGAGAGAATATATAAGGTTGTGTAATGTGTTCAATTTCATCTTCTGAGAAAATTACATCGCGTTCTCCCTTGTATAAAGATTAGGTTTTGGTGAAAATATTAATAGAAGGAAGAGGATCAGAAACAGTATTAGCGAAGCTTTTGGTTCTGAATCGATCAAGATCTTGCGGTTTAAGATTCTGTGCAGGCGGATGATATGCCATGAAGGCACTTACAACGATAGTTATGAGGGCTGAAGCAGTTAAGAAGCAATTTTCGAATAGATAAGAGAGAAAAGAGAGCGTCAAGAAAGAGAAAAAAAGGGATGTCCCTCTTCAGTGCCAACTACAAAAGGTTATATGACAGCTAAAAGAATATCCCAGATATGGTCTGTATATGAGGAAAATTCTATAGTTTTGGATGGTCTTAATATATGGAAGCCTACTGCATGAGGGAGTTTCTCCTTCACGTCAGTATATGAATTAGTTAAGACTGAATTTATTTTTTATTTTGTTTCACTTCTTTTTGTCAAATTGTTCTTTCCATAAACAATTTTTTATTGTTTTGATTTAATCATTTACAGTCTTAATTTAATCTGTTGTTTGTCGTATCCCACTTCTTTTTATCAATGTGAGGTTGGTGGTATCTGATGGATAATTTTTATTTTTTTAATATTTAAATTTATGTAACCGTTCGTAACACTTACAAAAAGGAACATTTTTTTTAATTACATATTATTATTTGCAAGTGTTTTTGAACCGTTACAAAAAGACATATTTTTTCATTTATAAGTATTTATAATCGTTGCAAAAACAAAAAATGTTAGATGAATTTTGCAACAGTTACAAATCGTTAATTAACTATGGATCATTTACTGTTTGGGGTACAGTAGTTCTCATTATTTTAGGTTCAGATCCATTAATTTTTGTATAAGTTAACTGGGATCCAAAACAAACGAAAATCGTCAGTTGACCAACTTGACCATTACTTAACACACTTTTTCAACTAAAAATATTGTTTTACCCCTTAGTAAATTAATATACATTATTATACATTTTTATATTCAATATGTACATCTAATATTAAAAATACATTAATGTATAAATTTATTTTAAGACATTCACACACACACACACACACACACACACACACACACACACATATATATATATATATATATATATATATATATATATATATATATATATATATATATATATGTTTGCTATAAAACTGGTTTTTGTCTTAACGTTTTTTTGCACAATGTAGTTGAAAAGAGTTTTTCTACGTTTTTTTAAATAACACAAAATAGTTAAACCGTTTTCTTTAATAAAAGTGATTTTTTAATGAAAACAATTTTTTGTCCGTTTTATTAATAGTAAACACTTGTTTAACGTTTTTGTATATAAAAAACCAGCTTATGTATAAAAATATAGCTTCAATTTTATATATTAAAAAGTGTTTATATAAAAAAATATAGTTTAACGTAACACATTTTTTTTTGCTTTAAAAAAAAAGTATATATGTAATTTTTTTAATAATTTATATAATTTATTAACGTTATATATAAAAAAAAATAGTTTATATATATTAAAAAACTCATTGAAAACATTTTTTAAACATTTTTATATGTAAAAAACTATTTATATATATAAAAACTATTTACCAAAACTCACTTTTTTTAACTTTTAAAAAAAATAGTATATATCTAAAACATTTTAACTGTTTATATAAAAAAGGATTTTCTATAATATTTATATATATATAAAATAGTTTATATAAAAAACAGTTTAAGAAAATATTTAAAACTTTTTTAATGTTTTTATATGTAGAATTTTTTTTTTAATATAAAAACAATTTGATGAAACACATTTTTTAAACATTTTTAAGTGCTTATATAAATTGGATTTTTAACAATTTTATAAATAAAAAATAGTTTATATATTAGTAGTTTATTTATAAGAAACGGTTTAAAAAACATTTAAAATATATGTTTACAATTTTTATACATATAAAACTGTTTATATATACACAAAAGTTTTACAAAACACGTTTTTAATGTATTTAAAAAATAGTACATATTTAAAACATTTTTAAGAGTTTATATAGAAAAGGATTTTTTTTTAATGTTTACATATATAAAAACAGTTTATATATATGTGTGTGTTTGTGTGTGAGTACAAGAATTATTACAATAGAATTTCACGAAATAATCACAAAGAACAAAATACAAAAATCACATACACAACAACGATATACGTGGTTTGACAACATGTTTACGTTCACGGGGAGGTTACTATTTTATTATAGTATCTCTCAATGTTCGAGAATACATCCCATTGCCCTGGACCAAGGTTTATAATTTATAGAAGTGAGAAATAAGTGATTGAATTTTATAGGTAACTCAACCGGCTTGTTAGATAGCATGTAAGTGTCCCTGAATATCTCCCTGAGATTGTTGGTAACTGATTTGTGTCTATCCCCATGTATTTAAGCATATGTTAAATATACGAATAAAATAATAATTATCTTAAAGCTGGGTCGGGCAGTCTGTGGCCCGAGATTCTTCCCCCTCCCTTCGGGCACTTTCGAGGGATAAGGAAGGGTAGATAAATGCTTCACGCCCCTCTCTACATCGTGGGGTGCTTCGGCCATCGTCGATTTTGGGGTGATATAAAGAGATAGGGTCACCAGCTTATTTTGAACAAAACAGGCAAAAGAACATGTCGTCGCCTCGAGAGAGCGGCATCAAAGACAAACAGAAGCTTGCAAAATTAATAGGTCAGAGGTTTGGGGGATAAGGTACTGAATGGGAAGGTGTTAGGCACCTATCCCGCCCTTACGGTCTCTCATGGGCTTATGTTACTATTTTTCTTAATTTCTATGTGAAGTGTGTGTCCGTGTATATATATAAGTCGAGATCGAAATCGCTCAACTCGCATCATGGAAATGATGGAATGAGGTAATCCATAGGAATATTCCCAAAGTATATTTAAAAAAATATGATGCGTGCGCTTATCAAGATATGAATCGTTATGATAAAATGATAATATGTGTTAGATAAGATGCAAGTATGAATCACAAGTATGATATATATGAATAATATATGGATAAAATAGAAAAAAAGATGAAAATATGAAAATAGGACTCGAGTCTCAGATTTTAACCCGAGATGCCCACGTAGCCTATAAAGGTATTAAAGTCCACGTAGTTTGCATGCGGAACATAGGTGGGGTATATCCCATAGATTCAAATGAGAATTTATTATATGTGTGTAGAAAATATATTTTTAGTTTTGAGAAAATATGATGAAGAATCCCGTCAGAATTTATAGGTGTAACCCTCTTATTCTTTGTTTTGGATTTGTTTTATAAAAAATAAATTATGTGGAATATAAAAAATAAAGAGTGAGGTATTAATGTGTATGATTTAAAGTAAAAGCTAAATTGAGAATTTATATAACTAATGCGAAAATAAAGAAATTTAAAGAGAGAGAGAGAGAGGGATGTTTGGACCTTCTTTGGAGACTTGAAGCTTGATCTTAATTGTTGATGAACTTCCTTGCAAGTTGGGATGAATGTGGGATGAGAGAGACATGTAGTTTTTCTAAATTGGGTATGAGAATGATGAAAATGAAAGGTGGAGAAGAATTTCACACAAGGAAACTTCGCTGATTGCAGAAGAATGTTGTTGAGATTACTAATATTGATAGATCTGAGGTGTGTTGGAAGTGAGCCCATGACCTCCTTATATAGGGTGGGGGGATGATGATCGACATAGCCCCTGCCCTTCCAATCGACAGGTGACCCTAGACAGACTGTCGATAGGCAGAGAAATGGACCTGCCAATTAGCAGTCTCGTGCATATTTTTTCGGAGGGGTCATAGAATACAATTCGTAAGTCCAAATCTTGCATGGATCATACCGTTAGAAAGATAATTCATAGATCTTTGCGAATCCTTTGGGTCGCTCCCGGGTCCAGGAGTTGACTTTGGGTCAAACGAAGCCTGGGAGCGTTCGGTGGCCTCCGAATCAGTTTTCGGGGGAGAACAAATCGTTCGTCTGATTAGTTATGCCATTTTATGGATGGAGCGGACAATTGGAAAGGGGTTTTAGTACCCTTCAAAGATTCATTGAGATTTTTCTCTGACGATAAAGTTGATTGGGGTCAAATCGGGGACCGGGAGCACCCGGTGGCCTCCCGATCGATTTTTAGTAGTAAAATAGTCCGTTCGTTCAAATAGTTATGCCTATTCATGCATGGGGTAGACCGTTGGAAAGGGGCTTCAGTTACCTTTAAATATTCATTGAGATTTTACTCTGACGATGATGTTGACTGGATTCAAATGGGGCCTGTGGGCGCCTGATGGCCTCTACATTGGTACTTGGAGTATGACTTAGGGTTTGTAATGAATGAGGAGGTTTTAGGGACCTAAGGAGAGACTTGGAGGGTCCCAGAATATGGTGTTTAAAGATCCCATTGACGAGTGAGCTTGGAAGAACTAAAAGTCGTTGAATAGACACCACATGATGTTTAGGAAAAAGGTCGATTCTGAGGACCTAAAGGGATGAGGATGATCGATTCAGAGGGTCAAGGCCGATTATGAGGACCTGAGGTAAAGATGGGATGGTCGATTTTGTGGGTCGAGGTCAATTTTGAGGAGCTAAAGTGAAGGAGGCCAATTTCGAGGGCCGCGGTCAATTCCTAGGACCTAAAGTGGGAGCAATCAATTCTAGGGTCGAGGTCAATTCTAAGGACATTTAGTGGGAGCAACCAATTTTGAGGGTCGAGGCCAATTCTGAGTACCTTAAGTAGGAGTGACCAATTTTGAGGGTCGAAGTCAATTCTGAGGACCTTAAGTTGGAGCGGCCAATTTTGAGGGCCGAGGCTAATTCTGAGGGCCTTAAGTAGGAGCAGCCAATTCAGAGGGTTGAGGTCATTTATAAGGACCTTGAGTAGGAGCGAACAATTATGATGTTCGAGGTCAATTTTAGGGATCTTAAGTGGGAGCGACCAATTCTGAGGGTCGTGGTCAATTCTGAGGACCTTAAGTAGGAGCGAACAATTCTAAGGGTCGAGGCCAATTCTAAGGGACTTAAGTAGGAGAGACCAATTCTAAGGATCGAGGCCAATTCTGAGGGCCTTAAGTGGGAGCGACTAATTCTGAGGCTCGAGGTCAATTCTGAGGACCTTAAGTAGGGGTGACCAATTTCGAGGGTCGAGGCCAATTCTGAGGGCCTTAAGTGAAGGCGACTAATTCTGAGGGTCCAAGTCAATTCTGAGGTCCTTAAGTGAAAGCGACCAATTCTGAGGTTCGAGGCTAATTCCGAGGACCTTAAGTGGAGGCGACCAATTCTGAGGGTTAAGGTCAATTCGGAGGAACATAAGTGGAGGTGACCAATTATGAGGACCTTAAGTAGAGGCGACCAATTCTAAGGGTCGAGGTCAATTTTGAGGACCTTAAGTAGAGGTGACCAATTCTGAGGGTCAAGGTCAATTTTGAGGACCTTAAGTAGGAGCGACCAATTCTGAGGGTCGAGGCCAATTCTGAGGGCCTTAAGTGGGAGCGACCAATTCTACGGGTTGAGGTCAATTCTGAGCACCTTAAGTAGGAGCGACCAACTCTGAGGGTCAAGGTCAATTATGAGGACCTTAAGTAGGAGAGACTAATTATGAGGGTCGAGGCCAATTCTTAGGGCTAGAGACCAATTCTAAGGTCCTTAAGCAATAATGTGGGGTATAGCTCTCCTGGGGAATTTTAAATTTACACTTTTGAGACTTGACTAGGGTAGAGATATCAGTTTGGGGATTATGTGGATGGATTTACATAGTCCTGTTAGGGAAGCATTTTGATTTCATTTGAGGATTTTGGTATTCCGCTAGAGAATTTGTTTCTTAGAGGAACTTCTGGGGAGAGATCTCCAGTTGCTTGGGGAAATTGGAATTCCTCTGGGAGCAAGTTTAACTCGGGAATTCCTACTGGGGAAATGGGTAAGATATTACATAACCCTACTCAGCAAGCATTTGATTTATATTGACGAGATGTAGTGGGATTTTTGGAAATGCGTGTGCATTGATTTTAAGTGTTTAAGCTGGGTATTAACTCAACTGGGAATTTTGGGAGCTTGAAAAATGATTTTCTTGGTGAAAAAATGTTCCAAAATTTATTTGTAAATTTTAGAAATTTTTCTAGATTTTTTTTGCATTTTTTAGCATTGTTTGTACAAATTTTCAGGGGTGCTACTGATCGAAAGGTAGTAGGACTTGCCAATCGGCAGTGACATGGTCTTTTGTAGGCCTGTCAATGGGTCGGAGCCGGGTCGGGTTTAGAGAGATCCAGATCCGTGTAATCGGGTCTTCATCGGGTTCGAGTTCGAGTTCGAGTTCGGGTTCGGGTCTACAATATTAGATCCAGACCCGGATCCGTTCGGGTCTTCAGGTCTCGGGTTCGGGTCCGGGTCCGGGTCTGGCCAAATATATATATTTATTTTATATTATCCCCCTTCTTTATTTTTTAATCTTAAATTAAAATATTTTGTAATGTATTATAGAATATTATTAGTATAAATAAAACATATATTATTTATATTTATTATATACATAAATATATATTTATATATATATTACTTACATGTTATATTGATAAGATATATTTATAAATATATATAAATTTATAGTATATGTATATATATTTAAAAAATAATAATGTACAATTCGGGTCGGGTCTTCGGGTCCGGGTCTTGTATAAGATCCAGACCCTACCCGTTTAATAAATGGGTCTTCGGGTATTCGGGTCTTCGGGTCTCGAGTCCAAAAAAATATGCTCAGACCCTATTATACGAATCGGGTCCTGGTCGGGTCCGGGTCCAGACCTGACCCATTGACAGGCCTAATCTTTTGGACTACCTAGGGAAGGGGAAGGGATAGTTCTGATAGGTGGGTGTTAGGGGATTCCCGATCGGCATGTCCCTTAGCCTCCTATAAAAAGGGCAAATTCTCTTCATTTTTTACATCTTCTAGATTTCCTATCTTCTGCTTCTCTCTTTTGTAATCAGCTCCTGGGTTCTTTCCTCATTCGAGACTAAAAAATGGTAGATTTCTTAAGTAGCGAGACCCACATGGGCATTGACGATTGGGAAAACCAGGGATGGAGGGTTAGGGTGCCCTTAACATTGGGCAAGGAGAATGATTTCGACTTGTTCGAGCATGTTGACAATGACTGCTTTCTACTACATGAGCCTTCGCACCACCGGTCGTCTAAGGTGAGGAACCCCGATGGATATATAAGTACCACATGACTTTTGGCATTCTTTTTCTTTTTTGCATTCTCTTATTTCTTTGAATTTTGACAAAAAGGTTTCTTTCTATTTTGGTAGACTGACATAGATACTACAAGCTTCAGTTACTAGGGGACAACGGGATTTAGACATGTGTGGGAGCACCTTCCTGCAGTGGTGCAATGGGTAGGCTCTTCCGCGAGTTTTGGTTATTTAGCGTCTGCATTGGATGATACGCCTCGCTCTATGGTCATTCTATACACACTAAGGTATAAGTGGTGGGACCCTACCCATTCCATACACTTGGGATTTGGGGAGATGATAATGACCCGCATTGACGTCTAACAGCTGTTGGGGATTAACTGTGAGGACATGAAGATAGAGGTGGACCAGTCATTTAGGGTGACACCTACGATGGTTGATGCGGCGTTAGGAGATGTGGGGTAGATAGTCTCGAGGGACTAGATTCATATTTTGCTTCTTCGGAAGGTTTTGCTGAGTTGGCAAATTGACGAGACTGACAGGGTGCAGGTGAGGCAGATGGCCCGTTTATGTATTCTTCTTCTGTTGGGAGGGTTTTTGGTGGCACCGAGCTGCGACGTCGTCCACTTATGATTTTTACCATTTTTAGGGTATTTTTGAATATCCATCTCTATGAAAGGGGGAGCCTGGCTTTGGAACCCTTTATTCTTCTTTGGATGCATTCATCTGGTGCTGTTACTAGACTTTTATTGGAGCCACGTATCTTCTAAAGTTAATTCTTGCATTTTTTCCTTTATATATTTTCTTGCATTTCCTTTTTGATTTTTTTTATTGCTGAATCTTGTGCTTTTGCAGACGTGGTTCTATGAGGTGATCGGGTTCAATACTCGTTTGATTTGTTTGTGTGTTGAGTCGATGGGGAACTTTTGTCGGATGTACCGGTGGCAGAAGTCCAACCGAAAGTCAAAGTTGTCTCTCTTCTTATCGACAGTACGCCAGGTCTTGAATGTCCTCACGAGCAACCAGGTTATTTCTTTATTTTCTCTTTTTAATCCCTTTCTTTGGCATTTTCTTTGTTTGTGAAATTATTGACTTTATTTTGGAAAAATGAAGGTGACTTTCTATCCTCAGGGGATGACCATCCAGCACACAGGGGTGACCGGTATGAAGGCGTGGATGCGCTGGCTACTAGCGCACAAGTTTAGATATTCCTGATATCTGGGAGAGAGAGTAGTCCAATAGATCATGGAGGACGAGGTGGAGGTCCCACCAAAGATGCCCCCAAGATATATACGGCGGGTTTGGGAGATATTGGAGGAGTCCAGGGCGGTGGCGATGATTGGTGATCCCTACTCGTCCTATACCGACATGGTGGTGACTTACGATTATCTTGAATTTGTGACGAGCGGGCCGATGCTCTCCTGCATATAAGATGTGATGAATATGCCTCCACCTAATACGACTTCAGGAATGGGTACAAGTCGGTTGGTGGGGTCTGCCCACATCCCTGGTGGTGCATCTTCGTTAGTGGTTCCCTTGCTCCAACTTACTCCTCCTTCCTACAATATCTGACTGGATGGAGGGGGATCATTGAGTATGCAGCATCGCCCTAACGAGATGGAATCGATGGTGTTGGGGCTGACGGAGGACGTCCTTCAGCCAAACATATATATTTTCATTCCTTTGTCCTTCATCATTATGATTTATGTTTTTATTTTAGACTGACTAATTTGCCCTTTTATTTTTCTTGCAGCATGTTCGGGGTCGACTACTTGGCTATGGGACATCCGAGATTGGGTGGCTTTTGCGACGTCTCATATTTGGGATTTGATTCTGGTTCCTCCCTAACTTGTGCTGTCTGCTTATTTTGAGGAGGGATCTAGGTCAGGTAGAGGAGGCTCCACAGCTCATCACCAGGGGAAGCGCGCGCGTCGCAGGGACAGGGGATCCTTAGGAAAAAAAGAGAGAGAAAGTTTTGGGCTTTGGGTTGAGTCCCATTATTTTCTTTCTTTTTTCAGTAAACAATGCAATGAAGGCAATATATATAAATATATATGAATTGAGAGAGATGTAGCCTTAGGGAAAGAGAGAGAGAGGTGATTTTGGGCGATCTGGGGTTTCCCTAGGTTTGCCGCATATCATCTTCTTATTGGGGATAATCCTTAGGATTAATCCTCGAGATTAATACATTCACATATACATCTCATATGGTGAATATAAGAGGATTATTTTGGGTTTGAATCGATTGCGCAATATTAGCCGACAAGTGGGTCCACGCAACAGGACTTCTTTAAGGCTCTGATCTTTGAGATCAAAAGACTAGTTTTCTAAAACTGGGATGGATTTCATATGTTTTCAATGAGCGATTTGATCTCCCACATTGGATCATGAGGTTTTGTGATGAGGGGTTCTTCTATGCTTTTAATCGGCGGTGACCGATGGTTCCATGAGTTCGACAACGAGGATCGGTGTTGTTATGATCGGAGCTCTGTATGGGTTTTTGACTGTGTTGATCTTGCACCGAATTCATGATTTTGTTTGTCAAAGACACATGATTTTGGGCCGAGATAGAATTTCCATGAGTGGGATACATGGATTCAGATATCGAGTTTCATCAATAATTAGTTAGTTGATTTTCATGAACTAATTGATCCGGGCTGAAGGATTAATTTTGAAGGAGACTTTTCCAATTATCTGTTGGGATTTAATGATACACAGATTTGCCATTATCTAATGGATATATGGATTCTGGTTCGATGTTTCATCTACATTGAATTGTATACTTGCTTATTTGGCTTCTTTATGCACATTGTCTTTGGGTTTTCACCCTGTGGACTTTGATATATACGTTCTTGAATTCAATGTAGGGGTTAACTTTTGTGGCCTTCTTTGCTAATAGTTGTTATTACTGCTTTCTTGTGAATTTTTTTATGGTGTCCTTTGGTCTCATGGGATTTACCTTGCGATCTTTTGCTTGGTGTATTGGTAGGGGAAGTGATTGTGAGGGCCACCCCATGTCGATTGACTAAGAACAAAAGTTTGCTTTTATTTTCGTTTTCACAACCTGGAATTCTTTGCTTGGTGCCTTTGGTCTCATACCATTGGCTAAGATCAAGGGACTACTTGTATGGGTTATTTGTGCTCTGAAGTGGGAAGTGACTGAGGGGGCGGTCTAACTCATTAGGATCTAAGATCAAGCGACCCTTTTAGTGGAACTGACTCATGTTGTTTCCTAAAGAGGGTATTCAGTATTTATGGTTGCATGTGATCATTAGGTAGGTGGCTTTGACATGGGAAGTGACTTGGGGGGAGAGTTTATCCCTACTTCATTGGCTAAAATCTGATGATCACTTGTATGGATTTCATGGTTGGTGTTTTTAAACTTTCTTTGTTTGGAAACTGAAAAGCCGAAGGAACGCGGTGTGTGATATCGATTTAAATTAATTTGCAAGTTTCCAAGTAAACCTTTATTTAATTAGAGTCTATTTTAAACAAATTAATTCATCCCCTAAACATGCATCTATAAATCATTCAACCCATGCATGAAAAAATAAAGACGACCGATTCAGGTAAAAAACCCTTTTGGGTAAAACCCTTTATAAACACTTTGAATAATTCACATGACCTTTGACTTACATACAACCTTATAATCGCCCACAAGTGTGTAATGCACGGTGCCTTTAGCAAACCTTCAAATATACAAGAGACAGTGAAATACCCTCCAGGTGTCAGTTCGTCATCTTCGGCTCGTCCACACGTAGAAGGACTATGCTCGGTATCCACCGATCAAATATGGAGATGCCTTCTCCACAGAGGCTGAACAAAAGCAAAGTATTGTTCTTGAACACCAAAATAATTCACTAAAGCATATAGGAGTTTTGTGAATTGAAAACATAAAGGGATTAAACCCTAAAAGAAGAAGCCAAAAAAATTCTGCTTTCGCAGTTTTTCTGTTCTGTAAAATGTTGGGACTTCTTAATGAAAACGAAACCATTTAATGAGTATTTATAATAAAAACTCGTTGCCTCGAAATACGAGCTCGTTCAAACGAGATAGCAGTCTCGTGCAAACGACTTACAAATGTCGTTCAAATGACATCTCGCGACATCCAATGTCGCTCGAACGAGATGGCTATCTCGCTTGAACGACCTGGGCGTCAAAATCGAGGTACGCTTCAACACTTAGAAAAAATTACTTATTCTCAAATTTGACGAAAAAAGTCCGCTCCAACACTTAGAAAATATTTTGTAAAAATATCCCAAAAGCTCTAAGTGGAAAGTTAAGGTATTTAAAACATAACCTTACCAAAGTAAACTTCGCATAGTCTTTTCGATGAAGAACTTGATATTCGAATCCGTCTTTGATGCTTGAATGTTCTTGAAAGCTCTTTGACGGTGTAGAGGTATATGACATAATAAATGATAACGAACTTATAAAAATATGCCCTTACAAATCTGCTCTTATGTCTATGCCGGTGAATAAATAAAAACATTCGAATTATCAAATACAAAAATGCCTATACAAATCTACCCTCCCATGAATAAATTTGCAAGATCTCAAACTGTTCTTCAAAAATCTTCATCAAATTTCAAAGCTTTTCTCACCAAGGTGTGCAACGTCATGATCTTTAATCTTTGTACTACACACATGAGATAAAGAAAAAACCTTCATGACGCATCGAGTTTGAAATGATATAAGAGTAAATCAATCGATATAATCAAATCTCTCCCATAATGCAAAAACTCCCCCATAACATGATAATTCTTTCTCCCCCTTTTTATGATGTCCCCAAATAGACGGATAAGAAGAAAAAATCAAAACATGGAGTGTCACGATAAAAGGCATAGCAAACAAGGATCAAACTACGCGCATGCAAAGGTATGTCTCAAAATTTTTCACAAACTATTTTTGATTTTTTTTTTTAATTTTTTCATACAAAAATAAGATACTAAAAATCACACCATGGATTTAAACTAAAACAACCAAGTCATGGAAATGGAATGTATGGGTGTGAACACATTCGATAGGTAAATCAACTCAATTAATCATATGTGCACGATGCATACGTGTACCCCTAACGAATGAACATCAAAAGTATCATTAGGTGTAAAAACTGTTGAATGTAGATGACATCGTCTTATGCAAATCAACAAATCAAAGTCAAAGTGATTTCCACACCAATAACGTCCAAAACTATTTAATGCTTTTTCAAGACTTTCAAGGACGTCCAAACCCGTTATAAAATCTCCATCCAAACTCCCTCAAAAATATTTTCTTTTAGAGGAGTATAAACTAAATTCTCAAACTTTGGAGAATTGGTGCAAAAACCTAATTGGCCCATAATTGGCATGAATTTCTTTTTATTGCCTTTAAATTTTTTGGGCTCTTTTAAACCTCTTTGGACTCCGGATAATAAAATTCCTCAATTTTTTAGGTCCATTTAAACGGTGGCTTAATCGCAAAGGATAAATGATAATCTTTCGTAGCCCTTCACCGTTTTCAAACAAAACACACAAAATCCTCACAAACATGGTTCAAAGGTGCACACTTTTTATTGTCTTATTTTATCGCGCTTATTTCGTTTTAAGGACATGATTGAAGTGAAAATACCCAACCAACATGTGATAAGACAAGCACAATAATCAAACAAATCCGTGCATGTGTGCAATAAAGGAAATTATGAGTCAAACATGTAGGAAGTAACACTTAATTACATCTTAATGACTCCAAACATTATAAAGCACAAAGATGACATGATATATTGTCTAAAAACACTATCAAATAGTCACATAAAAAATGGAATGATGTTGTGAATCGATCATCTTAAGTGTTCATCCATAAACGGTGCAAACAAAATGCAAAACTCTTTTTGGATTTTTCAAAAATTTTATCAAAATAAAATCTTTTTATATTTTTCAAAAAATTTCAAAAGCAAAAATTTAGTACAAAAAGTACATGTCACAACGCTAGCAAACATAAATATCATGAAGCAAAAAAAAACTAGCTTATGACAAACATGCGAACACAATCATCTATATGATATAGCAAGAGAAGAATCGTGTGCAAGAAAACGAGAATCAACTTGTCTAAAATCTAGTGCCTCTAAAAGTGATTTCCTAACTCAAATAGATGAGAAATGTCGTGTGAGGGATTTAGGAACCAAGGGAACACTAGACATAAACTTCCTAGGACTTTTTCCAAGATCAAAACAAAATCGCCTAAAGTGACCTTTCCTACCACAATATGAACATGTGTAAACGGGTGGAACGACACCTAAAGTGTGATCTTTTCTAACTTCCTTGGGATTAATTGATCCTCTAAAACAAATAATGGTTTTGGCTTTAGCACTAGAAGCATGAGAACAAGATGAGTTTTTTCCATCACTACCAAACCTACTCGAGTCTGTCAAATCATTTTTTAACTTCACAATTTTTGACTAAACCAAAGAATTAGACTCTTCTAATTTAAGGGACTCCTTCTTCAAATTATCAATCAAACCTAGAAGGTTATCTTGCTCCCCCTCAATCAAAGCAAACGCATCCCTAAGAGTCTCTTCACATGCCACAAACTCACTGATTAAAATATTTTTGTCATCTTTGGCACAAGCACAAACGTTCGAATTTTTAAGGCCCTCTAATTCTTTTTCTAAAAATAGGACCCTATTGTCACTCTCCTTCTTGGACAAATTTAAAGCAACAAAGTCATGGTCTAAGGAAATAAAATTTTCACGATAAAAATCTCTTTGATTTTGAACAGTTTGCAAAAGATCCATTGCGGATTTAAAACGAGAATTTTCTTTTTCCAAATATTTAATTCCTTTGCAAAGATTCAAATTCAAAAGTTTTAAATTTTCAGTACTGTCGTGAAAATTTTCAAAAATAGGCTCCTCATTAGATGGGCGTTCCATTGAAAAATTGTGATTTTTCACAAAACTGATTTAAAAAAAAATCAATATCACATGATTTTGCCGAAAATAGGAATACACAATAATTTAGTGCAACCCACTCTGATACTAATTTGACGGTGTGAGAAGTCAAATTGTATAAACAATCAAGCCCTTGAAAAATCATGATCACGCGATAAATTAGCGTAACTCGCTCTGATACCAATTTGAAAAGCCGAAGGAACGCGGTGTGTGATATGGATTTAAATTAATTCGCAAGTTTCCAAGTAAACCTTTATTTAATTAGAGTCTATTTTTAAACAAATTAATTCAGCCCCTAAACATGCATCTATAAATCATTCAACCCATGTATGAAAAAATAAAGACGACCGATTCAGGAAAAATACCCTTTCGGGTAAAACCTTTTATAAACACTTTGAAGAATTTACAAGACCTTTAACTTACATACAACCTGATAATTTCCCACAAGTGTGTAATGTACGGTGCCTTTAGCAAACCTTCAAAGATACGAGAGACAGCGAAATACCCTCCAGGTGTCGGTTCGTCGTCTTCGGCTCAACCACGCGTAGAATGACTATGCTCGGTATCCACCGATCAAATATGGAGTCCATAAAGGTTGAACAAAAGCAAAGTATTGTTCTTTAACACCAAAACAATTCACTAAAGCATATGGGAGTTTTGTGAATTGAAAATAAAAAGGGATTAAACCTTAAAAGAAGAAGCCAAAAGAATTATGCTTTCGCAGTTTTTCTGTTCGGTAAAACGCTGGGAATTCTTAATTAAAATGAAACCATTTAATGAGTATTTATAATAAAAATGTGCTACCTCAAAATACGAGATCGTTCGAACGAGATAGCGGTCTCGCGCGAACGACTTACATATGTCGTTCAAATGACATCTCGCGACATCCAATGTCGCTCGAACGAGATGGCTATCTCGCTTGAACGACCTGGGTGTCAAAATCGAGGTACGCTCCAACGCTTAGAAAAAATTACTCATTCTCAAATTTGACGAAAAAAGTCTGCTCCAACACTTAGAAAATATTCTGTAAAAATATTCGACGGTGTAGCAGTGTATGACATAATAAATTGATAACGGACTTATAAAAATATGTCCTTACAGAAACTAAGCCCATTGAGTCCTTTTTACCTTTTTGTCTCTTTATCTTGCCTAGAATTTTCTAGAATCTTGCGGTTTACATGACTATAGGCTTGTTGGTTCCTCTATAATTGGATTTTTGTAACTATCAAATTAAAGCCTTTTGATTTTAGGTTTCATAACTTTGTTGAGTTTGAAATTGAATTTTTGTAAGGTGGTGCGTGCCATCCATAAGGCACTCTGTCAGCTTGTTTTTATATTTGCTTCTTTGTATGCCTTGAGGATGGCTTATAACTTCTCATTATCTTCTTTTCTTCGTTTTTAATAAAACATCACTCCTGTCTAGGTTCCTTAGGCTTGAGTTTCCATAATATATATATATATATATATATATATATATATATATATATATATATATATATATGAAATGAATAGGATTTTTATTTATTTAACTTTGCTTTAAATGACTTATTCTACATGCACTTTTTACTTTGTTGCTGAGATTGTAAAAAGGATTAGAATAACTCAAGAGGAAGTTTTATAAAAGGATAAGTAAAAATATAAGAGGAAATATTCCGAATTCTTTGAAATAAGTATTTTTTTTCCCGAGTTTTTGATTTTGACAAAAAAGGAAAGATAAAATTTTCTAACAATAGGGGGTACTGATCGGCATGCCCCTTGTCTTTCTTATCGGCATGTTAATCCAATCAAATCACCCCGAGGCTTGATTACACTTTCTTTAGCTACTAGGACTTGATGGGGTAGTCTTTCATTCGGATTTTGCAGACTCCTTGCTTTTAGCCAAAATTTTCAAGTGTAAAAAGCGGTAAGGTGGTGAGGTTTCTTCACCCATTCAAATTTTCTCTGCTTTCTTGCTTATTTTTTGCCTTCTATCTTTTTATTTCCAAAATGGACCTTCCCATGAGTGTGAAATTTGCCTCTTATCTCGAGAATTTAGTGGCTATATGTTCGTACAATGTAGACTATGACGCTTTCAACCTGCGCCGGGTTTGTTTATGGCCCAATCGGCCCATCGACTGGAACATGTTGATGGTAGCATCAAAATTTTGGTACCCCAAGGATCATGTTTTTCGTTTTGGCTTAGACGAGGTTTGCCTGACCTATTAGGAGTTTTTCGCTATGTTGGGGGTTAATCCCAATGTGGCGGTGACGATGCCTGAATTTTCTCGGTCCCCCTAGGCATTGTTGGTAGAATTTCCCCACATTTCTCCTTTGGTGGCTCGACCATTGGTCACTGGGGGCATGATCTCCCTCCCAGTTGTACTGTATTTCGTACGTCTGCAGGATTCTAGTGATGTAGCCCATGCTAGAGCCGTTGTCCTTGTCTTAACTTTAAAGCTACTGTTGGTGACCAGGGACCTCATAGTGGTCCCTTAACTTGTTGTTATTATTGCGTGGATGTAATATCATCGCAATCCTGCGGTAGTGATACTGGCGAGACTTTGAATGGTCCAGATTCTTGGCAGGAAGGTAGTTAAACTGAGAGGAAGCCCTGTTATGTTGTTCATGTGGCTATCTGAGAGATTTCGTTTAGCGGTCCCCTAAATATCCCTTAATAGTTGTGTTAAATTTCTTCACTCGTTATTTCATCATCTTTGTCCCATCTATAAAGAACTATGTAAACTGGTTTATGGAGCACAAAGCTTGATGTAAACACTGTTTGGTCCCATGGTGGAGGGAGTTGCAGCCTATTCTGGAACTGGGGGAATACTAGTATGTTCAATTGGTTGGTCTCTGACAGATTTCATTCTATTTTCCCTGGCGTCTCCTTCATCAATTCGGATGGGAGAAAATTATGACTTCCCGTACCCAAGATTTTTTTTCCTGTAGAGGATTTGACTCAAGGCTTGCGCATTCAATTAGGTTATCTGTGGGAGAATCGTCGATCGTCAACCCATACTTCCCAATCTATTAGAAGGTGTTGGCATATTTCCAAAGACTGTATGAAGTGGCTGTAGAAGAGGGTAGTGGTAAAGATCTTGGCAGAGGAGATCGGACATAGATGGTTTTCCATGTGTGACACTATGGAGGGGGCATAGCTATTTTCTCTAGGTTGTTCCGGCCTTATCGTTCTATGGAGCATCTTCAGTATACCATCCAGGCAGGGGAAGTTTGGGGGCCTCAAGGAGCAGATGATGATGGGCTAGATCTTCCTGCAACTGTGGATAATTTTTTTTTGTGAAGCTGGTATTTATTTGTGAAGCTCTTGTGATGGTTATGTGTTTGGTTATTTTTGTTTTGTATTTGGTATGTGGTAATAAAATGGTAAGGTTTAGGTAGTTTCTTTAGGAGTAGTTTGGTTTGATTTGTTTCAGGGTTGTTAGGTTAGTGGGGGAAGTTGTTTAACTCCATACACTAATCTTTCGTGTAATTGTACTAAACTTTCCCATAATGGAATAAAAATAGGATTTTAGTTATATTGTTGTAACTCTTGATGAGTTTTACATTTGAATTATCTATACCAATTTCTAAGGCATACATAATCCTTTTGTTCATGTAAATGATAAAAATAACTGTCTTTCTCGGAGGTAAATAGGATTTTGTGAAAAATAAGGGGACCGTGCCCATGTAAAGCGTATGAGTTGCCTACATACCTCTGGGGGTTTTGAAAATCTTTTGAGTTTCATTTTAGAAAGAAAAAAGGGTTTTTAGAGAATCAGGCCCCACGTAGTTCTGAGTAGAGGGAAATGAGGATTTTTTTTTTAAGAATAGAGGGGGATGGGAGGAGTTGTAGCGCACCAAGATTTCAGACTAGGGATAGAATTTATTGAGATGGAACAGGTTGAATGGATGCTACATCTCTTCTCCGTTAAGGTCAGTGAGCATAGCGGTGCCATCGGACATGATATTCTTTACGATGTAGGGGACACTCCAGTTTGGCTAGAATTTCCCTCTGGGTTCCCAGACGGGTTCTATGATTTTTTTGAAGGCCAAGTCCCCTTTTTAGACACCACAGTCCTTGATTCTTCAGTTGAATGATTGCGCTATCTAGAGATGGTACCCATGTATATGATTAGAGCCTTTAGCCTCCTTTCATCTAAGAGCAATAACTCATCAAAATGGCTCTGATGCCAATCTTCCTAGTTGACTTTGCTTTCAAGCATGACACGTAATGAAGGGTTTTATTATTCAACATGTAGGATTGCTTTCATACCATATACAGAGAGTAAGGGGTTGCCCCAGTAGATGACCAGACTGAAGTACAGTAGCCCTAGAGGGCGTAAGGGATCCGATCGTCCCAATCTCGGTAACTCTCGATCATCTTGTTAATGATTGCTTTGAGGTTCTTATTGGTGGATTTAATTGCACTGGTGGTCTGTGGTCGGTAGGGAGAAGATTTTTGTCTCTGAATCCCATACTCGTCGATCAATTCTATGACTTCTGCCTCGAAATGTAACCCATTACACTAGCTCATGAGAAACCCCATATCGGTAGATAATATTCTCTCGAATGAACTTGGCTACCTTTTCTGGCATTCAATAATGTGTACGACTCGACTTTGACCAATTTCGCGAAGTAATCAATGGTAACCAGGATGAACTCATGCCCATTGGAGGCTTTGGGTGTGACTTTCCCAATGATATCGATTCCCCATGTGGATAATGTCCAGGGAGAGGTTATGTTTTATAATTCCCATGGAGACAACTATTGGAAATTAAAAAACAGTTGGCATTTAAGGCATCTCTGGACATAGGCGGTGCAATCCTGAACCATAGTAGTCTAATAGTAACCCTCTCGAATAATCTTCTTAGCGAGCATATGGCCATTCACGCGGGGTTCACATTCCTTGTTGTGGATTTTTTGCATCATTTCTTCAATGTCAGCCCTTACAATGCAGTGTAAGTGGGTTCCATCAAAATTTCTCTTCAATAATGCTTTATCATAGATAATGTACTTGCAGCCAGTTTGCGGAGGGTTGAACGAGATTTTTTGTTGGAATCTTGGGGGTACCTATCGTTTTTGAGGAGGCGCCAAATATCATAATACCATAATTTGGCCATTTATGAGTCCTCTTTTGTGACAAGCTCAATGTGGAAGAAGTGGGTTAATTTAGTTTTATTTTGGACTATGAAGGGGGGCATCGATATCCCCTGGAGCATATCGACCTCAAAGGCTAAGGTAACAAGGGCATCGACCAAGTGTTTCTTGTTCGGGGAAAATAGTGGAAGGTAAAATCTCGGAACTAGGAGGCCAACTGCTCTAGATGGGCATGGAAGGGTAAGAGATTTTTGTCTTTGACTTTCCAACTTTTAAGGACCTAGTTGATGATGAGGGCAGAATCCCTGTAGATATCTAGGAACTGGATTCTTTTCTTGAGAGTGACTTTGAGGCCTACGATTCATGCCACGCATTCGATCATATTATTGGTGAAGGGAAACTATATCTTGATGGCAATGGGAGTGTGAGAATCATCAGGGGGATCAAGAGTATCCTAAGGCCATGTTCTTTTTTGCTGGAAGCGCCGTCAAAGAACATTTTTCATCGGAGGTCTTCCTAAGAGGTACAAAGGATATCTTAATTAGGGAATTCAAATATACAAATGTCAGCTTATTTCATGGGGTAATCAACAAGCTAGTTAGAGATGGTTCTCCCTTTCATGGCTTTCTGTATGACATACAAAATATCAAACTCGTCTAGCAACATCAATCATCAAGCCATTTTTCTAGACAGGTCAGGTTTCTTGAGCAGATATTTAATAGGATTAATTTGGGACATAAGTCTGATGGGAAATGCGAGCATGTAGTGCCGTAATTTTTGAGTGGCCCAGATAAGGGTGACACGTTCTTTCTCCAAGGCAGTCTAGTTGACTTCGTACCCGACCAATTTATGATTGACATAATAGATGGCCATTTCTTTGCGGGATTCTTCAAGGTATTAGGATAGCAAAGCCCCAGATGAGGTGTCTGTTATAGTCAAGTATAGAAGTATAGGGAGACCATGTTGTGGGGGGCATGAGTACCGTAGGTCGGGTTAGATATTGCTTGATTCAGTCAAAGGCTTCCTGATATGCTTCATTCTAGAATTTGGTTGAATCCTTTTAGAGTAGTTTGAAGATGGGTTCACAAATAGAAGTCAGTTGGCTGATGAACCGACTGATATACTGTAATTTTCCCAAGAATTCTCGAACATCCTTCTCGATTTGGGGTGGTGACATTTTGAGTATGGCTTTCCATTTGGAAGGATCTTCTTCAATTCCTTTATCTCTAACCATGAATCCCAAAATCTTTCTTTTGGTAACACCAAAAACACATTTTTATGGGTAAATTCTCATCTGGTATCGCTACAGTCCTTTAAAGAACTTCCAGAGAGAGGGAACATGACCTTCCCAAGTCTTAAACTTGATAATCATATCATTAACGTAGACCTCGACCTCTTTGTGTATCATATCAAGCAATATGATTGTGGCAGCCCTTTGGTAGGTAGCCCTTGCATTTTTAAGATCGAATCGCACAATCGTGTAACATAAGGTTCCCTAAGGCGTGATGAATGCGATCTTTCCTTGATGATCAGGATGCATCTTGATCTAATTGTATCTGGCAAACCCATCAAAGAATGACTTGATAGCATTATCGTACGGTTTATCCATGATCATGTTTATATTAAGCAGTTCGTAATCGTCGTTCGAAGAGGCTTTGTTAAAATCTTGATAGTTAATGCACATGCAAACCTTTCCTCCCAATTTCAATATGGGTATAATGTTGTCTTACCATGTGGGATATATGATCACTCGGATGAATCCTATGTTTAACTATTTAACCACCTCTTCTTTAACCTTGAGCAACCATTAGGTGTGGAGCTTTCACAGTTTCTGTTTGACCAATTCACATTCCGAGAGATTTGGAATCTCGTGTTGAGCTATTTCGGGATCGAGGCTGGGCATGTCATCGTAGGACCATTGTAATACCTCGTACTTTTATAGATATTTAAATTACATAAGTGGGCGTAATTTGATAATTAGAGGAATTTCTGTGAATAGTAATTTAGAATTTTTATGTGTTAGATAATTACCAATATATGTTATATTTACTTTGGGGACTAAGTAAATAAGTTGAAATATTTTTATGTCATGTCACAATTGGGTAAAGTGACGGGAAATATTGCACGTTGGAGAAAATGCGTGTTGAGAAGTGTTGGGTCCGATTAGTGAATTTTAGTTAAGTGACTTGGATGGAGATTTTGAGTGCACGGTTAGTTTCGAAATGGCCGAGATAGTCAGAATAGAGTATCCGGGGGTAGTGTTTAGGTTTCGGGGACTTTTGGACTAGTAGGGACTTGCAATTGAGTATACGAGCCAAATTGGGTTTTATGAAGGATAACCCTTTATCTCTTCTCTTATACACACGAGAGAGAGAGAGAGAGAGAGATAGAGGGAGAGAGAGAGAGAGAGAGAGAGAGAGAGAGGGAGATAGGAAGGAAAGAAAAGAGAGAAAAAAAGAAGTAAAGAAAAGAAGAAGGAAAAAAGGAAGAGGAAGGGGATTATGGGCTAAACTCCGCGGGATTCGACTCGAGGTCATCTGATTTTATTCACGAGGCAAGTGCTTACTTGTTTTATTCAATTGAGTGTGTGTATCTCAAATTGTAGTTGGTAAACTAGATAATTTTGGGTTGAAATCCTTGAAATAAATTTGGGAAAATTGATTTTGAGTTTACCAATAGATGTATTGTCAACTATTGATGACTTCTAGTGTTAAACCCATGTTAATGGTGTGTATAAATGGTTAGAAACTGGAAGAAATGATAAAAGTTATTAAGGCAATTATCTTGTATAGGTGATGCGATACCTATGGAATTAAGATAAGTATCTTGTATACTTAATTAAGTATTACGAATTGGTATATTTGGGATTATATATAAATCCTTAAAAGTGATTAAGGT
This sequence comes from Sambucus nigra, assembly GCA_949130495.1. NCBI lineage: Eukaryota > Viridiplantae > Streptophyta > Magnoliopsida > Dipsacales > Adoxaceae > Sambucus > Sambucus nigra. The sequence goes on along the minus strand of OX422224.1, from coordinate 139,601,996 downwards.
AACTAAATCTTAAGTAAATGAATGCTTATAGGTTTAGTATTTTAAGTGTGTAATTACTTATGTACTATTACGAATTGGAACATTCACGATATTTTGGCAATCGCTATAAGAGTTCGGCAATTATAGCCAGGGCATATTGAGAAGTCATATATATTATATATACGGGCATTGTTACAGTATATATATATATATATATATATATATATATATATATATATATATATATATATATATATATATATATATATATATATATATATGATTTGATAATAAATATATTGGTATGCAAACGATATATTTATGTATACATATATCTCTAGTGTTATCCAGGGAGGTTGCGCGATATGGGTGAATCCCCTGGCTTGGGGAGCAGGGAGAGTATATCCCCAGGTCATATCGTCCCGCATATGGGTGCAATAATGATTCCACTTTCAGGAGGAAATATTATCGCCTCCACCGTTTAGTATTTCTACCATGATCATGAGTGAGTATGACTTGGTACCGGGGTTAAGTTGAGCATACTCGGGTGATAATGGCACTTTGAGACTGCATCCTCGAGTTATAGCTTGGTGGGATGGTTATTATACTTATGATTATAATATAGGTATAAATATAGTTGTTGTGTATAGTATATTACTCGTATATGAAGATGAGATATCATATAACTTAGACTTGTGTAAAGTGAAAATGGTATTTTAAACGAGCGAAAGTTTCGAAAAATGAATGGTATATATATATATATATATATATATATATATATATATATATATATATATATATATATATATATATATATATATATCACATTGATGATCATACCAACTAAAGCTTAAGTGATAGCTTACAGTATACAATATATTATATCATGTAGGGTAGGTGATAGTTATGAGGACTTAAAGGATGGGTGAAAGAGATTAGTTAAGCAGGGTAACTTAACTGGGTTATTTAAAATGTATGCGATAGGTGTGCACTATTAGAGGAGGGGTGATGTGTATCTCATGAGAGTGCAATATCAGTTTAAATATGAGAGATTTCATATTTTAAAAATATGGCATTTGATGCACTTGCTAAATATTTTCAAAACCCGGGCTATTACCCATTTCTCTATTTTCTACTGGTCGATTGTCTAGTTCCCTATGAATTTTACGATAAAGTCTTCCTTGTCCCTCAATTGTTGTTCTTATTTGAAAGTGGACATCGAATCTTCCATGCTCCACCGGCCACTTTAAGAGTTGTCTGGAGAGGCTGACTTTCTGAAGAACATCTTTGAGTGGGGTAGGAAGTAATTATTGTTATCGAGTGAACTTCAAAGTAATGTTCCAACTTCCTTGAGGTGATCACCAGTAATAGACAAGCTTTTCCAGGGGCACGTATCATTGTCCTACGTCTAGAAGTGTCTTACTAGCATAATAAATTGGGTTCTTCCCTCTCTCTTTCTCACATACCAGAGCAGAGCTTACAGTGTGGTTTGATACTGCAAGATATAGATACAATGGGTCTCCATCCTTTGGAATAACTAACGGGGCATGGTTTGCTAAGGTAGGATTTGATCTCCTCCAAAGATTTTGAACAGTCATCATTCCATGTGAGGCATTTTTCCTTCTTTAGGAGCTAAAAGAATGGTCGACAGCTTTTCGAAGACTTGGAGATGAAGCGATTGAGTGCCACGAACATACCAGTGAGCTTATAAAAATCTCGTAATGTCTGAAGAGGCTGGACCCTGGTGATAGCGTTGATCTGATCTAGGTTGGCCTCAATTTCTCTTTTACTGACTAAATAGCTTAGGAACTTTCCTAACTAGACATCAAATGAACACTAACTTTCATTAAGTTTCATATAGTATTTCTTGAGGATCTCAAAATAATGGCTAAGTCCGTGAGTTGGTCGCCCTTATTCTTGCTCTTGACAAGCATGTCGTCGTTATGGAACTCCATCGTGTCTCCCATCAATCTCTTGAACATCTTGGTAACCAAGATCTGATAAGTTTCTCCTATATTTTTTAAATCGAATGGCATGACCTTATAACAGTATAACCCAATATGGGTTATGAAAGACGTTTTGTCCTCGTCAGGTCTGAACAACAAAATCTGATGGTAACCAGAGTAGGCGTCCAGGAAACTCATCCTTTCATGTATCGTCGTAGCGTTAACCGACTGATCTATTTTAGGGAGCAGGAAGATATGTTTGGGACATGCTCTATTGAGATCTCTGAAGCCAATATAAACCCTATAACTTTCGTTGCTCTTACACACCACTACTGGGTTGGATAACTTTTTGGGGAACTAAACTTACCTAATGGGTCCTTCATCCAGTAGCTTCCCTACTTCATTCTCTACTACTTTATCCTTCTTAGTGGCTATTCTATGGGCCTTTTGGGTGATCAGATTGAACACCGAATCGATGTGCAAGCGATAGCAGGTTACGTTGGGATCAATCCCAGGTAAATCATACGTTTCTCAAGAAAAAAATCTAGATTTATTTTCAGAAAGGCAATCAGTTCCTTCTTCTCTTGATCAGCAAGTGTGGCTCTGATCAGGCATTTGGTCTCTAGCAAGTTGTTGTCGGCTCCAACTTCTTCCAGGATTTCAATGACTATATCAACTGGGTGGACCCTGGTCTCCTCCACCCCTGGTTAGCCATACTGTATTTGCTATTAAGAGGGTACACCACCTCTTAGGTTTCTTGATCGAGGTGGAAACTGAGCGTCCGTGTAAATACGCTAATTATTGTTATCAGCTTCCGACCACATACAAAAAAAACTAAAACTACACTCTTATGGAGTACAACGATGAGTCTGGGTATCAAATCCGCAGGAAAAAAGGACGATCTCATTTTGACGACAGAAGGTAGGTTAATTAATCCTAAAGTTGACTTTAAAAAGGTAAGAAAAGATGATTATATGATTATGGGATTAAATCTACTAACTAAATGCAACCTAGATTAAACTACTAATACGTGAGCAAAATTAACTAACTAAGAATGAATTAATATGACTAAGGAAAAATAGGTTAGGAATTTAATCCCCCGAACCCTAGTGTGTTGCGTAGTACAAAACTAGTCATAAATTAATTAATTGATCAAAACCGGTCTTTAGTACTCCCAAGTATTACATATATGAGGGATCGTAGCCCGCACAGTAAGTAAGCAAAGGACGAGTACATCGATGTCGTATTAGCTACATGTGCGTTGCACTCTTAAGCATCTCGGTTACCTAGGGAAAACGAGATCAAAAGTCTTACAATGGTTTTGATCACTATACAACATGATCCAATCAATTATTAAATTTAGAGAACTAATTTTATACCCACGCAAACCACATCGGGTTGGGTTCATGCATCCCAACCCTTAAAAACCTATCGAAACAAGGTGAAATTAATGAAAACTATGTTATCTACGTTGCATGAACTCATAATTTCTTGGAAAGAGAGATTAAACATGAGAAATAGTAATAAAAGTGCTGGAAATAAAGGTTACCAAGATTTAAGAACAAGAACATGTAGGAAGAAATCAAAGGTTAAAGAAAAACTGAAAAAACTCGAGTTAAAGGTGCAAAATATGTAAATTCTTCTCCAAGATGTTCCTCCTTGATTAGGAGCTTTTACATGAATAAAATCTGAATAAAAAGAGTCATAATGACTAAATATATAGGCTAGAGGTCGTTTAGAAGAGTCCCCAAAACATAAAACTCTTTGGGCTAAAAGATAAGGACAAAATAAAAATCCCGTATCTGACAATTTTGTCACACTTAGAAAGCGTGACTAATTTTGTAACGGATCTAGAGCGTGACAAATGAACGAACCGGTTCGGGTTCTAGGTGAACCGGTTTGGATTTCCAGAATGGTCAAACCTTGTGTAATACCCCGTATTTTTATGACTTAAATAATTATGAGATTTAATTATTATTGTGGGATTAATTAGATTAAAATGTGAGAATTTAACTGATTAATTAATCCGGATTTAAAATAAGAATTAACTAACGTGCCAAGGGTTAATAGTTATTGATTGAATATTACTGTGTGATATGTAATATGGAACTATACACTTTGATAAATTATCGAGAGTGAATAACACGACAATCTGGTAATTTAAGTCTGACGCGCATGCGAGTCGTGTCGAGACTAATTGATTGGGATAAAAAGAGAAATTATTTTTATTAACTCGTATGGTCATTTCGAGTGTGCCATTGAGTCCGTGAGGGTTGAGATAGTCAGAAAATACTAACCGGACATTCTATTTGGACTCCGGGAGATTTTAGGCCGAATTGGCACCCCGTAGGAGTAGTTGTGTACTTTGAATTTTTAGGGAGATTAAATGGATGGAAATTAGAGTTTTATTATATCATTTACGTGGGAGAAATTAGGGATCACATTCACATAACTCAAGAGAGAGTCACAGAGAGTGAGGGAGAGAAAATCCCAAGGAGCCAAAGCTTTTAGGCATCATCTTCCACCACCGTGACCACCAACGCGTAGATCAAGAAGAGAGGAACGCGTCTATACCAACATCACCAAAGGATTCAGACCTTCAATTTAAGGCAAGTGTTTATTACTTGCTTTCTTTTAGAAATACTCATACTCATGTTAGAGTAGGTGAAATTAATCATGATTTCATGTTAATTGGGTGAAAATTTGAGGTTAAATGATGATTAAAGGTTGGATTAATTAGTTGTTGATATTCCTTCATGTATGTATAAGATTAATCAAAAAATTGAATCATATATATGGATGAACGAATCTGGGTTGATTAGGTTCTTTAATTGAAATTTTGGAAACTAGGGTTCATGTGAATTAATTTGGGGATTTTATATAATTATGATGATTGATGACGAATTAATGATCTTAGGATGTTAGGAATGATTTATAACTTTCTATGTGTTGAATGGGATTGAGGATGAGGTGTTGTGTGATGAACTTTAGAAGTTTTTAGGGTTAAAAATGGTGAAAACATAACTGTTGCAGAACAAGTCTGACATAACGGAACCGGTTCTATTTCTGGGGGATTCGGTTCCATTTGGTGAAAATGTAACTATTGAAGAATATGTCCGACGTAATGGAACCGGTTCCATTTCTGGGGGATTCGGTTCCATTTCTTCAGATTTCCAGTGCCGCTGCAGATCCTTGGAGAACCTGGGAATTTTTCTTAGAGTCCAGTTTTGAGTTTACTAGTTTATTGGAGTGAGAGAAACTGCCAGATAGTAAACTTAAACAAGATAGAATTTCGGAAAAGTATGTGAGAATTAATACTTTACATATTTCGGTATAGAGAGAATGTACCCTGGAGAATTTGAGCGAGATAGTAATCTAAATATTTATACTATACGTAGTGTTGAGATTAAAATACGTATGAGAAGTATATAGGTAGGTTAGGAGAATACCCATAAAGATTAATAGGATGTGTGGATACCTATTACTTGCTTAATATTAGCTGTATGACATACCTAGTTGCTTGCTATCACGGGAGGTGGTGTAGAGACAGTCTTATCCTGGGTGACCTTTGGGGGGATTATTTACTTATATCTCAGAACATAGGACTATGAAGACTTATTGGTAAGTTGATAAGTCAACTGACTATGGGAGCATAGGTATGTGCGTGACCCATAGATATGTGAACTATGTTCCCCTCCACTATGTGCGTTTTGTATATATGGTTCGTGGGAGATTTTCGAGCCGATAGTCCTTATTGGAGTACGAGATGTACCGGGACATGATAGCAGAGTATTCAATGCACTACATGTGTTAACCTTGGGGTGCTGTATTAGTATATGTATATGATAGTGGCGAATGTATATACACTACACCAAAACTGGCTATTGGTCACGGCCAAAATCCCTGACCAAAACTGTGGTCGCGGACTTGGGTTGTGACCACTTCGGGCGTGACCATTTTTGTGGGTCGCGGCCCAAGTACGTGATCAAAAAATGGTCACAGCAGAGAGGGGTCACGATAGATGGTCACGGACTTAGGCCGTGACCCATGTCGTGACAGGTCACGACCCTCATCCGTGACCCACAACTGTGATAAATTGGTCGCGGCCAAAGTCCACGACCGCGACAAAAAATAAAAAAAAATTATCGCGGCCCTCATCCGTGACCCACAACCGTGACAAATTGGTCGCGACCAAAGTTCGCGACCCACGACCGTGACAAAAAATTAAAAGAAAATGGTCGCGGCCATAATCTGTGACCCATAACCGTGACAAATTAGTCATGGCCAAAGTTCGCGACCCACAACCGTGACAAAAAAAATAAAAACAAATGGTCGCAGCCCAAGTTCGTGACCCACAACCGTGACGAAAAAATAAAAATGGTCATGGACAAAGTCCATGACCATATTTAACTATAATTTTAAAAAAATGTATTTTTTTTGTCCAATCCTAAAATTGGGGGTCCTGTGAGTGCACCGTCGGTTGCTACGTGTAACGTTGGACGCGTACGAGGTGTTACAAATATTTATTATTGGCAAAACAATAAAAAAAATCCCAAATTGCGAATCGAGAACGTTGTTAATAAACAAACATATATACAAACTTAAAAATATTACACGTCTTAATAATTCACAGACCAAAAAAAAATTGGGCAGGGTTTCCTCTATTTTCTTGACATTCCAAAACCTGTAAATGTAAAACCTGCTTATTATAAAGCCCACATGGTCATAAAATTCAACACTTAAATTATAAAAGTCCGCACGACCATAAAACTAAAAAATAAAATCCCGCACGGATGTAACACATAAAAAACAAAATCCTGAATGTCCACAACATATAAACAATCTTCATGTTGTAAACCATTGCCTCCTTCATTTGTTCCGCGTGCAAAAATGCTACAAATGATAGAATACGTAAAAAAAATATCAGTAACCAAGTAGTTTTACAAAAAAATTAATCAAGCTGAAAAATTGCATATATGAGTTAAAATTATCAACATATCAATATTTTCAAGCCAAAGTCTAGAAATATGCAAATTACAGTCGTATTCTCAAACCGGGAGTGTCGCGGCTATGCGGTCAGTTCCTATGAGTTACATTGGTCCCGTGGGAGGTGTTGGTGCCACCCACGGGACCGTTCGGGGGATGTTTAGAGTTTTCACCCTCTAACTCCATGTTTTTAAGCCTAAGTATAGAAATATGTAAATTATCGTCGTATTCTCAAACCGGGAGACCCACGGCAGCGGGGTCAGTTCCTACGAGTAACATTGGTCCCATGGGAGGTGTTGGTGCCACCCATGGGCCATTCAAGGGTTGTTTCGAGTTTTCACCCCCTAACGCCATGTTTTGCTTAAGTCTTGAAATATGCAAATAATCGTTGTATTCTCAAACCGGGAGTCTCGCGGCTGCGCGGTCATTTCCTACGAGTTACATTGGTCCCGTGGGAGGTGTCGGTGCCACTCATGGGGCCGTTAAGGGGTTGTTTAGGATTTTCACCCTCTAACGCCATGTTTTTAAGCCTAAGTCTAGATATATGCAAATTACCGTTATATTCTCAAATCGGGAGTCCCTCGGCTGGATGGCACTTTGTAACGCCATGTTTTGCTTAAGTCTAGAAATATGCAAATTATCGTCCTATTCTCAAATCGGGAGTCTCGCAACTTCGCGGTTAGCTCCTACGAGTTACATTGGTGCAGTGGGAGGTGTTGGTGCCACCCACGGAGCCGTTCGGGGGCTGTTTCAAGTTTTCACCCTCTAACGCCATGTTTTTAAGCTTAAGTCTAGAAATACATAAATAATCCTCATATTCTCAAACCGAAAGACCCGCGACTGCGGGGTCAGTTCCTACGAGTTACATAGGTCCCGTGGGACGTGTTGGTGCCACCCACGGGACCGTTCGGGGGCTGTTTCGAGTTTTCACCCTCTAACGCCATGTTTTGCTTAAGTCTAGAAATATGCAAATTACCGTCGTATTCTCAATCCGGGAGTGTCGTGACTGCGCAGTCAGTTCCTATGAGTTGCATTGGTGCTGTGGGAGGTGTTGGTGCCACCCACGGGGCCGTTTGGGGGCTATTTCGAGTGTTCACCCTCTGACGTCATGTTTTTAAGCCTAAGTCTAGAAATATATAAATTATCGTCGTATTCTGAAACTGGGAGACCCGCGACTGCGGGGTCAGTTCCTACGAGTTACATAGGTCCCGTGGGAGCTACTCGTGCCATCCGCGGGGCCGTTCGGAGGCTGTTTTGAGTTTTCACCCTCTAACGCCATGTTTTGCTTAAGTCTAGAAATATACAAATTACCGTCGTATTCTCAAACTGGGAGACCCGCGACTGCGGGGTCAGTTCCTACGAGTTATATTGGTCACGTGGGAGGTGTTAGTGCCACCCACGGGGCTGTTCGGGGGATGATTCAACTTTTCACCCTCTAACGCCATGTTTTTATGCCTAAGTCTAGAAATATGCAAATTACCATCGCATTCTAAAATTGGGAGTACTGCGGTTGCGTGGTCAGTTTCTACGAGTTACATTGGTGCCGTGGGAGGTGTTGGTGCCACCCACGGGGCCGTTCGGGGGCTATTTCGAGTTTTCACCCTCTAATGCCATGTTTTTAAGCCTAAGTCTAGAAATATACAAATTATCGTTGTATTCTCAAACTGGGAGACCCGCGACTACGGGTTCAGTTCCTACGAGTTACATAGGTCCCGTGGGAGGTGTTGGAGCCACCCACGGGGCCGTTCGGGGCCTGTTTCGAGTTTTCACCCTCAAACGCCATGTTTTACTTAAGTCTAGAAATATGCAAATTATCTTCGTATTCTCAAATCGGGAGTGTCGTGGCTGCGCGGTCAGTTCCTACGAGTTACATTGGTCCCATGGAAGGTGTTGTTGCCACCTAGGGGGGCGTTTGGGGACTGTTTCGAGTTTTCACCCTCTAACGCCATGTTTCTAAGACTAAGTCTAGAAATATGCAAATTATGATCGTATTCCCAAACCAGGAGACCCGTGAATGCGAGGTCAGTTCCTACGAGTTACATTGGTGCCGTGGGAGGTGTTGGTGCCACCCACGGAACCGTTCGGGGGTTGTTTTGAGTTTTCACCCTCTAACGCCATGTTTTTCTTGAGTCTAGAAATATGCAAATTACCATCGTATTCTTAAACCGGGAGTGTCGCGGCTGGGCTTTCAGTTCCTACGAGTTACATTGGTCCGGTGGGAGGTGTTGGTGCCACCCACGGGGTTGTTCGAGAAATGATACGAGTTTTCACCCTCTAACGCCATGTTTTTATGCCAAAGTCTAGAAATATGCAAATTAACGTCGTATTCTCAAACTGGGAGTGTCGCGACGGCGCGGTCAATTCCTACGAGTTACATTGGTCCCGTGGGAGGTGTTGGTGCCACCCACGGGGCCATTCGGGGGATGTTTCAAGTTTTCACCCTCTAATGACATATTTTTAAGCCTAAGTCTAGAAATATGCAAATTATCACCATATTCTCAAGTCGGGAGACCCGGGACTGCGGGGTCAGTTCCTACGAGTTACATAGGTCCCGTGGGAGGTGTTGGTGCCACCTACGGGGCCGTTCGGGGGCTGTTTTGAGTTTTCACCCTCTAACGCCATGTTTTGCTTAAGTCTTGAAATATGCAAATTACTATTGTATTCTCCAACCGGGAGTGTCGTGGCTGAGCAGTCAGTTCCTACGAGCTTCATTGGTCGTGTGGGAGGTGTTGTTGCCACCCTTGTGGCCGTTCGGGGGCTGTTTCGAGTTTTTACCCTCTAACGCCATGTTTTTAAGCCTAAGTCTAGAAATATACAAATTATTGTTGTATTCTCAAATCGGGAGACCAGCGACTACGGGTTCACAACCTACGAGTTACATTGGTCCCGTGGGAGGTGTTGGTGCTACCCACGGGGATGTTCGGAGGTTATTTCGAGTTTTCACCCTCTAACGCCATGTTTTGCTTAAGTCTAGAAATATATAAATTACCATCGTATTCTCAAACCGAGCGATCCGCGACTGCGGGGTCAGTTCCTAGGAGTTACATTGGTCCCGTGGGAGGTGTTGGTGCCACCCACGGGGCTGTTCAGGGGATGTTTTGGGTTTTCACCCTCTAACGCCATGTTTTTATGCCTAAGTCTAGAAATATGCAAATTACCATTATATTCTCAAACCGGGAGTTTCGCGGCTGCGTGGTCAGTTCCTATGAGTTACATTAGTGCCGTGGGAGGTGCTGGTGCCACCCACGGGTCCGTTCGGGGGCTGTTTTGAGTTTTCACCCTTTAACGCCATGTTTTTAAGCCTAAGTCTAGAAATATGCAAATTATAGTCGTATTCTCAAATCGGGAGACCCTCGAATGCGGGGTCAGTTCCTACAAGTTACATTGGTCCCGTGGCAGGTGTTAGTGCCACCTACGGCGCTATTCGGGGGATGTTTCGAGTTTTCACCCTCTAACGCAATGTTTTGATGCCTAAGTCTAGAAATATACAAATTACCGTCGCATTCTCAAATTGGGAGTACTGCGGCTGCGTGGTCAATTTCTATGAGTTACATTGGTGTCGTGGGAGGTGTTGGTGCCACCCACGGGGCCGTTTGGGGGCTATTTCGAGTGTTCACCCTCTGACGCCATGTTTTTAAGCCTAAGTCTAGAAATATACAAATTATCATCGTATTCTGAAACTGGGAGACTCACGACTGCGGGGTCAGTTCCTACGAGTTACATAGGTCCCGTTAGAGGTGTTGGTGCCATCCGCGAGACCGTTCGGAGGCTGTTTTGAGTTTTCACCCTCTAACGCCATGTTTTACTTATGTCTAGAAAAATGCAAATTACCGTCGTAATCTCAAACCTGGAGTGTCGCGGATGCACGATCAGTCCCTACGAGTTACATTGGTCCCGTAGAAGGTGTTGGTGCCACCTAGGGGGCCGTTTGGGGGCTGTTTCGAGTTTTCACCCTCTAACGCCATGTTTTTAAACCAAAGTGTAGAATTATGCAAATTACCATCGTATTCTTAAATTGGGAGTCCCACGACTGCGTGGTCAGTTCCTACGAGTTAAATTTGTCCCGTGGGAGGTGTTGGTGCCACCCACGTGGACGTTCGGGGGCTATTTTGGGTTTTTCCCCTCTAACGCCATGTTTTTAAGCCCAAGTCTACAAATATGTAAATTATCATCATATTCTCAAACAGGGAGTGTCGCGACTGCGTGGTCAGTTCCTACGAGTTACATTGGTCCCGTGGGAGGTGTTGGTGCCACCCACGGGGCCGTTCAGGGGCTGAATCATGTTTTCACCCTCTAACGTCATGTTTTTATGCCTAAGTCTAGAAATATGCAAATTATCATCGTATTCTCAAACCGAGAGTACCGCGACTGCGGGGTCAGTTCCTACGAGTTACATAGGTCCCATGGGAGGTGTTGGTGCCACCCAGGGGGCCGTTCGGGGACTGTTCCGAGTTTTCACCCTCTAACGCCATGTTTTGCTTAAGTATAGAAATATGCAAATTACCATCGTATTCTCCAATCGGGAGTGTCGCGGCTGCGCGATCAGTTCCTCCGAGTTTTGTTGGTCCCGTGGGAGGTGTTGTTGCCACCCACGGGGACGTTCGTGGGCTGTTTTGACTTTTCACCCTCTAACGCCATGTTTTTAAGCCTAAGTCTAGAAATTTGCAAATTATTGTTGTATTCTAAAACCAGGAGACCCGCGACTGCGGGGTCAGTTCGTATGAGTTACATAGTCCCGTGGGAGGTGTTGGTGCCACCCACGGAGCCGTTCGGGGGTTGTTTCGAGTTTCACCCACTAACGCCACGTTTTGCTTAAGTCTAAAAATATGCAAATTACCATCGTATTCTCAAATCGGGAGATCCGAGACTGTGGGGTCAGTTCCTATGAGTTACATTGGTCCCGTGGGAGGTGTTGGTGCCACCCATGGGGCCGTTCGGGGGATGTTTCGAGTTTTCACCTTCTAACGCCATGTTTTTATGCCTAAGTCTAGAAATATGCAAATTACCATTGTATTCTCAAACCGGGAGTACCGCGGCTGCGTGGTCAGTTCCTACGAGTTACATTGGTGCCGTGGGAGGTGTTGGTGACCCCCACGGGGCCATTCAGGGGCTTTTTTGAGTTTCCACCCCCTAACGCCATGTTTTTAAGCCAAAGTCTAAAAATATGCAAATTATCGTCGTATTCTCAAACCAGGAGACCCTCGACTATGGGGTCAGTTACTATATGTTACATTGGTCTCGTGGGAGGTGTTGGTGCCTCCCACGGGGCCATTCGGGGGTTGTTTTGAGTTTTCACCCTCTAATGCCGTGCTTTGCTTAAGTCTAGAAATATGCAAATTACCATCGTATTCTCAAATCGGGAGTGCCGTGGCTGTGCGGTCTATTCTTACGAGTTACATTGGTCCCATGGGAGGTGTTGGTGCCACCCACGGGGCCGTTCTGGGGCTGTTTTGGTTTTTCACCCTCTAACGCCATGTTTTTAAGCCTAAGTCTAGAAATATTCAAATTATCATCGTATTCTTAAACCGGGAGTCTCGCGGCAACGCGGTTAGTTCCTACAAGTTACATTGGTCCCGTGGGAGGTGTTGGTGCCACCCACGGGGCCATTCTGGGGCTATTTTGGGTTTTCACCCTCTAATTCCATGTTTTTAAGCCTAAGCCTAGAAATATTCAAATTATCGTCTTATTCTGAAACCGGGAGTCCCGCGGCTGCGTGGTCAGTTACTACGAGTTACATTGGTCCCGTGGGAGGTGTTGGTGCCATTCACGGGCCGTTCGGGGGTTGTGCCGAGTTTTCACTCTCTAACGCCATGTTTTACCTAAGTCCAGAAATATGCAAATTATTATCGTATTCTCAAATCGGGAGTCTCGCAACTGCACGCTCGGTTCCTACGAGTTACATTGGTGCCGTCAGAGGTGTTGGTGCCACCTACGGGGCCGTTCCGGGGCTGTTTCTAGTTTTGCACCCTCTAATGCGATGTTTTTAAGCCTAAGTCTAGAAGTATACAAATTATCGTAATATTCTCAAACTGAGAGACCTACGACTGCGGGGTCAATTCCTACGAGTTACACTGGTCCCGTGGGAGGTGTTGGTGCCACCCACGGGGCCGTTCGGGGGCTGTTTCGAGTTTTTATCCTCTAACGCCATGTTTTTCTTAAGTCTAAAAATATGCAAATTACCATCGTATTCTCAAATCAGGAGTGTCACGGCTTCACGGTCAGTTCCTATGAGTTACATTGGTCTCGTGGGAGGTGTTGGTGCCACCCGCGGGGCCTTTCGGGGGCTGTTTCGAGTTTTCACCCTCTAACACCATGTTTTTAAGCCTAAGTCTAGAAATATGAAAATTATCATCCTATTCTCATACCGGGAGACCCGCGACTGCGGGATCGGTTCCTACGAGTTACATTGGTCCCGTGGGACGTGTTGGTGCCACCCACGGGGCGGTTCATGGGTTGTTTCGAGTTTTCACCCTCTAACGCCATGTTTTGCTTAAGTATAGAAATATTTAAATTACCGCCATAATCTCAAACCGGGAGACCCGCGACTGCGGGGTTAGTTCCTACGAGTTATATTGGTCCCGTTGGAGGTGTTGGTACCACCCACGGGGCCGTTCGGGGGCTATTTCGGATTTTCACCCTCTAACGGCATGTTTTTATGCCTAAGTAAAGAAATATGCGAATTACCATCGTATTCTCAAAACGGGAGTTTCGCAGCTGTGTGGCCAGTTCTTAGGAGTTACATTGGTGCGGTGGGAGGTGTTGGTGCCTCCCAGGGGACCTTCGGCGGCTGTTTCGAATTTTCACCCTCTAATGCCATGTTTTGGTTAAGTCTAGAAATATGCAAATAACCATCATATTCTACAACAGAGAGTGTCATGGCTGCGCGGTCAGTTCCTATGAGTTTTATTGGTCCCGTGGGAGGTGTTGTTGCCACCCACGGGACATTCAGGGGTTGTTTCGAGTTTTCACCCTCTAACGCCATGTTTTTAAGCCTAAGTCTAGAAATATGCAAATTATAGTCGTATTCTGAAACCGGGGCACCCGCGACTGCGGGGTCAGTTCCTACGAGTTACATTGGTCCCGTGGGAGGTGTTGGTGCCACCCACGGGGCCGTTCGGGGGTTGTTTCGAGTTATCACCCTCTAACGCGATGTTTTGCTTAAGTCTAGAAATATGCAAATTACCGTCGTATTCTTGAACCGGGAGATCCGTGACTGCGGGGTCAGTTCCTACGAGTTACATTGGTCTCGTGGGAGGTGTTTGTGCCACCCACAGGGCTGATCGGAGGATGTTTCGGGTTTTCACCCTCTAACGGCATGTTTTTATGCGAAAGTTTAGAAATATGCAAATTACCACCGTATTCTCAAACCGGGAGTACCGCGGCTGCGTGGTCAGATCCTACGAGTTACATTGGTGCCGTGGGAGGTGTTGGTGCCAGCCACGGGGCCGTTCGGGTGTTGTTTCGAGTTTTCACCCTCTAACGTCATGTTTTTAATCCTAAGATAAGAAATATGCAAATTATCGTCATAATCTCAAACTAGGAGACCCTCGACTGCGGGGTCAGTTCCTATGAGTTACATTAGTCACGTGGGAGGTGTTTGTGCCACCCATAGGGTCGTTCGGGAGTTGTTTTGAGTTTTCACCCCCTAACGCCATGTTTTGCTTAAGTCTAAAAATTTGCAAATTACCAACGTATTCTCGAACCGGGTGTGTCGCGGCTGTGCGGTCAGTTCCTACGAGTTAGATTGGTCCTGTGGGAGGTGTTGGTGCCACCCATGGGGCCGTTCAGGGGGTGTTTTGGGTTTTCACCCTCTAACACCATGTTTTTAAGCCTAAGTCTAGAAATATGCAAATTACCATCTTATTCTCAAACCGGGAGTCCCGTGGCTGTGTGGTCAGTTCCTACGAGTTACATTGGTCCCGTGGGAGGTGTTGGTGCCACCCATGGGGCCGTTCGGGGGTTGTTTTGAGTTTTCACCCTCTAACGAAATATTTTGCTTAAGTCCAAAGATATGAAAATTATTATCGTATTCTCAAAAAGGTAGTCTCGTGGCTGTGCAGTTAGTTCCTACGAGTTACATTGGTGCCGTGGGAGGTGTTGGTGCCACCCACGGGGCCGTTCCGGGGTTGTTTCGTGTTTTCACCCTCTAACGCCATGTTTTTATGCCTAAGTCTAAAACTATACAAATTATCATCATATTCTCAAACTGAGAGACCTGCAACTGGGGGGTCAGTTTCTACGAGTTACATTGGTCCAGTGGGAGGTGTTGTTGCCTCCCACGGGGCCTTTCGGGGTCTGTTTAGAGTTTTCACCCTCTAACGCCATGTTTTGCTTTGTGTCTAGAAATATGCAAATTATCATCGTATTCTCAAATCGGGAGTGTCGCGGCTGCGCGGTCAGTTCTTACGAGTTACATTGGTCTCATGGGAGGTGTTAGTGCCACCCGCGGGGCCGTTCGGGAGATGTTTCGACTTTTCACCCTCTAATGCCATGTTTTTAAGCCTAAGTCTTGAAATATGCAAATTATCATCATATTCTCAAACTGGGAAACCCGCGAATGCGGGGTCGGTTCCTACGAGTTACATTGGTCCCGTGGGAGGTGTTGGTGCCACCCACGGGGTCGTTCGGGAATTGTTTCGATTTTTCACCCCCTAATGCCATGTTTGGCTTAAGTCTAGAAATATACAAATTACCGTCGTATTAAAAAAACCGGGAGACCCGTGACTGCGGGGTCCGTTCCTACGAGTTACATTTGTCCCGTGGGAGGTGTTGGTGCCACCCACTGGGCCGTTCGGGGGTTGTTTCGAGTTTTCATCCTCCAACGCCATGTTTTTATGCCTAAGTCTAAAAATATGCAAATTACAATCGTATTCTCAAAACGGGAGTACCGCGGCTGTGTGGTCAGTTCCTACGAGTTACATTGGTGTCGTGGGACGTGTTGGTGCCACCTGGGGGCCGTTCGGGGGTTGTTTTGAGTTTTCACCCTCTAACGCCATGTTTGTAAGCCTAAGTCTAGAAATATGCAAATTATCGTCATATTCTCAAATCGGGAGACCCGCAACTACGGGGTCAGTTCCTACGAGTTACATTGGTCCCATGGGAGGTGTTGGTGCCACCCACGGGGCCGTTCGGGGGTTGTTTCGAGTTTTCACCCTCTAACGCCATGTTTTCCTTAAGTCTTGAAATATGCAAATTACCGTTGTATTCTCAAACCGTTGTATTCAGGGGCTGTTTTGAGTTTTCACCCACTAACGCCATGTTTTTATGCCTAAGTCTAGAAATATGCAAATTACCGTCGTATTCTCAAACCGGCAGTACCGCGGTTGCATGGTCAGTTCCTAGTAGTTAAATTGGTGTCGTGGGAAGTGTTAGTGCCACCCACGGGGCCGTTCCGATGCTGTTCCGAGTTTTCACCCTCTAACGCCATGTTTTTAAGCCTAAGAAAAGAAATATGCAAATTATCGTCGTATTCTCAAACTGGAAGACCCTCGACTGCGGGGTCAGTTACTACGAGTTACATTAGTCCCGTGGGAGGTGTTGGTGCCACCCACGGGGCCGTTCTGAGGTTGTTTCAAGTTTTCACCCTCTAACGCCCTATTTTGCTTAAGTCCAGAAATATGCAAATTACCATCATATTCTCAAACCAGGAGTGCCGCGGCTCTGTGGTCAGTTCCTACGAGTTACATTGGTCCCATGGGAGGTGTTGGTTCCACCCACAGGGCCGTTCTGGGGATGTTTTTGGTTTCCACCCTCTGACGCCATGTTTTTAAGCCTAAGCCTAGAAATATTCAAATTATCAACTTATTCTTAAACCGGCAGTCCCACGACTGCGGGGTCAGTTGCTACGAGTTACATTGGTCCCGTGGGAGGTGTTGGTGCCACCCATGAGGCCATTCGGGGGTTGTTTCGAGTTTTTACCCTCTAACGCCATGTTTTACCTAAGTCCAGAAATATGCAAACTATTATTGTATTCTCAAACCGGGAGTCTCGCGGTTGCACGCTCAGTTCCGATGAGTTACATTGGTGCCGTCAGAGGTGTTGGTGCCACCTACGGGGCTGTTCCGGGGCTGTTTCGAGTTTTCACCCTCTAATGTGATGTTTTAAGCCTAAGTCTAGAAATATACAAATTTTTGTCATATTCTCAAATTGAGAGACTTGCGACTACGGGGTCAGTTCCTACGAGTTACATTGGTCCCGTGGGAGGTGTTGGTGCCACCCACGGGGCCGTTCGGAGGTTGTTTCGAGTTTTTAACCTCTAACGCCATGTCTTGCTTAAGTCTATAAATCTGCAAATTACCATCGTATTCTCAAATCGGGAGTGTCGCGGCTGCACGGTCAGTTCCTATGAGTTACATTGGTATCGCGGGAGGTGTTGGTGCCACCCGCGGGGACTCTCGGGGGTTGTTTCGCGTTTTCACCCTCTAACAAAATGTTCTTAAGCCTAAGTCTAGAAATATGCAAAATATCATCGTATTCTCATACCGGGAGACCTACGACTGCGGGGTCGATTCCTATGAGTTACATTGGTCCCGTGGGAGGTGTTGGTGCCACCCACGGGGCGGTTCGGGGATTGTTTCGAGTTTTCACCATCTAACGCCATGTTTTGCTTAAGTATAGAAATATTTAAAATTACCATCATATTCTCAAACCGGGAGACCCACGACTGAGATGTTAGTTCCTACGAGTTACATTGGTCTCGTTGGAGGTGTTGGTGCCACCCACGGGGCCGTTCGGGGGCTGTTTCGAGTTTTCACCCTCTAACGGCATGTTTTTATGCCTAAGTATAGAAATAAGCAAATTACCATCGTATTCTCAAAACGAGAGTTTCGCGGCTGCGTGGTGAGTTCCTAGGAGTTACATTGGTGCCGTGGGAGGTGTTGGTGCCACCCAAAGGGACGTTCGGGGGATGTTTCGAGTTTTCACCCTCTAACGCCATGTTTTCCTTAAGTCTAGAAATTTGCAAATAACCATCGTATTCTCCAACCGAGAGTGTCACGGCTGCGCGGTTAGTTCCTACGAGTTTCATTGGTCCCGTGGGAGGTGTTGTTGCCACCCATGGGGCGTTCGGGGGCTGTTTCGAGTTTTCACCCTCTAACGCCATATTTTTAAGCCTAAGTCTAGAAATATGCAAATTATCGTTGTATTTTGAAATCGAGAGATCCGCGACTGCAGGGTCAGTTCCTACGAGTTATATTGGTCCCGTGGGAGGTGTTGGTGCCACCCACGGGACCGTTCGGGGGTTGTTTCGAGTTATCACCCTCTAACGCGACATTTTGCTTAAGTCTAGAAATATGCAAATTATCGTCGTATTCTCAAACCAAGAGATCCGCAACTACGGGGTTAGTTACTACGAGTTACATTGGTGCCGTGGGAGGTGTTGGTGCCACCCACGGGGCCGTTCCGGCGCTGTTTCGAGTTTTCACCCTCAAACATCATGTTTTTAAGCCTATGTCTAGAAATATGCAAATTATCGTCATATTCTCAAACCAGGAGATCCGCGACGACGGGGCAATTCCTACGAGTTACATTGGTCCCGTGGGAGGTGTTGGTGCCACCCACGGGGCTGTTCGGGGGATGTTTCGGGTTTTCACCCTCTAACGCCTTGTTTTTATGCCTAAGTCTAGAAATATGAAAATTACCATCGTATTCTCAAACCAGGAGTACCGTGGCAGCGAGGTTAGTTCCTACGAGTTACATTGGTGCCTTGGGAGATGTTGGTGCCACACACGGAGCCGTTCGGGGGCTGTTTCGAGTTTTCACCCTCTAATGCCATGTTTTTATTCCTAAGTCTAAAAATATGAAAATTATCGTCATATTCTCAAACCGGGAGACCCTCGACTGCGGGGTCAGTTCCTACGAGTTACATTGGTTCCGTGCGAGGTGTTGGTGCCACCCACGGGGCCGTTCGAATGTTGTTTCGAGTTTTCACCCTCTAACGCCATGTTTTGCTTAAGGCTAAAATTATATAAATTACCATCGTATTGTTAAATCGGGAGTTCCGCGGCAGCGCGGTCAGTTCCTACGAGTTACATTGGTCCCGTTGGAGGTGTTGGTGCCACCCATGGGGCCGTTCGGGGGCTGTTTTGGGTTTTCACCCTCTAACGCCATGTTTTTGTGCCCTAGTCTAGAAATATGCAAATTACCATCGTATTCTCAAAACGGGAGTACCGTGGCTGCATGGTCAGTTCCTACGAGTTACATTGGTGCTGTGGGAGGTGTTGGTGCCAACGAGGGGGCCGTTCGGGGCTGTTTCGAGTTTTCACCCTCTAATGCCAGGTTTTTAAGCCTAAGTCTATAAATAAGCAAATTATCGTCATATTATCAAACCGGGAGACCCGCGACTGCGGGGTCACTTCCTACGAGTTACATTGGTGTCGTGGGAGGCGTTGGCGCCACCCCCGGGGCCGTTCCGGGACTCTTTCGAGTTTTCACCCTCTAACGCCATTTTTTTAAGCCTAATTCTAGAAATATACATATTGTTGTCATATTCTCAAACCGAGAGACCTGCGACTGTGGGGTCAGTTCCCACGAGTTACATTGGTCCCGTGGGAGGTGTTGGTGCCACCCACGGGGCCATTCAGAGGTTGTTTCGGGTTTTCACCCTCTAACGCCATGTTTTGCTTAAGTCTAGAAATATGAAAATTATTGTCGTATTCTCAAATCGGTAACGTCACGATTGTGCGGTCTGTGCCTACTAGTTACAATGGTCCCGTGGGAGGTGTTGGTGCCACCCGCGGGGCCTTTCGGGGGCTGTTTTGAGTTTTCACCCTCTAACACCATGATTTTAAGCCTAAGTCTAAAAATATGCAAATTATGGTCGTATTCTCAAATCGGGAGTGCCGCGACTGCGCGGTCAGTTCCTACGAGTTACATTGGTCCCGTGGGAGGTGTTGGTGCCACCCACGGCGCCGTTCGAAGGTTGTTTAGAGTTGTCACCCTCTAACGCCTTGTTTTGCTTAAGTCTAGAAATATTTAAATTACCATCGTAATCTCAATACGGGAGATCCGCGACTGCGGGGTTAGTTCCTACGAGTTACATTAGTCCCGTCGAAGGTGTTGGTGCCACCCACGGGGCCGTTCGGGGGTTGTTTCGGATTTTCACCCTCTAACGCCATGTTTTTATGACTAAGTTTACAAATATGCAAATTACCGTCGTATTCTCAAAATGGGAGTACCGCGGCTGCGTGGTCAGTTCCTAGGAGTTACATTGGTGCCGTGGGATATGTTGGTGCCACCCAGGTGGCCGTTCGGGGGTTGTTTTGAGTTTTCACCCTCTAACGCCATGTTTTTAAGCCTATGTCTAGAAATATGAAAATTATCATCGTATTCTCAAACTGGGAGTCTCGCGGCTGCGCGCTCAGTTCCTACGAGTTACATTGGTGTCGTGGGAGGTGTTGGTGCCACCCACGGGGCCGTTCCGGGGCTGTTCCGAGTTTTCACTCTCTAACGCCATGTTTTTAAGACTAAGTCTAGAAATATACAAATTATCATCATATTCTCAAACCGAGAGACCTGGGACTGCGGGGTCAGTTCCTACGAGTTACATTGGTTCCGTGGGAGGTGTTGGTGCCACCCACGGGGCCGTTCAGGGGTTGTTTCGGGTTTTCACCCTCTAACGTCATGTTTTCCTTAAGTATAGAAATATGCAAATTACCTTCGTATTCTCAAATCATGAGTGTCGCGGCTACGCGGTCAGTTACTACTAGTTACATTGGTCCCGTGGGAGGTGTTGGTGCCATCCGCGGGGCCGTTCGGGGGCTGTTTCGAGTTTTCACCCTCTAACGCCATGTTTTTAAGTCTAAGTCTAGAACTATGCAACTTATTGTCATATTCTCATACCGTGAGACCCGCGGCTGTGCGGTCAGTTCCTACGAGTTATATTGGTCCCGTGGGAGATGTTCGTGCCTCCGACGGGGCCGTTTGGTGGTTGTTTCGAGTTTTCACCCTCTAACGCCATGTTTTGCTTAAGTCTAGAAATATTTAAATTACCATCTTATTCTTAAACCGAGAGACCCGTGACTGCGGGGTTAGTTCCTACGAGTTACATTGATCCCGTCGGAGGTGTTAGTGCCACCCATGGGGCCGTTCTGGGGCAGTTTTGGGTTTTCACCCTCTAACGCCATGTTTTTATGCCTAAGTATAGAAATATGCAAATTATCATCTTATTCTCAAAACGGGAGTACCGCGGCCACGTGGTCTGTTACTAGGAGTTACGTTGGTGCCGTTGGAGGTGTTGGTGCCACCCAGGGGGCCGTTCGGGGGCTGTTTCGAGTTTTCACCCTCTAACGCCATGTTTTTAAGCCTAAGTATAGAAATATGCAAATTATCGTCGTATTCTAAAACCGGGAGATCCGCAACTACGGGGTCAGTTCCTACTAGTTCCATTGGTGCCGTGGAAGGTGTTGGTGACACCAACGGGGCCGTTCCGAGGTTATTTCGAGTTTTCACCCTCTAACGCCATGTTTTTAAGCCTAAGTGTATAAATAAGCAAATTATATTCGTATTCTAAAATCATAAGACCTGCGACTGTGGGGTCGGTTCCTACGAGTTATATTGGCCCCGTAGGAGGTGTTGGTACCACACACGGGGCCGTTCGGGGGCTGTTTCGAGTTTTCACCCTCTAACGCCATGTTTTGCTTAAGTCTAAAAATATGCAAATTACCATCGTATTATCAAACCGGGAGTGTCGCGGATGCGTGGTCAGTTCCTACGAATTACATTGGTCCCGTGGGAGGTGTTAGTATCACCCACGGGGCCGATCGGGGGCTGGTTCGAGTTTTCATCCTCTAACGCCATGTTTTTAAGCCTAAGTCCAGAAATATACAAATTATCATCGTATTCTTAAACCGGGAGACTCGGGACTGCGGGGTCAGTTCCTACGAGGTACATTGGTCCCGTGGGAGGTGTTAGTGCCACCCACGGGGCCGTTCGGGGGCTATTTCGGGTTTTCACCCTCCAACGCCATGTTTTTATGCCTAAGTCTAAAAATATGCAAATTACCTTCGTATTCTAGAAACGGGAGTATCGCGGCTACGTGGTTAATTCCTACGAGTTACATTAGTGCCGTGGGAGGCGTTGGTGCCACCCAGGGAGCGTTCGGGGGTTGTTTCGAGTTTTCACCCTCTAACGACAAGTCTTTAAGCCTAAGTCTAGAAATATGCTAATTATCATTGTATTCTCAAATCGGGAGACCCGCGACTACGGGGTCAGTTCCTACGAGTTACATTGGTCCCCTGGGAGGTGTTGGTGCTACCCACGGGGCCGTTCGGGGGTTGTTTCGAGTTTTCACCCTCTAACGCCATGTTTTGCTTCAGTCAAGAAATATGCAAATTACCGTCGAATTCTGAAACCGGTAGATCCACGACTACGGGGTCAATTCCTATAAGTTACATTAGTCCCATGGGAGGTGTTGGTGCCACCCACGGGGCCGTTCAGGGGATGTTTCGGGTTTTCACCCTCTAACACCATGTTTTTATGCCTAAATCTAGAAATTATGAAAATTGTTATCGTGTGCTCAAACCGGGAGTCCCGAGGCTGCACGACAAGTTCCTACGAGTCACATTGGTATCGTGGGAGGTGTTGGTGCCACCCACGGGGCCGTTCGGGGGGAGTTTCGGGTTTTTACCCATTAACGCCGTGTTTTTAAGCCTAAGTCTAATATTATGCAAACTACCATCATATTCTCAAGTCGGGAGCCCCGCGGCTACGCTTTCACTTCCTACGAGTTACGTTGGTCCCATGGGACGTGTTGGTGCCAGTCACGGGGCTGTTTCGAGTTTTCACCCACTAACGCCATGTATTTAAGCCTAAGTCTATAATTATGCAAATTACCATTATAATTTCCAACCGTCGGTTGCTACGTGTAACGTTGGACACGTACGAGGTGTTACAAATATTTATTATTGACAAAACAATAAAAAAAATCACATATTGCGAATCGAGAGCATTGTTAATAAACAAATATATATACAAACTTAAAACTATTACACGTCTTAATAATTCACAGACCAAAAAAAAATTGGGCAGAGTTTTCTCTATTTTCTTGACATTCCAAACCCTTTAAATATAAAACATGCTTATTATAAAGCCCGCACGGCCATAAAATTCAACAATCAAATTATAAAAGCCCACACAACCATAAAACTAAACAATAAAAGCCCACACGGCTGTAACACATAAAAACAAAATCCTGAATGTCCACAATATAACTATTTATAATATAACAAAATCTTAATAATATAACTATTTATGCTAATTTTTTATTTATTAATTGGGACGGTTATAAACCGTCCCAAATACTTATTTGTATTAATTGAGAATACACCGTCCCTAATACTCATTTTTGCATCAACTGAAATTACCTTTAGGGACGGTTTTTACCGTCCCTAATTGGGTTGCCAGAATCTCAGTAGTATTAGGGACGGTTTATTCGTCCCTAATACTATTGGCGGGAGCGGGGATTTTTTCGCGGGAACACTATTTGGGACGGTAAAATCCGTCCCTAATGTCAAATGCAGAGTGTTCATGAATTAAAATTTAGGACGGTAAAATCCGTCACTAAAATATTTAGGACGCCTAGTATAAGGGACGGATTTTTGCCGTTGCAAAAACCGTCCCTAATACTCTTTAGGGACGGTTTTTGTACTTTTAGGGACGGTTTTTTACCGTCCCAAATACTCATTTTTCTTGTAGTGATCGTTGCCTCCCTTAGGCCTAAGGCAGTGTGACAACGCGACCTAAAAGGTAAAGTAAGGCAGAATGGTACACTTTAAGCATACTAGACTGGGGGGGATACTCACTCGACAACTAACTCTGCCTAAGTCTTATCTAGTCGGATGGAAGAGCCCAAGATAACTAAGCGAGAGATTAATAGAGTAAGAAATAACACAACACATGTTTAGTCGGCAAATTGCCCAAAACATAAATATTTTATTTGATTATTACATATACAAATAGATTCATATGCTAAGTAATCAAATCCTAATGAGTACCAGGGCGCTGAACGAGGTAGTCAGTTACTCACGCTCTTTGGCCATCATCTGGGTGAGGAGCGAATTCCTCCTCGACTTCGTCTGAACTCGGTTTCAGAAGTTGTCTTGGGATTGCATCTATAGGAACCCATCGATCATCCCTTCTGAATGGGTTCGACATCAAAGTTGAAGCAGACATTTCATTCCTATACCAAAGGACAGAGTTTTGAGGAACCTTTAATTCTCTGAGGGCACTAAGCCACCCTCTAATGAAAGATAGCTCCTCAGCCTCCTTTAACCTTGTGGGATCATCTATCCAGCCCTAGTCATACCCATCTGCCCACACCTGTCGAGGACCTTTCTCGAACAAGTGCCTCAATAGGCTGACGTCTCTTTGAAGCCCATCGTCTATTACATATGCCCTGCAAACTTATCCCCATAGTTCGGTGATCTTCGGAACTGAACCACTGACATCAGGACCAGCTCTCCGCCCAATCGATGAAGAGGAACCACGTAAAACTGGAGGGGCAATGCTCAGCGCATTCTCCCTAAGGTGTGCGACTTCCCTCCTTAAATCATTATTCTTCTATTACAGGATCTCCCCAACTTAGTTGATCTTAAAAGCATCCAAGAGCTTAGTCTTCAGAGTATCCATCTCTTCTTGAACAGAAGCAACGACCTCCTCCATCTCCTCAAGACTATCTTTCATCTTGGCAACAAGCTCCGACTGGTCTTTATAGTCCTGGTTTCTCGATCTAAGAGACTTGTATATTTTTACAAAGGCACGATGAACTCGGTCTCTCATATCGGTACCAAGAATTTGGCCTAAGTGAGAGGTAGTAGGAATATATTCCTCAAGATCAATAAGCTACAAATCATAAAAATATCGAGAATAAACAAATTAGTATATGAAAAGGAACATAACTTCATTTCATTAGAATAAAAATAGTTTAAGTACAACTGCATCAGCAAAAAAAAGAGAAACATAAAAAATACAAGGGTCCCCTAAAAAGAATAGTTAGCAACCTCAGTTTGCTCTGAGGATGCTGGTTGCTTCCCCTTATCTACTGCAGTCCCACTTTCACCTCCATCAGATGGGACAACCACCATTCCCCGGTCAACAGGAGCATTCACAGTAGCAGCTGGAACATCTCCATTGCCAGAAGAAGGAGACACACCCTCTACAATAAGTTTCAGGCCAGAGTTTTGCTCGTCAAAGAGAGGGGAATCAACGTCCACCTCAGCAGTAAGCCAAGACCTATCCCAACCTTTCTTGAAGTTGAAACGATTAATGTAGCCAATCTGAGCCTCAGCATCCTCGTATGTTGCGAGATACCCAACACTATAAGAACTCTCCTTGATGGTGGTGACCTCAGAATCCAGCTTCTTGGTCTTCTCGGCAAGCTCTTTATTCTCCTCAACCACTTCCAGCTTGCTCGTGCATACTAGGTCATAAGACTGCCTCAGCTCCTCCAGCTCTTTTGATGCAGCCTATTTCCCTTTTATAGCTTCAGCCAAGGCAAGATCAGAGGATTTTTTAGCAGCACTAGTAAATTTTAATCTCACCGCTAGCTCAGTATTTCTCTTAGCCATCTCGTCACGGCTACGACAGACGACGGTGAAATTGGACACAAACTGTAGAGAATTAGGAAAACATTAGCAAAGAAGGTGTGGAAAAGTAAATTACAGAGTAAAGGAAGTAAAAGTAGACTTACCAAGGCTAGCCCCTGACTTTCTTTTAGGGCTAACTGGTCGGTCCCTATACTCGATGACCTCTGGCAGTCTGCTGGCAAAACTGCTCTCTCGAGCACTGCCGAAGCTAGCTGAGGGGAAAGAGCGACTGAAGCCCACTTAGCCAGAGTAGACACAGGCACCAAGGACTGCCCTCTTTTTATCCTTGCTTCCTCTCTCCTCCTCTCTTCCTCTCTCTCCTTCTTCTCCATTTTAACCCTCTTCTTCTCTTCCTCTTTCTTTCTCTCTCTCCCTCACCAATGCCTCATCTCTCTTCTTCATCTCCCTTTCATGAGACCCATTTTGGGAGCCAGTAGCAGTGTCCCTACTTCCAGATTTCTACTTCTTTAGCCTATGAGCCAGAGCAACATTGTCCTCGTCATTATTCTGGATTAAATTCTTCCTAAGAGGAGCCATAGTCTCCTCGCTGGAACTCTTCGAATTCTCCGAACTCCCTGGATCCTCCGAACTCTCCTCCGAACTAGAATATCCCTCACCACTCGAGCTCTCCTCACTAGAATCACCCTTAGCTCTACCTGTATCACCCCCTACACTGTCTTCACCAGAGCTCGTTCGAGAAAAGGTATAGCAGTAACAGATTTTAGTAAGACCCAATTTGGTGCCATAAAGCTGATCGATCCTATGTACGCCATTAACAATTTTCTAAACATTAGGAGAACATTGGGCGGTAACTATGTAGAAAGAACTAAAGGAGTGTAAAAACAAGCGATTAGGGGAAAATTTTAACCCCCCCCCCTCCCCAAGACAACAGGAGAACATGAATCCAATGCCCGTCCTTAATGTCTCGAACATTGCGAGGAACAGGGGCACATTCAATGTCCACCCAATTGGGGATTTTGTAGAACTCCCTAAACTCAGATATTTATCTATTACCTATTCTTGCCATAAATAAACCCTAGCAGTAATAGAAAAGAAATTTCAATAGAAAAGAAAGGAAAAGAAGTTTGGAAGACTTTGGAATGAAAATCAGCTTGAGATGACGTGAGGCCGCAAGCAAAGAAGATGGAAAGATAAGGAAAAGCTCGAAGATGAAGGGAGAGACCTGGAAGTGAGAAGACGCAGTAAGAAGTAAGAGATGGCTCGCTGTGCTAAACTGGTGAAGCGACGTCAGAAATGGCTCCTTCAAATAGTTTTAAACCCTCTCAATGATGATGCACGGAGAACGAAGCAGATCTACCACTTAAATCTCTTAGGAATAGACATTTCACTCTCCAAAGCATCACCCAATTCACAAAAATGCCATCATAGCTATTATTTAAAATTATTGAGCCGAAATTGTGCCACAAAAATTTTAGGGGCAATTGTGGGTACCTCATCCATTTTTGTAGGCCCAGAGAAGTAGACGAACTAAGACCTATTGACAATAGGAAGAGTCCGGCCCAAACTCAAAATTCTCACAAATAGTTAGTTAGCGACAACCCATCATGTTCCTAAAATCTCTCACGATATATTCTAGGGATAATAGGCTAACGTGGGAGTGCCCAACACTCCCACTCTTCGAAGTTTGACATCCCTGACCCGGGACAAAGGGCATGTAATAAAAAATACTCCCTTGGAGAAAATATAAATAAAAATCGAGAGCACCACCGTGGACGTAGGCAATTTGTCGAACCACGTATATCCTGTGTTGTGTGATCGTGATTATTCTTATTTCAGTCCTTCATTCCTTTTTTGGTGATTGTATTTACTTATAATTTGTGTTGAGATTTATTTTCAACACATTACCCATTTAGTAAATTTATTACAAACATTTTTTCTTCGTAGGAACAATATAAATTTATACGAATAAAAGCAATGAAATATCATTCGTATGATTTCATACAAACAAACATTATTTGTGCACAACATTTTTTCTTCAGACAAACGCCATTTATTCGTGTGATTTTTTCATAATATTCTTCGACTATTATGTCTTATCAATCTACATAACTTTTGATGTAATATTACGAATTTTCATAGTTCAATTTGATGTTTATATAAATTGATGTAACTTTTGTCTTATTAATCTCTTTTTTGTTGTTTAATTCTTAATAATTGGTAGGTCCTGTTGCATATATGACTTATTGATTTAAATATTCTTCTCATATGGAATCATCCAACTCTCTTTTATTTAATAAGTATTTTTTAACTAATGCCTTGTTTGTTGAATAAAAAGAAGTTTTTTATCCACAATATCGAAGTTATGCGTGAAGTATATACATTGTCAAATGACGAGAACGTGCATATACTTAGCATCGCTCGCTCGAGATCCTACCTTGCATAATTTTTATTCAAGTATGCAACCTTTCTTAATTTCCCCTAATCTACTTTCCTAAGTTATTTGGCCTTAATCGTTTTCATTATTTTGTGCAACCGTGGGTATTGAGGTACTTCTACATTATCTTAGAATTTTCATTGAAACTATTAAGGTGATTGTTGATGTAAAAAACTAGATCGCTCTAATTTTTCAATCACCGATAAATAAATAAGACAAAGATTTTTAAAGTGGTTCGGCTAGGAATAAAGCCTACGTCCACTGTTATGTTATTGCTGAGTGTTTGTGGAATTCTTGATTATAAGTTCTCTCAAGAAATTCCGGTCCCCTTGAATGAGGATGATACAAGGTATTTATAGCCTTGAGGCTGTACATGAAAGGTTCGATACATTAAATGACATACATATGAAAGGGTAATACATTTAATGCAGAGTGCGTGCCAAGAATATAAGCATTCAATGAATATCTGAACTGTTGATTATCTGGCAATTAATGATACGACCGAGATGCAGCTCGGACCGCCATAGCTGTTCGCTGATCAGGAGTTCTTCGGAACATTAGAGTACCTCGGTGCGATAGAGTTCCTCGGTGCGTTAGAGTTCCTCGGTGTGATAGAGTTCCTCGGTGTGATAGAGTTCCTCGACGTATTCTCGTTGCTCGGAAAGAAGCATGGTTGGTCGGGAAATGATCTTCCTCGCTGCTATTGTGCCACGTAGATTGACACGTGTCTTCGTATTATTCGTCCACATCAGCATATTAATTTTGGTATCAACAGAAGCCCCCAATGTTTCATATTTCGAACTTTGAGGAGTATGGAACATTCTTTCTCGGTATATGGCAATATTAGATGTCCTTCCTGGGTTTCAGGAACATTGTATTCAAATTTCCTTCTTATTTCTCAGTTTCCGCCTTTTTTATAAGCGCTTCGATCTTCGTGCAAATTTTGTCCTCTTAGCCGCCGGAAGTTTAGTAGTTTCTTTTTGGTAATCATTTCTTTCGTCGCTTCCCAATGCAAAGTATTTAAACTTCTTTGGTAACCATATCGTCGTCTACGTTTTTCATTTTCTGCATTCAAGCTTTCTATTCTCTTCTTCTCTTGTGCGTTCATCCTTGTTTCCGTTCGTTGTCAACACATCTCCTTTCTTTCTGTAAGATCTTCTTTCTTTCTTCTGTATCTCTTTTATTCAATATGGTTTATATTGTGGAGTCTATTGAGAAATTTCGTTCTGATTTTTCCATTCCTTCGTGGGTAACTCTATAGGTTCTTTCTGAGCCTTTAGATTACTTTCGATTTGCTGAGGGACATTGGTTCCCCAGTCTTTTTGTTGCTGAATGCGGTTTTTCCTTTCCACCAAACCCATTATGTCTTGAGTTTTGTCAATATTTTGATCTTGTTCCTGCAAAAATAGCCCCCAATTCGTGGAGAATAATTAACGGGGTATATAAATTAAATCTAACTCATGGGACTCGTATTGGGATCCCTGAAATTATGTTTTGTTATAAATGGGCTGTTCTAGATAATATTTATTATTTAAAAACTAGGTATTTGAATAGGGCTCTTGTAGTTAATCTCCCTGACTCAAATAGGGATTATTTTGAGCATGGGTTGGTCATAAAAAATTGGCAACATGCGCCTTTATCTGGGAATGAAGTGTACAACGGTCCCAGATGCCCCCCATACGGCAATGGGATAGGTTTATTTTTCATTTTATTTTACTTATGAAATTATGCTTTCATCATGTTTGACAAAATGTATGACTGATATCTCGACATGTATTTATTTGCAGTTGATAGCAAAAGAAAAACTCCAAAAGAATCAGAAGTGAATATTAAACATCTGAAACTTATCTGGGGTTTGCATAAGAACATTGCTGACGAGCATATTAGATCTGCTTCATATTTACTACAGTATAAGAGTTACACAACCTCTTATACTGCTCGCCCTGTTGAACCAGCTTCAACACCAGAAAGTTCATCTTCAGATTCTCATATCCCCTGATCTCAGAGAATGGGCAAGAAAAGAGCTCCTCCTGCTCTATTTGGTGAAATTTCTTCTGCTGTTGGAGCCCAGAAAGGCAAAATTGATGTCCCAGAGGGGACTAAAAAAGTAGATGCTGGTTCCTCCAAAGTTGCCGAGAAGCCCCCAGTGGCCCCGAGCAAGAAAAATGCTCCTGCTGATGTAATTACAATCTCTCCGACCAAGACTTCTTCCTTGGTTGATGCTGCTGACCCTCCTTTGAAGAGATTGAGGAAATCATCCTCAGTTAATCTTGCTGGAACTGCATCTTCTCTACCCGCTGGTGGTAGTAGTGTTTCAAACATCATTCTTCCGAGTTCTTCAATGAGCTCAGTTATACCCGAGGTTCTCGGGGTTGATGAAAAAATTCCTAGGGATACACTGACATCCCTAGCTGCTCGTCATCTTTCTTCAGTAAATTTCTCATACCTTTGGTCTTTCTTTCTTTTTTTTTGAATTCTTGTATTTGTGTTGACTTTATTGTTTTTCTTATCTTTCAGCTGGTGAACTGCTTCAATACCATCGTGAAGAAAGATCAAGTTATTAAAGCTTCCAGTTTCTCGTCCGATGTTGACGATGCTTTGTTGGGTTTAGCCCAATCTGTGAAGGAATCTCGCCAACAGTACATCGAGGAGAAAACTGTTTGGGAGAAAAAGTTGGCTGTGGCTGAGGCTGATAAGATGAGGATGGCTGAAACCTCCAAGAATTTGGAGGAGAAAGTTAAAGTTTTGGAGGTTAAACATCAGGATTCTGATGATAAGTTGAAAAAGGCAGAGGAAGAATTATCTACTCTGCGAGATATCAAAGTCAAGAAAGAGGAATTGAAGGTGAAGCTCTCCTCGGAGAAGTCGAGGAGAAAAGTTGCAATCAAGAAACATTTCAGCGTTGGTTGGGAGAAAGGATGGGAGAGAGGGATAGCTGCAATGACATCCCAAGTTCAATATGGGGAGTTGAAATACTTTCATGATGGCTGGGTAGCTGCTCTGCAAGAGCTAAAGGTCTAAGACGATTCTGAGCTATTCCAACAGCATCTCCCTGGTCCTCCTCCACCAATTGTGGAAGAAGAAGAAGATGAGCCTGCCTCAGATGAGTCTTCTATGGCTATGGGCGATCAAGTTTCTGCCTCTCAACCCTCTGCCACCGAGGACATTTCTTCCATGCCTCCTCCTCCCGAGAAGATTCCTATCGATCAAGCTGTTGTTACCACCGAGCAACCGAGCTCCTCGTCCCAGCCTCCCGAGAAAGTCTTGGGAGACAAGGAAAAGGTGTGAAGTTGTTCGGTATCATTTCTATATTTCCTTGTAATCGAACAATGTAACTTTTTGATGATCTAATAAAATATATCTTTGCTCATCTCTGTTGTTGATAACTTGTTTTTGTTGATTGTTGTCTTTTTCTCGTCTTTAGTTTGTTGCTAGAATGGAATTGATCTCTTCAAATGATACCGAGCTGATGCAGCAATGTCACCAATACTATAAGGCTGGTCATACAATCCTTAGTACATCAGAAATTGCTGATATTCTTGGACATGGTGCCTCAGAGCAGTCAATTGAAGCTTATCAGTACTTGAAAGCTTTACTTGACCGAGCAGTGGCCAACAATGTCGCGTATTACGAACTGATCGAGGAACTTCATGGTTCCATAGAGGATCTTCAAGGTCAGCACAATGAATCAATGGCTTTGTTACACAAAGATTATGAAAATAGATACCAACAACTTTCTTCTGAAACAGGCCATAAGAAGATCGTTGCTGCATATGATATTAGGGAAAGGACCCTAAAAGGTGAAGTTGAAGCCTGCAGACAAATTGCCGAGATCCTGGAACAAGAAAATAATAATTTGCAGAAAAAATTGGCTCAATATGAATCTGCTGCTTCATCTTCTACTGCATTAATACCAGTTACTGATGAAGGCTTCTCGTTCTTAGAGGTCGAAAACGCCAAACTAAGGCAAGAGCTGGAGGACTTAAGAAGATCTGCCATTTCTGGAACTGCTCGGGGACGAGGAAGAGGTTCTCGGGGGCGAGGAAGAATCCTCAGCCAAAATGTTGAAGAGGCTCGCACTCAGTCTACTCTGGAAACTCAAGCATTCCAGTTGAAAGTAAAAGACCGTGCTCTGACTGAAATATCTAATAAAAATCTGTCTCTGGAAGATCAGCTGGCATCGACGAAATCTGCCTTGCATAACAAGGATCTTTTTGCCAAAAGCCTTCATGAACAATTGGATAGATTAACCTTCCAATTCCATAAACAGCCAAGGGAATTCTGGATGGCAGGATACAATGAAGCCCTTGTTCACCTGGATGCTCGCATTGAACATGCTAACAATGAAGGTTACAAGCAAGGATGGTTAAATGCATTGGGTGTGTTAAAGTTGGAGCAAGGGCATTTTTTATGGGACTATCATGCTCCATCATTATTAGACCTGCCTGTACCACCTTTCAAATTGGATATGGCATGGATCCCAGCTCGTTCCATTCCTCGCAGCCTAATTTCAAAATACCTTGGTGATTATAGCCTTCACTCCTAAGTTGAATTATCTCGTCCTGCGCATCTTTTGGATACACCTTCTGTTATGAACGTCAGAATGCTCAGAGATGTTAATTTCATCAATTCTCCCCTTTGCCTAGAAGACCCTCCTGCCGGCGAGGAACCTGTTTCTAAAGCACAGGGCAAAAAACCAATAGAATAGTAATATCCATGTAACAATTTAGTACATTCTTGTAACTTGTAATTTATTCTAGATTAATGAAAAGATTTTCATTTTCTGTTTGCCAATTTTGTTAGTCTTGTGTTTATCAAACACCTTTATATTTGTACATATGTATCTATGTATCTGTTAAAAAGATAACAATATTATTGTTCAATAAGCAACTTAATAAAAAGTTACAAGTATTAGTAATGTTTCTCGATCACTTAATAATAAAGTAATGAGTAAACATGTTCAAACTGTTTCCAACCAACCAAGGTGGGTGAATAATGTTTGTCGACCAATTACAGTTGATGGGTTTTTATCCCCGACCAGCTATACTTGGTTCAATTATAAAAATGCGTCCGACCAACTAAGATCAATAATTTGTCCTCGCCGACCAACTACAGTTATTGGGTTTTTATCCCCGACCAACTATACTTGGTGTATTTTTTGAATATTTTGTTCTTCAAAGAACTCTTTGTAATAATATTACCTCCCGACCAACATAAGTTGTAATATGAGAGTATATTTTTATCTTACCAACCGTAATTAATTGTGATGGTGTACACTTTTTGGCTCCTTAAAGCTTTTGGCTCTTTAGAGCATTTTTTGGCTCCTTAGAGCATGTCCTCCTAACCAAAGGAGGTTGGCTACTTATAGCACTTTTGCTCCGTAGAGCTGTCCTCCTAACCAAAGGAGGTTGGCTACTTATAGCACTTTTGCTCCGTAGAGCTGTCCTCCTAACCAAAGGAGGTTGGCTACTTATAGCACTTTTGCTCCGTAGAGCTGTCCTCCTAACCAAAGGAGGTTGGCTACTTATAGCACTTTTGCTCCGTAGAGCTGTCCTCCTAACCAAAGGAGGTTGGCTCCTTAGAGCACTTTTGTTGTGTAGTGTATTACACTAGTATTCCCCAAAAAACTTTCAACCAGAAAGAAAATGGCGAAACATCCTCGTTTTATTCATAATGAAAGAAATGCTTTACATTTGACATCACTGATAATACTTGCGCAGGTGTTCAGCATTCCATGCGTTCTTAAATTCATCTCTTTCTAGAGTTGATATTCTGTAAGTTCCTGGTCGAACAACCTCTGTAACTCGGTAAGGTCCATGCCAGTTTGCTTCCAGTTTATTCTTCTTCTGAATGACCTTCTTTAGCACATAATCCCCCTCTTTTAGATCACATTTCTTTACCCTTTTATTGTAAAACAGAGCTGTTCGTTGTTGATAAGCAGCATTCCTAATGGCTGCCTCTTCTCTGACTTCTTCGAGCATATCCAAATCCAGTCTTCTCATCAAATCACTGATCGGAGAATTGAAATTTAACACCCTATGTGTTGGTAGGCCCAACTCGGCAGGTATCACAGCCTCACTTCCAAATGCTAGCATATATGGTGATTCTCCTGTTGCTGCTCGGGGAGTTGTTCGGTAAGCCCACAAAACTGACTGTAGCTCATTAATCCAATTTGCTTTAGCCTCACTTAACCTCTTCTTCAACCCATTTAGTAATGTTCTATTCGTCACCTCAGTCTGTCCATTGCTTTGGGGATGGCCTGGTGCTGAATGAAACTTCGAGACATTCGACTGATGACAATAGGCAGCAAATTCTTCATTATCAAATTGCGTTCCATGGTCTGTGATGAAAGCGTGGGGGAGACCATATCGACAAATGATATTCTTCCATATGAACTGATACACCTTCTCGTACGTCATATCAATTAGTGGTTCAGCTTCCACCCACTTAGTAAAATAGTCTACTGCCACGACGAGATACTTGAACCTTCCTCGGGTCGTCGGCAGTGGTCCAACCAGATCAATTCCCCATATGGTAAATGGCCAAGGTGATGTTATGGGTGTCAATAATGCCTGTGGAGTTCTTCGGATGGAGGAAAAACGTTGGCATTTGTCACACTTCTTAGCATAGGCTATACAATCAGCCCTCATCGTCAGCCAGTAGTATCCCTGTGTCATTACCCTTTGCAAAAGTGTTCGACCTGCTACATGAGCTCCACAAGATCCTTCATGAATTTCTTCAATCAATTCTTTGACTTCTGATGGATGCACACATCTCTGCAAACCTGCCATAATTCCTCGTCTATACAAAACACCATTAGTTAACACATACCGAGCAACTTTATACTTCAATTTCTTGGCAGCTAGTTTGTCCTCCGGCAATTCTCCTTCTTCAATGTATGCTCTGATAGGATCCATCCAAGATGGTCCTAAATCAAGGGTAATAATCTTCACCGTCAGATCTTCTATGCTCCGACTTTCTAATACTTCAATTGGTATTGTTCTTCGCAGCTCGGTGCGCGTAGCTGACGCTAGTCGGGCCAATGCGTCTGCTCTAGCATTCTCCATTCTCGGTATCCTCACCAATTGAATAGCATCAAATTCTGTCAATAACTCCATCACTTTTGCATGGTACTTCACCATTAATTCTCCCTTCACTGCATATATTCCCATCATCTGATTCACAATTAATTGAGAATCACTGAAAACAATTACTTGTCGTGCCTCCATAACTTTCGCCAAATGAAAACCTGCTATCATAGCCTCATATTCAACCTCATTATTGGAAGCTTTGAATTGGAATCTCAAGGCATACTCCATGTCAATATCGTCTGGAGAGTTTAAAACAATCCCTGCTCCACAACCAGCCGTGCAAGATGATCCATCTACATATAATCTCCATGTATGTAACTCGTCTTCAAATTTCTTATCTGTTAGAGTTCCTCGGTGAAATATCATCTGTTTTCTTTCATCATCCCCGGGTATCCTTCGTTCCTCGTTGGTCATTTGTTCGCGCCCTTCTACCAACCGGAGTTGGTCGGGGTTTGAATATGATGATTTTTCTACATCCACAAGTCCTTTTACCAACCTTGGTTGGTCTGGATCTGTGTCTGTTGATCCTGTATCGTCCACAGGTAGGTCAGCAAGCACCTTTTGCTCCTCGGGGGTATCAGGGTATGTGAACTCTGTTATAAAATCTGCCACG
The DNA here is from genome assembly GCA_949130495.1 of Sambucus nigra. Classification (NCBI taxonomy): domain Eukaryota; kingdom Viridiplantae; phylum Streptophyta; class Magnoliopsida; order Dipsacales; family Adoxaceae; genus Sambucus; species Sambucus nigra. The sequence continues at coordinate 139,566,405 of OX422224.1, read as the reverse complement.
GCTTGCCCCTTCAACGATGATCTGGGTTCATACACAATATCATATTCACCGAGCTCTATTGCCCAGTACATCAATCTTCCTGATTTTTCTGGCTTGTGAAGGGCTTGTCTTAACGGCATGTCGGTATACACAATGATGGTATGGACCTGGAAGTATGGCCTCATTCTTCTACTTGCTTCAATTAAGGCCAGTGCCAATTTTTCCAGCTTTGGGTATCTGATTTCCGCACCTCGGAAGGCCTTGCTTGTGTAATAAATTGGCTTCTGGACTCGATTCTCCAATCTGATCAATGCCGAGCTAACTGCATTTTCTGATACTGCCAAATACAAGTACAGCGTCTCTCCAGTTATTGGCCTAGATAACAATGGTGGGGCTCCCAAATACTTCTTCAAATCTTGAAATGCTTTCTCACATTCATCAGTCCACTCAAAATTTTTTCGTAGTGTTTTGAAGAATGGGAGGCATTTATCAGTTGCTCGGGATACAAATCTGTTGAGTGCTGCAACCCGTCCGATAAGACTCTGCACTTCTTTCCTCGTCGTCGGGGATCGCAGCCCTAAAAGAGCTTTGATCTTTTCTGGATTTGCCTCAATACCTCGTTGGTTGACGATGTATCCGAGGAACATTCCTTCTCGTACTCCAAAGGTACACTTCGTCGGGTTAAGCTTCATCTGGTATTTATCCAGTTGATCAAAAGTTTGACTCAAGTCAACCAAATGATCTGTAGCTCTCTTGCTTTTGGTGAGCATGTCGTCGACATAGACCTCCATATTGCGGCTGATTTGTTCGGTAAAAACCTTGTTCATCAACCGCTGATATGTTGCACCTGCATTTTTTAAACCAAAAGGCATAACATTATAACAATAAGTTCCCCTTGGGGTAATAAAAGAAGTACTTTCCCTGTCTTCTGGTTTTATTTTAATCTGGTTGTAGCCCGAATAAGCATCCATGAAGCTGAGTAGCTCATGTCCCGAGGTAGCATCCACTAGTTGATCAATTCTGGGTAATGGAAAATGATCTTTTGGACATGCCTTGTTGAGATCAGTAAAATCAACACACATTCTCCATTTGTTGTTCTTCTTCTTTACCATCACCACATTCGCCAACCAATCTGGATATTTCACATCTTCAATGAATTGGGCTTTCTGGAGTTTCTCGACCTCCTCTTGTATGGCCTGGTTCTTCTCGGGACTAAACACTCTTCTTCTTTGCTTCACAGGCTTGATCTCTTTATTCACATTAAGTTCGTGACATAAAAAATTTGGATCTATACCTGGCATGTCTTCATGACTCCAAGCAAAAGTATTCTTCCTGTTTCTCAAGAAAGTTATCAATTCCTGTTTTATTGAAACATCCAACGACGATCCTATCTGAGTTACTCGTTCAGGATGCTCGTCGTCCAGGATAACAATTTCTGTAGATTCCACAACCTGCCCTTTTACGAGTTGAGATTCATCCCTAGGGTCAAGAGTTTCAATTTCTGTGCCTTCCTCCACTTGGTAAGTAGTAGTCTTTTTCTTTGACTCTTCAAGTTCCTCTTGCTCGGCAGACGAATAATAGCATTCCCGAGCTACTTTTTGATCACCTTTCATAATTCCTACTCCAAAATTCATTGGGAATTTCAAACACTGATGTACTGTAGATGGAATTGCTTCGAACTTCTTCAATCCAACTCTTCCCATGATGATGTTGTAGGCTGACTGCACATTCTTATCCATCACAAAAAAGCGTATTCTTTCTGTTCGACAAGCAGGCCAAGTTCCAATGAGTATATCCAACTTGATCGTCCCAAGTGGAAAAACTTTCTCGCCAGAAAAACCCAGAAGGGGTCTGTGATAAGGTTCCAATTGAGATAATTTTAAATTCAAGCTATCAAAGCATGAATAGTACATGATGTCTGCCGAACTACCATTGTCTACTAACACCCTTGAAATGATCAAATCCTTCATCCTCATTTTGATCACCAAAGGATCATCATGAGGGTAAAGAACACCTGCCAGGTCGTTTTTTGAAAAACCAATCACTAGCTTCTCTTTGTTTACCTTCCTCGGATGATCATCCTCGGCCAGGTTTATTCGCTGAATGTATGAACAAGCTTGAGCCTCTCCGAGGTAAGCTTTTCTTTCTGCAGTAAGGTCTCCTCCTCCTGCATCTCCTCCTGTAATAACATTACAATCAAATGACCCAAAACGTATGGAAAATACCTCTCGTTCAGGTTTCCTTGGTTTCTTGGGAAGATCGGGGTCATCATCTGGATCCTCTTCATGGTCCCTCTTCTTTTTATCCTCTGCACGACGAGGAGATCTAGATCTCTCTCTAGTTCTATCATCATTCTTCCTTTCACCTCTGCGATCTACATACTTTGATAATTTTCCTCTTCGGATGAGTGTTTCAATCTCGTTCTGAAGGGCTATACAATTTTTTGTCATATGGCCATGATCTTTGTGAAATTCGCAATATTTATCCTTATTCCTCAGGTCGGGATTTGTCTTCAGTTTCTCTGGCCACTTGATTTCCTCGTTATTCCTGATTTCTTCCAAAACATGATTAATACCCATTTTCAATGGAGTATAATTATCATACTTCTTTAGGACTTCCAACTTCATCCTGTTATTCCTGGAATGTTTGTCACCACCATTAACTTTCTGATCTTTCTTCTTAGAATTGTCGACCTCCACTTTAACTTCTTTATCCATATTCTTCTTCGCAGCCATAGCCTCCTCGGCATTCATGATTTTGGCCTCCTTTGCCATCAACTCCGACATATTTTTAGGTGGATCTTTGGCCAAAGTGTAGTACAGCTTGTTAGGCAGCAAACCACTCATCAGAGCAGTGATTGCTGTCTTTTCTTCATAATCTATGACTTCCAACTTCTCGTTATTGAAACGAGTTATGTAATCTCTAGTACTTTCACCTGATTTTTGTCTAACACTTAGCAAGTGTGCTACTCGCTTTACCGGCTTTGCTCCAAAACAAAAATTGCCAATAAACAATTCGGCTAACTGAACAAAAGTTGAAATCTTACCCCGAGGAAGATTATTGTACCATATCTGTGCAGATCCGGTAAGAGTTCCCGAGAATGCTCTACACCTCATCTCGTCGGGGACAGCGTAGATATCTGCAGCAGCTTGGTATTGTTCTATATGAAGTACGGGATCTGTCTTTCCATCGTACTTGGGGGTCACTACGGGTGCTTTGAATTTTGACGGTGTAGGGAAATCCACAATGGCTTGCACAAAAGGTGTTCCTTGAACAAAAGTTCTCTGTAAGGGGTTCCTCGCCTTAGCCATTTCTCCCAATCTATCTTCCAACCGTTGAATTGAACCTTTCCATGCTTCATTCCCTTCCTCGGGCCGCTTAGTCCGAGCAACTGATTGCTCTGACGTAGCTTCCTGAGATTTATCTCGACGAGTAGTTGGTCGCGATTGTGCAGATCCTTCTCTCAAACCTGGTGGTGGTCGAAAACTTCTTGATGGAGCCCTAGGTGGACTCATGTTCCTCCTTGGTCCTAACCGACTGAAAGGAGACACCCTGCTTAATCTTTCCAAAGCGCTAGTTCTCTCCGGAGAAAGAGTGATACGTTGATCTGTATCCGTAGCCCGTATCGATGAAGTTCGCCCAGGTTGATAAGAAGAATCATTAGACTCCTCATTGCGATATGACCCAGTACGTCTAGATTGCGATTGCCTATGATCACTCCTTTGCCCTGAATAGGTAGGTGCACCGCCCTGAAGAGTTTGAATGATGTAAAAAACTAGATCGCTCTAATTTTTCAATCACAGATAAATAAATCAGACAAAGATTTTTAAAGTGGTTCAGCTAGGAATAAAGCCTACGTCCACTGTTATGTTATTGCTGAGTGTTTGTGGAATTCTTGATTATAAGTTCTCTCAAGAAATTCCGGTCCCCTTGAATGAGGATGATACAAGGTATTTATAGCCTTGAGGCTGTACATGAAAGGTTCGATACATTAAATGACATACATATGAAAGGGTAATACATTTAATGCAGAGTGCGTGCCAAGAATATAAGCATTCAATGAATATCTGAACTGTTGATTATCTAGCAATTAATGATACGACCGAGATGCATCTCGGACCGCCATAGCTGTTCGCTGATCAGGAGTTCCTCGGAACATTAGAGTACCTCGGTGCGATAGAGTTCCTCGGTGCGTTAGAGTTCCTCGGTGTGATAGAGTTCCTCGGTGTGATAGAGTTCCTCGGCGTATTCTCGTTGCTCGGAAAGAAGCATGGTTGGTCGGAAAATGATCTTCCTCGCTGCTATTGTGCCACGTAGATTGACACGTGTCTTCGTATTATTCGTCCACATCAGCATATTAATTTTGGTATCAACAGTGATATTTATCTGTTATAATCCAATTTGTAATTTCTCACTACAAGTGGATAGAATTTAGGAATATCATAACTAATTGATATATTGTTGTTGAAGAGAGGCAATTTTCTAAAAGATTGTTAAATTTTAGATATCATACATTATCTTTTTTACTAACGGTTCTGCCATGGATAACCATTCTGACTTTTATGAACTCATCCTTTTAAATAATGTCGAGACAATAATCCAATTATAAATTACTAATTATATAACAGTTCTATTAAACGCGATAAAGATAATATCTACATAAGCTAAAATTACAGTATATAGTGCTAATCTGGGTGATTCTAGAGTTTTATTGGGTATTTTAGATAGATCAAAGAACATAATTTCAGTGTAGTTAACTTGGGATCATAATGTTAGCTCAGGGAATGTTAGACAGTAGCTCATGTCGATGCACCTAGATATTATTTTCGATGCGCGGGGTGTGGCGTGTCAAAGGCATCATTTAGGTAACTAGATCTATAGGGGACGCATTTCTAAAAGCCTTGTGTTTTATATGGATGGATCTTACCCAAGATTCCACCTTCCTGAACTTGTGTGCCAGCCCGTGCTAAGTTTGTTATATTTACACCTGATGGGATTTGGGACCAGTTTTCGAAGAAAGAGATTGTTGAGATTGTGAACAATAATCCAAAAAAAGATATTGCAAAAGGACTTGTGGTTGGCTCTGATTGAGGTGGCCATGAAGGTTAATAACCGATTATGAAGATGTTAAAAAGTTTAAAAAGGGGGCGAGACAAAACTTTCATCATGATATCAAAGTATTTGTCTTTATAGCACAACGATATATTCAGATGTACTTACCTGTGCCAGAACTGCCAGTACGATGATTCGTGGAAACTACAGGATCCTCTAATTTTAACATTTTGCAAGTGATTAGTCAGAATGCAGAGCCACAAAGAGATATTGGTGATAATGAAGGGCCTAGAGAGCAGACTTTGTAGATTTTTTCTTTCGCTTATCTATATAATTTTCTTTTACAGTGATGTAAACATTTAATTTTATACTCGAATGCTTCCCTGGATGATAGCTTTTCCCAGAAAGGCTACGAATTTTTTAGCCTTAATTTATTTCATTTTGGGCTTCAAATATTAGTCTGTGCACACAAACTTGTGCCACATTTGGACTTAATAAACATTATATCATTGGTATGTCTTTGTTAGTTAGTAATGGATATCGTTACTTGTAGTGCATTTTAAATTGATTTTTCTTTTCATGACAACATACCGATAATGGTCGCAAGAGCAACGCATGTGTGCACAACTAGTTTACTAAAAAGGTATTGATTGTGCAGGAAAAGGTAGGCTTGTAAACGGATCGGATTCGGACTGCATCTGGCAAATCCAAATCCATATCCATTTATATTAAATAGATTCGGATTTGATCCGATTAGTCGACGGATTATCTGTTAGAGTTCCGAATCCGATTTGTTAAAAATTCGTTTATCCGATCAGATTAATTTTTTTTAATAATTTTTATTAAAAAAATAGATAATGATGTGTCAAAAAATATAATTTTGACCACTTGATTTGTAATATTTTTTATTTCATCTCTTATTTCATAATGATAGTTCTGAATCCAAAAAATATGTCAAAAAAATAGATAATGATAGTTCCGAATCAGATTTTTTATTTTCATCTTTAATTTCATAAATTTATTTTGCAAATGTTCCAAAAAAAAAAACTAATGAAATAAAGAACCATAAACAACTATTCAAGATAAAACTCCAACATTTATTCTTTTATAAAAGTCCAACATTCAAATTAAACTAACACCAAGATAGAAGTCCAACATATAAGCCCACCATTAAAATATTAAACACAATATCACAAATAACACCAAGATAGAATTCCAATATTCAAAATCCAAAAATTACAAACATGACTTAGATAAAAGTTCAAAATCAAACTACAAAACCACATCTTCACTTCAACTTTCTCTTTTAAAGCCACCTTGAAAAATAAAAGAAAATAATGAACATTTATTCTTCAAACATAAATACAAATATTGTAAGATAACGCATGTTGAAAAATAAAAGAAAATAATGAACATTTATTCATCAAACGTAAATACAAATATTGTAAGATAACGCATGTTAAAAAACAAAAGAAAATAATGAACTTACTTGGTGATTATCTTTTTCTATGCTACCGCTGAAACAAACCTTATGATTCCTGAAGAGCTGAAACAAATATTATAAAGATTTAGATATTTGAAGAGAGGAAAAAACATAAAAATAATGACAATTTGAAATAACTACTTACTTGACTTTTTTCATAATTCTATCCAATCCGCATGGGTAACTAAAGCTTCAACAATCTTGCCAAGCAAAAATGAATGTTTCTCATCAATAATTCTACCTCCAAAACTAAAGGCAGACTCAGAGGCAACTATAGTTATCGAGACAGCTAAAATATCATGTGCATTTTGTACTAAGGTAGGAAGCTTACCACTACACATTTTCCATGATGTCAAAATGTTAAAATTTTATTTTCTTTGGTAAACGGGTTCTTCCAAGTGTTGATCCACCTCATTTTTTTGAAAATCATGAACATTGGCGAATTAATTATACCAAGTGCCGAAATCTGCATCTTCATCAATCACAATATGACCCCCGGGTGAGATGTACTACTCCCAATTCCATCATCAACCACATCTCGAGCCCCCATTAAATCCACACCAAAAGAATTATCACTCCCATACTCCAAATACAAATCCATAAAAGGACTACGCACTCTTCCTACATAACTACTAGCACGAACACCAGAGATTTTATTATAATAGAACTCAACATATGCCATCTTACACCCCAGATCAAGCACAATGGCAATATCCAACACTAAACTACATCCATCCCAATATTTTTCAAACTTTTTCCTCATTGGGATAGACATCAACGAAGGCACTCGTGCTCACTTTCCTCCAAACTCATCAACAAGAATTGAATTTTATGAACATCAGTAAAGAATACAATTGCAGTCGAAAAAATTGTACCACTAAAATGGTTTGTAGCATTAAAGAATTTTACAAAGATTAGAAAAGAATACATTTGCGAATACATTGTAAAGTTTAATCTTTTCTTCTCCATGCAACTCCATAATGCCAGACCTAATGGTGTTTCTTGAAACTAATTTAAATTGAGGATTCACGTCGTTACAAAACTTCTAAAAAAATTATGCTCCACCATATTAAAGGCATAATTATGTTTCACTATCATTATAGCGAGGTCCCTCCTACTTTTTTTTATCAAATTTAAAGGTTCAATATTAATGGTGTCATCCGCAATCTTTTTAAAGGCATTTATCATATGTTGAGACATGTCATTTTGAGGACCCGCACACCTAGCTATATGGGACCTAAGGTGACTAGTACCTTTACTACTATCCCCCAATAAATATTTTTTTGCAATGACTACATTTGACCTTGTCTTAAACTTTAACAACTATTGAATTTATCAAAAACAGTCCATATCGATGATGTTTGGCGGGTTGTTCTCTTTGATGGTCCTTAATCATCGTCGTGTTGGCTATCAATGTCGATAAAATCATTTCAATAACCGCCACCCACACCGCTCAAATTTTTACAAGGTTACAATGAAGACATGCCTACCAAACAAAATAGTAAATATCGAATCTGTATAAGTTATATAGTGTAACCAATTTGTAAAAAATTGCAAAAAAAGATGTAATCAACAAAGATGAAATTTGTATAACTAATCTATAATTTAACAAAGATGTATAACCAATCTATAATTTAACAAAGATGAAATTTGTATAACCAATCTTTAATTTAACAAAGATGTATAACCCATATGTATTTAATAAAAAGATATGTTCAACAAAGATGTATTAAAAAAAGATGTATTCAACAAATATGAAATTTGTATTCAACAAGGATGTATTCAATTGCAAGATGTATAACCAATCCGTCGAAGTTTGGTGCAGTAGGCATAAAAAGATGCCAAAGTTAATATGAAAACATGGGACATATTCAACAAAGATGAAATTTTTACTCTTCCGAAAATGACACTCTTTTCAAACTTTAATTAGTTCCAAACTTAACACTTATTTTTCTATGTTGTGAAATTAAAAACCAAAACTTTTGGGTTTTTTGCATACCAAACTTTTGTATTTTTTTTTGTGATTCATCTTTGTATAGGAAAAAAAAGAAATTACATGCCGGTTTGGGTTGTGTCGCCGGGTGAGAGAGGGGGAAATGAGGGAGTGTGTCCTTGGTGAGAGAGGAGGAGGAGAGGAGAGAGTGCGTCGTCCAGTGAGAGAAGGGAGTGAGGGAGTGAGCGGCGCTGGGGTGAAAGTTTGAGGAGAGGAGGGAGTGAGAGACTAAAGCGCCAAATTAGGTTTAGTTTTAAAGCTGTGTGTATGTGTGTGTGTATGTTTTCCATTTAAATGAGGGCCATTTTTATGCAATATTATAAATATTATACTATATCTTTAAATATTACTAATTACAATATATATTAATTAAAATATTATAGATATATATATATATATATATATATATATATATATATATATATATATATATATATATATATATATATATATATATATATATATATATATATATATATTAATCAGATCGGATTATTAACGGATTGGAGTATATGAATCCAAATATGCTCCATTTAATAAATGGGTAATCAAATTTTAGACAGGATCCATATATTCTTAAATGGATTGGATTCAGATAAAATCCGATCCATTGACATGCCTAGGAAAAGGCATGGCGCTGAGATGCTGCTCTAGGATAGGATGTGCTTGCTTTTATTATTGTATCCTACTGAATGTACTGTAGGGGATCAATCGTACGATCACTAATTATTCAATTGTAAAATAACTTGTGGAAGCAAGTTAACTATAATATAGGGGATGAGTGGAAATTTTGAAATGCTTAGCTTATTCCTTTTCTAAAATAATTATATTTAGTTTTTATATTTATACAAGAATTTTTCTTCGATATCCAAAATTTAAGTTTCAATATTGTTGAAGTTCAGATAATTGACAGTTTTAGCATTTTGCGTCCGGAGCCATATTTGCAACCGAACGTGGAGTTTTGAAGTCGAACGAGATTTGTATATTTCATCGTGGGATCAAAGGATGTAAGGTGTGTATTTATACTTTTAAATTTTTGTTAAAGCTCAATTTATGTTATTAAATGATTCTTATACTACTGACTCTGCCAACGAGTTTGGGATCAAAAGTAGTTGGAGTAATTCCATTGCTTGCTATTGAAATACTTTTTGTTCGATGTTAATAGTCTGAGGATTGGAACAATGTGATTCACTTAGAAATGTTTGATCACTGAAATTTAATATGGGTGGTAATGTTATAAGCTTCAAATTCCAATGCAAGGTTTAAAATTCCATATAGGTTCAGTGTATATGATGTTAAAGGATGTATAATTGTCTATATGTACGAGTAAACACTCACACTCTTATGTTTAAAAGCATTGATATGTGTTTTATATTCTTATTCATCTTATATTATAAAATGTATATGATGTTTGAGATGAAAATTTATCTTTATGATTCTTTAATTTAATTACAAGTTGTCAAATGTCTTCTAGGTGGCTGATGGTTTGGCGAAATGGTTAAATGTTTTGACAATTGTTCAGATCAAAACAGGGTTCGTGTGACTAATTGTAATAGGTGAGGATAACTAGTCTTCTTCTTTTGTAGTTATTCCCTACTTGTGTTATTGACTATGTAATTATTGTAGTTTCATTTCATTTTAGGTGTGGTACATTGAGAAAGACATCATTGCTCGCATCTTTTATCTTTTGTAAGTGAGATTTTCTTATTTATTCACACACACACACACACACACACGTGTATATATATATATATATATATATATATATATATATATATATATATATATATACACTAGTGGTAACCCTTGCGATGCACGAGATGTTTAACGCATTTTTCATTATTAGACATTCATTTATGAAAGTGTAGTGGATTTTAAGTTAAGTAATAATTAATTATGTGACTTAATAAAGTATTCAATGAGATTAACATGCGAAAACTGAATATTTAGAAATTTCATAATCAATAAAACATTATACAATTTTTTAAAAAATGATAAAATATATAATCAAAGTACAAAATAGTTGCAACCGTAAAACAACTACTGTATGCGGGAATAACAACGATACTCATTGTCATTGAACCATAAGAAATATGATTTTTTTAAGAATTTTTATCGATTAGTCTCGTTTACTAAGTATATAGTCAAATAGGTCTTACTAATTATTTTTACTCCAATTCTTTATATGAAAAAACATTTTTGATAATTATTATATCGAAAATAATTATTTATTGTATGTGCTAATGAAGAAAATTTATTTTGATAGGATCAATGAGGAAATGTCTTATGTAAAGAGTACTTATTTATAAAGCTTCAATTTTTTAACACCTATTCTTTGAAAATCATGTTTTTAGTACATATCTTGGGGAAACAAATATTGGAAGAATGAGGTACTAACTCAATACAACAAAAGAAAATTATTGTCATTCGTAAGTAATATATAAAATATTGAAACTATTATACCACTTGAATATTCTTGCTATATAAAGTTGATCGTAATAACATTCATAATAGTGTTCAATTTTTAATGATATAATTTTATTTATATTTTTATACAATTTTTACTACATCAAACTACTCATGTATGTCATATGTCAAGTTGAAACAATGAAAGAAAATGAAATGCGAAAACTCCACAGAACGTGTAATTGCAGCATATCATAAATTTTGTATGTTAATAATAGTTATGGCCTAAATAACAGTACCATGGCCTCATCCTCATTTGTCCCTCACAATCAATTAATACAAATTGGAAATTAATGCTCCCACTTGTAGGGTAGCAACAAATTCATAAACTAATGTAACTTTCTAGTAAGTTTGATGGCACTGTATCAAATCTTATAGTCTAAATTGACAACTATTATATATACTTTATCGGCATTTCAACATATATCTTAAAACCAAAGTAGATACAACTTATGGGAAAAAGGTTATGTGTTGTCTTATGAATTATAAACTAATATTGCAAAACAAAAATCGGGAATTCTAAAAGGATAAAGTAAGAGATACATAAATGTAAAGAGTTATAAACACAGAATTAGAATTATAAGAAGTCATTATTTATATATGGGAATATTAGGTGATGAAGGAGAACTTTTTTATATTGACATTCATAGATAATAACACACGACAAAACTATTATTTTATAGCAGTACAATCTAGCAACTACTAAACAAAATACAAACTAATTCAAGAGTGATGTGCGACTATTTCACGGTTGGCTTATTCAAGAGAGATCTTCCTAGTTGAAGCAGTTACTATGTTCAAGAGATATGTACGGCTAGTCTTTCATCATTGTATTGTAGGAGTAATCAGTTTGGGTTGTGTTGGCGAGCTATGCATCTGTTGATTTTTTCTTAACATTTCTTTTGTTGCTATATCCCTGGGTGATTGAATAAATTGATAGGATCACGTTCCTGCAAAATCAAGTTCTCTCATTTACAACTTCACATTTGAATATCGGACCTAATGAAAAATAATGACAACACAATTGTAGAAAAAACACATAAATTGTGGCGAACTGTATTGAGGGACCTAGATACTCCAAAATCTCACCGGCTCCTACCCGTCATTTCTTCCCAGTCTATGAAACGCTCAAGCAACTCTTTCTCTTGCAGAACTAAACAATCATTCTCTTTCCCAAACCAATCATAGCACCCCTTAACAAAAAAATCATAGACAACATCTCTTAAAGGAGTTAGGACAATCTCGAGAGTTCCTAACACAGAGTAAGGTAATGGAAAGTACGACAGCACTCTCATGTAAGGTTCAGCAGACTTAGATTGAAAGCACAAAACTTGTTTTTCTTGTGCTGGTCAACATAAATTACCCACTTAACCCCCTTGTGACAAAGATGGTAGACGCTGTTATAAAGGATGACCCTTGGCTGAAGCAGAGAGGAAATCATTATAGGCTTGGAAGCAACACACGAATTTGGTGACTCGTCTAACATAAGATCATGTACTGCTACGTCACCCACTACTAAAACAGACTATGATAAAGTTGAAGAATAGTAACCTTCTCTACAACCCCCTAATGTTCGCATACCTCTCCTCACCATCTAATAATAATAATAAAACACCATACGTAATAGAAAAATATAGTAACGATGTGAGAATCTAATCTAAGACTTACTACGGGAGGAAAATGTTTACTGCTTGTTTGCTTTTGATTTTTTTTTGTATTGTTAATCATTTACGTCAGAGAGATAATGTGAAAGAGAGCGTTATCATTTAGGCTAGAGAGATCAAGTGTTATAGGAGAGATTTAAGTTTAGAAAAAGGAATACATTATAGGGACCCTGAGAGAAAGAGAGAGGGGAGAGAAAAGATGAATATGGTGGTTGCCATGGAAGTGGGACTTGTTCCAAACCCTTCCTCGTAAAAGTTGATGTAGAGGAATGTAGGACTTTTTGTTTATAACACAACTTCATATTGAAAGTAAAAGAATGAGGTGATATAGGTAGTTAATTATGAGGATCGTGCTAAACCGTCCCAAGATCGTGGGTTGGGTTAAGGGTTTTATTAGTTTGGAAAAGGACATGTAGATATTTTTTTATTTAAAAAATTCTAAATTCTAAGAAATTAAGGATGGAGTTTTGGAGAGTTCACATAGAAGGACTATATATATATATATATATATATATATATATATATATATATATATATATATATATATATATATAGAGAGAGAGAGAGAGAGAGAGAGAGATCTAATTACACATGTCTTTTTTGGGTTAAAAATGGGCATTGGGGGAAAAAACTCAAAATAACAACATAGAGGCCTAAAAATAGCTACAAACACGTCAAACGATACCAAAATAACTTGTATAACTAACCATGTCCTCATAGGACTCCTTATTGGTCAAATTAACTACTATATGCTTCTTTTGGGGTTAAAAATGGGCGTTGGGTCAAAAACCAAAAACAACAACCTAGCGGCCCAAATTTAGGTACAAACACATTAAGTGATACCAAAGTAACTAATCTAAACTAAGCGCATCATGATCGGAGTCAAGTTTACTAGTATACACTTCTTTTGGGGGTTAAAAATGAGCGGGGGTGGGGGTGGGGGAGGAGTGTGCATTATCCCCCCTGCCCCCACCCCAAAAAAGTTAGAGATCAAGATTAAGGTACAAACACATAAAATAATATGAAAGAAACTAGTGTAAACTAACCACGTCTTGAAATTAGTACAAACACATCAATCGATATCTAAGTAACTTGTAAACAAACAGTGTCTTCATCAAACTCTCTATTGTCCAATTTGACTAGCATATACTTCTTTTAGGGACAAAAATGGGTGTTGGGGTGAGAAAACTAAAAACAACAACCTAGCAGCCTATAAATAGGTACAAACACATCAAGCGATACCAAAGTACCATGCCTAAACTAGTCAAGGCCTCCTCTCGGTTGGCCAAATTAACTAGTTTATCTTTTTTTGGGGTTAAAATGGGTGTTGGGGGAACGGAAACTGAAATAGAAAACCTAACAGCCTAAAAATAGGTATAAAAATTTCAATCGATACCAAAGTAACTTGTCTAAACTAACCGTACCTCATCGGACTCTCAGTTGGCGAAATTGACTAGTATACACCTTTTCGGGGGGGGGGGGGGGGGTAAAAATGCACGTTGGCGACTGAAAACTTCAAACAACAACCTAGCAGCAAATAATTAGGTACAAACACATAAAGCAATACCAAAATAATTTGTCTAAACTAACCACGTCCTAATTGAACCCTCGGTTGGACAAATTGACTTGTATCAACTTATTTTTTGTGTTAAAGATGGGCGTTATGGGGCGAAAACTATAAACAACAACCTAGCGGTCTATAATTAGGTACAAACATATCAACCGATACTAAAGTAACTTGTCTAAACTAACTGAGTCAACACTAAACTGTGGGTTAGTAAAATTAAATTACATGCATGTTGATAGCACTTGAATGTACTAGTCTTTTATGTTGTTTATTTATGCTTACACATTTAATAAGATCGAGTTTGTTCAACAGGTTCTTATTGGAAAACATGAAGATTTCTTTTGGGAGAGTGAAGTCTACTTTTGCAAAGAATATCATGAAGACTATTTTAGGGAGAGTAATATTTTCAGAATTTAAAGCTTTTAGACTTTGTTTTAAGTTCTATTATTGTTAAAAGTGAAATGGTTTATCTTGTAATACATTTTATTTTTGAAATTTTTAGGGTTATCACGAAAACGTATTGTCATTCATTTGTCAAGTGTGTTTAGAATTATAACTTTGTGGGCATTGGTTAAGTGTAGTGCATTACCATTGGTTGAGCACATGTTTTTACTAGTGTGTTTATATTTATTTATTTAATGAGAAATTAATTTTTTTTAGAAAATATATTAATATTTCTAACGGACTTCAATCATTACAAATATATGATACTCCAAATCCGTTGCAATGTATTTTGTAACAGTTTTTACCTGTTACAAATATAAAATTTGTAACGGGTAAAAACCGTTACAATTCAATAAATTCGTTACTAATAAATGGGATACGTACTAATCCTAAATTCATTACAAATAAATTGTAACAGATAAAATTCATTACAAATATTAAATTTGTGACGAATTTTATACGTTACAATTTCTATTAGTATCAATAAATAATGTCAATTTTCTAACGAATTAAATTTGTTATAAATATTTTTTGTAACGGGCAAAAACCGTTGCAATTGCCCCAATTTGGTGCAGTGTATAATGATTATGATATTCTTTTTGTATATTTTGTCACAAAATATATAAAATGGTGATTTTAAGAGTATACATTTTACACATGTGCCCCGATAGGATTAGATTGTCTTATTTCGATGACCAAATATATTTTAAGTCTTATCCTTGAGGTCGTTCTAGTAAATCTTCATGTAAATCATTTAAACGGACATCTTCATCTTTAATACGTTTTATTTTATACCATTTCTAAGAAGGTAACATGATATTTAGACTGATGCACATTTTATTACACCAGTTCTCCTTTTAAAGTGGACTCAATTAAACTTTTTGTAAGGTCTTATTATATTTACGGAGTTTGGAATATAATTGTTTATCATAGTACATTACATATTCATTTATGTCGTATCTAGCTATATAAAAGGTTTGATATGAATAATTAATGCGATAATCAATGAGATGTTTATTTCGAAACAACATGGATTCATTACCATTCCAAAGATAGTTGAAAACCCATGTGTAAATTTATTGACAATGGAGACTCCCATGAGTAATGTTATATGTAATGAGTTTTCACAATAAGGCCTCATTTGATGCCACAGGTTAGAGGGCCGGATTGGATGAAATTATCCTATCATATATTTGGTGTATGTTAGGATGGGATATAAGATCAGATAAGTTATCCCAAGTGATGTCTTTATCTCACAAGGATTGGGATAAATAAATTCCACCTCCTAGGAGTTATAAATTTATCCAGTGTCAAGCCTCGAATTAAATTTACTGTCTTGCCCTTATTAAGTTGAAAGAAATCAAAGAAACTTGTACTTTAACATTGAAATAAGCCTAAATGTCCTTCATCTCTTTCATTGGGATCAACATAGTAATTTTTTTTGTTTTCTACCCGTCATTACTTTTGTCACTTGTTTCACTTTTTTTCTTTCTTTTTTGTGTGCTGATTTAAAGATTTTACACTTGGCGATAAAGGCAGCCTTAGATTTTTTTTGTGTGTGTGTATTAGTTTAACCCACCTACTCTCACTATGAAAGGTGCAAGATGACAATTTTTTTTGTGAAAATGATTAATATGTATATGAAATATACTAAAAATTGTGTTGTTTCTTTTTAGAATACTGATTTGTATAAGAAATATATCAATAGGGTTCACGCACCTTTTTTTTTTTTTTTGGGGGGGGGGGGGGGGGGGTCAGCTGGATTTTAAATGAAGGATTGGATTATTATATCCAATCTTGTCTCTTTACGGTGAATGCATGACTAGATTAAGATTTATTCGACTCATCCTTATCATATCCAATCGAATTGTTAGCATGTCTAATGGGATCCTCTTATCTGACACATCAAACGAGGCCTAAGTTTGTATATTAAATGCATTAAAATGTTGAACACTCACTAAAATTATAATATTTTAATGCACTTGGTACACAAAACTTAGTGTAAAAACTTGATATTAATAACTTTTTTCAAGTCTCATAAGACTTCCCTATTACAACTCGAAACTTACTAAAGACATATTATATGTACTAAGCTTTTACGTCAAATTTTATATATATCCTAAGTACATTAAAGTATTATATTTGTAACGAGTGTACAATATTTTAGGAAATAACTATTTTCACACCCTTTATATCTTCGCCCACACCCTTCGTATAGTAAATGGCACTGGTGCCCTTAGGTTTATAAAGTCTAAATGTCCAATGTTTTAAACTCCAACTAAAACAAATACATTTGATAAAAAAAATTATATTTTCAATAAACCTATTAGAAAAAATTATATTTTCAACTAAAACAATTATACATTTGATA
The DNA here is from genome assembly GCA_949130495.1 of Sambucus nigra. NCBI lineage: Eukaryota > Viridiplantae > Streptophyta > Magnoliopsida > Dipsacales > Adoxaceae > Sambucus > Sambucus nigra. The sequence goes on along the minus strand of OX422224.1, from coordinate 139,549,386 downwards.
AAAAAAAATACATTTGATAAAACAAATACATTTAGTCCTAAGTACATTAAATTATTATAAAAAAAATCATGCTCCACCATACATTTAATATATAAAAAAAATTATATTAAAAAAACTTTTTATAAAACATAAAATCTTATTGATTTTTTTTTTTATTAAAAAACTGTTTATTAAACGTAAAATTTGTTTTCTTAAGAAACTATTTTGTTAAAAAAAAAATATTTGTTTACAAATTTTATTTTTGGTTAAAAACTTTTTTTTATACTATTTAAAAATACTCTTTTTTCTATTTTAAAAAAAATATGGTCCGTGCCAGCAGTATGTATACGCCGTCCGAAAATTTATACATACCGCTGGCGCGGACCATATTTTCTAATATGTTGGTCCGCGCCAGCAGTATGCAAAGGTGATTGGACTGCCTATACATACCGCTGACGCTTATCATTTTTTAAATAGTAAAAATATTATTTTTAAAATACTGAAAGAAACAGTTTTTAACTAAATAAATAAATAACGAAACAGTTTTTTTTAACAAGTAAAAGAAAAACTTTTTCAAATAAATAAAAGAAACAATTTCTAACTAAAAATATATAAGATTTTACATTTTATAAACAGTTTTTTTTTTTTAATTTATAAAAAACAGTTTTTTCTTGAAAATATTTTTTTTTATTTTTTATCAAATGTATTTATTTTAGTTAGAGGTGAAAAATTAAACACTTAGATTTTATGAATATTAGAACACAATTATCATTTATTATTAAAAAATTATGAGAAAAAAACATAAATAGTATAAAAATAGCTATTCTCATATTTTAATATATTTAATGCACAAACTTGGGCTAAGAACTTTTCCAGATGGCATTGCTAAAACAAAAACATTTAGAACATGAACAGACAAGTGCAAAATTGGTGACATCACGAGTTAGCAGTAATTGGGGAGGGGCATTATCGGAAACAGAATATTTGCATGCAGAACTCGGACACACAAAGCAGACGTCTGGCATGGTGGCGCAACCATCTCTCACCAATTGTTGCTCTACTTTTCACTTTTCCCTCGCTAAACTTCACCAACAAAGTGGTGAAAAAATATATATACAAAAAGAGAGAGCGCTAAAACAGATGTAGAAAGAAACAAAGGAAGGTGGAGTTGTGGTAAACAACTTTTGGTAAGTGAGTTATATAGAAGAAAGATGTGGGGTTGTAAGAAAAGGGTGTCTTCCTCTTCAAAGCTTGTGTGGCTTATGGGAGCACTGGTTGTGAGTTTTGTGTTTGTTGGTTTATTGGGTGCAAAGAGATGTTCAAATTCGGAATTTGATTTTAAGTACTATCCGCGGGTGTGGAGGTCTACTGTTGTATTTTCTTATAATACTCCATCTCATTATTCTAATGTTACTCGCGACAGTTCAACTTCTGCAATACAAAGCATGGCTCTTTTGAATGACTCTTTCGTTGGCTTCTCTTCCTCACCACCTCTTGCCGTAGAATCCATAGCAACTCAACCTGTAAGACCCCCCCCTAGAAATTATTTTTAAGTTAAATTTTTTTTATATGATATTTAAATATTTCAAAAGGGATCATCTAAAACAAATTGCTCAAAATAATATTTTTTACTATTTTAAAAAAATCAGTACAACTTGCACACCTTTTAAAAAGGTGCAAAAGTTTACTACTTTTTTAAAATAGCAAAAAAAGCTAATTTGAACTGATATGAACCCTTGAAATATTTAAATACTGTATAAAAAAATTCTAACTCAAAAATATATATTTTTTAATATTTAAAAAAAATAAATTTGCGCTAACAAGTATATATACTTGATACGAGAGTCTCTCTCTATGGATATATGCATGTATGATTTGAATGTACATATGAGTAATGTGCTTAAATTTTTAAGTCTATTTTTTTGGCACCAGATCAACGATAAAATAAATTTAGCTCCAAAAAATGGGCTTAAATCCCTATAATGATCGTGCTAAAAGCTCATGTGTGCACATTTTCGACTATAAATTAAACGTCGTGTGTCATTTTTGGGCTACCTGTAACGTTTATATAAGTTCAGGGGGATTTTGAAAGTTCAAGGCCAGGGGGCAATGGGTAAGGTGGAAATCAAAATAAATTTTAAAGAGGAAAGTGTAATCAACCCATATATTAATATTGTAGAGATAAATAAGGTTAGTATATATAGTTTGATATAGATTGAGGTAGAGGTACATATAAATATTGTAACATGGAAAGATTCTCTTCAACTAGGTATTGAAGGACACAAAATCTTATATAACTTTCCTCTTAATATATCTGAAATAGATATTTTGCTGTAAAGGGTGAGAGAATATCTTTTGGTGGAAAAAGAAAATGTCATATTTATCTATAAGGCCATCTCCAATGGAGATGCTAAATGTACACATTTGCACCTTTTCTCCCTCACAATGAGTAGCAAAAGATGCACATTTTGGAAAGAGAAAATGTAACCGGAATGTAAATCTACACACCCGCTACGCAATGTGCAGTGGTGGAGCCCGCGTAGGACCCACAGCTGGGCGGATAAGTGTTTACCGCCCAGACTGTGGGCGGTTAAATGTTGTCCGCCCAAGCCATTTTTTTTTTTGAAAAAATAAACAAACAAATCATGTTATCTATATAAATAATATAAACAAAAGGTGGCCCACCCTTGGGCCGATAAAACTCTCCCGTCCAAAACCAAATTTCGCATGTCTCACTATGCAAACTAACTACAAAATGTATCCTAAAAAATCTAACTTTACTTTGTTTGTGCCCTACCCATTGGAGATGGCTTAATTATTATCGAAAGTACATTACATATGTTGTACTATAACATGAGGTCAACCAGGGTACAACACATGTAAAAAGTTTTTTGAAAATTTTCGGTAATAGTTGTAGATAAATATGTCACTACTCTTAGGAAAATTTGGCCACGCAAATGACATTATTTACACATATCTTAACTAATCTTTATTATTATTATTATTATTATTATTATTAATAAAAATGGCTTTGGAATTCCTACAAAATTTTGTAGTTTGATACTCCAACGTTGTCATCAATTTTGATATGATTAGTGCTATGAGCTAAGCTAGTTGTCCATTGTCCAATTGTCTGAACCTAATTTTATCATCTTCTTTATAGTATCATTATTGGCATTTTTTTATAATTATTCTCTAATTAATTTGTGTTGAAAATCAAATAGAATAATTTACTATGGACTACATATTATTTAACCCATATGGATACCTATTGACTTTGATGAATATCTACGTTTGTATTAACATGTGTATATATCATCACATAAATACTATCTATATTTGTGGTATATACTTATTAGCATAGACACATGCCTATAGCATTATCCATGGCACCCACTTCGGGTACAATCCTTTTGTAATCTTTCATCAAATGGGTGTCAGATATAATTTTTTGAAAGATGAATAATGCCTAAATATAATATAGTATAATAAAATCTTGTGATTTAATTTCACATTTGTCAAATGTATATATGCACAAAGATTGGGGAAGATGAGCGCATGAGAAGTGAGGGGGACATGAGTGGATTGGAAGAGAGGGATAAGAAATTTGAAAAAAATGAAAAAAATGAATGCAGGTACATTTTATAATTGTTTAATTTTTTTAATTATGGTTTTATGACCCTGAATTGTTAGAGTAAAATTTAATATATGGGCTTATATATGAAATGAATATGAATTATAGGCTATCAAATAAAGTTTCAATTAAAGTGATTAATTTAAGTTTTGGGACCTTAATAATGTATTATTAAAGTGTAGCTTTTAATGTTTAGAGACAAGCGTAATTTCTATTTTTATGATGAATTAAAATAGAAATATATGAAATATGAAAAGACATGATTATCTTATAAATAGGGGTCACGGTCCCCAGTTCACACTACACCTTTCTTTTGATTCCCATTGTCGGAGAGAAATTTAGAGAGCAAATAAAAGTGCTGATCTGGAAGAGTATAAGACCTCAGACTGAGATATTTTAATTTTTTTTGTTATGGATTCAGGTACGCTTCCGCAAAATCAATATTTATATTTCTTGATAATTCAATATGAAGGTTCCTGCTTGTGTGATGATTTTCACAAAATAGAAATTAATCCAACATGTGGTATCAGAGCCATTTCATGTTGAATTGTTAAGAATATATTTCGAATGTATTTATATTAATTTTGGGTTGAAAATATTTTTTTCAAAAAATTCAATATTTCTGGAAAATTTTGGTGCAGAAATATTCTTCGTTTCATTACAATTCAACAATGTAAAATTCATGAAATTTGGACTAGCGGTTGAGTTTATATAATTTTTTGAAGATTGAGAAAAAACCTTTGATTTTTTTTTCATAGTTGTTCTGTGATAGCAAAGAAGACAATACAAAACTATGTCATTTTCGTAATGAAATGACATTTTTTTTGTTTTTTATTATTAATTCATATCATATTAATGTAAATTGGATTTGGTTCATTGGTAATGGATGGTTTGTTGGAAATGAAGGGTCAAGAGCTCGTTGGTATTCCTTTCTTAAGACATTAAAAATGACGAAATTCTAGAGGTGGGTGTCTAATGGGTTTCGAACCCATTACCTTCCATATGTTGGGATCTTTCATTTAGACTATCAACCACTAAGATGAGCAACCGCTTTAGTTATGTTGTTGTAATACATTAATATATATGAGCAACCGCTTTACTTTCCAACTTGCTTGTATATAATACAAATTTAAATTCACATATTGATGTATTTATATATATATATATATATATATATATATATATATATATATATATATATATATATATATATATATATGTTGAGATAAATTAATTTATACAATATGTCACTAAAGTGACCACTTTTGTTCCAAAAAAAAAATTAATTTTATTTCGAAATATAAAAGGATTATGTGCATGTAATTTATGTGAATGTTAATCGACCCAAAGGAAGATTAATTTTTAACAAAATTGCATGTGCCATTTTAATAATAAGCGAGTGATAATTATTTAGTTTTACATATGAATAATAAATCCGCCCTAAGGAAGAATTATTATTCGATATGTTCTTATTATCAGTGTTTGATTATTACAGCAAGATATCACTTACAAGTTAATATTTTTTCCAAAGATAAAATATTAATAGAGTGTCTGATATCTTAAAATGGGGTTTTCCCTTTATTTGAATTTATTTTTTATTTAAGACTTATACAAGTAAGTTTTATTTGTTTGTTGTTCTCTAGATTCAGTTCTGATTCTAACATTACTGTCAGTATTAATTCTATTCCTATGCTTAATGACACAAACTTTAAGTCATGGCAAGAGAACCTTCATATAGTTCTCGGTGTCATGGATTTGGACCTTGTGTTAGGGGTTTTTTCTCCTGCACCTTTTACGGATAAAAGTTTCTCTAAATGTGGGAGAATCACATGTGTTTGGTGATCATAAAGAAAGCCATTTCAGAAGCATTCAGGGGAACAATATTCACATGTGTTTGATGATCATAAAGAAGGTCATTCCAGAAGCATTCTGGGGCACAATATCAAAAACGATAAAGATAGTCAAAGAGTTCCTAGAAGAAATTTAGAACAGATTTGCCAAGAATGAAAAGACTGAAACAAGTACTCTTTTGGCAAGTCTCATCTCAATGAAATATAAAGGTAATGGGAACATTAGGGAGTACATTATAGAAATGTCTCATCTCGCTTTAAAGTTAAGAGCACTTAAGCCTAATTTCTCTAAGGATTTGCTTGTGCATTTGGTTATGATATCTCTTCCCATAAAATTCAGTCAATTTAAGGTGAGTTACAGCTACCAAAAGGGGACATAGTCCCTTAATGAGCTCATCTCACATTGTGTGCAAGAAGAGGAAAGACTGAAGCAAGATAAGATCGAGAGTGCTCATTTGGCTAGTACTTCCAAAGACAAGGGGAAGAAAAGAAATAAGGATAAAGAAGTTGCGGTGGTTCCATATCGAAAGAAACAACATAAAGAAAAAAATGTTGATAGTTGTTTCTTTTATGGAGCTGCGGGGCATAGGAAGAAGCAATGTACCAACTATCATGCTTGGCGTGTAAAAAAACGTACACTTCTTAATCTAGTTTGTTCTGACGTTAATTTGGCTTCGGTACCTAAACACTCTTGGTGGACAGATTCTAGTGCAACCACTCACATCAATGTGTCTATGCAGGGTTGCCTGAGTTGTCGAAAGCCAAATGATGGTGAAAGATACATTTTTGTGGGCGATGGCAAGAAGATTGAAGTTGAAGCAATTGGGATATTTAGGTTATATTAAAGTCTGGTACTTATTTGGATTTGTGTGAGACATTTATTATACCGTCATTTAGATGAAATTTGGTTTCTATTTCTGTATTGGACAAATTGGGTTATACTTGTTCTTTTGAAAATAATAAATTTAGTCTTCTTCATAATTAGAATTTGGTTGGTACTGGTTCTTTATCTTATGTGGATAATCTTTATATGCTTAATATAGTTGCTTCATATCATGAAACCTTGCAATTGAGTACGAAAAGTGTCAAAAGAAAATTAACCAATGAGAATTTCGCATCATTATGGCATAAGAGATTAGGTCACATCTCCCAAAGGAGAATTGAAAGACTTGTGTCATATGGGATTCTCGATTCCCTTGATTTTTTAGATTTTAAAATTTGCACAAATTGCATAAAGGGAAAAGTGACAAACATAAGGAGATTTGGTGCCAATAGGGCTACTGACGTCTTAGAACTGATACATATAGATATTTGTAGGCCATTCCCTACGGTTTCATGGAATGATCAACGATATTTTATCACATTCATAGACGATTTTTCACGTTATGGAAACCTTTATCTCATCCATGATAAGTCCCAATCTCTAGACGTGTTCAAATCCGGCTGATCAGATCTGATCGTGGTGGTGAATACTACGGTAGGTATGAAAGTTCGGGTGAACAACACCCAGGACCATTTGCTAAATTTCTAGAGGAGTGCGGTATCGTCCCACAGTACATCATGCCAGGTTCTCCAGGCATGAATGGTGTTGCTGAAAGAAGAAACGAAATTCTTAAAGACATGGTAAGAAGTATAATCAGTTATTCTAACTTACCAGATTTACTCTGGGTGAAGCATTAAAGACTACAGTGTACATCCTTAACAGAGTATCAACTAAAGCAACTGTTAAAACCCCTTTTGAACTTTGAACAGGCAAGAAACCTAGTCTAAAGCACCTTCATATTTAGGGATGTCCAACTGAAGCGAGGCCTTATAGGCCACATGAAAAAAAACTGGATTCTAAAATGGTGAGTTGTTATTTTATTGGATACTCTGAAAGATCTAGGGGTTAAAAATTTTATGATCCTACTACTAAAATAATTTTTTAGACGAGAAACGCCTAGTTCTTTGAGGATGTTGAGTTTTTCGGGGGGAATAAGGTTAGGGATTTTGGTTTTGAAGAGGAATATGTTGATATTCCCACAGATGTTATTAACATTGATCAGGCTCCTATTCCTAACACTGTTCAAGAAGCAGATCCTAATTAAAACAATATCCAAGAACCTCCCGTTCTAGAAGAACAAACTCTACCACTTACAGAACCTATGCTATTAAGGAGATCCACTAGAGAAAGAAGAAGTGATGTGTGAGATGATTACATTGTATTTCTCCAAGAATATGAGTTTGATATTGGTGCGATGGAAGATGATCCGACCAATTTTCGTCAAGCCATGGAAAGTTCTAAATCTAAAGAGTGAAAGTTCTAAATCTAAAGAGTGGATTGATGCCATGAATGAGGAGGTAAAGTCCATGAAGGACAATGACGTTTGGGATCTTGTCCTATTGCCTGAAGGTGCAAAATCCAATGGTTGCAAATGAATATTTAAAACCAAGAGGGATTAGAAAGGTGATGTGGAGAGATACAAAGTCCGTCTTGCCGCTAAAATCTTTACACAGAAAAAGGGCATCAATTATAAAGAGACTTTATCTCCGGTTTCATCGAAAGACTCTTTTAGGATAATAATTGCACTTGTGGCGCACTTTGACCTTGAGCTTCATCAAATGGATGTTAAGACTGCGTTTCTCAATGGTGATATTGATGAAACAATCTATATAGTGCAACCAAAAAACTTTGTATCGGGAGATGCAAATAAAATGGTTTGTAAGTTAAAGACATCCATCTATGGGCTTAAGCAAGCTTCTCATCAATGGTATTACAAGTTTCATAAAGTTGTTATCTCATTTGTTTTGAGATGAATCTGGTTGATGATTGTATATACCACAAGTTCAGTGGGAGTAAGCACATTTACTTGGTTTTATATGTTGATGACATCTTGCTTGCCACCAATGATATAAGTAAGTTTCATGAAAGAAAGAGATTTCTTTCAAAGAAGTTTGAGATGAAAGATCTTGGTAACACTTCTTTTGTGTTGGGTATACAAATACACCGAGATCGCTCTCGGAGTACACTTGGTTTATCACAAAAGAGCTATATCGAGAAAGTTCTTAAAAGATTTGACATGCATGATTGTAAACCAAGTGACACCCTTGTAGCTAAATGCGATAAATTTAGTCTCAATCAATGTCCCAAGAATGATTTTGAGATTCGGGAGATGCAAAATATTCCTTATGCGTTAGCAGTAGGAAGTCTTATGTATTCTCAAGTATCTACGCGTCCGGATATTGCGTACATTGTTGGCATGTTGGGCAGATACTTACTAGAAAGGATCATTGGATAGTAGCCAAGCGAGTCATGGGGTATTTACAGAGAACAAAAGACTATATGCTAACCTATCGGAAGTCAGATAAGTTAAAGATCATCGGATATTCTAACTTCGATTTTGCTGGATGCTAAGATAGCATGAAATTAGTTCGGCTTATATCTACTTACTTGTTAGAGGTGGTATTTCTTGGAAGAGTGTTAAACAGTCTATTATAGCTTCTTCCACCATGGCACCTGAGTTTGTAGCTTGTTATTAAGCGTCCAATCATAGAATATGGTGACGAAATTTTTTCACAGGACTGCGTATTGTGGATGGCATTAAAAGACCACTTAAGTTATTTTGCGACAATAAATCAACAGTACTGTATTCCAACAACAATAGGAGTTCTACGAAGTCAAAGTTTATTGACATCAAGTTTCGAGTTGAAAAGAAAAGAGTTCAGAGTGGACTTATGTCTATAGAGCACATTGGGACAAAACTCTATGATTGCGGATCCGCTGACTAAGGGATTACCACCCAAGCTCTTTCATGAGCACACTGCTCATATGGGTATAATTTCTTTTCAGGAAATGTCGATTTAGTGGGAGTTTGTATTTTATATGCTTTTATATACAGATTCGATTTAATGGTTATTATATTCACTCTAATTTTATATGGTTTGATCTCACTAAGGTTTAAGGAGAACCAGTTGGAAATAGGCATGTTAAGATCACATTGCATGAAATTTCTATGCTACACATCCACACTTGATCTTTCTCATTAGTTGCACTGATATATGTGATCGTTGATGGTAGGGGCGGAGGGACATAGGAGCCAAGGGGGAGGGGGCCTGGTTCATTTTTTTTTAAATATAGAGTATTTTGGTAAAATTTAAAACTTCAAGATATACCTCTAATTATTTACAAAACTGTAGTTTAATCTGAATTTTTTTTATTTGTATGTGTAGTCTCAAATTTCTGTAATTTGTAATTTTTTGTAGTGTGAATTTTTTTTATGCCCTTAATAGCAATCAACCTAATTTTTTGTAATCTGTAATTATTTTTTTATATGCCCTTAATCTTTAATTTTTTGTATTTTTATATGCGCTTAATGTGCAATCTGTAGTTTTTAAAAAAAATATATATATGGTTTAATATGTGGCAAGGTTCTAAAAAACGCGGGGCGTGATCGAGGCGTGGAGGCCAAGCCTTAGAAGCCTAGGCGGGCCTTGGCGTAAAAAGGCGTTTAGGTCTTTTTAATATATTTTAATATTTTTAACCATAACAAGGCTATTAAAATACTAAAATTATACATATCATAAAAATATTTCTGAATATTTGCAAATAAAAATACTATTTGATTATTTTGGATGAGATAATGGTCCGGTTAGCAAAAAAATCTTTAAAAGGTAATATCGTTTCACTAAAGCATTGTTGTTTTTAGAGAAAAAGTACGCCTTAAGGGTTTTACCAAGCATAAGGCGTCAAAATCTTAGGGCGGGGCGTTTCTCCCAAGCCTCAAGCCTAGGCGGATTTTTTAGAACAGTGTGTGGTGATATATGTAGTCTGAAATATATGTTTTTTTTTTAAATAGGAAGTCATGGAGAAATTTTTTAAACGTAAAAGAGAAGACAACACACAAACCGTATCCAAAGCTCAGGTTCAATCATCTCCCAATGCGGAGTTCGATAATCTTCTCCATCAAACTATAATTTGTATAAAACTCGAAATAACGCTATAATTTGTAGTTGCTTGGGCATTATTGGGGTTAATTTGGATGAACTATAATTTGTATAAAAATCGAAATAAAGCTATAATTTGTAATTGTTTGGGCATTATAAAGCTATAATTTGTATAAAAGTTGAAATAATCCCAAAAAAAATCGCCTCGGGACCTGGCACCACTCGAAACTTTCACCCCGATTGTACAAAAATCCTAGATCCACCACTGATTAATGGGTCTACTTAAAAAATATGTAATGACGATCGCTTTGATTCTATATTGGTGAAATTAGTGGACAAGATTATTTAGATGCATAAACTTTTGATAGCAAAAACTCATGAGCTCGTAAAGTATAATTCAAGTGTATAAAGTTACATATATAGCCCAAATGAGAGATTGTTAAAGTAAAATTTAAAATATGGGCTTATATATGAAATAAATATGAATTATAAGCTATCAAATAAAATTAGCAAATTGAAGTGATTAATTTAGGTTTGGGGCCTTAATAATGTAAGATTGAAGTGTGGGATTTAATATGTAGAGACAAGGTATTTCTATTTTTATAATGGGTTAAAATAAGAAATATACAAAATATGAAAAGACACGATTGTCTTATAAATAGGGGTCGTGGTCCTCATATCATACTACACCATTCTTCTGATTCTCATTGTCAGAGAGAAATTTAAAAAGCAAATAAAAGTGCTGATATGGAGTATTTAAATTTTCTCGTTATGAATTCGAGTACGCTTCCGCAAAATCAATATTTATATTTCTTGATAATTCAATATGAATGTTCATGCTATGATTTTCACAAAATAGAAATTAATCTGACATGAATCTCTACACGAACAAGTCCTTGGAACCCTTTGAACTCCTCCATGCGAGCTTAACAGTCAGGATGCTAGGATGCTATGATAGAACCGCCCTAGCATACGTCCGGTTTACAATCATATCCGTTAGGAAGATTTGAACCAATGATTGTTATCCGAGTCTATCGAATCCTCATCACCTTACCACGGGACAACCATTTAAATGACTAGACTTCCATTTTTGTGCAAAATGGTATGAGTTATCATAATGTGCGAAAGTACATTAACAGTGAGTTGAGATCTTTTTCAGTTATGATCGAACGAATTTAAATGTCTTTGTCTATGCACTAATTCAAAATGATTTGTGTTATCATTATGTGTGAAAGTGCATTCACATTGAGTTGTAGACTAATGTGTCTATGTCTATACACTAATTCAAAATGGTTTGTGTTATCATTATGTGTACGTTCACATTGAGATGGGATCTTTTTGAGTTATGATATCAAAAAATAAAGTTTAAACAATGTCACGGATAAATTTCAAATGAAACAAGTCCCGTCCTCAAAATTAAGCCACCCTAATTGAAACTCTCCCCCACATCCTTCGCGTCCCTCTTTCCACTATCCTACAGTGGCTTGTTGAAAAAGTTCAATGCAAGTTAGGACAACAGATCAATGCAATAATTAAAAAGATGTGTTGATTTAAAAAATGATTATGTTTTATTTTGTTTACCGATATCAAACAATGTGGTAGGTACATGTACATATATAAGTTACGTTGCATTATGTTCGGGTTGCAAGAAAAAGAAGGGTATTTTTTTTATTTTTTTTTAGGTTCAAGTCTTGGGAAGGGGGTGAGACTTGAACCCCCAACCTCTTGTAAAGCAAAGGTTAGTGGTAATCATTGGGGCAAGCCCCTTTGGTTAAGGGTATATTTTTATTATCTATCATTAAATAGGAGAAATTTCATCAGTAGTTGCGTTATGTTCTTTATAATCGAAAAGGAAATTTACATGATCTATATGTAATTCTGCATGGTTTGAAGACTACATTTATAGTTTTTCCTCCTTTTTTTCTTGGTTGCCCAGCTTCTTAACAATGTTTGGTAAATTTTGTTTGATAAACGTTGTGAAGAATACAAGCAAAAAAGTTTATTAGTACATTATGCTAGATATTTACCACTGTTCTAAAAAACCCGCCTAGGCTTGAGGCTTGGGAGAAACGCCTCGCCTTAAGATTTTGACGCCTTATGCTTGGTAAAACCCTTAAGGCGTACTTTTTCTCTAAAAACAAAAATGCTTTAGTGAAACGATATCGCCTTTTAAAGATTTTTTTGCAAACCGGACTATTATCTCATCCAAAATAATCAAATAGTATTTTTATTTGTAAATATTCAAACATATTTTTATGATATGTACAATTTTAGTATTTGAATAGCCTTGCTATGGTTAAAAAATATTAAAATATATTAAAAAGACCTAAACGCCTTTTCACGCCTTTTTACGCCAATGCCCGCCTAGGCTTCTAAGGCTTAAGGGTTGGCCTCCACGCCCCGATCACCCCTCGCGTTTTTTAAAACCTTGATATTTACATAAAAGTTTTTCTAAATACTAACCAGGATACCAAACAAAAGGCTACAACTTTTTAGAAAAGTAAGATTTTTATATGTAGATATTTATTTACTTCATTTGTGGATAATCATTTAGAAAGTGTATGAATGAGATCATTTTTATATTGCTTTTCTTAGCATCCATTTAATACAATCTAATTTATATTTAGTGGAATTGAACATTGCTTACTTCACCAGGTGGGGAAGAAGGAAGATATCTTGAATACAAATACTACCACGTCTGGAGACCACATGTTTCCACCTTGGAATGAATCTCATGCTCTATCCATGAATGCAAAATTACAAAGAAAACACAGCAATTTACGAAAGCTTGAAAGTGGTCTTGGGCGAGCTCGGGCTGCAATTCGAGATGCTAAAAGTGGAAATCATACAGATGAGCCCGACGATATTCCAACAGGTCCAATATACTTTAATCCAGTTGCCTTTCACAGGTATGTACCCTTTAAATCATCTGTATCGTTAGTGACTTTGCAAGAAATTGGCCTGGTGGTTAAATTATAGAAAAAAGTAGTTACAACATATTTTATGTGCGTGGGTGGGGGTGTGATTTGTGATAGTACCAAAAGAAACGAACAAAGTAGGGGAGGAAGGCTATAGGAAAATGACTAATAGTACATACACATGAATACCTGAAATCTAGTTGTTGATAGTTGTAGTGGAAATTGATCTTTATAGATTTTCAGTATTTAAGTATGAACTAATGTTATAGTCTACTTTTTAAGACTAAATTGCCCAAGCAAGATTTCTTGCTTTGTCGCATTAGGCTATAGTAATTCATTTATTAATGCATTGCCAGAAATTTATGATCCACTTGGGCCATACTGGTGGATATAAACTCATTCTTATCAAATTAAGAACTTCTATTTTAAAGTCCAACATTTAAAAAAGAAAACACCTGTATTATTAATCGATGATCAAGATCATAATCACTCTATATATCTATAGTGAGATTTTGTACATTGGTTTTTGAAATGCAATATGTATTTCAAACGTCCTGGAGATTGAGGGAGTCATAATTGACTATAGTAATATGTGTTGATTCATTTATTTCTGTTGAAATGTAATTCAATATCTTCACTGGTCTACTCCAACCCACTTAAACTGGGGATCCCACTCTAGATTTCAGTATTTTTTTGTGATTGGGGCCAGCAAAAATTAGAAGTCAATACCCATATAACACCTTCTTAATATATATGTAGTGACCATGAGTTGTAAGATATACCCATAATTCCACTTCAAAACAAATTTTGTTAGTAATATAATTTTTTCCCTGGTGATATTGTAGCATGAACAGAGGGTTATGTAAGCTCTTAACATAATTTTTGAAAAGTTAAAATTCTTAATCTCATTGTTAATTTCTCTGTTTAATCGTAGGAGCTACGTGGAAATGGAGAAACAATTCAAGGTATTTGTCTACGAGGAAGGAGAACCACCCATTTTCCACAATGGCCCATGCAAGAGCATATATGCGATGGAGGGAAATTTCATTTACTATATGGAGACTACCCAGTTTCGGACAAGAGACCCCGAGAAAGCCCATGTTTATTTCCTTCCCATCAGTGTGACATCTATTGTTCACTTTGTTTATGAGCACGAAACCCATGATTGGCAGCCGATGAAGCAGATTATTCGAGATTACGTCAATCTTCTTGGTGATAGATATCCCTATTGGAATCGAAGCCTCGGTGCTGATCATTTCATGCTTTCTTGCCATGATTGGGTGAGTGTTTTCCTTTTCTTTTATTACTATATTTACACTAAAAATCAGGTGAGGCTCGGGTTTTTATTCATGGAATATGTTGCTCGCCTTAAAAGATATATAAATAGCTCTTATCTATAAACTGAACCTGTACTTAGTCAAGTTCAATATTTGCTTTAGGCAAAAACAACTCTTTTGCAAGCATTTACCCCTTGAAATTTGATGTGAGTTCAATCATGTGTGAATATATATGCATGTCTAGTAAAGTCCGTATCAAACACACCATAAGAAGCCAGCATAACATTTTGACAACCTAATCTGTACTGTAGTCTTAGTATATTGTCGCATCGAAACACTCAACATACACTTGTGTAGTGTGAATAATAATTAGCATATTTGTTTAATTTTATGAGAACATTTAGTTTAATGTGTAATAAAACAAAAAAATAAAAACTTCCCCACCTTATTTTAGAAAAAAAAGAGAACCACTATCGCAAACGAAAATGTTATATTACTTTTCAATCCCGTCAAATGAAATTTCAGACTTCATTGTGTGTGTATTACAAATGCATTATTAAAAGCAGTGGGTACTGTTCTAATGCTAGCCTAATTTTTTTTATCAGGGGCCTGAACTTTCAAAAAGTGTTCCTCTCCTATACACAAACTCGATTCGAGCTCTATGCAATGCAAATACCTCAGAAGGATTCACACCCTCCAAAGATGTATCATTCCCTGAAATCCACCTCCCTAGAGGTACAATAGACGGATTGGTCGGTGGGCCTTCCCCATCAAAACGGCCTATCTTGGCTTTCTTCGCAGGTGGGCTTCATGGCCCAATCAGGCCCATCCTCCTACAACATTGGGAAAACAAAGACAAAGACGTCCGGGTCCACAAATACCTGCCTAAGGGCGTTTCTTATTACGGGGTGATGAAAAGAAGCCAATACTGCATTTGCCCGAGCGGGTACGAGGTGGCGAGCCCAAGGATGGTTGAGGCCCTCTACACAGGTTGCGTCCCGGTACTCATAAAGGATCACTACGTACCCCCATTTAGTGATGTTTTGAATTGGAAGGCATTCTCAGTTGAAATTACAGTTAAGGACATACCGAACATGAAGAAGATCCTAGCGGGAATTTCAACTAGACGGTACATCACACTACAAAGGAGAGGTAAACAAGTGAGACGACATTTTGAGGTTAATTTGCCACCTAAGCGGTATGATGTCTTTCACATGATACTTCATTCGATTTGGCTTAGAAGACTCAACATTCAACTTCTCCGTAAGGATGAAATGTGATTGGCATTTGAATTCTCAAGGGTCGCGCTGCGAACATTGTGCAAAAGAACTGGTATGTTAATATTGTGCAAAGGAACTGGTATGTTAATATTATAGAAGTTTTGCACTCTTTTTTGGTTAGTTGAATTTGTGTTTAAAAAAAAATTAACATCCCATTTTCTCCTACTTTAATGGATTATTCAATTTCAGATGGAGATGATAATTTATTTTGTAGTTTTTTGAGTAATAAAATAATCAGTTGATCATAATTGTATTCACAGTGCATTAATAATCACCTCTCACTATCCGATTGAGTAACTTTTTACGGACTAGGGGTTAAAAAATGTGATACACTAATTTTACTACATACTGTTGTCAGGTCACCAAGTCCCACTTTATAATCTCAATCCTAAATCCAATTTGAGTTATTCTATCCAATTGAGAAATGGGATTGATTTTGTCCATATGATTGTAAAAGAATTTGAGTATGACAAAAAGCACCCACCTAATAAAAGTGGATTTTATTTGATAGATTTTTTGTCCCGGACTTTAGGTTATAATTGGCATAGGCAAGTAGGACGTGATAGTGTCCCATCATCATATTGCGGCTTTTTTTTTTATTTAAAGTCATTAGAAAACTTTACACAACATTGTCACATTATTTGTGTGCGCTTGACATGCATAGACTTGGTATGCAATATTTTCTTTAATAGAGAAGTGGTAGAATTTACCAACAAAATTGAAGGGGTTGTGATTTAAGATTACAAAAAAATTGAAATAATTTTGACTTGGGTAAGTGGAGTAATTAGGGCCGTTTTGTTCTATATTCAGAAAACTCGATTTAAACGCTGCTTTTAAATGGATGTCCCTCTAATTAATCTGCTCAAGGATGATGAAAAACTAGAGTTGTTTCCGAAACAAGTATACGAAATCAATTACAGATCTCAGTCCATAAACCTATACGACCCACATGGTTGCCTACCAAAACAGCTTCCATTTGGATTGATAATGTGATGATCACGAAAATGTCTCTGTCATTGTACAATGCGTATTTTTCATTTCAACTAATTATACTTTTAAATATTTTTTGATGACACAAAATAAACTTTTAACACCTTAAATTCGTAGATCGTTAAGTATCCATTCTAAATCATTAATGGAAGGTTAATAACTTGAAACCTTATCTTATTGTCTGTCAAATTTGTCTTCTTTATATATATTCTTTTAATATACGCTATATAACTTGAAACTATATCTTATTGTTGTGATAAATTTTTAAGAAAAATTATAATTTCATCTTTTTACTATTACAAATTTTCTCCTCTACAAACTCTCAGCTCATACCAAGTTCTCTTTTAATATTGAAACTGTATTGTTGTTACACAATATGTTATATGCATTTAAATTTAGAAATCTTGCATCTAATAAATGTTTGTCATGTATACATTATTGTACATATACGATTTTCGGTATATATACATGTTTGTGAGAGACTATGTATAGTTTATAGACGGACGGGTGCCTTGCCACATAAATAAATTGTGTCTAATATTTTAATCCGTTATTACCACCTCACTGATTAATGACCTTACAAATTAATAGCCCAATTATTGTGTGGGAAGTTCCCTAATCGACCTCGGTAACAATAAATAATGGTGAAACCAATACCAACAAGTAATCTAAAATGCACGTGAGAAGAATCGAAAATAGGCGAACATGTAAAGATTAACATGGTTCCTATGCTTCCATTCACTAAGGCCCCGTTTGATTGTCGTAAAATTGTAAATTGGATCATTAATAAATTGATTCATTTACAAATTGTCCCATTAATTGTGTTTGGTTTCATTAATGAAATAATTCATTAATTTCCCAATTTTAGCTCATGTGCAAAATCTGAAATTTGATCATTTCACAAAAAAGATGAAATGAATCTATTTGAAATAGGAGTCACATAAAGTGTATGTGCCCTCTCCCTCTCCCCCTCCCCCACTCTCTTCCCCTCCCCCTCTCTCTCTTGATTTGTTTTTATCATTTTTTCATAGAACATTAACATCAATTTCAAATTACCAAGCATTGTTTAAAATTGAATTTAACTAATTTCAAATTTACTCATTTACAATTAACTAATTCACAATGAACCAATTTACATAATCAAATAATTTGCACAACCAAACTGGACCTAAGAGATCAGTTTCATTATATTTTTTTAAAAAAATTGTACAGTAGAGATATTTTCAAAAGTAAGTCATATACCACAATAGTGGATGATCCGGATATGTAAAATTACAATCAAAAAGGGTCTTTTGCCTTTAGTGAATGAGAGACTCCATAGAAGTGGAGAGGTAGTTAAGTTTTTCCATATTATACAAAAGAGTGTTAGCATGAAATACATAAAAATCGATACGAACAACATTTTTTTTTTGTATGAAATCAAATGAATCATATTAAATCGTATCGATATGAAATTGCACCCATATGAACTTCAAGTCTTCGTATGGATTGATACGAACAAATGAATTTTGTATCAAATCTTTACCAAATTTGGGGAATACTTACAAATCCTTCTACAAAATTTGTCATGTTCTCCAAAGTTGAATAATTACCTGACCTCTTCCCCCACCATTGTACATACTCTCTCAACAACAATATTCATGGTGAGAGGGAAAACCCCTCTCCCCTCACACTCAAAAGGGTCTTAACATCTCTTTCAATTGGTGTTTTATATAAACAAAAGCTACACTTCCTTTATATTGCAAGAAGGTCAATTCATAATCCATGTAGGGAAATAAGTTCATTCATAATAGAATACCAACACGTCATATATGTAGCCCTCTGTATGTATTATGCTGGAGCCATACAATACCGTAATAGGCATAGGAAAAAACCATTGCCATGCATATGTTGAGGCAATACATGAACAAGTCTTTCATGAATTTGGAGACAATATATAAAACCAGCAAATCACTCAAATTTTGTGAATTAATTTAATCAGACTGTTTTACATAGCGCGATTCAAATAGGTGAGAAATTCATTTGGACCAACCCAAATTATCCACTACTAGTGCTTTTTGTTAATCAATACTGTTTTGTCAATCATAAAAATCAGATATAAACCATAATGTTACATCACGTTAAAATAGTTTTGTCATGAATCCAGGATGTTTAATCTTCATGTAATCACAAAATCATAAGTTCTTTGTAACTATGATCAAAACTGACCTTTATCCATTTCAATTGATTGGAATAAGGTGACTTGAATGCTCCTGTCAAAGCTTCCTTTGAATCCCTTCTTGAATAGCCCAGAATTACTCTCTTATGTGCCCGAAATATTTGTAAGAAAATAGGAATAATGAGAATTTCGGATTTTCTCTCCCTCCTTAGAAACAGTGTGTATTGATATTACTCTAGATGGTGTAGATGTCTCTATTTATAAGGGGAAGAGGGTCGGAATCCTAGTGGTGGTGGAACTCTTTTCAAGTCTCCCACTAATGCCACTAACCATCATGTAACTAACGAATAAGGTTTAACCAATCTTTTAATATCTCTATTTATCACATTCCTAATTAGTTATCTGCCATTTATTAAAACCACATAAATGGAAAATTCAGAATTTAATACAATTGAAATTAAATAATTAATTTCGTCACTTAACATTAATTTTCAACATTTTGATTTTGTTAATGATTTAATGGTGAGTTTCTTTCCTTGAATCTTATTTGGCTTTTTGTGGGTAATGTTTCATGTTATATATGTATTGGTCTTTTTATGTATATATGTTGTTTGATAAAATGCCACCAAGAAATCAAAATCATCTATGTTAGTGTTTGCGTATTTACCGAGTGTGTTTTTCTTAATAAGTTTTTTTATGATAATTTATATTCCTTTTAAGGGTTTATTAATTGATTTTAATATTCATTTTTGCTCCATAACAAAATGTCTATTATATCCATAGGTTTTATATATTTATATTTTTTTAATGATAATGCATATTTATATGTTCATGTTTTCCTTACAAACTACATCTTTTTATCATCTTTTCCTCATCTTTGTTTTCTACATGGATAACTCACTTTTAAGATTTGGTGTCGGACAAATAAATAATTGTATCTTTCCTATATCAATCATTGTATCCTTGAACAAACATACATGCTTAGGGGGATTCAAAAGGGTGGAGTTTTTACTCATGAGTTTATTAGGTTTACTTTTATTGATTATCTACACGTAATTATATGGGTTTTAATGTAATTTATTCACTATATCTAATTCACTAATTTGAAGATTCCATTTCAAATGCCATAAGTTCTTTATGTCTTCTACTATGTTTTATTCATTTGAATGTTGTATCATTTGATTACGTGTTAGGTTTAGATTGTATCACCCAAAGAAAATTAAGGATGTGTTCGAGATCCCCAATTTTAACAATTTAAAACAAAAAATATTTCAATTTCAAGGCATCGAATTGGAGTTTCAAGCATTCATGAAATTGTCACCATACTCGGAAGTGTTTATTATAATGCGCCTGCGCATCGCGCGGGTTGCATGCTAGTTCACAATAATATATATATATATATATATATATATATATATATATATATATATATATATATATATATATATATATATATATATATATATATATATATATAAATTGATAATATTTTTTAATACACATGTACTATATGTATATGTTATATTATTACATATATTAATAATATATGTATAAAACTATATATAACTATCATATATCTATTGATAATATTATTTAACATATGGATCTTAGCATATTATATAATTTAATAATATAAATATATGTAATTTTGTGTATATGTACATATATATATTTTTTATTTATAAGAATTACACACATATTAATGTATTATTTATGTATATTATATAATAATGTATAAATGCAATAAAATATTAAGAATGAATAATTCTGAGTTGAAAAATAAAAATCAGAAGTTATAACATATCATTTTCATGTTTTTTGAAAAAATTGATTATAACACAGAAATATTATAGTTACAAATCATATTTTTTTATCAGAACTGTATTTAAACACATAAAACATAATTATAATTTCAAATCAAATACCTGCCTATAATCTGGTACTACTTTTTATATGTTCTATTTTTGCTCCTAAATTGTGTGGGTGTGGGGGACAGGTGGGGAAAGAATTATTTTAAGTCCAATAAAAAGTAAAAAATCATATGTAACTCTCGAATAAAAAGTGAAATCGTATGCAAGTCTATGTACCCATATCATTGAGTCAAAACTAAGAAGAAATTTGATGCTTGTCGGTTCATCAAAGCTTGGCCCGGTCTATGCCCCATTTGGGTTACAAGGGCCAATAACCGGCGGCCGGAGCTTGAGAAAATAATAATTATCATAGACTCGTCCATTGATTAACTCCAACTAAGTACTTAATGAAGCATATATGGGAACATACAATATACTTTTGTCGTTTATACCTATGGCTGGGCTTATAATAAGGAAGCTCGTGCAAATGCTGAGTAATATTAGATTTATTGATTTATCAACTGAAGTTAATTACTCAATCAAGCCGATGTGGGAACTTTGTTAAGAGTAAATTTGAGATTGTCTAAACAAATCATTATATTTGTTGTTTTCCTATTTTGCCCAAAGTTAGTTTTATTTTCTATTGTGTTAGTTGAATGATGAGCTGTAAAAGTTGTAACAGCAATTGTAACTAACTCATTCTTCAACTATAAAAGAGAAAGAGAAAGCATTTGTAAAGAAGAATCAATCGATAAAAAAAAGAATACAATAAGATAATTTCTTCAATCCTTCTCTCTATTCTTTTCTTTCTTTACATTTTTCTTTATGGTATCAGAGCTGAATGCCTAGCGGCTCTTTTGATCCTGTCTTCCAGTTCATTTATTGCTTCGATCAATCTTGATCCAAATTTTTTTTCCAGAGATTCTTGATATTGTCTCTTAAATTTATGATTCTTCAAATCATCTTGATGTTATCAAATTAGGACAAAACCTAATTCCTAATCTCCATCTTCTGCTATTTCTCTTCAAAAGGCATTCATCAATGGCAATCATAGCTAGTGTGGACATTCCACCTCATCTAATGTTCTTTGTTTTCAATCTCACTTCACTCGTAACTATTAAGCCTGATCAATCAAACTATATGATATGGAGTCTTCAAGTCAAGAACGCATTACGTGCTAATAATCTTCTTAGATATGTCAATGGTTCAATACCTTACCATACAATAATGATTACTGACTCTGAAGGTAATTTGAATCCCAATCCTGAATATAGAAGCTGGAACAACATTGATATTCAATTAGTGAGTTGTTTTTTTGCAATAATCTCACCTTTAATTCTTCCCCAAATTCTTGGATTTGAACATACATTTGAAATTTGGAACTACCTATAAAAAAGATACGTTTCTTCATCTAGATCTCATGTATATGAATTAAAACTAAAATTTCTAAATGCATTGTTGATGCAAAAATTCTTCATCTACGAGGACCAGTCAGAAAAGGACACATGTCATCCTACGTGAAAATATTTATACTTATTCGGCACCCGAGGAGAGTTGATCGACACCCAAGGAGAGTTGGTCGGCACCCGAGGAGAGTTAGTCAGCACCCGAGGAGAGTTGGTCGTCATACCAACCAACACATAGCATGCCAAGCTACTTAGCGTGCAGAGCAACCAATCAGGAAGATCAAAGGATAACTATGCATTTAATGTGCATTAATGAAGATAACAACGCATTTAATGAGCCTTAATGTACATTTCTACTGTATCAAAAGATAACAACACATAGCCTTTTCATATGGACTCCCATCACCATAAATACATGTATTCCCTTAGCCAAAGGGACAGAAAATTAAGAAACACCATACACAAGATACACATTCTTTCTCTCTCTACACCATATTGTGCTATTGTAAGCCCTTGGGAATAAAATAACAGTGGGCGTAGGCTTTATTCATAGCCTAACCACTTTAAAAATCTTTTGTCTCTTATATGTTTGATGTGAATGTTTATCTTCATCTTCAATCTCATCCTCATCATTTATCTGCTGTTGACGCCACTAAAATGGCAGAGGCCATTTTCTGTCTTCAACAGATTGGCGCCGTCTGTGGGAACGTGTTACAAGCATTGTTCTCCATCAAAAGCTAAGTTTTTATTTTCTCTATGCATAATCAATTATATATTGTGCATACATCTTTTAATTCAATCATGATTTTATATTCACAAATTGTTGAATCAATTTTTACAAATCTGCATAAATGTATATTTCATAATCACAACGTTTGAGAAATTTGTGTACATATTATATTATTTCTCTTTTAAGGAGATAAAATAATTTCCCTGTATTCATAAATCTCTTTTACATGAATATATACATATTTGATTCATTGGAAAATCTTTTAATTTAGTCATAATTTTTATATGCACTAACTGTGTGATCGATTTCAATTTGGGGATCTGGTGAACTTTAGACTCATAAATATTATACAAATCCTTACATATATGAATCCACTTGAAAATTTTCTGAACAAATACTTTAGGATAGGAATAAGCACTAGGAACGATTATGTATTTTCCATATTCGATCTTTAACATGAATTGAATCAGACCCATTTTCTCTCTCTTCAAGAAAACTATGTTCTCTGCACAAATAATCATATTATGTAATTGTGTTGGTACGATCAATTTTATCCATATATGAATTTGCATAATCGTATCAAATTCTTAATTATTTATTTTGAGATGTCTCCAATGACTCCTGAATAGCTGATATTACATGTTCGTATTTATACATGATACTTTCTGCAATAGAAGAAAAGTAGATAAATTTCTCTCTTATTATTTAGTTTTTTCACAATGGAAAAATAAGAAGTCAGAATAACATTTTCTCTCTCCTGATTATCACAAACCGCCTAAAATTTGGGATAAAGATTTCTCTAAAAGTTATCAATTCAACAGATCAGCTCTTGATTTTCAGAATATTTGAATTCAATGCAATAAATGATTTGCTCTATTATTTAGGATACAATAAATGATTTGCTGTATCATTTTATCTACAATTTGAAGCCCTTATCAAATCAATTCATTATATACGAAAGAAGTAATCTGATTCGTAATCCAAAGTCCGAAGAATCCCTTGCCCATCCAAGAACCAACAAGACATATCAACACGGAGGTGATGTTCTATATCTGTTATTGCGGTCCCATGGAATACCTATTATTTCTTTACCTTCGGTCAACTCACCACGACCAAAGACCAGGGCGCTACTATTTTTTATCAACAATAAGGTATTATTGTTGGTCGGAGACCTATTCGTTGATTGAAAATATATTTTCTATACAAGACGTTGTACAGGTCGGACGTTCTCCTAAATGCTGGTCGGCATCAAAATTCAGTCTAGTGGTCGGCAACCACCACTACAACAGCAAAGATCAACCATTGTTGGTCGGTGAAGTTCTGGTCGACAATATCTAATACAGGTCGATGAATCTATTGATACTCATTGGTCGGCGATCGTCTGTTTCTTGGACGGTGATATCTATTGTTGGTCGGAGACCATTTTGCTTGTCGGATCTTGGTCGGCACCATGTATTCTACAACCTGAGAACTCCCAAATGTTGGTCGGAGGGATCAATTATTGGTCAGCCATTTTTATTGATGGGCGGTAAGGTGCAAAGATCCATCAGTCGTGTTCGTTTAGGTCGGCAGCACCTATTGTTGGTCGGCCATACCAATTCTTTGGTCGACGATAGAGTTTGAAGATCCATCACCAACATTGGTGTTGGTCAGCGATTCTTGTAAAACAAATAGACCAGGTCAAAAGCTCTTTTACAATAGGTCAGCGCCAGATTAACACAGGTCAGAGGCTTCCCGACCTCATATAATTGCTTAGTGGCAGATATAGAATGAGAACGAAGAGTTCACAACCGTATATCACTGGTCGGGGGCAACTATAGGTGCTCGACAATATCATTTATTGGTCGGGCGCATTTCATTATAATCGGCGACGGATATTATGCAGTTTAATGAGTTCCAGATCTCCTATTACTTGATCGACGACAGGTATTGCATCTCTTGAGGTGTTCCCGACTTCCTATGACTGGTCGACGAATTTTATGGCTACTCAGAGCATCTGTTTTCAGGTCAGTTCATGGTATTTGCACAGGTTGGGGTTATCGACCAGCGACGGAGGTTATGACGACCATCATCTGTCACCCATGTCTAGTCGGCGTTACATAATACTGGTCGGCATCAGCTTTAGACCATCTTTTATTGAATGTTAACTTTACCGGACCATATTATATTAGTTGGCAGCTATAGTGACGAACCTGGTGGAAAACCTCCACTAAGCCATCACTCTTGGTCAGCAGCAAAAGATTGAATAGAGATAAAATTTCTTTGACCTATTAAAATAAGCATTTGTTGATGAATGCTTAGCTACCCCCTATTTCGACTTCATCAAAATTCAACCTCTGCTATTAAAAGCCTTTGGTTTCTTACACCAACCTATTTTTCCATTATTAAAACAAAAAAATTTATGTTAAAAATTTTTGGTTTTTACATCAATCTTATACTCACAGCTTCACATTTTAAGCTGAAATAATTTATAAAAATAACTTATTTTTAATATTTGTTGGGATTGTAAATAATTTAACAAAAAATTTAGATTAAATAATTATGCCTTACATATGATACGTACTTGATAAAAATTTGCTCATATGATACACATTTGGCACAAAACATATTATTTCATATTTTGAAATTTTTATTGCCTCATGCTGATACACATCATATATTGTTCGGCTGAATAATTATTCTCATGACTAACTATCTGAACTAGTCTCAACAGGAGTTCGAACAATTTATTAAAATTCCATAGGGACATGATTCAATCCCGACGAAAGCTCGACCGCAATCTTAAACTTATGGAAGCTGTTATTTCTCAACATCTGGCAATTGTGTCCTGACAGATCAGCCGGACATATATTATTTCATATTTTGAAATTGATATTTTTATTGCCCGAGCAAATACATATCATATATTCATTATATTAACTAGATTATTCTCATGATAACTAATCAATTCAGCCTACATATATGGTAGGGCCAGTTATTACTTTTTACAGGTACAATTTTTGGTCTCGACTAAGTATTCAGCCATGATTACCTGGGAATCTTATTAATGCTACGATATATATATTCGATCGAGCTCAAATAGCTACTTAGCCACAATCTTAAACTTCTAGAAAATATTATCATTGCTCGGTATTATGAAGTTTTATCTCAGCGAGGCACTTTTCATTTTATTATTTTTCTGATCTATGCTTAAGCACCAATTATTCTATATATCCATTAGGATTCATATTCTAAACTCATCTCATCATGGAGCTCGACGAGATACTTATTCAGTTCCGAAGAGATCTATAACATTTATTATATTTCACCCCCAACGGACAGTTGGTCTGGGTCATTCTTATTTATATTCAGGCCCGACAAACATGGAGCTCGAAAAATTTCTTCTCTCTCTCTCTCTCTCTCTATATATATATATATATATATATATATATATATATATATATATATTCAGCTTCAAGGAAGTCTTCAACATTTATTATATCTTATTCCCCACAATCTGTTGGTCAGCTCCGAGGAGGTCTCCAGCATTTATATTATCTTACTCCCAACAATCTATTGAGGAGGTCTCCAGCATTTATTATATCTTATTCCCAACAATCTGTTGGTCAGTTCCGAGGACGTCTCTAGCATTTATTATCTATTACCACCAACTCCGGTTGGTCGAGCATCAATTTACCACCAACTCCGGTTGGTCGGGCATCAATCTCCTCCTCATATGTCATTCAGGAGTTAGTGCACTTTATGTTGAACAAATCAAGAAGGAAGATCAAGAATTTCACGAACACTGAGCAACACTGCAGAATAAATACTCCATCCTTTCAGTGAACCATCAAGCATGGAGCATTGGGGGCTTCTGTTGACGCAAAAATTCTTCATCTATGACGACCAGTCAGAAAAGGACACATGTCATCCTGCATGGCAATATTTATACTTATTCGGTACCCGAGGAGAGTTAATCGACACCCGAGGAGAGTTGATCAACACCCGAGGAGAGTTAATCAGCACCCGAGGAGAGTTGGTCGGCACCCGAGGAAAGTTAGTCGGCACCCGAGGAGAGTTGGTCGGCATACCAACCAACACATAGCATACCAAGCTACTTAGCGTGCAGAGCAACCAACCAGGAAGATCAAAAGATAACAATGCATTTAATGTGCATTAATGAAGATAACAATGCATTTAATGAGCCTTAATGTACATTTCTACTGTATCAAAAGATGACAACACATAGCCTTTTCATATGGACTCCCATCACTATAAATACATGTATTCCCTTAGCCAAAGGGACGGACAACTAAGAAACACCATACACAAGATACACATTCTTTCTCTCTCTACACCATATTGTGCTATTGTAAGCCCCTGGGAATAAAATAACAGTGGACGTAGGCTTTATTCATATCCAAACCACTTTAAAAACCTTTTGTCTCATATATGTTTGATGTGAATGTTTATCTTCATCTTCAATCTCATCCTTATCATTTATCTGCACTGCCATTTTAGTGGCGTCAACATGTATCTAAGGATCAAAACTCTATGGATGAATATCTTGACAAAATCAAGGATTGTGTTGATAAACTAGCTGGATCTGGTGTTGCGATTGCTGAAGATGATACTGTCTTATACACTGTCAATGGTTTATCTCATGAATCTCGACCCTCAAGACCACACTTAGGGATGCATCTCAACTTGTGTCATTCACTGAGTTACAGACACTATTTAGATCTGAGGAATTACATGTTATAAGAGACTCCAAGTCAAATTATGTTTCTGAAACCACAGCCCTCACAGCAGTCACTCCTACATCTTATCAATCTAGTTATTCATCATCCTTTCAATCTCTACCACAACATACATTCTCTAATATGTAAAGTCCAGCAGGATATTCATCAAATCGAGTTGCATATTAGAGAGACCACTACAATAGCAGAAACAACAATAGAGGAAGGAATTTTGGAAAGAATCAAAATTTCAGAGTTCAATGTCAGATATGTGGGAAGAATAATCACACTGCCTCTCAGTGTTATCATAGATTCAACAGCTCCTATCAACATCCATCCACAGGCAATTAAAATATTGTAAATTCATTTCATATGACTTCTCCACAAACATCATATTCATAAACCTCTCCCATTACTCCACAAGCCTACTTTGCACAACTATTTACCTCCCACATACCATCTCCATATCCTTATACAATCCTTACAACAAATCCTCCTCTCCTTCCTACTCCTCCTTATCCACCTCCCTTCACTTCCTCTTATCCTCCTCCCTCCACTTCCTCTTATCCCAACTCATGGTACACTGAAAAATCTCATTTCTCCCCAGATCCTATTTCCATCTTCACAGATCAACCATCTCCACATGTCTTCATAGCTATCCTTAATTCTTATAACCCCATTGACTGGCTCTTTAACACTGGTGCCACCAGTCACCTTGCCAACACCTTAGCTCAATTTTACACCTTTTAAGACTATCATGGATCTGAATCTGTTACTGTGGGAAATGGGAATAAGTTACATATCCTTCATATAGGCACTGGATTACTCACTACTTCATTTACAACTCTTACTCTTTCCAATATGCTTCATGTTCCTGGTTTAACTCATAACACTACAAGAATTTGCACCATTAGCAACAATATTTAGCAACACAAGATATTTTTGTTGCCAAAGATACCCTTTTGGCAACAAAATTTGAATTATGTTGCCAAAAGACTATTTTACATTGTACTTTTGGCAACATAAAATAAAACTTGTTGCCAAAAGTTAAAATTTCAAGCGGGAAGCTAGCAAAATAAAAGAGGGGAATTTTTTAGTTTTTAGCATCATATTTTTTTGTTGCCAAACATGACTTAACTTTTGGCAACATAGGAGTGGGTTGAGAAAAATCTCATACTTTTGGCAACAAAGAGAATTATGATGCCAAAAATATTTTATTTGTTTGTTACTAATTTTTGTTGGCCGTTAAGTTAGACAAAAGACCAAAAAAAAAAACAAAAAAATACTCTCCCTCTCTGCTCACCGAAATCGAACCCTAAGCTTTCCTCCGTCATGCTCTCCCTCTCCTGCTCTCCCTCTCCTCCGTCCATCCTGCTCTTCCCCTCGTTATCCTGCTCTTCCCCTCATTCAATCCTCGTCCACCACCTCGTTCAATGATTGTTCAGAAATCGATTTCGGTGAGTTCAAACGATTGTTCAGAAATCGATTGTTCAAACACCATCTATAAAAATATATTGTTTTTGTGTTGATCTGATCGAAAAGACACTCTGTCTCGTATAGATCAGAAAGCGAAGGTGATCGCAGGTCTCTCTTTCCTATTATTTTTCCTTCATTTTTTAGTTTATGGATGATATTGTTCTAAAAATATATTATTTTTGTGTTTCTCTATTTCTTGACCAGTTCTTGTAGAGGTACAAATTCTCGGTCCAGCTGTCTTCTAATCCGGTATTTATAGTCTCATTATAATCATATGTATAAATATATACACGCATTGGAATTGAAATTCTATTGCAAAATTATAATTATTCGTATAATCATTGTGCATTGCTCATTTACTCTGTTGATATATACACAATTATGAAAAAGTTATGAGAGTGATATTTACGAATATATTTATTATTATGTTTTTTTAAATTTTTTTTTAAATATAAGATTGTGAAAAGGAAAAAAAATATTAAAAGATGGAGAAGTTATTCACTTTGATAACCCATTCTTTTATTTGCGTTATTTGGTAATTTATGTAATTAATGTATATCTTTATTGGGTAATAAGCGTATTAGTTTATGGTTTATGGTAATAAGGGTATTAGTTTATGGCTCAAGTATAAATACTATTATCTGATTGGTGGTTTTAATGTGGTGAGCAACATATCTTTTAAAGCATCAATTAAAAGTAGGGTAAATTATACATAGTAATAAACCTCTCAAGTTACACATAGTGCGCATAGATACTAGCCATCTAGTTCTTATGCGTACGCATTCAATAGCCCTTAGACCCGTTCGAGAGTCATTACCCCTGTAATGAGATCTCTTGAATTGTCCCGTTTGGACAGTTTGGGACCGCATAGATTCTGTATAATAATGTACTTAGTGGTGTGCACTTGTTACTTTTGGGGGAAATTCTGTTGCCGTCTCTTAATGTTCTCTGGGTACATACTAAATTGATGTGGTGTTGAGTGTTAATTCAATTGATAAATCGACATCAATTGAAATAACGCCAACACTTGCGAATCTATGTCGTGTACTTGGAGAACTATGGGGATATGCTGCCGAAATTTCCTCAGATTGAAACATTGTGGATGAGCTGCTAAGTGTGTTACATAAATATGCGGTCTTGAATGGGATAGGACCACTCACCTTTTAGAGGAGATACAATTATGTTGTTTTATACGAGATGCACAAGGAAATAAATTGTAACTTCTAAGTAAAAGTTAATTCATCATTTGCTGTTTATGTACTCTCTCAATTAGCGAATATGTAGGGGGTCAATAAGAGTTTAAATTATATTGCTTTGTATGAAATATACGAAGAAAAAAGGTAACTTTTAAGTAAAATTTAATTCATCTATTGTTGTTTATGTAATCTCTCAATAAACAGATATGGAAGAAGTGGACAAGAGTTGGATGACACTTAAGCATAGAGTAGGCGAGCGGTATCGTGAGGGCGCTAAGTCTTTTGTTGACAGAGCAATGGCCAAAGTGAGCCAAAATGGTACAATTCAATGCCCGTGTAATAATTTTTGTAATCGTTATTGGCACATTGGCCATGTTGTGATGTATCATATAGTACGACATGGCATAATGGAAAGTTATAAGATCTGGGTTCAATATGGGGAATCTATTTTGCAACACCAAATCGATGAATCTGAAGATGACACGGATGTTGAAATTGGTGATAATGAAGATAAGGATGACGATTTCCCCGAATTAGTAGAAGACTATTGTAGGGGGACTTATACGGGGCGTGATTCAGGGGATTTTGGGATAGAAGAAGCGTATGATAACACCAAAACAAATGATGTGCAAAATATCGAAAAAATAATAAAGGCTGCCCAACGTGAGGTGTACCCGGGCTGCAAAACATATACGCTATTGAAATTTGTGATTACAATGTTTCATTTGAAGGTTGTGGGTAAATGGAGTAATAAGTCATTTGACATGTTGATGGAGGTATTAGTGGATCTGCTGCCTGCAGGGAATTTGGTTCCGAAATCGATTTATGAAGCCAAAAAGCTGCTAGGAGAATTGGGCTTGGGATATGAGACAATCCATGCATGCCAACATGATTGCGCTCTCTTTTGGAAGGAGAATGAATCTCTTGATAATTGTCCGATATGTGGGGAGTCTAGATACAAGCCTAATTTTGGCAATGGTAAGAAGATCCCTCAAAAGGTACTACGCTACTTTCCATTGACACCTAGGTTGCAAAGATTGTTTATGTCAAGGAAGACGGCTACAGGCATCAGATGGCACAGTGATAAGCGCGTGGATGATGGGATATTGAGGCATCCAGCTGATAGTGAGGAGTGGAAGGACTTTGATCGATGTTATCCTGATTTTGCTAAGGATCCCCGTAATGTGAGGCTAGGCCTCGCCACCGATGGGTTCAACACTTTTGGGAACATGAGCACCTCTTATAGCATGTGGCCTATGGTAATGATGCCATATAACATGGAACCCTGGAAATGCATGAAGGATCCATTTTTCATGATGACTTTACTTATTCCTGGGCCTAATGCCCCCGGTAAAGAAATTGATGTTTACATGCGACCATTGATTGATGAGTTGAACGAGTTGGGGGAAAATGGCATACTCACTTATGATGCCTCTACTCAACAAACGTTTCGGATGCATGCAGTTGTAATGTGGACGATAAACGACTTTCCTGCCTATGGTAACTTATCTGGGTGGAGTACGAAAGGTTATCTTGCTTGTCCCCCATGTAATGATGATGCATTATCTCAACGCCTGCGAAGTAAGATTGGCTACTTGGGCCATCGACATTGCCTTCCCGAGGACCATACTTTGCGAAGGAGTAAGGCGTTTAACGGTATGTATGAGAATCAAACTCGATCCTTGGAGTTACCAGTGGAAAAAGTACTAAATCAATTGAATTGCTTGTCAAAAGCCAAGTTTGGAAAGCATCCGAGCAACAAGAAAAGGCCTCGTGACCCAACAGAATTGAACTGGACAAAGAAAAGCATTTTATACGAGCTCCCGTATTGGAAAACACTAAAGCTTCGTCACAACCTTGATGTGATGCACATTGAGAAAAATATATGTGACAATTTACTTGGAACAATATTGAACATGGATGGGAAGAACAAGGACACAGAAAAAGCACGCCTTGATCTAGAAGATATGGGCATAAGGGCGGAATTGCACTTACAAAAGCGTCCTGATGGGTCTTATGTCAAGCCTCCCGCAATATATACATTAACCCCAAAGGAGAAGGAGTATTTTTATGATTTTTTGAAATCAGTTAAGTATCCAGATGGCTATGCTGCAAACATTTCAAGATGTGTGACTACAAAGGCTGGAAAATTATTGGGCCTTAAAAGCCATGATTGTCATGTCTTGTTACAACAAATTCTTGCCATTGGGATGCGTGGATATCTTCCTAAAGATATTTGTATTACACTGGCTGAGTTGGGTGAATGGTTTCAGGAGTTGTGCTCCAAAACATTAGTGCGAACAGATTTGGAGAAATTAGAGGAACGCATAATTCTGATACTTTGCAAAATGGAGAAGATTTTCCCCCCGGCATTCTTTGATGTAATGGTCCATTTGGCGGTTCATTTGGCACGTGAGGCCAAACTTGCTGGACCAGTACAATATCGATGGATGTTTCCAATTGAAAGGTAAATGAAACTATTATAACGTTAATTTAGTTTAATATCTTGAAAAATGTGTAAAATGTGTAATATTCATCTAACTATTATTAATTTCAAGGTTTCTTGGAACTTTGAAAGAATTTGTATCTAACCGAGCCAGGCCTGAAGGTTCCATTGCGGAGACGTACATCGTGAAAGAGTGTTTGACTTTTTGCTCAATGTACTTGAGCCATGTTGAAACCGTATTTAACAGAGAAGAACGCAATTGTGATGGTGGCGAACGTGGCTTGGGGCTAGTTGTCTTTAACCAAAATGTCCGTCCTTTCGGACGTATCTCAAGGGCTCCTGATGTGTCTGAAAAGGAGCTCAATATGGCTAAGTGGTTTGTGTTGTATAACACTGCTGAGGTTGAGCCGTATCTAGAGTACGTGTTTCAAATTTATAATATTTATGATCTTTTTGTTTGATTATCCATTTTATTAATAAATTAAATTTCTCTAATTAGGGAACACAAAAGTCTACTTCAAATTCCAAATGGACGTGACATACTTCAAATTCAACGCCAAAAATTTCCGAAGTGGTTTAAAGAACATGTAAGATATATAAAGAAAGTTACTTTGCATCACTTTAACAATAATTTAATATGACTTTCATATGTTGTTTATGTAGATGAATCTTTTACGAGCGCAAGGGTCCCCCAAAGCAAATGATGAGCTTTGGTCATTAGCAAATGGACCTAACGTGATAGTGAATATGTATTCGGGTTGCATTTGCAATGGAGTTCGATTCCATACTAGGGACCGAGACAGGCATCGTAGGAGTCAGAATAGTGGGTTGGTCTCCAAAGGGGAACACGAGGGTCCTGAGCTAGACTTTTACGGTTACTTGAGCAAAATTTATGAGATGACATATATTTACGGGAATAAAGTCATTTTGTTCCAATGCGAATGGTTCAACACCGGTAGTAGGAAGACAATGCGCACTGATTCACATTTTATTAGTATTGATGTCAAGAGTCGGTGGTATAAAGATGATCCATTTGTTTTGCCTAGTCAGGTTCAACAAGTTTTTTATGTCAATGATACAAAGTTAGGTGCACAATGGCAAATCGTACAAAAAGTCCAACATCGGGGAACCTGGGATGTACCGGAGTTGGATGACGATGATACCGGGGCAGCAGAATTGCATGGATCGGGTGACGTGTTCCAACAAGTCGTAACAACAAATGTTATCCCAATCGTCGTTGAAGATACTGCTACTCAATTTCATAGGAATGATGCAATTCCTGAGGTTATCCCTAGTGATAGGGTTCTGCATCCAATGGGGGAAAACATTGATGATGATGATGATGATGATGATGATGATGATGATGATGATGATGATGATGATGTCGTTGATGATGAAACAATGCTAGAGAATGGAGATAACGAAGAAGATGGGGAGAAAATGGATTATGATTATGATATTGATACCGATATGTAATGTTAAATGTTTTGTTCCTATTTTGTTTTGTATGTGGACAAACTTTTTATGTTTCTATCTAGTGTAATTCGTTACGTGTTGTGCCAAATTAGTTTTATCAAATTAGAGAATGGAGATAACGAAGAAAATGGATTATGATTATGATATTGATACTGATATGTAATGTTAAATGTTTGTTCCTATTTCGTTACGTGTTGTGTCAAATTAGTTTTATCAAATATTATTAATCAAATTATATGATTCCATCTAGCGTAATTCGTTATGTAGTGTGATGTTAATTTGATTTTATTTAATTTTTGTGTTTAGTCGAAAAATATGCCTCCAAAGGAAAAAATATGGCTTCAACCTAGACATACGGGTCGTATGATGTTAGCATATGAGAAAGAAAGGCTCAATAATATTAAGAAGAATCAATTGCGACTGAATGCATTGGTGCCTAACGAGATCAGATTCAGTAAGAATCAAAATTTTAATGTAAATGTACGAGATGATGACGACTACAGATTGCCCGATGGTGAGGAGGATCTTAGTTCGTCCAGTGGTGATGATGTCAGTGATGATAATAATGAGTATTCTAATCCTCAAATGGAGAAGGTAATGCATGCATGGTAGTGTAATTGAAATTAAGTTTATGTTCATTACCTCAATATACTTTAAAGTACATATATAGATTCTATACATTTTTTGCATCACTAATTAAACTGTATTTTGTATTGGCAGGTCTCGAACATGGCGCCCGTACGACGATTATTTCATCGTTCTCCCTCCCCCCCCCCCCCCGACGAGAGAAGCTTCATTTGAGGAGACACTCAACCCCCAAATCAATATGTCACGAGTACCACCAGTGACCAACAATGCAGGTAACATAATATATATAAAGTTATATATATATATATATATATATATATATATATATATATATATATATATATATATATATATATATATATATATATATATATATATAAACTGCTATATAAATAGTTTATATATAACCAGTTTATATATAAACTGCTTATATATAACAGCTTATATATAGCAGTTTATATATAAACTGTTTTATATAACAGCTTATATATAACAGTTTATATATAAACAGCTATATATAAGCTGTTATATATAACAGTTTATATATAAACAGCTATATATAAGCTGTTATATATAACAGTTTATATATAAACAACTATATATATGCTGTTATATATAACAGTTTATATATATAAGCTGTTATATATAAGCAGTTTATATATATAACCAATTTATATATAACAGCTTATATGTAGCAGTTTATATATAAACAGTTATATATAAACTGTTATATATATTACAGTTTATATTTTAACTTATTTATTTTTCTTCGAAATCTTGTTTAGATTGTTTAAATCTACTTCTTGTATATATAATTATCTTACTTTCGCATTAAAACAGGAGGTTCGAGTCACTCCTCGTTGCACTTTCAACAGAGAACATCAAATGATAATGCCGTAGAAGATATACAAGTTACTGTTCCTGACGTTTCCATGATGCGTAAGTCATTTTTGTTTAGATTGTTTAAATTTACTTATTGTATATATAATTGTCTTTATTTTTTATTAAAACAGGAAGCTCGAGTCACTCCTCGATGCGTCTCCAACAAAGAACATAAATCAATGATGTTGTTGAAGATATACAGGCCGATATTCCGGATGTTTCCTTGATATGTAAGTTATTTTGATTATTTTATTAGTAGTTTATTATGTAATACTTGACATTTATTATATTACTTTATGTAATACTTAACATCAATCAATGACATTTATATTACTTTATTTTTCTACAGCTAGTAGAACCAAAAAGCGAGTTCGAGGATTAACACGTGGAATGAAGGTTGAGAAAACGGTAAAAAGACATGGAAAACTTGAAGTGTGTGTGTTGGAAGGTGATGGGGCACCTATGGGTGTAAATGCTCCTTCTCTAGGACAACAAATCGGAATTGAGGTTCGAAATGCGGCACCACTTCAAGGGGTGACTCGTTGGGGGGGAAATTGATTCTGGGACACGAGATGCAGTAATCGCTAGGATTCGGGTAGTTATATTTGATTCTTTCAGTTAGATATTCTTTCAATGTTATTGTGTGTATTTCTAATTAAAGTAAATTTGCAGGATAAATTCGATATTGTTAACTATGATGAGGATGAGTTTGTCAGACATGCTATTCATAGGAAGTGTGCACGGAGGTACAGTGGCTGGAGGAGTAAAATGTACATACATTACACGAAATTATTGAAGGATGGAGTCGACCCTAAAAAGAATTCATATGGAGGGGTTACACCAAGCGATTGTAAGTACATGATAGATGATGTTTGGAGTGGTGAGAAGTTCAAGGTAAGTAATTCGTATTTCATTATGTTTGTAATTTAGCTATTCCTTGAAAATTGCATTATTGGAGATCCATTTAGTATTTTTTTATGTTTTTAATTAGGCAAGGTCAGTAAAAGGTCAATTAGCACGTGCTAGTTTGCCTTGGAATCATACTTGTGGGTCACGATCATTTGTAGCTGCCATGTCAATCGAGGTGATGCGTTATGTAATTTATGAATTTAATTACTTATCAATGTAAAATCATATTCTCATTGGTTCCATTTATGAATAGGCTGAAGAAAAGGGTGGTGAGAGACCACATATTACTGACTTCTTTAAATCATCTCATTGGAGTGAGAAAAATAATGACTGGGTGGATCCAAAGTGCAAGGAAAAATATGTATGTACATCTTTGATTAATTAATCATATTGCGAAAGATCCCATATTGCTAACTTCTTTATATTGTTATTTTACAATTTGTTGACTAATTATAACATGAGCTTATACTATTTTAAATATGGCAGGAGAAGTTTGTGGAGCTTAAAGAGAGATCCTCGCAACCAAACGCACCCTTCATGTCACAAGAGGAGATGTCGATAGAAGTTTTTGGAAAAAGATCGGGCCATATTGTTGGATGGGGGGTAGGCCCGAAGCCCTCTAAAGCTTCAAGTACAATAGGATAATTGAGGGCGCGTGATGAAGAGGTGAGGCTACTAAGAGAGAATTTGGCTTTAGTCGAGGAGAGAAATGCTATCCAACAACAGAAGATAGATGCTCAACAACAGAAGATAGAGGCCCAAGATAAAAAATTTGAGGATTTCCAGGAATACACGATGCAAATGTTTGCAAAAATACGTAAGGATCAAGAACGAGGGAGCGTATCCGGAGGATCTCCAAATTCGAATCAATTTGGTAAGTATATATATTTATATGTTATATATATAACTGTTATAACATATATTATAACATATATGCATATATAACAACATATATGCTGTTATAACACCATATATGTTGTTATATATATAACAACTTATCTGTTATAATATGCTGTTATGCATATATAACAACACCGTTACCATATATGTTGTTATATATATAACAGCTTATCTGTTATAATATGCTGTTATGCATATATAACAACACCGTTATGCATATATAACAACATATATGGTGTTATAACAGCATATATGTTGTTATATATATAGCAGCATATCTGTTATTGTTGATACCAAAATTAATATGCTGATATGGACGAATAATATGAAGACACGTGTCAATCTACTTGGCACAATAGCAACGAGGAAGTTCATTTCCCCGACCAACTCATGTTCGCCCCGAGCAACGAGGATACACCGAGGAACTTCATCATTCCGAGGTACTCTAGCGCTCCGAGGAACTCCTGAGCAACGA
The DNA here is from genome assembly GCA_949130495.1 of Sambucus nigra. Lineage (NCBI taxonomy): Eukaryota > Viridiplantae > Streptophyta > Magnoliopsida > Dipsacales > Adoxaceae > Sambucus > Sambucus nigra. The sequence goes on along the minus strand of OX422224.1, from coordinate 139,511,325 downwards.
GCAACTAAGGCGGTCAGAGCTGCACCTCGGTCGTAGCATTAATTGCCAGATAATCAACAGTTCGACTATTCATTGAATGTTTATCATCTTGACGCACACGCTGCATTAAATGTATTACCATTTCATATGTATATCATTTAATGTATCAACCCATTCATGTACAGCCTAAGGGCTATAAATACCTTGCATCACCCTCATTCAGGGGGACCGGAATTTCTGGAGAGAACTTGTACTCGAGAATTCCCAAACACTCAGCAATAACATAATAGTGGACGTAGGCCATTCATATAAGGATGAACCACTTTAAAATTCTTTGTCTCATTTTATTTATCTGTGATTGAATAATTAGAGCGATTTAATTTTTTACATCAACAGATACAGAAAATATTATTCTGGACGACGAGCACCCTGAACGAGTAACCCAGATAGGTTCTACGTTGGATGCTTCAATAAAACAGGAGTTGATAACTTTCTTGAGAAATAGGAAGAAAACTTTTGCGTGGAGTCATGAAGACATGCCAGGAATAGATCCAAACTTGTTATGTCATGAGCTCAATGTGAATAAGGAGATCAAGCCTGTAAAGCAGAGAAGAAGGGTATTTAGCCCTGAGAAGAATCAAGCTATACAAGAGGAGGTCGAGAAGCTCCAGAAAGCCCAATTCATTGAAGATATAAAGTATCCAGACTGGTTGGCAAACGTGGTGATGGTAAAAAAGAAAAACAATAAATGGAGAATGTGTGTTGATTTCACCGATCTTAACAAGGCATGACCAAAGGATCATTTTCCATTGCCCAGAATTGATCAACTAGTGGATGCTACCTAGGGACATGAGCTGCTCAGCTTCATGGATGCTTACTCTGGCTACAACCAGATCAAAATGAAACCTGAAGACAGGGAAAGTACTTCTTTTATTACCCCTAGGGGAACTTATTGCTATAATGTTATGCCTTTTGGTTTGAAAAATGCAGGAGCGACATACCAACGGCTGATGAACAAGGTTTTTGCCGAACAAATCAGTTGCAATATGGAAGTCTATGTCGATGATATGCTGACAAAAAGCAAGAAAGCTGCTGATCATCTAGTTGATCTAAGTCAGACTTTTGATCAACTGGATAAATACCAGATGAAGCTCAATCCGACGAAGTGCACATTTGGAGTACGAGAAGGAATGTTTCTCGGGTACATTGTCAACCAGCGAGGCATTGAAGCAAATCCAGAAAAGATCAAAGCTCTTTTAGGGTTGCGATCTCCAACAACAAAGAAAGAAGTGCAGAGTCTTACAGGACAAGTTGCAGCGCTCAACAGATTTGTATCTCGAGCAACAGATAGATGCTTACCGTTCTTCAAAACACTTCGAAAAACTTTCGAGTGGAATGATGAATGTGAAAGAGCCTTTTAAGACTTGAAAAAATATCTGGGAACACCTCCACTGTTGTCAAGACCAATAACGGGAGATAAGTTGTACTTATACCTGGCAGTATCAGAGCATGCAGTCAGCTCAGCATTGATCAGATTGGAGAATGGAGTCCAGAAGCCAATTTATTACACAAGTAAGGATTTCCAAGGTGCAGAGATTAGGTACCCAAAGTTAAAAAAATTGGCATTAGCATTAATTGAAGCAAGTAGAAGAATGAGGCCATATTTTCAAGCCCATACCATCGTCGTTTATACCGACATGCCATTGAGACAAGCCCGTCATAAGCCAAAAAAGTCAGGGAGACTGATGTATTGGGGAATAGAGCTCGGTGAATATGATATTGTGTATGAACCCCGATCCTCGTTGAAAGGGCAAGCTGTAGCAGATTTTATAGCAGAGTTTACATATCCTGATACCCACGAGGAACAAAAAGTGCTCACTAATCAACCTGTGGATGTTACAGGATCAACAGACATAAGTCCATACCAACTCCGGTTGGTAAAAGGGCTTGTGGATGTAGAAAGATCATCAAATTCAAATCCAGACCAACTCCAATTGGTAAAAGGGCAAGAAGAGATGGTCGACGAGGAGCGAAAATTAACAGGGGAGGATGGAAGAGAACAGCAGATATTCCACCGAGGAACTCTATTGGATAAGAAATTTGAACACGAGTTACCTACATGGAGATTGTATGTAGATGGGTCATCTTGCACAGCAGGTTGTGGAGCGGGGATTGTTTTGAAAACCCCAGACGAGATTGATATAGAATATGCCTTGCGATTTCAATTCAAAACCTCCAATAATGAGGCTGAGTATGAGTCCATGATAACAGGTCTTAATTTAGCAAAGATTATGGAAGCACAACAAGTGATGGTATTCAGTGATTCCCAATTAATTGTGAATCAGGTGATGGTAACATATGCGGTTAAAGGAGAACTAATGGTCAAGTATCATGCAAAGGTGGTGGAATTTTTGGCAGAATTTGATGCCATTCAGTTGATCAGAATACCCAGAATAGAAAATGCACAAGCAGACGCACTGGCCCGACTAGCATCAGCTACTCGTACCGAGCTGCGAAGAACGATACCAATTGAAGTACTGGAAAGTCGGAGCATAGATGAAAACCTGACGATGAATGTTATTACCCTTGATTTAGGACCATCTTGGATGGATCCCATCGGGGCATATATTGAAGAGGGAGAATTTCCAGAGGTCAAGCTCACGGCAAAGAAATTGAAGTTTAAAGCTGCTCGGTATGTACTAACTAATGGTGTTTTGTATAGACGAGGAATTATGGCAGGTTTGTAAAGATGTGTACACCCATCCGAGGTGAAAGAATTGATTGAAGAGATCCATGAAGGGTCTTGTGGAGCACATGTGGCAGGTCGGACACTTTTGCAAAGAATGACGACGCAAGGATACTACTGGCCGACGATGAGGGCTGATTGTATAGCCTATGCTAAGAAATGTGACAAGTGCCAACGTTTTTCCTCCATCCGACGAACTCCACAAGCTTTGTTGACACCCATAACTTCCCCTTGGCCATTTGCCATGTGGGGAATTGATTTGGTTGGACCACTGCCGACCACCCGAGGAAGATTCAAGTAACTCGTCGTTGCAGTGGACTATTTTACTAAGTGGGTAGAAGCTGAGCCGCTTATTGATATGACATACGAGAAGGTATACCAGTTCGTTTGGAAGAACATCATCTGTCGATATGGTCTCCCTCATGCCTTCATCACAGACCATGGAACCCAATTTGATAACGAGGAATTTGCTGCCTATTGTCATCAGTCGAACATTTTGAAGGTTCATTCAGCACCAGGCCATCCTCAAAGCAATGGACAGACTGAGGTGACAAACAGAACACTACTAAATGGTTTGAAGAAGAGGCTAAGTGAAGCTAAAGCTAATTGGATTAATGAACTACAATCAGTATTGTGGGCTTACCGAACAACTCCCCGAGCAGCGATTGGAGAATCACCATATATGCTAGCATTTGGAAGTGAGGCTGTAATACCTGCAGAGTTTGGTCTACCAACACACAGAGTGTTGAATTTCAATTCCCCAATCAGTGACTTGATGAGAAGAATGGATTTGGATATGCTCGAGGAAGTTAGAGAAGAGGCAGCCATTAGGAATGCTGCTTACCAACAACGCACAGCTCTGTTCTACAACTAGAGGGTGAAGAAATGCGACTTAAAAGAAGGGGATTATGTACTAAAGAAGGTCATTCAGAAACACAATAAGCTGGAAGCCAACTGGCATGGACCTTACCGAGTTACAGAAGTTGTTCGACCAGGAACTTACAGAATAGCAACTCTAGAAGGAGAGGAATTTAAGAATGCGTGGAATGCTGATCATCTACGCAAGTATTATCAGTAATGTAAAATGTAACGCATTTCCTTCATTATGAATAAAACGATGATGTTTCACCATCTCCTTCCTTTTATTACAAGTTTTTGGGGAATACTAGTGTGATACACTACACTGATAGTTCGAGCGTGATCAACTTCGGTTGGTAAAATAGCGAGAACAAATTATACTCCTTTGGTTAGGAGGCGTACACTTGCGTGATCAACTTCAGTTGGTAAAAGAGCTTGTGGACAAGATAGTTCGAAAGAACCTGATAGTTCGAAAGAACCTGATAGTTCGAGCGTGATCAACTTCGGTTGGTAAAATAGCGAGAACAAATTATACTCCTTTGGTTAGGAGGCGTACACTTACGTGATCAACTTCGGTTGGTAAAAGAGCTTGTGGACAAGATAGTTCGAAAGAACCTGATAGTTCGAAAGAACCTGATAGTTCGAGCGTGATCAACTTCGGTTGGTAAAATAGCGAGAACAAATTATACTCCTTTGGTTAGGAGGCGTACACTTGCGTGATCAACTTCGGTTGGTAAAAGAGCTTGTGGACAAGATAGTTCGAAAGAACCTGATAGTTCGAAAGAACCTAATAGTTCAAACCCATGACCAACTTTGGATGGTAAAAGGGTAAGAACAATATTCTTAAAAATGCCAATTTTGGCTGGTTAAGAAACAAAATATGCCAACAAGTTAGTCGGAAGGTAAAACCATTCCAGAAAATACAAAAAATTCCAAATTGAGCCAAGTATAGTTGGTCGGGGATAAAAACCCACTAACTGTAGTTGGTCAACGAGGAGAACTTATTGACGAGGAGGATCCATCAACCTGGTTGGTCGGACACATTTTATGAAAACTCTCGCTAATTATACTTGGTCGACGAGTACAATTTAACAACCTTAGTTGGTTGGAAAAATTTTATACATTTTTATACTTATTACTTTATTATTAAGTGATCGAGCAATATTTTTGATACTTGTAACTGTTTATTACTAAGTTGGTTGATGAACAGCACAAAATTGTTATCTTTTTAACAGATACATATGCACAGATGTAAAAGTGTTAGGCAAATACAAAAGAATAGCAATACAAATTTGCAAACAGAAAATAAAAGTATTTCATTAAAATTCAAAATAAATTACAAGTTACATATGTTTGCTAACTATTACATTGAAAATCCTATTCTATTGGTTTTTTCCCCTCAGCCTTCGATACAGGTTCCTCGCCAGCAGGAGGATCATCTAATGTTTGGGGAGAATTGATAAAATTCAAGTCTCTCAACATTCTGACATTCATTACTGAAGGAGTATCCAAGAGATGCTCGGGACGAGATAATTCAATCTGAGAATGAAGACTATAGTCACCAAGATATTTTGAAATTAAGCTCCGAGGAATAGCACGAGCTGGGATCCATTCCATGTCCAGTTTATAAGGCGGTACAGGCAAGTCTAGTAGCCCAGGAGCATGATAATCCCATAAATAATGGCCCTGCTCTAGCTTTAACACACCCAGTGCGTTCAACCATCCCTGTTTATAACCTTCATTATTGGCATTTTCAAGGCGAGCATCCAAGTGACAAAGGGCTTCATTATAGCCTGCCATCCAAAACTCACGAGGTTGTTTGTGGAATTGGAAAGTTATTCTCTCTAGTTGCTCGTGAAGGCTCCTGGCAAAAACATCTTTATTATTCAAGGCAGACTTCGTTGCAGTAAGTTGATCTTCCAAAGATAGGTTTTTCTTGGACATTTCAGACAAAGCACGATCTTTTGCATTTAATTGGAACGCTTGAGTTTCCAAAGTAGACTGAGTGCGAGCTTCTTCAACATTACGGCTGAGAACTCTTGATCGACTCCGAGCAGGTGGAGAACTTTGCTCCTCGACAACATTTTGAACAGCTCTTCCTCGCCCACGAGACCCTCTTCCTCATCCCCGAGCACTAGTAGAGATACCAGATCTTCTCAGAGTATCCAATTCTTGCCTTAATTTGGCATTTTCAACCTCTAAGAATGAGAATCCTTCATCGGTGACCGGTACCAAGGCAGTAGAGGATGAAGCTGAAGATTCATATTGTGCCAACTTCTTCTGCAAATTGTTGTTCTCTTGTTCCAGCATCTCGGCGATCTGTCTGCAGGCCTCAACTTCACCTTTTAGGGCTCTCTCCCTGACATCGTATCCAGCAATGATCTTTTTGTGGCCTGTCTCGGAAGAAAGCTGTTGATACCTATTCTCATACTCCTTGTGCAACAAGGTAGTTGATTCATTGTGCTGATTTTGAAGATCTTCTAGGGAATAATGAAGCTCCTCGATCAATTCATAGTAGGCCACATTATTGGCCACAGCTCGGTCAAGTAAATCCTTCAAGTACCGATAAGCCTCAATTGCTTGTTCTGAGGCATCATGGCCAAGGATGTCAGAAATTTCTGATACACTCAAATTTGTATGACCAGCTTTATAATATTCATGGCATTGCTGCATCAGCTTTGTATCATGTGCAGATATCAGTTCCATTCTAGCCACAAACTAATAATGAAAAGAAGACAACAGTCAACAAAAATAAATCATCAACAACAGAGATGAAAAAAGATGTATTTTATTAGATCACAAAAAGATTACATTGTTTGATTACAAATAATGAAAGATAGAAATGATACCGAACAACTTCACACCTTTTCCTTGTCTCCCAAGACTTTCTCGGGAGGCTGGGACGAGGAGCTTGGTTGCTCGGTCGTAACAGCAGCTTGATCAGCAGGAGCTGAAATTTTCTCAGGAGGAGGAAGCATGGAAGAAATGTCCTCGTTGGCAGAAGGTAGAGAGGCAGGGACTTGATCACCTATGGCCATGGAAGATTCATCAGAGATAGGCTCATCTTCTTCTACTACAATTGGTGGGGGAGGACCAGGGAGGTGTAGCTGAAATAGCTCAGAGTCGTCTTTGATCTTCAATTCCTGTAGGGCAGCTACCCAGCCATCTCAGAAGTATTTCAACTTCCCGTATTGTACTTGGGATGTCATCGCAGCAATCCCTTTGTCCCATCCTTTATCCCAGCCAGCGCTGAAGGATTTTTTAACTGCGAGCTTTCTTTTCAGTTTCTCCGAGGAGAGCTTCTCGGATAGAAGATCCTCGGCAGTCTTTAACTTCACATCCAATTCTTCTTTTTGGCGCTTTACATCTCGCAGGACGGACAACTCTTCCTCTGCCTTTTTCAGCTTATCTTCAAGCTCTCCAAAGTTCTTGAGCTTGTCGTCATATTTCTTATGTTCGACCTCTAAACTTTTCACCTTATTCTCCAAACTCTTGGAAATCTCAGCCAACTTCACCTTCTCAGCTTCAACTATAGACAACTTTTTCTCCCAGTCAGCTTTGTCCTCATTATACTGCTGACGAGAATCCTTCAAGGATTGGGTCAAACCCAACAGAGCATCCTCTACCCCCGGCGAGGAGCTGGAAGCTTTAATTACTTCATCTTTCTTCACGATGTTGTTAAAACAATTCACCAGCTAAACAAAGGAAAAAGTGACAAGTCAGTACAAAAATACAAGTATTCAAAGAAAGAAAGGAAATTCAGAGTGTGAGAAATTTACTGAAGCAAGGTGACGGGTAGCTAGGGATGTCAGCATATCCCTAGAAATATTTTCATCAGTTCCTTGGACCTCGGGTATGATCCAAGTTTTTACCGAGCTCATGGCAGAGCTCGGAGGAATGATGGTTGGAACACCAACACCACTAGCTGGTAGAGAGGAGATGGTTTCAGCCAGATTAACAGTTTCAGCTAAAGCGACTGAGGACGATTTCCTCAATCTCCTCAAAGGGACTTCAGCAGTTTCAACCAAGGAAGAGCTCTTGGTCGGAGAGATAGCAGTCATCTCCACAGGAGCAACCTTCTTGCTCGGAACCACTGGGGGCTTCTCGGTAGCTTTGGAAGGCGCAACATCCACCTTCTTAGTCCCCTCTGGGACATCAATTTTGCTTTTCTTGGCTTCAGCAGCAGAAGTAGTGTCATCAAATAGAGCAGGGGGAGCTCTTTTCCTACCCATTCTTTGACTTAAAGGGATGTGAGAATCTGAAGAAGAATCCTCTGGAGTTGAGACTGGCTCAACAGATCTAATCACAGGACGAGCAGTATAAGAAGTCGTATAGCTCCTATACTGCAGCAAATATGATGCAGACCTGATGTGCTCGTCTGCAACGTTCTTATGCAAACCCCAGATAAGTTTCAGATGCTTAATATTAACCTCTGATTCTTTTGGAGTTTTTATTTTACTATCAACTGCAAATAAATACATAATGAAATATCAGTCATACATTTTGTCAAATATGATAAAAGCATAATTTCATAAGTAAAGGAAAATGAGAATAAACCTATCCCATTGCCATATGGGGGGCATTTAGGACCCTGGTATACTTCATCTCCAACCAAGGGGGCATATTGCCAATTTTTAACAACCACCCCATGTTCAAAATAATCTCTATTTTCATCAGGGAGGTTAACTACAAGAGCCCTATTTAAAAACCTAGTTTTTAAGTAATAAACATTATCTAAAATAGCCCATCTATAGCAATACATAATCTCAGGAATCCCTATACGAGTCCCATGAGTTAGATTTAATTTATACACCCCATTAATTATTCTCCATGAATTGGGGGCTATTTTTGCAGGAACAACGTCAAAGTACTGACAGAACTCTAAGCATAAGGGGTTTGGCGGAAAAGAAAATCCACATTCAGCAATGAATAGACTGGGGAACCAATGACCCTCAGCCAATCGAAAATAATCTAAAGGCTCAGAAAGAACCTCCAGAGTTACCCAGGAAGGAATGGAAAAATCGGAACAAAATTTCTCAACAGATTCCACAAGATAAACCATAGTGAATAAAAGAAATACAGAAGAAAAGAAGAGAATCTTACAGGAAAAAGGAAGAGCTGACAACTAGCGAAGGAAAAGATGAACGCACAAGAGAGAGAGAGAACAGGAAAGCTTGAATGCAAAAAATTGGAAAAGGTAGAAGACGGTATGGTTACCTAAGAAGTTTAAATACTTTACCTTGGGAAGCTGCGAAGGAAATGATTACACAAAGAAACTAATACGCCACCGGCGGCTAAAAGGACAAAAATGCACGAAGATCGAAGCACTCATAAAAATTCGAAAAGGCTAATTCTGCGAATTTGGAAGGAAATTCAAATATGAAGAAAAGGCTCCTAAAACCCAGGAAAGTCATTTAATATCGCCATATACCGAGAAAGAATGTTTCATACTCCTCAAAGTTCAAAATATGAAACATTGGGGGCTTCTGTTGATACCAAAATTAATATGCTGATATGGACGAATAATATGAAGACACGTGTCAATCTACTTGGCACAATAGCAACGAGGAAGTTCATTTCCCCGACCAACTCATGTTCGCCCCGAGCAACGAGGATACACCGAGGAACTTCATCATTCCGAGGTACTCTAGCGCTCCGAGGAACTCCTGAGCAACGAGCAACCAAGGCGGTCAGAGCTGCACCTCGGTCGTAGCATTAATTGCCAGATAATCAACAGTTCGACTATTCGTTGAATGTTTATCATCTTGACGCACACGCTGCATTAAATGTATTACCATTTCATATGTATATCATTTAATGTATCAACCCTTTCATGTACAACCTAAGGGCTATAAATACCTTGTATCACCCTCATTCAGGGGGACCGAAATTTCTGGAGAGAACTTGTACTCGAGAATTCCCAAACACTCAGCAATAACATAACAGTGGACGTAGGCCATTCATATAAGGCTGAACCACTTTAAAATTCTTTGTCTCATTTTATTTATCTGTGATTGAATAATTAGAGCGATCTAATTTTTTACATCAACAGTTATAATATGCTATTATAACATATATGCAGCATATATGTTATAACATCATATTATGTTGTTATATATATAGCAGCATATATGTTATAATATGTTGTTATAACATATATGCAGCATATATGTTATAACAACATATTATAACATATATGCTGCTATATATATAACAACATATATGCTGTTATAACAGCATATATGTTGTTATATATGCATAACATATATGTTGTTATACATATAACAACATATATGTTGTTATATATGCATTTATGTTATAACAACTATATACTATATATATAACATATGCTGCCATAACATATAACATTTGTGTTGATATGTGATTTATAAGCCATACTTTATCTTATATAAATTATGTAAGGATCTATGTTCTGTTTTCTCATTAAGCATAAAAACATGCCATCAAGGGTGTAAACGTAAAACAGCAATAAAACGGTCGGGTAAGAGTCACGAACACTTCGCATGGGACCAATGTGACTCGTAGGAACCGACCGCGTAGTCACGGGGCTCCCGGTTTGAGTGTACGACCTAAATTTGCAAAAAATTAACCTTAATCATAAAAACATGCCATCGAAAGGTGAAAACGTAAAATAGCAACAAAACGGTCCCGTGAGAGTCACGAACACCTCGCACGGGACCAATGTGACTCGTAGGTACGGACCGCGTAGTCACGGGGATCCCGGTTTGCGTGTACGACCTAAATTTTAAAAAAATTAGACTTAATCATAAAAACATGCCATCGAAGGGTGAAAACATAAAATAGCAACAAAATGGTCCCGTGAGAGTCACGAACACCTCGCACGGGACCAATGTGACTCGTAGGAACCGACCGCGTAGTCACGGGGCTCCCGGTTTGAGTGTACGACCTAAATTTGCAAAAAATTAGACTTAACCATAAAAACATGCCATCGAAGGGTGAAAACGTAAAACAGCAACAAAACGGTCGTGTAAGAGTCACGAACACCTCGCACGGGACCAATGTGACTCGTAGGAATCGACCGCGTAGTCACGGGGCTCCCGGTTTGAGTGTACGACCTAAATTTGCAAAAAATTAGACTTAAGCATAAAAACAATCCATCGAAGGGTGAAATTGTAAAATAAATACATAACGGTCTCGTAAGAGTCACGAACAACTCGCACAGTAATAATGTGACTCGTAGGAACCGACCGCGTAGTCATCGGGCTCCCGGTTTGAGTGTAAGACATAAATTTGTAAAAAATTAGACTTAAGCATAAAAACATGCCATCGAAAGGTGAAAACGTATAACAAACACAGAACGGTCCCGTAAGAGTCACGAACACCTCGCACGGGACCAATGTCATTCGTTGGAACCGACCGCGTAGTCACAAGGATCCCGGTTTGAGTGTACGACGTAAATTTGCAAAAAATTAGACTTAAACATAAAAACATGCCATAGAAGGGTGAAAATGTAAAACAAACACAGAACGGTCCCGTAAGAGTCACGAACACCTCGCACGGGACCAATGGGACTCGTAGGTACGGACCGCGTAGTCACGGGGATCCCGGTTTGAGTGTAATACGTAAATTTGCCAAAACTTAGACTTAAGCATAAAAACAATCCATCGAAGGGTGAAATTGTAAAACAAATACATAACGGTCTCGTAAGAGTCACGAACAACTCGCACTGTAACAATGTGACTCGTAGGAACCGACCGCGTAGTCATCGGGCTCCCGGTTTTAGTGTAAGACGTAAATTTGTAAAAAATTAGACTTAAGCATAAAAACTTGCCATCGATATGTGAAAACTTAAAATAACAACAAAACGGTCCCGTGAGTGTCACGAACACCTCGCACGGGACCAATGTGACTCGTAGGAACCGACCGCGTAGTCACGGGGCTCCCGGTTTGAGTGTACGACCTAAATTTTCAAAAAATTAGACTTAATCATAAAAACATGCCATCGAAGGGTGAAAACGTAAAATAGCAACAAAACGGTCCCGTGAGAGTCACGAACACCTCGCACGGGACCAATGTGACTCGTAGGAACCGACCGCGTAGTCATCGGGTTCCCGGTTTGAGTGTACGACGTAAATTTGTAAAAAATTAGACTTAATCATAAAAACATGCCATCGAAGGGTGAAAACGTAAAATAGAAACAAAACGGTCCCATGAGAGTCACGAACACCTCGCACGGGACCAATGCGACTCGTAGGAACCGACCGCGTAGTCACGGGGCTCCCGGTTTGAGTGTACGACCTAAATTTGCAAAAAATTAGACTTAAGCAAAAAAACATTCCATCGAATGGTGAAAATGTAAAACAAACACAGAACGGTCCCGTAAGAGTCATGAACACCTCGCACGGGACCAATGTGTCTCGTAGGTACGGACCGCCTAGTCACGGGGATCCCGGTTTGAGTGTAAGACGTAAATTTGTAAGAAATTATACTTAAGCATAAAAACTTTCCATCGAAGGGTGAAAACTTAAAACAACAACAAAACGGTCCCGTGAGAGTCACGAACACCTCGCACGGGACCAATGTGACTCGTAGGTACGGACCGCGTAGTCACGGGGCTCCCGGTTTGAGTGTACGACCTAAATTTTAAAAGAATTAGACTTAATCATAAAAACATGCCATCGAAGGGTGAAAACATAAAATAGCAACAAAATGGTCCCATGAGAGTCACGAACACCTCGCACGGGACCAATGTGACTCGTAGGAACCGACCGCGTAGTCACGGGGCTCCCGGTTTGAGTGTACGACCTAAATTTGCAAAAAATTAGACTTAACCATAAAAACATGCCATCGAAGGGTGAAATTGTAAAACAAATACATAACGGTCTCGTAAGAGTCATGAACAACTCGCACGGTAACAATGTGACTCGTAGGAACCGACCGCGTAGTCATCGGGCTCCCGGTTTGAGCGTAAGACGTAAATTTGTAAAAAATTAGACTTAAGCATAAAAACATGCCATCGAAAGGTGAAAACGTATAACAAACACAGAACGATCACGTAAGAGTCATGAACACCTCGCACGGGACCAATGTCATTCGTTGGAACCGACCGCGTAGTCACAGGGATCCCGGTTTGAGTGTACGACGTAAATTTGTAAAAAATTAGACTTAAGCATAAAACATGCCATCGAAAGGTGAAAACTAATAACAAACACAGAACGATCCCGTAAGAGTCACGAACACCTCGCACGGGACCAATGTCATTCGTTGGAACCGACCGCGTAGTCAAAGGGATCCCGGTTTGAGTGTACAACATAAATTTACAAAAAATTAGACATAAACATAAAAACATTCCATCGAAGGGTGAAAATGTAAAACAAACACAGAACGGTCCCGTAAGAGTCACGAACACCTCGCACGGGACCAATGTGACTCGTAGGTACGGACCGCGTAGTCACGGGGATCCCGGTTTGAGTGTAAGACTTAAATTTGTAAGAAATTAGACTTAAGCATAAAAACTTGCCATCGATATGTGAAAACTTAAAACAACAACAAAACGGTCCCGTGAGAGTCACGAACACCTCGCACGGGACCAATGTGACTCGTAGGAACCGACCGCGTAGTCACGGGGCTCCCGGTTTGAGTGTACGACCTAAATTTTCAAAAAATTAGACTTAATCATAAAAACATGCCATCGAAGGGTGAAAACGTAAAATAGCAACAAAATGGTCCCGTGAGAGTCACGAACACCTCGCACGGGACCAATGTGACTCGTAGGAACCGACCGCGTAGTCATTGGGGTCCCGGTTTGAGTGTACGACGTAAATTTGTAAAAAATTAGACTTAATCATAAAAACATGCCATCGAAGGGTGAAAACATAAAATAGCAACAAAACGGTCGCGTAAGAGTCACGAACACCTCTATTGGGACCAATGTGACTCGTAGGAACCGACCGCGTAGTCACGGGGTTTCCGGTTTGAGTCTACAACTGTGGTTAGTCGTCTGCTGAGTACAACTCGCTTCAGAAGCAGCTAATTAGAAATTGTTGATTATGCTGAGTGTGTGAAGATGATAAACAGAAATTAGCATTTAAGGACATGATCAGTGCTTTCTCCAAATCTTTAGCTGCGAGTCTTTGGATGACAGAGACTGCATATTCCATGAAAGCGGCATCACATGGCACCGTGATAGGCCCATAAACTGTCAGCCCATACTCTTCTTCAGCTAATTCTAAAAACTCTCTAAAATTATCGTTCTTATGATAAATTAATGGAATTACAAATCGCCTCTAATCAGCAGTGTACACGACAAAGTGACCCTTACTGGGCCATGTGTTGCAACTGTCTTTGCTTCTTCCAAATATTATTCTTCTTCGGTTTACAGCAGCCATCTTTTGCCACTTTCTCGCGGTTTTGATGAGTATTTTAGGACTGATCATATTCCATCACTTAACTCCTATTGTACATAAATGAGTTATTATTCCATCACTCTTTTGAAGTAATTGTAAATATATATATATATACATATACTGTTACAGTATGTATATATAGTATATTAGTATGTATATAGTATATGTATATACAGTATGTATATACAGTATGTACATATACTGTTACAGTATATGTATATATATATACATACTAATATACTATATATACATACTAATACATACTAATATATATATATATATGTACATAGTATAACAATATGTATATATATATATATATATATATATATATATATATATATATATATATATATATATATATATATATATATATATATATATGAATAAAAATATGAACAGCTGTTTATATAGATAAATATATAAACAGTTTATATATATAAAAACTATTATAAATGTTTCTATAACAGTTATATCTAACTATTTATGTATAACTATAATAGTTATAAATTATTATTATCTTTTGAAGTCGAATAGATTATAATTTATTTTGTATTTTGTCTAGAATAAAAATGGATTTGCGACACATGGAAAAGTCAATGGATACGGAGGATCGAGGTACGTAGCTACTCGGATACTTATTTAAGTTTATGTAGCTACTCGGATACTTATTTAAGTTTATGTAGCTACTCGGATACTATTTTTAGATATTAAATCGGTGAAAGGGATTTAATGGTGGTTTAGCGGTGTTTTTTGCTGTTGGATTTATTTTAATGTTAAAAACAAGTTGGATTTCATGAATAAACAAAGGAAACTCTGCCGAAATTTTCTGAAATTAAAGAGTGTTTTAAATTGATTAAGTCAAACATACATGCATTTGAAGTTATAAAAACTCATGTAGTCATTTATTTTTGTATTTTGTACAGGTTGATGATGGATTTTGCTTGGAGTTAATATGTTCGTGGTGGCTTGGAGCTGGGGTTTCTTATGTGTAGGGGAGCCATATTGTCGCCGTCGTTTTAGTTTTCGTGGACTTTTTTAACATCTTTTGATGTGTTGGGATTTGTTATGTTCGTATTTGGGACGCATATATTTTGTATTTTGATACTTGGATTGTGATGAAATATTATTTTGTAATTCATATTTGTGAGATTTGGTTGAAAATTGTGGAATTTTGTATTACTTATGATTGTATGACAAATTTGCAATATTATTTTGGATTATAAGGTTGTATGTTTGATGAAAAAAGTGCAATTTTAAAAATGTTTTCAATTGCGAAAAAAATAATTGGTGATTAATAAAAATCTAGTAGTTTTGGCAACATAATTTTTTGTCGCCGAAAGTTATTATCTACATCTATCACTTTGGATATGGCAACAAATATTTGGTTGCGAAAACATAACTTTTGGCAACCCAACTCTTGTGTTGCCAAAGGTATAGCTTTTGGCAACACAAGACCTGGGTTGCCAAAAGGCTATTTTTTTAGCAACCTAGCTCTTGTGTTGCCAAAGGTATAGCTTTTGGCAACACAAGACCTGTGTTGCCAAAGGTATACCCTTTTGGCAACACAACTCTTATGTTGCCAAAAGTTATACCTTTGGCAACACAATTATTTTTGTTGCTGTTGAGTGACTTTTGGCAGCACAAGACTTGTGTTGTCAAATGTATAGCCTTTTGGCAACACAACTCTCATGTTGCCAAAATGTATAGCTTTTGGCAACACAATTATTTTTGTTGCTGTTGAGTGACTTTTGGCAACACAAATAATATTTTTTATTATAAATTTGACAAATTATAAAATACTTTTGGCAACACAATTGCGTGTTGCCAAAAGTATACATTCAGCAACACATATCTACTATGTTGCCAAAGGGTTTCCTAGACAGGCAATGGGCAACAAGCTGGCAACAGCTCAAAATATGTTGCCAAAAGCTTTTAGCAACATATTTCTAACTTTAGCAACATAATTTGTATGTTGCTAATGGTGCAAATTCTTATAGTGTAATTTACTTTATGTTCATCAACTTGCTAATGATAATAATTGTGTAGTTATCTTTGATTGCAATCACTTCTCTATCCAGGAAAAGGAGACACATCATATCATTCTTCAAGGCATCTGCTCAAAAGGCTTATACTCACTTACTCCATTCTCTATTCTATATGTCGCTAAGGCCCTAGTCTCAGTCCATACCATGAACTATCAATGGCATTTTAGACTAGGACATCCATCATCACACATTCATTCTCATCTCTCCAAGTGTCACCAAATTCCATCTATTTCTGCACCACCTAATTTTCATGCTCATTTCATTTCTAAGAGTCACAAATTACCATTCTCTTTATCTCAATCAGTCACTAAACAACCCTTTGATCTAGTTCATAGTGATGTCTGGGGATCTACTTCTAATATTTCTCCCAGTGGTCTTAAATACTATATCATCTTCATAGATTATTTTACCAGATTTACATGGCGTTATCCTCTCAAAACAAAAAGTGATGTCTTCACCATATTTTTTCAATTTCCTCTTATGGTTTACACTCAGTTTAAGCTACATATTAAAACTCTGAGAACTGATAATGGTACAGAATGCCGAATTCTTCTTATGCACTCAAAAGGCATCAATCATCAAACTTCTTGTCCTTACACACCAGAGCAAAATGGTCTTAGTGAAAGAAAACACATGCATCTAGTTGAAACCACCCTTGCTTTGTTATCCCATTCATCCGTTCCTTCAAAATATTGGCCAGACATAATTCTCACTGCTACTTATCTAATCAATAGACTACCTTCAGTCACCACTAATATCATTTCTCCTTATGAGCTTTTATACAAAATTCCACCTGATTACTCACACATGAGGGTCTTTGGATGTTGTTGCTTTCCATGGCTTGTTCCTTATAGGTCTTTGTAATACCCCGTACTTTTGACTATATTTATTTTGAGGATTAATTAATTAAATTGCGTATTAATTGGAAATTAATCCGGGTTATAAATACTAATGAGATGCGAATTGGTATTTGATTATGTGCATATATGATTATATATGAACTTGGTATTATAAAATTTGTCGTGATATTTATATACGGCAATTTGGAAATTTTGTTGAGACGCGTGGGACCGCCGCGTCACGGTATAATATTTTGATAATAAAAAGTGAATTTAAAATCTATAATTCGTATGGTCGTTTTGAGTGCGCCAACGCGTCCGGAAGGGTCGAGATAGTCAGAAAACACTAGCCGGGGGTATAGTTTGGGTCCCGGGGTATTTTTAGGCCATACCGGTAACTTAAAGGGTATTTTGGTAATTTTACATTTTG
This sequence comes from Sambucus nigra, assembly GCA_949130495.1. Classification (NCBI taxonomy): domain Eukaryota; kingdom Viridiplantae; phylum Streptophyta; class Magnoliopsida; order Dipsacales; family Adoxaceae; genus Sambucus; species Sambucus nigra. Next base: position 139,494,040 of record OX422224.1, on the reverse strand, counting down.
AGGAATTAAAAGTGACGAAAATTAGAGATGTAAATCTGATGTGGATTAGACCCATTAAGCCCATTAGCCAACCCATATTAACCTAGAAAGCTACGTAGGTTGTCATTTAGGTTTTCTAAGTTTCCCCAAATCAAAACCCTAGCCACCTTGAGCCACCATTGGAGAAGAGCTTGGAGAGAGAGGAATTTCTGCAGAAACTTCATCTAATCTACACCAAAGTCAGAAATCAAACCAAGGCAAGTGACTTTATTCCATTTAATTTCTGAGAATGTCTTTTCCATGTTAGAAAATTCGGATTTATGGTTTGTTCTTGATAAATATGAAAACCCATGTAGTCTAGATCATAGAACTTGAGGAAATTGAGAAGGATTGCATGTAGAATAGTTTGGAGACAATAAATCTGATGTTAATACATGTTGGGTGAAAGAAAAACGAATTAAATTCTGGGATTTGATGATGATATGTAGTTAGGGTTCATGTTCTTGAGATATTTGGAAAAAGTGTAGAAAGCTGTAAATTTAATTGATATTTGGGTGGATTGATCCCTTAGAAACATGTTAGGATGTGACTATATATGTTTAGTATTGATTATAGACCCTAAAACGTTGTTGGGATGAGCTTTGGAATTGATTAGAAGTGATAAAAATGATTAAAAACGAATTGGGGAAAAATCTGGGCCGAAACTGGCCAGTCGTTAGAAGCAGCCCCCAGGTCGTTCGAACGAGCTCGTTCGAACGAGCTTCTAACGAGTTGACCAGTCGTTACTAACGAGTAGGGATTTCGTTCGATATCTCGTTCGAACGAGATATCGTTAGAAGGGACAGTTCGTTCGAACGAACTGGGATCTCGTTCGAACAGCCTCGTTCGAACGAGACTTCTAACGACCTGACAGTCCAAACTCGTTCGAAGCCTCGTTCGAACGAGACTTCTAATGAGTTGACAGTTTGATCCTTTTTGGACTGTTTTGACTTTTGGAGTTCCGTAAACTTGTTCAAGGTTATTGATAGCATTCCTTTGATGACATAGTGATAAACTTGGGACATTTGGGTATTTATGAGGAGGAATTATATACGAGATTTGTATTACATGGACGGTTTGGGATGAGACGTGAGTGTCTATTACGACGTGAGAAATTATGGCGCGTATAATTACAAACCGGAATAGTACGAATTGTGATAATTATATGATAGTATGAGAATATTTACTACGATTAAAATACGGTATTACTAAGATGTGTGTTTACTTAGTATTGGTATATGGATTGTGTGTATGACATCCCTACCATACTTGCTATCACGGGAGGTTACGTTCGCTTAGGACCCTCTAATCCTTGTGTGCCTACGGGGGGATATAGACTGGTACCTTGATGAACATAGGTCATAGAAAGACTTATTGTGATATTAATAAGTCCGCTGACCGTGGGAGCGTAGGTATGTGCGTGACCCACGTGATGGTGACTGTGTTCGCCTCCACTATTTGTGATTTGTGTTATCTGGACTATTCCTGAGAGATTCAGAATATGTGATCCTTATGTACGTGATGTACCGGGATTGATAGCAGAGTATGTGTGCACCATAGCTTAGATTGCGGGGTGCTTGTATCGTATATTTATGATGTGTATAATATACATTAAATTAATGGGAATCCTCATGTTAATGTTGTAAAAATATTACGGTATTATTTCGAGTTACATAATGAGTTAACTGATAGTTATATCAATGGTATATTTAGTAACTGAGTTCACGTTAAACCCCTATTTAATTACGAGCGTTGTTATGTTAAATGGAACCAAGTATTATGGGTAGAACCCTTGTCAGTCTAGCTAGATACGTTGTCACTTAGCTAGTGGTATGGGTAGTTATAGATGGGTACTTGCGTTAGGAGTGCACAGTTAGACGAGAGCTGAGAATATAATGTGAGTGCACGTCCTAACATGTACTTTGCATTTAATGTTTTAAATGTTTTTAAAGCACTTGCAGGTTTTTAAAATATAACTCCACATTCGGGCTCTGACCCGTTTGCTTTTCAAATCTTTTTCTTTGTAAAACCATTTTAGGTGCCCAGCCACAAGGACACCAAGCATAGGATTCTCATTCAGGTGACGAGCTGTAGCTGTTTGTGGAAGCTACAGGGACTTTGCTTATAGACGCTTCGATCTTTTGGATTCCAGAGTCACTATCTATCAGTTGTAGGGCATGTTGCCCATTCCTATTTAGAGCATCTTTTACATTTCAGTTTTCAGACTTTAGCATGTATTGTTTTAGTTATTCATTTCAGTTATGGGATTGTAGTGAGGAGTTTTCCTCCAGACTTTATTTATACTATTGTGATGGTTATTCATTTTACTTTAGCATGGTGAATGGTGTTATCTATTTCTTCATTTTACTTCTTGCATGTTAATCAGACTTAAATTAAAATTTGGCAACTTGCTTTTTAAATACTAGGTGGTTAGTAATAATAAAATGTTTTCGACAGTGATGCTATTAACTGAGCCAACTTGGCATTTTGAATTAATTTTATAAAGGAGTAGCTATCCGGTATTTAATTAGTCGGGGTGTCACAGGTGGTATCAGAGCATCAGGTTCTAGTGTCCTTTAGGATCTGTACGGCTATTATGTTTCTGCTACATTTTCTTTGATATAGTGCCCTATATTTTAGGACTGTTGTACTCTTTTTGTGTATGCTTCGTTCTTCAGCTATTTTAAGTTTATAAACCGTGAACTTATAAACTTTGTTCTTATTTCAGATGCCTCCACGACGTGCACGACGAGTTCCCAGGGATGCTACGCCCGAACCACAGCCCGCTCCAGTTCAGGGCATGTTGAACGCCGCTGAGGTTGCAGCTATAGTATCTCAAGCGGTGAATGCCGCGATTGCCGTGATTCAGCAGGCACCACCACAGGCGCCGGTTGCCGCGCCAGTACAGGTTAATGCATTCCCGTCTGCTTGGGAGCGTGTACGTGATGCTTTTCAGAAAGCGCATCCGCCAGAGTTTGCAGATAGCTCAGACGTGGTAGTCTCGAGCCAATGGAGGAAGGACATACAGAGGCATTTGAGGATGCATGAGTGCACTGACGTTCAGAAACAGGTGCTAGCTACTTTCAAGCTAGTGGGATCTGCACTACAGTGGTGGGAGTCTATCACCACCGCGGAGGAGAGGGATACCCTCACGATTCAGGAGTTCTGGGTGCGGTTCGACCGCAAGTACTTTCCGTCCGCAGTTCATACAGAGATGAGGAGGAAGCTGATGAGTCTGAAGCAGGAGGGCAAGACACTGGCCGAGTATGAGGCCGAGTTTACTAACCTGTTGAATATCGTACCAGACGAGATTCCAACAGAGAAGAAGAAAATAGAGAAGTTCACCGATGGGTTGAATTGGAGGATCCGTCAACATCTGCTAGGGAACCTATCGTTGGTCACGTATTCTGATGTGGTTAACGCTGCATTATTGCACTGCTAGGACCACCGTTTTCATATGGCCGAGGGCAAGCGGTCGGGGGAGTCTAGCCATCAGGGCAGGACTGGAGGACATAGTGCCAGCGGGGCGCAATCGGGTCAGGGGCAGAGACAGAATGAGCAGGGTACCCAGCAGGGGGATAATAAGAGGTTCCGGTCAGGGAACTACAGACAGGGACAGGGAGGTTTCCGTCAGGGCCATCAGGGTCCAAACGGCCATCAGGGGCAGAATGGGCAACAGTTTCATCAGGGCCAGCAGGGCCAAGGGAGGAATGGTAACGGCCACCAGGGCCGGGGACAGCAGGGGCAGAGGGGAGGGAACTTCCCAGGAAAGTGTTTTACTTGTGGCAAGACTGGCCATAAGAAGCAGGATTGTCCTGATAGGGGCAGGGCCCCACAGCAGCAGCAGGGTGCTCGCCAGGAGCCACAGAGACCTATATTTCCAGCCGCTCTTCCCGCACCGCCACAGATGGCAGTATTGCCACCCATTCCAGCAGTCCCAGCTCAGCAGGGGCAGCTACAGTATGGACGTGTCTACAACGTTCACCAGGCTGCAGTTCCACAGGCACCGCCCGCGATCGAGGGTACGTTTCCTATCCATGGCACTATGGGTCGGGTGTTATTTGATACGGGTGCTACACATTGTTTCATAGCTACACACTTCGCGAAAGCTTTAGGATTGTTAGCTACGGCAGAGAGCACAGTGACGTGTGTCGACTCACCATTAGGGAGTGGGTCACTTATTTTCTTTATATGCCGGGGAGTGGGAGTAGAGATCGGTGGTTTGGTATTACCTGCAGACATGTTAGTGTTAGATATGCATGTTCACGATGTGATCATCGGTATGGATTGGCTCGTAGAATATAGGGCCATGATTGATTGCTTCAGCGGGAGCATTGTTTTTGCCATTCCGGGGCAAGAGATGTTTATAGTGGCGATGCCTCGCCCAGAGGGAGGATCGACCGCTCATCTGTATTACATTGAGGAGGATACCTCTAAGGAGGTTGTGATTCCTTTAGATTCGATCCCGGTTGTCAGGGAATATTCAGATGTGTTTCAGGAGATACCAGGCTTACCGCCCAGTCGGTAGATAGACTTCGTTATAGATTTTCTACCAGGTACGAGACCTATAGCACGCGCACCGTACCGTATGGCTCCGGCTGAGATGCGAGAGATACGGGATCAGATAGAGAAGCTGTTGGGACAAGGCTTTATTCGCAGGAGTACCTCACCTTGGGGCGCTCCGGTTTTGTTTGTGAAGAAAAGGGACGGTTCACTGAGGTTGTGTGTGGACTACCGAGAGTTGAATAAGGTCACGATACGGAATAAGTATCCGTTGCCTCGAATCGATGACTTGTTCGACCAGTTGAGAGGAGCTTCTTTCTTCTCGAAGATTGACTTGAGGTCGGGATACCATCAGTTGCGTATCAGGGAGGAGGACGTCTCGAAGACTGCGTTCTTGTCGAGATATGGTTCTTATGAATTTCGGGTTATGCCTTTCGGCTTGACCAACGCTCCAGCAGTGTTTATGGACTTGATGAACAGGGTGTTCAGAGATTTTCTAGATCAGTTTGTCATTGTCTTCATTGATGACATTCTGGTTTACTCTCAGACAGAGGAGGAGCACGCCGAGCATTTGAGGCAGGTTTTGCAGACACTTCGTCAGAACGAGTTGTATGCAAAATACGAGAAGTGCGGGTTTTGGCTGAAGGAAGTCCAGTTCTTGGGTCATATCATTTCCGACCGGGGAATATCGGTTGATCCGGGAAAGGTGTCAGCGGTGAGGGAGTGGGGACAGCCCACGACACCAACGGAGATTCGTAGTTTCTTGGGTCTAGCAGGATACTATAGGAGGTTTATTCGGGGTTTCTCAGAGATAGCAGGTCCTTTGACACATCTTACTCCTAAGGGTGTGCCGTTCATTTGGAGTGATTCCTGTCAGTTGGCGTTCGATGAATTGAAGGACAAGTTGACCTCAGCACCTGTGTTAGCATTGCCGAGACCGGGAGTTGAGTATTTGGTTTACACCGACGCGTCTTTGCAAGGGCTTGGAGGTGTATTGCAGCAGGAGAGACAGGCCATAGCTTATGCTTCCCGAAAGCTTAAGCCTCATGAGAAAAATTACCCCACGCATGATTTGGAGTTGGCAGCGGTAGTATTTGCCTTACGGATTTGGAGGCACTATCTTTTGGGGGAGAAGTTTCAGTTGTTCACGGACCACAAGTCACTACAGTATCTGTTCACGCAGAAGGAGTTGAATATGCGGCAGCGTAGGTGGCTTGAATTTGTGAAGGACTACCAGTTCGACATCCAGTACCACCCAGGTAAGGCTAACGTGGTAGCAGACGCGTTGAGCCGCAGGCCAGCAGATGAGGTGGCAGAGGTGTGGAAAGCTAAGTGGAAGGAATTGGGACACCAGGATGCAGTGGCCCGATCTTTCATGTCTGTAATGACCGTTACACCGCAGATTATCACGAAGGTAGTACGGGCACAGGCTAATGACTCGTTCTGTCAGGAGCAGATAGTTCGATTACTAGCAGAGGGAGCCGAGTCCTATACTGTTAGCTCAGACGGGGGATTGAGCTTCAATGGGAGGTTGGTAGTTCCGGAAGGGGAAGAATTACGACACGATGTTATGGCAGAGTCGCACGGCTCACGGTTCGCGGTACATCCCGGAGGGGACAAAATGTACCAAGACATGAGACGGCAATATTGGTGGAGCGGTATGAAGAGAGATATCGCTGAGTTTGTCTCGAAATGCGCCACTTGTCAGCTCGTAAAAGTGGATCATCAGAGACCGGCAGGATTGCTACAGCCGTTGGAGGTTCCGGTGTGGATGTGGGAGAGCATATCCATGGATTTTGTCACGGGATTGCCTACGTCGCAGAGGGGTCACGACTCCGTATGGGTAATTGTGAATAGGTTGTCCAAGGTCGCTCACTTCTTACCCGTAAGGACTGACTACACTACGGGACAGTATGCCCAGCTCTTCATTTCAGAGATTGTGAGACTTCACGGTGTGCCCCTAAATATCGTGTCTGACAGAGACAAGATATTTATTTCGAGGTTTTGGGAGAGTTTCCAGGAGGCCATGGGCACGGAATTGCGGTTGAGTACGGCTTATCATCCGCAGACTGATGGGCAGACAGAGCGCACCAATCAGATGTTGGAGGACATGCTACGCATGTGCATTATTGACTTCGGGGGTGGATGGGAGCAGTACCTTCCACTGGTGGAGTTTGCTTACAACAACTCCTATCAGTTCACGATTGGCATGGCTCCGTTTGAGGCATTGTACGGTAGGCCTTGTCGTTCCCCAGCATGTTGGTTGGAGGTGGGGGACAACAAACTGCTTGGGCCGGAAGTGATTCAGGATACCTCGATAAGGATTGAGTTGATTCGGAGTCGCATTCGGGTAGCTCAAGACAGGCAGAAGAGTTATGCTGATGCGAAGAGGTTTTTCAGGGAGTTCCAAGTGGGGGACCAGGTTTTGCTCAGGGTATCTCAAATGAAGGGGATTATGCGATTCGGGAAGAAGGGGAAGTTGGCACCGAGGTATGTGGGGCCGTTTCCTATTATTGAGCGGATCGGACCCGTTGCGTATAGACTTGGACTACCGGAGCACTTGCATCGGATTCACGACGTGTTCCATATTTCCTCGCTGAGGAAATACCTTAGAGATGATTTGGCTCATTCTCACATTGCTGTGGAGGACATCGATCTCCAGCCGGATAGCTCCTACGAGGAGGGGCCAATTGCTATTTTGGACCGAAGCGAGAGGAAACTGCGGTCAAAGATAGTCCCATTAGTGCGTGTTCAGTGGCGACATCACAATGTCGAGGAGTCCACATGGGAGCGCGAGGATGAGATGCGCGAACGTTATCCAAAGCTATTTTTAGCAGGTACTTTCTAGTTTCGAATTTCGGGACGAAATTCAGTTATTAGGGGGGAAGTATGTAATACCCCATACTTTTGACTATATTTATTTTGAGGATTAATTAATTAAATTGCGTATTAATTGGAAATTAATCCGGGTTATAAATACTAATGAGATGCGAATTGTTATTTGATTATGTCCATATATGATTATATATGAACTTGGTATTATAAAATTTGTCGTGAGATTTATATACGGCAATTTGGAAATTTTGTTGAGACGCGTGGGACCGCCGCGTCACGGTATAATATTTTGATAATAAAAAGTGAATTTAAAATCTATAATTCGTATGGTCGTTTTGAGTGCGCCAACGCGTCCGGAAGGGTCGAGATAGTCAGAAAACACTAGCCGGGGGTATAGTTTGGGTCCCGGGGTATTTTTAGGCCATACCGGTAACTTAAAGGGTATTTTGGTAATTTTACATTTTGAGGAATTAAAAGTGACGAAAATTAGAGATGTAAATCTGATGTGGATTAGACCCATTAGCCAACCCATATTAACCTAGAAAGCTACGTAGGTTGTCATTTAGGTTTTCTAAGTTTCCCCAAATCAAAACCCTAGCCACCTTGAGCCACCATTGGAGAAGAGCTTGGAGAGAGAGGAATTTATGCAAAAACTTCATCTAATCTACACCAAAGTCAGAAATCAAACCAAGGCAAGTGACTTTATTCCATTTAATTTCTGAGAATGCCTTTTCCATGTTAGAAAATTCGGATTTATGGTTTGTTCTTGATAAATATGAAAACCCATGTAGTCTAGATCATAGAACTTGAGGAAATTGAGAAGGATTGCATGTAGAATAGTTTGGAGACAATAAATCTGATGTTAATATATGTTGGGTGAAAGAAAAACGAATTAAATTCTGGGATTTGATGATGATATGTAGTTAGGGTTCATGTTCTTGAGATATTTGGAAAAAGTGTAGAAAGCTGTAAATTTAATTGATATTTGGGTGGATTGATCCCTTAGAAACATGTTAGGATGTGACTATATATGTTTAGTATTTATTATAGACCCTAAAACGTTGTTGGGATGAACTTTGGAATTGATTAGAAGTGATAAAAATGATTAAAAACGAATTGGGGAAAAATTTGGGCCGAAACTGGCCAGTCGTTAGAAGCAGCCCCCAGGTCGTTCGAACGAGCTCGTTCGAATGAGCTTCTAACGAGTTGACCAGTCGTTACTAACGAGTAGGGATTTTGTTCGATATCTCGTTCGAACGAGATATCGTTAGAAGGGACAGTTCGTTCGAACGAACTGGGATCTCGTTCGAACAGCCTCGTTCGAACGAGACTTCTAACGACCTGACAGTCCAAACTCGTTCGAAGCCTCCTTCGAACGAGACTTCTAATGAGTTGACAGTTTGATCCTTTTTGGACTGTTTTGACTTTTGGAGTTCCGTAAACTTGTTCGAGGTTATTGATAGCATTCCTTTGATGACATAGTGATAAACTTGGGACATTTGGGTATTTATGAGGAGGAATTATATACGAGAGTTGTATTACATGGACGGTTTGGGATGAGACGTGAGTGTCTATTACGACGTGAGAAATTATGGCGCGTATAATTACAAACCGGAATAGTACGAATTGTGATAATTATATGATAGTATGAGAATATTTACTACGATTAAAATACGGTATTACAAAGATCTGTGTTTACTTAGTATTGGTATATGGATTGTGTGTATGACATACCTACCATACTTGCTATCACGGGAGGTTACGTTCGCTTAGGACCCTCTAATCCTTGTGTGCCTACGGGGGGGATATAGACTGGTACCTTGATGAACATAGGTCATAGAAAGACTTATTGTGATATTAATAAGTCCGCTGACCGTGGGAGCGTAGGTATGTGCGTGACCCACGTGATGGTGACTGTGTTCGCCTCCACTATTTGTGATTTGTGTTATCTGGACTATTCCTGAGAGATTCGGAATATGTGATCCTTATGTACGTGATGTACCGGGATTGATAGCAGAGTATGTGTGCACCATAGCTTAGATTGCGGGGTGCTTGTATCGTATATTTATGATGTGTATAATATACATTAAATTAATGGGAATCCTCATGTTAATGTTGTAAAAATATTACGGTATTATTTCGAGTTACATAATGAGTTAACTGATAGTTATATCAATGGTATATTTAGTAACTGAGTTCACGTTAAACCCCTATTTAATTACGAGCGTTGTTATGTTAAATGGAACCAAGTATTATGGGTAGAACCCTTGTCAGTCTAGCTAGATACGTTGTCACTTAGCTAGTGGTATGGGTAGTTATAGATGGGTACTTGCGTTAGGAGTGCACAGTTAGACGAGAGGTGAGAATATAATGTGAGTGCACGTCCTAACATGTACTTTGCATTTAATGTTTTAAATGTTTTTAAAGCACTTGCAGGTTTTTAAAATATAACTCCACATTCGGGCTCTGACCCGTTTGCTTTTCAAATCTTTTTCTTTGTAAAACCATTTTAGGTGCCCAGCCACAAGGACACCAAGCATAGGATTCTCATTCAGGTGACGAGCTGTAGCTGTTTGTGGAAGCTACAGGGACTTTGCTTATAGACGCTTCGATCTTTTGGATTCCAGAGTCACTATCTATCAGTTGTAGGGCATGTTGCCCATTCCTATTTAGATCATCTTTTACATTTCAGTTTTCAGACTTTAGCATGTATTGTTTTAGTTATTCATTTCAGTTATGGGATTGTAGTGAGGAGTTTTCCTCCAGACTTTATTTATACTATTGTGATGGTTATTCATTTTACTTTAGCATGGTGAATGGTGTTATCTATTTCTTCATTTTACTTCTTGCATGTTAATCAGACTTAAATTAAAATTTGGCAACTTGCTTTTTAAATACTAGGTGGTTAGTAATAATAAAATGTTTTCGACAGTGATGCTATTAACTGAGCCAACTTGGCATTTTGAATTAATTTTATAAAGGAGTAGCTATCCGGTATTTAATTAGTCGGGGTGTCACAGTCTTCCAAACATGAACCTACGTCCAAAGTCTGTGTTTTCATGGGCTATGCTTCTGCCTCAAAAGGATACAAATATTTGGAAACAATCTCAGAAAAAAAATTCATTTATAGACATGTCCACTTTGTTGAATCCTAGTTTCCATTCTCCTCCAATTTTTCTGAATTTCTACATCCACTTTTCACTCTCTCTTCTTCTTCATCCATATCTTCATCTCCTACTCACTCATCCCTCTTCTCTCCCTATTATCCAGTATCTATTCTTACTAATTCATCATTATCCTCATCTTCTATATCTTCTTCTCCCAGTACCTCATCCTCATCTTCTACCTCCTTGTCTTTATCTTCTACCTCTACCTCTTCTTCTCCCAGTCCTTCTATCTCAACTTCCTCTGCTCCCCAATCTCACTCTCATCCTATGATAACTAGAGCTAAAAATTGGAATCCATAAGACTAAAGTTCCTTATGAACCCTCAGCTCACATTTCCCATACCACCTCTAACCCCTATCTAATAAAGGAACCTACCTGCTTCTCTCAAGACCACTCTTCCTCTGTTTGGAGAGAAACAATGTCAGATGAATACAATGCTTTGTTGTCTCAACACATTTGGGAACTTGTTCCTTTTCCTCATGATAAAATTGCTATTGGATGCAAATGGATCTTTAGGATTAAACGCAATGCAGATGGGAGTCTCTCTAGATACAAGGCCAGACTTGGGGCAAAAGGATTTCACCAAACTGAGGGCCTTAATTATTTTGAAACCTTTAGTCCTGCCGTCAAAAAAACCACCATCAGATTAGTACTGGCTCTTGCATTGCATTTTTTATTATTTATTCAATAATTGTATGTGTCAAATGCCTTCTTACATGGCCCGCTTGAGGAGGAAGTATATATATGGTACAACCACCTGGCTTTACTGATCTAAATCAACGCAAAGATGTCTGCAAATTACTCAAAGCTCTTTATGGACTCAAACAAGCACCTAGGGCTTGGTTTGCTACTTTCTCAAAATTTCTCATCTCCTATGTGTTCATTAATAGCACTGCAGATACGTCCTTGTTTGTCTATCAAAATTCAGGAAATGTCTTGCTCATTCTAGTTTATGTTGATGATATTTTGTTGACTGGAAATTCTTCTTCTAAAGTCACCAAGTTAATCTCAACTATGAAAGGTTCTTTTTCTATAAAGTAACTTGGTGTTCTACATTGTTTTTTCTGGAATAGAAATTCACACTTTCTCCCATGGCATACTCTTATCAAAACACAAATATGCTACTGAACTCTTAGCCAAAGCTGGAATGCAAGATTGTAAACCCTCTATATCTCCCACTACCTCTAAAGTCTCTCATTCATCTGACCTCACACTATTTGCTGATCCTCATCTCTATAAAAGCATCACTTGCTCCTTCCAATACCTGACTATGATAAGGCATGATCTCTCTTATGCAATGCATTGGGTATGTCAGTTTATGCATTCTCCTCTCACTTGCCATTTCATTACAATCAAAAGGATTATGAAATATGTTGAAGGCACTCTCCACTTTGGCATCATGCTTCAACCCAGTCCCTTGCATCTACTGGGATATACAGACTCTGATTGGGATGGTGATACTCATGATAGAAGGTCTACATCTGGTTACTGTGTGTTCTTTGGTCCCAATCTTCTCTCATGGTCAGCTAAGAAGCAATCCTCGGTAGCTAAATCAAGTACTGAAGCTGAGTATAAGGCTCTTTCTACCACTGCAGCAGAGATTATTTGGATCTAATAACTTCTCCAAGATCTCTGAGTTAATTTACCCTCTTCTCCCACCATTTTATGTGATAACATTAGGGCTCTTTTATTGGCTGCCAACCCTGTATTTCATGCCAAAAGCATACACATAGAGTGTTGATTTCCACTTCATCAGAGAAAATGTGGTATCTAAGTAGCTCATTGTCTCTCATGTGTCTACAATGGATCAATTAGCTGATATTTTTACAAAGGTTGTATCCATCTCTAGATTTCAATATCTCAGGGACAAGGTCATGCCTGCCTCCCCTTCTCTTACAAATGATGAACAACCTGCTGCTTCCTCTTCCTCATAAGTCTCTGCTTGAGGGGGGGCTATTAAGAGTACATTTGAGATTGTCTAAACAAATCATTATATTTGTTAATTTCCTATTTTGCCCAAAGTTAGTTTCATTTTATATTATGTTAGTTGAATGATGAGCTGTAAAAGTTGTAACAGCAATTATAACTAACTCACTCTTCAACTATAAAAGATAAAGAGAAAGCATTTGTAAAGAAGAATCAATCGATCAAAAAATAATACAAGAAGATACACTACACCAAATCTGTCGAATTTTCACGTCCATTGACCTTGACAACTTCAGCTTGTCAAGGTCAATGACCATGATAATTCTGGGCGAGACAAATTTTTTTTTATCACGGACTTGTCACGGTCATTGACCGTGACAAGTTCATTAGAATGTCACGATCGTGTCACGGTCCTTGAACGCGACAAGTTTTGTCACGGTTAAGGACTGTGACAAGCCTGTGACATTCTATAAAAAATTATCACGGTCAATGACCGTAACAAGTCCGTGATAAGATATTTTGTTAAGGACTTGTCACGGTCAATGACCGTGACAATTCTGGGCAAAATTAAAAAAAATTATGTTGGGCAGTATGGCCACTGCCACTGCCCAGTAGTATATTTGTACCGGTTATAGCAACGTTGTACATGTTCAAACATCATATATCTAAATAAAATAGAGATAATACAAATATACATTCAAAATAGAGAGAATATGCATCACCATATAATCCAAATATAATTCAAATGTAATAATTTAAAACAATTCAATTCAAACTTAAATTAATGTCACTAAATGTCTAGGGTATGGTTTACACTGAGGAGGTGAGTAGGCCACATGATATACGAATTAACACATCCACTAATATACGTCGTGCCGCATTGTTCACGCAACCACAATTGGGAGTTCTCCATCCCAGGCATCACATGCGTGACGAGCACCCTGGACTCGATGTCTTGACGATCACGTCCATAAACTAGTGCACCCTGGACGATATTCGGGTACCTCAACCCCCGCCCTATCCATTGGCTATCAAATATGTCCAGTATAAATACGCTCGGTCAACCAAGTGTCGACATCGATCTGTTGAAGGGACCCAACTAGGGAAGTGGATCATCAAAGTCCGCACGTCTCGGCGATGAAGTAGCGAGGTCCACATCCTTGTCCTTGTCCTCCCACACCTCCTTCTCCCGCACCGCCTTCTCCTTCCCTTTACCCTTACTGTTTTTGCCGAATAAACGCTTCATGAATGAGTACATATCCTGGCCCGTCACCTCCAAACGGAATAGCTTCGTGTCATGTGAATCCACCGTTCGAGCCAACCCGGTGTCGCTCATCTCCAATCCGATGATCCTAGATTTGTCCACCCGTGAGCTCACCCCCTTGTCCTCCCCTTGAGATCAGAGCCAAGCACTTAGCTGAGTGCGTCTGTGTACAAAGATACCTTGTCGGCATCAGACTGCGACTCATGTACTTCCTTAAGCTTTGCCTGAAATGACAAAAAGCACATGATTAGTAAAATAAGTAAATTAAAAAATTATAACGTAATTAACAAAAAGTAAACTTTTGAATTACTTACAATCATGGCCGCGATACTTGGGTACACCTCCTTGTCCTTCCCCTTCTTCGTCTGAAGAGCCACATAAGTATCGAGCCTATGTGGCCTACCCCCAGGGCCACTCCCTGTCCCCTGAAATAAAATAAAGTAAAATTAGTATCGGCCCCGCAAAGTAAAATAATGCAGAATAATATATTTTATGTAGTTATAGAAAAATAAAATCTTACCATCATCCCATGCTCCACCTCGGTGTAAGACGTCTGGTCGGAGTAGTGCACGTCCGTCTTTTTTGCTCGGTTTTCCCTTCCTGATTGGAGAGATGCCAATTGTCGCTCCCCGATCTCATTGTCAATGAACCTTTGCCATTGTGCCATTGAGATCGACTCCTTCGGCAGGACGGATTCACGCCATTGGATAATGGACTCTCGTGTCTTCCCAAAGTACCGGGTCCGCATATTTTTCTTCCACGTCTTGTGTTGCTCCCTCAACTGATCTAAGACGGAATCGCGTAGCTTTGGATCCAGGTTGAATTGTTCATGTCCAACAAATACAATGTTAGTTGCAAATAAATATAAATATAAATATAAATATAAATATAAATATAAATATAAATATAAAATAAAATTGAAATCGAAACTGAAATTGAAATTGAAATTGAAATATTCATATTCATATAAATATCAATATATTACCTGTAGTGCCACCCAAACAGCTAACTTGAACTCATATGACACCTCCTTCCAACTAATGTACCCCGGGCCGATGATCGTCTTTACCAGCTCGAGGGATCTCGCTAATAGCCCCGACTTGTTCTCGATGGGCATCCCCAATTTTCCATATATGGGGAGACTAGGGGCCGAGGAGCCCTCATCGCCTCCGCTACTAGCGAGCCCAGATGACATCATTATAACCAACATCATCATCCTCGCCTTAATACCTGAAGGAGACATTTGCTGTAAAAAAATGTTATTAGTACATATCAAAATGAATTAAAAGAAGACATGCAAATATGTACAATTACTACAAATAAAAATGAATTATTACTGTTAATATGTACAAGAGTGAAACATCCCCCGCACCCCACCCCCACCCACCACAAACAGCCCCCCCCCCCCACCCTGCCCCACCCTCTACCCCCACCCTGCCCCAACCCCCTTCCCACCCCCCACCATACCCCCACCCACCATACACGCACACACACATTTTAAAAATTGTGCTTAAGGACATATAAACCCCATCCCACCCCTACCTTGCCCCATGCCCCACCCCCACCTGCCCCACCCCCACCCCCCACACATGCACACAACACGTACAACATTTACAAGTATTGTCCCGGTCATTTATAAGTATTATCACGGTCAATGACCGTGCCAAGCCCGTGACAATTATATTTATCACGGAATTGTCACGGTCAATGACCATGCCACCACCTACCCCCACCCCACCCCCCACCCACCACACACAAAATTTATGGCATTTTGAAAAAAAATTATTCGGGCCGTGGCCGATTTATTGTAATAATATAGGAATTGCGTGGTATAATTCCTTATTATTAGCATTATTGGATTTAATGGAATTTTTTTAAGTAAATATTTCTAATTAATTAATTTCCTTAAAGTGAAAGTCTTTTTCATAAATGAAAATTTGTTAATTACCATATTTCTTATAAAATGCTTCAAATTTTTTAATTACCTTATATTTCTTAACACCGAGACTCCGATTTTACCCAACGGTAGCCCAAATCCAAGTCGGTGTGTATTATTATTATGTGTGTGTGTGTGTATTTTATATAGTTATCTTTGGTTCCTCACGAACTCTAGTATGCCTCAATTTTATGCCAAGTAATCGATCAACTATCTCATCATGACTCAATGGTAAAACACACTCGAGAGTTGGATGCATAAACACCCCCCACACACAAAATAATCTATATAACTATACAAAAACTGTAGAGGTAATGTACCACACACAAAATCTAGCCTCTTCATTGCTGATGTGGTAATGTACCTCTTACATTTTATTCCAAGGCAAGATATCTCTTACATTTGATTCCATTCCAGGTTAATATATGCAGACATTTTATTCCAACAGTTTAATATATACATAGATAAATGCGTATATGGTTTTTTGTTATTATGTTTTAGGGATTCTTTTTTATATGCATGAATTTTATTTGTTACGATTAATTAATCATCAAATTTTGCAATTTCATTCGTAGAATATATTGTGTTAAATAGGTCAGAACAACAAAATAATACAATTTAGTTAAATTCGGCCACGCATCGCGTGGCCTTCATGCTAGCATATATATATATATATATATATATATATATATATATATAACACCCCCCCATACCCCTCCCCACCCCCTACCCTACCCCATGACCCACCCCCACCCACCACACATGCACACACACACACACACACACACGCAACCCCCTCACCTTGCCCCCCTTTCCCGCCCCCACCCACCACACTCGCACATACACACACACACGCACATATATACACACACACACATATATATACACATAATCATATATATACACATAATCATATATATATATATAAATGGAAGAGAGAGAGAGAGAGAGAGTAACCTGAAAATGAGAGAGAGAGAGAGAGAGAACACAGCGTAAAGGGAGAGAGAGAAAAAAGGAGGGAAAAACCGCGGGGGAAAAAAGAAGGGAAAGGGTTTTTTTACTGCGACATTTATCACGGTCGTGTCACGGTCATTGACCATGACAACATTTATAAGTATTGTCACGGTCAATGACCGTGACAATAATTTGTCACGGCCTTGTCACGATCAATGACTGTGACACAAAACGTGTGTTTGTTGTCACGGTCATTGATCGTGACAAGGCTAAGCACTGGAAGGGAGCCAATTTAGCCATTTTGGTGTAGTGATAATTTCTTCAATCCTTCTCTCTATTCTTTTCTTTCTTTACATTTTTCTTTAAACTTCAAACACATATCATTTTTCCCCTCCGTAAACATTAGAACTAAATAAAAATATCAATCGTATAAGTTACTTTAAAAGCATTCAACTTTATTAGTTATCAAAAAAATTTGCTGATTGAATGACGAGAGGAACTTAATTCCATTTCGTGATATTTTTTTGTTAATCAAAACTAGAATGTCTAATACTACCTCATCGCGTAATAAAGATTTGATGAATTTAAGAAAATTAAGTATGAGATGCATACAATTTATTCTCAGGGAAGAAGTTTTGGGACTTTAAAATCAGGACAATAATTTTTTAAACGTCTAGTTTCCTCAAAAATCAATTTATCCAATACTCTTTGATCTTTAAACGTTCGCACCAGCGGATGGGGGCCGTGAGTGGTAGATACTGCCAGCGCTGACATTTAAAAACAAGAAAATATTGGGTAAATGAGTGTTTGAAAGACCTAGGTGTTTTAAAAAAAATATCCTGATTTTAGAGTCTAAAAATTATTTGACATGGCCTAAATTGTAAATGGCCCAATAAATATTTGGTTTTTTGGCTTTACACCACTAATATATTTTTTAGGTGTTAAGAACCATCTCCCTTAATGTTCGATTATGAGTAAAGCATATAATAAATTTTGTAAAATATACATGATTTTTTGACAAAATTATAATTTGTACGTGGGATTTTCTAACAAAACCACGGATTTTTTAATATACATATGTTAAATTTGTGTATACATTCGCTAATAAGGTACAAATTAAGGCATGCGAGATATTACTATCCAAAAATGTAAGTGGACTAGAGATAAAAATAAATATTAGCGAAGGACTGAAATGGAAAACTCCCATAGATTTTTCATGATTTTTTATAAAAATTTACTTTTAGCTATATCACAAACTGTTTTACTTAAACACGCGATTGTATTTTTAAAAAACACTGGGGGCCTTTGGTTGAAACACTAAGTTCATTTTCCTTATTTTGTCTTTTGTGTTGAAATCTTAAAATTAAATATCTTTTAAAATATAAGTTCAATTTACAAATGATTTTTGAAAAAAAGTTATGAGTACAAATAACTTACTCTAAAAAATTACATAAACTCATGTTTTGATGCAAAAAAATGTTATACATTGTCTTGAAGTGAATGATGTAAAATATTATATTGTAATATCACATCAATTTGTTTAGCCTTTTTGTGTAACATCTTTATATCCATAGCATTACTCATAATCTATATATTTGAAAATAGCTCGAAGAGATCTACCACAAAATAACCCTGAAAGATAGATAATTAAGAAGTTTACAAAAATTTATTTTCATCCCAAAGATATTGTGTTTTATAAACCTTGGATATAATATCTTTAAATACTCCGATTTAACGAGATCTATGAAAAGAGCTCACTGAGTAGGTATATTTATAATTTTATTTTCACAGTATTTTGTAATTTGCTTGTGTCAATGATATCATTAAATTTCCTAAAATTTTATTTGCAATTGTTTCACCATTCCCATTAAGGGATTTTACAAAATGTACTCAATTATTTTTCAATTGAAAGAGTGATTTTTTTATAGAACTACAAGTATTTTTTGCATGCACTGTGTTAGTAAAGACATGTTTTAAAGTTGTAAGTTTGTTTATAATAAATGTACACATAGTTTATAAAAAAGACATTTATTTTAATGAAAATATGACCATTTTAATAAAAGTATTGCGCACACTTACAATTTACACGCAAAATCTTGCGTGTACTTTATAAAAGAGCACACACTTTTATGTGTACTCATGAAATTACAAGTAATTTTTGAAAAAAAGTTTGATGTCTTTGAGACATCAAACTTTTTGATGTCTTGGATTCTGATTGGTCAATACTGTTGGTGAGGACTCAGATCATTTATGGAAATGGGTCCATGCCAGCGGTATTGACCAATCATAATTCAAGACATCAAATAGTTCGAAAGAGTCGTCCAAGATAATTCTACAATCATTATAAGTCTTTTAATCTCTCTTGCCCTAGGAACTTGGGATGTTTAAGAATAAAATATGCGTAAAATTGTTCAGCACCGCTTTATATTTCCCTTTGATTTCGTATGGTGCGGGATTGAACCTCATATATGTAATACTTAGGATCTATAAAGACTGAATGCATTCAAACTTCAAATTTATAATTGTAGTATTCTGCTAAGTAATTACTAAGGATTGGGGGATTGTATTCCCAACCTATTTTCCCTTCATTCCTATTAAGTCATTCTTAGTTAGTTAATTTTGCTCACATAGCTAATGTTGTAGTTTAATTTAGTGTGCATTTAGTTAATTAGTTATTTCCCATCTCAATCATCTTTTTATTTCTTTTTAGAGTCAAGTTAGGGTTAATAGTCTTACCTTTGTCGTCACGTTCACTCGACCTAGTTCCTCGAGGATTCGATAACCAGACTAGCCACTATACTCTACAAGAGTGTAGTTAAAGTTTAGATTTTTGTATTTGTAAGAGAGTAGTCTAATTTTGGGGAAATACCCGATTTTTGTACGTGTTTGACTTGAGCAACTTCTGTTGCGCCTACGTATCCGTTATGCTCGGAATCAAAGTCAGCGTAGTTCGTGGGTTCGTACTATTCGTCGGAAAACTCATTGTGGTGGTTTTTCGGAGAGATGGGAGGTTTTGCCACTCTTCTCAAAGAACTCATCTCAAAACTCTCTCTAAAACCTCATAAGATAAGAAAATCACCCTCCTCTTCCAAGAAGATCTCCTTCAAATGTATGGGGGGAGGGCTTATTTATAGCCAAACCAACCCAAGTGGGTCGCCATATGTCAATTAACTCGTGGTGACACATGTCCTATTTTAAGTGGCATGTGTCCCATAACATATGTCAAAACTCTCAATACTAGAATATTGTCTAGTTAATATGTAAATAACACACAAATACACGTGATATGTCCGACGCGCATAATAATACCTCAGTCGCATAAACACATGGACTTTTGTCAATATTAATCATATCTAATTTCATTTAATAATTTAATGAGAGGCTTATCATTAAGCCCCTCCTACATTTACCCCCTCGTACATATAGTTGATATATTGATGCATATTTGAAATATATCGACTGTATGTACGAAATAATTTTAGTCAGTTTTCATATTTTCGATCGACCTGTGGATCGTGGGTAATAATCTCATATCTCATTTCATCTTGATGATGTGTTTTTACCTCATATATCACATTTTATGATATAATGCAATCTCATATTTTATATCTCAGTTATATGATATACATCAATTTTATATCTCATATCTTAATTCCCATTTTGCAGCTTTGATCTCATAGGTTATTGCGAAGGACCTCGTTTATCATTATTTTCATATGAATGATATACACCGAGTGTTGCCCCCATTCCTATTTAAATGATCATGCATCCACATTTTTATTGCGATTGTTTGTAACTCTGCTTTGGTAAAGAGTAATATCATGAACACATAATAACTACCTTAGCATTCTCTTTCGTCATTCTCAACCAAGCTTGGTGAAAGTATTATTATGGTTTACATAATAACTACTTAGTCGTTCTCAAGTTTGGTGAAAGTATTATTATGGTTTACATAATAACTACTTCATTGTTCTCGATTAATCTTTTAGTGTATGCACATGTTTTTTATTTATTTCATTCTCGATGAGGTTTCTTGTGCGTGTACATAATATTGACTTGCTCAAATTACCACTTTTTAATGTATTTCGC
The DNA here is from genome assembly GCA_949130495.1 of Sambucus nigra. Classification (NCBI taxonomy): domain Eukaryota; kingdom Viridiplantae; phylum Streptophyta; class Magnoliopsida; order Dipsacales; family Adoxaceae; genus Sambucus; species Sambucus nigra. The sequence continues at coordinate 139,473,348 of OX422224.1, read as the reverse complement.
AAACTCACACCTACGAAGTGACTTAATGGTGAGAACACACTTGTCAAGGTTTCTCGTAAACTCCACCGTTATGGGTGACTTAACAATGAAAACACACTTGTTAAGCTTTTTCATAAACTCCACCGTTAGAGGTGACTTAACAATGAAAACACACTTGTTAAGGTTTTTCGCAAACTCCACCGTTAGAGGTGACTTAACAATGAAAACACACTTGTTAAGGTTTTTCGCAAACTCCACCGTTAGAGGTGACTTAACAATGAAAACACACTTGTTAAGTTTTTTCGCAAACTCCACCGTTAGAGGTGACTTAACAATGAAAACACACTTGTTAAGTTTTTTCGCAAACTCCACCGTTAGAGGTGACTTAACAATGAAAACACACTTGTTAAGGTTTTTCACAAACTCCACCGTTAGAGGTGACTTAACAATGAAAACACACTTGTTAAGGTTTTTCACAAACTCCACCGTTAGAGGTGACTTAACAATGAAAACACACTTGTTAAGTTTTTTTCGCAAACTCCACCGTTAGAGGTGACTTAACAATGAAAACACACTTGTTAAGTTTTTCGCAAACTCCACCGTTAGAGGTGAATTAACAATGAAAACACTTGTTAAGATTTTTCACTAACTCCACCTATAACGGTGACTTAACAACGAAAACGCTTGTCAAGATTTTTTGTAAAACTTCACCAATAACGGCACACCCATGACGGTGACTTAACAACGAAAACACTTGTTAAGATTTTCCATAAACTCCACCTATAATGGTGACTTAACAACGAAAATGCTTGTTAAGATTTTTCATAAACTCCACCTATAACGGTGACTTAACAACGAAAACGCTTGTTAAGATTTTTTATATAATCTCCACCTTATAACGGTGACTTAACAATGAAAACGCTTGTTAAGATTTTTATATAATATCCACCTTATAACGGTGACTTAACAACGAAAACGTTTGTTAAGATTTTTATATAATCTCCACCTTATAACGGTGACTTAACAACGAAAACGCTTGTTAAGATTTTTATATATAGTCTCCACCTTATAACGGTGACTTAACAACGAAAACGCTTGTCAAGATTTTTGTAAATAGTCTCCACCTTATAACGGTGACTTAACAACGAAAACGCTTGTCAAGATTTTTGTAAAACTTCACCAATAACGGTGACACCCATAACGGTGACTTAACAATGAAAACACTTGTTAAGATTTTCATAAACTCCACCTATAACGGTGACTTAACAACCAAAACGCTTGTTAAGATTTTTTTGTAAACTCATTCTTCTGTATCTCTTTTCAGGACAGGATCCCGTACCTGACAAACTGAGCGTGGTCCTTCGCCTGTTTGCTTCCATGACCAACTTCTTCGGACGAGTTAAGTCATAACGATCGTGGTTCAGCTAGCAACAATTTTGATACACCTTTATAGAAGACTTATCTCAATGCTCACAAAGTTCTTGTAATATGATGTCATATATGAAGGAGGACTATGACTTTGTCGATTTCTGAGTGACAACTAATTAACCCGTTTGAACTCTTTGCGAAAGAAACTGAAGAAGCTTTTGTAATGACCTTCTTGGATGTTACTATACTCTGAAGGTTCATCAATCCAACCTTGTCGCGGAGGATGTCCAAGAAACTTTGCACTACAAGCTATGTTACATCATAATATCCATTTGCCCCCTTTATTTTATTTTTATCTCAAGATAAAATAAAATAAATTACATATATCATTTACAATTCCCACCCGAGAAAAATGAAAGCAATCTAATTATTACATTTCATGGGGTGTAACTCAAACTACCATATCTTTCAACAATGACTTGATATTTGTATCGCTCAATATCTGCTCATTCAGAAGCTCTGCAAAATAATATCTTTCTGACCCAATTATACAATATTGAAAATGTTAGTAAAGCTCAATAAATATCCAAGTACAATTCTCATCATGCCCCCTTTATTATATTTTATTTGATGTAATAAAATAAAATAAAATAAATAAATAAAGTCGAGGGATATTTGTACAATGAATCATAAACACCATGTAGGTGATCGTGCACAATTTAATGTTGTTTAGGGGTGAATCTCATAATAAATCTAAAGGTGTATATAATCTCAAAATAAATCTTCAGTGCTGAAACATATTCAAATATTTCATAAATGAATCATAATGTATACGATGTACAAATAATTATGAATATTTTCAAATGTCAATATATTCAATCGAAGCTTCATTATATTTCATCCATCTAAAAAATGAAGCTTTTAAATTCATCAACGTAACTTATGAATATTTTTTGAACAATTAAATTTTCTATGAGAACTGCATTATTATCTCTATATTTTATTTGTCAAAAAATAAAATAAACCCCTTATTTTTTTATTTATTTTTAAATGCGAGGGACCATAATTGGTGTCATTCACCAAACTTACTCTTAAGTCACATTTGGACTTTTCAGATGGACCTCAAATCCCAAAATCAAAGATCGTTCATCGCTAAATCATAAAACGATGGACCTCAAGCTTGTATATCGGATCTACCCTACCCACGAAGAAGAAGATCACTCACATAATGATCCGTCATTGAGTTCCCTCGAACAGGTGCTTCGGTTTGACAACACTGGTTCTCTTTCCAGTTGGAACTTCATCGGGTAGAGGTTCCTCGGAGATAGATCTGTCCGTTTCTAACCGAGGTTCATCGGATTTTAAGCTCCCACGGTGATTTTTCGTATTTCAAGATCCCACGGTAGTTCTTCGGTTTCAAGCTTCCACGGGGGGGGGGGGGGGGGGGGGGTCATCACATTTCTATATCCCACGACGTTTCTGTTTATATCTACCTTTAACAGATTTTACCCTCTTATCTAAATCACTTACTAATTTTTCATGGTGTGTCGGTGAGTACCCAGTTAAGTGGTTTGGTTTGTTTGGAATGTCTGTTCAACCTTGCCTCTCAGGAACAATGGTTTATTTTGATTTTCTGATGCGTCAGAGTTATATCCGAGTTGTGAAAGACCCATTTCATGTTGGGTTGATTTGGTTCTGAAACCCAGGTGTAAACTCATCGCATGTTGTTGGTACCAGTTGAAGCACTGACCAAATTGAATCTCCAATTTGATTTGGGAATAAATATGGGCAAGTTTACTGGTTTGGATATGACCGACCATTCCCCGGAAAAAAAAATGATGAAATGACAACGGAGTAAGCGACCACACCACCGAAGAGGAATAAGGTTCGTTGGGATCATATCTGAGGTCGGATGAAGCTCAGTAATTTAAATTCATAAAGCGGTTCATAAGTGAGTTTTGCCAGCCAACAGAGATCCGATGAAGCTCAACCAACTAAGGTGACACGGAAGCAGGACATAGTCTTTTCCATATTTGTATACTTTTTTTTTTCAATCAGTCCAAGAGTCTATATCTCTCAAACGCAATCCATGAATTACCGAAACTGTACTCCGGAAAAAAAAGTTTTGTCGAAAAGAAAACGAGGAACCTCTGGGCATTATCAACGCACACACACATATATATATATATATATATATATATATATATATATATATATATATATATGGTCTTTCGGTTTTTTGGAAAATCTCAAATGTGACTGGGTTTTGAGTTTTTTCAAACGAATTTCTTTGAACAGGTGCTACGGTTCAGTCAAGCTTCATCGTGAAGAGGTGCATCGGAGCAAAGCTCCGTCGATTTCTACCGGAGGCAACGTTCTTCGGAGCAAGGATATAGAAAACCTCAAAGGTTTCTCGGTTTGTGACTCCAAAATGTATAAATCCATTGCTTTGAGTATTTCAAAGATATACCTTTATCAATTGATAATGTACTGCTGCTGAAGTGTAACACGCAAAGGGAAATCTAAGAAAATATATTCTACTGTTGTACTTAAAGTTATAAAGGGTTATCTATAGAAGTACTGCACATTTTCTAATCAATCTGTGACAGCCACACACACAGGCCTACTCATGTGGCCTGACCAATCTGTGACAGCCACACACACGTCAGTTAATGTACTGTATGACCACGTGATTTTGAAAATATCCCAGTATATCATAATGTAAAATATTATCAACTTACACTATTTTACTATTTACTTACAACAAGACATGACTTGTTTACTTTTAGTCAGTACTTTCTACCTTTTAGGCTGTTCAATTACGAAACACAATTAAATTGTTGCAGCCCCTCAATTAATTTAATCGAGATACATCATTATCTTTTCAAGAATGTCTCTTCATGACAGCCTTTTTTTTTCATTGAGTCACCTCATTGTAAATAGTTCAGGCCAAATGATCATCAAAAAATTTTTTTTTTTTTTCAATGAGTCACCTTATAGAGATAATTTAAGGCTCATCGGTGCATAACAATTGCATCATGTTAGCATTCATACTTCAAATGATAACTTTCTTTTTAGCCTCTCTCGTGCAAAAACAAATATACATGAGTCTGAATAATTTTGTCAATAAAAAAAAAAATTATGCAAACACATATTATTCAATCTCTTATGTAAATATTAATGTCGAAAGCATAATTTCAAAATAGACATCTCAACTAATATTTACATATAAATATATCATCTTTTTTTTTTTTATATATATAAAGCAAGAGAAATCATAAGATAGAAGTATTGGATTCCTTATCTGAAATGGAGTTGAACATCTCTCTGGTGAATGTTTGAGCAGAATGTTGATTTGTCAACCGCTTTCCTCTATCTCCGTCCACTTTTCTGATCACGAATGAGGCGTTACACGATAAAGATCGTGAATACCTCCCCAGCAGAGTCGCCAAATGTAAGAGAGTAGTCTAATTTTGGGGAAATACCCGATTTTTGTACGTGTTTGACTTGAGCAACTTCGGTTGCGCCTACGTATCCGTTATGCTCGGAATCAAAGTCAGCGTAGTTCGTGGGTTCGTACTATTCGCCGAAAAACTCATTGTGGTGGTTTTTCGGAGAGATGGGAGGTGTTGCCACTCTTCTCAAAGAACTCATCTCAAAACTCTCTCTAAAACCTCATAAGATAAGAAAATCACCCTCCTCTTCCAAGAAGATCTCCTTCAAATGTATGGGGGGAGGGCTTATTTATAGCAAAACCAACCCAAGTGGGTCGCCACATGTCAATTAACTCGTGGTGACACATGTCCTATTTTAAGTGGCATGTGTCCCATAACATATGTCAAAACTCTCAATACTAGAATATTGTCTAGTTAATATGTAAATAACACACAAATACGCGTGATATGTCCAACGCGCATAATAATACCTCAGTCGCATAAACACATGGACTTTTGTCAATACTAATCATCTCTAATTTCATTTAATAATTTAATGAGAGGCTTATAATTAAGCCCCTCCTACAGTATTTTATACAGTACCTCCTATATAATGGAACTGTCAAGAGTGTAGCCACTATAATGGTGTCAAAATTTTACTTTAATACTCTTTTTAACAGATACAAAATTAACACATCCACATAGTTTTGCGGAAATGGAACTGAATTTGAATAAAATAACCGAACACTCAGTCAAAATATACAACCATATCGAATGATGCTAATAAATAAATGCAATTGGACCATTGGTCCGAATATTTATACAATACCTCCTATATAAAGTAAGAGAATGGAAGCGGCTATCAAAAACCTGCACGCATCCACAGCTGCTACAGAGGACGTCTGACTCGAAAGATGTGTCATCCAGGCGTCCCTGTGTCTGGAAACCTATGTATATATATAATATAGCAAGAGAGGAAAAGTAGATAAACGGGTCAGAGCCCGAGTTGTGAAAATATTTAGCAAGTGCATAATTGCTTTATTTTAGAAAATATGTTTTATTTCATATTTAAATTGGTATCGCACTGCCATGATATACCCCTCACCTATCAACTAACAGTGTACTCCTAGCGCATCCCTCTGACATCCTACTTAAGCTATCCTACTAAACTAATCTATCACCCAACCACTATCAACCCTAGATAGTCCAAGAAATGTACTAAGGGCTAAACTTCTCCCCAGTCTCAACACTAAGCCATGTTCATGCGTGGGGTGTCTCGCAAAGCGAAATCCAAACAAGGAACCCCCCCGATACACTACTATGTGGCCAGGTCGATCGTCGAGATCCGTCAGTCCCTCAGTACATAATATATATATATATATATATATATATATATATATATATATATATATATATATATATATATATATTTATATTTATATCCTATAACAAATATCAATATAAGAGTACTAAGGATTAAACTTCTCCCCAGTCTCAACACAATGCCACATTCGTGCGTCGGGTGTCTCGTAAAGCGAAATCCAAACAAGAAACCCCCCCGATACACTCATATGCGGCAAGGTCGATCGTCGGGATCCATTAGACCCTCAGTACTCGATTCATCCATATATATATATATATTCATATTACAATATACATCCGGATCTATCTCCCGGAATGAGAATTCATTTTCATTATTATCTCAAAACGTTCCATTTCCCTTCCTATATCCAGGAAATGTATTTATAAAAACCAATTCATTATCATGAATTGCTTTAACATATCAAATACTTTTGAAAGCCAGTTTTGTTATCATAAAAATGTTTTTTCCTTTCAAAATATCCCATTTCCCTTTTTATATTGAGGAAATGTATTAAAAGCCATTTTCATTATCATAAAAATGCTTTTACCATATCATATGCTTCCACTTCCCTTCTTCCATCCGGGAAGTGTTACCGAAACCAAAACCTTTATCCCATTTCCCTTCTTCCATCCGGGAAATGTAAATTAAATCCAATGTATTATCATAAATTGCTTTAATACCAATAATGTCCAACATTATTGAAACCAGATATATATATCATATAACGCGTTCTAAGACCGCCCATACGGCGCGCCCCTAAATGACCATCATCTTCCAGTGCCTATCAATTACGACACCTGGGAACCTATACGCAATACGTCGGGAAGCGGCCATATGCCTGCGGGCTAGTCATAACCACACCCCAAGTTACCTAACCATCGCAGAAAACATAACCTAACATAAACGATCATATGGACTAGAGGACTATATCCACCCTGCATTCGCTAGCCAGGGGGCTTCACCTCAGCGTGCGAACTTCCCTTATGATGTCATTTAGAGAGGGTGTTGACTATAAATCAGTAATTATGAAAATCATTTCTTTTCCACTTTGAAAACTTTCATATTTTACTTTTAAAATCATTTATCTCAAATTATATATATATACTTTAATCACACAGTATATATATCTATACCATATATTCCTCCTTGGATATACACAAATGGCCATATTGCCAATTCCATCTAGCGATGACCAATAATCCCAAAGATTCTCTCAAAGAATCATAATCATGCATTCATATTCGCATGATACTAAACCCAAAGTATTTTCTTACTTTAATAAGTAGTATATACCAAAATCCCACCTACGGATTCATTTGGATGTCTCCAATTATACTATTTCTCATTAAGCGAATATATATCTATATTCTCAATTTATCCTAATTATCTTATAGGATACGCTCACACCACAATCGATTATAATTATGCTTCCTATACGCATAATCATGTAGGCCTAAATGCCCATAAACGATAACCTAGGAATTTATCCTCCGGATCATGCCCTACACCAACTCAAGGCCTTCTCATCCAACTAGAGGTTTATTTACCCTCAAAACTTTTATTTAGGAGCCCCATTATCATAACTAGGAACCCCCATAAAAATCCCAAATGGTAATTTAACTCCCCATACTCTTAAAGGGAGAAAAGTGGAAATTCTGGCCTAAGGGAATCAATTCGCCCCTTTGGTGAACCGATTCGGGTGGGCGAATCAATTGGGTGTCAATCCAAATCGATTCGGAAAGTATTCTGCAAACAGGTCTTTAAATGGAGAATCGATTCGGTCTGTACCCTAGTCATTTCGGCCCACTGCAAAAACCCAATTCCCTTTAGGCGAATCGATTCGGCGTGTACCCGAATCGATTCGGCCAGTTCGAGGGCTACAGTTTGGGGGATTTTTCAATCTCCAAAAATACCCAATAACAGCCCAAACTCCATTTTTATGGTTTTTAATCTCAACCAACAACCAAAATAACATCCTAACACTGATTTACAACAAATTCTTCCATAAATTTTGGGTATTAAACTACTTTCTAAGGTTTTGGATCTTAAACCCCCCCTCCCCCCCCCCCCAAAAAAAAAACCTAGTTTTGACATTTCTCCCAATTCAATTTGATTTATTACTCCATTCACATGGTTTTAATACTAAAAAGCATCAAGAGTTTACATTACATCAATATGTAAACTCGTATCAAAGTTTTCCCCATTTTTAATTTGGGGTTCTACCAACTATGATATGAAATAAATACATAATTGAAATAAAGTAAGTAGACACTTGCCTGGAGGATGAAATCCGACGACCTCGAGCTGAATTCCGCGGAGTTTGGCCGGAGTTCCTCCTTTTCTCCTCTTTTCTCCTCCTTCTCTCTCTCTTCTCTTCCTATCCCTCTTGACTTATAAGGGAGAAAATTAAGGGTTTAACCCTTAAAACCCAAAACCGACTCGTTTACTCAATTACGAGCCATTTTTCTCCAAAATTCCCCGAAACTAAATTTTGACAAACGAACACTCTTTTTCGACTATCTCGGACATTCCGAGACTTACGGCGCAGTCAAAATTTCCATCTGAGGTACTTGATCGCAAATCACTATTTTGACCCATAATACTTAATGCGGGTTTTCTAATTAAAATCTTATCTTTTGTCACTTTACTCAACTGCAACATATAATTAAAACACCTCGACATATTTATTTAACCCCAAAAGTAAATATATCTCCTATCGACAATCCTCAAATCCTTGAAAATCCCAAAAATCAGTATTTTGAGAACTTCCTCAAATCTCCAATTTATATCCAAGTATGGAATTTAAGTATCTCCAAAAGGGCAGGTTGTTACACTCTTTTGGTGGCATTAATTGTTATGATAATAGTGAGGAGGAGGATGAACTCAAGATTTATGATCATTGGATCAATATCAGTAAAGATGAGTCTCATAAATAAAGGCCCAGTGCTAAGGCCATCCGAATTTATCAAAAGGCATTGCTTGAAGATAAAAGGCGTGAAAAAGAGTATCGAGAAAAAACTCGTTTTTGAGAGCAAGAGATAGATGCATTATTTGAACCCAATGATGATTTTTCTTCCGATACTTTTGAAGATGAAGTAAGTTTTCGAAAAAATGAGGAATTCGGGGTGCTAGATCCTAGGAAGCCTACTTTGGAAGAAACCTTACTTCTGTACATGTAAGGCGTGAAAAGGATCCTTGGTGATGACTGGGAAAAGGAACCATATAGCAAGGAGTTCGATTCTTATTTTGAAAACTTACCAGAGGTCGAGACTTGCGTTTCACCTACAAATTTTGAGAACGAAATCATTGAGAGTGATCCAAGTACTTTTGAACCTCAACCTATTATAAATATTTCAAAACCTATTGAGGTTTAAGATCAACTGTATCCTTGTGTCCCCACTATTATCGAACCATTAAATCCATCACAAGAACTAGATGAAGGTCTTCAGGACGCTGACCCGATTATTGTATGGGAATGTTATTTTGAGATGCTTCATCTTATGGGCCATACACTTAGACGTGTCACTCCACCAAATCTAATTGAAAATTTTGGGGGAGAAGATTTTGAGGACAAAGACTCAATGATTGAATTGTTTTCCAATATAGAATCTTTCTGTTTGTGTGCTCCACTTCCCATACTACTTGAAAAATATTTGGGATGTGATTTTATTTTTCTTGGATCCCGATGGTACTTGTCCCCCTATGCACTCAAATCCCTCATTATCCCCCTAAAAAATTAAATTGGTGATGGTTCATTTCTTCCGCTTTGCACATGCCTTCCATTGTTCAAATGGAATTCTTATTTTTCGGAAGGTACGCATCCTAATGAGGGTACACTGATTACCCCTCAAAGTCAAATTTTATTTTGGATGGACCTTCAAATTTTTCGACTTCTAGTGTATAACTTATTAAAAGTTCAAATCCTAGGTTATACATAATTAGCTTTTTCTTTTTCCTTTTTTTTTATAGTTTAGAGTAATTAGTTAAAGTTTTTGTTATTCTTTTTGTTATACTTGGTTCTAACATGTTTTGTAGATTCAATGGACTCGCACTCATCGAGAATCGCTCCATTTGGGTAATATCTTTATTTTCCTCTCTTTATGTTGTGTTCTTGATTCGCATTGAGGATAATGCAATATATATGTTTGGGGGTGTGGGATATTCTTCCCGTTTATTATTTAGATTCATTGATTCGATCACATGTTCTTTCCAATTGTGCTTTTTTAGAAAATTGAAAAATTGAAAAAAAAATTAAAAAATTTTGAAAAAAGCCAAAAAAAAATTTCTTCAAAATAAATAAAAATTAAAATTTAAAAGCTTCAAAAATGTCACATTTATTCTGTCTCAAATTGTTAACAATCAAAATGCACTAAGCCAAAATTGACCAAAGATGGAAATTGAAAGAAAATTGACGACTTAATGAATAAGTGTGGAGATTGATCAAACCCGGTGAGATTTCGACCCTTTTAATTTTTTATGAGTTTTTAAATCAATTCGAGTTTCTGATTAACTCAAAGTTCTTTCAGCGTTTTAATAAGTCGTTGATGATTTCAATCATTTCTTTTGATCGGTTATGGGAAATGTGTGAAATGTTATCTCAAAATTCGTGCTAAATATATATCTAAACTTAATTAATCTCGAGATGCATATGGTAATGTGATTAGCAATTTGGACAATGAAGTAGGCCCTCTTTTATTTAACCCGAAAATATTACCCATATTAAAGTTGTCAAAAAATTATCCCTTTGCAACCTACTTTGAGCTTAATAAACTATTTTCCTTTCGTTTGATAACCCAAAAAATCCAAATAGCCCGGAATTGTGAAAAATTGAAAATTCATCAAGTAAGTCCAAAGTGTGTAATAAAAAAAGGGCAAGAAAATAAAAATAGGAAAAAAAAGAGAAAAAATGAAAATAGAAAAAGAAAGAGAAAAATGAGCAAATGCCCGAAAAAGCACTAATGGACGTCATAAGGACATTTTCCAATTCCGAACATTCCGTCCATTCCCATTTTTACCCTTTACACTTTTTAACCCAAAAAGTCCAAACTGAGTCCGAATGGCGAAATTAATTACTGCATGGAGAGATGAGACATGAAAAGTTAATAAAAGAGATAAATGGTGTGATTAAGAGATGAGGTTTCCCGTTTCCTAATAACTGTATTCCGATGATGAGATTTTTCACCATATATTTCCTTCTTTTCAATTTTATATGGGTGAAATTGTGTCCATTATATTTACTCTTTATATCATGTATACCGAGAGAAAACAATCACAATCCGAGTGATTCGTTTGTGAGTGCATCCGTAAGAATTTGAATCAAAACGAATTTTCAGAAATTAACGTAACGCTCAATCGGTGGAAATTTGATGTTTAACTTCTGGCTTTGCACACACACACGCTATGGTTTGAGACATTTGAATATGAATTTATGGTGATTATTTTTCGAAAAGTTTAAATTGTACAATTTTTAAGTATTTTGATACTTATTTGAGTCAATAAAGAATTTTGTGGGTGTATTCACTACAAACCCTCACGAGACAAAACTCGTCCTACTAGGGTAACCTAGGGGTTTAAAGGGTTATTACGTATGCTCAATGCAATCGCTTGCCTGTGAAAGTGGAATTTTATTTTAATAAAAGGAATATCAAAAGTCAACTCATTTCTCTCACATTGCTCGGGACGCGCAAAGTTCTAAGTTAGGGGGATTTGACTAAGCATAAGTTCTTCTGAATTTATCCTCCTAAGTTGGTAGTTTTAGTGCCTCGAACAACGTAATTGATTTTTTTATCCCATATCATTGCTAATGACTTCTTCTAACAAGTACCCCGAGTTTCGTGTATTTCTTACTATTTTTACAGATATTTATGCCAAAGAGAACTCAAAATAGTGAAAGAAACCAAGAAACGGGGTGTTGAAGGGAATTTCTGTAATTTTACATATATATTCCGGAGGTGGGGAAAACTAGAAAGTTGAAGAGCTCTAAATTACAAGAACACTGGAAAAAACGACAGTCAAATCGGAGCTCTGGATCAAAACATATGGCAAGTCAAAGTTGAAGAAAGAAAGTCAAAGTTGCAATTAATTCTGGAAGCTGAAGAGTTTCAACTCTTGAAATTTCTTGTATAATTCCTTTTTATTAATTGTAAAACATGGAGAGGCATTGGAAAAGTCATATTTGGGTATTATAAAAAGACAAACCCTAGAGTATTGAAGAGAGGGAGAGAGAGTTCCTTTTGGCATATAATTTCATATTTTCTTAGGATTTAGAAACCCTAGTTTGTAAGTTGAACAAGAGCTATTCAAGATTAAGTTCCAAGTTCAGATTTCCTTCTTCTATTCAAGTATTGCTAATTTCTACTTTCCATTTCTTTCATATTGTAAGTTTAAGTTGCTCTTCTAGTTTAATTTTTGTTTCTTAATTCAAGTTTCTTTTCAATACATAATCGACCTATGATTTCTTGCACATTTAGAATTTTGTTTTCATTTAATAAGATCATGTCTAGCTAAGTTTTTTTTAGGGTTGGGATGCATGAACCCATCCCAATGTAAATTACATATGTAGAAAATAGAATTAAATTAAAATTTTGAAAGAGTCGTGCAAAATAATTCTACAATCATTATAGGTCTTTTAATCTCTCTTGCCCTAGGTACTTGGGATGTTTAAGAATATAATGTGCGTAAAATTGTTTAGCACCACTTTATATTTCCCTTTGATTTCATATGATACGAGATTGAACCTCGTATATCTAATGCTTAGGATCTATAAAGACTGGATTCATTCAAACTTCTAATTTATAATTTTAGTGTTCTGCTAAGTAATTACTAAGGATTGGGGGATTGTATTCCCAACCTGTTTTCCCTTCATTCGAATTAAGTCATTCTTAGTTAGTTAATTTTGCTCACATAGTTAATGCAATAGTTTAATTTAGTGTGCATTTAGTTAATTAGTTATTTCCCATCTCAATCATCTTTTTATTTCTTTTTAGAGTCAAGTTCGGGTTAACTGTCTTACCTTTGTCGTCATGTTCACTCGTCCTAGTTCCCTGAGAATTCGATACCCAGACTAGCCACTATACTGCGCAAGAGTGTAGTTAAATTTTAGGTTTTTGTATTGCGATTGGAAGTCGATAACAACGACTAGCGTATTTACACGGACGCTCGGGTTTTCCACTCGATCAGATTCTCTCTCTCTCTTTTAACCATTCTCCCCCCTATCGATGACAAATTGCTATATATGTTATTCTAATTTGATATATATAGTTGTGGATTTTAATTATGTTTCATTATTTATATAATTTTTCCCGTTTATGAATCGAATGTGATATTGCCTTTAATAATAAAAGATCGTAAGTGTGGAGGCAATTATTATGCAACACAAATAAATACGAGAGAAGAAATTATCAAGAAAGGAACAAGGAATATAAGATGTCAATCACACAACAAAGGATGTACGTGGTTCAGCAAAGATGTGCCTACGTCCACGGTGGTGCAGTCGATATTATTTCTATATACTCCGGAGAGTGATTACAGAGAATACAACTTGTCCTTTTGCCCCGGACCTAGGGTTTAATATATACATGTACATGAAGGTAAGTGGAGGTGATGGGTTTCTCCACGTGTTCCATCTCCCGTGTAACTTCCGATTGTGGGAACGTGGGGGAGACCGGATCAATAAGAGATGAGGGGCCCGGACTTTGGGCCGTCAGGACTGGGCTACTCGTCCGGACCCATGGTTCTAAATTTCGGGTACCCACAATTGCCCCTAAATTTTTTGGGCCATGTTTATGGGTTCAATGGATTTAAATGATCAGCCATTATGGTCAATTTACGATTCTTCGAAAATTGTGAAGTTGATTCGGCGGCACCCGCTTCGCTTATTGTGCACTATGATTATAATTGAAGGCTTGTTGGGATAGACACTTTTTCTTCCGTCGCTTCAGTCCTTCCAGTACTCTTCTTTCTTCTGAGAACTCTAGTGCCTCATACCTTCTTCTCTCAATCTTCATTCCCATTGCTTCTTAGTCGTCTTGAGCTCTTGCTTCTTCATCGCTTGAACCGATCTTCTGTTTTGTAAGTTTCTCGTGCCCTTTCTTTGCACTTTCTCTTTGGTTTGTAGCTTTTCTTGAGTTTTTCAATGGCGAAGATTGGAAATAGGTCAATCTCTGAATTTAGGAAGTTCTACAACATCCCTGAGTGGGTAGATATTGAGTGTTGTGCCTCCCCTCCTTGGAACGTTAGGGATATAGAGGATGCCCACTGGATCCATGTTTTGCTGCTTTCCCAGGGGGGACTTACTTTTCCCCCAAATGATCTATTTTTGCATTTCTTTGGCTATTTCAATATTGTTCCTGCACAATGCTCGCCCAATGTGTGGAAAATAGTAAATGGCGTCCATAGAATAAATCAGTTGTATGGTACTAGGTTAGGACTTGCCGAGATCTGTTTCTATTATTCCCTTTCTCGAACAAGTTCAGGTGTCTTATACCTCAAAGCTAGGAGCCTTGATAGGGTATTGGTAGTAAATCTACGTGATTCCCATAAGGACTACTGGCAAGAGGGTTTCCTCGTTAGGAATTGGTAGTTCCCTCCCCAGTTTGAAGCGTCGAGATCTGAGAGGTTCACTGTTCCTTTTTACGGGGAAGAATATATAGGTAGACATTGTACTGTTGTTTCAACCTTTGCTGATTTGTGACTTTTCTAACCCCTCTTTGCTTTTTCTTCCATGGCGAGGTAAAAGAATTTGGAGCCTGCTCTCAGCGAGGTTCGTATCTCGGAGTTGGTGAAATCTTGGAATATCAGGGAGCCTCCGGGTGACGACGAGCATCCCAGGTCTGCTGCCTTTTTTCTCGAGTATAAGAACGTAGGCTTTAGCTTCATAGCACGACCTGTGGATAGTGTACTAGAGTTTGATTCTTCCGGAGAGACTACTGCTGAGCCTATCCAGTTGGACAAAGAGGAGAGCAGCTCTGAGAGTGAGCCTGCAGGGGCTGTGAGTAATTTGGGTGAAGAGAGCTCTGACAGTAGCAATTCTTTTGACTGTGAGGAGGATTCTGAAGGTCGAGGATCGTCGAGCACTTCCAGCAGTTCAGGTGAAGAGATGCCTCCAAGGAAGAACTTGATTAGAGATGATGATGATAAGGACCACATGCTTCTTGCACAGAGGTCAAAGAAACAAAAGTCTACTTCTGGGGTCGTGGCTGCTGGTTCTCGGTCTTCTACTCAGGAGCAAGAGAGGAAGAGGAGAGAGGAAGAGCAGGTGAGAGAGAGGGAGAGAAAAAAGGAGGAGGAAAGAAAGAAGGTTGAGGAAAAGAAGAGGATGGAGGAGAGGACGAGAATGGAGAAGGAGAAAGAGGAAGAGAGGAGAAAGATGGAGTCAAGGACGAAGGCTGGGCAAGCCTTGGTCCCAGTGTCTGCTTTGCCCGGGGGGGCCTCAGTTGCCATTTCTCCTCAGCTGGCACCTGCGCTGCTCGAGAGGGCGGTTCTCCCTACAGATCGCCAGAGGGCGTTGGGGTCTGATCAATTGGCCCTACAAGCTAGCCAGAGGCTAGCCTTGGTAAGATCCTCTCCATTTTTTAATTCTTTAACAAGTTTTAGTTGTTTCTCCTTCTTGATCTCTTCTTTATTTTTGGCAGTTTGTGACTGACTTCGCCGTGCTCTATCGTTCTCGCGACGAGTTGGTGAAAAGGAATGGCGAGCTGGAGAAGCAGAAGTCCGCTCTGGAAGTCAGGGGTTCTCAGCTGGAGGCTGATGTAAAGACTGTTGACGCCGCCCGAGCTTCCTCTGATCTGGCCCTCATCAATTCTAATCGAGAGAGGGATGCGGCGGTTAAGGAGCTGAGCGAGATGAGGCAGGCCTATGACCTAGTCTGCTCGAGCAAGCTGGGTGTCATAGAGGAGAAAAAGGTTCTAACTGAGTAGTTAAAGGAGAAAAAGTCCCAGGTAGCCACCATCAAGGAGGATTCATATAACTGCGGGTGGACTGCTGCTTACGAAGACGCCGAGGTTAAGATAGGCTACATCAGCCATTTGAACTTCAAGAAGGGCTGGAATAAGGCCCTCTTAGCTGCTGGTGTTGATGCTGAATCTCCTCTGTTCGACGAGCATGACCCGGGTCCGAGGCCAACTATGGACGAAGAAGCCCCTGTCCCAGCCCTCGAGGGTGTTGATCTTGCCTCTCAGACAATTCCTGCTGGTGCTTATCCTGCCCAGGCGACTGAGGGCATCCCTGTAGAGGGGGATGCCTCTGCTGCTGCTGATAAGGGGAAGCAGCCAGCCACCTCTGGGCAGCCTGAGGTTGCCAGTTGATCTACTTTTAGGACTATTCTTGTATTTTTGCTTGTAATTCTTCCAATTTCTGCTCGATGTACTTGACTTTTATCAACGAAATGAAAAGGATTATTTTTCCATTGCATTGATTGATTTTTCTTTCCATTGCCCTTTTATGTCTTTTAGTTGACTGATGTAGAAGAGTATATTCCTGCCACATCTCAATTGGGCATGACTCTTGGTCCCAATGCCAGTCCTCAGGTTCGTCAGGCCTTTTTTTAGGCTTTGCAAATCTCTTAGGTCAAGGAATCAAAAGTATAAGGAGCAGTCTGAGCTCGTGGTCAAGCTGAAGGACAGGATCTAGGAGATGGAGGACATTGGTGCTTCAGTGCATGAAGAAGTCAATATGCTGAGAACAAGACTCCTAGAGGCCACCGAGGTCAACCAAGTTGGGGAGTTCCTGCAGCAGGAGAATGAAAACCTGAGGAGGGAGGTCTTACAACTTAGAGAGCATGCGCCGAGCACTGTTCCAACGGTTCTGCAAGGCTCCTCATCATCGCGAGCTGGATATACTCCTCCTATGCCGCGAGGTTCCACTCGTCCTCCCTTCCCGCGAGCTAGTAGGAGCACCAGGGGCAGGAACAGGGAAGCAGAAGAACAGCATGATAAGGAGATGGAAGAGCTCCGCGATGATGTCCGGCGAGCATATGTAATTGCTGTTGGGCTTCAAAGGGACGTTACCCGATTGCGGCACTTATTCAAGAAATGTCCTCGGCAAGCGTGGGCTGACGGTTATGATCAAGGCTGTCTAGATGCTCCAACAAGACTATCTGAGTTCGAGGAACTTTCTTTCATCAGAGGGTGGTTAAGTGCCTTGAAAGAGCTTCAGGTCCCGAGGAACTCGACGTTATGGTATCGTCACGAGATGTCCTCCTCCACTCTGATGCCCAACCCATTCAGGAGGGATGATCGATGGATCCCCATTGATGCTATTCCTCGGCAACTATTGGAGTTGTATGCAAATGAGGTTGTGGAAGAGCTAGTCCCCTCTCCTGATGACGGACGAAGAGCTAGAGTGGCAGATTATCTTGTTCGGAGGCTTCCACCTCCTTGAGATTCTGCAAGTTGTTATTCTTTTGTCTTTTTGATAATGTAAATGCTTTGGGCGAGCTTCGCTGACTAAACATGTATTATCATTGTTGTAAATATAAGGGATTAATGAAACCTTTGATAATGTAAATGCTTTGGGCGAGCTTCGCCGACTAAACATGTATTATCATTGTTGTACATATGAGGGATTAATGAAAAGTTCGTGTTTTGGGAAATTTTGCCGACTAAACGTGTTCATCTAATCTTTTTATATTCTTGCTGCTTTATAATCCTTTTTGTTTTGTCATGCAAGTGTCCCCCTAGTCCAGTATAATACCAAAATACCATTATGCCCCATTTTACCTTTTAGGTTGTGTCGTCCCACTCCCTTACGCCTAAGTAGGGCAATTGGCGAGGACACACCTGGTATTGGATGTCATCATCCGATCAGGATTTTGCTCAACCAAAGTAGGTTTGATGGACAGTATAAATTCTGGTCACATTGCCTAAGAATCCTCTGTAGGGCTTTATATATTTCCAGGGGCAATGCTAAGAGGTCTCTTGTGTTTCATGACGATGACCTGAGGAGGGGTATTCCCCTGCTATATCGACCATCGTGCTTGTGATTTGGAAAATATGTGTGATGAAATGCAACTGTTACTGATTTCATTAGTAATAAGGGAAATGAACTGTCTTTCATATAACAAATACAAGAAAAAGATTCAATAATAGAATTCCTTGAGAATCTAAAAATAGAATTTCTTGAGATTATCTGCGTTCCATGCTCGTGGTATCTCTCTGCCCTCCATCGTTTCCAAATGATAGGCACCTTGCAGGTCTTCTTTAGTTATTTTAAAGGTTCCTTCCCAGTTTGGGCCTAGCTTGCCATCTGATGACTTCACCGCGTTGCCCAGGACTTTTCTTAGAACATAGTCCCCAACTTGGAATCTTCTCGGGTTAACCCTTTTGTGGTAGTGCTTTGCGAGATGTTGCTGATAGCTTGCAAGCTTCACTAGGGCAAGTTCTCTATGCTCATCGGCGAGGTCGAGTTCAGCGAGCAATGCCTCATCATTCTGGCCTTGGTCGACAAGGTCGGATCTCATTATTAGCAAACCCGCTTCTAGTGGGATGACTGCTTCCATGCCATATGTTAGAGAAAATGGGGTTTCTCCTGTTGCTCGCCGAGGAGTTGTTCGGTATGACCATAGGATATGGGGTAGCTCAGTTGCCCATGCGCCTTTGGCTCGCTCTAATCGCTTCTTCAATCCATCGATCACAGTTTTGTTGGAAGCTTCTCTTGCCCATTGCTTTGAGGGTAGGCCACCGAACTAAAGTTGTGCCTGATCCCGTGTTCGTTACAGAAGTCCTGAAAGGGGCCACTCTAGAATTGTGTCCCATTATCAGTGATGATGGTTTTGGGGATTCCAAATCGAGTGATTATACTCCTCCATATGAACCTTATCATATCAGCGTCTCGGATGTTTGCCAATGGTTCTGCCTCGATCCATTTGGTGAAGTAGTCAGTTGCAACCAACAGGTATTTGCGATTGCCGGCAGTGGTCCCACGATGTCCATTCCCCATTGGGCGAAGGGCCATGGGTTGGTCAGGGATTTTAGGTCACTGGCGGGTTGGTGGACCATAGGAGCATGAAGTTGGCATTTCAGGTATTTGCGGACATATACTGCGGAGTCCTTTTGCATATATGGCCACCAATTCCTTCATTGCTCGAAAGGCTAGAGACCTTCCTCCAACATGACTTCCACAGATTCCTTCGTGAAGCTCGCATAGCACTTGCTCGACATCGCCTGGGTGGACGCATCTAAGGTAGGGACCGAAGAAGGACTTCTTATACAAGTCGCCTCCTGTGGATAAGTGAAAGTGAGCAGCTTTGACTCTTATCTGGTGGGCAATTTTCTTGTCCTCTGGGAGCGTGCCCTCCTTTAAATAGTCCTTTAAGGGGTCCATCCAGTTGGGGGTTGATCCCACCTGGAGTATTTGTTCCACGTTTGGCAGCTTGCTGTTGTGGTTAATGCTCTGACAAATGAGGAAATCGATGGGAATAACCCTTCTAAGGCTAGAATCAACTGCCGAACTTAGGGTTGCTAAGGCATCGGCATGACTGTTTTGCCCTCTGGGAAACTGCTGGATGTTAATCTCCTCAAAGCTCGTCATTAGTTTTCTCACCAGGGCGAGGTAGGCTGCCATTCTTTCATCCTTCACGTTGTAATATCCACTTATCTGATTGGAGACTAGTTGAAAATTGCCGAACACCTGTAAACGTTTTGCTCCCAGAGTTTGCGCCTTTTGGAGACCGGCTATTAGGGCTTCGTACTCTGCTTCGTTGTTGGAGGCTGAAAATCCATGCCTGATTCCTTGCTCAAGGATGGTGTTTTCTGAGGTGACGAGAACAATGCCTATGCCTGCCCCCTTTGAGTTGGAGGCTCCATCAACGAATAGTTTCCAGGTTTCCACTGTTGCTTGGTTCTCCTTTTGCTTTGTTGGTTGAGGTTGGTCGGGGAGTGCTTCGCCTGTGAATTCGTCTATGAAATCAGTAAGGATCTGACCCTTGATAGCTTACCTTGGTTGAAATTGGACGTCAAATAGTCCGAGCTCGACTGACCACTTAGACAATGTTCCTGACAAATCCGCTTTCCTTAGGACCGCCTTAACGGGGTGCGATGTAAGGACAATGATAGTATGAGCTTCGAAATAATGCTTCAGCTTCCTCGAGGCTATTACTAGGGCAAAGGCGAGCTTCTCCAATGGCAGGTACCTTTGCTCGGCGTCAAATAAGGTCATGCTCGCGTAATAAACGGGGTATTGGATCCCTGCAACCTCGCATATTAGCGCGGAGCTGATAGTGTGATTGGATACAGAGAGGTACAGGTACAAAGAATTCGTTTGCTGTGGTATGACCAGGAACGGTGGAGTGCTTAGGTAGGATTTGAGCTCGTCCAATGTTCGCGAGAAATCTAGGCTCCATTCTATCGGTTTACTCCCTTTTAGAAGCTGGAAAAAAGGCTTGCACTTCTCGGAGGATTTGGAAATGAAGCGATTTAAGGCAGCGATCATTCCAGTGAGCTTCTGCACATCCCAGATTGTTCGAGGGGGTTGTACCCTGTTGATTGCATCGATCTGGTCTGGATTAGCTTCTATGCCTCTCTTACTGACTAAGTATCCAAGAAATTTTCCTGACTGGACACCGAAGGAACCCTTGCTCGCATTAAGCTTCATTCGATACTTCCTGAGGATTTCGAAGGTCTTTGACAGATCTGAGAGGTGATTTTCCTTCTTCTTGCTCTTAACGAGCATGTCATCGATGTAGACCTCCATTGTGTCTCCCATTTGATCCTTGAACATTTTTGTGACCAGCCACTGATAGGTTGGCCCCGCATTCTTAAGCCCAAATGGCATGACCTTGTAGCAATATAGCCCAACTGTCGTGATGAATGCTGTTTTGTCCTGGTCTGGGGCATACAAGGGGATCTGGTGATATCCTGAGTATGCGTTCAGGAAACTCATTCGCTCGTGAGCTGCAGTGGCATCTACTAGTTGGTCTATCTTTGGGAGGGGAAAACTATCCTTAGGGCATGCTTTGTTGAGGTCAGTGAAGTCGATGCAAACTCTCCACTTCCCATTATTCTTCGGAACTACTACTGGGTTGGACAACCACTTTGGGAATTGCACTTCCCGTATGGATCCTGCATCTAGCAGTTTTTCGACTTCCTTTTTGACCGCTTTAGCCTTCTCGGGTGCAGTTCTCCGTGCCTTCTGCGTGACTGGCTTGAATGTTGGGTCGACGTGCAGCTGATGATAGACCATATCAGGATCAATGCCAGGCAGCTCGTATGGTTCCCATGTAAAAACATCTATGTTGTGTCTCAGTAAGGTCGTCAACTCCTTATGTTCTTGGTCGGTGAGAGATGCTCCTATCAAGAAGACTCTGCTACTGTCACCAACTTTGGCTATAACTTCTACCAGGTCCTCGATGACACGCTCGGAGGGGAGGAGCCTGGTCTCCTCTACTCCAGGTCTTCCATACTTTAATTGTTATTTAGAAGGTATCACACCCTCTTCAACTTTCTCGCTGGGTTGACCGGCCTTCTTCTCTGGCTTTGGTCGGATGGCTGCTATGAAGAACTTCCTCGTCATTGCTTGGTCATCGTGGATCTCCATTACTCCTCGATCGGCTACATACTTAAGCTTCTGATGGTAGGTAGAGGAGACCGCCTTAATTGCATGAATCCATCCTCTGCCGAGGATGGCCTGGTACGGTGATTCGATGTCAACTACCAAAAACTCAA
Organism: Sambucus nigra; assembly: GCA_949130495.1. NCBI lineage: Eukaryota > Viridiplantae > Streptophyta > Magnoliopsida > Dipsacales > Adoxaceae > Sambucus > Sambucus nigra. The sequence goes on along the minus strand of OX422224.1, from coordinate 139,451,545 downwards.
TCATCTTGGAGACGTTCCCAGCACGAACTGGCAACACTATCTTGCCTAGGGGCATGGTCATTTTTCCAGCGAAGCCGACCAAAGGAACAGTAGCTTCCTTTAGGTCAGCGACGCTTAACTTCAATTTCCTAAATATATCGAGGTACATTACTTCGGATGAGCTTCCTTGATCGACGAGCAGCTTGTCGATGTCAAAGTTGGTTATCCTGAGTGTAATGACCAGGGCATCATGATGTGGGGTTCTTACTCCCATCAAGTCTTCATCCGTGAAAACAATATGCTTGTTATAGTTGACGTCCTCTGCTCGTCGACGCTTTCCTGACTATGACTTTGCTGGATCGATTTGAAAAGCCTGCATTACCGCTGTAAGTTTTTTTATTTCCATTCGAGCTGAGTTCCCTTGTATCTGCTTGATGTCAGATACTTCGTGGATTACTGTGAACTCGTGTCCAGCATCATCCTCCAGCACATTATCGGGTCTCGCCTCTCTGTTAGCAGTCACTTTCTCTGCCCTTTTCTCCACAAAGTCATTCAAATGCCCGGACTGGGCCAATTCTTCGAGGTGAGACTTAAGAGCTTTGCAGTGCTCGGTCTTGTGTCCACCCTCTTTGTGAAAAGCGCATCTCAACGCATTGTTCCTCTTCGAGGGATCTCCTCCCATCTTCCTGGTCCACTTGATGAATGGCTCATCCTTGATTTTTGCGAGAACCTTGTAAATTGGTTCTTTGAAGACGGTGTTGACCGCCTGGAATGCTTTTGATGCGTCATGGTTCCCTCTGTTCTTGGAGCCATTTTTGCCTCCATTCTTTCCTCCTTTCCTCTGGTTCTCAGTTTTCTCGCCTACCTTGGTAGTGAGCTTAGCTCGACCGTTTTCTCCTGTATTAGGGCGGGTGACATCTTCCACCTTTGCGTATTTCTCGATTCGGGCCATTAGGTCGTCAATAGTCATAGCTTCCTTCTTCATCAGGGACTGGTAGAGGAGGGAAGAACTAGAGAGCCCGATTTTGAAGGAGGCCACTGCCACTTCCTCCGCACAGTCCTCGATCTCATTGAATAACTCCAAGTACCTCTTCGCATATTCTCGGAGGGTCTCTTGAGGCGTTTTCTTCATTGTCAGTAGAGCATCCATCCTTTTGGGATGGGAGCTACTGGTAATGAATCGGGCCGTAAAAAGTTCGAATAGGGATTTGAAATTCTTGATCGACTGATGGAGGAGCCTTTCAAACCACTTCTGTGCTACATCTTGAAGGCTCGAGGGAAAAATGCGACACATCAGGGCATCTCGGTGACTCCAGAGGGTCATGGCCTATCGGTATTGCATGACGTGATCGATGGGATCAGTTTTCCCGTCGTAAATCTTGAACCTTGGAATGGCAAATTTCTTGGGATCTTCCTCCTCTTATATTTCTCTTATGAAAGGTGACTTCATCTGGGTTTTGAGAGCTCGCCTCGCGAGTTCTCTGGTTGATCTTGTTCCGTGGTGAGCGGGATGCTGGTCCATCTCCCGGCGGACCATGTTTCGTATGTTTTCATCGCAGCGAGCAGGGCTCTAATAGCGGCGAGCTCTTCACAGCTGTTCGCGGAGGTCGTCGTCTGACTCGCCTCCTTCGTCCCTTTGAGATTCTCGCCTAGGGCTCCTTCCTCGGCTGTGAGATTTGCTCGCCTGAGGTCTAGGAGTGCGATATGGGCATCTTCTATTGATGATGCTGAGATTTAGCACCACCGGATAAGTGATAATGAGCTCAAACAGTAGTAGCCATGGCAGCCGTAAAGATGCAAGTATATAAGTATGTAAGTGTGTAGAAGGGGATGAGTATAAGAGGAAATAAGACAATGATGTATAGTGGTTCAGCCAATTAGGCTTACATCCACTGTGAGTGTGTGATCCACTAAGTATGGGCACTAATGGCCTTGGATACAATGCACATAAGCTCACTCTCTCTCTACTGTGTGTACAAGCAGAGTTTTAGCTAGGGTTGCAATAATCTGATGCCCTGTAGGGTTGTAGGTGACAAGTATATATAGGTCTTGGGGGGTGTAGTGTACCCCCCAAGTATGCATGGTGCATGTGAATGATGATCTAGCCAACCCCCTGTTGACACCTGTAGATGCCCAATGGTGACATAATATTCCCTCACGTGAGGGTGTGATTTGGTTATAACGGTCTGCCACGTGCCATGGGAGCCTCACGCGGACTGTTCCACGCGTCTCCCAAACCACGCGCTGTGATGATGTCACCCTCGGCCTATGAGACGTGGCCGAGGGAAAAGTCCCTTCCGGTAGTGAGTCTGGCTTAATTCTGGCCTCGTACTGTCGTACCCTCGTAGTGTCGTCCGGAGCCTGGTGGAGGGTCGGCCCCTCGTAGTGTCGTCCGAAGCCTGGTGGAGGGTCGTACCCTCGTAGGGTCGTCTGGAGCCTGGGGAAGGGTCGGCCACTCGTAGGGTCGTCTGGCCTGGTGGAGGCCAGCTGAAGCCTGGTGAAGGGTCGGCCCCTCGTAGGGTCGTCCGTTTTGGAGATAATCCTCAGCCAGGCCAAGGATATAAACGGGTATATCAATCACCCCCCAGCCCTTAGCCATAGGTGTCATTGAGATGGCTGAGGGATAATGCTGAAATTGAGATGCGTGTATGACTAGTTAGGTGCGTGACACATGGGCAGGTACTCATTGCTTATTCAAGTTCCCAAGGCAGGGCGGTTGCACGCTTGCATGGGGCTCTGTGCCCTGATTATACCCTTCTTGGCAAATGTGCCCATTTATTACCAAGGTATTTAAGAGTTTTTAAACTCTCTCTCTCCACAGCTTCTTCTTCTTCGCGCCTAAGTTTACTCTCTCTCTAGAACCAGTCGCCATTTGCAGCCTTCAATCCTTCAGACCTCGCAGCGCTCTTGTTCTCTCCTCATCAGGTAACCTTTTTCCCCCCGCGCCTTCTTTTGTCTTCATTTTTGTGTATTTTTTAGGGTCGTAGGTCGGCACTTTCTTAGAGTTCCCCCATAGCCTTTTCCGGTGTCTTCTCCGGTTGTTAGTTCTTGAACGTTCTTGACAAAAACTTTTTAATTCTTTAGTTTAATCCAGAAGTCAAACCTGGTCAATCCCCCAAGTGTTTGTAGTTGAATTAGCCAAGTCTAGTGTAATTTCTCCAAGTGTAGGGTCTTCCCTTTAATTCTTAGGAGGCTTTACAACTTAGTTTCTGAATCCCCATCTTTGAGAGAGAAACTATTTACCGAGATCAGATGAATAGAGAAAGGGGAAGAGAGGAGACGAGGGACCGACCCTAATTGGGTACGACCCATCTTTCCCATTCCTCTTGCCACCATAAGACCATCTGAACCCTCTGAGTCTTGTGGGTCATCATCTCGTCCGGACGAGACACCCAGATCAAGTGAAATGGACGAGAGAGCTTCCTCGCCAACTGGTGCTGGAACGTCCGGTAGAAGGGACACGTCTGACCTTAGCCCTCCCCGAGAGGCCGAAGGTACGATCCCCTCTAAGGCTGTCCCTGTGACAACCCTATCCCCCAATTCATTCCAAGTGGCTTTTCCCCAGGGTCCTCCTGCAGGTGATGAGGGGGAAGGAGATGAGGACGAGGATGATGATACAGATGATGAGGTTGACACCTCCCACGCCTCGTCCTTTATCTCCTCCGTTAGGGATAGAGACCTTCTGATATGGAGGCATATTTACGGAGTGCCCTCTGGGGTAACTATGAGGGTTCCCTCTGATACTGAGAGGGTTTTTGACTGTCAAGAGGGAGAGGTTGCAGTTTATGAGCAAATGTTCAAGGTAGGTGTCAGACTTCCCTTCCACCCTGCCATTGTAGATATTCTGTCGGCTCTGGGCGTCTCCCCCTCTCAACTTCCACCCAACTCTTGGAGGACGATTCTGGGTTACATTTCCTTGTGGAAAAACGCTTTCACTGATGAGCCCTCGTCCGACGTATTCTTGGCTTGTTACAACATCACCTCTTCATCTAAACAGCCCGGATACTATCATCTAGGGGCGAGAAGGTCTGAGAAGAAACTTCTCCACGTGGCTCAAACTTCCAATCATGATTGGAAAAAGAGATTCTTCTTCATATCTGGGGCGTGGGAGTGCTCCACCGAGGCGTCCCTTTCTGCCGATGGTCCGAGGGTCCCTAACAAATGGTCTAATCCCTCAATGAAAGCTAGGTCAGACCCCGGACTTAGCCTGGAGGAAAGGGATATTGTTGAGTATCTGAGGGGACGAGGGAGAGGGGGTGAGATCCCAAAGTTCGAAGATTTGATGACCCCTCGGTACCTCAAAGAAGCTGGTCTGAGGGTCGGCCCTCTGACGGAACTATGTGAGTTATACAGCACGTTTTCCATTCTTTACTTTTTTGAAGTGTTTCCTGTTTATCTCTGTATTTTTCTGATGCATGGTACCCTTTTCAGGTCGTCCTGTAGGTGTGTCAGATTACCTCTGGGAAATGACTGCTCCAAGCCTACTCGCTGGTTTGTCAAAGAAGAAGGGGAAGGAGCCTCAGCAAGCTCCAAAGAAGACGAGGGCCGACGGTTGTTGAGCCGACAGCCGATAGCCACAAAAGGAAGGAGCCTGAGGCTCCAGTTGAGCATCGGCCTGACCCTAAGACAAGGGCCAGGGTCGAGGCCTCTGAAGGGGCAACCTCTTCGTCGAGCATGGGGGCAGTCTGGTCTCAAAGTCTGGCCCATCTGAGGGCCGACCCCTCGTCGCTGATCACAAACTTGAGGGCAGCCAAGGCCTCGATGTTCTCTGCACCGTCGGCCTCTGACTTCGAGTTCTTGGCGAAGATGCCCCCTGCCAAAGTATACGACTATGGTCTGCACTCCCTTGCTCAGGTATTGGTCTTGACCTTTTAATTTTATTCTTACTAACTGTTACCTCGGCCCATCTTGATATTTGTTCATTTTTTTCTTGCAGTCTGTTTGTGCCTTCACTTCAGCCACCAAGTGGATGGCCGAGAATCAACAAAATTTTCACGAAGCTGAGAGGGCCATTCAATATGAGGCCGACCTGCAAGCTGACTTGGCGACTGCGAAGGCTGAGTTAGAGAGTGCTAGGGCTGAGCACGCAAGGCTTTTGAACCAACTGACGAAGCAGCACGACGAGGATATCAAGGCCAAGGACTTGTTGATCAAGGACAAGGACGAGGCCTTGACCAATATGGAGGCCAAGTACAAGACTGACCTTGAAGCAGCTGTCCGGAAAGCCTAGGCTGATGCTGTTGAGGCTTACAAGGTCTCTGACGAATTCCAAGGCTTCGGCCTTGAATATCTTGAGAGGGGAATTAGGACGGCCTGACGGTGGGTCGTCCTAAAGTTTGTCGACACAGTATCATCCATCCGCCCTTCTCTTGAGGTGGTTCAACTGGATGATCCCTTGATTGCTGAGGCCCTGTCGCAAGTGGAGTCCCAAGTTCATGTTGAGGGGGTCGGCACGTCTGAGGATCGGTCAGTCATGATTGCTGAAGAGACCCCATTGGTTGATGTTGAGGCTCTGCCTTCTGATATCGCCCCTTAGGGTGGCCGTCTGTGGCCCATACCCTTATTTTTGTATTTTTGTTCTATGTATTGTAAAACACTTGGACGCTTTATATTAATACCATCGTCTCTTCCTTCCACCATTGCTGTCTTCCTTATTTCCTTCTTTTATGGTTTGCTCCTTGTTGATAATGATGCTACTAACCCTTCCCTCGTCTTTTTTGAGGACCAAGGTGGGGTCGTCCCCTCATCTGGCCTCATTATAGCCGAGGGTTCAATGAACCAATTTAATGGTTTTAAATAAAACCTACCCTCATCTTTGTTGAGAACAGCGGTGGGGTCGCCCCCTCCACTGGTCCTCATTTTAGCCGAGGGTTCAATTAACCAAATTAATGATTTTTATGTAGTCTTCCCTCGTCTTTTTTGAGAACAGGGGAGGGGTCGTCCCCTCCACTGGTCCTCACTATAGCCGAGGGTTCATCTAACCAAATTAATGATTTTTATGAAGTCTACCCTCGTCTTTCTTGAGAACAGTGGAGGGGTCGTCCCCTCCACTGGTCCTCATTATAGCCGAGGGTTCAACTAACCAAATTAATGATTTTTATGTAGTCTACCCTCGTCTTTTTTTAGAACAGTGGAGGGGTCGTCCCCTCCACTGGTCCTCATTATAGCCGAGGGTTCAACAAACCAAACTAATGATTTTTATGAAGTCTACCCTCGTCTTTTTTGAGAACAGTGGAGGGTTCATCCCCTCCATTGGTCCTCATTATAGCCGAGGGTTCAACTAACCAAATTAATGATTTTTATGTAGTCTACCCTCGTCTTTTTTGAGAACAGTGGAGGGGTCGTCCCCTCCACTGGTCCTCATTATAGCCGAGGGTTCAACTAACCAAATTAATGATTTTTATGTAGTCTACCCTCATCTTTTTTTAGAACAGTGGAGGGGTCGTCCCCTCCACTGGTCCTCATTATAGCCGAGGGTTCAACTAACCAAATTAATGATTTTTATGAAGTCTACCCTCGTCTTTTTTTAGAACAGTGGAGGGGTCATCCCCTCCATTGGTCCTCATTTTAGCCGAGGGTTCAATTAACCAAATTAATGATTTTTATGTAGTCTTCCCTCGTCTTTTTTTAGAACATGGGAGGGGTCGTCCCCTCCACTGGTCCTCACTATAGCCGAGGGTTCAACTAACCAAATTAATGATTTTTATGTAGTCTACCCTCGTCTTTTTTGAGAACAGTGGAGGGGTCGTCCCCTCCACTGGTCCTCATTATAGCCGAGGGTTCAACTAACCAAATTAATGATTTTTATGTAGTCTACCCTCGTCTTTTTTGAGAACAGTGGAGGGGTCGTCCCCTCCACTGGTCCTCATTATAGCCGAGGGTTCAACAAAACAAACTAATGATTTTTATGAAGTCTACCCTCGTCTTTCTTGAGAACAGTGGAGGGGTCATCCCCTCTACTGGTCCTCACTATGGCCGAGGGATCCACTTACCAAATTAATGGTTTTTTGTAGATGTTTCCACGCATACTGGAACTGACAACTATAGGGTGAGGGGAATCATATTTCTCATTAATTTTCCAAAGTGTCCTGTTGGAGCAACTCCTATTACAACTATGGTCTATCAAGACCTTACAACACTACTGGTAGTATTTCTTCAAATGATCTGCGTTCCAGGGGTTGGAAAAAGGTTCCCCTTCTAGGTTTTCTAGTCTATATGTCCCAGGGACAACTTCATCGATGACCCTGTAGGGGCCGTACCAATTAGGACGGAGTTTGTTGGGCTTTTGCCAAGTCTTCTTGAGAACCAAGTCTCCTACTGCGATAGGTCTCTGTTTCACCCTCTGATTGTAAAACCTTGCGGTCCTCTGCTGGTAGGAAGCCTGCCTTATCTCAGCATCCTCCCTTCTTTCCTCAATCAAGTCCAGGTCAAGTCTCCTCTCTTCCGTATTTCCCTGGGGGTCGTACATTTGGACCCTATGAGTGGGAAACTCGACTTCGGTGGGGATGACTGCTTCTGATCCATAAGCTAACATGAATGGGGTCTCCCCAGTAGAGGTCCTTACTGTCGTCCGGTACGCCCACAACACTGCATATAACTCCTCGACCCATCTTCCTTTTGCCTCCTCAAGCCTCTTCTTAATCCCATCTAGGATTGTCCTGTTCGTAACTTCGGTTTGCCCATTGGCCTGAGGTCGGCCTGGGGTGGAGAAAAATTGTTTGATACTTACCCTCTCACAGTACTTCTGCAGAGAGGCATTCTTGAACTGGGTCCCGTTATCCGAGATGAGGGTGTTGGGTAGACCATATCTGCATATCACATTCTTCCAGATGAACTGGAAGGTCTTCTGCTCCGTGATCGTGACCATTGGTTCGGCCTCTACCCACTTTGAAAAGTAGTCAATTGCTACGATGAGGAACCGATAGTTATTGACTGCCCTCGGTAAGGGTCCTACCAGGTCAATCCCCCACACTGCAAACGGCCATGGGGATGTAATGGAGGTAAGAGGCTGATGAGGTTGGTGAGGGATGGTAGCAAATCTTTGGCATTTATCACACTTTTTAACATATGCGGCAGCATCTTTCCCCAAGGTCGGCCACCAGTAGCCTTGGGTGATCACCCTCTTTGCCAAGGATCTACCCGCAATGTGGCTTGAGCACGACCCTTCATGCACATCTTGCAAAATAGAAGGGACTTCTGAGGGATGCACACACCTAAGTAAGGGGAGAAGAAACCCCTTTTTGTACAGCGTGTCTCCGATGACAGTGAACTTTGCAGCCCTGTATCTCAGCTTCTTCCTCTCTTGGCTTGCTTCTGGCATCTCTCCCCCTTTAATGTATCTGATCAGAGGATCCATCCATGAAGGTTCTTGAGAAACATTCATGCAAATGCCAAGTGTTCCCTCGACGTCTTCGATAGTTGGTCGAAGCAAGATTTCTACCGGGACTATCCTCCTTATGTCTGTCCTAGTAGATGAGGCCAACCTTGCAAAGGAGTCAGCACGGCCATTGTCAAGCCTAGGTATCCTCTTGAATTTCACTTCTTCAAAGTTTTTCAGCAATGACCTCACCTTCTCAAGATACCTAGCCATCCTCTCATCTTTGGCCTCATAGGCTCCTAGTATCTGATTCACCACCAGCCTTGAATCACTGTGAACCAAAATTTGGCCGACACTAAGAGATTTGGCCAAGGAAAGGCCAGCTATCAAGGCCTCATACTCAGCCTCATTGTTGGAGGCTTTGAAATTGAACCTCAGGGCGTACTCGATGTCTGTGCCGTCGGGTGCTGATACTATCAATCCAGCTCCGCTCCCGCTTTCGCAAGAGGACCCGTCGACGAAGAGACTCCACACAGCATGTTCCTCCGAGAAATTTCCCTCGATGAGTGACCCTTGTCTAAAAAGGTATCTTCCCTCTTCATTTTTAGCCACCTTTCTTCTAGCGGTGCTTGTCTCAACCTTATCTGCAGGAGGGTCGGTGAGCCTACCTTGCTGGGTATCTGTCTGGCTTAGACCCTCACCCTCGGCCTCGTCACTCTCCCAAGTAAATTCAACCACGAAATCTGCCAATGCCTGCCCCTTAATGGTTGTCTTAGGCTGATACATAATATCGAACTCCCCCAGCTCTATAGCCCAGGTCATTAGCCTTCCTGATTTTTCAGGCTTGTGTAGGACCTGCCTAAGAGGAGAGTCAGTAAGGATGACCATAGTATGGGACTGGAAGTACGGTTTCATCTTCCTTGAGGCATGGATCAAGGCGTAGGCCAACTTTTCCATCCTCGGGTATCTTTGCTCTTCCCCCTGGAGTGCCTTGCTGTTAAAATATACAGGCTTCTGTATACCGTCCTCGTCTCTCACAATGGCTGCGCTGATGGCAGACTCTGAAACGGCGAGGTACACGTAAAGTTGTTCACCCTGCACGGGTCGTGACAGCAGCAAGGGAGACCCTAAGTATGATTTTAGCTCCTTGAAAGCCTCATCGCACTCTTCACTCCATTCAAAGGCCTTCCTGAGGATCTTGAAGAATGGTAGACACCTGTCTGTGGCCCTTGACACAAATTTGTTCAAGGCAGCCACTCTCCCTGTGAGCCTCTGAACTTCTTTAATGGACTTGGGGGTCTTCATCTCAATAAGGGCCTTTATCTTTTCAGGATTGGCCTCGATGCCTCTTTGATTGACAATGAACCCCAAGAACTTCCCTGCTCCGACCCCGAAGACACACTTGGCCGGATTAAGCTTCATCTGGTACTTGTCCATCGTATTAAAGGTCCTCTCCAGGTCTGCCACATGATCCTCTGCTTTCAAACTCTTGGTCAGCATGTCATCCACGTAGACCTCCATAGACTTCCCAATTTGGTCTTCGAACATTTTATTTACGAGGCGCTGGTACGTTGCCCCTGCATTTTTTAGACCGAAGGGCATGACCCTATAGCAGTATGTACCCTTGTCAGTGATGAAGGCAGGCCTCTCCGAGTCTTCAGGGTTCATGAAGATCTGGTTGTACCCTGAGTAGGCATCCATAAAACTCATGAGCTCGTGGCCTGCAGTAGCGTCTACCATCTGGTCAATGCGGGGGAGAGGGAAGCTGTCTTTGGGGCAGTGCTTGTTGAGGTTTGTGAAGTCCACACATATCCGCCACTTCCCGTTGGCCTTTGGGACAATGACTGCGTTGGACATCCACTCAGGTTAGATGACCTCTCTGATAAATTCAGCGTCCTCTAACTTTTTGACCTCATCCCTGATGACCTCGTACTTCTCTCTAGAGTAAATCCTCCTCTTCTGCTTTACCGACTTCACTCCCTCTACCACATTGAGCTTGTGGCACATGATTTCAGGGTCGATCCCCGGCATATCTACATGACTCCACGCGAAGACGCTTCGTCTTTTCCTCAACAGTTTAATGAGGTCTTCCTTGATGTTGGGCCTCAGAGACTTGCCAACTTGGATGGTTTTTCCCGGGTCATCCTCATCGAGGATGATGGGTTCTACCTCCTCAGCGGCCTCTCCTTTCTTGAGCTTCGTCTCGTCCCTGGGGTCTAGGGTATCAATATTGTAAGTGGCTGTAGCCCTCTTGTGTGCCTCCCTTTCTTCGGCGGAGTTGTAGTAGCACTCTCGCGCTGTCGCCTGTCTCCCTGAACCTCCCCCACCCCGTATGGGGTAGGAAATTTAATCATCTGGTGGACTGTAGACGGCACGGCCTCGAACCCTTTGAGGGCCACCCGCCCCAATATGATATTATAGGCTGAAAACACATGCTCATCCATCACAAAGAAACTGACCTTCCTGGTGAGCCATCTCGGCCACTCATCCCCCATCCTAACATCAGCCTCATACACTCCAAGGGGGTGAAATTTTTCCCCACTGAATCCAATCAACGGATGATGGTACGGGACGAGTCTAGCACGGCTGAGACCTAAGGCCTTGAAGCATGGCCAAAACATTACATCTGTAGATGAGCCCCCATCCACCAAGATTCTCGGCACCTCACACCCATGCACCCTGGTCGTGATGGCGAGCGGGTCATCATGCGGGGCTTAGAGGCCTTTGAAGTCCATTCGTGAGAACCCTACTATCAGTGTGTCCATGTCCACCTTCTTCCTCTTTTCTGGCTTGGCCTCCAGAGATGTCGAGTGGACAGTCTTCGTCACTGCCCTGGCTTCTACCACGTGAGCCTTCCTATCTGCGACTTCCGATCCTCCTCCTGCCAGACCCCCAGAGATCATTCCCACTCCGAGGGAGATCATATTAAGCCTTTTGACGGGGCCCTGATCGTCTCTCGACGGGAGGTCAGGGTCGTCCTCATCATCAGAAGGGTCGTCCCCTCTTTTCTGAAGACCTTCTCTACATGCATCGACTCGCTTATTTCTGGGATCGTCCCCTCTTAAAGGCGCCTCTGTCGACTTACTTTCTGAGCTTCCCCTCTTTCAGCATCTTCTCAATCTCATCTTTTAGAGCAAAGCATTTGTCTGTCACGTGACCGTGGTCTTGATGAAATTCACACCACAGGTTCTTATTTCTCTTGCCAGGTGCTGCCCTTAGCTTCTCAGGCCACTTCAGGGATCGGTCACTCTTTATCTCATTGAGAATCTGTTCACAGCTGACCGTCAGAGGGGTGTAACCAGCGAACTTGTCATCCATGGACCTCTTCTTCCCCTCTTTGTTCTTCCTAGGGTACTTACCCCCACTAGTACCTCCCTTTTCGTCTTCATATTTTACGGCCATCGCCTCTTCGGCGTTCATCACCTTTCCTGCTATCGACAGCAATTCGGCCATCATCCTCGGGGGGTCTTCAGCAAGCTTCCATAACAGCTTCCCCTTTTGGAGTCCTCCAATCAGGGCTGTCATGGCTATGCTTTCCTCGTAGTCTTCCACTTCTAACTTCTCTTTATTGAATCTGGCTATGTAGTCCCTCAGACTCTCATTCTTCCCCTGCTTAACATAGAGCAGGTGGGTGGTTTTCTTCTGTGGCCTCACCCCAAAGCAAAAGTTGTGGATGAAATGGTCTGCCAACTGCTTAAAGTTTTCAATGGAATTTTTTGGAAGAGACGAGTACCGAACATGCGCAGCCGCCGTAAGGGTTTCGGAGAAGGCACGACACCTCATCTCATCTGAGATAGAGTATATGTCTGCTGCTGATTGATACATCTCCACATGGTGGACATGGCTGGTACTCCCATCGTATCTTGGGGTGACCACAGGTGGCTTGAACCTTGCTGGCGTAGGGAAGTCGACTATCTTCGCCACAAAGGGTGAGCCTATGGTGTATCCCTTCTGAAGGGGGTCCCGGCTCTTCAATATATCACCGATCTTATCCTCTAGCCGCTGGATTGAGTCATTCCAGGGCCTCCCAGGATCTTCTCGGCCGATGTTATCCCCTGTCGCCTCTTGAAGGTGAACTGAGGGTTCCACTGCAGCAGGCCTGTGTCGGCTGTTTACTTCCCTTTCGCCGTCATCCCGTCCCTGGGGTCGGCCATCTGATGCCTCCTTCCTGGACCTCGCCGCACTTCTTGACCTGGACAACTTATCCCGCAGGTCATTTACTGGGCCTAGCCTCTCAAAGGCCGACCCCCTGCTCAAGCGATCAAAAGCAGAGCCTCTCGGGCGATCGTCAGGGTTTGGTCTCACGCACTTTCCTCTACTATCCTGGAGGGGTCGCACAGTGTTGTTGGAGACCTCATACGGTTCCCAGCATTCAATTGGGGCCTCCTCTCCCTCCAGATCGTCATACCTGTCCTCAGGGCAAGGGTTTCCTTGCCTCCCCAGGCGCAGACGCCGGGGGTCAGCAACATCCCTACGCCGCTGAGGGGGTGGCAGGTCTTTGCGTGGTGCCTGGGGTGGTCCCCTGGCCTCATGCTGTCCTGGAGCTGCTGCCGGAGTAATCATCTCAGGTGAGACCCCGAGTGGTCTCAGTATGTTCTGGCTTAGAGCTGTGAACTGCTCCTGCATCATCCGTTGGCTTGCTGCCAGAGACTTTAGGGCTGCCGCCACATCCGCCATATCAGAACGAAGCTCCCTCTCCAGTCTTTCCAGTCTTATTTTCAAGCGAGCATTCTCAGCCTCATATCTGCGAGAAGACTCCCTCTTCTCGTGGAGCCTTGCCTCGTACGCATCAATCAACCTGGATATCTGCGTGGACCTCGCTGGTCCCTGACTTTCTTCTGAGGCTGGTCTTTATAGGCGAGCTCTTTGACCTGAACGTCGGACTTCAGACCTGATCCTGCGAGGAGCAGGTGGCTCTTGAATATCTCCTGCTTGTGGAGCATTGCTGCTGTGGCCAGACATCTTAAACTCCTTTCTTGACGTGGGCTCTTCTCAGGGAAAGATGAACGTTTGCCATAGACGGCGCCAATTGTGGAGGCAATTATTATGCAACATAAATAAATACGAGAGAAGAAATTATCAAGAAAGGAATAAGGAATATAAGATGCCAATCACACAACAAAGGATGTACGTGGTTCAGTAAAGATGTGCCTACGTCCACGGTGGTGCAGTCGATATTATTTCTATATACTCCAGAGAGTGATTACAGAGAATACAACTTGTCCTTTTGCCCCGGACCTAGGGTTTAATATATACATGTACATGCAGGTAAGTGGAGGTGATGGGTTTCTCCACGTTTTCCATCTCCCGTGTAACTTTCGATTGTGGGAACGTGGGGGAGACCGGATCAATAAGAGATGAGGGGCCCGGACTTTGGGCCGTCAGGACTGGGCTACTTGTCCGGGACCATGGTTCTAAATTTTGGGTACCCACAGTAAGATTTCAATCGAATTTGGTTTTATTTGAGATTGTCCTGGTTAAATTTAACCTTTTGAGATCAAATGTTATTTTACAAGCGTGCCAAGTGAGATTTTGGGTCTTGCCAAAGGAATACATTTAGTCAAAAATTAATCAAATGATTTTGCTTTCTTCGAATGCTATAATTAAGAAGATTTTTTTTTTGAATTACTATATTTTGTAGAATTAAACTAAACTAACTATGAAGTGGGCTTGAAAACTAAAGGAAACTAAAATCATTTTAGAGAGGATAAATTAAAATTGTAATTGAAAACAAAGGATTTAAGTGAAGTTGAAAACAATGGAATTTAAGTGCAACTGAAAGTAAAGGAATTGAAATGCACGAACTGAATAGAAAAATGCTTGAAGATATACTCAAATAAAACTGCAAATGAAGTTGAAACATAACCTTACAACCTACTTTAAAGAACAAAATAAAGATAGAATACAATTAAGTAAAGTGGATCTTTTGTTGGAGAGTCCTCCTAGAATTTTGATTCTGGATTGCTTATTTATTTTAAAGATGGAAATTCACGTTTTTAATTTGAATTTCCAATAATCGTATGTCTCATTATGCACAACCACTTCCATTTTTAACTAGTTTCCACATGTTTCCATACTACCCTGTATCTTTTCTCTGCAATGTCATATATTACTTGACTAATTGTGTCTCTTATATTCTCCAGGCCATTATTTCACGATGTTTTTTAATATTTACCCTTTAGGTGTCACTCATCAGGTGTAAACATACCCCCGTGTTAGTTTTCTTTTGTAATAAGTTAACTAACAGAATGTTTCTATCCCCACAAAAAATATCCAAGTTCCTTTAACTTTAACAATTGACGATTGGTTAAATTCCCCACGTCTTAGAATTAATGCATATAATCTTGTAGTAGAAGCATCCACTCGTTTTTGATTATTTAGTAAAGAAATCTATTTGCATTCTCAAGATTTTCATTTTTTTATAACTTTCCTTTTGATCTTGCATTCATTTTTCTCTGTTTCACCATTTAGTCAACATGTATTCCCGTGATAATGAGTTTAAGTTCCTCCTCCTCCGTCTTCTTTTTCTAGAGGCGCTAACTATGCTTCACGCTCATACAATGTTGTACCTACGACATTTTTTATCAAGTCACTAACAATCTCAAAGATCTTCATTGAAAAAACTCTGACCAACCATCTACCACCATGATGGATGTCCTTGGGTTTTTCATAAAGAACACTAATCCTCTCAAAATTAAGCCTTACGAACATTTAAACTCATATACGTGTTACCCCTTCTAGCTTAAATATAAGCATAAGACCAAAAACATGTGTGAAACTATCGGATAGGGTGTGTTCCAACATTACTATTGAGTTTGAGCCTCCACAATTTAATCGACCAAATAGCAAACCTTAGGAGGACCCTACTTAACCGTCAGTCAATAGAACAACAATTGAATGTTGTCGGTTCAAACCGCCCATTTCAAGTCACTACAATCCCCAAGTTATTTACTCTTAACCTCTCCAAATCCTAAAGATGCTCATGTGAGGACTAAAATTGTTAGTTCTTACTACCCTTTTGATGCTTCAAATAGAAAAGAGTTTAATCTCATGAGTGTGTTGTTTTCGTCAAGCCTTTCTTCAGTTTGAGATTCCTACTATTATGGGGTTGATCATATAAATCCCCCAATTCATGCCTTTGTTAGGCCCTCTTCTCTTCCTTATAAAAATAATATGTATCCTTATGATGTGATCGTTGGGACTAAATTTGATTTGGATTAAGATCTTGCGAAAAAAACTCATTTTTCTATTATTGTGAATAGAACAACATTCGTGGTTCCCAAAATCATCCCTCTTTTACTATCCGTGTTCAAAAAACTATGAAATAGAAGTGGATAATCTAAATGAATTTTATGAAGATTATGGACAACAAATCAACTTTCCTAAGTCTAATATATATATATATATATATATATATATATATATATATATATATATATATATATATATATATAAATAAAGGAGGAGGGTTTTTTGGTCTCTCCCAACTGATGGCTGAGATCGAAAGTTAGTGGGTTTGGTCTTTATCAATTGAGGTTTGAGATTAAGTTTGATGGGATTAAATCTTATGCGTTTATCTCTAGGTTTGAAACCAACCATGTTAAACGCATCTGACTATTGTACACACTTATAGTACCTCGAGCCTCTCAATACACACTTATAGTACCTTGAGCCTCTCAGTACCATGAGACCCACTAATTTGAATTAACCTCGAGCCTTTCACTTCCCTCACTCTTCTAAAACCGAGAGCCCCTTTTCACCTACCACCCTTTGATTTGAACGCCCCTCAACTTGGATATCTCCAACTCCAAACTCTCTCTCTCTTTCTCTCTCTGGATTAGAACGCCCATGTTTTGCATTATCTCCGAACTCTCTCCCTCTCTCTATAAAGATCAAGGTATAGCTCATGGTTCTTCTCTTGGTCTCCTACTATCTGATTGTTGCCTTGGTTCCCTCTGCTTTCCATATTGTGGGTATGTTATATTTTCGTTTCCATATTTAGATATGAATTTCCAACCGCTGTGTTTTTTGTTTATTAGGAGTAGGTACTTATTGTTCTTGCAATGGAGTTCGCAACTTTTGATTAGTTTTATATTTTTATTTTCTTTTAAGATTTGTTTTTTAAAAGGATGTGACTTTTCAAATTCGATTTTATTTGTTGACTAAAACCAAGAACTCGGTCCAATTTCTTCATGGTGGGTGATGAAAACATATATATGACTTTTCTAACACTTGGATGATCGTTTCAAAAGATCTGACTTATTGTCCTTGCAATAGCGTCGGCAAGCCCTGGTGGGCGGGGTGGCTCGATCCAACGGAGCTCGCATGATCATGCTCCACCAAGAACGCCACGATGGCTTCTCTTTACCCAATTAAGACAACAGGAAAGATCTTTAACAACAACAACATGGCAGATCTCCAGTTTTATGTAAGTTTTTTATATGATTTTTCCTTTTTTTCTAAGTCCGATTGGAGAACTCTCTCACACGATCCTCCATTTTTTTCCAGATCTAGCTCTTATGGATGTTCTCCACCTCCGTTTTCTCTGCAATTTTCATATGTGGTGGGTTTTCACAGGGGGTGGCGTGCAGCTAAGTTTTCACTGATGCAGATGCTAGATTTGGTCTTCGTAGTTCTTCGAAAATGTCATTTCTTCATATTGAAGTTTATTACTCATATTATAAAGTAGTATAATTTATCAATCATACAACCTCTTCTTTTCAAATTGATTCTACAATATTTTTGGTTGACTTCTTTTCAGGTGATATTCAAGCTTTATTTAGAAATGGTTCCAGACATAAATTTCTGAACTTGTTTGATGATTTTCTAGATTTTAGATTTCTACTTTTTACATTTTTTTTCATTTCATTTTCTTGAGTTATATTTTAAGACCCAAACATAAAAAAAAACTTTGATTAGCATCCATAAACAGATTTAACTTTAAGACCCAAAGATGTATGGATGATATTAAAGTAAATGGAAGGCACCCTATGCGTATCCTTTTTGTCATGTGTTCTTGCCTTCAAATGTATTATAGATTTGATACAGATTAATCTTTTTTTTCCTAACAGTGAACTTGCAACTCATTTCAAAATCACTGATATGGAGTCATTGAAAATTTGTACCTACTAAGTTTTTTCTACATGATTGTTTTTTATTGATAGTTCATATTCAATTGCATTTGAATCAATAGCCATCTTGAAATTTGTTATCATATTTATGCAATAAATGATATCTTTTAATGTTTCCAACAATGAAAATTTATGTCTTCAAAATAATACTTTTTTCTTAAAACTCTTTACTAAAATATACTCTCAGAAGCTCCTCTCCCATTTTAATTACCAATTTTCAGAAATTTGAAATTTTGCTAGACTATTTTTTTCATTTTTTTCAACATATTTGAAATTTGAGAAAAATCATATTTTATTTGATTTCCATTTGGGGATGGGTATTATAATTGCATTGACCATTATTGTTGTGCAACTACCTTGAGCAATTTGGATATGTTAATTTTAAAAAATGTTTGGACTGTAGTGACATCTATTAGACTTAAAAAGACTACTTTTTTCTAACGTCTACCCGATCAGAAATGTTTTTATACATACATCTAAGCACGAAAAATCCCATTGCCTGAAATGCTGCTGTGATGCTATTAACTGCTGCAACCAAAAGGTGGCTAAAAGTGAAGTCTAAAATCTCATAACCTCCTATCAATCAATTCGGACACATCAAGATAGCTAGGTATAAGTTATTAAATGTTTAATGGCCTAAAGAAGTAGACTAACAATATTAAGCTACTGTTTCTAACAAAAGTAAACAGGTAAGCTATGGTGGAAAGCTAAGCCTATTGGGTTAAGTCAAGTCACACTAAGTGACGAAACCAACATAGAATCCTAAAGAAAGCCAACAGTTAATAGATTCATAAAGCTTCTATTCGGTCAAATAATAAACATGTAAGGTATACCTGGTAACTAACTAAACTAAGCTACCCAAACTGATATAGGGGATCTAACAGGTACAGTAGGTGCTGTAACTTCGGTAACATCAAAGAATGCCTAAATTTCAAAGAACTAAAGCACAAGGATGAAAACAAAGATCAAATAAAAATTGAGCCTAAACCAAGTTAATAATAGGTAAATGAATTTAAAATAATCAATAGGAAACTAGTGCTTTAAAAAAATTCATTTAAAAAATATGAATATATTTTTAAACAAAAATTATATCAATTTTATTTTAAAAATTATTTTTAACAAAAATAATCTAATTTTACTCTTAGAAAACATTTAGGCAAAAAATAAAATAATATAAATCAAGAAATGCATGAGTGCCTAATGTGTAAACTGCACATCTGTAATGTGCATCCACTTCATGTTATACCTTTACTCGGATACGAGCTTTGAGCGAGTTGAGGCGTCTGCGTGCAATCGGCACGAGCAATCGTGACATGTAATGACGTTATTAATCAGTATGGGTACACCCTAATTGGGAGAAAATTTATCATCGTGCCATCGGCACGGGTACACCCTAATGATAGGTCGCTAATAGAAACATACCGGGATAAAATTATGAGTGTGCCATTGGCACCGGCACAAATTTATCACGGGAACAAATTTATCGCCGTGCCATCGGCACGGATACACCTTAGTATGTATATATATATATAGATAGATAGATAGATAGATAGATAGATAGAGAGAGAGAGAGAGAGAGAGAGAGAGAGAGGCATACTCTCATAAGGTCCAAACATAAGAGTCACTCGATTTTTTTGTGTGGTATTTAAAAATTTCAATGAACACCACAAAAACAAATGAGATCAAAATGATATTTTTTTTACTATTTTAACAAATCGGTCAAATATGATACTTTTTAAGTTACTTAAGGCTCTCATATTTTGAACGATTTTTATAAAATTGCAAAACACATTATTTAGTGCTCATTTTTTAGGGTTCACTTAAATGTTTAAATATCACACCAAAATAATCATCTCAAAAAGATTATTTGTGCTATTTAAAAAAATTATCCTTTATAGGTGGACCTCTTGAGAGTCTCTCTCTCTCTCTAAGAGAGAGAGGGAGAGAGAGAGAGATTATATATATATATATATATATGAGAAGGCACACCTACATCATGCTCTATACATCACACTTAGTTATAGGTCCTAAAAAAATTCAAAATTTTAATCTTTCTTTTGGAACTAACATTCCAATAAACTCATGTTCAAAAAATTAGGTCAAAATACATTGTGTAGCTATTTTTAAAACAATAAAAAAAAACTTCTCAAAATATCATGTTTATAAATGCCAGCAGTTTTTTGTGGATTTTTTTTTAAATATCAACAAAATGTATTTTGACCTAATTTTTTGAATATGGGTTGATTGGAAGGTCAATTTTAATAGAAAAATAAAAAATTTGGAAAAAAGATTTTTTAGGTCCTAGAACTAGGTGTGATGTATATACATTATGATGTAGGTGAGCCTTCCTCTCTCTCTCTCTCTCTCTCTCTCTATATATATATATATATATATATATAGGGAGTGGATCACAAGTGAAACTAAAAACCGAACTTTTTAATGAACCTTAACAAAAAAAAAACACCTAAAACCCAGTAATTTTAATTCCTATGGCATAATTGTGTAACAACCCTCGTTTTTGAGAACTTATTTTATATTAATTTACTGTGTGAAGTAATTATATAAAATGTTAGAAAATGGAGTAAATATTAATTGAATGAGTTGAACATTAATATTTACTAGATTGTTGCATATTTACTGCATGTGTATGTAAATATCATCATGTTGCGTTTTATAGTGTCATATATTTTAAATGACATTTATGGTTTAAATAAAACCGGAACTTGAAATGATTTATAAAATTACCGGATGCCAATTTAGAGGGCGTAGTTTGTCCCAAAATGTGCGAGATAGTCAAAATAAGTGTCATATTGTATTTTGATGTTTCGGGCATTTTTGACTGGTTTTAACTTAAATGTGTAGTTGTGAGTCATTTTAATGTGGTATTAACCATTTAAGTTAGGAATATAGACTAAAGCCCCGATTTAGTCTTGCACCTCATTTTTTTATTTTCTCTTAAGTGTATTTATTAACCTAGAGAGAAAGAGAGAGGAAGAGAAATTGTGGAGAAAAGAGGAGAAAGGAAAGAGATTGAAGATTTGGGATTGTTTCTACCAAGAGAAATCAGAGATTTCAACCTCAAGGCACGTTTTCTTACTTTCTAATATATGGGTTAAGATGAGTAAATTATGTGATAGTTGTGTATGTGAATCATTGGAAAAAAATGGGTTTTATGGATTTTATGGTGTTTGAGCCCTAATCATAGTTTATGTTGATGATAATGTGGAGTATTGTAGTTGATAATCATGTAGGATGGTTTTGGGTAATGTTGATGGATGTGTGTAAAAATGGAGGAGAAATGAGTTTGGGGGAAAATCTAGGGTTCATAACCCGTAACCCATTCTTGGCAAATTCGCAGGGGCCAATCGATTCGGCCCTAAGGTGAATCGATTCGCTAAGGGGTCAACCTACAGGTCTGCAAACCCGAATCGATTCGGGTTAAAGCCGAATCGATTCGGCTGAAGCAGAATGTTGGGTTTGTCATCCGAATCGATTCTCTTTTGGGTGAATCTATTCGCTGCTTGGGGCGAATCGATTCGTCCCTAGGGCGAATAGATCGAAATCAGGCTGTTTTGAGTTATTTTTCTTACTCAATTTTTATCCTTTTCTTTAGGCTTGGGACTTAGGAACCTTCTCGTATGAAGTAAACTTAGAGTCCTAGGGTCCTAGATGAGTTAGTTAACTACCCTACATTAGAAATGGATTAAATGGGGCTTATTCCTGGGGTGTACACATTGATGTTAGGCCATTCTTTTTCCTTAGTTAATAATTATGAGACTAGGAGTTGTAATGTCATATTGGGAGACTTTAGAAGCTAAATTGAGGCATTCTAGTCTTGGTGATTTATAATAACACCATAAAATGTTTGGAGAATAAATTGAGAGTTGATACATTCATTGAGGTTGTAATGATGATACGAATTACGTATGGCTCCGAATATAATCTGATGTATTTATTAAAATGGAAATGAAAAGGGTAAAAATATTTTACTTAAACACACCTCTCTAAATGATATCATAAGGGAAGTTCGCGCATGAGGTGAAGTCCCTGGCTAGTGAATGCAGGGTGAATATAGTCCTCGATCATCTGACTGGTTATTATGTATGTTGTATTGATTGTGCGACTGTGAGATAATTCCGGGTGTGGTTATGACTCACTCGCAGGTATATGGCCCTTCCCAACGTTGCATTAGGATCCCAGGTTGTCTTGGTGGATAAGCCCTGGAAGATGATAGTCATTTAGGGGCACGCACAGTGGGGAAACCCGGACGGACGGTCTTAGAATCGTTATATGTATATGAATATAACTATTCTTATTCAAGTTGGACTTGATTCATGCTAAATGCCATAAAGATCATATAATTATGATTATGTTTCATAATGAGAAACGAAACTATGAAATGGAACGGAGTAAATGATGGAGGTTTTTAATCAATGTTATTCATTCGTATCCTCTTGCATAACTAAATAAATCTTATGATCATTTATATTGCCTTAGTTGATGAATTAATTTGTGTAGGTAGAGACTCATCTTTATGAATCATGATTTAATGTTCATAACTGTCATACTCTTTATTCTTCTAGTAATCTTATAAAACCGAGCCCTGACCCGTTCATATTTCTTGTTATGCATGAATCTTATATTCACTCAGGTGCTCCGCCGCAAGGACGCTCCTACTGACTTTCCTATTCCAGTGTCTTCGGGGAGTCGTGATACTTTGCGGATATTACGGGATGTGTTATTATAGACGCCTTCATATTTTTACTCTAGTTATGATCGGGTCATTTACTCGGGCGTGTGGCCCAAGCTTTTGAATTTGCTTATTATATTGTATTATGTAACTTAATGAACTGTTGTATTACGTTGTAAATTACTATTGACCGACTGTATATTCGGTCCCCTTATTGTATACTTGATGCGGATGTAATATAAGTTCTTTTGGATTTCCACTTTCTTTTCAAATTGGTTTGTTTCAATTCTTTCTTTAACTTATAAAACAAAATTTTTGGCAACCTGTTTTTCTGAAATATAGGGTGGTTATCCCGTATACTTACTATATTATTGTGATACTGAGAATGGTCCATCTATGATTCCCTTTATTATTGGAGTATCGGGCTGGCCACCCCTTATTTTGATGACCGGGTTGTCACAGAGGTTATCAGAGCATCAGGTTCTAGAGTCTTTAGGATCTATGCGGACTTGTCAAGTTCTACCGTAGCGTTCTTTGATATAGAGCTTAATGTTAGGACTGTTTTGTTGCCTATGTTTACGATCTTCTGCAAATTAGATTGTTTTAAATAGTATTCTAACTCTATTATTTCTTCATCTCAGATGCCGCCTAAGAGAGGTCTCCCAGCTAGGAGAAATAGAGTTGTAGAAGAGGATGTTGGTCCTCCACCGCCGCCACAACCGGGAACTATAAATGCTACAGAGGTAGCAAATATTGTGGCATAAACGGTCAACGCAGTGATGGCTGCCGTGGTTCCGCAATTACCACAAGCTCAACAGCAACGAGCTCAGGACGTACAAGCTCCTGTGGTACCTTCTCCGTGGGAGAGAGTTAGGGAATCCTTTTTAAAGGGTCATCCCTCAGAATTCCAAGGAGGTTCTGACGTCGTAGTAGCTAATCAGTGGAAAAAGGTTATGTAGCACCATCTGCGCATGGTGGAGTGCAGTGAGGAAAGAAAACAAATCCTTTCTACTTTTAAACTCGTTGGAGCTGCACTACATTGGTGGGGGTCGATGACTACACCAGAGCATAGAGATGCTATGACCATCAATGATTTTTAGGTTCTGTTTGATCGGGAGTACTTCCCTCCCGCAGTTCAAAAGGAGATGAGAAGAAAACTTTAAGATGTGGTGCAAGGAGAACGTTCAGTTGCTGAGTATGAAGAGGAATTCATGCAGTTAGCTAGTTTTGTACCTAATGAGGTGACTCCAGAGGAGAGGAGGATATCCAAATTTATTGGAGATTTGAACTGGAGGATACGACAACATTTGATGGGAAATCCATCCTTGCGAACTTTTGGAGATGTAATGAATGCGGCGTTACTCCATTGCAGGAACATCGGTTGTATGTTCAGGGTAATAAGAAGGCTTCAGTTTTGGGGCAAGCTGGGAAACTCGTAGGTAATAGGATTGGAGGAGGAGCATTTCCCTCGTCCTAATCTTCGGGAAATAAACAAAAAGAAAGGGACCCCCAGCAAGGGGACTTGTCTAAACGATAGCGTTTTGGTGGATTCAATGTTGGTGATAATAACAATAGTCATGGTCAAGGTGGCCCGCAACAGCAACAAGTAGGTTGGGGTGGTAATGGGGGTAGAGGCCATCCGGGCCAAGGAGTTGGGAAGTTTAGAAATAACCGGGGTCGAAATCAGGAGAATATGACGGAGAGCGGGGCCATTTCAAGAGGTCGTGTCCTCAGTTGATTGGGGGACAGCTTCCTAGGGTTCCACAGTACCCACAGGCTCAGTTACCAGCACAAGTACCTAATCCGGTTGTCCCTCCACAACAGGGACAACTACAGTATGGACATATTTACCACATTCAGGATGCTATGCTTCCTCCGGCCCAGCCAGCGCCGCCAGCTATTGAGGGTAAGTTTCTCATTTAGGGGCATATGGGTCGTGTATTGTTTGATATGGGTACGACACACTAGTTTATTTTTAGAAGCTTTGCTCAGTCTATAGAGTTGATTAAATCTGCAGAGAGTACCTTCACTAGTGTTGAGTCTTCTATGGGTGATGGTTCACTCATTTTCTTTGTTTGTAAACAAATAGGAATAAATCTTGGTAACTTGTGTTTTGAGGCCGATTTACTCATCCTTGATACGGTCGGGTATGATGTAATCTTGGGTATGTATTGGCTACTGAAGTATCGTGCAATAGTTAATTGCTATGGGAAGAGTATAGTTTTTGCCATTCCGGGGCAAGAAATGTTTTTAGTGGTTATGCCTCATTCTGAAGGAGGTTCTAGCACTTACTTGTATTATATCGCGGAGGAGACTTCTCGAGATGTAGTCGTTTCCTTAGATTCTATTCCGGTTGTTAGAGATTTCCAAGATTTTTTTGGGAAATATCGGGTTTGCCTCTGAGTAGGGAGATTGAGTTTATAATTGATTTAGTGCCGGGAACGAGACCGATTATTAGAGCTTCGTATCGTATTGCTCCTGTTGAGATGAGGGAGTTAAGGGATCAGATTCAGGACTTGCTAAAGCAAGGGTTTATTAGGCGAAGCATGTCATCGTGGGGCGCTCCGGTGTTGTTTGTGAAGAAAAGGGACGGTTCTCCCCGGTTGTGTGTTAACTACAGAGAGTTGAATAAAGTCACCATCCGGAACAAATACCAGTTGCCTCGAATTGATGATTTATTTGATCAACTTAGGGGAGCATCGTACTTCTCTAAAATAGATTTGAGGATGGGGTATCACCAGTTGCGGATACGGGAGCAAGATGTGTCCAAGACTGAATTCCTAACGAGATATGGGTCCTATGAATTTCTGGTTATGCCTTTCGGACTAACCAATGCCCCCGCCGTATTTATGGACCTCATGAATAGGGTGTTTCGAGACTTTCTGGACCGGTTTGTCATCGTGGTCATTAATGATATTCTAGTGTATTCTCAAACAGAATCCGATCATGCTACTCATTTGCGGTTGGTCCTGCAAAAGTTAAGGGATCACCAATTGTATGCCAAGTTTGAGAAGTGTGGTTTTTGGTTGCAGGAGGTACGGTTTCTAGGTCACATTGTGACAGCCCTGGGTATTTCGGTGGACCCAAGTAAAGTTGTTGCGGTGAGGGAGTGGGGTCATCCCACGACACCTATCGAGATTCGTAGTTTTCTGGGTTTGGCGGGTTCTTACAGCTGGTTTATCAAGGGTTTTTCTAAAATTGCTAGCCCTTTGATTAATTTAACCCGGAAAGGGGTGAGGTTTGTATGGGATGATTCTTGTCAGTCGGCTTTTGACGAGCTCAAGGATAGGTTGAATTCTTCTCCAGTCCTTGCGTTACCAAGGCCAGGATTGGAATATTTAGTCTTTATCGACGCATCTCTACAAGGATTGGGAGGTGTACTTCAACAAGAGCGACAGTTTATTTCTTATGCTTCTCGCAAGTTAAAGCCCCATGAAAATAATTATCGGGTGCATGATTTGTAACTTGACGCAGTTGTTTTTGCCTTGAAGGTTTGGAGGCATTATCTCCTAGGGGAGAAATTTAGTCTTTTCACGGACCACAAATCGTTGCAATATTTATTTTCCCAGAGAGATTTGAATATGCGACAACGCCGGTGGTTGGAGTTTGTGAAAGACTATCAATTTGACATCCACAATCACCCAGGCAAGGCGAATGTGGTGGTGGATGCTTTGAGCAGAAAGCCCGAGGGGGAGTTAGCGAAGGTATGGAAAGCCAAATAGAAGGAGCTTAGTCAGGAGGAAGCGGTTACTAAGGAATTTATGTCAGTGTTGATCGTTACCCTACCATTATGGCAAGGGTTTTAGAAGATCAAGGAAGGGACAAAGGTTGTCCGGACCGTATACGCCATTTGTTGACCAAGGGAGCAGAATCCTACTCTATAAGTTCGGAGGGTGGATTACGTTTCCACGGGAGACTCATTATCCGGGACGAAGGGCATTTAAGACGGGCCGTGATGGCAGAATCTCATGGATCTAAATTTTCAGTGCATCCTGGTGGGGACAAGATGTACCAAGACATGCGTCGTCAGTATTGGTGGGCGGGCATGAAGCGGGATATTTCCGAGTTCATTTCCCAATGTATTACTTATCAATTGGTGAAAGTAGATCATCAAAGACCAACGAGTTTGTTGCAACCATTGGAGATACCGGTGTGGAAGTGGGAAAGCATCTCAGTGGACTTTATCACGGGATTTCCAACGTCGCAGAGCGGTCATGATTCTATTTGGGTTATTGTTGATCGTTTGACTAAGTCGGCACATTTCCTACCCGTATGCACCGATTACAATACTGCTCATTATGCCTGGCTATTTATTACAGAGGTTGTTAGACTCCACGGGGTGCCAATAAATATAGTCTCCGACAGAGATAAGATAGGCAAAGTTTCCCAGAAGCTATGGGAACCGAATTGAAATTGAATACTTCTTATCACCCTCAAACAGAAGGGCAGACAGAAAGAGTCAACCAAATGTTGGAGGATATGCTTCGAATGTGTGTGCTTAATTTCAAAGGTGGTTGGTAACAATATCTCCCTTTGGTCGAATTTGCTTATAATAATTCATACCAATTTACTATTGGGATGGCACCCTATGAAGCACTTTATGGCTGGCCTTGTAGATCTCCCACTTGTTGGTTGGAGGTGGGGGATAAAAAGTTTATTGGACCTGAAATGATCCAAGATACTTCTTCCAAGATTGAACTCATCCGGAATCGCATTCAAATAACTCAAGATCATCAAAAGAGTTACGCCGATGCGAATATAAGGCATGTAGACTTAGAAGTTATAGACCAAGTCTTGGTGCGTGTATCGCCAATGAAAGGTATAAAGCGTTTTTGGAAGAAATGGAAGCTTGCGGCACGCTATGTTGGACCTTTTCCCGTTATTGCAAAGGTAGGGCCAGTGGCGTATCAACTTGCCTTACCGGAACACTTACAATAACTCCATGATGTGTTCCATGTTTCCTCTTTGAAGAAGTATAAGAGGTGTGAAGGAGCCATTTGGCATATTCCTTTGGAAGATATTGATTTGCAACCCGATATTTCGTATGAAGAACAACCGATTGCAATCTTAGAGCACGGAAAGCGTAGATTGAGATCTCGGGTGGTGACCTTGGTGCGAGTTCAATAGGAGCATCACGATGCCAAGGAATCAACGTGGGAGCGTGAGGACGATATGTGGGACAAGTATCTGCATCTCTTAATACAAGGTACGCCTTAATTTTGAGGGCAAAATTCCCTCATAAGGGGGGAGTATGTAACAACCCTCGCATTGGAGAACTTATTTTATATTAATTTATTGTGTGAAGAAAATATATAAAATGTTGGAAAATGGAGTAAATATTAATTGAATGAGTTGAAAGTTAATATTTATTGGATTGTTGCATATTTACTGTATGTGTATGTAAATATCATCATGTTGCGTTTTATAGTGTCATATGTTTTAAATGACATTTATGGTTTAAATGAAATTGGAACTTGAAATGATTTATAAAATTATTGGATGCCAATTTAGAGGGCGTAGTTAGTCCCGAAATGTGCGAGATAGTCAAAATAAGTGTCATATTGTATTTTGATGTTTCGGTCACTTTTGACTGGTTTTAACTTAAATATGTAGTTGTGAGTCATTTTAATGTGGTATTAACCATTTAAGTTAGGAATTTAGACTAAAGACCCGATTTAGTCTTGTAACTGATTTTTTTATTTTCTCTTAAGTGTATTTACTAACCTAGAGAGAAAGAGAGAGGAAGATAAATTGGGGAGAAAAGAGGAGAAAGGAAAGAGATTGAAGATTGAAGATTTGGGATTGTTTCTACCAAGAGAAATCTGAGATTTCAACCTCAAGGCAAGTTTTCTTACTTGTTAATATATGGTTTAAGTTGAGTAAATTGTGTGATAGTTGTGTATGTAAATCATTGGAACAAAAATGGATTTTATGGATTTTATGGTGTTTGAGCCCTAATCATAGTTTATGTTGATGATCATGTGGAGTATTGTAGTTGATAATCACGTAGGATGGTTTTGGGTAATGTTGATGAATGTGTGTAAAAATGGAGGAGAAATGAGTTTGGGGGAAAATGTAGGGTTCATAACCCGTAACCCATTCTTGGCAAATTCGCAGGGGCTAATTGATTCGGCCCTAAGGCGAATCGATTCGCGATGGGGTCAACCTACAGGTCTGCAAACCCGAATCAATTCGGGTTAAGGCCGAATCGATTCGGCTGAAGAAGAATGTTGGGCTTGTCATCTGATCAATTCTCTTTTGGGAGAATGGATTCGCTGCTTGGGGCGAATCGATTCGGCCCTAGGACGAATCGATTCGAAATCAGGCTAGTTTGAGTTATTTTTCTAACTAAATTTTTATCCTTTTCTTTAGGCTTAGGTCTTAGGAACCTTCTCGTATGAAGTAAACTTAGAGTCCTAGGGTCCTAGATGAGTTTGTTAACTACCCTATATTAGAAATGGATTAAGTGGGGCTTATTCTGGGGGTATACACATTGATGTAAGGGCATTCTTTTTCCATAGTTAATAATTATGAGACTAGGAGTTGTAATGTCATATTGGGAGACTTTAGAAGCTAAATTGAGGTATTCTAGTCTTGGTGATTTATAATAATGCCATAAAATGTTTGGAGAATAAATTGAGAGTTGATTCATTCATTGAGGTCATAATGATGATACGAATTTTGTATGGCTCCGGATATAATGTGATGTATTTATTAAAATGGAAATGAAAAGGGTAAATAATAATTTAGTTAAACACTCCTATCATAAGGGAAGTGCGTGCATGAGGTTAAGTCCCCTGGCTAGTGAATGCAGGGTGAATATAGTCCTCGGTCATATGATCGATTATTATGTATGTTGTATTGATTGTGCGACTGTGAGGTAATTTCGAGTGTGGTTATGACTCACTCGCAGGTATATGGCCCTTCCCGACGTTGCGTTAGGATCCCAGGTTGGGATCCCATGTTGTCTTGGTGGATAGGCCCTGGAAGATGATAGTCATTTAGGGGCACGCACGGTGGGGTATCCCGGATGGGCAATCTTAGAATCGTTATATGTTTATGAATATAACTATTCTTATTCAAGTTGGACTTGATTCATGATAAATGCCATAAAGAGCATATAATTATGATTATGTTTCATAATGAGAAACGGAACTATGAAATGGAACGGAGTAAATGATGGAGGTTTTTAATTAATGTTATTCATTCATATCCTCTTGCATAACTAAATAAATCTTATGATCATTTATATTGCCTTAGTTTATGAATTAATTTGTGTAGGTAGATTCTCATCTTTATCAATCATGATTTAATGTTCATAACTGTCATACTCTTTATTCATCTGGTAATCTTATAAAATCGGGCCCTGATCCGTTCATATTTCTTGTTGTGCATGAATCTTATATTCGCCCAGGTTCTCTGCCGCAAGGACGCCCGTACTGACTTTCCTATTCCAGTGTCTTCGGGGAGCCTTGATACTTTGCAGATATTACGGGATGTGTTATTATTGACGCCTTTATATTTGTACTCTAGTTATGATCGGGTCATTTACTCGGGCGTGTGGCCCAAGCTTTTGAATTTTCTTAATATATTGTATTATGTAACTTAATGAACTGTTGTATTACGTTGTAAGTGACTGTTGACCGACAGCATATTCGGTCCCCTTATTGTATACTTGGTGCGGATGTAATATAAATTCTTTTGGGTTTCCACTTTCTTTTCAAATTGGGTTGTTTCAATTCTTTCTTTAACTTATAAAACAAAATTTTTGGTAACCCGCTTTTCTGAAATATAGGGTGGTTATCCTATATACTTACTATATTATTGTGATGCTGAGAATGGTGCATCTATGATTCCCTTTATTATTGGAGTATCAGGCTGGCCACCCCTTATTTTGATGAGCGGGTTGTCACAGATTGGTCCGCGCCAGAGGAACAGACAAGCGTGTGACCCGAGACCCCCTTACCCCGCCTCTACCCCCTACACCTACCACCCCCACCATCACAGACCACTAGTTAGAAAAAATTAAGTTGTTGGAATGTTTACTCAGGGGTAAGGTCTGCCATTGGAGGGGGGGCAACACTCGTGTCCATCGTCACTATCGTGGACCAATTACAACATAAAAATTAAAATTAATGGATTGTTAGGTGTTTTTTTGTTAAGGTTCATTAAAAATTTTGATTTTTAGGTTCACTTGTGATCATCTCCCTATATATATATATATATATATATGTAATGTCCAGACGTGAAAGACTTTGTCCATTAGCTATTTTAGTGGGATCAGACTCATTAAATATCTTGGTATCTATATATTTTTTTCCCTCAATCATGCAGGACAACTAAATAAAGTGGTTCATAAATTCTAGAATAGATTAGCGATTTGAAAAAGGAGAAATATTTCGTTTGCTAATAAAATGACCCTCATGCAAGAGGCAACCTTTGTTATCTCGTCATATTGTATGCAAATCGTTATTTTCTCGAAAAATGTTCACAGCATCCTTGATAAACTTAATTAAAACTTTATTTTGGGTGATGAGGAGGAATTTAAAAGTCTCCACACGGTCAACTAGGATATAGTGTTTGAACCAAAAAACTTAGGAGGCTTCACCAGTGACGGAGCCAAGATTTTGATTGGGGTGGGGAACTTGTAGGCTATTTTTTTCCTAGATAAATTGCATAAAAAATCAACATCTTATTACTAAAAAATTTTTTATACTATTGTAACAAGCCTTGCAATCATACTTCATTACCAAAAAAAGATGAAATGCATACTTTTCATACAAAAGTATAAGGTTGTCAAATACACCCTCATGAACTAAAAATGTTCAACAATCTTCCTCTCTGGGTCTTCATTTGCTAAAAGCAATTCACAATTGCGTCATTGGCAGTGTCATCAAAGATATCTTTTTCAATGTATGTCACACAACTATCACTTAGCCAACCATCCCCCACGTGGTTACGAAGATCAGTATTCACAATATTCATAGACGAAAATACTCTATCTATTGTAGCGGTAGAAACGAGAAGTATTAATAACAACTTAATAAGCTTATAAACTAAACCATACACAATGTGTTTTCCTTTATTCACCATCTTCTTAGCCAACCCACATATCCCCACCACTTAAAGAAAATCCTCATTTGATTTCATATCAAATCAAACAATTCTAGCTCACCTCGAAGAATTATACGTAGTCATTACGTTAAATCATCGGGATAAAATTTAGAGAGATGAACCAATTGTATGATATCAAAAATAGAGGATGAATTGCTTGGGTTTAAGGATGACATACATAAAAGAAATTCTGAATTCACCTCATCAAAACGATTATTAAGCTCAAAAAGTTGTTTATCCACGCATATGTAAAATGGATCAACATGGAAATGACGTAAATTTGTTATCCGCGCTCCTCGTCTTTATATTCCCAAAAGTCTAAAAGTATCTTCCATATTAGGAATGGAAATACCATGTTTCATACAAAAAGAATATACTACAATCAACAAACTATCCCATTCATAATCTCTCATCTTTTGCATACGAGTCTCGAAAAATTTAACTAAAGTGATAGCATTCACAATGTCTTGATCTTTTTGCTGCAATGTTTTTGAAAGTTCATTAGTGATTGCAAGTAAATTTATCATTAAATGCAAGGTGAATACGTAATCCAAACATTGCATCGATTTGATGCTTCACCTTTTTGGTCCGTAGCATGTTCCACCCAATCTGCAAGGACATCAAGAATGGATCCAAACATAATAATCATATTAAATAATGTTCCATAATGTGAGCCTCACCGTGTAGAAGATGGTATCTTGAGGCTAGTTTCTTGATTTAACCCCCCGCCACTTGATATCTCACCACTTTCTAGTTGCTTAAAAATCCATTGAGCCTCTTTCTCTCGGAGAATGTCTCGGCGTTTACATGATGCCCCGGTAATATTGACTAAATTATTAACTAAGAAGAAGGATTCATTAATATGCTTCAAGTATTTTGCAACATGAACAAGTGCCAATTGAAGTTGGTGTGCAAAATAATGCATATAGAATGCTGACTTGTTCTCCCTCAAAATAAGTGATTTCAGTCCATTATACTTACCTCTCATGTTACTTGCCCAATCATAACCTTGACCACGTAAGTTTTTCACGCTCAAATTATTTGTTTTGAAAAATTTATCAATTGAAGCTTTTAGTGAAATTGTCGTGGTTTTAGGAACATGTACCAAGCCTAGAAATATTTCCATCATAAAACCCCTCTTGTCCATATACCGCAACACAATGGCCATTTACTTTTTGACCGATACATCACAAGCTTCATCAATTAATATCGAAAATGGTTCACCATTTAGATCTTTTAAGACTTCGGTGGTTATCTCACTAGAAATGGAATTTGCAGCATCTTTTTGAATATCTGGTGATATTAATTGATGATTTCGTAGAGCATTTTTTAGAACAACTTTATTTACTTCATCATTCCTATCCGCTAGCCATTGCAAAAGTGTAAGAAAGTTTCCCTTATTCATCGAGCATTCTGACTCATCATGTCCACGGAAAGATAGCCTTTGTCGTTGTAGAAATCGAATAACATCAATAGTCGTATGTAATCGTAGACCTCAACCCAACACTCCTTTGATTGGTTGTCAAATAGTGACTCAATGTGCTGATTTTGCTTCAATAAATTTTGACCCTTTATGTCTACGAAAATATGCATATCAGAAACAACATTTTCTTGAAGTCTTTGTTTATTCCTCCACTCCTTAGAAAAACAACATTTTTATTTCTGTCCACGGTCTCTAGACGAGATAAATAGCAATATAAGCAAAATGCAGCATCTGCCTTTACACTGTACTCCAACTAACTCCTGAATTCGGTGAACCACAATGAATTAAAACGATGAGCCTTACTACCAACAAGTGTTTGAGGAAACACATGCGTTAAGGATTAACAAGGACCCATTTGCAAATATGTTCGTCTAACATCGTCTTGATCATTTGGATCATAATCTGAAATAGGAGGTCTTAAACTGGGATCGAAAGGAAGTTTTGATAATTTAACTTTAATTCGACTTTGACTTATCTTCTTTGATGTAGGTTCTGTTTGGACATCAATATTTTCGGTAGGTGGCACCGTATCATTAGCAATATGATCACGAGTTCTTTTATAATATTTTTCCATAGCTGAAATAAGAAATAATGTCTTAATTTTTATTATTTCACATTTATAGTGATGACCAAATTAAAAATAATATTATACTAAAATTTAGGATAAATACCTCAACAGAGACCACACAAGCAAATCTCAATCCACGAATTAGTTTAAATTAGTAATTCACCACTTGAAGACCTAAAATAAATAGTAACAAAATCAATTCAAACAATAACCAAAATAACAACAAAATAAATTCAAACCCTAATCTAAGTAACAAAATATTAATTAAAACCCTAATTTAAATAACAATAAAATTAATTCAAATCCTAATCTAAATAACAACAATATTAATTCAAACCCCAATCTATGTAACAACAATATTTAATCCATTTAAGTACTTGAAATGAAATTAATTCAACATATTTAATCCAACTAAAAAATTAAAAAAATATATAAACAATCTATAAAGCTAAAAAAGGTTAACCGTATAAAAATATTACCTTGTAAAATAGGGAGATTACCTTAAATAGCAGTAGCGGACAAATTATGAGAAAATGGGGTTGGGATAGGTAGTGAGAGACAAATGAAAAATAGAGAAACTTTCTCTTCAGAATATGTTGTCGTTGTCTTGCTATTGGGAAATGGGGGGAAGGAAACTATAAAAGGGTATAAGAGTCAAGATAAATGGGCAAGTGGGGCAAGTGGGGGAAGAAATATCTCTCTCACGGATGTTATCATTATTGTCTAAACATATTATATATAATTGTCTTTTTATAAATAAATGTAGGCTAGCTGCTATACTACGGATGTTATCTTTTTTTGTCTAAAATTTTCTTTTTTTTTCAAATACTGGGGTAGGCACTTGTCACCCCCAACAACAAAAGAGCTCCGCCACTGTCCAAAATTAATATTATTTTAGACCCTTAAAATATATAAACTATAATTATATATATATATATATATATATATATAGTGTGGTGAGGGTTTTGCTCAACTTAGTGATGATCACCCAATTGAGAATGTTTAATTTGTGAAAGATATTATTTCATGCAATGGGAGTGGAATAAATAGAAGATTAATTACTTATATGATAATAGCACGGCTAATAATATAATTAATATTCAACTCCCCTGTGTATCTAAGGGTAAAGACATGATATGGGTTCATAACACAAATTGTAAGTTCACTATTAATCTTGTTATTTAAAGCTCGCAGTTGCTGGTCATAACAACATTGCAAATAATTTTGGAAAACATGCGAGATCTAAAAGCTACCAAAAAAGGAAAGATGTTTATTTTTCTTGTATCCATAACAAGTTAACGACCTACCACCCTAGGGCGGGGAGAGGCTTCACAAATGATGGTAGTTGTTAGGCATGTCAATCGAGTTGGGTGAGTCCGTCTTGGCAATGATCAAGTGTAGAAACGCGACTTGCGTGATAATTGATTAAATTTGCAAATTTCTAATTTAGGACACTTATTTAATTAGAGTCTATTTTTAAACTAAATTAATCCATCCCCTAAACATGCATCTAAAGTGCGTGTGTCAAACCATAAATAGATAAAGCATGCAACACAAATATTAAGAAAAAAATCCCCGAAGGGCAAAACCTTTTTATTTTCACTATAATTTGTAAAAACGGTTACACGGATTACAATGAAAATAAGAGTGACATACGAAATACCCTCAGGCATCAATTCCGATGTCTCAACTGAAATCTCCTGCAGGAACTGCTGGTGGTCAGCACTGAAGAAGAGGAACGACTTCTCCACAAGTTGTGAACTTCATAAGGACTCCCTCCATAATAGCACGCAGTTGTGGGTTGTAGAGTTCTCCCCACAAAATATGAACTTGGGTTCCACAAAACAATTCACATAAAAGTAATTGGGATTTTGTGAATTAAAAACAAAATATTTGAACCCTTAAAATTGTTGGAGAAAAACTTTCTGCCAAAGGTATCCAATTAATTCTGGGCAGATACACAAAAGTTTCAAAAGAATAAGACTCTTGAAAGTTGAAATTGTTCTCCACGTCTAAAACAAAAGCTGACATCCCCTTTTATAAGGAAACTTGAGTCGGTGAAAAAATCAGGATGAACTCACACGTGTGAGCCAAAAGCGGAGTCACTCGAACGAGAATCCCATCTCGCTCGAACGAGATCGCGTGTCATTTGAATGACTACGCGTGACATCCTAATGTCGTTCGAACGAGATAGTGATCTCGCTTGAACGACCTTGGCGTCGAAAACGAGGTACATTTGCTACCTTACTGCCTTATAAATTTTTCAAAACTTTTTCCAAAACATCATCAAAAACTAATGTTTTCTAAAACAGTAATAAAACCTTTTCAAAAACACATTTTTCTAAAACAGCAATAAAACCCTTTTTGAAAATCATTTATAAAAACATTTTTATATAAACGCTTTTTTTTAAAAACTCCTTTTAAAAATATCCCAACACTCGTAATATGAAATGTAAATGAAACTTTCAACAATATCTTACCAAAGTTCATATTGTTGGACTTGAATGTTGAAGACAACATGTAATTCAGATTCGTCTTTTATAGATGCAATCTTCTTAATTCTTCGACGACTAGTAGCGGTATACGACATAATTAATTGTGACGGACTTATTAAAAATATGTCCTTACATCAAGGTCGACTCACAATTATTCAGAGCTTCGTGCTATTTGAATTCAAATTTTGAGAATTTAGGCTCACAAGTGATAGCAAGCTTCAGGCTCTTATTAGGTTCTACCCGAATAAAAAAGAAGAATTTTTTTTTCTGTAATTTATTTCCCCATAAATTATTTACAACTTTTATATTATAAACAACACCTAAAGGAAACAAAATTCATATATTCCTTTGGAATGACATGTAGTTACATTTATAAAACCTGCAAATGCACGGACTATTGTAACATAGCAAACGCAAACACGAGACCAACCCATGAGGATTTGATCAATTCGTACAATTTACATACTTTCCAACTAGACAAATATGAGTGTAGAAATAAGATGAAAAGAAGAACTAAAATAAAATATCACAAATAAGAAATACAAACACAAAGTATGTAAAGAGTATGGGAAAATTACTAGGATTTCGGATCCGTTCACCATTTTTACTAGCTTATGGTCAATTAATCTAACTCAAAATTATACCGACACTCATCGCGTAAATTTCAGAAGATGAAAACGTGAAAGTTCATTCAAAATATTTGTATATCTCTTTTAGATGTAAAAATTGTATTCCCTTAAAAGTATCACTCTAAAGCATTAATTGTTGAACATAAGCGTAGATTATCAAATGGCTTAACTTAAGAAAAATTCATCAAACATAAGACCAAATAATCAAAGAATATGAATATGAAATTTATTTTTGATGGTTAAAATGACACTCTCATGACTATTTTAGTGAAAATGAATATTAAAATGTTTTAAGAACAAGTACATAATTTAAACGAATTAAACTAATTAAAATATGCACTGAGTAAACATCAGTAAATTTCATCGAATCCTAGTAATTAATTCTAAGCTAGCATAATAAATAACAACAGATTTCAAGAAAAGGATAAAATTTTCATTGTGATAATTAAGCTACAAAACTTAGATTCAAAACGCTATTACCATCATGAATAATCCTCCCCAAAAGGTTGAGCATAATAATCTCACTATTAACTCTTATATATTTCAGTAAAATTTTGGTGCTAAAAAATTCTCCATTAAACTCCCCTCAAACCTCCTCCCCCACGCTCTATTTATAATGGTGGAGGGGAGAAAGTTTTGTTGAAGAGAGACTTCGATTAACCAAAAAGTATTTTTTATAGTCATCCAAATAACAGTGTTGACAGAAATGAGATATCCAATTTTCACCCACTCGAGGACTCTTATATTTTCTAGCCGAACAAGCTTGCTGGATTTTGTCCAATTCGGAGATATTTTCACAAGACCAAAAAATAGCATTTCAAACGACCGCAAAAATCATCTTTTTCGCACTTTTCTCCAGTTGATCGTCAATTTGCATCAAATTTCGCCATCACTTGCAAAATTTTCACATGCAACGTTCTTCACAAACGATCTCAAGAAAATTATAAAATTGTTTAAATACCACTTTTTGACTTTAAAATTACCTTTTTGAATTCTAATTATACTTTCCTTATATATTTCCTTTATTTAACAAAATGTCCTAGAACTTTTTAAATAAAATAAAATGGGTCTAAAAAACACTGTGCCATATGCTGAGAATGATCACGATTTTAGACTTTGATGAAGTCTTTAGTTCATGATTTTGGTCCGTGACCATTTTTAGGGTGACCATATCGAGGGTCCAAAACCATGACCATAATATGGAGTCCAAGTTTTTTGGGTGACATCAACATTAGGGCTTGGTCATGACGAGGACCATGACCACATGATCATGACTTAGAACTGTGACTCCAAACATGATCCCAAACTGTATTATTTCGATAGTCATGGTCCCCAACCATGATCATCAATGGTGAAATTTGGATATTGGTCACGATCTCAAACTGTGACATTCAGATTGTGACTGAATTGATCACTGCTCAAAACCGTGAGCATTATTAAATTTAATTAAAACAAATAAATTTTAATTTCTTGCCTCCAAAAAAAGCGTGTACATGGCCATCAAATTATTCAACCCAAATAAGCTGACTATTAATCAACTAATTAATCCATAATTCAAGAAATAATAATTCAACACAAATTAACTAACTATTAACTTGTCAAATT
Organism: Sambucus nigra; assembly: GCA_949130495.1. Lineage (NCBI taxonomy): Eukaryota > Viridiplantae > Streptophyta > Magnoliopsida > Dipsacales > Adoxaceae > Sambucus > Sambucus nigra. The sequence continues at coordinate 139,413,534 of OX422224.1, read as the reverse complement.
ATTAAAAAAAATAATAATAAGGCAATAAACGTTTTATTCATTTTCATAAATAAATTTCATAATCTTCAATGTGTTCCTTCCACGAAACGTATGCAACCTATTCAAAGTGTTCCTTCTCCAACTAGGCCTCCAAATATTTCAAAACGTTTTTAATGGTAAGAAAAAACTTGAATCCCAAAATGACTTGGGGATGCCTATATAGCCAAAAATGGCATCAAATTTCACGTACTTCATACGATAAACAAGGTTAGGTCTAATCCATAATTCGAATCTAGAATGTCACTTTTTATGTATGAAAACAGATGTTAAATGTTTTAAAAATGGGGAAAATTGTGTGAACAATCCAAATTGGGAATTACAGTATAAGACCCCTTTTTGGAATTTTCAATTTATGAAATTTTTTGAATGTACATATGATAATAAAAAGAGAAGGATTGGTGATAGAATTCTTATAAATAAGCTACAAATGGATACTAGAAAATAGAATCAGTATTATCAATAAGAGACTTTAATACTTTGTGTCTTAGTGAACATCACGTAACATAAATCACCAACCGAGGCAACAACACAAATAGTGAACATCAACCGAAACCATGGCCATTCCTATGCTTACCTCAAATTGGAAGTTTTTTATCCCTATTGAATAGAAACTTTTATAAAATCTAAAGACAAATAACAAAAACATGAGCAATGAGGAAGCAAGTGCAAAATAATTAAATATATGACTATAAAACACACAAAAATAAATAAATAGATGTTGTTCTAATATATAAGACACAAACAGGGTTATCATGTAAGGGTTAACAAAATCACAATAAAATAATATTTTGAAACTCAATCTTCCTCCAAATTAACTAAAAGATCCTTCAAATTGGTTATCATAAAAAGTAAACTCGAACTCTATAGGGGCATTTAATGCATATGCTTGAGTAGTCATACCCTTTGGTGCATGCATAACCACAGATCAATTGTTGTCTTTTATGAACTATAAGTAGAATACCTTATTCATTTTTTAAAGAAATAAATAAAAGCCTCGTCGACCCTACAATCTCTAGTCTTTAACTTAGATAAATCTACAATGACATGTTTTAAGGCATGATCAACTTTAGAACCATTCGTAATGTCTCCAGCTATCAAGTCACAATAGAATATGACTACTTTAAAAGCTAAGTAATCTAGCTATAGAATCTATTGAAAATTCGATAATAGGCACGCACCATATCCTTTGAAATTTTATCGCTTTTGCTAGCCACACAAGAAGTCAAGTTAGAAATTAAAATTTTGTTGTTTTACGTTAACAGTGTTTCCTCACATGGGTATGAGACGAAATCAACACAGTTGACACAAAAGATTTTAAACTACCTCGCACATAAATTGGGGCTTTAAGCTAGGCGTAAAAGCCATGAAGAGATGTCACCTCTTTTTAAAAGTTGCATTTATTATTAGATTTATATTAGGGCATGTTGTACAATACATACATAAATACCTACAATAAGAGAGGTGGAGATTATCTCTTTAGATAATTGTGGCCATCCTGGGATTCGGATTCCCTTTGCCATGCACGGGATATCACCATCAGCCGTCATCAAGTGAGTGATAATGTGAAGAGATAAAATTGCCCGCCTAGTTTACTTAAAATAGGTAAAAGAATGTCACTGCATTGAGAAAACGAAATCAAGGTCAAACCCATGTTTGCAAAACCAAGAAGTTCAAAGGCCCGGGGACTTAGTTATAGAATGATAAGGTGTTGGGCACCCATTTCTCCCTTTTGGTCGCTCATGGACTAATGTTAATCTTCTCCTTTTTAACTCTGTGATGTGTGTGTACATGTGTATAATATACATAATGGGAGAATAGAATCATCCAACTCATGTCATGGAAGGAATTGAGCAGACTCATCCTGTAATAACCCACCTTAAATTAATCTTTATCTCCTTTACTAAACAAATTTCTAAGAATAATCATAAATTTTTCCTAAATTACCAAAAGGCCCCTACAAATAGAATTAAGATACTATACAAATTCCTATAACTATCTGGCCCCAACTTTCTCTGAAAGTTTGACCTGAGGACAAATATTTTATAGGATTCCCACAAACAAATCCATTAAGTTTGCATAACTATACAAAAGCTCCTAAACTTTGATAAAATAAACTAAAAACCTTAAAACCTATATGAAAACTATCCAACGGCCTAACCTTAAACCCAAGCTTATTTACCCTACACCCCCTGGTCACATGCCACCAACTAGACAGCTAGCATAGATTGTAGCATATGGGTAACCTATGGTACCTTTTGTACATTCAATGAAACAACAATGGAAACTTGTGTGAAATAATCCAAACTTCACCTCTAAAATAACCAATCAACTCCCCTTTGTGGACTCTATAAATACTCACACTTACCTTAGCGAAATCCATCCCAGCTGAGTGCAATTTCAAAATGAACTTTTGGTAGTTATAATTTTATGTATGAATTTTTGTTTCTGGAATGTGTTTATGTTTTTGCATATTTATAGAGTAGAATAATCGTTTATATGAGAAGAAATCCAGCAGCTCGATTTAGTCCACAAAAATTCTTAAAACCAATATGGTTAGATTCCTCTTCAAAAATTAGACAACATTTAATCAGGGATCAACTTGAAAGGAATTCTAAAACGTTTCGAAATCTAGGTCAAAGTTTGGAAACCCAAAAGTCAAATTGTCGAGAGGTTGAACATGAATGACCTACACGCGGGCGAGTGAAAGTCAAATCAGGCGCATCACATATTTGACTGAGGGCGTGAGGGCGTGTCCCCAATAAAAAATTTCAGATTTTTTCTAATATTTTTATTTTTTTATTCTGAAAAATTGGTATATTACATCATCATGGTTGGATTTCAACAAAGTGTTTTCTCAAGAAAGTCAATTTTAAGTTTTAAATATTATTTTTATATTTACACATAAACCCTGTCCATTTTTTCAAGTATTACAAAAATTTTCCAAACCTTTTCTATAATTACTTGAGTGTAAATAGACCTACTTTGTCTTCTGTCAGTAGGTTAAATTTTAATACATTAAGGGAAAAATATTTAATTCAAATGTTTTAAAATTTATTTTATACCCTTTTAGTTAATTTTACACAAAAATCTCTTTTAAAATTACATCCTAATTCATCACATAAACATTGTTTTAAACCAATATGACCTACTTACACTTATTATGGTTTCAGACTACCTAGTCTACCCAGCAAATTAGCCGTACAACCAACCGGAATTCATAAAACTCAACATAAACGATTTAAATTTTAATATTAGACAATTTGAACTTATGTCTTTTAATTACGAATTTCTATATCACTCTATTATAATTTTAAACTCCTAGTTCAAATAGTAACTCCTTTGAGTAGTTCAGATTTATGTCATATATTTTATTCCCTCAATATTCTCGATTTTGCCCGAAATAGATAAATCATTATTCCTGAACTATTAAACCTCTTTACCATTCATTGAGGTATAACCCTGCAACCTATTATGAATAATTTCATATAACCCTGCAATTTATAACCGTTATCAGTGAAAACCTTAGTAGCATAGTTATGATTCCGGAATTTGACCCTAGTATACCACGGTAATTTTAATTGGCATTTAGGAATCTGATGTCAAGTGGTTAGTTTTGATTACTTGGTATATATGTATGAGTGCCAATCTAGGTAAGTGTGTCAATCCATGTTTACTATTCTCGATTATTGGGATTGCCTGTTCAAGTTTATATTATTCCTTGAACGATATCGTAATAGTATGTCTATGCTGTTGAAGCCCTATAACCGATAATTTATGGGTTATCGTATTATAATTTGAACCACTATCACAGTAATTTGATACTCAATTTATCCAATTATCTTCACCATATTATTCATTTACATATCAGTAGACTTCAGTATACCCCTGACAGTCTTATGATATTTCATTTTGAAAACATGTATAAATTCAATAATTTCCTTCCGTTATTTTTCTAACACCTTATCATCTTCCATATCTTGTATTGAAATAAATATTATCTACTTAGCATGACTTCTTAATTTCTATTATTCCAAATGGACGACGAACCTGAAGAAGATCGGTTACCTCTCGCGCCTTTGAACTTTTATTCTCTTTTACCCCTAAAAATATTCATGGTGACATACGTGTGGGCAATGATAGACAAGGATGGTAGTCCCCGTTGGAATATATACACCGTAACTTATCAACTCTTATGAATCCCGAGTGTTTTTTAAAAATAATAAATTTATGTAGGGCACGAAAAATAATATTGTACTATCTTTTATTGTCAGACTCTGATACGTAATAAGATTCCAAGAATCCATATAGTAAAAGTCTTTTAAATCCTCCTGCACTAAAATCATTTGTATTTCAAATTATTCCTATTTACTCGTCAAAACATAAAGTCGCGGATGTGGCAGCATGGTGTCGGAGCGTAATAGGGTTTTATGCCTATACGGGACAAATACATGGATTTTTGCCTACGTCTTACGATTATTATTCTAAATATTTTCCTTCTCATATTTTGTTACTCATACTATTTTGTAGTAATGAATATTTGGGATGACATCTATCTCGACATTCGTGACTCGACACACGAAATCTTTGAATGAGATATCAAAGAAGTAAGATATGCTCAAGTGTGCCAATATATTTTACTCTATAAGTTAACCACAGTTTACCCATTAGTCGTCTAATGGGAAAATATCAGGCCACACGACAAGCAAAAAGGTTTTCCTAAGATCCTTAATTTCTGCAAGAAGCAATCCGTCTTGCATGGGATAGGGTACCACCTAATGAAGTCACCATGACTCCTCCTGATTCCCCGATACACTATGGACCTCTTTCTCTCGTTATTACGATCTTCACACCTACCAATACCACCACTTCACCAGAGTCCTCAGATGATGACTCTGATCCTTTAAAAGATGATGTTGATCCCGAAAATGATCAAGTCGTTTCCCATAAGGCTTGAACAAATCACCAGAATGTGGTTGTAATTAAATAAAGTTTAAGAATGTAAGTAGCTAATAACCTTATTCCCAAATCACCTCCGTGGCGTAACCTAATAGTTCTTTGTGTAAAATAACAGAAGAGATAAGATAAAATGGATGAACACGAGTATGTAAGTGGTTCGGACTTGGCTTACATCCATTGTGTAACGTTTGGGAGTGATTTTACTATAATTATGGGGAAATGCAATGAAAGATATATACAAGATTCTCTATCTCTACAAATGCACAGAGTAATGGTACGGTTTCTAATTTTCTATCTTTGAATAAGGAGACAAGGTGTCTTTTATAGGTTTAGGGTTTCATAGTGTCACCCACAAGCATGCACTCCATGCGTGAATATGAGATATGAATCCCATCAAAACAAATTAGGCTTACTCCCTAGAATCGAACCAATTCGCTGATAGGGGAAAATCGATTCGCCTACCGAACCGATTTGGTCAGGCAGGAGAATCGGTTAAACCTAGAAATGCGCATAGTATTGCACTTAAATGAGTGACGAGGTACTTATTATATTTGAGGAGCGACGAGTGGAATGCATTGTATACCGATTGCATGATGATTTACTTATGATATTGGTGTTAATTCTTGCAACTTTCAAACTCTGAGCCAATTAGCGTGTGACACCTATAGAGAAGGATATAGAAGTTATGATAGAGAATATTCCCACCACGTGTTAGTTGATCTCACATGATAATTTCAATTGAACTTTCATCAATACCCTTTTCATGATTTCCACGTGGGCACAAGATGTCTGAGCTTGAGGGTCTCAGCTAGGGCTTGAGCTTCATTCCACTATGGGTAAGATGAGACAAGACCAGTAAACTGCCTTGGACCGATACAAATAGTGCTTCTAAGTCAGTCTCCTGGTACTGTCTGAGTTTGATACTCCCAATGACCAAGACTGTTTGTTATTAAGTGGGATGACTGTATTGCCCAACCATCGGGGTTGGTCTTTAAGGTTGAGTCCGTTTAAGACGAGACTGTAAGTGAAAGCTTCTAGAAAGTGATTACTCTAAAGCCATGTACGAAGGAAGACTTCTTCGATGGTGCGTACTTTGGGACAACACCGGACTTATGTGTTTCAATCACCCCCAAACCTTAGTCTTTAATGTTAGTGAGAGGCTGAGGTCAGTTATCACTTATGAGAAGACGAACCCCTGACGTTTACGGAGTGGCATGATTAGTATTGGCCTGACCCTCTAATTTATGTATAGCCAAACATCTCATTGGGTCGTGTGCCTTAATGATGACTTTTTTGAGAAATGTCTGCATGCTTTAGGTGATAAAAACACCCTATTTTTCTTCGTTTCCTTATTTATGCCAAACTCATTTTCAGAGCAAATTAGAGCAAAAAACTTCTCTCTTTAGAGTTTTTTCTCTCTCTGATAGCTTCCCTTCCTCTTTTCGGTGTCTTAGTCCATTTTTCGACCTCGTCTACTTTCGGATACCCCCTTCATCATTATCCTTCGTTATTCTAAGTTTTTATTCTTATTTTGAACATTTTTTTATTTTTTGGCGACCTTCTTGTTAACTCTGTCATGGAATTGTGGTGGTTTATACCCACTTGGTGGGGGTTCAGTGGGGATAGGAGATTATGATCAGGGGTTTAGACTATTTCGGGTAGGTTTTTACCATCTTAGGCTGGATGTCCTTTCTTTTTGGTACTTTTTTCAATGAGAGTTGATCGGAGTTCTTCTTACTGTTCCAAGAAAATATCATTCAAAAAATCGTTTATTCTCCCAATTTAATCTTCAGTAGTTGCCCCATTAAGTTTCCTTTACGTTTGTTCATGTACCATAGGTTGTACGAATTAGGTGAAGAGTTTCCCCTTTGAGTGAGCGTATAAAATGAAAGATTAGGATGGTCGAGGCCGAGTCACGCTGACTTAGGCCTCAGATTCAATTGATCCCAACTCCATTATTTGTGGAATAACCCGTCTTACTTGTTACCTGCCCTACTCAAGCTAAGACCACATTTAGTCATGTTTTTATCTCTATTAGTAGTGACACCATGTCTGCCTTATATGGGCATCTGGGTCTGAATAATGATCAAATGGATACTGGAGCAGACTCCTTTGAGGTGGTAATAAGGGTCCTAGCAGCCCATATTAGTGAAGGTAAGATGACAAACACTATAATAGAATGTCTTATTAGTGATAAAAAAAAATTAGGACGAAAGTAATTTTGTCATAAAAAGTAACCTTTCAGTGAGGAAAATAAATTTCGTCACGAATTAGGTGTGATGATCTTCAATTGGTAACGAATTAATGATATTTGTCACTAAATAATCATTAAAATTTTGGCGTGCTCATTCCCGCATCCTAAAATGTTCCATTCATCTAATTGTGACAAAATTATTATACATTTAGTGACATATAAATTTATCATATAAAAAAAGAATAATTGGTGACAAAATATTTCCTCACTTATTACTTAAAAAAAATAACGAAATACCTATTCTTCTAAACACCAAATCGTTCCCCAAAAATCACTCACGCCCCATATCGCCCTCAACCACGATCGGTGTCTTGAAGCATCGTTGAGAAGGGTTTCGCCCTAGGATTGAAGAAGAGTTGAGAAGGGTTTTGCCCTGGGATCGGTGTCTTGAAGCAGAGTTGAGAATCCGACGCTGATCAAACCCTACGATTGTTGATTTAACCCCACAGATCAAACCCTATAGTATTTTTTAAATACTTGTTTACGGATTTAACTCAAGTCCTGTACTTAACCTAATTCGTGAGAGCTTAATTTCAAAACAATATATACAGTAAACGTTCTTACTTCCTCTTCCCAATGTCTATGTTAGAGATTCCCTTATTTTATTAGGAGTTGAATGGTTATGTGATCGAACAATGATAGCCATATTTTGCAATTAGACGAAACTATGACTAACAAATACAATCTTAAGGGGACTCACAAAATCAAATTTATACATAGGATCTCTTGTTCGAAATTCCACAAGAATGCTGGAATATTTCATTGTGGTTGAATTTGTTTATAAATCCTTTCATTCATAGAAATCAACATCCATATGTAATATTGATAGTTTAAAGTAAAAGTGTATTAAAACAATTGTCAATTTTGATTTCCTGGTTTAGTTTAGTTCTGATTTGTTGGTTTTACGGTATTTGGTGAGATTGTTTAGTTTGGTATATCTTATGTGATGAATGAAGATGTAATGGGTGAAAGTGATGATGAGAACAAGATTTCTGTTCCTACAACCAAAGTTAGAAATGTCCAAGGAATGGAGCTTGTTTAGTCAACCCTATTTTTTCCATTCCCTTTTATTTCGAATTAATTTTTCTAGTAGCTACGCAGTTGAGATTTGCGTATCTGAGATTTTATTTTAAAGAATCTATTAAATTCGTCTGTAATATTTTTGGTTCTTCAATAGGTACAATTTATTTTTTAAAAATGATTCTTCCATAGTTTTAGCTTCACTCAAGTAATAAATTACTAACTATCATTTGTCAAAACCTAATTTCACATTAGAATTTGGAAATTGATAATTATGTGATAAGGAAAATTATCTATAATTTTTTATACAAAAGAAATGGAGTTCTCATGTGATATGGTAATGAAAAGTGTAACCATAGTTTAATACTAAGTAATTACAATCAAAAGGGTAATATGCATGAATGTTGGCATATATAAAATGCTTTGCAAAATTAATATAAAAGAGAGGAATTGTTGAATATTGATAGCGATGTTGTACTTAGGATTTGCGATGTTGTACCTAATTGTTTCTCTATTTATATCTATAAGAATCATCTTCCTCGAATGTTATTATATATATGCTTGCTAATAGGTAAGGTTAATGTCATGTTAATAGGTTGTATTTATGTATAACATGTTTGGTAAATCATTTCGTTGGATCCTAAAATGGAGATGGATCGGAGTTGGATCCAAGAAACTAATGGATTCTGTGAGAAATATGTGATTGCGGTTAGATATTTCATTCAGTATGTTAAGAAACACATGGACCCAACAAGTGATGTTAGATGTCCGTGCATCGATTGTTTGAATATTAATATTAGACCTATTGACGAAGTTGAGGACCATTTATTTTTTAAGGGGATTTCTACGAGCTATACTCAATGGATTCATCATGGAGAAGGTTCTCATTTAGGGGGATCGCGTGCCCCTGATGATGATGATGATGATGACGATGATGATAATAATGTTTCTGATGATTAAATATCATGTCATGAAGAAGAATGTGATGGAATATATGATATGTTGAATGACACTCAAAGGGGCACCTTCCACTAATCCATTCATGTGGAATCCAATGATAACAATCCTCGAGAAAATATTACAGGGTAAATAAAAACATTCAACAAGTTATTGCAAGAGGATGAACGTGAATTGTATCCCAATTGTATGAAGTTTTCGACACTGTCATTTCCTGTAATGTTGCTTCATTGTAAAGTTATGAACCGATGGAGAAACAAATCCTTCAATATGGTGCTTGATTTATTCATAAAAGCTTTGCCTGAGGGTGAGACGCTCCCTAAGTCTCATTACGAAGAAAAAAACATGTTGCATGATTTGGGCTTGGGATTTGAATCGATTCATGCTTGTAAAAATGCTTGTGAGATATTTTGGAAGTATTTCAAAGATTGAGAAGAATGTTCAGTATGTGGGGAGTCTAGATGGAAAATTAATCATAACAAAGGAAAAAAAATCCTCATAAGGTATTGCGTTATTTTCCATTAACATCAAGACTCCAAAATTGCTTATGTCAAAGAAAATGGCTGATGATATGAGGTGGCACAAAGAGAAGCATGAAGATAATGACAATGAGTTGAGACATTCAGTTGATTCTAAATCTTGGAATAATTTGATAAGGAGCATGCATGGTTTTCACAAGAACCTCGAAATGTAAGGCTTAGATTGGAAAGTGACGGGTTGAATCCCTTTAGCAACATTCTCAACTCATATAGCATGTGACCGGTTATGATTTTTCCTTAATACCTTCCTCCTTCGTTATGTATGAGCGAACCATTTTTTATGATGGCATTATTTATTCCAGTTCCTACTGCACCTGGTAAAGATATATATGTCTATCTAAAGCCTGTAGTAGATGAACTGGAAGAGTTATGGGAAGTGGGTGTAGCGACCATGACGTATCTATAGGAAATAGCTTTCGAATGCATGCAATAGTTTTATGGACTATGAATAATTTTCCTGCATATGCTAATTTGTCTGGCTGGAGCACAAAAGGATACATGGAATGTACACCTTGTAATAAACATACTTCTTCACATAAGTTACAAATAAGATATGTTATATGGGTCATCGACGATATTTACCAACCAATCATAAATGGCGAAGGAGTAAAAAGTTTGATGGGTTGCCTGAGCATCGATTGAAACCTGTGGAATTAAATGGGTACGATGTGTTGATACAGTTGGATCATGTCAAATATTACAAGCAATGGAAGTATGAAGATAGTCGCAAGAGAAAGCGTACACCAAAAGAGTTAAATTAGACTAAGAAGAGCATATTTTTTGAATTTCCATATTGGCGAACACTAAAGTTGCGTCACAACTTAGATGTCATGCACATTGAGAAGAGTATATGCAAAAGTGTGTTGGGAACATTACTAGATATTCAAGGGAAGACAGAAGACACTTACAAAGCAAGATAAGATTTGGAGGATATGAAAATACGAAAGGAACCACATTTGAAGCCGCATGGTGATGTGTATAAGATGCCATAGGCATATTACACATTGCCTAAGTCGGAAAAAATAGGATTTTATGAGTTTATAAAATTAGTTTAGTTCCCTGATCTATACTCTTTTAATATCTCCCGGTGTGTTAACACAATTGATGGTAAAGTGTCGGGGTTAAAAAGTCATGATTGTCATAATATTTTACAACGATTGCTTCCCGTTGGTGTTCATGGGTATTTATAGAAGGATGTATATACTACATTGGTTGAGCTTGGCAAGTTTTTCAAAGACTTTTTTTCTAAAACTTTAAAAATCGACAAACTAGAGAGATTAGAAATCGACATTGTCTTGATTTTGTGCAAACTTGAAATGATTTACCCAATATTCTTTGATATAATGATCCATTTAGCGGTTCATTTACCGTAAGAGGCAATGCTTGGAGACCGGTGCAGTATAGGTGGATGTATCCAATTGAAAGGTGATAGTTTGTTATTTTTTTTCTCATTTTTCCTTTCCCATTATGTTGGTTACATATTTCTTTAACATCTAATTCGGCCTTTGTGTCTGCTTTGAATAGGTAATTAGGCACTCTTAAGGGCTATGTACGTAACAAAGCCTGCCCCGAAGGCTCAATAGCGGAGACATACATTATCAATGAGTGTTTTTTCCATGTAACTTGAAAGGATAAAAATTAAATTGAATCGTGTGGAACAAAATTATAACGGTGAGACAATGATGATGGATTTGATGTGTTCTCACAAAAGGTATGAACTTTTCGAGCATTTACGTATGACTTCCTCTCCGAGAAAGAGCGAGAAATGACTCACTACTATGTTTTAACTAACTGCAAAAAGGTGGAACCATACCTGATGTAAGTCATCATTTGTTATTTGTATTCTATTTATGATTATATATATTTTCTTAATTATTTGGGTGTGAAATTTATATTTCATATTTTTATGTAGTGAATTTAAGGAGGAGCTTATGAAAGAAAGCCTTTTGAATTTAGAACAAAAACAAAAAAATCAATTCCCTTAATGGTTTGAAGAACATGTAAGACATTAAAAAGAGTTTAATATGATATTAACTAATCAAATTACCCCAATGAAGTAATTCACTCGTATTTCTTGACAGGTAAAAAAGCCACACCATTAAAACTCTCTTGAAGCTACAGAGCACCTTTATACATTAGCATGCGGTCCTGATGTTCGAGCAAGGAAGTATACAAGTTACATTATTATTAGAATTAGGTTTCACTCAAAGGATCGTGAGAGTCATCGTAAAACTCAAAATAGCAAATTGGTTGTCAAGGGGGATCATGATGATTTGAAATCGACTTTTATAGAGTGTTGAATAATATTGTTGAGATGGAATATATCAAAGGTAAAAAGGATATTCTATTTGAGTGTGATTGGTTTGAGTAAGACAAAAGAAAGAAAGAGGGAATACAAATGTATGACCACATCACGAGCGTTAATGTGAATGGAAAGTGGTATAAAAATTATCCATATATGCTAACGGTGCAAGCAAAGTAAGTTTTCTACCTTAACGACATAAAGTTGCATAATAACTGCAAAGTCGTGCAAGAGTTTTGTCGAAATGTGTATGATACTGACATGGAAAAAGTTGGTGTAGATACAAAGAAGTCCCTAATGATACCGTCTACCAGGAGACCGAGCCATCTGGCGTTATTCAAGTTAATGAAGTTATTATCGGGCCATTGAATAGGAATGATGTTGATGCGGATAATGTTGATGCTAATGTTATTAATGTAAACAATGTAGCTTCTGATGAAATCAATTTCATTCATGATGATAGCGACGAGGAAGATGTAACATTGGTTGAATATTGTGATGATCAAGATCTCATGGATAATGAATATTATAATGACATAAATTGAATTTTTGTACTTTTATTCCTAGACTTTCATGTTATTGAATTTAGTGATGTGGGAAATGAAGTTGAATGTTTGTGCTTTTGTTCCCAGATTTTCTTGTTATTGATTTTAGTGATGTGGTGAAATGGTGTTGATTTTTTGTGATTTTGTTCCTAGACTTTCATGCTATTTAAGTTATGTTGTGATATTGAGTAATTTTATATCCTTTGTAAGTGTAATGCATTTATTTATATGTATTTATGTGTAATTCTGCATTATTATTGTACAATATTATGGCATATTGTTATGTATCTTAACATGAAATATATATTATTTGACAGTATGGCTCCTAAACGTAAGCGGATGAGAGTTGATGGTGGACTGGTCAAACAAGCAAGTCATAGCACACCACCACCAGTGACTTTCAGTCAAACTCCATGGATCGCTTCAAATCCCACTCCATAAATGGTTTCAAATCCCTCTCAATCATTGACTTCAAATGAGATAATAGTTTTACCTTCAAACCCATTGCCAGCGGATACCTCTGATAATAGCACTAGTATGTGATGCCTTCAAGTCAAACTCTAACTCTCTTAATAGGTCATTATCTTTAGCATTGATTGAGTTAATTCATTGAGTTTTAATTGAATTTGAATTAAACTTTGAATGATCCATATTGGTTTACTAGGTAGAATAACTGTTATTTTTTAGTTTTTTCAGTTATTATAAGTTAAACTTTGAATGATCCATATTGGTTTACTAGGTACAATAACAATAACTGATATTGGTTTTTTGAATGATCCATATTAGTTTACTAAGTACAAAAACTGTTATATTTCAAGTTAGAAATAAAGAAAGAAGAAAAATTATTCCTTCCTCAACTCCCCATCAGAACAAGAATATCTAACATTTCACATTATCACAAACGTGATTACTCAACGAACTTGGAGCAGAACAAAGAGACAAGTGAATACTTTGGGTAGTAACAACAAATAAATCTGTCAAGAGGACGATACATAGACCTCCCCTTTTTGTAAATTTGATATATATAGATACAGATACATAGTGGGTGATATGCCCGATATGTACCCTCGTACACAGAGTCAATAACCTAGACTGACATTACAACCGAGTCAACAGGAAGCTCATAATGTCCATCAGAGAAGTCGTCCTTCCGAAGTTCGACACCACAATGACCAACCTCTGTTGGCCATTAGCCGAGGTCAGCAGCATCTTATGGACTCAAGCAGCTGCCAACGTCGCACTTTGCTTCAGCTAACACTGTAGCTATGCTTAATACCTAACCTCGACTAGTCAATCAGGCCCAGGTCATACTTATGATTAGGAGATCAAGACAACCCTTGGACTTACCAACATCATACTCGGCTGGACCGAGGTTACAATGGATGACATCACAGGTCCGAGCATACCCAAGCACATGGGAGACTTGGAACACATGGACTAAACCGTTATAACCAACTCATTCCCCTCATGTGAGGGAATATTGGGTCATCATTATACGCATGTGGCACAGCCAGGTGTCCAAATGATATTGGTTCGATAACCGTACACATGTTCATGGCATGCTTGGGGGTACACTACACCCCCCCCCCCCCCCCCAGCACTAAATATACATGTCTTCTTCTACCTAGAAAAGGGCCATAATTATAAACCCTTCCAAATCTCTGCAAAAATACATAGTAGAGAGAGAAAGTGAGAGATTGTATCACAAGCCATTAGTTACCTTGTTATAGTGAAATTCACTCACACACTCACAGTGGACGTAGGCCGAATTAGCTGAACCACTTAAATACAAGTGTTTCTCCACTTATCCTTATCTCCTTCTACTAGTTTATTACTCGTGTGCTGCCATTGTAGCTAATAGTTCGAGCTCATCAACACCTCATACTGGTGGTGCTATTTACAACATCATCATTTTGGTGTCGTCTGTGGAAATGGGAGGATTCATCTCTTCCTCCTTTGTTGCTTGGCCTCACTGGAGAATCTGGTGGTGAACGGGCCATCCCCCTTGTGTGGAGATGTTTCACCATTGAAAGAGGTCCTTTATGGTCTCAAGCTTTCAAATATTTTCATTACAAGCTCTCTAGTATTTTTATATGGTACTAGAGTTCCCACCTCCACCATCTGGTGATGGAGGGTCCAGTTACAGCCAAGCGCCACCCCTGTCCGAGATGGATAAGTTGGATGCAGCCTTGAAGTCCTTAGCTGCTACTCAACAACCAATGCAGGAGTAATTCGCCCAGCTAATCCAGAACATGATGATGAGACCACCTCGGGTCTCACCGGAGATGATTACTTCGGCAGCTGATCAGGGACAACATGAGGCCAGGGGACCACCCCAGGCACCATGAAAAGACCTACCGCCTACTCAACGGCGGAGGAATGTTGTAGACCTTAAGAATTTACGTCTGGGGAGGCAAGGAAACCCTTTCCCAGAGGATAGGTATGGCAATATTGAGGCCGGGGATGCTCCAACAGAGTGTTGGGAGTAGTATGAGATCTTAAAAAACACTGTATGACCTATTCAGCATAACTGAGGTCAGGGTGAAAGACGAGATGGGGATACTCGACAAAGAGTTTGGGCTTTTGATCGATTAATTAGAGGATCAGCCTTTGAAAGGCTCGGCCCAGTTAATAACCTAAGGGAAAGGCTATCTTGGTCAAAAAGTCCTGTTGGATCTAGAAGAGAGTGTGGCGATTGTCGGCCCCATCATGGCCGACCCCCACATGGTCGAGACGATGGTCAGGCGGAGGTCAATAATCGATGTTGTGTTGCAGCTGGGGAACCCTCGGTTCACCCTTTGGATGTGGTCGGGGACAACCTCAGCCAGGCTGACATTGCTAAGCCCTGGAATGACTATATCCAAAGGCTAGAAAACAATATTGGAGATCTCATAAAAAGTCGAGACCCCTTGCAGGGGGTATTCAGAGGGTTGTCCCTTTGTGGCAAGGATTGTCAGCTTTCTAACCCCGTCCAAAATCAAACGTCTAGTGGTATCACCCAAGTACGATGGAAGTACCAACCCAGCCCACCATATTGATATGTAATAGTCTATAACGGACATCTACTCCATATCTGATAAGATAAGGTGCCTAGCTTTCTCGAGCACTTTGACTGGGGCAGCACATGTTTGGTTTACCTCTCTTCTTAAGAATTCCATAGAAAACTTTAGACAGTTGGCCGAGCGATTCATTCAAAACTTCTATTTTGGGGTAAGACATCCAAAGAAGACGACCCATTTGTTTTATGTAAAGAAAGGAAAAAATGAAAGCCTCAGAGACTATATCGCGAGGTTCAACAAGGAAAAGTTGAAGGTAGAGGACTACGAAGAGATTATAGACATGACAACCCTCATTGGAGGACTTCAGAAGGGAAAGATACTCTGAAAGCTTACTGAAGACCCTCCTAAGTCTATGGAGGAGGTATTGGAAATAGCTGGAAAGGTCATAAACACAGAGGAAGCAATGACTGCGAAATATTAGGATGAGAATGGAAGTAGCGGTGGGAAGTTTCAAAAGAAAAAAGATGGAAAGAAGAGGACTGCGAATGAAAAGTTTACAGACTATACTCCTTTGACTGTGAGCTGTGAACACATGCTCAATGATATAAAGAATAATAGGTCTCTAAGATGGCCATAGAAGCTAAGGGATCCTCCACATAAGATAAACAAAAACTTATGGTATGAGTTCCATCAAGATCACGGCCATCTAACTGACAAATGTTTCGCCCTAAAGGACGAGATTGGAAAAATGCTGAAGTCTGGAAAGCAGAGAAATTATGTGGATACAAGATCCATAAAGAGTGGACAAGCCGATCCCAGAAAGAAAAGAAATGATAAATGCCGAGAAGATGCCCCCGTCGAGAAAAATAATGCCTCTGAGGACGACGATGACCCGGACCTCCCACCAAAGGATGATAATATATCAATAAAGAGAGTCGACATGATCTCTTTTGGTGTGAGAACTATATGTGGGGGACTAGCAGGAGGTGGCTCAGAGGTAGTTGATCGCAAGGCTTATATGGCAGAGGAAAAACCAGTGATCAAACCCGAGGTTATGAACTTGGCTTCAACAGAGGTTGAACCTGAGAAACAAAAGAATGTAGATATGGACACACTCGTAGTTGGCTTCTCGTGACTTGATTTTAAGGGTATCCTAAATCCACATGTTGACCCTCTAGTCATCAACATAAGGGTGCATGGATGTGAAGTTCAGGGAATTCTTGTTGATGGGGGGAGTTCAGCAGACGTTATGTTTTGGACCTATTTCAAGAGCTTGGGTCTCAGCCGAGCAAGGCTTGTCCCATATCATCACCCCTTGATCGGCTTCGGCGGAGATAAAGTTCCTCCATTAGGAATGTATGACATGGACGTGAGAATAGGAGATAAATGGCCTAAGAGATTGAGCAGAAAAATCAACTTCTTCATGAAGGATAAAAACGTCTTCTCATCCTACAACCTCATAATGGGAAGAGTGGCCCTCAAAGAATTTGAGTTCATGCCTTTAAGAGTCCACCAGATGATAAAATTCTCGACTCCTAATGGAGTAGTGGAAGTTCAGAGTGACCAAACGTCGGCACGTGAATGCTACTTCAACTCTGCAAAAGAGAGAGAAAGGCGCATAAGAGGGCAACCACCACTTACAGCATTGACACCCTTGATCCTAGGGATGAAACAAAGTTCAAAAAGGGACAGGATGTGAAGGAGGTAGAATCCATTGTCCTCGATGAGGATGAGCCAAAAGAAGCCATCCAAGTCGATAAGGCCCTAAAGCCTGAGATCAACGAGGAGCTAATCAAGCTGCTAAGGAAGAGACAAAGTATCTTTGCCAGGAGTCATGCATACATGCCAGGTATTAACCCTGGGATCATGTGTAATAAACTTAATGTTGTAGATGATACCAAGCCCATTATACAGAGAATAAGTATTTACTTAAGAGAAAAGTATAAAGTCATCAGAGACGAGCTTCGAAAGCTTGAAGAGGACGAGTTCATTAGAGAGGTCACATACCCAGAGTGGCTGTCCAATGCTGTCATAGTACCGAAAACAAATGGGAAGTGAAGAATGTGTGTAGATTTCACTGACTTGAACAAGTCTTGTACTAAAGATAGCTTCCCTTTTCCTAGTATAGATCATATGGTGGACGCCACAGCTGGACATGAGCTCATGAGCTTCATGGATGCATATTCTGGGTATAATCAAATCTTTATGGACCCGGATGACTCAGAGAAGATAGCCTTAATTACGGACAAGGGGACCTATTGCTACAAGGTCATACCCTTCGGCCTGAAGAACGCAGGGGATACATACCAACGTCTTATAAATAAGATCATGTGGCCGATCTTGAAAGAACTTTGGATACCCTGGATAAATACAAAATGAAGCTCAACCCGGCCAAGTGTGTCTTTGGGGTCGGAGCTGGAAAGTTTTTGGATTTCATTATAAATCAGAGGGGGATAGAAGCTAATCTAGAGAAGGTAAAGGCTTTGCAAGAAAGGAAGACACCCAGAACCATCAAAGAGATTCATAGGCTGACCAGACGAGTAGTTGCACTTAACAGGTTCGTCTCTATAGCTATAGACAAATATCTTCCATTTTTCATAGTTCTTAAAAATGACTTCGAATGAAATGAGGAATGTGATAGTCCTTTTAAAGAGCTTAAGTCCTACCTTGGATCCCCTTTACTCATATCACAGTCAGTTCAGGGTGAGAAGTTATATCTATATTTAGTTATCTCAGAGTCAGCCATTAGTGCTGCAATAATAAGAGAAGAGGATGGAGTACAGAGACCAGTGTATTTTAATAGCAAGACACTCCAAGGGTCAAAGAGAAGTACCCTTGGATGGAAAAGTTAGCCTATGCCTTAATACATGCTTCCCAAAAAAAGAAGCCATACTTCCAAGCTCATTCCATGGTCATCCTCACTGATTCCCCACTCAGACAGGTCCTCCGTACGCCTGAGAAGTCAGGAAGTTTGATGACCTGGGCAATTGAGTTGGGAGAGTATGATGTTGTTTATCAACCCAGGGTTTCCATCAAAGGACAAGCACTCACATATTTTATGGTCGAGTTTACTTGGGACGAGGCTGTGGTTGGGAACAGTCTAGGAGCTGCAGATGAGCAAATGGAGAGGAACATCGGCCGAGCAGCAGATGAGGCTGAGATAAGTACGACCAGGAAAAAGGCAGTTGAGAATGAAGAAAAGATATACCTATTTAAATAAGGGACCCTGACAGAGGGAAACTTCTCTTCAAATGAAACCATATGGAACCTCTTCATTGATGGGTCGTTCTGTGAAAACGGGAGTGGAGCAGGGCGGATAGTGTCGGGACCCGACGGTACAGATATTGAGTATGCACTGATATTTAACTTTAAAGCCTCTAACAATTATTCAGAGTATGAGGCATCGATAGCAGGTCTTTCTTTGGCAAGAGCCCTAAGTTTCGGCCAACTCCTAGTCCACAGTGACTCAAGAATGGTCGTGAACCAGATCTTAGGGGTGTATGAAGCCAAAGATGATAGGATGGATAGATATCTAAAGAGGGTAAGATCGATGATAGAATGCTTCAAAGAGGAAAAGATGAAGAGGATACCTCAGCTAGACAACAGCCGAGCTGATGCACTCTTAAGGTTGGCCTCAGCAATAAGAACCGATAAAAGGAGAACAGTACCAATTGAGATTCTTCCCAAGCTGACCATCGAAGAGGAAAAGGTTGCTAGACCTTGCCTAAATATGAATATGTGGGCCTCATGGATGGACCCTCTTATCAGATACATCATAGAGGGAGAATTTCCAAAGTCAATCTTAGATAGGAGAAAGCTAAGGTTCAGAGCTACTAAATTCTCTATTGTAGGAGATGTCATGTACAAAAGGGATTCCTACTCCCTCTTCTCGGATGTGTTCATCCTTCATAGATTCTATACATCTTGAAAGATGTACATGAGGGTTCTTGTTCAAGCCATGTTGGAGAAAGGTCGTTGGCTAAGAGGATAATCACTCATGGGTACTAGTGGCCGACCTTGGCCAAAGATGTAGTTGTGTATGTGATGAGATGTGATAAGTGCCAGCGGTTATCCATCATTCCCCATCAGCCTCATCAACCTCTGACTTCTATCAGCTCCCCTTGGCCATTTATAGTATGGGGCATTGATTTGGTAGGACCCTTGCCATATGTCGTAAATAACTATCGGTACTTAATTATGGCGATTGATTATTTCTCTAAATGGGTAGAAGTTGAGCCAATGATCATAATAACTAAGAAGAATACCTTCCAGTTCATTTGGAAGAACATCATATGTAGGTATGGCCTTCCAAGAACCCTCATCTCAGATATTAGAACCCAATTCAAGAATATTTCCTTATAAAAATACGGTGAAAGATTAGGGATCAAACAATTCTTCTCTTCCCCTGGCCGCCCCCAGGCAAATGGTCAGACTGAGGTCACAAATCGAACAATCCTTGATGCGATAAAAAATAAGTTGGAAGAGGCCAAAGGAAGATGGATAAAAGAGGTATATGTTGTGCTTTAGTCTTATAGGACGACAGTGAGAACACCCACATGGGAAACTCCATTTATGTTAGCCCATGGCTCAGAGGTTGTCATCCCAACAGAGATAGGGCCTCATAAAATTCAGATGTATGACCCTCAGGGGAATAGGGAAGAGAGAAGACTTGATCTTGATTTAATTGAGAAAAGAAGAGAAGATGTTGAAATAAGACAAGTAACCTATCAGCAAAGAACTATGAGATTCTACAATCAGAGAGTAAAATCAAGGTCGATAGCTGTGGGAACCTGGTCCTGAAGAAGACGTGGTAGAAACCTAATAAGTTCCATCGGAACTGGCACGGTCCTTACAGGGTAATTGATGAGGTTGTACCTAGTACCTATCGGCTAGAAAATCTAGAAGGGGAGCCTTTCTCAAACCCTTGGAATGTCGACCATTTGAATAAATATTACCTATGATGTTGTAGTTGTCTTATTTTCTTATAATTCGGGCATCAAATTATGAAGTAAAATCTTAATGAAAAGCAAGTATGTGTTCTATTAGCATCTTTGTAACATTGTATGTATCTCAAACATTATTATTTTGGTGTGATTTTGAGGTTAAACAACATTATTTTGGTGACCTCAGACCTTAAACATCATTAATTTAGTGAAAATATGAGAGTAAACATCATAAATTTGGTGACCTCGGACCTTAAACATCATTAATTTGGTAAAAATGTGAGGATAAACATCATAATTTGGTGACCTCAAACCTTTGACATCGTTAATTTGGTGAAAACATGAGGGTAGACATAATTAATTTGGTGACCTCGGACCTTAAACATCATAGTTTGGTGACCTCAGACCTCAAACATCATTAATTTGGTGAAAACATGAGGGTAGACATCATTAATTTGGTGACCTTAGACCTTAAACATCATTAATTTGGTGAAAATATGAGGATAAATATTATAAGTTGGTGACCTCTGACCTCAAACATCATTAATTTGGTGAGATTATGAGGTTAAACATCATTAATTTGGTGACTCAGACCTTAAATATCATTAATTTCATAAAAATATGAGGATAAACATCATAATTTGGTGACCTCGGACCTTTGACATCATTAATTTGGTGAAAACATAAGGGTAAACATCATTAATTTGGTGACCTCAGACCTCATACATCATTAATTCGGTGAAATTACAAGGATAAACACCAAAATCTAGTGACCTCGGACATTTAACATCATTGGTTTGGTGAAATTCTTAGGATAAACACCATAATTTGGTGACCTCGAACTCTTAACCTCTTTATTATGTTTCTATTCTTATGGTGAAATTTGTGGTGAGTATGTGGAACATCATAATTATAGAAAAACAAAACATAATAGAAGAGTAATAGAAATAGAAAAAGTGTATCTGCTTATATTTGTGACATAAAGAGGTTACAGAGTTACATTCAAAATATCAAAAAGCAATAGCCAAAGTTCATCAAAACATGAATTACACAAAGCTTCACAAAAAGTTCTTCAAAGAGGGATAGACGCTCAGAGCTCAGTTTTCCCTCGGCAGGAGCCGATTGGTCAGTAACTGGATTAGTGGGGTCAAGGTTGGGATTCATAACTTCAACCTCATCATCATGCTGAGCACCATCGTCAGTGTCCGTAACCTCAAGAGGAGGCGTCTCGACCGGAGCAGCATCCCTTTCTTCTACTTCCTTTAAAGCTTGGAAGAATCGAGGGTCTCCAAAGCCGAGATCGATAAAATCCTCGATAGTCAAGATCCCAGACTCACCTTGCTTTATGGCTTCCCATCGGATGGTCGCTTTAATGCCCCTCTCTAAATACTCAAAGCCGAAGCTGACAAACTCATCAGAGACTTTGTAGTCCTTAATGGTTTTCTCAATAGCACCTTACAATGCAACTTTCACAACAACATCAACTTTTGATTGAAGACTCTGATATTTTGCCTTCAGAGCCTTGTCATGATCCTCCTTAAGCTAAGAAATCTGGTTGTCCCTCTCCTAGACAACTCCTTTCATCTTTTCAACCTCGGCCTTTAGATTGGCCTCATCTCAGCGTCCTTGCCCTTTTGTATAAGGGGCAACTTCTTCATAGACCAGTCAATAAGGCAGTGAAGAGATACCAAACTCTGCAGAAGAAGATCAGACATATGAATAATAATGTTTAAGGACTAGAGAGAACACTTGGAAGAAAATTGTGAAAAATTGATACATGAACCGTCTTGTGAAGTGTAAACTCGACCAATAAAGGGACATCTAAGGCCTGAAGAAAGCGATTATCATCCTCAGTCATGATGGTGCCAATAGCATCAGAATCTTGTAGGCTATAGCTGATAACGCTATCTCCTATCTTGAGTTGCAATAGATGAGCAACCAAAGCAGCATCGGTGGAAATGGGGATTGCACAGTTCTTAACAGCCTTGCTCGGCCTAGTGTGAGTTGGTTCATTAGGCACTTTCCTTTTTTTGCTAGCGTCGGTCTTTGAAGTGATGACACTCTTTTTTATCTGGGAAGGAGGGATTACATTCTTACCGCCTCGTTTTTCCATGAGCTTTGTAAGGCTGGGGGCCGACATCTCCTAGAAATCGTCAGAAATGCCTGCGGGTCACCCTGCAGAAAAATAAGTCTCTGAGTTAGAAAGTTAAATAGATAAAAAGTATGAGACATTACTTGGTAAGAAAAATTTGGAAACTTACGAAGTTCTTCTAGAGGACGACCCCCCAAATCTGTTTGAGAAAGGTAATAAGGGGTCATCAGATGTTCATATTTAATAAGAAGACCCTTCTCGCCTTGGTTACGAAGGTCCTCAATGTTCTTGTAATTATCCTGGCTAAGTCCAGGGTTGGCTTTTGCAGCATGGGATACTTTAGCCCATTTCATAGGGGTCCTTATAACCGACGTTCCATAAGCCTCGTCTGGGCTAAACTCTCAGGCTCCAGAAATAAAGAAATACCTAGGTTTCCTATTATGGTTGGAAGTTTGGGTAATCAAGAGTATCTTAATCTCGGATTTCCAGGCTATGCAGTGGTAGTAACCGGGGTGATTTTTGGCAGACGAGGGAACATAGCAAGCATTAAAAATTCTAAATGGAAGGTCTATATGGTGAACATCCTTCCAGAGGATGATAAACCTAATCATAACCCTCCAAGCATTGGGGGACAGTTGTGAAGGGGCAAGGTTTATGTAAGAGAGTATGGCTCTAATTATTGGATGGATGGGGAGATGAAAACCTAGCTTGAACATCTGTTCATAAACGCAGATCGCACCCTCTCGGCCATCAAAGGCCCTCTCTTCCTTAAGAGGCTTTCTCAGGATGATGGAGGAATCAATGGAATTAAGGTGTCTGGAGGCTAGAAGGTCTTACTCATTAAAATTACTCTCATACTCTGCATTTACCAAGGTGTCGAGTTCACTTCCTTCGTCATCATCGCCATCCTCAGTAACCTCGTCTTAGGCACCAGTGGGGACACCACTAGGAAACCTCTTTGCAAACTCGACGCCTGTGGCAGCCGAAAAAGGAATGGCATCAATGGGAGGAGGAATCAAGACGTTAGGCTCTAAGATTTCTATAGAAGGAGATCAACGTGAAGTGCTAGCATCTCTGTGGGACGAAGCACGATCTGAAACCTCTTCATCCTCCGAAACCTCACTTTGCCTAGGGGAGTAATCCATAGCTGTAACACCTCGTATTTTTGGAGGGAATGGAAATTAATTAAATGGATGACATATGAATTTATTTAATTAGGAGAAATTATTTAATTCGATGATTCAGATTTAATTAATTCAATCTAAGCTAAATTTCACACGTGGCGTATTTGGAGGTAAAATGAGAGAATTTTATAAAGTGACTCAAATGGTGATTTTGAGGTCACGGTTGGTTCCGGAAGGGTTTCAATAGTTGAAAAAGTGTACTCGCGTGTATATTCTGGGTCCCAGGACGATTTTAGACCATCCCGGCACCATTTAAGGGCATTTCGGTCATTCGAGAGTTTGGGATTAGAAAACTCTGAAAATTGTAAGTGTATATCTGCCCATTAGATAGAGGGGATAGGGTTAACACAAATCAAAAGGGATAAAATCCATAGGAGAGGAAGAGGAGGGGAGAACCAAGCTTCCTACACAGTTTTTCGCCCTGAACGCAACGGAATCGAGAACGGAGCGAGGGGAGAACCACCACACTATCTTATCAACAAATTTCAGACCTGCTATTGAGAGGCAAGTATTTAAATGACAATTTATATCAATCATGTTATAATACCCATGTGGGATAGGGTTTGATTTCATATTTTTGGAAGTTTTATATGATTTAATTCATAAACTAAAGTAGGAATGCATGTACAGATGTTCCTTAATGATGATAATACGAAATTAGTGGGTTTGGGTTGATTAATAAGAGATAAATATGATTTCATGATTTATAAAGTTGATGAACATGAGAAAATTAGGGTTTTATGTTAATTAAAGGAGAATTTGATTATTGGGTTGAATCTTGGATGTTTTTATGTAAACTTTTCATTGGAAATTCATTTCTATGTGAAGATAAAATGATATTAGAATATATTTGATGATTAATATTGAATCTTGATGGGTTCTTGATTGAAGAACATGAATCTTGAATGACTTAGGGTTTAATTGATGAACACAAGTTGTAAATCTGCCAGAATTCTTAACGTAACTTTAAATGTATGCCATTTTAATTGTACTTAGAATTAGAGTGAGATCCATACTTTCCTGGAAAGGTCTATGTCTTAGATTTCTAATGAGATTTGAATCAGTTTAATCGGAGTTCTGCAGAGTGATCCATCGATGTTTTACTATAGGGTATTTGATCTGCTAACATAGTAATCTGCCAGAATTTTTGATGTAACTTTAAACGTATGCCATTTCAATTTTACTTATAATTATAGTGAGATCCATACATTTCTGGAAATCTCTATGTCTTAGCTTTAAAATGAGCATTGAATCAGGTCAATCGGAGTTCTGTAGAGGGAGTAAATGATATTTTACTACAGGGTGTTTAATCTGCCAGAAAATTTTCTAATCGATTCGGTTGCCCAGTTTTGGCCAATAATTTCCTTTTTGTTTCGGACCTTTGGAAATCATTCGGAATATATTTGTGGGATTTAATTTATAATATAATATAATTATATTTCAACATCAGTAGGCCTAGTTTGGGTTTTAGGCGTGACCTACGAGGGAAGTTTAGGGGCTAAATTAATTTGGATTAATAGAGAGGAAAAATCTAAATTGAAGGGTAATTCCAGTTAAGATAATTCGAGAGGAACGAGTACTTAGATCCGTAGGGGGTAGAGATTTTACCTTATGATATTTTATGTGGAATAAAGTATACCCTTTGAGTGGTGAGAAATACTTGGGAACGTACGGTAATAAACGAAGTTATAAATTATGGAATACGTAGAATATTCGGGATATAAATATACTACGTATGAGGCTTGTGATATGGGATGTGTGTATGACCTATTGTTGTTATATATATATATATCGGTGGAGTGAATACCTATAATATGATTAAATTAATAATACCTTAATACTTGGGATATTCGGGATATAAATATACTACGTATGAGACTTGTGATATGTGATGTGCGTATGCCCTATTGATATATACGTGGAGAAAATATCTATAATTTGATTTATTGTGTGTATGACATACCTACTCTGCTTGCTATCGAGTAGAGATTGCTCATTGCGTACAATCATATCTTAAGGAGCCTTTGGGGGGAATTTGATTCGCACCACTAGAACATAGAGCCTAGGTACGGGCTATCAGTGAGCACGATAGTGTTGACGGTCATATGGGTGCATAGGTATGTGCGTAGCCCATTGACTTGGAGCTATGTTCACCTCCAATATATGTGATTTGATATATAGGTTTGTGAGAGAAGCCAAACCTATAGTCCCCTGTACAGCGAGAAATGTACCCGGATATGATAGCAGAGTATGCATGCACCGCAGTTGTGCCTAGGGGTGTCGTACTAGTATATATATAATGGATGATATATATATATATATATATATATATATATTTGATATGTTTTACAGTATGCACCGCAACTGAGTATGGGAGGTGTCGTGTTATATATATATTATAAAGTGTGAATATATATATACTTGTGAAATTATCTATTGTGTGAAATCAGTGGACGAGAAAGATAGTGAAATCTTATTTGACTTAAGTACGTGAACACTTAATCCTAAAATTTTAAAAGCCTTGCCCATCTTAAAGAGAAATGGGTATATATCTAATAAATGTATTTGCGTTGAAACACGGGTGGACGCTATGAGTTATGGGTAGCAGACTTATGGTTTCAAACTAGTTAGTTGTGCGTATCTAAACTAAAATTAATCTGAATATTGGGGTCGAGGTAACTTTCTGAACCAATGTATATAGATTAACTATTGGGGTCAGGGTAACATTACGAACCAATATCCCTTAATGTATGATACAGGAATATAATAGCATAGTGTGTACTTACAGTATATATGGTGTGTAAAATATATACAGCACGAATAATCTACTTATGTGTGCTAGTAGAGAGACGAGATAGTATGTATCTAAAGAATAATTAATCTACTAAAGAGTAATTAGTAGGGAGCTTAGATAGGGTATATCTATATGATGATAAAGCAACTAATGTGTGAATAGTAGGAAGATAGTTAGTGAATATCTAAACTAAAGTTTAAGTAGAGAAACTTAAATGATAAATCTTGAACAATAACCTATATAAAAAGGGAAACTGAGGTTTAATAATAACACAAGATAGATGTTAATTATTAAGGGTATTCGATAGCGTACTAGATGGGCAGTACAGAGGATCTAGATTTATTTGAGTTTATTAGATACTATCTGCCTAGTTAGATTGGCTAGAATTGACTAGGTGGGGTTGAGAAGCAAACGTTAGGTGCGCATTATAGATGAGAGATGAGAGACTCAAGGGAGTGTACGTAACCTAACATGTGTATCTAATAACTGTTCATTTAAACTATTATTTAAGTACTTCCTAAATGTTTTTAAATGATTTTTACTTGGGCTCTGATCCGTACTTGCAAAATCTTTTTCCAAAATATTTCAGGTGTCCAGCTACAGGGATGCCAAACAGGATGATCTATTCTAGGGATGCGTAGCTGCAGCACTAGTGGATGCTTGCAGGATTTGGACTTAGGTGATTTAGTTACTTCACTCCTAGTGTAGGGGGCAGTATTTTATTCGGGCATCTTGCCCATAGTTATTTCATTTACAACAGTCAGACCTTGTATTCCGACTTTTATTCAGGTTGGACTTTATAATTAATTTTTTTAATCGATGGTTTATTCGGTATTATTTCATTTCAGTATTTTATATTGTGGATGGATTTATATTACTATTGCATGGGATGTATTTATGTAATAATGTTCTCTTGTTATTGATTGTTAAATAAAAAGATTAAAATTTTGACATCGGCTTTTTGAATACTAGTTGGCTAGTAATGTGTTAAAAAGTCTTCGACAATGATGCTAAGAATGAACCAGATGAGAAATCTATTTTAATTTGATATAGGGCTGATCACCCGATATTTAATTATGCAGGGTGTCACAATAGCCTCTTGAAATGAGTCTACGGACTCACCAGCCTCAGATGTTGATATTGGGTCGAAAGATGCCGATTCAGACATAAGGACAGGAACCTCGACGGGCTCAGGGTGAATGATAGCTAATGGTGGAGGAAAAATTGATCTAAGGGGAAAAGTTTAGGCCCTACGAGCCTTGGCCTGGGCTAACTCTATATGTTTGATCTTGTTGAAACACTCCTCTCGCGGAGTTAAAAACTCTTCAACAAGTCTATACAGGGGTCATAGCATCTGATAGAGGACGATAGACTTGGAGAGTTCGAGATAAAAAGGAAAACAGGTAAACAACTTATACTACCCAAACAAAAGATCAAATTTTTAAATCCAAAGGCTTTTTAGCGAGAACACCAAGAATAGGTGTAAAGCAGCCCACCGGAGAAGATCACCGGAGGGAAGTCAAAAAATCCAAAAGGCCAAAATCCGACCTAAACTAACCTCAGGATGACGAAGTAGGCTTGAAATAATCCTTAAATCCCATTGGCTCTCACTTAAAACCACCAAACAGTGGTGGTTTCCCTCGCCGAAAATAGAAAAACTCACCGAAAAATATGGAAGTTTGCAAATAAAGCCAGAAAATAGAGAAGCAAAGAGCAAGATGGTTACCTGAGCAATGAAGAATGAAAGGAAAGGGGCTACAAGCCTAGGACGACCTGAGAACCAAAAAGGGAGTGAAGCTTTGGCTATGGAAGGTTTGAGAAAATTTCTTCAGCAAGAACTCTAAGGTGGGAAAAGTGAGAGAAGAAAGAGAATAAGGAAAGAGAAAAGCTATTTAACCCTTCTCTAATGATGGGGCACAATTTTCAAGGCACTCATCATTGCCCTAAAAAACCTAAAAGGCGTCGTCGGTGCAGTCATATTTTAGGGCAAAGTCACTTCAAAAAGTGACATGTGTCCAAGGAATCACTCCATAAACCAAGTCACAAAAAATGACTCTTCATCATCCTAACTTATATACCCCTATGCCGCCTACCCACATAGGAGACTAGGGGCTAGGGGTGATTGATATGACCAATATGTACCCTAGTACACGGAGTCAAAAACCTCGATTGACATTACAGTCGAGTCAACGGGAAGCTCACAATGGCCATAGGGAGGTCATCCTTCTGATGTTCGGCACCACAATGACCAACCTCGGTTGGCCATCAACCGAGGTCAGCAGCATCATATGGGCTCAAACTGCTGCCACCTTCGGACTCTGCTTCAGCCGACACTGCACCTATGCTTAATACCTAACCTCGACTAGTCAATCAGATTAAGGTCATACTTATGATTGGCAGATCAAGATAATCATCGGACTTACCAACATCGTACACAGCTGAGACAAGGTTACAATGGATGACATCACAGATCCGATCATATGTAAGCACATGGGAGACTTGGAACACGTGGACTAAACCGTTATAACCAACTCATTCCCCTCATGTGAGGGAATATTTGGTCATCATTATTTGCATCTGGCACAACTAGGTGTCCACATGAGATTGGTTCGATCACCGCACACATGCTCATGGCATGCTTGGGGGGTACACTACACACCCAAGCACTATATATACATGTCTTTTTATTCCTTGAAAATGGCCATAATTACAAACCCTAACGAAGCTCTGCAAAAATACAGAATAGAGAGAGAAAGTGAGAGATTTTATCACAGGCCATCAGTACCCATGTTATAGTCAAATTCACTCGCACACTCACAGTGGACGTACGTCAAATTAGCTGAACCACTTAAATACAAGTGTTTCCCCTCTTCTCCTCATCTCCTTCTACTAGTTTATTACTCTTGTGCTGCCATTGTAGCTACTAGTTCGGGTTTATCAACACCTTGTGACACCCCAGCTAATTAAATAACGGGCGATCACTCCTTTATTAAATTAAAATCAAGGTGAACAGTTGGTTCATCTTAGCATCACTGTCGCAAATGAACATCTTTTCCAATTTAAACACCCTAATTAATTAAGCTAAGTGTCAAAACCATTTTAAACCCTTATTTTCATTTTATTAAATCTGATTATAAAACCTTTAATCATTAACATATTAAGAGTCACACAATTAGTATAAGAATAAAAAATGAACATTAAAGAATTTAACCATCAATAATAAATCCCAACATTTAACACACTAAAGGAAAGCATCCTGACAGTAATAAATCCCGAAATATAGATACTGAAAGTAAAAAGAATTACAATCTCTGATAATACCAACTAAATAATGGAAAAGGGGCGACACATGCCCCCACTGGATAAAGCTGAACTAGAAGTAGAGTCAACAATGAAGTCGTCTAAGCAATGGCCTGCAACTCCCACAAAAGCTACAGCACGTTCCATCCAAAGAATCCTAAGCAAGACGCCCCTGTGGCTGGGCACCTGAAATACATATATACATATACACAAGAGAGAAGAGATAACAGCAAATGGGTCAGAGCCCGAATGTAAAACAGTTTTAAAAATAGTTTAGCAAGTATTTAAAATGCTTATTGGCTAATGCAACAGTCATATTAGTATGCGACACTCTCTTGAGAATTCTCACCTCTCATCTAGTGTGCACGTCTATCGTACTAATGAACCCCATATCTCTCTAACTTATTCTCCATAAGTCTTAACACGTGAAATTAAGGTTATGATATTCACTTTAGAAAAGTCTATCTCTTCAAGATTTCTTACGTTATTTAGAAAAATTCCGTATTGTTATAATGTTTTCGAATACTTATAGTGAAGTTGAAGAATTTCATACTTTACTTAACTACTATTTCACTAAGTATAAAGTTATAATATAGATACACGTATATATATTAATTACACATATAATATATATACAAACGGCACCCCACATAAAATCTATGGTGCAGGCATACTCTGCTATCCAGTCCCCGTATCACTCGTACTAAGGGAAATACAAGTTCGGAATCACTCTCGAACTGTATTAACACAAACACAAACAACATTGAGGCGAAGCATAGATTTCAAGTCTTTAAGAGGTCAGTACATACCCTCACGCCTCTTAGGACCGTCTGACCATCGATCAGATAGCTTGTACCAAGGATATCTATCTTCTAGGGTACGAGTCAATATCCCCCATAAAGGTCCCATCGAGATAAGACTGTCCCAGCGCGGTAACCTCAGGGATAGCAAGTAGCGCGGGCATGATTTATATGCAGATATAATATATGCATAATCACACAGTCATATATATATATATGCACACATCCACATTG
The DNA here is from genome assembly GCA_949130495.1 of Sambucus nigra. Taxonomy (NCBI): domain Eukaryota; kingdom Viridiplantae; phylum Streptophyta; class Magnoliopsida; order Dipsacales; family Adoxaceae; genus Sambucus; species Sambucus nigra. Next base: position 139,382,576 of record OX422224.1, on the reverse strand, counting down.
TTAAATTGGGTGTGCTCACGACCCATAATATTAATTATCCGCTATTACACATTTTACTCGATTATTTCATATAACAGACTCGTTTATTTTATTCTCGTAATTAAGTCATTTTAAACTCACTTCTCGTCTCTCGAAGTATTTCCTTTACTTAAGTACAATTTCAGTAGACCCTCATTTTCCTTCTACTCCAACTTCCTAGACATTTTGATTATTAAAATCAACGCACTTATGATTTTCTAAGTATGAATATCTCCCCGTTTACCCATTTATTTCGCTTCATATTAAAGTCCCACTTAACGGGGTTTATCTTAACCCAACTGGTCCTCTTTATGTTCCATTATGTTCTAGAAACCCTAATCAAGGTTTACTACGCATAAAATCGGATTAAGCTAACACGAGCAAAAGTGCAAGTTTCTAGGAGGGGTCGATCGATCGATAAAAGGGGGTCGATCGATCGATCAAGCAGTTATGGCGAAACTGCAGAAAACCCAGCTACGGAATTGTTACCCCAAACTCCTCCAAATCATCATGTTTCAGTCCCAAACTCCCAACCAATTATACTATAAGTGTTGTATACCCATATAAACAATATTCTACGTAACACATGTGAATTTTCATCATCTATAACAAGATAAAAGGGCAAAAAATCTTTATAAGTCTCAAGAACCCTAATTTTTCCTTTAACTTAGTTTCTTCCATTATTTTCTAGATTTTCTATCACTAATACCATGAAAATTCGTGGTTCAACCTCTACATGTGAAATGGATTTCCAGAAATATGATCTCTACCTCTACAACATGCAATTTTTGTCTTCAATTAATGTTTTTCTTCAAGAACACTAATTTTAATCAACCTAAGACTAATATAAAAGGATGCATTAACTTGATAAAAGCAAGATAGATACTTGCCTGAAAATTTAGTCTCTGATTTGTGGAAGAATTTGGTGTGGTCAAGATCCTCGTTGCGCGATCTACCATTTGGCGGTGACGACGGTGCAATCGGAGGTGTTCTTGGACTAGAACTCCTTGGAGAGCTTCTCCTCTTCCTCTCCAATGGCCGTCATTAGTTTTTGATTGTTTTTAACCCTAGAAGATAACACTTGAAATCTGATATAACCCTTGCAAATTCATGGGTTTAATTACCCATAATTACAAAATGTCCAAAACGCCCTCCCGGGGTGCTAATTAAGCCTAAAAACTCTCCGGGACCCAAACTAAACCCCCGGGTACACTTTTCTGTCTATTTCGACCCTTCCAGACACTTTGGCGCACTCAAAACGACCATACGAGCAACTTATAGTTTATTCACTTTTATTAATCAATATTTAGTCCCGACACGACACAGGCGCGTACTGACTTAAATTTCCATAATTGTCATTTTATTCACACGTGACAATTTTATAAAAAAAATAAATCTCATATATTACTATACTCATCCAGTAACATCCAACAAATAACAAATTTTCAATAATTACTAACTCTCGTCACGCTAGTAAATATTTAAAACAACATTCCGGATTAAAATTAAATTAATTTATCTCAATTAAATTTAATAAATCCCTAAATTTAAAAGCCATAAAAATACGGGGTATTACACACCTCATACTGGTGGGGCTGTTTACAGCATCATCAGTGGGGACAAGTCTGTTCATATGGAAATACCAAATTGGAAGCATCTCTTACAAACCTTCCACTCATATGTTTCTGATTATGTGACACAAGTAAAATAGGTAACTGTGTACACACATCAGTATCATTTATGGGAATAGAGCTGTGATAGTTGAATTTTTTAATTGCATTTTTTACTACAGAATTTTAATTGAATTACAGGTGTCACCAATAGTCTTGGAAGGTCTTAAGTTAAATGTCATAAGGAAAGCCATATGCGCAAAGAAATTACACAAAAAGGATACACAATTACATAAGGAATAAATTTTAATTTCTAAGGTTTTTCAAACATGTTATCAAACCCACCTTAAACGTAAAATGCAAAAGACCACCTAAACTCTCATTTAGTAGGAAATAACAAGCTGGTGTTTCAATTAACCTTATAAATTAAGAAAATTTGAAATTATACCCTCACTTATGTGTATTTAGCTACACCAACGAAAAAAAATCCTAAATTAGGAACATAGTTCAAAGAGATATCGATAAACATAATTTAGAGGTATTTGTAACAGATCCAATATAAATTTCAAGAGGTTTATCAATCTTAGTAAAAGCTTACTTGAATCTTGGGATATTTGATGGCCACTCGTTAGAATCTGAGAAAAGGAAGACATCTTCCCAGTCCACATTCTCTACCTTGTCCCCATTATTCTTTCCAAGTAGCTCATTCAAAGATATGAACAATTTTGATTAAAACATGTTGAATTTTTTAATTGCGTCTTGATTAAAATACGTTGAATTTTTTAATTGCGTTTTTTATGAAACTTCAGTTCACCTTAATTAAAATTACATAAATTGTTGTATAAATTCATGCTAAATATGAAATTACATAACTAGAGTTTCACTAAAACACAACCTTAAAAGTTACTGAAGATAATTTCTTATAATTTACCTCAATTGCAGCTTCACGTCCTTAAAAAGGAACCAAGAAAAAAAAAATGTGGAAGCATAACAAAAATTAAAGCCAAGATTAAAGGTTGAAAATCAAAGTTTTCATCTATAGAAGGAAGGAAAACTCCCATAAAATTAGTTCTTGAATCCATTCCTACCTATACCTTCGAAGCTTCCTATCCTCCTAAAAAGACTCAGTCAACTATTCATAAGATTTTTAGTAATTTTATTTTGGGTTCTTCAAAATATTTTGGATCAAATCTCCACTGGATAAAATGGGAGAAGCTTTGTGTTCCAAATCAAGAAGGAGGCTTGGGGTTCAAGTCAATGGAAGATATTTGCAATACATTCATCATGTATTACAAATATTTACAATACATTCAGCCTTCAGCGGCCTCATGCAAAGAGGAAAAATCTCCCCCACACATGAAGACCTAGAAAGCCAAACCATTATAGTGAGCTCGGTTAGTCGAGAGCTATGACACCATACTTTTTAACGCGTCAGATGAGGGAGAACTTTAGCTGTGACCACAAAACTCATTACACAAAGATATGGTCACGGACTTAAGCCGTGACCATATGCCTGTGAAATGATGTCTATGGTTAGGGCTTTGGGCTGTGACCATATCTATATGTCTACACTGACACGAAAAAAATAAAGGGGTCACGTCATATGGTCATGGCCCTAAGCCGTGACCATGGTCTTTGTACTTAACAAATGCAGAACAGTTTTTCATTTCCCTTGAAAACTGCTAAACCCCTATTTTTCCCTCCCTCTCTCCGGAGGTTTCGGTGAAAACTTCTCTCAATCTCAATATCAATCTCATATGTAAATACGTGTGTGTGCATATTTCTCTATGTGTGTATACTGTAAATACGTGTGTATGTGTGTATGTGTGTGTGTAAATATATGTGTGTGTGTGTGTGGGTATGTGTGTGTATACGTGTGTGTCTATATGTGTGTGTATATATGTCAGTGTATTGTGTATATGTATGTAGTTGTGTATACAATATCATTGTGTGTATTGTGTATATGTATGTAGTTGTGTATACTGTAAATGTGTATGTGTGTGGGTGTGCATTATGGAAAAAATATAACTAATGTTGGCTTAAGTTTCAAACTAGGGCAAATTTTAATTTAATGGATATTGTTGGTTTAAGTTTCAAAATAGGATAAATTTTAATTTTATGGATATTGTTCGTTTAAGTTTGGGGCTGAAATATAAAAATATACATCTCCATTAATATTGATGCTAAATTCGGGATTAATTTTATGATTAGTTTTAGGGCTGAAATATAAAAATTTACATCTCTATTAAAATTAAGTCCCAAAAATACATAATCTATTAATTGTAGGGGTAATGTTTGTAAGGGTTAATTTTAAGCCGTGACCAAGTTGATTGTACACAGAACATAGTCACGGCTATAGGTCATGACCAAATGCTTTCTTAATCCGGTGATGGTCACGAATTTGGGCCGTGACCAGACTTGTGAAGGTGGTCAGGGCTATGGGTCGTGACGACATCCGTGACAATTATAAGTCCGTGATTAGAATTTGGTTCAGGGATTTGGGTCGTGACCAAAGATATTAGTCACGCCCAATTTGATCACGGACCAAATTCGCTTCCCACACCACCTAGTTAGGGATAAAGTTCGCGACCAATAGCCCATTTTGGTGTAGTTATGGCTCCCACACGTTGATACATGTACAATTCATTAAACCATATTCAATTTTGTATTTTTTAAATTAATCTAGACACATATGTATTTGGTCAATACAATCATTAAGTTGGTTCATGTATTAGGAGCTTAATGTATAAAAGTCAAAATGAGTTATGTTTACATTGAATGCAATAGATACACATACTTAGGTAAATACATTTTTGAGATCCTATAAATACCCATCTAATGTTGGCTTTTGTAGTGAAGACACAAAAAGTCAAATAGTGGATCAAATGCTCTTAAAAGAATTCAGGCTCTCAAAAAGGAAACTGAGCAACATATCATAGTTATTGATTATTCAATCTACTGGAATCCAATTGGTGATGATAATTTTGCATCAAAATCTTCTTGGACTGCTTCTAAATTGGGTAATTCATCCTCTTTTCTTTGTAAATCTACATGGAATAAATCAATACCTTCAAAGATTTCCATGTTTGTATGAAAATTCTATTAAAAAATTATTCCTATTCAAGAAGCAGTTCAAAAGAGAGGTATTCATCTAGCCTTTATGTGCCATTATTATTATAAACACTTGGAATCTTTTGATCAATTATTCATTCATGGTCCTATAGCTTTTGAAGTTTAGAATCATTTTGCAAATATACTTAGTCTATAGACCTCATTCCAATAAGTGGATCGTATACTCTATTATGATCTGTTGCAGCAACTGTTAGAGGTCAACTGTTTTGCTCTATTGGTTTATATTGGATTGTAAACTATTAGAGGTCAACTGTTAGAAAACCGTTAGAGGTTAACTGTTAGAAAATTAAATGATCTATTGTAGCAAGTGTTCTTCATTCAATATGAATGAAGAACATATCATTCATATTGAATGATCTTTTACAACAAGTGTTCAGTTATTTTCAACCAAACTGATCTCTTGCATTTAGCTATCAATAACTCGGATTGTTTTTTAACTATGGTCAATGTTAATCTGATTTGTTGGTTCATATTGAATGAATCAACTATCAATCTGAGGAGGGCGACGACATATTGAATGAATTAACTATTAGATGTCAAACCTGCTAATAGTTGATTAACAGTTGATTCATTCAATAAATAAATCTGATTTTTTAATCAACTATCAGGTCCGTATTTGATAAAAGTTTATCTGTTAAATATGATTTGTTAATCGACGATATATTGAAAGAATCAATAGTTTTTTCATTATATGTCGTTTTCGATGAACTAATATATCCTATAATTGCAGCTTCCACCATGACAAAAAGGATACATCGTCAAACTAAAGGAAAGGGCCTTGAGAAGTTAAATAGATCGGATGGAAAGAAGTTAACTATTGAAATTGTGAGGGGCAAGGCAAGGCCGACAAATGTGGTACAATCTTCTAAACTATCAAGTGAGTTGCGAATTATTGCAAGAAATCTCATCCCGGATCCTGCGAAATGGTAGGACATGTCTGAAAATGACAAAGAAGAAGCCCTCAAACGACTCAATGTAAGTAAAAACTATTATGTTATTAAACGTGCTTGAGTAATTTATTTATTTTATATACTAATTTTTATAAATTATGAATTTTCAGTCCAAATTTGACATTAAAATTGAGGACGAGTATGTTAGAAACAGTGTCAAAAAATGTTGATGAGTCGAAGCTGGGGGGTAAGATATAGACATCGACTAAGGTTCAGAAAGCACAAATCAATTGAAAAGGCAAGATGTGATAAGCCAAAAAACACGAGTCAAGAAAATTGGAATGCTCTTTGGGATTTGTTCTCTAACTCTGAGCATCGGGATGATAAATTTATAAAATATACAAATTTCGTTCTTTTAATTGGCACATAACATATTCTTTATCCATAAACTATTATTGAAGCATTAATGTGACGTCAATAAGAATAATGGAGCGATGTAAACTATCAAACACAATCAAGGGTCGAGGGCATTTGTAGCAGCTCGTTATCACTTGGAATAGATTTTTATATATTTATTTTTTCTATAGTTGATCTTATCTTTCACAAATATTGATCATAATGATTATCTTTCATGATTATGAACAATGATGTGGCAAATGAGGATCTAGATCGAATTGAGTTATACAAGAAAACCCTCTGCACTAATAAAAAATGGTCTTTTTTCGAAGCTGAGGAACTATATGTAAGAATATAACATATATTAGACAAATACCAGAACTTCGATTTTATGAAATGATATATACTAATTTGTTTTACAAATTAATATGAAACAGTTGCAAGTCAAGCCTTGTCCCAAGGGTAGTGAACCTTTGACTCCCGATGAGTTAGTGTATCGATTACTTGGTACTAAATCGAGATATAATATAGGTCTTGGGCATGAACCGAAAGCTACCAAATCAAAAACATCACGATGAGATGCACAGTTAGAGGAGGCCCTTAGGGAAGATCAAAGAGAGAATCGTGAGTTAAAGGAACAACTACAGGCTCTTGATGAGCATCTGGAACGTTTAGAAGCTCGTCAATTTGGATTCAACAAGTTGTGTGATGCTTTAAAAGAATCAGGTTCCCTTCCTCCCATATTTACTATATGGTAAGTTTTAATAATTTCAATGTTGAATTTATCAACTTTACATTGTTGGATTCACATCCTTTGAGTTATTTAATATCTCTATTAGTGATGATATTACCTTATTTGCGAAATCGGTGGAAGGGGTATTTTGGTGGATGGTCATTGGGTTTCTTGAATTTTTTACTTTTTAACAGGGTGGTTTTAGTCTATAAACAAAGGAAACTCTGCCGATTTTTTTAAAAATATTGGCAATGCTATTACCTTATCTTTTAAATCGGTGGAAGGCGCATTTTGGTGTATTGTCGTTGGATTTCTTGATTTTTTTTTAAATTTAATAGCGGGGTTTTAGTCTATAAACAAAGGAAACTCTGTCAATTTTTTTTAAAATATCAAAATATAAAATTGAATTTCATAATTTTTTTGGTGCTTAGCTTAATGTGTTATTTCTTAGTTGATGTTATTCTATTTATCAATTGTTAACTTATAAAGTTAGAAACTAATGCCTTGGTACTTTTGAATTGCAGATCAGGATGTTGTGATGACCTTTTTTTAATAATTATTTTCGGGATGATGAAGATGCAAGGAGAACTTAACAAACTTGCTGGGATTTATTTTTTGGAGCCAACTTTGTAATTGATTAAAAACTATTGCCTTGGGAAATATAAAGTTAGAAACTAATGCCTTAGGAATTATTTTTGGGGGGCTACTTTGTAGTTGATATGTTGTAACAAACGATGTAGGCTACTTTGTAATTCATTAATGGTTTTGAGATATTTGTACAAATGCTTTCGTATCAGTTATATAATCTTTTGAACCTTAATTTTGAGTATGTATATGATGGTAGTTGATCACTTATATAATGTCTATGAAATTTAGTTGATTCTATATTTAATATTTATTTAATTAAATAACTATATGTGAAATGAAAAAAATATGAATTCTAAATTTATAATTTTTTGACAATAAAATTCATTTCGTGACAAAAATATTTTGTTCCCTAAGTATATTAATTTTGTCACCAAATGGTAATCATTTTACATATCCTCATATACATTAGGTGACCAAATTTGCATTTCCTCACAAAAAATAAGATCTATGGCTACAAATAATTTTGTCACTAAAAGCCTGTTATTATGTGACAAAGAATATTTTGTCACCAAAAGGTGTACTATTTGGTGATGAAATTTGTATTTAGTCTCCAAAACCTTTAACGACGGGGCTTTCGTAATGGACGATTAACGAAATTTTTTCATTTGGTGACGAATTTTTTTGCCACTAATTATTACTGTTGTTGTCGTGGGAGTCAAGTAATTAGGGTCTTCCCAATACTTCCTCTTGTCAACCAGGGGCCATGAGCTCCAAATCTATGATATCTCGAACGAAGAGTTTGAGATTGAGGTTACTAAAAATGTCTCATCCCCCTCCTATGATTGTACCTGTCCTGGCTATGACTCAGGCCGAGTTTAGGCCATATGACCCATGTGACAAAGCCTTGCCATTGAAAGGATCCTTACACTTTGGACATAATTGTAGCCCCCGCCAACCCCAGTGACGTATGGGAGACTGATCTGGTGGTTTGGATACATATCTATGGGATTAACTCCCCGATCAACATGAGACTTCCTGCTGAAGACGAGCATGCCTTTCACCTTAAAAATGAGGGAGAAGTTGTCTTCTGCAAGAAGATTTTTAAGGTTGACTTCTGCCTTAATTTTCACCAATCCTTTAGGACAATATGTTTCTCTATTGGCATTGCCCCCCCCCCCCCCCACACACACACCCCACACACACACACCCCCATGCAATTGACACCAAATTCTTAGGGGATTCTTTCCAAGGCGGCTCATCTTTGGAGAGTTTATTAGAAAGTAGATCTCTCGGTTGACGTCTTTCAAGCAGGTTATACGACGGCTACTATAATAGGCAATCCTTGCTACTACCATTTCGTGGATCATTGCCCTTACCAAATTCTCCTTAACATTAACCAAACTTCCAATCATGATTAGAAATCTCACTATTTCTTCATTTCTGAGGATTGGGACTTTGGTGAGGGGGAATCATCTACTGCTGATGAGGCAAGAGTGACTAATAAATGGGATTGTATCTCAGTCTTGGCTAAAGTAGACCCCGGTCTTAGTACGAGATAAGAGAGTTCATTGACCAACTCAGGAGGGACAGCCTCATCATCTTTGAAAACCTGATAATCTCTAAACTCCTGCAATATTCAGACATGGGGGTGGACCCCCTAGAATCACTCTGAAAGAAAATCTTTAACTTTTTATCAATGTATTATCGTACTCAAATTATTCTGATGCATAACATGCCAATATTGATCTTGTTTTTGCACTTTGGTGATTGTCATGTCGATATATCTAATGAAATATGGGAAATTGCTTCACCAATGGCCTCAGACTTTCTCGCCTATTTCCTAGGGAAAGCTTCACAGTCGACTCAGACTCGGCATAAATCCACAATCAAAGTCCCCTCTGCTGCTGAGGGGTCTGACAAAATAATGGGGGTCATTGATGGGGACTTTAGTCATACTCCTCCACAATAAAAGAAAGGGTAGGAGGGTCTGCTGAGACACTCTATTGATCCTCTCCTTCCCATCAGGGACGACACTTATGTGGCAGTACGTCTAGTCCACATGTTGATTCTCTTCTTGGGTGTAGTTGAAAGCTCGAGAGGTTATAACATCGGTTGTCCTTGAATGTGACAATTATTATTTTGATGCTCAAGAACCCTCCCAGGTTTATAATTTGACTGTTCAAAGGCCGACCCAGGTAAATATCAACTGCATAACTTTTTTTTTAAGTGTTATATTATCTCGTACTAATCTTTTCTTTTCTTTTTTTATAGTATGTCATCGCCCTCCAGATCATCCAACAATGGGTGGTGGCATTTGATACCAAGGAAAAAGTGACCGATGAAGCCATGGCCCATATCAATGAGCTAAGGTAGAAGATGAAAGATCAATAGTCCGAGTATGACTCTAAGGTCCTAAAAATGTGGGGACATCACAAGGAGAGCTTGGCCAACCTGAAGCAGGACATTAAGGTTAAGGTTGAGGCTTTCGAGGCTAATCACAAGAAGTAGAAGGAAAAAAAGGATAAAAAGATTCGAGTGGCCGCCGAGAAAGAAGTAGATGACTTCAAGGAGTCAGAAGAGGTTTTTATCTATGCCATCCAGTATATGAAAAACGGACCAAAATCGGTGTGGACGGTTTGCCAACCAGTATGGTTATCTTTTCAACAATGGAACTCATTCAACTAAAATCATCCCCTCTTTCTTCTTTGTCGACCCTAAAAGTGTTACTGCTCTTCAAAAGGTTCAGGATGAGGCTGATACTGTTGGACGTGCTATGGATGAGGCCGAAACTACACTAAAAGTAAATAAGTGTGGGACCGCGGTGGCGGGCAACTAAGAGGGGACCAATGTTAACCATGATGAGAACCCAACCTAGTCGACTATCACTAAAACTCTTCTAGTCGATGCTTAGACATCGTTTATGGGTGACCGTCTATGGTCTTCTAAATCAAATTTCTATAATTACCTGCTTTTTGAACATCATTTTTTGTAGTTCTTGTATCTCTCCAACATAAATGAAATTTTGAAATTTTCGTGAAATTCTAAGTGTTGTATCCGCTTATTGTTTTTATAATACTATTTACGCTGAATGAATGAAAAAGTATTGTCTACACCATAAACCATTCATAAAGTAAGCCTCTCTCTTTTAACACATATTATATAATATCACCATGCTAAAAGAATGTTAACGATTTCCCACCTCTCAGGGTTTATATAGAGTGGTGCCTTGGAGTCGAGACTCCTAAGGCACTCTCATACCGCCGAGAGAGAGATTTAATCATTCACCATACTTAAATGATGTTTAACAATTTCTTCATACTTAAATAATGTTTAAAGGTCTCTTCGTACTAAAGTGATGTTAAGGACCTCCCATCTCTCAGGGTTTATGTAAAGTGGTGCCTTGAGGTCGAGACTTCTAAAGCACTCTCATACCGCCGAGGGAGAGAGAAAGATTTAATTATGCACCATACTTAAATGATGTTTAAGAATTTTACCACACTTAAATGATGTTTAAGGGTCTCACCATACTAAAATGATATTAAGGATCTTACACCTCTCAAGGTTTCTGTAGAGTAGTGCCTTAGAGCCAAGATTACTAAGGCACTCTCATGCCGCCAAGAAATAGATTTAATTATGTACCATAATTAAATAATTTTTAACAATTTCACCATAAGTAAATGATTTTTATGGGTCTCACCATACTAAAATGATGTTAAGGATCTCCCACTTATCAAGGTTTATGTAGAGGTGTGCTTTGGAGCCAAGACTCCTAAATCACTCTCATACTGTCGAGAGAGATTTAATTATGCACCATACTTAAATTATGTTTAAAAATTTTGTAATTCCCAAAAATGCAACTTTCAAAGATGAGACAATAGTTCATTATATTGAACATATTTTGATCATATAAGAGAAAATTTCCTTTTGGCTACAATAAATGAACTAACTACTGGTAGTACTTCTTCAAATGATCTGCATTCTGAAGGATTGAAAATAGCTCCCCTTCAAGGTTTTATAGCCTGTATATTCCCTAGACAACCTCCTTTGTGATGTTATAGGGTCCATACTAGTTACGATCGATATTGATGGTTTTTGATGACCTTCTTGACTACGAGGTCCCCCACTATGATGGGCTAGGACTTGACCCTTTTGTTATAGAATTCAGCAGTCCATTATTGATAGGTTAACTGCTTAATGGAGGTATCTTATCTCCTTTCATCAATGAGGTCCAAGTACATCATTCTCTCCTTTAGATTTCCTTCATGATCATAGGTTTTAACCCTATGGCTTGGCAATCCAAACTCGGTCAAAATTACATCTTCTGGCCCACAGGCGAGCACAAATGGTGTTTCCCCTATTAGGGTTCTCTCATTTGTCCTTTATGCCCATAAAACATTATGTAACTATTCAATCCATCTTCCATTAACATATTCTACATTTCTATTGATTCCATCAAATATCATTCTATTGGTCACCTTTGTCATCCCATTAACTCGTGGTCAGTCCGGTGCAAAGAATAAATGTTTGATGCCAACACTTTTATAGTCGGCTTCTAAAGACTTATTCTTGAATTGTTTCCCATTATTGGATATCAATGCATTGGGGAGTTCGTAACGACAAATGATGTTTCTCTAGATAATTCTGAAGCATTATTCCTCAAAGATTGTTATCATAGCCTATATTTTTAACCCATTTTTCAAAATAATCAATCGTAATAATTAGGAAATAAGAATTCCCCTTCATTCTAGGTAGGGGACAGATTAGGTCAAACCCCCACATTATAAAAGGACAAGGGGATAATATTAGAGAAAATGGTTGGTGGCGTTGATGGGCTATGTTAGCAGAGCGCGAGCATTTATCGCATTTAAGAACGTAGCCTACTGAGTTCTTCAAAAGATTTGACAATAGTAGTCTGGGTGACAATCCTTTTAGCTAATAATCGTCCACCAATGGGGCTTGTGTAAAATCCCCCATGTATGTATATGAGTACATAGTTTATTTCAGTCAGATGCACACATATCAAAAGTGGAAGAAGAAAATCTCTCTTATAGAGCACATCTCTAATGGTGGTGAATTTAGTTACACAATATCGTATTTTCCTTCACTCGTCCTTAGCTTCCTACAGCTTTTCATCTCTCAAGTAATCTATGATTGGTTCTATCTAAGATGGTCCCAAATTTAAATTCATACAAACTTCAATATCTACCTTATCGGTCTCTATGCTCCATTTTAGAAGGATTTCTACAGGTATCGATCTACATATCTTTATTCTAGTAACTGACGCGATCCTTGCTAACGTATATTCCCTCCCTTTTTTAATTCTTAGAATCCTTTTGATCTTAACCTCTAGAAAGTTTTTCAACATCTTTATTACTCTGGCCTAGTATTTATCCATCTTCTCGTCCTTTGCTTCATTGATTCCTAAAATTTTGTTAACAACCAATTTGAAATCACTATGGGCAACCATTTGCCCAAAATTCAGTGATTTCATAAGAGAGGGTCTTGCTAGTAAGGCTTCATATTTTGATTCGTTATTCGATGCTTCAAAGTTGAATAACAAGAGATATTCAATATCGGTCCTATTTAGCGTCGATAGTATCAATATTGTCCCGCTACCATTTCCATAGGACGAGACATCAACAAGAAAACTCCATATTGGTGACCCTGACGAAGAAGGACCCTCAACCACGATAACATTTTTCAAAAATGAATCTCGCCTTAGTGCCTCATCTCTGGTGTTGGCCGATGTTCCTTCAGCTATAATTTATTTCCTTTTATCGGTGACCTGCAGGACATTCGATGAGTGCATTTTTTTGTATATTTTATACCCAAATTTTTACCTTGTTAGTCCCATTTTATTTTATTTAATAAGTTCTTAGGATCATTTTATTAAAAAAGGAAAAAATGCAAGAATAATTGAATTCATAGTTAAAATGGCAATTTTAAGTCAAAAAATGGGTGCTTCAATAATTTTATAATAGTCTTGTGTTAATTTGTGAAAAAAGTTGCCTAGTGAAGTTTTTGCAGGTAATGATGGAATTTGGTGCAATTTGATGATCAACTTGAAAAAGGTGCGAAAAAGCTGAATTTTACGATCGTTCGAAAAAATGTTGTTTTTCCACTTATGAAATCGTAAAAAACATGGGAATTTTTATTCTTCGAATTGGACGAAATTTGACATACGTGTTCAGCAAGAAAAAATAGTACTTTTCGAGTGGAGGGGAATTGAAGAGGTGGAAACTGAAGAGTTCCACCAAAACCCTAAAGCCTCACCCTAAGCCTATAAATAGGACCCCTTCTTAGAGAGAAATATTTTAGAGATTGTATTCAATTTGAGGGCCAAGTTTTTAGAGGATTGAAGATTATTATGAGAGAATTATTGTAAGTTTGATTTACTAATGAAAATCTCTTCTTCTTCTTGCAATTTCTCTTTCATTATGATAGCTTGATTATTGTATTAGGATTAGGGTGAAGTTTATCATAGTTAGCTAATATTGTCAAGTTAATTTGATTGTTGTCTATTCCCTACTTATTTTAATTGTTATTAAAGATTCGGTATTCATTTTAAAACGACACGAGAGTGTGTTTTAAAACCTTAAAAATTGTTTTATCAATCAAGTTTTGAGATTTAAAAATAGTATTTTTTGATGGATTATGTTTACTCTTTGATTGTTTTGATAGTCCATGCTTAAATACATTTGCAAATTTTAAAACTTTTATTTTCTAAAGGAATAGGGATTTTAGCCGTCTATTAGAGACGTTAAAAATATTTTGAACATAATCGTCATATTTTTCGAATTAAATGCGGCGAGAGTCGGTTTAATTTGTGTTATAAAAAGGGAATGTCAACATTAAATTAGTGTGCAATATTAGTTACGTGATAAATGGACCCCGAATCCTAATTATTTCCTAATTGTTTACAAATCTCTTGCGTTACTCTCATTTATCGTAGTTGCTTTTATTTAGTTTAGTACATATTCCCTATCCCATTTTATCTAGTTGGACAGTTGCAATTCTTTTAAAAATTAAAATTGACAAATTTCTATGGGTTCGACCTGTACTTACACTCGCTATTCTATAATATCCCGTGCACTAGCGTTATTTGATAAAATTGACAACAACAATGTTCGGTATTCCCCCTTCAGTGTCATCAGTGGGTTCACATGTCAACTCAAAAAAATTATATGCCAATGTCTACCGTTTAATAGCGATTCTAGGTTGATAGATGAGGTCAAACTCACCTAGCTCAACCGGCCAAGCCATTTATCTACTCGATTTCTTAGGTTTATGAATGACTCGTCGGATTGGTGTGTCAGTGATTACTACCATCGTATGATCTTGAAAATAGTGTTTCATTTTCCAAAGGCATTGATCAAGGCATATGCAAGCTTTTCCATCTTCTAATGTCTTAGTTCTGCTCTTTGGAGTTCTTTGCGATTGAAGTAAATAGGTTTCCATACTCCATTGTCATCTCGAATAATGGCTGTACTGATGGTCCACTTCGAAATGGCCAAGTATAAATATAATTTTTCTCCTTGTATAGGCCTTGAGAGGGGAATAGGTGATCCGAGATAAGTCTTTAACTCTTGAAATGCTTTTTCACAATCCTCATCCCAAATAAACATTTTCCTCAGAATCTTGAAGAATGCCACACACTTGTTTGTTTCCCTGGACACAAATCTGGTCAATGGAATTACTCGGCACATCAGCCTCAGAATATCTTTGATTGTGTTTGGCATTTTCATGGAAATCAATGCTTTAATTTTGATAGGATTTGCCTCAATGCCTCTCTTTAATGATGAACTCCAAGAACATTCCAGCTCCGACGCTGAATACACACTTTGCAGGATTCAATATCATTATGTACTGATCCATCATTTTCTAAATCAATAACGTGATTCTCGGCCTTCAATATCTTCATGATCGTATCGTCCACATAGACCTCCATCGTCTTTCTGATCTGATCCTTGAACATTTTACTAACTAACTTTTGGTACGTAGCCCCTGAATTTTTTAAACTGAATGGCATAAATTTGTAGCAATATGTTTCTTTAATTGTGATAAAGGAAGTTTTCTTAGTGTCATTTTCACGCATTGAAATTTGGTTGTGCCCAAAGTAAGCATCCACGAAACTCATGAGCTCATGATCAGCTGTGGCATCCACCATTTGATCTATCCTTGGTAAAGGAAAAATATCTTTATGAAAATCTTTGTTAAGATCTGTGGAGTCCACACACATTATCCACTTTCCATTCTGCTTGGTCACTACGACAACGTTGGACAACCACTCTAGGTAATGCATTTCCCAAATGAAATCTTCATCCTGCAGCTTTTTCACTTCATCTTGTATAACTTCACATCTACATCTGGCAAAGGACTATCTGTGTTGTTTTACTGGTTTCGTTGTCTCGTCTATGTTGAGTCGATGATAAATAATCTTGGGGTCAATCACTGACATCACTATAACTCCAAACGAACACATTTTTCCTTTCTTCTTAGTAGCTCAACCAACTCTTTCTTTATGTCTGCTTTAAGGGATAAGCCTATTTGGACAGTTTTTTCCATTTGTCCCCATTAAGGACGATGGATTCTAGTCTTTTGTAGGCTCTCCCATTTTAAGTTTTTTCTCATCTCTTGGGTCAAGAGTGTCTATATTGTACGAATTTATAGGCTTCTCTTTCCTTCATCGAGGTGAAGTAGCACTCACATACTTGCACCTGATCACCATTAACTTCCCCTATTCCATAAGGAGTCGAGAATTTCATTATTTGGTGTATGGTGGAAGGCAGAACTTTAAATTTCTTAAGTGCTACCCTCCCTAGAATTATGTTATAGGACGAGAAGACATTTTCATTCATCACAAAAAAGTAAATCTTCCTAGTCAAGCAATTTGGACAGGTTCCCATGAACACATACATTTGAAAAACACAATGGATGAACTCTCTCCACTGAACCTAATCAATCGGTGATGATAGAGGATGAGTCTCCTTTTACTGAGCTTTAGTCCTTTAAAATAATCCCATAACTTTACATAGGATGAGCTTCCCCCATCCACCAATATACGGGCCACATTGTGGCCTTGTACTCATGTGATGATAACAAGGGCATCCTCATATGGGGATAAAATTCCTTTGAAGTCTTGTCTTGAGAAACCTAAGACGAGTCTAACCACTTTAACTTTCTTCAGACTATTTTCTTACTCTCGGCCTTAGCCTAATTAACTTCATCCCTCTTAAGCCCTAATTTGGCCTCAATTACGTGAGCCTTTGTATCTGTCGACTTAGTCGCTCCACATATCCTTTTCATATCAAAAGAAATCATGTTAAGGTTACATTTAACTATAGGAGGTTTGGTAGGAAGATCTAGGTGGTCTTCATCACAATCGTCAGATTTGACATTTTTATTTATTTACACCTCCTTTTTCTTGGGTCTACTGTCCTTGGTGAATTACATCATTTACATTTAAACAAAACCATGGTTTTATGCATTCTTTGCTAACCCAACATGACCCCCAAGATTTGCCAATGACATCACGCTACCTGAAAAACATAAATATTGGAACCACGAGCAAAATAGCTCAGTGAATGCATCACTACTACATTATTGCATAAAATTAAATGCAACAAGTCATATACCAGTGATAATATATATATATATATATACACACACTAACTTTCTGAATCATGATTTACATATCCAGTCTGAAATAGATAATTCTCCCCCATTTCGGATCCCCTCCCATTTCGATAAACTGAAATGAAAAGTTTCATATTCATAATATTCTGATCATATTCATAACAGTATACAATACATCTTTCTATGGGGTACACTCACCTTGGCCACTTAATGGGTTTTTCCTTGGTCTTTATCTAGAACTTGCTCCACTGGTTCTACTTCCTTTTCTATCATTCATACAATATTAATATCATAATAAGAATATTAACAATCCAAAGAATACATAAACGTAAATCAATTCATAAGCATCATACAATTCCATTCAAATCATTTGTTATAATTGAAACTCTATCTAAATTCATGTTAAGGTATTTAACATGTTCAAATCATATTACCAAACTTACTTTAATTTATTCTTGGTAATAAAATTCTTATCATTTTAGGTTTCCAATACAAAAGACGGTGCATCATTTCAAGCTTCCTAGAGAAAAATATGCCCATTTATTTACTATATAGCAAAGCTTCCCTATGGGCTCCTGAATTGTTTAGTCAACTTTCAGAAATTTTCATAATTTTTCTACATCATAACTTTCTATGATCTTCCACTCAATTTCAAAAAAGCATATTGAATACTATAAAATTAACGTTTCATAATTTTTAGAGTTTATTTTCTATGTCAAGCAAAACCTCACACACATGGTGTGCCCACTTACACCTTTGGGGAAGATTTTATACCTCGACTTCAAACTATCATCCAATATTCATCTCTTGGTGTTTTGATCTAATTTTATAATATGGTATACATATATGAGTCTATTTTAATTCCAACTGGAATTAATCAATTCGAGTAAGTATACAAAAAGATGTAGAAGTTTGAATAAACAAGGTTTTCAATTGAAGCAATATAAAGGGTTTACACCTTCAACTTTCTTTTCAACTCGTATCTACACATACATATATATCAAGGAATGAAAGTTTAATTAAAAATTGATGATTTCTATCATTTGAGTCAATAATACAAGAAAAATAAGAGGATTTATGGATAAAATTACCTTAGGAACTTTTATGTAATTTTCTATTGATTTTTCTCAATTTTCTTCCTCACTTTCTTCTCCCTGAACTTCCTGCCTCTTTTTGCTCAAGCTAAACTTTCCAAAACTGAACCAAGGCTGAATTTTATGAAGAAAGGGGATGGTTTCGAGGGTTATAATTCTGCCAAACCCACCTCCCTTTCCAATCATTCAAAACAAACCATTTGTTGTACTATTAAGACAAAATACCACTTAACGAATGGGCAGATTTGCCCTTTCTTCGTAATTTTAGCATAACTCCTTACTCGGACCTCTGTTTTACACACCGTTTATTGTGTTAAAAACTTAACTCACATATCTACAACTATTTAATTTGCACCTCAAGTAAATAATTATATTATAAGGGTCAAAACTAGTCTCCAACATGAGCATTCCCGAAAACTTCAAAATTTTATGTTTGTAGCCAATTCGATATTTCATGACTTTTGAAGGTAGGATTAGATTAAGCATAATAACTAAACTGTAAAAACTCTTGTGTGATACCAATAAAATTATTTATTTGAAAACCTATTTAATTAGGTGTCTAAATTTGATCAAACCAAATTCAATTTTAAATCAACCCCTAAATATACATCTAAGTGTTATCGATCATTAAAACCATGCATGTAAAACAAAGACAACAAAATTCAGGAAAAAAAAATTTGGGTATTTTCAACACTTTGAAAAGTATACAAGACCCTTGACTTATATACATCCCGATAATTGCCCATTAGTGTAATACACGATGTCTTCGTCAAACCTTCAAAACTACGAGACACGGGGAAATACCCTCCAAGTGTCAATTCACCGTCTTTGGCTCGTCCACTCGCAGAATAACTATGCTCGGTATCCACCGATCAGATATGGATATGCCTTCTCCATAGAGGTTGAAAGACAGCAAAGTATGATTTGGGTTCCACAAAAACAACTCACACAAAAGTACTGGGATTTTTGAATTATAAAAACAAAGTTTGAACCCTTAAAAGTTTTGGAGAATAAACCAAAACACTCAAAATTGTATTATGTTTAGAACCAGTGTTTCTCCACACGAAATACAGAAGCCTATAACCCTAATATATAATAAAATCAAGGCGGTGACGTTTCATGGCAAAACACTTGTCGTTCGAACGATCTACTAGGTCGTTAGAGCGATGCTCCATCTCGTTCGAACGAGATGTGACTTCATTTGAACGATAGTCACTTATCCTCTTAAAAAACTTTTAAATATTTAAATAACTTTGAATCCTTAAAAACCAAAACTGTTTATGGGATCAGGAGCATATTTATCCAAAATCATTTATGATTAAAATCATTTAAACTTTTATAAAAATATCCCAACACTTGTAATGTAAACTATAAATGGAACTTAAACACCTTTTACCAAATTCACCCTTGTTGGGATTGAATGATGAAGTCTTCTTGAAATTTTGATTCGTCTTTGTAGATGTAATCTTCTTTATTCTTCGACGACGACTTGTAGAAACTTGTAACGGTATGTTACATACTAAATTGTAACGGACAATGTCCTTACATTAACATTATATACACTAATAACAAATTATCCATATCTCATAAGTTAAGAATGATTTAAACATAATTTATCATAATTATATTTGGGTTGGCACATATTATCTCGATTGACATCACCTCTTAGGTCAAGGCGATCGAAAGCCTACCCCCTACTTATCCTATCAAACACATAACCCTTCTGAAAACTTCGAGGGGTGTTTTACACACTCCCCCTTGATAACTTGGAGATATGGTGGTCCCCAGCCGATAAAAGGTGTCTAAACTTTCGTATATTTCTCAACAGTTTTCCTCTTCATATGATAAGTCGCCAGGATACTCTTGAACTCCATTACCAAGGAGGACATGTTGTGAGTCGGCGATCTCTTTGTGCCTAAGGTGGTATTGGACTTATTTGGATGGAGTTAGGGGTGGCCCCCAGCTATCGACTGTGCATCCTAATTTGTTCTGCAATGATGAGGTTGACTATGGGATCTGCAGGGATCCTCCTTATGATGTCTTGGCAGAAGGTCAAGAGTTGTTGTTGCATCTGCTAATGGATAACCACAAAGTACCTGAGCAATACTGCCACATCAACCATTTCTGACTGTTGTGGTGGTTGGCTAGAACTGGCCCCGACATTTGGCGAAGAATCAGTGGCCATATCTGCCTGAACACAACTAATTAATAAAAAATGAGAAAAAGGAAGCAAAAAACCCACAAACAAGGTAAAGCAATGAATCTTAAGAACCTCTTAACTCAAGATCTTTCAATTGTGATTCAGTCCTAACACTGGTGAAGTTGGATCACCATTAAAGATGAGAAACTGAGAGTTTAAGCTGAGATGAGGAAGAAAACACAGTCTCTTCCAACAGATGGCGGAAAAATGATGGTGCTAGAAATCATCCTTAAGGGTTCAACCTGTTTTGGGCTTGTTTAACAAACGAGAAAATAATGACAAATATAAAAATAAGAAAATATATGAAAGGAAATGGATGAATATGAGTATATAAGTTGTTTGGTCTTATCGTTCATCCAATGTGTAAAGTTTGGGAGTGCTTTTCACTATAATGGAGGGGAAAATGCTATAAAATATGTAAACAAGCTTTTCTCTCTATATAAATGCACAGATAAATAGTAAGGTTTCGGGTTTTCGGTCCTTAAAGAAGGATACGCAAGGTGTCTTTTCACTTCATGTATTATTAAGTTATTAATATATGCGTTGTTAAATTAAAATATTAATATGGTGAGCAATTTATCTCATTATTTTATCATATTATTGTATCGAATTTTGTTTCTCTAAAACTTCATATCTCCTCTGCTTTAATTTTCACGAAACTAACTTCTTATAATGAAGTAAAGAGGTTAAGTTTCAATTATTGTATTAGATCTTTATATATAACATTTAATTGTGAACCCACTATTGTGATGAACTTTATGTGGAACATTCCATATAAAGGTTAAAAAGATTAATTTTCATTTTAATGTGGATGGTGTTACACACTCACATTAATAATGAAAAGGATTAAATGTATATATGAACCATCATTTTAACTCTAGTAGGCACCTATTGTATCTTGCCCATATGAGATAAGTTTTGAAGTTCCATTCACATCTCGATTAAAACATCTAATGGACGATGTTACGGTCTAACCATACCTAAATTTCTCGTTTTAACTTCACTCATGTTTCATTATATGTGATGTCTAACTCTCATCACTTTAGATTGCTCTTACGAGCAAAAATTTCGCTCAAAATTTTCAAGTTCTGGGTGTTACTACACTTCACCCTACATAATTTTCTTTTGGATTTATTGCTTCTCAAGAGTCCTTCTAACTCCCTCGCCCTTCCCTGTCATTTATAGATGAGGTCCGAACGTCACAAACATCATCAATGATGGTGCTTGGGGAACTACAGCTCCCAAAGGACTTTTTTATTCTTTTCAGGTTGAACAACAATTATGGTGAGTCCTATCTCGATCACCATTTCCAAAATACTCTATGTCGGCGGCTAAGTACTCCTTCTACTGTCCTTCTAATGACCTTCACTAGTTATTGAGGCTCGACCGAGCTCAGACAAGAATTTCATCACTTATATATCCTGCCAGAAGCACATAAGTCGTAACACGCAGAGGAATACAACATCTTAATAATAGGGCTCTACATCAAAGAATGCTAAGTTGAAACGTAGAAAGTCGAACATATCCTAAGGACACTAGAACCTGATACTCTGATACCACCTATAACACCCCTCCTAATTAAATACCGGGTGATCAGTCCTATACCCAATCAAATCATAGTATCCAATTGGTTCATTCTTACCGTCACTGTAGAAAACATTTTTTTAGTAATTCACCCAATAATTAATTAAGCTAGTGTCAAAAACTTTTTCCATTTAATTTAATTAAAACCATACCACAAAGCGGAGCACTAATAAACAATATCAAACCACAATTTAATAAGAATAAATATGACTGGATTAACTCTCTAGTTAAAATATTTCACTATTATCGATTAAAACTTATATCCACATTAATGGCATAAATGATTACAACCTCTAAAATAGAAGTGAAACAACTAAGATCGTGGGCAACATGCCCTAAATGAAATATGAAGCATCTAATACAAAATCGGAAACTCCATAGGAACAACAGCACGTCAATAACCAATCCCCTATAGATGGCGTCCCAGTTGCTGGACACCTAAAATAGAAGATACGAGAGAGAAGAGAATATGCAAGGAAACGGGTCAGAGCCCAATAGTAAAAATAGTTTTGTAAAACATCAAGTGAATAAATGATGTATTCAACAATTATTATACACATGTAAGATCGGACTCTCTCTCTTGAGATTCTCACCTCTCATCTAGAATGCACACCTAACGTACCTCTAAGCCATCCTAGTTACAGTTCCCATGATAACTAATTCAACCCAGTGTATCCATTAACCATAGCCCAATTCATTCCCACGTATTTGCCTCGTAATAGATGTAATAATAGTATATGTATATCCATTTAGATTCAATATGGATAATCCCTTTAAGTATTTAACGTAATTAAGTATTATCCTACTTAATTAAATTCCTGATTTCATTATCTTTCACTTCTACTTTATTCACATAGCAGATATTATCACAAGTATATATATACATACACATAATTATATATATACAATGCGGCACCCCGGGGCATAGCTGCGGTGCATGCATTACTCTATTATCATATCCCAATACATCTCATCACTATATAGGGGACTATAGGTTCGGTAAAGATTCCTTGAACCACAAAATCAAACACAAGCATTGGAGGTGAACATAGTCCTAAGCCTTTAGGGTACGCACATACCTGCGCACCAAAATGACCGGTCATACCCATATTTACAAGAGTGGTGATCAATCCCTAAGTTCTATATTCTCGAGTGACAAATGAAAAATCCCATGGATTCATCATAATACGACTGACCTCACGTGTACCTCCCCCCCCCCCCCCCCCCCCCGATAGTAAGTAAGCTAAGTATGTCACACACATAGTTCGTCAATCAATAGGCATTATCATATACCCATATAAAATTAGGTACTTACACTACCTATATCCTATTAGGAATTCATCATATCCCAAGTAATAGTCGTATTTATTGAATACTACCCGTACTTGTAATCGTGATTATTATCATATATTTTATTATGTAGTTATCACTCACATAATATTTGATCCGACCCAAGTACCCGTAAATATATCATCAATATTACTCGTACTTGATATAACGATTATTCTCTTCTAAATCGTAATATAAGTATGTAGATATCTCTCACAAAAATTTAAGCCTCAAATTCAAATAATTTTTCAACATTAACCCAAGTCCCTCGCTCCTTGTTAATTTACCAAAATTAATTAAATCTCACCATGAGCGAAATTACCATTTTCCAAACTTTTTTTTTATAAAGGTACATTCTACCAGAAATATAGAATTACAATTTTCAGGCTTGTCTCCTCCGACTTTGAAAAAACTTAAAACTGCAAAGATGTGCAGAATGTGATTTTATACAAAAACATACGAGCACACTGCCAATTTCCTCTTAAAACGGTCGTAAAATTATCATATAATTTTCATCATTTTTCAACAATTTTTCATGCGTTTTAATCCATTTTCTTTCACCCAAACACACATGAAATATATTCTAATGAATTCGAAATATCTCAACATCATTTCTATATGATTATGGGTAATTATAATACAAGAAAAAAACATCTAAATCACCAAGTTCATATGAGAATTAACATCAAACCCAATTAACCCTCAAAATTTCATTTATCTAAATTCTCCACTTTTATACACCTTAAAAACCCAGAATTTAGAATTATGATTCCTTCTCTAAATCATCAAATTTCATATTCAATATTGAGTAGGATTCATCTACATGTAATATCTATCTTCATTTTCCATTTTATCAATAAACATATATTTTTCTCTACATGTAAAACCTATAATTTTCATCATGATTATAGCCTCTACATGTTTATACTCAACTACATGAATTTCCCTAAACCTTGTCTTTGATTTGTCAATCATTTTAAATCCCAAATTCATAATTCATCATCCAAAAGAAATCCTATTCTAACATGGATATTATAACTGAAAATTAAAGCAAGAATCACTTGCCTTATAAGTTGGTCTGAACCGTTGGTGAAGATAATGTTAGAATCTCCTCTTATCTTTTTTCGGAGACTTTTTAAAGACTCTCCGGTGGTGGTGAAAGTTGTATAGATGGTGGTTGTCCCCTTGGTTTTTCCTAGGTAACTCCTCCCTTCCAAGCAACTCTTCCTCTCCTCAAGTTAACCTTTCATTTTCTCTCTAAGGATTTTCTTTTTCTCTTAAAATTCCTCACTTGTTTTTGGATGAAATGAATCTTATGTAGAGTATAAACTCACTTAATATAATAAGTCTCCAAGGCTAGGTAAAAGACAAAAATGTGTATACTATTCATCTCTCAGGCAAATAGACTAAAGTGTCCTTTCGGGATGTCCTTTCATTTTCTAATTGACTCGAGACCCAAATCAAACTCCCGAGTAGACTTTTCTGACTATTTCAACCCTTCCGAACGCACCAACACACTTGAAACAACCATAAGGTTAATATAAAATAATCTTTCTTTTTATTCATTTAAATTAGTCCCGACACGTCCCTTAACCGCATCCCGACATAATTTCAATTATTGTCGTACTACTAACTCACGGCAATGTAAATAACATCTTATTCCTATATTAGTTATATATCACTAAGTAATATTCAAAATCATACATTATTTTAATCTCTATTAATATTAAATCCTGATTAATCCCAACTAATTTTTCATAATTACTTCCCATTAATCCCCATTTATTTGGCCCATTAACTTTTAATTTCTCTCAATTTAAAAGTCATAAAATTATGGGGTATTACGTACTTTCCCTATTAATTTTTCCTTAAGTTGGGATCTCTCTGTGCCAAAGGTGGTATTGGACTTCTTTGAATGGAGCTAGGGGTGGCCCCCATCTATCGAATGTGTATCCTAACTTGCTTCTACAGTGATGAGGTTGACTGTGGGATCTGCAGGGATCTGGCTCATGATGTCTTGGCTGAAGGTCAAGAGATGTTGTTGCATCGCCTAATGGATAGCCACAGTGTACCTGAGCACTACTGCCACATCAATCATTTCTGACAGTCGTGGTGGTTGGCTGGAACTGGCCCCGACATTTAGCGAAGAATCAGTGGCCATCTCTGCCTGAACACAACCAACTAATAAAAAATGAGAAAAAGGAAGAAACAACCCACAAACAAGGTAAAGCAATGAAGATTAAGAACCTTTTAACTCAAGATCTTTCAATTGTGATTCATCCCCAACAGTGGTAAAGTTGGATCACCATTAAAGATGAGAAACTAAGAGTTCAAGCTGAGATGAGGAAGAAAACACAGTCTCTTCCAACAGATGGTGCCAAAATGATGGTGCTGAAAATCATCCTTAAGGATTGAACCTGTTTGGGGCTTGTTTAACAAAGGAGAAAATAATAATATAAAAATAAGAAAATATATGAATGGAAATGGATGAACATGAGTATATAAGTTGTTTGGTCTTATCATTCATCCACTGTGTAAAGTTTGGGAGTGATTTCACTATAATGGAGGGAAAAATGCTATGAAAGATGTAAACAAGCTTTTCTCTAAATATAAATGCACAGAGAAATAGTAAGGTTTCTGGTTTTCAGTCCTTGAAGAAGGATACGCAAGGTGTCTTTTCACTTAATGAATTATTAAGTGATTAATATTTGTGTTGTTAAATTAATATATTAATATGGTGAGCAATTTATCTCATTATTTTATCATATTATTGTATCGCATTTTGTTTCTCTAAAATTGCATATCTCCTCTCCTTTAATTTTCACGAGATTAACTTCTTATAATGAAGTAAAGAGGTTAAGTTTCAATTATTGTATTAGATACTTATATATAACTTTTAATTGTGAACCCACTATTGTGATGAACATTATGTTGAACATTCCATATAAAGGTTAAAAAGATTAATTTTTATTTTAATGTGGATGGTGTTACAATTTCACACTAATAATTCAAAGGATTAAAATGTATATATGAACCATCATTTTAACTCTAGTAGGCACCTATTGTGCTACATATCCAAGCATATTAAGGTAGATTGTGTGAATCATAATGTATGGTTAAAAATGGTTTTAACTATTTAACTTTCGTACATTTCAAATTAAACTTAGGGTGCTACGAAATGTTTAAATTCGATGCAAGAATTCTTCATAAAATAAACTAGAAATACAAACCAAATTCTTTTTCTTATGTTCTTAGGGAATCAAATCGCCATTTATTTTTTTCAAAAACGCTCAAAGTTTCTAATTTTTTAGAAAACATTTGTCTAAACTTGATCCTGAGGGATATTTTATAAAAGAATCTTTCGGTATATACTTTTCAAAGGTTATGATATTCCTTTCAATGTTTTGTATAAAATAAAGTTTGGACATATTTCTTTTTAAATTGTTTTGATCGACTCCATTTAATAATTTTCGTGGAAAATATTGTTATAATATCTCTTATAAATATTGAGAGTCGAGTTCTATTATCAAGGTATTAGGATGTCTAATATCACGATCATCCATGTGGCCCAAGTGGGAGACTATGAGAAACCTTCCTTAAAGTGGACCTACATGGATCATATAATTGTCATTCACAAATACATATTGCATTATAGATTATCAAAAATGTCAAATTCTTTATGAATTGTGAAATTAGTTGGAGTAGAAAATCATGAAATATGGTTACGAAGGAAGGTAGAATACTTATCCTATTACCGATAAACTTCTTAAATACTTGTTCTTTTATTTGTTGGATTGTCTAAACAATAAAGAACAAATAAATGATCAACCACTAAATAATATTATTGTCATCATGAGACAAATGTAGATAAAATTATAAGGAATAGTATCAAGAAGATTCTAAAAGGAGTCTAATATCCTAAATGATTATGTGGTGTATCTACATGAACATGAATTTGGTGTAGGGATAAATAATGATTTGATTTTGTTTACACAAGTCATAAGAAGTGGAACTAGTGGATTACAATTATGTTTAAGATCACGTTAAATTACATAATTGATGTACTAAAGTTGGGTATAAGTGGGTCATCAAGATCAAACGCGATACTAACGATAATTAAACGATATACAGATAAATTAGATTCAAATATTTTACCATTAATGAGGAAACGGTTATAATTGATCCTTCTCAATTATATCTAATGACATGAAATTCCTATGGCATTAGTACCTCATTATGAATGAGAGTTGCATTAAGTGGATGTGAAAACTACTTTTTGGAATTTAATAAACTATATGCATATGTTTAATAAATCATTTTACAAACAAAAGTTTTTCGCATGCATTATTTTAAGAAACAATACCATTAATTCTTTAATCTTTGTATTTGTAAACACCTTAAGATTAGTGGGAGTGAATTTATATATTTTCTTTATATACAAGCATGGATTTAAAAATTAGAGAAACAAAATAATTTTATATGGGTTTTAAGAGTTATGTATGAAGTAGTGAAATACTTAAAAGAATATATGCTCACATTTAGAATATTTATTCATTTAAAAATGAACGATTATTATGACTGGGAATTAATAGTTGTATGGATAGTATGAACTTCACTCTTGCTTAAATATGATTATTATGGTTTGATGACCAATATCATGAAGAAGGGCAACATAATCCATTGACTATTATGAAAAATAATTTTTTAGCATGCTTTGATGCTATAACTTATATATTATGGCAGCGTGACTTCATTTCAAAACTTCACACTATTATCAAGTCGTTGAAATATTATGATAATGTCGTTGCAATATTTTTTATGAAGAAATGTTAGATATTTTAAGAGTAACTAAGAACATTGAATGTAAATACCTTTCAATTAAAGAAGAAATTATTAAACAACGAGTGTCACTTGAGCAGATTAGTACAAGTATTAACATAGAAAATCCGTATAAATGGACGATCACAAAAGGCATTAATGAAGCATGCTTAAGATATGGGTCTTATGTGTAGCCAATAAAATTTTGATATTGTGTATTGCTAGTGTTTATTTTTACAGTGCATTATGATTACAATAAAGTATTTTCGAATGCAATATATTTGTATTTATTGTATACATGCATGTGAATAAATGAATGTGAGAGAAATAGTCTTTTTATAAAGACATTATGGGACATTATTGACAACCCACACTTTAGGTCTAATTGAATATGACATTAGTGACGTAGTACATGGAAGGAATAATGTTCTTGAATTAGAGTGGAACCACAATGACTCACATTAGTGGATTATTTAATTAAAGTAAATAATTGATTATGACTATTCTAAAGTTTATTGCACGCCTTATGTTCCTTGAATCAAATCATAATGTGAAATTATTATATGGACCAAGTTGGAGAATGTTGGAATTATTTAATAAATATTTAATTTCGAAATTAAGATAATTCAAAATTAGTTATTTATTTATATAAGTGTCCTATTTAGTGTGATTCGCATAAGAATTTGGATTTGATGGGATTCTTTTAGATAAGTCATTTAAATATTAAGGATTTTGATGTTAGGTTAGTTTCCTAATCAAACTCTACTGTGATGGATGGTAGAATCGTAGTCTAACTAGTAAATCGGGTCCTCTCTCAACTTATATAGCAGTTTATTCTCCTTTAAGTAATCTGAATTAAACACAATATATGGGAAAGACAAACAAAATTTTGATACTCCAAATATTTATTTTCTATCAAATTTAGAAAGGTTATGATGGAGCAATCATCAAGATGATTAAAAGAGATTTTACAACAAACTTGATCAATAAATTAGATCAAGGTAAGTCTTATTTTCTATTGTTTAGACATATTTTGTGAAAATCTAAAGATCCAAGATCTTTTTATTGAGAAAAATCGTATGCTAAATTTTAATCAAATTAACATGTTCTTGATTAATATTATGGTCAATGCTCTTTCGTGCCCCACTTCTACATCCTCTTTTTCTAACCCATGTGCGCCCTCATTACCCTCTCCCCCTAACCTCTCCACACCCTCTCCTCTCCTACGTGTTTGACCCAAGTGATCTTCCCCTCATGATCAACATTCCCATATCTCCTATTTACCCATTTCACCTCTCTCTCCTTTGACTCAAAACAATCAGCACCCCACGCTTACTCGCTCAAAGGCTAAACTCGCATTATCTCAGGTCCACATTGCTTACACCCTTGAAACCCACTATCCTTACAGACAGGGGCAGATGCACATAGGGCCCAAGGGGGCGGTCGCCCTAGTTCAAAAGTTGAAAAAAAAATAGGAGTTTTTTGGTAAAGATACGAACTTATAGGTAACATATTATTAATTACAAAGATGAGGGTGTAAGTGTGTAATTAACTAAAAAAAATCAACCAACGTTTATGCCAATGCACACACGACCAAACACATTTAACCTAAATCAACGCTTCCCTCTCTTCTCTCACCTCACTATTATGTTACCCTACCCTCGACACCGCTCAGCTCAGCCTCAACTCCCTCGCCCCTCCCTGCTCAGTCACTCACCTCACTGCCGAAACCCTACTCAGCAGCAACCCTCTCTCCTCTCCCTGATCTGCCGGAAGTTCAATCAACAAAACAGCCTACAAGTATTTATTATATGTATTTTGTAATATATGTGTTGCATATTTTTATGTGTTGTTTGTTTATATGTGCATATTTTTTTAGTGTTTAAATTTATGTATTTTAAAATTAAAATCCCTAGATTGTGTTTAAATTTGCATGTAAAATTAGTCTGAAATTTGTATTTTAAAACTTAAATCTCTAGATTGTGTTTAAAATTAAAATCCCTAGATTATGTTTAAATTTGTGTGTAAATTTGCAAATATAGAAAATTATGGAGAATTTTTTTAAATGTAAAAGAAGAGACAACGCACAACCCATTAAGATAATATTATAATAAATTATTAAAAAAAATCTACGAATAAAGTAAGAATTTAAATTTAGTTCATTCCTACCTCAAATATTTTTAAAGTTAAAAATTATTATAAAAAAAGGTAAAAACAATTCAAAAAAAACGGCCCCGAGGTGTTAAATTTTTTCCATCTTGACTCCAATATTTAATCAGCCCTTATTAATTAACTGCCATACAAAAGGAACTCGCCACACTTCATAACAGCAGCAAGACATGATCTTTCGTCCTACTAGCTCTAAATATGTTTTATGGACCAAACTCAACTAAGATGGCTCTCTTGATCGGTAGAAAGCATAGTTGGATGTTACAGGCGTCAATCAAATGGCTAGTATTTACTTCCTT
Organism: Sambucus nigra; assembly: GCA_949130495.1. NCBI lineage: Eukaryota > Viridiplantae > Streptophyta > Magnoliopsida > Dipsacales > Adoxaceae > Sambucus > Sambucus nigra. The sequence goes on along the minus strand of OX422224.1, from coordinate 139,352,080 downwards.
GATACTTTCATTCCTAAGATACCATTTGTTATCTTCAATCGATCTGAATTTCTCTCCATTGCTGGTGCACTCTAGTGTCTCACCCTTACTCTCCCTTATATTTACTCTGTAGTCAACTATCTTTGTCAATTCCCGTACAACCCTCAACCTAGTCATTTTCAGGCCAACAAACGCATTCTTCACTATGTGACGGTTAGTTTAGACTTATAAAGACTTTTTTTTTTCTTTTGTAATTCTTTCTATTTGATTTCTGATTGTGTTTGTTCTATCAGTCAGATTCTTCATTTTTTTTTTCTGTCAGTGAATAATTTGTTCAATCTGTAGATCCAATTTTACTAAAAGATTCATGAGTTATCTCATTGTTGATTATAGAATATTTTTCTTTTTTAGTTTCACTTGATTCATGTACTTCTCTTAATCTAAATAATAGAATTGGATTTGTGTTGTGTTTTTTCCCACATTCGACAGAGGGGGGGGGGGAGGGGGGGGGGTGGATAGAACACATAATTTTCTTCTCCATTATGGTTCAAAACAAACACCAATCAATACGATGAAAAAAGCATACGAGATTTCGAGTAGAAGAGATTCATACATATAGACCCAAGATTCATTTCCACAAACATGTAACTAAATAGGAAATGGAATTTGTGAATATTTAATGTGTCAAAGATATTTTCTTGTAAATAAAATGCAAATAATTTTCAAGGAACCTATCATCTTTCTTTGAATGGAGTGAAAATTAATTTATTAAAGTGTTAATTAAAACTATAAGTTTTAAGGAAAGTAAATTGAGTCAAAGGAAGTTTAAAGGAAAACCTTTATTTATCGTGCGATGTAATACGAGACAACCCTGCAGTGCCCTCGTAAACCGATATGACCATGATCATGGAAACTTTCAGCCTGGCCGCGGATCACCTTGGCACAGTCGTGGGCCTTTCTAGCACAACTGTGGAGGTTGCGTGGGTTTTAATGATCATGCTAGGGTTATCATGAGTGAGTTTTGACTTATAAAACAATGTTTTAACCTAATGGAATAATATTTTCTTCGCAACTGCTTTTTGCTAACACCATTTTTTTATTGGATAATTTTCGTTCTCTTTTAAATACAATCATCATTCCATGTCAATTGATTAACAACTTTTTGAACATCATACAAAATTATAAAATGTTTTTCTTAACCATATCAAACACGCATTCCTAAACAAAGTGTGGAAATGGCTTTAGTGGATTCCAAAGTTTGTTGGGGCCTAGAGATCGGTGAATATCAAGGCATATATTTCTTTGGAGGAGCTATAATCTGCAGACAAATGCATGAAAGATTCATTGATAAATTTGAGTGTGTCAATTTGGGTTGTAAGTCATTATGAACAATTTTATTCCTTGTAAAACTTGATTGTAGTATTGAGTATAAGTTAGGCAGTTTTTATGGTTTTCCTAAAAGGGTTCCACGTTAAATCTTATCTTCTGTAAAAAATTTATTCTGCGTGATGAATAAATACTAGCTTTGCATGCAGATGAAATGATTAATTGATTAAATCTTAATTATATTTAAAATTTATTCAGGCTAATATTCATAAAGTACAGTTAGTGGACAAGATTAATAGTGGTTGAACTTCAATTCTATTCACATTGAATTAATGATAGAACATTAGATCTTCATCACTTCTCATTTATGTTTTCTGTTATCATCATATTCGGTTAGTAGAGTTAGTTAGCTGTAACTAACTATTTGATTATTGTATAAATGGAGGATACATTTGCTTCTTCCATTAATGAGAATTAATCCCCTATTCATTCTATTGTTCTTCTTCTTTAATCTATGTTTCTTTCTTTCAATCTCATTCTTAGTTAATTTCAGTTCTTAAAGCGTTTCTCATTCACACTTATACAAATTTCAAAGTTTCTTTTATTTCTTCATGGTATCAGAGCTACAAGATTCTCAAAACCTAGCTTAATTCAAGTTTTCGCTCGAGTTTAACAATGGCAACTAGTGCCAATAGAGTAAATGTCCCACCAAATCTAGTAACTTCACATCACTGATTACAATCAAGCTCGACACTATAAATTTCATGATCTAGCAACTTCAAGTCAAGAATGTGCTAAGAGCAAATCACCTTCTTGTATTTGTTGATGGGTCGAACCTTATTCCAGATCAACAAATCACAGATCAATCTGGTAAATCTCATTCCTAACCCTGATTATGCCAAATGGTTAGATGTTGATAGACAATTAACTAGTTGTCTAATTGTTGTAATGTCACCAATAATCTTGCCACAAATTGTTGGTTTTGAACATGCCAATGAAATTTGGGTTTATCTGATGAGTAGGTATCTGTCTGTTTCACGGTCACACATCCATGAGATAAAATTGAAACTATTGAATGCTAAGAAAGATCGTTCAATGGATGAATACTTGGGGAGAATAAAGGACTGTCGTGATAAATTGATGGTTGCAGACTGTCCAGTTGCAGAGAAAGATCTTGTTCTTTACACCATTAATGGCTTATCTCGTGAATACTCATCTTTTAAAACTGCTCTCTTAACAAGAACCTAGTCAATTACATTCTATGAGTTACATGATATGCTTAGGTCAGAAGAAATGCATGTTAACAAAGAAACTGGTACATGAAAAGCAACCACTGCCTTGCTAAGAGTAGATAAGAGAGCTGAATCCACCTCCAGTACTTCAAATGCCAACCCTACCCCTCAACATAGGAATATATACAACCCTAATCAGCTGTCTCAAAACTTTCAAAGCTTCAGAAACAATGGGAGATATAGAAATTCAAGAGGGAGAGGCTATGGGAATGGAAGAAATTTTAACTCCAATAATAGGGTAACTTCTCAAATTTGTGGTAAGGGCAACCATTCTTACTTTGAGTATTATCATAGGTTCAATCAAAACTACACACTTCCTACTCCCACTACCTTTCCTAATCACAACTCCCATCCTATTACCAACCATCATGCTTCTTTCTCCTCTACCCAAAATCAACACCTAAATCAAACCATGAACTCAAATTCCCTTTAGTCAAGCTTTTACAATACACCCTCCTATAATCCAAGACCTAAAACAACTACACCTAACCATGCATATCTGGCACCACAAACATCCACTTGGCCTCATCCTTCTAACTCACCTTTTCCAGACCATAGCAACAATGATCAATAATTTTCACACTTTCCTGATAATTCTTTACTACTAGACTCGAAATTCCAACCTCGAGCCTAGATAACTCAACACCAAAACCCTAAAATCTCTTACAAACCTAAATGGATCTTGGACACAGGAGAAACAAGTCATCTCACAAACTCTCTTTCACATCTTCATAACTCCACACCTTACAATGGATCTGACTCAATTACTATAGGCAATGGTACACATATTCCCATTCATAATATTAGAGATGGATTACTTCCCACTCCAAACCAGCCTTTAGTACTTTCCAAAGTTCTTCATGCACCTATCATCAATCACAACTTAATCTCTGTGTATTAATTAGCTAGCGATAATTATTGCAGAATCTCTTTTGACTCTTAAGGATACACTATTAAAAATAAATTCTCCCATAAAATACTCTATCAAGGCTCATGTTCCAGAGGTTTGTACTCATTTCCAAATGATCAATACCATATCATCTCTCAGAAAATAACCAAATCCGCTAGTTAGTCTCTACCATCTCTTCACCACACCACATTTGGCACTACAGATTAGGCCATCCATCCATTTTCATTATCTCCCATCTCATAAAACAACACAAACTACCATCCTTACCCTCCTCAACCTCTTCTTCTTCTTGTATTTCTTATTGCATCTCAAAAAAAGTCACAAACTCCCATTTTTCATTATCCACTACATTTTCTCCTCATCCTCTTCATCTCATCGATACTGATGTTTGGGGACCCACCAAAAACCCCTATATCACTAGCTTTAGATACTATGTTCTCTTTATTGATGACTTCTTAAGATACACTTGGGTTTTTCCTCTCAATAACAAAGAAGAAGTTTGCTCCTAATTCATTCAGTTTAAATCTCTAATGGAACATCAATTCTCTCATAAAATTAAGATCCTCAGATCTGATAATGGGACAAAATTCCTCAATAATCCCATGAGTAATTTCTTGGCTGCAAGTGGTATTGTCCATCAAAGATCTTGCCCTCATACACCTGAGCAAAATGGACTTAGTGAGAGGAAACACATACATCTCATTGAAACTTCTATAACTCTTCTACATCAAGCTTCCCTCCCACCTTCTTATTGAACTGAAGCTCTTCTTACATCAGTCTAACTTATTAATAGGATGCTTACGCATGTTCTTCATTTCACCTCTCCTTATGAAAAACTCATTGGTTCAAATCCAGATTACTCTTATCTTAGAACCTTTTGATGTGCATGCTTTCCATGGCTCAAACCTTACAGATTTTCCAAACTTGAACCTACTTCTAGACTTTGTGTGTTTCTTGGTTACTCATTAGACTCTAAAGGTTACTTATGTATGGAAAAGTCCAGTAGTAAAATCTTTATCTCTAGACATGCCAAGTTCTTAGAACAAGTTTTTCCATTTACTAATATATCCAGTATCTCATCTAACAATCCCACTTCTATTTTATCTATGTCTGATCACTCACCTTATTTTGATTCATTTCTATAAAATGAAGATGGATATCATCTATCTCCTTCTTCTCATGCCACATCCTCTATATCTCACTCCAATCAGGCTTCTACATCATCCATATCCCCTCCTTCTAATACAATTATTGCTCCTATTGCTCAAAATTCATCCCTCATACCATCATCTAACAATCACTCCATGACCACCAAATCTAAATGTGGGTTTCATAAACCAAAACAGCCTTTCACATATCTAGCTACCCTTCATCCCACACCTGAACCTACCAGTTTTACCCAAGCTATTAAATCCCCTACCTAGAAACAAGCCATGACAGATGAATATCAAGCTTTACTCAACCAACAAACATGGTCTTTGGTTCCCTTACCACATGAAAAACCTGTAATTGGATGTAAGTGGGTGTTCAAAGTCAAACACAATTCAGACGGGAGCATATCTAGACATAAGGCTAGATTGGTAACCAAGAGATTTCATCATACAGAGGGAGTAGACTATCTTAACACTTACAATCCTGTTGTAAAACCTCCTACCATCATAATGGTCATCTCTCTATCACTTCATCATAACTAGTCCTTGAAACAACTTGATGTCTCAAATGTCTTCCTACATGGGAGTTTAGAGGAAGAGGTTTATATGATTCAACCTCAAGGCTTCACTGATCCACTTCTTCCCACACATGTATGTAAACTTCACAAGGCCTTATATGGCCTAAAACAAGCCCAAAAGCATGGTATTCTACTCTCTCCAGATTTCTCTTGGATCAAGGGTTCACAAACTACATAGTAGACACCTCTTTGTTTATTCAACTGACCAAATCTCACATCATGGTGGTTCTGATTTATGTGGATGATATAATAATCACTGGAAGCTCACCTTCTCTTATTCATAGCTTCATCACAGCTATGCAGGCTACTTTTCCTATGAAAGATCTAGGTTCACTTCACTATTTTCTGGGAATTAAAGTCACATCTACTCCTAAAGGTTTACTTCTGATTCAATCCAAATATGCAAAAGAAATTCTTGCCAAAGCAGTTGTGGTTGGTTTTAAATCAACTTCCTCCCCTCTACTAACTAAATCATCTAAAGCTGAAGATCTATCTCATTACTCTAATCCACAACTTTATAGAAGCTTGGTTGGTTCCTTAAAATATCTCACTATCACTAGACCAGATCTATCATTTGCATTTCACTAGGCATGTCAGCAGATGCAAAGTCCTCTCAACTCTCACTTTCAACCTATAAAGAGGATACTAAGGTTTGTTAAGGGTTCTTATCAAAAAGGCTTATTATTTCAACCTGGTCCTCTCACACTATCAGTATTTTTAGATTCTGATTGGGCTGGAGATAGACTAGATAGGAAATCCATTATTGGATATTGTGTTTTTCTTGGGTAAAATCTCATCTCATGGTCAGCAAAAAAATATCCTACTATGGCTAGATCTAGCACAGAAGCTGAGTACAAAGCCCTTGCTAACACTATTGTTGAGTTAGTGTGTATTGAACAAATTCTAGCTGATCTTCAAGTTCATCTTTCTCATATACCTGAACTGTGGTGTGATAACCTCAGTGCTCTATCCCTAGCCAGTGATCCAATTCTTCATGTAAGGAGAAACACATATAGGTAGACTACCATTTTATCAGGGAAAAGGTTTCTCAAAAGAAATTACTCATCTCTCACATTTCCTCATAAGATCAACTAGCTGACATCTTCACAAAAACTCTATGCACTCCAAGGTTCAAATATCTGAAAGACAAATTACTTCCACCTTCTACCTGATCAAGCTGCCTGCTACCTTGTTCAGATACCATCAGCTTGCAGGGGAATGATAGAATATTAAAACTTCATCACTTCTCATTTATGTTATTCTTTTTTCTTTTCTGTTTTATGTTATTCTCATATTCTGTTAGTAGAGTTAGTTAGTTAGTTAGTTATAACTAACGGATCTGATTATTGTATAAATAGAGTATGCATTTTCTTCTTCCATTAATGAGAATTAAGCTTCTACTCATTATATTATTGTTCTTCTTTAATCTCTGTTTCTTTCTTCCAATATCATTCTTAGTTAATTTTAGTTCTTAAAGCGTTTCTCAGTCACACTTATACAAATTTCAAAGTTTCTTTTATTTCTTCAATTAAAAACTGGTCATCCATATAGATAGAAATTTTATGGGATACGACGATGCAGTGATACATAGTACTATATGATAATAGTAAGAGTTATTCTAGTATAATGTTTTATTATGAATGAGATGATTCAATAATGTTAAGATGTAGCCATATAGTTAAATATGTTAAGAAACTGTGAGGTTTAGTTCTAGTTGTAATACTATTTGGGTTGCCTAAGGCAGAAGGAAGGGGGCAGACCTGGGTTGTAGCCAGTAACGAAGCTAGGAATTGAAGTTAAGGAGGGACAATATATATATTTAATACATTGTAGAGGATAAAAGTTGTATATTATAAAAATTCAAGGGCCATTATATGAAGTTTTTTAAAAGTTAAGGGGGGCAATGGCCCCCTATGAAAATGGTTGGCTTGCCCAAGTCAAAAAGGAAGAAGAAAATTAAGTTCAGGTTTAAAAATAAAAAGCTTTGCCTTAGCCTAGCTCATCTTTTCAACCCAAAATTAAGTCTAAAACCCATTAAGCATGTAAAATGTTGTAAATCTATAAAACGCACACTTTCTCATTTCCCTTTATATACCAATAGCTGCATAGCGACAACAAACCTTTCACCCTCCTCTTTCTGACTCTTAGTAATTTTTCTCTCTTATTACTTGGTCCGTTGGAAGATTTTTAAGAAATGTGAGAGAGGTGTATAGTGTTTTTTCAATTAAAAAAATTTAAAGGGTGTTTTCTAATGAAGGTTAATATCAGTACATTCTCATTTTTTTTCTTCTTATTTTTTAATATCTTTTGTGCTTATTAGAATTTTACATATTACAAAAAACAAAAATCACATTTTTATTATACAATTTATTGTTTACCCTAATGGTGATACAAATGCTAATAATATCAAGGCCGTGTGATACTAATTCCAGAAAAAATATATCAAATTAGACTATATAACTTGCTCATTTTATTTTTGTATTGTTATGACTTAAATTTGGAATTTTTAAAATTTTCCATGCACTTTTGAGCCAATGGACATATCTTTCAAATTGTGTATTAGGTTAATACATAGTTGTATATATGTTATTGTCAATTGGTGAATGATACTTTTCATGACATTATTTTTAAATTTTTTGAGTAATCATTGGCAAAAACTCAAATATAACCTCACAAAAATCGGGTCGGTGGATCCCACCTCCGAACCACCAAATTTGGACATTAACTCTACTACACTCAAAAAAAATATTAGCCCACCCCACCAAATAATCCTGGCTCCGCCCGATAGCAATAAGTTTTAATGTGGGTCTTGTTAGAATTATCAAATAATTCAGAAGCCTATTAAGTGATTCATTATTAAATTACAAAATATGTCATATTAGGTAAATAAAATATCACCCTAATATGCCCAAGAGTCAAAAACATTTTTGGTTAATAAATTAACCAATTAGTGATTAAAAAATAAATTAAGAAAAACTCTTGATCTAACCGTGATGGACGGTCAAGTTCGCATGACTTTTGGGGTATAGGACCTCTCTCTGCCTATAAATTGTGGCCTAAACTCCATTATTTAGCCACTAGAAATAAGCAACAAATAACATAAAGGTTAGGAGAGAGAAACATATAATCTGTAACAAATTTTGATCTCAAGTTAGAGGCACCAATGACAACCTCTTCACTCGTCAAATCTAATGCTCACTTATGTATGTTTTTCAATCTAATGTTGGACACATGTGACAATTATGTAGATTAAGGTCATATATTTACATAACAGTTTATATGTTTGCATATTGTATCATTGGTCTATAAAAACTGTTAATTGATTTATTAATTTTAAATCTAACATGTGGTATCATAGCATACGGTTTAGATTACATAATTATCCTTTATGTCTAAACATGAAAATCATATTTTATAGCAAATTTGATATTCTAAATTATAAGACTTATGTGATATTTTTTATTATATTTCTTTTATGACTCTAATTTGGACTTAGTTTAAAATCTGCTTATGTTTATGAATAAAACTTTATGCGACATTCTGTTTTTCCGTCGCTGAATCTAATAAGAGTTATATGTAAAACTTTCTGCAACGTTCTGATATTGTGTCGCTGAACATGCTCATAATTCTGTGTGAAACTTACTGTGACGTTTTAATTTTTTGTCATTGAATCTGTTAGTGTTTATGTATGAAAATCTTATGTGAGTTTTCTTCTTTCTGTCACTAAATCTGTCTAGATTCATTTATGTGACGTTTTGAATATTTGTTCTTGAAACTCTTATTGCCTATTACGGACATTATATTTCAAGCGACAATTTTTTTGTGTCACCAATAACAAAAAGGAAAAACTAATCTAGAAATAACGTTTACTTTTATATCTCTCTGACAAAAACTATACTTTCTATTCCGCGAATAGGAGAGTGATTCTTTTGCAACTCTAAACATATTTGTGGTGAAAATAATTTTTTCTATTTTTAGACATTTTGTAGTATTCCAAATTTTACAAGATTTTTTTTCACTACATATGTAATGTTTATATTGTTTATATGTTCTTATGTACTTCATATCATTCCAAATCATTTTATGCATATTTCTCATGTTAACAATCTCACGGGCTAATATTCTCAAGAAGATAGGAGAGAAAGAGTATATTCTATTTGGTTGCAAAAAATCCAAAAATAATTGTGACATCATACTTATATGATGTTAGATTAAGAGAAAAGTGTCTTAATCTATAGTCATATATATTAAACTACTGTGTACGCATCTTTATTTGGACCTATGATTATCCATCAAGAATTGTGTATAATATTTTTCTGGTATATTAATTTTATATCCATTACGTAATATTTGTGTGCATGGATGTTCCATGAAAGTAAATTTATTTTGCACATTTTATGAATTAAAGATTTAAGCGCAATTACGGATAAATCAATTTAGGATATGTGTGTACCAAATTCATAAAATGAGATTTTGTTTACCAAAATTTTTATAACCAAATTAAAATTGATTTTGGTTCCCTAATTGTGATTTTCTTTTGTGACAATTTTAATTCTGTGTTTAAAGCCGCTTATTTTATAAAACTGTAAATCTGAATATTTTGAGGCATTTTCAGTAACAATTTTCTCATACCTCTAATAAACAATAATTGAGATTAAAATTGTCGACTTACCCGGGATTGATAAAAAAAAAATATGTCAATCCGAGAGGATTTAATGATGAAAAATCACAAATTTTTCAGTAATAAACATTGTTATGACTATTTCAACCCGTTTAAGCTTTCAAAACATTTAATTTGTCATATTTGGTAATAAATTTGACAGTTATTTCTTTCTCAATTTTTTTTTAAATTTCTCTTATTGGGAAGATTATTTTTTTTAAGAGTTTTCTTATTGTGATTACTCAAATTTTCCATTATTGAAAATTATGGATTTCTCCATTTTATGTGTTTTAATAAATACATTTGTTGTCTTATCTCATTTGACTATCATAATATTTTCGGTATATACCAAATATTGTTATGAATACTATACTTATGTTTAAAATTTTGATACTAATACTTATATTAGATTAGATTAGGTGTCAATTAAAGTGTCATAGTCTGTAATTATTAATATTAAATTACTGTGTATAAATTTGGTTGTAAGTGAATCCAAATATAATGTTGTATGCTAGATTACAAATTATTGATGCCATGATGATGTGAATTTTTCATTGTAAGAGTACCCAAAGGGACAATTTTTATCAAATGGACATTAATAATTAATAATTTTTACATTCATCAACTTAACCTCGAATGATTCAAATTTTCTTTGAGACTAATATTTACATAAAGTTTAATCGGTACTCAAAATAGTAAATATTAGATTAAATATGGCATGCCTTATGGTTTTCATATCAGTATTTATGAGGTTACGATTCCACCAAAGTGGTCTGATCTAATAAATTGTAAATGCTGAATATTGTAATAAGATTCAAAAACTATGTCATGGTTGCTCCAAAGAGTCCGGATAAGATTTTGAGTGTTCGAATTATTAATTATTTCATTATGATTACGCCATTGTGATTTGATTGCTCCAAATAGTCCGGTGGAAATGGTGAAGTTAATATTAAGGGGTAATATATTTGTTATTAAGGTTGGTATCGGTTGCTCCAAAGAGTCCATAACATTGTTGTAACACCCCGCCTAATTAAATACCGGGTGATCGTTCTATACCCAATTAAATCAGAGTATACAGTTGGTTCATTCTTAGCATCACTATCGAAAATAATTTTTTTTATTAATTCACCCAAAAATTACTTGAGCTAGTGCCAAAACCTTTTTCCATTTAATTTAATTAAACACATTCCACAAAGCGGAGCAATAATAAACAATATCAAACCACAATTGAATAAGAATAAATATAACTGGATTAAATCTCAAGTTAAAATATTTCACTATTATCAATTAAAAATGATATCCACATTAATGAGATAAATGATTACAACCTCTGAAACGAAAGTGAAACAACTAGGATCTTGGGCGACATGCCCAAAACGAAATAGCTACAACATGTGAATCAAGGAGATGAAGTGATAGCGCGCGAGAGGTGTCCGCGTTTAAAGTGCACATTGGTTATTTTCTGTCTCGCCGCGACTATACAACAAACCTAAATTACAACTACACATGCGGGGCAAGCACAGCGGTAATTAGTGTATCGAAAATCCACAGGGACGAGATGCCAGAATTTATATGATTTAATACTCCAAAATAAAAGTGTAAAAGGTGAATTACAAACTAAAAGGAAAAAGATGCATAAAAGGGAAATGATTATCTAGGCAAGGGAATTGAAACCAGACTAACAAAGCGATAAAACTATAGGTTGCGTCGAATATCCCTCACCCAAGTTAATTTGTATAAAATGGTTACATGGGTCAACGAGTTATTACAAATGCGTCTCGTTTTGACATTTAATTAAATCAAGGGTTGTCGCGCCCCTAAATCCTCATAAAAGCCTCATAAGATTTTTGCGTCAACAAATATCCCGAAAATTATTCGCGAAAGGTCATAAGCACGGGACATACATGATATCCAAGTCATGCTCCCACGATGATTTTCTTCCCGATAACGATTTTCAATTTTCTCATTTCCATACATACGTAAACCCTCACCGAATGTCATGGGTCGAGGTGCGGATGCATGAAAATGGGAACTTTGAAAATTACCATCGGACATAAATGAAACCTCATTATGATAGGAATTTTGAAAACTATTCGAATTCGTTTCAAAATTCCTATTATAAGGAGGTAAAGGCCCAAAATCATTATCATCATCATCAAAATTCCAATAACCCAAATTTTGACTTTCGTTATACTTGCCCAAAGTCATATTTCAATTTGTTATACTTTGAGATTCTAAGTATTCACCGAAAGTCATAGGTTTGCGAGAATTTTGAGAATTATAACAATGATTACCGAAAGAATTGGAATAAGACATGCTTACCCCGAAAATGGCTCGAAATGGCAAATTCCACAAAGTAAGTGCGCGCGGGAAAAATTCGAGCGTTTCCAAGTGCTCAAATGTGGAAGTCCTGCAAAAAGATTAGCAAATAATACAAATAGAAAGAAAATACTATGAAATACTAAATCAAATAAAGTCTAAAACAAACAAGTCCCCGGCAACCGCGCCATTTTGATAGCGCACGAGAGGTGTGCGCATGTAAAGTGTACAGTCGTTTTCTGTCTCACCGCGATTATACAAACAAACCTAAATTACAACTACACTTGCGGGGCAAGCACAGTAGTAAGTCGGGTATCAAAAATCCATAGGGACGAGATGCTAGAATTTATATGATTTAATACTCTGAAATAAAAGTGTAAAAGGTGAATTACAAACTAAAAGGAAAAAGATGCATAAAAGGGAAATGATTATCTAGGCAAGGGAATTGAAACTAGATTAACAAAGCGGTAAAACTATAGGTTGCGTCGAATATCCCTCACTCGAGTTAATTTGTATAAAATGGTTACATGGGTCAACGAGTTATTACAAATGCGTCTCGTTTCGACAGTTAATTAAATCAAGGGTTGTCACGCCCCTAAATCCTCATAAAAGCCTAATAAGATTTTGGCGTCAACAAATATACCGGAAATTACGCGCGAAAGGTCGTAAGCACGGGACACACATGATATGTCTCGTCAAATCTCCTAGGCGTAATAACTAGGTCAACGCACCAGAAATAGACCCGTAAACACTATCACCAAGCAAAGCAACGTGTTTACCCGAGTTAGTTTCATTCAAACGCAACCCAATTTAAATTACCTAGAAAGCATCGTAAAAACGCGGTAAAGAAACGCAATAAAGAAACGCGATAAAACTACACTAGAAAGCACGGGAAGAAAGCACGTAAACCTAATTAGAAAGCATGTAAATTACACTACAAAGCAAGAAAGAAAGGAATACAAACTATACTAATAGAAAGGATGATGAATAGTCAACATTCAACCCAAATGGGGTGTCAATCCAAGAACAATTAAAGAAGAACTAACCAAATCACCCAAACCCTAAGCTATTCTACCCTAAAATCGTGTATATTTACTTGTTACATAAAAAATGCTTTATATAGTAAGTTGGAATTAAATTAGAAAAGAAAAGAGAAAAGAAAAGAAAAGAAATGCCAAAATATCTACAGAAAACAGCTAATCGATCGATCGACCCCTTTGGTCGATCGATCAATCGATCAAAGGTAAAATATCAACTATTGATGAGGATCGATCGATCGATCCTTTTGATTGATCGATCGATCAAGCAGGGAAGAATCTAGGCAGCTCACTGCATGGCCTTTCTTCTCTTCTCCCCTCTTTTCGTTCATTATTTTCCCCTTCCACCAAAAGTGTAGTAACTTCTTCGTTAGGGGTCCGAATCGCGCACCGTTCGCGGACACGCGAAGCTAGCAAGGAGGGCTACAACTTTTGTGAGATTTTAGGCAAGGTGCCCAAACTGTGAAAAGAACGACTTGCCCTTGAACGTGCGATTGCATACGAAACTTGAGTGGAATGCGCTCGAACTCCATACTTAGTACCTAAATACCTATAAAACCCCAATTATACCTCATATAGCATGTTAACAATATAAACCAAGGTTGTCTGGTTAACGGGCTTAAATATAGAGATTAAGGCACCTGAGGGGGCTAAAATGCGTAGGTTCGACTGATGAAATACGTAATATTTGCGTATTATCACACCCCCTAACTTACACATTGTTAGTCCCTAGAAATGAAATAGGATACAATTAGAACAAGTAAACCAAAATAGGAGATGGTACAAAAATATGGTTTAAACGCATAATGCCACTTTCGCAGGCGATTCGATTGCATTTAGCATATGCAATAAGCCGTTAAACCCCTAGGTCACCCTAATGGATGAGTGTCGTCTCGTGAGGGTTTTCAAGGATGATACCCACAAACATCACAAGGTTTCCTCAAAATATGCCCAAACCAACATGCGACAAGCCTAACAATGGCGAAAAGGATTTCATACGCATTATTAGCAAAGTGAATGAATTCAAACAAAAGCCCAAATCATTAACATTATAGAATGCACCTCATAGAATTGAAACCTTAAAATGTGGGAGGGGAGCGAGCACATACAAAGTGTGATTTGATTAAAAACTTATATAAACCAGATAAACATTAAAGCAAGCATACATTCAATCCTTACGGGCATTACACTCATCAAGTGAATTCACACAAAATAGGGAGGTAAAACACAGAACACGCGGGCTAAAGAGTAAATGTAAATGGAAACTAGGCCTCACACATGTCACAAATGAAGAACGCTATATATAAACTGAAAAACTGTAATCTCAATAAAGGATACCGCACATTAAAAGAGGCGAAATGCATTTTTATAGATTATCAAAACTATTATGACTTTTAAATTACATCAACCTAAGATCACATAGGACTTTACTAGGGTTGTAACATAGGCTAGGCTAGGGTATAAATTGAAGGAATGTATAGTGTTCGGAATGAAAAGTCGGGATAATGGAAAGATGCGGGCAATATCAAAATTGGAAAACAAGTTCCAAAACGGCATTAGATATATCATCGGGGAGAGAAATCAAAGCTTATTGAACTATATACACAATATTTACAACTTTCTCTTTCTTTTCTTTTCTTTTCTTTTCTTCTTTTTCTCATTTTTTTCTTTTGTTTTCTTTTGCTTTTTGCTCTTTGCTTTCTCTTTTTCTTCGATTTTTCACTACTTTCTTTACTTTTCAAACTCTCATAAGCCTAAATTGCAACCGACATCACAACAACAACATTCAATCCCAAGCAACATTCCAAACAAAGGTCAGGAAAGTGTATATATGGGCTAAAACTCCAATTTAGAGTTGGTTATGGGAATGGGGTATGAAATGAAAGGCTATATTTAGTCTCAAAGGGGTTAACGAGGGTAAACATATAAGGGTGAGGTCAAGGATAATATGGGTGCCATAACAAAGAGGGCCTATGATCATTTCACAAAGTTTACGTAATTCTCGAATCAAAACAATATATGAAAATCATGATCGAGTAACACATTTCAAGTATGAACTCAATTAATGAACGATCAAATGAAAGAATAGCGAGATTACCAACGAATTCAACGTTTTCAATGAGAAAAGAATAGTGTATAAACTCACAAACGACGAAAGGTACAAAGCTTACTCGGTGTAAGTATATACAATGCAACAAAACATTATCGAGTTATAAATTCTTAAACCAAATCAATAAAATAATAAAAGTGCATATGCTCATGGGATTAAAGTTTAATTCATGAAGTTATTCATAATATCAATAATCAAGATTAAAGTCTAACAACTTCTAAAATCGAGAACATGCATCATTGGGTTGTCTATTGGATCGGGAAATTATTGAAATTTATCATCGGAAACAAAGGCAAAATGCCCAAAAAGGGGGAAAAAAGAAAGAAAATATTTTTGAAATTTTCAATTTTTCTACGAAAAGCACACTAAGTAACTAACATGTGAACAAAAACACGGACGAAAATAAAGAAATAGATAGAATATCCCACACCCCCTAACTTAAAACTTGACATTGTCCTCAATGTGAATTAAGAACAAGGTAAAAGAGAGGAAAATGGTGATATTACCCAAAAGTGGAGCGATCCCCATAAGAACAAGTCCAAAGAATCTACAAAAGAAGTTAGTACCGAGCATAGCAAAAACAAGAAACGAAAAGTTAAGTAATTACACTAGACTAAAATAAAAAGAAAGAAAGAATAAAAAGCTAACTATATACAACCTACTATTTAGGCCTCACACTAACTATACACTTGAAGTCTAAATATATGAGAGTCCACCGTAAAAATGATTTGACTTTGGAGGATAACCGGTGTACCTTCACATACAAGAATGCCCTCCGAAAAATATGGATTTTGTTTGGACAATGGAAGGCATGTGTAAGGCGAAAGAAATGAAACATCGTCAATTAAAAGTTTTGGAGGGACAATGGGGGGTTTGGATTGAATGGGTGACAAAAATATGTGGGGACCGAGAAAAGCCGAATATCCTCCCAATGATTTTGAAATTGGAATGGGAGGCGGCACACACAAAGGCATGGATGCGATCATGGAAGGCGACTCGAGCAAGTACTCCTCATCGATGAAAAGGTTTAAAACATTAAAGTTTGAAACCGAATCATCGGGTACTTGTGACGGTGTGATAATAGAGAATGAAAATGGGGATGAAAGAAATTCAAGCTCATGAGATGAATCAACATCGCATGAAGTTTGAGTTTTGAATGAAATAATATCATTTTCAATGAAATGTTCTTCTTTGGGGGCCAAAGAAGAAATCATTTCATTACAAATAAATATTACGTCATTATCATCCTCACTTTCAATATCTATTACGAGATGGGAAAAGTCAAGAATGGTTTGTTCCAAAGTAGGTACACGTACCTTATTTGGTTCAAAACATTCCTCGACTTCGAAAGTCTCGAAAGAAAAATCGTCGTCGGACTCAAAAAATAAATCCAAGTCATGTTCCCATGATGATTTTCTTCCCGATAACGATTTTCAATTTTCTCATTTTCATACATACGCAAACCCTCACCGAATGTCATGGGTCGAGGTGCGGATGCATGAAAATGGGAACTTTGAAAATTACCATCGGACATAAATGAAACCTCATTGTGATAGGAATTTTGAAAACTATTCGAATTCGTTTCAAAATTCATATTATAAGGAGGTATAGGCCCAAAATCATTGTCATCGTCATCAAAATTCCAATAACCCAAATTTTGACTTTCGTTATACTAGACCAAAGTCATATTTGAATTTGTTATACTTTGAGATTCTAAGTATTCACCAAAAGTCATAGGTTTACGAGAATTTTGAGAATTATAACAATGATTACCGAAAGAATTGGAATAAGACATGCTTACCCCAAAAATGGCTCGAAATGGCAAATTCCACAAAGTAAGTGCGCGCGGGAAAAATTCGAGCGTTTCCAAGTGCTCAAATGTGAAAATCCTGCAAAAAGATTATCAAATAATACAAATAGAAAGAAAATACTATGAAATACTAAATCAAATAAATTCTAAAACAAACAAGTCCCCGGCAACGGCGCCATTTTGATAGCACGCGAGAGGTGTGCGAGTGTAAAGTGTACATTCGTTTTTTGTCTCACCGCGATTATACAAACAAACCTAAATTACAACTACACTTGCTGGGCAAGCACAGTAGTAAGTCGGGTATCAAAAATCAACAGGGACGAGATGCTAAAATTTATATGATTAAATACTCCGAAATATAAGTGTAAAAGGTGAATTACAAACTAAAAGGAAAAAGATGCATAAAAGGGAAATGATTATCTAGGCAAGGGAATTGAAACTAGATTAACAAAGCGGTAAAACTATAGGTTGCGTCGAATATCCCTCACTCGAGTTAATTTGTATAAAATGGTTACATGGGTCAACGAGTTATTACAAATGCGTCTCGTTTCGACAGTTAATTAAATCAAGGGTTGTCACGCCCCTAAATCCTCATAAAAGCCTAATAAGATTTTGGCGTCAGAAAATATCCCAGAAATTACGCGCGAAAGTTCGTAAGCACGGGACATACATGATAAGCCTCGTCAAATCTCCTAGGCGTAATAACTAGGTCAACGCACCAGAAATAGACCCGTAAACACTATCACCAAGCAAAGAAACGTGTTTACCTGAGTTAGTTTCATTCAAACACAACCCAATTTAAATTACCTAGAAAGCATCGTAAAAACGCGATAAAGAAACGCAATAAAGAAACGCGATAAAACTACACTAGAAAGAACGGGAAGAAAGCACGTAAACCTAATTAAAAAGCATGTAAATTACACTACAAAGCAAGAAAGAAGGGAATATAAACTATACTAATGGAGAGGATGATGAATAGTCAACATTCAACCCAAATGGGTTGTCAATCCAAGAACAATTGAAGAAGAACTAACCAAATCACCCAAACTCTAAGCTATTCTACCCTAAAATCGTGTATATCTACTTGTTACATCAAAAATGCTTTATATAGTAAGTTGGAATTAAATTAGAAAAGAAAAGAGAAAAGAAAAGAAATGCCAAAATATCTACAGAAAACAGGGGGTCAATCGATCGACCCCTTTGGTCGATCGATCGATCGATCAAAGGTAAAATATCAATTGTTGATGAGGATCGATCGATCGATCCTTTTGATTGATCGATCGATCAAGCAGGGCAGAATCTAGACAGCTCACTGCATGGCCTTTCTTCTCTTCTCCCCTCTTTTGGTTCATTATTTTTCCCTTCCGCCAAAAGTGTCGTAACTTCTTCGTTAGGGGTCCGAATCGCGCACCGTTCGCGGGCACGCGAAGCTAGCAAGGAGGGCTACAACTTTCGTGAGATTTTAGGCAAGGTGCCCAAACTGTGAAAAGAACGAATTGCCCTTAAACGTGCGATTGCATACGTAACTTGAGTGGAATGCGCCCGAACTCCACACTTAGTACCTAAATACCTACAAAAGCCCAATTATACTGAGGTTGTCTAGATAACGGGATTAAATATAGAGATCAAGGCACCCGAGGGGGCTAAAATGCGTAGGTTCGATGGATGAAATACGCAATATTTGCGTATTATCATGAAGCGTCTAATACAAAATCTACAACTCCATAGCATCCACAGCACATCCAGGACTAATCCCAAATTGTTGGCATTCGAATGACTGGACACCTAAAATAAAAGATACGAGAGAGAGAAGTGAAGAAAATATACAAGGAAATAGGTCAGAGCCAGATAGTAAAAATAGTTTTGTGAAACAACAAGTGAATAAATGTTATATTCATCAATTGTTATATACTTGTTAGATTATCGGACTCTCTCTCTTGAGATTCTCACCTCTCATCTAGAGTGCACAACTAATGCACCTCTAAGCCATCCTAGTTACAGTTCTCATGACAACTAATTCAACCGAGTGTATCCATTAACCACGGCCCAATTCATTCCCACGTATTTCCCTCGTAATACATGTAATAATAGTATTGTATATGAATTTATATTCAACATGGATAATAACTTTAAGTATTTAACGTAATTAGTATTATCATACTTAATTAAATTCAACATTTCATTATCTTTCACTTCTAATTTATTCACATAAAAGATATTATCACAAGTATACATATACATACACATAATTATATATATACAATATGGCACCCCAAGGCACAACTGCGGTGCATGCATTACTCTATTATCATATCCCAATGCATCTTATCATTGTATAGGGGACTATAAGTTCGGCAAAGATTCCTCGAACCATAAATATCAAACACAAGCATTTGAGGCTAACATAGTCCTAAACCTTTGGGCTACGCACATACCTACGTATCCAAATGACCAGTCACACCCATATTTACAAAAGTGGTGATCAATCCCTAAGTATTACGTTCTCGAGTGACAAATCAAAAATCTCATGGATTCATCGGGATATGACTACCCTCACATGTAAACCTCCCCCGATAGCAAGTAAGCTAGGTATGTCATACACATAAATCATCAATCAATAGGCATTATCATATACCTATATAAAATTAGGTACTTAAACTATTTATATCATATTAGGAATCCATCATATCCTAAGAACCCGTCGTATTTATTGAATACTACCCGTACTTGTAATCATGATTATCATCATGTATTTTATTATGTAGTTATCACTCCTATAATATTTTATTCGAACCAAGTACCCGTAAATATATCATCAATATTAACCGCACTTGATATGACGATTATTCTCCTCTAAATCGTAATATAATTTTGTAAATATCTCTAACAAAATTATAATCCTCAAATCCAAATAATTTTCCAATATTAACCCAATTCCCTCGGTCCTTCTTAATGTTCCAAAATTAATAAAATCTCACCATGGTCCAAATTACCATTTCATGTACTATTAAGTTATTAATATATGCATTGTTAAATTAAAATATTAATATGGTGAGAAATTTATCTCATTATTTTATCATATTATTGTATCGAATTTTGTTTCTCCAAAATTGCATATCTCCTCTGCTTTAATTTTCATGAAACTAACTTCTTATAATGAAGTAAAGAGGTTAAGTTTAAATTATTGTATTAGATCTTTATATATAACTTTTAATTGTGAACCCACTATTGTGATGAACTTTATGTGGAACATTTCATATAAAGGTTAAAAAGATTAATTTTCATTTTAATGTGGATGGTGTTACACACTCACACTAATAATGAAAAGGATTAAATGTATATATGAACCATCATTTTAACTCTAGTAGGCACCTATTGTATCTTGCCCATATGAGATAAGTTTTGAAGTTCCATTCACATCTCGATTAAAACATCTAATGGACGATGTTACGGTCTAACCATACCCAAATTCCTCGTTTTAACTTCACTCATGTTTCATTATATGTGATGTCTAACACTCATCACTTTAGATTGCTCCTACGAGCAAAAATTTTGCTCGAAATTTTCAAGTTCTGGGTGTTACTACACTTCACCCTACATAATTTTCTTTTCGATTTCTTGCTTCTCAAGAGTCCTTCTAACTCCCTCGCCCTTCCCAGTCATTTATGGATGAGGTTCGAACGTCACAAACATCATCAATGACGGTGCTTGAGGAACTATAGCTCCCGAACGATTTTTTGATTCTTTTCAGCTCGAACAACAATTATGGTGAGTCCTATCTCGATCACCATTTCCAAAATACTCTATGTCATCGGCTAAGTACTCCTCCTGCTGCCCTTCTAACGACCTTCACTACTTATTGAAGGACTACCGAGCTCATACAAAAATTTCATTACTTATATATCCTGGAAGGAGCACGTATGTCATAACACACAGAGGAATACAACATCGTAATAATAGGATTCTACATCAAAGAACGCTAAGCTAAAATGTAAAAATCCATTCAGATCCTAAGGACACTAGAACCTGATGCCCTGATTCCACGTGTAACTCCCCGCCTAATTAATTATCGGGTTATCAGTCCTATACTCAATTAAATCAGAGTATACAGTTGGTTAATTCTTAGCATCACAGTCAAAAACATTTTTTTATTAATTCACCCAATAATTAATTAAGCTAGTGTCAAAAACTTTTTCCATTTAATTTAATTAAAACCATTCCACAAAGCGGAGCAATAATAAACAATCTCAAACCTCAATTGAATAAGAATAAATATGACTGGATTAACTCTCCAATTAAAATATTTCACTATTATCAATTAAAACTGATATTCGCATTAATGACATAAATGATTACAACCTTTGCAATAAAATTGAAAAACTAGGATAAAGGGTGACATGCCTTAAATCAAATAGCTACAATAAGTGAATCAAGGAGATTAAGTGTCTAATACCAAATCTGCAACTCCATAGCATCCACAGCACGTCAATGACCAATCCCCTATAGCTGGCATCCCAGTGGCTGGACACCTAAAATAGAAGATACGAGACAGAGGAGAGAATATGCAAGGAAACGGGTCAGAGACCGATAGTAAAAATAGTTTTGTAAAACAGCAAGTGAATAAATGATATATTCAGCAATTATTATATACATGTTAGATTATCGAACTCCCTCTCTTGAGATTCTCACCTCTCATCTAGAGTCCACACCTAACGTACCTCTAAACCATCCTAGTTATAGTTCCCATGATAACTAATTCAACCCACTGTATCCATCAACCATAGCCCAATTCATTCCCACGTATTTCCCTCGTAATTCATGTAATAATAGTATATGTATATCCATTTAGATTCAACATGGATAATCCTTTTAAGTATTTAACGTAATTAAGTATTATCATACTTAATTAAATTCCAGATTTCATTATCTTTCACTTCTACTTTATTCACATAGAAGATATTATCACAAGTATATATATACATATACATAATTATATATATACAATACGGAACCCCGAGACGCAGCTGCAGTGCGTGCATTACTCTGTTATCATATCCTAATACAACTCGTCACTGTATAGGGGATTATAGGTTCGGTAAAGATTCATCGAACCACAAATATCAAACACAAGCACTTGAGGCGAACATAGTCATAAGCCTTTGGGCTACGTACACACCTACGCTCTCAAATGACCGGTCACACCCATATTTACAAAAGTGGTGATCAATCACTAAGTTCTATTGTCTCGAGTGACAAATCAAAAATCCCATGGATTCATCAGGATATGATTGCCTTCACGCGTAAACCTCCCACAATAACAAGTAAGGTAGGTGTGTCATACATATAAATCATCAATCAATAGGCATTATCATATACCTATATAAAATTAGGTACTTACACTACCTATATCATATTAAGAATTCATCATATCCCAAGTACCCGTCGTATTTATTAAATACTACCCATACTTGTAATAATTATTATCATCATATATTTTATTATGTAGTTATCACTCACATAATATTTGATCTGACCCATGTACCCGTACTTAGTATAACGATTATTCTCTTCTAAATCGTAATATAATTATGTAGATATCTCTCACAAAAATCTAATCCTCAAATCCAAATAATTTTCCAATATTAACCCAAGTCCCTCACTCCTTGTTAATGTACCAAAATTAATAATATCTCACCATGGGGCAAATTACCATTTTCCAAACTTTTTTTTATAAAGGTACATTCTGCCACAAATATAAAATTACAATTCTGAGGCTTTTCTCCTCCGATTTTGGGAAATCTTAAAACTGCAAATTTGTGCATAATGTGATTTTATACAATAACACACAAGCACAGTGCCAATTTCCTCTTAAAATGGTCGTAAAATTATCATATAATGTTCATCCTTTTTCAACAATTTTTCATATGTTTTAATCCATTTTCTTTCACCCAAACACACATGAAATATATTCTAACGAATCTGAAATATCTCAACATCATTTCCACATGATTATGGGTAATTATAATACAAGGAAAAATATCTAAATCATCAATTTCACATGAGAACTAACATCAAACCCAATTAACCCTCAAAATTTCATTTATCTAAATTCTCCAGTTCTATACACCTTAAAAACCCAGAATTTAGAATTATGATTCCTTCTCTAAATCGTCAAATTTCCTATTCAATCGTGAGTAGGATTCATCTACATGCAATACCTATCCTCATTTTCTATTTTTTCCATAAACATATATTTTTCTCTACATGTAAAACCTATCATTTTCATCATGATCATAGCCTCTTCATGTTTATACTCAACTACATGAATTTGCCTAACCCTTATCTTTGATTTGTCAATCATTTTAAATCCCAAATTCATTAGTTCCACAATCCAAAAGAAATCCTATTCTAACATGGATTTTATGAGCACTGAAAATTAAAGCAAGAATCACTTGCCTTATAAGTTAGTCTGAACCGTTGGTGAAGATAATGTAAGAATCTCCTCCTCCCTTTTTTCGGAGACTTTTCGGCGACTCTTCGGTGGTGGTGCAAGGTTTATATATGATGGTTGTCCCCTTGGTTTGCCCTAGGTGACTCCTCATTTCCAAGCAACTCTTCCTCTCCTCAAGTTAACCTTTCATTTTCTCTCTAACGCTTCATTTTCTCTTAAAATTCCTCACTTATTTTTGGATGAAATGAATCTTATGTAGAGTCTAACCTCACTTAATATAATAAGTCTCCTAGCTAAAAGACAAAAATGTGTATATTATTCATCTCCCAAGCAAAATGACAAAAGTGTCCTTTCGGGATGTCCTTTCATCTTTTAATTGCCCCGAGACCCAAATCAAACTCCCGGGTAGATTTTTTTGACCCCTTCCAAATTTAATGGCGCACTAAAATGACCATAAGGTTAATATAAAATAATCTTTTTTTTATTCATTTAAATTAGTCCCGACATGTCCCGTAATCACGTCCCGACTTAATTTACATTATTGTCGTACTACTAACTCACAACAGTCGTTTTAACATCTTATTCCTATATTAGTTATATATCACTAAGTAATATTCAAAATCAGATGTTATTATAATCTCTATTAATATTAAATCCTGATTAATCCCAATTAATTTTACATAATTAATTCCCATTTATTTGGCCCATTAACTTTTAATTTCTCTGAATTTAAAACTCATAAAATAACGAGGTATTACATACTTTCCCCCTTATAACGAAATTTCATCCCAAAATTTGAAAATAAGGCATATTTGGTAAGAAAAACTCTTAGTATTTATCTCACATTTCATGTAACCTCCGTTGTACCGTCCATATAGTACATTACCGAATACCCCTAATAAAGAACACCTCTCTGATGTTATACTCCAAGCCTTACCATTTAAGTTTCAACTTATTTTTAGATATTCACTATCTATCCTTCTACTATTCGCACCTTAGTAGATTAATGAATCTTTAGTTATACGATCTCGTATCGCGACGATCACACAAAAGTAGATTACTTGCGTAGTGTATATTTTACACACATCATAAACTATGAGTATCACTTATCTCGGATTTTTGAAATAGTACCCGTTCCCCCACCTTTAACTAACAAGCATGAGAACAACAAGGCTTTCAATGCCATATTTCAATTTGACCCATACACAAAAGCCAACTTATATGAGTTATTGTGCTCCGACTCCACTAATGGAAGACACTGCTCTCGTCCTCCCCTGAAATTCTAGGGGACACATATAATTTATTCTCCAACATTTAATTAGTCCGCTTGTTTAGTCCATTCGTATGCAGATGATAGATCGTACTCAATCACAACACGGTACCCATGTCCTTGTGAATACTCTTTCAAAATCGTAAGACAAAGATCTTGTCCCGATAAGACACGATATCAAGCGACACTCCATATAACCTCACTATCTCGATTATAAAGATCTGCGCATAACTGTCTCGTAATATGACCAGTCTTAACTGGCATAACGTGAGTTAGTTTGCTCAACCGATACATTATTATCCATATAGGATCACAAGCCCCTTCGGAATAAAATTCCTTAGAATACTCCCCCATCACTACTTCGGAATCCTAATGGTTGAAGAAACCTCTAATGGTTTCGGATGGTCCACCCTTTTTCAACAACCAGGTGATCCATTGGAAAAAAGATTTTAGCAATATTTCTCTTCATTAGATACAAACACCACTGTCATTTATACTTAATACATTCGGTGTTCACCCGAATGTACCTCAAATCGTGATCAATGCAACTTTTCCACAACCTGTGTTGCAAATCCTTAGTGCTCAAAAATTTGGGTTTTTTTTCGTGAAACGTAGGTCTCTGCCAAATCTTTTGGAATAAACTTCGACTTACCGACTAAATGTTATTGAATTCACATTATGATCATAATCTACTGCCTTATACAATACTTTCAATTACCTAGGGCACCCATACACCCTACAACTCACGCATTATTGCGCAAATGAAATATACTATGCTTAGATAAATTCTCTTATACTCGTCATGTTGATATAGTAGGGATGTATTCAACCATCCCAATAGGCATAACGTATTCACCCTTTCAGTGGCATCATTATTTTATTCATAATGATATCAGAACTAGGCGACTCTACCGGCCTTAAGTCATTATAGAATTATCAGCTCTACATTTTGTTCTCATATATATACAATAACCAAGGAACGAAAACCATGTACTATCGTCCAAACTTCTCTCCAACTTCTGGTGTTTGTCAGTTTCGTGTGTGGGATGTCTCGCAAAGCGAAATCCAAATAAGGAACCCCCCCCCCCCCCGACACACTACTACCTAACATAGTCAGTCATTAAGATCCGTAAGGCTCTTAGTCCATAATATGTACCTTCCACAATCTTCGTATGTCGGCATAAAAGTCTACTTATTCTCGTAAAGATGTCATGAAACATGGCACGATCACTATCCCAAGGCCACTATAGAAATGACGAGCTATATCTCGCTGCTCGATAAGGAACACAATGTACCGTGAGTCGCATCAGTAAATAAATCCCTTCACACCGGGATTACATATAACTAGACAACATACTCACTGAAGTCTATGATACAAATTTCATATATATATATATATATATATATATATATATATATATATATATATATATATATATATATATAACTATGAAAGCTATATAAATTAATCGTCAACAAACCAATTTAGAATCGCCAGTTGAAATAACATAACTATTTAGCACGTTCAATTTTGTTTCTTTTGTTTCAATTTAAAGAACCAATGAGTAAAAAAGAGTGATAGCATAATGTTATTAAGAAGTTCCCTTCATCAACCGAGGTGGTGATCAGGTTCTGTTTGGTTCCAAAAACCAATACAATGAATTTTATCATGTGTCGGGGTAATATTTTATACCCGTCGCAAATTTTGTCATCATTCTTATCATTGATAAAAAAAAATAGTTCATGTCATTACAATCAATGCTAAAAAAAATTGAGATAAGTAGAGAACAAATAATAAGAGACTCACCAGTTTTGAGATCACCTCATGCAACTCTTTCATGGATTAAGGCTCTCTTAAGTATACGCTGGTTTCAAGAATATACTGCAGCAAAAAAAATATATGTACCTAATGATTGGAAAAGTAATTAAGTGTAGAAAATCTTTACAATACATACCTTGTAAAGGGTTCAACAAAAAAATGGAATCCACCTACCTCCATAACTGTTAAGATCTAAAATTCAACCAATAAAAAACCACCACCATATTTGTTAAAACTCAATTCCCCCAAACCCATATATACATATATATACACCGCCCTACATCATATATATATTTATATATACATATATGGGTATACTAACAATAATTCAATCCATGTACTTTGTTTTATGAATATAGTAAGATGTTTATGGTTCGAGTATATTACCTCCATATACCCACATTCAACAAATAATGTGGATCCGGGAATATGGGTCCGTACCAGCGGAACGATTTAATCGCGATACCTTCCCAATAAACATACTTTTTTTATTTATGAAAAAATATTTTTTTTGATTTTAATTTTAATAAAAAATTGTTTAATTTTAATCACGATATCATGTAAATAAACATAATTTTTTTATTTATGATATTTTTAAATTTTAATTTCAATAAAAACTGTTTACTTTTAATAAAAAAACATTTTTTTATATTAATAGGAAAATTGTTTTTTTATATATAAAAATTGTTTTTATATCAATTGTTAAAAACAAAAGAATAAAAAACTTAAAAAAAAGGGAGATGTGGTTTCTAGGTTGTTTCTAGGCGATTCATGTAGAGCTTCTCATAGTATTATATATATCATCATGACATTTTATACTACGTATTTGACATCACAAATTGCAAACCACATAGTTTGGTATATATGCCTGGATGCATAAAATAAGTGCTGACACAAAAACTAATTGTGCCTTATTACAAAGAATCAACCTTATGATTAGGCCTGTAAATCGGGTTGGGTGAGCCGGGCTTGGAATAGCTTAGGCTCGGCCCGAATTTTCATATCCATATCCCAGGCCCGAGCTCGGCCCGAATTGAAATAAAAGTTTATGCTCAGGCTCGGCTCACCAAACTCACGGGCTTCGGGCCCATTTTCGGACAGGCCCAATTTGAAATCTGAAAAACGTTTTAATTGAAAAATATTTGAATTTAAAAAATCAGCCCACTTTTAGTTTAGGAATGTTCAAAAAACCAACCTAATTTTTTAGTTTAAAAAATTCACCACTTTTTGTTTAGAAATTTTCAACAAATCAGCACTCTTTTTTTAGTTTAAAAAAATCAGCATACTTTAGTTCAGAAATCTTAAAAAAATCAGCACCTTTTTTTAGTTCAAAAAAATCAGCACCTTTTTTTAGTTCAAAAAAATCAGCACACTTTTTTAGTTTAAAAAAATCAACACACTTTTAGTTTAAAAATATTCAAAAAAAATCAGCACACTTGTTTCAAGTCCAATAAATGATGCAGCATACTTTTAAATCAATATTGTGCATGCATATAGTTGCACAACATAAAATAATTCAGCACTAAATCAGTCATGCATATATACATAATATAACTCAACACTAAATCAGCATTGTGTCCAAAACAGTTGCACAAAACGTGGGGAAAAAATGGACAAAACAGTCCTTACATCGCTAAAACATAATTGTGTCCAAAACAGCGGACAAAAAGTGGAAAAAAATCAGCACTTTAAATCAGCTCCTCACACCACACGAATCATTCCTTAGAGATGCTCAAATCTGAAAATGGATAAAAAAAATAGTCGTCAATAAATAAAGAAGAAGTTAAGCATAACAATTAATAAAAAATAGTAATCAATTAAAAAAGAAGTTAAAATAAATGTACCGAATCACAAACATACCAGAAAATGCAGAATCAACCTCCTCCTCAAATTCAGTTTGCACGGATCCATTTTGAATCCAATCTTGAGTGCAAATCAATGCTTCAATCGTAGAAGGAAGAAAAGAACTACGAAATGGGCTAAGAACACGACTAGGCCTGTAAATTGAGCCGAGAAAGCCCGAAGCCCGCCCGTTCGGCCCGGTAAATTCGGGTCGAGCTTTAAGTGAGTTTGGGCCGAGCCGAGCTTGAGCCAAATTTTGAGGCCCATTTGTAATTCGGGCTGAGCTTGAGCATAGCAGTTTGAAGCCCGATTTGGGCCCGGCCCGAACTCATATATATATATAATTACATATATAATTAGGTATATTTACCTTTTAGTCCCCTAATGAAAAATACATTATAACAGCAAAAAAAGGGTTTAATGGGCATTTTATAACAGCAAAAAAAGGGGTAAAGAAACAGCCATTTCGTTACCCCCCCCCCCCATTTCGTAAGTTACGCTCTCTCTCTCTCTCGTTCTGGATCTGGTGGAGAAAAGAAGACAAACCCTAGGGTTGTTTCGCCGCCGCTGCTGATCCTCCGCTCTTAACCAGCCGCCGTCGCCGCCGCTACTCAACAACTCACTGTTGTTCTCAACCGCTCTCAACTCACACACGATCCGAAAATCGCTCTCAACCACTGCTACTCTCAACCTCTCTCAACTCACACACGATCCCAAAACCGCGGCTGCTCAAACACAAAACCGCTCTCATCTCAACCACAAAACCGTTGCTGATCAATGTTTTTGGTAACAGTTATAGACTTCTAAACTCTTTTTTGGTGTTTGTAACAAATATCTGTGTTTAAACCAAACCAACTCACATTTTTGGTGTTTGTAACAATTTTTGTTTATACAAATATCTGTGTTACATTTCTATTTGTAAGGTTATATTTCTAAAGCTACATTTTATTTATCAAATCCCAAGGTTACATTTCTGTTTAGACAAATTTATGTTACCAATTTGTATGAACAATTTCTGTTTAGACACATTTCTGTATGAACAATTTGTATAAACTGTATGAACAATTTTTGTATGAACAATTTCTGTTACCAATTTGTATGAACAATTTCTGTATAGACACATTTCTGTATGAACAATTTGTATAAACAAATTTCTGTATGAACAATTTGTATAAACTGTTACCAATTTTTGTTACATTTCTGTTTAGACAAATACATTTATGGTAACAATTGTGTTTTTAACATTTATGGTTTTGTGCTTTGCAGATTCTACTTGCTAATTGCATTGTTACTTAGCAGAACTCAGTATTTGTAGAACTCAAAACGGGAAATTCGGAGGAGGTATGAATTACTCTTGTAATATAATTGAATTTTAGTTGTCTTAATTTATAATTATGTAATTTTTATGGTATATACTAAATTTTGTAGATGTCGGATGCAAACAATGAAGTCGATGCAAATAATTCTAATACCAATCCAAGTGATCCGCCTGATTCAAGTGTGGGTGATAAGCGAAAAAGAAAAGTGAAGACAAGATCTAAAGTGTGGTTGCATTTCTCAAAGGTTCCATCTAAGCCCGGTGAACGTGATGAATGTAAGTGCAATTATTGTAATAAGTTATTTTCTTGTCCAAGCAAGGGTGGAACCACCCATTTACTTCGCCATATTGATAATCGATTGTGTCATAGTTATAACAAATTGAATCCCATCGAAGGAGATACGTCCCAAAGTGTTCTCAAGTTTGAAAAAGGGAAATCAGGGGAAGATTGTACTCTTGTCCCATGGAAATTTGACCAAGAACGTTCTAGGAAAGACTTGAGTGATCTTGTCATATGCGCGGAGCTATCCTTTAGTTTTGTGGAACGCCCTGCTTTTCATAAGTATATTCGTGGTTTATGCCCTAAGTATCAATTTAATTCTCGAGCCACGGTGAGGAGTGATTGCATGAAACGTTACAAACAAGAAAAAGACATTTTGAAGGGTATGTTGCAATCAAACAAATGTCCACGAATTTGTCTAACAACCGACACTTGGACATCTTGTCAAGATTTACCCTTTTTGGCACTAACAGCTCATTTCATTGATAATGGGTGGAAGTTGCATAAGAGAATTGTAAACTTTGTAATGGTGCCTATGCAAGCAAGTGGCGAAAATCTTGCCGATGTTATTATAAGTTGCTTGCTTGAGTGGAATGTTGAAAAGATATGCACCATTACAATGGACAATCATACCGCTAATGATGTTATTGCTAGGAATCTTGAGGATCATTATTCTTCTCGAGGATTATTATTGCTTGGTGGTGCACATATTCAAGTACATTGTTGGGCACATGTTTTAAATTTGTGTGTTCAAGATGGATTAAATGAGATTAAAGATTCCATTCGTAGAGTGCGAAATGCAGTTAAATATGTTAAAGGGTCCGGTAGAAGGAAACTTGAATTACTTAAATATGCCGACCAAGAACGTATTCCTCGAGGTAAGATGTTGGTTATTGATGTGCCCACGCGATGGAATTCAACATACTTGATGCTTGGGGCTGCATTGCATTATAAAAAAGCATATGAACGTATGAAAACACGTGACCCGCATTTTAAAAATCCACCAAATTCGGAGGATTGGGAGAAAGCTGCAATTGTTCATCAATTTTTGGAGGCTTTTTTTATTGTGACAAAAATGTTTTCGTCAAATAATTCTTGTACCGGAAATCTCTTTTTTCGTGAGGTCTATAGAATTTTAATATTGTTGCGTGAAACTTCTTTGGATTTGAACTCTTTGCTTGGGCGAATGGCTTTGAACATGCTTGTAAAATTTGAGAAATATTGGGCAGAAAAAGAACCAAACATTTTACTCTTCATTGCTCTTATCCTTGACCCAAGATTTAAAGATAAGTATTTGAAGTTTTGCTATGGTAGGATCTATGGTTCTTCAACCGTTGATAGCTTGATGGCTCGTGTCGATAATGTTTTTAGAGATCTTTTTGATGAGTACAAGGCTTCATATGAAGCTTCCATTCATTTGGAAGAGATAATTGAAAATGACAAAGAAAGGGACGATTTATCTTGGTGCCTTATCTACACTTTCAAAAAAATTGGATTTTATGGAAGAGTTTTACAAATTTAGTGAAGAGGAAAATATGTCACACAGTAAGTCGAAGTTGGATGTCTATTTGGAAGAAAAGCTTCACCCTAGCAAAAATACAAATGATGAATTTAATGTTTTACAATGGTGGAAGCATAGTTCTTCCAAGTTTCCTATTTTATCGAGGATGGCACGAGATATTCTAGCTATTCCCATATCTTCTGTTGCTTCTGAGAGTGCCTTTAGCACCGGGGGTCGTGTTCTTAGCCCATTTCGTAGTTCTTTACTTCCTTCTACGATTGAAGCATTGATTTGCCCTCAAGATGGGATTCAAAATGCACCCGTGCAAACTGAATTTGAGGAGGAAGTTGATTCTGCATTTTCTGGTATGTTTGTGATTCGGTACATTTATTTTAACTTCTTTTTTAATTGATTACTATTTTTTATTAATTGTTATGCTTTAACTTCTTCTTTATTTATTGACGACTATTTTTTTTATCCATTTTCAGATTTGAAAATCTCTAAGGAATGATTCGTGTGGTGTGAGGAGCTGATTTAAAGTGCTGATTTTTTTCCACTTTTTGTCCGCTGTTTTGGACACAATTATGTTTTAGCGATGTAAGGACTATTTTGTCCATTTTTTCCCCACGTTTTGTGCAACTGTTTTGGACACAATGCTGATTTAGTGCTGAGTTATATTATGTATGTATGCATGACTGATTTAGTGCTGAATTATTTTATGTTGTGCAACTATATGCATGCACAATATTGATTTAAAAGTATGCTGCATCATTTATTGGACTTGAAACAAGTGTGCTGATTTTTTTTGAATATTTTTAAACTAAAAGTGTGTTGATTTTTTTAAACTAAAAAAGTGTGCTGATTTTTTTGAACTAAAAAAAGGTGTTGATTTTTTTTAACTAAAAAAAGGTGCTGATTTTTTTAAGATTTCTGAACTAAAGTATGCTGATTTTTTTAAACTAAAAAAAGAGTGCTGATTTGTTGAAAATTTCTAAACAAAAAGTGGTGAATTTTTTAAACTAAAAAATTAGGTTGGTTTTTTGAACATTTCTAAACTAAAAGTGGGTTGATTTTTTAAATTCAAATATTTTTCAATTAAAACGTTTTTCAGATTTCAAATCGGGCCTGTCCGAAAATGGGCCCGAAGCCCGTGAGTTTGGTGAGCCGAGCATGAGCATAAACTTTTATTTCAATTCGGGCCGAGCTCGGGCCTGGGATATGGATATGAAAATTCGGGCCGAGCCTAAGCTATTCCAAGCCCGGCTCACCCAGCCCGATTTACAGGCCTAAACACGGCCCCCGGTGCTAAAGGCACTCTCAGAAGCAACAGAAGATACGGGAATAGCTAGAATATCTCGTGCCATCCTCGATAAAATACGAAACTTGGAAGAACTATGCTTCCACCATTGTAAAACATTAAATTCATCATTTGTATTTTTGCTAGGGTGAAGCTTTTCTTCCAAATAGACATCCAACTCCGACTTACTGTGTGACATATTTTCCTCTTCACTAAACTTGTAAAACTCTTCCATAAAATCCAATTTTTTTGAAAGTGTAGATGAGGCACCACAAGATAAATCGTCCCTTTCTTTGTCATTTTCATTATTATCTTCCAAATGAATGGAAGCTTCATATGAAGCCTTGTACTCATCAAAAAGATCTCTAAAAACATTATCGACACGAGCCATCAAGCAATCAACTGTTGAAGAACCATAGATCCTACCATAGCAAAACTTCAAATACTTATCTTTAAATCTTGGGTCAAGGATAAGAGCAATGGAGAGTAAAATGTTTGGTTCTTTTTCTGCCCAATATTTCTCAAATTTTACAAGCATGTTCAAAGTCATTCGCCCAAGCAAAGAGTTCAAATCCAAAGAAGTTTCACGCAACAATATTAAAATTCTATAGACCTCACGAAAAAAGAGATTTGCGGTACAAGAATTATTTGACGAAAACACTTTTGACACAATAAAAAAAGCCTCCAAAAATTGATGAACAATTGCAGCTTTCTCCCAATCCTCCGAATTTGGTGGATTTTTAAAATGCGGGTCACGTGTTTTCATACGTTCATATGCTTTTTTATAATGCAATGCAGCCCCAAGCATCAAGTATGTTGAATTCCATCGCGTGGGCACATCAATAACCAACATCTTACCCCGAGGAATACGTTCTTGGTCGGCATATTTAAGGAATTCCAGTTTCCTTCTACCGGACCCTTTAACATATTTAATTTCATTTCGCACTCTACGAATGGAATCTTTAATCTCATTTAATCCATCTTGAACACACAAATTTAAAACATGTGCGCAACAACGTACTTGAATATGTGCACCACCAAGCAATAATAATCCTCGAGAAGAATAATGATCCGCAAGATTCCTAGCAATAACATCATTAGCGGTATGATTGTCCATTGTAATGGTGCATATCTTTTCAACATTCCACTCAAGCAAGCAACTTATAATAACATCGGCAAGATTTTCGCCACTTGCTTGCATAGGCACCATTACAAAGTTTACAATTCTCTTATGCAACTTCCACCCATTATCAATGAAATGAGTTGTTAGTGCCAAAAAGGGTAAATCTTGACAAGATGTCCAAGTGTCGGTTGTTAGACAAATTCGTGGACATTTGTTTGATTGCAACATACCCTTCAAAATGTCTTTTTCTTGTATGTAACGTTTCATGCAATCACTCCTCACCGTGGCTCGAGAATTAAATTGATACTTAGGGCATAAACCATGAATATACTTATGAAAAGCAGGGCGTTCCACAAAACTAAAGGATAGCTCCGCGCATATGACAAGATCACTCAAGTCTTTCCTAGAACGTTCTTGGTCAAATTTTCATGGGACAAGAGTACAATCTTCCCCCGATTTCCCTTTTTCAAACTTGAGAACACTTTGGGACGTATCTCCTTCGATGGGATTCAATTTGTTATAACTATGACACAATCGATTATCAATATGGCGAAGTAAATGGGTGGTTCCACCCTTGCTTGGACAAGAAAATAACTTATTACAATAATTGCACTTACATTCATCACGTTCACCGGGCTTAGATGGAACCTTTGAGAAATGCAACCACACTTTAGATCTTGTCTTCACTTTTCTTTTTCGCTTATCACCCACACTTGAATCAGGCGGATCACTTGGATTGGTATTAGAATTATTTGCATCGACTTCATTGTTTGCATCCGACATCTACAAAATTTAGTATATACCATAAAAATTACATAATTATAAATTAAGACAACTAACATTCAATTATATTACAAGAGTAATTCATACCTCCTCCGAATTTCCCGTTTTGAGTTCTACAAATACTGAGTTCTGCTAAGTAACAATGCAATTAGCAAGTAGAATCTGCAAAGCACAAAACCATAAATGTTAAAAACACAATTGTTACCATAAATGTATTTGTCTAAACAGAAATGTAACAGAAATTGGTAACAGTTTATACAAATTGTTCATACAGAAATTTGTTTATACAAATTGTTCATACAGAAATGTGTCTATACAGAAATTGTTCATACAAATTGGTAACAGAAATTGTTCATACAAAAATTGTTCATACAATTGTTCATACAGTTTATACAAATTGTTCATACAGAAATGTGTCTAAACAGAAATTGTTCATACAAATTGGTAACATAAATTTGTCTAAACAGAAATGTAACCTTGGGATTTGATAAATAAAATGTAACTTTAGAAATATAACCTTACAAATAGAAATGTAACACAGATATTTGTATAAACAAAAATTGTTACAAACACCAAAAATGTGAGTTGGTTTGGTTTAAACACAGATATTTGTTACAAACACCAAAAATAGTTTAGAAGTCTATAACTGTTACCAAAAACATTGATCAGCAACGGTTTTGTGGTTGAGATGAGAGCGGTTTTGTGTTTGAGCAGCCGCGGTTTTGGGATCGTGTGTGAGTTGAGAGAGGTTGAGAGCAGCAGTGGTTGAGAGCGATTTTCGGACCGTGTGTGAGTTGAGAGCGGTTGAGAACAGCAGTGAGTTGTTGAGTAGCGGCGGCGACGGCGGCTGGTTAAGAGCGGAGGATCAGCGGCGGCGGCTAAACAACCCTAGGGTTTGTCTTCTTTTCTCCACCAGATCCAGAACGAGAGAGAGAGAGAGCGTAACTTACGAAATGGGGGAGGGGTTACGAAATGGCTGTTTCTTTACCCCTTTTTTTGCTGTTATAAAATGACCATTAAACGTTTTTTTTGCTGTTATAATGTATTTTTCATTAGGGGACTAAAAGGTAAATATACCTAATTATATATGTAATTATATATATATATATATATATGAGTTCGGGCCGGGCCCAAATCGGGCTTCAAACTGCTATGCTCAAGCTCGGCCCGAATTACAAACGGGCCTCAAAATTTGGCTCAAGCTCGGCTCGGCCCAAACTCACTTAAAGCTCGACTCGAATTTACCTGGCCGAACGGACGGACTTCGGGCTTTCTCAGCCCAATTTACGGGCCTACTTATGATGATAGTCTATCTTACACATGTAATCTAATGGTAATAGGAAACATCTAGCGGTTCAAACACTATCTTACACATGTAATCTACAGGCCTAAAGAGGTATAGGACTGAAATTATAAATCCTTAACAGTTGTATTCAGTCAATCGCCTAAAGCTAGAAAACTTTAAAAATCTGAGGTTTTAAAAAATAAGCTAAAGTATAAAGCTTACAAACTTACACTGGTAGATACTACACCTATAAGCAAGTGATGAACAAATTAAAGCTTGAGGCTTCAAACACAAAACAGGTCAATCAAATAAAAGGTGATCTAACTCACCTGCTCCCATCGATGTCAACACAGCAGCTATATTGCTTGTCAAATTTGTGGCAAAACAAATCACACGGCATTAAACTGCCCAATTGATCCATATGTTGAGTCTGGATCAGTGATGCATCCTCGATTAGATCCAGATCAACAGGTAGATCTAGCCTTTAACCAAACAGCAGATTGTGAATCTCTGCAGGTTAATCCCAAAACAAAGTTGGGATCAAACAAAAAAATGATGAGATGGGGAAAACCCTAGAATCACCCAAATTGTCTCTCTCAAGAGCTACATCTCTCTTCTTAAACTTTTGATAAATCAATTAAATCGAGGGTAATGAAGGGGAAGGGACAGAAGCTAAAAGGTTTGTTTCATTGAAATATAAAAAAATAGATAAGGTAATGAAGTTAAAAGAGATGTCGGGTAATGAGATTCTAATGAGGTGTGCATTTAGGGAGGAAAAGAAGTGGGAGGACATACACAACAGTTGCAAATCCAAGAGTGAGAGAAAAAGGCTAAAATGATGGAAATGGAAAAAGGAAATCAGTTTGCCATAACATACATTTATGTTCATGTCACGTGTCAGTCTCACGGGATTTGGAGCAACAATTTTATATAGTTATATATATATATATAGGCCAACTTTATTTGAGGTGACGCCACAAAAAGTACTATTACTCATTCGGAGTATCCAGCACGATAATCTTATCACTCAATCTACTATCGTTCCAATATTCGGTAATTGTCCTTATACATTATCATAATAAGCTCTACTTTCCTATCTCAATGCAATAGTAAATTATAACGTTAAAATATAACTTTAGTGCCCACCCGGCTCACTTACGGGTGACATAAAAAGTCCCGTTACCCATGGTAAATATGTTTATAACTAGACTTTAAAACTAATGTATCCACTAAAATCGACTCGCATGCGAATTTTAGTGTTAACAATTCAAATATTTATTGTGGCACACCCATGTCAATTGACCTAATCCTTTTCTCGCAAGGATGAAATAAAACTTCATCAGACCCACCTAATCGTAGGGTCCCAAAACGTAGCTGCCAACAAAACCATGAGCATCTGTAATCTTTATACATCTAGTATTTAACCATATCGTTGCCCTTCCTCGTTGTGGGTAAATTATTATATTTCTGCATCTTACATGTCCATCACTAAAACGTTGGCCCAAATTTCTAGGCCGTAATTATGGCCTTATTGGCCTCCCTTTTTACTTTCTGGGCCCGTTCGAACCTGAAATACGGTATGCTACTGTTACTTAGGACTCCACAAGTCCTGCCTAAACCCTATACTCTCGGGTGGTAAATTCCATGCGCCCAATTCTCTTGACCTAATTCCTCCGCTGGAATTTTCCCTCCTTCAGTTGTTATGCCTAACTAGCATGGTTTATCGTTACCAATCTTATCGATCTCATTTTTCAATGTGGACATATTCATCATTGGTATTCTCTCCCTCTAGACATAGGGTCATTTCCTCATCACTGGTCCCACTGACCAATTTCGGATGTCCTTTTCTCGGACCTGGCAGTCTTAAGTCCCAATTACAATTTTCGTTGTTCCTTTGGTTCTATCGGTCCTATGGAACACATTATCGACCTTACTGGTCTTGGCTGAACTCATCGCCACTTATTAGGGATTTAATCAACTTATTTTAAATAGGTCCCCCACTGGGTATACCTCCTGGTGAAGTTCCACAAACACTTTTTAATTTAATCTTGCCTTTCGGCTAGATTTTCTAACTCTCCTGGCTCCCTTTTTTCTGGAAGCGTTAACCAATTTATTGAAGAGATCGACCTTAGTCGTCTTCACATGATTTCCCTCCTATATTTGAGGATTTAACTCACGAGACCTTCCACGCAGAGAATTATTCTTATCTTCGATGTACCCTTCTGTCGCTAGGTAAGGAATTTATTAAACGAGTTGTCTTTTCTCTCACGTTGGGCTTTCCTTCCCTTGTGAGATAAGTTTCGAAGTTCCATTCACACCTCGATTAAAATATCTAATGGACAATTTCACGATCAAACTATACCCAAATTTCTCGTTTTAACTTCCCTCATGCTTCATTATATGTGATGTCTAACTCTTATCACTTTAGATTGCTCCTATGAGAAAATAATTCACCTGAAATTTTCAAGTCCTGGGTGTTACTGCACTTCACCATACATAATTGCCTTTTGGATTTCTTGCTTCTCAAGAGTCCTTCCAACTCCCTCGCCCTTCACTCTCAGTTCTGGGTGAGTTTGGAACGTCACAAGCATCATCAATGACGGTCCTTGGGTAACTACAGGTCCCAAACGACTTCTTTATTTTTTTCAGCTCGAACAATAATTATGGTGAGTCCTATCTCGATCACCATTTCCAAAATACTCTAAGTCGTAGGCTAAGTACTCCTCCTCCAGTCCTTCTAACAACCTTTACTAGTCATTGAGGCCCAACCAAGCTCGTACAAGAATTTCATCACTTATATATCCTAGCAGGAGCACATAAGTCGTAACACGCAGAGGAATACAACATCCTAATAATAGGGCTCTACATCAAAGAACGCTAAGCTGAAACTTAGAAAGTCGTATAGATTCTAAGGACACTATAACCTGATTCTCTAATACCACATGTAACACCACGCCTAATTAAATACCGGATGATCAGTCATATACCAAATTAAATCAGAGTCTACAATTGGTTCATTCTTAGCATCACTGTCGAAAATATTTTTTTTTTAAATTCACCAAATGATTAATTATACCACAATTGAATAAGAACAAATATGACTGGATTAACTCTCTAGTTAAAATATTTCACTATTATTAATTAAAACGGATATCCACATTAATGACATCAATGATTACAACCTCTGAAATGGAAGTGATCAACTAGGATCCTGGGCAACATTCCCTAAATGAAATAGCTAAAACATGTGAATCAAGGACATGAAGCCTCTAATATAAAATCTACAACTCCATAGCATCCACAGCACGTCAATAACCAATCCCCTATAGTTGGAGTCCCAGTGGATGGATACCTAAAATAGAATATACGAGAGAGAGAGGAGAATATGCAAGAAAACGGGCTAGAGCCCCATAGTAAAAATTATTTTGTAAGACAGCAAGTGAAGAAATGTTATATTCAGCAATTATTATATACATGTTAGATTATCAGACTCTTTCTGTCTTGAGATTCTAACCTCTCATCTACAGTGCACACCTAACGTACCTCTAAACCATCCTAGTTATAATTACCATGATAACTATATCAACCCGGTGGATCCACTAACCATAGCCCAATTCATTCCCGTGTATTTCCCTTGTAATTCATGTAATAATAGTATATGTATATACGTTTAGATTCAACATGAATAATCCCTTTAAGTATTTAACGCAATTAAGTATTATCATACTTAATTAAATTCCACATTTCATTATCTTTCACTTCTACTTTATTCACATAGAAGATATTATCACAAGTATATATATACATACACATAATTATATATATACAATACGGCACCCTGAGGCACAGCTGCAGTGCATACATTACTCTGCTATCATATCCCAATACATCTCGTCACTATATAGGGGACTATATGTTTGGTAAAGATTCCTCAAACCATAAATATCAAACACGAGCATTGGAGTTGAACATAGTCCTAAGCCTTTGGGCTACGCACATACCTACGTATCCAAATGACCAGTCACACCCATATTTACAAAAGTGGTGATCAATCTCTAAGTATTACGTTCTCGAGTGACAAATCAAAAATCTCATGGATTCATCAGGATATGACTACCCTCACACGTAAACCTCCCCCGATAGCAAGTAAGCTAGGTATGTCATACACATAAATCATCAATCAATAGGCATTATCATATACCTATATAAAATTAGGTACTTAAACTACTTATATCATATTAGGAATCCATCCTATCGCAAGTACCCGTCGTATTTATTGAATACTACCCGTACTTGTAATCATGATTATCATCATGTATTTTATTATGTAGTTATCACTCATATAATATTTTATCCGACCCAAGTACCCGTAAATATATCATCAATATTACCCGTACTTGATATGACTATTATTCTCCTCTAAATCGTAATATAATTGTGTAGATATCTCTCACAAAAATTTAATCCTCAAATCCAAATAATTTTCCAATCTTAACCCAATTCCCTCGGTCCTTCTTAATGTTCCAAAATTAATAAAATCTCACCGTGGTCCAAATTACCATTTCCAAACCTTT
Organism: Sambucus nigra; assembly: GCA_949130495.1. Lineage (NCBI taxonomy): Eukaryota > Viridiplantae > Streptophyta > Magnoliopsida > Dipsacales > Adoxaceae > Sambucus > Sambucus nigra. The sequence goes on along the minus strand of OX422224.1, from coordinate 139,311,365 downwards.
TGTTTTAATAAAGGTACATTCTGCAAGAAATAAAAAAATTCAATTTTGTGGGTTTTCTCCTCCAATTTTGGAAACGCTTAAAACTGCAAAGTTGTGCAGAACGTGATTTTATACAAAAACTCGCAAGCACACTAACAATTTCCTCTTAAAACAGTCCTAAAATTATCGTATAATGTTCGTCATTTTTCAACAATTTTTCATCCGTTTTAATCCATTTTTTCACCAAAACACACATGAAATATATTCTAACGAATCCGAAATATCTCAACATCATTTTCACATGATTATGGGTAATTATAATACAAGGAAAAACATCTAAATCACCAAGTTCATATTAGAATTAACATCAAACCCAATTAACCCCCAAAATTTCATTTATCTAAATTCTCCATTTTTATACACCTTAAAAACCCAGAGTTTAGAATTATGATTCCTTATCTAAATCATAAAATTTCATATTCAATCATAAGTAGGATTCATCTACATGCAATACCTATCATCATTTTCAATTTTCTCCATAAACATAAATTTTTCTCTATATGTAAAACCTATCATTTTCATGTTGATCATAGCCTCTACATGTTTATACTCAGCTACATGAATTTTCCTAACCCTTATCTTTGATTTGTCATTCATTTTAAACCCCAAATTCATAAGTTCATCAATCCAAAAGAAATTTTATTTCTACCTGGATATTATAAGCACTGAAAATTAAAGCAAGAATCTTTTGCCTTATAAGTTGGTCTGAACCGTTGGTGAAGATAATGTTAGAATATCTTCTTCCCTTTTTTCGGAGAATTCACCGCATCTCTTCGGTGGTGGTGAAAGGTGTAGAGATGGTGGTTCTCCCCTTGTTTTGCCCTAGGTGACTCCGCACTTCCAAGCAACTCTTCCTCTCCTCAAGTTAAGCTTTGATTTTCTCTCTCAGGCTTTTCTTTTTCTCTCAAAATTCCTCACTTATTTTTGGACGAAATGAATCTTAGGTAGAGTCTAATCTCACTTAATATAATAATTCTACAAGGATAGCTAAAAGACAAAAATGTGTATACTATTCATCTCCCAAGCAAAATTACTAAAGTGTTGTTTCAGGATGTCCTTTCATCTTCTAATTGACCCGAGACCCAAATCAAACTCCCGGGTAGACTTTTCTGACTATTACGACCTTTTCGGACGCAACGGTGTACTCGAAACTACTATAAGGTTGATATAAAATAATTTTTCTTTTTATTCATTTAAATTAGTCCCGACACGTCCCATAATCGCGTCTCGACTTACTTTCCATTATTGTCGTATTACTAACTCACGATAATATAAATAACATCTTATTCCTATATATATTATTTAAATCTCTAGTAATATTATATCCAGATTAATCCCAAATCATTTTTCATAATTAATTCCAATTAATCCCCATTTATTTGGCCCATTAACTTTTAATTTCTCTCAATTTAAAACTCGCAAAATTACGGGGTATTAAACTTCCTTAATTTACAAGTACAATGTCTATTTATGCCTTTTGAAAACATTAATGCTTGTTGAAATCATTATAATTATACAATCTATAAAATAATGTAATATTCATATAAGAAATAATTTGGTGGTCCCAAAGTGACCTAGTTGGAACGTTTATAAATAATAAATTTAGAGCTAAAAGTGGTAGTAATAACTTACCATAGCAAAAATCATTATTGGGGCACATTTGATTTATTTCGTCAAGCGAGATAATTTTCTAAAGGAAATATATTTTGAGTAACGAAAATAAATATTACGGAAATATGTAATTAGGTTATGAAAGGTTATCCTAGATAACATACCCATCTAAATTATATAACATGGTACCCACTAAAGTCATATATATATAAATTCAAAGTTATTACGAAAGAATGCCCACATTTATAAATGTTATTAATGTACGTGTTGTCAACTCATAGCTTTAATGTAGTGAGCTATTTACTTCATTAATTATATATTACTTTATTTCTCTATTGCATGTTTTGTCCATTTTAATGTTCTTGAGACTGACTTCTTATAATGAAATAAAGTAGTTAAATTCCACTTAAAAAGGCTAAATCGTTATAATTCCGTTTGACTTAAGGAATCCAATCTTAATAGATTAGAGTGTGAAACTCTTTTATAAATTTTGAAGAATTATTAAATGGATTGAGCATAAATTTTATGTAAAATCTCCTAATATTAGAGATTAAAAAATATGAGCACCCATTATGTTATATACATTGTGTGAATTATGATGTATCATTCGATATGAATGGAATAATTTATTTCATTTTTAAAAACACTAAAGTGCTACGTAACATAGCTTATTTCGATATGAGGATCGTTACAAGACAAACTGTTATACAAGTCATAAACTCTAGGATTCATTTTTTTATGTTAATTTGGAATCATTTCAAAATAGACCCCTCAATGGCCTTTCCAAATATTTCTCTTAAGTATACAAAAGATTTTTTGTTTATATGAGAATATATCTTCTTCATTATAGTGTTCTCATTGGTGGTTTGTATAACTATGTTTTTGATAAAAAAAATGTATAAGAAAAAAGATTGTGATCCTATATCATAATGTTGAACTTCAAAGTAGCTTTTCAAACTTGTGGATTGAATATCACATTCTTTTAAGTCTAGGTTGTCTTTAGGTTGTCACTTATGAATCTTGACACTCATATTTGAGCTCTTAAGTCTTTATAATTTTAGAATGCTCTTTGTGCCCAAGTGGGAGAATTATAATAGTCCTTGGATAGTGGACCTACATAGAACATGTCGTTATAAAACAACAAGTCAAACGAACAAGTCGATACCACCATAATATTTCTTCATACAAAAATGAATATATATGGTAAAAGTGTATTTTATAAATTCTACTTTACTTACCCTATTTAACATGTCTAGTATATGCATGGAATTATAATCCGCTAAAAGAATTAGAATTTATAATTATTTTTACACTTGAAGGAGGGTACACTAATTACTTTCGAAAATATCAAATCTCAAACTCTTCTAAGAATGACGAAATTAGTGGGAGTATCAAATCACCTAATGTGGTTATAAAAGAAATTAAGATACTCATGTCATTCCTTAAACATCCAAAGTAATTGTTCTTTATATTAGGGTATATGAATAATTTTAAGAAGTTCTTAAATGAGATTTCTATATTGAATGATTGTGAGATTTATCCCAAGAATGCTAATTCGGCAGAGAAGTAAAAAAATATTCGATTTTGATAATCAACGATATAAATCTATATTTATAGCAAAAGTTTTCATTACTAATAAAGAGAGAGGTGTAAATAAATATTTTCACCTATATCTTAGAATATTAAGATTTTATAGCTTTAGTAGCTCCTTTTGAGTAAGAGTCACATTTAGTGTAAAAACTTATGAGTGTTTAAGAGCAAAATTGTATGCATTGAGAAATCACTCTATAAACTTATGTAAGTTTTCTATCAATGATATTTTAAGAATACTTTATGCATTTTGATTAAGTATATATATACCTTGAAGTCAATGGGAAAAATTTATATCTTCAATTTCTCTTAATAGTGAATCGTACAGAAATAAAATAGTTTAAGAGTGTGAAATTGTTAATTGTATTATTGGTCTAAAAGACTGTTAATTGATTTATTAATTTTAAATCTAACAGGGTCTAGCCCACCCATATATCATTTCAGGTCCTTGGGGTGAACATCTAGCCTAGGAGCGGGATTAAAAAAGATGTTAAGATTGCAACGATTGCATTCACTATCTTGAGATGCAGGATTCTCCCCCTTCTGTTTATTTCAGTTTATACTATGGATATTCAAGTTTATACTAGTATTCTTCCCCTTTTGGTTGAAGTTTTTGACAAAATTTATTACAAATGATCTTAAAAAATATCATTTTTTGCTATATAAAAAATAGAACTTTACTTTTAACTTCATAACGAAGTATATAAAAACATTTAGACATGTGACGATATTTTTGAAAATATTGGGATCCTCTGTCTGAACGATAAGGTTGTTATCTTATATTTTGTTTTTCTACGAAAACTTTAAAATTGAATCTCTGGCAATATGTAAGTTTTATTCAAACAAAATTTATATATTTGAATCACTCTTGATGAGTCAAAAGACGTCAATGAAGGATAAGTAATTTTAAAATTTGGAAAACTTATATTTCACCACAACATTTACAATTAAAGAGATTTGTAAATTTGTATTTTCATTGTATTTTAATTATAAAGAATGGAGATTTTTCATAGAGATGTGTTCGAAAGTATAATTTTTTTTTTATCAAGGTTCTAAATAACGCGCGGGGTGACTGAGGTATGGAGGCCAAGCCTTAAGCCTTAGAAGTCTAGGCGGGCCTTAGGCATGAAAAGGCGTTTAGATTTTTTTTCACATATTTTAATATTTTTAACTATAATAAGGCTATTAAAAATACTAAAATGGTACATACCTTAAAATGTCTGAATATATGCAAACTAAAATACTGTTTTTTTAAATACTAAGAAAAAAATAAAAATAAATAAAAATGCCCATATTTATTACGAGAGGTAGAGAGGTTTTAGATACAATTTGTCTTTTGATTGTTTTAAATGAGATATTGACCAGGTTTTTTTTTTAAAAGAAAGTCTTTAAAAGGCGGTATTATTTCACTAAAGCGTTTTTTATTTTTAAAGCCTTAAGCTCTTGGTCCTTTACCAAGACTAAGGCGTAAAAGGCTCAAGGCGTAGCATTTTTCCTAAGCCTCATACCCCTAGGCGCACCTTTTAGAACACTGGTTTTTATTTTAAATGGAATTATGGACATTTTTCTATGATATTCCACATTTTGTATGAAATATGATAATTTTTTATGAATGTATATGAAAATTTTCTTTTACTTTACAATGTAAAGTCAATGTTACATATATTTGATAGAAGTAAAAGCACTTTGTACGTGTACGTTTATGAATTTTATGAAAATGTTTCAAAAAATTTTGGGCTCTCTCACTCATTAATGCCATCACTAGCCAAAATTTGTTAATATTTGATTCTTTCTTTTAAATTGATACATATAGTTGGGAATTCTAATTATGTATCCTCTTTTATACATTGATTATTCTTATAGTGAAGTTGGATATGATATTAGTGTGTTTGAAATAACTAATTCATTGATTTAAATTCATTATGGACTCGATTCGGTAGTTTTATCCATGAAATACATGATAAAGGTGGTTTAAATCTGGTTTTTGTTGTTTAGATATAAAATTTTGGTTAAAATATTATATATTTTAGCGATAAATAGAGTTAAGGCTCCTTGGTTGAGAAAATTATTTAATAGATAAATTGATTCATTGTGAATTAGTGAATTTTGTAAATGAACGGATTTGAAATGAGTTTAAATCCAATTTTACGCAATATTTGTTAATCTGAAATTAATGTTAAGATTCAATCATAAAAAACTAAAAAACAAATGCAAAGAGAGACCGCTTACAAATAAGGATGAGCAATCAGGATAAACCTTCTAAACTTTACGTGAAATGTGCGTATTTCAAGTCAATACATTTCATGTTTTTTTATCAAATGCTTCAAATTCAGATTTTACACATGAGTTAAAATGAGACAATTGATAATCATTTTATTAACGAAACCAAACACAATTGATGGGGAAATTCGTAAATGGAACAACTAACAATTTTCAGACAACCATATATGACGTTAAGGATATTTTATATTTTGAAAATGGAAAAGATGAAGGTGGACGACGAAGAAGGGTTATCTGGTGTTGCGAATGGAGAAAACTACAGTTAGATTCAAAAATTCAGTGTTGTGTATATTTGAAATAGGCTATTATATATGTTCCCCTTCCAGCACATGTGATTTCTAACTAACCAAAACCTACAATTCCCACATTTCTAGTGTTAAAGTAGCCATAATACCCATATCACTTAACCTTTTTAATATCTTATTTATTTAAACCTATTTTAACTTGGTTTCGAAACTCTTTTGCCTATCTCATTCTTTATATCAGTGGATCTTTAGATTTGGAGTTATTTCTCTGTTGAGAAATCATCCCTCATCTCTAGTGTCAAATCACTTGTAAGTCCTATCAATACTCATTTTCTCTCTCTTTAAATGTATTTATTAGTTTTACTCTTCCCGCACCTCAATTAATGGAACGTAATCCATATATGAGAACAAAAAAGTGGTGTTTAGGAATTCACAGATTATAAAATTAATTGCCATTTAAAATAATTCAACCTATTGATTTTACATCACAGATTTGTTTGAAATTTAAAACACTATTTAATGTGTTTGACAATTCATGAGATTTAATTTTTGGATTCATCTAGAGGTTGTAAGTGGATTTATATCATTTGTAAATTTTATGATGTTTTTATTAACACCATAATATCCTCTTAACACCCACCCATTTTATTTACCCACCTATTTAAGGCTTATATTCTTTTAACCTTCCCCACTGTTAAGCTGTGTAAAATAAAAAGCAAAAATGGGTTATATGAACCTTGCTTCCGACAATACCCAGAAGATAACTCACCCCTGCCTTCCATCCACAACAACCAACCAGCAGGGCTAGGCCGGCGATGTCGACTCCGGACATTTATTCGGCACGATGTAAAAGCCCCTCGAATTGACCAAGCCCAGAAGTCTGAAACGAGGAGTTCTATTGTTCAAATGTGAGAAGGTTAGTCCAGTTCCCTCTTATGTTCTGTACAAATATTACTATGAAATTAACATTTTTTTTTCAAATTATTTCAGTTATGTGATCCAGATATTACTATGAAATGAACATGTTTTTTTTTTCAAATTATTTCACTTCTGAGATCGAGTAATACTTCTGGCCTTCAAAAATTCTACTCGAATTTTTGACTGACTTTTGGTGGACACAATGACATGTCGGCATGTTATTGTTTGATTTTTAGGGTCCATGCCAGTGGCACCTAAAAACCAAGCAATAACACACTAACATGTCATTGTGTCAACCAAAAGTCAATCAAAAATTCGATTCCAATAGAACTGCTCTTTGTTAATATGTAATGTTAGGATGTTATTAAGAAAATCTAAAAGATTTAAATTAAATGTCAACTGTAAAAATTATTACCAAATAAACATCCCTAAGAAATGACAAATAAAAGAAGTCTGAAAAATGAATAAAAAGCTATCTCAAACGGTAATTAAGTTAATAATGTAAACGCTAGCTTCCGAACAAGAATCTGAACGTAAGTGCAGCACTCGTTGCTAATCATTCCAGATATAGTAAAACATACATTTCGTTATTACAAAAACATATCAAATTTAAAATTAAGGGGTGAACTTGAAAAAAGACAAATACATTACTGAAATTATACGACGTTTTGAAGCATAAAAAAAACAACACTATTGAATAATATACCTTTATCGATCTTCATATTAAGTGACATTGTCTCTGATCCAGGATAACCAATAAGTAAATCCCACTTACTAATCAAATCTCCCACCACATCATCCCACTTTTGTGCATATGGGTATTGATGGTGTTGCCATCCCGAAACAATGTATGGCATTAGTGCATCTTGTTTATGGCTAACTTGCATGAAATGATTATTATCGTACAACACGATTGACACTATACGTTCTATGTCAGTTGTTGGCCCTTTTCGTAAAGGTAAGTAAGACATATTTTGTTTTGGAGAATAAAAACAAAGAACGCAGTGGAAAATAAGCAACCCATGGCTGGAAACAACATCCAATACCGACAATGGATAGAAATTGTACTAAAAAAATTTAGCGCCTCCTTCACGTCATTATATGTTTGGTCATCACCCAACATATGTGAGTGAAATTCTTTATTCTCCCGTACCTCACTAAGCATCGTTTGTCTGACAATCATCCATCCATCATCTGCACTCAATTGTAATAATTCAGCATAACACATGTACCCGCAATGGCCATCAGGAGCAACATTCTGAAAACCATCTATAACATATTCTTTAATCATTGGATCAAACTCATCTAAAAGTGAAGCAAAGTATTAGTCATATGTCATGTTAGGACTATATTTAGGCTTAGATCTCCTCACTTCTAGCCCTTTCAAGGGATGAGAGTTTGTGACTGACTATTGGCTTTCACGTTCCTCAAGAGTTTTTGCATATTCGAATGCTGATGGATTTCTTTTCGTACTAAAAGTTTTTTTATGACAATTTCTTCTTGTTTTGTCTTGGCCTCCCTTTTGGAATTTTTTTCTTAGAAGGAGGTATCATATTAGTCGATGATGGATTACTGATCTATAAAAAAAATTATAAGGTCATTTCAATCATTGTTAATAGTTAGACCATAACAGTTATAATTGTTATCTTTGAAGCTCTGATCATTTTAATTTTTGACATGCACGATAATATATCTTTTTATTTATATTTTATTCAAATAAACAAAAATGCATTAACCATAAGAGTTACAACTGTTATCTTTGAAGTTAACTAATGTAATCCCCTGTCATCCAGCATTATGTAATAGTGATTGAGCCCCACTGATGTAGTCCCCTGCCATCCAGCATGATATAAGTGTTATAACTGTTATATAATGTAGTCCCCTGCCAAACCAGCATTACATAACAGTTATAACTGTTATATAATGTATTCCCCTACCAAACCAGCATTATATAAAAGTTATAAGTGTTATATAATGTAGTCCCCTGCCAAACCAGCATTATATGATAGTTATAACTGTTATATAATGTAATCCCCTACCATTTAGCATTATATAACAGTTGTAACTGTTATCTAATGTAGTCACCTGCCAAACTAGGCACTCTTAAATCAAAACAGACATCATAATCAGGTAAAGATTGTGTAAGCATTACTTAAATTACCATTTCTACTTTCATTGAAAATAGTATTTAAAGCACCATTTGTATTGGCCACTCTATGTAAACAATATAGAAATAAGGTATTGCATTACTAACCTCTCGTATATACTTCAACATCATACATTGTTGTTCCTCAGTTTCATTAGTGAATCTCTCCCTACAGTGATAACTCCATGTCAAATTTAAGAGACTTCCCCAGAACGTCCCCTGGAATGTCGTTGAGCTTCCTCCAACGTGGGTGGATAGATGACAATGGAATGCCTCTTCCATCACGCTGAAACTATATAATCTCATGTCATAAGGAAGACCATGAGTATGATTCAACACACATCCACAACTATAAAAGTCAAACCCCACATCATTGCCCTTCTCTCTTTCTTCAAAAATTATCTCAGGTGCAGCACATGAAACGAACCCCCGTAGCTGATTAAAATCAGCAATCCGATGTGCGTGCCTATTCGAATTTAAAGATCTATCAAATGAAGCTCTGACAGCTACATATTGATATGTAAGAAGATTATCTATCATCTTAAAGTTATTTGTGAGATCACCACGTGATGAACCCAAATACCTCTTCAATAATGCATGTTGTGATTCCACTCTATTGGTTGTAACATTATCGAAATGCATTATGCTGTTTGTCTAGGGAGAAACAAAACTTTCTTTATAAGCTGCAAGCCAATTATGATCAATATAATTGAGTATATCACCAAATTGGTCATAGCGGTACTTAAAATCAGCAAGTGTGACATAGAATAACTCCTCCGTATTTTCCTTAATCACCACATTAAATTCTTCTATGAAAATCTCCCACTCTTGCTTTATTCTAAAATACCTCCTGCTATGTGTTTTAATGTTCTTACATATATGCCATGTACAAACTAAGTGTGATGCTTTGATAAATATTACTTGTATGGCATTTATCAAGGCCAACTCTCGGTCAGTGACAATTACTGAAGGGGTCTTATCTCGTTGTAAAATATCTTTTAAACAATGTAATGCACATGTAAAGATATTTTTATTCTCCGATTTAAGATATGCATGTCAAATAATAAAAGTCTTATTCGTAGACGTCACACCAACTATCTTTAGTAAAGGCATGTCATGTCTATTAGTCTTGTATGTACAATCCATTAGAAGAATTTTTGGGAAACATTTCGCAAGGGAAGTGGAATACGGATGTGCAAAAAATATATCTAATACTTCATCTGTGTCTGCATCTCTCCTGTGAAATTCCATGTACTGTTTAGTATCCAATATGTGCATCAACTGTTGCATTTTTATTCTTCCTTGCTTTTTAATAATTTGATTCTTTGCATTGCAGTTGTATATTATTTCAATGGTGGATGCATTATTTTGATCCCTTCTTTTCAACACACGGAGAATCTTACTTGGTTTAACCCTGCATATGCTCTTGTCAAGTATTATTTGCTCCACCTCTTTAAACAACCTCCCAATATATGAACGCCCTTTAAATGTGGTATCTCTATCATCTGAATGGTTATGAAACCCGCATACAACATTAACTTTCCTTTGGTCATCATTTGGCAATTTAATTCCTTTAACCAAAAATGGACAACAACACTTTTTGGTTCCGGTTCTCCTAACTTGCTTTTGCTTCTCGTTGTTCTGCCCTAGCTCCACATTATTTATATTTTTTTATATACTTTCTTCCCCTTTCACAACCGAACCATACTCGACCACGTCGACCATACTTTCGATTATCCGATTTTGTAATACACACATCCATCCCACAAGTTTTGCCAATCGACTTACACCAGGCGATTAATTCATCCCATGAATCAAATACCTACAAATAACATATACAAACATTTAATATGTTGCTAAAAAATAATTAAGCGATTTTTTTTTGTAAAGACCAAAACTACCTTATCCGTGATAAATTGAGATTTGCGGTCCCATTCCACTTCTTCCTTATCACCGTTATTTTCACTTCCATATGATTGTACTAGAGATAATGAATTCATAATATTCACTTCATTCGAAATTATGTCCTGAAATTAAAATGATTTCTTAATTAATAACATATTGATCCAATCGTAATTATTATTTAATTTTTGCGAGTACTAACCTGTTTATTTTCTTCGATTTCTTCCATTACAGGTTGTTTTGAAGAATGTAATTTGGTTCAATAATGAGGATCAAGGTGTTTTTGCAATGTGGGACTGTTTTGATATATTATTTATTATTGGGAATTTTTATTGAATTAAATGGTGTTTGTTTTATCTTGGAATCTTTTTTATTTTTTTATCTGATTTTATATTAGCATATATTTTTTTCAAAGATTATCAATGCTACTGTAAAGATTTCCATGATTTTAGAGAGCAACTTCCGTAAATGTGTTTGTCTTTACTTGGACTCTCATAGAGAAAGTCCCCTGATTTTAGAGAACATCTTATGCCCAGTTAGTCTAGAAAGTAGCTGCTATAACAAAGCTCTGTTTTTGGCGGTGGGTAACAAATAAGGGTATCTTGGTCATTTCTTGTTCATAGTTTTAAAAACAAAGTGGGCGGTGTTAATGAGAAACTGCGATTCATTTAAAAACTCCCAAATTTTATTGGCTTACAAAAAATTTCAAGCCACACAAATCTACCCAACCCAATTAGAGATTGTTGTTACATAAAAATTTCGTAAGTGGATTCAATTAGAAGTTGTTGTTATATAATTTCTTTATTATAGTAATAAATACAATTAATTAGCCAATATGATAATTTAATACTAAATCATTTTTGCTAAGTTTTAATAAAATTTATTATTTTTTGTTATAAAATCGCATGGGAAAGTCATATACGATTAATTCTATTTTCAAAAGGAACCATGTCAAAAATAAAGATGACAACATCTCTCTTTTGATCTATATTGAAAGGAAAATATCAAGAGAGTTTAGTATGGATGAAATTATAGATGAATTTTATGATTTGAAAACATGTTGAGTGCAATTCTGATAATGTTCTTATATTATTTTTAATAATAATTTGGTTCTTTCATAAGGCTTTTATTTATTGTGGATATATATATATATATATATATATATATATATATATATATATATATATATATATATATATATATTATGTTGATTTTTTTTTAATAAACTCTTGACCCCCTAAGATTAAATTCATGTTTGTATACGTTAAAGACCGAAATATTCATTTTTAGTAAGTCTTGAATCTGCGCATCCAAAATCTACTGATGAATGACCAAAGCATGCAAACCTCATAAAAACTAATTCCCACCGGAACACCTTTATATTGTATATGCATATATGAGTTCTTGAAAAAGAAATATGGCACCATGACAGCATCTGGCTATGCTACCGAGAGCAAACGGTGCTACATTTTTGTCTCTTCTATTATATTTAATTTTTTGTGTTAGGTTCTTTGAGATTAGTAAAATCAAGTTTGGTGGTCAAGGCGTGTTAAATTATTTGTTATTAAGAAATTTACATTACAAAATAACATAAATGTGCATGTCGGCAGACTTGTCAATGGGTCGTGTTCCTGTCGTTTTTTTATCGTGTTCGGGTCTTATTAGGTTCATGTCTAAACGGGTGACTTTTTTATCGTGTGAAAAAATCATATTCAAACCCGACCCGTTATGTTATCGTTTCGTGTCGTGTTCACTCATTAATACCCGTTAAGATAATGAATTAGTTTGAATTGTATACAAGTTGACAAATTATCTCATTTTTTAATCCAGATAGATCCATTAATTCAATGACATTACTAAATCTCTCATTTAGTAGAATTCATTATGATTAAATTAACATTATGCTACATAAATTTTGTGTAAGTTCCAAACGTATATCTTATTTACTTAAATTAATGGGTCATAACGGATTTTATCGGGTATTAGCTGGTGAAGGGAGTCAATCCTAACCTGACCCGTTAACTATTGTGTCTTATCGGGTTGGCGATGATATGACCCGAACCCATTAACTTATAACTTCGTGTCGTGTTATCGTATCGTGCCTCATTTTGCCAGGTCTACATGTTGGATCGTATTTTAGTGCTAATAGCAAATACTCGAGTTTGACGGGAATGAAGTAACACAAAAACTTGTTCCTCTAATCACCTATTTGATTGCATCAATTGAATAGTTAGTTTAAATTAATAAGTATAACATTTGAACAAAAATTGTTACTTTCTTTGGGGTTGTTAAACTAACTCTAGAAGTTCCTCTCAAATAATTAAAAATGTTATATTTCAAATTAAAAATGAGGTTTTTACACCAATTTTTGCCTTTTTAACTCAAATATTTAAGTTTGGTTTTAAAATTGAATTGTTCAATTCTATTTTTGCCACTTGCTCTTTGGATATTCCTTATCGGGTGGGATTAGATTACAAATTTATTGACACTCTTTAAAAGGGTTAATATGACTTTTGAATGTGATTGGTTAAAATATAAGTAACTCATTAAAAATGGTCAGTCTATTTTTAGTGTCATTCATGTTTTAACCAATCACATTATCCTCATTTGGATATGGTCAACAAATTTGTATTTGATGAGAGTATTACACAAGTTAGTCTCATGGTTGACGAAGTCATCGATTATATGAACAGTCTAGTTTATTTATATTCACTATTAGGATTTATGTATATATTTACACATCATATTTTTTTATGATAAAGTCATCATTATTGAGGTATGGTATCATTGGTTAAGAGCATGTGTATTTATGAAATAGTGATAAGTAAATACTCAGATGAAGAGTGATGAAAATTTTAAATAAAATTTTAATTGGATAAATAAACTAATCGTTGAAGTACTCCTTTGACACTTGACACTAAACATGGTAACGGATCGTGTTCTTGTCAATTCTAATTGTGTTAGGATTTTATTGAGTTTGTATCTAAATGAATGTAACGTGTGAAAAAATAATATTCAAACTTTTTTATCATCCATTAAGATAACGAATAATTTTTAATCATAGACGAATTGACCCATTAGCCTCATATTTAAATAGAATTAGAGTCATTAATTCATTACAATTACTGAAAGTCTCGTTTAATAAAGTTTATTATGATTAAATTAACATTAAGCCACATAAACTCTTTAGAGGACCTTACCATATTTCTTATTTATTAAAATTAATGAATCTTAACATGTATCAATCAGTAAACATGAGTCAACACCAAACTCGACTCATTAAATATTATAACTTATTACAAAGGCAAATCTTCTATCATTACCCCCTAGCATTTAGGACTTGTCTATAGAATCTAGATTATGTCGAGTATGGCATATCCCGTTACTTTCTCCATGGCACTTCACGTTCGCACGTTCAAGAAGACGGATCCGATTACCAAGCAACTTCAACATGCTCCACGATGTCACGTAATATTGGTATAGTTGTTGCTTTGGATTTCGTGGATTTTTTACATAGTATTGGGAGATTTTTGTAAATGCTTTTTACAAAACGAGGCAGTTTTTAGAATAGATTTTTTAACTTAAAATTATTTTTATTTTTTGATAGTTTTGTTCAAAAGAAATGGTAATCTCGTTAGAATGACTTGGGATCTCATTAGGAGGTCGTTTAAAGCATGGATCACACGAGGTTCAAACGAGGGCTTAATGTCTTGGATTTTTTATCTTGTTATAAGCGAAGCCTATGTTGGTCGAACGACATCAGCATGTTGTGAGAACGAAGTCATAGTCTCGTTCGAACAAGGTTGCACCGCCTCAATTTTTTTGTCCAACTATGAATACCTGTTTTTGATAGGTTTTTTGTTAAGATTTTGCATTTATGAAAACAACAAAATTGCTACTTTAAGTCTTCACTTTTTAAAGGGAAAAACACTTTTTCATTCACACAATCTCTCATATATATTTTTATGAATTAACTTTAAAATCCAAAACACTTAGATATTGAAGTTACTCTTGTAAAGGAGTCTTCACTGCTGACCTTGTAGAGAAGGAGTCTCTACTGCTGCTATAATTCTTGTGGGAATCATTGCTGAAAGACGATTATGATCTTAGTGGGACATGAGAGAACCATTATTGAAGTAGATGAGGGTCACCTATGGGAGATTCGTCGGTTTGTATTTCTCTATTAAAATTGTAAGTTGTGATTTGCAAACTATAGTGAAAGAAAAGGTTTTGTCCCTTTAGGGATTTTTTCTGAAATTTTGATTTCTTTACATGCTTGATTTGAATCACATATTTTCATGTTCTAAGGTTCATAAGAATTAAAATTTTTATGTGGATTAACATCTAATCAAATAAGTTTTAATCCATTAGAGATTTGGGCATTCTCAAGTTGCTATCAGAGCTGGTTTCACCAAATTATCGTGTAATCCTTTTTTCACAAAGAATTTATGAGATATCAATTGCTTTGAAAAACTGATTTTGAAAAATCGTAAATTTTCTAATAGAGAACTTCTATAATAGGATGCCATTTTTTTATGGATCTAACTATGCCTATTGAAAAGTCCGTATGAGATCCACTTTAAAGACAACTGAAGAAGGAGCATGGCTTCTTTGTGAAAGAGGGTGGACACCTCCTATGGTCACTATTGATAATGTCACAAATCCTAAACTCGTCTCTTCCTGGACTGACGATGAGATTAAGTGGAGTACTTATAACTCTCGCGGACTTTGTGTTATTTTTGCAACCGTCGCCCTTGACGAGTTCCACAGCATCATGAAGTTCACTATGTACAAGGAAACATAGGATATCCTCTAGTTGACAAATGAGGATACCAATGATGTCAAGGCGTCTATGTTCCAAAATTTGACCATTCAATTCAAGACAATCACTATATTAGAGTCCGAGAGTTTCAATTAATTTTATGCTAGGTTATTGGACATCGTTAACAGAAGTTTTAATTTGGGTGAGAAATTGAGGATTCAAGAGTCGTGAAAAATGTTTTGAGCCCACTCCCTTCCAGGTTTATTCCTAAGGGCACCATGCTTAAATCTTTAGGGGTCTTAGTTTCTCTTAGGTTTGAAGAACTCGCAGGAGAACTTAAAACTTATGAGATCGACATGTTTCCCAAAACCATTAAGCCTAAGGATATAAGGGGAGCTATAAGGAGTCAAATTAAGAAGAAAAAAGGATGCCTCTTCTCATAGAGACCTCGATATTGAGAGTGAGAGAGAGGATGCAGGGAGTGAGAGCGAGAGTGACCTTAGTCGCACTTATGCTGATTTTTATGCTGATTCATTTAAAATAAAAAAGTGTAATAAAGGTTTAGTTATTAGGATTGTAGCATTAGAGTTAAGAGAGATGAGAGAGAGAGAGAGAGAGAGAGAGAGAGAGTCCTCCTTTTGCACCGCTTTGAGAGAGAGAGTATATTTGTAAAGAGAGAGAGAGAGAGAGAGAGAGAGAGAGAAGTGTTTTGAGAAAGTCAAAGGGGACTTGACAAAGCAAGTGGTTAATCTGTGCATCTGAAGAGGCTCGAAATATTCTTAAATCCCTTGTTACCCAACTCACTCATAATCTTGAGAGATCACGATAAGTCAAGGTTCAAATCGAGGATAGATCTGGAAAGATGGGGAAGATGATCCTCGCCCCTGCTTTAGGATTTGGTGAGAGGCTGGGAATTGGGTTTGATGGTGCGTCCACTTCACAAATTGCACCTAGACCAGTCCGTGAGTTTACGACGAATCCATATGGTCATCCACCAAAACCCAAGAAAGTTGTTTGGCCATGAAAAGCAAACCGAGGTAGGCCTCAAACTGTGTACTTTTGTACTTACTGTAAGAGGAAAGGCCACCTGAGATAGTATTGCTATAGTTTGGGTCGGATAAGATGTACTTATGCTCTATCTCACCCCATGAGTAATCTCAAGAGAATGAGAGAGCAGGTTGAGTTTTTAGTCGCTACTTCCCGGAGTTTAATGGGAGAATTCCAATGGTTATCTGAACAGTCTGTGGATACTACCAACTTTGTGACTAGAACCACCAGCAACAAGGGAAAAGAAAACGTTACCACCTATTGGCTACCTAAGAATGACAACAAATCTCTTAGTGCTCTGAAAGCTCAGAATACCTCACAGTGGTATTTTGACAGCGGGTGTTCTAGACACATGACTGGCGATGTCTCATTTTTTACCTCCTTAGTGGATCTAAAGGACGGTAAAGTCACCTTTGGTGATAGTAGAAGGTCTAGTATTGTAGGAAAAGGTACTATAGAGATACTGGGGTTTCCTTAGCTGGAGAATGTATTGTACATCAAGGGATTGAAGGCAAACCTTCTCAACATCGGTCAGCTGTGCGACATTGACTTTGTAGTTAAGTTTGACTGGGATGCTTGTAATGTTTATGATCAAGTCGGTAAACTTGTATTGCAAGGGGTGAGGACATAAGACAATTGCTATGGGATAGTGACCAACTCCTCATTTGTCTGTAATAGCGACACGATCACTCTTATGGATCTATGGTATCAACGTCTAGGTCATATGAAATTTAGAGATTTAGATCTATTAGTAAAAAATGATCTAGTATGTGGCTTACCATCTCTTGAAAGATCAATTTCCATAGCTTGTGGTCCCCGTCAGTTGAGAAAGCAAATTTGTTGCCCCCACAGAAAGTTGAATTCCATTACCACCTTCAAGGTACTTGAGTTGATTCATAGGGATTTTATGGGTCCCACTCGTACATAACGTCTGGGTGGTAAGAGGTATATCCTCGTGATGGTGGATGATTTCTCCAGATACTCCGTCGTAGGTTTTTTTAGGGAGAAATTAGATGTTGTTGAGTTATTAACGATCAAGTGCCGTGTCCTACAAAACCAATATGGTGTCACTATCAATAGAATGCGTAGTGACAACGACACTGAATTTACGAAGCTTAAAGTAGATATTTACTATGATAGCATTAGGATCAAATATGAGTTTTAAGTTGTAAAAACCCCTCAGAAAAATGGGATCGTTGAGAGGAAGAATCTAATGATTCAGGAATTGACTAGATCTATGCTTCTTGGTCGTAAAGTTTCTAGGAGGTTTTGGGTAGAAGCGGTGTCTACCGCATGCCATATGGTGAATAGGGTTTACTTGAGTCCACATAAACATTAAACTCCTTATGAATTATGGATTGGAAAGAAGCTCAACCTGGCATATTTTTGTGTATTTGGGAGTAAATGCTCCATCCTATGGGATAGAGAGCAATTAGGAAAGTTTGACTCCTAGAGCGATGAGGGAATACTGTTAGGATATTCATCGAACAGTAGAGCATAACGGGTTTTTAACCTGAGCAACTCTACTGTTATGAAGTCAATTGATGCCATCGTGCAAGATGACAAACCTTCGGCGTTAGTTGACCCTAATCGTTTGTATTAGGATGACGACCCTTCTGATAATGATCCCCTTGGCCCTCACACACCCAAGGTGGACCCTAATCCTGTCTTAGGGGAGACACGTGCTTGGATTCACAAGATTCATGACCCTACTACCATTTTAGGAGATCCTACCTTAGGAGTTAAGACTCGTTCTCAGCTTGAGAACGTTGTTAGTCATGTCTACTACACATCAAAAGTCGAGCCCAAAACCTAT
Source organism: Sambucus nigra (assembly GCA_949130495.1). NCBI lineage: Eukaryota > Viridiplantae > Streptophyta > Magnoliopsida > Dipsacales > Adoxaceae > Sambucus > Sambucus nigra. The sequence continues at coordinate 139,293,009 of OX422224.1, read as the reverse complement.
AAAGAAGCACTCAAGAATGAACACTGGATATCTGGTATGCAGGATGAATTGATTCAATTTAGAAAGAACGATGTCTGGGAAGTTGTCCCCCCGAACTAGTGAGACTAACGTGATTGGTACCAAGTAGATTTTTAAGAATAAAATGGATGAAAATGGTACTATTATCCGTAACAATGCTAGGTTGGTCGGACACAGATTGAGGGTGTAGAATTTAAGGAGACATTTGCTCCTGTTGTGAGGCTTGAGTCCGTCCGCTTATTATTCTCCATCGCATATCATATGAGCTTCAAGTTATATTAGAAGGATGTCAAGAGTGCCATTATTAATGGCATTCTACAAGAGGAAGTATACATGGAACAACCAAAAGGGTTGGAAGACCCTAAGCATCCATGACACGTCTTATATGAGAAAAGACTTGTATGGTTTGAATCAAGCCCCATGATTGGTACAAGAGGCTTACTTCCTATTTTTTGGCCCGTGGCTTCAAGAGAGGGGGAGTTGATCAGACGTTGTTGGTCAGGAGAGATAACAGTGTTATTTTGGTTGTCCATGTATATGTGTACGACATAATCTTTAGATCCACATGCTCCTAGCATGCTCACAACTTTAATGAAGAGATGAAAAGTGAGTTTGAGATGAGCATGGTTAGTGAGCTTATATTCTTCCTTGGTCTATAGGTTCATTAGCTAGAGGGTGGGATGTTCATCTCCCAATACAAGTATGCTAGAGATCTTGTGAAGAAATTTGGTTTGGACTTCGCTAAGCACGCACGTACACCTATGAGTACATCTACAAATCTTAGTAAGGAAACTTCGGGTAAGGACGTTGAGAAAATCTTGTATCGAAGTATGATAGACAGTCTTCTCTACCTGACTTCTAGTCATCCCGACGTCACTTTTAGTGTTGGAGTCTGTGCATGATATTAGGCGTCCCCCAAAGAGTCACATTTACTCGTTCTAAAACGTATTATCAAATACGTGAGTGGGACTCTTTCCTACGACATTTAGTATTCCTTTGATAGCAATGACTGACCGTCATCCTATTCGGATGCCGATTAGGCCAGGGATGCAGATGGTTATCGGAGCACCTCTGGTGGGTGTTTCTATTTTGGTTATGCGTTCATCTCTTGGTTGAGCAAGAAGAAAAACTCCATATCTTTGTCACTGCAGAGGATGAGTATATAGCTGCCAGGAGTTGTTACACACCACTTTTATGGATGAAGCAGATGCTAGAGGATTATGGGATATCACAGGACACAATGACCATTTCCTGTGATAACACGAGCGCAATACACATATCCAACAATCCTGTCCAGCACTCGCGCACAAAACATATTAGGATATACACGAGCACTTTATCCCTGAGCTTGAAGAGGAAAAGGTCGTATCCTTGAGTTTTGTATCTGCCCACCTCCACTTAGCCGATATTTTCACGGAGCCTTTAGATGCCCTTAGATTCGAGAGTCTTAGGAAGTCTTTAGGAATTTGCACAATTGAATGAGGGGTGATCACCATGTCTAGAGTAGGATGCATTTTTCATGTTCATATCATCTAACTCCTATCTCTAGATTGAATCATTTGTATCATTATTTATTTTTTTATTGTTTTGAAAAATCCAATAAGATTTTCTTTTTGATTTTTTTTAGAAAAAAGTCAAAAAGATTTTCGTTTTATAAAATTCTTGAAAAACTCAAAAAGAGTTTTGTATTTTTGTTTGCACTTTGTATGGATGGACATTTGAGATAACCATAGTGACCTCTTCATTTCCATATTCCATGTGACTTTTTGATAGTGATTTGAGATGCTACATCATTTCACCCATGTGCTTTACATTGTTTGGAGTCATTGAGATGCGATTAATGATATCCTCTATATGTTTGGCTCCTTATTTCCTTTATTGCACACATGTACGGTATTATTTGAGTATTGTAATAGTCTATCACATATTGGCTTGAGTGTTTCCATCTCAATTCTATTTATATAACGACCAAAATGCGATAAAACTTGACAAGATAGTAGTTCATGTAAAAACCATTTATCGTGAGGATTAATTGGAATAAAATACGATGAGTGAATCACGGGAATGGGCTACGAGATTTCAAAATTAACTCGTCGTGAAAGCCCACCGTTTGATAAGAGCCCAAAAAAAAATCAAATGGCAATAAAAAGAAATAAATGCCAAATGGGCCAATATGTTTTAGTCTCATCACCCCAAAATAAATAAAAAATATAATGCATAATTATGTATGAGGGAGTTTGGATGGAAAAAAATGAAAAACGGGTTTGCACGTCCTTGAAAATCATGAAAAAGCGTTATATTATTTTGTACGTTATTGGTGTGGAAATCCCTCTGAACTTTGATTTGTTGATTTGATCGAGTCAATATCTTTTAATTCCATAATTTTTACACCTAAGGAAGATGTTGAGTTCATTCGTTAGGAATTATGTATTGGTTTTCCTGTCGAATTTGTTCACATACCTTTATTTCCGCTATCACCGACTTGGTTGTTTTGGTGTTCTTTCATGGTGTGATTCTTTGATATATATTTTGTGAGAAAAATTTTAAAAATTCAAAAAGAGAAAGTGGTTCTCCTTGTGACATTCTCCATTTGCATTTATTTGTGTTCTTCTTATTTGTCTATTTGGGGACATCATAAAAAGGGACAGAACGAATTATGGGGGATATTTTTTAAGATTGATTTCATAATGATTTGATTGATCTTAATTGATAGTTATTTTTTCTTATCATTATATTTCAAACTGTTGCATGTCACGGGTATTTGTCTCTTGACTCATGCATGTAGGTATCAAATTAAGGATTATTGTTACACACCGTGATGAGGACAGAGGACAAGATTTAAAGATGTTGAAGTTTCATAGAAGACATATCATCCATTTAGTATTTCCAGTTTTTGGGTTTAATGGGGGTATTAAATTGTATGTCATTTGGTTTTAAAGTTGAGGTAACATAATTCAGATTTTTTGTTAATGTACCGGCATAGACATAGAGGGGGATTTGTAAGGACATGTTTTATAAATGTCCGGGTTAGTATTTAGGCTTTTCAATTTTATCATAGATCTCAGCATATATGTCATATACCGCTGCTGTCGGCTCATCTCAGCATGATCATCTTGTAACGACCTTAATTCAATTTTTTTTCACGTGCCCATCATCACTAAAATGATGCGTCGTGCTCAGTGTCTACATCGTATGTTCATGTTAATGCTTTTTCGATTCATATATCTTCATATACATGAAAAGCTTTATGGATGAACCAATCCGATTGAAGAGAAAAACAAACCGATCCGGTACTGGATAATTTTCTGTAAAGGGCGAACCTATTCGATAAAGAAAAAAGAAGCGATCCGGTTGGCAAACCGAACCGATATGATCCTTTCCGAACCGGTCCGACGATCTCAAAAAAATCTGACACATTAAATTTTTTGAGTATCTATAAATTCCATCTTCAGAGGTGGTTTTGTGTAAGACTTTGAGGGAACACTTTATAGACCCAATACATCAAGTCTTCATATGGTTCAAGACCAAACACCTTGAGATTCACCATACACTTATAATGATATGTGTGAATCATCCTAAACCCTATCATATCCATTCGTGGAGCATCTTGTGTGGAGAAGAAGGATCTCTACACTACCGATCTTGGAGTATCTTGAGGGAGCTCTTACTGACGATAACGAACCGATGCCTGTCTTCGCTTGTCAAACTGTATTTCAGTATGTATATAAGTGTTTACAAATCATATTGAAAGAAAAAGGTTTTGCCCATTTGGGCGATTTTCCTCATTTGCTGTGTGTGATCGATCCTTGCTTGATTTGAATATGTTTGATGTTTAATCAATCACCTTTAGATGCATGACTTAGGCATGTTTTTAAATCTGGATAAATAAAAATTGGGTTTAATTAAATTAGTTTCTGCGGTTAAACAAAAAGTGCACTCTCAAAGCTTACATATAGAATATTTCCCTCAACTCCTTTGTTTTGAAGAAATCAATGCTCATATATATCGAAGCATTAATGTTTTTTGAATTTGGCCTAACAGTTTGTATTTTTTCTTTTATGTGACTTTTATATTTTTTTCTTTTATGTGACTTTAATCTTTTAGACTCTTTCCTTTTTGAAAATTGTGGTTATTCACATAAGGATACTTTGTCTTTTGCATCCCGATTCCGTATCTTTAAAATAAATTTGTCGGAGATATAATTTTAATTTTTTCAATCCGGGCAATGGTTCTTACAAGCACTACTTTCATTATCTCGTTTTATCGCATTTGGTTCGTTTTAAAGGCGGGATTGAGATGAAAACACCTTGACCAACATGTCACACACAAGTGCAATGTTTAAATAAATCCTTGCATGTGTGTATTAAAGGAGATAACGAGTCAAACATGTAGAAAGTAATCGCTAATCGCATATCAATGACTCCAATACATTATAAAGCACATGGATGAAATGATGTTATGTCTCAAAACATTATAAAAAAGTCACGTGGATAATGGAATGATATTGAGACTTGATTATCCTAGATGTCCATCAACATAAGATGTAAAAAAAATACAAAACTCTTTTTTGAATTTTTCAAAAATTTTATCAAAAATAAAATCTTCTTGGCCTTTTCACTTTTTCTAAAAAAATAGAAAATCTTATTATATATTTTCAAAAATTTTCATGAAAAATAAAAATATTTTTGGATTTTTTAAGAAAATATATCAAAGTGAAAAAGATAAATACAACGTTAGTACACACTAGCAATAGGCATGAAGATATGAATATGAAAAGCATCCTATGCTAGAAAACAAGTTTAAACCTCAGTCATTAGGTCAAGAGGAGTTCTCCAAAGGAGATGACATCCTATAAAAAATATCCATCAAATCATGCGAAGTTTGACCAAATACTCGACTAGCTCTAAAAAATGCTCAAAAATCTCTCATGTGATGTGCGGGAGCATGCGGAGTAACATGAGTGGAATTGCCTGTGGGAACACGTGTAGCATCATATCGTTAAAGATACCTATGCGATACATTAACCAACTTTAACAAAATTTCCTAAGGTGTCCCCTTTGCTTACAGTGGGAACAAATATACACGGGCTTAGAAACACCTATCTCAAATTGCCTAGGATGCGCTCTCCTAGAGGGAATCAGAAGTCTAAAGGATTTTTGGTTTAACACCCTAAGACTCAAATCTCAAATATACACCTCTCTCTCCAAGTCTAACACCCTAAGACTCAAATCTTTATTCAACCTTTTGGTTTTTAACATCTCGATGTATAAATCACTAAAGGATTTTTGGAGATCCCCTTTTCCCTCACTTGTAATATCATCCTCACACTCACTAGAATGGCTCGAAACATCATCGAGGCTCTTACATTTACAAGTGTCCTCATTATCGCCGAAAAACTAAAAGTACTGACGTAACTAGCCATGAAAGAAATACACTTTTCATGTGGTGATTATCCCCCCGAAATCAACCAACTCGATGTCACTATTGCCAAGAGTGACTTCATTATAAATCTCTTTACCCCTTCTCTTTAGCCTAATGGGACATTCAAACGGCTTGCTCCCTTTATCCTCATACTCAAAACACCTTCCTCTTTCGCACCGCTAACCTTAACCTCATATTTCCTTTTGTTTTTCTCAATAATCTTTTTATTGGAAGAATTATTTTTGGAAAATTTGAGAAATGTTTTAAAAAATTTGGCAAACAAAGTCAAGTCATCAACATCAACCCTCCCTTAGATTCAGACTCATCAAATTTCTCCTTTTTTTTACATAACCCCCACTTTCATAATCCCTTTGATATTACCCCGAATTTTTTAACAACAACCTTACTCCATTAAAATTTTGCTAATTCAAATTAAGACATACCCCCCAACAACATTTGAAGATAAGAAATCCTTTAATTTAAAAACTCAAACACCTAATACTAAACAAATTCCTTCTTCTCCAACTACCAAACCCTTAATCTAACCTTATGTCCAAACGCCTCTCTCTCATCCATGGGCAGATCTAGGTTGCCCTGAAAGTGGGCGGCTACCCATCCTATTTTTTAGGATTTTTTTTTTAGATATACAATATTAAATATTTTTTTAGGTCTTTATGTGAGTTTTCATAGGGATTTCTAATCAAATATGCGGCTCACTAAAAAAAAATTACTTTTATTTTCTTTTTCTTCCTTACCCCCCTCCCCCCTCCCCCCCCCCCCCCCCCCCCCCCACACATACACACACAAAAAAAAACAAGCCTCCACTGACCTTACTTACCCAACCCAAGTCATCGGTGCCCCCCTTCCCTTCCTTTCCCTTCCCTCAGGCGATAATATCCTGGCCGGGACCCTCCCTTTTTCTCTCTGGCAAGGTAGCGCCTCTTTCAGTCAATAGCACAAGTAACTTTTAAAGTTATAATGACATTTTTTTTTCGTCATTTCAGTGCTTTTTATTTATTTATTATTTTCGGTTCAATAGTCTGTTTAATATTTTCCATCCGATATTTCAATTCATTTTTTTATAGATAATGCTTATTGTTCAATTAGGTTAAACTTTAAAAGTTCAACAATGTAAAATGTAAAATTATTTTAATTTTTTAAGTTCAATGTTCAAATGTAAAATGTTAAGTTAGTGTAATTTTCAATATTTAAATGATTGAATGACTAAATATGTTTATTGTAATTTTTAAAAAAACTGTTAGATTAATTTAAAGTTTTGAAGTTAAATTGTTATTATTTGATTGTTAATTCCAACTCGATAAGGGAGAGTGTGCAGTTATATAATGGCTTGAGCTTATTTAATTAGATTTCAATCCACACATAAATTTTAATTCTTATGAATCCTAGAACATGCAACAATGTGATTCAAATTAATTATGTAAAGATATTACAATTTCAGAAAAAATTCCCAAAGGGGAAAAACCTTTTATTTCACAATAGTTTGCAAATCTTAACTAATAATTACAGTAGAGAAATAGAGCTCGTTGAATCTCCCGCAGGTGACCCTCGTCTACTTCAGCAATGGTTCTCTCAAGTCCTTCAAAGATCGCAATCTTCCTTCAACAATGATTCCCGCAAGAATCGCATGAGCAGCAGTAGAGACTTCTTCTCCAAGGTTAGTAGTCAAAACTCATTCTTCACAAGAATAACTTCAATTTAGAAGTATTTTGGGTTTCAAAGTTAATTCACAAAAGTATATAGGAGAGATTGTGTGAATCAAAAAGTGTTTTGCCCTTTTAAAAGTGAAGACTTAAAGCAGCAGTTTTGCAGTTTTTGTAAATGCAAATTCTTAACAAAAAACCTATCAAAAATAGGTACTTATAGGTGGACATAAAAATTGAGGCCGCGCAACCTCGTTCGAATGAGACTATGACTTCATTCTAACGACATGCTGATGTCGTTTGAACGACATAAGCTTTGCTTCTAACGAGATAAAAAAATCCAAAGCCCTCGTTAGATCCATGCTTCAAACGGACTTCTAACGAGATTTCCATACCGTTTGAACGAAACTGACGAAAAATAAAAAAAAATTATGTTCAAAAACATGTTCGAAAAACTGCCTCGTTTTGTAAAAAATCACTTTATAAAAATCTTCCAATATTATGTACAAAAATCCATGAAATCCAAAGCAATGACTACACTAATATTACGTGACATCGTGGAGCATGTTGAGGTTGCTTGATAATCGGATCCATCTTCTTGAACATGGGAACGTGAAGTGCCATAACAAAAGTAACGAGATATGCCATACTCGATGTAAACTATATTATATGGACAAGTCCTAGATGCTAGGGGCAATGAAAAAAAAATGTCCATTCAAATCTCCCCCTGTCGCTATTTCGGTAAAAAATAAATAATCCTAATTATCCAAAAAATACAATCCTATAAAAATTTAATGCCTTCCCACAAACCTATAAATGGAAAGATACTAAACACATACAAGTCTTCAAAATCTTTGACTTTTTAAATCTTCAATTCTCTCACTCTTGATCTCTTTTTGGGAGCTTTGTCTTATGTGTACTTTGCATATTCTCATCAAAGTGTACCTATACACAATATAAAAATAAATATATCATGTGACGCATCGAGTTTTAAATAAGATAAAAATCATAAATCAAATCTCCCCCACAAATCAAACTCTCACTCCCCCATAATTCCTTCTCTCCCTTTTTATTTGTTCGAAATAGAGAAGGAAAAGAAACAAAAATAATAAATCGAAGTGTGCCATAATAATCACAGAATATCATCACAAATATAATGCAATAAGAATCAAGTAATGATGAACTAGGCAAGGCCAACTATTTTTTAGTTTTTAAACTTTTAAAAAAATTTACAAAAACAGCACACCATGGACTAACACTAAGATAATCAAGTAGTGAACGTGTAATGAATGGGTGTGAAAAAAATCCCATAGAAAAATCAACTCAAACAATCATAACATATGTGCACAATGAATTTTGGATACTCCTAATTGACTCGGCTCGAATATTGCATATTTGCGCCTGTTATCTTTATGCATTCTAGCCATTCTATATTATTTAATTCCTATATTTATGCTCGTTATCCAGACAACCTCTATTTTATATGTTTATATATTTTGCGAGGTATAATTGAGCTTTGGTAGGTATTACGGTGCTTAGTGTGAAGTTCGGTAGCATTCTGAGGAAGTTCCGTTGACAATCGCATATACACGGGCATTTTAGTAATTTCACAATTTGGATTTCTATCCCAATGTCTTCACAGAAGTTGAATCCCTCTGATGGCAGTTGACGGTGCGCGATTTCGATCAATAACAAAGAAGTTGCGAGATTTCTCGTAGAGGAAAGACAACACCAAAACCACTTATGACAAATCATTTATTTTTCCATTTATTTCTTTAACCATTTAATATATAAGTGGGTTTTGTGTATTTGAAGACATATCTTTTCATTATCTTGTTTTTAACATCTTTTTCTTAGTTAGTTTAGGGAGGCTAGGATTTGGAGAAGATTGGGTGTGACTTTTCATCTCATAGGGTTTACCCATATAGATTGTGTAAGAACACTATTCATTATCTCTCTCCTTAATTCAAGTTTCCATTGTTTGTTTCTTACCTTGTTATTTATTTACTTGCCTTGTAACTTAGATTTAATTGCTTTCCTTACTTTCTTGCATTTATTGCTTTTATTCAATTCATGTCATTTAATATGTTATGATTGATTGAACTCACCTTGGGTTAATGGGTTGATTTGCTTTGGTGATGGAGTTTATGAGTTTAATTAGATTGGGTTGTTCCTAATTTTATGCATATGAGATTTAACGGGGTATATCTTGTATGTTTTGTATTTAAGCCCTTGCGTGTGTAATTTTTGGAGTATTTGTTAATGCCAAAATTATAGTAGACTTTTATGACGATTTAGGGAGTGACGACTCTAAATTTAATTAATTGTTGAAATGAGATTCAAACTTGTTAAGTTCGTAGTCCCATGTAACTATTTATACTAATTAATCTGAGGTGAGGGAAATTAGTCACAATATATAGTTTTTATTCCTTTTTGTAATCGTAGTTTAATGACATGCCTAGTATTATCTTTTCTTTTGTTAACAATTATCTCTTAGAGTTTTATTGAGAAGTAACAAACCAATTAAAGTCTAGAAACATTTCTCTGTGGATTTGATACCCTAATTTACCTCTATACTCCCGTAAAGAGTATAGTCAATAGTTTAGGTTTTTATATTGAGGAGGTAAAAACGAATTCAACGACCGGTGTACTAACACTGCGCTACTTTTCACCCTTCCCACTAACGAATGATCTCAAAGTCGTCCTTAGGTGTGAAAATGTTGAATACATATGATGTCGACTCAATCTAATCAACAAATAAAAGTCTAAAATGATTTTCACACCAATAATGCCCAAACCTATGTAATGCTTTTACGAGACTTTTTTAAGACGTGCATGCCCATTGATCTTCGACTAAACTCCCTCAAAACTTATGAGGAAGTGTTTTATAAATGTTCGGGTTAGTATCTATGATTTTTAGTTTTATCCTAGATTTCAGCATATATGTCGTATACTGCAGCTGTCGGCTCGTTTCAGCACGATCATCTCTTGATAGCCTTAATTTGAATTATGTGTTTCACGTGCCCATCATCACCAACATCGTGCGTCGTGCTCAGTATCTACATCATGTGTTCGTGGAGATGCTTCTTCGATTCGTATATCTTCATATATAGTAAAAGCTTGTTGGCCTAACCGATCTGGTACTGGCTAATTTTTTGTAAAGGGCGAACCGATCCGATAAAGAAAAAACCGAACCGATACGATCCTTTTCGAACTAGTCCGAAGATCTCAAAAAAATTCGGCGCATCAGATTTTTTTAGTATTATAAATTCGATCTTCGGAGGTGGTTTTGTTTATGACTTTGTGGGAACATTTTATAGACCCAATACATCAAGTCTTCATATGCTTCAAGCCCAAACACCTTGAGATTCACCAAACACTCATAATCATATGTGTGAATTATCCTAAACCCTATCATACCCATTCGTGGAGCATCTTGTGTGGAGAAGAAGGATCTCTACACTGCTGATCTTAGAGCATCTTGAGAGAGCTCTTGCTGACTACAACGAATCGGTGCCTGAGGGTCTTCGCCTGTCGAACTATATTTCATTATGTATGCAAGTGTTTACAAATTATATTGAAATAAAAAGGTTTTGCCCCTTTGGGGGATTTTTCCACATTTGCTTTGTATGATTGATCCTTGCTTGAATTGAATATGTTTAATGTTTAATCAATCACCTTTAGATGCATGACTTAAGTGTGTATTTAAATCTGAATAATTAAAAGTTGGATTTAATTAAATTAGTTTCTCCGATTGAACAAAAAGCGCACTCTCAAATTGGTATCAGAGCCAATTACACAATTTCGCCGAGTAATTTTTCGTAAAGTTTTTTTTCCTCTGAAGGTCAATTTTTTTTTTTTAAAATTGATTTCTTATAAAGGCGTTTGTTCAAATGGAAAAATCATTAAATAAAATTCCAGTTTTTGACTGGTCTAACTATGTATATTGAAAAACCCGTATGAAAATTGACCTTAAAGCCATTAATGAACGTATCTGGATTCTTGTTGAAAATTGGTGGACACCTCCCACCGTCACTGTTGAAAACGTGACAAGTTTAAATACTTGGCTTAATGGACCGAGAATGAATTTAAATGGTCCACGTATAATTCTAAAGGTCTTAGTGCCATTTCTGTATCCATCACTCCTGACAAGTTCCGACGCATAATGACGAGTACCACGTCTAAAGAAGCTTGGGATGTTCTTCAACTTACCCATGAAGGTACGGACGTTATTAAAGAATCTAAATTGCAGAACCTAACTACACAGTTTGAGACTGATTGTTTTGTTGAATTCTTTGCATGATTGTCTAATATAGTTAACACTAGTTTCAGCCTTGGTGAGCACATTCCTAATGCACATGTAGTTAAGAAAATCTTACGTTCTTTGCCTAAGCGGTTCATCCCCAAAGTCACTGTATTAAATTCTTTAGGAAATTTGAACTCTCTTAAATTAGAAGAATTAGTAGGTGATCTTCAAACCTATAAAATAGATATGTTTCCTAAAGTTGTTAAAGCAAAAGATAAAGGGATAACTCTTAAAGCCCAAGACAAAAAGAATTTTGAGCAGCTAGGAAGAGGGTAGAATCGTTTAAACGGTATGAGGAAAATACGTAAGATTCTTATTTAGGCTTTGATTTAGATGATTTGACTTGGTTTACGAAGAATTTTAAGAAATTTCTATAGTTAAAAAATAGTGGCCAGTTTAATGATAAAAAGAAATTTGAGAAAGACACGCCCAAGAGAAATGAAGAGAGATGTTACGAGTGTGACGGTAAGGGCCATAGAGCTTTTGAGTGTGCTACAAGGCTGAACAGACTAGCCAAAGAAAATGGCAAAGTCGTTCTTAATCCTACCTTGAGTGAAGATAGCGAGGTCGAGTCGATGGATTCAGAAGAAGAATCACCGTATGAGTGCAACTTCACCCTTTGAAGACGAATAAACTTGCACCAATTAAACTTCATCATGATTAATTCTTTGAAGCTTTGTCGCAACGTCTTCAATTTCTTCAATACGTCATAGACCAAGTGGGATCGTGATAAAATAAAATCTCCCTATGACATATTAAAAACACAGTTTTGTTCACGAAATTAAGTCAAAACAATACATGGACTCAATTAGAAATTTATGACCTTACAGATCGGCCTCCAAACACATTTGATTCTCTTTAGGAGATGTCTGCCCCAAGTTTATTAGTTGGTCTCAAAAATAAAGGCAAACAGCCTCAATAAATCCCAAAGAAAACAACTGATGTGGGGGTCGATCGTCATGGGGCCGACCCACAGGGATTCGCGAAAGAGGAAAGAGAGAGAAGATCCTATTGATGGTCGGTATGATGCCCCTACGAGGGTGAGGATGGAGGCCCCAGATACACATACTGAGGGTACGAGTTTTTCTTCATCTCTGGATGCCTTCTAGTAGACCAATCTGACCATGTTAAAGACTGACCCCTCTTCTCTAATTTCCCATATGAAGGTTGCCAAGGTCTCTATGTTATCTGCTCCGTTATCCTCTGATTATGACTTCTTGGCTAAGATGCCTCCACCCAGAGTCTACGACTTTGGGATTCACAGTTTGGCCCAGGTATTTCTCTCATCCCTTTAATTTTAATTCACTAATATTAATTGGAGCTTCGTCCACTCATCACTAACTTTGCTCTCATCTTTTTCAGTATGTCTGCGCCTTTACCTCGGCTATGAAATGGATGGCTAAGAATTATCCAAAGTTTCAAGAGGCTGAGAGAGCTATTCAAAGTGAAGCCAACTTGAAGACTTAGCTGGATAATCTTAAGAAAGAGCTGAAGGATGTGAAGGCCGATCACTCCAGGGTTCTTGGTGAGCTTCGAAAGGAGCATATTGAGCAGCTAAAGCAAAAGGATAACCTTCTCAAGGCCAAAGATGAGGCTTTGACCAATCAGGTAACGCAATTTAAATCAGACCTTGATGCAGATGTTCAAAGGGTTGGGACTGATGTTGTGGAGGCATACAAGCTCTCTAATGAATTCCAAGGTTTTGGCCTTGAATATTTGGAGAGGGGAATTAAGACGGCCTATCGATGGGTCGTCTTGAAGTTTGCTGACACAGTGTTAGACATTCTCCCCTCTTTGGAAGCTATAAATTTGGAAGACCCCTTGATGACCAAGGCTCTGTCCCATGTGGAGTGTCGTACGGATATTGAGGGAACTGGGACATCAAAGAGTCGGCCTCCTATCAATGTTGCTGATAATGCCTTGCCTCATGATGGTGTTGAGGCTTTTCCCTCTGAAACAGTTATTTAGGGTGGTCGCCTGTGACTCATACCCTCTTGATGTACTTTTATTTTATGCCATCTTTTGAACATGATGCCTTTCCCCATGATGGTGTTGAGGCTTTACCCTCTTAAACAGTTTTTTAGGGTGGTCGTTCTATTTTTATAATGAAAATGCTCTTCCAAGTTATAATTTGTGCTAACCATCTTCCAAGTTAAAAAAAGTCCTCCCTCGTCTTTCTTGGGAGTGAGTGAAGGTTCGTCCCTTCCACTCACCCTCATCTTAATCGAGGGAGATGATCCACCAAATTAATGATATTTTCAAACATAAGTCCTCCCTCGTTTTTCTTAGGAGTGAGTGGAGGGTCGTCCCTACCATTCACCATCATCCTAGCCGAGGGATATTATCCACCAAGTTAATGATGTTTTTTAACACAAGTCCTCTCTCGTCTTTCTTGGGAGTGAGTGGAGGGTCGTCCCTACCATTCACCCTCATCCTAGCCGAGGGAGGTGATCCAAGAAATTGATGATGTTTTTAAACACAAGTCCTCCCTCGTCTTTCTTGGGAGTGAGTGGAGGGTCGTCCCTACCATTCACCCTCATCCTAGTCGAGGGAGGTTATCCACCAAATTAATGATGTTTTCAAACACAAGTCCTCCCTCGTTTTTCTTAGGAGTGAGTGGAGGGTTGTCCCTGGTATTCACTTTCACCTGTCCAAGGGAGGTTATCCACCAAATTAATGACATTTTCAAACACAAGTCCTCCCTCGTCTTTCTTGGGAGTGAGTGTAGGGTCGTCCCTACCATTCACCCTCATCCTAGCCGAGGGAGATTATCCACCAAGTTAATGATGTTTTTTAACATAAGTCATCCCTTGTCTTTCTTGGGAGTGAGTGGAGGGTCGTCCATACCATTCACCCTCATCCTAGCCGATAGAGGTGATCCACCAAATTAATTATGTTTTCAAACATAAGTCCTCCCTCGTCTTTCTGGGTAGTGAGTGGGGGGGGGGGTTCATCCCTACCATTCACCCTTATCCTAGTCGAGGGAGGTTATCCACCAAATTAATGATGTTTTCAAACACAAGTCCTCCCTCATCTTTCTTAAGAGTGAGTGGAGGGTCGTTCCTACCATTCATCCTCATCCTAACCGAGGGAGATTATCCATCAAGTTAATGATATTTTTTAACACAAGTCCTCCCTCATCTTTCTTGGGAGTGAGTGGAGGGTAGTTCCTACCATTCACCCTCATCTTAGCTGAGGGAGGTGATCCACCAAATTAATTATGTTTTCAAACATAAGTCCTCCCTCGTCTTTCTTGGGAGTGAGTGGAGGGTCACCCCTACCATTCACCCTAATCCTAGACGAGGGAGATTATCCATCAAGTTAATGATGTTTTGAGAACTAAACGCCCATCAGTTTTATTAACAACATTTGGATGGGGTTGTCCCCATCCTTGTTGTCGTATCACTGAAGAGCATTTAAGCCTACTTCACCACAAATGGTGTTTTGCAGTTTAACATGAATTACCTTGACAAATATCCAAATTGACAAACAACAAGATGAGGGGCCAATAGAATATTCTCATTAATCTTCCAAGTGTTCTATGAAACAATACACTCATTACAATTATGAATAAATAGGACATCAACTACAACATTATTGGTAGTATTTCTTTAAATAATCTGCATTCCAGGGGTTTAAAAAGGGTTCCCCTTTAAGGTTTTCTAGCCTATAGGTTCCGGGGACAACTTCATAGGTCACCTTTATGGGCCATGCCAATTTAGGTGAAGCTTGTTAGGTTTTTGCCATACCTTTTTTAGGACTAGGTCTCCCATAGCTATCGGCCTTTCCTTTACCCTCTGATTGTAAAACCTAGTTTTCCTCTATTGGTAAGCTATTTATTTTATCTCAGCATCTTCTCTTATTTCCACAATCAAGTCGAGATCAAGTCTCCTTTTTTCCATATTTCTCTGAGGGTCATACATCTGAATTTTATGAGTAAGAAACCCAATTTCAGTGGGGATGATGGATTCTAAGCCATATGCCAACATGAAGGGGGGTTCCCCTATTGGAGTTTTTGATGTCATCCTGTAGGCCCACAGTACAGCATATACTTCTTCAATCCATCTTTCTTTTGCCTCTTCGAGTTTTTTCTTAATCTCGTCCGGGATTGTTCAGTTTGCTACCTCAGTGTTGATGCAAAAAATTGGACCGAATCCCATTTTTATGATCACAGATAAATAGATAAAAGCAATCCAATCAACCACATGAGAGACAAAGATTTTTAAAGTGGTTCGGCTATAAGGAAAAGCCTACGTCCACTATTATTTTATTCCCAGGGGTTTACAATAGCACAATGTGGTGTAGAGAGAGAAAAAGGTGTGGATCTTGTGTATGGTGTCTCTCATCCTTGTCGGATCTCCTCCCACTTTTGGCTAAGGGAATACATGTATTTATAGTGATGGGAGATAAAGAGATTCATTGTATGTAGACATTTATGTCTACATTCAACGAATCTAATTGTTGAACTGCTTGGTATGCTACGTGTTGTCATCTATTAATACAATATAAATGTACATTAAGGCTCATTAAATGCGCTGTCATCTTCATTAATGCACATTAAATGCATAGTTATCCTTTGATCTTCCTGGTTGGTATGCCGACCAACTCTCCACGGGTGCCGACCAACTCTCCTCGGGGGCCGACCAACTCTCCTCGGGGGCCGACTAATTCTCCTCGGGTACTGACCAACTCTCCTCGGGTGCCGACTAACACTCCTCGAGTGCCGACCGACTCTCCTCGGATGTTGACCAACTCTCCTCGGGTGTCGAATATTGCCACGTAGGATGACATGTGTCCTTTTCTGATTGGTCCTCGTAGATGGATAATTTTTGCGTTAACAGAAGCCCCCAATACTCCATGCTTGATGGTTTACTTGAAAGGATGGAGTATTTATTCTGCAGTGTTGCTCGGTGCTCGTGAAATTCTTGATCTACCTTCTTGATTTGTTCAACATAAAGTGCATTATCTCCTGGACGACATATGATGCAGACTGATCGACGGTTGTTAATCATTCTTTTGAGGAACTCCGTGTGCTATGTATCACCCCTAGGAATTTGGATGCAACCATGCCATAGTATGCAGATTGTAGCTTGTCATAATCTTCAAGTATGTTGATTGGTTCGCTAGCCGACCAACTGCCTCCTGTACCGAGCCACTGAGTGCTAACTTCACGTGCTTGATTCTTCTTATTTATGATCCTCTGAATACTTTGTCGAGTAACATACTAGATTTTGAACCCAACTGTTCAATCTGATTAGTACCAAGCTAGTGGTGGGCTTCGAAACATTTTCATACAACTTCGTCTTCAATATTGGTCGGGATAGTAGTAGTAAAGATCTCAGTGCTGTAGATGCTAAATTTGACTTATGAACTTCAATAGTATGTGCATAATAACTTCTGGATATGCCTCCTGAACTTCTGAATGCACCTCCTAAACTTCTGAATACACCTCCTGAACTTCTGAATACGCCTCCGTGTAAGTTTGTGAAGTTGAATTTGGTGCTCGACTGCATAATGTTATAAGAATGTGCCACCAAATGAACAAATATATCTGTAATAGAAGCCCCCAAATGAACAAATACTTTATCGAGCACCTCCTAGATCGACCATCCGTGATGAATATCAAGATGCTCAAAGATCTTAACTTCATAAATTCTCCTCTTGCTTTAAATGATCCACCTACTGGCGAGGAACCTATTTCAAAAGCAGAGGGGAAGAAACCAATAGAATGGGAATATTGATGTAATAAATTTGTATTTCATTCCTGGTGTATTTTATTTTTTATTTTAATGAAAGACTTTCATTTTTGTTAGCAATCTTAATTAGGGGTGGGCACGGTCCGGTCCGGTCCGGGTTTTGCCTATTTTTTGGACCGGACCGAATATTCGGTCCTCAAATTTTTTGGATCGAGACCGGACCGATTAATTCGGTTAACCAACTAATTCGGTCCAGGCTTTTTTCGGTCCGGTCCGGGGTAAAATTCGGTTCTGGCCCTATTTTATATATATGTACATTTTATGAATTTTTTATGTATTTTTCTCACAAATACATATACAAAAAAATAATACTCGAAACTCCAAGTGATATTTATATGGATTTTTTTAACCCAAATAAAAAAATGTCTATACATATATAAAATGTTCCAAATTAAATTCATAAGTTATATACATTAATTCAAAAACTATACATAAGAAACACAATAACATTATTTTTATTATATATATATCGAAATCGGTCCGGTCCGGTCCGGTCCAAATCGGTCTTTTTATATAGTGGACCGCGGACCGAACCGGTTTAATCGGTTTTTAGGTTTTGTGAACCGATTTTCGGACCGGTTTCAAAATAGCCTTAATTTTCGGTTCGGTCCGGTTCGGTCCATTCGGGTCGGTCTTTTTTTTGTCCACCCCTAATCTTAATTGCTATTGTCTTGTAAAATACTTTACATCTGTGCATATGTATCTGTTAAAAAGATAACAATATTGTGTTGTTTGTCGATCAACTTATTGTCGACTAGATTGAATTTGTGGTAACCATTTGATGAAAAATGATGTTTTGTTTGTCGACCAACTTAGTAAAAAAGTTACGAGTATCAAAAATGTTGCTCGATCACTTTCTCGTTTTCATAAAATGTTTCCGACCAACCAAGGTCCGTAAATTTTCCTTTTCGATCAACTACAATTGGTGGGTTTTTATCCCCGACCAGCCATAGTTAGTGGAATTTTTCATAAAATGTTTTCGACCAATCAAGGTCGGCAAATTTTTCTTGTCGACCAACTACAGTTGGTGGGTTTTTATCCCCGACCAACCATAGTTAGTGAATTTTTCCTCTACGAGCAACTTTTGCACTTTCTGGAATAATCTTACCTCCCGACCAGCATAAGCTGGCATTTTCGAGAATATATTGTTTCCTAGCCAAACAGGTTGGCATTTTTAGGAATATTTTGTTTTCTAGCCAAACAAGTTGGCATTTTTAGGAATATTTTGTTTTCTAGCCAAACAGGTTGGCATTTTTAGGAATATTTTGTTTCCTAACCAACCGAGGTTGACATTTTTAGGAATATTTTGTTTCCTAACCAACCGAAGTTGGCATTTTTAGGAATATTTTGTTTCCTAACCAACCGAGGTTGGCATTTTTAGGAATATTTTGTTTCCTAACCAACCGAGGTTGGCATTTTTAGGAATATTTTATTTCCTAACCAACCGAGGTTGGCATTTTTAGGAATATTTTTACCGATTAGTCTGAGCTTTGCCGAAGTTTGCCGAGTAGTGTGTAGCACTAGTATTCCCCGAAAATTTTTCAATAAATGGAGCAGGTATAACAGCTTCACTTCCAAACGCCAGCATATATGGTGATTCTCCAGTTGCTGCTCGGGGAGTAATACGATAAGCCCACAGTACTTACTGTAACTCATTGATCCAGTTTGCTTTTGCGTCACTTAGTCTTTTATTCAATCCATTTAGCAGTGTTTTGTTCGTCACTTTAGTCTGTCTGTTTCTTTGAGGATGTCCTGGTGCCGAGTGGATCTTTAAGATATTGGACTGATGGCAATAGGCAGCGAACTCCTCATTGTCAAATTGTGTTCCATGGTCTGTGATGAAGGCATGAGGAAGACCATATCGACAGATGATATTCTTCCAGATAAATTGGTACACCTTCTCGTACGCCATATCAATGAGTGGCTCAGCTTCTACCCACTTAGTAAAATAATCCACTGCGACGACAAGGTATTTGAACCTTCCTCTGGTCGTTGGCAGTAGCCCAACCAAATCTATCCCCCATATGGAAAATGGCCATGGGGAAGTGATGGGTGTCAACAATGCTTGTGGAGTTCTTCGGATGGAGGAAAAGCGCTGGCACTTGTCACATTTCTTGGCATAGGCTACACAATCAGCTCTCATCGTCGGCCAGTAGTATCCCTGTGTCATCACCCTTTGCAAAAGCGTCCGACCTGCTACATGGGCTCCACAGGACCCTTCATGGATCTCTTTAATCAATTCTTTTATCTCGGAGGGATGTACACATCTCTGCAAACCTGCTATAATTCCTCGTCTATAAAGAATACCATTAGTTAATACATACCGAGCAGCTTTAAACTTTAATTTATTGGCTGCGAGCTTGTCAATTGGCAATTCTCCCTCCTCAATATATGCCCTGATGGGATCCATCCAAGATGGTCCTAAATCAAGGGTAATAAAGTTCATCGTCAGATCTTCATCTATACTTCAACCAGCTAAAACTTTAATTGGGATTGTTCTTTGTAGCTCGGTACGAGTAGCTGATGCTAATCGAGCTAAGGCGTCTACTCTCGCATTCTCCATTCTTGGTATTCTGACCAGCTGAATAGCAATAAATTTTGATACCAACTCCATCACCTTTGCATGATACCTAATCATTGATTCTCCTTTGGCTGCATATATTCCCAACATTTGATTTACGATCAATTGAGAATCACTGAAGACAATAACCTACTGCGCCTCCATAATTTTTGCCAAATTAAGACTGCAATTATGGCCTCATACTCAACCTCATTATTGGAAGCTTTGAATTGGAATCGTAGCGCGTATTCCATGTCGACCTCGTCCGGGCTGTTCAAAACGATCCCTGCCCATAGCCTGTTGTGCAAGATGAGCCATCTACATATAGCCTCCATATAAGTAACTCGTCTTCAAATTTCTGATCTAACAGAGTTCTTCGGTGAAATATTTGTTGCTTCCTTTCATCCTCCCCTGATATTTCTTGTTCCTCTTCGATGATCATCTTTTCTTGCCCTTTTACCAACCGGAGTTGGTCTGAGCTCGAAATTGATGATCCTGTAACATCCACTCGCCCTTTTACCAACCGGAGTTGGTCTGAGCTTGTGTCTGTTAATTCTATAACATCCACAGGTTGATCAGCGAGCAACTTTTGCTCCTCGGGGGTATCAGGATAAGTGAACTCTGCTATAAAATCTGCTACTGCCGGCCCTTTTAGCGATGATCTGGGTTCATAAACTATATCATATTCACCGAGCTCTATTGTCCAATACATCAATCTCCCTGATTTTTTTGGTTTATGAAGGGCTTGCCTCAATGGCATATCAGTATATACTACTATGGTATGATCCTGGAAGTATGGCCTCATTCTCCTACTTGCCTCAATCAATGCCAGTGCCAATTTTTCCAGCCTCAGATATCTGATTTCTGCTCCTCGGAAGGCCTTACTCGTGTAATAAATTGGTTTTTGCACTCCATTCTCCACTCTGATCAACGCCAAGCTAACTTCATTCTCCGATACATCTAGATACAAGTACAATTTTTTTCCATCACCGGCCTGGACAACAGTGGAGGTGCTCCCAAGTATTTCTTCAAGTCTTGAAAGGCCTTCTCACATTCATCATTCCACTCAAAAGTCTTTCGGAGCATTGTGAAGAATGGGAGACATCTATCAGTTTCTCGCGATACAAATCTGTTGAGTGCTGCTACTCGTCCTGTGAGACTCTGTACTTCTTTCTTCGTCATTGGAGATCACAGCCCTAATAGGGCTTTGATCTTTTCAGGATTTGCTTCAATGCCTCGTTGATTGACAATGTACCCGAGAAACATGCCTTCTCGAACTCCAAATATGCATTTCGTTGGGTTCAGCTTCATTTGATATTTATCCAGTTGATCAAAGGTCTGGCCTAGGTCAACTAGATGATCGGCAGCTTTCTTGCTCTTTGTCAGCATATCGTCAACATAGACTTCCATATTGCAACTGATTTGTTCAGCAAAGACCTTGTTCATCAGCCGCTGATATGTCGCACCTGCATTTTTCAAACCAAAAGGCATAACATTATAACAATAAGTTCCCTTAGGGGTAATGAAAGAAGTACTCTCCCTGTCTTCAGGTTTTATTTTAATCTAGTTGTAACCAGAATAAGCATCTATGAAGCTCAGCAGCTCTTGTCCCGAGGTAGCATCGACTAGTTGATCAATTCGGGGCAGCGGAAAGTGATCCTCAGGGCATTCTTTATTGAGGTCGGTGAAGTCTACACACATCCTCCACTTGTTATTGTTCTTTTTTACCATCACCACATTTTCTAACCAGTCTGGATATTTAACGTCTTCCATAAAGCAAGCTTTTTGGAGCTTCTCGACCTCCTCTTGTATAGCTTGATTCTTCTCGGGACTGAATAATCTTCTTCTTTGCTTCACTGGTTTGATCTCCTTATTCACGTTGAGCTCGTGACATAAGAAATTTGGGTCTATTCTGGGCATATCTTCATGACTCCATGCGAAAGTTTTCTTTCGGCTTCTTAGGAAAGTTATCAATTCCTGTTTTAATGAGGTATCCAACGACGAACCTATTTGAGTAGTTCGTTCAGGGTGGTCGTCGTCCAGAATGATATTTTCAGTAGCTTCCACCACTTGACCCTTCACGAGTTGCGACTCATCTCTAGGATCCAATGTTTCAATTTCTGCACCTTCATCCACTTGATAAGTAGTAGTCTTCTTCCTCGACTCCACCAGCTCCTCTTGCTCGGCAGATGAATAATAACATTCTCGAGCTAATTTTTGATCACCTTTCACAACTCCTACATCAAAATTTATTGGAAATTTTAGGCACTGATGTACTGTAGATGGCACTGCCTCGAACTTCTTCAATCCTACTCTTAACTCGATTAAGTCAAGTATGAATCTCTATGCCCAGGATTGGGGCATGTATGAAATGAATCTGATGGTGCCAATTGAAATGTTGTTTGCAGTCTTGCTGCTGTGTTGTGTGCAGTCTAGCTGCGTTGTTTTTGTTCGGTATTGACCTTTAAAGGTCTTTATGTGTTGTTGATGAGCATCCAAGAATTGTACTGGGCAGATAATTTTTCCTGAGCACCTGTTGAGGCTGAATCATATAAAAATTACGATTAGAATAATTATTGAGCCGACCAATATATAGTGTGCATTGACTTCAATATTGGACAATTTAAATTTCCAGATAATAATATGAGAGATAACAATAAAAATATCTCGTGTTTTCATAAAAATATAATGTACATAAACGTGTCTCCATAAAAATATTTAACGGACTTGTGATTATGAAATTTTCGTTTATTCATATTTGAAATAAAAATCGATCCACTAATTTAATAAAATCGTGATTTGCAATATTTTGCAGATTTGATAAATGAAAAATTGGACAACTAATTTATGTTTATAATCATAAAAAGCATGACTGAATCAAAAGATGTATGTATGTATGTACAACATATAATTGATTATTCATATATTGATGAAATTGATCGTATCAACACAATTACATAATATGATTATTTGTGCAGAGAACATAGTTTTCTTGAAGAGAGAGAAAATGGGTCTGATTCAATTCATGTTAATATCGAAATGGAAAATACATAATCATTCTTAATGCTTATCCCTATCCTAACATATTTGTTCAGAAAATCTTCAAGTGGATCCATAGATGCAAGGATTTGTATAATATTTATGAGTCTAAAATTCACCAGATCCCCAAATTAAAATTGATCACACAGTTAGTGCATATAAAAATTATGACTAAATTAAAAGATTTCCAAATGAATCAAATTTGTATATACTCATATAAAAGAGATTTATGAATATAGAGAAATTATTTTATCTCCTTAAAAGAATAAATAATATAATATGTACACAAATTTCTCAAACTTTGTGATTATGAAATGTACATTTATCCAGATTTGTAAAATTAGATTCAACAATTTGTGAATAATAAATCATTATTGAATTAAAAGATGTATGCACAATATATAATTGATTTGATCTCTAAGTTTATGGATATAAACATATGAGAATCATGATTTGAACAAAAATATAATGGGAATTTGAATAGTCATCAAAGATCTTTCACAAATTATTTCAAAATCATTAAAGAAAATTATCAAATCTTATCATCATCGTATATATTGGTATATTTAATCATCTAAAATATTTATTCCATGATATAAAATTGAAACTTGAGAATCAAGCAAAAAGTTATGATTTATGAAATCCACTATTTTTCAGATTTCTAAATAAGAATTAATCTAACAGTTATGATTTTAAAATCATAATATGCAATATTTTGCAAATAAAAATTGGACAATTAATTTATGTATATAAACATAAAAATCATGATTGAATCAAGAGAGGTATGTATAATATATAATTTATTATACATATAGAAAATAAAAACTTAGCTTTTGATGGAGAACAATGCTTGTAACACGTTCCCACATACGGCGCCAATCTGTTGATGCAAAAAATTGGACCGAATCCCATTTTTATGATCACAGATAAATAGATAAAAGCAATCCAATCAACCACATGAGAGACAAAGATTTTTAAAGTGGTTCGGCTATAAGGAAAAGCCTACATCCAGTATTATTTTATTCCCAGGGGTTTACAATAGCACAATGTGGTGTAGAGAGAGAAAAAGGTGTGGATCTTGTGTATGGTGTCTCTCATCCTTGTCGGATCTCCTCCCCCTTTTGGCTAAGGGAATACATGTATTTATAGTGATGGGAGATAAAGAGATTCACTGTATGTAGACATTTATGTCTACATTCAACGAATCTAATTGTTGAACTGCTTGGTATGCTATGTGTTGTCATCTATTAATACAGTATAAATGTACATTAAGGCTCATTAAATGCGTTGTCATCTTCATTAATGCACATTAAATGCATAGTTATCCCTTGATCTTCCTGGTTGGTATGCCGACTAACTCTCCTCGGGTGCCGACCAACTCTCCTCGGGTGCCGACCAACTCTCCTCGGGTACTGACCAACTCTCCTCGGGTGCCGACTGACACTCCTCGGGTGCCGACCGACTCTCCTCGGATGCTAACCAACTCTCCTCGGGTGTCGAATATTGCGACGTAGGATGACATGTGTCCTTTTATGATTGGTCCTCGTAGATGGAGAATTTTTGCGTTAACACTCAGTTTGCCCATTAGCCTGAGGGCAACCTGGGGTAGAAAAGAATTGCTTGATCCCAACTCATTTGTAGTATTTCTCCAAGGAAACATTCTTAAACTGAGTCCCATTGTCTGAGATGAAGGTGTTCGGGAGACCATACCTACATATGATATTTTTTCAGATGAACTGGAAGGTCTTTAGTTCGGTGATTATGATGATTGGATCGGCCTCCACCCATTTTGAAAAATAATCGATCGTTACTATCAAGTATCGATAGTTATTGGCAGCCCTAGGCAAGGGTCCTACTAAATTGATTCCCCATACTGAAAATATCCATGGAGATTTAATGGAGGTTAGAGTTTGATGAGGCTGGTGAGTGATGGTAGCAAACCTCTGGCATTTATCATACTTCTTCACATATGTCGTACCATCATTTGTCAAGGTCGGCCACTAGTATCCCTGTATGACTATCCTCTTAGCTGAAGACCTTCGCCCAATATGGCTTAAGCAAGACCCCTTATGCACATCTTGCAAGATATATGGAACTTTCGATGGATGAAAACACCTGAGAAAAGGGAGTAAGAACCCTTTATTGTACAAAGTATCTCCAACGACAGTGAATTTTGCATCTCTGTATCTCAGCTTCTTCCTCTCGGATTTTGCCTCTGGCATTTCCCCTTCTTTAATGTATCTGATTAGAAGGTCCATCCATGAAGTTTTCCTGTTTATATTTAGGCAAGAGACAAGTGTTCTATCTTCATCTTCAATCGATGGCCGAAGCAAAATTTCTGCAGGCACTGTTCTTCTGATATTTATCCTAATTACTGAGGCTAGTCTTGCAAGTGCATCGGCTCGACCATTATCCAGTCGAGTTATCTTCTTTAACTTTACTTATTTAAATCTTTTCAATAGTGACTATAGTCTCTCAATATATTTGGCCATTTTCTCATCCTTAGCCTCATATGTTCCTAGTATCTTATTCACTACCAACCTTGAATCACTATGCACCAAGAGCTGGCCAACACTAAGAGTTCTAGCCAAGGAGAGGCCTGCTATCAGGGTCTCATATTCAGACTCACTGTTGAAGGCTTTAAAGTTTAACCTTAGTCCATACTCGATGTCTGTGCCATCTGGTGCTGATACTATCAATCCAGCTCCACTTCCATTCTCGCAGGAGAACCCATCAATAAAGAGATTCCACACAGCCTATTCCTTTGAGAAATTTCTGTTAGAGAGGGATCCCTGTCTAAATAGGAATCTTCCCTCTTCGTTTTCAATAAATTTTTCTATAGTTGCGCTTGTCTCAACCTTAACTATGTATAGGTCAACAATTCTTCCTTGTTCAATATCTGTCTTCTCGAGGTTCTCATTTTCAGCCTCGACCTCTTCCCAAGTAAACTGAACCATGAAATATGCTGGTGCTTTCCCTTTCATTCCCACCCTAGGTTAATATACAATATCAAACTCTCCCATCTCTATTGCCCAGACCATTAGCCTCCCCGATTTCTCTCGTTTTATATGACCTACCTAAGAGGAGAGTCAGTAAGGATGACCATTGTTTGGGATTGGAAGTACGGCTTCATCTTCCCTGAGGCATGAATTAATGCAGAGACTAACTTCTCCATCCTATGGTACCTTTGCTCTGCTCCTTGGAGTGCTTTACTATTGAAATACACCGGCTTCTGCACCCCATCTTCTTCTCTTACAATAGCAACGCTGATGGATGACTCTGAGATGGCTAGGTACATGTACAATTTTTTGCCTTGCACTGGACGTGATAAAAGTAAAGGGAAGCCGAGGTAGGACTTTAACTCTTTGAAAGCCTTGTCACACTCTTCGTTCCACTCAAAAGCCTCTTTGAGAACTTTAAAAAATGGTAGACATTTGTCTGTGTCTCTGGATACAAATCTATTCAAAGCAGCCACTCGCCCGTGAGCCTATGGACATATTTAATGGTTTTGGGGGTCTTTATTTCTAGCAGAGCCTTTATCTTATCAGGTTTGGCTTCAATACCCCTTTGATTGACGATGAACCCAAAAAACTTTCCTGCTCTAACCCCAAAAATGCACATGCATGGGTTGAGCTTCATTCGGTACTCATCCATCCTGTCAAAGGTCCTCTCAAGGTCGTCCACATGATCCTTGGCCTTCAAACTCTTGGTCAGCATGTCATCTACATAGACTTCCCAATTTGGTCTTCTAACATCTTATTCATGAGACGCTGATATATTACCCCTACATTCTTCGAGCCAAAGGGCATGACCCTATAACAGTATGTCCCCTTATCAGTAATGAAAGCTATTTTTTCTGAGCTCGCAGGGTTAATAAAGATATGATTGTAGCCCGAGTATGCATCCATGAAGCTCATTAACTCGTGGACTGCAGTAGCGTCCACCATTTGATCGATGCGAGAAGAGGGAAACTTGTAATACCCCGCACTTTTATGGGTAATTAAAATTCATAAGTAAGTGTAATTTGGAAATTTGAGGAATTATCGTGAATAATAATTTTTGATATAGGTGTCCAGACACAGGGATGCCTGGATGATGATTCCTTCGAGTCAGACGTGTGCTGCAGCAGCTGTGAATGCATGAAGATTTACTGTAGACACTTCTATCCTTGTCATCTAGATTGGAGGTATTGTAGAACACTCATGCCGAAAGCCCAATTGTATTTATTTATTCTTTTACCGCTTTTCATTGCGACATTCAATTTGGTTGTATTATGTTGAACCGAGTGTTCGGTTATTTCTATTTTATCTCAGTTTCTTTTATATATAAACTGTGTGGGTGCTTTAATTGATTAGTTGGTTTAAAAGATTAGTTAAACAAAAATTTCGACACCACCCTAATAGGTTATTAGTAATTAATTTGGTTTTCGACAGTGATGCTAAGAATGAACTATTTGAGACTCCTATTTTAATTTGGTACAGGATTGATCGCTCGGTATTTTATTAGGCGGGGTGTCATATATGGTATCAGAGCATCAGGTTCTAGTGTATTTAGGAATCTGTGCAGACGTACTATGCTTTCAGCATTGCTCTCAATTTGATATAGATCCTTAAGATTAGGATTGTTGATTCCTTTTGTGAGATTACGTTCTCCTGCCATTATATAAGACTATAGTAAATCTTTTGCGCGTTCGTTCGAGACTCGTGTGTTGATCGATGAAGGACGGCCATAGAAGACTGTTGTGAGGGCAGCAGGAGGCAGGACTTAGTTGAGGCTATAAGTTGAAATTGGAGACCAAGACCGCAGTAGAGGTCACTCTCCTTATTGATATTTGTCAAGGATGGTTGCAATGACTACTAAAGTATTGTAGTTATGAGTATCTAAGTAATGTTGTAGTAGAGAGTGGTGCTAAAGTTGAATTACCCCGTGAAATAACTTGGGGAAAAAGTTTGAAAGGAGTCTTTAATAAGGACCATACATTGTAGTTAAGTCTTGCGAAGTAAGTGTAGTATTACTCAGTGGAAGTAGAAGGCTCAGAAGCTTTGAATTAGAGTAGTGTATGGAAATACCTAGATGTGAAAATTTGAGGAAAATTTTTCACTCGTGGGAGCAATATTGAAAGGGTGTGAACGGTAGTCACCATGTTTAAGAGAGCATGATGTTTGGCTCAAGAAAGGATCTTACGGAAGGTTTTAACAACGAGTTCCCAAAATTTAGCGGGAATGAAAAGAATGCAGTTTTAAAATATTCACATAAAGATCGGTTAGAGGATGACGGTGAATGAAAAATGATATGGAGAAGTGAACCTTGTACCGAAGTAAGGTAGGCACAATGAAGAGGGAGTCCTTCAGAAGAATGATAGGCTCACTAGAAAGTGTTCCCAGCACTTATGGAGAAATTGTGTTCGTGGAGCCCCATTGGTGGACATCCACCCGGGGAATTATTTAATACAGGGCCATTGAGGCCGATAGTGGAGTTTCCTTTTAACGAAGAAGTTAAGGGAACCATGAAGGTGATTTTAAAGATCGAGGCTATAGAGTCTGAGATACCGATAACCTTAATATGGTCAGGGTGGCCAGAAATGGGGAATGTTGCAATGTGGAATGTAGAACCACATAGTTAGTCCTTGCCCAGTAGGACTTAAAGGACAAAAGTAGAGTGCTCAGATGGAGCATTGATTAAAGTAATTTTGGTTCGGTTAAGGCAAGTGTACTATGTCCGGGAACCATATGAGTAGCCAGGTTATTTAGCAAGAATATTGTTACGAGTTTCGTCGTGGATGAAAGAGGTATACTTTTGTGTGGCTAGATAGATTTGTGGTATTTCGCTAATCCTAGACTCTTGTGTGTAATTCGAGCTCTGTGGCGGTAACGATAATATTATATAATGTATGTCTATATGTTTGTAAAAGCTGGTGTTGACATTTTGAATTTATATCTGGTTTGTACTGCTCGTTTTGTGCGTGTTATACGAGTAGTAATGTATTTGTGGATTGTCGAAGCGGTAGCAGGCTAATGATTGCAAGACTATCATGTCCGCGATTCCAGGGTGGAGTGGGTTGTTGTTGCGATATCTCACCTAGATACAGGTCGAGATCGCCTGTGTTATATGTCTGGTTAGAACTTCAGTGAGTAGATGTTACACTAGCATGATTTAAGTCCATGGGGATATACAGTATATATATATATAAATTCACGTTTTACATTGACATACCTCCACGACCGACAAAGTTAAGTAGTAGTGTATAGGAGGGGTTCCTTGTTTGGATTTTGCTTGCGAAACGCTCCACGCACGAACCTTAACCTCTTTGGGAGTGGAGAGATGTTACTGTACTAGGATATTAATTTTGGTAGAATTAGCCAAAATCCATGTGATGACTAGGGGCTAATAAAAGTATATGTGTTGTGGAAAAGCACTGGAAATGGCTCTCTCACCGCAAGTATGTGGGTGAGGTAAGGTAAAGGATATTGATTTAAGTCTTGTAGCTAGGCCTTAATGAAAAGGAAAATTTTGGAGGAAGTACGTTTTGGTTACGATGTTCATAACACTTTTTACAAAGAGTAGGCACCCCGATTTAATAGACTTTCCATATCGTTAAGAGGAAGGGAAATAGTGGTAGAAGTACGTTAGGTGGTTAGTGAGGTAGGACTTAGGACGTCCCGCTGGTGTTCCTTAGGCCGTTATATCTCGATGACCGACGACACGAGGGAGTAGTGTCACAGGAGTTTTCCTTGTTTAGATTTTGCTTTGTGAGACGTCCCACGCATGAAACCGAGCAAATGTCGGGAGTTGAGAAAGGTCTTGGGACTAGGGACACAATTTAGGATAGTACTCATTTTACGTGTGTCGAAAACACTTTGATCGTAGGGTTATTAGGAAGTAAGACTAGTAGGACCAGTGGCGTCGATATCGTGAAATTGTTGGAAGTTAACCACAAGAAGATTAGTGGGTTAACCTTGAAAAGGATTGGAATCCCAGGTATAGGAAGAATTGAATTTTGCGGGTTAAGAAAACCCATATGTGAGTATTACACCGAGAAAATAATGCCCATCTTTAGAGAGAGTGTTACGTGTGTGACGTTTACAATGGTTGTGCAAATAAGCATGGGTTAAAAGGTAAATGGGCACCTTGGTAAGCTGATTTTATATACCACCCGAAATAAAAGGGATGCAGTGTATAAAGCTGAAGATTATGTTGCGCGACAGTCATGAATGAGACTTGAGATTGTTGGATGGAATGTCGTTTGGGGTACGTATGAATCCAATTATTTAGGCGCAATAAGAGGTAGCG